>OZ005651.1:308561438-311137688 GCA_963930645.1 Salticus scenicus | reverse complement strand
AAGCTTAAATGGAAATTTTTACTGCAATTTTGATGTAGTTGATCAAGAAACTATTTGTAATGATGTTCCATCTGTTTCGTGTGGCCCATGGATTGATGAATTAAGATCTATGAATATACACATTTTTGATACAGAAGATAATTCGGGTCCAATTGATGTTCTCATTGGAGCAGATGTTGCTGGTAGACTTTTTACTGGAAAGAGAAAAGTTCTATCTAGTGGGCTAGTAGCTGTAGAATCCTATCTAGGATGGACACTTATGGGGAAAACCAATTCACCTTCTGTAAAAGAAGATACTACCATGATGGTAATTTCCTTGTTTGTTAGAGAAGCAACTATTTCCGATCTTTTTAGTTTGGAAGTTTTAGGAATCAGGGATCCTGTCGAAATGAAGAGCAAAAAAGAAAACGAGCATTTGACCAAGCTATATTTTGAAGAAACATTAAGAATTAATGAAGATGGAAGATATGAAATTGCTCTTCCATGGAAAGAGGATCATCTTCCCCTACCCACCAATAAAGAACTAGCCATGAAAAGATTAATAACATCGACTAGAAAATTACATCAAGAAAATTTGTACATAGCTTATGATAATGTGTTTAAGGAATGGGCTTCATTAGGTATAATTGAAGATGACCCAATCCAATCCTCATCTCACCCTTTTGAACACTACTTACCTCATAGACCTGTTGTGAAACAACATGGAACTACGAAAGTGCGTCCAGTTTTTGATGCATCTGCAAGACAAGTCGAATCACCATCATTGAATCAATGTTTAGAATCTGGACCTAATTTATTAGAATTAATCCCTGATCTTCTTCTTAGATTTAGAGAACATAAATGTGGAATTGTTGCTGATATCGAAAAAGCATTTCTACAGATAAGTGTACGACCAGAAGATAGAAATTACCTTAAGGTTTTTTGGTGGAATGAAAAAGAAAATAACGATCCTAAGATAATGCGGCATTCTCGTGTGGTGTTTGGTGTGAAAAGTAGCCCTTTTCTTTTAGGAGCTGTGTTAGAGCATCATTTGAAAAAATATCTGAATAATTCAAAATATAATCAAAAATATGTTGAGATTATTCTTCGAAGTTTTTATGTAGATGATCTAGTTACAAGTTTAAATAACAAATCAGAAATATTACCATTTGTTGAACAGTCTCGTCATATTTTGACTGAAGGAAAATTCAATTTAAGAGGATGGAAGTATACAGGAGATGAAGATTCAGAACAGGTTACTTCTGTTTTAGGATTGCTTTGGAATTGCAGAAAAGACGAACTGAAGATCACTTTGGATTGGTTGAATACGTACAGACTTGAAACTGTATCGAAGAGAGTAATTCTTTCTGTTACGCAAAGAGTTTTTGACCCAATTGGGTTTTTATGCCCTGTCCTCTTAGTTCCCAAGCTAATGTTACAAAAAATGTGGAAAGACAATATCCCGTGGGATAAGGAAGTTGAAGATAGTATGAGACAAGAATTTGTAAGATGGTTTGAAGGTTTGAATATCTTGAAGAATTTGACTATTGTTCGTTGTTTTTTTCCTGATGTAACAAGTCAATATAGCATTAGCATTCATACGTTTTGCGATGCTAGTCAATTTGCTTACGCAGCAGCTGTTTTCATTCGCATCGAATATGCTGATGTCTATGTAACTCTTTTGGCAGCGAAATCAAGGGTTGCCCCAGTTAAACCCATCACTATTCCTCGTCTCGAATTACTAGCTGCAACGGTGGGAGCTCGATTATGTAAATCCGTACTCAGTGCACTCCAGTGGGAAGGTATTGAACAACATTTCTGGACAGATTCAACTACTGTATTGAGCTGGATTCAGCGTGAAGAAAATTGGGCTGTTTTTGTCAATAATAGAATACGAGAGATCAGAAAATTAACTGATTCTACCCTTTGGAAACATCTTCCTGGAGCTCAAAATCCAGCCGACTTGCCTTCAAGGGGGTGCTCTGCCCAACAACTCTCAGACAGTAAATGGTGGGCGGGACCTACTTGGCTTCGAGAAACTAAAGATAAATGGCCTGTCACCAAACCCATTTTCGATGAACAAGCTATTCTAAAAGAAAGAAGAAAAACGAGCCCAACATCCAATAGCTTGCCTATCATTTGTTTTTTGAATCAAACTGAAAATGATAAATGCAGCAATAAAAACTAGAAGTGGAGAGTGGTTAAACCTCTTCTAAAATTGGACTTATAAAACTTTATTTATCTTCTGAACTTTAAAATTGTTGTGAAAGTCCTTGAAATATCAAGTAGAAATGTGTTGTTTTATTGTATTTTGAAATTTTCATTTTATTATTTGTTTTGGTTAGTTAAGTTGCCTTCCGCCAACTTAAGGTGGGAGGATGTCAAGGCCATGGTGCTTTTTATAATTCATTTGTTTACTTTTGAGTGGCAACAGAGGTTTTTTTGTTTTTAGGTTTTGTGTTCGAATGTAAAAAATTGTCCGATGCAAAAAGTTTGAATTCTGTGATGTTTTTCCCTTTTGAATAAACCTTTTTTTCTGAGTTTGCATTTACAGTCCTTTGATATGCTGATAGCATAATAGATATTCTTTATTAAAAAAGGAATAACGTAAAAGACCTATTGTTCTCTATGGGTGATTTTGTAAATTCAATAGCTGACATATTATCGGCAAAAAGGGTGGGTAAAGAGTATTTTTCGGAGATTAAATTAAAATCAATACAATCCTCTAAAATACGATTGAACCACATAAGTTCTTTCACACATTCACACATTGAAATAAATTCGCTTTCCATTGTGGAAAGACTTGCCCCTTTTTCTTTTTCCTTAAAAGTTCGCCATGAAATTGGACTATTATCCAAAAATATTATTTGACCCCCCCCCCATTGAAATAAAGTAGTCTCTGTTCATAGCAAAATCAGCATCAGAGAAAGCGACTAAACTAGAACTTTTACAATTTAATTTTAAATTTTTGGTACCCGAAACGTAACCAAGTAATTTAAGCAAACCATTCCAATGAATTAAACCCGGAGAATTTTGAAACTGGCTAAAAATATTTACATCATATGCTATATCTGGTCTTGTCCTACTAGCTAAAAACGAAAGGCAACCCAAGATATTCCTATATGGTAACCTTGCGACTTCTTCCATTTCAGCCTGATTGCTTGGACAATCCTTTTTTGAATATTTTAACCCTTTTATAATCAGGCTTGAAAGTTATCCGTCTTTTTTTAATCCATTTCGGCTGTTTCTGAGATCAATGCAAATCCGATGAGAAATCGCGACCAAAATTTATGGGGGGGGGGGGGTAATCGAATGACACTATGCTTAGTACCGGGAACGCAAGCGGCTTTTCCCACCGCTATTTTCCGATTAGCAATCCATCGCTCGCGAGCGTTTCACCCTTTGTTGCAATTGGCGAAGCTTACGGAGGAAGGCGGAGCTAATTTCGTGACGCACACGATATACACGCAACGCGCTGCTTCCTCCCTGCAGCGAAAGAGCATCAAAGAACTTAACTACAACTTTCAGCGTTTTGTTTACGTTTTCAAAGGAGCGGTAGCGGAATTGGCTAATCCTATCGTATCGGCAATTTATTGAACACATGCTTTCGTTACTTTTTTTGTAAGTTACATCGCAGAATGTTGTTTTAAAAATGGATATATTGACTATTAATGACGAGCATAAAGCCCGTGAAATCGATAGTAAGGAAAAAAATTAATTTAAATTCGCGTGGCTGAATGAGACTGTTATAATTAAGGGAAAAGATGATGAAGAATGTTCAGTGACCATCGGAGATTCAATTGTGAAAATCAATGTGAGTGGAAAAGTTAAGTGCACATTGTGCGCTGATTTTATTTATTATCGCTCCAAAGGTTTGACGGCGATTAAAAATCACGTTAAGAGAGACAAGCATGCTGAAAAAGTATTTATAAAGAAAAAGAATTTCACTTTGCCTTCGGACTTTCTTGGAAATACTCAGCAAAATCAAGAAACAGTTGCAGTTTGCCAAAACATCTCTCTCCCTGACAGAGTTGCTAGTCTGGAAGCAATGTTGCTTGGAGTGTTGGCACAGAACAATATCCCTTTTACTGCTGCACCTGTGTTAATTAACTTAAGCAAAGCCATGGCATCTGACAAAAAGGCTTTGTCACGTTTATCTATGTCGCGCACTACAGCTTCATATAAAATGAAACTTGGGATGGCCAAAACTTTTTTTGATGACACCATAAATAATTTTAAAAACTTTAAATTTTCATTGAACATTGATGAGGCTACAAGCACCAACAAAATGAGGGTGCTATGTATTTTAGCTAGCTACTTTTGTCCTAACAGCAAAAAAGTTGTTATAGATCATTTAGCTTCAATAAGTTTGAGCAGAGTTACTGCTGAACAACTGTTCACAGAAATTATCAACCTATTTGAAAAAAATGGAATTCCATTTCAAAACTTGGTTTCCATTTTAATGGATTCCTGTAGTGTCATGAGGGGATCCAAATCTGGTTTAGAGACCAGAATTCGTCAAGGAAAAGCGCCACATTTATTGGATATAGATGGTGACTCATGCCATCATATCCACAATTCATCTAAGATCTTTTGCAAACATTTTGTGGATTTGTTGAAAGTTTTTATAAGGATCTTTACACTGATTTTAAGTGGTCTGCAGATCTCTGTGAAAAGCTTCAAGAGCTTTGTTTGATTTTAGGCATTAAGTACTGTGCTGTTGAAAATCTTATAAAGCATCGTTGGCTGTCCGTTTATGACGTTACTCTCAATACTTTACAAATGTTGGATTGCTTCACAATATTTTATTTTTGTTTTTTAAAGGAAACGGATAGACTATCTAATTTTAGTGTATGTGTGAGCATTTACAAACAAAGAGATGTGACTTCTGAGGGAAAACAGCAAATTAAAGACATTCATAAATATCTGCAAAAAAAGAACCTCACGGAAGATGGAAAGAAAAGAAAAGACCGAATTGCTGCAAAATTATTTTCTTTCAGGAAGAAACTACTCTTAATTATGCATTTTTATGCATCTTCTCTTCCTATGCTGAAGAAATATGTGTGTATTTTCCAAATGAAAGAACCTCAGATACATAAACTATATGACGAACAAAGACAACTTTTTATAGATTTTCTGTCACTATTTGTTAAACCGCAAATATTACAGACTAAGCAGATGATCGAAATCTTGAACTTGGATTTTGGAGATGACTGCCTTTTGCCCACAGTCCAAATGTACTTGGGCAGTTATGCCACATCAATCATCTCAAAAAAAGCTAGTGACATTTACATTACGGAATTTTTGCAAAATGCTAAAACAGCATTTATTCACTGTGCAAAGTATTTGCAAAAAACTTTGCCCCTTAGAAGTCCTGTTCTGAAATGCATGTCAGCCATTGACCCTACTGCAAGAGGTCACCACACAACATTAGCCCGGTTTAAAAAACTCCCTGAATTAATTAGAAATGTTTTGGATGCTGATGATAGATCACAGTATGATTTAGAAGTCCATCGATATCAAGTGGACAATAATTTACCTTCTCCATCAAATAATGGTGAATTAATTAGGATTGATATGTGGTGGGCATTTGTTTTTCAAACTGGCAAGTATCCAGCCTTATCAAAAATGATAAAAACTATTTTAAGTTGCTTTCATGGCCCTCAAGTAGAGAGCGCCTTTAGCTCAATGAGTGCTATACTGGATCAAGAATCTGGCCGTATGAGCATAGAGACTTTATCTGCTTTGCAAACTGTAAAATATAGACTTTTGAAAAGTAAAAAGTCTGCTGTGGACTATTTCAAGCGTGATGATTGTTTACATACTCCAGTGCAGACATCATTATGCAGTAATTTAAGGAGTTCCTATAGACGGTATAAAGAAGAGTTGGATATTAAAATTAAAGAGAAACTGGCCAAAAAGGAAAAGTTACAAATTTTGGAAAGACAAGAGATATCTAGAAAAAAGGCTATTAATTGTGTTAAAGCTGCTGAAAAAAAACTAAGACTTGCTCGTAAGAGGAAATTAGAACAGTTGGCAGAAAAAATTGCTAAAAAGAGAAAAAGAAAACCATAAATATTCTAAAAAAATACTTTTATTTTGATTCAAATATTTAACAGTATTGAAATTCTCTTCTTTTATTATTTTTTGTTTTTTTACTTTTTTATGTATATAAATTGTATTCATTATTTTTACTTAAAATTTGCACACATTTCTTACAATTCTTCAAATTTAGCTAAAATTATTTATAAATAAATAGTTAATTTATAAATAGTTTCTCAGATATATCTTTATTGTAGATAAAATATGTAGCTTTTTTTTCTGCCATTTTATGAAAATATTTAATTTTAATTAAGGATTTTTGCTATTGCCTGTAGCTTATTTTTAATTTCAAGCTCATAGAAGAAGGTTTAATTTTTTTTTTTTTTTTTTTTGCCTTTTTAAATTTGTAAAAAAATATATTAAGTATTTTAAGTTTTAAGGAATTTTGCATGCATTAAATATTTTGAAATCGTTTCAATATTTGAACTAATCTTTATTTGAGTAATTAAATAGTTATAAGCAATTTATATTATATCGCAATCTTTATTTCTAACAAAACTATTGTCATATTAAAAAAAACCTTTTTTCAAGGAATTTGGATATAGTGAACCATTGGTTATAGTGGACTTATTGCCATGTCCGCAGACGGTTCACTATATTGGGGTTCGACTGTATATTAATTAGTCATACTTACAACTTATACATGTCGTGTACACAGTTATATTGCGGTACTTTTGTGTCGCGCAGAAGTTCAGCCTTTTTGACCAATTTGCACTTTCATGCCTGTATAATAGGTAAAGATGTATATGGTATTTTAAATGAATTAAACCTTTTATAGACTTCATCTATGTACAATGCCTGATAAATTTGAACGGCATCATTATCATAGCTAAACTCAACACTCAATAATTTCTTCGTTTTACCCAAAATTTTAAGATCAAATTTCTCCCCCCCCCCAAAAAAAAGTTTAATTATGGAATCGATTTGAGCCCGAGTTTTTCCAAAAATAACTGTCATCGACATAGACTAACAAAACTATGAAGTTCTCAAAATAATATGAACAATTACACCAGTTAAACTTAAGAAAACCTAAACTTAAAAGAACCTTATTTAATTCGAAAAACCACAAACGACCACTCTGATGTAAACCATACAGACATACAGAGCACGGTCTAATTTGCAAACTAGATTTTCTTTACCAGGAACAATATAACCAAGCGGTTGGGACATATAAATTTCTTCCTTAAGAGGAGCATATAAATATGCACATTTAATGTCACACTGAATGTTTTGCCGTTTAAGACGGGAAACTAAAAGGGAAAAGAAAAAACGAATAACAGAAAAGTTCACCACTGGAGAGAATGTTTCGTCGTAGGTATCCCACCGAATTTGGTAGTACCCCTGAGCGATGAGCCTAGCTTTAAACCTAGCTATATTTCAACTCTCATCCTTTTTAATGGCATTAACCCATCTGTTACCTAGTAAAGATTTCCCATCAGGCAAAGGGACTAAATGCCATACTTTACGCTGATTCATATTTGAAATTTCCTCATCCATAGCTTTAACCCATTCAGAATTTTGAGGTGACTTAATAGCTTGTTTATATGTTCTAGGTACTGAAAGTTCTAGTCAGGTTTCCCTTTTAACATGGTTAGAAACAGGATCATTAGAATTAACCACCCCTTCAAACTTATTACTACCAGAGAAATCGAACAAGGAAGGTTCAAAAACAACATTATTACGTTCACAAAAACTCTTAACCTCATTTAAAGATCTCAATCTAGTAGTTTTATCGTTAGGGTAATAATATATATCCGTCTTATTACCATGAGGTCTCAGTACTGGTTTTCTCCTCCAAACAATTTTAGAACAAGAGTCATTAACATCAGGTTATTCAGTGACAGACTCCCCGTCGGAATCATCAGGCCCCCTCCAAACGCAATGTCAACAGGATCAGAACCACCACAATCAACCGGACTATTTGGAGACTGACCCAACTCCTCCAATGAAGGGCCCATCACCGCCCCACTGCTCTGATTAAAAATATGATCGGAGAAAGTTAAATTCACAGTCTCTACGATCTTATCCTAATTTTCTATCCAGACCCTATATCCTTTTGTTCGAGCATAACCGACGATTGCTCCCTTCTTTGCCTTTGACATAAGCTTGTGGTCGCGTCTCTGTTTAGGAACTTCGACATACACTATTAAACCAAAAGGCTTCAGGTGTCTAACCGAAGGTTTTCTCCCAGTATATAGTTCACGGGGAGTCTTTTCCTGGTTTTTATGGATTACACGATTCCAAGTGTAACTAAAATAAAGCACAGCCTCTGGCCAAAAAGAAAAAGGAAGTCCACTATCGGACAGAATAGCACGAGTACAATTTAGAACTGTTTGATTGAGCCTTTCACAAACACCATTTTCTTCTGGTGTATAGGTGTTTGTTAGCTCGTGAGCAACCCCCCCCCTTTTATTACAAAAGTCACGGAAGCTCTCGTTCTCAAACTCAGAACCATTATCTGTCCTAATAGTTTTCAACTTCTTCCCAAGACTAAGCTCAGCTCTGGCAATGTGCCTTTCAAAAATACTAAACACCTGTGACTTATCCTTCATGTGTATAAAGTCACTTTACGTGAAAAACCATCAATTATTGAAAGAAAATTTTTTTTCCCCCTTTTTCCCAAAATTGGAATAGGACCCCAAACGTCCATGTACACTTTCTCCAAGGGTGATTTAATGCCATGAACAGAATCAACAGACTTAAAAGAAACACGGTTTTGTTTACTTACCCGACAAGGTTTACACAAAAACTTTTTAAATTTAAGCTTAGGTAGCCCTTTCACGCCATTGTGCTTACTAGTTTTGACAATAAGTTCTGGACTAATGTGAGTGAAATGAGAATGCCAATTCTCTAAGTCAGTTAAATTAGATACAGCAACAACGGGTTCATCAGGTAGCCCCCCATTCGCTTTTAAACCCTTGGCGTAGGCATAGTAAAGACTGTTTTTAAGTTTGGCATAAAAAAGAGGTTTATCAAACTTGTCGAAAACATTTACTCTACCACCACCTCCAGTGAACTTGGCACCATTAAAGTCCAATTTAGTACCAGAAATCAAATTTTTTCTCAATTCAGGGGAAAATAAAACATCCTTAAGATATACATCATTATTTCCAAATTTTAATTTAACTGTACCTTTCCCAACAATCGAAAAACTTACTCCATCAATGGCCACCTTCAAATTTTTCTCCTTCAGCTAGATGAAATTCAGAAAATAAGTTTTTATTGCGACAACAGTGATGACTCACAGCGGTATCATATATCCAACAATTGTCACCACCAACATCACTAAAATTAACTTGTGCAATATAATATGAAGGTTCATTAACAGAACTGACCGAATTGACAGAGCAAGCAATCTTCCTTTGGGATTTAACATTTTTAGATTTAAACTTAGGGTTTACATTTGATTTAACATTAGAATTTCTATTAAAACTTATATTAAAGTTTCTATTTACATTATTTAAACAGTCTTTCTTAAAATGACCTAGTTTATTACAATTAAAACATAATAAAGGCTTATAAAACTTTTGTTTACCTTTATGTTGAACAGTCTGAATTTCCACCGGTTGTTCATAGTCTTTCTGTAACTGCAAACTGATTTCCTCAGATGTTAATTCAGACATCAAGGTCGTAAACTTGAATTCGGCAGACTTCCATCTCATCATATCTTGAACCACGGAGTTAAACTTTTTCGGAAGATGTCGTAGGAGCTGATAACAACAATAAATATCTTCCATTGGACGACCCATTTCTCTCAAATGCTCTATTATCCTGCTCAATCTATTTACATATGACGTCACAGATTCATTTTCGGACATATTACATCCTATAAATTCCGCAAATAATTGTATATGTCTTGCACGTGAGTCTGACAAAAAAATTTTCTTTAAAGCCTCCCATGCTTCTACCGAGTCATTACAATTTTCTATTATCAGGGGTCTGTCTAGGGAGAAAACTGGGTCCGTTTACGGACCCTTCACAAAATTCCATGCTAAAAAAACGGACCCTTCACAAAATTCCATGTTAAAAAAACGGACCCTTCACAAAATTCAAATCGGAGATAAACTTTTCCAAAAATTTTCAAAAAAACAAAGTATTTATAAAATAATAGCGAGCAAAAACATCTGCTCAGCAATATATAAACATGTTCTCATACCAGCCGCTATCGGTACTACATGACACTGCAACCTTCATTTCTCGCCAAGTTCACGCTGATTAGTAAGGGAATGATGTCAGACACGATAATGGGTGTGGCGTACCTCTCCTTGATGGGATGAAGTTTTTCTGTGGAAAATTACATAAATATTTTGGCAACATCTTTTTACTGCGTTGTGTTTATGTTTAGTTTGGATTTCGGGTTTGTGGAGTAGCACGACTATAGATATGTGTGGTTTTGTATTTTCATAATTTCGTATTTGTCAGTAATTTTATCGCTTCCATTGAATAAATATGAAGTGAGGTAGGCCAGTTACGGGAGGAAATTCCCGTAATTCGGATTATTATGTTAAAAAAATACGATCATCGGATGCTATAGGCTGCGATGCTATTACAAAATTTTTTAAACGAAATGTAGCTGATGCAGAAACTTTACTTCCCAATGATCCAATTGAGAAACCAAGGTTAAATAATTCAAGTTCACAAGCTCATGTGAACGAAATTTCCAGTTCTGAAAATTTGGATGGAAATTCAGCTTTGTCTGAAAATGTAGAAGTAAGGATGCAACTTTTTTATATTAAAGGCAAGAAGGGTGCCATTTTTTCTGTCAAGGGGCAAGCAGGGCACAGCGCCCTCCTGAAACTGTCTAGATGAAACTTACATGTACATATGTGTATGTAGATAGAATTTGTGAAATGAATTTTCACAAAAATAAAAATAACTATGTCAGAAAAAATTTTCACAAAAATAAGAAAAATTCACAAAAATAGGACCCTGGAAAACAAACCTAGACAGACCCCTGATTATACATCGGAATTCAGGAGATATATACAAGTATATGGTAGATAAAGCCAATCTTGACCTCTGTTTAAAATCTGCAATTAGCTTTGCTGTTTCCGGTTTACCATCATCCTCTGGCAAAGTTTCTTCCCTAGCAACCAAACTCCAGCAATTATCTCTTATCAGAATAAAATGAATATCCTTCTGCCAAGTAATGTAATTACTGGCATTTAATTTCTCTATAGAAGGAGTTAAACTCATTGCCATTGCTAGAAAAATATGCTGCACATCTAAACTGTAAACAAGGTAAGGCCAAACGACATGCCCATAACCATTATTATTAAAAGATGATTTATTATTCTGTCCTAATAGTTTTCAACTTCTTCCCAAGACTAAGCTCAGCTCTGGCAATGTGCCTTTCAAAAATACTAAACACCTGTGACTTATCCTTCATTGGGTATAAAGTCACTTTACGTGAAAAACCATCAATTATTGAAAGAAAAAATCCCCCCCCCCTTTTTTTTCCCAAAATTGGAATAGGACCCCAAACGTCCATGTACACTTTCTCCAAGGGTGATTTAATGCCATGAACAGAATCAACAGATTTAAAAGAAACACAGTTTTGTTTACTTACCCGACAGGGAATAAAAATGAGATTTTTTTTTTTTTTTTTTTCCCCCTTTAGAATAGTGTATTAAAACTTATGTAAATAAATTGTCAAATTTTTAGATAAATAATTAATGGATTTACATGGATAAATGAATTAAATAGCTGCATAAAATTGTGATTTATTATTATTATTAAAGGATTTTTCTTTTTAATGCGATTTAATAGAAACATCCACAATGTTTCTTTTTCTTTCCCCTTTTTTTTTTTTTTTTTTTTTTTTTTTAGATGATAGCCGTTTTATTTCTTTATTTATTGAAAGTTAATTTAAATTATCTAAAATTAAGCTCTTAAAGTGAGAAACATGGTGTTTTTTTTTTTTAAATATGTATCCACATTACATTAATCATGACTTTCTAAATTCCAATATGACATCTTACAGATTGGTTGTTTATTTTATTTATTTTTAAGATAAGAAACATGAATATAACACTTGAAATTCTATAATTAAAAGATTTAGGTATATAATTAGCATAAGCTAAATAATATTACTCTGAGACATTTGAATTTAAATTTTAATGGTGTGTAGTGTTAGTTTTAAAGCCAGTTGACTAAAAGAGGGTCCTAGGCCTGAGTGGTGTACTCTCTGTAGAAAGTCTTTCTAAGTGTTACATAACCCTTTTTATTTGAGTTTTGGAGAAAACCATAGTAAACTCCAAATGTATATGTCGACAAAAGCGATCTGGTATCGAACTTGGCAATTTCAGTCTACTAGCTTCCAGATATTTAAATTTTGATATTCCATTGATCAGAACATTGCAGAATTTTTCAATTGTGTTTATAAAACTTTAATTTTTGAGGTACAGTAAAACTTGAATAATTCAAACTTGTTTAATTCAAAATTTTGGATAATTTGAATATTTTACACGGTTCCTTGAATTTTGTATTAAAATATTTTTAAAATCGTGGATAATTCAAATTCTATTTTGGATAATTCGAATTTTTCATACGATTACCTTTAAAATATTACAGTAAAATTTGTTCCCGAGATTTTACTCATCTGAAGTGCATTATCAATTTTTATAGTCTTTCAAAAGAAGGATAAGGAAATACAATAGAAGCCCCTACCTAGTGCACCAGAATATATGGTGCATATGTATGAACTTCGAGGTTTTTGTGAATTGAAAGTCATGTGTAATGTAGAAGATACTATGTTTGTATCAGGTCATATGCTATGACACAAAGATTCTACTTAAAAAAGAAATAAAAAATATTTGACTATTTTTTAAAAAGTGTTGAATAATTAAGCTTGTAAAAAATATTGATTTAATGGGGGGGGGGGTGAAAAGGGTAATGTAGCGGTATTCTTAGATATAAAGTTTGTGTTAAATCTCTGATCGTATAGTTTTAATTTTTTAATTTATCACTTTTTTTGACAAAATAGTATATGTAATTTGAATTTTTGGATATTTTTGGATCGGGCCCCACCTGTAAAAATTTGTATGAGCCACCACTGTCTAATCAGTATGACAGTGAAGGGGACAGAAAGACGGTAGTCTGTGCTCTCCCAATGTCTCAATTGATGGTGGTCATCTCAGAAGAGATCATATAACTGTATAAGATCGTATAAGAGCATTTCAAAGAAAGAGAGGAAGATAAAGAATTGAGAGGGGGCGGTATAGTAGGCAGGGGTGTTTGCGTTCCGGATTTTTTATTTTATTTCCCACCAGTAATTACGAATTGTACTTTTGGCTATATTTATTTGTTAAACATTACTAGAAAACTGCTTATAATATCACTATTAAAAAATTACTGGTGGGATATGAAGTAAGAAATCCGGAACGCAAACACCCCTGAGTAGGTATTCCTGTTTCATCTTCTCTCTGCGGTGAACATGAGAGAGAAAGCTATTGCTTTGAAAAAAAAAAATTGTAAATAAAACAGTCTGAGAAAATTTTCATTTGGCACCCTTTCATTTGTGTGAGCACCCCCGTGTGGCCGCACACCCAGTGATCCACCCCTGGCTATCACTCACCTTCGGTGATTTTCCACATGGCTACCTCAGCATTTGCTCATCAAATTTCAGAGAAAAAAATATTTATTGTAAGATAAAGGGCAAAATTAACGGTCGTCACCGGCCACATGGCGACTAAATAAAAAAAAGATGGCGATTAAAAATTATGCATCGATTGCCACTAAAGTCGCCACTTTTTGTGATCATTAAAAGATTCTAAAAATCGAGCGACGATAGGCAATCGAAGCCGTGTGATTTCCAATCTTTTTCCATCCATGGCATAAATGTCGATGTTCATTTTAAACTTGCTTTATTATATTCTACAACCTATAAAGAAGTAGAATTGTTTAATATGTCTCACTCATATAATTTTTTGGACACCCTCCATATCTCTCTCCCTCCATAACATAAATGTAAATATTCATTTTAAACTTTCTTGATTAGATTCTAGAACCTATAAAGAAGTATATAGATGTGTCTCCCCCCCGCCCAACACACACACATGTGCGCTCCATTTCAACTAGCAGTTAATGATCAAATGTCCTGCAAAGCACAATCTTTTTCCATTATTATCTCCATAGTATTTAGTGTATATTTAATACATTTAAGATATTTGACAAATGTGTGTATCAAAATTTGATTTGGGTTAAATGTGTATTTTTCAAAAAAAATTGTATTTGCTTTCTTTTGAGTAGAAATCTTCCTTTTTCCTTCCCATTTTAAAGTAGAAATCTCCCTATTTTTAAAGCTACAAATTTGGCAGCTAAGTAAATTATTTTTAATGAAGCAGCTAAGTTTCCATATCTATACTTTTTAAGAGGAAATATTTTAACTCTATCGAAATAAAATCAGTTATAAAAGTTTGTCTTTATAAATAAGAAAAAATAATAAAACTGCTAACTGTATTTACACATGACCATGTAAAAGGTTGGGATGATGATGAATCAACTGATTCATTTACTAGAAAATATCAATGTGAACTGTGAATGATAACAGCTTATTTCAGTTAAATAAATTTTAAAAAAAAGTACTACCGAATTATCTGAAAGATAAAAACTTTTGCTGTTGTTATTACAGCCCTAAGCAGATTTTAATTTAGGATGTGCAATTTAGGATTTTTAAAAAGGGCGTAGTTACAAATTACAATTTCAGTGTCCCTGTGTTAATTTTATTATTATATGTATTTCTTATTTTCATATTTTTCTTGTGGTAATTATACCACAAAATGGTGACAATGCTTTTTGCAGTCTGAAAGAAATAGTCTTATCATGTGAAAAGTGGCCACTAACTTAAAAAAGTGGCTACTAATGAAACTGGCAGTACCGGCCACTGGTCATAACGAATTTTCCCAGTTTTGCCCTTTATTGTAAGAAGCTATGATTGAGTTTTTATGCATGTTAAACTGTAAGTTTCCTGTTTATATAGATATAAAATGATATAGAAGAAAGTTTTGTGAAGGCCATAAAATACTATTTTTTCTTTTTTTTTTTCTTCTTTTTTACGATTAAATTAATTAAAAATTGTTAAAAAGCTAGAGTTCTATTTTGGAATAGTGGTGATAAATCTGATTTAAAAATTCAAAATATTATCAGATTTTGTAATCAAGCATGGGTTTATCTCAAAATTTCCTCAAAAAGAAAGCAAGACAATCTCTCTGTCTCTCTTTGTTTTTTATTTCTTATTTTCTTATACTAATGCTGATAATTTCAAGGACTTTTAAAAAAAAATGTCATCTTATATCGTAGAAAATAAAATGTAAAGAAAAAGTAAATAAATAAATATATGAGGGAAAGTCATTAAGTCACAAAAGATAAAAAAAAATAATTTACCATGATAATCACTTGGAAACAATTTTTATTTTTCCACATAATCTCCAGCAATGTTGATGTACTTATCCCATCGTTTTATCAGAGCCCCAATTCCAGCTGCATAAAATTCTTTGGGTTGCTGTCTCATCCACAGTAGGACTTCATGTTGAACGTCTTGTCATCTGCAAATTGTTTGCCTCCAAGATGTTTCAGTGGTCCAAACAGGTGAAAATAGCTTGGGACTAAGTCTGGGCTGTAAGGTGGATGCTGTAGCATCCATAAACAGGTAACATTTATTCATGAATATTTTTTTATTCAAGTTCTTCCGCCCTCAAAAATCGGACCACAGCATGCTGGTCTTCTATCGTACAATCATTCAGCACCATCCCCATTTTTGAAACTGCATTACGCAAGCGTGTGAATGTTACCTACTCAATATGAATTGAATATCATAAAGCTGTATGGTGCAGTCATCTATCACCATTCTTTGGAGCTATCTATTACTACTTTAAATCATGCCGTGTACATTTGGGACTTACTTAATGACTTACCCTTATATATATAGCTATTATTCATTTTTCCTTTCTGGTTCCAGAACACGTTGAGCTAAATGTTTTCAGTTGTTTCTTAACAGCAACAACCTCCTATATAATAGTTTTAAGTTAATCTCAAAAAAAGTTGAGGAAAAATTCATAAAAAAAAAAAAAATATTTCATAATTACAAGGGACATTCTTTTTTTTTTTTTTGACTATTTCTAGAATATTAGTTGACTCTACTTTTGTTTTAGGAGTAAGTTTTACCTGCATGTTTCTTATGAACAACTTTTTTTTTTACACAATAAATTTGGCATTTTTGTAACAACAGAATCAGCATGGTTAGTATGATCTGTGCCGTACGTAATACTTGAAATAATTTTGTTATGGGGCGAGAAAAAATTTAATTTAGCTTTTCTTTTGTTCTTAAATATATATATATATATATATATATATATATATATATATATATATATATATATATATATATATATATATTATGTTTACATGAAGTTCCTTATATGTTATATATAATATATTTGTCAATTAAGTTTCTAATTTATATCTTACAAAGTAAAATTATTCTACAAATGAACTATTTGAAAATTATGGGCAGAAAGAATGAAGTAAATTTTCTGTTAAGCCTCATTTTTTGAAATAAGCAATGATTTTTTCCTAATGGTTTGTCATTTAAAATTTGTTTTCTGATTTTTCCATATAAATTTTAAGGTATTTGCATAAAAAGTAAACTGTCAAATGCAGGCATTGACTTAAAACATTCTCTGTCATCCCCTTATAAATTTTTTGTTACTTTTGCAATAATTTTAGTCTGTTCTGGATAGAGGCAGGCAAAATACATATTAAAAATATTCTTTCTGCATATATGTTTTCTAAACAGTTAAATGAAGTTAGTATTTCTGGAAATTAGATAGACACTCTATGTCTATACATGCACTTAATTTTCATTTATTTATCGATAGTATTAATTCAATGTTCATTCCATAATAATGCAATATGATACAATTTATATGATTAAATAATTATATTTTAAAATTTCTAGTTCCTGCACAATCTTGGTATTAAAGAACCTTGGGGTGTGATGGATATTCTTTCTTTGGATCCAGAGAGTGCTTCCATGCTGCCAGAACCAACTTTAGCAATCATATTGTTGCTGCCTATCACTGAAAAGGTAAACATTTGTTTCTCTTTTTTCTATATATGTGTAATTAAATGTTTTTTATTGCAATAATTTCCTGTAATCTGAGTCACTTTCTTAAATTTTGAGCTTTCGTGTGGAATATGGAATTTATATGGAAATTACTTATGGCGTCAGAAAATACATACTAAATTTGTTTTTATTGACATTTATTATACTTAATCATGTCAGATTTATTTTTATTGGATAAAATTATCATCCCCCCCCCCACACACACACATAACTAGTAATTGGTAATCAAAATTGTCCTAGTGAATCCCTATAATTTTAATCTTTCTCCATCCACAATATAAATGCCAATGTTAAAAATTGCTTTATTAAATATAATTAATTTATGCTTCTTGTGTTGCTCCTCCCCCTTGGATTTTCCCCTGTCTTTTTAGCCTTGCTTTTGCCTCTAAGGTAGTATTACATGCTTTTTGCACCTGAAGAAGCAAGGCCACATCCTTTCGAAGCTGGTAATGCTTAAATATTGCAGGGTTCATACTCCTCAGGGAAAACAGGGAATACTCAGGGAATTTGGAATTTGTTAAAAAAAGTCAGGGAAAATAAAAATTTTCATTAAAACTCAGGGAAAATCAGTTATAAAACCTGGAAAAACAAATGTTTTTTTTCTCTCAAGTTATGTTTTTCTTGTTCAGCTTCGTATCAAAATTTAAATGATTAAGTATTATGAAAATACACACGTAAATAATGGTTTCTACATGAATTTCTATCATGATCAGCAGTAATATGACATCATACAGGGAAAGTAGCTATATTTTGTCCTGTCTAGAGGAGCATGTCTTGTAATATGTCGCTAATATTTTCTCGAAATTGTCTGGAAACTCGGGGAAAACTCAGGGAATGTTTTTCCCATATTTGAGTATGAACCCTGTATTGTGTGAAGAAGTTTTTATGTTTAAAAATTGGTTCACACCAGTTCTTTAATTTATAATTTAATCAGGGCTGCCGGATTTTAACCAGGCCAAAAGAAGCTGGCTGGTTTTTTTTTTTTTTTTTTTTTTTTTTTTTTTTTAAACTACTTACAAAAGACCGGCTAAAATGAAAAAGAGCGGCTTTTATTGAATTTTTTTTTTCTCCTTTTCTTTCTTTTTTTTTTTTTTTAAATATTAAAAAAAAGTTAGAGTATTAATTTAAGCTAGAGCATTAATTTAATTAAATTATTACTGTAATAAAAAATTGAATGAAATAAGACAAAAATTACTCATTGCATAGAATTCTAAATTACAAGTATGGGAAAACAAAAATAACATTTTTCTTTAGAGAACTGAGTTTATTCAATTCAAATTATTAATAAATAATTATTCACTAACACTTGAATAGGACCTAAAAAGTATCAATAATTTTGTAATAAAAGGAGACTTGGCATTGGCGCTAAATGAATAGATAGGAAAAATGATAAAATAATAGTAACACCAAAGGAAATAATAAAATTAGACTATTGTTTCATTTTCTTTATGCATTAATGATGGTACACTAAATGCTACTGAAACAGCTGTCTGCTATTTTACTATTTCCTTTGGCATTTCTGACATTAATTCAGGATTCCCACTCAATTTCAAAAATAAAATTAGGTCTAATTTTAGAAAATTCCAGTTACAAAATTTGGTTTGCAACATAAAAATATCTCACAGTGTAAAATATAACATAACTCATGACAGAAAAGGTAACATAGTGATGCGATTCACGACACAAATTGCATGCTCGAAAAGCATTTTCCAGCTTTATATCATCATTTTCCCAGGTTTTTGGGCAATATTTGCAATTTTCCCCGATTTTTTTTTTTTTTTTTTTTTTTTTTTTTTTTTTTTACTAACTACAAATTACCTGACTTTTCCAGGTTCTCCCTGACCCGTGGAAACCCTGTTGATTATTTTTTCTGTAATTAAATAATAATAATCTTTTAATTAAACTTTGTCACATACCATAAACAATGTAAGCACTACTGGTTTTGAAAAGAACCATGGTCTTTCTTCTACAGGTGCAAAAAAACACATTACTACCTTGGAAGAAAAAGCAAGACTGAAAGCAGGGCAAAAACAAAAAGGGGAGGAGCAATATAACCAACTAATAGGATAACAACATGTAAAAACCAATCAAAAGGGAACAAAGACACACACACAAAAGAAAAAAAAAAGAGACACGGAATGAAGGAGACGAGGAGAAAATTACTTAATCAAATTAAACATATTTTAACAGATAAAATTAAAAAGATCAAGCTGTATACAGCAAAGTGCAGGGATGGAACAGATGCGCCAGACTGCACAAACCTGCTCCAAAAAGCTCATTTTGCTGTAAAATCGCGCCAGTCTGCACCAAAATGCTTAAAAAATTTTTGTGCCAGATGATAGCTTTTGCTATTTAATTTTCACGTTGAAACAGAGGTTTTTAACTCTTGTTTTTGCGTGAAAGCATCGATGGTCAGGTCTACTGAGCTTATATTTTTCCTATATTTCAAAAACTTACTACAATTCCTATTTTTTTTTTCTCTTTCACACATCTAGATGGAAATCACGGTCTGATCCTTATCAACTTTTATGCATTTCCAACAGTTGCCGTATGAGACATGATTCATTGAATTTTGTTTTTTATCTATGAAATCGCCTCAACATCTATTGAAAATAGAAAAAAATAACAAATCTAATTACTTTTACAATCTAAGGGAAGAACAGCACACTTAATCGTACAATACTCATAAAGAAATAGCAAAGAAAAAAAGGAAGAAAAAATTCCAGTGCAATGCTTTGTGTAATCCAAATATTGCTGACTCAGAAAAGAACGAGAACAAGTTACATTAGCTAAATGTGTGTTTAATTAAAACCACAAGCTGGAAGGGTGGAAGAAAGAAACTGAAATCTATGATTATGCAGTATTTTGACTTTTATTTAAACAAAACCAATGGTTCAGTTATCTTAATGCATAAAAAGTCGTTAAAAATAAAACCTTCTGACGAAGGAAAAAAAATTTGCTTATTTTGATTTTTTATGGAAATAAATAAATAATTGACAATGCAAGGGCTCTAGGACAGAAAAAAGTGTCTTCCATGGGAGACTTTCTAAAAGAGTCTTAAGCCATAATCACGTGAGTTTTGGAGAAAATCACTATAAAGTCAGACCTTTAACGGAGGAATTGTCCTCTGTGGGTGTACTTTCTTAAGTGTTTTAGTCCGTATTCACGCAAGTTTCGGAGAAAATCATGGAAAAACTCCAAACTTTAACGGACCAAGTATCTACCATTGGAGAAAGAATACTTTTTGTGCTTTTTGCTAGGATAACTAAATATGCGATAGCTTAGTTTATATAGTGCATGGGTGATTTTAAGAGATTTTCTGATCTGAAAACAGGACTTTCACAAAAATCGTCGGATTTAAAATGGATTCATCACGAAAATTGCGTATTTTATAAATCAGCCACAAAAATGACATATTTCAGTAATAATAATAATAATAATAATAATAATAATAAAAAGAATTTTGCTGATTTATGACTAAATAACTTCATATTTTTAGAAAAAAAAAAACCCATCTGTTTTAGCAATTAGTTTACTATCACGTAATTTTAAAAATTAGCAGTAAATTATAAAATAATTCCATATTTCTAATCATGTTTGAAAAAAGCACGTATTTCATTGATTAGCATCGAAATAAAGTCTATTTCAGCAATTAATTGTGGTTAAACAGAAATTTTGTTAATTAGTGACGAAATTATTGCATATTTTTATCAGCTACAAAAATATCACGATTTACAGAAGTCAGCATAAAAAAAAAAAAAAAAAAAAATCCACTCAACTCTTGTTCATTAGCAGTCAAATAACAAGATATAAAACGTAAATTTTTGATTATTAGTGGGTAAACGATCCCGTATTTCCGAAATCTTCAAAATCATCCCCTTTTTCGATATTCCACATTGAAAAAAGTGCAAATTTCACTGATTTAGTGGCAAAATAGTTGAGTATATGAGATTCAGCTTTCAAAAGAACTTGATGTTCATGTATTAGTAGCGAAATAATAGCATGTTTCGTCAATGAGCTGCTTAATAATCGCATATTTTAGGAATCTGCTTTGGAAAAAAAAGTACAATTTTTTATCGATTAGAAGGAAAATAATTTGTTCCGGGTAAACATACATTTTTAACAATTAGCTGTGAAATGATCCAGTATTTTTGAATTCATCTGCAAAATTTTCACATATTTCTGGATTCAGCTTTGAAAAAAAGTGTGATTTTCATCAATTAACGACAAAGTTGTTTAGTATTTGGGGATGTAGCTTTTAAAAAGGACACAAATTTCACTGATTAGCAACCAAGTAATTGTATATTTTGTTAACAATTGACCCCATTTTCGATATAATTGACCACAAAAATATCGCAAGTTTAGGAATCAACTTCTAAAAAAAGCATGAATTTCATAAATTAGTGGCAAAATGATGGGGTGTATATTGGCAATTATTAGCTATTAAACGTAGATTTTGTAAATTAGCAGTGAAATTATGTATTTTGGCAATCGGACGTAAAAATATCGGGAATTCTGTCAATTAACGAATGAAAATAACATATGTAATTAATTAATGGTAATTAAACGTAAAATTTTGAGTATTTATTACTAAATTGCCACAAAAATATCAGAAATTTCAGAAATCCACAATTCAAAAAGCATGAATTTTTTTAATTAGTAACAAAATTATGGCATGTATTAGCAATTATTTGCGGTAAACATAGATTTTGTAAATTTGCAGCAAAATAATTGCTTATTTCGGCAATCCGTTGTAAAAATATCATGAATTTTGTCAACTTACGATAAAAATGGCATATTTAATTAATAAATGGATTAAACCTAAAATTTTGACCATTTATTGCGAAACTATTTAATACTTCAGCTATCGGCTGCAAAATAAATGCATATTTTGCTAATCAACTTAAAATACTTCTAAGTGCAAGTCTGAATTCTAATAAAGCTATAAAAAGTTTTTACATAATTTCAAAAATATTACAAAAGTACAAGAATTTTGTTGTGTGTGAGATTATTTATTCATTTAGAATATTTTGTTATTTAGATTTTATTTATTTTTTAATGGAGTATTTATCCAATGTCAGAATAAAATAATTTATATGTGTGTAATATTTTAATATTTTTGAAGATTAACCTTTTTTCTATATGAACGCAATTCTACCTCCCCCCCCCCCCCCAAGAAACGGTATATTTGGCGATAATCTTAAAAAAAAAAAAAAGTTTCAGAAAAGTGCATCACTGTCATTTTGCACTAAAATTGAATTTAATGTTGTACACTTTCAATCCTTTGCCATCCCTTAATAGCAATGATTATTTTATCATAAATTCAGTTTTATTACATTCTCTAATATCTAAACGATTAAAATTACCCATTGTTTTTATTTTACTGTTATACCAAAAATTTAAGATTTTGTTTAAAAAAAATCCAATTTTTGTATAAATTTGAAGTATAGCAATCAAATCATCAAGATGTTATTCCAGATCAATGAAAAATTTACAATTGTAACATTCAATTGTGAATGTCAGTGCTTTTGGGAGGGGGGGGGGCTTCAGCTTATTATTTTAAATTTAATAATAATAAAAAAAATTAGTAATATAAATTATTAACTTACATATGTGTTAATTGCATAGTAAAATATATATGTAAAAAAAGCCAATAATGACCACCTTTTATTAAAAAAGGCTGATTTATTAAAAAAGGTCTGGTCTTTTTTACAGCCCTGAATTTAATAGAATTACTCAGTATTTCTCTCATGTGTAATTATTTTTGTTCCCTTTCCTCCTTCCAACTAATAACTGAAGTTCAAATGTCTTACAGCAGCTATGTGGTTTTCAATCTTTTTCCATCTACAATATACAGTGCATCCCAAAAGTTTATAGGCAGTGTTTTTTTTTTTTTTTTACAATTGAAAAAGATAGATTTAAAAATAATTTTTAATTATAAGTAATATCAAGACAATAATACTATACAAAAATATTACACAATCACAGACTTTATCATAGAAACTAAAAATGAAAATTTACTGTCCCAAAAATTTATAGACAACTCATATTTTTTTGAACATTCAAATTTTTGAGCCATTTTTCCTAATCACTTAAAAAACTCGATCAGGCACACTCAAAACAAGAGTTTTAAGAAATTCTGGCTTTACAGAAAACCAACTTATTTCAGTTTTCAGCTTTAGATCTTCAACTGTTGCAAATTGACACCCATTGGCATATACATCTCTAGCTAATATTCCCCAAAGGTTCTCCATTGGGTTTAGGTCAGGACTTAGGGCTGGCCAGTCCATAACAGTTACTTGGTTTTGTCTAAACCATTGCATTGTTGAGTCTGACACGTGAGTGGAGAAATTGTTTTGCTGATGTATCCATTCGTCCCCACCTACCAACTTTCCAAATGGAAGTAACTGTACTTCAAACATTTTCTGGTAATCTTCGGAAAATTGATGACCTTTTAAAAAGCAATATCGGTAGTTCCATTATAGGAAAATGCTCCACACACCATGAGTGAACCCCCTCCCTGTTGTCTGATGAAAAAAGTTTCATTCCTTGCAAATATCGTGCCAGTAATATGCCCTACCATTGGGGCCACTTAAATTAAACTTTTCGCCACTAATCAGAGCACTGAACCATTCATATGATTTTGAGCGCTTTGAACATGAGCTTCTTTATGCCATTTTGTCAACTTTGGTGAACGATGCATTTTGCGATACGCAAGCAATTTATTTACCTGCAGCTGTTGATGCACCGTCGATTTTGATACTGGAATGATCACTTCTCTAGAAATTAACCGTACAGACAGGTTCTGGGTTGAAACTAATCTGAAAATCTCTCTGTCTTGCTGTTTAGTTGTTTTTTTTTGGTCGCCTAGAATGTGATTTTGTTTCAAAATTGTCACCTTTTGACAGAATTTGGTAAATACCAGCCCTGCCGCATCCGATCTTTCTTGCAATTTCCACAACTTTCATTTCATAAGCTTTCAAATGATAGATTTGTAAAATTTTCATTTTTGGTGGAAAACTGCACGTTGTGAGGTATCTTTACAATCAGTCCGAAAAAGAAAAAAATAAGCATTGCTTTTATCTCAGAAAACTATTACGTCACAAATACATGAATTTAAAATATGCAAATTTGGAGATCAGTACTTCAATCAGCTTTTAACACCAGTTGTCTATATATTGTTGGAACAACATTATTATTATTTTTTTTTTTAAATATTTATAAAGTTTTTTATTATTTGTATTATGTCAGTACATATTTGCATAATTTAGTCTTTCTTACTCATTTAATTAGCTCTTAAATAAAAAAAAAAAAAAAGGTTGTCTATAAACTGTCTATATACTTCTTATAAACTTGTTTTATTAGATTCTAGAAAATATAAAGAAGTAGAACATCATGATATTTCTCGCATCAGATTATTTTATTGTAAATGACATTTAATATTATTGATTATCACATATATAAAGTTTTTAATACTGAATTTTTTTTTTTTCCTCAATAAGTTTAAATATTATGTTGCCAAATAAAAATTATACATTATACAAGTTCTTATAAATGACTCGTAACATCAGCAACTGGAAATACAATACAGGAGTTATCCAGTGGAGATTTCTATTAGTTTATTACTATTTTTTCGCAAAATCATGACTAAATGTATAGGAAATGCTGTAAATTTTACTTGGTGCATGCTTTCCTCTTTTCTTATTTTCAAGGATGCCATTAAAAAAAAAAAAAAAGTTTTTATGGCTATAGTCCAATGCTCTTATAACTGAAAATTTTAAGTAGTAAATAGGGATGTAACAAATGATTTGGCTGAATACCAAATATTTGACAGCCAAATACTTTTTTTTTTTTTTTTCTTTTACAAAAGTTTCACCTAGAATGTAATTTTTATAATTAAAACCATTTTCAGTTTTTAAATTAAAAATAAAATAAATATTAACAAAATTTCTTTTTAAATCTTTGTATATTTAAATAAATTTTCACTTTTAAGTATTCTGTAAATATTTTCAATTTTGGCATCTATTTTTCGACGCCAAAGTGCTCACTTTAGAGGGTTATCTATAACAGGCCTGTCCAACCCAAAACACTTGGTGGGCTGCATTAGAAATATATTTTATTCATTCGGGCCACACTGTATGTAGTCATAAAAAAATCCCCCCCCTGCTTTACCGACTTATTCCGCCGTAAATTAATGTAGAGACTTGCGACTGGTGCCAATCGATTAGTAATAAGGCCTAGTTTAGACGGTTTAGTTAGATTTTGCTTAAGGGATGTATACATATTAAAACTGGCATCAACTTTTTTTTTTTTTTTAAGGCGACTCGCAATTTCGACAAGCTTTTTGGATTAAAAATTAGAAGTCATTACCAATCGTTAGGCATCAGCTGCTAGTTTCTATGATGATTTACGGCGAAATTAGTCGGGGAGGAATTTATTATTGTTATTTTTACATTATGACTGTACATATGCATATGTGTATATATGTTTGTGAGTATATGATTCATGTATGTATATACATTTTTCGGAGAAGGGCAGGGTGAAAATTCGGAGAAGAATACATTAATTTAAATTATTTTCATTCATAAATTAACAATAGAATTGTAAAAAAAATTACGACAATATATTAAAACTATAATAAAAGAATGAATAATGGATCTAATAACATTCCATTACAACAATTCCTTATCTACCATAATCGTTGAAAGGTATTTTCACTTCGAAAAGTCAGAACGTATTTATTAATTTTTGATTCGTTAACCAAAGTTGTCAAACTTTAAATATCATTAGTCTCCTCGCGGGCCGCAAGAAACTACGCAGTGGGCCGCATGCGGCCCGCGGGCCGCGGGTTGGCCACCCCTGATCTATAAGATGATAAAAATTAAAAAAAAATCCTTTATTTTACAATTGCAACTAAAATAATTTAAATACATGAAATGAACAGTTTTAAGAACTTAATTCAAATTTATATTATTCTGTATTGTTAAAAAATTTAATGGTTAAATTTCTTAGGGGGTCACCTGCAAATTAAAACACATTAAGAGAGGAAGAAAATTAAAATACTATCAAAACTATGTGAAATTTTCGCAGTTTATTTCTTTTTAATACTTTCTAATGTGGTTGAAAAAATTTAGTATTTTCCAACAAGGTTGAAAAGTGTTAATGACTTTGGTTTGTCTGTCTGTCTGCCCTCTAACTCCTGTGATTATTCATGGAATTTCTTGAAACTGATATGTTATTTGAGTTCACTGTCAGATGTCCCTTATTGAAAATGGAGTGAATACCTCTGCTAGCTTGTGTACAGGGACACTGGAAAGTATTCTAAAGCATTGTGTTCTATGAAGAGGTATTTCTATAAACCATATTTCTATACCTTTAATTTACACAAATATTAATAAAATTGAAATACATTATTCAAGTCCACTATCTGATATTTTCTATGGAAAATGGAGTGAATACCACCACTGGTTTGTATACAGGGACACCCAAAAGTATTCCAAAGAATTGTTTTCTATAAACCAAATTTTAATTACTTTACATAAATCTTAATGAAATTGAAGTATGTTATTCATATGCACAAAAGAATGTTTTCTATAGTGTACAGTACAATTAGCATTAGATTTACAGGGCACACAAAAATATTCAGTTACATTAAGGGTTATTATCGGAAATTTGCTGGAATTGCATTTTCGTTTACACTAAGTGTTTTTAATACTTTCTAACAATTTTTAACTGTGAATATGATTTCAGTTTGCATATTTGTCTGTCTGACTGTCTATCTCTCCGTCTGCCTGCCGCCAGTGTCCGTAAATATTTTCAGAAAAAAAAAATATATATGTACGTTATTCAGGTTTACTATGGAATGTTCCCTATTTAAATTGGCATTAATAGGTCCTCTACAAATGGTTTGTGTTTAGGAATGCCTAAAAAATGCCAATGCATTGCATTTTGGGACAGACATTCTTATAAATCATATTTAAATAACTTTCTACTGTAAAAATCATAAAGAAATTCACATTTATTGTTAATATTCCGAAATGTTTTATATGGAATATGATATGGTATTGATGTATAATTCTGTGTCACAGGTTTACCGCCCTTCTCAACCCCCGTTTAATTATAGTGCCTACATTTATTAAAACAAAAATCCAGTGTGCTATTATTTTCCTTGCAACTTGTAAATCTTGATCAACTTTTCAAGTAGCAACTGGATATCAAATCCAAAGTACCAAATTTGAATTTCCTGCCAATATTTTTTGTTAAAATATGCTGATAAAACATATAAAGATCAAACACTAAAAATCTATCTCCTCCAAAAACTACTATGTTTCAGTATGGGTATGAGAAATTAATTTTCTGTCCTGTGTCAGCAGTGTTCTTCAACATAAAAAAAAAAAAAAAATGTAGCAAAACACTTTAGTTATATATAATAGAAAAACAATATTTGGATTAATTTTGGTTAGCCCTGTATATTTTCTATAAACTATATACATGTGACTTTGTGCACGTAAATTTAGTGTTTTATGTAAAATACGTAATACAAAATGAAATACACTTCCAGCAATTCCCAAGTATAGCTTCAGTATATCCAAATACTCTGGGTAACCCTGTAAATAAATGATGAAAGATTGCCATACCACAACAGACACAAAAAATGCTTTTATGCATATAAAAAAATGTTCATTTCATTTTGTTTAGGGCAGCCTATAGATGTCACACTGTATTTATGAGAAATTTTGCTCATAGGCGTAATGTATTTGAATTCTTTTGGATTATCCTATACACAAACCTTTTGTCTAATCTCAATGAATAGTTTAGTGTAGCATCATTATATGATATGGATTGGATCTGGAATACTGAATTTGGACTTCCTGCTACTATTTGTTCTTGAAATACGCTAAAAACACACGCACATAGACCAACCACTGAAAATATGATTTTTGAATTCAGGGGATCTCAAAACCTGTAAATATAACCTAATTTTCAGAAATTTGACTCAAAAACAATACTTTACCAAAACTTTTACAAAAACAATACCACCGCCACTTTAGAATGTAGAAATAGAGGGGAAAAAAGGCTAAAAACCCCATAGGAATAGCATGGGAAGAAAAGCAGAAAAACTCACAATGTCAAGTGTGTTAAAAAAAAAAAAAGAAATTCACACCGGAAATAATAAGGGGACAAAGTTGACTAGAAAAATACATTGAACAGCGGGAACCGGGCGGGCTGGGGCATGGGTCCTATCGTCCAGGAGAGAGAATGTATAAAAAAAAAAAAAAAAAAAAAGAAAGAAAGAAAAATGAATTTGAAAATTCACTTTTAGTACATAAATTATTCATAAATTTTTTGTTAAATTATCAATGAGTATTCTCATGTGTATTCATTCGGAGAAAGACAGACATTACAGGTTAAAATAGCAGTCTTTCCCTGAATGAAAAGGAATTCCTCACCTCTTCCTACACGCTGATCAATCTATGCCTTATTACAAAATCAATTGTAATTACAATTTCTCACTTTTGATACAACCCCTTAAAACTTGGTGAAAAATGCTAGAATTTTCAAATTGAATATCTCAGTGAAATTTTCACTTAGAAAGATGATTTTTTCTTATTTTTCTTCTTAGACCGAGTAAGAATATCTTTCTAAATATAAGTCATGTGATAGGAGGGGCCGTATAAGAATTAAACTTCCTATTTTAATATGTATACTGCCCCTTGTACAAAAATGTCATATCAGAAATCTACTCTTAATTTGCATCACTTTTGTAATTAGAAGAGTATTGCTATCTTTCTTAGTTTACGAGACAATCACTTATTAATTATTTTGAATCACCCGGCATATATAGATTTTCTTCTTTTCTTTTTTTTTTTTTTTTTTTTTTTTTTTAAATTCTATTTATAATCACAGTATAAACATTTTCAACATGAAAAGTTAAATAAAAGTTTACTCACTGATGCGCTATTATTTGCATATCTCATAAATTTAAATCAAAATTCCAGTGATGTCTTAGTGCTACATAAAATGACTTATTTTATTCTTTTTTTTTTTTTTAAATTCCATTACAGTTACTTTTATTTAATAAAGTATATTTACTTATTTCCACATTGAAACAGTGCTTTTAATTTTCAAATACACTGTCAAATATCGCACTTTCACTGTTTATATTACTTTTGTCTATAAAAATAACGTTAGCAAAATTTTATTTGATAATTTTGGCTGATATATATTTTTTGGTGTGCTGAAACAAAAAATAAAATCGGTTTTTCTCTATCACATATAGATTTTTGTCAATATAGGGTATCTACCAACTCAATTTCTTGATTTCTTGTACCAAGGGTAGGACAGAAGGCACGAGCCTTCTAGGCCTCTGGTTATGAGGGGCCTCCAAAGAAACTTAACCTTTAAGCATATCATCTAGTGAAATTATCTTGTCATTATTTGAACCTAAAACATTCTTACTAATTCCAATTAATTCTACTTTAAGCCACAAGTCCCCTAACTAAAAATCCTTTTATGTAAATAATAATAATAAAATCAAGTAGTATGGCTACTTTAAAACCGAAAAGCTCATTTATGCAAATGATGAACATAATTACTTTTATAGTATTATAGAAAATAAATAATTGAGGCAAAGAGTTCATTTCCGGTGTAGTGACATCACAATAGGTTTCTTACGCTACACAGTTTTTTCATGCCAAAATTAAACTGTCTTTTAAAGTTAATTTATTAAAACATCACATTTTCAAATATACATAAAATTGATACCAAAATGCTTTTATTTTCATGCTTTATAAATAAAAGTCAAAGTAACAGAATTAGTAAAACTCCAATTTCAAATGAAAAATCTTTATAATATGAAGTTACTTAGAGATTTTTTTGGGAGGGGACTTCATTATAGATTTGTTTTATATAATATACAGAAAAATAAATATTTTTATATGTATGTATGTTTCAGAAAATATTTGTTGCTCAGATTTTTTTCCTTTTAACTTATACAAAAAAAAAAAAAAAACTTTTTTTGTATCAAAACTTATAATGTATTATTTAGTTTTAATGTGCTTCTATTATAAATTATCCTGTTCTCTATATTTAACACAATTAAATGCAGAAATAAATGTTGCCTTATGCACTTCTATTTTTGTAAAATTTGTAACTTGCATTTTTCAGTACCTTGAGCATGTTGCAAAAATAGAGGCGGAAAAGGAGGCATGTCGTTTTGAAGGACACTTACCTTATTTTATGAAACAAACAATTACTAATGCTTGTGGTACAGTTGCCCTGATTCATGCTGTTGCCAATAACATGGATAATTTGGAGGTGCAAGGTGACACTATCATAGGAAAGTTTTTAGCTCAAACTCATAAAATGACACCAGAAGAACGTGGACGTATGTTAGAGAATGATTTTGTAAGTAAAACTTAGAATTTTTTGTTACTTTTTATTTTTAAGTAAATGCTTATCATGATGAGTTTATAAACTTGTGAAACTTTTTAATTTTACCAGAAGTTTTAAAAGGTTTAAGATATGTTTTGATAAAAATTTATTTTCTTTAAGAACATATACAGTCGAACCTCGTTAACATGAATCTCAAGGGGGTTAAAAAATTTGTTCATGTTATCAGTGTGTCATTTTTCTTACTTTTAGTCACATATTTAAAAATGTGTTTTTGACAGAAAATGTTGTGCAGTGACCAGATGTGGTTTTACTCAGGTTAGAGTCATCCATGATAACATTATAGGAGATTATTTTAGATAACATGCAGAAAGTGATGGTTTAAATACACTCATTTTTGTATTGTTTTATTTTAAAATTTCTGTATATTTTGTTTTAGGATATAGCAAACTTGCATGAAGCTGGAGCACTAGAAGGACAATCTGAGGTTTGTATTTATTTTAATTTTAATTTTTTAAATTCATCGGTTACTTCATTAGGCATATGAAGTAATATTATATAATTATATAAAGATCATCTGAATGTCAGTGTATGCATATTTCTCTATAATTTAATGATATATTTCAGTCACTGAGTGAAGGTGAAGCGACAGATCTGCATTTTATTACATTGATAAACTATGAAAACTGGATTGTTGAGCTTGGTAAGTTATCTTTTCTCTCTTTTACATGCCTTTTCAATTGTTAAATATCATCCCCCCCCTCCCCCAAAATATAGTCACACTTGTGCAAAGATAAAATTATTTATTTTTGCTTGCCAGTTAAAACAAGGTATTCAGTAAATTATCTGTAGAAGTTAGTTTCATACAAATGTTTCAATATTATGATTATTCAGGCTTAATAATATGAGTGTTTCCTTCAGTGAGTGGGTAATTTCATTTTGTGATTTAGAAAAATAAATTTCTCACTTAAATAATATGTAATGTTCCAGCATGAGTTTTAAACATTACTATAAAAAGTTTCATAGATTAATTTGATATAAAGTCATTTTCGCCAAGATTGTTATGTAATAAAAGATTTTAATAGAGATTTTAAGGGTTTCTTTTTTCAGTTAAGTCTCACTCTCTTTATATATATATATATGAAAGGATAAAGAGAGGTAAGTTTTTTAATTATTATTTTATTATTTTAAATTAATAGTGAGTAATAACTTAAAGAAAATCCCATTAGAAAGTCTTAACTTAAAATTAATTCTAAAGTTTCCCCTGTAAAGTAAGTTTTAGTACAATGCGTGATCATAACGTAAAAGTCATAAAAGTGAACAAATTTTAGGATAATAAAGTGCTGAACAAACGCAACTTGCAGTTAGATGATGCATAATAATTAATCCCGGCGATCTGGACGTCAGTTAAGTTGTCAATGATTAAGTTAATAGCCAATAATTAGACGAAGGAGTGGTAAAGTTTCGCACCAAAAATGCCGATATTTAAGAGAAAACCCTCATAGATGAGGCCTCTCTTCGTGTGTGCTCTTGCCTAAGTAAAGTCACGTGAAATTAACGGTCACGGGAGGTTATGCAATGTAATCGCGGGCTACTGTCGTTCTCGATCCGCTGCACTGCATTCCACATGCTCAGACCTAGATCCTGAACTATAGCCTGTAAGATGTTCTAGATGGCCCAATAAACGACTGTCTCTAATTCTTGGACTCGTTACTGAGTGAAAGCCTCTCTTCATTATAACTCTTATGTGACACAAAGTAAAGAGGATACGTCATATAAAAAAAGTTGACCGGGATGATCATACCTGAAAAGAATGATGTTTCTCCATGCACCTCTTGGGGTTCCGGCAGATGAAAGTTCCCGGCGAAAGAAAATGCTGTCACTACTGAATGGTAATAAATTTCATTGATATAATTAAACACAGCAAAATATCTATGTAAACAGCATTAGTCAGGTCATATTAGAACACTTCAAAAACCAAAATACATTCAATCTACAATCGGTTATTCAACAGAGAATCGCCTTTCTCTACAAAAAGTAGGTCAAGTTCAATCTCTGCTCCTGTGCTCTTCCATATATCAATTGTGTTGCCGGTTTCAAGGTCAGCACCGTGTGTGTGATAAAAAATGAAAGAGAACCGATGATAGCTGGAGAAGCTAATAAACAAAAAAATTATGACGATCGAGGTGTAAACAAAGAGCAAACATTAATTTTTTTTTTTTCTTTCTCTTTTCCTGTTTGCACCGGAGATAAGTGAGTAAAAAAACCTATTTGTTTATTTTCAAAATAAAAAGAAAAGAACATTATGACTAAGAAAATATGAAATGTATATAATTTATTATGCATTTATTTCATATTATTACAATATAGTCTTGAAATTTGTTTAAGAAAAAAAAAAAAAAAAAAAAAGGAAATAAACTAAATTACATTAGATTTAATAAATAACAGTAAATTAAAATAACTAATTTCATTCTATCTTCAGATTAAAAATAAAATAAATAAATCAAACTGATTTTACATAAAAAATAATAAATCAATAAATTTCAAGGCTATGATACTTATTTATTTTATAAATTGAGTTGATTGTTTACGATAAAAAAATAAAATAAAATAAGCATTTTCTCAAAACAGAAATATTAACAATATTATATTTTAGTATTTAATACTTGCTTTAAGAAATCTTAAAAATACAACCTTTTACTTCTTCATGTCTTCATTTCATCAGACTAGTTTCGCTTGGGGCGCCCCAGCTTGGTCTCTGACATCTCGGTGTTCGAAGTTGTACGAAACTGAAGTTTCACGCCTCCTTCCACTTTTAAAGATTCTGCGCCATTGACGATTGAGCAGAGCCCCATCGCTGATATTGCAATTGTTTGAACTTGTTAAAATTTCGACTGACTCCCTGATTGCTGCGTAACCGTGGTTGTGATAGTTGGCCAACTTTTTTACTTGTCCAAATTTTATATTAATCTCTTCATTTTTGTTTACTTGAGTTAAAGCAGTTGTTATTTTACCGGTTGTTATATCGTGACTATGTTCTTTAATACACGTCTTTATTTTTCTTTTTGTTTTTCCTATATAACACATTTCGTTATCTTGTTTATTAGTATATGGTATTTTATATATTCCTGCGGTTTCCAAAGGGTTTATTTTATCTTTATCACTTCTGATTAGCTGAAAAATATTGGGGTTTGGCTTTATAGGTACGTTAATATTGTGTTTTGCTGCAACTTTTTTAATTTTATTTGATACTCCGCGGTCATAAGGAATTGAAGCACGTGGTGTATTTAAGTTGTGGCTTTTGAAAATTATTAATCTTATTTAAACATTTTAATCGGTTCTTAAATAAATTATCTATTAACAATATTATCTATTAACATTAATTATCTATTAACATACTGGTTTAATATTATTTAAAGTATTTAATACTTGCTTTATTGAATGAGTATTTTTCATCGTTACCATATTTAATAATGAAATTTTATTATAGTTAAGGATTATCTAAACAGGGTTCATACTCCTCAGGGAAAACCTGGAAAACAGGGAATACTCAGGGAATTTGGAATTTGTTAAAAAAAGTCAGGGAAAACTCAGGGAAAATAAAAATTTTCATTAAAAATCAGGGAAAATCAGTTATAAAACCTGGAAAAACAAATTTTTTTTTTCTGTCTCAAGTTGTTTTTCCTGTTTAGCTTCGTATCAAAATTTAAATGATTAAGTATTGTGAAAATACGCATGTAAATAATGATTTCTACCTGAATTTCTATCATGATCGGCAGCAATATGACATCATACAGTGAAAGTAGCTATATTTTGTCCTATCTAGAGGAGCGTTTCTTGTAATATGTCGCTAATATTTTCTTGAAAATTGTCTAGGAACTCAGGGAAAACTCAGGGAATTTTTTTTCCCGTATATGAGTATGAACCCTGCTAAATTATTTTTGGTTTTTAATTTTTTGCATAATTATTTAAAAAAAAAAAAATTGATATTTTCATAACGGGTAAATGTTGTGCGATTTTCTGAATTTTTATTTGAAATTTGAATATATTTAATAAAGGTTGAATTTCTTTGGAAAGAAAAAAAAAAAAAAAAATGAGTAGGCTAGAATGTTAAAAAAAAAAATAAAAAAAAAAAATAATAATAATCATACATATATATATGTATACCAGGTGTATAAGCTTAAATCCGCTGTTTTTTAGTAATAAAAACACATTTATTTTTTATATAAAGCAAAACAAAATTTTATTCAAAATAGTTTCCCTCGCTAACTATACATTTTTCCCATCTTTCGGGCAATTGGTGAATTCCATGCCAAAAGAATTCCTTATCTTTTGAGGCAAACCACTCGTCCAGCTATTTTCGAACGTCTTCGTAAGAAACGAAGTGCTGTTCGGCGAGTGCATGGCTCATTGATGAAAACAGGTGATAATCAAAAGGAGCCAGGTCTGGTGAATTAAGCGGGATGGGGTAACACCTCCCAGTTAAGTGTTTTGAGATAATTTTGGACCAATTTTGACGTGTGTGCTGGCGCGTTATCATGAAGAAAAATCAGTTTGTCATGTCTTTGTTGATAATAAGGCCTTTCCCATGGCATGTAGACGGATAGAAATGGCTGGTTGAGTGACACCTAACTTCTCGGCAAGCATTTTTTGCGATTGGGTATCATCTTCATCCAAAAGAGCCTGTAATTCATGGTCGTCAAACTTTCGGGGCCGATTTTTACGCTCTTTGTCATTTCAGTCAAAATAGCCATTTTTGAACCGACGAAACCAGTCTCTGCAAGTTGTTTCTGACAAAGCACTGTCACCATAAGCTTCCACAAGCATTCGATGCGATTCGGCAGCTGATTTCTTCAAATTGAAGCAGAAAAGCAGAGCTTCCCGCATATGCTCTTTTTTTTGGTACAAAACGAGACATGTTTACACGAAGAAAAATTAATGTTTTTATATGAAATCACTAACGATTTGCACTGATTTATGTGAACAGACGTCAAACTAATACAAAAACAATAAGACATTTAAATGTCCGCTGTTAATACACTCACTAGCGCCATCTATACACAAACAGCGGATTTAAGTTTATACACCTGGTATATAAATATAAATTTTTTTTTTTTTTTGAATTTTCTAAATTTTGAAGTTAAAAAATAAAAGTTAAGATGTCCAAAAACGACACCGCAGCAGATCCAGTGGTCATCCCTGAGAATACGGGTGATGATAATTTAAAGGCCACTTCAGGGACAGAGCAAGATAATTTAAGTGAGGTAAATAACTCTTCCTCTTCTACAAATAACCAGGTAAAAGAGGAAAATGTTCTTATTGAATTTTGCCCTGAAAATGGAATGTTATGGACCGTGTGGTTAACGTACTTTGACGCATGGTGTGAGGAAACTAAAAAAGACACAATTTGGAAGGTTAGAAATACACAAAGGTTTTTAAAAGGGAGAGCCCTAACAGTTTATGTTAGTAATAGTTTAAATATGATGCACTGGGAGGAATTAGTAGAAATTTTCAATGAGCAATTTACCACATCTGGAGAAATATCTTTAAATGATTTTTCAAGTATTTTATTCAAACAGGGTGACAATGTTATAGATTATTATCATAAAAAAACTTCAAATGGGATGAGCTTTAGGTCTAGAACCTAAATTTCTGTTGGATGGTTTAATGGACGGATTGCCACTAACATTAAAACAGCTTGTGGTAGTCAATGCACCAAAAAGTCTAAATGAATGGAGGGATATTGTTCATCGCTTAAATAAATTGCAAGTATCTGAAAAATCGGCTGACCCCCCCCCCCTCCCACCTAAGTCACCAGATCAGTGTCCAAGATATAACTATTCACAAATATTCAATAGAACCCCCTATTCAATATGCTCCCCGACCCAACCTTGGAGTTATCGGTTTCCTAATGTAAATAGACCCCATATAGGATACTCCAATCAGAATCAACCCACTAGGACTAATGATCCCAGACACAGTCTACGAGGACCTAGACCCCAGCAGTCAAATGCAAATGCACAACTACATTTTCAAGGACCTTTACTCCCTTTTCCATGTAAACATTGTACTAGAATTAACATCCCTAACGCTTACCATTGGCAGAGAGAATGCCCTTTCAAACAGGAACACCCGACTCATACCACAGAAGAATCAACACTGGTAAATAGTCCGACAGACGGTGCATCTAACACTTACTGGCAGTTTGCCGCGACCGGTCACATCATAACAAATAAGGGTACCCAAAGAAAATACAAGCAAACTAGCAAGAGTGTTGGGATTCCAGAATCAAACTATAATACCATTCCTGTAATATTCGATACAGGCAGCAGTTTAAGTATTCTTCCTCAGCATTTTGTTCAGAAATATCGCCCTTCCATGGAAAATGTATCGCCAATAAATGTTGTACAAACACAAGGTATGTTGACAATTACCAAAAAATGTTCCCTGACACTACAAATAGGTAATATTACCAAAAATATTGATATGTTTATTTTGAATAATAACTTACCTCATGCTCTCCTTAGCTTACATCATTGTGGACTATTTGAATTAAATCTTGATTGTGCTTAAAAAACTTGTAAAACAAAATAACAGTATTCTCAGTATTCTACCATTGTTAAAAAATATACCAAGTTGCACCCAAACCTTATATTTAATTCCTGAAAGTGAAAATACAATTAAAAATGAAAATGTTAATATTCAATCAAATAATAGGGTAGAGAAGATAGAGTACACTCCTGCCACTGAAGAACATCACGTAAATCCTCATTTTGCTAGAGAAGGAAAAATTTCCTACTTTATTATCAAAATATGTCAAAATTTTTGCTAAATCAAAATACGACGTTGGAAGAATTCGCATGGAACCTCAAAGAATTAATTTAACTTCTGATTTACCTATTTCGCTCAGAGCCTATAGAACTTCCCCTAAGGAAGATGAAGAAATTAAAACCCAAATTCAAAATTTATTACAGGCAGGTATCATAAAAGAAAGTTATTCCCCTTTTTCGGTACCTGTAACGTTGGTGTATAAGAGGGAAGAAGGAAAAGAGTCTGTCTCGACTTCCGTAAACTTAATTCTATAACAAAAACTGATGCTGAACCACTTCCCCGAATAGATACTTTATTAGATAAATTAGCTAAAGCAAAATTCTTTTCCACCCTCGACTTGGCAAGTGGATATTGGCATATTCCTTTTCACCCAAGAGATACTGAAAAATTGGCCTTTGCTACAACTTTTGGATTACATGAATGGAAATATCTGCCATTTGGCATTAAGAATGCCCCGCTATCTTCAATCGAACAATTAGAAGAATCTTAAATAAATACAAAATAGATTTTGCCTGTAATTATTTTGATATTATTGTATTTTCACAGTCAGAAGAACGTTTCGATCACTTAGAGCAACTTTTTGAAATCTGTGTTAAAGAAAAATTAAAATTATCAAAATGTAATTTTGTCATAACAAAAATTAATTTCTTAGGTTATGAAATAAATAATGGACTTATTACTCCGGATAATCCCAATATTGAAGTAATAAAAAATTTGAAACTGCCAAAAAATGTCAAGGAATTACAGAGTTTTGGGATCAGTAAATGTCTATGCTAGATTTATTCCAGAATATGCAAAAACTAGAGCTCCATTAAATAATTTGCTAAAGAAAAATGTCCCCTACGTTTGGGGCCAAAAATACAAAAATCCCTTCAAAAAATTAAAAGAATTCTCTAATAAGTAAACCCATTTTTAAGACTCTATGATCCCAAGAGTCCCTGTTATCTATTTGTTGATGCCTCGGGTCATGGTGTGGGATGTGATGTTAAGCAGGCAGATGAGAATGCACTTTACATCCAGTAGCATATCATTCTAGAAACTTACGCAATTATAAGAAAAATTATATCATTACTGAATTAGAATGTTTAGCAATTATTGATGCTTTAGATAAATTTTATCGTTATTTGCACGGTCAAAAATTTGTCATACATACTGATCATGCGGCTCTCACTTGGCTAAAAAAGTTAAAAATTTAAGAGGAAGATTATTCCGCTGGTCTGAATATTTCTCTGTCCCAAAATCAGTATAAAACTCTTAATTTAGAATAACAAAACTTATTTTATACTTTAAAATAGAAATTTCAATTTTGGGTAGATTTGATTTTTTTTTTTTTTTTTTTTTTTTTTTTTTTAATAACTTGTCATTGTGCTTAAAATTATTCCAGAAAGTTAGTTCAAGAGGTGTAGGACAAGCTGATAATGTAAACATTTAAATTTTTATTGAAATAAAATTTACGGCTACTTTAATGAGAATACAATTTGAAATGGTAGAATGTCAGTAAAGTATACACTGTATACATAAAAAAAAAATTATATAAATGGTAAAATGTAATATATAAACCTCAAGGTACACAAATTACCTACTTATTGGAGAGTCACCAATAATTTTTTCTATCTCATGATGAATTTGACCATTTTAAATCTTCTATATGTTTTAATAATTCAGTATCTAGTCAGAATTGTTAAACATTTTTACTGCACATAAAAAGTTAAGAATACAAAAATTGTTGACTTAAAAATTTGTTATAGCCTGTTTTTGTTTGTTTCTTAACTAATGCCTGTATTCTTTTCAGTTTCTCTGGGGAAAAAAAAAAAAAAAAAAACGAATATTTTTGTATATTCTGTCTAAATTTATCAAACATTAGTTTTCATAGTATTTCCATGTTTGTGTCCATAAATGGTCATAAAGAAATGTAAGTTTTTGTGCTAGATTTAGAATGACCTAAAGTGTTACTTCACATCCATTTTCTTTGCCAATCCTTTAGAAGTATAGAAAATTGTCAAGAAAAGAGACATTCTGAATAGTCTCCTTCCTGTGGGCAGAAAATTTGCAGCATTGCTATGGATGCTGCAGACTTTTCATTACCTTTGCAGACAAATCTAGAATCTGAGAAAAAAACTACATCTTCAGATTAAAATTCCCAGTCTTCCGATTTTGGCTCAAAAAAAAAAAAAAAAAAAAAAAAAAATGTATGATTAAATACCTTGTAGAAGCTTTGCAATTTCCAAACTTTCTACATCCTAAATGTTCTTTTGCTCAGTGTTCCTGTAAAACTTATTAGATTCGAGGTCCTAAAAAGGTTTTTTCAATATCTCTCGCTTAAAATTATATCCCCCCCCCCCCAAACTCCTGTTAACAAAACTTGTTTTATTAGATTCTTGAACCTATAAAGAGATAGAATTGTTCAATCTCTCTTACTTATGTAGTATTTTTTTGTGGCTCACAAGTCTTAGTAATTAAATAAAATTTTGTTATAATTAAGGATTTATTTTATTTTTTATTTATTTTTTTTTTGTCACAAATTTTTTTAAAACATGGGCAAAACGATTGGATCTCAAAATGAAATATGCAGCAAGTGAAAAAACCCTTATGAAGTTTCAACTCTGGAGAATACCTAAAACTCATCTAAAACTAAAAAGAATATTTACTGCAAATGCTCATATCTCGGAGAAAATTACATGTCAGAATTTTATGTTTCAGATTGTTTCTCTGATGTTTTTGTCATTTTTAGAATTTTATTTATAGTTGCTATTTTATTTTATTTTTATTTCAATCCATTTTATAAATATTACAATGATGACTATCAATATTTTTTGTTTATAATTATTTAAAAAAAAAAAAAAAAAAAAAAAAAAAACTTAGTGAAGTTAAATTTTTATAAATTACATAATTTTTTTTTTTTTTTTTTTGCCTATAATTACAGATGGACGTAAAGACAGACCAATTGCACATTGTCCCACCGATGGTGCACGCTTTGTGAAAGTAAGTGTAGAATTATAATTTTTCTTATAAAGTCTTAGATTAATACCATTATGGCTTTCTGTAGAGTACTTTCACTGCGTTGACATGGTCATCTTCCGTACAGGCATTGGTCTCTTGCTGATGTTCATCCTGGTTTTTATCTTTCTGATTTCATTTCTTTGCTTCAATTTTGATTCTTTGCTAGTTTTAAGGGATTGTACTATGCTCACGGTCATTAATAGCTATGGGGCAAATTAGTATTGCAATGGATTCATGTTTGACCACTTGAGTACGTCGTTGAAAGAAGCGGACGGCTTCCTGCTACCAGACTTTGCAGGAAAGCAAAGACAATTGTAGTAGATGTGCAGATACGAAGCGCAAAATAATAAATTGATGGTCGCACTCTATGTTACTCCGCTGCAAGACATATAAGACCCATCTTCTGATCTTGTTTCGATTTGGATATTACTTATATTGGAGAACTCCGAATCGCTTGACTCATTTTCATCTTCATCTGGAATAAATTCTAACACACTACTATTTTCGTCATCCATATTTCATTCAAATTCTTAAATAAAATTCAAAACGAAAACACTCACGTGGTCTAAAATAAAGCAACAAAAAGACAGAAAAATCCTCATAGATAATCAGTTCTATCACCCCTCCTTCTTGGAGTGAGTGTTTCCGTTATGCTCTAGGTTCAAAGTGTTCACGTGATCCCAGGTGGAAAAAAGCATCATATCTCTGCCACAAGACAAGAAAACTTTATTGCCCTTGCAATGATATAATTCTCTTTTATGTATAGTGAAAGGAAGACACTATGTACGGAGCGTACATAGCTGTCGTTACGTACATAGTACAAACTGTGTATGCATCGTACGTAGCCATAGTCAAGTGGTTAAGGGCATAAGAGAGGAATTAGCAATAGAATTTTGGAATTAATATTAATTGGTTTATTAATTATTTAAAAATTTAAATTTTAATTTCACAAGAGCATTTTTAATTATTTATTTAAAATTATACCTCATAACACTCTTGAAAACTGGTTGAAATATTTTCTGGGCGGGTCCGCCCTTTCATCAGCAACTGTCAGTGTAGTTCACTATCGTCGAAACTGTTTTCGGATTCTTTCTCTGCTGCTTCTTTAGAAGATGGTGCCACAATTGGTCCAGATCTGCACGCGACTCTTGTGGACCAATTGTGGCGCCATCTTCTAAAGAAGCAGCAGAGAAAGAATCCGAAAACAGTTTTGATGATAGCGAACTACACTGACAGTTGCTGATGAAAGGGTGGACCCGCCCAGAAAATATTTCAACCAGTTTTCAAGAGCTTTATGAGGTTTAATTTTAAATAAATAATGGTTTATTAATGTTAGTTCTAAAAAGACAGAAGGTTTATTAAATTTTAGGTTGGTGAGGTGTTCTTTTTCACAATTCTTTTTCGTTTTGTCCTGCCTATGTATGCAGCCTTTTTATTATCTAAAAAATTGAAATTAATATTATAAATTCCAGCATTTTCATTAATGTTTATTGGATCTTTTTCATTGCGGAAACGTTGAAAAATGTTAGGGTTGGATTTTATAGAGATGATTATACCATATTTTTTATTTTTGTTTTTATAGTGGCACCTTTACAGTAGGGGGTAGAAGAAGTAAAAATAGGTTTTTCTTTTTGAGTATTATTGGTAGAATTAAGGGTTTTTAGATGCTTTTTATAAAGTTTATTGATTAACACTTTAAGGTCTAAGACCGAGTGTCACTCGGGTTGCCGTTTTCAGTGAAGCAAACTAAGCCCGAGATTCTCTTGGGGTCAACTTTTAACTCTTTGAGCTATAAAAATAAAAGCACTGACTAAATTCATTTGCCGACTTTTCAAATATCATCTACAAACCTTTTAGTTAAAAATAATAATAACAAATATATAAATAGTAGCACTAAACTGAAGTAAGTATTATATAACGATCTAGAATCAGAGTTACTTCTTTGATTACTTTGAGTGTTATTATTTTTGAGTAAATTTTACTAAATGGTTATTTACAAATAAAACCTATTTTCAGGCATTTGTACAACATTTGGGTAAGTTTTTATTCAAGTCTATATAAAGTATTATGTTAAAAAATGGTGTTTTCTTATGTGAACTTTTTTTTTTTTGAACTTTAAAACATACTTTTTTCAATAATTTCTTATTAAATATTAATTTTTAGCATATTATGAATAAGAATAGTTCCTTCATGATGAATAAGAATAGTTAGAAGTTTATAATAAAAATATATATATATATTAAAATACATCTCTGCCAGGTAATTTTTAAAAAATCATGAAAAGTATCAAAAACCCTCAGTCTACCAGGAGATGTGTGGTCGAAATAGCTCAGACCTGAAAGTGTTCAAGTTTTGCTGTAACCAGCTTTTTTGACCAATATTTTAAATGTATTAACTTCATTTTTTAATAAAAGGCTACAGGAACAGAACGGATAAGGATGACACAGTTAATAAAAGAATGTAAAGAAGCTAATTTATAAAAATAAGAGGTTTTACATTTAATTATTTAATTATTTTTAGTTGATTTTCCTGTATATGGTAGTATCAAGTATTATCGTAATATTTCAAAATTTTTACATCAAGAAAATTTAAACAATTATTTTCAATTTCGAGAGTGAATTTAATATTCATGTAGAGTTCATAAAGATTTTGGAGAATGCAGTGAGGATCTTTATTATAAGAAATAATTGCAAAAAAAGATATCGATGTAATGAAGCTATAGTCCATTCAAGTTAGTGATACCAGAAGTAAACAAATGGGTAATCAAGGTATTTCCCTTTTGTGTCTTTCTCGTGGAAATTGCGACTTTTGTTATTCATGAAAAAAATGTGTTAAGATTAATCCCTTAGCCAACCCCCCTCTAAACAAAAAAAAGAGCTAATTAAAAGATAAAACTATCCCACCAACACGTCTTTGTGTTTTGGCATTTATGACAAACACAAAAACATACAACAATGAAAGACCATTTAAAATAAGAGAAAATCGTTAAGGTAACAAAAGAAGAGGTGGGAAAATTCTAACAAAAGAAGGGGAGAAATGAGTGACCTTGGCTAGCACAAACAGTGACATAATCCATGTCGCCAAACAACATGTGGTTTTGTTTAATTTCGGCATCAGTTTAAGTTGAACAGACTATACATATATTGAGCAACTTTTGTTAAAAACTCATTTGAATAGTGAAAATTAATCAAATTGTCAGCAAAAGAGTGAGCTAGCTACATTTTAGGTATTTTCCAGAGTTGAAATTTCATAAGGGGTTTTTCACATGCTGTGTATTTAATTTGAAGATCCAATTATTCAACCACATTGCAAAAGTTCTTTTTTGTGAAAAGCCCTTTAAAAGGTTGTAACTTTAACATATATTTTTTATTTATTTACTAATATTTGTGAGTTCATAAGGGTTTTTTTTACAAAAAAGAACTTTTGCAACGTGTTTGAAATAGCTGGATCTTCAAATTAAATACGCAGCATGTGGTAAAAAGCCCCTTATGAAATTTCAACTCTGGACAATACCTAAAATCTAGGTCATTCTTTTGCCGACAATTTGCTTAATTTTTACTTTATTCAAATGAGCTTTTGACAAAAGTTGCTCGATATATTTAGCTGTCAACTTAAACAATAAATTTTTTTTCTGTCTTTTGCGCATGCACAGTAAAATATTTACTAAAAATGCTTATATCTCAACAAATATTGCACGTGTGAATTTTATGTTTTAGAATAATGTTTCTTTAATGCTTTGTCAATTTTTCAGCAAGTTCTGTAAAATTTTATAGAAATCCGTTCTAGTTATAAGCAAAAAACTTGTTAAAAAAGTATCTGCCTATATAATTGCACTATTCTCGTACCAAAAGATAAAAAATATTGTACATAGTATGTGCAACAATGTACCCAGACAACGCAATTAAGTATATATTACATCTATATGACGTAAATTACATCCATAAACTATATCTAGAATTCATCCAGTATAGTAACTATTACATAGAATCAACGTAGATATAACCATCAGATGTCTCTCCAAGTACATCAGATATACATCTATATTACATCTAGAATGACCAAAAATTGACTTTACTAGACATGTATGTTCATCTATATCATGTAGTGTACATAACATCTATATATTATTAACGTAGATGTATGTAATATAGATGTAGATGTACATCACATCAATGTATTGTATATGTAAATAAACATCAAATCTATGTATTGTATATGTAAATAAACATCAAATCTATGTATTGTATATGTAGATAAACATCAAATCTATGTACATATTATGTATGTATATATGTATCATACCTACGTAATATATACAGGGCTGCCACAGAGGACTTTTTTTTATTATTTTCATACCCCTATTTCCAAAACATAAAATGTATAATAAATTTATGCAGGCAAAGTGCAAATTCACCTGCATAAATATATCATGCATTTTATTTTTTGGAAACAGAGGTACGAAAAGAATATTTAAAAAAAAAAGTCACCTTTGACAGCATCTGTATGTATGTCTATTATACACACATTCATGGCCTTAGCCCTTTTTGGCTACCAGAAAATTCTAATAAAAATTTTCTATAAATTTCTACAACAAAAATTAAATTAAAACAAAATTTCTATTAAAATTTTACAATAAGCAAAAAGTGTTAAGTTGGCAACTATGCATGCAGCAGTCACAGCGTTCCTGTATTTTTATGTGCGTTTTGTTATTTTGTCATCGCCAATATTAAAAAGAAATATTTCTTGGAGGATTTAATGCTATAGTATAAAAATTACTCTTCTGAAATAGTGGTGATAAAATGTACGAAAAAATATTATCCCTGCACATGCCAATGAATACAATGTAAAAATTATTCATAATCTAATACAGTAGAACCGCAATCCATCTTTTTTCATGGGGTGCGTGAAGAAAAACGATAAAAGTGAGAAAACGATGAATGCGAGTTAAAGCCAAAACACAAATAAAACAATGTTTATTACATAATACACGCAATATATATAGTATACTACTTTTTAAAACTAATTTGTTACTCTCCAAACTGTCAGAAAAAATGAATCAAAGTTGTAGAACATTAAGTGATGTTAATTTTTAAAAATCAGTAATTTTATGTTGGATTTTTTGTTCATTTTATAAATTAAAGAGGATTTTCCAGATTTGCAACATTTTCTTGTCCTTTTCTGCAATTTCATGTGCATATAAAAAAAAGTTTGTGCATTTTTAAATACTGTAATTACGGCAGACACACTTAGCACTGGCGTAGGCTCAGCCTCAGGAATGTGAAAAAATGTAGTAGCTGGCCATACTGGATGCATCTATTCTCCTCTTTTTTTATACAAAGTAGAATAACTTATTCTCCGAGTAACAACACACGATCTGTATTCATAATTAATTGATAACACATATACATAAGATTTATATGCTTGACTTGTAGTCCGCTTGTAAATTTTCGTCAGATAAAGACAGACAGCATATGACAGAATTACAATACGAAGAAATGGAAAGACACCTAGGGCCAGCGCGGGAATAGAACCCGCTCTTCTACGCTCGAAGGCGATTAACAGTGTTGTGACATAACCACTCGGCCACGGAGGGCCCTTTGCATTCTGTAATCCATAGACGCATGTTACAATATCTGCACAATCCCTGTTCTTCACCTAAAGCAGCATAAGTTTAAGTAGTTGAGGTTGGTTGGGTTTTGCATCGCACTAGTGCTACAATATGGGCAAATGGCGACGGTCTGGAACTTACCTTTGAGGATGGTCTGGAGATATGCTATCAGAATTTTGATCTTCCGTGGAGGAGGAAAAGAGTTGTTTTAAAATGAAAGTAATTCCAGTTTAATTGCCATATGGATGCGATTTTCAATTTCATTTTGGTCAGAAGAAAAATTTTACAACGATGAATGCGGGAAAACGACTTTTTGAAGAACGATATATGCGAGTTCCGTTAACATTATTTAAATACAGTTTGTGCAGGGATCATAGAAATAAAACGATCAATGTGGGAAAACGATGGATACAGGAACGATAGATTGGGGTTTCACTGTATATATATTTTTGATTATGTTTCCTTATTCAGAAAATTAATCTTTAAAGGATGAGGATCAATAGGGGATTTTTCGTTCCTGAAATTAAGAAAAATACCAGATTGATCACAAGTGTGAAATTTTTGCATTTAATTATAAATAAATAAATACACTCTACCAATTTTATTTTAATTTCTTTTCCTTAAAAAAAAAAAAAAAAAAAAAAACCTATGTAAACTCTGTTTTATGTTTTTACAAGTATATTAACTTTCTCTTGCCGGAAAGTTTTTAGGTTTCTATTTCATTAGGTCAATTCTATGTCTTCTGATAACATTATCTCCAAAAAGTGCATATAATACATGAAATAGTGGGTAATGGAAGTCGTGTAGTTGTTTCACACCAGATTTTTAGATTTAAACTCTTCTTTTTTACATGAGCACCAAAAAACAACACTTATTGAAATAGATTATGAAGTACACTATGACGTAAATTATACATAAAAGTGTTGTGTCATTGTGTTCATATAAAAAAAAAATTTAAACTGAAAGAAAAATATAACATTGATTACAGAGAAAACATTGTATATACAGTCGGTAACAAAAGTGTCCGAACACTAGCAAAAATTCCTGTGTAAAAAAAGTACACTTCATGCGGTTTTGTTAAATAAATCCTTGTCGAATCCTGTTCTTAGTCAGTGTAAGAACATGATTCGATAAGGATTTATTTAACAAAACCGCATGAAGTGTACTTTTTTTACACAGGAATTTTTGCTAGTGTTCGGACACTTTTGTTACCGACTGTACCACTACTTCTCACTGGTTTGAAAGAGATGTTACTGATGAAATGGAATCTATCTAATCAAATTTGACTTTTGTTACACATTAATATTCTTTAAAAGTAAGTGAGGTTTAAAAAAAAAAGAAAGAAACTTAAGTACTTATAAGAAAGTGTTAATATAGTTTAAGATATAAACTGGCTTAGCCAGTTTATATCTTATATTAACACTTTCAATGTTGGAAAATCGAATCTGTGTTGGTTGGTTGTTGGATTAAGGACTACTGACTACACTAGGGTCCTAGTTTTAAAGAAAAACATGGAAAACTCCAAATTGCTAGGTCGATGACTGCGACCAGGGTCCAAGAATAAAACCCGACACTTCCTGCCGAATCTGCAACATTTGGAACCCCGTCATTTCTTTTGCAATCTGTATGCTAAAATATTTCTTAAAAATATACCAATATTCATCTTTGTGCATTTTTTATTTATGGTGGTCTAACCATTCATGTAATAAAAAGGAGGGTTCCCTACCCATAAAATATTATATATATATATATATATATTTTTTTTTTGTGGGGGGGGGGGGGGGGGGAGAATAAAAATATGAAAATAATTTTAAATGATCCTAGATTCATACTCAATTTCCTTCAAATTCTTCCCAAGTAATTTATCCCGTAACAATTAAATAATAATTAAAAAAAAAATCTTTTATTGGAATTTTTATGTTTTTAGCATATTTTTTATTGAAATTAATAAAACCACATACAGGAAGATTGTTTATAATTAATTTCTTTTTTATACAAAAGAACCACTGATCAGAATAACCACGGCCCACTGACACCGGCTGAGGATAGAGCCCCTAAATAAAATAATAGGCAGGCGCATCACCGCCATTTTTTTGCCTCCGAAGAGGACAGCATTCCCGCTTGGCGTCCTTATCGCTTCTCCAATGATTTTAAGAAATCTTGATCTGAAGCTAATCCGGTCAAAATAAGAGCAATAAGCAACAATAATATTCCTAAAAACACATTTTTTGCACAGTACATTCTCAGGATGTCATTTTATTCTGAGGATATCCCATGGATGTACTCTAAGATATGTTGTTAGGGCGGTTTCTGTTACAAAATGTCGCCAAAACTCAAATACAGAGTAATAGAAGGTCTGTGAACACTTTATATTCACTTCTTGAATGATTATAGCAGTATATTGTTAAATAAACGTCCATATCATAGTTTACTTAGCTAAAATTATGAAATATAATAAAACAGATTACTCTAAAGTAACGTAAGACGATAAAAAAAATGTTTTTCGTTTATTTATCAGGGAAACGCGCTGGGTACATGTGGCAACCCTAAGGCAAAAAAATGTCGGATGCGCCAGCTCGTATATATAGGAGCCTTAGCTGAGGAAGCTCTCGGATGACGTCACAAATGCCGTCTGAACTCTTCAAAAAACGAGAGCAAGATCTTTCATAGAATTTAATTAATATGTAATATTTATTTAATATGCAGAAATAGTGGCAATATTAAAATAAACCTTCGTTCTGAGGAATATATGCGGTGTTTATGGTAATTTAAATTGATAATCGAAAAATAAATTCAAAACTAAGATAATTCAGTGAATAATCATTAAACAAAATTGCGATAAAATTAGGCATCACTTTATTATTATTATTATTATTATTATTATTATTTTTTTTTTTTTTTTTTTTTTGTAGATCGTTTTCATTTTTATGAAAATAAATTACCAGGATTTAAAATGTAATCAGGACAAATAATTCTGATTTATTAACTTTCTTACTTTAAATTATATACAGTATATTAAAAAAAAAATAAAAAAAGATTTGAAATACATATGTATATTTATATCTTATATAGAACCATATTTTATGATAGTAATTAAAAAAGTAAATAAAAAAATAAATATTTGATTTAAATTGGTTTAAAATAAATATTTTTCAAAGAGACTTCACAATTGTTCATAATAATAACATCTATTATAGTAATGTAATAACTGATATATATCTAAATATTTAGTTTCCTTTATACAAGAATTTTTTTTTCTTAAATAAGCTTAAATTTTAACACAAATGCATTATAAATTCAATTCAACATGGTAGAACAGAAATAATATTTCTGTAATACAGATAACATAATCAAATTTAACTTAAAATTGTGAAATCTGTTAATTTTAAATTCTGAAAATAAAGAAACAAGATCATGTGATCAAATGTGTGTATTAAATTAAGTAGATAATAATTTAATTATTTTAATAATTTTTCATTTTTATATGAAGTGTACAAACTTTTCAACTAACTATTTAGGAAAACCAAACGTTTAATTCATTACTAAAAGATAAAATTTTTCACTTCAACCAAATCTCTTTATTGAAACTTTCCAAATATGAAAGTGTAAACATTGTACATATTTCAAAATAAACATTCATAAGATATCACAGAAGAAGCATTTTGCCAGTGAAATTCATGACAAATATTAACATTATTCAAAAAGCAACATAAAATTGTCAAAGATTAACTATAATACCACTGCATAATACTACATACAATTTTTTTTTTTTTTTTTGGTTTATAGTTTAAAATTATTCGAAAACATTTAAAATTTACATACAATTCTACAAATTTTTAAAAGAATGAATGTAGTTAGTACATGCAAACATTCAAAACTGAAGATTTCAAAAGATAAATAAAAACCTTTCACACTATAATTTAATTAATAATATTACAAATAAACAATATTCTTCTAAGATTTGTCCAAAACTTTTTATTAAAGCTAATAGTAAAACTAACTTTGTTTACATATATACACATTAGTTTAGAAATAATTTTTTAAGAAATAGTAGATTAAATAACTAAACTTACATTATTAGGAAAAATATTATCTTGTGGTTTTAAATCCTCACTTTTTAAATTTCTTTATTTTTCTCTCTTCATTCTTTTCATGCATTTTCGATGATATATTTTTTACATTTAATTATTCAAACAAACATTAATGAAACATTTCACTGCTTTCATAATTATAATTTCAAGTGGGCAATCACACTGGGAACACATATCGCAAAAATAATCAACATTGTTTGTTCTAAAATAACTCTCAGTTAATTTTGTGAGTACTTTGTGTTGCTTTTCACTTGAATGAAAGAATTGCTTTTCATATTTGTCTGTAATTATGTTTTCAAAAATTAAATAAGTTAATGTTACGTACAATACCAGGTTTTCTGTTGGATATTTCAATCCACCACGGTCGATTATCTCTATGTAGGCATACATAGTATCTGACAAATCTCCATCAAAGTTTTGAACAAGAAAATCTCTATCTGTAAGACAAAAATCCAAACATCCTCTACAAGAGATTTTTAAACTACTCGCACAATATCCAGCAATATATGTTAATATGTCTGTATCAGTTTCGCATACATCTGTTAAGTTCAGTTCTGTTGAAATTATCTCTGAAAAAGGCGACAAGTCAACTTCATTATGCATCAGTTTTTCAGTGTCAGAAAACTCTGTTATAAAATTTTTCAAGGCAATTGTGCCATATTCATTAGAATGAAGCTGTAGAATAGATTTTAATTTAATTTTTCTCTCAATTTCAAGTATTTGTTGAACAAGAAACTTGATAGTTGCTTCCAGACATCTGTCAATATTGAGAAAATCTTCGCTCAAGTGTATCAGTTTGAAATTTTGTTGTCGAAATAGGTTTAGAGCCATTTTCCAGGAGGTTTCAAATGACATCAATGATAGCAGAAGTTGTCTGGGATAGTGCAAAAAATGTATCTTCACTAAGGCATCCACACCGAGACTTCTGTTTCATATTTTTCCACCGCTGAAACCAAACACTGGAATTTTGCAAAAATGAGAACCTATTCATCTGTTTTATCACAATTAGACTTGCATCCAATTACGCAACATTGATCTGGCATATTTAAATGTGTAATTAACGAAAGAAATAGAATTAAAACATAGCGAAGCACAGAAATTAATAACTAAGTTCAGATGAGCAGCACGTGTAGTTTAAAGTTAAAGTTTAAAAAAAATTATGGCACTCTTAGTTTAAAAAGCCTATCCACCAAGACAAGGTGGTGCCATATTGGATAGGAAAAGCCCGTTTTTAATTGTCCTTTGGTCAAATACCATAGAGAAAGCAACAAGATTCGTGTTTTTTAGCTGTCCTTTTGTCAAAAACCACATAAAAAAAGCAATTACTAAATTGTTGCGCTAAAAACCAGATAAAAAGTAACTACAAGTAAAACTGAAAATTTAAATTTTGATCAATACTATTTAATACAGTAGCAGATATTTAGTAGATATAAAAATTTCTTTTATTGCTGGTTGTCTTTGGTATGGCGAAGAGGAAATATATTATATACAATACATCCTCTTTAAAGAAATTATGCATTTATTCTTCACACATTTCAATGGCCAAGTCAAAAGAGGGCTTATAAAGAAGCTTTGTATATGCCTAATAATGATGATTTGCAAGGTGTAACATATAAAGTAGAAACATTTTCCCAATAAGAATTTCTCCACTTTCATTTTCTTGCATTAATTTAATAAAATTTGAAACATCACAATACTTCCATCTGATAAGCAGCATACCTTATTAGGAGGCTTCAATGTGAGCATAAATTTGGGAAAATTTGCAACCTGAAATTGAATTTCATGAGGGAAAAGATTGGGGCCATTATAATGCTGTTTTGAAAGAATAGTTTGAACAGTACTACTTAAAGTACTTGTTGAAGATTCAACACAATCAGAAATTAACATATCATGAGTATCTTCAACAGGCATTGTAGGAAATCTGGAATTTGAAGGTCCGGTATCGGTGGAATTAACAATTGATCCGAAACCACTAGCATAAAAAATGGCATCCATTCTGTTTTGAATCGTTTTATTTAAATTTCGCGATTGCTGGCGTTTAGAAATAATTTGATTAGTTTTACGAAACATAATTAAATCCTTACTTTGATAAACATAAAAAACAATCCAGTATTAATATCTTATTCGTAATAAAAGCAGAAGTTTATTTACGTTGCATGTGTAAACAATTCTGGTAAATCTCGATCGAGATCGATGTTGCCAAAAAGAAGTAAACATGAACAACATTTGAAAATAAAATTCCAACTTACCTCCATGTTATGTTAGTTAATAAACTGTTAGTATATAAACGTCATCCAGAGGTAGTTTATTTGACAATTCATTTTATGTTTCAGAATAAATATTATTTATACGTCCATACTATGTTTATCCATATTATGTTCGTATATAAACGTCTGATAGATGTCATATTTTGGATCATCTAGTTAATGTTTTTAAATGAGCATTGATTTAATGTACATGAATGTATTCTAGATGTAAATCGGATTTAATGGATCAAATATCTACGTATGTGCTGTGTGGGTATTAAAATTACTATTCATTTGTAGCTTTTTGTGATACAGGCTGATCCAAAGTATTTTAACTCTTCAGTTTGTGGTTGGTCCCCTAATTGCAATTTAGACTAAATTGTAGTGGAAAATATGTGTTTTTAAATGTGCGTTCCATGTATGAAGTTTCAGGTATTTCATCTAGTATTTTTTTAGATAATAGAAAAAATGTCAAAAAAAAAAAAAAAAAAAAAATTCTAACAATTTGATCACCTACTGTATGTTCTGGCATTAGTTTCATGTATTATACAGGGTTCACACTAGGGGGGGAAAAAAAATGAGTAGGATCCTCCCACTCTAACAAAAAAATTAAGTGGGATTTTCAAAATTTAGTCAGTAATTACATTTTGCAAAAAAAAAAAAAAAAAAAAATATTTTCAAGAAATATACAAATAATTAACAATTACAAGCTGTAACAAAAAAAAAAAAAAACTGCTAAAGTTAGCGTTTAATATCTTTTTTTTTTTGTGTGTGTGTGTGTGTTAAGATTTTTGCAGCAGCTTCAAATTAAAAACTTTCTAAATCTGGGTTTTCTTCGAAGATACGAGTAATAATGCTCAAGTTCTTATTATTCAGTCTGTTTGTAATAAAAAAAAAAATTGCAATAATTTATTAATTTATAAATGCAGTAAAAGCTTGATTAACCGGCATGATCGGGAAACACCAGTTGCTGGAAAAAAAAATTATATATATACATCTGGAGAATTGTGAGGGTCAAAATTTAAACAAGATTGAGGAGGGGAGGGGGGGGGGGTAGTCAACACAGAAATAAATCAATTTTTCTGCTTTTATTTATTTATTTTCTGCTTCAATCATAAAGACTTTTGAACATTTTTTTTTTTTATGTTCTATTTTGTAACATGCAGTATATTATTATTATTGACATTGACATTGAAAGAAAAGTAAAGAAATTGATAAAAATATTAGTGTAATTTTTTAATGTTTTTGTATTTTTCTTAGTTTTTAAATATTGTTATGACATAGTTAGCATATCTTTACGATTTAAGTTTAATATCGCTGATATTGACAGCGTGTTGCACCAGTGCCAGGTGATTTAAAATTTGAGAAAAAACTGGGGAAAAAAATAGTATATTGTGGCCACCACAGGATTTTCTTCTATATTTTCCTATACAAATTCACTCAGTACAAGTGATTTATTAAAATTATCTACCATGATGCAGACGATTTTCATCTTAGAGAAAACTAACACTAAATATCTAAAGAAAGACAGTATAATCAATATCTTAAAAAATTTGTTTTCATAATGGTTACCTCTATTTCAAGTTACGTATAGTTGAGATATTGTCTTCCCGTTCTCATAGAATATTATTGCAGTATAGAAGCGCCACCTATTGGTTGATATGCATCAAAATTATTTAGCATAATGTTCACAATGACCTTCTAACATTTCAAGTTTTGTTTGATTATACACAATAGAACCTAAGGTATAGCTTTCTCTTAAATTGCAGAAATTGCTGTATAGCAGCGCAAAAGTTTACAGGCACTAATTTATGTCAAGGTGCATGTACATATAAATTTTTATGTAATTCTGTGCAGTAGTTCCCAAGATATAGCCTTCCCTTAAATTGTAGAAATTGCTGTATAGCAGCACAAAAGTTTACAGGCACTAATTTATGTCAAGGTGCATGTACATATAAATTTTTATGTAATTCTGTGCAGTAGTTCCCAAGATATAGCCTTCCCTTAAATTACAGGTGCACAACCTGCGGCCCGCGGAAGGTCTGACATTTTAGGCTGCATCAATCATCAGTAAGAGAGAAAAATGAAAAAAGAGAGAAAGAAAAAAAATTTTATGTGTTGCATTCACAAAATTGGCATTCACAAAAAAATTTTCGGGAAGGGAGGGGATGAAAATGGTGGTTTGTAAACATATTTTTGTCTGAGAGCTAAGTTTTCCATTCTATTTCTTAATTATATAATGCACAGTATGTTCCTTAATTTTCTGTTGGAAAAATTATGAAATAATCTATTGGTAAGTAGTTATATTTTTATCTATCTGAGATTAAAAACTGAAAAATGTAACAATAAGTAAGTAAAAGCTCCCTCTCACCATCTTTTTATGCATAGATTCACTTGACTCACTGATTGAAAATATTTTATTAAACGATTGGTTAAAGACAAGTAACATTTGATGCAATCTGAAGTTCTGCACGCAGGCACCTGACAATGATAGTATGATCCTGTATACGTATATATAGAGCAAATAATTCTTTTTATATTATCTAGTTTATGGTCCTTCCTGTCCGGCTCAACAGCGAGAGTGGCCCTCCAGCCAAAAAGATTGTACACCCCTACCTTAAATTGTAGAAATTGCTGTATAGCAGCACCACTTGTTGAGAAATACCAAAACCTAATAAGCATTTATTCAGGTCAAGGTGCATCTACATATAAATTTATATGCAAATTTATGCAGTAGTTGCTGAGATACAGTTTTTCTTAAAATTTTGAGAATCGCTGTATAGCAGTGCCACCTGTTGAGCATTTGACACCAAAAAGTTGATAGGTACTGATTTAGGTCAAGATGCATCCATATATAAATTTATATTGGGAGTACAAATTAATTCGGTCCGTTTTTTTTCGTTAAAAAAACATTTTATTTATTATCAAAATGAAAAAACATGTTATTCAAAGTATTGTCCATCGGTAGCCACAACTTTTGTCCACCTTTCTGGCAATTTTCGGATTCCATCTCTGAAAAATGAGTCCTCTCTGGACGCAAACCATGAATCGAGCCATTCTTGAATTTCTTCGAAAGAAGTGAAGCGGTGTCCAGCCAAATCGTGATGCATCCGTCGGAACAACCAATAATCAGAAGGAGCAAGGTCTGGCGAATACGGCGGGTGGGGTAGGACCTCCCATTTCAACGTTTCCAAGTAATTTTTAACGACAAATGAAAAATCGCTTTTCAACGTCGCGCGGTTTCAACTCGTACCGGACCCAATTTCCTTGCTTTTGAACCATTCCCATTTTTTTTAAGCGCACGGAAATTGCTTGCTGAGTGACTCCCAACGATCCTGCAAGCTCTTGTTGCGTTTGGCACGGATCTTGATCGAACAATTCCTCCAATTCGGCGTCTTCGAACTTTTTCGGCTGGCCCGGGCGCTCATTGTCTTCGACACTAAAATCACCATTTTTGAAGCGTCGAAACCACTCTCTACATGATTTATCAGATGGTGCAGATTCACCATAAACTTCCACAAGCAATCGATGCGCTTCAGCGGCACTTTTCTTCCAATTAAAAAAGAAAATCAAAACTTCCCGCAAATGTTGTTTCTTTAGCACAAAACTCGACATATTGAATGCTCAAAAAACCAATGTTGTTGTATAAAACTCGAAGCTTCGTTGACTGAATATGGTTGACAAAGGTCAAACCTTTCTAACAATGCCAAAAACATCTATCATTATTCAGTAAACAAATCAGCCAGAGCCATCTATTGAAAACGGACCGAATTAATTTGTACTCCCAATATGCAATTCTCTGCAGTAGTTCTTGAGATATCATTGCTATAAAATTTGTCACCCACACCAACATTTTCTAAAAATGGTCAAATTGTGTTCTGGACCTCTCAAAACGTGTAAATCCATCGAAAACTGGAAGTTGAAAATTTTTATGAATCCAATACTTTCTTCTCAAATTTGAGCAAGTTTAGATAAATAAATTGGGATAAAAAATGGGTTAAAGTAAACGTAAGCAATTCTTATCGTTGCTCATTAGCTCAAACGTCATGTTGATAGCACAATGGTCATGAGTTCGATCCTTGAAGGGTCCAATGTGTCAAATTTTGCAGATAATTAATAGAAAAGATGGGAATTATTAAAAGAAAATTTTCATGGTCTGTACAATATCCTAAGAATTTTTTTTAAGATTCTTTATTTTATTTACTGCACAAAATAAAAATTTAAGTTAAAAAAAAAAAAAAATAAAATAAAAAGTTATACTGGAAGCTTTTATTGTGTAGTCCTAAAAAGCACAAAATAAAAATTTTATTCTTGCAGAGACATTATATAAAAGTTTCAATGATGAGAAAATTTAAAGAAACAGATATTTCGCTTTTGTAAGAGATGATGAAAAATTTTAAATATTCAAAATATTTTAAAAAGCATTCAAGAACAGTACTTTTTTGTATATCTATTGTTAGATAGTTCTAGCATTTTCTATGACATTTCTTGACTGTTCTTTGACTTTTGTTTAGAACATCATGCTGATAACGTGATGGTTGTGGTTTCGATTCTCCAAGGGCCGATGAGTTAATTTGTGCAAATAATTAATGGAAAAGGTGTCTATTGATAAAAGAAAATCTTTCAATTTCTACATAGTATCCTGCAAACTTTTAATTAATTTTTGTAACTAAAGCAAAAAGTAATAATTTAAGTGTTAAAAAAAAAAAAAAAAAATTTTAACAGCAAAAGCTTTTTATTGTTGAGCCTTAAAAAGCAAAAATTAAAAATTTCTTGTAGATACATGCTATAAAGAAATGGAAGTTTCAACACTAAGAAAATTCTAGATGAAAATTTTTAAATATTCGAAATATTTTAAAAAGCTTTTGAGACATTTTTGAAATTTATGGCTTAATGAATGTTTATGCAAAAACTAATAACTAAGAATATTAGTGTCGGATGTTTTAAAAATATTTTGAATATTTAAAAAATTTCATCTCTTGCAAAAGTGAAATACAGTAGATCTTTATAATGCAATTCTATATAATGCAATTCCCTATATAACGCAAAATTTCTTGGATACCCAAGTTAAAATTCTTGCTGGTATTTGTTTGCTAGTCTAGCATTAAATGCTGTATCCCAGCATGTAAAATAGCATAAAATACCAAAAATATTTGCTGGTTCCACCAAAATTACCAGCAAGTCATGGTGTGTATTGGCACAGTTTATTGCTTGTCCAGCATACATAATCCAGCTTCTGTTGCTTGAATAGTATGTTGCTGGTCCAGCAGTAATTATGACTACTATTTGCTTGAAATTTCTGCTATACTAGCAGTAATTCACAACCAACAGATGCTTTTTTGTTGCTATTTTCTCACTTCTCACTGGCATCTAGCATGCCATGCTATTTCTACTTAAGCTGCCGACATAACATATTACGCTGGCAAGCATAGAAAAGCACATAATAGCTTGTTAAGGTACATACCTCTCCAGGCTTTGGAAAAGCTTAAACAACAAATAAGCATAAAATGCTTGTATATAGCTTGTCGTGCTATTGCTGTGTAAGCTAGCTAATATAGCATTTTATGCTGGCTAGCATTATAAAGCATATAACAGCATGAAAATCTAGCAGACAAAGCAAAACATAGCAATAACTAGCCTATTTTCTTTGCTGGTACTAGCATGGATTTTAACTTGGGTATAAACAATAAATTTTACAGTTAAGAAATACTTCCTAAAAAATTTTTATTTTGTTGAAGTAAGTGTGATACATTTGTTTTTCTTTATCTGCTTAATTCAGAGATTTTTAATGAAAAAATTGCTATCATTAATTTTTTTTTTAAGTGAGCAGTATAATAAATGATTTTGTACAGGCATATATTGGACTATCTCTATAAAGTAAATTTTAGAATGAAAGTTATTATCCACCCAATTTTTTGTTCCAAGAAATATAACTTTAAAATGCCCTACTCTGTTTTGATATGTTTCAGACATATTTGGCCATGTTTACAAGGTAAGTTTGACGATGTGTGAAATGTGATCTATATAATGCAAAATTCTATATAACGCAAAACCTTGTGTTTTTAGCTTTGTGTTATAAAGATCTTCTACTGTATCTATATTTTACTCTAGAATTTTCTTAGTGTTGAAACTTTCATTTCTTTATAGCATGTCTCTGCAAGAATATTTTTTTTTTTCTTTTTTTTCTTTTTAATGCTTGACAATAAAACGCTTCTACTGTTACAATTGTTTTTTTGCTTAAATTTTTATTAGCAATGTTTCTTTTGTGGCAGGTGCTGGCTTTCGTTATAGCCTGGTGTAATATATGACTGCTACTGAGAGGGGGGGGGGGGGGGGAGGGAGAGTTTTGATATTGCAAAAGCTGTTTTTTTTTCTCTTTTTTAAATACATTGTCATACATTTTCTCTTTTTTAATACATTACTTTTTTAAATACATTGTAGCTTTTTTTTTTTTTAGATAACCAAAAAGAAAAATAGTTGGTCATTATTTTTTTTTAGTTTCTCATAAAAAGTTAATTTTCTCAGGTCTAGTTCAATGTAAATATCCCCCCCCCCCCCCCCCAAGAAAAAAAAAAAAAAAAAGTCTCTACAGAATAATAATGTAAAATTTGGGTAATAATTTGTCACAACTTTTTCTTTTGTTTAATCAAGGAAAACTGAAGAAATTTATAAAAGTTGGTAGATGTGTCATTTTGGATATTGTAGTGTTTTAAAGCCAAATATTCTCAGAAAATGTTGTTATTACTTTTATTCTATATATTGTTACTTTATAACTTTTTACTCCAGACATTTATAAAGTTACCTTAATTTTAATATTTAATGAGCATTTGATTGTTAATCAATTTTATTTTTATTTTTGTGTTTACATAATACTCTTATTAGAAATGTTTAAAGTGCTAATTCCTAACTGGCTATAAAAATTTACAGAAATTAGTTTACATTGTAATTAATTCACTGGCAAATTTTTTACCTGTTGAGTCTCAACAGAAATAACCATGAAAAATTGTTAGATTAGTGTTCTGAATGCCAAATACAAAATGTCATAGGCAATTTATGTAACCATTGTTCATTAATGTAAAAATCTGACATATATTGGGCAGCTTTATTCTTAAAATAGGATGTCATGTCTATCTAAAATTTTCATTGTATGTAATTTCAAAAATGCATAAATTGAAAGTAATGCAAATTAAATTTCACATTTATAGATCATTAAAATAGAAAGAAATCATATTAGAATAACTGAAATTAAGATTGAACTCAAAATTCATACTAAAAGAGAAAAAAAAAAAAAAAAAATGAATTTTTCAAATTTAATTGTAATTATTTTATACATAATTCTAATATTTAGCTTCTGAACTTTGTAACTGCTTCTTAATAAATGTACATAGTTTCATATATTCTTTTAACAAATATTTAGAATGAAGAAGAGCTTTGAAAGAATTACTCAATTTTCCATTTTTCTTTTTTCTCAAAAAATCTTAGAGAAGCTAAAAGCAGAGGATAATAGGCTTCAAAACAGCTATTATATTATCCAAACTCACTTAATAAAAAGAGGGAGGTACTCGTAAACCTCTCTCCAAAAAAAAGTGAAAAAAGCCTTTCTGTGACATAATTTTGAGTAGGATTTTTTTAAATGCAGAGATGCCATTTTCTACGGTTTACCCGTAGTTTCTACGGAAAATAAAAAAAATATTTGAATAATTACGGACTACGGAAAAAACCTGTATTACTACGATTTTTAAAATTTCTTCTTAATTCAATTTCTTTATTACGCCAAAAGAGCGCTTAACTGATAAAACTGAGGTTTCTTTACCTATCAAACTCGCCAAGCAGAAAGCGATCACTACGTCATGCAGTGACGCAAACGAAAACAGCCTCCCTTAGAGAAGCGCAAGCGTGATAGGGCTCCGTACGAAGTACGAATGCTCTTTTTGGATCGTTACGGGAAGAACGGGGAAAAGAAAGAACGAAGTGCGTTTGAACTTTGGCGGATTGAAGAAGAGTACAGGTACAGGAGAAAAATTGCAGTAACCCTATCAACTGCACGTGCGGCGCCGGCGTGCATGCGACGCTACGCGATCGCGGGAAATACCCGGTTGTTGTTTGGATGTTACATTTCCTTTACTTCAGTTTCATATTAATTTGTTCAGTTGTATATCAGAAAACATTTACGTGTTTATTTTTCTTGTGAATCGTCTATTAAATTGAAAGATCAAGAAATGTTACTTTTATAGTGTTGTACCAATTATATTAGAATGAGTTCAGAAAAACGATCGTTGTCTCCCGAACCTGAAAATGGGATATCGTCTGTTAAGAAAAAGAGCTGTCAGAGATTTAGAGAGTCATATGCATCCGAATTCCCATGTTTACGGGCTTCTAAGAAATCTGAGAATATGGCATTCTGTTCATATTGCTACAAAGATTTTAATATCGCACATGGCGGTCGCGATGACTGTCGGCGACACATACACATGCTTGCTAAATCGCATATAGAAAATGCCAAAGCTGTACGGAACACAAGAGAGGTCTCAAGCTTCTTCAAGAAATTTCTAAGCTGGAGGATTATAATGGAGCTATTAAATATAAATTACTTCCAAAAATTATGCACTGTATTTTGACAGTACCTCATTCAAACGCGTCGTGCGAAAGAATTTTCAGTTTGGTAAGAAAGAATCAGACTGACTTCAGGCCTAATTTAAGCAGAGAGACATTAGAAGCACTATTAATTGAAAAGGTCAATATATTTTCATCAAATGAAGAATGCTTCAAAAAACAATTTTTGAAAAAAGAACTGTCAGGTGCTAAGAATAGTACAGTTGTTTATTCTAAAAAGAATAGAGATGAATGAGTAGCTTCTAATCTTTTGTCTTGTATTCAAAAATGTGAAATTTAAAGTATTACAAATTAAAAATTGATGTTTCAACTTAAGGAAAATTCCCTTTATTTTTAAATGTGTACATTTACTTAAATTAAAACTGTTAACTATTTAATTTTCAGCAGTACTAAAGGTAAGTTAAAAATTTATATTTTTAATATTCTTTAATCAATTTACCTTGCAGAAACTTATACTTAATAGTTTGTCTTATTACTTAATATATTACAATATTTCTCATTTTATGTATATAAACATAGATATTACATGTATAAGATATTATCCAAATTTGTTTTTAGAGCATATCAATGAATTATGACTTATGAGTAATTCTAGCAATTTTGCTATTCTCATCCTTTATGCAGAAGTTAATAACAAATTGTTAGGTTGTGCAGCATAAAATTCATTGCTTAGATAATTCATAATTAATTTCATCATTTATTAAAACAAATTGTCAGACTCTTATTTATTATTTTAAAGGTGTATAACAAACTAACTTATTAGGGTTTCATGTATAAATCATTTTTGAGTGAATAACTTATAAAATATTTTAAAATATGAATTTGAATTTCCGTATATAAGACCAACCTACCAGACTACTGACAAGTATTCAAAACTACTGAAAAATTTCTCGTCTACTACTGAAAACTGTCCTACAAGGTTGGCATCTCTGTAAATATATTGGGATTCTCATAATCCCGCTCTCTAAAGTGGACCCTGCAATTATATAAATCAAAATAGAATCACTTGGGAACTGTAGATAAAAGTAGCAATCATAGATTCGCAAAATCTGGTGCTCATCTGGATATACTGTAAATATGAACTAATTTTTAGAAATTTTTTATGTTTTTTAGACTCTGAGCACATCTAAAATTTCTGGAAAATATTATTCCTCTGATTAAATATCATGCCAGTATTTTTGCCTCCTAGAAAAAAAGGGAATAGCACTTGAGTTTCCTAGTTAATATTTTGCTTTTAAGCAATTCTTATACACTTTCTTTGCCAAATGATGATAAATCATGTATGATTTTATAGTCCATCATGATTTGTGAATCTTGGTATCAGTGTCTCAAGAATAACCTGATGCTGTAAACACAAATCTAAATTAAACTAGAGGCATAAATTATAAAATATGGCAAGATGTTATTTGCCATATTGATAATGTTTGTATACAAAATGTGTGTGTGTGCATGCTGTATTTTTAGATGGTCTATAAAAATATGATGCTCTCTTTAGTAATCTGATGGCAAAAATTACTTTTATTAATGTTTAACAAATTTGTTATTTTGTGAATATTTTCTTGTTATTATTTTTAAAGGAAATCTTTTATAATGTTCTTATGGGGTCACGTCAGCATGGCGATAAGGCATCAATTGTCACAAAGTCCTCAATAAATATCACCAAATTACACATGGATAACAAATCTGTCATCTAAAATTTTTTTTTTCCATTCCATTATTTACCTTTTTGCAAGGCCTTCTTTTATTTCTATTTTGAAAAAAATACCACCTTCTGGTTTAATCAGGGCTGATTTTGAGGGAAAATATATTGCATAGGTATGACAACTACTTGATGCCCTTTTCTGTCTTCCCCATTTGAATAGCTTAAAAGTAATTGGATGCTTTTTATTGAAGTTGGATTTTGTCATCGCATCTTAGCATCACGCTAAAAAACAGAGTGCCTCCACTTTAACACATTTTACCCCATTGTCCTATTTAAAGGACAGCTGAAAAATTGCATATAGAAATCAGAATTTGCTTGGTGCAAACATTTTGTCAGCTGGAATATATAATGGTATAAATAAGCTTCTGCTACCATGTTGTATGTCTCACCTCCTCCATCTGGAATCTTTGTTTAATCATTACATTAGGGGTGTGGTTTATCTTCTCTTTGCGGTTAAAAATTCTTTCTGGAGAACTATCATGTAAATAAAGTATTATACAGATAAAGCAAAACTTTATGCTCGGAAAGCACTTTTCACTATTGAAGAGAACACTAAAACATATAAGTGCAAATTTCATCCTCTTTATTTCAATGTTCTGCATACAAGATGCAGTGCTGCCAACTCTCTCGTTTTTCACGGGAGACTCCTGTTTTTTAACCCTATCTCCCGTTTTTACGATGTAATGTGTATTTCTCCCGTTTTTTCTAATATTTTCGAAAAATCGAACTAAAAACGCTAATTTTTGGACAATTCGTAAGTGCCATCTTTTCAAATTTACGAAGGCCTTCCAATTCACAATCTTTCTGCATCCACAACATAAATGTCGATATTCATTTAAAATTTATTTTATGAGATTTTAGAATCTCTAAAGAAACACAATCCTTCAATATTTCTCGCTTACGTAATTATTTTTAACTCCCCCTCCCCCCATATTTTCCTGTCTCCAACTAGTGATCGCTGATAAAATGCTCTTTTAAACTCTTTTGTTTCTCATTCTTTCTCCATCGTTTTATTAGATTCTAGAGCGTATAAAGAAGTAGAAAGTTTAACAGTTTACACTCATGTAATTATCGTTTGACTCCCCCCCAAAAAAAAAAAAAAAAAAAATCTCTTTCTCCAATTAGCTTTCTCATTCTACAACAAAAGAATCAAACATTTTCCCCCTAGTTTAAAAAAAATGTAGGGTACTGCTAGTTAAAAAAAAAAAGAAAAAAAAAAAACACTTTTTAGATTTTTGAGGGCGATATGAATTTTTAAGGACACATTTGGCATTTAAAATCCAAACACTTAATTTAAAAATTTAGTTATAAATATGCATACAAAAAGAAAAAAGTCTGTTTTTAAAATTTTCTGTACCTTTATTGGCGTTCATATGCTGATTGTCACACACAATAGTTTTATTATATTTACAACATTTATCTTACAGTATTTAGGTTATTTTCTACAAATGCAGTAATGGGGGGGGGGGGGAATAGATTGGGTTAAAGTGTTTCTTTTTTTTTTTTTTTCTTCCTAACAAAGATCAGGCGAGGTGCAACACCTTCCTTAAATTATCTGGGGAAAACTCTGGATCAATGTTCATAAAAACATTGATCCAGTTGTTTTATTAGATTTTAGAACCAACTGAAGCGATATAGGGGTTCAAAATTCTTTACATATGTAGTTATTTTTAGACTTTGTTAATGAACTTGTTAACTATTTGTTTTTCCCCAATAAGTTTAAAATATAAATTATCAAACAAAAGTTATATTAGGTCTTTTTAGTTAAAAAAGTATCATGTATTGAATAAAATAATTTTTTGTTTTTCTTCACGAAACCATAAATCTCCCTTTTTCTCTCTTGAAATTATGTAAAATCTCTTGTTTTTTTTTCCCACCAAGGTTGGCAGCTCTGAAGATGGATAAGATTTCTTATACAGAATATATATATATTGAATTTTGTTCTATTTAGTTTATTTAGGTTTAATTAACCTTAAAAAATATAATTTTTCTCAAATTTGAGCAAAATAAATAAATTGGGATAAAATGGGTTAAAGTAAATGTATGCAATTCTTTTCGTTGCTCGTTGGCTCAAGCGTCATGTTGATAAGCACAATGGTCATGAGTTAGATACTCGAAGGGTCCAATGTGTCAAATTTTTCAGATGAATTATATAAAAGATGTGAATTGTTAAAAGAAAATTTTCATTGTCTGTACAATATCCCTAAGAATTTTTTTTTAAGACTCTTTTTATTTTATTTACTATAAAGCACAAAATAAAAATTTTAAGTTAAAAAATATTAATAAAATAAAAAGTTACTCTGGAAGCTTTTATAAAGGAGTCCTAAAAAGTATAAAATAAAAATTTATTCTTGCAGAAACATTATATAAAAGTTCCAATGATGAGAAAATTTTAAAGAAACAGATATTTCGCTTTTGTAAGAGATGATGAAAAATTTTAAATATTCAAAGTATTTTAGAAAGCATTCAAGAACAGTACTTTTTTCTATATCTATTGTTAGATAGTTCTAGCATTTTCTATGACATTTCTTGACTGTTCTTTGACTTTTGTTTAGAACATCATGCTGATAACGTGATGGTTGTGGTTTCGATTCTCCAAGGGCCGATGAGTTAATTTATGCAAATAATTAATAGAAAAGTTGTCAATTGATAAAAGAAAATCTTTCAATTTCTACATAGTATCCTGCAAACTTTTAATTAATTTTTGTAACTAAAGCAAAAAGTAATAATTTAAGTGTATAAAAAAAAAAAAAAAAAAAAAAAAATTAACAGGAAAAGCTTTTTATTGTTGAGCCTTAAAAAGCAAAAATTAAAAATTTCTTGTAGATACATGCTATAAAGAAATGGAAGTTTCAACACTAAGAAAATTCTAGATGAAAATTTTTAAATATTCGAAATATTTTAAAAAGCTTTTGAGACATTTTTGAAATTTATGGCTTAATGAATGTTTATGCAAAAACTAATAACTAAGAATATTAGTGTCGGATGTTTTTAAAATATTTTGAATATTTAAAAAATTTCATCTCTTGCAAAAGTGAAATACAGTAGAAGATCTTTTATAACGCAATTCTATATAATGCAATTCCCTATATAACGCAAAATTTCTTGGATATAAACAATAAATTTTACAGTTAAGAAATACTTCCTAAAAAACTGTGTGAGCAGTATAAATAAATGATTTTGTACAGGCATATATTGGACTAACTTTATAAAATAAATTTTAGAATGAAAGTTATTATCCACCCAATTTTTTGTTCCAAGAAATGTAACTTTAAAATGCCCTACTCTCTTTTGATATGTTTCAGACATATTTGGCCATGTTTACAAGGTAAGTTTGACGATGTGTGAAATGTGATCTATATAATGCAAAATTCTATATAACGCAAAACCTTGTGTTTTTAGATTTGCGTTATAAAGATCTTCTACTGTATCTATATTTCCTTCTAGAATTTTCTTAGTGTTGAAACTTTCATTTCTTTATAGCATGTCTCTGCAAGAATATATATATTTTTCTTTTTTTGCTTTTTAACGCTTGACAATAAAAAGCTTCTACTGTTACAATTGTTTTTTTGCTTAAATTTTTATTAGCAATGTTTCTTTTGTGGCAGGTGCTGACTTTCATTATAGCCTGGTGTAATATACGACTGCTACTGAGAGAGGGGGGGGAGGGAGAGTTTTGATATTGCAAAAGCTGTTTTTTTTTTTTTCTCTTTTAAATACATTGTCATACATTTTCTCTTTTTTAATACATTACTTTTTTAAATGCATTGTAGCTTTTTTTTTTTTTTTTTAAGATAACCAAAAAGAAAAATAGTTGGTCATTATTTTTTTTTAGTTTCTCATAAAAAGTTAATTTTCTCAGGTCTAGTTCAACGTAAATATCCCCCCCCCCCTTTTTTCAAAAAAAAAAAAAAAGTCTCTACAGAATAATTATGTAAAATCTGGGTAATAATTTGTCACAACTTTTTCTTTTGTTTAATCAAGGAAAACTGAAGAAATTTATAAAAGTTGGTAGATGTGTCATTTTGGATATTGTAGTGTTTTAAAGCCAAATATTCTCAGAAAATGTTGTTATTACTTTTATTCTATATATTGTTACTTTATAACTTTTTACTCCAGACATTTATAAAGTTACCTTAATTTTAATATTTAATGAGCATTTGATTGTTAATCAATTTTATTTTTATTTTTGTGTTTAAACATTTCTAATAAGAGTATTATGTAAAGTGCTAATTCCTAACTGGTTATAAAAATTTACAGAAATTAGTTTACATTGTAATTAATTCACTGGCAAATTTTTTACCTGTTGAGTCTCAACAGAAATAACCATGAAAAATTGTTAGATTAGTGTTCTGAATGCCAAATACAAAATGTCATAGGCAATTTATGTAACCATTGTTCATTAATGTAAAAATCTGACATATATTGGGCAGCTTTATTCTTAAAATAGGATGTCATGTCTATCTAAAATTTTCATTGTATGTAATTTCAAAAATGCATAAATTGAAAGTAATGCAAATTAAATTTCACATTTATAGATTATAAAAAAAGAAAGAAATCATATTATTATAATTGAAATTAAGATTGAACTCAAAATTCATACTAAAAAAAAATTACAAAAAAATGAATTTTTCAAATTTAATTGTAATTATTTTATACATAATTGTAATATTTAGCTTCTGAACTTTGTAACTGCTTCTTAATAAATGTACATAGTTTCATATATTCTTTTAACAAATATTTAGAATGAAGAAGAGCTTTGAAAGAATTACTCAATTTTCCATTTTTCTTTTTTCTCAAAAAATTTTAGAGAAGCTAAAAGCAGAGGATAATAGGCTTCAAAACAGCTATTATATTATCCAAACTCACTTAATAAAAAGAGGGAGGTACTCGTAAACCTCTCTCCAAAAAAAAGTCATAAAAGCCTTTCTGTGACATAATTTTGAGTAGGATTTTTTAAAATATAGTGGGATTCTAATAATCCCGCTCTCTAATGTGGACCCTGCAATTATATAAATCAAAATAGAATCACTTGGGAACTGTAGATAAAAGTAGCAATCATAGATTCGCAAAATCTGGTGCTCATCTGGATATACTGTAAATATGAACTAATTTTTAGAAAATTTTTATGTTTTTTCGACTCTGAGCACATCTAAGATTTCTGGAAAATATTATTCCTCTGATTAAATATCATGCCAGTGTTTTTTCCTCCTAGAAAAAAGGGGAATAGCATTTGAGTTTCCTAGTTAATATTTTGCTTTTAAGCAATTCTTATACACTTTCTTTGCCAAATGATGATAAATCATGTATGATTTTATAGTCCATCATGATTTGTGAATCTTGGTATCAGTGTCTCAAGAATAACCTGATGCTGTAAACACAAATCTAAATTAAACTACAGGCATAAATTATAAAATATGGCAAGATGTTATTTGCCATATTGATAATGTTTGTATACAAAATGTGTGTGTGTGCATGCTGTATTTTTAGATGGTCTATAAAAATATGATGCTCTCTTTAGTAATCTGATGGCAAAAATTACTTTTATTAATGTTTAACAAATTTATTATTTTGTGAATTTTTTCTTGTTATTATTTTTAAAGGAAATCTTTTATAATGTTCTTAGGGGGTCACGTCAGGATGGCGATAAGGCATCAATTGTCACAATGTCCTCAATAAATATCACCAAATTACACATGGATAACAAATCTGTCATCTAAATTTTTTTTTTTTTTCCATTCCATTATTTACCTTTTTGCAAGGCCTTCTTTTATTTCTATTTTGAAAAAAATACCACCTTCTGGTTTAATCAGGGCTGATTTTGAGGGAAAATATATTGCATAGGTATGACAACTACTTGATGCCCTTTTCTGTCCTCCCCTTTTGAATAGCATAAAAGTAATTGGATGCTTTTTATTGAAGTTGGATTTTGTCATCGCATCTTAGCATCACGCTAAAAAACAGAGTGCCTCCACTTTAACACATTTTACCCCATTGTCCTATTTAAAGGACAGCTGAAAAATTGCATATAGAAATCAGAATTCGCTTGGTGCAAATATTTTCTCAGCTGGAATATATAATGGTATAAATAAGCTTCTGCTACCATGTTGTATGTCTCACCTCCTCCATCTGGAATCTTTGTTTAATCATTACATTAGGGGGTGTGGTTTATCTTCTCTTTGCGGTTTAAAATTCTTTCTGGAGAACTATCCTGTAAATAAAGTATTATACAGATAAAGCAAAACTTTATGCTCGGAAAGCTCTTTTCACTATTGAAGAGAACACTAAAACATATAAGTGCAAATTTCACCCTCTTTATTTCAATGTTCTGCATACAAGATGCAGTGCTGCCAACTCTCCCGTTTTTCACGGGAGACTCCCGTTTTTTAACCCTATCTCCCGTTTTTACGATGTAATGTGTATTTCTCCCGTTTTTCTAATATTTTCGAAAAATCGAACTAAAAACGCTAATTTTTGGACAATTCGTAAGTGCCATCTTTTCAAATTTACGAAGGCCTTCCAATTCACAATCTTTCTGCATCCACAACATAAATGTCGATATTCATTTAAAATTTATTTTATGAGATTTTAGAATCTCTAAAGAAACACAATCCTTCAATATTTCTCGCTTACGTAATTATTTTTAACTCCCCCTCCCCCCATATTTACCTGTCTCCAACTAGTGATCGGTGATAAAATGCTCTTTTAAACTCTTTTGTTTCTCATTCTTTCTCCATCGTTTTATTAGATTCTAGAGCCTATAAAGAAGTAGAAAGTTTAACAGTTTACACTCATGTAATTATCGTTTGACTCCCCCCCCCCCCCCCCCCAAAAAAAAAAAAAAAAAAAAAAAAACTCTTTCTCCAATTAGCTTTTTCATTCTACAACAAAAGAATCAAACATTTTCCCCCTAGTTTAAAAAAAATGTAGGGTACTGCTAGTTCAAAAAAAAAAAAGAAAAAAAAAAACCACTTTTTAGATTTTTGAGGGCGATATGAATTTTTAAGGACACATTTGGCATTTAAAATCCAAACACTTAATTTAAAAATTTAGTTATAAATATGCATACAAAAAGAAAAAAGTCTGTTTTTAAAATTTTCTGTACCTTTATTGTCGTTCATATGCTGATTGTCACACACAATAGTTTTATTATATTTACAACATTTATCTTACAGTATTTAGGTTATTTTCTACAAATGCAGTAATGGGGGGGAAATAGATTGGGGCAAAGTGTTTCTTTTTTTTTTTTTTTTTTTTTTTTTTTTCTTCCTAACAAAGATCAGGCGAGGTGCAACACCTTCCTTAAATTATCTGGGGAAAACTCTGGATCAATGTTCATAAAAACATTGATCCAGTTGTTTTATTAGATTTTAGAACCAACTGAAGCGATATAGGGGTTCAAAATTCTTTACATATGTAGTTATTTTTAGACTTTGTTAATGAACTTGTTAACTATTTGTTTTTCCCCAATAAGTTTACAATATAAATTATCAAACAAAAGTTATATTAGGTCTTTTTAGTTAAAAAAGTATCATGTATTGAATAAAATAATTTTTTGTTTTTCTTCACGAAACCAAAAATCTCCCTTTTTCTCCCTTGAAATAATGTAAAATCTCCTGTTTTTTTTCCCACCAAGGTTGGCAGCTCTGAAGATGGATAAGATTTCTTATACAGAATATATATATATATTGAATGTTGTTCTATTTAGTTTATTTAGGTTTAATTAACCTTAAAAAATATAATTTTTCTCAAATTTGAGCAAAATAAATAAATTGGGATAAAATGGGTTAAAGTAAATGTATGCAATTCTTTTCGTTGCTCGTTGGCTCAAGCGTCATGTTGATAAGCACAATGGTCATGAGTTAGATCCTCGAAGGGTCCAATGTGTCAAATTTTTCAGATGAATTATATAAAAGATGTGAATTGTTAAAAGAAAATTTTCATTGTCTGTACAATATCCCTAAGAATTTTTTTTTTAAGACTCTTTATTTTATTTACTATAAAGCACAAAATAAAAATTTTAAGTTAAAAAAATAATATTAATAAAATAAAAAGTTACTCTGGAAGCTTTTATAAAGGAGACCTAAAAAGTATAAAATAAAAATTTATTCTTGCAGAGACATTATATAAAAGTTCCAATGATGAGAAAATTTTAAAGAAACAGATATTTCGCTTTTGTAAGAGATGATGAAAAATTTTAAATATTCAAAGTATTTTAGAACGCATTCAAGAACAGTACTTTTTTCTATATCTATTGTTAGATAGTTCTAGCATTTTCTATGACATTTCTTGACTGTTCTTTGACTTTTGTTTAGAACATCATGCTGATAACGTGATGGTTGTGGTTTCGATTCTCCAAGGGTCGATGAGTTAATTTATGCAAATAATTAATAGAAAAGGTGTCAATTGATAAAAGAAAATCTTTCAATTTCTACATAGTATCCTGCAAACTTTTAATTAATTTTTGTAACTAAAGCAAAAAGTAATAATTTAAGTTTATATAAAAAAAAAAAAAAAAAAAAAATTTTAACAGGATAAGCTTTTTATTGTTGAGCCTTAAAAAGCAAAAATTAAAAATTTCTTGTAGATACATGCTATAAAGAAATGGAAGTTTCAACATTCAGAAAATTCTAGATGAAAATTTTTAAATATTCGAAATATTTTAAAAAGCTTTTCAGACCTTTTTGAAATTTATGGCTTAAGGGGTTACATCCAGTTGTATGCACGAAAAAACGTGTTTTTTTGTGAATTTTTTGTGAAGAGGCCTTTTATTAAAGAAATATATACAATACATATACATGTAGCAAATTTAATGTATGTTAAGAATCCGTGATGAGTTTACAAAAATATTGGGTTCCGCTGTTCCTGTAGTAGATCTCCTAGAGGACTTCCACAAAAAGGTGTCTTGCGGTGAGCAAGATATCTCTGATCCAAATTATCTGAAATGAAAAAAACCAAAAGATTTATTTTTAGGATAGATGAATACAGGTAATGATCGTAGGAATAGTCAAAATTTTGATTTTTGACAAAATGGCGGCTTCCCCCCCAAAAAAAATCGTTTTTTTCATGAAAATTTACACTTGAAAGTGGCTGAAAAAATCGAAATTGTTATCAGAAACCTTATTCCTACGATCATTATCTGACAAAAATATCTAAGAAAATTGTGTCAAAATTTCAAGTCAATCGGTCCAGCCGTTTCGGAGAAATTTTGCTCACCGACTTTGAAAACACCGTTTCGAGATAAACGCATTTAAAGTTTTGGGAACCATCTAAACAGAATACTGGCACGACTTCACAACGTGGCAGTTCACTTTAAACTGACGATATTTACTTACTGTATACCTAAAATTTCTAAATATAGCTCTCAGATATAAGATAAACCTTTTATATTCTTATTCTAAGAAGCAAAACATTATGAAAAGCATGGACAAGGGCATAGGGATAATGAAAAACAGCTGCTACTCTGGTTTACGCTCCGCCTACTTTAAAACGCTCGGAGACGTCTTTACAAATATGAAAATTTCTCCGAAACTAATTGCCGGATCGATATGAAATTTTCAGACAATATTATCAAATATATGTACATTCAAAATATGTAAAAAAAAAAAATCGATTTTTTGAAAATTACAACTGGATGTAACCCCTTAATGAATGTTTATGCAAAAACTAATAACTAAGAATATTAGTGTCGGATGTTTTTAAAATATTTTGAATATTTAAAAAATTTCATCTCTTGCAAAAGTGAAATACAGTAGAAGATCTTTTATAACGCAATTCTATATAATGCAATTCCCTATATAACGCAAAATTTCTTGGATATAAACAATAAATTTTACAGTTAAGAAATACTTCCTAAAAAACTGTGTGAGCAGTATAAATAAATGATTTTGTACAGGCATATATTGGACTAACTTTATAAAATAAATTTTAGAATGAAAGTTATTATCCACCCAATTTTTTGTTCCAAGAAATGTAACTTTAAAATGCCCTACTCTCTTTTGATATGTTTCAGACATATTTGGCCATGTTTACAAGGTAAGTTTGACGATGTGTGAAATGTGATCTATATAATGCAAAATTCTATATAACGCAAAACCTTGTGTTTTTAGATTTGCGTTATAAAGATCTTCTACTGTATCTATATTTCCTTCTAGAATTTTCTTAGTGTTGAAACTTTCATTTCTTTATAGCATGTCTCTGCAAGAATATATATATTTTTCTTTTTTTGCTTTTTAACGCTTGACAATAAAAAGCTTCTACTGTTACAATTGTTTTTTTGCTTAAATTTTTATTAGCAATGTTTCTTTTGTGGCAGGTGCTGACTTTCGTTATAGCCTGGTGTAATATACGACTGCTACTGAGAGAGGGGGGGGGGGAGAGTTTTGATATTGCAAAAGCTGTTTTTTTTCTCTTTTTTAAATACATTGTCATACATTTTCTCTTTTTTAATACATTACTTTTTTAAATACATTGTAGCTTTTTTTTTTTTTTTTTTTTTTTTTTTAAGATAACCAAAAAGAAAAGTAGTTGGTCATTATTTTTTTTTAGTTTCTCATAAAAAGTTAATTTTCTCAGGTCTAGTTCAACGTAAATATCCCCCCCCCCCCTTTTTTCAAAAAAAAAAAAAGTCTCTACAGAATAATAATGTAAAATCTGGGTAATAATTTGTCACAACTTTTTCTTTTGTTTAATCAAGGAAAACTGAAGAAATTTATAAAAGTTGGTAGATGTGTCATTTTGGATATTGTAGTGTTTTAAAGCCAAATATTCTCAGAAAATGTTGTTATTACTTTTATTCTATATATTGTTACTTTATAACTTTTTACTCCAGACATTTATAAAGTTACCTTAATTTTAATATTTAATGAGCATTTGATTGTTAATCAATTTTATTTTTATTTTTGTGTTTACATAATACTCTTATTAGAAATGTTTAAAGTGCTAATTCCTAACTGGCTATAAAAATTTACAGAAATTAGTTTACATTGTAATTAATTCACTGGCAAATTTTTTACCTGTTGAGTCTCAACAGAAATAACCATGAAAAATTGTTAGATTAGTGTTCTGAATGCCAAATACAAAATGTCATAGGCAATTTATGTAACCATTGTTCATTAATGTGAAAATCTGACATATATTGAGCAGCTTTATTGTTAAAATAGGATGTCATGTCTATCTAAAATTTTCATTGTATGTAATTTCAAAAATGCATAAATTGAAAGTAATGCAAATTAAATATCACATTTATAGATTATAAAAATAGAAAGAAATCATATTATTATAATTGAAATTAAGATTGAACTCAAAATTCATACTAAAAAAAAATGAATTTTTCAAATTTAATTGTAATTATTTTATACATAATTGTAATATTTAGCTTCTGAACTTTGTAACTGCTTCTTAATAAATGTACATAGTTTCATATATTCTTTTAACAAATATTTAGAATGAATAAGTGCTTTGAAAGAATTACTCAATTTTCCATTTTTCTTTTTTCTCAAAAAATTTTAGAGAAGCTAAAAGCAGAGGATAATAGGCTTCAAAACAGCTATTATATTATCCAAACTCACTTAATAAAAAGAGGGAGGCACTCGTAAACCTCTCTCCAGAAAAAAGTGAAAAAAGCCTTTCTGTGACATAATTTTGAGTAGGATTTTTTAAAATATAGTGGGATTCTCATAATCCCGCTCTGTAATGTGGACCCTGCAATTATATAAATCAAAATAGAATCACTTGGGAACTGTAGATAAAAATAGCAATCATAGATTCGCAAAATCTGGTGCTCATCTGGATATACTGTAAATATGAACTAATTTTTAGAAAATTTTTATGTTTTTTCGACTCTGAGCACATCTAAGATTTCTGGAAAATATTATTCCTCTGATTAAATATGCCAGTATTTTTTCCTCCTAGAAAAAAGGGGAATAGCACTTGAGTTTCCTAGTTAATATTTTGCTTTTAAGCAATTCTTATACACTTTCTTTGCCAAATGATGATAAATCATGTATGATTTTATAGTCCATCATGATTTGTGAATCTTGGTATCAGTGTCTCAAGAATAACCTGATGCTGTAAACACAAATCTAAATTAAACTACAGGCATAAATTATAAAATATGGCAAGATGTTATTTGCCATATTGATAATGTTTGTATACAAAATGTGTGTGTGTGTGCATGCTGTTTTTTTATATGGTCTATAAAAATATGATGCTCTCTTTAGTAATCTGATGGCAAAAATTACTTTTATTAATGTTTAACAAATTTGTTATTTTGTGAATATTTTCTTGTTATTATTTTTAAAGGAAATCTTTTATAATGTTCTTATGGGGTCACGTCAGCATGGCGATAAGGCATCAATTGTCACAAAGTCCTCAATAAATATCACCAAATTACACATGGATAACAAATCTGTCATCTAAAATTTTTTTTTTCCATTCCATTATTTACCTTTTTGCAAGGCCTTCTTTTATTTCTATTTTGAAAAAAATACCACCTTCTGGTTTAATCAGGGCTGATTTTGAGGGAAAATATATTGCATAGGTATGACAACTACTTGATGCCCTTTTCTGTCTTCCCCTTTTGAATAGCTTAAAAGTAATTGGATGCTTTTTATTGAAGTTGGATTTTGTCATCGCATCTTAGCATCACGCTAAAAAACAGAGTGCCTCCACTTTAACACATTTTACCCCATTGTCCTATTTAAAGGACAGCTGAAAAATTGCATATAGAAATCAGAATTCGCTTGGTGCAAATATTTTGTCAGCTGGAATATATAATGGTATAAATAAGCTTCTGCTACCATGTTGTATGTCTCACCTCCTCCATCTGGAATCTTTGTTTAATCATTACATTACGGGGTGTGGTTTATCTTCTCTTTGCGGTTTAAAATTCTTTCTGGAGAACTATCCTGTAAATAAAGTATTATACAGATAAAGCAAAACTTTATGCTCGGAAAGCTCTTTTCACTATTGAAGAGAACACTTAAACATATAAGTGCAAATTTCATCCTCTTTATTTCAATGTTCTGCATACAAGATGCAGTGCTGCCAACTCTCCCGTTTTTCACGGGAGACTCCCGTTTTTTAACCCTATCTCCCGTTTTTACGATGTAATGTGTATTTCTCCCGTTTTTCTAATATTTTCGAAAAATCGAACTAAAAACGCTAATTTTTGGACAATTCGTAAGTGCCATCTTTTCAAATTTACGAAGGCCTTCCAATTCACAATCTTTCTGCATCCACAACATAAATGTCGATATTCATTTAAAATTTATTTTATGAGATTTTAGAATCTCTAAAGAAACACAATCCTTCAATATTTCTCGCTTACGTAATTATTTTTAACTCCCCCTCCCCCCATATTTACCTGTCTCCAACTAGTGATCGGTGATAAAATGCTCTTTTAAACTCTTTTGTTTCTCATTCTTTCTCCATCGTTTTATTAGATTCTAGAGCCTATAAAGAAGTAGAAAGTTTAACAGTTTACACTCATGTAATTATCGTTTGACTCCCCCCCCCCCCCCAAAAAAAAAAAAAAAAAAAAAAAAACTCTTTCTCCAATTAGCTTTTTCATTCTACAACAAAAGAATCAAACATTTTCCCCCTAGTTTAAAAAAAAATGTAGGGTACTGCTAGTTCAAAAAAAAAAAAGAAAAAAAAAAACCACTTTTTAGATTTTTGAGGGCGAATACAAATAATACCAAATACAAAATGTCATAGGCAATTTATGTAAACCTTGTTCATTAATGTGAAAAACTAGAATATATTGAGCAGCTTTATTCTTAAAATAGGATGTCATGTCAATCTAAAATTTTCATTTATTTTATGTAATTTCAAAAATGCATAAATTTAAAGTAATGCAAATTAAATTTTACATTTACATTAATTTACAGATTATAAAAATAGAAAGAAATCATGTCAGAATAATTGAAATTAAGATTGAACTCAAAATTCATACTTCAGGGGGGGGGGGGGGGGGGGGGGGAGTGTAAAATTTCCCATACTAAAAAAAAAAAAAAAAAAATTTAACGGAATTTTTCAAATTTAATTGTAATTATTTATTTTATATATAATTGTAATATTTAGCTTCTTAATAAATGTACATAGCTTCATATATTCTTTTAACAAATCTTTAGAATGAAGAAGTGCTTTGAAAGAAGTGCTGAATTTTCCATTTTTCTTTTACTCAAAAAATTTTAGAGAAGCTAAAAGCAGAGGATAATAGGCTTCAAAACAGCCATTATACAGGGTGTTTATAAAGTCCCAGACCCATTTTGATGTTTAATAACTCATAAAATAATAAAGATAGATTAAAATTAATAACATAAATGGTTAGATAGACTCAAAAAGTTTCATGACCCTTGTCAATGAACTTCCACGTGTGCCCCCTTTGTCGCACGGAGAATATAAAGTATATAGTCAATTTCCCGCCAGGTAGTGGCAAGCATGTCGGCATCCACAGAGGTTATTGCGGTTGTAATTCTGACTTTTAGGTTATCAATGTTCGACACTCTCCTCCTGTAAACATTGTCCTTTAATTTTCCTGTAAACATTGTCCTTTACAAATCCCCAAAGGAAAAAGTCCAGCGGCGTTATATCAGGTGATCTGGGTGGCCAAGGAATTGGACCTCCTCGCCCAATCCATCTTCCTGGAAAATGGTCATTCAAAGAACTACGAACGATGACCCCAATGAGGTGGAGAACCACCGTCAAGGATCTTTTTGGTAAATTCTTCTGCAATTTCTCTGTGCTCGCACTATCGATCTCGTTTCTATGTACCACCATAAAATCTGTGCTTTCTCTTGTGGTGTATGCATTTTCCTTAATATCCGCTTGAATAAAACATCACATACAAAAGTACTACATAGAACAAACACATCAAAAGTAAACATAACATTGCAATAGTTGCCAAAAACAAAAGAGAGAAAAATGCAATTACTAAGCAGACGATATTTAGAAAAGTACAGATATTTAGACTGGAAAATGAAATTATCTGAAATTAACCATATGCACAGACAATATTTACAAAAGTAAAGATGTTCAAACCTGAAAAGAAAATATATCAGTTATTCCATCAATAAATGCCATAAGTTTGTTTATCTTCATTATTTTATGAGTTATTAAACATCAAAATGGGTCCGGGACTTTATAAACACCCTGTATTATCCAAAGTCACTTTAAAAAAAGAGGGAGATACTCGTAAACCTCTCCCCCCCCCCCCCCCCCCCCAAAAAAAAAAGGAAAAAAGCCTTTTTGTGAAATAATTTTGAGTAGGATTTTTTTAAATATATTAGGATTCTCATAATCTCACTCTCTAATGTGGACCCTGCAATTATATAAATCAAAATAGAATAATTTGGGAACTGTAGATAGAAGTAGCAATCATATATTCACAAAGTCAATTCTGGTGCTCATCTGGATATACTGTAAATATGAACTAATTTTAAAAAAAAATTATGGCTTTTCGACTCTGAGCACACCTAAGATTTCTGGAAAGTATTATTCCTCTTATTAAATATCATGCCAGTATTTTTCTCCCTAGAAAAAAGGGGAATAGCACTTGAAAGAGTTTCCTAGTTAATATTTTGCTTTTAAGCAATTCTTATACACTTTCTTTGCCAAATGATGATAAATCATGTATGATAGTCCATCATGATTTGTGAATCTTGGTATCAGTGTCTCAAGAATAACCTGATGCTGTAAACACAAATCTAAATTAAACTACAGGCATACATTATAAAATATGGCAAGATGTTATTTGCCATATTGATAATGTTTGTATACAAAATGTGTGTGTGTGCGTGCTGTATTTTTAGATGGTCTATAAAAATATGATGCTCTCTTTAGTAATCTGACGGCAAAAATTACTTTTATGAATGTTTAACAAATTTATTATTTTGTGGATTTTTTCTTATTATTTTTAAAGGAAATCTTTTATAATGTTCTTATGGATCACGTCAGCATGGTGATAAGTTGCAAAGTCCTCAATAAATATCACCAAATTACACATGGATAGCAAATCTGTCGTCTAAAATATTTTTAACCCTTCCCCTTTTTTCCCTCCTGTATATATTTAATAATAATTTATTGAATGTTAGGATAAGAGGGGGAGGAGGGTGATTTTAAAAATAGAAATTAATGTGTTTAAATCAAGTTTCTAATATGGAATTTCGTATAATATAATGAACTTGTGCTGTCTTGAGCAGGGGCCAATCCAGGATTTCAAACTGATACCTATTTTTGGGAAAAATTTTAACTATATTTTATTTTTGTGAAAAATTGTAGCGCACTCTTTTTCTGTGTGTGGTTGTAGGTGGGAGGGGGGGGGAGTTCAAACTAAGTAACATAATAAAAATAATGCTCAGCAGTTAGTGTGAGGCTTATAGCAGAACAGGAACCAAGACTCACTTCTCTCTGAAGTAAACAGTTCAGTAGAGAGAGTGTAAGTAGGTGTTTTTATTTGTGCTAGTATCACTACACTATATATGAATTATACCAGGGAGGATAGACACATTACCATACAGTTGTCAAACTGGCTGACAAACCAGCAAACAGTACACTATGGCCACAACTCCAGAGCATGTCTGTATCGATTCAAGTGAGGATAGTTTTCTTTACTCATGCTACACCATTTTTCGCCCGTAGCAAACACTTGTGCGTAGATTAAAACCAACATTCTGCATGATTGTTGCTTCGTGAATCTCATCAACAGAAATGCACAAATAAGTTACTTTTCTTCAAAAATGTGCTCATTTAAAATGTCAGATTTTGTTGCTATGACCAAGATTTTTGTGAATGTACTGATTTTAGCTGTATGATTTTTGTGGTGTTACCTTTTTTGCCGGGTTGATTTTTGTGAAGGTACCCATAAACAGTAATAAAATCAACCTCTATTAACCCCTGTTGAGGCTGTTATTTGGTGGTGTTGATGCTGTACTGCATTCATGTCTAATTTCATTTTGTATGATAAAGGGCCATGCTTCATTATTTCGACCTGAAACAATTGCACACTTTTGAAATTTATAAAGTGTCTGTGCTGCTTCACACAAAAGCACTGACTAATATATGGATTACTGATATATGAAGTATAAATAATATATAAAAAGTGTACACTTGTTTTAGTTTGTTGCTATCTCATATTTTTAAACTACTAAATCATAACCATGGTAGTTCTCCTGGGCCGTTAAATTTTATTGTTGGTGTGGCACTAAGACATTCTGTAGGATTGAAGAGAGGGATGACATGATATTTCTTATAAATGATATAAAAGTGATATTTGTCATTAAATTTATGTAAAATCTCCATTTTCTAATTTTTATTTTTTTACAGGGTCACCAAATTCCATGCAAGTCTATGGCAAAATTTGTTTATAGAATTACTCATTACTTAATTGATATTTTTAAATTCTGTTTTCACATTAGGAAATTCACAATCATTAAATTAGTACCAGTTTTCCGAAATTTGAATTTTTTAAATTTTAATATTTCATTTTATAGCTAAAAAAGAGAAAATTGCACTTAGTTAATTTTGCACATTTTTAAACTCAAAGTTTAAAAATTTTAAATTAAACAAATTTTTGGAAAATGAGTACTAATTTAACAGCGGTTGTGTATTTTTATAATATGAAAACTGAATTTAACCACTTCACCGGCCATTCCGAGATAACTTGGGGAAAACATAGCCTTCCACACACTACAGTGGCTGGTGAAGTGGTTAAAAATAACAACTAGGTAATGTGTAATTCTCTCTATAAACAATTTTACCCATAGAATAACATGGGCTTTGGATGACCTTGACAATCAGTGATGTGTACCCCCTTAATCTTAAGAAATCAGAGGATGATGAATAGAATATATATTGGATCTCAATTATTAAAGTAAAGACCTTTCTTGTTTCCTTTATTACTGGTATAAGCTGCTTTTTGCTGGAGGGTCCTCTGCTTCATCAGTCATTGCTTGAGTGGAAAGTGGCTGGACTTCCAAAACTTAGTCTTCACCTATAATCAGGCAGTGCCACTGTGTGTCTATTCCGGTTTTTGATTCGTGGTCATTCATATCTGATTATTATGTTTATAATGAAGGTATTTTTTGTACATTTATATAACCATTTTTGCTGACCTTTTTACCCCCGTTTAGTGGGTGGTTTTTTTCATATATATTTTTAAAACTTTTTAGTGATCTTTACATTTTTTAAAGGTCACTCTTGCCATTAGCGTGATTATTTTCAATAATGTTTAGTGGTTAGTGTTTCACATATGTTTAAAATTTTTTGCTCCGTTTAGTGGATGGCTTTTAAATAAATTTATTTTAAGTTTTCGAACTTTGTTTAAACAATTGTCTTTATCGAATTTTTCCACCTCCGTTTAGTAATGAACTTTTTGTGCATTTATTTGTTACAGTTGTATAAAGTTCCCTCACATTAAAATGGATAAAAATATCGTGTTCTCAAAATTAAAGAAGCTCAATAAAAAACAAGTCAAAATTGAAGAAAGTATTAATTTTTTGCAGGATTGTAAGCATTTTAAAATCACACCTAAAGCCTTTATAATTAACAACAAAACACTTATAAAAATATTTCCGTGTGAGGTTAGAACTTTTGAAAAGAGGGTGCTCTCTAAAGCATTAAGGCATAAAAAATCGGAATTATACAAGAACTTAAAAGTGATTGAAGAGACTGATAACTATATTAGAATTGCTTATGATGATACTGAATATAACCTTATGAAAAATAAAATCAAAACTTTCAAAATTGTTGAAAAAAAAACATCATTATAAAGAAACATAATGAAAAGCTGAAAAACTGGTTACACAAAGGAAAATTAAAAGCCAACCAATTAATGAACAACCGTATATAAATCTATCAAATTACAAAGTTAACAGCCGGGAAGACACCCTATTAAAACTTGGACCAAAATTCATACTTGAACAACCGGTCAACGACAGCAACGCAAAAATCAAAATCGCTATCAATAAAATTCATATACAAAATTAAAAATGCTATCTGAATTATTGCTCATAAAGAATTAACTAAAAGTATCAATAGTAAAATATAAATTGTGCAGACTTAAAAGCACTAAAACAGATTAAAAAGAATAAACAAATAGCGTGCACCCTCACCGATAAAACCCGAAAAATTGCCATTTTAAGTCGAACTGATTATATCAACATAATGAATTAAAATATAAATGAAATAGGGGCTACAATAATTAAAAATGACCCTAATAAAAAAAACTCAGTCACTATAGATAAAGTTAATCAACTAATTAAACATGGAAAATGGCCCAATAACCGTCTCCCCTTTATCAATAATTTTGGATGTTTTAAGGACCATAAAGATCCACCTAAATTCCGTCCAATACTTAACAAAAGAGAAGGCCCCACATACCCCCTTAAAAAATATGGCAGAAATTTACTGTAATTTATTACCACCTTCAGAAAAGAGCCTGAACTCAACTGAAGATTTTGTTAAACATTTACGAGAACTAAAGATTAATAAAAATGACCAATTTGTTAGCTTTGATGCAATTAAAGACAAATACGAAACCTATATAGCGAATACCCTGGGGGAAAAAAAAAAAAAAAAAAAAATCAACCTTTCACTCCAATTTTTCTAAAACAGAAATTTTGTAGTCTTTTGAAGTTGTACCATGATTAATATTCTCACCTGTTATATCTGCATTTGCAGACATGGTGACCTTGCCAATGGTAATATGTGGGCAGACATGCCAAGTCTCTTGCTTGTTTTTCTATGCTCCTGATTTTCCACTCATTTCTCCTGCTTTTTCGATGTAATTTTTATCTATCCCTCTTAACATAATTTATGCTTAAAATTTGTGGGATTGGGTAAAAGAATTTGAAAGAAAATTGAAGTTTATCTTGCCCTGCAATTTATCAAGTTCAGTTTGAATGTGAATTACTATACAATGCTTTGAAACTAAGTTTTGCTAAGAATAAATTTTTAACTTTCATTTTTGCATAATGAAAAATGTCTTATCAAAAGATTTTTTTTTTTTTTTTTTTTTTTTTTTTCTTAATACCATAACTATTGAAAACTTAATTCAAATTTCATTAGAATATAGCAGATATTTTCATTTCTTTATTACCTTTTCTTTTGCAAAGATAATTAAGATTTTTGTTTTATATTAGGAGCAGAATGATCAAATCTATATAGTTTGTTTTACTGCAAGAAACAAATATTAATAATTTAATTTTAATTCTGATGCTTTGTAAATACCTCCTAAGCTTATATAAAGCTTTACTTAAAATTAAATTTGTATTATTTTACTCATTTTTCTTACAAACTTTCTTGTTGGAAAAAGTCTCGTGATTGCTATTAAAAAATCTCCTGCTTTTTTGTCATTAGAAGTTTGCATCTCTGCCACACATTAAGAGATTTCAAGCTCCGGCATTTTTCACATACTTGGTATAAAAGAATAAAGTTTACTCTTCAATCTTTCTAAAATGGTATTTTATGGTTGATGGATTGGTGAATAAAATTTCTAAAATATTAAATACAAAGTTTGAGAAAACCCCATTCATTTGGCATTCTCTTTGAATGTGTTGAGCACTCTATATGCTTTACATGCTCATTGATCTGTCTTACATGCAAACAACTTGCAGTAAGACAAGTAGTAACAACCCCCCTTTCAAACTTAAGTATGCTGCAAAAAGTTACAGTATTTATAACCAATGGTGACTGTGTTCTGGTAATTTACCCGATTTTAGGTATTTAATTTTCAATACTGGAATTCCAGTTTTTCTGTTAGTGAAATTCATAAAATAAGACTAAAATATCAGTTTCATGTGACAGTCAAACCTAATTAAAATTAATATTTTTCGCAATGAGGATTGGACTTCCCTGCAGTAAATTATATATTGTCTCCCCACACAAGACTTTCACTAAAATTTCAAGTATTTTTTTTATAAATTCGTAATTACCCCTGCTATAACTAAGCTCTTAGCAGTCTTTTAAACAATGAAATATTTCTGACATAGTTTGCAATAAAGAGTTTTATAAAACATGATGACTAATAAACATTGCTTTTTCTGAAAGGTGAAATTCAGGTTCTCTGTGGCTGCACAGCCATTTAGACACTAAATCACAGTTTAGTATAGCTATTTGATTTATTTTTGGATCTGATAGTGTTGAGAACAGAATTACTTTATCCTGAATAAATGATTTCTCAATTTCACCCGATCTTTCCATTTTTACTGAGGAGCAAGTAGCTATTTAGCTGACTAAGATTGATATGTCACTTCTATTTTAAATAGTTGCAAATAGGTCCTTAAAAGATTTTTCGATTAAGTGTATAAGAGTTCATGTTGATTCCCATGTAATATTGACATATATTTATATCCTGTGATATGTGTTCTTCAGTAATTAACCATGAACACTTTTCTAGGGAAATCTTTCATTATCACTCAACGCTATGTATAGAACTCTACTGAATTAGTTTTACATAATTTTTGCAACATGCTAGCTTCACTGAATGCCAAAGTAAAATGAGTTCAAATAAATGTTAAGTGTTGAAAATTTTAGTTTCAGGTTTAGTTTGAATTAAGGAAAAAATCAGATTATCTGAGTTTATATTAGCTTGAGTTGATTGTGTATTAAATGAATCATTTAGAACTCTCTTATTTATACAGATTAGGCTATGGTGTTTATCTTAATTTTTTTGTTTGAGAAAAATTTTCTTGATTTTGTATATTTATATTTCTAGATTTTCCCTTTCCGTTTGAATTTTATACTTTTAAATTGTCAAATAACAAAAGATATTCAAAAGGTATATTCTATTTATATGCATTTAAAGGAATTTACTCCACAGTGTGATTTGAAACTTCGTTATGTCTGACTCCAGGGGTCTGTCCAGATTTTTCAGACTGGGTCCTGCTTTTGTGAAATTGTGAAAAATTCTACACATAATTTTGTGAATCTAAATTCAGTGTGTAAATAAAGCTCTTCCAAACTTTACAGTCAAGGTCCTCTTTTTGTGAAATTGTGAAAAATTTAATTTTGCAAAATAAAATTACAATTAAGGTTTCATTTTAAACAATGATGGTTTATTTTTATGGAACTGAAATCACACATAGAAACCTTTTATAAATTAGAAATTGAATATCAGTTTTTTGGATAAATACAGCAAAGCACATCTGATTATACAGGCGGCCTGATCGTTCCATGGAAGATTAGTCTTGGAAATAAAACAGATTTATCAAAGGTCTGTTTTTAAGATGAAAAACATTGTGAAGGATCTGTTTCTAGGATAAAAAATTTCATGAAGGGTCCTTTTTTAGGATAAGTAATTTTGTGAAGGGTCCTTTTTTAAGATATAAAATTTTGTGAAGGGTCCTTTAATAGACCCAGATTTTCCTCTGAATATACCCCTGGACTTACTAGTAAGAAATCAGAGGACTTTTTGCCCTTTCTTGTAGAAAATATCTATCACACCTGAGTAGTCATTATTCAGGAATGAAAATTTTCAACTTTTTTTGCCAATTTTCTCTGCTTGTTTTGTTTGCCTGATGTGAACACTAAAGCATAATCTTTTATTCTATTATAGATTGAAGATTAATATATTTATTATATTAATATAATAGATATTGGTCATCAAAATTCTAGTATTTTATTTTAATGTCTTGCTTTTGTATGTAATTTCAACTTTTTTGTAGTTTTGCTAATCTCATCTCTGATTTTTGCATTATATGAAGGAATAATTCTAATAAGCAGAGAACTTTAGCATTGTCTCTATGGGAGAAATTTTGGTTCCAGATGGGATATTTATTTACCGAGTAAGTGGGCATAACCATATTAAATTTTGAAGTAAAATAAATCTAGGTCACTAGAATTATGCTATTTAAAAAGAAGAAAAAATAGAAAAGCTATTCTTTTTTACCACAGAACTCAGTTGATGTGTGCAGTTGTTTTGTTTGCCTGATGTGAACACTAAAGCATAATCTTTTATTCTATTATAGATTGAAGATTAATATATTTATTATATTAATATAATAGATATTGGTCATCAAAATTCTAGTATTTTATTTTAATGTCTTGCTTTTGTATGTAATTTCAACTTTTTTGTAGTTTTGCTAATCTCATCTCTGATTTTTGCATTATATGAAGGAATAATTCTAATAAGCAGAGAACTTTAGCATTGTCTCTATGGGAGAAATTTTGGTTCCAGATGGGATATTTATTTACCGAGTAAGTGGGCATAACCATATTAAATTTTGAAGTAAAATAAATCTAGGTCACTAGAATTATGCTATTTAAAAAGAAGAAAAAATAGAAAAGCTATTCTTTTTTACCACAACTCAGTTGATGTGTGCAATTAATTATACATTGAAATGACTTTGATTTTTTGAGTATATTTTAATAAAATTGTTCTGAAGTATTTCAAGCCTTATATTTTTGCAGGGTGGCGACAATCAGGGAAATCATGGAAAAATCAGGGTACTTTATCAAACTGAAAAAATCAGGGAATTTTGTAAAACACCCTAAAATCATGGAAATGTTCATTTTTGCCCAGCAAGCATGATTGAAAGATTGCCAAACAGGTGTTATCTTAACCATGACTGCACAGGATTGGCTGCTTTCTAGTTGAATCTCACCAAGATTACATTAAAGAAAAAAAAAAAAAAAAATAGTACAACAATTTGAATAATTTTATCTCTTGATATTAATATATTGTGCAATTAGAATGAATCATATTTTTATAATTTTAATTTCTCCAAAATTTTGAATTTTTCATTCTAATTTCCTTTTTGAAAAGGAACAAAGAAAAAAATATAAAAAGATTGAGATATTTTTGCTCATTAGTTTTTTTTATTTTTTATTGTTGTGTTTTACCGAGCATTTTACACAAGAATGTGATACACATAAAATTATGGAATATATATGATAGGTAACGAGAATCATGGAAATTTGTCAAAATTAGCCATGGAAATCATGGAAAATTCAGGGAACTTTTTTTCTGAATTTCTGTAGCAACCCTGTCTTGATATTGTAGCTTCTAATAATTTAAAAGGTATAATGCCAAACTGCAAAATATGTAACAATTGTTTCAGTGTGAAATAGGTGATCATTATTCTTAGTTTTTTCAACCTGAAACAATTATGTTTACATACAAATTTTATATTTACCACCATTCAGTAATGGTATTTTGGTGCTTTGTTTTTCAACCTAGAGTTATATTAATATACAAAATATTCTCTAGAAAAAATAATATAATTACTAATTCCACTATAATATTAAAGAAAAATAAGCATTAATATGTTGTGCTCTTACTATCATTTATTTTTCATAGCAATTATAATTTTGTATTTTTATTTTTATTTTAGGATGCATTTAAAATTGCTCTAGATTATATTAACATTGACCCCACTAATGTGCGCTTCAGTGCTATGGCTCTCGGCCCTGTCAATGTTGAGTAAGTACTAAAATCATCACAGTTTTAGCATGTAAATAACATTTTATACCCTGAATTCTGTAAATGTTTTTACTGGTTCAGTTGTTCTTCACATTGATGTTTTATGGACCTGAATTTTGTAAATGTTTTTACTGGTTCAATTGTTCTTCACATTGATGTTTTATGGACCAAAAAATTCTGAGTTTTCTCCTCTAACAGCATATCTTCTCCACATGATATCATTAGGACATCCTAGGGACAACTTCACAATGTACTACGGATAAGTGTGCTGTGGGGGTATCTAAGTGTGTTGTGATTGCATCTACTATTTCATATGTTTATCTTAACACTTTTCTTATTTATTCTTGCTGCATTTTCTTTTATATAGTTAACCATTAAAGAAAATCATTTAATGTGTTTTTATCAAAGAATAAATAAAATAGTTTTCTCTCTTGTTTCTTTAATTTTAACTAGTATCGCCCAGTGGTCGAAACTCTACCATTTTTTTGCAAGGCAAAGCAAAGTTATTGCCTTGTCCTAAACTCAATTAAATTGCAACACAGCTGCGGCAATTGTTTGCCGATATGCACTCTAACTGAATCAACATAGTTTTACTTAATATAACTATTTCTCTCTGTAGATGTTAGTCTTTCCTGAAATGAGAGAAAATCGCAACGTGAAAACGCACGCCCCTTGTTGGGTAATACAGCCCAAAAGCTAATTGGTACCATGTCAAACCAAATGTTAAATTCTGTTAAATCAATTCAATTGGTTCATAAAGTACAGAGTTTGAACTCAAAAAGAAAGATATTTTGCAAAAATGGTCGAATTGAGTTCGGGAAATTTCAAAACATGTATTTTTATCGAAAACCGAAAATCTAAAATTTTCTGAATCTTATATTTTTTACTTATATATATATACAAAGGAAGGAATAATAAATCAACTTTTTTAAAAATAAAAATCAGTAGTCAATTTCAGTTAATTGAAATGCAAGGAAATCTCAAAACGTGTAATTTCATCGAACACCAGAAATCAAAAGTTTTTCCGTATCTTCTACTTGCTTCTTATACCCGCAAAAGCTAGCAATAAATGCACTTAAAAAAAAAAAAAAGTCAATTCCAAACGATAAAAGAACCAAATATTTAAATAAATAAATAAAGTCACTTTTTGTTGCCAAAAGACAAATAACAAAGAACATTTGAAGTTTCAAAAATTAAATGATATATATTATTTACATATTAATACACAAACATAAAATTTATCGTACGGCTAATATCTCTTTAAACTACAGCTGACATAAATCATAAAACGAAAAAGAAAGAAATTAGATCATAAATAAATTAGAAAATAAATTAAATGATTTCTCTTAAATCAAATCCTTAGGAAATGTTTTTGGTGATTCCACGGACGGCCAGTGACGTCATCACTTCGCTTGCGTATAAGGATGCTATACAAATTACTGTGTCTATGGTTTTATTTGAGTTTTATGAAATTGCCAGATTTAACAACTTGCCACTTTTAGGTATTTTTTAGTGTAAAGGAATACGTGTATGAAAGGGGAAAATGCATAAAAAATAAAAGTGTTTTTAAATACCTTCTTGACATCGTAAGAAAATAATATTTGTATTCGCACCTTCCGGCTAACCATACCTTTCGAATGATACCATTTTTAACCCTCTACTCCCATAATTAATATGTTAAAAAGGGACAACAAATTTTATGCTTGCCTATTAATATATAGATAGTTCAGTTCCATTATTTTAGCAGGTTATTGTGGATCTGCACATTATTTATTATCAAATTATTAGATTACTATTATCAGATTATCTAACTATTTATTTTTATATTAACCCTACAAGGCTCATTTTTTTTATTTTATTTATTTATTTTTTTTTTGTGCACAACAGAAATATATAGGTTGTAATTAGTGATCAGGAGATAGGGAAAACTTATAAAAATAAAACCATATTTTACGGAAAAATCAACTTTTTATTTCAGTTCCTTATAGGGTACTCTGAGCCTTAACTATACTTTTTGGTATTAAACTAGTACAATTGTTTTGGAAATAGTATTGTATATTGGACACACATACATAGAACAACACAGTATTTTTTTCAAGTCAAAACTGTTCAATAACTATTCTTTTTTTATTTTTGAATTCAGACAAACGACTAACGTATCACTTTCATTCAAAACACTGAGTGCACTATAACAAAAACACGAACAACATCTTTAGGTAAAGATTCGTATTACTACATTGCTAAATGTCAGTAGCTTCTATCAAGATGTCAAGAGATGTCGCTACTAATAGTTTTATAGCTATAGGAACGATTAAAGTCAGTGTTTCACATATGGAAATGCATACTTGCCAACTTTTCCGGTTTTCCCGGAAGACTTCCGGTTTTTTAACGTATCTTCCGGTCTTCCGGACAGATGATAAAATCTTCCGTTTTTAAAAAAATCGCGGATATCGTTCGTTTTAAAAAGAAACCCAAATGTTCTACGAAAATTCCTGATTCCCAATCTTTTTCCATCCGTAACATAAATGTCAATATTCATTTCAAACTTGCTTTATGAGATTCTAGAACATTTAAAGATGTATAATTGTTAAATATTTCTTGCTGATGTAATCATTTTTTGCCCCCCCCCTTTTATTTATCTACAATTAGTGATCAGCAATCAAATGTTCTGCAGAAGTCTTTTCTTTCCTAATCTTTATTCATCTGCAACATAAATAATAATATTAATTTTAAAGTTATTACATTAGATTCTAGAAGTAGAGTTGAAAGAGTTTAAATATTTCTTACTCTGTAATTATTTTTGTATCCCCCCCCCCATCCTTTCCCCGGATTGTGATCAATTCTAGAAACAATAAAGCAATGGAAGTGCTCAATATTTCTCACATATGTAATTATTTTTAGATCTTTATTGCTGAATTTAATGAATCTGTTTGTTTTTCCTCAATTAAATTAAATATTTTTATGTCATATTTATACCAAATGTGTAAAAATGGGAAAAAAATGAAGAATAATTTTTTCAGGTAGGAAATTTTTTCCCAAATCAATTTAAGAATATTAATACTCAGTTGGTTTTATGCACGTTTGAAACTGATAATTAGTTACTGCTACTATTTCTTATATGTATGATTAATGTTCATACACAAAAATCATATTCTATATTTATTTAAAAAATTAGTTATACTTTAACTTAACTAAGTTTTTTTGTCTATTGTTAAATAAATTTCTTACAGATTCTGTTTTGTGATATTTATATGTTGAAGAGGAATAACTTCATAATCTTTTAAAACTTTTATATATTTAGTATAATCAATCTATAGTAAAACGTTTTTATAGATTGCTTCTAAATATTAAAATTGTAAAACTGTATTGTTTAATACGTCAAAGAGAAAAAAAAAAAAAAAAAAAAAAAAATCTTCCCTTTTTTTATGAAATCTTCTGGTTTTTGAACAAAAATCTTCCCTTTTTTTATTAAAATTGGTTGGCAAGTATGGAAATGGGTGCCTTGTAGGGTTAATAGAGTGAAATGTTTGATCTTTTAATACTTAGTTAAAAATTTAGGTAAAGAAATAAATGTGATTTTTAAAAATCTTTTCAGAGGATTTTAAACAGCACGGAGGGGAAAAAGCAAGGATCAAAAGGAGGGAGGAAGAAAAACCTTCAAAAGAAGAAAACAGATGAAAAAAGCAAGAAAAGAAAAAAAAAAGTTTTAAAAGATTAAAAAGAAAAAAAAAATCTGGCAACTAAGAACTTTCATATTAAATTTTTTAAAGATTCTCATTTTGTTTTTTCGATATTTTTATAAATGGTTTTTTGAAAGGTGCTTTAAAATGTATAATTTGTTGAATTTTCAATAAATTTATCAAAAACCTTTTATAATTGTAAAATGTTTCTTTCTTTCTTTCTTTTTTTTTTTTTTCTTAGCTCAATGAGTGTGTGACTGAAATTTACTGCATAGCTAGTCTCAGGGATGAGATTTCACTAACTGAAAAAATGGAAGGTTTTTTTTCTGCTTTTTAGAAAAAATAAATCTATCTTTACAGTTTTTCCCTTCCCCCAACTAACAAACATCGGGAAAACACTGCACCAAAGTCTTGCGTCCTGAAATTCTCCATCCACAACAAAAATGTTAATATTTTTTTAAACTTTTATTTTGTTAGATCATAGAACTTTAAAAAAAAGTTCAGTATTTTTCACTCATAATTAATAATTTATTTTTAATTAAATTAGGGTAAGTGCTCTAGTGATTGACACTTTTAGACCAATTTCTGATGTTTTTAATGTTTTAGTAAGTCATCAGAAATTATTTTTAGAAATCTTAAGTTAATATATATATGGCATGAAAGACTTTCAGAACCACATATATGTTTAAATATGCAGGAGTGTTTGTGTTCAGGGTTTACCCCTGATTTCAAGGTTTTTACTTTAATCATCTGTATTTTCATACTTCCTAGAAAGTTATTTTTTGTTTTCATTGGTTGTTCATTTATCATCCAGGTGATATGTAAAAGAAATGTGAAAAGATTGACTTCTTCTGGCCTAAATAGTTTGCGTATTTCATATTTTGGGTTTTTTCTAATTTGAGGCTGTAATTTTCAGGGTTTTTACCTGTGAGACACAATCACCCCTGAATATATACGTTTGGTAATTATTATTATTAATGAATTTTTATTTTACACCCACTCAATGTTCCAGTAAATTGACACTGGCAGTTTTTCATTTTACCAGTAATTGGCACCCTATGCTCCAGTGTTTAACACTGATAGTTTCTCATTTTACCAGTAACACTGCTCTGGGGAAAAAAAAAAAAAGTTAGTGATATCATTCTTGCTAATTCTTATGTAAAATGACCTCCTGAATCTGAATATGACTCCCATTTTACCCAGTCACACACAATTTTCTAGAAACACCACCTTCTCTCTTTTTTTTCTCTGTTCGATATTTTTATGACCATGAATTTGATTTGAAAAATGAAAATTAAACACCTAAAAACAAAAAAATATATAGTTTAAAAAATAACGTTAATAACAGATTAAAAAAATATAAGATATGTAACATAATTTCAGTGGCAAATCCCCCCTCCAAAATTTTTCCCCTGTTGCAAATGTTCATGTTTTACAATTTTCCAACTCTGTAGCCCCTCAAGAGATATTTAACGGTTAAAATAATCCTCCTCCCTCCTAAATATCAAATTTATAGCCATAAAATCACTGAAAAATGATAAAAATAGAGGCTGTTCCTAAAAAACGGTGGGTGATAGGGCTAAATGGGCACCGTATTCGGATTCAGGAGGTCATTTTACATAAGAATATTTTGAAATGGTGTCAGAAACAATTTTCATGCCAAGCAGTGTAATAGGCACCCTATGCTCCAGTGTTTTTGACATACAATGTTAAAATTCTTATATGGGAAACATTTGCTTTTATTTTTTTACTTATTTATTAATTATTTGGGAGAAGGTGTCAATCACTAGAGCACCTACCCTATGATAAACTTTATTTTTAGACTCATTCTCTTAATTTTACGCATGGGGGGATGCATAGCTGCCAAGTGTTCAGATTTTCCTGTATTTGTTCTGTTTTCCTAGCTTTGTTCTGGAAATCCGATTTTACCCCAAAATGTTCAGATTTTTCAGCTTCATAACATTTAAAAAGAAATAAAATAATCGATGATCAAACACCTTGCGATTTTCAATCTTTCTCCATCCACTACATAAATACCAATGTTCATTTTAAACATGCTTTATTAGATTCTAGAATCTATGAAAAGTTAAATTATTTAATATTTCTCACTCATGCAATTTTTTGCGTTCCCTCCTCCCTCTCCTGCTAACGACTAGTGATCAAACGTATTACGGAATCCTTGCAATTACTATTTTTCTCCATCTGCAGTATAAATGCCAGTGTTCCTTTTAAACTGTCTTTATTAAATTCTAGAACCTATAAAAAAATATAACTGTTCTCTATCTCTCACTCATATAACTCTTACCCCCCTCCTTTCCCTCCCACTGTTGATTGGCAATTAAATGCCCTCAAGATGCTTTGTGATTTTCAGTCTTTCTTTATCTGCAACATAAGAAATGGATGATTTTAAATTTAAACTTTTTTGTTAGATTCTAGAATCGATAAAGAGGTAGAGTTGTTGAATATCTCTCACTCGTGTAATTTTTATTGCGACATCCCCCCTTTTTCCTGTTTAAGGACTGTTTAAAAATTGTTTAATAAACAATTTGTACAGTTAAAATGAATAATAATTAAAAATTATTTTACTATAATTAATCTATATATTAATAATTTTAAGTGTTGACAAACCTTTGTATGTATGTATATATATATATATCAGTGGCGTAGCGTGACATTTGAATCTGGGCATGCTCAGAAGCCAATTATGGAAAGAACACTACTGATCAAGACGATATCATTTCATCAAATTTAAGCTTGGATTTTTCCAGTTTCTTGGTTGGTAGAATTAAAGTCCGATTGACTACACTTGGGTCCTAGACCTATGGGTGGAATGCTGTCCGTTGTGGGTCTTTCTAAGGGGTCCTAGCCTTATTTACATGTTTTTCGGAGAAAACCATACAACCGGACACTTCCCATCTACCAACTTTGAGAGCAGAACCATTCGGCCGCTGGTGGGCCTCCAATTTCTTGTAATCGTATATAAAATTTTATATGCAAATTTTGTCGCTTTAACTTTATATCATATTTCTAAAGGACTCAGTTAACTTATTGAAGGCCGATTTGGTCACTTCATTGATCGCTGTATTTAAATGAATTTTCAAAGAAATTTAATCACAATTTTTTATATCACTTTAGAAACAAAAAAGAGAAAAAAAGAAAAGAAAGAAAGAAAAAATAGTGAGAACCGGCAAAAAAAATTCTACTGAAATCGCTGAAAACTTGGATTCAGGAGTTCGCTGCTTTCTGCTGTGTCTTCCACGACTGCACTATGTCAGATTGGGGACCCCACTGCTAGTGGCTGCGCCTTAAGCGAGCGTTTCAATGTAGGTGCTTATCTGACCTCTGATAGTTCTTACACAAGAAGTTAATTGTTAAAATTTTTAATAAAGTTAAAAATTTAATAAGTTTAATTCTTTTTATCATATTACCATTTGATTTCGATAGAAACAATACATTAAAAATAATAAACATTCCTCTTCAAAAGGGGGTATTACGCCTTCACATAAACAATTATTTTTGAAAACGCACCTATTATGTGTATTAAAAAAAAGAAAAAGAAACAGTATTAAAATTTTATCATATAAAAACTATTTGATCGCATGACTTAATGTGAAAGAAGGAAAATTAAATAGAATAGAGATCTTTTCTAAGAAATGCAGATGGATGGGAAAAAAACAAACACGCAATTTAAATAAAATTTAAGAAAATAAAGCAGAAAAATTAACGGAACATTCCAAAATAAATAAATAAAATAATTAATTTAAGAAATTGAGATTTGAAAATAAGGAAAGAAAATAAACACATAAACGCACACACAAAAAAAAAGAAATAAAGAAAAAGAAAGTAAAAAGAAAAAAGTCTATGCACACCTGCAAGATCAAAGCTATGCATCTGCCAATTTTTTGTAAATCTGCGATCAGTGTCCTGACCTTCATAGCGCATACAGGCACACATGAAGAAGACATTTTGCTTTATTCATATTATTGAATAAACAAAATTTGTACATACTTTTATTTCTGGCGGAAGTCTTCGCTTAGAATAAGTTATTTAGATTTAAAATAATAATAATAATAAATAAATAAATAAAACAAACAGCAACTTTTCTGGCACATAAAACAACTTTTGGAAATTTATCCAAATTTTATTTTGCAATTTAATCATAATTTTCAAATCAATTCTTTTTTTTCGTTATTGTAAAATAAAGTATAAGTTTTAATTTATCAATCAGTCGGAAAAGCATGCTCTCCTCTATGCGGACATCTCTACCGAAGGTAACAAAATCCCTACGCTTTAAAAAATACCCCAAACTCTAGAATATGCTTTCCTAGGGTAGCATGCCTTGGGTCGTTTATACCGCAGAACTCCCCTTGTAGTTTATACGAGTGAAAATTAGAGGGACGTTGAATATTCCCTCGAATAGCAAAAAATCCCTATATCAGAGCATGCTTTACAAAGGCAACATGACCTAAGCAATAACCGAACTGAATGATGGATACTGTATAAATGGAAGCAAGTGTTTAACAAAATTAGTTCAAATAATTTATTTTTAAATAAATTCTGTTTAAAGTTTAGATAGTTTTTAGTGTGTATGCGGCACATGCCTAGCATACCCAGAGAATACGCCACTGATATATATATATATAAATAAAATAAAGTAACGGGCAAATAGGCAAAAAATATCGTGAATTTGTTCCTCTCACGAAGTGTTCCTATTTTTGTTACTGGTGGCTTGACAGCTATGGGGATGTGTCTTACCCAAAATTTTATCTGTGTGAAATTGTCCCCTCCAAAAATATTTCTAAACAAACACCCAATCTTAAAATAAAGAAAACACATGTGACAGGTGGCTAAATCATTAGTGCTCTGTCTATCAATTTACAGATTTGGGTTCAAATCTCGGTTTAGACATGATTGTAAGGTTTTGAAATCCATTTGAAGTAATAAAGTCAATCCACTTGAAGTAATCCGCCTTCCCATATGGGGAGGCCCCCCTTATGGGAAGCCTTCCCATTAAAAAAAAAAAAAAAAAAAAAAAAGACTATGGAGGCTGAAACAAACTTATTGCAGTTTTGATGTTATGGGTCTCTATCTTTCATCCAAAGTCCATAATGTTTAGAAGGGAATAGAGGTCTGCATACATGTAAAATGTCAGGCTTAGCCTGCAGGGTTTTAAACTTAAAGTTACAATATGAATACATTATGAACATAGTGCGCATATGTGCGTTTTAACACATGTTTAAAAGTTACACAAGTTAACACATGCACGTTTTAACATATAAATTAAGTAAATTTCTTTTAGAATAAATAACTAGACTTGACACAGAACAGAAATATCAATATTTACACAACGTTAAAAATGCCAATGTAGAGAAATGTTAAATGCAGAGTGCAGTTTCGGTAGCGTAAATCGGTGCATCTGGCTACCTTTGAAATATCATTTGATAAAGTTTGGACTTTCAAAGTAGTGCCGCTATCCGTCTAACAGAAGTTTGAAAATTTATTAAAACAAGGGAAGAATGTTGCACAAAAAATATTAAATGTTTTCGAATATTTGGTTTTAGGACGAAACCAATGAACGTTAAAAGGTTATATTAAAATCTTAAACCTTAAGTTATAAACGAAAACCTAAAAACTAAACTGGTATTATGATCGCTATAAAATTAAAGTGATACTTATTAATAAGATTGTACTAAACTGTTGTGTGTACCATAATATAAAAATGTGATGTGTGTAAAAGTTGCAAAAAATTAAATCAGCATTAAATAATCTATCGAATCGGGGAAAGTGTAGAAACACACCACAGACCGGACCAAGCGCTGACCATTAGCCAAATAAATTTACGAATTGCCACTGTACATAAGAATTTCATGAAAAATTGCATAAAGTAAAATGAAAACATTAAAAGGGACACATACAAATAAAATTGCACTGAAAATCCCCACAAAGTAAATGTATCAAAATGGAGGACAGATAAAAAGCTAGTGGGGTGTCTCATTATCCGACCGTGCACTGGCCATCAGCCGCAAATATTGTCTAGCAACCACCGTAATTCAAAATTGCATACATAATGAAATCCAGCGACGTACATTAATAAAATAGCACAAAAAATCATCATGACATAATGTCGGAAATTTTATACCCTCACAAATTGCTATTTAAAAAATTAAAAGACTAATTAATGGAGCATATTTTGCGCATACCTTTTTCCGATGTTTGTATTTTCTGTGTTGTCTTGAGCTTCCTTTTCAAACTCTCTCTTTTTCTTTGGTTGGAATAATTATCAAGTCCTTCACATTTTTGCACATGATTCCAGAACAATTTTTCGTTTTTTTAGTCATTCAATACAGCTTTAATAGACCACCAATAGCATTCAATACACCACCTTCTCCAGATCCAGGATTTTCAGGAAAGAGGAAATTGTTTTATAAAATCACATGAGAAGAAAGAATCCAAATAAATATTTACACTGAGCCTAATTTTTAATATTTTTCTTTCTTTATTAATTACAAATACAAAATCGTCTGTTCATAAATAATTTATTTTCAACAATGAATCGCTTGTCAAAGTTCAAAAGTAAAGCAAACGATTATAAAATGTTTTATTATTATTAAATTTGAGTGACAGCTTTTAAATAAAGTACAAAAATTAAATAAACAAAATGTGTCAGTTTAGTCACAAAAATAAGATATTGTATACTTGACCGACCATTTCTGAGATGCTTTAAAAAAGTTGAAAATTGTTATTGTTTTAGAAACAATTTTGTTTGGCATATATTTTTGTAAACGGGAAGCCTGTCTATTGCGTCCTTCAAAACCATCTGTTTGATTACTCTACCTGCATTCCTAAAACAATTAAGGCTTATATTAAAAATATTTTTAAAATGATTCAAAGAACTTTCACCCACAGTAAATTTTTCAACAAAAGTCTGCTTATGATATGATTTACAATACTAATTAGAACTTTCCAGCTTTTGTCTTTTTTTTTTTTAATAGTAAATAAAACAGGCTGACGAAGAAATTTTTTTCTTCAGGTTGATATATTTTTCTGATATATTTTTGGATGCTTTTTAAGGAAAACCTATTTAAAAATTTCCCTTATGTACAGTTTTGAAAAAAAAAAAAAAAAAAGGAATTGTTTGAGCTTAAAGCTCCATTTTTTTTCGACTCCCATCTAAATTATTTCCCTCAAAATTTGGATGATGTGAGTGAAGAACAAGGAGAGCTGTTTCATCAAGACATCAAAGAAATGGAAAGCAGGTATCAGAGACGATACATTTTTAACATGTTAGCAGGAATAATGTTGCATGCTGCATAGAGAATCCCTCCCCCCCCCTCCCCACACACACACACACACTCGCACAGACAAGGCCCTCAAGCCTTGCACAAGGTAAAATACTCTAAAGGGAGATTTGATGCGAAGAAATACATTTAAAAGATAATGTGAAAATAATAGCTTATTTCATTTTTTATATAAATTGTTTTGAATTTGTTATAACTTCTAGATGAATTCTTCCGATTTTCATCCTTACTTTGTGAAAATTTCTTACGTGATAGGAAAAAAAATAATCATTTCTGAATTAAGATTATCAAAACACATTAGAGACACTCAATAGAGTACATAAAAAATTTTAAAAGTACAATTTCGCAGACCAATGTAATCGGAAAAAATTTACCCGCTAAGTTATTATGATACCAGACATGCATTCAAATCAACAATTACTAAAAAATTATTTTTGTATTCAAAGAACTTCAAAACCTGAAATTATCGCAAATATTTAGTTTCTAAAATTCGACCCCGTAAATAATACTTTCTGTAACTCATGGTAAGGGAAAGTAATTATCATTTTTAAACGTTTTTACTGGACGCAATATAATTTGGTGTGAATGCTTTTAATCAAACCTAACTTTTCTTACAATCTTTTATACGAAAATTATTTTGTATGAATAAAATATATTAGTTTCATTATGTTTAGTTCATTTTAAAAATGCTGTTGATATGTACCAACTAGAGATTTTGTACTTAAACAATAATGTATTTGAACACTTTGCATGTCATAGTATACGGATCATTATGATATAAATTGAATACGATTTTTAGACTTCCTGCCAATACCTGCTTTTGAGTTATACCCATGCAGACTAACCACAAGAACCTGGTTATACAACTGAGCGGACCTCAAGCCATACTATTGTCAAAACTATTTCATATTCAAAAATTGGACCGCAAAACATTACATTCTCCAACACGTATGGGTAAGAGAAAGTTAAAAAAAAAAAAAAAAAAAAATGCTCATTAAAAAGAAATGACAAAAAAACTTGACTCTCTGTTAAGGTCACGAGTTTAAATAAACTAAATCATTTTATCGCCTCTTTAAAAAAAATAAAAAAAAACTAATTTCATTTTATTGTTTTGTTTACCATGAAAATTTACTTTGCAATTTTTTTTAAGAAATGTGCAATTAAATTTGGACTTATGAACAATTTAGATTATTCTTTTAAATATATTTTACCACCATGTTTAAGAAAGTGACTTTCTATTGCATAGAATCATTGGTATTAGTAATAACAATTTTTTTTAACCTTTAATTTTTTTATTTTTATTTTTCTGTTTTCAATATGTTTTTGCTAAATATACTGAATGTGTGTGCGCGAGCGGGGAGGTGCCCGGGCACCCAGGGCACACCCCCTGGCTACGCGCATGCAGTACCTACCAAAAATGTTGCCCATATTTAAATTTTCTTGAATGTCTCTCTACAGGAAACATTTGTGCAATTGCAATAGATGTTTTAAGTAGCATTCTCATCTGATACGTATTTATAATACTGAGTTTAAATTTTCCGCTAATATTTGACACACAAACCAACCACAAAAAAATCAGTTTAGGATTCAGGGGATCTCAAAATGTAATATAGCAAAAATATCAATTTCAAATATTTGACTAAAAACTATTTTCTCTACAATTATATGGGTAAGAGAAAGTAAAAATGCAAAATCATACATTCAGTTAATTTTCAGCTGTGTATATTGATTAGAATGTCAGTTGATGTTTTTAATTTTTATTGTTTTTTGTATGCAGAAATAAATGTTTTGACCCTCGCTTTCCCAAGATGGGGTCATTTTTAGTTAAAATTTAGTTATGTCCACCTCATTCAAAAAGTGTGCTAATTCACCAGCGATAGCAAACATAATCAGTGGAATGTTGCAACTTCTAAACTATACAAAAAGGTGCAGTGCTGGTGATTTTCACCAAACATGCCAAGTGGCACATGAAAGCAGTTTTTCTGCAGTAGCACCTTGATCTTGGGAAAGTGAGGGTTAATAATGTTAGAGGAGTCTCCTTTCTTCTGGTAAATATCTTTTTGGTGTCCCACTCAATCTTTTGAAGAAAGGCATGCCTATGATTTTACATCAATAATTTTTTTAAATACTGTATAACAAAACAATAATTATGCAAGTACTTGAAAAAAAAAAAAAAAATTCTAACTATATATAATTTTAGAGATTTTATAGTAAACTCTTGATTATCTGCAGAATTGAGTGACATGAGTGCCATGGATAAGGCAAATCCCAGATAAAACCACAAAAAGGCTGAAAATGAAGGGCAAATGCGATAAAAAAATATTCTAGCTCAAAAACTTGATTGTATTGTATGTAAAACATAATACAAACAGTGAAAGTATTTACAGTACAGTAAAAATATTTGTAATTTATGTAAAACAATAAAAAAAGTGTAGATATGATGAAGCCAAAGCATAATCTGTAAGCTATTGTAATTTATGCAATGCACTAAATTAAATAGTGCCGTACTGTACTGTACCCTTCAAAAAAAAATCTGGAGTGACTCCACTCGACTTTCCGAACATTGAGTAATTAACAGTTTTGTAGATAAAGTAAAGAAAGAGGAGTTGTTAAACAAACAAAAGGGAGAAAACCATAATAGAGCGTTTGAGTATTTTTCTCCATATATTACACGATGTTTTATTTAACGCTACTGATCTTTGAGCCCATAGATCATAATGATAAATAATTTTTCATTGTGTCCCTGTAAAAACCTATAAATACTAGATTCACCAACATGCTTATAGTTAGTGCAACAGTGATTTATAATATTCATATAAATTTTCAGCTCAATTGAATAAGGTGTTTAGATGCTATCGCCCTTTTAAAAAATTTGGTCCCATAGGCCATAATGATAAAGAATTTTTCTTTGTGTCCCTATAAAAAAACTAAGTGCTAAATTCACCAAAATCTATACAGTTCGTACAACTGTGACCTATAACATGTGTACAAATTTTTTGTTTAGATTAATAAGGTGTTTAGACGCTATCACACTTTTAAAAATTTGGCCCCATTGGCCATAATGATAAAGAATTTTTCTTTATGTCCCTGTGAGAAAACTATAAGTCCTAGATTCTCCAAAATCTATACAGGTTGAGTATCTGTGACCTATAATATGTGTATAAATTTTTTGCTCAATTGAATAAGGCGTTTAGATGCTATCGCACTTTTAAGATTTTGGTCCCATAGGCCGTAATGATAAAGAATTTTTCTTTGTGTCCCTGTAAAAAAACTATTAGTGCTAGATTCACCAAAATCTATAGGGTTCGTACTATGGTGACTTACAATATACGTACCAACTTTCAGCTTATTCGAACAAAGCGTTTAGACTCTAGCGTGTTCACTCACAGACATACACACATACATACACACACACATACATACATCATCGCAAAAATAGTGAAAACGGACTCGTTGGACCTTGAAACGTATAGAAATATCAAAATCTCAAATTCGGATTTTTGACATGATTACAATACTTTCCTCACTATAGTGTTCGGAAAGTAAAAAAGAGAGAGAGAGGGTAAGAGTTTTAAAGATGTTATTCCATATCAAGGAAAAATTTGCAATTGTAACATCCAATTGGGAATGTTAGTGCTTTTTTTGGGGGGGGGGCTTCAGCCCCCTAACCCCTCCTCATTATGTCTGCGACATGAAGTAGCTTCCCCATCACGTGATGTAGACCAGGAGAGAAAGACGAGAATGAATATTATGTTTCAATGTGTAAATATACTTTGTTAGACCCTCAAAAGTAATTTTAAAGGAATCTAAAACCAAATCTTTTAAAGTAACATCGAAACGTCACTGGAATTTTGATATTATTCCTTTTAAAACCTTTTATTTTGAATTTGAAATGCGAATGAAAAAGCATCAGTGAGTATATTTTATGTATTTGTTGTCTTATCTTGAAGTTAAAAATATTACGTTTGCATTGTAAATATAAATAGAAGAAAAAAAGCAAATGAGAAAATCTATGTATATTTTAACTAATAGTAAAGCGTCACTTAAAATTTGATATAATTGATTTTAAGACCCCTATTTCAAATTCTTACAGTCATAGACTAGCTGCGTCACAAACTTTTAACCCGTGAAGGGCTTTTGTATTGATATAATAACCATAATTTTCCTTTGACATTCTTTTTTTCTTTCTGATAACAAATCCTAAAATTCCTAGAAAACACCTGTTATCTATTTACACTTCTTAGTATTTTTCTGCTGACTAACTTTCAATTCTCTTTAAGTCAGGTGAGATAGAGATGAATTTTGAATTTAGAAGTACAAAAGAAAAAAAAAAAAAAATTTTAATTAATATATTTTTTTTTTTAATCAACTGATTTAAATCATGCCAACCCAGGGTCCAGGTCTCTCTGCCATTGGAAGATTCCTATTTAAGAACAAGAACTTTTCTGTTTAAATTACAGAAACTAACTAAAAAAAAACTCTACTTCTTTATCCCTTATCTTTCTTGGTAGAAGCTTTTTGCAAAACTGCCAAGGTGTTCTGCTTGTGGCTTATACTTTAAAAGATAGCATCACATTCAGTCCAGGTTTCCCATTGACTCGTTGGCATTACATGATGTGTGATTAATTAAAATTTCAATGGTTTCTTTTTTGATTGCACAGGTTTCATTTCTGAGTTAAAATTAAGAATTCCTGAAGAAAAAATATTCAAATCCTTTAAAGATAAAATTTTTCATTGGTTTAGATATATCTTGATTTGACATTCCATTCATCCCCCCCCCCCTCCTCTGCCTGAACAATTAGCTTTGTTGGCTAAATTTAACAATTCTTTTTTTTTTCCCCTTTCAGAATTGCAAACATACTTTTTTTTTTTATTCTAAGCCTTCGTAGGTGTTATATGTTTATTTAAAAACTATAATTTGCATGTAAACATAGCCAAGTATTAATTTTTCTCGCCTTTTTAAAGTAAAAAAAAACTCCAAAACATTAACAATGGCTGTTGCTTTCACAATCTTTCTCATTCAATTCTGTGTTTGTGACCTCAACACTTTTCTAATTATTAAATTCATATTTTGGAAAAAGATTGTGAAACTTCCAATTATCCCCCTCCCCCCCTCTTTTAACTTTCTCTTACCCATAAGGTAGAGAAAGTATTGTTTTTGGGTCAAATTTTCGAACGCGAGATTTTGTTATACTTACACGTTTTGAGGTCCCCTGAATACGAAAATCATGTTTTTAGCAAATGGTCTGTGTGTCTGTGTGTGTGTGTCTGTCTGTTATCAGCATATCTCAAAAACAAATTATGGCAGAAAGTTCAAACTTGGTACTCTAAATGTGTATCATATAGGGATGTCACAGTAAGCTTTTCGTTAAGACCAAGCAAATGGTTCGTGTACTGGGACAATCAAGAGAATTCTAATACATTACAACTATGGGGGAAATTGCAGGAAAATAGAGTTTAACATCTATAGACTGCACTAAACCAAATGAAACGAATATATATTTTTTGTAATAGAGACAGTTAACTGGGATTTTTTTTTTTTTTTTTTTTTTTTTTTTTGTGTATGTAGGAGCCTCGCCTCTTCCCCTGGGGGGAAGTCCCCCCTCCAGAGGAGTAAATTTTCATGATGGGTATCTTTCAAAAGAGCTCGCCAATACCTTTAAAACGAATGGTTGAACCATCGATCTGCGATAATTTAAAACAAAGTTATAGATTTTTTTTACTTTTAACGAAAAAAAACTTAGAAAAAAAAATCGTACTTTTTTTTTTTTTTTTTTTAAATATTGAGAATAAAATGAACTTTTTTTGGATATTTGGTGTTATACTACTTCTCTAATATCGAAATCATAAAAGATAATTTTTTAAATAATTTAAATAAATTATTTTTTAAAAAGAGAATTATTTTTTAATAACCGAATTATATTCTATATAAATGTAGGTGCATTAATGAAACGGGGGGTTGAGTCACACAGAACTAATTATCATATAAAACTCTTCAGAAGCCTAATATGAGTTATTTAACATAGGTTTATATAACAGTACTCGTTATCTTGCCTATTAATCTGCAACCTGTATTTATAGTATTAAATTTCAGGGTAAGAGAAAGTCGTGTGAGTGACACACCAGATTATTGAATTTGGCTTACTTTTCTAGGAAACTTCAGATTATAAACCCTCCCCTTGATTTTAGTAAATTGTCCATAGAAGAAAGGTAGGAGGGTTGCTATCAGAATTTTACAGTTGCTGTTATGAACAAAAATAGCGTTGTTTTGGATATTATAAAAAAAAATCTATAGTCTTGATCAAACTATTCAATTTACCTATGAAATGGAAATAAATTTTAAAAATTAACTATCTTAACTTTGCTATTATACAAACTGATAAAAATGAATTCAAAACTACAGTTTTCTGAAAACCCAAAAGTTGCAAAGAAATCATTACCAACAAAATCAAAACCCTTTATGAATATAAAATCAGTACCATCCAGTTGCATGTTAATTGTGCTGTTAATGTTTGTTCTGATCCCAACATATTAAAAGAATTTAAACTCATAAAAGAAATCACAAAGCAAGAAAAATGACTTACAAGGGAGAGTCCCCAACTGTTCAGAAGGTATTTATATACATTATATATCTGAAAGGTCTTACTGGGCTGACAACGAAAATATCCATCTTATCGGCAAATGCGCCTCCTAGCGCAAGTTATTCTCAATTAAATTTTTTAAATTACAGAATCTTTAACAATGTACTTTGTATAGTTTCTGTCATTGTAATCAGTTTTGTAAAAGATTCTCATTCTGAAAACCATTGTATATATTATTAGTAAAGATCGCCTGTATATTGTTGTGGTTAGCGTTTCTAACTACCTCACAGTAGGGCCGGGTTCGAATCCTGGACAAAGCATGAATTTGTTACTTCTGTAAGTGGTGGTGATGGCTGCCCATTGGGTACTCCTATCAGTTCAGCGCACAGTCAATGCTCATTTGCAAGTACCACGTCATAGAAAAATAAATAAATATGCGTGTTATTATATATATATTATTACATGTAAAGTATTTTGCTGTTTAATAATTACTTTGTGTCAACAATAAATTTATACATGCTAAACTGTATGAAAAGTATTAAAAAGGAAAAGAGGAAAAAAGCAATTAAAGTAAAAAAGAAGCTTTGTAATTTTTATAGTAACGAAGAAAACTTTATATAATAACAGAAGACTTGGCGTTGGAATATTAAAACCCGAATAAACTTCTACATCAGAAACGCCAAAGAAAAATATTTGAGATGCATACAGCTGTTTCGGTAGTCTTAAGTGTACCGTCTTCAGTGCAAAAAGAATTCTGAATCTGGAGAAGTGCTCGTATATATAGGAGAGGGACTGAATTTAGTTCAACCAATAGGATTATGGGAAAGGTGGGGAGTGTGGCCAATAGGAATTTAGGAATGTGTAGCTGTGTAAACAGTAGAAAAATTAAGAAAATGTGGACTGAATGCAAAATTTCCAACAATCGGACAAATAGGGAACAGCGAAATCACAATTTACAAGGTTTTAAAAAAATTTATAAATATGAAAAGCTTAAAAAAAATAGAGTTCATGAATGGATTAAGGTCTGCAAATTATTTTAGCTGAATTAAATTTAAAATTATGATTTTCCTTAAATTATATTAATTAAAAAATGAAGTGAAATTACTACTTAAATAAATTAAAAAACCTTTTACTACCTCGTTGTTGGCCGTTAAATCTTTCGGTCGAGATCCCGACTCTCATATAGTCTATCGAAATAACAACCAATAAAAACGTTTGTAATGACAGCAGCGCAGTAACTCCAAATAGAAGGTGGCGCCATATTTTAAGAAGGCAGAAACCGACAGAAGAATCAGAATCACTCACAGAGAAGCCGTCTGATGAGAGTCGGGATCCCGACCGAAAGATTTAACGGCCAACAACGAGGTAGTAAAAGGTTTTTTTAATTTATTTAAGTTATGATTTTCCTCCCAGCAATGTTTAGAAATAGCCGATTTATTACGAATGAAGAATATCTCAAATAGTTTGGTCTTCAGCAGCATCGTTGGGTCTCGCTGTGTATGTGTTGCCAAATGAGTTAAATAGCACGGCATTCCTGAAACGGAAAAGACTGGATTAACTTTATGACTTCCATTGTCTGACTATCGTTGGTAATGGAAAAAAATTTTCAGCTGATTTCAGAGGTCTAAAGTGCAAACAAGTTTAATTTTATTTTTGTTTTTAGAAATTGATTTGTTGGGGATCTAAACCATTCTATCTTTAAAATGAAAAAAGGTAGAATCTTCAGATTTTGTAATTAAGACAGGTTTAGCATACAGATTAGTTTGCTAAGTTTTGGTTAAATATATTAATAATTAGTAATCAGTTGATTACTGTACAAAACTTGACGGACGTAGTCTCTGATAGACATAGTGCATTTTAGGTCTTGGAAGTGTGTGTCTCAAAAAATGGCTCTATTGAGTTTTTCAAACTCGCTATATTAACCCCTTTTTGTAGATGTCCTTTGACATACATTAGTGATTTCTTTAGTAAAATAGGTAGGTCATTTTTATGTCTTTTGACCACACTTCTTGAAAAACACAATCTTGCACAATCTTAAAAAAAAAGATTGAACTGCTAAATTTTATATTTATTGCGTATTTGTTACATAGAATAAACTGCTAATGTTTTAGATATTACTGTGTATTTTTTTTCCCCCCAAGTTAAGACTACATAAAAATCTTGTTTTTTATATAAGGAAAAACGTGAGCAATTTGACTATCTAACTGCAATAAATCTGATTTTCAATATTGCTAATGAAAACCAAGAAATTATTGTTGAAAATAGAATGCTAATAATGTGTAATGGAATTTGCATGGTTCTTATGCATTTTTTTTTTTTTTTTTTTAGTAAAGTTTGGAAATTTGATTAAAATACACAGATTTAGTGATAATTATTGAACTATTAGCTCAGAGGGGAAAAAAAAAAATAGGATTTTTTATTTTATTCTTTTCCTGATTAGTGCGTTGGAATTCTGTTCAATTATTGAAATAGTGTAGTTAAAGAATACTTATTTGTCTGTTACATGGGGGGAAAAAAATAAAAAATCTTTGTAAATGAATATTCAATACATTTTATACGAACCTGTCGGTTAATGCATGCAAATAAATATATTTTAAAAATAAGTGTTGGAAGAAATTTTTTTTTTTCAACGAAAACTGTAAAATGTATATTAGTTTACATATGATGTGTGCTGAATATAACTGGATATATATATATACATATATATATATGTACAGTCAGTAACAAAAGTATCTGAACACTAGCAAAAATTCCTATATAAAAAAAAGTACGAGTTAATACTGTTTTGTTAAATAAATCCTTGTCGATTCATGTTCTTACTCAGTTTAAGAACATGATTCAACAAGGATTTATTTAACAAAACAGTATTAAGTGTACTTTTTTATAAAGGAATTTTTGCTAATGTTCGGAGACTTTTGTTACCGACTGTATATGTACAAAAAGATAAAATAAATAAATTTCAAAATATTACCTATATGTGAGAAAAAGAATATACAAATAATACAATAATTTAACTCTATCTCTGAAATATGCTGATTAATTGCAGCATGATCATGTCAAAAATTATAAAGTCTCCCAGCGTTCCTAAAATTTCACATGCATTTTATTATACTGTCACCACTATCGTCAAAAATAAAATTTCTTGAATGTTTTGATATTAAAATATTATGTAAAATATTTGTTTTAAAATAGGGGCTTCAGTATAATAAAATGAGCGTAAAATTTTAAGAACATTGCGAGACCTGTATTAATGTAAAAATTGTCCATGATATATTTTCAGGTAACTTATGGTGAGTAGAATATGAGCAACTAAAAATATAAATGCAAAAAATCTGACTCTGTTTATACCATTTTTTCTTTCTTTCTTTTTTTTTTTTTTTTTAAATGTCAAACAGTTGAACAAAAAATAAAGTAAAGGCACCAGTGTTTGCCACCCTCACAAAAGACATATTAAAATAACCGTTAATTAACATCTGTGACTTTGAATCCACTCGAGCTAGATTCTCTGGTTCTAGGGAATCTAGCGCAGGCAGATTCAAATTCATAGATGTTATTAAATGCTTATTTTAACTTATCTTTTGTGAGGGTGATGAACACTTTTGTCTTTATCTCAAATAAATAAACATTCTTGTTATACAAGACACACACACACAAAAAAAAAAAAAAAAATCATGAATATCTTATGAATTAAGTTAAGAGGCAAAAGAGCTGCAAAAAGGAACCTAGTTATATGATTAGAAAGTGCCAAACATAATACAGAAATCAATGCTGCATGTCATTGTAAATATCAATTGATGACTTTATGAATCATTACGGAAAAGAATAAATGTATATACAGTGATGGACATAATTATAAGACACCTATCTAATTTGACAAATAGTGAAAGAAAAGATTCAGAGCTTAAAAATGTTTTATCAAATATATCAAAAACATAAATTTATTCTGTTATCAGTTATCATATATAATTATTTTATAATAATGATATTTTCATACAATTTAATGAAAAAACTTAAAAACATAATGGACAAAATTATAAGACACCAGCTATTTTTTCCAAATACAGTGGTCAACATAATTAGCAGACACTAATGGTCTAAAAGAAAATCCTCTAACATGGATATTCAATATTTGGTGGAGCCGCCATTGTCTTTTATAACATGAAAGATGCAATTCGGCATCAAATCTATCAATTCTAACAAAATATCACAACACAATTCTTCCTAAGCACATTTTATAGCATTTTTTAGGTATTAGACACGTATAAACTGCCTCTCATTTCGGTAAACCACACGAGCTAAGATCCCCCACAAGTTTTCGATGGGATTTAAGTCTGGAGAGCGAGAAGGCCACGGGAGAACATTGATACTTTGCTCTGAAAGCCACTTTTTTGTTTCGTGTGATGCATGAATCGGCGTGTTATTGTGCTGTAAAGTGTAGTTTTCGCCATAAAGTTCATCGTATATAGCTAGTTGATCTTTAAGAAGATTCTTATACTTTTCGGAATTCATTCTTGAATGCACAAAAACAATATCCATTTTCTCTTGAGCCGAAAAACCAGCCCAAACCATTACTGATCCTCCACCCATTTTGCGGCTCATTAGTACACGAGGAGACTTCCGTAAATCATGTCATTAATATTGAAACCCGTCAGGACCATCCAGGTTAAACTTTTTTTCATCAGAAAATAACACAGAGTACCATTTGGAGGTCCAGGTCATAGTTTGTTTTGCGAAGTTTAGACGCTCCATTTTATGCCGGCTTAGAAGCGGTGGTTTTTTCTTCAATTTTTTATATTTCACATAGGAAGCATTATGCAACACCCTGCGAATGGTTCTCCTTGAACAATTCAGTTTCAAAGCATTTTTAATGCCTGTAGTGGTCATTTTATTCAGTGTAGTGAGCGAAAGCACATGGCGTCTGTCTCTCGAGGACAAGCAAGGAGTACTTCCAGATCTTTTAATCACCGATCCATTAATTCCTCTTTTCACAACATTTCTAATTGCACATCTAGAGCGTTTAATAACTTTTGAAATATTATTAATTGAAGCACCAGTTCCATTTAATCTATAAATTTCGCGAATTTCACTTTCTTTTAATTCTGTACCTCGTGGCATGTTTGTAAATGCGTGAAGTCGGTGATCGTCTGCTTCAGTTAACTGCTGACGTCATAACAGCGTGTAGAAAATTTGCATATTGCACATTATTTTCGAAAAAAAAAGCAGGTGTTTTAATTAAAATGTTAGGGTATCTTATAATTTTGTCCATGGTATTTTTAATTTTTTTTATTAAACTCTATAAAATTACCATTTCTGTAAAACAATTACGTGTGATAACAGAATAAATTTATGTTTTTGAGGTATTTGATAAAACATTTTTAAGCTCTGAATCTTTTCTTTCACTATTTGTCCAATTAGATAGGTGTCTTATAATTATGTCCACTACTGTATATATCAAAATAACATCGATGGGAAATAATACTCCCGAACAGTCGATGGGACTGATAGAAAGATGAACTGCCGGACAGACAGATACACAAATTGAAATTTTATTCACAGTTAAAAAATATTTAGAAAGTGATAAAAACGTTTAATATAAACGAAAATGCAATTCCAGCAAATTTCCAATAATAGCCCTTAATGTAACTGTATATTTTTGTGTGGCCTGTAAATCTAATACTAATCATACTGTGTACAATGGAAAGCATTCTTTTGTGCATACTAATATCATACTTTAATTTTTTTAAGATTTATGCAAAGTAAAGTTATTAAAATTTGGTTTATAGAAATACCTCTCATAGAACGCAATGCTTTGGAATACTTTCGGGTATCCCTGTATACAAACCAGTAAGGATATCTACTCCATTTTCAATGGGGAACATCCGATAAAGAACTTGAATAACATATTTCAATTTCATTAAGATTTGTGTAAAGTAAAGGTATTAAAATATGGTTTATATAAATACCTCTCATAGAACGCAATGCTTTGGAATACTTTCGGGTGTCCCTGTGTAAAAACCAGTAAGGATATTTACTCCATTTTCAACGGGGAACATCAGATAGTGAACTTGAATAACATATTTCAATTTCATTAAGATTTGTGCAAAGTAAAGGTATTAAAATATGGTTTATAGAAATACCTTTCATAGAACAAAATGCTTTGGAATATTTTCGAGTGTCCCTGTACCCAAACCAGTAGAGGTATTCACTCCATTTTCAATAGGATCCGATAATGAACTTGAATAACATATATCAGTTTCAAGAAATTTCATTAATATTTACGTGAGGTAGAGCGCGAACAGACAGACAAACAAACCGAAGTCATAAACACTTTTTAACCTTGTTGGAAAATGTGAAAAATAAAAAAGTGTGACATCTAACTAGAAAACTCTTTTAGAAGCTAATTTCCAATTGATTTAAAATAATTACAGAAATTGGCTTACATTGTACTTAATTCACTAGTAAAATTTTAGTTGCTGAATCGCACTAGCAAACACACACATACAACCCCTCCCCCCAAAAATTTCACGTTTTGCACGCCAAATACGAAAAGTCGTAGCTAAACTGCATTAACTCTCGTTCATTAATGCCTAAAAACTTACGTATATCGAACAGCTTTTTTAAAATGAGAAGTCATCATATTCCATTGAAAAAATTCATTTATTTTATGGAAATTTAATATTGGATTATAAAATGATGCAAATCAAATTTCAGATTAACATTGCATTGCAATTATATTTTGATAAATTTACCTTGCATGTACAGTGAATGATCATAATATTAATTTTATTATTATTATAACATTTTTTTTAGTTTCTAAAAAAAATACTGAACATAATGGCTTTGGACGTACAAAGAACATTTTTGGACTCATACTTTTCATTAACAGTTCTGTCACGACGCAGTTAGAGGACCAGCATTAAATTGAAGAAGAAAAAATTGTGGATCATGCATCATAAAAAGCTATAGCTGAATTGTAATTTTAACGCATGATTTCACTTACTATTCAGTATAGGGTAGGTGCTGCAGTAACTGACATCTATCCCGAAATAATTAATAAATAAGAAAAATAATAAAATCATATATTTTACACATAAGAATTTTAACATTTTATGTCAAACACTGGAGCATAGGGTGCTAATAACTGGTAAAACGAATAACTAGCAGTGTCAAACACTGGAACATAGGGTGCCAATCACTAATAAAAGGAAAAACTGGCAGTGTCAATTACTGAAACATTGAGTGGGTGTCAAATAAAAATTCATAAAAAAAATAATTGTTATCAAATGTATATATTTTAACATATATGTGGTTCTGAATGTCTTTCACACCATATGTACTAACTTAAGATTTCTAAAAATATTTTCTGATGACTAGAACATTAAACAAGTCCTTACGGCTTATTCGGAAGGGTATATTGATTTGTTTTTCCTTATCAAGTAGCCGTCATTTTGTTTCAAAATGGCGGCTACAAATTATTAATGCACTTGGTAGAAATATTGATGTAGGCTATACACATAGGGAGTTTTAAGCAAATCGGTTCATAAATACCTTTTTATATGAATTTAAAATTTTCAAGTGGCCGGCGCTTGGAAACAAAATGGTGAGTTAAGTTGACAAATATATGAAATGTATTTGTGAGATAAGTCTACTGTACACATATAATTCGAATTAATTCAAAATCTCAAAAGTCATCGTGTTGAAAAATTGATAAAAATGGCAGAGAAAGTTGCTCATCTAAGATATCGTTGCAAATTTGAAAATAATTTTTTTTTTGTAGAAATTCTTTCAAAGAGGCTTAGTAAGTTGATAAAATGTTAGTTTTCGGCATTTCTAGTTTCTTTTAGCATTAAAATATTGAATTTTCCTTAAAAACGCATTAAAAAGATCCAGTAATGCAGCTAATAGATTTGGCGACTTTTCTCCTATGGCGACTTTTGGCGAGAAAATACTTATTATCGATATACCAAAGATGGACGCAATAACGTGATTGGTTCACGAGTTACGTGAATTTTCTAGATTTTTGTTGTTTGAATGATAAATCCATTTTTCAACTTTGATTTGAATTGATTAAGTATTTCTAAAGTTACCGTGATAGATAACAAATTTTCAAGTGGCCGCCAATTGGAAGCAATACAGTGGAACAAGTTGCCCAGCAAACACATCCAAGATATTTGAAGCATAGGTTCACTGTCCAACTGTGGTTTAAATCAGTGCCGTGTTTCAAAAGTTAACTTTATGGCAAATTTTCAAGTGGCAGTCTAAGTGGTTGCAACTTGGAAACAAAATGACAAAACAACTTGCCCAGCGAAATCATCCAGTATATTTGTATGATAAATTCATTGTCCAGTTCTAGTATAAATTAAATCAGTATTTCAAAAATTATCGTCATAAGAAATTTTCAGGTGGCACCTCCTCGAAAAAAAAAGCGGAGTGAGATGCCCAGCGAACTTATCTTAGATATTTGAAGGATAAATCAACTACCCAAATTCGATGCGAATTGATTCTGTATTACTAAAGTTACCATAATGACAAATTTTCAATTGGCTGCCACTTGGAAATAAAATTTTGGATGAAGTCACCAAGTGAACTTATCCTAAATATTTCAACCATAAGTTCACTATCCAACTTTATTTGAATCAGTTTGGTATTTTAAAAGTTATCGCGATGGCATATTTTCAAGTGGCAGTGTGATTTCAAGTGGCTGGAACTTAGAAACAAGATGTCGGGACAAGTTGCACAGTGAAAAAATTCAAGATAATTATATGATAATATCACTGTCCAAATTTGGTTCGATTTGGAGTATTATTTCAGAAGTTATCGTGATTTTGAATTTTCAAGTGGAAGCCTGATTTCAAGTGGTCCCGCTTAACTTAAGATACCTGCCACTTTATTAAAAATGACGGATATAGTTTACTAATAAACTTCATTGAGATCCTTATGTGGTCTGTATTTACATCAAAATTCAAACAATTTCGGAATACGCTTTTTACAATTTAAATTTGAAATTTTCAAGTGGTCTCCACTTGAAAACTAAATGGCGGAGCAACTTGGTTAACAAACTCCTCAAAGATATTTATAAGATAAGTTAAGACACTGTTCAAATTTGGTTCCATTTGGAGTATTATTTCTGAAGTTATCATGATTTTAAATTTTCAAGTGGTAGCCTGATTTCAAGTGGTCCCGCTTAACTTAAGATATCCGCCACTTATTTAAAAGTGGCGGATAAAGTTCATTAATAAAGTTATTTGAGACACTTGTATAATCTAGGTATGCATGAAAATTAAAAAAAATTTCGGAATACGCTTTCTGCAATTTGAATTTGAAATTTTCAAGTGGTCTCCACTTGAAAACAAAATGGCGGAGCAACTTGGTTAACAAATTCATCTAAGTTATTTATAAGATAAGTTAAGACACTGTCCAAATTTGGTTCGATTTGGAGTATTATTTCAGAAGTTATTGTGATTTTAAATTTTCAAGTGGTAGCGTGATTTCAAGTGGCCCCGCTTAACTTAAGATATCTACCACTTTATTAAAAATGACGGATAAATTTCATTAATAAACTTCATTGAGACCCTTATGTGGTCTATATTTACATCAAATTTCAAACAAATTCGGAATACGCTTTTTACAATTTGAATTTGAAAATTTCAAGTGGTCTCCACTTGAAAACAAAATGGCGGAGCAACTTGGTTAATAAACTCATCTAAGATATTTATAAGATAAGTTAAGACACTGTCTAAATTTGGTTCGATTTGGAGTATTATTTCGGAAGTTATAGTGATTTTAAATTTTCAAGTGGTAGCCTGATTTCAAGTGGTCCCATTTAACTTAAAATATCTGCCACTTTATTAAAAGTGGCGGATAACCTTCTTTAATAAACTTCATTGAGACCCTTATGTGGCCTGTATTTACAACAAAATTCAAGCAAATCTTGCTTTAAATATGCTTTTTACAATGTCGGTTTGAAATTTTCAAGTGGCTGCCACTTGAAAACAAAAAGTCGGAGCAACTTGGTTAGCGAACTCGTCCAAGATATTTATAAGATCAGTTCACTGTCCAAATTTGGTTCCATTTGGAGTATTATTTCGGGGGTATTACAATACTTTCTACCGTACCCATCGTCCTTATATATTTTCAGAATTTTTAACAAATTTTATGTGTTATTCAAGTTTAGTATGGAATGTTTCCTATTCAAAATGGCTTTAACAGGTCCTGTACAACTGGTTTGTGTACAGGGACACCCCCCAAACTATTCTAATGCATTGCGTTTTAGACAGACCTTTTTATAAATCGCATTTAAATAACTTTCTACTGTAAAAATCATAAAAAAAATTGACATTTATTGTTAATATGTTAGAATAATGTTTTGTATAGAATATGATATCGTTAACCTTCAGATTTACAGGACTACGCTAAAATATTCAGGGCTGCAATTAGAATCTGGGGGCTGCATAGAAAACTATACAACAAGTACGTACATTTAGAAAGTGTAAATAATCAATGCGTACCGCGAGATTTTTGGCTCTTTTAATTATCTTTCCTTTTCTTTCTTTTTTTTTTTTTTTCTGTTTTTTCTGTTTTTTTTTTTTTACTTTCTTCTATGTATATATAGAGAGAAAGTATTGAACTTGTGAAAATTTTCGAACTTCAATTTTCGATGGATTTACATGTTTTTGGCTGTCCTGAACACGTTTTGACTGTTTTTAGGGAATGTCTGTCTGTCTGTCTGTATCACAAATTTTGTGGACGCTGCATCTCACGAATCAATGAACGAAATTTAACCAAACTAGGTATTTAGTTGGATCCTGACATAAACTGGAACTGATTAGATTTGGGGATCAATCGCTCAACATGTGGCGCTGTTATATAATTTTTTCTAAATTTTTAACATGGCAGTATAGGACAAAATTTCGTATAAATGTACATAATGAGAGTTATTTTTAACATGTGATTGTAAAATTAATATGAATTATTGATAATAGTAGTAATAAGCTAGGAAAAAAAGTTTGTGCATGTGGGAGCATCGCTCCCCCCCCCCCGTCCCCCTTGGCGGGAGAGTACACCCCGGGGGTGTAAATTTTCAATATGGGTATCTTTCGAAAGATCTCGTCAGTACATTTAAAACGAATGGCTGAACCATAAATCTGTGATAATTTAAAACAAAGTTATCGAGTTTTTCATTTGTTAACAAAAAAAAAAAAAAAAATCCGATGTTGACACAAAATTGACTTTCTTTCAGCATCTATACTCGGGGCAAACCTAACTTGAGAACACTGTCAAAGGCTGAGCCTGTGTGGTTCCGCAAGTGATATATAGTTCCTTTTAAATACTTATTTATATTTGATAGATGTATTATCATCTCCATAAACTTTTCATTTATTTACTGTCATTTATTTCAGAACTATAAACAAAGTAATATCAACTATAATTAAATTTGACCTTGAACACCGCGAGTGAAAGATTTATAGACTCATAATGACTTTCTCTTCTCTAAATAAACATTTTCAAACCATTATTTATTTTACAGAACTATTAAATTCAAACTTTATGGGAAATCATGTTATTCTAAATTACTGTTTTATTTATTTCAACAATGTAATTTAATGATAGTATAAACAAAATAAGATATTAATTTTTCCTTTCAAATGTCATAATATAATATAATATAACAATTTATGATCCATAATGATATACTTAAAAATTGTAATTTAAAAATTCTTCTTGCAGTCTGTAACATTTCCTCAACTAGTAAGGATGCATAAAAATGCATCCCTTAAACTTTATCCAAATAAAAAGACATTTATAGATCAAATTATTTGCAGTATTATTTTAGCTAATTTGAATGAATATTCTTTTCATTATTAGTCAAACCTCGTTAGAATAATAAGTTACAAATGAAATTAGGATTAATTCACCAGTTTGAAGATGACCCTTTTTTGGACTACAATATTAATTGCCGGAGACAGAAGCTCCTACTGCACTACTAAATACAAGGTAAGTGAAGAACTTATTATTTTTCTTTAAAGTCTTACCTTGTTGTGATTTTTCAATAATGATTTACTCAACATTGATTATGAAGACCGACTTAAAAATCTCTGGCATACAATAATTAAATTCATATTACATAGGCTATTAGTGGTGGAAGTTATTACTGTAAATTAAATTAAAATTAACAATGGCGTCTTATAAAGACAATGCAATTATTGAGAAGCTCAATGCTTCTAATTATGCTACGTGGTCTTTTAAGCTAGAAATGTTATTGATAAAAGAAGATCTTTTTGACGCCATAACTGAAACTCCACCAGAGCCTATCACTTCAGATTGGTCCAAAAAAGACAAAAAAGCCAAAGCCATGATAAACCTATTTATTAGTGATGATCAGATAGTACATGTAAAGGGTTTGTCCACGTCAAAAGAGACATGGGTCAAACTAAAAAATTTACACGAACGTACAAACCTTTCAAGCAAGTTATACTTACTAAAAAATTTGTATAGCTGCAAATTAGCCGAAGGAGGCAACATGATTAAACACATCACAAACATTTTAGAAATCAAAGAGAAACTTACTGCCATCGGCGAAAATATAAATGATTCTCATCTATCAGCACTTTTACTGTGTTCGCTACCTCCGTCATATGATCCTCTTATTACTGCTTTAGAAGCAAAATCTGAAGAGGATCTTACACCTAGTTATATTCAAAGTAAGCTGATGGATGAATATAACAGAAGATCTAGTAATAACAAAGCGTTGCAAGTTGATGATAATGCCGTAGCTTATCAAATTAAAAGACACAAACAAAACTTTCCGAAAAAACAAGTGAATAAATTCTGCACATACTGCAAGATGAAAAATCATAATACCAACGACTGTTGGTACAGAAAAGACAAAAACAAAAAACAAAACTATTCATCAAGTGGCTATAACAATAAAAATAAAAACTTTAATTCATCTTTATGTTTTGAAAATAGTGAACCAAAAATGAAACATGACAGGGATGAATCAAATGCATCCGACGATGAAACTCATACAAGAAATAAATTAAAAAATTTAGCATTCATCGCCTGTAAAGAAAACAAAAACAATTGGATCGTAGATAGCGGCTCCTCCTCGCATATCACAAATAACAAAAATTTATTTAGTGAAATAAAAAATTATGACAATTCAAATGTTGTCATAGCAAACGGAAATATTTTAACATCACAGGGCTCAGGTGATGTAGTTATTACTACCGAAACATCTGAGGGGGAAATAAACAAAATAAAGTTACTCGACGTACTTTTTGTACCAGACCTCGAAACAAATTTAATTTCTGTTAGTAAAGCCACCAAAAATGGCTGCACGTTAATTTTCAAAAATGATAAATGTATACTACAAAACTTCGGAAAAACCTTCCTTGAGGGGGAACTAAAGGGTAACTTATATGAAGTAAAACAACCCCAAAACAGTTCAAATGAACATATTAATTTAACTCACGAATGTAACAATAAGAATTGTATCACGCTTTGGCACAAGCGGCTCGGTCATAGAAATTATGCTGACATAAAACACATTATGGATAAGGAACTAGCAGTGGGAATTAATATAAATTTCTGCAAACATGACAAAACATGCGAAACATGCATTAAAGAAAAACTGACAGATTTACCATATCCACAGCAATCTAAATACAGGACTAATAGAGTACTTGAATTAATACATACAGACATCTGTGGGCCATTTCAAACACCCACCATAGGGGGGAAAACATATTTTTTAACGTTCATCGATGATTACACCAGATTCTGCATGATTTATCTCTTGAAACATAGAAGCGAGGTATTAACCATGCTCAAACAATATATAGCATTAGTCAAAAATAAGTTTGGTAAATTACCTGAAAGAGTCAGATCTGATAACGGGAGAGAATATGTGGGAAGTGAAATAGAAAATTACCTAAATCAAATGGGAATTAAACACGAACTTACAGTTCCTTATTGCCCAGCACAAAACGGAGTGGCTGAAAGGAAAAACAGAACACTGGTAGAAATGGTGAGAAGTATGCTATCAGAAGCAAATCTAGATAAGCAATTTTGGGGGGAAGCTGTCAACACAGCAAACTATATTATTAATAGACTCCCCACAAAAGGAAATAATAAAAGTCCCTACGAATTATGGAATGGAATTAAACCTGATTTATCTCATTTGAGAGTATTCGGGTGTAAAGCTTTTGCGTACATAAATAAACAAATAAGAAGAAAATTAGACAATAAAGCGCAAGAGGGAATCTTCGTAGGTTATGACTATAGATCAAAGGGATACAGGATTTACACGGGAGGAAAAGGTATTATTATCGCAAGAACGGTTAAATTTATAGAAAATCAAAACTCTAAACTCTCATCACAAGAAAAACCAGAAAATGATATTAGTCAAAAGGAAACTGTAAATGTAGAACTTAATGACACACCTGAAAATAACACCGAACAAACACTTGAAATAAACAATGAACCTAGAAGATCCTCGAGATCTAATATCGGTGTACCTCCAGATCGACTAATTTACATGGTAAAACATGATCCAATACATGAACCGCAAAGTTGGGCGGAAGTTCAAAATCTCACAAATCCCGTTGAGAAAAATAATTGGATAAAAGCAGCAGAGGATGAAATATCATCGTTAAAAGAACACAACACGTGGACATTAGTAGATCCACCACAAGGAAAGAAAATTATCGGTTCAAAGTGGACCTTTAAAACAAAATATGATGACTCCGGGAAAATACAAAAATTTAAAGCACGACTGGTAGCTCAGGGATTTCTCCAAAAATTTGGGGAAGATTATGATGAAACATTTGCACCGGTGGTGTCCTATACTACAATACGTTCTTTCCTAAACTCTGCAGCTTACCACAAATTAAATGTAAGACACATAGACATTAAAACAGCATTCCTACACGGTGACTTAAACGAAGAACTGTATATGCAACAACCCGACGGTTTTATTAATCCAGGGGAAGAAAATAAAGTGTGTAGGTTGAACAAATCAATTTATGGGCTTAAACAAGCTGCTAGAGCTTGGTACTTAAAAATTGGGAGTTTCCTAAAAACCCTAAATTATGTCGAGAGCAAAGCTGATTCATGCCTCTATGTAAACAATACGTCAGACAACATTTCATTTATTATAGTATATGTCGATGACATACTAATTGCCGGAAATAACGGGCAAATTAATGAAATAATAAGGAAATTAAGCAAAGAATTCGAAGTTAAGGATTTAGGAGAGGTTAGTTTCTATTTGGGCATGAAAATAACTAGAAATGATAGAGGGGATTTCGAAATAAATCAAAAACTCAAAATCGAAGAGTTAGTACGTAAATTAAATTTAGAAATCTCTAAACCAACATATACACCAATGGAAACAAATTACTTAAAATTTGATGATAATGATAACCCATTAGAAAACAACACTAAATACCGACAAACAATAGGAAGCTTGCTATATTTGGCTACAGTTAGCCGTCCTGACATATTAGCTGCCGTAAACATATTAAGTAGGAGAAATGAAAGTCCAAGAAAAAAGGACTGGGAAACAGTAAAAAGAGTTGTCAGGTATTTAAATACCACAAAAAATCTAAATTTCGTTATCAGTGCCAATGAAAAACCTAAACTGGTAGTTTACGCAGATGCGGACTGGGGAGGAGACAAGTCCAACAGAAAATCAACATCAGGCAGTGTTTTCATGATAGGAGATAATCCTATTCAATGGATCACAAAACGGCAAAATTGTGTCGCTCTTTCGTCGGCTGAGGCCGAATTTATTTCTGCCACGACTGCTGCGAAAGAAATCATGTGGATACTAAAATTATTAAAAGACTTGCACTTGCCTCAAGAGTTACCTATCAAAGTTTTTCAAGACAATATTTCGTGTATAAAACTGATAGACATCGGTTTTACTGGAAAACTGAAACATGTTGACCTGCAATTCAACTACTTAAAGGATTTAAAAGAAAAAGGTGTGATAGAACCCGAATATTGTCCAAGTGACAAAATGACTGGTGATATCTTCACCAAGGCACTTCCAAGACAGATTCACGAAAAACACCGAGAGAAATTGAAACTGATTAGTGGAACTTAAAAGATTTATGGAGCTGAAGGGGGAATTGATAGATGTATTATCATCTCCATAAACTTTTCATTTATTTACTGTCATTTATTTCAGAACTATAAACAAAGTAATATCAACTATAATTAAATTTGACCTTGAACACCGCGAGTGAAAGATTTATAGACTCATAATGACTTTCTCTTCTCTAAATAAACATTTTCAAACCATTATTTATTTTACAGAACTATTAAATTCAAACTTTATGGGAAATCATGTTATTCTAAATTACTGTTTTATTTATTTCAACAATGTAATTTAATGATAGTATAAACAAAATAAGATATTAATTTTTCCTTTCAAATGTCATAATATAATATAATATAACAATTTATGATCCATAATGATATACTTAAAAATTGTAATTTAAAAATTCTTCTTGCAGTCTGTAACATTTCCTCAACTAGTAAGGATGCATAAAAATGCATCCCTTAAACTTTATCCAAATAAAAAGACATTTATAGATCAAATTATTTGCAGTATTATTTTAGCTAATTTGAATGAATATTCTTTTCATTATTAGTCAAACCTCGTTAGAATAATAAGTTACAAATGAAATTAGGATTAATTCACCAGTTTGAAGATGACCCTTTTTTGGACTACAATATTAATTGCCGGAGACAGAAGCTCCTACTGCACTACTAAATACAAGGTAAGTGAAGAACTTATTATTTTTCTTTAAAGTCTTACCTTGTTGTGATTTTTCAATAATGATTTACTCAACAATATTATTAAAAATAAATTGATATTAACATTAAATATCCGTATTAGATTCAGTAATATTAGTTAAATCTATATACTCAGCTTAAAGTGTATATTTTAATGATTAAGAAATTGTTTTAAAAAATAATAAGTTATACGTCACAATCTACTTATCCAATCAAACGTTTCCTTTGTTTGGCGATTTACTCAGAAGAGCAAAATTCCGGCAACCCTCAACCCCTGGAATTTTTCGTGGGGTCATTCTTTTCTCGGACACCGGAATTGACGCTTGCTTTTCTTTTACCCTCTTTCTTCTCTTTCACAAGTTATCGTATCGTTTCAATGGCATCTTCTTCAGTTTGATCCCCGCTTTTTCAACCTCAGAGAAAGGGGAAAACTTTGCAAAGTTCTGTTAGGGATATCATCTTAAACGTTTTTATTAAACTCAGAGAACAAAATCCTTTGAAATCGGAAAATGAAATTACTGAGATGTGTTCTGAATTGACAGGAATTTCCCGATCATCTATCTCCTTATATTATTAAAATCTGTACGCGTGTGTGTTTTTGTCTGTGTGTGTGTGTGTGTGTGTGTGTGTGTGTCTGTGAGAAACGGCTTGAAACGGAAAAGGCTCCGCCGCTAACGGTCGCACGGACTTCGAACAGGTACCGTCGGACAGAGAATTTATCGCAGATGTACGATATGTAATTTGCGAAACTATGCGACCCTAATTAGCGGAGATATTAATTAAAATGTCGACCATTGTCTAACGAAAAATGACCCAGAATTCATGATTAAATGCTTAAAAAGCGACATTTTTTCGGAAAAAGTGGAAAATAAATTAGAAATATCAGTCGTATCGTTACAAACAAGATACCATTGGAAAGGGCTTTTTTTTCTCAATCCGATGGTTTAAACGGCTTATCGATCGGACAATTAGATTTTTTAAAATTAACTAAACTATAAAAAAATGTTGGCAACGAATCACAAGAATCTTAGCTTTGCAGACTTTTCGTCTACAGCAGTCTTCAACGGAAACACATCTGGAATTTAACGGAGTCACGTGTTTCGTAGTGCGATTAAAAATTACAATTTTCTATTTTCTTCAATTTTTCAAATTTTACACATTTTATTTAGTATATAATATTTACACCACAAAACAAACTTGCATTTCAAATTTCATCGATTTTCGTCAATAAACAAAAGATTTACATTTTAATTGCAAATTAAATTTTATCTTTACACGCCGGACATTTTCGCAATATTCTAATACGCGTATTTCAATTTCTAATTACGATTGATTTATTTTTTATACATCATACGAAAGATATTTTAAAGTTCTTTTACATAATTCAAAGTTTTCAACAGATTTACACGTTTTGAGGTCTCCTGAATCAGTGTTCTTTCATGGCGCTGTAATATTTTCAAATTTCAATATTTCAATTTCTAATTATGATTAAATTATTTTTAATACATCATTCGAAAGATATTTTAAAGTTCTTTTAAATTATCGAAAGTTTTCACCAGAATTACACGTTTTGAGGTGTCCTGAATCAGTTTTCTTTTATGGCGTTGTAATATTTTCAAATTTCAATATTACAATTTCTAATTATGATTAAATTATTTTTAATACTTAATTCGAAAGATATTTTAAAGTTCTTTTAAATTATCGAAAGTTTTCACCAGATTTACACGTTTTGAGATTTCCTGATTACGTTTTCTTTTGTATCTCAGCTACTAATTAAAATAATTTCATAAGTAATACATCATTAGAAAGCTTTTTTGAATTGGAATCGAACAGTGGAACACAGAAATTTGTACCGCCAGATGGCGCTGTAATTTTTTCAAATTTCAATATTTCAATTTCTAATTATGATTCAATTATTTTTAATACATCATTCGAAAGATATTTTAAAGTTCTTTTAAATTATCGAAAGTTTTCACCAGATTTACACGTTTTGAGATTTCCTGATTACGTTTTCTTTTGTATCTCAGCTACTAATTAAAATAATTTCATAAGTAATACATCATTAGAAAGCTTTTTTGAATTGGAATCGAACAGTGGAACACAGAAATTTGTACCGCCAGATGGCGCTGTAATTTTTTCAAATTTCAATATTTCAATTTCTAATTATGATTCAATTATTTTTAATACATCATTCGAAAGATATTTTAAAGTTCTTTTAAATTATCGAAAGTTTTCACCAGATTTACACGTTTTGAGGTGTCCTGATTACGTTTTCTTTTGGATCTCAGCCAAATGAGTTAGATCGTTCAAAATTGGTATACGTAGGTTAATTAAGAGGGCCTGAAAGGGTGGAGAAGAAATAGGCGTGCACCGCGCGCGTATCCCTTAACTTGTGCGCGCGCAGCGCGCACGAGACTGCGCTGCCGAAGGCAGTGGGGACCCGGTGCAAATTTTTTTCCGATCAGAAATGATTTTTTTTTTTAGGAGGCACGAAGGCTCAGGGAAGGAATACGCGTGCGCAGCGCGTGTATCCCCGAAGTTGTGCGCGCGCGGCGCGCACGGGACTGCGCTGCCGAAGGCAGTGGGGACCCGGTGCGAGTTTTTACCCGATCAGAAATGATTTTTTTTTTAGGGGGCACGAAGGGTCAGGGAAGGAATACGCGCGCGCAGCGCGTGTATCCCTTAAGTTGTGCGCGCGCAGCGCGCACGGTACTGCGCTGCCGAAGGCAGTGGGGACCCGGTGCGCATTTTTACCCGATCAGAAATGATTTTTTTCTAGGGGGCACGTAGGGCCAGGGAAGAAATACGCGCGTAGCGCGTGGGGACCCGACCCGACTTTTTACCCAATCAGAAATTATTTTTTTTTTTAAATTTCTTTTCTTAACACTAGAAGTTTCTGTTAGTGATTCATTATTTTTAGTGATTCATTTGAAAATACTGACCCGCTAGCGGGCGAAGCCAGCTAGTAAACAGAATAAAAGCTAAAGACGAATGGGAAACGACGAATAAGTTTTTTTTTTTTTTCAAGGCTAAAAAAAGTTCTTTTTAGAACTAACACAAAAATAGCTCTTTTCAGAACTAACACAAAAAAAAGTTACTTTCAGAACTAAAAAATAAGTCCTTTCGAGGACAAAGCCTTATCAAAGGTGAAAATAAAAAAATAGAAAGATTAATTACACTAAGAATTTAGAACACAAATTATTCAATTGCCTTTTTCAGTTTCTCCTCCCTTAAACAACAACAACAACAACAATAATAATAATGAGTAGGGTAGGTGCTCCAGTAATTGACATCTATCCCGAAATAATTAATAAATAATAAAAATAATAAAATCATATATTTTGCATATAAAAATTTTATCATTTTATGTCAAAAACTGGAGTATAGATTCCTAATAACTGGTAAAATGAATAACTAGCAGTGTCAAACACTGGAACATAGGGTGTCAATTACTGATAAAATGAAAAACTGGCAGTGTCAATTATTGGATTATTGAGTGGATGTCAAATAAAAATTCATACAAAAATAATAATTGTTATCAATTGTATATATTTTAACAATATGTGGTTCTGAATGTCTTTCATACCATACGTACTAACTTAAGACTTCTAAAAATATTTTCCGATGACTAGAACATTAAAAACATCCGCGATTGCTCTAAAAGTGTCAATCACTGTTGCACTTACCCTAAAATGAAATATATTTAAATATATAATCCATTTCATAAGAAAGAGAACGAAGAATAGTCAGTCAAATAAACCACCAAAGAAAAAAAATATGATATGCACATATTTTAAATTTGCCAAGTCAAGGCTTTTTAAATATATATATATATTAAACCGTTTTAAGCTTTCATAAGTAAAGCCTATATTTTCAATTTTCAACTCTAGATACAAAAATTTAAAAACCTTAACACAGTACAGACTTTTTTCTTTTTTAATCGCCTTCACTCATCTCCCTTATTCGTTTCCTTCTCCACCTGGAATTGAGAGGTTTTTCTTTTAAAACTGAGAGAGAGGTGGTACTGGGTTCGAACCCAGGTCGTACTCGGCAGCTTTGCTGTTCAGTGTTTTTCGTAGTTTTCTCCAAAACTCATTTAAATACGGACTAGATATCCTGGTATCCCCTCCCGTCTGTTAAAGGGCATTCCATCCATAACTTGGCACTCGTACTGTCATTTGGACACATCACCGCCATTCATTTTTCACTGAAAAATTGCCTATACAGCTTTTCCAACTTCATTTTTCCATTAAAAATTAGTTCACCTTCAATGTATTTTACCAAAGTGATAGCACCCTAAAAATTCTTACTTTTTTTTAAAAATATCATAAAATACTTTTTGTAGCATTGAAAATTGTTTAAAATTGCATACTCATATAATATTCTAAAAAAAAAAAAAAAAAAAAAGTTACATAGGGGGGAAAAATGGATATCATGGCCATTTTGTTTATAACCCATGACGCATCTGAATATTCTTGCATAGCCCTGTAAACCAGTCATTAATACTAATCATGCTATACTCAATGAGAAACATGCCTTTTGCATCTAAATAATGTATGTTACTTTCATTATGCTTTGTGATAGATAAAAAAAAAAAAAAAAAATTAAAAATGGCTTTAAACAACTTATCGACCATAATGTACCCGAATCCTTTAGTGAAAACTTCTTAACAAGACAATAATTATAATCGCATTGTTTTCAATAGAAATCATGCCACAGTAGACATGAGCAACATATATAAATTTCAAGGCATTGAAAAACATGTACACAATGCTAGAGAGAGAGATGAACTGATGTCATAAATATTTTCTAAATTTTAATGACAGTTGTTTCAAAAACATTAAATGTAGCTATATGCATACAATTTAAAATACGTGTAATACTAAATGAATGCTTTTTATTTTTTTATTTATTATTATTATTATTAGTTACAATAATATTAGTAGAAACATCTTTTCATTAAATTCAGACTTCGGAAAATATATAAAAATTAAATTAATATTTTGATAGATTAAATTATGATTGTAAATTTATAAGTTTAAAAAATTGTATTAAGTTATTTTGAGTCCATTCAGTATTGTATCTGTACTTATATAAACGCACATACATACTATTCTTTGAAATAATAACTTAACGTATTTATCAGCATGTAATTCTTTTTTTTATTATTATTATTATTCAACACCAATTCCTTCAATAATAATTTAAACACAATGTGCAATTTCCCCCCACAAAAAATAAGGATAAACAGCCAAATCTAGTAATCCTACTACCACTTATTTGTATGAATACAGGGAAAAGGGAGTAAACTGACTCCTGTAGCTTTGACAGTGTACTCAAGTTAGGTTTGCCCCGAGTATAGTGTTACAATTCTTTCAGACAAAAATGTTGTGCATTTATCATAGAATATAATTTTAATAAATAGTAGTTTCATAAATAATTTGTACTGCATGAATTTGTGTAAAATTATATAGAAGAAAGTCTTGTGGTGACTACAACATACTAGATTTTTTTTTGGTGTTTCCCCCACTCTGGATAACAATTAATTTTCCTCTGTGGCGACTGTGATGTCATATATCCTGTCAGTTCTGTTTTCTATTATACTATTGTACCTAGTTATAACCATGATATCACACTATTCACATTTCCAAAGATTTTGCGCGTTTAAAAATTAGCAATATGTTATTTCTTAAACAAAAGTTGATTAAAAAAAAAAAAAAGAGAGATAAATTACACATAAAAAATAGCAATTAAAATTCTATCTTAAACATACTTTTTTTGTGTGTTATATATAGAGCACAAGTTTCTCTTTTGGTAATCAGTTATAAATTGTTTATTTTAATTTAATGCCAAAAAGAAATCCGTTTTAATTTGGTCTCTTTTATCTTGGGGGGAAGGGGGGGGAGGCCTCTTTTTCCTAAAAAGAACTTATCTGAAAGCTTTGTGAAACCACTGAAAGTTATCGAAGTGGGGAAGTCATCCCCTCTGTTGCGATGGCATGCCTCAGGGCTATTCGGTGCAATTAGTGGCCAAAACGTTCTGCTTTCGAATTTGGTAGACGGGGAGGGCCGAGTTTAATTCCAGCCTGTCCTAGCCATTCGAAGTTTTCAGTGGTTTTCTTCAAAACTCGCGTAAATAGGAGTTAGGAACCGTTAGAAAAGTCCCTCATGGAGGGCACTCCATCCAAGTCCAGGCCCTTAACAAGGACGTCAGATTCCCTCTTTTTTTTTCTTCCCATGTTATCTTATGGGATTTTTGTTACTTCATTTTATAAGGATGTCTGATTCAAAAATGAAGTTTTTCAAATTCTATTTTTTGAATGTTACACTTTGAATATGTCGCCTTTTAGCTTAGTGAGCAATTAAAAAAATAAATAACAATAATAATTTAAATATTTTATTTCATTTAAATTTAGGGCTTTAAGCTTGGATCGCTAAACGAAATATTTAAATTTATTTTTTCACAAAATTGTAAAAGAGTAATATATAAATATATATATATATATATATATATATATATATATATTGAAAACCTTTTCAAACATTGAAGAGATGAAAACAAGAAACATTGAAAAAAAAAATGTATATATATATATATATATGTAAAACAGAATTCAGAAAACTTTATTTTTGAATGAGATATTCTTATGAAACTAAGCAACGAAAATCCCATTGAATAACATGGAAAGAAAGAAAGAGGGAATTATGCTGTAGAATGTCTAGAATTGCCACTCAAGGAATATATCTAAAGAGATTAGAAGATTTTCTAATCTCTTTCGAATAACAAAATGGAAATGGTACTGCTGCCATCTATTGCAGAAATCAAGAAATAAAAATGTGAAGTTCAACAATGGACTTTTTTCTTTAAATGTATATGCGTTTTAGAAAGTTATTTTTCTAACTGTAAAGTAGACTTTGTTAACACAAAGCGTACTTTTCTTCAAGCTTACAATAATTTTCTGCCATTCATCTGAAAAAATTCTATTCAAAACATTGATTTTTTTTTTTTTTTTGAAATTTCCTAAATATTAATTTGCTAATTAACCTCGTAAACAGATATTTAATTACTATAAAGTATTCGCATTTTTTACCATACTCTAGGTAATCGAAATATGTGGATTTAAAATCATGGTCATTTAATTCAATCCTGAACTGAAGGAAAAGAAATTATTTTAAATTATTAATGTTTGAGTGATAGTTAATTAGTAAAATGTTCTATTGCACTAATTATAGATAGTTTGTAATAAAAAATGAAGCCAAAACAAAGCACAAGCCTTACTGAAACTATTACCTTTAAGACTGCGAAAATAAAAATTTTGCACTAACATTTTATTTTGAGTAGATTCAATGTATCATGTTAGGTCTCATATTAAGGGGGGGGGGGATATTCTTTTAAAACAATTACTCCTTTAAAAAAAAAAAAAAAAAAAAAAAAAGCTATCCCCAAATTTAATAACAATATCCTAGTGAGGCCCCACACAATTCTTATCTTACTCGACATTTTAGAAAACATTTTTATTAGCAGAATATATTCGACTCATTTTTGGCAGCACTCTGTATTGTTTATAAATTATACACGCATCACGCAGTGTATTTAAATTTTACCTAGTGAAAAAAAAAAAAAAAAACTTGGTATGATTTTTGAGCCATTTCCAGCCATAGCGCCTGATATATTTTAATTCCGTTGTTTGTCTTTGTAAACGAACAACGAATCCTTTTCAAAAAATATACAGGAAACACTTTATATATATATATATAAATAGGTTTCATTATATTAAAATTATAGTGCATATTAATATAGCTTAATTGGCAAACTATATCAAAGATAAATTCCGCCCAAACATGTAAAGTATTTGAATTTGTCTGTATGTTTTCTGCACTATAAAGGCAAAAAAAAAAGGAAGGAAAAAGAAACATTTTTTAATATATGGGGCAGCTATAGTGCATGTAATTTTCAAAAACAATTCTGAGTATTTTGAAAACCATTTTAAGAGGTTTTCAAAATACTCAGAAACATTTTTGAAAATTACATGCACTATAGCTGCCACATATATTCAGAAACGTTTCTGATTTTTTTTTTTTTTTTTTTTTTTTTTTTTTTTACAGTGTGTACACAGAACATTTTTCGGTCTCACTGAAAAGTTTCCAGTAATATTAATATGATATAGATTTAGAATATTTAATTTTTTTTACTAATATCTATTTTTGAATTAAGTTGATAACAGGTGCATAAACAGATCGCTAAAAAACCTAATTTTCGAATTCAGGAAACCTCAAAATGTGTAATAATGAAAAGAAAGAAAGAAAGAAGAAAAAAAAGCAGATTCAAATATTTGACCCTAAAACAATTCTTTCTTTTTTCTTTTTTTACCATACATAGATTTAAACAACAACAACAAATATGTTTATATATATTATTTTTAATCACTTATATACTGAGCATTCAATAAAGCCCTATAATCTGTGAAATCAAAACAGTGATTTTTCGTATGTCATTTCCTTGGACGATTCTACTTTTTATCTGCTTAAAAATAAACAATTAAACAATTCCATTGTCTATAAACCTTAGTAGATATTACATGACTGTACAACATCATACAATTATGGAAATACTCGAAATTTAATATTTTTTAAATGTGTCATTATTTTAAGGCATTATTTATTCAATTATTTTTTTTTTTTAAATAATTGTTCATGCTGTTATTTAATATTTTCAACTAATAATATTTGAACAAAATAAAATGTTGCTTTACCAAAAAATTGTTTTCAGAACACAAAAGAGATAGTCTCTAAATGCTTGCGGATTCAGTTTATCATTTTTCTTTATAACTGAGAAATAGTGTTTCCGTTAAATTTGTTCAGATTGCCACGATAGAGTATTTCTAATAAGGCTGCGTAATCTAAGTCACAGGCGTCATTCATCAAACGGTAAGCTATATTTTGGGCTGTGCTTTTAGGATACGGTAAATAGTGCGTTATTAAAATTATCATAAATTAATAATCAAGAATCAAAAGGAGAAAAAAAAACTTGTGTACTACCTTTTTTTTTTTATTATTTCACATTCCATTGATTAATTATAAAATTATCAAACATGTAAATTCCTCATAAACTTTACTAGTATTTCACGCAGTAGCATGGCGACATAGCGACACTTGTCTCAAAGTCACCAATACCTGTTCCAAAATCAGACGCATGGACGACAAATTTGCCGCCTAAAATATGTTTTGTAAACCTGTTTCTTTCTGTTTTGTATTTTTATGTAACAAAATAAATAAAATTATAATCTATACATATAAAAGAGTACTTCCACTCACTCACTGACTCATCAACGCACACCAAAATCTACTGGAGCCACTAACTCGAAACTGGGTCAGATTATAGAACATATAGTGTAAGCACCCCTAAGAAGCGATTTTGCGAAATTCGCCCCCCAAGGGGGTGTAGGGGGCAAAATGTGATTTCACAAAAACCTTCATATCTCAAAGAAAAAAACAGACATCAGTAAAATGTTTGCTTTAAAATATAGCTAATTTAATTATCTAAAAACCAATTTCTGGAATTTTAGAAGTTCGGTCCCCAAGGGGGGGGAAAGGGGGCAAAACGTGATTTCACATGCTCAAAATGTGGTTTCACATACTCCTATATATATCTCAAACAGAAAAACAAATATATGTGAAATATTTGCTCTAATATATAGCTAATACAAATACCTAAAAACTAGTTTCTGGAATTTTCAAAATTCAGCCCCTAGAGGGGAGGAGAGGGGGCAAAACGTGATTTGAAATAATCCTTTATATTGCAAAACAGAAAAAATATATGTGTAAGATATTTTTGCTCTAAATTATAGCTCCCATAAATTCATAAAAACTAATTTCTTTAATTTTAGAAATTCGTCCCAGGTGGGTCGGGAAAGGGGCTATGGGGCTATGGGGCTATGGGGTAAAAAAATAGAAATATAGTTAGACCGTTCAAATTTAGTACTGATAGGTTTTAGAGATATGCAAGTCAAATGAGGATATTTTTAAAAGTGTAAAGTTATTAGGAGGGTCAGAAAGGTGTGTGTAGGGGGGGGGGAGCGGAGGGGCAAAAAATAAAAATAAAAATAGAGTTAGACCGTTCAAAATTGGTACACAAAGGTTTTTGATACCTACAAATCGATTGCGGATATTTTCGAATTTGTAAAGTTATTAGGAGGGGCGGGAAGAGGGGGCGGAGAGGCAAAAAATAAAAATAGAGTTAGGTCGTTCAAAATTGGTACATAGAGGTTTTTGATACTTACAAATCGATTGCGGATATTTTCGAATTTGTAAAGTTATTAAATTGGTACATGGAGGTTTTTGATACCTACAAGTCGATTGCGTATATTTTCGAATTTGTAAAATTATTAGGATAGACGGGAAGGGGAGGTGAAAGGGCAAAAATATATTAATAAGAGTTAGAGCGCTGAAAATTAGTGTTGTTAGGTTTTGAGGCCCGATAAATCGATTGCGGATATTTTCGAAAGTACAGAATTATTACGAAGGGCGGGAAGGGATCGGGCGCAGGGGTAAAAATAAAGAAATTCAGATAAAATGTTGGAAATTAGTATTATTAGGTTTAAAAGCCCGAGAGAACGACTGCGAGTATTTTTTAAAGTCTAAAATAATTAGGTGGGGACGGTAGGTGAAGGAGCATGCGAGCCTTGCGCACCTGTATGCGCTGCCGCAGGCAGTGGTGGCCCGAACCGATTATTCCACTGATGGGAGAAAACTTTTTATTTTATTTATGTTTTTCCCTTACGATAATATAGTGATTCATTAAGAGTGTTGAACATAAATGCGCGTGCGCAGCGCACAAGTGCCTGCGCTGCCAAGGGCAGTGGGGACCCGTTGCGACATTTTTTCCAATCACATTGTTTTTTCTCTTTTTTTTTTCGCATGATAAAAATTGATGTAATTTTGAGAATTCATTAATTGTGGTGATCCATTTAAAAATAGTGACCAGCGAAGCGGGCGTAGCCTGCTAGTATATATATATATATTATATATATATATATATATATATATATATATATTGATACTTACAAAATGTTGGTACAAAATGCTTGTAAATTGAAATTCACGTATTTTAAACAATTTTTTAGTTCTAAAGCTTGTAGAGTGGTCAAGAGTTTTTGCTGTGGAAACTGGTAGACGGGAAGTGTCGAGCTCGAACCTAGGCTACGTATATTGGCCTAGACATTCGGTCTTGCTGTTAAGACCAAAGGACTTTGCTAAGGTCTTAGTTTTGGGTATTGAGCTCTCAGTTTGAACCTTTTTAAGGGCATCCTAGCCTATATTAACGAGAGTTTTGGAGATAAACTCCAAGATCTTTCTATCCAGACCTATGACCCTCATGTTGTCAGTTAACCTTAACCCCTACATTGCCACCATTTTTCGTAGTTCGTTTGGTAAACATCGTTAATAGACTATCGTTACCCAATAGTTGAATTCAAGTGTGTTACACCGCCTTTTCATAAATGACTTTACAATTTCGATTTGAGAGATGTTTTGTGAAATAGAAGTGTAAAGAAAATGTTATACTTCATATATTTCAGAGAAACGTTTGTCCCAAAAGCAAAAAGAGTACCAGTAAAAAAAAAAAAAAAAAAAAAAAAAAAAAAAATTAAAGAAAAAAACAGAATGTTTAGGATCACCCTGTAAAAAATTATGCTTGATATATGTTCTCGCAGTAGCATGTGATTATGAAGCTTCTTTTAAATATCTGTATTTATTCGTATGAGACTAGCGCATATATTTATGGAGGTATAAAGTTTTCTCAAAAAACGACCCCCCCCTTTTGTTATTACTGTATGCAGAGTTAAATCTAAAGCAAAACCAATTTCAGAATATTTCACATATTACATTAGACACAAGATAGATACTGCAATCAGAATATAAATATTTTAAATATTTAATGAAATACGAACATTTTTACTAAATAATTTTTAATTGCGCATACGCAAGAAATAACGAAATTTCACTTGCATAATTTATTAGCTAAATCTATTGCTACTTATATGAAAACGCCAAGCCAAATATCGTAAAAATTCAATCGAATAAACTGAATTTCAGTTCCTCTCAACGAAAAGAAAGAAAACGGTGGGAGGTTCATAAATATTTAATTATAGTGCTCACTATATTACCACTGATTGAATTAAAATATAAATTTAGGTTAAACCTTTATAGCGATGCTTCTTTTTGAGAGGAGCTGAAATTCAATTCATTCTATCGACGATAACTTTAAATTTTTACGATATTTGCTTAGCGTTTTCATGCAAATAGCTCTATACATTTGGCTAATAAATTATACAAGTGAAATTTTGTGAAAGTTTGCGCATGCGCAGCTAAAATTATTAAATAAAAAAGCTCGTATTTCATTAGGTATTTAATAATTATAGTCTGATTGCAGCATGTTTTGTCAAATGTAATGAGTCAAATTTCTTAAAAGTAATTTTGCATCGGGTTTAATACCCTGCATGTTATAATCTAAAAAGGATTTTTTTTTCCTTTTTGTTTTCTGTAATTTTTTAAATAAAGTTTTATATCCCCATAAATATATGTGCTAGTCGCATACAAGTGAATACAGATGATTCGAAAAAGTCTCATAATCATCGTACGTTTATTTAATTTATCAAGACGTGAGAACTATTTTTATTTATTTATTTATTTTCTAGACGAAATAAATCAAATGAAAACTTTTTTTTTTTTTTTTTTTTTTTTTTAAATCAGATTAAAAACGTATAAAAAAACAATGAAAAAAAAAAAAAAGTGTGAGACGAAAATTTAAAGAAATTATATAGTAACAATTGCCAAGTAATGAAACCTAAGAAAATTAAGGTAAAGAATCAGTTTTTTTTTTTTTTTTTTTTTTTTCTCTTGCGGTTTTAGATATTCAAATCAAAATGTAACTGTTATATTAAATTAAATAGAATAATTAGATAAGTTAGTGGAAATTATGTTATTTGGCACAATTTTAGAGAAATCTAACAATTGGATAAATGCAAATTTTGTACTCATATGGAATTCATTTATATATCTGCCTTCATAAGTTTTTTTTTTTTTTTTTTTTTTTTTGTCTGGTTTTAAGATAGACCTCGGAACATTTTCAGGAATATTGGTGGTCTTTGACTCTAAATTAAAATCTTTAAAAGACAGATTTATTAGGACAAGAGAGAAGGACTATTTCTTTTAGACAGCAAAGAAACATTGTCATCAGTTTCCAATGTACCATCTTGAATAAAGCAGGCGACATACAACTTCGGCAACATACAGTTAAAGAAAAAAAAAAAAAAAGAAGAAGAAGAAGGGGTGGGTGGGATCTCATTAAAAATTAAATTTTGTTCAGGCCAGAATTTTATTTATTTATTTTATTTTATTTTTTATTATTATTATTATTATTATTTTTTTTTTTTGTTTATTAAAAGATTACTTTCAATCTAATTGCATAAATATACAGAAAACAAAATTACCATAGTTTTATACAGTGTATAATTACTTTACAAACATGTAGATGGCAGCACTACATTATGGACATTCTAACCAGCATCATTATTTCTTTTTTCTTTGCAAATGTTTTTTCTCTTTTAGTTTAGTTTTAATATGCCTATGGTGTAATGATTTAAAAGTTTTAATTAAATATCTTTGTTCAATGGTGCTATTATTATTTTAAAATGTATGTATATTTTTCTTTTTTCAATTATTAAAAATATTTTTTTTCCTTTTCATGTTTTTTTCCTTATTATAATACTTGTTATATATATTATTATAATATATTTACCCGATAATCAATATATAATAATAAATTAAATGGTACTTATTTATTTATTTATTGTATTGGTGGCAGTTCATACTTCTAAGTATTATCAAATTCATACTTTTTATTAATATTCTAAGAAGTAATCAATTGGTTTTCAGAAAAAAGGGTTTATGTACATTTTTTAGTTTAACTACAGTGGCTAGAATAAATTCTAGCCACTGTAGTTTTTATCGGCGATCGCCGGAGAGAGAGTAATAAAAAAAAGTCTGTGTAGTGAGGCCGTGTGTGCTTATGTTATTTAAACCAACTTAAAAAAAAAAAAAAAAAAAAAAGAGTTTATTAATACAGTGATTATAGCAAATTGTGTTATGAGAAAAGTTATCTAAGTGTATTCTTCTAATAAAAAAAGAAAAATCAGCAATACAGTCCAAATGATCCGACGAATACTGGAAGATTATTCTTGGGAATAGGTAAGAGTTCTCTCCCTTACCCTCCTATTTTGTTTGAATTAATTGTTTTTAACATAATTGTATCTGAGATAGAACAATTAAAAATAAGGAAAAAGGCCTTAAAAGTCGCATTAACGCAGCATAAAGATAAAATAATGACTGAAATCAACGATTTCGTCCAGCTAGGGTTGCTAGAAACCAAAACTGATATGTCAACTGACATCAAACTTGTATTCAATTCAATCTTTGAAACGTGCAAACCAGAAGAGTTGGACGATTATATAAAGGAAAAAGATACAATTGAAGATTCAATCGATGAATTGAGAATAATTATAAATCGTAAGTTGATTGAAATGAAAACCGTAACGAAAAGTTCTGTAGCTTCTGTTATAGATACCAGTGAAAAAATTGTTACTCCTGATGTTAAATTACCGACTTTATCGGTACCGTCCTTTAACGGAAAAATTGAAAATTAGATTATGTTCAAAGATATGTTTAGAGCTACCATAATCGAAAATAAAACTATTTCAGAAGCAATGAAACTTCAATATCTCAAGGCAAGTTGCAAAAATGAGGCCTTGAGAATAATAAATTCTATATCCATCTCACAAGGAAACATTCAAAAGGTGTCGTCTTCAAAAAATATTGAAAAAATTATATGTGATTCTACTCTTCATAAAACAGAAGAAAGTGAAAAAATTATCGGCTGAAATGAATTACAGCGACCGCAAAAAATTATCAAAATTAAGCATTTTTGGCGATTTAGCGCTGTTAGGCGATAAGTTTGCCAGCACCGAGATTGCTGCGTACGAACAGAACCGTGTTTTGCTTCTCCGCCAAGTTCTCAAAATCAATCGCCTAACAGTGTGAAGAATTATCGTGGTAGAATTATCGGCCTACTGGAATGTGGGCGCATTCAGATTGAAGTATCGGAGGAACTTGGAATCGCCCAAAGTGTCATCTCTAGACTTTGGAAACGATGGAAATGCCAGTCGACGTTACAGTACAGGTCGGCCCAGAGTTACAACGCTGAATGACGACCGGTATTTGGAAGTAACTGCCAAAAGAAGCAGACGGAGCACAGCATCAGACCTGTCTCGTCAGCTATCTGCAGCTACGGGTACCACAGTTTCAAGGCAAACCGTGTACAGACGTTTAGGAGATATTAGTCTATATGCTCGCAGGCCTGTCAGATGTGTTCCTTTGGCCAGCATTCTCACCTGACTTGAATCCTAAAGAGCATGTGTGGGACATGCTTGGCCGACGAGTTGCAGCCCGTCAACCACCTCCTGCATATGTACCGGAACTCCGGAGAACATTGCTTGCTGAGTGGAGTAATCCCCAAGATCAGATCGATAATTTAATACTCAGCATGCCTAGGCGTTTTACGGACTGTATTTCATCATCTGGGAGACATACAGTCGGTAACTAAAGTATCCGAACACTAGCAAAATTCCTATGTAAAATAAGTACTGTTTTGTTAAATAAATCCTTGTCGAATCATGTTCTTAGACTGACTAAGAACATGATTCGGCAAGGATTTATTTAACAAAACAGTATTAACTCTACTTTTTTTACATAGGAATTTTTGCCAGTGTTCGGATACTTTTGTTACCGACAGTACATTGTATTAACCATCATATCAACCATGTAATGTTAAGTTTTTGTGAGGGAAATATATTTTGTAATTGCTCCAGGGAGCAAAAATCGTAGTTTTTATGAATGGTATTCTACATAAACCACCATTTTTGTTCTTGATCTTTTGTTTAATAAATGGGTTTTATGAATAAGTCATGTTTGTTTTGCTTCTGTTCCTTACAGTACCGATTATACAGTCGGCTGCAAAATTATTCGAGCACTAGCCAATAATTCCTATATTTAAAAAGTACACTTAAGACTGTTTTGCTAAGTAAATCCTTGTCGAATCATGGTCTTAGACTGATTAAGAACAGGACTCGACAAGGATTTATTTAACAAAGCTGTATTAAGTGTACTTTTTTTTGGCAAGGATTATTGCTAGTGCTCGAATAATTTTGCAGCCGACTGTATACTGCAATCAGGATGTAAAAATATTTAATGCCTGGTGAAATATGGACATTTTTACTGAATATTATTTAATTACTGATGCTCAAGGATTAACGAAATATCTCTGCTATAGTATGTTAAATTTTCGAAAAATGACATCGCTTTTGTTTGAGAACCCCGCATGTTTTAAGCAAAAACCGATCATTTTCTTTTTTTTCTTTTTTGAATATTTACACTATTCTCTGAATGAATATTAATAATTAAAAGAAGCATCAAGATCATGTGCTATACAATTTATAGCGTATTTAAAGCATTATTATTTACCCAAACAATTATTTCTTTAATTTCTTATTGGTCCTCTTTTTATTTCCGGGACAAAACCTTCACAAAAATGAATGAGGTAAAATATATTCTTGACTTCCCTAAAGTTTCAGGATTTTACAAAATAAGAATTACAGTTTATATCATTAAAAAAAGAAAATGTAATACAATTAATAATTATTTATATGTTCAATTTGCCCAAGGTTATCCATAAATCTAAACTTGCTTGTTTCTAATAAGACCATGAAATAAAATGAAAACTTTCCTTGGTACATGTAAAAGCTTTCTAAATATTCTAAAACCCATTAAAAAGTCCCCAATGAAGTACACTTTTTTAATGCGAAACTCTACGTTTTAAACCCATATTCGTAGTTTCTTATGCAAGGGTGGTTTTAAATTCGATAACTGTTTTTACAAATCATGGATTATTTTTTTAATGTGAGCAAAAATATCCTAAAATGGTGTTGGTGTCGGTTTTAAAGCTGATTGTCTGCGCTAAGGGTTTTAGAGCGGAGTGGAATGTTGTCCGTGGAAGGGGGTGGCGGGTGCCATTCTAAAGATTCTTAACCTAATGGCTTCGCGAATTAAAAAAAAAAAAAAAAAAAAAAAACCCGGAAAACTCCGAAGGGCTAGGCCTATAAGTACGGCCTGGATTCGAACTGGCACCTTCAGTCCGCACCATCAACTTCGACAACAGAACCTCTCCGCCACTGATGAAGCTCGAATATGATAAGGGATATAGGAGGTTTTAAGCCTTAAAAAAATCTGGAGTGACTCCACTCGACTTTCCGAACATTGAGTAATTAACAGTTTTGTAGATAAAGTAAAGAAAGAGGAGTTGTTAAACAAACAAAAGAGGAAAAACCATAATAGAGTGTTTGAGTATTTTTCTCCATATATTACACGATGTTTTATTTAACGCTACTGAACTTTGAGCCATTAGATCCTAATGACAAAGAATCTTTTGCTGTGTCCCTGTAAAAACCTATAAATGCTAGATTCACCAAAATGCTTATAGTTAGTGGAACAGTAATTTATAATACTCATATAAATTTTCAGCTCAATTGAATAAGGCGTTTAGATGCTATCGTACTTTTAAAAATTTGGTCCCATAGGCCATAATGATAAAGAAATTTACTTTGTGTCCCTGTAAAAAACTGTATGTGCTAGATTCATCAAAATCTATACAGTTGGTGCAACTGTGACCTATAACACGTGTACAAATTTTTTGCTCAGATTAATAGGGCGTTTAGACGCTATCACACTTTTAAAAATTTGGCCCCGTAGGCATAATGATAAAGAATTTTTCTTTGTGTCCATGTAAAAAAACTAAAAGTGCTAGATTATCCAAAATCTATACAGATTGAGTATTTGTGACCTATAATATGTGTATAATTTTTTTGCTCAATTGAATAAGGCGTTTAGTTGCTATCGCACTTTTAAGATTTTGCTCCCATAGGCCATAATGATAAAGAATTTTTCTTTGTGTCCCTGTAAAAAAACTATAAGTGCTAGATTCACCAAAATCTATAGGGTTCGTACTATTGTGACTTACAATATATGTACCAAATTTCAGGATATTCGAACAAAGCGTTTAGACGCTAGCGTGTTCACTCACAGACATACACACATACATACACACATACATACACACACACATACATACATCATCGCAAAAATAGTGAAAACGGACTCATTGGACCTCGAAACGTATAGAAACATCAAAATTTCAAATTCGGATTTTTGACATGATTACAATACTTTCCTCACTATAGTGTTCGGAAAGTAAAAAGAAAGAAGAAAAAGATTTTTTGAAAAATGCACATTTTAGTTTTAATGCTCAAAATTCTAATTGATGCTAATATTGAACTTAATTGCATCGACAAATTTTAGTTATAATTTTTCCAAAAAATCTTTTTTTGCCATTATGACAAGATCTTGAAAAAACTTATTCATCTATTGCTTTCAAACATTGCATACATATTTATAAAAAAGGATATTTACAAAATGAAATAAGGATTTAGAGGTATTTCAAAATTTACTATTTTTGAGTTTAGTTGAATAGATTTTAACGGCGCACTATAGCTACAGTCGGTAACAAAAGTATCTGAACACTAGCAAAAATTCCTATATAAAAAAAGTAGAGTTAATACTGTTTTGTTAAATAAAAACCTTGTCTAATTATGTTCTTAGAGACTGTACGCATTGAGCAACTGGCGATGGTCTGGGATTCATTCTTAGGGGTTGTTTGGAGACATGCCATCACAATTTTGATCATCTGTGGAGGGGATGGCTCCCCCGCTTCGGTTTTAAAAATATGTAAAATTAAAATTTTTAAATTGTTAAAATATTTAAAGATCTTTGTAAAGTTTTTTAACTAAATAAAGTTAGTTTAACTAAATGTTATTCATTCATTTTGTAAATATCCTTTATACAAGCTTGTGTGCAAAGTTTGAAAGTAATAGGTTAAGATGTTTTTTACAAAATCTTACGGAAATTAACAAAAAAGTACTTTTGGGAAAATTAAGAATAAAATTTGTAAATGCAATAAAGTTCAATCTTAACATCGTAGTTACAATTTTGCGTATAACTTTTAAATCAAGACGCGTAGAAGCATAAATGAAAAGCGTTAAAGGTTTCAGAATAGTTTATATATCAACAAATATATATATATACATATATATATATATATATTTAAAGGTGAAAACCTCCTAGACTCCTTAAAGAAGAAACTCTAAACTCGAATAGCCCAAGGAAAAAAATGAGAAAATTTGAGACACAACCCGAAATAATTTTTTAAAGAATAAACAAAATTACGGGCAATCCGTATAACGGAATTGTCAATTATTCAAGATAAATGATTGCTACATTTTCTTTCTTTCTAAATATAAAAAAGTTAAACGCGAAATACTTTAAAAATTTATACACATAAATTTCAACTAATGTTGTTTTTGAAGTTTGCACCTTCGTGAAACACAACGTTTGGCTATTTTCTAAAAAATAATGCAATTCATAGGTTTCATAATCTAGCACTTAAATGGTTATCAGAAGAAAATTAGTTTTGTCCTTGCTGGGAATTATTTCTTCCGTCTTTTTCTGTTTCTAAATTTTATTCACTTGCCCACTCATATATTTTAAAAGTTTAGAAATCAAAGAAAATAGTTTTAAAAAATCCTTCTGTTAAAGAGCAAGAACTATAAAAATAAGTTTCTTTTATAATATGCATTACGTTAGCCAACAATTTTAGCATGGAAGTTGATGATCAATTAATGTTTCAGACATTCATAGAATAGATATTTAATGAATGACGAATTAATTTTTACAAAAGCAAAAAGTGACAGGCTAGAACTGCTTTTGTAAAACATTAATTTGTCTAATCATCAAAATCTGTAATAAAAATGATCAAATTTATTTTAGTTATTCTGGTTTGGTTATACCATACCAATTATGTTACGGGAGACTATTTACTACAATTCATAAAAAAAAAAAAAAAAACTTAATATGTTGAGTGTTTTATTTATAGAACTAGAGTAGCATCAAAACGTCAGTTCTAAGCAATTTCATTATGAGACCGCCCCCTTCCGCTTTTAGATGAAGTACTTGATTTCACCGGCTCGTGCTTTACCGGGACTGACCCCCGAAAACCTCTAGTTTGATCCCGTCTAGGATGCAATGCAGTGCAGGTCACTCATTTATCTCGTTGTTTTATCGTGACCCGCATCCCACCTTAACAGGTGGATACATCGGAGAGAGACTGTCCACAGTCACGAAATGTTTATAACATTGTAAAGGGAGAGAGACCGTTATTTTCTTTCTGGAAGAAGGAGATGCTGCTAATTATAGAGTCTTTAAAGTCTTTTGTCTGCCGATCTTTTGTAAGAAAATTTCCCCCCTCTTTTCCTTTACATTTTTTTCAGTGAAATAATTGTAGAATTAGGTGTTGCAGTGCGTATCTTGTTTTTTCCTTTTTTTTTTTTTTTTTTTTTGAAGAGATAAGCTTAGATTAAATGCTGATAAACTTGATGGAAATTATGACGAATACTGTCTATTTAAGTTATATCTCATATTTACAAAAGGTGGTTCAAAATGTGTGATTACTGTTTTTATTTTGTATAGCAAATAATTAATGTATTCTTTTATGTATATCTATCTATCTATATATGTATTTGGAATTTACTCTTATTTGCAACTCACACTCGCACCACATTCACTGCTAATCACGCGCGAATACGTGATGCCCATATCAATAAATATCAAGTAAGAATATGTTGGTAATGAAAGCGTTTATGTAATATCAACTAAATTTAGAGGAAGATTTCTCCCTATCTAAAATTACTTGAACTTCTATGCTCAGGTTGTCTACAGTGCGTTGCATGAATATAAACGCACCTTAGCTTTAAGAATTAGAATGGTATATAAGAGTAATAAAAAAATGTGAATAGGTGACACTTGATGCAAACTGTATGTGTATTATTCAAGAAATGAAATTACGAGTCAAAACAATGAAAAACCAATATGATTTTTTTAGAAAATAATTTTATTGAATTTATGACAAATATACATGTTGCATGAATTTAAACGCACATGTAAAAAATAAATGACTGAGTAACAAATACTGTATCTAATACTTTGTAAAGCCACCATGGGCTTCTAGAAGAGCCAGTAAACGCCTTGGCATTGAGGTCATCCAAGCTGATTGTCTTCCAAGCTAACAGAATGGCCGATTTTAGTTCATCTTTCATGTTAAACTGCCTTCCGTTTGCGTAAACACGGCGAACCAGATTACCCCATACGTCCTCCATTATGTTTAAATCGGAGCTTTTAGAGGGCCAATCCAGAACTTTAATTTTATTGTCATGGAACCATTTTTTCACGATATGTGCTGTATATACAGATGCACAATCTTGCTGAAAAATATAATTTCTTCCAGATTTTTTGACTGCTTAACGGCGAGGTTCCTTGTGAGCATCTGTACATAATATACAGAGTTCATACTGTTCTCTACGAACTCTAATTCGAAAATCCCTTTAAAACCTATGGCTACTCACACCATGACAGACCCACCTCCAGATTGACGTTTTGAACAGTACATTTCTTCGGTTATCATATCGTGCCAGTAGCTATGAAATCCGTACTGGCCATCGAGATTAAACATTTTTCCTCTAAAAAGATGACTTCTTCCCAATTAAGTCGATCTAGAATCCATTTTCTTGCCCTTTCCAACCACATATCCTTGTGTCTTTGAGTGAGGGGTGGTTTCGCCTTCATTTTCTTAAATTTAATGAATGTTGCAGCTTTGATAGTTCTCCATATGGTTGTCCCATAAACACCCAGCTTGTATTGAGCCTTTATCTTTGCGCAGGAAATATTCTTATTCTTTGCAGTGTTGCATATTCGACATTTGTCGTAACTGGTGAGCTTTCCTATTCGCTTCTTATACGCTTTTTTCCCATAATTTGCTCCTTTCTTTATATAATTTCGCATAAGACTCTCACTTCTTCCGATTCAGCGCCCTATTTCGCGATTGCTAAAGCCTTTACCACGCATTAAAGTCGATTTTTATCCTCTCGTCTACTGTCAAAGTTTTTCCTCTTGCCATCCTGTACAAACTCCGTAAATTTTGCTCTGAAGCATTAAAACGGATTTTAGAGAATTTTAGCAACACGACTATTTGTGTTTTAATTTAATTCCGGTGGCTCTGTTAAATTTTAAACACAAAATACAGAGTGCGTTTAATTTCGTGCAACAAACGAAAAACAGTGAAAAATAAGAAAATGATTAAACATTCATTACATAAGCTTGCATGAGCTTAAACATACTTGCTCAAAGTACCTTATTCAGTTGTTAGTCAAATGCAATAACTGTAAGTCGCATTTCTTCTTTTAAAATTTTAAAAATTCTATTTCTGATTATTGGAAACGGTGCGTTTATATTCATGCAACGCACTGTATTAATTTAATGCATATTTTAGAGTAAATCAGATTTTATAGGACTATATCTAATCTCGATAACCGAATTTGTGTACATTTCTGTTATTTGAATTCTGCAATTCGTTTCGATTCGGTTACATATTTGTCATTTCACAGGGAAGTTGCTAATTGTAGAATCCTAATGATACTTCGAAATGATAATATTGGATTGGTAAGTAAATAATTTCGGTTTTTTGATGTGAAATAAAACTTTATTTTTTTTAAATAAAAAATGAACCTTAATCAGACAAATATTTTCTCTTCTGCTAGATGACCTTTTGCCATCTTTCTAGTAATTTCATGTTTTCGCGCTCATAGAACTTCTGGCTCTTATCAGAAAAAAAATTCAACCAAGTGCGATTTGAGGTAATCATTATTAAGGTACTGAAGTTTTACCATTTAAAAAGTTTTGTACACTTCGAAATAAATGATAATCTGAGGGTGCAAGGTACACTTCGAAATAAATGATAATCTGAGGGTGCAAGGTACACTTCGAAATAAATGATAATCTGAGGGTGCAAGATCGGAGCTATATGAGACATGCAACATCATTTCCTAATCAAGCTCCGATAATTTCGTATGTGTTGCTAAAGATGTCGCATTGTCGTGGTGAACACGATTTCTTTGCAATTTGCCAATTCAGGCATATTTTGTTGATTGCCTTCTTCAGTTTCATAAGCTGTTGGCAATAAACATTTGAGTTGATTGTTTGCTCGCTTGGAAGCAACTTAAAATACATAATGCCTTTGTAATTGCACCAAACTGACAGCACGAGCTTTTTCTGTAATAGAGGAGAGTGTTGTACTTTGGGACACTTGTACCTTGGGACACTGGCAATTTCTAAAAGCCTGTTGGCAATATAAAATTTTTTTTTTATTTCTAAGTGCGACTCTAACAAATAGATAATAGCACGGTAAAAGGCAGCATCAGAAATGATGAACATAGGACTTAGTGAGTGAAAGAATATTTCATCATTTAAAAGAAAATATCTTTCTCATTCTAATTTCGATTTCTGAACCAGTATTTGTAAAATTATTGTACTCAATTTTAAATGGATATTGAACAGAAGATTTTTAAACGTTTTGAATATGAGAATGTAAAGATACCGCATTTCGATTGACCACCATTTTGATTTTATTTAAACGGTGTGATGATTGTTCCTTTGGACAGTAAACCATGTTGTACCTTTGGACATGTTCCAGGGAACATCATATGTCATACACATATCTCAATAATTTAGGTATTATTTTAGTAAAAATATCTTTTAGTATGTTTTAATATAATATTCAATAATAATAATTTAATATAATAATTAATAATCTTTTAATATAACCTCATATATATCCGATAGATCAATTGATTCAACTCAAGTATTATGTGAAGCTGTTGAATCTACAACAGTAAATGCGACAAATGAGTGAACAGCTATATATGTGTAGCATGTTCATCTTCAGATTCTCAAGGTGTGACGTCACCAATAATGATTTGAGCATTTTCCAAAGCTTCAGCTCGAAAAAACAATGACAATAGAAGAAAAGCAAAATCTTGCATTCAACAGATTCTCCTGTAAAATTGAAATTAAAACTGCAAAGCAGAAAACTACTACATCCAGAATGGGGGAAAAGAATCACCTACCTAGCAAATTAGCAGTTCAGAATCTGATATTGATATTAATAAAGCAATTTTATCAAGTATAGATGTTGACAATATTGAATATGATCAAACTACAGATACATTAAAAAAATAGATACAGAAAAATTACTTTTTTTTTTACAAAAATATCTGAAATAATGATAATAATATAAATATATTAACTTCTATGTTTGAACCTCTAGAAACACCCCTTGTTTACGACATTGGTCTGAAGTACTGGAGGTCATTAACAATGATGTTTAAAAGTGCACAGGGGACAGCAACAAATTTATTTATGAATATGAAAATTATGATATTTCATCAGACATTGAGTGCTAAGCACTCACTGAGGTCTGAAGAAGAAATATCACAGTTGACTTTACACCATATAACGTTAAAATAGGAACTTTATCAATACTTGGTTAATTTACGAATAAGATTTGAACTTTCAAATTTATTGTTATTTGTGTAATGCATCTGTAAGTGTATTTTTTTTTTTTTTTTTAATTTAATGCCTTAAAATATATTTTTTTTTCTAATTATTTGCATAAAACTGGTTTAGGCTAAGACTACTGCATGAATTCTGAAGCATGTCCCAAGGTACAACATGGTGTTGTACCATGAGGCAGTTTACACTTCCTACTTAAAATGGTTGGCTTTTTTTTTTTCCCAAACTGTTAAAAGTAACACAAATATATTATAGAGGAGGATGTTGGAGTATTAAAATATTGCCTTTAAAATATATTGCTAACTTCAATTTTAGAAGTTAAAAATTAAAATGTGAAAAGTGGCCCAAGGTGCAACACTCTCCCTAATTCAGCTTTCTTTTGTGCTAGTTCATCACCACTTGGACCGTAATCTTTTACGATTAACCCTTCACTGCATATTTTATCAAATTTGGTACATAATTTATTTTTTTCTGTTAATAATCATTTGAAAATATTTTGTCTTCTCGTACCTGTTTTATCTATTTAGAAACATAAGTGAACGATCAAATAATCACCATTCTGGTTATTTTAAGTGGATAGATGGTAGTGCATGTCAGTCGAACTAGGTAACTTCATATTAGTTTCTTGCTACACATGCCGACATATTTACTAAGTTTTCAGCATTTAAAAGGATTCTTTTATCTTTAATGGTTTTATCAACTGCTCTAATAGGTACATTTAAAATCCCTCATAGAATACTTTTTATTACTTTAAAAAAAAAAAAAAATAGTTATTTCAACTTTGTGTATCAAAAATAGATAGCATAACATTTTTTTTTAGAAAATGGCGAGGAAAAGAATATTAACGCAAAAGGAAATAGAGGACTTAATGAACAGAACCTGGAGTGATGAGAGTGAAGTTGTGTTGGATTTTGGCAGTGATGATCTTTATGGAGTTTAGAACACATGTTGCGAAGACTTTGTGTAAGTACGGTGTAAATAACTCCAATAAACGTGGACGATCTTCACCAAATACAAATGAACAACTTCGCAAGAAATGCCAGAAAGCTTCAGCATGTTATGTCCCACCTTGTGATGTCTGTACAGATGGGACTGGACACTTTTCGACACTTTTTGACAACAGACAACGGTGCAAATATCCCAAATGTGGAAAATTATCATCCATTAAATGTAAAAAATGTGGTGTACTCCTTTGTTTAAATAAGAACAACAACCGTTTCAGATCATTTCACGTGTGAAAGGTAATGTAAAATTTTAAGTCTGTATACATTGTATCAAGAATGATATAAAAAGAAAAATTCCTTCGTTCACGCTGTATCAAATTTGATACATCCATTAAATTCAATTTAATAAAAACACAATTAAATTTAATTTTTTTGTGTGTATTTTTCTGATGTTATATGCGAACTCACGATGCCAAAAATATTTTTTATTTAAAAATTTAAAAAATCGTGCATTGAAGGGTTAATATCAATGTAGACGATGCACTTTTTTCATGAGTAGTGATGATTCATTAAAAAAAAAAAAAAAAAGAATAGTGGATTATATTTAGTTTAAAATGCATATCGAAAAAATTGATTTATTGTATTAAATGAATTTCTTTCAATTCGAATAGAACTAAAATATAGAGCTTCTTAACGCGTCCAAGACACCTTGCATGCGTCCAAGAAACCTTGCATGCGTCCAAGACTCCACGAACAATTAATATATATGTATATAACAAAACAAACATAACACTGTCTATTTGTGCAAACTGCGAATCAAACTTTGGCATAGGCACGAGTGCGGAAACAAAAGTTATCATTAGATGGAAAACTGCTGTTTGAAAATAGAAGACGTAATATATTGAATACACAATTTCAAAACTCGATCCACATCATATTTTGGGACTAGCTGAATTTTGTAAATTGCAATACAGATTTTTTTATGTTTAATATATTTATTGTGTATACTATTTAAAATGTTTGTTTTATATAATAATTTAGAAGGAATATCTGGATTGAATTATTTAAATTAACCAGTTATGGACACTTTTTAAATTTGCTCTATAATGATAAGAATCGCGCAATATTTTTGTTAAGTAAACAAATAAAAATGAAATAATAATGAAAGGATTTTTTTTTTTTTTTTTTGTGTGTGTGTGTGTGGGGGGGGGGGGGGGTGTCCAACAAATAGTATTGTTAATTTACATGTTAGGTAGGTGAGAGTATAAAAAGAGGGATGGGAGTTTGGCGCAGAACGCATATCTCTATTTATAATAACAAACCTTCACTTTGTTAATCTAAGATGCATTAAGATGAAAATTTTTCTTTATAAATAGTGGTATGAAATTTGCGCCAAACTGCCATACCTGTATAAAAAGCACAATTCTAGCAAAAATTCATTTTGTTTTTTTCACATAAAATTAAGATGGCGCCTTTTGCAGAAAATTCTGTTATATTATGGGCTGCATAATCTATGTGCAGTTTAGCAAAGGAACTACTATAAAATAGGAATTAATAAAATAGGAACTATTATAGCATAATTTTTGATTTCTCCACAAATTTTATCTTTCTGTCATCATTGTTATACAAATTATTGAGTTTTCAAAAATTTTAATAATATATACATTATATAATATTATATATAATATAATATTATATATATAATGTATAATAAATATATATAATAATTTTTATAGTGTAGGGGAGACCCGTATACCTAGGGCCGCTTTTTTTTCAATGCCCCAAAACAAAGCCCTTGACCTATTTAAAATTATCAAACTGATATGTGCATATCTTTAGGATTAATTACTTCCAATTGCGATTAATATAAATACTTAAAATAATAAATTCCGGCAAATAGAAGGTTTTTAAAAAAACTTCACTCGTGGCCCTAGGTACAACACCCTCATTGTACCTGGGGCCAGACCTCATTGTACCTAGGGCCATTCTCACAAATTTATATTTCACTTTCTAATGAATAGAAAATAAGCATATAAACATATATTTTATTAAAAAAAAATATCAAGTAATATATTTATTTATCATATAATAATTATCATGTTGTTGCCTTAATTTAAAACACAAATTTTTTCATTCTTTTTTTTCTCTTCCGGATATTCTAACAGAACGTTTTTTTTTTTCTTCAATTTCTTTTTTCTTCTGGAGTGTCTTTTTGATTATTAGATTTCTCTGGTTTTCGGTCACATCTTTTCTTTGATGTGGGGAGTTTTTTTCTAGGTTAAGATTTTGTTTAGGTTCGTACCTGTTAAAGCATGACACACGAAAAGACGTTAGATGTTGAAGGTTTCGAAACTTCAACAGGACACTAAACAGAGACATCCAGTTCTATCATTGTTGGTTCACTTTCTTCCTGGAAAGTCTTTTATTTATTTATTTTTATTTATGGAGGGATTTTGTCTTTCAGTCACATTTGAACTTAAATATTCATCCTCAGTGAATGTGTTTTGATTCATTGGCCATATGCCGGATACACGAAAGCCTGATAGAATGTTTACAGGCGGATAGGATTTGCCAACATATTCAGCAACGTCATATATAGTGATTGGTTTATCAGAGTTTTCCAGCATCCAATTACTACAGGCTATACTGTGTTTCTTAACTCTTTTGCGACCGCTGACGTAGATTCACGTCATTTGAAAATATGAAACTCCACCAGTGGGCGTTTCTTTTGCAATTTGTATATTATTTGTTTCTAAAAAATATACACAATATTCATATTTGTATAATCAGTATACAATGTATGCAAATACTTTGATTAGAGGAGTATGATTATAATGCATATCCATTTGTAATATAAATGTCAATACGGAAAATTTTGTTTTGAAAAATTGTAACTTATGAGTAAAACGCCCACAGGTGGACCTTACTGTCAAAAAGACAAAAACATGCGGTCGCGAAGTATTAAAAGGTCCAAACACACTGGCCCTAGGTACAAGGCAGCTATGTGGCCCTAGGTACAAGTTTTGGTAACTTCATTCAAAATGCCTTCCACTAAAAAATCCACATGCAGAGAAGACTAATTAAATATCTCATTTATTACTCAATATAACAAGCAACATTATACACTAAAAATGAAAGAAAAATATTTGACTTGCCTTTGTAAAATAGCGAAAGAGATGAGCTGCAAAATTTTACTTCAAACCATGTAAATTCGTTTTCTACATGTAACTTGTCAAAACTTTCTCCTCAAATGTTCTAAAGTAGTTGTAAAAGTAGCAATTGGTGTTGTTACTCGCCCAATTGAGTATTAAAACTTAAAATTAAATATTATTCAAATAAAGTGGGGTTGCCCTAGGTACACGGGTCTCCCCTATTAATACCGATTCAATGTTTTCTATTTCCAGAAAATCAACTAAAATACCAAAATTGAATGTAATCCGAAATTATAGAAAAGTAAAGAACCAATAAATTTGAATCTGAAAGTTGAATAATTTTATTTAAAACGAAAAATAACTTGGAATCGAACATGGGGCCTACGACTTAATGTGGTGATAATTTGCTATAAGTCTTAGGTTCGATTCCTGATCCGGAACATTTTTTGCTCTAAATAAAATTATTCAAGTTCAAGTTTAAATTTCAATTTCAAGTTTATTAATTAATCAAATTGAAATGAAAAATCTAATTCTTAAAGTTAAAGGTATGTATATATATATATATATATATATATATATATATATATCTTTCCTCGATTTTTGGGTGTCTCAAAAGGAAAAGTTGCAAATTTAAGACTTACCTACGCCATAAAGACGATTTCTTGATAATGTTAGAAAATAAAGAGATTAGATTTCGGGGCAGCTTTAAAAATTTATTAGTGAAGTTTACTTTTCGATTTTTTCTTTTCTGCCGAAAGTAACCTTTGTGCATTCTGTATACATCTCACGTTCCGTCCAGAGCATGTGCTTGTAAACTTAGGTAAATCAAACAAGGTATATCTTAGTTGTCAGTTTTGAACGGAAGAGGTAGAGCTGCTAGATGTACGCGTGGGTGGAAATCATCCAAAAATAATAGATGAGCTCGGGCTATAAGGTGGCGGTGGTTCATCTTCTTTAGTTTTGTAAAAATGTGAAAAGATCAACTCACGAACTAATGCGTCAGCGCATTAAAAAAAAAAAAAATCTACTGATTATTTACTTGTTGCTGTGTATACATTTAGCAAATTCAATTTTAGAAGCAGTTTATTTCCCAGCATTATGCGTGTATTTCATGTTGTCATGTGTTTCGGTAGTGTTTAGATAAAAAAAAAAAAAAAAAAAAAAAGAATACCTTATAAAACTAGTCTCAAATTAAAGATAGAAATGTGTAATGAATGATTCTTTTCGGAAAAAAAAAACATTTTACAGTCACTATAATATTTACAGATTTAAATATTTACATATACATAATAGTTTACATTTTACAGTCACTATAATATTTACTTATTTATTTATTTACATATTTACATATACATATTTACATATTTACATGTTGCTGTGTATACATTTAGCAAATTCAATTTTAGAAGCAGTTTATTTCCCATCATTATGCGTGTATTTCATGTTGTCATGTGTTTCGGTAGAGTTTAGAAAAAAAAAAAAAAAAAAGAATGCCTTATAAAACTAGTCTCAAATTAAGGATAGAAATGTGTAATGAATGATTCTTTTCGGAAAAAAAAAACATTTTACAGTCACTATAATATTTACAGATTTAAATATTTACATATACATAATAGTTTACATTTTACAGTCACTATAATATTTACATATTTATTTATTTACATATTTACATGTTGCTGTGTATACATTTAGCAAATTCAATTTTAGAAGCAATTTATTTCCCAGCATTATGCGTGTATTTCATGTTGTCATGTGTTTCGGTAGAGTTTAGAAAAAAAAAAAAAAAAAAAAAGAATGCCTTATAAAACTAGTCTCAAATTAAGGATAGAAATGTGTAATGAATGATTCTTTTCGGAAAAAAAAAAAACATTTTACAGTCACTATAATATTTACAGATTTAAATATTTACATATACATAATAGTTTACATTTTACAGTCACTATAATATTTACATATTTATTTATTTACATATTTACATGTTGCTGTGTATACATTTAGCAAATTCAATTTTAGAAGCAATTTATTTCCCAGCATTATGCGTGTATTTCATGTTGTCATGTGTTTCGGTAGAGTTTAGAAAAAAAAAAAAAAAAAAAAAAAGAATGCCTTATAAAACTAGTCTCAAATTAAGGATAGAAATGTGTAATGAATGATTCTTTTCGGAAAAAAAAAACATTTTACAGTCACTATAATATTTACAGATTTAAATATTTACATATACATAATAGTTTACATTTTACAGTCACTATAATATTTACATATTTAGTTATTTACATATTTACATTTACATATTTACATGTTGCTGTGTATACATTTAGCAAATTCAATTTTAGAAGCAGTTTATTTCCCAGCATTATGCGTGTATTTCATGTTGTCATGTGTTTCGGTAGTGTTTAGATAAAAAAAAAAAAAAAGAATACCTTATAAAACTAGTCTCAAATTAAGGATAGAGATGTGTAATGAATGATTCTTTTCGGAAAAAAAAACATTTTACAGTCACTATAATATTTACAGATTTAAATATTTACATATACATAATAGTTTACATTTTACAGTCACTATAATATTTACATATTTATTTATTTACATATTTACATATACATATTTACATATTTACATGTTGCTGTGTATACATTTAGCAAATTCAATTTTAGAAGCAGTTTATTTCCCATCATTATGCGTGTATTTCATGTTGTCATGTGTTTCGGTAGAGTTTAGAAAAAAAAAAAAGAAAAAAAAGAATGCCTTATAAAACTAGTCTCAAATTAAGGATATAAATATGTGATGAATGATTCTTTTGGGGAAAAAACATTTTACAGTCACTATAATAATTGGTAATAATAATTGAATAAATCTATATTGAATATGAGAACATTGTAAGCCAACACCATAAATAAAAGCAAACAGTTGTTTCCAGTCAAAATAAATAAGCACGATATTCACCAGAAGAAAAAAGTAGGTACGAGTTCAATATAAAAACAGCAATGCATCTTTCACTCTGCACTTGTGCCTAATTTTTATCGTCTGATGGAAGGTGATACTTATTAATTTCGACTTGAAACAATTCATATACGTTTTTACAGTATACATTGTTTGTTTGGAAAGTTTTTACTCTTCGTTGACACCAGCTTTTTAAAACAGTCTGTAACTTTTTTTTTTTTGTGTGTGTGTGTGTGTGTGTGCGCGCGCGCGCACGTGTATGATAACGCATTATGGAAAAACATAAAATTTTCTAAAACAAACTTTCATTACAAATGCATACAAAGCCAAAAAAGCGGTTAAAACATAAATATTACTTGCTTAATTTCTTCAACACTATAAAGATAAAACGGTGTAAATCTCAAAATTTTTGCTTATTATTAGCATGTCAGAAATTATCGCTGCAAACTGAGTGCAAAATGTATCTCAAAACCTTTTAGTTTCTTGTATATTAAATAAAAGAAAGTATTGGATTCGTAAAAATTTTAACTTCCATTTTTCGATAGAGTTACATATCAAGCAGAAACGGTCGTTTTGCCAAGCCAAGCTCAGAGAAAAGCAAAACAAACAAACTACCACTAACACAAAGCAGAACGCGCCAATAATAAAATCGACAGAAATAACCCAAGATCGTTAAATGCTTATTATACAGAAACCAACTTTCCCATGTTAAATCGACAAATTTTTTTTCCGTAAAGTTTTAAATATTGGACGAACTAAATATTGCAGTAAAATGAAACAAAAAGTAAAATATTCGTATCAACGAGATCTTTAATTCGAGATAAAAAAGAACTTTCTAAGTTAATAAGTAAAAAAATGGGAGCATTTTCAATTTAGCGTAAAATTAGATGTTTTGACAACTTTTTGAAAAATTTCTTCTTTAAGAAATTTCTTTTTAAAACAAGCTAGAGAATTCATAAATGTGCAGAATTCTTTGAAAACTGGTTTTTCAGATAGACAATTACTTAATCTAGGAACTTTTATAAAATTTAGCTTTTAAAAATCAAAATTTCCTATCTTAATTGCTGAAAAACTGTTAAATATCGCCAAAGAGACATAAATCGCCAAATATGAAATTGCTTCATCTCAGTTTACCCGAAAAATATTAATTTCAAATTGAGCTGCTTTTTCTTTTTATAAGTTATTTTTTTAACCAAAGAATCTTTGCTTTTATTATTTTGTACAATTTTAAATTTTATATCCCTGAAAACAGAAATGAATACATTTTTGAATAACATTTGTTTCAAATCTATAGCTTGAATTGCTGATTTTTTAATATTTTTCATACCTTAGAAAAAGAAAGTCAGTACACGATATAGTATCCAATTTTAATATCCTTCAATTCAATCTGGCAATGATAATTATGATGCATAAAGATTTCTACTTCTTTCTATATAGTATACTAGCAGGCTTTGCCCGCTTCGCTTGTCATTTTATTGAAATGAATTTCGACTTTCGGTTTTTAATGGATTTACACGTTGTAAGAGCTCCTGAAAACAATTTGACTATTTTTAGAAAATTTCTATTTGCGTGTGTGTGTTCTATGTGTGTGGCGAAAGTTTTGTTCCAACTAGATATCAGGAGCTACTGCTCAGAATTACATATAAATTTATATGCAATTGAACCTTGATGTATAATAGCGTTTATCAATATTTGGTGTCAATTGCTCAACATGGTGCTGCTATACAGTGATTGCCGCAATTTCAGAGAAGGCTATATCTGAGTAACTAATACATGGAATTGCATAAATTTACAAATAAATTTACATTGTTACAAATTATAGTGCTTATCAACTTTTGTACCAATATCTCAACATGTGGCGCTGCTATACAGCGATTTTCGCAATTTAAGGAAAGGTTCTGTTGCATATAATGAAACAAAACTTAATATGTGAAAAGGCCATTATGAGACATTATGCTGATTCAATCTCGATGCCTATCGGCCGATAAGTGGAACTCATATACTACAATTTTTTTTTAGAACTGAAAGGATGCCATCTGCATGGTGAAAATTTACTTCCGTTGGACATTTTGTGCAACAATACCTCTCTGAGTTGATAATATTCAGCGTTCATAATGAAAAAAATAATAAATAATTTGTGCTGCGTTAATATGTATAGGAAAATGTAGAAGAAAGTTTTGTGATGGACACGACATACTAGTCTGCATAGAAAACCCATGGATAATGTCTAGCAACCAAAATTATGGAAAGTTTAACGCAAAGAAAACTTTGTAATACAGTTTAACGCAAAGAACAACATCGCACGAAAGCTGAGTTGAAATCCAGGACATATCTGATGTAAAGTATCAGGTTAATTCCAGTAAATATAAAAACTATTTAAAAAAAATAAATGATATCTACAAAAAAGACACTTAAAATGTACAAAAAAGCCAAGCTCAAAGAAAGAGAATTGATTAAAGTTGTGTCTAAAAAGGGTGTGATATCAAATTTCCAAGCTTACATTCAAATACTTATTTAATATTCCCTTTTAACTAAATTTTCACATGTGAATCAAGTGCCTTATGATATGTTGATAGAAATCCTTCTTTCCTGTACTAAATACATCATAGCGTGTTTCTGAAAAATATTATTATTTTTATTTATGTATGATGGGCTTGTCGGCCATCTTTCAAGTAATGAATAAACATTCACACAATTTGAAAGAAGTTTCTTAAAATATATCTCATATAAAATTAATTTTGCTATTCCATTCAGCAGAGACGGAAATATTTCGATAACATGATTTCTTATACTTATTTAGTATTAAGTGCACTTCCATCCTATAAATGCCGGGAATAAAGAATATAAAAATTTAAATTAACGTAAAAACATGAAGGAGAGGGGGGGGGAAGCATAGAAGCTTCCACCCCCCCCCCCCCCCGTTATATTTACCCAATTTGAATTTAGCTTCTTGGAATAAATATTTCGTAAAAATAATATGGTTATTCCATTCAACAGGGGTTGAAATATTCAGATTAAAAAAGAAAAAAAAATGCATTAAAAACATCGCAAAAGCCCCGTTAAGCACACAAGTTTAATCAATTTAAGTTTTAACAGTGTTAAGTTTGACGCACTCCCATCCTCCCATCCTATAAATATTTCTCATTGCGCAGCACTAGTGCGATATAAAACTCAATTAACCAACCAATCAACCAACTCATCCTATAATTGATGAGATTTATAGAATTCAAACTAACGTAAAACTTTGAAAGATGGCCGCCAAGCCCATCATACATAAATAAAAATAATAATATTTTTCAGAAACACGCTATGATGTATTTAGTACAGGAAAGAAGGATTTCTATCAACATATCATAAGGCACTTGATTCACATGTGAAAATTTAGTTAAAAGGGAATATTAAATAAGTATTTGAATGTAAGCTTGGGAATTTGATATCACACCCTTTTTAGACACAACTTTAATCAATTCTCTTTCTTTGAGCTTGGCTTTTTTGTACATTTTAAGTGTCTTTTTTGTAGATTTTGAGATAACTTGAACGAGATTTGACCATTTTTAGAAAGCGCCTGTCTATCTCTGTGAGTGAGAGAGACAAAAATTTTGTGGCAGCTCTAGATCAAGAACTGATGAACCGAATTTGATGAAAATTCATATTTTGTCGTACTTTCATATAAATTCGTGTCCATCATCTTCAAGTGCATATCCCTACAAATGACGCCCTCGTTCCATTTTTTTCATGATCTTTAGTATGAACGAAATTTAGTAGGACAAAATTTCGTATAAATGTAGACAATTAGCATTAAAAAGAAAAAAAAAAAAAAAAAAAAAAAAAAAAACAATAATTTGGAAATTGACAAAAATTATTTCTAATAATAATAGTCGACTAGGATAAACGTTTGTTTGTACTTTTAGGAGTATTGTTCCCTCCCTCCCTCCCCTCTCAAGTGTGACAAGTACGCTCCTCTCCTCGGAGTTGTAAACTTTCGATATGAGTATTTTTTTTTTTAAATGAATTCATCGATACCTTTAAAACGAATAGTTGAACAATGCAATTGAAATAATTTTCCTTTTTTTTTTTTTTTTTAATCATTATTACAAATTTCACTTTTTTTTTTTTTTTTTTCGTTTTTACAACATAAAATACAGCGGAGACTATTTTGGTTTTAATTACGTGATGAATTCGCTTAAAAAATATAGAGGAAGGTCGTGTAATTACATACTAGTTTTTATATATATTGCAAAAATGATTGTAATTTGTAATTATACATTATTGACTGTAATTTTACAGCAAAGAAAGCTGGTACTCTAACCGCCAGCAAAATTTACAGTTTTTTTCATAGAACGAAGGGTACAGTCGGTAACAAAAGTGTCCGAACACTAGCAAAAATTCCTATATAAAAAAAGTACGCTTAATACAGTTTTGCTAAATAAATAAATTTGCTAAATAAATAATTTTTTTTGCTAAATAATAAATTTGCTTAATACAGTTTTGCTTAGACTGACTAAGAACAGGATTCGACAAGGATTTGTTTAGCAAAACAGGATTAAGTGTACTCTTTTTATATAGGAATTTTTGTTAGTGTTCGGACACTTTTGTTACCGACTGTACATCACACACTTTAAAACTGTTTGGAACGCTCTTTTGCAGAGAATGAGACGTTTTCGATTTAAATGTTTCGATATAATGTTCTGTAACATTATTTAAAAGTTAAAAAAAAAAAAAAAAAAAAAAAAAAAAAAAAAGCTTTTTTTTTGATAAATTGCTTAGTGAATCGAGTTCTATTGTTAGTTCATTTGTTTTAAAAATATAAGTAAATTATGTGCAAATTATTAGTTGATATTACAAAAAATAAATAAATAAATGAATAAATAAATAAAATAAAATAAAATAATAGTATTAAGTGAATTTATAGTAATTTGTTTTTGAAAATTTATAGGTAGAATATTCCCAGAAGAAATAGCTGGTTCAAATTTTACACAAAGCAATTTAAATATAGATTTTTATTTTCATGACACGTAATCTTAAAATATTTTCTATTCCTACACTATCTGCCAATAAGTATTTGGACAATTTCGAATTAGACGTTTTGTCATATACCTAGAAAAGTTCTTTAGAAAACATTTTGAAACTTTGGGAATAGGAAGAACATGTTATACCTCATATATTGCAGTAAAAGCTTTCTCCTGAAGAAAAAAAGGGGATCAGTAACAAATTAAACAAAAATCAAAATGTTTTGGATCACCCTGTAAAAAGTAAAGCTTGAAATGCGTTTCGGCTATAACATTTGATTATGAAAATTCTTCTAATTATCTATATAAATTTTTATGAGGCTACCACATATATTCATGGGAATATAATGCTTTCTTTAAAAAATTGAAAAAAAAAAAATCTTTTTAAATTATAACAAGTAGGGTATTAGACCCAGTAAGAAGCCATTTTTAGGAAACTTGGCATACTACATTAGCCACAAAATACTGCAATCAGAAAGCAAAAATTTTAAATATCTTACGAAATATGAGCAGTTTTACTAAATTAATTTTTAGCTACGCATGCGCATGATTTAGCGAATTTTGATTTGCATAATATAATAGCCAATAGTATTTAGCTACTTGTTGGAAAATCCCAAACAAATATCGTATAATTTCCGGTGGCGGCTCGTGCACCGAAAATTGGTGAAGAGGCACACTGTATTTTACGCTGTATTCATTTATAGAATATAAATTTACATTTAAATAAGTATTTTTAGTTAATTTAAGTTAAGACCATGCTTAATAAAAATTATGATTAAAAATACTTAAATATTACTTTTGAGCTCTTCACCTATTTTCGGTTCACGAGCCGCCACTGGTAATTTCAAAGAATATGAAAGATAGAATAAACGGAATTTCACTTCTTCTCAAGGAAAAAAAAAAAAAAAAAAAAAAAAATAATAATAATCTGGCGTGTCACTCACACGACTTTCTCTTACCCTGAAATTTAATACTATAAATACAGGTTGCAGATTAATAGGTAAAATAACGAGTACTGGTTATGTGAACCTATGTTAAACAATTCATATTAGGCTTTTGAAGAGTTTTATATGATAATTAGTTCTGTGTGAGGGGGGCTACCGTCCCCCTGCACCCCCCGTTTTATTAATGCACCTACATTTATATAGAATTTAATTCGGTTATTAAAAAATATTTCTCTTTTTAAAAAATAATTTATTAAAATTATTATTTAAAAAAAATTATCTTTTATGATAAGGCAGATGATTTCCATATTAGAGAAGTAGTATAACACCAAATATCCAAAAAAAGTCCATTTTATTCTCAATATTTAAAAAAAAAAAGTACAATTTTTTTTCCAAGTTTTTTTTTCGTTAAAAGTAAAAAAAATCGAGAACTTTGTTTCAAATTATCGCAGATCGATGGTTCAAACATTCGTTTTAAAGGTATTGGCGAGCTCTTTTGAAAGATACCCATCATGAAAATTTACTCCCCTCAAGGGGAGACTTCCCACCCCAGGGGGAGGCGAGGCTCCTACATACACAAAATTTTTTTCCCAGTTAACTGACTCTATTACAAAAAATATATATTTGTTTCATTTGGTTTAGTGCAGTCTATAGATGTTAAACTCTATTTTCCTGCAACTTCCCCCCATAGACGTAATGTATTAGAATTCTCTTGATTATCCCTGTACACGAACCATTTGCTTGATCTTAACGAAAAGCTTACTGTAGCATCCCTATGTGATACACATTTAGAATACCAAGTTTGAACTTTCTGCCATAATTTGTTTTTGAGATATGCTGATAACAGACAGACACACAGACATACACACAGACACAGACACACACACACACACACAGACACACACACAGACCATTTGCTAGAAACATGATTTTCGTATTCAGGGGACCTCAAAACGTGTAAATATAACAAAATCTCGCGTTCGAAAATTTGACCCAAAAACAATACTTTCTCTACCTTACGGGTAAGAGAAAGTAAATAATCTAGTGTGGCACCCACACGACTCTCTCTTACCCTGAAATTTAATAAATACAGGTTGCAGATTAAAAGGTAAGATAACGAGTACTGTAATGTAAACCTGCGTTAAGCAATTCATATTAGGCTTCTGAAGAGTTTTATATGATAATTAGTTCTGTGTGAGGGGGGGCTACCGCCCCCCCTCAACCCCCCGTTTCATTAATGCACCTACATTTATATAGAATTTAATTCGGTTATTAATAAATAATTCTGTTTTTAAAAAATAATTTATTGATATTATTATTTTAAAAAATTATCTTTTATGATAATGCAGACGATTTCCATATTAGAGAAATAGTATAACACCAAATATCCAAAAAAAAGCCCATTTTATTCTTAATATTAAAAAAAAAAAAAAAAAAAAAGAAAGAAAACGATTTTTTTTTCTAAGTTTTTTTTTTTTTTTTTTTTTTTTTTTTTTTTTTTTTGTGAAAAGTAAAAAAAAAATCGATAACTTTGTTTTAAATTATCGCATATCGATGGTTCAACCATTCGTTTTAAAGGTATTTGCGAGCTCTTTTGAAAGATACCCATCATGAAAATTTACTCAACTCGAGGGGGGACTTCCCCCCAGGGGGGGAGGCGAGGCTCCTACATACACAAAATTTTTTTCCCAGTTAACTATCTCTATTACAAAAAGTATATATTCGTTTCATTTGGTTTAGTGCAGTCTATAGACGTTAAACTCTATTTACCTGCAATTTCCCCCATAGACGTAATGTATTAGAATTATCTTGATTGTCCCTGTACACGAACCATTTGCTTGATCTTAACGAAAAGCTTACTGTAGCATCCTTATATGATACCCATTTAGAATACCAAGTTTGAACTTTCTGCCATAATTTGTTTTTGAGATATGCTGATAACAGACAGACACACAGACATACACACAGACCATTTGCTAAAAACATGATTTTCGTATTCAGGGGACCTCAAAACGTGTAAATATAACAAAATCTCGCGTTCGAAAATTTGAGATAAAAACAATACTTTCTCTACCTTATGGGTAAGAGAAAGTAAAAAGTTGATGATAATGGGTTTTATCAATATTTATCTACAATCAGCGAACACCGTATTACCATTGGGCATTGATTGAATCAAAACAAAAATGTAAGTAAAATGCCTTAGCTTTGATTTTGAGAGAATTGAGCAATTAAAAAAAAAAAAAAAAAAAAAAAAACATTATGCCTACATGAATATATGTGGTAGCCTCAATTTTTTTTTTTTTTTTTTTTTTTTTTAATACTGATAGTAAAGCAAAACGCATTTAAAGCATTATTTTCTATACAGTAGTCCAAAACATTTTGACTTTTGTTTAATTTTTTACTAGTCCCCTTTTCCGCTTCAGAACATAACTTTTTCTGAAATATATGAGGTATAAGATGTTTTTTACACTACCAAAGTTTCAAGGTGATTCCTAAAGAACTTTTTTAGATATTTGACAAAACGTTTAAATTCGAAAGTGTTCAAATACTTATTGGTAGATAGTGTACATTCATGAATTTTTCCTTTTCTGCCATATTAATTGGTGAAATATTATCTTTCGCGTTATAGAAATTTTTAACGGTAGGAAAAACTTCTAGAATTTTTCAGTAGCTTAATAATAATATTTTAAGTTTTCTTGCGTGAAAGAATAGAAATAATTTTGTCGTAACGTTGAAAATAATTAAATCTACTGTTGTTGTTAGCCAAATACCGTGTCATTCTAAGAGGAAGTTTGGTATTCAAATTACTCATTACCTTCTTGTTTTTCCCATTTAACTCTGTTTTGACATTTAGAAAAATCAAAACAGTTCAAATTCAAAAATTGATTTTTAAAATTTTTAATATTTCGTTTAGACGCTTTAAAATGAGAAAAATGAATTAAGCACATTTTTTAAATTTTGAAACTACAAAATGAATTATTATTATTATTATTATTATTATTATTATTATTAAATCAATTTTTGGAAAACATGAATTACTTTAATGGTTGTGAATTTTCTGAATGTGAAAACGAAATTAAATATATTAGACATGCATTCGATAATAAGTACTTTGCGTAAAAAATTTTCCCATCATGGAAATTTTGGTTAAACAACCAAAACCCCAACATGGCATTTGGTTGTTGGGGACGATAGTTGACGGAAAGTCCCTCTAGTGGCGAAGTAAAAAAACATAGATTTTCTTAGAACCCATATTGGTTTAATATCTATTAAACTATATTTCTTTTTTCTTTTTTTTTTATAGAAAATATACTTTCTTGTTTTCTTCTATTTTTTTTCCTCTTAGACCCTTATTTAGTTCAATATCAATTAAACTATATTTCTCTTTTTTGAAAACATATACTTTCTAACTTTTTTCTTTTAATATTTTTTTCCTCTTAGTAGACATATTATATTTTATATAAAGTAAAATTTAATAATATCCAAATACAGTTTTACCCTTTTTTACTTTCTCTTACCCATAAGGTAGAGAAAGTATTGTTTTTGGCTCAAACTTTCGAACGCGTGATTTTGTTATATTTACACGTTTTGAGGTCCCCTGAATACGAAAATCATGTTTTTAGCAAACGGTCTGTGTGTATGTCTGTGTGTGTGTGTGTGTGTCTGTGTGTGTGTCTGTCTGTTATCAGCATATCTCAAAAACAAATTATGGTAGAAAGTTCAAACTTGGTATTCTAAATGTGTATCATATAGGGATGCTACAGTAAGCTTTTCGTTAAGATCAAGCAAATGGTTCGTGTACAGGGACAATCAAGAGAATTTTAATGCATTACGTCTATGGGGGAAATTGAAGGTAAGTAGAGTTTAACGTCTATAGATTGCACTAAACCAAATGAAACGAATATATATATATTGTAATAGAGATAGTTAACTGGGAAAAAAATTTTGTGCATGAAGGAGCCTCGCCTCCCCCCCTGGGGGGGAAGCCCCCCTCGAGGGGAGTAAATTTTCATGATGGGTATCTTTCAAAAGAGCTCGCTAATACCTTTAAAACAAATGGTTGAACCATCGATCTGCGATAATTTAAAACAAAGTTATCGATTTTTTTTACTTTTAACAAAAAAAAAAAAAAAAAAAAACTTAGAAGAAAAAAAAAAAAAAAAAAAAAAAAAATCGATTTTTTTTTTTTTTTTTTTTTTTTTTTTTTTTTTTTTTTTTTAAATATTGAGAATAAAATGGACTTTTTTTGGATATTTGTTGTTATACTACTGCTCTAATATGGAAATCGTCTGCATTATCATAAAAGATAATTCTTTTAAATAATAATTTTAATAAATTATTTTTTAAAAACAGAACTATTTTTTAATAACCGAATTAAATTCTATATAAATGTAGGTGCATTAATGAAACGGGGGGTTGAGGGGGGTGGTCGCCTCCCTCACACAGAACTAATTATCATATAAAACTCCTCAGAAGCCTAATATGAATTGTTTAACACAGGTGTACATAAAAGTACTCGTTATCTTACCTTTCAATCTGCAACCAGTATTTATAGTAATTTACTTTCTCTTAACCATAAGGTAGAGAAAGTATTGTTTTGGGGTCAAATTTTCGAACGCGAGATTTTGTTATATTTACACGTTTCGAGGTCTCCTGAATACGAAAATCATGTTTTTAGCAAATGGTCTGTGCGTATGTCTGTGCGTCTGTGTGTCTGTGTGTTTTTATCAGCATATCTCAAGAACAAATAGTAGCAGACATTCCAAACTTGGTATTTTAAGTTTGTATCAAATATAGATGCTACAGTAAGCTTTTCGTTAAGATCAAGCAAATGGTTCGTGTACAGGGACAATCAAGAGAATTCTAATACATTACGTCCATGGGTGAAATTGCAGGTAAGTAGAGTTTAACGTCTATAGACTGCACTAAACCAAATGAAACGCATATATATATATATATATATATATTGTAATAGAGATAGTCAACTGGGAAAAAAAAATTGTGTATGTAGGAGCCTCGCCTCCCTCCCTGGGGGGGGGGGACGCCCCCCCCCCGAGGGGAGTAAATTTTCGTGATGGGTATCTTTCAAAAGAGCTCGCCAATACCTTTAAAACGAATGGTTGAACCATCGATCTGCGATAATTTAAAACAAAGTTATCGATTTTTTATTACTTTTAACGAAAAAAAAAATATATTGAGAATAAAATGGGCTTTTTTTGGATATTTAGTGTTATACTACTTCTTCAATATGGAGATCGTCTGAATTATCATAAAAGATAATTTTTTTAAATAATAATTTTAATAAATTATTTTTTAAAAACAGAATTATTTTTTAATAACCCAATTAAATTTTATATAAATCTATGTGCATTAATGAAACGGGGGGTTGAGGGGTGCGGTAGCCCCCCCTCACACAGAATTAATTATCATATAAAACTCTTCCGAAGCCTAATTTGAAATGTTTAACATAGGTTTACATAACATCGTTATCTTACCTCTTAATCTCCAACCTGTATTTGTAGTATTAAATTTCAGGGTAAGAGAAAGTCGTGTGAGTGACACACCAGATTATTTATTTTATATTAAGACCTTGAATAAATTCTTGTTGTTTCCTAACAGACGGCATTACTAGAATTGCGTGCATGCAATTTCAGATGGTAACGCATCTACAAAGAAGTAGGGGAGAGGGGGGATGAATGGGACATTTTCCATGTTTTTATTGATAACGTTGGCCATATGTAATTCAGAATTTTGTAACATTGCACATAAGTACACTTCAGTAATCAGTTACATATAAACATACTAACTTTAATAAAAAGTTATCATTTTTAATTAATAATATATATATATATATATATATATTTACATGCATGTGCATTGTCCCATTCATCCCCACCTATGGAGATGAATGGAACATGACTGGGGATGAATGGGACAGGACTGAAATTAACAAATAAAAGAAAACAAAATGGAAAGTAAATAAATTTTTAAAGTTAAATTGGTTTATGTGATTTTATTACACACTATGAATTTACTGAAATTAACATAAACTGATGTATTGACTCAAAGACGTAAACGTCAAAAGACAAACGTCCTTTGGTTCGCACAGTTTTTAGTGCTCTAGGCTTTCGTATTTTAATCTAATAAGACCTAATCTAAAAATAAATAAATAAATAAGACACTAGAAAGAGATAATCATTATAATAGAGTACAAATTATCCAGATAAATTTTTGTTTCCGACTGATCGGGAAAATCAGTATTCTATTGTGTAATACATTAATAATCACCAGGATTTATTTAATTAGCTTGATTGAAATTGGGATTTTAATCAAATTATTATTAGTTTATTTATTTATTTATTTATTTTTAATTATTGATATAAGTTGCATTGAATATTCTAACTCATAATTTTTTAAATTATAATTATTATTAAAAAAAAAAAAAAAAAAATTAGAACAATTAATTTCAATTTTTTTTTCTAAGTCCACAAAATTAAGAATCCTGATAATCAATAATGATAATTTACATTTTAATATAATTCTTGTGTAAAATTTTAAATTAGTACATATTGGGGAATGTCCCATTCATCCCAATCATCACATGATCATATAAAACAGAAAATAGGCTTAATGAGCAATTGTGAATATTCTTCTTGAATATCATAAACACAGTAAAAGAATATGCCTTTTCACCATATAAGAGTCATATTAACTTTAAGCAAATAGTTAATGTCTTAACTACTATACCTAACTGAATCAGCAAAAACTTACTTTGCCAGCTGAAGAAGACACTTTAATTTTTTTTCTGGCCTTCTATGGATAGCACAATTCTGAAACTACACTTGATGAATGATCACAGTGCTGCCATACATCAGAAAAAATGTCAAGTTTCTGGTGCTTGCAAAACATAAAAATCTAGCTATTGTCCCATTCATCCTGCGTCCCATTCAACCTCACTCTATCCTACTGTCGGTAAGGTTGAACTTCAGTGTATGCCAGTTCACCACAGTGTAAACATCGTTCTTTTTTCTTAATTCTAAAAATGTCGAGTTTTGCGCTCAAAAGAAATCCGCAGCTGAAGCGCACAGAACTCTTGTTCAGACTTATGTTGAGTATATGCTCTGTCGGAAACGACATGCAGAGATTGGTTTCGACGCTTTGAAAATAATGATTTTGATCTTGGAAATAAAGAACGCTTTGGCGCACCGAAAAAGTTTGAAGACGAGGAATTGGAAAAATTAATTAATGAAGACCCATATCAGACGCTAACTGAATTTGTAAAATCATTACTAGTAGATGACACAATAGTTTCGAAACGCTTGAAAGCATTAGGAATGGATTGGATGCCGTAAGGAAAAAAAAAAAAAAAAAAAAAAAAAAAAAAACAGTGAGAATTTATTTAAGGTCCTAATACATATTTATTCATATTCATATACATTTCATCACACACATTCATCATTCATATACGTTTCCATTATTGATATAAAGGATTTCACCATGTTTTTATTAATTCGCTTTCTTGTTTGTTTATTTGTCCAGTTACAAATCTTGTAATCGATTTTTAACTAACTTCCCGACTAGCTAGACATTTGAAACTTTTAGAATAACTCAGAACACGATGACAATGCATTCTTTTAATACTTTTATTCACTTAATAAAGGTTTGAAAAATTCTTATAATTGCTCTCTTTATTACGCATTTGATCATTTTCTTTCAAGTTGATTGGATAATTCATCAAAAATTTTTAAAAAGTATTTATTAATACATAGAATTGTCAAGTTTATAGGATTCAACAGAAAATTTAAAAGCGTGGTATGTAAAAAGTTCTTTTTATCTTGTAATTATTTAACTTATTTTACCTGGTCTTTGATCAATAATTCCAAATGAAGCTATTTTGATAGTATCTCTTGAAAAAACATATTTACAGTCCCATATTTGGTTTTTCATATCTCACTTATGTTTTTCAGATTTTTACCAAAAGTTGGCAAAATCATCACACTCATACACACTGACGAATTGCCAAAAAGCACTTTTTTGGATTCAGGAGACCTTGAAACATGTAAATCAGGTGAATTCGGCAAAAAATGTAAGAAATAGTAAATGAGTTCAAAGACTGAACGGATTGGTATATGGCCATGCAATGCCCTGCTTGTGAACAAAACTGGCAGGGCAAGTATAAAATATCAACTTTCTTGATTCCATAGTTTTAAGCACTTCTACAGTCAGCAGTACAAAAAATATTTGCATCCGTGCAAACTACCCGTGCCGTTTGATAGTTTCATTGCTTGTCAAATAAAGTAAAAGTCCGACATTTTAAATATCTAAAAGTTGTTTATGTCTTCTATTTGGATGTAGAAAATGACAATCAAGCCTTTTAATCTATTTAAATGTCTTTTTGTTGTATGACGTGAATTTGTAGTTAGTTTTTAACGGTCAACAAACAGTAAGTGGTCATATTGATTTAATTATTTCTTTGTCGTAGCCAGATTTTATTACCACTGAATAGTCATTTGCAATAAACGATAAGAAAGTCTACTATTGAAAAATATTCATTTTTATTCACATCTGAAATATTTTCTTCAATATAAATTTAACCAAGTTTTGCAAATTAGTAACGAAGTTCCATATAACAAGTAAGTTTTACTTACTTTTTTTTCCATTCTTTTTCTTTTCTTTTTCTTTCTTTCTTTCTTTTTTTTTTTTCCCTTGGACTTATTTTATCTGCTATTTAATTTTTACATTCTGCATTTTAATGTAATGAAAATAAGTCTTAAATGAATCAGTTTAGTTTTTCTCCAATATGCATTCTGGCTGAGTCACACTGATTAATGTCAATTTTTATGAGCGTATTCTTATTGTAAAGCTTTAATACAAATGAGAAAAAATTTTCGTTAAAACAGAAAGCTTAAAGTTTTTTTTTTTTTTTTTTTTTTTTTTTTTTTTTTTTGGGGGGGGGGGGGGGGGAGGAGGAGGAGCGGGTTAGGTTTTAATGAAACTACATGGTCATAGTAGAGAATTCCACTAGCTTAATCAAATTACAATATCCCAAATTTATTTAGTTTTACACATCAATACTTTAATTTTTTTTCTCTGTTCATAAATTTTATAAGCCTCACCAATGGCAGCGATATTCCGCTTTCAAACCTAGTTGACTCAATGAGAAATCAAGATTTTCTGCTCTCAAAAGAGGTAGATGGGAGATGCTGGGTTCGAACTCTGTTCGCGTTCGTCGGCCTAGGCTTTTAGAGTTTTCTGTGTTAATCTCCAAAGCTGGCGTGAATACGAGCTAGCCCCCCCCCCTTGAAAGACCCCCATGGTGTAGGTTTTGGTGTTGGTGTAGAAGTTAATGCCGATTGACAGCACTTGGGTCCTAGGCCTGGGTAGAATGCCCTCCGCGTGGTATTTTTAAGGGTCCCCAGTTAGTAGTTATGCGAGTTTCGGAGAAAAACACGGAAAACTTCAAACGGTTAAGTCGATGAGTGCGAGGTGGCGATCGAACCCAGAACTTCCCGTCTACCAGCTTCAACAGCAACCACTGTGTGTGTGTGTGTGGGGGGGGGATCCCACAAAGAGTACTGCAGCCAATCCCAGAACTGTTTAATAGTTAACCGGACTTAACCCAACATGAACACCACCACCTCAAATCTGATAGATGGGATGTGCCAGATTCGAACCCAAGGCGCGCTTGTCGGCCTAATCATTAAGATTTTCCGTAGTTTTCTCTGAAACTCCCGTGAATAGGGACTAGGACCCCTTATAAAGATTCTCACAGAAGGCACTCCACCTAGGCCTAGAACTCTCACGTAATAAATTGGCCTTAACCTCAACACCAAAACGCCATAAAATTTATATCACTGTTACGACAAAATCGTACTCAAATTGCTCTCTAAATAAAAAGAATTTTACACGTAACATTAGTTGAAATAATCATCATTAAAATTAGATTACTTATTAACAGACATTCTAATCTTTTGTTAATTTAATGGAACTTTTTGTAATCTAGAATGGAAAATACAATTTGTTATAACATATAACAATTCTTCTTTTTGAGATTATTTAATTTATGAATGAATGCTTTTAAATTCATTAACTTATCATTTATTCTCCAATGTTTTATACTGGAATTTTTTGGATATTGCTTCAGTGTGTATATCAGTTTTAATAGCAAGTTATTTTATTTTATTTTTTTTCTTTAATATATTATTATTATTATTATTATTTCCCTGAGAATTTTCTGAATAATTCATTTAATTTTTTCGTTATTTTTTCGATCTTTTATTTTTTAAAGTCTGTTCTGTGTATTTTTTAACAAATACAGATTGCGTATTCTACGTATTTTTCTATTACTTTTCTGCGTAGGGGGTGAAATTATGTGTGTAAATTTTTACATGTTAAATATAATTATATATATTTGTATATTTTTATTTAGTACCAGTGCTTCCTTGTAATTTCACGACATGTTTTTTTTTATTTTTGTAATAACTTACAAAATGTCATTATCATTATTTATCTTTATTATTACTAAATTTATTTTTTAATAAAGGAAACAATAGCTTTTACCTCTTTCTTATTTATTCTCATTTCATTAGAAAGATTTTTAGTGTTCAATTTCACTCATAGAGGGAGCTACTAAACAATAATTTTTGTGCGTTTCCAAGTTTTGGAGCGGCAGATATGAAGTTATTTTTCTTTATTTCTTTTCTATTTAAAAGTTTACTATTTTTATAATAACTTCTTTTGAAAAGGCATTATCATATAAATTTTGTAAACATGAAATCATAATAATTGCGCTTTAATAAAGATTTTTAAATGATTAATTTAGAAATTATAATATAACTCTAATAGATGTTTTATTTTCAAACTTAATAACACTGCTCGGCATGAAAATTACCCCGACAGCCTTTTTGAAAATTGTTATGTAAAATGACCTACTGAATCCGAATATGATGGCCATTTTGCCCTATTACCCACCGTGTTTGGGGGATGCCCCCCCTTTCCCCATTTTTACCACTTTTCGGTAATTTTATGGCTATAAATTTTATTTATAGTAGAGAAAAGAAATATTTTAACTGTTAAATATCTTCTGAGGGCCTACAGAGATGAAAAATTCTATTACATGAACATTTGCAGCAAGGGGAAGATTTAGGGGGGGGGGGGGAGAGGGAGAAGATTTGCCACTGAAATTATAAGTTACATTTATTATATTTTATTAATCAATTATTATTATCACTTATTACATATTATATATATTTTTATTTTTAAGTGTTAAAATAATTCTTTTTCATTCTCCAAATCAAATTCATGGCCATAAAATTACCGAACAGTGATAAAAATTGGGGAAGGGGGTGACGCCCCGAGAAAACGGCGGGTGATGGGGAAAAATGGGGGTCATATTCGGCTTTAGGAGGTCATTTTACACAAGAGTCAATAGGAATGGTATCAGGGTCTCGATAAAAAAAAAAAAAAAAATTAGTTTTATACCAGAAAATTTAATTAACAGACAAAGATATAGTTGTAAGCAGCAATTCTTCATAGAAACAAAGCTTCCAACATCCTAATTCATAATCCGGAGGATTGTTAGTGCCCGCCTTTTATTTTCATACCAGTCATTTTTTAGAGTACCTTTTTTTCTTATTCATCTGAAAATGATGTCCAAAAAAGGGTGGGTATTAATAATACTCCGGATTAGGTTGGCAGCTATGTAGAAATATAGCTTTATCTCTTAATTAAAAATTTTGAAGTAAAATTGCTTTATTATACTTGCGGATTATACACAGAAAAATACGGTATTGGAGTCTCGGTTTCAATATACTGTGGTCTATTATCTTATCTGAGTTTAGATAAAAGTGTAAAAACATCTTAATAATAATAATAATAATAATAATAATAATAATAATATAATCTTTAAAAATAAATATACTCGGGTTCGGAAAAATAACTGTATTGGGCAAATACAATAAGATTGTAAATGTATTTTAATGATTTACCCTTCTTTTGATTTACAGTTTAACAATAGTAATAAGGATAATGAAAGTTTTGTAACATTTCATAAAACGTACGGTTAATGATAAAAACTGGTTTTGAGTGTCTAAAACATGTTAAATTGGCGAACATTTTTTAATAACATTTCAAAATAGTTGTATAATATTTCATATTTTCAAAATACAAGGATGGAACACGGGCGCAGAATTCATGCCGATATTTGTTTAAAAAAATTCTCTATCTATAATAATGTTAAATTAAGAAGTAGAAAATTTTGTTACAATGATAGTGGTAAGAGTTCTGCGCCCGTGTTCCATCCCTGAAAATATCATCAGTATGTTGTCTTTTTACTTCAAAATTATAAATTTCCACGTTTTGGTTGAAATGTGATGTAGGGAAAACTAAAAGTTAAATTTAAATAGTAAAAAAAAAAAAAAAAAAAAAAAAATAATAATAATCTGGTGTGTCACCCACACGACTTTCTCTTACCATGAAATTTAATGCTATAAATACAGGTTGCAGATTAAAAAGTAAGATAACGAGTACTGTAATGTAAAACTGCGTTAAACAATTCATATTAGACTTCTGAAGAGTTTTATATGATAATTAGTTCTGTGTGAGGGGGGGGGCTACCGCCCCCCTCAACCCCCCGTTTCATTAATGCATCTAGATTTATATAAAATTTAATTCGGTTATTAAAAAATAATTCTGTTTTTAAAAAATAATTTATTAAAATTATTATTTAAAAAAATTATCTTTTATGATAATGCAGACGATTTCCATATTAGAGGAGTAGTATAACACCAAATAGCCAAAAAAAGCCCATTTTATTCTTAAAAAAAAAATCGATAACTTTGTTTTAAATTATCGCATATCGATGGTTCAACCATTCGTTTTAAAGGTATTGGCGAGCTCTTTTGAAAGATACCCATCATGAAAATTTACTCCCCTCGAGGGGGGACTTCCCCCCCAGGGGGGGAGGCGAGGCTCCTACATACACAATTTTTTTTTTCAGTTAACTATCTCTATTACAAAAAATATATATTCGTTTCATTTGGTTTAGTGCAGTCTATAGATGTTAAACTCTACTTACCTGCAATTTCACCCATAGACGTAATGTATTAGAATTCTCTTGATTGTCCCTGTACACGAACCATTTGTTTGATCTTAACGAAAAGCTTACTGTAGCATCCCTATATGATACACATTTAGAATACCAAGTTTGAACTTTCTGCCATAATTTGTTTTTGAGATATGCTGATAACAGACAGACACAAAGACAGACAGACACACAGACAGACACACAGACAGACACACAGACCATTTGCTAAAAACATGATTTTCGTATTCAGGGGACCTCAAAACGTGTAAATATAACAAAATCTCGCGTTCGAAAATTTAACCCAAAAACAATACTTTCTCTACCTTATGGGTAAGAGAAAGTAAAAAACAGTTACATAAACGAAATGGTTAGAGTAATATACCATGTCCCGGCATGAGCTTTACACTCCATTTTGATATATATATATATATATACATATATATATTATGAATTAATTTAGTAATCAATCTCACTATTATTCTCAACACAGTTGCTTAAAAAGGCAAGATTTTAAGAGATATTTTTAAAAGTTTGTTTATTCAATTGTCCCTTTGTATAATAAAGAATATATTGTTTATTATCTGCCTGCGAAAAATTTGAATTGTTTACGTTTTGTAAGTAAGGAAACAGGAATAGCATTTATAAGAATTGGAGTGTCATACTCTTAAAAATACCTAATTCAGAAATTTTACATTTATAAATAATTTAAAAGTTTTATAGTCTGCAAATAATTAGAAAAAAAAAAAAATATCTAAAATAGCGTATCGTAAAATATCGCAAAAGCGCTCTCCCTCGAATAAACGCCCCCTCTGCTTTTTACTCGAATTTCGTTTGTTCTTAAAATACCTATTAAATGCCCCCTTACGCTCAGCCGTAGTCACTATAAGAATATGTGACAGTTTTTTGCGTTATTTATTCCTCTTACAACATTCATCTTTGTGAATATAAACATTGATTTGTATTACATTAAATTGGACAATGATTATTTGAAGATGAAAACCGTAAACTGCCTAAAATAGTGGCAAATATTTTAAAACAATTTATTAGAAGGAAAAAAAAAAGAGAGAGAGAGAGAGAGAGAGAGAGAGAGAATTACTCCAGTTAACCAAAAGTTTAGTGTATTTAATTCTTTTTTACCATTGCAACGTAAAACAATATAAAAAGTTTAATTTTAAAATCATATTTATGCCTTTTAATTTAGCCGAAAAATACATGTCAATTTCTATATTTTTGCATATTTTTACCGTTTTTTCGCCCTCTTCCCAAATATATACCGACTTTCCTTGAAGATCGAGGGGACGCTTGAACGGTATTTTACGGTAAGTGCAAACTATATGTTTAAGTTTATTCAGTTACAAATCAGTAAATTAGAGAACAAGAAACTATGAAATGAAGATATTTTAAGTTTTACTCAAAAGTAAATTAAAATAAATAAGTAGATGATAATAATAATAAAATAAATCAGTAAAATAATAATAATAATAATAATAAATAAATAAATAAATAAATAAAAATGAAAAAATAGAATTTGAAAATGTGAAAAACAAATAATCTTTCTTAAGAAGCAGATTGCAGATACATATTGGGTTGGCGAGAAAGTTTTGTCGTATTGGTCTAAACAAATGACGCCAGAAATTTATATTTGACAACATATTTAAATGCCTTCTTAAAAGTTACATATACATTTTGTCTAGGATAAATTTGGATCAGTTGTTTAATTCAATGCGACAGAACTTTCCCGTCAATCCAATAATAAAATAGAAACAATTTCATACTTGCCAACCATCTCATTATGAACCGTACAATTTTTAGTACCCGCCTTTTTATCACACCAATAATTTTTTAAGTAGTTTTAGTCTTATTTAATCGTAACACCATTTGGAGAGAATAAGTCTAAAAATATAGTGGTGTGAGAAAAGGGGCGTTTTTTCAGGGGGCGTTAGCAATTGTACGGTTATTAATGAGATGGTTGGCAAGTATGCAATTTTATAAAGTAAAAGCAAGAGAATTAACATATATGTCTACTGTTGTTATAGTCTCACTTCTGTTCCTAAATAAAATAGTCTGCAACGGGATTGTAGTGACAGGACACTAGTGACCAAATTAAGCAAACTGCTCCTGTACACGCAGTAGGTTTCGCTTAGTAAGACTACAATATAAGATTTTGAACTAAGCAAAAGTATGTTCGATCATAATATTATCATTCATTATAAAATATTATAAGTAACATTTATGTACACTGTTAAAAAAATTCAACTTTGCTGCCAGAAATTATCTGTAATTTGAGAAAAAAGTCGCAAATTACGGAAAAATTACATTGACAAAACGTATTTTTCTGTAATTACAAAGAATTTCTGGCAACAAAGTTGCATTTTTTTTTTTTTTTTTTTTTTTTTTTTTTTTGTAACAGTGTAGGGGACAGTACAATGTTAAAAACAATAGTTCAACGTTTCACCAAAAGAATAGTTCAGCATTTTTAGCTGCAGATAATATTCTGGTGCAAAGTTTCACCATTTCAGTGCTGCTTAGCTGGTTACTACTGGCACCACTATAATGGTGAAATAATGCACCAAAATATTGGTTGCAGCTAACTGGAATCATTTTTCTGGTTATTTGCAGAATTTATTTTTTTTTCCAGCGTAGTGACAAGTAATAAACATATTCTTACTTTTATATCCATTTTTCAGCTTATAATTACTTTTAAAATCCAGAAAACATTATCTCCCGTTTATCAAATTTTATCTGGTCACCTGGATGTCGTATGAGAGGTTTTATGCAAGGTGAGTGTAGTGACAAAAAAGTTGGGGGATATTGTTTCTCCACCCCAAAATCGATATAAAATTCTTTTTAATTTGCAGTAACAAAACTTTATTTTATATTTTAGAACACAAATTTTGTTTTTAAGAGGTAAAATTTGTAAAACTAGTTTGCCATCATGTTTAAACATTTTCCAGATAATCAATTCATGAGACAGGAGACAATGAGTAAGAAGTGATAATTTGAAACTTTTAAAATTTTATTGGAATAAAATTTAAAGTTATTTTATTGAAAATACAATTTGAAACTGTAGAAAGACACCACAGAATAAATTTTTACACGACTAGATAGATAGATAACAAAATATAAGAGAAACAAATTACCTATCAGAATTCAGAATCACCCACAATTATTATTATTAAGTTTATTTTGTCAATTTTTAAATAAATAAACATTTCTGCGTACTTTTTCTAATACCTTTCTGCGTTATTGTATAATGCATGGTGAAATTATTTGCAACTTTTAATACTATGTACGTAAAACTTTATATGTAAAATTTAGTTCTATATTTTATTTAGTATTATCAGTGTTCTCTTGTAATTTCACGTCATGCTACACTTTTTACTTTTTGATATTTTTAATTCAGTGAATTAATTTTTTGATGTATATATTTTTAAATGTAGTTTTATCCATATGAAATATTTTTACAACTTGCATTATAAATAGTGTTTTACTTACAAGGAAACATTCAAATGGTGTCGTCTTCAAAGAGCATTGAAAAAAAATATATATGTGATTTTGCTCATTATAAAACATCAGGAAGTGAAAAAATTATCGGCTGAAATGAATTACAGCGACCACAAAAAATTATCAAATTTAAGCATATTTGGCGATTCAGCGCTGTTAGGCGTTCAGTTCGCCAGCACCGAGATTGCCGTGTACGAACAGAACCGTGTTTTGTTTCTCCGCCAAGTACTCAAAATCAATCGACTAACAATGTGAAATCGCCAAATATGCTTAATTTTGATAATTTTTTGTGGTCGCTGTAATTCATTTCAGCCGATAATTTTTTTCACTTTCTGGTGTTTTAGGAAGAGTAGAATTACATATATTTTTTTCAATATTTTTTGAAGACGACAGCTTTTGAATGTTTCCTTGTTAGTTCATGTAAGAATCGGTAGTAATTCTCCTAAGGTCAATTATTAGAATTATTCGTGAGCTACGTATGTATTTGGATGGATGGATGGATGGATGGGTGGGTTTTACGTCGCACTAGTGCTGCGCAGATGGGCAATTGGTGACGGTCTGGGACACACCCCTAGAGGTGGTCTGGAGACATGCCATCACAATTTTGATCCTCCACGGAAGGGGGTATGTATTTGGAATTTTAAATACATTTAATGTTTTTTTTTTTTTTTTTTTTTTTTTTTTTTCAAGTGATGCTATTAAGGCTATTAAAAGAGTAAAATGTAAGATTTAAAAAAATATTTTTAAGTAGTTTAAAACTATCATTGGTTGATTGGTTGGCTTTACCGTCTCACTAGTGCTGCGCAATGGGTAATTGGCGACTACAACTCTTATTATATTTTTCATCGTTATAATATATTTTATAGATTTTTGGTTAGCATAGTCACAATCATGATGAATAAAAACTTTGTGTGCAAACATCAAAAATTAAAAAATATGCAGCCAGTGTCTCGGGAGGAGCAGTGTTAAGCATAACTTTTCACCAGACGAAAAATTAGGCAGATGTTCAGCATGACAGCAGCAATATATGTTGCTTTCATATATATTTTTATTTAAATTATCTCCAATAGTTTTTTTTTTTTTTTTTTTTTTTAATGTTATAGAAAAAAAAATGTAAAATTATGGCGAACGCACATGAATGAGCTTTATTTAATGATCAAATAGTTATTCTTATTAGAGTTGCAAAATGTGTTATAGAATAAAGGATAAGTATTCATATACCTAGAACTCTGTAGTAATACATGTGTATTCTACGGCCCTTAAAAAAAAAAAAAAAAAAAAATAGTTCAGTAAACTGTTACTAGACAGATATTTCTGATTGTTTCATATAGCATATTTCTAAATTATGGTTTTGTTTTTAAGTTTTCTAAATTATTGTATGGAATTTGACATGATAGAACCTATTAACATCTCCGTAATGCACGAAATGTCTCGAACTGGTTTATTAGTGAAAGGAATGGTATAAACATTTCTGTTCTATTGGTCGTTTTTCTATATGATCATTTTTTAACTAAATGTAGATGTTTAAAATTTAGATCAATAAATTAAATTGATAGTTTAGTAATTAATGTATAAAATAAAATGCAAGCAAATAATCCCAATTTCAAAGATTACATTTCATCTTTTGAGGCAAGTTGTTTCATGGTACAGAACATCATATTTCTGTTGGATCTGTCATAAACTATGAAATATATAGAATACACTTTTCAAAAAAAGAAAAAAAAATAGATGCATTCTTCTATTAAATTTATCCTATTATACGGGGATTATCAAAATACAATATCAGCATTACATATCACAAGACAATTGTCTACTATACAACGGTTAATAAAAGCGTTTTTAAAGATAACGGCCCAGAAGCGGAATAGGTTATTAAAGTGGTTAAAAAACGAAGATAACTGTCAGCATAAAAATGTATTCGGTATAATGAGCAAAGCTCTTGCAAATTTTGGCTATTTTTTGCCCTCATTTGTGTTTAATTATCTTATAATTCTCGTTTGAGAAATATTTGAGTTGAATGGGGGTTGGAAAGGGAAGGAATCGATCTCTGCAGTACCCTCATCTCCAGTTGAAGTGATCTCTTCTTGTGTACGTGTGTTGGGCTTCAATTAACTGCACATAAGCAGAACAGTAAATAACGTGCGAGGGGTTTTTGAAAGTGTATTAGAGCAGTGGATACCGAGCTACTTACCGAATCATAATAATGGATCTTCCAAAAAAGCGATATGAAAATTTTAACCTCCTCACCCTCACTGTGCATAATGCTTATTCAGTTTAACGTTATAAAAAAAAAATGCTGTTAAGATTTGCTGATTCTAAAGATTAATGATTTGGTAGAATTTCTAGCCAGTAGTACTTACAGATTGCTCATCTTTTATAGCCCCCCCCCCCCAACTTTACCCATCATCTCGAATATTCTTGATGATAAGAGTACTGGCGTCATTCGCATATGATTATATTGGTGCGTTAGTAGATTGTTGTAAACAATAGGAAATTATTTTCAATCTGCTGTTAGTATTTGCCGCACCCTACCTATGCTACCTACTTGGTTACGATCCGCCCCTAAACTGGTTGGCCTAGCCAATAGGGATCTTTTATAGAGGAATACAATAGAAGTTTAATTATCAGCGAAATTTCAGTGCTGGTCTGCTTCCATCGTACCTACAACGAATTGATTTCACTTACCACACCCACATTTCGTTTCCATTTTTGGCCCAAGGGAATTATTTTTGTTCATCATTTTAATTGAAAATCGCTTTTGCTTGATTACATGGTAAACGTATCAAATTTTCTTGATTCTTTTTATTTAACTCTGTTGATTGATGTTTGTTCAAGATCTTAAAGAGTATGCTTTCCATGAGGTTAGTTTTTGATTTCCAAATGACAAAATTATCTGAAAATATCATACATAAAGAAACCTGACATCCCCCCCCCCCCAAAAAAAAAAAAAAAAAAAGTAACATAATTATTTATTTATTTTTTTATTAATTTAAATAAAGATTTTGGAAGTAAAATTTAAAATTAGTGAATCCCTGTGGAATTGAATTGCCGGCACCAAAGCCAGACTTTTGCGTGTAACCGCTAAGCAGACTGAGATCTATCCCCCCCCTCCCCCCCCCGTTCTTTGAGTGGATTCAGAAGAACAATTGACCATTCAAGCGGAAACTCTCTTTCGGACCCGACACAATCAACTAACACTCGATAGCCACTGTGGATGTCTCAAATTTTATAACCCCTTTTGCTCGTAGTTGCGGATTAATGTTTTCTCAAACCCTGAAGAAGTACAGTCGGTACATCCGACCACTAGCCAATAATTCCGATTAAAAAAAAAAAAAACAAAAAAAAAAACACTTAATATTGTTTTGTTAAATAGATCCTTGTCGAATCATATTCTTAGACTGACTAAGAACATGACTCGACAAGGATTTATTTAACAAAACAGTACTAAGTGTACCTTTTTTAGACATGGATTATTGCTGATGCTCGAATACTTTTGCTGCCGACTGTACACTTTCTATGAGATCGATTCTATTTTGATCATTTTGTGATAAAGTGCGAAAAAGAATCTAATAAAATTTTAGTATAAGCATTAGTTAATTTTACGCTCCCTGAGCTATACCGATTTGTTAAAATATGAAAAGGTAGTCATAGAACTGCCTTTTTCTATAGAATTTTTTGCCATTATTCTCGGACAATACCCCTTTTCTAACTTGCAGAGTTATTTTACGACAGTAAAATTATTCAAATTTGATATTAGGGAAAAAAAAAAAAAAAAAAAAAAAAAACGTAGAAACTTTGAGTATAGTTTTTCTACAATTAACTTAAAAAATAGCATAGGCACAACCTCAACCCTTTATTTACCACATTATGAAAGAAAAAAAAATATATATTTCAATTAATGTTAAATGTAATTAATTTTTTGATCATTTAAATAATTAATGAAATGTAATTACATTTTTCAGTTAATATTCATATATTAATTTAATTAATGAAAATAATTAATTAGTAATTAATGAAATGAAATTCAATTTTTTAGTTATTCTTCAATTAATTTAATTAATGAAATTAAGGAATTAGTAATTAATGAAATGCAATAAAAAAGTTTTTAGTTAATCTTTACAATATTATTTTCTGTGATACAAAAAATGCAGTGTGCATTTTTGAGAAGAAAAATATTTCATTCTTCTCGGGATATTGTTATAAGAAGTTTTCTCCATTACTCTTTCTTAGACACACAAAAAAGTTTTGACCTATTAATCTTTTAACTTTCATTGGTTTCGCACTGAAACTAAACATTTGATATCATTTAACAAGTCTTATGCAACAATTTTTAAATATTTTTTACCTGTTTTAATAGATTTTTAAGCCTTTTCCTACTCTGTTCGGTAGATGGCAGCACTACTCCGTAGTTTAACATGTGATTTTTCAGAGAAACCCAACTACAAGTGAAAGAAACTACGCTTACTAAGAAATTTCAAGTTAGTAAGCGTAAGTGCGCCTTGCTGTTTTAATGATGTACTCGTGCCTAGTTTTCTCGCCTGATTAAAGGCTGCTCTATTATTTAAACATGAAACAACTGTTGTGAGTTTTGAGAATTTATAATGTTTACGTACAAAGTTATTTGTTTATAAAAATAAATATTATTTGAATTTAATCAGGTTAACATATAACGGTTTCAATTTTTTTTTTTCGAAAATAAAAAATGCATTTTTTTTTCTTTTTACATATTTATTATCAGCTATGTGTCTAATCGCCATTTAAAAAATTAGTTTAGCAATTTTGAAAAAAAAAAAAAAAAAAAAATGTGTAGCGAATGTTAAAGGGATAACGTACAGTCGGTAACAAAAGTGTCCGAACACTAGCAAAAATTCTTATCTAAAAAAAGTACACTTCATACGGTTTTGTTAAATAAATCCTTATCGAATCGTGTTCTTACACTGACTAAGAACAGGATTCGACAAGGATTTATTTAACAAAACAGTATGAAATGTACTTATTTTGCATAGGAATTTTTGCTAGTGTTCGGACACTTTTGTTACCGACTGTAAAAAGTACAATAAAGGGATATAAAATGTAATTTATTTACGTTAATACCTCTGATTACATGTGGTGCGTCACATATATGATAGTAATTGCAAATATTTCCACTTCCCACAAGCAAATAATTTATACATATATTAGAGACTGCTTTTCATTTCTAATATTATTTCATTTCAAAAATTGTGTGAAATAAATCGAGCCAACGTTCTTATTCCCTGACGCGTATAATTATATTCCCTGACGCGCATCTGTCGATATATGTCCGCTGAACTTAATTGTCTGCATCAAAATAATGCGAGAAAAAAATTTATGTTGTCACTCCTAAAGGGGGGGGGGGGAGAAAAGAAAAGAAAGAGAGAAGAAGCTTTCAATTAAAGTGAGTGAGCTGAATTTGACAATTGTGTTTGTGCTTATACACTATACCTACCAATAAGTATTTGGACACTTTTGAATTTAGACATTTTGTGAAATATCTAGAAAAATTCTTTAGGAATCATCTTGAAACTTTTGGTGTATAAAGAACATGTTACACCTCAGACATTTCAGCAAAAGTTTTTTCCTGAAAGAGGAAAAAGAGACCAGTAAAAAATTAAAGAAAAATCAAAATGTTTTGCATTACTTTGCAAAAAGTAATCCTTTGAAATGCGTTTTGGCTGTAGTATGTGATTATATGTATTCTTCTAATTTTGTATAAATATTTATGAGGCCACCACATATATTCAAAGAAACATAACGTTTTCTTTAAAAAATTGCCAAAAAAAAAAAAAAAAAAAAAAAAAAAAACACTTTTTAACACTTTCCAACAAGGTTGAAAAGTGCTTATGACTTCGGTTTGTCTGTCTGTCCGCGCTCTAACTCCCGTAAATGTTTATGGAATTTCTTGAAACTGATATATGTTATTCAAGTTCACTATCGGATGTTCCCTGTAGAAAATGGAGTAAATACCACCACTGATTTGTGTACAAGGACACACAAAAGTATTTAAAAGCATTGTGTTCTATGAGAGGCATTTCTATAAACCATATTTTCATACCCTTACTGTACAAAAATCTTAATGAAATTGACATATGTTATACAAGTTCACAATCGGATGTTCCCTGTTGAAAATGGGGTAAACACCACCACTGATTTGTGTACAGGGACACACAAAAGTATTTCAAAGCATTGCGTTTTATGAGAGATATTTCTAGAAACTAAATTTTAATAAGTTTACTTTGCACGAAGATTTATGAAATTGAAATGTGTTATTTATAAGCACAAAAGAAAATGCTTTGCATAGAATAGAGCATGATTAGCATTAGATTTACAGGGTGACACAAAAATGTTCAGTTATGTAAAGAGCTATTAATAAATATTTGCTAAAAGTGTACTTTCGTTTACATTAAGCGTTTTTGACACTTTCTAACTTTTTTAACACTTCCCAACAAGGTTGAAAAGTGTTAATGACTTCGGTTTGTCTGTCCGTCTGTCTGTCTCTCCGCGCTCTAATTCCCGTAAATATTTGTGGAATTTCTTGAAACTTATATATGTTATTCAAGTTCACTATCGGATGTTCCGTTTTGAAAATGGAATTTATACCTTTACTGGTTTGTATACAGGGACACCCGAAAGTATTTCAAAGCATTGTGTTGTATGAGAGGTATTTCTATAAATCATATTTTCATAACTTTACTGTACATCATATCTTAATGAAATTGAAATATGTTGTTCCAGTTCACTATCGGATGTTCCCTGTTTAAAATGGAGTTTATACCTCTACTAATTTGTGTACAGGGGCACCCGAAAGTATTTCAAAGCATTGTGTTCTATGAGAGGTATTTCTATAAATCATATTTTCATATCTTTACTGTACACATATCTTAATGAAATTGAAATATATTATTCAAGTTTACTATGGGATGTTTCCTGTATAAAATGGATTAAGTACCAATACTGTATTTTTGTAATTTGTATTAATACAGGTATTTTTGTAAACCATATTTTAATACCTTTAATTTAAGCATATATTAATAAAATTGAAATATGCTATTAAAGTTTTCTATCGGATATTTTTTTATAGAAAATGAAGTAAACACCATCACTGGTTTGTATACAGGGACACCCGGAAGTATTTTAAAGCATTGCGTTCTATGAGAGATATTTCTATAAATCAAATTTTAATAACTTTACTTTCCACGAAGTTTTAGTAAATTGAAATATGTCATTTATATGCACAAAAGAATGCTTTATATAGAATATAGCCTGATTAGCATTAGATTTACAGGGCTACGCAAAAATATTCTGTTATATTAAGATCAATTATTAAAAATTTGCTAGAATTCTACTTTCGTTTACATTAAGCGTTTTTAACACTTTCTAACATTTTTTTGAGTGTGAATATGATACCAATTTGTGTATCTGTCCGTCTGTCTGTCTGCCCGCACTCTAACTCCCGTAAATATTTATGGAATTTTTTGAAACTGATATATGTTATTCAAGTTCACTATCGGATGTTCCCTATTGAAAAGGGAGTTCATAACTCTACTGGTTTGTGTACAGGGACACACGAAAGTATTTCAAAAAATTGTGTTCTATGAGAGGTATTTCTATAAATCATATTTTCATACCTTTACTGTACAATATCTTCATGAAATTGAAATATGTTATTCAAATTCACTATTGGATGTTTCCTATATAAAATATATTACACAAAACCACTAGTTTATGTACAGGGATACTCAAAAGTACTCCAAAGCTTTGCGTTCTTTGTGAGATATTTCTATAAATTAAATTGTAATAACTTTACTTTCCATGAAGTTTTAGGAAATTGAAATATGTTATTTATATGCCCAAAAGAATGCTTTGCATAGAATATAGCATGGTTATACCATTAGACTTAGAGGGTGATACAAAAATATTCAGTTATATTAAGAGCTATTAATAAAAAAATGCTAGAATTGTACTTTCGTTTACATTAAACGTTTTTGACACTTTTTATCATTTTTTATTGTGAATATAATTTCAATTTGTGTATATGTCTGACTGTTCTTCTGTCCGTCTATCTGTCTCTTTGTCTGTTTTTCTGCGCTCTAATTCCCGTAAATATTTACGGAATTTCTTTAAACCGATATATTTTATTCAAGTTCACTATCGGATGTTCCCTATTGAAAATGGAATTACTACCTCTTCTGGTTTGTGTACAGGGACACCCAAAATTATTCGAAAGCATTGTGTTCCATGAGAGGAGTTTCTATAAACCATATTTTAATACCTATAATGTATAGAATTTTTAATGATTTTTTAATATGTTATTCAATTCCCTATCGGATGCTTCCTATGTAAAATAGAGCACATTTCTTACTGGTTTGTGTACAGGGCCACTTGAAAGTACTCCAAAGCATTGTGTTGTATGAGAGTTATTTTTATAAACCAAATTTTAATAATTTTATTTTCCACAAAGCTTAATGCAATTGAAATATATTATTTGTATGCACAAAAGAGTGCCTTCTATGTAATATAGCATGGTTAGCATTAGATTTACAGGGCCACACAAAAATAATCAGTTACATTAAGAGCTATTAATATAAATTTGCTGGAATTGCACTTTTGTTTACATGAGCGTTTTAACACTTTCTTATAATTTTAGTGGGAACATGATTTCAATTTGTGCATCTGTCTGTCCTATTGTCTATCTTTCTATCTGTTTGTCTACGGCTCCTATTATCCGTGAATATTTTGAGAATTTTTAAAAAATGATATATTCAAGTTCCCTATGGAATATTCCCTATTTAAAATGTTATTAATAGGTCCTGTACAACTAGTTTGTTTACAGGGACAACAACAACAGCAATAAAAAAAGGCCAATGTATTACGTTTTAGGACAGAATTTTTTAAAAGTTATATTTAAAAAACTTTCTACTGTAAAAATCATAAAAACATTGACATGTATTATTAACCCCTTCCACTCCAGGGACGTACGTGCGTACGTCCTAGTGTTAATGGCCATTAATACCATGGACGTACGTGCATACGTCCAAAGAAAGTACACGATACTATTTCAAAATTATAATCTGGTATTTCAGACATTTACACTACAGCTAGCCTGGAGCGGAAGGGGTTAATATTCTAAAATGTTGTTTTGTATAGAATATGATGTGATTAACTTTCAGATTTACAGGGCTACAGTAAAACATTCAGTGAGTTTAAAAGCTGTAATTATAATCTAACGGCTGCATTTTCTTTTGCTTTAAGCCTTTTTAACACTTTCCAAAATGCCTAAGAGTAATTTTAAAATCAATTAGTCTATCTGTATGTTTTTCAGTCCTTCTGTGTGTTGTGCGATAACGTAGGCAAAGAAAATTAAAAGTTATCCGATACAACAATTGCGTACAGTTGGAAAGTGTTACTAATCAATGCATATACTGCATGATTTTTCATTCTTGTTTAATTATAGCACGTGACCCAGAGAAAAGCCATTTTTAGGAAACTTGGCATATTACATCTATTGCAATCACAATGCAAAAATTTCCAATATTTTACGAAATATGAGTAGTTTTACTAAATAATTTTTAACTACGCATGTTCAAGATTTAGCTAAATTTCTTTTGCATAATATAATAGCCAATAGTATTGAACTATTTACATGATAATCCCAAACAAATTTGGTGTAAGTTCAAAAAAATATGAGAGATATTCTATCTCTTCAGAGAATTTCAGTCTCTCTCTCTCTCTCTCTCTCAAAAAAAAAAAAAAAAAGAAGAAGAAGAGATGATAGGAGGTTTTATCAATATTTATTTACAGTCAACGAACACTGTATTACCATTGGGCATTGATTGGATTAAAATAAAAATGTGAGTAAAACCCCTTCTAGTATAGCTTTTAATTTGAGAGGAACTGAAATTATGTTCATTGTAACTCTCATAATTTTCTGAATGTATACAATATTTGTTTGGGGTTTTCATATACGTAGCTCAATAGTTTTGGCTATTAAATTATGCAAATGAATTTTCGCTAAATCTTGCGCATGCGTAGTTAAAAATTACTTAGTAAAAATGCTCATATTTCTTAAGATATTTAACATTTTTGCATTCTAATTGTAGTATGCTATGCCTAAATTTGCATGCCAAGTTTCCTAAAAATGGCTTTGCACTGGATCTAATACCCTACGTGTTATAATTAAAAAAGTGACAATTTTTTTATGCAATTTTTTAAAGAAATCGTTATATATCCATGAATATATATATGGTAGCTTCATAAATATTTATACTGATAATTAGAAGAAACCTTATAACCGTATGCTACAGCCAAAGCACATTTCAGGCAGTACTTTTTACAGGATGATGTAAAACATTTTGATTTTTCTTTAATTTTTTAATGGTCTCTTTTTCCTCTTCAGGACGAAACTTTTGCTGAAATGCACGAGGTTTCAAGATGATTCCAAAATATTTTTTCTAGATATTTGACAAAAAGTCTAAATTCGATAGTGTCTAAATACTTCTTGATAGGTAGCGTATAGTTAACAAAAGTTTCATTGAATGTTCTCAATTTTTTTATGGATACGTTGCATATAAAAATTTCAGTAACTTTAGGTTTACCATATTAGTATTTGATATGTTAGGTTATACATGTGCTTCAGTTTGTGGTATTTTTCAAAGGAAAAATAATTAATCAAGTTAGTATTATTAAACAAAAGATAATCACCTATGTACATGAAAGATTATACTTTAATTATTCATTTAGATTTCTATTATAATTTTGCTTAAATATTACGCTCTAAGGATTCGTTTAAAGATTCTATACTCTCACCTTTACTACACTAAGACAAACCATTCGTTTTTGAGATTTCTGAAAAAGAAAATGATGAATTTAATTATTAGAACATGGTGTCTTAAATCTGCATGTATAATCCCTTTACTAAGCTATATTCATGAAAGATTTCTCTAGTTTATTGGTTAAAGTAGTCATGTACTATGAGAAGTAAATTGTTTTAAAAATTAAATCATATTTAAAGAATTTATTTTCTAGAATGTGAACTTTTTACTTTTTTTTAGGTATCATCTTTTAATGACAAGCAAATGTAGTCCACTTGTGAGCATGTAGCCTATGTTTTAAATACAGGGTGTTTATAAAGTCCCGGACCCATTTTGATGTTTAATAACTCATAAAATAATAAAGATAGATTAAAATTAATAACATAAATGGTTAGATAGACTCAAAAAGTTTCATGATCATTGTCAATGAACTTCCACGTGTGCCCCCTTCGTCGCACGGAGAATATCAAGTCGATAGTCAATTTCACGCCAGGTAGCGGCAAGCATGTCGGCATCCACAGAGGCTATTGCGGTTGTAATTCTGACTTTTAGGTCATCAATGTTCGACACTCTCCTCCTGTAAACATTGTCCGTTACAAATCCCCAAAAGAAAAAGTCCAGCGGCGTTATATCAGGTGATCTGGGTGGCCAAGGAATTGGACCTCCTCGCCCAATCCATCTTCCGGGAAAATGGTCATTCAAAGAACTACGAACGATGGTACCCCAATGAGGTGGTGCACCATCTTGTTGCAAAAAGATATGTGGCTGAAGCTCTTCTAGTTGTGGAAATACGAAGTTTTCCAACATGTCTAAGTATACGACTGATGAGACCGTCTTTTCTGTAAAAAAGAAAGGCCCAATGACTCGGTCGTGCATTAGTCCACACCACACATTAACCTTTGGGAATCCCTTTGTGCCTCACGGTATTCATGGGGGTTTTCAAAAGAGTCAAAAAATGTCAAAAGAGAGAAAAATGCAAATAATAAGCAGACGATATTTAGAAAAGTACAGATATTTAGACTGGAAAATGAAATTATCTGAAATTAACCACACGCGCAGATGATATTTACAAAAGTAAAGATATTCAAACCTGAAAAGAAAATATATGAGTTATTCCATCAATAAATGCCATAAGTTTGTTTATATCTTCATTATTTTATGAGTTATTAAACATCAAAATCGGTCCGGGACTTTATAAACACCCTGTATTATTTTGAAGCTTAAAAGTAGTCATTAAAACTTGGATATGTTTGCACTTTTTATTTGTAATAAAAGAACTTTGATTTCAAGTAAAAGTGTTTATTACTAAATTGTCAAAGTGGCTTTTTGTTAATATTTTTGAAAATATAACTAATTAAAATATGAAAATTTATAGGAATAACAAATGGACAATGCTGAAATCAAATACGAATTTAGAAATGTTCAATGTCCTTCATTAAATAATAATAATAATAATAATAATAATAATAATAATAAAAGGTTAAAAAAGAATTTTGGTCATGGAAAAAGTATTTATTGGAATTTATAGAATATCCCCCCCCCCCAAATATATATATATATATATATATATATACAGTCGGTAACAAAAGTCACCGAACACTAGCAAAAATTCCTATGTAAAAAACGTACACTTAATTCAGTTTTGTTAAATAAATCCTTGTCGAATCCAGTTCTTAGTCAGTCTAAGATCACGATTTAACAAGGATTTATTTAACAAAACTGTATTAAGTGTACTTTTTTAAATAGGAATTTTTGCTAGTCTTCGGAGACTTTTGTTACCGACTGTATATATATATATATATATATTATTATTATTATTATTATTATTATTATTATTATTACATGCTTTTATTTAACTCTTTGTTGTTTATTTATTTATGTATGAGAATTAAATATAATAATTGAATTTTCATCCACTTCTTATCATCCAATTGAGCTGAAAATTTGCATGCATGTACTCCGATGAAAATTCATGCATGTACAGTAACAGACTTGGAATAGGGCCTGGGATTCCTTGGTCCACAACTTTTGTTAAAAATTTCATTTCGTATTTTATCCTCACTTTCTATCATCCGACTGAGCTCAAATTTTGCAGATATAGTATCGAAGTTATACATGTATAACTTCGATGACAATATATGGTCAAGTAGTAACAGTTGAGAGTTTGCACTTAAAAAAAAAAAAAAAAGTTCAAAACTTCTTTAAGAATTTAAACTCACATTATATTCTCTGACTGAGCTCAAATTTCTCATGTAATACCAACGACAATGTTCAAACAGTAACAGACCTAGGCGGAGTCTGAGGGCCAGTGTTCTCAACCCCAGTTCAAAATTTGTTCTCGAATTGTAAACCACTTCTTACCATCCGATTGAGCTCAAATTTTGCATACATTTATAACTCCGAAGACAATACATGATCAAGTAATAACGAACTCCGGGGTGGGATCTGGAACCTGGACCTCCAACTTTAGTTCAAAATTTCTTTTCGCATTTTAACCCACTTCCTATCATCCGACTGAATTGAAATTTTGCATACATGTACAGTGGGTAACAAAAATCTCCGAACACTAGCAAAAATTCCTATATAAAAAAAGTACACTTAATACAGTTTTGTTAAATAAATCCTTATCGAATCCTGCATTTAGACTGACTAAGAACAGGATTCGAGAAGGGTTTATTTAACAAAACTGTATTAAGTGTACTTTTTTTAACATAGGAATTTTTGCAAGTGTTCGGAGACTTTTGTTACCGACTGTATAATTCTCACGATAATACATGCTCAAACAGTAACAGACTTAGGATGGACTTGCGAGCCTGCGCTTCTAACTCTAGTTCTAAATTTTTTTTCGAATTGTATCCCACTTCTTACCACCTTAATGAGGTGAAATTTTGCATACATGCATTTATCCACATCCGCTGAAATGGCATTTTTAGTACGTTTTGATATAAAAGCGTGCTTTATAAATTTTTAATTTGTGCATTATTTATTATACAGTATGAGTGAAAAGCATAGATGAATCGTTGTTTAGAAGATTTTTACTGTTGATTTACTGTAGCGATCTCATGGGAATTTCGAAGCTAGAGGCTCGTAGTCGAAAGTTGACGGCTAGATGGTTAAAAGTTTTCTGGTAAGTTGTTTCGGTATTTTTCCTTTATAACAATCCCATATATAGAATTTTTATTTTAATGGTACTTTTTACAGTACCTTTTAGAGTTATTTTATAGTACTTCTATAGTACTTTTTATCCTTTATTATAGTACTTTTCATTTGTAGCAGCTCCTATAAGGCCACTATGAAAAATGTACTGTTGTTTCTCTACTACAGGAACAATTTAAGTGCAGGAGAGAACGATAAATTATGATGAGAATGTCTAAAGTGCACAATTACTAGAAAACATCTATCTGAAGCCAACTGCCAACCAAATTTGAAATAACAATGAGATGCAACTGTTGCTGAATCTTTACAGGCACTTAGCTACCATTTCATATAAAAAAATTGAAAGTAAACTATATATACAAGAAGTAAGAAGGGAATATGTATTGCATATATCCCATGGTGTGTGCCCAACGATTTTCAAACCAACAAAAAAAAAAAAAAAAAAAAAAAAGTTCACGTAACTATGTGCAAAGAATATCACCTCTGGTTCAAAAATCACTAGGATCTTGTTCTCTTCAATGACAAGTGCTGATTCAATCTATAGAGAGATTCTAGAGGCATTTGCTATAATCGTTCAAATAACTCGGAACGAATTTGTTATACGCTGGTAGAATGACCGAGAAGAAATCAATTTAGAGGAATGAAATTAAGGCAAATCAATTGTCTAGTTAACAGAATTAGCTAATTATGATTTTAAAGCCCGATTTAAAGTTTGCGCGAAAAGAACCATTTTAAATGTGCAATGGTCGCACATTTATATCTGCTATAGCTGAATGATTTTGAATGCAAGCAAACAAACGTGCATGAATTTTACCATACTAGTGCCGTATATTACTTTGTGGTATAGATTTTCATGCTTGTTGTACTTGGTTAGTAAAATAAGGTATGGTTAATGCTGGTTGTGAAGGACACTGGATTTGTCGTTCAATCATGTTGCATACGTATTCGGTAGGAGAAAGATCGGGTGGCAACTTCAGTTCAGTCTTTATCTGACGTACAAATTTATTGCCAAGATGCTTAGGATAGCAACGAGAATGTTCCTGTTCTCATATGGAATCACTTTCCAGAATAAAGCTTCCTACGCAGGAGCAGTGTGTTTACACGCATACAACTTGCTACTAACTCCGACTTCAGTAGTACCTGCAAAGTCAGTGGTATCAAGCTAAACTTTAGAGGAGGGTGGAGAATAGTTGTGTTCTGAGATGAGAGCTGTTTCCGATTTGGTTCAGTGATGGCTGTACGTTAGCAAGAAGGAGGCCAGTTGAGTTCTTGGAATGAAACTGTATCTAACGTAGACAGACTGGACTCGAACCAGGGATTTTAGTCTGAGGAAGGCTTTCCTTTGACATCAGGAGCATTCTATTTGTTATCTCAAGCCCACCTGACTGAGACGGTTGGGCTGCCATTCATGAGCAGAATCAAAAGAGGTATTTTCCAACAGGATAACGCTCGACCTCATAGCGCTACTATTACTCAACAACACAACGTACTCTACAGATTATCGACTTGTTACTTTAGCATACAACATCACGAAATCTTTATCCTGTCAAGGATGTATGAAACATGATTGAACGACAAATCTAGTATAATCCACCACCAGCATTAACTGTTGATGATTAAAAAGTAAGAATTAAAAAAAAAAAAAAAAAAAAAAAAAAAAAAAGCACATAGGTCTCTAACTCACAAAGGGTCAGATGGAACCTGTATGACAGAATGCATGTACATTTGCATGCGTTATGTTTGTTTTTTGCATTCAAAACCATAGTAACTAAACTGGCTATGAAGTTTACACATTTAAAATGGCTTAATGCTTTACCCGTGAAATTAAAATTTTAATCAATTACATATGTCATTTAGACAATTGCTTTTCTTAAACTTCATTTCTCCAAGTTACTTTTTCTTGAAGTTGGAATTTTTTTTTTTCTATTTGTGTCAAAGTAACAACATTCTTCTCTAGGCAGGGATGGACAGGTGTATGGCACAACAGGTCATTAACTGAAGGATCTCTAATCTCGAAAATCGCTGAACGCTTGTCACAGAGCCATATGCAAGTATTTTCTAGAGCATTCCAGGCTTAATATTCCAATGCAAATTTTTAGCATTCAAACATAAAAGCATTAAAAGAAAAAAAAATTTTTTTAATGAGTTCGGGAAGTAGTACCCGAATATTTTAGAATATATTGTTATACTTTCATGATGTAAAACACGGAGGGGGGAGGGTTAAAAATTGTTAGCAGGGAGCATTTAAATATTTTTGAAAGAATTTAAAATTTAAAATTTTATTTTTTTTTAAATATAAGTAGTTTTCGAGAAAATTTAACGTATTTAATATTGTTATACTTGAATGCATATGTATGCAAAATTTATTCATTCTAAAATGCATAGAAATAAAATTAAAAATATATTAAATCTTCTGAAAAAAAAATAATTAAAAAATTAAAATTCAAAATTTTAAATTTTCTGAAAATATTCAAAATGCTCAATTATAACAATTTCTAATAACAATTTCTTTCCGATCGATTTTACTTTATTATAATTTAAGAAAATATTAACACATGCTTGAGAATTATTTTGTAAATTTTTTGATAAGTTAAATTTTTAAAAATGTTTTTATGTTAAAAGCTGGAACTTAATTCAAATTTTTAGCATTCAAACATAAAAAAAAAAAAAAAAAAAAAAAAAATGAATGTTAGTTATCAGAAAACATTTTAAACATTAAAAGAGAAAAAAAATCAAAATTTTGAATTTTTTAAAACTTTAAATAGTGTCTGAGAAATTTTAAATATACCCGATATTGTTATAGTTAATGCATATGTATGTAAAATTTTATAATTCTAAGACAGTAATTAACAAAAAAGTTTCAGAACGTCTACAATATACCCTTATAATTACATTATTTTAGAATGTTAAAAACAAGTTTTTTAGAACGTTATGAGAACGTAAATATACACCTAAAACGTTCTCAGAATGCTTCTGTTAGAACTGATGGTCACAGTTACACCAGTATTGAACGTTGTTTTGACCGTATTATTGAACCTCTTCAAGATGGGCAGGTAGACGTCTATTACACGTTCAATTTATTCGTTCTTAGCACGTACTTTTAGTACTAGTCTGGAACTTTCAGAGAATATTCCTGTGCTGCTTAGGCATATTACGAATCTGAACATATTTGAAAATTTTGTGCATATGTGGATGAAAATAAATTCATGCCTGCAGCAGAAATTCGCAGTTTTGTATTTTGTTTCATATTTTTAAACTTCCTGTTAACTTCCTTACTTCAAGTAAGTTTATAAGCTGCTTTTCAATAATCAATTTAAAAATACTTGTAGCCTGATCATATTCATCAAGCGAATGATGTTTTAATATTGATTGTAATGTTCCTCACAAGTGAGTAGACAGTCTTGAAGAATCTTGCAGAGAATTGATGTGCATGTATAGATGAAAGTTAACTCATACTTGCTATAAAAATTTGCGGTTTTGGATTTGGATATAAATTTTTAAATTTCATACTCACTTTCTTACTTCTAGTAAGTTTATAACTCGCAGTCAAATATTCAATTCAAAAATAATCTGTAATTAATCATACTAATCAAGCGAATAACTTTATAATATTGATTCTTTTGGTAAAATGTTCTTTATAAGTGAGTGGGTAGTGATGATGAATCTTGGCGTAAATTTATGGGATGTTAAGAAAGGAGTTTTCCATATCAGGAATGCGAACATATTTGAAAATTTTGTGCATGTGGGGATGGAAAAGTTAATTTATCTTGCAGCAAAAATAAACAGTTTTAAATTTCGATTTATAATTTTTTTCGATTTTAATATTTACTTTTTAACTTCAAGAAAGTTTATAATCTGTAGTCCAATATTTAATTCAAAAATACTTGTAGCCTGATCGTTATAATCAAGTGAAAGGTATGTTCTTAGTATGTGTGGATAGCCGCTAAGATTCTTGGCGTGAATTCAAGGGATGTTAGACATTGACTATCTATATATTACGAATCTGAACACATTTGAATTTTTTTTTTTTTTTTTTTTTTTTTTGTATGTATGGATGAAAGTTAATTCATGTTTACAGCAGAGATTAGCAGTTTTGGAATAGTTTTTATAATTTTAAGCTTCATACTTACTTCTTTACTTCTTATAAGTTTATAAGCTGCGGTCCAATATTCAATTAAAAAATATTTGTATCCTAATCCTACTAATCAAGCAAATGATGTTATAATATTGACTCTTTTGGTAAAATGTTCCTCATAAGTGAGTGGGTAGTGGTGAAGAGTCTTGGCGTGAATTCATGGGGTGTGCAAGGTTGGCGCCACGCGCTTTCACTCGCAGCGGGCGATCCGCACACCATCCGCAAACAGAGGTGCGGCCGCTCACCAGCAGCAGTCCCGTGCCGAGGAGTAGGAACATCCGCATGACACCGATGTAGGCGGATAAATATACTGTTAACGCTTCGGAAGGATGCGGATTCGCAGTCAACATCTTGCTTAAACCTTCTGTAGCTACTTAGCGATAGGATGAACTAGGTCCTTAGATAAAATAGCTTTTATTTAAAAGAGATATTGAAACAATATAATATTTAAATATCCAGACTTCAACTCAAGGATATTAAAAGACTTTTATAAAAATATATCTGTGTAGAGTAAAAGAGAAATAAGACTCTAGTTAAAGGAAATTTAGAATAAATTCTGAATTGTAATAACGGATTGTCCATATGTTTCGTTAATAATCAAAGTCACTGTCATAGTAAAGAATTTTGTCTTGAATCTGTTTCGACACAGCTGGATAATCCAAAATGATGCAAAACAAATAATTTAAAATTTGTATTTATACTTGAAACGTAAAAATTTGACGAGTATAAAACTGTCTGATGTGTGAACTCGCACAATCGATCATGCATAATTAAATTTTAAAATTTAAGTCTAGTTCAAAATTTTAATTTTCGTTTCTGAAATACGACGATAATTTGGCCTCTTTAATTTAAAAAAGAAATAAATATATCTCTAAGAATCACATTATGGTAGTGGGAAGAAAGCAATTCATAGTAATATACCACTCATATATGTGATTTCTTCGGAATTCTAGATTTTCACAAAAACTGTTGAAATAATTTAGGTTTCCAATAACCCCCAAAAATGTATCGTGCTCTGTGTTTAAGATTAAAAGAAAAGTAGAAAAAAAAATGTGATTTAGTGTTAAAAAAAATGTGACGAGATACTTTTATTTTTTAATAATCAAGAGTATGCGTTTTTGTTTCCAAAAATAAAAATAATCAAAAATTTCGATTTCTGAGAGGGCAAAAACGTTTTCAGTTCACTTTTAATCAAAGAAGCACCTCACTGACTGACTTAATAAATTATAATTTTGCATTCAAGAGCTTCTGAAAGAGAATAAATTGTGATTTTATTCCAACACGTGGCGTTCTTCTTCAAAAAGTATCAAGAAGCTGTCATCACAGCCGAGGCGATTTATTTTATAATAGCTCTCGCACTTTTCTTATTCCTTCCTCTTTTCATTCATTAAAAAATTTCCATAGAAGCAATAGATTTCTAGCTCTGAGTGTCAATCCAATGTGCATCAAACTCCAACTCCGATTATGGCACGCGTCAAAAAAACCTAAGAAGGTGTGCCTCCTCTTCAACTGATAATCTTAGAACTCGAATAATAAAAACAATTTATTCGAGTGTTAGAGACGTCACCTATTCTCATACTTAGGGGAGTAATTTTTCCCTCCTCTTGTCTATGTTTTATTTATTGTTTCTTCTTTCCAAAATAAAAATCTGTCACCACTCAACTTTATTCATCATGCAAAATATGTCATAGGGGGGCCAATAAGGAGTCTGTTTAATTCAGAAATGTTGAATTATTCATTTGTGACTGAATTCTTCATTCTTCCGCCTTGCTAAAGATTTTTTTCGAGTCCCATTTCAAATCATTTATGTATTTGTTGCCTTACGTTTATAATGAAACATTTAGATTTCATTTATATTACTTTTTCTTCTGAATAAAACATCAAAAAATAGAATAAGAATTTATTATTGTAACAAGAATAGTAATAAAAAAGGTGTAATTTTATATATAATAATTCTTTTAGAGAAGGGAGTGTATATTAAATGGGGAAAAAATAATTTTACCTTTAGTACAAAGGGAAAAAAAAAGGTTAATTTTTGTCAGATTAAAAAAAGCACGTGACGTTAAAAGATTAAATTATTTGCTTATGGAAACCTTTAATGTATCAAGTTCTTTAAAACTCACGAAGCACTGATATAATATTTGGTTTTAAACTTAAATCGCTTTCAGTTCTACTCAGTAATATGCTATTTAGATAATTATTACATAATTATTACTACAATTTAATTTTAAAACATATATTACATTCATTAAATGTTTTAAGAAATAATTTTATTTTTTATAAAACTATCCTGTTATATTTTAATTTATTTAAGACTGCACATCAGTGAGGTTTTTTAGTTTCCCTTGCAATTCTATGGGATTTTCGTTGCTTTGTTTTATGAGGATATCTCATTCAAAAATGCTTTTTTTCGAATTATGTTTTTCGTATATTGCACTGAGAAAACATTCTGTAACTGACATCTGGAATCTAAATTGTGGCTCTAGAAAAAATAGTTCCATATCATCCTTATAAATTCTAGTCCCCTTGGAAAGCGAGTAGAAGCCCCTATTAGAATTCTATATTCTCGAGGGCAAAGTTATTTAAAAATCTCTGCAAATAAATGAGACTACAAGAGGCGGGTTTCTGCAACTATAATCTTGGTTTATTACCAAATTCTAGAAAATCAAGCGAGAATTTCTCACAATATAAATGATTCAGAATATTTAGAGTATATTCAGAATATTGTTTCACCATCTAGAAAGTGTACACTAGAAATTCTCGATAATTTCGTCTATTCAGTTTATTGGCGTTCGGAAATCTATATTTCTAGTTAACCCGTTAGTAGTCGCTATAGACAGCGCCATCTATTAAAAATTGCACACTTTTTATTTAACTGTCACCAATTTTAAGAAGTGATGTGACCGACGTTTCTTCGATTTTATTCGTGTTTTATGTATATCAAATGCTACTTCTAAAAATTTTTGGTGGCTATTGAATAAAAAAACCTGGCAACACTAAAAGATGTGCGGCAAATCGACCAACTAGCGACTACTAACGGGTTAAGGGATTTAGAAAACGACCACTTATTCATTCTAAAAAAAGGCGGTATATATATTTTTTCTCAGTGTGATCTTTAAACATGCCGCTTTTCAGCTTAGTGAGCAATATTTTGAAAATAAATAAATTGTAAATATTCTTTTTAGAAATTGAAAATAGAGACCTAAGTTTACTTTTCGAAATACAATACTTAAATTTATACCCACAAATCTAAAAGGCGACATGTTCAAAAAGTGTAATTTAAAAAACATAATTCGAAAAATTTCATTTATGAATGAGATATTCTTATAATATGAAGCAATAAAAATCCCATAGGATAACATGGGAAGGAAGAAAGGTGAATCTGGCTGATGTGCAGATTTAATTAAAAATATATTAAATGTTAACAAAATAAGAAATAATTTATTTAGAAATCAAAATGATAATAAAAATAAAATTGAAAATAGCAATAAAAAATTATATAAAGTTGATATTAAATCAAGTGGTTCTCTTGTATTATAAACAGGACATATTTTAGCACAGATTTGATTAATGTAGGATCATAGCATTCACTAAATTTTTCTTTGAAGTAACTTTTAAAATGTAGTTTACTTTAATTTTTAATGTCGTTTGTTAATTTTTTCAAGAAAGTTATTTTTTTTTTTCCTTTTTTTTTTCAACTCCTATAAGTTATGTTTTTCTATAAATTACATAAGCTTAAGAATAATTTTCTCTCCTCTCTTCTCGATGATGCTGGCCTTCAATTACTAGGTGCTCTGGGTACAAAGTCGAACATATTGAAACTCTATTGAATTATCGGACAATATTTACTGTACTATATCATAGACACTATGAAATTAGAAGTATCTAGTACTCACTTCATTGAGAGTCTATACCTGTAAATTTATTTTTTTGCGACTATTTATGTAGAGTGATTAAATTACTATCTCTCTCGTGCAAGAATTATGACAATGAAACTGAACATGGATTTTTCTTTTTTCAATACTTTACGAATGAATTAATTACAGCAGATGAGAATTAACTACCTTTTATCATATCTGGCTGTCAATTAAATCTAGAGACGAATTTTTCTTCTGTTCTCTTACTGAAAGCAAGACAATTTCCGATTGGAAATCAAGTTTTTACGAGCTTTTCGAACTAAATAAATGAAAACTAACGAAATCAATAAAATAATAATAATAATAATAATAATAAAAGATATTATATTATTCTAATTATTCAGTGAATAAATATAGAATAGTATTATTTACAAAACTTTAGATTATTTTTTGAATAAAAAAAAAACTTCAATTTTAATTATAATAAAATACCTCAAATGCTTTTGAAATTATATGCAGTATATATAACATTCAACAATTAATAGAGGAATTGAATTCTCATCTTTAAGGGGGTCTGGGACACGAAATTTTTGTTTTTATTATTTATTGATGAATTGCTGTAATCATTTTTTTTCTGAAATTGGAGCTTTTTTGACGATGAAGTTGAGCAAGAAATAATCTTTAAAAAATTTTAAATAATTTTTTAAAAATTTTAATAAAATTTTAATAATATTTTTTTTTTTTTTTTTAATAAATTAAAAATATGTTTCATCTTTTGAACTAATGGTTCAATTTACAAACTTTTTTCACTCTTATATACAGAAAAGATTTATCTTCAATTTGTCTTCGGGATTTTTAATTAGGAGCAAAACTTTTTTGGTAATCCAAAAGTTATGCATGAAATAAGTACTTTTTTCAAATTAAAATTAATACTTAAAAAATTTATTATTATAATCAGAATTTCTGAAGACAAATTGAAGATAAATCCTTTCTCTATACAAAGGTGAAAAAAGTTTGTAAATTGAACCATTAGTTCATGAGATATAACAATTTTTAAATTTATCAAAAATTTTAAATTTTAAAATTTTAAAATTTAATTAATTAATTAATTTTTTTTTTAAGATTCTTTCTTGCTCAACTTCATCGTCAAAAAATCTTCCATTTCAGAGAACATAATTACAGCAATACATCAATAAATAATAAAAACAAAAATTTGGTGTCCCGGACCCCCTTAAGCAGAGTTTGAATCGCAATTGCCATTGATTTTTTTTTTAAATTACAGCAATAATAATAATAATAATAATAAAGGAATAAATAAATGAAAAAAAATTAAATTAAATTAAAAAATATAAATATAAATATACATAAATATAATTAAATAAATAAATAAATAAATAAATAAATAAATAAATAAATAATAATAATGTTTATTTAAAAAACAAATAAGCTTGATGTTACATTTCAAAATGGTATATTTTAATATGACAGTTAAAATGCATATTCATATAGAGAATATTTTCAAACAACTTGGCCTTTTGGATTTTCAAAATCTGTATTTAAAACGAATACTTAATGCATAAATTAATTCATAAGGTCTTGCTGGTCTCTTAAGTTGTAAAGAAAAAGATAAATAAATAAATAAATAAAGATGGGGAAAAAATAAAGAGAGAGAAAAAAGGAAAAAAAGAAAAAAGAGTTTTATTTCTACTTACAACTTGGCGTAGTCACTTTTGTGAACACCGCCCTTCTATTTTTAAAGAACTATTTTTTTTTTTTCCGATTGAATAATATGAAAATCGTTTTATATAAATAGTGGTATTAAAAAAAAGTTAATAGTGGTATTAAAAAGTTTTCTTAACCTAACTCAGCAATTTCAAATTTCTCAACCTGGAATCCGACTGGAACCCATAAAATTATTTCTTCCTAAACATGCGCGCTCATGAGGACTTTCTACCCAGGCCTAGTTTTAAGATATAGATAATTGGGCTAAACCTTTATACACTACCAATCTCAATCGCTACCCATACACTCACTCAAAATGACATCTCACAAATGTACCTAACCAAATAAATACACGAATTCAAAAAAATAAAAAATAATAAAAAATAAATAAATAAAATAATAATAATAATGCAGTTATATCATCTATAACAGATTCCGACTACAAGAATCAAAATCCAACCTATTTTTTTTAACACGAATCTGAAAATAATTAAAACTGAATTCGCATGAAAACTGAATAGCAACATGAAAAATTAGAAACAAATTGACACTATCGTGTGTCGGAATAGAACGAAATTGAATTACCCGAATCGATGCACGATCTAATGTAGATCCTGATGGAGACTCGGGAAAGAAAAATTAAGACACAGTTTTAGAAGACTCCCTATTTTTTGTTGAAGGGTTGTAGCAAAGCATGAGATTTAACAAATTAAAATCCTATTGTAGCAGGAAATAAGGAAATAATTTCCAAGACTGCAGATTAATTTTTAAAAACAAAGCAATAACCTTTTACTTGCCAATCTGAATCTGGGGGTCACAGCACGAATACTAAACTATGAAAAGTCAGCATGAAGCTCCCTTTTTATAGTCGTATCACAAATCTCAGCAGGTCTTTGTCAGATTTTTCAATTTTATATTCTGCCCTAGAAAGTCGGACCTTTTTACAATTTTATAAGCATAAGATACAGAGGTTTCCCTTTTTGACCTGTAAAGAAACTAATTACTTACCTCTGAGCATGCATTTATTTAGTAATGTGTTATATATATTTATTTATTTCTTCATTGTTGATATTATTATCGGTCATTCATTTATTTAAAAAAGAGAAAAAAAAAAAAAGTTTTTTTCTGATAATCGTTTAAAATTATTATAGAACACGTATAAGATGTTTTTTGTATAAAAATAATTCGAATTCTTTACTTTTGGGAGGAGAGATCCTTGCTAACAAGATCCTTTTAGGTTAAAAACCGTCAATTTAAGTCAAAAAGCTTGTTGAAAGGCGATGTGTTGGACTTCACCTGTGACCTCTCCTCCTTCTATGCTAGCATAAGTACCTACCAACAAAAGCTTTACCGGCCTCCTATTGTGAATTTATGACCTGTTACATGAGCACCAAAAAGCACCGGAAAGAATACACGTGCTTTATAGGAGTGTTTAAACTATTTTACGCGAGGAAGAGCAAATCTTTTAGAAGTATCTTCTCTCTTTAAAAATTCTATGCATGCATTTCATATGGAGAAGTAACTCTTTCTATAACCAAAGAGATGTTTAAAGTTTATTTACTTACGAAATTATTCCGTCTACACATTTTAGTTTTAACTGACTTGGGAAAAGAAAGAATTATGATTTAAGTTGTGCAAGCTTATTTCAAATTACATTGAAGCATAAATTTTACATGGTTGATCCCGTTCTTATGTTTTGTGCTGTGTTGTAGAATTTAAGGCCTATTGTCTACTTTTCGAACCTAGACCTGGGTAGGATGCCCTCCATAGGGGATCTTTCTAATTCTATTATTCATTTACGAACTTAATATTATTTATTTATTAAGGATTCCTATCTCATATTTACGCGAATTTCGGAGGAAAAACAGAAAACTTCGAACGGCTAGGCCGACGAACGCGACCTGGTTTCGCATCTACCACCTTCCATTTAGCGGCCCTGAGAGCAAAATCTCTGAACCACTGGAGGGGGGCCTCGTTTTTGCGTTTATTTATATTTTTAAAGAATATATCTCCAATGTAGTTCCATGTGAGTTTTATTTTGATTTGTTGATGATAACCTAGACCCTCTATTTATTCAAATTGCTATTTTTTGATGCCAGAATCACAATAGGACTTAACATTATTTTCTGGTTTTGTGCTAAATGAGATTTCTTTTAATTTGTCTTTCTTCAGAAATATGACAAAGAATAGCTAAAACTAAATATTTTAATCTTTTTCACGCCTTAAATATTAGCATTTATTTTAATACCTATTAGAAAGGAGGGTACATTTAACTTCAATAACCGAAATAAAACTTATAGCACTCCAGCAAGAAAATTGCCGCAACTGAAAAATGCAGTATTTGGAAAAAATCAACTTAAGGATAATGATAAAGGCATTGACCATCCTACAATAAATCGAACACAATTGCCTCTCAGTTGGATATATTGTAAGATAGAGATGGGATTCTTTCCGTGCACGTTTGGGCCGTTCATACACATTTTTAATTGCATAAACTCAAAATGCCATTTTTTGACTTCTGTCACTTTTCTCGCTGGGGTGGGATATATAGACCAATTTCGTCAGATTAATCATTTCCATCATTTCACCATATTGTTATCTTTGGAATTTTGTGGGGTTTTTCTTCGAGATTTATATGTATATATATATTATGCATAAAATTTTCAATTTCTGTAAAGATTTAAGTTTATGCTAGCTATTTATATTTCTGTCACTGCAGGAACCCGCCGAAGCTATGATATGCCTTTTGAGGAAAAAGAAAAATTTTCTTTTAAATGCTCATTAATTTATTCCTTAGTCTTTTTTTTTTTTTTTTTTTTTTTTTAATAGTTCTAAGAACTATTACTAAGCTTTTCTATTTTATTGTAATTTAAGTGTTTTATTTGAGCACAATGTACTGACACACCGGAAAAAGTTAAGAGTTTTCCTCAACTTGCCTGGCTGTTTAATACCATGCTATTAATAACGTCATTCATTGAAAATACACCCACATGTACAAATAAAAAAGAAAAAAAAAAAAAAGAAGGAAGAAAAACAGACAAAAGTAGGAAAGAAAGAAAGAAGAAAGGAAACTAGAAAAAAAATGAATCATTTAATGCACGACTGGATATAAAACAATTAATGAATTAAAAAGATTTAAAAACACATACTAACACAGTAAATATTTAAAAGTTCAGTAAAGCTTGAATTATTCAATTCAGGCGTTAAACGTAATGTATCACAAACATGCTGAAGCTGGATATAAATATAAGATTTATTAAATAAAATAAGTCTATTATAAATGTTTCAGCATTGTCATTTCTCGACCGGGAGAAGAGTGATAGTGATATAACATAATTACACCCATAACTGATTGTAGAGAGAATTGAGATCATCAAAGGTTCGAAAAACATTACCAAAACTTAGTTAACTTATTTCGTTATAACTGATCATCGTAAAACCGGAAAACAAAATATCACCCTGAATACTAAAACTTCCACTGGCGACATCTCCTTTTGTATTAGGAGAAGAGAAACTCATGCATTTCTTTAATATAGCATTGTATATGAAAGAAGTTGTAACATTTTTCTACACTGATTTTTCTTTCCTGCCATCCATGGTATTGTCAACGAATTGTATAGTTTCATTGCTTGTAGATCTTGCGATCTAAGTTTTAAAGATGTATGGCTTCTATTCCACTTGTGTTATTAGTACCAGATTAAATATACAATTCGCGGTTTATGTATTGTTGATCAAATCGGATAAGTACAAGTGCACTCAATTCTTAGAAGTAAGCGAAAGTACCGGTATTAAAAACTCATTATTTTAGAACTACAAAGAAGTAGCGGTAGTCTTTATGCTTTAGTAATAAAAGTAATGTACACTTTTTGATAAGACGAGAGAGGGGTGAACTTTGTCCCGCCTCTTTCCATCAGCGTACAGAGAAATATAAATGAAAAAGAGAGGGAGAGAGGTGAAAAAAATAAATTGGAAATGATCTTAAAATGCAGGTGCGCCTTGATTACGAAAGCATCACTAAGGTTTCAGAGGTCAAAGAATTTTCGGGTTTACAGTGCGGTTGAGTGGGATGTATTGCTGTGATAATTTAGGAATAGGTATCTATTGCTAAAATGTAAGATCTGTAATCCCCAATAAGATTTTATGGTACTTTTATTGATTTTATATGATTTGGAGCATTTATGATCTAATGTGTCCTTGGAAAATGTCTTTTGAGGTAACTTCTTAGAGTAATCGGGTGATCTAAGTATCTTGAACTTGTATACTCATGACCTACTAAACAGTGGCATTAACTCAGTATTTACACAATAAATGTTCTTATTTACAAATTTATAAAGTTCTTTTTTTTTTTGGGGGGGGGGGGGGGGGGGTAAGTGTTGATGAAAATTGATTTTACAGGCATTTAAACTTAGAGCTCGTGTAGTGATTGAGGGCAATAGTCTGCGCTAGTGACTTAGGCCTGGGGGGAGTGCCCTCCTTGGAGTTCTTTCTAAGGGGCAACAGACCGTATTTATATGCATTTCGAAAAAAAAAAAAAAAAAAAAAACTGCGCAAAACTCCGAACGGCTAGACCGAAGACCGCGACCTGGGTTCGAACCCGGCACCTGTAGTCCACTAGCTTAGCGAAAAGAACCTCACGGCCAATGGTTCTAATTGGTATAGAATAATCATTTTTGCCCTTACGTTGCACATTTCTAATTTTCTATATTTTTTATAAGACTTTTATTGCTTCGAAAAACATTTACACATATTTTTGAACTATCACAGAAATTTTTCCATGCAAGTCCTTTGATTGGTCATCATCTATTAAAAAGCACTATATATAAGGCTAAGTATGTCAAGGGAGGTTGAGGATGTTGAGAAAAGATATCTTGAAAACTGAACAAAGTTGCTGTTAAATAACTGCATTTTTAAAAATCGAATTGCTTGCCTAAAAAGCAATTATACCTATATATGATTTTTAAAAAAAAGTTTAATTGTTTAATTTTGCTATAATGTGTTATAAAATTTCTGAATTATGTGATATATATTTCGTATTTGCTCTGTTGCAAAAAATATATATACTCTGAAAGAAATCAGCCATTACTACGAAATTAGGCATGTGTATTGAGTTCGAATAGATAAGCAGATAATTGAAAAATGAAACAAATCATTATTTTATTAACATATAACAACTTAAAGAATATTCTTTTTAATAGAAATAGATGGTAAAAACACCCCTGTCAGAAATAAAAGCAGATAATCATTGGGGAATGCAGTCGGTTAAGTAGTCAATATTCCACTGCGGTAGATACCGTCAAAACTGAAAACCTCTACACAATATATGACAAAAATGTTCGATTAACAAAACAATATAGAGATTAGTAGTCCCTAGTAGTAATTTCCATGCCAAGGTTTTTATAGTTACTAATATCTCGTAAACGTTATTGCAACAATGAATCAATATATGGCCGAGCTTTGTCCTTTGAAACAAATCCTGGCTGGGCAGATACTACAAGCAATACTACGAGCCGAAAAATGTCGAAATACTTGCGAGCGGTAAGAGTGTATCGTAGCACGACTGAAGCTGATCAGCTATCTCAGGATATTGCTTTACTTACAGACTGTCACTGTCATATCAGGTATTATGACTGTATGCATAACTGTAACGAACGTTTGATTGAACCACTCACTACTCTTCACGCGTATACGGCGGTCATTTACATCGAGTAAAAAATGGCATTGGTTGCTAAAAGTGACATTCCTCCATTCAGAAACTGTTCACTTTTATCGTAAGAGATACCATTTCAGTTGAAAGTAATTTTGGGAAGAAGGGGGGACGGGGTGTTGTCATAATGATCGTTTCCTCAGCCCTGTCTCTACTAATTGACTGCGAAAAGCATACCTTTACATTACAATATCCCTATGAGTTGACAAATGACGTCAATTTATTGATAGAGTAGCTGTTAGCGCGGAAGTAGCTATGTTCTTGTTTTCGCAATAATCTCGCAAATTGTTTGAGTGGAAACGTCTAGAGCCACTGTGATGACTGTTTGTACCTTTTCTGAATCCCTACTGTATACATTAGTTAAGTATCATAATTCTTTATCCAACATGCCAGCCAATCTTTCTGTTCAACCATTCGGCCTCTCTCACATCAATGATAGAACGTCTCTTAATTTCGAACAACTGTTCTTAACGCAGTAGGAAACGTCTGTAAGGCATCTTATGTGTAATATAGAATCGAATTATGTGTCGAATATAGAATCTATAAATCCAGTTTTAAATGCCCGTGATTGAGCACATGATAAAAAAAAAAAAAAAAAAAGTATGCCAACGTCACTGTTCATGCTCATGTTACTTACCTACACAGTGCTAAATAATGCTGAACGATTGCACGATCGATTGTTTGCATAATTCATCAAGCCAGGTTTCCCATGCCAATTTTTAACGTTGTAGCTTAATTCTTTCTGGAAGCATATACGTTTTGTAGCAGTGTGCATATTTATAAGAAGCAATTATACAATACTTATTACTTAGTAGCCTTAAATGGTAGAAGCAAATGGATTTGCAGTTTTATTCTAAAATAAATATTCTTCAGAAATTTTCATGTATTCATTTATAACGGGAAAACTAATAATCATAATAATAAAATAATATTACTAATGCTTGGTTTCGTAATTCTAATACTGTGTAAAAAAGTGTCTGTTTTTAGTTATGAATTTACGATAATGCCTTCATAACTTATTAAAAATATAAACATACATGGTCGTTATGTTTGAATTTACACAAAATATCATAAAAAATAAAATGTAACAAAAACCATACATTATTATACTTTTACAAAACAATATTCAACGTTTTCTTTAATACGTATAAGTCCAATTTTCATTTGTTAATATTTAAGAAACTACGGATGAAAAACTGATGAACATTTGTTTTTCCATAACTAATTTATATCATAATATGTAATAAAATAATGATTCTGTCATCAAATAAATAAATAATAATAATAATAAAAGTTAAATTTGTAATAAAATTATGATTCTACAAAAAAAAAAAAAAAAAAAAAAAAAAAACTTAAATTTCACAAGGGTTACTCTAAAAAATTTTGAGATATGGCTACATGGTACAAATTAAACTTACCAAATCTTAGGAGTGTGAAAAGTAGTACGCTCGAACACCAATGCCTTTTTGTAGGTGAATTTTCAAAAGATTTAATGCTTCAAGTCATACATTTCTTGGAATAGATGAGAAATATTCTTGTATAACCATCACACCTTTGGAATAAAAATGGTGATAATGTGTTGGGTTGTCGGAAAGAAATTTCGTGTTTTGGAGGAGTTAAAAAAAAAAAAAAAAAAAAAAAAAAAAGATTTTTTAATTCTGTATAAATATTTTATTGAATTATGTATCTTATTGATCTATTTTATTATGTATTTTATTGAATTATGTATTTGCCCTTTTTTTTAGCAGTAGCATGATTCCTTAAAATTCCCTCCCTCTTGTTCTTAAAGTTTCTGATCTTTGGCGGCAGAAAACTGATCCAAGTCATTTTTTGATGTCCTTATTTGAAGATTTTGCCGCCTAAAGAATTTATAGAGTCCGAAAAAGTAATAATTCGAAGGTGTTAGACCTGGAGAGTATGGTGGGTGTAGTAGTACACACAATCCAAGCTGCAAAAGCTTATGACGAGTTTCCAAACTTTTATGCTGTCTTGCATTTTCTTGGTGGAACGCTATACCTTTTCAGTTGATCAATCCTGACCTTTTCTGTTTAAGTAGATCAATCAATTTGTCCAACTGATAAAGTATACTTCAGTTATGATCGAGGTATTATCCGGTAGAAGCTTAAAGCAAAAGCGATTTTCTTGAAATCGTGCCTTCAGCCTTTTTTTTTCTTTTTTTAACACTATGATTTATTGCGTTTAACATCGTTATAGACAATTCATTTCTCATTGCCAGTGATGATTCGCTTCAAAAAATAGATCACTTTCTAGACGTTTAAGAAGCAAATCATATACGTCAATGCGATGGAGCAAATTGCTTTCTGTAAGAACATGTGAAATCTGATTTTAGAAATTAAACCAAGGTTTTTCACGTGATCATGAACAGTCGAATTCGATGAATTTAATCTTTTAGTGATCTTACAAATTTTTATTCTAAGGTTTGTTTAAATCGATGCTTTTGTCTTCACTTGCTTCACCTGGCCTTACAAAACAGGCTTCATCTTCAACATCGAAATTGCCGAAACGAAATTGTGCAAACCAATTTTAGCACTGCCGTTCTGCCAATACTTCTTCTCCATACACACCGAATAATTTTTTTCTTGCTTTAACAGCATGTTTGCTTTTTGATAGTAAAAAAAGCAAAGTATGCCGAAATTGCTGTTTTCGACTTTCTATATTTGATAAGGCACCAATCAAAAATTATTGTGAAGAATCAAACAAACTTTATCCTAAACAAGCCTTGTTACATCAGCTCTTAAAATATATAATGACAATGCGGCTTGATTGTGATGTTGCGTGAAAAATCACAATCAAGTCCTCTGGTATTAAAAAACGATATTACTTTCCGAACAACTCGAAATTTTTTTATTTCGATTAAAGAATAGCCAAAAGTCACACATAACAAGATCAGGGGAATAGGGTATATGTTCTGTCATTTTAGTATGTTTTTGTTCAAGAAATTTAACTGTCAATATTGCCGTATGGGAAGAGACATTATCATGGTTAAGCATACAGTCGGCAGCAAATGTATCAAAGCGCTAGCAAAAATTCCTATATAAAAAAAAGTACACTTAATACTGTTTTGTTAAATAAATCCTTGTTGAATCATGTTCTTAGACTGATTAAGAACAGGATTCGACAAGGATTTATTTAACAAAACTGTATTAAGTGTACTTTTTTACATAGGAATTTTTGCTAGTGCTCGGATACTTTTGCTGCCGACTGTAAGTCTCTTTACATTCGCTTCTTAAAGAATTTATGAAAGACACTTAGTGGTGTACTAGTTAGTTGTAAATATCTTCTGTCCTTTCATTTCGATAGTTTTGAGACAGTCTTGTACTTCTGAAGAAAACAGCGTACTCTAATTTTTTCATTGCTTGTTGTCTTTACATCAATGTTGGTCTGGTGTCACCTTCAAAGACCCATACTTTATTTTCTTTCTGTATTGGAACGCCAATAAACAGTATTATGTTTCATCACTAGTTGTGATTTTAGAAATAAGACAGTGTCATCTATCATTAAGTAATTTTAGGGTTTTTGAAGATTCTGACACGTTTCATTTGTTGGGTGTTCTGTTGAATTATGGGGGACCCAATAACAAAATAATTTTTTGATAAGCGGTTTTTAATATTCAGAGCTACACGCAAAATAATTCTCCATTAATAATTTTATGTGTAACTGCGGATGCAATATTTATTTCCTTCTATATCATTTGGTAAGTGTAAGAATTATCATCGATTAACATTTTTCTTATGGCCGACACATTTTCTGGGAGTACAACCAACACCTCCTGTAATAATGCCTTCGAGCTGAGCTCTACGTCATGGAAGATCGGCCGATTTTATCCAATCAACACTTCCTATGATACATGTTGGATCGTAGGGATTGGATGAAATCGGCCGATCTTCCGTGATGTAGGGCTCAGCTCGGAGGCATTATTACAGGTGGTGTTGGTACAACTGTCAAAGATTATCCTGTGTGTACTTCATCCTGAAGGGAATTCCGACTTTTACAAAATTCTGTAAATCATCTGAATACAGTGGTACAATGGTGCTTCCTTTCCATATGCTAATTGTAGCCGTTGAGGGCATTCTTGATTTAACCCCACTTTAAAATCATAGAAAATAATAGCGTGATAATGCTCCGGCGTCAGCTCCACTTTTCTTTCTTTTTTTTTTTTTTTTTTTTTTAATCTATTAATATATATATATATATCTACGATAGGTAAGTTGCAATTGATGGCACAAATAGGTACAGTCGGTAACAAAAGTGTCCGAACACTAGCGAAAATTCCTATGTAAAAATATACACCTCATACGGTTTTGTTATATAAATCCTTGTCGAATCCTGTTCTTAGTCAGTGTATAAACATGATTCGATAAGGATTTATTTAACAAAACCGTATGAAGTGTACTTTTTTTACATAGGAATTTTCCCTAGTGTTCGGACACTTTTATCACCGACTGTAAGTTGCAATTGTTTGCACATATAATTATCTACAGCCATAAAAAAGTTCAAATTTTCATATTTAACCAACATTTTTTTTTTTTTTTTTTTTTTAAAGCTTTAAGAAGATTTAGCATCTATTCTCTGTCACTGTTTGAAAAATTTCAGAGTTATGCTCTTAATATTTCAAAAATCCTTTAAAAGGAAAATAAAATATGGAAATAATCTTTACAACTAGATTTTTATGAATTGAAACGTACCTGTTTTGCCTGCATTATTTATTTCCTCTTTTTTTTTTTTTTTTTTTTTTTTTTTTAATGAGCGTACCTTTCAAGGCAAATGATCGGTATTTGATTTAGTTAGACTTTTTCACATAAATTCTTAATGAATGTAGATGCCAACTTAATTCATAAAGGAATTTCCTTCAAATATTTAATAAAAAGTTCTTTAAACACGTAGTATTTAATTACTGATCGAAAAATAATCTGAATGCATAAAACAGCAAAACAAAAAATAAGTTGTAATAGTGAAATTTTTTTTAATTAAATCTTTATATGTTATTGAATATCATATAATAAATACAATTACAACATTATATCTTCTGTGATTCGTCTCATGTTAATAGGTATTTGTTTAAAGTTAATAAATGAATATATGTATGTGTGTTTCATAGGTGAATATATTAACTACCGGAATTTAGTACAAAGTATGTACATATGGAGTGATATTTGTCGTATGGTCTGTTAATTTAGGCGGATATTTTGAATTAAATTATTTTCTTGTAAAATTAGACAAAAGCAAGAGTTTTACCATTAGCTAATGCTAAAAAAAAAAAAAAAAAAATCTTAAATACAATTTTTAAATCCTGTATTACAAAATGTGCAAATCAAACAGGATGAATCAGCTGTTAATTTGTTTGTTGTAAACATTTATATCAGACTTGTATGCTTGTTTCGAGGTCTTGTAAACCTTTGTCGAGATGAGGATTGATAGCACACAGTATGATTACAACACGAATAATTTGAAAGACACTCAGGGACTGCGTGGAAAGTGGAAATCGAACCCACTCTCCTATGCCCATAAGCGATTAGCGGAATACCTACGCAACCACTCGGCCAAGGAGGGCCCATTTATTAATTTAGTATCAAAATGAAATATTTCGTCGTTTGTTGCCACATATCATTCGCACTTTAGGCGGTATTAGATGGCTACTAGCGATAATATTATATTTTAAAAAGTTTGAAATCGACATTTCCTTATCTATAACAAACAATTTCATTACGTCAAAACACGGTATTTAAATAATAAAAATTCAAAGATGACATGTATATTTATGACGACTTTGCGCCTTTACAATAATGCACAAATGTAAGTTATTCCGTAATTCAATGTAATAATTCTCCTGATCACAAATTTCTAGAAAATAGATATCTATAAACACGGATGCGAAATCTGTCTAGTATAGCAATGGACAGTTAACATTTTCGGTCGAGCTGAAACGTTTAGTCCACCAGACAATGGATTACAAATTAAAAATTCCCGCAGAAACATGGGGCCGCGATAGCCCAGTCGGTAGAGCGCCGGTCTCGTAATTGGAAGATTGCTGGTACGGTACTCGAGCCGGCCAAAGATCGTCGTGTACACTAATGGTGGCTGGTGCACGTAAAATCTGTCGTGGCCGCAGTGTCCTCCATGTTCCCATCAAAAATTATAACTCTGGTGGTCACCGAAGCGGGAGAGCCATCCCTTCCGTGGAGGATCAAAATTGTAATGGCATGTCTCCGGACCACCTCTAGGGGTGTGTCCCAGACCGTCGCCAATTGCCCATCTGCGCAGCACTAGTGCGACGTAAAAAACCCAACCACCCAACCAACCTGCAGAAACATGAGGTGAACTTAAAGTCATTTGTAAAATATTATTGATAATTCATGATAATATAATTTCACATTGCAATTTTGTGCTGCATTCTTCGTGCTCAATCGCTCTTATGATTTTCTCCTTGTGGTCTATAATCTTTTTCCATTCACCATACATCTGTCACCTCTTGTCTACCAGTAGGAGTTATGCATCTTTAGAAATTTCGTGCTTCATTAACGTCTTTCGTTGACAGGCGCCTACGACTTTTCATCCATATAGATAGCTCACAATGATAAAAGTTGTTACTCTTCTTTCTTTTTTTCTTTTACAAAATGAAAGAAAAAGGGGAAGGAAAACGTATCTTTCTCTGTACTACAAAGATGAATTAAAAAAAATCAAATCAAAAATCACCTCAGCGGGTGTGAAGGCAGAATTCAATCAGCTAATCCTGTTCTAATAGCTTGAACTCGTCTAGCTGGAATTTTATTCTATATAATTTTATTTTTATCTCGAGGGGAAAGAAGAGTGATAGGAATAGAGATTTGATATTGTTCGAGATTATGTAGGATACTTAAAGTTTTAGTGTACTTCGTGGTTGCATTAAATGATAGAGTGACTGTTGAATAATTGTGTTCTTATGGACGCCATTCTGTAAAAGTTATTTATTTTTTGATTTAACTAAAGCGATATTGCTTTCTTATTTAAAAGAAAGTCTTCGCTATGGGCATAGTGTATTTTTCAATATGATGAATTTCAATATGTGGAATAGACAAAAATAAAATTAAATAGAACTTGGTCGCTTGATCATTTGCTGCAGTCCAAAAGAGTAAAAGATGTCTTAAAAAAATAAAGTGACACCGCTTGTCCTTATAATTAATTTCTATGTCCACTTCATCTGCGAACATCAACCATCAAGTGTAATTATTAAAAATAATTAACCACAGGATACTTTTGCATTAAAAAAAATTGAGGGAGGGGGAGGGGGTTGATACAAAAATACAAGAAAAAAAAGCATGTAATAATTATAATAATAATAAAGAAATTCTAACCCGCACATTCACAAGTGTGAAAAAACAAGAAAATTCACTAATATCGGCCATGCGCGAAAAACAGTCAAATAGACATCGAAAAGAGGGAAATCTTAAGGATATCACACAAATATGTATTAAAAAAGAAATGGTAAAAACATTTATATTTAGAGTGGTGTTGCTTTAACGTCATACTATAGCTAAGCATTGGGAACAATGGTCTGGGATTTAACCCTAGGGGTCTCCGGAAACATATGCTATTACAATTTTGATTCTCTGCGGAGCGAAAGGTTGCCCCACTTCGGTAATTCCCCGAGGTATTAATTTGGGAACATGGGGACATTGCAGCCACAATTTATTTTGCGTGCACCAGCCGCAATTAGTGTACACGACGGTATTCGACCGGCTCGAGTTCCGAACCCGCAATCTTCCAATTACGAGCTCGATGCTCTATCAGCCAGGTTTCCGCGGTATCGACGTGTACTTAGACACTGATAAAGATAAAGTACTTTTGCATACGTATGTTTAAAAAGGTTTTTATGCAAATTTAAAACGTTAAAAATTACCTATCAAACACAAAACTTTCCGCTGCAGCTGTTGCAGCATCATCAAGTGTAAAAAACAATAAATTAAGGTATCAGGTATATTATATATATAAAAAATTATTTTACTTGTTGTAATCCATATGACTACAAATACTTCCTCCTATGAGTTTTTTTTTTTTGTTTGATTATCTGATTTCTCGAACTAAATAGCTTTTTACCGCATTCTTTCTCATATTTACTTCAATTATTTTCATGTACTGTAGGGAGCCCGTTAGAAATTTACTATTATAACCACTAGCGAACGAAATCGTGCATTGGTGTTCAACGGTGAAAACGGTGATACGACGAGTTTTCTTCACCGTTTTGAGCTATTCCTAACTGAAAAATAATCTGTCAAAATAAGTGTTTCAATTGTTTATTCTCTTATTGTTTGTTTGAATCTTTTGTTTTGAGTTTCATGTAGTTTTAACGCACAGGCAACATTTTTTAATTAGCAACTATCTAGGAATAATATTAAGGTAAGTTTGAAGAGAAATTAAATTAAATAAAAAAATGAATAAGTAAAATTTATTGTTTCAAAAATCAAAAAGTAAAATTGATTGGTTCAATAATTAACAATCAGTTTACACAGGTTATTATAATATGATGAAATTTTATTCTTATTGGTCTATGGGGTTTCAGTGGTCTTAAATCTGTTGCTCGGCTTTTATTAAGTTTAAAAAAATTATATATATATATATATATGCATTGGAGGAATGAATCAATATTTTTAAACACAATAGTAATTAATTTCGATACCCTTGAATAATTTCTTCTTCTTTACTAAGCTTATTTTATTTTCGATGTTGTCTGATCCCATACATTCTTACTTAACTTATTACAACTCTATATATGCAAGTATGTATATATTTTGAAGTATGTCGTTAAAAATCTTGTGTTTAATACTTTTCACCTATTTAAGTCGAGCTCGAGTTCTGTCACTCCGACAGAAAGCCTAATCACATATTTTAAAACTATCCCAGGGATCGAGTTTAAAAATTATTCAGTAAACTTTATGGAATCGAGACTGAATTCTTTCTTTCTTTCTCTTTGTTTTTTTTTTCTTTTTGTCCCACGGCTATCGAAGCGCTACGAACTCGGCCTGAGCATATAAGTATCATGCGAAGCAATCTGTCATCGTAGCTTCTTGTGGATACACCCTATAATTACGTGGCTTGTGTGTGCTCGCCTGCTCATAAGCTTCAATGACAAACCCCGGCTAACCTAGCTTTTAGCCTCGTCCCCCCTCTTTATAAAATCCTCTGAGGATATAAATTTATTGAGATTAAAATTATTTTTATGGTGGCAAATGTGCAATGTTGCAGGTGCTATAGTGAGTACGTTCGTGCAAGTATTAAAGACCTTTTTTTTTTTTTTTTCCTTTTGGCCCGATTTCATTTGGAAACGTTTATTTATTTATTTTTGTGACTAGAATTATTTCAGTAGTCTTTTTTTTTAAACAGTTTATCATCTTTTCTGTTAATTAATTAATTAATTAAAATCTTCTTCTTTCTTTCTTTCTTTACTTTTTTTTTTTTGTATCAGTTTGAACACAATATTTCACAAGAAAATACATTAGTTAATGCGTACTTTAATATTATATAGTTTTTAGACAGTAATTAGTAACATCTTAGTCATTACTTTGGAGGTTTTCTTTTAATAGGATTAATTAAGTCTTAGATGTTTTCTGTTCGCTAATGGAGTTGTTAATTGGTTAATAAACTTACTCAATCAATTTAAGGCTGGAGTTTAGTATTTTTTATTGGCATTTTATTTTATTTTATTTTATTTAAGGGGGCGGAATATTATAAATCTTTCGGTTTTTCACTTCGGTGGCATAATCGGTAATTTTTCTTTTTCTTTTATGTAGAACTCTTGAAGTGACTCTACTTTCTACAAATGTGAAATTTGCACTATGCCCATTATATTATACTAGTGGATCTGCAGATCTGGAGCCTCAACGTCCTGTTTGTATCATTCATTACTCAGAAAATCATGTTTACTTATTATATAGTACTTAAAATAATTGTAAATATGATTAACTCACTACATAAATATAAGATATGATTATAGATATGAATATGAAGGGGCCACCGCCCCCTCAATTCCCCGTTGTATCCGTCTGTTTATATCTATCGGTATATATGTGTGTATATATATATTTCCTTGTAATTCATAGCCTTGTATTAATTCCTTTTAACTCATAAACACTTGTACCGAATTTCATGCAAAATGATTGCTTAAATTATCGGAATTATTTTGTGTAGCCTTGTAAACTAATTACCTATTCTATGCCGATCATTTTTCAAAGATACCTTGCTTTATAACTTTCTATTAATGTCTGTTTATTTAATTAAGTTTAATGGAGTGTAATCATGTTAAAATGCACTTATAAGAAATACCGTCTATAGGCCGTAATGGTAGAAAATTCTTTTGACTGTCCATGTACACGAGCCACACTAGTTATATACACTAATAAAAAGTATAAACTAAATCTTTGGAACTCATTAATGTTGAACTAAATTTGACATCACTAGATGATTACAGTATGTCATCGGAATTCTTTTGTGTGATCCTCTAAATAAATTGTTTAGTCTATACATACTTTTTTTCTACAGAAATCACGTTTTAATCATCTTTACATCATCATGTGCATGCTAATTTTATTTTGTTGAACGCAGCATAAACGCGTTAAAATGAGCTTGATGAAAATCGGGCCATAGGCTCTAATGTTACGAAATTCTTTTCTGCGTTCTTGTCAACGAGCCATAAACATTATATAAACAAATAAAAAATATATAACTAATTCTAGGTAGCTCTTAAATAATTATTCGAAATTTGACATAATTTGGATGATTACGTGACATTGTCGAAACACCTTTGTGAGGTCTTGTACATTAATTTTAAGTTTAAGCAACATTTTGTACAGTAAACATGCTTTTAAACATCTCAAAAATGCATATTAATTTCATTTTGTTGAATGCAGTGTAACTATGTTAAAATGGTTTAAATGAAATCCTTCTCAAACGCTGTAATGGTAAGAAAACCTTTGGTGTGTCCCTGCGCACGATCCATGAACAATATAGGCCCCAAAATCTATATAGCTATTTATGTATAGTGCCTAAACATGTGCACAAATTTTCACGTCAATTTAAGGTTTTTTTGCGCTTGCTATTTCGGCACACACAAATTTTGTCCACAGGCCGTAATGATAAGAAAACCTTTGGTGTGTCCCGGTATACGATCCATAAAAAATATAGGCCCCAAAATGTATACAGCTATTTCTGTATAGCGACTGAACATGTGTACCAAATGTTCAAGTGAATCCAAGGGTTTTTGTGTTTGCTATTGCGGCACACACAAATTCTGTCCATAGGTCGTAATGATAATTATGGCCAAAACTGTACAGCTATTTCTGTGTGGTTAATGAACATGTGTACCAAATTGCAAGTCAATAAAGTGGTTTTTGCGGTCATCATCGCGAGACATACAAATTCTGTCCATAGGCTTTAATGATAAGAAGAACTTTGGTGTGCTCCTGTACGCTCCTGAACTACAAATAGAATACACAGCCAATTACATGCCTATTACCTAATTACATGCCAATAGAGTGATTTTTGCGGTCGCTATCGCGAGACATACATACAGACAGACAGAACCCAAAAACTTTTTGAGTCTCTCCATTCAGGCCTCCACTGACGTTTCGGCAACAATTATTTTTATTCAGAGTGAGACTTTCAAATTTACTTTTAAGTTATTTATATAAACATAAAACTTTCAGTTAAGGCATTTTCCTAATTATTAATAATATTTGTGTCAATTTAATTTATGCATTTGTAAATTTTCTGTATGAAACTAATTGAAATTTGCATATCAATTATTAGCTTTCTTGATCAAATATATGCAAAACACTATCCAGAAGTTTTACATCTTGTGAGTGTGGTTTAGAACTGGTGTTTTCGCTCTATGGTCATTTTTTACACATTCAGACTCGTAAGATCGAGACCTACATTTTAAAATGAATTCTGAACCACTACAAACATCCATACCTGTAGAAGGATTCGAACCCGGTAACTCGCGACTGAATTTTACGAATTTGATAAAGGTGCTTAAAACTAACGACGTTATATTTATTAGAACGGTAAATTAAAGAGCAAGTGAAAATCAAAGTTCTGTTGCATTAATGATTCTAGGTTACAAGTACATTAACTTTAATAATAAAAATTAATTATAATTTATTAATGTTTTACCTGACAATCTTTAACATTTAGATTCAAATATATGTTATATAACGTTATGTATTATAATAGGGTGCCAAATGTATTAGTCATTTTGCTCTATATTAATTGCAAGTGCGTGTTAAATATCGATTCCAAAAATTCAAATTTTATTATAAGCTAAAGGAATTAAAAGCAGTGTGTTTGAAAATCGTATAATAAAATCATTTAACCCTGAAAAGAAGACAGTACCAAAAAAATAATTTAGTGAATTTTTTTTTAAAAAGTTCATTATTCACACAATTTTTATTTAAGAGGATACGTCACCTAATTTAACCGGCAGGCTAACCCCATGTTATTCTATGGAGAAATTTGTTTCATAAAATACTTATTACCTAATGTAATTTTTTTTTTATTCCATTTTCCCAAAATTCTATTCCTTCACCTAGTTTGACAGACAGTCTAACCCCATGTTATTCTACGGAGCAATTTGTTTTATAAATTCCATTTTCAAAATTTATAAACGTTGAATTGTTTCCCGTTTTCCAAAACTTTATCATTTAAATTTTCAATGTTTCATTTTGAAGCTCTAAAGTACAAAAACTGTTCTTAGTAAATTTTTCGCGCTTTAGAGCTCGAGAACGAAACGTTAAAAAATAAAATTTAATTTTTAAAAAACGAGTAGAATTTTAACTGCTGTGAATTTTCCAAATGGGAAAACTGAAAAAAAAAAAAAAAAAGATAATGAGTAATTTATAGAACAAATTTTTTCATAGAACACCATAGTGTTAGACTGCCGGTTAAATTATATGAAATATCTCCTTAAGGGCAAAAAAATTGAAAAATTCTTTATTTATTTACTTTATTTTTTTTAAACTAAACTAGAACCTTTACTGAAGCGATTGATATAAAATAAACTATTTTCTAAGCATCAGAAGTGACCTAAAAACATTAAAATAATTTTGGGGACGAAATTTTGAAACTTTTTATTATTTTATTATATATTTTTAAATTAACTAGAGCTTTAATTCACTAGGAATGAACTCACTGGTTTAATCTTTAACGAACAGCATTGTTGTAACTCCGTTGACGTAAGAGTACCGAAAATTTTCATTTAATTCACACAAAACTAAAGATTCCCGTATTTTTTCGTTTTTCGCCTCCCCTGTAAAGTTATAGTTTTTGACACTTTTGACCTAATTTCTCAGGTTCTCTGAACGTTAACGAATGAAACTTTTCTAAAGCATTCTTAAGTGGTGTTTACAAGACATAAGATATATATATATATATATATATATATATATATATACACACACTATCTGCCAATAAAAGTATTTGGGCACTTTCGGATTTAGACGTTTTGACAAATATCTAGAAAAATTCTGTAGGAATTATCCTGAAACTTTCAGAGTATAAAGAATATGTTATGCCTTATACGTTTCAGCAAAAGTTTTACCCCGAAGAGGAAAAGGGGGCCAGTAAAAAATTAAGCAAAAGTCAAAATGTTTTGGATCATACCGAAAAAGGAATTGCTTAAAATACATTTTTGCTGCAGCATGTAATTATGAGGAACTTTTTAATCATCTGCATACATTTTTATGAGGCTACCGCATATATTCATAGAGATGTAACAGTTTCTTTAAAAAACTACAAAAAAAAAAAAAAACTACAAAAAAAAAAAAAAAAGGTTCCACTTTTTTAATTATAACTTCTAGGGTATTAGACCCAGTGCAAAGCCATTTTTAGGAAACTAGGTGTACTATATTAGACCCAACAAACTGCAATTAGAATGCAAATGTAAAATATCTTACGAAATATGAACCCTTTTATTAAATAATTTTTAACTACGCATGCGCAAGCTTTTAAAATATTTCTTTTGCATAATTTCATAGCCAAAAGTATTGAGCTACTCATATGAAAACCCAAAACATATATCGTGTAAATTCATAAAGTTATGAGAGATAAAATGAACAGAATTTCCGTTCCTCTCAGAAAAAATGAAGATGATAGGAGGTTTTATGAATATTTATTTACAATCAGCGTACATTGTATTACCATTAGCCATTGATTGAATCGAAATAAAAATATGAGTAAAACCCCTTATAGTTTAGCTTTTATTTTGAGAGGAACTGAAATTCTGTTCATTCTATCTTTCATACTACACATACTACAGCCAAACACTACACATACTACAACCAAACACTGCACATACTACAGCCACATACTACGCATACTACAGGCAAAATGCATTTCAAGCATTATTTTTTACAGAGTGATCCAAAACATTTTTACTTTTGTTTAATTTTTTACTGATCCCCTTTTCCTTTTCAGGACAAAACTTTTTCTGAAATATTTGAGTGTACTCCCAAAGTTTCAAGATAATTTCTACAGAATTTTTCTATATATTTGACAAAACATCTAAATTCGAAAGTGTCCAAATATTTATTGGTACATAGTATATATATATATAATCCTTTTATAGTAAAAGAAAAGAATGTGAACGAAGAATAGTCAGTCAAATAATTCACCAAAGAAACATACACAAGCCAAACAAAATAACTAAATATCTTAAATTGATTTAATTTTTAAGATTATTAATTGTACTTACTTTAATTTTTAAGACTACAATACCTGATGAAAATTAAATAGGACCGTGTAATAATATTCTGAAGAAAATAAAGTTGACACTAGGAAATTATTTTAAGGGGAAAAAGAGAACAATGTTACGAAATGAACGTATAAATTTTGAGATGAGAAAAAGAAGATCAGACCAAAACAGAACAAAACTGAATTTGTGCTTAAAAGCTCATAATTCTATAAGACGTTTTTAAGTGCTCTCCTCATAGCATTGAGCGAAGAATTGTAGGTTTTCTGTAATTGATATGCTTTTTAGCAAAATATCAATTGATAGCACGAACGTACAAGAAAAATTAACCTCAAATGCATTAGATGAAATAATGACAAAATATTTTTCAAATATTTAAAAACAGAATACCTTTTCCAGAGAACAAAAACACATCAATAACCTTGAATTAATAATGAAATTATAAACTGAACCTTGAATAAAAAAACTACACTGAATTGAAAAAGATGTGATTTAGGCTTTATTTAGCCTGATAGTGAAACTCAAACTATAAAAACTAAAATTAATACACGAGCCATAAATACTGAATTCATAACACGAGCAAACAACTTAATAGAAGAAAATAGCTTTTTACAGGAAGTTGTGTTGTATCTTTGCATGCTGACTTAATTAATAACCAATTTTCAACCAATTAAATTTTAATCTAACCTTAAGTTTTAATTGTAACCTTAAGTGTTAGTATTATTTTTATTATTAATTATTATTTTTTTTTTTTAAGAAGATTTACACTATTTCAGAAATTTGACCATTTAGTTTAATTTTAACGGTGAAACTATGATTATTGTTTTTGCTAGAGCTGCCAACTGGATTTCATATTTAAACATTATCGTCACCAAATTCATTTCTCATGTTCTTTCTGTTTGGTGCTGCCATCTATCTCGCATTTTTAATTTTTAAGTGGCTTATTTTACGTCACAATCTGTTTACGAAGCCATCCTTTTTATTTTTGATACTGAAGAAAATTCGTGTAATGTTTTGCTATGAAATCAAAACTCAAAGTGAGTTTCAAAGATGAGTTTAGCCTGAACACGAAAAAAGCTGAGATATTACTGATAACGGAAGACATCGGAATTAAATACAGAGTATTAATGACATAATCCATTTTACCAAAGTAATGAACCCAGTGTCTAAAATGCAAATATGCAAAAAAAAAGCTCATTTCCTGGACGGCACGCCGGCGTGCTAAAGCGCTTTCTTGTCCACCCCAGGCATCACACATTTGTGCCACATGGACCTGGAACGTTTTAAAAACTGTAATTTTTGGCACAAAATGACATTGTATTTTCATATAATTTGAGATATTAATCGATAGGATTTGAGCGCGCATTTGAATCTCCCGTCGCGAAAGGGTTAATTTAGCCACCAAAGATTCCTTAAAATGTGATAAAATATTTTATAGTCGCTCCATTTTCCAGGCCGTAAAAAATATTATACGAAATTGAATTAATGAAAATTTATCCCCATTTCAGATTTTTAAGAATGTGACCGAAGCAGTGGAAGAAGTGAAGCAGTTTTTTTCATTGATAGTTATTTCAGTAAACCATTAAAAAGAAAGTCTGATAGGATCATGCATCTTTGATAAATTACATACAGGTTCGTATTGATAGAAAAACTTTAGTTGAGCTAATCATAAGTATTTAACGAAAAGAATTGAGAGATGAGCTTTATTTTCCCAAATAGTTACACGAAGAATGTCTTAGTCAAAAATTATAATATTTTTTTACATCGCTGAAAAGAATTCTTTGCTAAGCTGTTAAAATTTGAGGCTAAATAGATAAAAATTTTGCACACGCACTAGCTGCAACCTAATTATCACAAAAATTATTGCTGTGATCGGGTGCTTTATGCAAAATGGAGATTGTTCCATATTTGGTTAAACTTTGTTTAGTTCAAAAGCCTTTGAAGATATTGAGAATACACTGTTAAAAAAACGCCATTTTGCTGCCAGAAATTCTCTGTAATTTGAGAAAAAAGTCGTAAATTACGGAAAAATTACGCTGACATAACGTATTTTTCTGTAATTACAGAGAATTTCTAGCAACAAAGTTGCATTTTTTTTAACAGCGTAGTTTTTAAATTCTATGCTTTTTGAAGCGACTTTTTTATTTTGACCTTATTCACTCCGTACTACTATACAAGTTTCGAAAGTCGAGCTCTGTCTAAACTTTTCAGCAGGAAAACGAACCTGGGTTCTCTCTTTTGAAAGGGATTATTCTTTTTAATTTGATCAGTAACCTGTTACATTAGTTTACTTTTATTCGTTGAAATGGCTATTAGACTTTTGTAGCAAGCAGAAATTAAAATTTCTAACACGTTTGCAGGCACAAGGAAATAAACTATATAACAAATTGAAAACAGTGTTCTCAAAATACAATTAAACATAAATAAACGGAATCATTTTCGATATATTGTTCATTGTCTTGTAAAAGTATTTACTAAGAGTGAGCAAAATTATTTGTACAGACTAGATATTAAAAGCTCAATGTTTTACTGAAAATAAATATAATTTTCAATTCAACCACGAAAAGTGTTGGTGGTGTATAAATGAAGTTAGAGTGTCTACACTAGGGACCTAGGCCTGGAAGGATAGATCAAAAAGGGAAAGTCCGAATGATAGGCCAATGAGCATGATTTGAGTTCGAAACCACCATCTCCCGTCTACCAGCTTCAACGGCAGACCTTCTTAACTACTGACCAGACTAACCACGAAAAGAATTTATTGAAAGTTTGAGAAAAATCATACTTGTGTTCATCTGATTATTTTGCAACATAGAATGATTTATACTTAACCTAAAATTCTTAGTTCTGCATAATATTGCATTTTTAAAAAACATTATAAATATACATTTTTTTTTTAACTCTTTTTTTTCGATTTGAAATATGATTTTTAAAAATTTGTGAACCGATTTCTTAATTTGAGTAATCCATTTACCTTATGGTTTATTAGAAGTCCCTACTTTGAAAACTCAATTATTTATCTAGAGCTAAATCCACCATTTTCAAATGTTAAGAAAAAAGAAGTTTCTAAGATATCAGGAGTTGCAGCATCCTATATTTTGAAGACCACTGTCTATAATATTTTAGTCATTTTTCTTTATTTAATTGCAGAAATTCCACGATTAATTAAAGCAAATTTTAATTAAAAAATAGTGATCTTCAAATTATAGGATGCTGCGACCGCTGAGACATAGACAACAAGTTTTCTATTCACTTTTTTTTTTCGCCACATTTCATCAATTCAGTTGAAAGCAAAATTGGATGATGTTAAAGGAATAGAACAATATGTAGTATTTCTTATGTATATTTTTTGAAATAATTTATGAATTATTTTGCCTTTTTAAACTTCCGACCAGAAAAGAGGGGTGTTATAAGTTTTAAACCTTTGTCATTTTCTCTGTGTGTGTGTGTCCATCTGTGGCACTGTAGATTCCAAATAAATAGACTGTAGATTCCAAATAAATGTTTTTTCACTCTTTCCTTAATCTGAACGCTGAAATCGGGATGATTCTTATTTATGTTTTATAAAAAATTGCGAATTTTAATTCCATTTTAACAAAACTTAAAAATGGCTATAAATAGTGATCATGAGTTCAGAGTCCAACAATCTCTCAGTTCGATTGAAAATTAGAGATTTTAAAGTAAAATAATTCTTGATTGAATTCAAGGCCAGTGTTGCGTTGACATTTCATAATTTGCGAGCTACCGCTCTTCCAAATGAAAATTACAAATTTTATAGGAGAAAATTTACACTCGTTTAAAAGTGAAAAAATATGAATAAGTTTAAACCTTTTTCTTTAAAAACTGGAAATATAATCCAACTTTTATGTAACTATAATGAATAAATAATAAAAAATCCATTGACGTTAAGGAATAACGTTCAGTTCTTTCTTTCCCAATCTTCATGGTCATATTATTTAAAAGAAACTTTTTTTCTTTCTGCATAGAACTTGCACTCATGTTAACGCCGATCTTTCTTTCAGCTATTCTTCATACTCTGAGTAATTACGACGGTTTTGGACGTGCGTGAAAATATTCGGAACTCGTCAGATGGCTACACGGATACCACATTCCACACCATTACGGCAATTAACCAGCTCTAGCGCCATGCAGTCTTGAGAGCCTAAATGGCTTCAGGCTAAAGGATTATTTTTTATAGGTCTCTCATTTTTTTTATTATTACTTTTAGACATGTATCTCCCATCGCATTCTCTCGCGACACATCGCTTTATTGATGACTCTCCAGATACACAATTGCCACAAAATTTTTTTTAGCACTCACTTGGCGAAAATATTCATTAATCTAGATAGGACTAATGACTGAGATTGACTTTCATTTTTTTGTTCTGGCTAAATGCTTATTTAAAAAAAGAAAAAGTGTTAAATAATGTAATAGGATTATTAAATATAATGTGGATTCAGAAAGATACAGGGAATAGGGTAAGTATTCATATATTTTAACTGCTACTATATGTAGGTTTATTAATGAAGTTTTATCTGACTCTTGGTATGACCGAATCAATGATGTAATATATTGTGAGTATATTTTTGCAATTTATCGAATAGTAATGTAATTTTTACATACATTGTGAAAAGTGAAACAAATGTAACTTGTTTCGAAAAATATATTTCTTCTTCAGGGTGCAAAAAATATGTCTGCCAATGCGAATAAAAAACAAACTTTAAAAAATCATCAGTCTTCACAATCCCCTCTTCACAATCTAGTGGTAAGACAGCTTTTATGCCTGATTAAGTTCTTTTAAATGCACGATATTTGTTTTACATTGTGCAGTAAAAATAAGAACTTTCTTTCCACTAATTCCTTCTGTAATTGCTGCTGAAAAAAAAAAAAAAAAAATCTTAGAAAGTCTTAAATCTTTCTTACAAAGTGATTTTTTCACTCAAAAGTGAGTGAAAATAGTTTTTATACTATTTAAGGGCTATCACATTTCTTTTGAAGGATTGTTCCAATTACATATAAGACTAAACTAACGTTTTTGTCATGAAAAACCCTTTTTCTAAACGAAAAAAGAAAAGAGATTTATCTTGAACACATTAACTTATGTTCGTGTTGATTGGAAATGCATCACTCATTCTTGAAAAGCAATTCATATACATATGAACATAATCTGCTTAAGCCTTTTTTATTTTGCAATAAAGTGAAAAAAAGTCAGTTAATAAATTGAGGGATTTATTTACATTTATGTTATTTTCTAATTCTATTTATCCGGGATATTTATAGCTTATAGTGATTTTCAATCAATGCAACGTCGCCAATTGCCCATCTGCGCAGCACTAGTGCCACTTAGTATAGTTTCCTGGCATATAAATGTCCTCAATTATAAAATCAAATAACTGTCGACATGCGTTGTTGAGTTCCATTGGACTAATGGATTACAACATTTGTTTACAAAATTCAACCTGCAAAAATACCTTTTATATTTGAGTTAGTCTTGGCGAACTGATATTGGCGACTGGCAAACCCCTTGTACTTAGCAAAAATTCTTCAGCTGTGCCGTTGACGTTGTCGATCGACAAAACCGGATGTCTGTACTCGGCTTTAATGAGCCTATTTAAGAATCAGACATGTATAAAATTAACCATCTGTAGTTTCTTGATCGTTCCATATTAAAAATCGGTGAAGACAGCAATTAGACACTATGTATATGATGGGAGAAAGTGGATGCAAGCTGTAATCACCTGAGTAGGTCAATTGAAAGTAGATGTATGTAAATAAGTTTGAATCTTCTACTGGCACTTTTAATCTCAGCGTCGCGCATAGTAATTTAACAAGGTAAAATTATCTACGTTATTTTGAAGGTAAAGGGAGGGGGAAATAGGCTTTGAATTCCTTATATGGAAAAGAATTATAAAGAGTTTTTTTACTATCATCAATAATTGTTGTATTCTTTTAATGCATATATTTGTTATTATTTATTTATAATGCACGCCATTTTAAAAATGAACTTTATTAAAAAATTACATAAAAAAAAATTAAGGTGAAAATTAATTTTTCTGTGTATAATAGTTCAAAAATAAGGTTTTTCCTATTTTTGCACGTTTTAAATTGTTTTTCCACGCTTACGATCGAAAAAAAAATAATGAATCACCAAATTGAATAATGCATTACGCAGCTATTCATATAGTATGACATAGTTTTAAAAATGTCATTTTTGGAAATTAATAAAACTGAATCATAAGTATATTTCCCCATGTTACTAAAAGCACTTTTAAATACCTTTTAAAATGATCGAATCGGATTATTTATCATTTGTCGTATGAAGTGTTGTACATTATATAAATCATGAGCGTTTATAACTTGAATCGTATTGCAGTAAATAAGATGATATTTTCCTTCTATTCTTCATGTAAAAATTTTATATTATTTTCAGATTCATTTTGAAATAAAGCAATATGTGTTTATGCTTAAAAAAATATATATATATTCATTTTTTTTTTTTTTTTTTTTTTTTTTTTTTAAGTTACTTCGAGAACAAGCGTATGCTGTAAATACATGTTTAAAATTTCCACCATAGTACAGTTATTTTAGGGTTTAAAATAATATAATGGTCACACTATTTTGGGGAAGAGTTTCCTCAAACTTACAAATAAAAACTGAAAAAAACTTTGAAGAGACATGAGAAATAAATTTGAAATATTTACACAACTATTTAAATACGTGATCATAAAATGACTATCTAGATTTATTCGCAACTACATCAGCAATATTCTAAAAGAAAAATATCGTTTTCTCTCGCAGACTAAAAATGAGTTTAATTAACATTTGTCCTTTTACTTTATACAAAGGGTGCCTTCCGTTTGTTTTAAATTAATATTTAGTAATTTGTATTAAATAACTTTAACATCCTGACTCATAACTTTCACCCTCTTTTAACTAAGCTCTTTCAAAAATCTCTCACTATTCTTGGCCGCAACTGCGCACACATTTTTCTTTCTTCTGTCATTTTCTTTTTATTAAATGACCTCTATGTATATTTTAACTTAAAAAACTTCGCTTTCTTGGGCTACCAATGCGGTAACTTATTTATCGCGTAACTTATGACCACTAGAAAGAAGGTCGACTTAAGTGAAAAGAAAATTATTGAACGCTTCAAAATATATTTATGTAATATTCATGAAATACATTTCTTGTCGTATGGACCTTACATTACTCTTCCGTTAAGCTTCCAATTTATGGGTGGTTTAAAAATACAGTCTATCATATATTTTGTGTTTTACCAAAGCGTACTAATTGATGGACATCATTGGAATAGTCTGATCTGGCTTCACGAACATTTGTAAAGCTTAAACATTGTGTGATTGTATATTTTTATTGAAATATTTGACAAAGATTTATCTTTACCACCTCCACGTATGTTTTGTTTATTCATAATATCTTTGTTCTAAAACAGTCATCAATAAAGATAAACGTTTTACTCTGTGTGTGTTTGTAAGTATTAAATAACCATCTTTTTGTTTTTGTTTTTAAAGTGTTTAACAGAATTATATGAATATTTTTCACTGATTTTGTATTATTTATGAGACCTTTTATTGCAATATCGGGGTTTTCCGATTTTTAAGATTTCCATATAAAAAATACATTTGTGTTATTTTAGTACCATTTTAATATTTTCAAATGAAAAAATCTTATAAAATAAAAAAGTAGGAAATCAACCCCGAAAGGAAATTAGAAAAATGTTTACAGGAAAATAATAGAGAAAAATCAAAGAAAACAAGGTTGTGATTCCGTGGTGAGATGGCTTCCTCCGACTTTAACTCAAAAAATATATTAAAAAGAATAGAATTATACAAGTCGCAGTAAAAGGTTCACATTTTTTTTTTGTATGAAAAGTTCATTTTATATAAATTTTGTTTTGATAAATAATGAAACAAATGCAAGAAAGAAGGAACAGTGTGTGCCTGCAAATTCAATATGCTCTTTTAGTTTAATTTTGATGCTTTTCAATTTTTCTAATTTATGTTTGTTGTAATGCAAGTTATTATCTAAATTTCGTGCTTATATACATATCAGGCATATCAATAGTCGAAAAAATTCTTTCGAAACGTTAATTTAATTAATTTTTCACTGCACTGTATATAGAAGCGTCTTAAATTCAGACAGAAATGTGTCTGAAATGCCAATTCGGACACATAAATGCCTGAAACACTTACGCATGCAAAATTTCAGACGCACGTGCTGTCTTCAATTAAGACACGTAAGTGTCTTTTTTATAAATGAGCTGAGATAAGTGTCTGAATAAGATTGATATGTCTAAAAATTAAGACATAGTACAGTTCAGACACATAAAATTTCAGACATTTTACAATTTAGGCAATTAAAAATTATTACAAATTTCAGACACTTAGAAATTCAGACATTTGTATTGCTTAACAAATTTTCCATATGGAATCTACTTTAAGCAACATGCATATCCTGTTTTAACATTTTTTACAAATAAATTTGCTATTATTTTATATAAGTAGTTAACTTATTTAAAATGCTTAGACGCGGAACTTATTCTGTTAAAAATTAAAAAACAAAGTTAATTTTTATTTAAAGTTCTCACGTGTAATAAAAAAAAAAAAAAAAAAAAATATTAAAATAAACGAAGCATGTAAGTTGTAGCTAAGAAAGCAAATTCGTAACTAAATAATCTTAAACAATTTGTGCATAATTGATTTTTTTTTCCGCGTTTCCCTACACTTCAAAATGTAAAAGATAATTTTTTTTTTGGTTTCATGTACATAGTTTGTTTTCTTGCAAATACCAGTTAAAAAAAAAAAAAAAAAAAAAAAAAAAAATCCTTTAAAATCCATAATCTATTATTTTTTCATATTTATTACACATTTTACAAAAAAAAAAAAAAAAAAAAAAAAACCTCTAAACCTTTACACATGAAATTTAAAATAATAAAATATGTATTAAGCTTTACTTCTTATGGACAGTTTTATGCAGACATAAAACCTCGATTTGTTTTACAGATACTAGAATATTTTTCATTATACAAGCAACGTACAGCATGAGTACAGATGGCTTGATTGGGAAGACGCTCGACTTTGACTCCGATGATTGTCAGTTCGATTCCCGGCGAGGGCAACAAGGAATATTACTGTAAAAATTATTACTTTTTTTTAAGGGGTTAGGGGTAGTCAGGATTTTCAAAAAATCAATTTTTTTTTTTTTTTTGCATTTTCTTAAAGTGTAATATCTTATAAATATTCTCTGAAAATTTGAAGTTGATTGAAGTTGTGGGTCTAATTCCCATCAGTATGCAAAAAAAAAAAGGATGCTGCACGTGTGAAAGTGGCAGATCAGCGCGCCAACGACAACACTCGGGAAGGCAGAATGCTTCGTAGGCAACGGCAAATTGATGTTTTGGAAACTTCCACAATGGCTGAAGAACTATTATATGGCCCAGGAATAGATGAATCAGTGTAAGTGATTAAATAATTCGTATTTCTGTACGTAAATCTAGTGCGAAACTTTAAATGCGTTTTTCTCAAAACTATGTTTTTTGAACTGGTGACAACTGTAACTTGAAAACCGCTCAGTAGATTTTAATGAAATTTATACAGCTTTTAGAATACATAATAAACTCGGGCCTGATCGAAGGATTTTTTTTTTTTCAAAAATTTCGATTTTTTAAGACCAATTAACTGTTGACTTTTTCCCAAAAATTTAGAAAAAAATTTCCTGAGTCCGCCATTTTTTTAATTTTTGAAAAAAAAAAAAAAAAAAGCTTCGATCAGGCCCAGGATTATCTATTTATAAAACTAATTTTTCTTATCCGATTGATTTTAGATGAATCTCCAAGGACTTATCATTGTCACCGCAAGGACCTTTTTTTTGGACTGGGTCAACAGAAACAGCTATAACTTTGGAAATTATAATTTTTTTTTTTTTCAAATTTTCGTGACTTCAAGTCAAAACATTGTATAATAATGCCATATTATTACTTTTGTAAAATAAAATGATTTAATAGCGAAAAGAAATTACTGAAAATTATCATTTTTTCGTGTCTCTGACTACCCCTAACCCCTTAATGCTCTAGGAGATTCTAAAGTCTATTTTTCACAGGTAAACAGTATTATAAAATACATCTTTTTATTTATTTATTTTTGAAAAATATTCACTGTACACAAGATCAAAGATGGCGGAATTTCAGACACTTCGAGTGTGAAACGATGTGCCTTTTAAGATACTTTAAGTGTCTGAAATAAATAAGACACTCTTTAGCATCTTAAAATTGAACACCCATTTTAGACACAATTGTGTCTGAATTTCAGACACTTGTATTTACAGTGTATTCAGTGTTTTTCAAAACTGCAAACTTATTACTGATGAGACACGATTCAAAAAGAGAAATTTTACGCAAAACGCGGAAACGTTTTCAAGCCCCGAAAACAATTTCTTTTTTAGTTTAGATTAAATCGGAAAATGAGTTTTTTTTTTTTTTTTTTTTAAATTTGTAGGCAAAAGTAGCTTATTTAGCCACTTTTGCTTATATTCAGTACATAAACAATTTTATATCCCATTAACTATCCAACTGTTGGTAATTAGTGAGTTATAAAGCTCCAAATAAAAAAATGACAAAATCTCTTTAATTCGGTTGTTTAAAAGATATAAAATCATTATTTTACTGACTGTATGCTGATGGATAAATGTTTCTGATATGTGTGAGTAAGTTCTAACTTTAAAATAACAATTAAAAACAATTATGAAAACAATTATGTAAAATAAATACTAATGAGAATTTCTGATTACTTATTAAAAACAAAGACTTTTTAAAATTTGGAATTATGAAATTAAATTATTCAGTCTAGAAGGTTTAAACATTTTATAGCAAAAGACGTCAAAATTTCTTTAGTTCATTTTACATAATTTGTATTAAGGATGATGATACTCTTATTGTGTCTTATCTTTTTTTAGGTTTCGATGTGATGCGGAAAGGGGAAGGATTGCTGTTATTAACAGTCAAAAATTTAATTTATTAAATCATAACGTCGGAAGATGTTTTATTCCCATTGCATTTATTTTATAATAGCTATGTTGGAAAGCCTTGTGCTCCACATTATTTTCCTGCAATTCATGTTTTAAAACTTAGTACTAAATATAATTTGGCCACGGTTAGAGGTTTAAAGGTAAAGAAAATAAAAATTATTACAACAACTTTCCTCTAATAGTGTTATGGATTCACATGCTGATCCACTCTACAGGATATCGTGAACTATCGTGAGTGACTCGTGATTTATATTTATCGATTCTATTTGGCATTCAAGAAGTTATGTTGTATCTCTTCCGATATCCCTTTTTCTTGCGGTTGCTGCTTCCATCGCTCTCTTAAGTAATACCAGGTAACCAAATGAAGACGTTGGGAAGCTGCTCGATAAGATACGATTTCCCTACCTTTCCATAAGATACCATTTCCCTACCTTTAGAAGCTTGTCAGGAGTGAAGACGTGCTTCCGATTAGAACCATGCTTTCAGCGCAGTAAAAACAGCATAAGGAAAAGTGCTCTCTTGTCTGTGAACTCCCAGAAATTTATGTTTGTTTTGCTGCAGTCTGCGACATATTTAGCCGTTTCGATTAAGCGTTACCGAAATGGTTTTCTTATCAAAATGACTACTTCTTGCTTAGTTTTACTCCACTGGTGACCGTTACTAAATTTTAAATGCGGGTGGCTGAAAGCATAATGTCGGTTTTATTTCCGCTATCATTTACTTTTTAAGGCCTAGGAAGGAGCGATGAATTGATAAGTTGAGAAGTAAAGCAAGAGGCTTCTGACTGGAAAGGAATAGTGATGAGGAATAGTGACGAGTTCTCTGAAAAGCAACATATGATTTATCTTTGTGAATTATAGTTCATAAAGCATATGATTAAAGCAATTCGCTTAGTTATCTTTGTTGCTGATACACGAATTTTACAGTGTCTTTTGATCTTTCGTACCGGATGTGTCAGTTTGTTTTGGTCGTTTTAGTTCTTCAGAACATTTTTTGAGTTAAAGTAGCATGAAAATGTGCACGTGATCAAAATTTTGCCTTTATGAGCATTTTCAATGTTCTTGAAGTACACAGATAAGATTTGGACTTTTGTATGTTTGTGAGATGTATCTGATTTTTTTAATTTTTAAAAATTTTCTTTTAAAATTAAAGTGGTATTAAAATATACTAGAAATTGTTAGAGTGGTTATTATTATTTCTTAATATAATTTAGCGTTATGAATTATTTCCCAAGAATATTTCTTGTAAAACGACAACAATCTGTTCTGCGGTAACTTGTTATCATAAAAATGATTAATGTAATACCATCAAATCAAACACTTTCCAGCCCTATAATCAGTGTGGTACGGTTTACGACAATGAGAGATTTTGGAGTAGTGTCTTCTGGATTTGATCTCACTGAATCCGAGCGAAATTTCAATGAATAGGTTTCGTTGCATTTTTTGGGCATGTTTTTCTTAAAACAAACACCCTCAATTCAATTTACAGATGTCAATATGACCAGAACACAGAACTAGAATATTTGATAGTGAAATTTTTACCAATAATTAAAAAAAAAAAAAAAAAAAAAAAAATCTAAAAAGTTAGAAATACCAGAGATTCAGGCTTTTTGATAAATTGAGAGTTTAACATGTATTTTTGAAACTTCTATGCTATTCGATGTCCTCATAACACTGTTTGTAAATTTATTATGATGGCTCAGTTTTCTATGAAAATGAGCTTTGAATAAAGACGAAATCCAGAGTCGAATTATAATAGGTGTGTTGGTGTTGGTGTTTAGGATTAAGGCCGATTGACTGCTGTAGGTCCTGGGCCTGAGGGGGAGTGCCTTCCGTGGAGGTCTTTCTAAGGGGTCCCAGCCCGTATTTACGCAAGTTTCGGAGAAAACCACGGAAAACTCCGAACGGCTAGGCCGACGAGCGCGACCGGGGATCGAACCCGGCACCTCACGTCTACCAGCTTTGAGCGCAGAACCGCTCGGCCGCTGGTGGGCCCGAATTATAATAGGTAATAAAAAGGTTTCTGAAGTTTATGAATTATCTTATAGTGTGGAAGGTAGATACATAATATATATATATATATATATATATATAACTGGCATAGATGGACTATGCTCTGTTCCTATAACATATTTGTTTTCATGAATTTCTACTGCATGGCATATACTATATTCATGATAAGAGAATCTATATATATAATCTATACTATATTCATGATAAGATCGACACGGTAGCAGACTGAACGCCTTGTAAGCTATCCAATGTTTAATTCGATACATTTCCCTTATCCTAATGTTCTGATTAAATTTGTTAGGAACAGTTTTGTATTTTAGTTTTCATGCAATTCTGTACCATTTCCATACTTGCCAACCATCCCATTAATAACCGTACAATTGTTAACGCCCCCTGAAAAAACGCCCCTCTTCTCACACCACTATATTTTTAGAGTTATTCCCTCCAAATGTTGTTACGATTAAATAAGACTAAAATTACTCTAAAAAAATATTGGTGTGAAAAAAAAGGCGGGTAATAAAAATTGTACGGTTCATAATGAGATGGTTGGCAAGTATGCTTTTCTAATGCAACGATCTTCATAATGCAAGTTTATGTGAAATATTGGTTTATTATCTTGTCCTGTTAAGAAAATCTTAAATTTCGAATAACTTACAAAGTTTTCGAATTAGAACGTTCATTGTTAATGATGTTCAAGTGAGTATCGTAAATGATATTTTGAAACTTATCCAACATTTTTAGGACAAAAATAACCCTCATAATACACGTTTATGCGAAATTTTGTCCTATTTCACTATGTAAAAAATCGTAAATTTTGAATAACTTACTGAATTTTCAAAGTAGAATGTTCATTGTAGATGACGTTCATGTCACTATCATAAATGATATTTTATAGCTAGTTTGACGTCTTTACGATAAAAATATTACTTTTAATGCACATTTAAGTGAACTTTTGTCCTGTTCTTCCCTGTTAAGGAAATCGCAAATTTTGTATAATTTACGAATTTTTTAAATTAGAATGTTGGAAATCAATAATATTCTCGCCAGTATCACAAGTGATGTTTTAAAATTTGTGCGATCTTTCCACTTTCATTTGTTCTTGAGATATCGTTTTCACACACTAACAGACTAACTAATTATTTAGAAATTGTTTAACCTATATGTTAGGAAACCACATTTATTTTATGATTTTCCGGATTTCATGCACCCCAAAACGTGCAAAAAAGGTCAAAAACCGAGCTCAAAAATTTTTACGAGTACTCAAATTCCCCATATCTATAGTACTATGGGAAAGTAAGGATTTTTTTTTTTTTTTTTTTTTTTTTTTTTTTTACAATATAAAAATTGTAAAACATATTCTTAATGATGATACTATAGCTACCAACTTTTCGCTTTTCGCGTAAAATTTTATACCAATATTTTATAATAGTAAATTTCAATAGATTAAATCCCAAAAAATTAATACCAGAGATTTACTTTACACTGTTAAAAATGAAACCCTATGTTTCATTAGAAAAATGGTTTGAATTTCACTGCAACCGGCATTTTTAGAAATTTGTACGCTATGTTTCAGCATTTTAGGTGAGCCATTTTATTAGTAAGCACCTCTAAAATGATGAAACTTAGCTCCAAAATATTGGTTGCAACTAAATTTGTCTAAATGCAACCATCTTTTTTTTTTTTTTTTTTTTTTTTTTTCCTTTTGGTGAAACGTTGAACTATTATTTTAAAGAATGTACAAAATAGTGTAATAAACCTCATTTAAAAGAAATGTAAATGTTGGTAGTTATATGTAATATTTTTAAAAGTATTCTGCAGCAACTTTAAAATTGAAATCCTCATAATAAAGTGAGTTATAATGCTTACAACGGCCACAAAGTTAAGAAACTTATGTCAACTTAATGGATATTCTTTATAAATGCTGTATTATACATAGTATAAATAGTGTTTAAAGCATTCTGAAAAGTTATTGCTGCAATTTAGATTAGAATAATTGAAAAGATAAACGAAATTATTTTTTTATTAAAAAAAAATAATACTTTTAAAAATGTTTTTTTTTTTTTTGGGGGGGTCTTATAGCTCACTGAATAAATTTTCATATTTTTCTCTGTTATATGCGTAGACAACTACAGATTTTAAAATGAGTCCTATTTTTTGCTTCAGACATTTTATCAAAGCAACAGATTTCCACTGGCCAATCACTTCATCAATCTATGTACTGCCTCAAGCAAATTTTCTTGAATCGTCGGCAGATCTAAATAAGATATCGATTTTATTAGACATATATATCTATGTTCGTATCAAGTTTTATTTTTCTATCTTTTTATTAAAGGCCTTTTGAAATTACTTATTTACCTATTATATCATAGATATGGACAATTTTAACAGTCCAGAAATTTTTCCATCTCGGTTTTCTGATAGTTTACACACTTTGAAGTATAATTAATATTTACTTCATAAAATCGATGCAATGTCCTTCTGTAGGTTAGTCAGTCAGTTATTCTGTTTGTTTATTTATATGTAGCTATACACCATCTCAAAAAGTCGGGCCAGTTTTAAAATGTCATATATTCTGTTTCCAAGAACCCTATTGAAACTTAACAGCATACTTTGAAAAATTCGTAAATTAATCTCAATTAAGATTTTATTAACATAGGCGAATAAAGCAAAATTTCACATGAACGTGCATTAAAATAATCATGTTTATTGAAAAGAAATCAGACTACACTGTAAAAACTTTGATTTCTCTTATATAAAGCGATTGTTCCTTGTTCTTATAAGTTTGGAACAGGTTCCTGATGATAAAAGGTTTTCTTTTACTGAATGTTTTGAATTTATACATTTCGTAATACTTTAAATGATATATTTGATGGTTATAGATATCTTTCAAGAACGTTACTGCTAAATATTGGGCAATTAATGGCCCAAATTTTTCAGAAACGTTCCAAGTTTTTTTTCAGTGTCTTTTAAGGATAAACATTATTTAAACATTTAAGGTTGTTCGAAGCGTAAAATTTTTTTGATGTGACAGAATAGGGCAAAATTTTGCATAAACGTATTAAAAGAATATTATTTTCATTGTAAAGTAGTATGATTGCCTTTAAAATAACACTTGTGATACTGACCTGAACGTAATTAAGTATCAATAGTTTATTTAAAAAAAAAAACTCCGTAGAGTATTTAGAATTAAATATTTTTATATTATGTCAGAAGAGGGCGATGTTTTGCATAAACTTGCATTATGGAGATTAAGTACAGCAAAAATAGTAAAAACTGGCGCGTGAGAAATTGCATGGAATCAAATTAAAACTAAAGCACTAAACTGACACCAATAAAAATGTTATAGAACTTGGGATATGGTAAATATATCGAAATGAAAGAAAGATAGCCTAATGGGTGAAGCACTTCAGTTTCCTATTGGGCTTGGGCATCAGCCGAGTTAATCGCGCTTATCTTGAATATAGCATGAGAATTGTAGTAGGAATTTATGATAACAAATATATGACGGATAACATAACAAAGTCCGCCTATGTTTACTTTGCATGTTCATGTTAGAGAATGAAATATAAAACACTCATAAATTTACTAAAACATATTCTTGGATTATTAGTTTGAGAATGATCTTATAAATCTATTTTAACCCTTTGTATTCCTCTGTACAGTGTGACTCGACAACATTTTTTTTTTTTTTTAGTCTCACAAGAATATTAAGAAGGTTGTCAGCATATCCTTTGTCGAGTGTCACTTGACATTTTTTTCATTTTTGTATACTTATGCTTTCGATGTATATGAATCAGATTATATGTGTGCAACTCGATTTTGCATCGAAGGTTTGACTTAGAAAATGGATATGATAATTAATTTAGTAAAATTTGTATAATAAATAATAATAAGTAAATTAAAAATAAAATTGTTTGGGAGCTGCTGGTAACAAAATTGAAAAATAATTCAGAGTGCAAACGATTAAGATTATTCGAAAAGAAAAGTATTTTTATTATTAAGTATTGGCTTTGTCTGCTTTCTAAGGTTTAAAGACAATGCATTGTATTATACATGTGATATATATTTTAATAGTAGTTAATAATGTATCAAAGAACTGGTGCTGAAAAGTAATAAACAAAAAAGTTTTCATTATACAGCAGACACCGTGTAGTAATAATAATAGTAATAATAATAATAATAAAAACTAAATAAATTAATAATAATAAAAAAAAAAAAAACCCGTAACAATTATTTCGAGTATAAATAATTGCACGACCCATCATCACGCATAAAGAAAAAAAAAAGTAAGCACGATTTGAATGTTTTGATGTTGTGTTTGTGAAAACTTTTATCGCCTGATAGGGGGTAGCGGCAGCTCGTGAACCTAAAATAGACGAAAAGGCACTTCACCTAATATTTTACACTGTATTCATTCATAGAGTATAAATTTACATTTAAATAAAATGAGTATTTCTATTTACTTTTCAGTTAAAATTATGCTTGATAAAAATTATGCATTGAAACTACTTAAATATTATTTTTCAGCTCTTCATCTAATTTCAGTTCACGAGCCGCCGATGATGGAGGGTCGTGCTATTATTTCTATCTAAAACAATTGTTGAGAGTATTTTGCAGTTTATCGTATTTGCTTAGGCAGTGTTTTTGTTTATTAACATATTTTAATAAACAAAAACTTATCTCTCGCAGACATACAGCCGGTAACAAAAGTGTCCGAACACTAGCGAAAATTCCTATGTAAAAAAAAGTACACTTCATACAATTCGTTAAATAAATCCTTGTCGAATCCTGTTCTTAGTCAGTCTAAGAACATGATTCGATAAGGATTTATTTAACAAAAACGTTAAGGAAATCTTATTTTTTGAATAACTTACGAAATTTTCAAATTAGAATATTCGTAGTTAACTATGTTTAAACCAGTATCATACAGTCGGTAACAAAAGTGTCCGAACACTAGCAAAAATTCCTATATTAAAAAAGTACGCTTAATACAGTTTTGCTAAATAAATCCTTGTCGAATCCTGTTCTTACATTGATTAAGACCAGGATTCGACAAGGATTTATTTAACAAAACAGTAGTAAGTGTACTTTTTTTACAAAGGAATTTTTGCTAGTGTTCGGACACTTTTGTTACCGACTGTACTTATTTCTTGCAGGTACTTAAATGACTCATAGTATATACCACATGCTTGTGTCGTATTTAATTTACAAACAGCTTTACTTAAAATTAAATTAATTTAAATTTGGAATCTTACAAAATGATACTCCTTCTATGAAAGCCATTAGCTATCTTATCTAAAATCACTTTCGTTGCTCTGAAACTCAGTCCACTTCAACAACTGATGAACCACAACTCGAACCGCATTTGAATTGGTTAACCCAAAACCTGACCCGCAATCAACAACATCAGATTTCATAATGTAATGCATTTAATTATATGAAAAATTCTTGGTGTCGGAAGAAAAATATACCTTTCAGAAATAATAGCTTGCGGCAAAACAGTTGATGCTCTTTCAAAGCTAAACTGAAGGATAATGATCATAAACGATTATGAGTTATAGAGAATAATAATAAAAATAAATAAATAAATAAAAAGGAAAAAAAAATCGATTTCATTTAAGCAATGTTCATAAAGGTGTGACCTAATTAAAGTTTTCCTTTTTTGAAAACCCCACTTTTAGCTTTTCTATAGAATAATTTTCATTTTTAATTTTCTTATGAATTTTTCTTTTTTTCATTTGTTTGATTACTAAAACGATTTTTTTTTTTTTTTTTACGAAGAAAATGTGGAGTTAAAGGATCTAAGTTCAAAGGACATGCAGTTAATTTTTTGATAAAATGTTACATAATGAATCTGGACTCTTAAAAACTCTGTTCAGTTGTTTAAATTTTTAAATGACATTTTAGAGAAATTAGCAGTTATGATGTGTTAATTCAAGGAATCCAGAATTTCTAAAATTCAAAATGTGAACGGTTCTGTACTCGATGATCTAGAAATCAGCACACAAAAATAAATAAATAAATAAATAAAATAAAAAAATAAAAAAATAAAATAAATAAATAATAAATAAATAAATAAATAAATAAATAATAATAACTCACGAACGAATAAAGATAAAAGATTTCTGTTTGCACCTGTGATGTATTTCTGTGATGAAAAAAAAAAAAAAAAAAAAAAAAAAAACCTCTAATTGAGTACTTTTTTATTGGAATGATAGATGGCTCTGCCAAGTTTCAGATGTTGGATTATTTGCACATTCCGTCTCATAACTATGGCCTCCCAGATCTCACGATCTGACACCGTATGACTTTAGGTTGGGGAGATATTTGAATTCAAATGTGTATACCAACAATACGTTATCATTGTCAATATTGAAAGATACCATCCGTCAACATGTGTCTGCCATACCGCAAGAAATGTTGCTTATTGCTGTGAATGGTATTGTGACTTATTTGACACATGTACTTCTGAATGTCGGACAATACACTAAACAAACTTTATTTATAACTTGTGAGTGACTTGTCACGTGTATGCCATCAAAAACTATCAAAGCAGACTTTTTGGTCTTTTCACAAAAAAAAAAAAAAAAAAAAAAAAAAAAAAAGGAAAAGAAAGAAAAGAAAAAAAATATCCGATATCTTTTTCATCCGTTTGACACAAACTGGAGCTTTTTATCTTTATTTGTTCGTAAATTATTATTTTTTAATGTTTGCTCTAATTTCTGGATTAGCCAGAATTTATATGTATTCTGGAATTTTCAATTATCATAGATTGGTTAATTTATTTTCTTCTTCTTTTTTTGCTTTCCTGAAGTATAGTGATTTATTTATTTATTTATTTTTTAATTATGTGAGAGTAGTGAATTGTTTCTTTGTTTCTCACTGTTAAAATATTACATTATACTTACACACATATAATATATATATATAGTAGTAGTAGTAAGAGTGTAGCGTGAATGTTCATGCCTATTACATTGTAAAAAAAAATTATGTAAGATTACAAAACAGTATGAGGCAGCTTAATTGCCACAACCATGTAGAAAAATGTTATAAACTATAACTGTGTAACCATAGCATATTACACAGTTACAACTGGTAATATTTCTCTACATGGCTGTGACAATTAAACTTTCTCAGTATTGTTGTGTAATCTTCCAAAAATTTTTTTATAGTGTAATAAGCATGTACATTCATGCTACAAAACTTTTTTACACTGTATTTTTCTCCAGGTGAAGTGAATGATCATACTGACTTATTTTATGCAGAAACCATTGTGTGTTTCAAAATTCCAAGGTGTTTGTTTTTAAAGCGCTTATTTCAAGAGCAAAAGTAAAAAAAAAAAATAAATAAATAAATAAATAAGATAAAATAATAATAATAATAATAATAAAAAGAAATAAATGTTTTCAAAATATAAATGCAACTTATTTTCTATGCAAAATAGTCAGACATCCATAATTTCTAAATTTAGAATGAAAACATCATTATTTGTATTAATATTCACTTAGATTACAACTGTTTATTCTATGATTTGTGGACCCCGCTAAATATGAGGGGGAAAATATAGAATTTTTCTATTCGTAAATTTTGAAAGTTAAGTATATATAAAGTAAATATGATTATCTATTATTATATGTGACAGTACATTGAAAAACTTTTTTTTTTTTTTTTTTTTTTTTTTTTATGCCTCAATCCCATTAATGTCACAAAATTAACGTGTTACAACGTATGTTATTTTCGAAATAAATGTATTACTTAATCTAAGTTTTGAGTCAGCATTGTGCAGATAACCGTGATGTACTGAATAACCCGTTCAGCAATAACATGATTTACTGTGTATTTCATGTAATTTCTAAACCAGCCCTCTTGTAAGAAGCCGTGTAATTTTATCTCCAAAAGCGACCAATACTGTACTTACTGCTACTTTTATGTGCCCTTCTCCTAACCGTTTGACCCTCTCTGCATGCTACTCGTTGTCATGTTCCTTTGGTATTCTACGAAGTTACATTCATCCTCTATACATCAATTGATACTGACATTTTACAACATTGTTCACCTGTAGAGACGGGGCACCTAATGTTAAAGAGATTGAAATATATTTTAGTAAGATCTCCGAAATGGGTAAGTATGGTCTTTTTCGGGTGGTCCTGTAATGTATGTGACATATAATTCAGCTTCTGGCTGTAAAAAATTTTTCATATTTGCTGCGATGCAATCCCGTTTGATTTTATGGCTCTCGCTAGCCTTTAAAATATCTGATGCTTATGAATTTGTATATTGTTGACCTGGCATTAAATTAACTAGTTTTGGAAATCATTAAAATTTTATTGTTTAAAGACTATATCGTTTGTAGACGTATTTGTAACGACACCAGGAAATTGAAAGTAAACAAATAAATGAATAAAATTCGATTGTATTAATAATGTATTATGAAAGTATTCCCGATAATGCTTTTTTTCCTTTTTCAAATTTTATTTTTTATTCCCAAAATTATTTGTTGATAACATTTAACGCGTCTGAAAATTTATCTTGTTTTAAAATATCATTTCTTTACTTTCTTTACTTTAATACCCACCAAATAATATGATAATGAAATAAAATTTTATCTGAAAGGAATTGAAAAAGTGATTACAACAAAAATAGTGTTCTTGTTCTTCTTTTTTTTTTCGTTAAATGACTAGTGACTAACTAGTTGGCTACAACTATAGGGAGCTCGAATTCGGCATTCTAAGATCTAATACTGCGTGTGTACACTATAGGAGGTTGTTCAAAGATCTTTGAAATTTTTCTTTATCCAAAAATGAAAATTTAGGTCATTTTCCTGTTACAAGATTCACTGGAGACATTTGTTCCGCGACAAAATGAACGATAATTGTATCTCAAAGCACATACAAACTGAGCATTATGATATTAATAGCCAGTTTCAATTTGCAAGCTTTATTGGTCACAAACCAAGTGTCCAAAAATATGAATCGCGATTGAATCCGGGAATTAAACGAGCTTAAATACAATGTAATGACGTGTTCGTGTGTTTATTAAAACAATTTTGTATGACTTCCCTTCATCAAAAGCTCGTTAGAGAAGGCCGCCTTTTTTTCCCGCCCTTCGATTCGGTGGTCGGCTTGATCGGAAATATCCTATATCCATCAGAACGCCTTTCAAAACGTGATTTCGAGTTTGTTATCGCTTTTCTAAGGACTGCGGCCTGATCTTCGTGACTTGTTAATTTTTGTAGTCTTCGTGAAAATAGATATCAAGACGTTTGGCACGCGCTCGTCTCTTAACTTCCCACTTAATTGCACTTTTTTTTATTGACTCTTGTAGTTGGAATGTCGTGACTGTGGCACGTGGATCGTATCACGAACCTCGCTCACGATTTGCACACTAAGCTCGATACACCGGCACTGAATTTCCAGACGAACCCCACGGGCACTTCACACGTTGAGTAATCGAGCAGAATGGTTGCCCTTGTAATTCATATGCGTTCGGCTAAAACTAATAACTAATTGCCATTTTTCTTATTTTGTCGATCCTAGAGCCGAGCTATCCCGCCCCCCGATCTTTTCTTAATGTACCATCGCTAAGAAGGCGAAGAAGTATGATTGGTTTTTGAATTTATTTATTGAATTCTTTCGTTTTATTTTCGCAAAATAGCTTTATCATAAACACAGCCGGATTCTACCTAGATGAGTTTCCATCAAACGGATATGCCGCTAGGTTATGCTCTACGAAATTGCTTTCTCCTTCATTTATCACTCAGTTACTTTTCATGTATATTCAAAGCGTTTTATCTCATTAATGTATTATATCAATTTGTTGTTGACAATCAATTTTCATTTATTACTTATAGCCATAAATGGCACCCTGATTTTTCAAAACCGATATTTTAAAATAACGCTTTAGGTTTAAGCATTTTATTTATTTATTTATTTTTAAAGAAATATTACGCACACGAATTATTGGTTAATAGAGTATGCATTTTTTATGAGTGAAATAACTGAGAATATAATGTTATTATGATTGTTTGACAGTACTTGCTATATAATTTAATTCAAAATGTGACACATAAGCTATTTGGTTAAAGGTAACGAAAGTTACCTTTAATCGAAAGTTTTAAAGAGTGTAAACAAGTTGTTTTGTAATGAAATGTATTTATAATTAATGGATATTTCAATAATGGATAATTAATGGATGTTGCGATAATACCAGACATATATGTAGAGAGTAGACACGCAGCAGATGCATTGTACCTGCTCTTAGCTTATAATAGTTCCGAATGAGATAAAAAGATAGATATTTTTTTTCTATTCAAAAGAATTTTGAAGAAAATTTTAAGCTTCATTCTGCATTCGACTTCTCCATTTAAAGGACCACCAACAAAATCTAGCAGACTTTTCTTTTTAAACTTTAACAATAATGATAATAATAATAATAACAAAATATCCGAATATGTTCTTTGGTAACTTTGTTCTACTATAAGTCATTTAAGTTAATAAATTATGAGGGCACTGTTTAGATAGTTAGGACATTGTCTGTGTTTGGTAAAAAATACACTTGTTTCCAAAAATTAAGCAACAACCCGTTTTCTCGTTTTTATTTTTCGCGCATAATTCTTGAACAAATGAACATATAGCTTGGTCAGTATGTTCATTATCTAATTATTAACCAAATCTTATATAACTTGGACACAGGGAGTATTCTGTAAATAGCAATTAGCTCTATCTCTAATTTTTCTTTAAAATTCCTGCTTGAATATTTTTAGAAAAAAAAAATAAATAAATAAATAAAACTAAATATAAAAATGTACTAATAATGTGCTTAATATACTTAGACCAAAAGTAAAATACCAGAATTCGACAGATGAATTTTAAATCTCCCCGAAACTCGACCTGAAAACCAACCCAAACCTGATTTTTTATACACGAACCCTATCCGAAATCCGAAATCTAAATGAAAATTAATAATTCATATAAAAATCAGGCAGAACATTTTAAAATTATAAAATAACGTAAATTTTCAATTGTCACACAGTTGGTAAATCATTTTAAAAGTAATTAAGAACGTAATTACTAACACATTTAGTTAAAAATTTAAAAATCTGAAAAATGGATTAATAATAATATTTAACAATTTATGTGAGTTGCTTATTACTTGGAAAGTAGACAAAAGTAGGTTTCAAGTTTAGTGTTTGAAGTTTACTGTTTAATGCTCATACACTGTTTAAAAAAATACAATTTTGTTGCCAATAGTTCTCTGTTAACATTATAGAATTCTCTGAAAGTTACAGAAAAATACGTTTTGTCAACGTAAATTTTCCGTAATTTACGACTTTTTTCTCAGATTACAGAGAATTCTGTAATTTTCACAGGGAATTACTGGCAACAAAATTGCATTTTTTTAAAAGTGTATTCTTAAAAATAAATAAATAAATATTAATTTGGTGCTTCTTTGTTAATTGCTCTTATTTGGTATGGGTATTTACTAAAATAAGTTTTGTATATGCATTTTTAATTATAGGTACATATAGTATTTTTACATCGATTATATAGTTATAATTATATCAAACAAATTTCTGCTTATTAAAGTAAAAATTTCTTTAAAAGGTGTTCTCAATTTGACCCAACTCTTCGAAAACCAAATCCGATCAGCAGAAAATAAAAAAAAATCTGTCAACCCGACCCGACTCTTTGAAAAGTAAACCCGACCCGCAGGAAAAAAAAAAAAAAAAAAAAAATCTGTCAACCCGACCCCGATGCCGGACTCTACCCAAATTCCACATACCTTCAAAGTTAAATTATAGCCTTTATTTATTTATTTATTTTACTTTGATAATGGAATTTTTAGAAAAAAAAATAAAGTATTAATTTATAAACTATTTTGATTAATTTATAAACTATTATTAATTTATAAACTATTATGATCTTTTATTCGACCTCTATGCACTAATGGTTCACTAAAATATCACCTCATTTAATTCTCATTAATTACTATGACACGCATAATTCTTATTCTTCATATCTGAAAAAAAAAAAAAAAAAAAAAAAACTATTTTAAATAACTGAGATAAAATATATTTGAAATATATTTTTTATTTCTTTCATAGTGTGGTAAATAAAGTGAAAAAAAAAAAATTAAAAATTTCGTCTTAAAATATAATAAAAATTTCATTAATGTGTATTGCACATAAAATGACGTTTTGCGTTAAGAAAAGCATTTTCAAAAGAAAAAAAAAAAAAAAAAAAAAGATAGCTCTGCCTGTAAATGTCATTACGCAGCAATAAGATTGTCCGTGCGCAATAACTAATTATTTATTATAAGTCAATTATTACTAATTAATAATTAGTTGTATTTGGTATACAATGTACGAAAATTCCTCGTTAAAATAAAAAGACAATATTTTTTATATTTGGCAATGTGTAAATTCGATTCTGCAGACACCAATAAGTTCTTGTAAAAATCATATTTCTATCAAAAGTAAGTCAAAAATTATTGTGAAAAAGTAGTGATGTGAGTGTGCCCCATATTAACCAGTCTCTGTTTGTACAATCATCTTCGGAAAAATGCGAAATATATATATATATATTTTTATTTCTGTCATAATGGGGTAAAAATTTTGTCTTACAATATAATAAAACATTTATTAATATGTGTATCGCATATGAAATGTATATTTTATGAAATGCATAAAAGAAAAAGCCCCGTAATTCTTTCTTTCTTTATATACTGATTAACTTTTGGCCAGTACTATTTACTTTTACTCCTCTGGTCAGTGTTGTCAAATTTCTAAGTTTTTTTTTTTTTTGTTGTTCAATATCTACTATTAAATTTTAACTGTTACGGTTGCCTAATCACTTCGAAGGTTATTCGTTCATTATGTATATCAAATATCACTCATATCACTCCTCAAAACTATTAGTGATAATTGAATAAAGCAGTCCCTTAATTTGGTAGCATTATTTAGAGTGGTTTAGAGACGATATATGTACATGTTTTTGTTCCAAAAAGGATTTTACAGGGTGCTTTTGCTGTTTTTGCTTGGCAGTTTTCAACATCTTCACGTGGGTTGTAATTAATTCCTATATTACTTCAGGAATCTCCCACCAATCTTAGAAAATAATACAAGTACCGTAAAAGGTAAATATTTTTCTACACATTTTTAAGGTCGAAATATATTCTTCAACCTCTGTGTACCAGTGGTACACGAAGTGCCACCTCACAAAATGACTATGATGAGGTGATATACATAATTTTTAAAGCATATATTTTTAAATAATACTCTTAAGTAACTAAAAATATATGTTTCAAATACAATTTTTGTCTGTTTCTTAATGCGGTAGATGAAAGGTTAACAATTACTATTGTCTTACAATGTACAAGAATTTCCCGTTAAAATAAGGAGGTAATTGTTTTTATAAAATGGTGGTGTTTATTTGATGATGTGTAAATTTGATTATCAGACAACACTCATTTCTCACAAGATTATTTCGTAATGAAAGTGCAATTTTCTATCAAAAATAAATAAATAAATAAATAAATAAAATAAAATAAAATAAATAAATAAAATAATAATAATAATAATAAAAAGGAATTATTGTAAAAAAAATAGTGTTGTTAGTGCGACCCGATCTTAATCAGGCTCTGCTTATATAACTTGAGTCATCTTCGGAAAAATAAAAATGGTAATCGAAATTTTATATCAGTATCAATTATTTTGCAACTATATTTTGATATTAATTTATTTAATTTTGTGTTTGAGTCCTAATAATTTTTATGCATGTTCTGAATTTTTTTTGTTTATTATTATTATTTTATTATTAATTCGAATTAGACACTTCATTTGGAGTATTTTAAATATATATGCAACATTTAAAATATAAAAATAAAGGAAAATATTAAACAAGTAATTAATATATATATATCTCACATTCAAACAATACATCATAAAAATTCTGTTCAATTTGGTTTAGCGGCAAACATAAGTCTTACTAGAACCCCTAACAGCAAATCGACTCATAAGTTTTCAGCATCTATGTTTAACATTTTGTTATCTGTGATAAAACTATTATATTGTTTTCCAACAAGAATATTTTTGCAACCTTACTATAAAAAGATGTCTGGTGGAACCTGCATCTATTATAAATACTGTGACTGTCAAAGCTAACTAAACAGAAAAAGTATTGAATAAAGATAAAACAAAATTAAAAAAAAAAATATATAAAGAATGATTACAGAAAAATGAATCTATATGTCTGTTTTAATAATGTATCCCGAAAGGAAGTTTTTTGCTATTAAACAAATAGATCAACATTTATATTTTAATAAATTATCCGTTCATCTATGATTTTAATCACTGTTCATATAGAGATATATTAAGCATGTTTTTTTTTTTTTTCCTTAGTACTCTAATGCTCATGGTAACATATATCGAAGCTCGGCAAGAAAAGTGGCACAAATTAAATATGCGATATTTAAGACAAATCAAATGTTTTAAAGAATGCTATAAAACATTGACTAGCATACAATAAAATCGACACTACCACCTCTGAGGTAAATGAAATACAAATTAGGCATGTGACGCTTTTCTTGCACGTTGGGGCACTTCATACACATTTTTATGACATAAGTTAAAAATTGTCATTTTTTGATTTGTGTTATTTTTCTTGACGGGTGTGATACGCTGCTATACAAGAAAAACAGTCTTAATTTTTGCACAAATATTTTCATATCGTAATCTTTTATAATAAATTTCTGCAGTTAAATAAATAAATAGTTATTATTCGTAAGTTGTGGTGTCAAAGATTCTCTTCAGTGTGACTCCTGTATGGTGGAATATTCAGAATAGGGTTGAGATTACTATAAAATTCAATGTAATAAATGTGCATTATTTGATACTAAAGAGTTAAATAATTTAAATTTCATTTTGTACTTATTTCCATGCAATAAAAAAAAAGTGTTCAAGAAGTGATTTTATCTTATTTAATTTATAGAAAGATAAAAAATAATTTACATTTGCCCTTAAATAAAAGTATATCTTGAAAATGATTAGCATTTTCTTTTTCTTTAACAATCATAAAATTATTATTATTATTAATATTATTATTTTCAAGGGGCGAGACTTAAAAAGAAGATGTTATCTGCAGAAAAGGAATTTACGCGCATTTGAACACCTTGATTGCATGTTTCGTATACATCCATTCTTCAGAAAACATTAATTTGTAACGCCTGTCTCTTTCCTGTACCTGTCTTTTCTTCTACAGAAAAGGTCTAGAAAAAAAGAAAAACTTATCAATTTAACGTCTTTGTGTGATAGAAGAAGAACGCAGCGAAATATTAGTGAGATAACGCGGAATTAATTGTCAGATTATTCGGCCGTATTCTGTGACGTTTGACATTTAATGCCATGAATGACGGAACATTATTATTTAGGGGTTATTTATAAATTGAGACGAGATGAAAAGTTAGTTTTTAAATGAAATATGCATTACCAATAACATCACATTTAAATATTAGAAGAAACTTTTAAAAAATATTCGGTATTTTAGTAAATAAAAAATGTCCTATAAAAAATTACGGTTATGTATGCATGAATTTGCTACAACTTTCATCAATTACATTTCATTTTTTGTCCATACTTCAGACATGGTTACTGACAGAGCATTTGAAATTATTTAAGATGATTTATTGGTTTATTCATTATTTGTTTATTTGTTTATTTTAAAAATGTATTTGAGTTTAAAGTAATAGCTATATGTTTTGGAAAAATAAAATAAAATAATATTATTAATAATAAGGCATTCCTGATGTGAAAATAACTAAAATGAATGAATAAATAAATAAATAAATAATGAATAAAAATGTATAACAACAATAAAATAAAATAAATAAATAAATCCTCATAATTTTATCCACAAGCGTGTAATAAACAGTTGTCGGCACGCCCCCCCACCCCTTTTTTTTCCCTTAAAAAAAAAAAAAAAAAATATATATATATATATATATATATATAGTAATTGTTTGCAGCAGTTATCTTTTATTGAATAATACGGAGATTGCTTTTTAAATATACTGGTATTCAAAAAGAATGACTGTGCCGACTCCTGATAAAATTTTATTGTTATATTGAAAGAGCAAAACATTCCTAGATTATTTTAGTTAATAGTTGTATACTAAAAAGTGTTCTTTAAAATTATAACATAACTACATTTTGTTTAAATTTTAATGAATGCTGAGCATTCGAGATATGTGTATCATTTTACATGTACGAAATACAAGGATAACTAAAAACTAAAAGAAAAGAAAAGCTTTAATAGGCGTAAAAAAGACAGATGAATGAAATGCAATAAAGTTTTAATGCATTATTTGGATATTTTTTGTGAAATAACTATTTCATGACATATTTCATATAATAAAATTATGGGAATCAGGAAACATATATTTATGTTTGATTTGTTTAAGTTACGTATTCATGTAAATATTCAGCATGATAAGGTTTTTCCTGTAGGAAAGGGAATCATAAATACTTTTTCAAATGACCTGAAATATGTTAAATTGGGCATAAATTCTGACTTAGAGCAAGATTATTTATTCAAAATGAAACGTTTTTTATAAAAATGTAGAAGTTAAAAAATAAATGCATACATACTTTTTTTATGTTATTATTCAATTTGTAATTTTATTGTTACATTTAGTATATATATGATGGACCCCCCCCCCCCCCCCCCCCCACCTAAGTTAAATTTATGAATACTCTTAATGTAATTTGTAATGGATTAGAATTTTCATAATTTTAATATAATGATTTGTGATATATCTGTAAGTATGTTATATTTACAGATATATCTGCCGCAATTTATTGGGAGGTTATATCTGTAAACTGCAGTGCTACACATATACAAAAATTCACCTACTATTTGCATATATTATTCAATCACTGACCCTAAAGAAATATGGCCTAATGTATGCTCTCATTCTTCGATTTTGATTTTGATTATTATTATTTTTAATTAAATCTTCCATTACTTAATGGGATATTTCGTATTTTCCTGTGAAATCTCTGAATAAGTTTTCATATATATATATATATATATATATATATATTAAATATCCCGCCTGATATGAAATCTTTAACTGTCAATGATTTCAGTAAATGTACTTGCTTCAACGAAATGCTCAAATGCTCAATCATGTTATTTTAGAAATCGTCATAAGGATGAAATCTTTGGAACAATACGGTGATTGCATCATTCAGAGGAAGCTTCAACGCCTATGATTGATAAGTGGCTGGAGTGATTGCGAGTAATTGACGACTTTAGAAGTCAGAATGCCGGATCTCCATTTGATGATCACAAGCGAATTACCTACCTCGACGGAGAAGAGTGTTACTCAAAGATATAAAAATTATACTCTAGTAGGCTACCATGTTTGTTTATTTATTGATTTTTGATTTTGTTAATACACTACTTTCATTTCTCTGGCAAATTCCATTATTTCACTATTTGACCCCTTTTCTTTCCTCTTCTTCTTATTATTTTTTTATATCTTTAATTTTCGTTTCTGTTTCTTTATTTTTTTTTATACGAGTTGAAAAATCGATCTGTGTCATAAGTATTAAAATAAAGAAAGCACATTAAAAGAAGAAAAATAAATAAACATTTAGCTATGTGTTTTGTAAAAACGCAAGAGTACTTTAATTTGTTAACATTTTAAGCAGAGAAAATTATACAAACAATAAAAATAGAATAAAAAGTTTTTTTTTTTTTTTTTATTTATTTATTTATTTTTTTTTAAGTGCATTTTTATCTATCTATAGGGGAGAGTGGGGATGAATGGGACATTTTTCATATCTTTATTAATAACGTTCACCATATGTAATTCAGAATTTTGTAACATTGCTCATAAGCACACTTCAGTAATCAGTTACAAATAAACATACTTACTTTAGTAATAATATCACAGTTTTAAAAAATTAAAGAACACGCTTTTATAGAAATGTGAATTAAAAAGCACAAAATATCTATCTTAGTATTAAAATGCAGGGTAAGAGAAAATCGTGTGAGTGACACACCATAATATTTACATACATTTAAATCTTTAATTAAAATAATTTAGAATTAAACAAAAACCATTTTTAAAAAAATCCCCCCTGACTGGGATCGAACGCTAGACCTTTAGGTTCGTAGTGCGGAGCTATACCTCAACGCCACGGCGTTCACGTAGGGAAAGTCCTTTTTTACGATATAGATTTTTTGTTTGCTCCCAGAGCGGTTACAAACATACATACATACATACAGGTGAAGCTAATAAAAGCGTGTTAAAAAGTTATCATTTTTAATTAATAAGAATTTTTTTTTACATGCATGTGCATTGTCCCATTCATCTCCACATGTGGGGGAATGGGGCAGGACTGAAGTTAACAAATAAAAGAAAACAAAATGGAAAGCAAATAATTTTTTAAAGTTAAATTGGTTTATGTGATTTTATTACACACTATGGATTTACTTAAATTAACAAAAACTGATGTATTGACTCAAATTAACATCGAAAGGCAAAAGTCCTTTGGTTCGCACAGTTCCTAGTGCTCTAGGCTTTGGTAATTTAATCTAATAAGATTTAATCTAAAAATAAATGAATAAATAAGACACTAGAAAGATATAAATCATTATAATAGAGTACAAATTATCCAGATAAATTTTTGTTTCCGACTGATCAGGAAAAATAAGCATTCTATTCTGTATTACATTAATAATCACCAGGATTTATTTAATTAGCTTGATTGAAATTGTGATTTTAATCAAATTATTATTAGTTTATTCACTTTTTTAATTATTGATATTATTGATTTAAGTTGTATTGAATATTCTAACTTATAATTTTTTAATCATAATTATTATAAACAAAAATCGGAACAATTAATTTCAATCTATTTTTCTCTAAATCCATGCTATTTTTATAATTCCGTGTTATAACTACTGAACTACAGGTTATAAAAATATTGAAAATCTATTTACGATTTGTTTTAATATAATTCTTGTGTACAATTTTAAATTAGGACATAGTGGGGAATGTCCCATTCATCCCCATTCAAACTGTCCCATTTATCCCCAACACGACATGAGCATATAAAACAGGAAATATGTTTAATGAACAATTGTCAATATTATGTCTGTCAATATTATGTCTGTCAATATTATGTAAAATATTATGTCTTTTCATCATATAAAAGTTATATTAACTTTAAGCAAATAGTTAATTTCTTAACTACTACCTAATTGAATCAGTAAAAGTTACTCTGGCAGCAGAAAAAGACACTTTAATTTTGTTCTGCCCTTCAATAGACAGCACAATTCTGAAACTGCACTTGATGAATGACCTCAGTACTGCCATATATCAGAAAAATTGTCAGGTTTCTGGTGCATGCAAAACATAAATATTTTGCTACTGTCCCATTCATCCTACGTCCCATTCATCCCCACTCTCCCCTACCAAAATGAGAACATCAACAAGAGTGATGATTTAATTGGGATTGTTTTAGAAATCCTTTTATAGATAGTAGAATTAATTAAAGTTGCCTCTCTTAGATGAAGTAGGTATGAGTTACTGAAAGTAAAATATGTTTTGCTAAATTTTAGTGATTCAACTTATTATTGTTTTTTATTTATTTATTTATTTATTTTTTTTTTATAAAAGAATTTAATACAATCTTCTAGGTTTAGTTTGCGGTATTCTATAATTATATAAAAACCATTTTAAAGAAATACACATAAAAAAGGAGATTTATTATTCAGCAGCAGCATTGTTATCTCTATTCTAATCCTTACATATAGGGTATCATTATTTCACAGCTATTAATCTACTGTTTTCGTATAATAAACTTTTATTATATTTTTCTGAAATTGAAGTTAAAAAATATTATTCGTCAATAATGGAGTGAAGACTAGGCCTTAGCTATCCCTGTATATACTAAACATTCTAATGTAATCTTCTCCGATTGTATTATGCCCTATTAAAATCATGTTAAATTCAAATTTACTGAACACAGCCGATGAAGCAGTTGAAACGAGTTCAACTTATTATGATTTTTATTTTAATGTACACTATTACTTTTTTATTAAATAATTAGTTAAAAAGCACTAGTTATTTATTAAAAAATAAATAAAATAAATAAGAAAATCTATTTTTTCACAAACGTAAATTGTTACCTATTAGTCAAAATTTACCTTCTGTGCATTAAGTGATTAAATTTAAGTACCTAAGCCAGAATGCTTAAATCTGAGTTATTATTTTTAGAATTCAGTATCTGGAACAGTCTAATCAATCATGAGCAAACATATAGAATCGCATCATTATGAAAATGGATTTCATGGTGCAATAATTTCTAGTAAATGAATAACGATGCTGCTAAATCAATTTAATTATATCGTTGTCTTGTGAATTTTAAGTATATATTTTTAGCGTCGTAGTTGGTTAAAATGATCGAATATCCAGTTATGGACTAATAATTTGTATTTCAATAATAAACATTCAGGTCGTGTTCATGGAATTAACTATCTCAGGATGTTAGCAAATAAATTAATTTCCCCACTGCTCATGATTTCCCGTGTAAAGAATGTTTTTCGCCAAAATTTTTCCGCATGGTAGTAGCTTTTTATTATTTCAAAAACTTGTGAAATCTAGTTAATAAACTTTCTTTAACGTCTTTCATGTCTGATAACTGAAAATTACCTATACAAGTTTTTCTCTTCTCTTCATTTATTTATCAGTATGTTATTCTTTGTACATTTTGTTCTATCAATATATATATATATATATATATATATTTACTTACTTATCTATTTAAACTTTTGTTTAACTGAAGTCGCACCGGTATATTTTTTCTTCTTCTTTTTATTTTAGCTTTTCACTATGTTTTATGGGTTGCTATTTTCATGTTACACTGATGCTTTTTAATTTCTTCTATATTCAATAGAAGAAAATATTGTATTCGTAAAAATTTTCGACTTTCTGTTTTCGATGAATTTACGCGTTTTGAGAGGTACAGAACACGATTTGACCATTTTTAGAAAATGTCTGTCTGTGTGTGTATGTATGTGACAAAAATTTTGTGACGACTGTATCTCAGGAACTACTGCCCAGAATTGCATATAAATTTATATGTAGATGCACCTTGACATATATTAGTGTCTTTCAAATTTTGGTGCCAATTTTTTAAACGGTAGCGGTGCTATATAGCGATTTCCGCAATTTAATTGAAGCTATATCTTAAGTTCTATTGCGTATAATCAAATAAAATTTGATATGTGTGTGAGAAGGTCATTATGAGACATTATGCTAATTCAATTTGGACGCATGTCGACCATTAGGTGACGTTACTATACTGCAATGTTTCCCGAAAACGGGAAGGCTATATTTTAACTTCTATGCCATATATAATTGTACGAAACTTGATATGTGAGATAACCATTATGAAAACGCAATTTTTAAGAAATTATTTATAAAGAATAAAACTGTCTTTCTTTGGATATTTAGTGTTAGTTTTCTCTAAGATGAAAATCATCTGCATACATCATGGTAGATAATTTTAATAAGTAATAGTTTTAATAAATTATTAGTACTAAGTGAATTTGTGTAGGAAAATATAGAAGAAAGTATTGTGATGGCCACGACATACTAGTTTGTATTTCGCTTGATGAAGGGTAGTCCTGAATTATTTTTACTCTAAACATATATCGTGTATTTTTTTGTAATTTATGGTTTTTGATTAGTAAATTTTAATTCATAATACATAGATAAGATCATATTGGTGTAACGAAATTACAGACAAGGAAAAAAATCAATTGGAAGGAATTATTCTGTTTCATAGAAGTTTTAAAAAATCAAGACTTATTTTAAAACCATTGAATATTAATAATATTTTGTTAATGCTTTTGCAAGAGATGTGCTGTTTAAAATTTGAAAACGACGGTAACGTATAAATAACGATACTTGCCAAATAAATAATTAAATAATAAAATAAATGATAAAATAAAATAAAATAAAACATTGTATCCTCTAAATAATACAACATTTTCAATTTTTTTTTTTTTTTTTTTTTTTTTTTCAAACCAAAAAAAATTTTTGATTAAAAATGAAAATGCAGGAATGTGCAGAAAAAATTTATCTCTAATATCAAAATATTTGCTAATGGTATAGTATATGGTTAATGAAATAAACCGTTTAATAGAATCTTTCCAAAATGATTATTTTAACCAACAATAAAAAATTAATATAAATTAATCTATTATCCTATTATATATTTTTAGTTTGTGTAGTTACTACAGATTTCACTGAAATTATTATGATCTTTAAAAGAAAAATAAATAAACTCCAGCATTTTATTTCGCTTGTAAAGAACCTTAACAAGCAAGTACATCCGCCTTCTTTTAATTTTTCTAAAGTACGATGTTCAGCTCTTTATCGGCAGATCAATTAATTCAGTTTAGTTATATCAATGAGCAACCAAGCCTCTAACTGATTGGGATTATCCACACGCCTTTCGTGAGTTGTCATCAAATGTGTGGCTACAGAAGTCGAAGAAAGCTGCACCCACATGTTTAGAGCAGTATGGAGGAGTATTTCGGTAGCAGGTGACCATCCCTTTTGCGTTAACATAAGAATAGGTGTGGTATGGCTTTACTTTCAAAAAGCATGCTACTGTCTTTGCATTGTATAGCCGAAATACAATCAAAACGTACTTACCGAGCTACAGTTTTAGTGAAATCGGCAATTTCGGATTAGAGATGAATCTAGTTGTTTCAGATTTGGAGAAGGGAGTCAGCAGAGAGTATACAAAATTAATGAAGCTTCCTTCAAAAATATTAAAATGAATTATTTCAGATGAAGGTTTCCTTTGTGAATATAATACAAGTAGTGATTTCCATGACATCTTTTCTTTAGTTTGAAAGGATTTAAAAGTTAGTTTACGTTTTGAGCTGTAAATGGCCCGCATGTGTTTTATTTATCCTGATTCCTGTTATAAGCAAAGTACCGTATGTTATTCAATAAATCTGCAAAGAGTTTTGTGGTTAAAGAATCCTGTTTTATTTTAAACATCGTAAACACGTATTTTAATGCATGGTGTTGTCAGTTTTGTCAAACATGATACTGTTAGTCGAAATACGAGTTCCTTTTTTTTTTTTTTTTTTTTTTTCGTCAATTTTATTTACATCGTTAATTTCTTTCAGGGATTAAGTTTCATGAACATATTCTCAATAGAACTTGTGTTACTAATATGTTCCTCATGCAATTTTAGATCTGAAAAAGTATCACTTATTTTATAGACCTTGTGTACCACATGAAGTAGAATATCAATTACAGCTAAAAATCTCCACTTCGTCTTTAAAATTTAATTGCTTACTGAGTAATTATATTATTCGTTGAGCGAAAAATTATTTTCAATTGATTATTTTCAAAGATTTTTAAGTTTTTAAACTGCCGGTGGAGTTCTAATGTGAATAAATTGCATTGTTGCCTCATACAACAATGGGGTTTGAGTGGACATAGAAATGGAAGCTAATTTCTTTAGTATTCTGTAATGACACGAGTTAAAATCATGTGTAAAAATACGCTAAAAAACATATTTATTTTTTCTTTTACGAACAGACCATTTTTTATTTCCACAGGAGGGCTATTCAAATTTGTTTTGTAACAAAAGGAAGAAAAAATATGACATTTGTATAAGTAATGTTTTGATTTAATACTGATGCGACATCTTAATGTGGTCACGTTGTTGGTTATATCTAATTTTGTAGGGCTTAAATTTTAGTAATACATAATTTATATTATGAGGCAACTATTGACCAATGTTGGTAAAATATTGGTTTAAAGCTAAAGGCATTTACGAATAAAATGTCAATATTAGTAAACTACAGTTTGTCTACAAAATAACATTCACTGTTTGGAGGCCTCTACAGCATAAACAAATGCACCGAATGAAGCCAAATTTCATTTACAGACTGTGGAAAACATGGTGGGATGATATTACGAAGAAAAATCTTAGTACCAAAAGTCGCCGGTCGGGGCGATTTTGGCACAGCTGTCACGTACGTATTTTTGAATTTGTAAAATCGAGTTAGATTAAGCAAATTTTCTAGTATAAATCTGATTTTTGAGCTTTTGAAATAAGTCAATATTTAAAATAAATTCACGAAAAGTAGATTATGTAAGCAATGATATACCGTATTAACGGTATGTCATTCATTTCTGCATGTGTCTTTTATTCGAACATTTATAAATTTTGCATAATCCATTTTCCTTGCATTTATGTAAATTATGGACTTATTTGTTTTTAACAGATTCAAAATCACATATGCTCTAGGAAAGTTATACAATCTACCTTGATTATACAAATGCAATAGTGTGTACGTGAGAACAGAGACAAAATTTTCCCTGTCGGCGACTTTTGGTACTAATATTTTTCGTTGCAGAAATCATCTTCCCATGTCTTCCACGGTCTGTAAATGAAATTAAATTTCACTCGGTTCATTAGTTTTTGCTGTAGATGTTTTTAAACAGTGAAATTTATTTTATGGCCACCCTGTATTTTTATTAGATATAAATTTTCTAATCCATTTACAAAATATTAAGAAGCGTCTATTATTAAGAAGTTAGTAAATTTAAGGAATATTATATTGTGCCTTTATATGAATCTCCACGTATATCTTTAAGTCTGCATATAGATTCACGATTTGGTTAATACATATTTTTTACCATTTGCTTTTACAGACATATGTTGAGAAACAGAATAAATAATAATAATTAATTAAAAAAAAAAAAATGTAATTTTTATACAAATATAAACCAAAGTGCAACAATAACAAATACAAAACCAATGCCAGTTTAAGCGTTGCTTTTTATCAATATACTACAAATTGAGAAAATACCTTAAAAGAAAATCTAATTATATTATTTCAAATTGTGATTATAATCCTTTGCCAAAAACAGCTTATATAACACAGGGGACATAACTAGTAAACCTGATTAATCAAACTACTACTGTCCAATACCACTGAATCGATTGTTACTTTTCATAATCAATAGTGTTATTATAACGGTTAAATCTCAGAAAGAAAACTCTGCGGAGGATCGATTGTGATGGCATATTTTCGGACCACCCCTAGGAGTGAATCCCAAACCGTCACCAAAAACCCACTTGGCGGCTCTAGTGTGACGTAAATCAATCGAACAGCAATTCGCATAAAATAAAAAAAAATCTAATTTAGAATCGAAAATTTTAAATATGATTCGATAAATAATTTTTTTTTAAATGTTTTAGTAAATGAAGGGTTGGATTTGGTAGATTCTCTTTTTTTCTTATGAGTACTATGCTGTGATATTACAGTAATTGAACAGCTGTTAAAATATATTATATAACATATGTTAAAATAATATATCAATAACAGGCCAAAAAAAAAAAAAAAAAAAAAAAAAAAAAAAAACTTCCTAGATTCGAAGGCTAAGTAATACTTGTTTCTTCTTTTTCAATGAGTTAACTTTGTTAATTATGATTTTGACATTTTAGATGATTTAATAAGCAAAATCTTTGGAAATTCTGCATTTGCGTTTTACAAATAAGGACAATATGCGAGTTGTGGGTCTTCTATCGCACTAGTGTTACGCCATAGGCAATGCAAATAAGGACAATGAGTATAATATTCCAAGTAAGCCAGCTTCATATATTCATACTGAATTATAAAAGTACATTTGCATTTAACTAGTTTATTTAACTATTCATTGGATTAGATCTCTTTGTTAAATGCGAAGTTGAATATTCATAAATAATTTTTTTGAAATAATTTCATTTTTAACTTACGTCAGTTTTTCTTACTGGGATGTTAGTACAGATCATTCTGAAATCTTTATTCACTGAAAAACAATATTTATCTTCCTGTAGAAAGATAATTTTGCACTTAATATTGGAAATCAATATATTATATTTAAAATCATTTTATTGCTTAATATATATATATATATATATACATATATATATATATATATATATATATATATATATATATATATATATGTTATAATTACTATACAATGGGTCAAGATTTTTATCCGGACACAAGTTATCGGGCAATGTAACCAGAATGAATTCAGTGAAAACGGGAGTTACTTCGATATAATGCTTTTTGGTTTTCTTTTCGCATTCGTAATCCATATGGTTGGGTTACAAATCCATATGGGATTAACCATTGATGAAGGTAACATTAATAGAGATATACTAATATTTTGAAGCCTGTTAGGCGCTCGGACAAGATGTTATGTTATTCATAATTTTCGATCCAATTTGCGGTATTACTTTTTTTTCTTTTCTTTTTCTTTTTGAAGCATATCGTTTTTACGTTCTTTTCTCTTGTACATCTAAGTGTATTGTTATTCCATTATCGTCGTATATAATCGGAATCATTAATAGAGTGTGCGCCATTTTCATCTCTTCTGCAGTGAATACGTGTAATTTGCAAAAATTTTGCAATATGACCTTTGAAACTATTAAAAGGAAATCAGTTTCATAAAAAAAGGCCACCCTTATCTTTTATAATGTGAGCAAACTACCGATGTTGTAAATTGATGCCGGTCTTCATAATCCAGGAATTTCATATTCTGCCAGGTGCTAGGCTACTGCAGTGGACCACTAAATTACCCGATGCGCTTTTGTCTTATAGTTGCGTCTTAAAACAGAGAGTAGGGTGTGTCCTTTCTGGCTGCAATAGATAGATGATGGGGGGGGGGGGGGGGGTTCAGAACGCAGACTACCAACAATAACCCACGATGCAAGTATGCTTAATAGAGATCCGGGATCTTGTATTAGCTAGCTCACGTGACCTCGACATTACTTGGCCTTCCTACGGCCTGCGGCCACTGCTTTTCTTGAATGCACCGATTAATGATTGGAGCTCGACATGTGTGGGGCATTGGAAGGAATTTTTTTATTTGTATTATTCATTTTTTATGGAAGGGTGGCGAGGAGGGGGTTTTCTTCGCTTTAAGGGCCTTCGGGGTTTTGTTAGAATGTTCGCCTCAAATCGCGCTCGCGAATTCCCTTTCAAAGACATGTGATGTACTATCAGAGGGAAATATGGTATTCTTTTGAAGCATTGGTGAGCGTTGATCATTAATTAAGGGTGTATGATAGGACGAACGACTGTTAATCATTGTAAAAATATGCAACTTCAACTGGAGTGAAAACCGGACAAGACCGAAGCGATAAAAGCTAATTTGAATATATCGGACTATGGGGATATATGTGGTGCTCTTAAGGTGTTTGGTGTTTGGGAGTAAAATCAATTGACTGCCCTAAGGTCTGAAGCCTGAAGGGGGTGTGTCCTCCGTGGGGTCTTTCTAAGGGTACCTATCCCGTATGCGGTGCTCTTAACAACGAAAAAATTACTCTAGAGTTTGCTGCGATTATTTTACTCAAATACTGAGCTATTTTTAAATAATGAGTGGATTTAAGTCACCCTAGTTCTACGCTATGGGCAATTAGGGATGGCGCAGTTTTGATCCTCTACGGAGAGGATGGCTTCCCCGTTTCGGCGACCCCCAGAGGTATAATTTGGATGGGAACATGGAAGACATTGCTTACACGACGGATTTTACGTATACCAGCCACCAGTAGTGTACACGACGGTCTTCGGCCAGCTTGAGTATCGAACCCACAATCTTCCAATTAAGAGCTCGACGCTTTACTGACCAGGCTACCGCAGCCCATTTCTATTGAATCTAGAAGTTGAGCAGTACTCCGTAGCCCTATTTTCAAAAAAAATTTCCGATTTAGTTTCAAAATTTCTTTAATACTATGATTTGGAAACTTGAATAAATTTCGATAATTTATAGTTATAAACATTAAAACGCAATAAATTTTAATTAATCAGGTGCTAATATAAATATGTGATAGTTATAGCATTTTTTTCGACTTTAAAGCAGGACAAAACCCTGACATTGGCTTAAATAATGATATTAGACATGTTCAATATTGTTAGTCTATAAGGCATAAGGGTTTTTTATTTATTTATTCATTTTATTTTATTTTTTGTATAAAAAAATATTTTAATTTTGTAATTTTTGAAATTAATCCTCTGAAAATTTCGATCGATTTTATTTAACCTTTTTTGCTAACCTTTCAAAAAATCTAAATTAGTGAAATTGATGGAACATAAATTATGAAAAGTTTCCGTATGTTTCAAAATACACTGACTGTCCCACACACACACACACACACACAAAAAAAAAAAAAAAAAAAAAAAAAAAAAACTGTATATTGTGGCCCTTACAGAAATTTTTAATGTATAATTAATTCTATGTAAAAGCGCCCATTACCGTTTAAAGTTTAACATTATAGCCATGGAGAAAATCACACAAGGTAAGTAACAGCAGCCCCACCTGTCGTCCGATGTACACTTAAACTAAATCAGCATTCGTTTTCATAATGATTATTTCACACATCAAGTTTGGTTCAATTACATGCCTATAAAGTTGAGGTGTAACCTTCCTATTCACGAGTTAAATTGCAGCACAGCGCTGCTACCTATCAGCCGATCTTTACCCAATTGAATTTCTGTAGTGTTTCATAATATCCCTCTCATATATCAAATTTTGTGTAATTACACACAATAAAATCTGAGATAGCACCTTCCCTTTCACGGGTAAAATTGCAGCACAGCAGCGCAGCCCATCGGTAGATATGTATCCAAACTGAATAAGCAAAAGTTTTCATAATGGTCCTTTCAAATATCAAGTTCTGTTCGATAATATATAATAGAAACTGAATGTCATGGACTCGATGTAGCTGTGCTAGACGTGGAGATTGGCAACAGCAAAACAACAACAGAACCTGAGATAAAGTCTTCGCTTAAATGGGAGAAATCGTAGTAGAGCAGCGCCACCTGTCAAGTGATTTGCATCAAAATATGATAGGCACTAACTTATGTCAAGGTGTAACTACATATAAAAAGTTAAATCCTGTGCAGCAGATATTGTTGGAACAAAATTTTTGTCACATACGTACGGACATTATCTAAAAATGATCAAATCGTGTTCTGAAACTCTCATCCACCGAAAACTAAAAGTCGAAAATTTTTACGTATTCAATACATTCTTCTACAAAATGATCCCAGAGAAAAATCGATGTTTTTACTATCGATATTCAATAAGTTTTAGTACACAAACTAAACCATATTTTATAACCCCCCCCCCCCCGGCCCATTCCGCCAACTCGAGGTATCGGCTTATCTCATATAACAGTTCTCATCAATGTATAATTCTCGTAGAAGATTTGGACATAAAAACACGTACATTTTCCTACAAAATGATCAGTGCCATTTTTAATGCTCTAAAAATTAATACTAGATAAGAATATTGGAAAGTATATTATTAAAATTTTAAAAAATATTAAACAATACAAAATAAGGCAAAATCCATCAATAAAGTAGCTTTTAAAAACCACACACATCTCACAAAAGTACCCAAGTGAAGTAAGTCAATAAAATTAATAAAAAATACTTTTTTATAAAGCCCAAATACCATAAGTACGCACGTCGTTATAAATCTCCTTTGTAACTTACTGTTTTAAAGTTATAAAAATTTGCCTACATATATAGTCCTTGAAATGTAAAAATATTAAGTATAATAAAAATTTTCGAAAACATTAAATTCAAAAATTTAAATTTATTGAAATTTCTAAAAAATTTCTAAAAAAGTTTTTTTTTTTTTTTTTTTTTAAATCCTTCAGGTTAATTGATTTCTAAAGTTTTCCCTCAGTTTTTCATTATTGCCGAAACGTCAGTGTAGGTCTCCATGTGAAAGATCAAAAAGTTTCAGCGTTCTGTGTATTTATGTGTCTGTCTGTATGTCTCATGATACTTGCCACAGAAAATCACCTTATTGACTCGCAGGTTGGTACACATGTTCATGAACCACACAGAATTAGCTGTATTGTTTTGGGAGTGTATTCTATTTGTAGTTTGTGTATAGAGACACGCCAAAATTTTTCTTATCATTACGGCCTAATGGACAGAATTTGTATGTACTGCAGTAGCGGCCGCAAAAATCCCCCGATTAACTTGCAAATTGTTACTCGAGTTCAGACTCTGTACATAAATAGCTGGAATTTTTGGTGTCCATATTGTTTATGGTTCGTGTACAGGGATACACAAACGTTTTTTCTTATCATCATGGCCTATGCGCAGAAATTCGTTTAAACGCATTTTAACATGGTTACACTGCATTAAAAAAAAAATGAAATCAACGTACATTATTGAGAGGCGTAAAAAACGTGCATTATGAGAGGCGTAAATGTTTTCTGTAAAAAATGTGTGCTTAGACTTAATAATTAATGTAAAGGATCTTACAAAAGTGTTCCGAAAATGTCACGTATTCATCCAAGTTATATCAAATTTCGAACAATTATCCATGAGCTACATAGAATAATTTGTATAGTTTTTACTGGTGTATATGACGTTTACTGCTCGTTTACAAGGGCACATAAAAGAATTTCTTGACATTAGAGCCTATGGATAGATTTTTATTTAAGCATATTTTAACGCGTTTATGCCGCATTGAACAAATTAGAATTAACATGCATTATTAAAATCCTTAAAAGCGTGTTTTCTTTAGAGAAAAGGAATTTATAGACTAAATAATTTATTTACAGGTCCACACAAAAGAATTCGGATGACATTGTGTAATCATTCAAATGATGTCAAATTTGGTTCAAATATTACTGATTTACAATGAATTAGTTGTATAGATTTTATTAGTTAAGACTCCTAATCCTGGTTTATAAGTTTATTTTTTAAAAATATTTCTATACTTGAAATTTAATGGAATTTTTTAGTATTCAAACATAGAAATATGTTTCAAAAATTAACTTATCTATAAATCCACAAAGTATTAATACCAAAATATTTTTCGAATATATGTTAAGCTGTAATAGCATAAAATAGAAAAGAAAAACTAAAAATCAGTTAGCAGGAAGTATTTAAAAACAATTTAAATTAAATTTTTGTTATTTATTTTTTAATTAAAAATTTTTTAGAGAAAATTTAATATACTTGATGTTGTTATATTTCAATAAATGTGCATGCAAATTTTTTTTATTCTAAGACGGTAATTTGCAAATAAGATTTACAATATCCACCATCCTCTCAAATTATTATTGGAACAGAATCTGACTTTTGCTGTGGTAGCACGTTTTAAGGGGTTTTGGGGGGTTTCGAAGGTTAAAAAAAAAAAAGCATATTTTCTCTATTTTTTAAATCTAATAAATAAATTATTTTATTCAACATATAAAAGAGCAATATTTAAGCAATATTTAATAAAATTTTCATTAAAAAATTTGCAAAATGCAACCGGTGGAATCTGGTTCACGGAGACGACCTTAGAAAAAAGTGTCCTTTTGGTGGTCAGGATAATTCACGATAGTTTTACCTAAAATTAAAAAAAAAGCAAAACAAATTTTTTTCTGAGATAAGTGTTGGTGTAGGTGTAGAGATTGAGACCAATTGTTTGTAGTAGGGACCTAGAGCTGGATGAAGTGCCCGACGTGGGGTCTTTCTATTGGCTCCCAGTCCGTATTTCTGAGACAGGTATTGCTCGTGATTGAACGAAGGATTAAAAAAAAAAAAAAAAAATGGCAGAGTTGTATGCAAAGCATTGTATTGTGCAATTTTCGATACAATTTACAACAAGTATAATCTTGTAAAATTAGTTATAATTAAAAGGGAAAAAAATCCTTCGTTCAATTATTAATCAGTTCTAGTTTGAAGAAGTGTGAGAAATTTCGATAATATCAGTGCATTAGTTTTTGAGAAATCATGTCCACCGACTTCAACAATAGTCTTTTCAGGGGAAAAAAAAAAAAAAAAAAAAAAAAAAAAAAAAGGCGATTAAGGTTTTAAGTAGGAATAAAACGAAGAAAAAACTTGTTTAACTTACATAGAATCGTCGATTACAGCTCCGTAAAGCAAATAAGATTCTGCTGCAGCTGCAATGTTCAGGGAATTCTTTTGTTCTTGCCTGAGACGAATCCTTGCTTTTCGAGTCCCAGCCTCAGTTTTTTTTCTTTGTTATGAGTATGTGATGCTCATTCTCTTCGCACACGTATAACGTGGGTATTTCGGCCAAATTTTATATTCATGCCATGGAATATATATATATATATATTAAATAAAAAAATAAATAAATAATAATAATAACAGGGCTGAGATTCCTTCTTTGGTAGTGCAAGCGGAAACTATTGCAGCAATTTCAATTATTTTGGAACCAGCAGGAAGTATCTTTGGAATGATTTTCCAAATTAACTGTTTCAAACTCTCATTATTATTTTGTATAAAGCTCCCAACACACCACTCTAGAAGCACACCCTTGCTAAGCTGTTAATAAATAGGCTTTATAGCTGACAAAACATCACTTGTCAATAATCGTGCTTGATTGATAATAAGGTGGCATGAAAAGAATTTCCAAAGGTTCTCTCTCCTAGATTTTTAAGATAAAACTTTGGGAACATTACTAAACTACTGTTAGATTTAGAAAAAAAAAAAAAAAAAAAAAAAAAAAAGATATGACATTCTACAGAGTTATATTACATAATGTTTGATATTTATGCTTTTTTTTTTTCTTTTTCGATCAGATAAAAATGAAATGTAACTGAAGTTGAGTTTCTGAAGTTTCCAAAAGGTTTTATTTTATATTGAAAAATAATTTAAACAAAAAATATTTTTTTTCTCTCATTAAAGAAAGAAATGAAAATAAATTAAAATAGTTGTTAACTTTTTAATAATTTCCCATACTTTTACCATAAAACTTGTAATAATGTAAGTAATAATTTAAAAGTATGCTGTCATTTAACAACATTTTTACGCAAAGACTTGATAAATTAGAAGAATTGAACGAAGAAAAAAAAAAATAAAAGAAATCTAAGCATAAATTTATTTTAAAATATCATTTTCTTAAACGAGATAGTTTTTCCAATGGATAATTTGCCTTTTTTTTTTTAGGTTGTCTTATTTTATAAATTAACAGTGTGTATTAACATGCAATATACGCAATAATCACTGGTTTCCAAAAGTTAAACGAAAAAAATTTTTCCCTCTCGTTTTCTTCTTTTGCGCATAATTCTATAAGAAAAATAAACATATAAATATAAAAACATATAAACATATAAAACATATAAACATATAAACATACCTTATAAAACATATAAACAGATAAAATGGTTTTTAAAAAGTAATTTAAAATTTATATTACTTTTCATTATTATATATACTTTTCATTATTATATTATTACTTTACGGAGTTTTCTAATTCTTGCATTGGTTCGAACAACGTGCCATGTAGCAGGTACAGTCCTCTACTATTAATTTCTGGAACTACAAATATTTCTTGTCATCTGTTTTAGACTAGCACTAGTTTAAGTAGGAAAAATTGCACTTTTTGCCATTTTGTCATTTTTTCATGTAATTTTGAATAAGAAAATAAAATTTTCATTGCTTTGTCTCTGCATATTACTTTCTTCTTTAATCAATAGAAGACAATATTGGATTTGTAAAAAATTTCGACTTCCGCTTTTCAGCAGATTTACACGTTTTGAGAAGTCCAGAACCCGATTTGACCATTTTTAGAAAATTTCTGTATGCCTGTGTGAGTGCAACAAAAATTTTGTGGCAACTGCATCTCAGGAACTATTGCACAGAATTTCATATAAATTTACGTGTAGTTGCCCCTTGACATAAATTAGTGCGCGCCAACTTTTGGTATAAATCAATAAAGTGGTAATGCTGCTATACTGAGATTTCTCCCATTTAAGGAAAGGCTACATCTCACGTTCTGATGTGTATAATCGAGAAAATTTTGGTGTGTGAGAAGGCCATTGTGAAATTTTTTACTGTTTTAGTTTGGATGCGTATCGGCTGATAGGTGTCGTTGCTATGCTGTAATTTTTCCCGTTTATGGGAAGGCTATATTTCAAATTCTATTGCATATAATTAATTAACCATTGCATATAATAGATAATCATTATGAAAATGAATGTTGACCTAATTTGGATGTACATCACCGATAAGTGCTGTTACTGTTCTTCTGAGATTTTCCCCGTGGTTTTCCCCATATGTTGATTAAAATTGCACCAAATTTCATATGTTATTTATTTATTGAGAGAAGATGTGTTTAAACTTATGTACATGTTATAAACAGTAACGCTGATGTATATAATAATATAGAAGAATGTTTTGTGATGGCCAGAACATACTAAATTTTAATTGATTTCGAATACCCTTTCCTTTTATATGATTAAAATAAGTGTAAAAAAATTATTTATTGTGCTAATTTTAAATTTTGTATTAACATATATAATACTTTTATATGTGTCCATTATGCTGGTACTACAAAATGCCATCAAGACTAGTAGTGAACAGCTGTTTAACTACTGGCATATTTGAGTTTTAAGATCAGGCCCTCTAATGGATGTAACTTAGTATTTTTCTTAATATGGAATATGAACTAATATCAATGCATTTCACTAAAAATTAGATCGGAATGCTTTAATATATTCAAAATAGGATTTTTTTGTTTTTGTAATTTTCTAGAAGAGGATAGATTTTATTGGAAATGACGCACAAAATTCAGATAAATATTTAGAAGAAAGACTAGTTAGTTCTAGATATTATGAGATTATTTCACAAGAGGGTAAGAAAAATGCCTTTACAAATTTAAAATCATTTTAAATAAAAGACTACGTCATTGTTAAAATTTTCAGAGAAATTTTCTTTATAATTTACTAAACAAGTTTATAACAAAGAATATCTTTCGTTAAATAAATATACATTTTCAAACAGTTCACACATTATTTAGCATTTCCTGAAAAAAAGCTCAGGGATGTCCACTACTGGAACAAAAACTGCGTCCATTACTGTGTTTTGAAGTGCTACTACTGTCGCGTTTTAAGCTCTCTGGAAAACTATTTTTCCGAATATAAAAATAATTCAATAAGCATTTTTCTGAGTACAGGTATGTGCATAAAATATTAATTTTGGTATCGAACCCCAGTTATAGTTCCAGTCTTTAAAATTAAGAAAACTACACACACACACACACGCGCAAAAAAAAAAAAAAAAAAAAAAAAAAAATTAAAAGTGTGCGTTTTAAAAAACTTACATGATTTAAAAGAAGAAAACTACATGAAAGAAAATGCATTATAGAAGTCAAGATGCACATGGTATCAAATAGTAAATTAAAACCTTTTTATTATTTTTTTTTTCTTTTAACATTTTATATATATTTATATATACATATGTGTGTGTGTGTGTGTGTGAATAACTTGTAAATAAATATATATATATATATATATATATATATATATATACACACTCCTAGACAAAAAAGTAGGTACAAAGGCTTTTTTCTTTAATTTTTCATAAAATAACATTATCTAAATTGTGCTTATCCTTTATTAATATCATAAAATAACACTATTTCAAGACTAATTTTTTTAAAGACAAATTTAGAAAAATTTTAAGACTAAAATTTTTCCAATTTAAGACTACACTCCGCGACAAACAGATAGGTACAAAGTTTTTTTTTTTTTTTTTTTTTAATTTTTCATAAAATAACATTATCTAAATTGTGCTGATCATTTATTATCGTAACAAAATATTATCAAATCAAAAACATACTAAATATTTGTATCATATTCAAAATATTCATATTCAAAATAATCATATTAAAAAAAAAAAAAACCTTTGTACCTATCTTTCTGTCGTGGAGTGTATGTATGTATGTATATATATATATATATATATATATATAGTATATTATTTCCTCACATCGATGCGAAGAAACTGGGAACCAAAGTATGATTGAATAACAGATGATCTTATGCCATAAATTATCCACAAGAACCAAAATTAGATACATTTACTGCTAGTTTGATGAAAGGTATAAAAAAATTCATAAAATTTACATTATAATGAACTATAAACATACATATTCACCAACAAGGAGCTGATAAAAAATAACAAATTGAAAATAAGTAAGAATATCCGTGCAGACCAAATTCTTTAACATGAAATAAGGAAATCAAATTAAATGCTGAAAATCGGTCAAAAACTGAAGTATGTTTTCGTTAGGGAACGTACAGGAAAAAAAAAAAAAAAAAAAAAAAAAAAGTCCAATTTTTCCCTCATAGGAAAAAAAGAAAAAAGATTTCGAACTCTAGCAACCATATTCAGCAAAATAATAGCGTGCGTTCAATTTTGCGATGAAAAAAATAAATAAAATGAAAGATATAATAAATAAACGAAGAAGTAATAACTAAAGAGATACCACATGTTTATTACACGTATGCATTCATTGAATTTTTTATTATTATATAAACGCTTATAATATACAACTTAATAATTATATTTATATATACACTCCTACTCAAGTTTAGCAAGATTTGCAAACGATCAGTTTTTTTTTCTTCTTCAATTTAAAAAGTATCTCTCGATGAAATGCTTTCAAACATTCGGTATGTAAAGAACTGGGTCTTCTACATGTTTTTCAGTGAAGATTGGTTTAAGACAAAATTTAGGGGGCCGGTAACAAATTAAGCAAAATCAATAACGTTTGTGTTCGTTCCTGTATCGTTCAGTGAACGAAATGATCTGTAACTTTAGGATATGTTAACATAGACCCACTATAATTTGTTCATGAAGTTGTGTGACGATAGGATGTTAAATAACGGAGATATAAGCATTCGTTTTAGACTCATTATTTAAAAAAAAAATCAGCATGTTTTTTATTTATAATATACAGAGTTTTAAACGAAAATGATTCTCACTTTGAGTTAAATTGAAAAAACACTTTTGAAACAACGTACTGCAATCGGAATACAAATATCTTAAATATCTCATGAAATATGAACATTATTATGTAAAACATTTTCACTGTTTTTTTTATTACACAATTTTTTTATTACACAGGTTAAAAGCTAGATATATTGGTCAACTTTTGTCAAAAGTTCATTTGGATAGAGTAAAAATTAAAAAAATTATCGGCAAAAGAACGAGCTAAATTTTGAATATTTTCCAAGAGTTGAAATTTTATAAGGGGTTTTTTACATGTTGCGTAATTAATTTGAAGATCCAGTTATTTCAACCACGCTCCAAAAGTACTTTTTTTGTAAAAAAAAAAAAAAAAAAAACTTTACAAGCTTGTAACTCTAACATATTTTTGTTTATTTACAAAGATTTGTGAGATCATTTTGTTCACTTAACGATACAGTGTGATTACAAACATTATTGATTTTGCCTAATTTGTTACTGACCAGCTAAATGTTGTGTTAAACCAATCTTCACTGAGAAACATGAGGAAGGTCCAGTTCTTTAAATACCCAATGTATGAAAACATTTCATCGAGTGATAAATTTTTAAATTAAAAAAATCGGTCGTTTACAAATCTTGCTAAACTTTTGAGTAGGAATGTAAATATATTTAATAAGTCCGCTATAGGATCAAAAGAAAAAATAAATAAAGTAAGTAAAAGCCAAATGTAATTCAACATTTAGAGTCATACTTATTTTTACTTAAATTATATATTATCTGAGCCAGAACTATGCATTCCCATTTCCATGTTTTATTTAGTTTTCTTTTGTAAAATTTTTCATTTTGTTCTTTCCTTCAAAAACAGACTTTTAAAAGAAAAATTGCATTAATATCAATTTATAAATTATTCTCAATGTCAAATTAATATAAAATACGATTAATAATTTAATAAATAACATGTCAACCAAACTTCACGTTCATGTATTCATTTAAAATTTATGCCCATAATAAAAAAAGAAGGAAAAAAGAAACTGTTAACTTTGGAATCAGTGCTGCATGTATAGCTACATTACACTCCGTGGAAAATATATTTATTTATTATTTTATTTTTCTGTTCTAGCATCACATTTGATATTGGATATGATTTTTCCTTTATTTTAAATTTTGTAATAAATTTTTCTTTATTTTTCCAAATTTAACATAAACGATTTAAATGTGTTTTCAATTTTCCCTTCATTTGATTTTCATCTTGTATATTTTTCTTTTCGACAGGAGATTGGGCAATATAATTATAGAAATTGTGCTATTAGATTGGGCAATATAATTAGAGAAAGACTTTCAGAAATTACAGAACCCAGTTATAACAGAAATTCCTTGATGTTTGTATCACTATGGAATCATCCCAATCAAATGAAAAGCAATTCACTTTTGTTTTTTTCATACTTCTTGTAATTTTAATAAAGAAATTCTGGTTTATGAGAAAGGAACTAACTCTAGACATTTTCATGTACTTTCCAAATATTGAATAATATCTGATTGTAGGCAAAGAAAATTAAATTATTTTCACTTTTCATTTTCATGAAGGTTTACTATGGTCATTTATATCTTTACCTCAATATATTAACCCTCATTCTGTAACCTGGTGTTTACACAGACCCCATGCTATAAAACACACATTTACAGGGTTCCTAGCGTTTAAAAAAAAAATTGCATGCATTTAAATATTTAAAAAAATAATTGCTTATTCTGATGTTTTTTATTCACTTTTATTTATAAACCAGAACATAATAAAATAATAATGTTTGCGGAGCCATGTTATTAGCATGTGCCATGAATAACACGCGTTTGTTCTTAAAAAATTCTCTTTTATCCATTTTTTTTTTTAAACATTTTTGTTCCTGGGATCTAAGTGGACCCCAGGATACAGAAATGTGACATCTATATTTCAAGGGGGGGGGGGGGAACTTAATAATCCTTGATATTTTTCCAATTACAATTTTATCCTGAGTTACACGCATATTGATATTAGATGTCATTGGCTGTGACCTCGCAGAATAGGATATGTATGTTTTGGCAACAAGTTAAATGTGCCTGGGGTCCGCGTGGACCCCAGGATACAGGATGAGGGTTAAAAAAAAAAAAAAAAAAAAAAAAAAGTTGTAAAATTTATGTTATATAGTTGAAATAAATGGTATTATTTGGTATAGGTCTGAAATATTTTTGTTTTTAGGGAGATTGCTATTTAAAAATAATTTAGATATTACATATATGGATGTATATTTCAAAACGAAACTATACGCACAAAACGGAACTATAAGAAATGAAGCAGAAATGCAAATATTTGGTAACAAAGTTCTAACACATATAGCTTGAAAAGGATACATTAATGTTTAAAATTTTCCAAAAAAAAAAAAAAAAAAAAAAAAAAAAAATGTACCTCTTTTAAAAATTGTATATTTGATAAACAAAACAGGAAAAAATCCACTATAGCTTCCACAAGACTAGGAGAAGACATACCAGTATTACTAAATAATAATTGTTTTTTAATTTTAAAAATAAAATTGCGGAAAATTTCATGCACATAGAGATGGATATTATTTCGCAAACGTAGAGTTCAAATTCGTGTATTTCATAATAATAATACGATCGATTTTTCTAATAATATCCCCGCAGCAGTAATTTGGTTTTAGTGCGAGAGTGAGGGGGGGAAACGAAAACACTATATTATGTAGAATTTCTATGATGAATGTCAAGAGCGTCAAGTAATATCTATTCCTTTGTGCTTATTTTAGTATTCTATTTACCGATTCATTGCCTCTCATTCACGTTTTTACTAGTAACCATATAAGGAAGTCAAAATCATCCTTGTGAGAATGGAATTGTAGCAACTAGCGTAGATAAAGAAAAAAAAAAAAAAAAAAAAAAAGAGGGGTATATCTAGGACCCTAGTTTGGACATATTTATTGCTTTATTTCGGAAGCCTACTAAAGAGCAAGCAAAATAAGAAAAAAAGGAAGAAAGCCGGGCATAAAATGGATTTTCTGCAAAAGACGATCTTCCGAATAATAGGGCAAAAATGCATTGTTCCTATTGTATCGCAGACACTTCTGTTGTTTGGTAATAGATGGCGCGCAAGTGCATGGAGATTGAAACCGCTTCCGGTCTTTTGAGAGTTGTGTTGAGTTGCGGTCGCCGAAGAACTAACAATTTTGGAGACGCTTTTTAAAATGGCTGACAGGGTAATATGTAGCTAGAATATAGTTTTATATTTTATTTTAAAAGTTAGCTCACTCGGTATTGTTCCCTATCAAACATTACGGCTAAAGAGTTTTTTTTATATGATTATTTATAGGCAAAAGCCGCGTCGCTAGTTAAGTTATCAGATCTGACATATTTGAAGGGAAATATAATTAATACTGGGATCTATTTTTTGGGGGCTTCACAATTCTAAGTTATGAGGTTTAAGATCTCCGTTGAATAAAACTGTTTTGTATTCTTGAATATTTTATTGAGGAAATTCCTGTGTGTGTTTAACAAGCTTGAAAAAAATAAACTTTAGACCCCCCCCCCCCTTTCTCTACTATTTTTTGTTCCCTGAAGCAGGTGAAAAGTCTTTAAGAACTCATTTAACCAAAGGATGTGGATTAAAGTCGGCTTATAACATCCGTTCCCAGGAAATGTTTCAATTTAGCAGTTAAGTTTTTACAACTTGTTATTACGGTAATAGTTTTTTTTTTTTTTTTTTTTTTTAAGCTTGGATATCAAGCTCATTGAAACTCGAGAGAGACTACTGTGTACTTTAATATCTCTATTTTAAATTATAACTTTCATTTTGAACGTTGGCAATTTGCTGAGTTTTTAAATATTTTCAATAAATGTTCTTTTAAACCTCACGTGACAACTTAAAACTATATTGACACAATATGTGTTCATTCTTTAGCCATTTTTGCAGTGTTTTTTGCTGAAATAAGCTACAGTGCAAAAATTAATTTTTTTTCTTTAAATGTTACAAATTTTAAAATGTAAAATAAGCTCAAATAAGTTAATAATTTAATAACATATCATATATGTATTTTTTAAACTTAAGTGTACTTTATTATACAAACGTTATCCCACTTTATTAAAAAAAAAAAAAAAAAACTTTTTTAGTGTGACACATCATAATGGCAACAGACAATATTATATTTCAACTGCAACAACTGGTTTGGTAAAAATCTTTTAATCCACTTTAGCTTCCTTCATCAGTGATACTCTTACATACTGCATCTTACATACAGCTTTATTTATTTACTTATTTAGTTTTATTTTAGCCTCCGATAAGAAACATGTTGGTTTATTAATGGGTGTAAAATAGTTATATGGCTCCTTAACCGTTTCAGACGCAGTGTCCTTACTGCGAGTACGCAATTACTAAGTTCCAACTGCAAAAATTCATCCAGAATTTTTTAAGCAAAATTTTACTTTAATAACATAGCAGAAAAAGTCATTTGTTTCTTTTATTTTAATTTTGTTCGTTAATTCTGGTGGCAGTCCAATTCAAATGAGCGCAATTACCTTGCACTTCGAAGAGTTAAACGTACTAAACAAAAAAGGAAATACAAAAAGTTACATGTATGCAGAATTTTGTGGAAAGACCAAATTAATTTTAAATTGAGTGAAAAGCAACCAAGACAGGAACGTTTTTTGATCTTATTATTATTAATTCGGATATTTCATTGAAAATCTGCAGGTATATATGATAAAAATAAAGTATCCGAAACTAACAATTCTATATATTTACATAGTTTTAAAAAATCAAAGCTAGAATTGTTCATGAAATATTATAGTTTTAAAGAGACAGCTGGTACTCTAAACCTTCAAATGTTCAATGTGTTATTATTATTATTATTATAATTTTATCCGAAAACTGTACCCTTAATACTGTGATTGTGTTAATAGTGAATACTTTAGTGACATTTTTTTTTCCGCGTGTGTGTAGTGCACTGTTCTCAATTTTTGAGACTGTAAATATAACCATTGTTTAGCGCTTCAATTAAATCTTTCTGTACATGAGAATACTGCTAAAGATGCTAATTGAAGCATTAGTATATTAAAAAAATAATAATAATAATAATAATAAAAATCTGGAGAGCTTAAAATGCACCAGTAGTGGACCCGTAAATATCTAGCAATAGACACCCTCGAATTTTTGCAGAAAAGCAGAATAAAATATGAACCGATTAATAATATATATTTAATCAACAAAAAGTATTTTCTAATATGTTAATCGAATGAAAAAATACTTAAACGTGTATAATAAACTTAAAAAAGAAAAACAATTGTCTCTGAAAAATTTAACGGTTTCAGTGACTTATTCCAATCGCAGTGATTCAATCCAATTGTGTTGTTTAATTTGAATAACATTTTAATCACTTCTTATATGATAATCTTCTAAAAGCCTAAACTATCCAATTCTGAATTCAAATATTTGCAGGAATTCTGCTTTGTCATTTGGCAACGATGCAAATCCCTTCGCAAAATGTGAATTAAAAAAAAAAAAATCTCATATTAATACTATATCGATATATTACAGTCTGATTTTTAATTAATTTAACTTACATTCCGTTCTGCTTTCCGAATGTGGGTGAATATGACTCTGTGTCCAATAGTGGTTTTCACTCTCAAAATAAAATCATGACTGGTCCAAAAAATAGACCATGACTGGTCCAATCAAATCATGACTAATTTTCTAATACTTTCTGTTTAAATAACAGTGTAGTTCATTCCAAATTTAAACTATTACATTATATAAATAAATTATTTTATTATTTTTACCGATTTTATGTGCATATAATCTGGAATTTAATTATTTCATTCTCATATATTTACAACATTAATCATTTTGTAATTAGTGTAATTTGAGTGTTTTCATATATAGTATTCTTTTGAAATAAATAGGTTATCCAAAATTTATGCAAAAAACTTGTGTTTCAAGAACCGACTATATATTAATGAAAATTTGTAACAAAAACATAAAATATGTTTAAGAAAAGGATAAACAAAGTTTTATTAAATAAAACTTTTTTATTGAAGGGTAATCTGAACTAGAATATTTTGTCAAAGTATTTTTTTGGTTGTTCTGAAATATTCTAAATAATTCTTTCAGACATTTTATTATTATTATTATTATTTGGACTCACAGATGTAATTTCAATTCAATATGTCATCCTATATGTGTAAAGTTTTCAAATTTTTTCATTTAGGCGCAAAATAAAAAAGTTTTTAAGCTTTTCTTTTCATATATTTCTTCAGAAATATATATTTGTACAGCTTATCGTTATTTTATTACTACTTTATGATTATTGCGCCTTTAAAACCGTTTTAAAACTCTATTTTTGGCAGCATTTAGTAGTAAGTATCTTCTGGATAAGTAAAATAGTATATATATATCAATATTTAGATATTTGATAAAACGTCTTTAATCGAAAGTATCCGGTCATTTATAGAAAGGTAGTGAATTATTTAATTTAATTATTTATTTATTTATTTATTTATTTGTGAATGTATTATATTTCTGTAATAAAATGTACAAATATTTGATCATATTAATTTATAAATCATATTTAACCATATTTATTTGCAAAATTATTTACTAGCTTTGTAGGTTTCACGTCGATAATTTTGTGTAATAACTATTTTTTCTCTGCTCTGCATTCAAACCATCGTGTATATCATGAATTTTCTATTATCGTGTTCTGTTATTTTATATATTCATACACATGTGCTGTTTATATATTACAACAAGGGATTTTGGCGAATTAATTAATTTTTGAAATAAAAAAAAAAATGGATACCACGAAATAATATAGATGATTTCAAATTACATGATAGACACATTTTTCTACTGAAAAATTTAAATATTTGGGAAAGAAAGCATTAGATTAAAAAAAAGAAATAAAAGAAATAAATAAAAGAATAAATATATAGTATAGCATTGAGTATAGAACTAAATTTAATGTTGGTTTGCTCAAAACAGTTCACTTTTTAATTACAGAATTTTCTCCTGTTTGTAATTTTCATTATATATAATGGTTTTTGCAAATTATCTCATCGTTAGGCTTATGTGTTATGTTTGTGTTATTTCTCTTCTGCGTAAGTACTTTAACATGTTTCTACTAATCAGTGAAATCAAATTAAATTATCATCGTGACAATAATTTTATTCGAAATACATCTCATTTAAAATTTCATATGTTGGTATTTTCATCTATCTTTCATTTGCTGAGTGTTGCAAAGGAATTAAATTATTCAAATTATATATATATATATATATATATATATATATGTATATATATAAAGTTTCAATCAATAGCTTTGCTTTTAATATAGTTTACTAAAAAAAGTGTTTCATAGTTAACCTTAAAAATGGACATATTTTTCATGGTAATAATTTGAATACATACATATATATATATATGTATATATATATATCTATATATATATATATATATATATATACATATTCAAGCAATTGTATTGTATATGACACTATTTAAATTCTTTATAATCTTGTTCTATTATTGTAGACATTTTAATGTGTTACTTTTTTTTTTTTTTTACAGAAAAAATGGACTGTACTAAAAAGTTTATTTGAGAAGCTTTTAATGCTAAGCAAAAGAGTAAGATTCTGACAGAAGAAACATTTTCTAAAAATGCAGTCCTGAAAATTCATACTACCTGAGCATCATCTGAAAGTGCTACATGTAAAAAAACTGGCTCGTGATCCGATGTCTAAGAAAATATACAAGACATTAAGCCTGTTGGCGAGAGGTTAAGAGCAAACGGTCGCCTTAAGAAAACATACCTTAATCGATGCACGATCAAATTTCTCTCCTTACTTTTTAGAATTCCCACTTGAGTTGATGGATTTAAATGGGAGAAAACATTATTTTCAGTATATTGTTTGTCATAGCCCCCTTGCTCTTAAAGATCATGGAAGAAGAATTGTGGTTATGTTATATTATAGTCTTTCTGCAGGCCACCAAGGAGTTGTTCTAAGATTTAGGGATAAAAAAAAATCGCTTATAAAATTTATCTTTTAATAATGTTATTATTTTAAAGCTTTACAGTTTCTGAAGCGAAACATGACGTTATGCTTGAGGTGATGCACTAGACATTTTGATTTACGATGTTGATGAACAGACATATTTTATTGCAATGAGTTGAGTTGAGTTTAATTTAACGTCACACAGTAGCTACGCAGTGGGCAATTGGTGACGGTCTACGATTCACTTCTAGGGGTAAGGGTCCTTATACGAGCTGGCGCATCAGGCATTTTGTTGCCTTAGGGTTACCACATGTACCCAGCGCGTTTCTCTGATAAACAAACGATAAACATATTTTTTGTATCCTCTTACGTTACTTTAGAGTAACTTGTTTTATTATATTTCATAATTTTAGCTAAGTAAACTATGATATGGAAGTTTGTTTAGCGATAAACTGCTATAATCATTCAAGAAGTGAATATAAAGTGTTCACAGACCTTCTATTACTATGTATTTGAGTTTTGGCGACATTTTGTAAAAGAAAGAGAAAACGCCCTAACAACACGTTACCCCAGTACATCCATAGGATACCCTCAGAATAAAATGACATCCTGAAAATGTACTGTAAAAAAAAATGTGTTTTTAGGAATAATATTGCTGCTTATTGCTCTTATCTTGACCTGACTAGCTTCAGATCAAGATTTCTTAAAATTAATAGGAAAGCGATAAGGACGCCAAGCGGGAATGCTGTCCTCTTCGGAGGCAAAAAAATGGCGGTGATGCGCCGGCCTATTATTTTATTTAGGGGCTCTACCTAGGGGTAGTCTGGAGATATAGCATCATAATTTTAATCCTCTGGGTAGGGGATGGCAATACCATTTCGATAACCCCAAGAGGTATTAATTTCGGAACATGGAGAACACTGCAGCCGCGATGAATTTTACGTGCACCAGACACCATTAGTGTACACGACGGTCTTCAGCCGGCTTGAGTATCGAACCGGAATTTTCCAGTTACGAGCGCGGCGATCTTCCAACGTGTTGATGTTGGTGTCAGGGCTTAAGCTAAATAACTGCAATAGACTCCTAGGTCTAAGAGGGAGTGACCTACGTGGGGGTTCTTTCTAAGGTATCCTAGACCATATTTACGAGAGTTTCGGAGAAAAAACACAGAAAACTCCGAACGTCTAGGCCGAAGAGTGTGACCTGGGATCGAACCTTACACCTCAAGTCTACCAGCTTTGACAGCAGAACCTCTAGGCCACCTCTACTAACAAGGATGCCACAGCCTCAACATTTTTTTGCAAAATCAAACTTGAAAAATAAAATAAAATAAATAAAATATAAGCAATGTTATTTACACATTTCAGATATGGCATCTAATTTTCATTTTATTTATGATAGTGGAATCTTATAATTATTTTTATTTTGTATGAAACTGTCTTCACTGTAAAAAAATAACTATTACCAGCTGCAATCTGTGATTTATTTTATCCAATCACAGAGAATTTCTTGCAAGAAATTCTCTGTGATTGGTGATTGGATAAAATAAATCACAGATTGCAGCTGGTAATAGGTTTTTTTTTTTTTTTTTTTTTTTTTTTTTTTACAGTGCTGGAGTTATTAAAGTTCGCATGCATATACATTGGAGTATAACAGCATCAAACACAGAAAAAATTATCGAAAACTGTTTAAAATTTCTAGAATAAAATTCCAAAATCAACATTTTTTAAAGTTCCCTGCTGATTACTGTTTATTTTTCCCTCAATATTACATTATTAGAGTTTAGCAATATATTCTAAATGTATTTTGGTATTATTTTGTGAATTCATTAATAAGTTTTTATTTTGAAAGTATTTTTAGTTTTGAATGCTGAAATTTATATGGGGAACCATGTTAATTGTTTAAATTAAACTATCTAAAATTTATAATTTTTTTCGATAACTCTGGACTGCCTACGAAAGTCCTTTTGGCGGGTTAATAATGTCATTATATATATATATATATATATATATATATATATATATATATATGCATATATACATAACGATACAATTTTTAGATTTTATATGACTTTGTTTGCATGATATAAAGTGCATTTATTAATAGTTATTTTTACCACCACCACCCCTCCCTTCTTTATTTCTGTTATGTATATTGTCTAAAAGCAGTCATTTTGACAGCTTGGGAAGTTTAGTGTTAATGTCACTTTCTAAAAGTAGTTTCTAAAAGAATGTTTCTAGGGGAGAAAAAAAAAAGAACACTAAAAATTTAAAACATTTTACTGCATTTTTTTTCCCAAGTTATATATATATATTTTATATTACCCTAAAATATCCATGAAGACTTTAGATCATTTACTGTAAATAATCACTCGTGTGCTCAGCGTGATATTTTGTGAAATAATACTGAACAAAACTTTAAATTAAAAATTAGTCGATGCTTTTTTAAGGTTTTAACACGCTGAGATAAATGAAAAATTTTTCAAGTTTAAATATGTTTATTAATATGGGGTACTAATTTATTTTCCGCACTTTTACATCATAACTTGACAATGATGGACAAATTTTAAAACGTTACTACAGTGTATTATTTGCAATTGTGTGATAACTGAACATTTTTAGTTTAGTTTAAATAATGTTCGATGAGATTAAAATATACATATAAATACCTAAATATATAAAAAGATAAATATTTTTAAAATATTTATTTTTCTGAATATTGTTATTACATAAAGAACTAAAATTTTGATGAAATTGTATAATTTTATGAGTGTTAATAATGTGATTGAAACATTTTTTCAAAATAGTAACACTGAAAGATTAATTTATAGAAAAATGTCGCTATCAGTTACGGGTGCAGTGTTATGCGATTATCAGCATATATCAAAAACAAATAGTAGCAGAAAGTCCAAACTCGGTATTCTAAATGTGTATCATATCACGCTACATTAAACTTTTCGCTGATATCAAATTAAAATACATTATGTCTATGGGGAAATTTCGAGTAAGTACAGTAAACATCTATAAACTGACTTAAGCAAAACGGAATGAACAAAATTTTTATATGCATAAAAGCATGTTTTGTGTAGACTGTGGTAAATTTATCATTCATCATTCGTTTACAGGGCTACCCAAAATATATGGATATATTGGGGCTAACTTGGAAATTGCTGGAATTATAATTCATTTTGTGTTAGATATTTTTCAAGTAAGACTAAATTTAAGTAGACAATATTGTTTATAGTGCATGCATAGACAATATACAGGGCTACTCAAAATTGAGCTAAGCGTTCTATTCTATTGAATGTAATTGATGGAAGTGCTTTTCTGTATTTTACTATGTCGACGAACACTGTTCAGGAAGGAAAATCAACTTTTCATAACTATACTTAAAAGAAAGTATAAATTTAAGTTCAATTTTGAACTTTATTTTTCTTGTATAACATCACGTTTTGAGGTGCCCTGATTACGAAAGTCCAATTTTTAGCGGTTAATCTGTATGTATATCTGTTATCATCGCAACTTAAAAATAAATAACTGCAAGAAATCCGAATTTGATATTTTAAAGTTCGTATTCGGTTGCTACTTAAAAATTTGATCAAGATCGGTAAGTTTGAAGTCAAATTAATAACAGCCTTATTTTTTTTTTATTTTTGAAAAAAAAAAAAAAAAAAAAAAAGTAGACACTGTTGTTGAATGCGGAGTTGAGGGGAACGGTAGTCTCCCTCACATAGAATTATATGTCAAATAAAACTATTCTTAAACCAATTTTAAAGTACATTGAGCTTTATTATCTTACATTATTGATCTCAAGACTTATGCAATCTATCTTTTTAGTATTGAAATGTAGGGTAAGAAAAAGTCGTGTGAGTGATACACGAGATTATTTTAATTTTAGCTTAGTAAAAATTTTTAAATATAAAGGTTTTCTTTTACATTTAATAGATAAACATTCCGATTTCAATATTTTAAGCTATCAAATAACGTTAAAAATGCAATTTAAACCTAAATTAATTATTTTACAAATTTTGCTTTATAATACTTTGTAAAAATAGGTATAATTACATAAATATAACCATAACCTAGCTGGCATATGTATTCTTTACTTTCACAAAAGATAATATTAGATGCATAAATGTATAATAATTTCAGTACTTTCAGAAAATTATTATTGTTATTATTGTTGTTATCATTATTATCACTATATTTTAAATTTTATGTCGCGTTTGGTGTAAATATTTTGAGTTAAAGAGCATCAGATTCGCATTAAATTTACATTATGTTTAAATAATAATAATAATAATAATAATAAACTTTTTCAATTTCGGATAAGATTTTAAACTAATTACTTTTTCAAATTTGGGTAAGATTTTAAACTAAGTTCAAGAGAATTTATGAAAATATTATAACTAGTCTGTACCAATAGTTTAATATTTATCGCAGAACTTGTAAAACTACTTCTTATGGAATCTAGAGGGTCTTAAAAAAAAATGTTTTTCGAAAAAAAAAAAAAAAAAAAAATTATCTGTTGATATATGAATTATTTTTGAACTTTTTGTCGTTTTATTTATATTTTTATGCAATTGATGTTAAGATTAAAAAAATTGCATTTCCATATTCTAACTCTAATTTTCTTATAAGTGTTTTCTTGATATTATTCGCAAGATTTTGAAAAACATCTCCACCTATTGCTTTAAAAATTTGCACACATTTATATAAAGGATATCTACAAAATGATACAAAAGTTTTGAAATATTTTAAGTTTTACTATTTATAAAAATATCTAAAAATTAAAAATTTCAGATATTAAAAATGTTTCAAACTTTTTTTTTATCATATAAAATTTGTTTAATTAATTATTAATTTATTCTGCATATAACTTTTATATAAATGTATGCCCAAAGTTTCAAAGTATTAGGAAAAGAATTCTTTTCAAAATCTTGAGAATAATGAAAAAAAAAAAAAAAAAAACCTTTATAGCGTTAAAGTTTGGAAATGCAATGAAGGAGGTTATAATTTTACCTATAACATCTGAGATGAAAAATTTAGAAGTATAAAAAAAAAACATCAAAATGCGTAAATTAGTTTATATATTAACACATATTGTTTACAAAAACCGTTTTTTTTGGATATTAAATCTCTCTAGATTCACTAAGCAACATTAGTATAAGGATTCAGTTCTAAAACAAGAATAAATTTTCATTAATTTTATGTTTTAAATACCAATGTTTTTTATTAATAATCTTTGTTTTAATTAATTGTCGAAGTTATGTCATTAATAATGTCATTAATAATAAAATCATAAAAATAGTGGTCTTTGAAATAGGATACTGCTACCCATTACTGTGTACAACATTTGAATGGGCAAAATTGTAGCGGGTCGCATTATTCATCAAAATTATTCTTTTTTATATTTTTGTATAAAAACAATAAATTATACACATAATTTTTATTGGATAAACTCATAAAAGTATTTTTAAATTTCATAGAAATCAAGTTATATTTACGAAAGTTTAGATCTTAAATGGTTTATATAATTTTCATTAAGGTCCGATATATATACATATTGGTTGCAAGACTATTGTAGCACTGTTAATATTCTGCCGGAACAATAATCCTTTGCTCCAAAGTAATAATTATATATGATAAAAATTATTTTGCTTCTTACAATTATATACAGAGTATCTCATTAAGATCGTCGAAATTCTGTACAACCGCATGCCACGCTTGATATATATAAAAAAATCCAAGAAAATCTGTACCTGTCCGAGCTATTTTCAACAAAAATGGCTGGATATAGAATACTCAGGCAGATGTATTGGACGTTGAGGTCCAGTTTTATGACCACCATGCTCACTAGATTTGAAACTTTTGGACTTCTACCTACAGGGCCATCTGAAGAAATTAGTCTATCGACACCTACTTTCTACAGGAAGTGATTCGTCTTCATGCTGCATGTGTACTTCAGTGGACATTACGCTGCTGCAAGGTGTACAGTCAATCTTTCCACGGCGTGCGCATACATGCCGCAATATGCGTGGTGAACATATTGAATATCTCCTATCTAAACAAATTCATATACTGATGTTCATGTTTCAATAAAAAAATTTTCTATCTCTCTTGCAATGAATATTACGTCATACTTTTCTTTCTCAATCTTCTCCAAAATTATATGTAGCAAAATTATAGCTCTTTGGGCATTTTTTATGTATTAAAGTGTGGAATCTGGCTCTGCGCGATTTTTGGCGGTTTTGATAGGACACCCTGTACATATTGAGTGTCATACAGCAACGACATTTCTTTTATTTAGTGAGTGTATCTTTTGTCATTCATCTTTATTATTTCTTTTCGAAAACGTTTTTATTATGCATTAGATATCATATCTATACAGTTCAGAAAATTTCATAACACATCTCAAAATTCAGAGCCCTACATGCTGTCGAGAGTGTCTACCCTATAAAGTTGGTAGAGGGGAGGCGATAGGTTTAAACCCAGATCTTGCTTGTCCGCTTAGCAGTTCAGAAAATTTTATTTTTCTCCTTCGAAATTAGCGTAAATATAGACTATGACACTTTAGAAAGATACCCCACTCAGAGCATTTCACCTAAGCCTGAGTTCCTGGCGTAGGAAGTTGACCTTAACCCTTCTTACACCCCACCCCCACTTTAAAAGTTTTAAAATACGATTTTATTTCCGTTTGATGGTTTTCTCTCTACGGTCATATTCTGCATATTAAAGTTCATTAGATCTTGGTTTTAAAGTAGATTTTGAACCTCTACTAATATTCTTGCATGAACTGGTATTCGCACCGGCGCTACACCTGGGAACAAATTATGATCTTTTAGAAATAAGATCATGTGTTTAAACTTATATAGAAAGTATGAGGTTTAATATCCTTTAGCTTAGAAATACTTAGCTAAAATAGAAAGATGAATTTTCTCCTTATTTTTATTGATTTTGTTTATTTAAATCCTATTAATCAATATCTTTTACAAAAGAGCTTTAACGTATTTCATGGCAAAGCGTGGTTCATTGAATTGTAAGACATTGAATTTTGCAAATCAAATATTGAATAAAGAAATGCCTATAATGTTTTAAAACATGGTTATATATTTTAACTAAGTTAAAATATATAACCCAAGTGTTAATTATAATCGTGTTCTGAATTTAATATTTTTTTAAATCATTGAAAATATTAAGTATTAATAATGTAACTTATAAGGGATTGTGTTATTGACGACAGCTCTGTTTCTTTTTTGGACAAATTTATATGAAAATATAGTAACATTTAACGGTTAAATGATTTTTAATTTTTTACTCTTGTTTTAAATTTATCGATATATTATGAGGTAAACTAAGGGGGAAAAATCGTTATAAATGAATAAATAAATAGAAATAAGAAATACTCATCCCTATTTTCTTTTTATTCCATTCCTTTAGAACTGCTAAGAAAAATATTTAAATGATATTCATTTAGCATCAGTCTTTTGGTTATAACTACCATAAATACCATTCTTGTAATTTTAAGAAACATCCATTTCACAATTAAATAGTAAGTAACCTCAAATTAATTCCTCTCTCAAAACGACAAAAATAAATAAATAAATAAAAATAAAAAATAAAATAAAAAAGAATAAATAAATAAATAATAATAAAATAATAATAATAATAATAATAATAAAATAAATAAATAAAATAAAATAAAATAAATAAAAATAAAAATAAGTAAATAAAAATTGAAAAGCAAAGAAAGAAAAACAAAGAGAAAAGGGAAAAAAGAAAAAAAAATGAGGTAAGGGGCTAACAATATTTATTACCATTTGATAGTAAGTTAAAAAGAAACCAAAGCAATAACTATAGACGAAGCACCACGATTAAAAAAGTAAAGAAAAAAAGAAAAAGAAAGAAAGAAAGAAAAAGGAATTAAAGAGGAGATTAGACGTTGAAGAATATTTTCTTAGCATCGCACTTTCTGCAGCATGACTACCAGCCGACGACGCTAGTCAACACTCCACATTTTTGCGCGCGGCCGGAAAGGGGGTGGTTCCTGTATGTCTTGTGAGACCCCTGAGATGACCCCTGAACCTTGCGTAGGGGCAGGTTACCTGAAGATTTGTACGTTACGTTACTTTTTTATTATTCTGCCACGACGGGTTTTTTCATTGTTTTCTATTTTTATTTTCGCAAACCTTGAACCGCTTTGGTGAAGAGGATTGTTAAGAGCGTGTTGGTAAAGTGTTCAGAACATATTGAGTAAGGACGACAGAGGCACTTTGAGCAAAGGAATTCCTCAATATTTCTACCTGAATTCTTGATTTCTTTTATTTTCTCCTTTTGAAGAAAATAAAATATTTAGTTTGCTCTAGGAAAAAAAAAAGTGTTTTTTATCTTGCAGACTTATTCCAAAATGGGCTGCACGTAAATGTATTTAATATGTTCTATAAGATAAGGATAATTTGTGCATATAACGAGATCTTCTTTCAGGATCAACTATTTTCTTATGATGCAACTTTTTTTTTTTTTTTGTAATTTGTTTTCCATACTCATTCGATTACATGTTTTAAAATTACGTGATATTAGGCGAAAAGAGAATGTTCCAAGGAAACTAATTTTTGAGCATTTTCATCATATATTTATTTGTTGTGTTAAATGTTTTTTTTTTTCTACATTTTTTGTAGCGTATATGTTTTATTCTTAAGTTTAATATAATAATTCACTATGCCATTATAGCGAAAAGAAAACAAGCCAAGCTTGCACCCATTTTTCTTCTTCTTCATTTTTAAGAAATCAATCGAGTTATTCTAACAACTATTTCGGCCGCGGTAGCCTGGTCGATAGAGCGCCGAGCTTGCAATTGGAACATAGCGGGTTCGATACTCAAGCCGACCAAAGAACGTCGTGTAACTAACGGTGGCTGGTACACGTAAAATCCGTCATGGCAGCAATGTCCCCCATGTTCCTATCAAAATTATACCTCTAGGGGTCACCGAAGCGCGAGAGCCATCCCCTCCGTGGAGGATCAAAATTGTGATGGCATGTCTCCGGACCATCCTTAGGGGTGCGTCCCAGACCGTCGCCAATTACACATAGCGCAGTACTAGCGCGACGTTAAACCCTACCTACCTACTGACAACTATTTATTTGTTTTTCAAATTTAATTGCAGGGTATTGTTACCACATTATATTATAATATAATTCTTTCGTGTTTAATTTCCTTTCTCATGATAATACAGCCTTTACAACCTTTTAATCAAAAAGCCCTTTGAGACAAAAATATCAACTGTTAATTATTGGAATAAGAAAATTTAAAAAATTTAAAAAACAGAAATCGATTTTTAAATTACTGTCGGTTTTACATCACATTAGTGCGCATAACGAGAACACATTGTTACATTTACCGTCAAAAAAAGAAAAAAGTGCAATACTTCTAACTATATATTTGAATTATTGCATATAATCTATCAACACTAGATAAAATGAATGTATCTAGAAAAACATCTTTATTGAATATGTTCCAAACTCCATAAAAGATCCACTAATTTTTTAAGCAATATTTAACCCTGCGACAGATGTTTCAGAAATCCTGATGCAATTAAAATTTCTCCATGGTGTAAGCAGCAAATATTTTATTTCATTGATTTTCAATAGTAATTAACACTTTCCAACAAGGTTGAAAAGTGTTTATGACTTCGGTTTGTCTGTCCGCGCTCTAGCTCCCGTAAATATTTATGGTATTTCTTGAAACTGATATATGTTATTCAAGTTCACTATCGGATGATCCCTATTGAAAATGGAGTTTATACCTCTACTGGTTTGTGTAGAGGGACCCCCAAAAATATTTCAAAGCATTGTGTTCCATGAAAGGCATATAAGCCATATTTTCATACCCTTACTGTACACAAATATTAATGAAATTGAAATATGTTATTTAAGTTCACTATTGGATGTTTCCTGTATAAAATGGAGTAAATAACACCATTGATATGTGTACAGGGATACACAAAAGTATTTCAAAGCATTGTGTTCTATGAGAGGTATTTCTATAAATCATATTTTTATACCTTTCGTGAACACATATCTTAATCAAATTGAAATACGTTATTCCAGTTCACTATTGGATGTTTCCTGTATAAAATAGATTAAATACCACCACTAGTTTATATACAGGGATACCCGAAAGTACTTCAAAGCTTTGTGTTCTATGAGAGGTATTTCTATAAATCATATTTTCATACCTTTACTGTACACATATCTTAATGAAATTGAAATATGTTATTCAAGTTCACTATCGGACGTTCCCTATTGAAAATGGAGTTTATACCTCTACAGGTTTCTGTACAGAGACACCCGAAAGTATTTCAAAGCATTGTGTTCTATGAGAGGTACTTCTATAAACCATATTTTCATACCTTTACTGTAGACATACCTTAATGAAATTGAAATAGGTTATTCAAGTTCACTATCGGACGTTCCCTATTGAAAATGGAGTTTATACCTCTACTGGTTTGTGTACAGGGACAACCGAAAGTATTTCAAAGCATTGTGTTCTATGAGAGGTATTTCTATAAAACATATTTCCATACCTTTACTGTAGACATATCTAAATGGAATTGAAATATGTTATTCAAGTTCACTATCGGACGTTCACTATTGAAAATGGAGTTTATGTCTCCACTAGTTTGTGTATAGGGGCACCCGAAAGTATTTCAAAGCATTGTGTTCTATGAGAGGTATTTCTATAAACCATATTTCCATACCTTTACTGTAGACATATCTTCATGAAATTGAAATATGTTATTCAAGTTCACTATCGGACGTTTCTTATTGAAAATGGAGTTTATACCTCTACTGGTTTGTGTACAGAGACACCCGAAAGTATTTTAAAGCATTGTGTTTTATGAGAGGTATTTCTATAAACCATATTTTCATTCCTTTACTGTAGACATATCTTAATGAAATTGAAATATGTTATTCAAATTCCCTATTGGATGTTTCCTGTATGAAATCTAGGAAATACCACCATTTTTTTATGTACAGGGACTCTCAAAAGTATTCCAAAGCATTGCGTTCTATGAGAAATATTTCTATAAATAAAATTTTAATAACTTTACTTTCCACGAAGTTTTAGGATATTGAAATATGTTATTTATATGCACAAAAGAATACTTTGCATAGAATATAGCATGATTAGCGTTAGATTTACAGGGTGGCACAAAAATATCCAGTTATATTAAGAGGTATTAATAAAAAATTGCTAGAATTGTACTTTCGTTTGCGTTAAGCGTTTTTAACACTTTCTAGCTTTTTTTAAGTGTGAATATGATTTCAGTTTTGTGTATCTGCCTGTCCGTCTGTCTGTCTGCCTGCCTGTCTGTCCGAGCTCTAACTCCCGTGAATATTTATGGAATTTCTTGAAACTTATGTATGTTATTCAAGTTCACTATTGGATGTTCCCTAGTGAAAATGGAGTTTATACCTCTACTGGTTTGTATACAGGGACACCCGAAAGTATTTCAAAGCATTGTGTTCTATGAGCGGTATTTCTGTAAACCATATTTTCTTACCTTTACTGTAGACATACCTTAACGAAATTGAAATATGTTATTCAAATTCCCTATTGGACGTTTCGTGTATAAAATGGAGGAAATACCACCACCGATTTATATACAGGGACACTCAAATTATTCCAAAGCATTGTGTTCTATGAGAGATATTTCTATAAATCAAATTTTAATAACTTTTCTTTCCACGAAATTTTAGGAAATTGAAATATATTATTTATATGCAGAAAAATGTGCTTTGCATAGAATAGAGCATGATTAGCATTCGATTTACAGGGTGACACAAAAATATCCATTTATATTAAGAGCTATTAATAAAAAATTGCTAGAATTGTACTTTCGTTTACATTAAGCGTTTTTAACACTTTCTAACATGTTTAAGTTTGAATATGATTTCAGTTTGTGTATCTGTCAATCTGTCTGTCTTTCTGTCTGCCCGCGCTCTAACGCCTGTAAATATTTATTGAATTTTTCGAAACTGGTATATTTTATTGAAGTTCACTATCGGATGTTCCATATTGAAAATGGAGTGAATATCTCTTCTGGTTTGTGTACAGGGACACCCAAAAGCATTCAAAAGCATTGTGTTCTATGAGTGTTATTTTTAAAAACATTTTCCCTATAGAATGTTCCCCATTTAAAATGACATTAATAGGTACAACTAGTTTGTTTACAGGAACAACAACAACAACAACAAATAAATAAAAATAAAAAAGTCCGATGCATTTAGTTTTAGGACAGAATTTTTTGAAAGGTATTTTTTAGTCTTTCTACTGTAAAAATCATAAAAATATTAAAATGCATTGTTAATATTCTAAAATAATGTTTTGTGTAGAATATAATATGATTAACTTTCTGATTTACAAGGCTACACTAAAATATTCAGAGAGATCAAAAGCTGTAATTATAATCTAATGGCTGCATTTTATTTTGCGTTAAGCCTTTTTAACACTTTCCAAAATGCCTAAGAGTAATTTTAAAATCAATTAGTCCATCTGTATATTTTTCAGTCCTTGTGTGTGTTGTGTGATAACGTAGGCAAAGAATATTAAAAGTTATTCGACACAACATTACGTACAGATGGAAAGTGTTACTAATCAATGCGTACTGCATGATTTTTCTTTCTTGTTTTCTCTTACACTTGGAGATTCAGTCTAGTAGAATTCTATTCCTATTTTTATTTTTAACCCCCCCCCCTCCCCCACCCTAGAATCTAAATTCCGAAGTCAGATTTTTAATCTAATACTTTCTACATTCTTTTCTTTCTCTTATACGGAAAATCTGCCTCATTCTCTATGAAGGTAAACATTAATTGTGACCACATGCAAGTATTTCGTAAGATGCACGTTATGTTTGACGGTGAAATTTGAGTTTTATAACTATTTCAGTTTCAAATTATTAGTTCCTATCATATGAAGAACTTGAGCATTCGTGAAAACTTCTGACCCCAGTTAATTCACAATATTATAGGTTTTGAAGCATGAGTCATCTGAAAGAAAAAAAAAAATCGATGTGGTGTGTTTTTGTACGGTGTTTGTTAGTTTGCTAATGTTTTAGTTGATATGTACACGATATCTCAAGAACAAATTACCGTAAAGGAGTCGGACCAATTTTAAAATATTACTTATGATACTGACGATAACCTTCTAAGTTATATCTTCTGGCACCACAGGATTTTGTATTTGAAACGATACATAAGATGTAGTTAAGATGATTAATACACAAAAAACACATCCAAATATGTTTTACATTACCTGTGAAGTAATTTCCAGTTTTTATTTCCCCGCCATGCTGTAACTAGATATGGGAAACTTAAATATTTCTGGAAATGTTCACTCTTGATTTTATTGATGATTTTACACGTTTTCAGATGTGAAGAATCCTAAAATCACAAAATTGATAAAGTATCCGTCTGTAGGGTAGTCATTTTGTTAGTTTTGATTGCCTGTTAATTTGCTAGTTCCTTAGTGTATTCGTTTGTTAGACTCTGTACACATTATCTAAACAAATATTGGTGAAGATATAGGACTAGTTGCAAAATATCAATTATGATATTGGCAAGAACCTCGTTGATTAATAACATTCTAATTCGAAAACTTCATAAGTTATTGGAAATTTACGATTTTCTAAACATGGAGGAATAGGAAAAATCTTCACATAAGCGCGTATTATGAGGATTATTTTCATCGCAAAGAAATTGAACTAGTTTTAAATACCATTTATGATACTGACATTAATATCATTGAATAAGAACATTCCACTTTGAAGGCTTCGTAAATTATTCAAGAATTACTATTTTCTTTGAATAACTTACGAACAAGGGAAAGTAGGGCAATATTTTATATTAACTTGCATTATGAAAGTTATTGAATCTGGCATCTGACTACGGAGTTTTATGTGAAGGATGATGAGTCATGACAACTGTAATATAAAACCGAGTATAATAAAAGTAAACAACAAATTCGGAGAAAGTAAATATATCAAAGCAGAGGGAGGGTAGCCTATTGGGGGGTATTTCATTCTGCTATCATAGACTTCATTTCTTTTAACATGTAGTATGCCTTAAAGTGGCAACAAAATTTAAAGAGAATAAGTATATGATGAGAAAAAATATATTTTTGAGAGAATAAATATATTTTTGAGAATAAAAATATGATGGAAAATTATTCAAGCGTGTTAGTGTGTGGGTTATGGCCAATTGACGACATGAGAATCCTTGGTTTAAGTAGTGTGCTCTTCGTGGGGGTTTTCCAAGTGGCCTTAGCCAGTATTTATCCAAGTTTCGGAGAAATACATGGAAAACACCGAATGACTAGGTCGATGAGCATGACCTTCCGGCATTTCCCATACACGAGCTTCAAGAGGGGAACTGAACAGAATCCCCCTATGCCAACGATATATCTATATATATATAATGCTAACATGATTTATTTCTAGCATCTTTATTTCTAATTAATATTTTTACTCTAATTTCTCGATTCTAGGTCTTTAAATCTGCATTTGTCGTGGCAATGCGTGAACTAAACTTTTATGTAGAAAATGTGAAAAACACCAAGCACATACGAAGTCTGAAAATGGCCAAAATTTAGAAATGCAAAATGGACTTTTAATAATAAAAATATAATTCATATAATGGACTAATTAAATATTATTAAAAACTTATTCTCAAACAATTATTCTCATTGTTACTTGCAATATTTTTCAAACAACCATTTGCTCCGTCCCTCGGCTCTTTATTTATTAAAAGAAATATTTATCCAAGGACTGTAACTAGAGAGGTAAAAACAGTTTAACTCCAGCATCTCATGAAATTAAGAAAAAATATTATTTAAATTATTTGCTTTAACACGTCCAATACCACCATATGAGGTAGGTCATTATAACGTGTCTCCACTTTGGGGTCACATGGCAGTGAGCATTTAAAAAGGCTGTGTCGCTGCAATATGTTCCTTTTAAAACAAAGAGTCGTCCAATAAACTAGTCAGTAATTCCGCATTTGGAAGACGTAAAGTAAGCCGTGAGCCGGCATATAATGAAGTACAGACGTTAACTAGTTTTTTATTTTGAAAATAATGCTTAAACATATAAAACTCTTCTCTCTGTCGTATACCGTAAGGATGTTTACAGACCGTTGAAAGGTGAATATTTATGCTTTGCTTTGTTCGGGAAATGCGTTGAAACTTCAACTTTATTGTCGTTAAACAAGTTTAAAATGGTCATACTAAATTTGTTTTAAAGCAATAAATGAAATCCGAGACATGTTCAGCTGGCGTTCTCATTTCCTTTTACCAAAGTCCTTTCGAATTAATATCCTTTTTAAAGATTTATAATGCTCGTAATTTAAACAATACAAATTTAAACCCAGAAAGGTTTTTGCTAAACGTTTTGAAAGATCAAGGCAACAGAATTGATGGGTTAAAATGTCTTTTAAATTAATGCAAAAAGTGTATTTAAAAAATATAATAAATCTTATTATGTTTCAAAAAAACGCTTTCTATTTTTTTTCCGCAAGTCATACGCATACACACACACACACACACACAAAAATCTTGCGCGTTAGAAAACTTACGTACTATTCCTTAAAATACTACAATGCAACTAAAGCTCAACAAGTACAATCAGCTCACGGATACAATGGTTTAATTGAAATTTTTTTTTCGTTACGATGGTTTAAAATATTGGTACATTTTGATATTATTTTTGGAGCAATGTTATTAAGATTTTAGCATTGGTTACTAAATTTTGACCCTCTTACCGTTAGGCAGATTTTACGTTATCTATTTACTGAATCATTGAAATACATACTATACAGAATAAGAGTAGGAAAATTCATCACAGAATGCTAAAGTTATTTATTAATCTGATTTTTCTTTCTTTTTAAAGAAAAAAAGGTGAAAAAATATGAATCTTATATAAAATATTTGTGAAACCAATGCCCTATTACATGTCAATCAAATAAGGACATAACCGATAAAGGATTTTAAAGTTTCACATTTTGCTGAAACGTTAGCAAGATAGTGGTATTTTTCAGTAATTCAAAAATATTTTAATATTTAGCATACATTTATGTTTTATCAATTTAATCCAGATGCTTTCTTTTATTTGTTTCTTTGTGTTAATGTAATAAATCTACACAATCGTATGCGTAGATACTTGAATTTTTATATATTCTTATAATTTTATTGGTTAAATAAGAATAAATTTGTCTTGTAACAATCTGCTTGTGGTTTAATATTTCGCATACAACTAATCCAGAAATTGATCAACTATTTTTCTATTATTTTTAACTATTTTGCGCTATAACTTTTATGAAACTTAATAAAATATCCGTATAGTGCATGTTTTTCTGTGCTTCTAGGTAATTAATGCGAATAGAAGTTGAAACATACAACTATTCATAAATTAAAAAAAAAAATTAAAAACATGTTTTTATTTCAAAATGTACTGAATTCAGCAGACGTGGATAATATACATGAATACAAAATTTCTGTTGAATGGGATGATAGGAAGTGAGTTAAAACAATCCAACAGAGTTGAAAAGTGTTTGTGACTTCGGTTCGGCGCTCTAACTTCCGTAAATATCCTCGCAGTTTCTTGAAACTGATATTTGTTAATCACGTTTAGTATGGGATATTCACTATAGAAAGGGGAGCTATTTCTATAAACCATATTTTAACCCCTTTAATTTTCACAAATCATAATAAAATTGACATTTATTTTTCATATGCACAAGGAAAAAAAAAAAAAACGTTTTTATAGAATATAGTATGATTAGCATAAAAATACACAGGGACACACAAAAATATTCAGATACTTTAAGGGCTATCACTGGAAATTGCTGCAATAGGATTTTCGTTTTCAATTTTTCATATTTTATAACAATGTTTCTTTATAAAGCTATATTTAAAAAATCTTTCGCTACTTAATTTTCGGTATTAATACTTGTATTTTGAAACTGTGTTTTTGTTTGTCAGTTTTATCTAAAATGCTTGTAATATTTATCAATAAATAAATAAATAAATAAACAAGATAAAAAAAAAAATTATGTTTGTGACAGAATTTAATTTAGCACGACAGGACTATTTATGGGCTTGGCCATGATGCACTGTGACATGTCTCGAAACTCTACCATAATCGGTAAATCAATGAAAATTTTTTCCGAAATAGTCCGAAATAAAAGTGGGTGGGGTCAAGCTATTCCATAAAATACATTGTAATATCTCTAATATTGAGAAAATGACTTTTGCAAGTCAAAAGTATAGGTGGACGTGGTCAAAGTAAGCGCGGACAAAGTGGGCGTGGCTTATAAGCTCTATAATATTATTTGGGGCTTATAGGCCATGCCCCCTCAGACCCTCCATGGTGACAGAGTAAGAAATTTAATGGTAAAATTGGATACTGGCAGGTATTTTGGCGTTTTCAAAGTGGAACACTATAAATTTTAACGAAGTAAAATGCCAGATTGTAAGATGTCCTGTCGTACTAATTTTTTTTCTTTATATATATATATATGAATATTTAAAATTCTTCATCAACTATTTAGAAGACATTGCCATTAAGAACATATAGCCATATATGTAGAAGCCATTAATTATCAATACATATCCAGAAGAAATAGATATCAAATATTTTGAAGCCATAGTCAATGTATAGTAAAAAAATTTCGCCATCAAATATTCAGAAGCAATATGCGATATGTACTTTGAAGATATAAATAAAGAAATATTTAGAAATGATCATTAATATACATTCGGAAAATATAACCAACAAAAATTCAGAATCCATCTAATTAATGAATATTAATGGTCGCGTATACCAAAATCGGCAGTTGATTTCTACATGCGATCGAGGAAGAATCTCTGGATTAAGGCTGGACTTTTAAAAATATAAACGTTTTTGCGGATTTCTCAAAATATTTTAAGATAGAGAAAGAAATTAAATGGTAAAATTGGATATTGGAAGGCATTTTGGCATTTTCGAAGTGGAACACTGTAAATCGGTACTGGAAAAAAAAAAGAAAAAAGAAAGATAAATCATGCAGTAGGCATTGATTAGTAACACTTTCCAGCTAATTGTTGTATCGAATAACTTTTAATATTCTTTGCCTACGTTATCACACAACAGACAGAAGGATTGAAAAATATACAGTTAGACTAATTGATTTTAAAATTACTCTTAGGCATTTTGGAAAGTGTTAAAAAGGCTTAACGCAAAATAAAATGCAGCCATTCGATTATAATTACAGCTTTTGATCTCTCTGAATATTTTAGTGTAGCCCTGTAAATCAGAAAGTTAATCATATCACATTCTATACAAAACATTATTTTAGAGTATTAACAATAAATTTCAATATTTTTATGACTTTTGCAGTAGAAAGACTTTTAAATATAACTTTCAAAAATTCTGTCCTAAAACGTAATGCATTGGCATTTTTTGTTGTTGTTGTTGTCCCTGTAAACAAACTAGTTGTACAGGACCTATTAATGTAATTTTAAATGGGGAACATTCTATAGGGATAATGTTTATAAAAATGACACTCATAGAACACAATGCTTTCGAATGCTTTTGGGTATCCCTGTACACAAACCAGAAGAGATATTCACTCCGATAGTGAACATCCGATAGTGAACTTCAATAAAATGTATCAGTTTCCAGAAATTCCATAAATAATTACAGGAGTTAGAGCGCGAGCTTACAGACAGACAGACAGATGGACTACACAAACTGAAATCATATTTACACTTAAAAATGTTAGAAAGTGTTAAAAACACTTAATGTAAACGAAAGTACAATTTTAGCATTTTTTTTATTAATAGCTCTTAATACAAATGGATATTTTTCTGTCACTCTGTAAATCTAATGCTAATTATGCTATATTCTATGTAAAACATTTTTTTTTTTTTTTTTGCGCATATAAAGAACATGTTTCAATTTCCTAAAACTTCGTGAAAAGTAAAGTTATTAAAATTTAATTTATAGAAATATCTCTCATAGAACGCAATGCTTTGGAATACTTTTGAGTGCCCCTGTATATAAATTGGTGGTGGTAATTCCTCCATTTTATACAGGAAACATCCAGCAGGGAATTTGAATAACATATTTCAATTTCATTGAGATATGTCTACAGTAAAGGTATGAAAATATGGCTTATAGAAATACCTCTCATAGAACACAATGCTTTGAAATACTTTCGGGTGTCCCTGTACACAAACCAGTAGAGGTATAAACTTCATTTTCAATATGGAACATCCGATAGTGAACTTGAATAACATATATCAGTTTTAAGAAATTCCATAAATATTTACGGGAATTAGAGATCGGACAGACAAACAGGTAGACAGACAGACGGACGGACTGGCAGACACACAAAACTGAAATCCCACTCACACTTAAAAAACGCTAGAAAGTGTTAAAAACGCTTAACGTAAACGAAAGTACAATTCTAGCAATTTTTTATTAATACATCTTGATATAACTGGATATTTTTGTGCCACCCTGTAAATCTAAAGCTAATCAATGCTACATTATGTGCAAAGCATTCTTTTGCGCATGTAAATAACATATTTCAATTTCCTAAAACTTCGTTGACAGTAAAGTTATTAAAATTTGATTTATAGAAATATCTCTCCTAGAACGCAATGCTTTGGAATACTTTTGAGTATCCCTGTACATAAACCGATGGTGGTATTTCAACCCATTTGATACAGGAAACATCCAATAGTGAACTTGAATAATATATTTTAATTTCATTAAGATATGTCAAGAGTAAAGGTATGAAAATATGGTTTATAGAAATACCTCTCATAGAACACAATGCTTTGAAATAATTTCGGGTGTCCCTGTACACAAACCAGTAGCGGTATAAACTCCATTTTCAACAGGGAACATCCGATAGTGAAATAACATATAACACTGGAATAACATATTTCAATTTCATTAAGATATGTGTACAGTAATAGTATGAAAATATGGTTTATAGAAATACCGCTCATAGAAGCAATGCTTTAAAATACTTTTGAATGCCCCTGTAAAAAACTGCAGTAGAGGTATAAACTCCATTTTCAGTAGGGAACGTCCGATAGTAAACATGGGTAACATATTTCAATTTCATTAAGATATGTCTACAGTAAAGGTGTGAAAATATGGTTTATAGAAATACCTCTCATAAAGCACAATGCTTTGAAATACTTTCGGGTGTTCCTGTACACAAACCAGTAGAGCTATAATCTCCATTTTCAATAGGGAAGTCCGATAGTGAACTTGAATAACATATTTTAACTTCATTAAGGTATATCTACAGTATAGGTATGAAAATATGGTTTATAGAAATACCTCTCATATAACACAATGCTTTGAAATACTTTCGGGTGTCCCTGTACACACACCAGTAGAGGTATAAACTCCATTTTCAATAGGGAATATCCGATAGTGAACTTGAATAACATATTTCAATTTCATTAAGATATGTCTACAGTAAAGGTATGAAAATATGGTTTATAGAAATACCTCTCATAGAACACAATTCTTTGAAATACTTTCGGGTGTCCCTGTACAAAAACTGCAGTAGAGGTATAAACTCCATTTTCAGTAGGGAACGTCCGATAGTGAACTTGAATAACATATTTCAATTTCATTAAGATATGTCTACAGTAAAGGTATGAAAATATGGTTTATAGAAATACCTCTCATAAAACACAATGCTTTGAAATAATTTCGGGTGTCCCTGTACACAAACCAGTAGAGGTATAAACTACATTTTCAATAGGGAACGTCCGATAGTGAACTTGAATAACATATTTCAATTTCATTAAAATATGTGTAGAGTAAAGGTATGAAAATATGGTCTATAGAAATACCTCTCATAAAACACAATGCTTTGAAATACTTTCGGGTGTTCCTGTACACAAACCAGTAGAGGTATAATCTCCATTTTCAATAGCGAACGTCCGATAGTGAACTTGAATAACATATTTTAATTTCATTAAGGTATGTCTACAGTAAAGGTATGAAAATATGGTTTATAGAAATACCTCTCATAAAACACAATGCTTTGAAATACTTTCGAGTGTTCCTGTACACAAACCAGTAGAGGTATAATCTCCATTTTCAATAGGGAACGTCCGATAGTGAACTTGAATAACATATTTTAATTATGGTTTATAGAAATACCTCTCATAGAACACAATGCTTTGAAATACTTTCGGGTGTCCCTGTACACAAAGCAGTAGAGGTATAAACTCCATTTTCAATAGGCACCGTCCGATAGTGAATTTGAATAACATATATCAGTTTCAAGAAATTCCATAAATATTTACGGGAGTTGGAGCGCGGACAGACCGACAGACAGACAGACAAACAAACCGAAGTCATAAACACTTTTTAACCTTGTTGGACAGTGTTAAAAAGACATGTTAATTATAATTAACATTTGGAAACATGAGAAAAAATTGAAAAAAAAAATTAAAAATTTGTGTCTTTTATTCAAACAATGGAATATGAGTAAAGAAATGTATCGTTAAATTATTTTTGAAAATGTGTTTCGGTATGAATTCCACAAACTTCTAGATGTAGAAAAAACTACTATACATTTAATCACTTTCACTGGAAATTAAATTCTCGAAAATCGTAAGCAAGATTAAAATCGAAAAACAAATTTATAGTGGTATTTTAAAAACAGCAACTACAACTTTGCCATTCAAAAATACGTGGCGAAATAGCGTGCTGTTAGTAAAATCATATTACCACCACTAAAAACGTATTAGTTCAAATTGCGACTGTAAATATCGACTTGCGCGAGTTTCTGCAGGTGTTTTCCCAAGTGGAACACTATAAATTGGTGACGACGCAAAATGACAGATTGAAAGAAATAGTCCTGTCGTACTAATAAAATAAATCGATAATAAATTATTTATTAAAATAAAATAAAACTGATCTAGCCTCTTTTCTATTTTTTTTAATTATCAAAAATCCCCAATATTTTTTTAACAACACACAAAACATCAATTGCATAAAATAAAATTACATGTGTCATTAAAAATATATTCAAATAAATTTCGCATTTTTGGTTGCAGCAAATGAAGGAGGACTAAAATTCGTTCATATTTTGACAAGACTTGTTGATTGTAGAACATTTAATTCGATTGAAAATATAAAATATTGATTCTATTTAAAGGTGATTTATTTCTTGGTGATACTCCACTAGAATCATAACTAAAAATACTGTATTCGTTTCTTAGAAAGAATACGCTAACACTTCTTAAGAAAGTAAAGTATGATACATACAAAAAAGTTAAAAATATACAAACTTTATACATATATTTTTTTTTTCAGCCGTATATATAAAATGACTAGCAGCAGCTGTGGTGTATTTAAAACAACCGGATACTATTATATACTAAAAACTTGTATGAATTTTAAAAATCTGTAAAAATTGTTAGCTTTATTTTTACAACTTGAAGTTTGTGCATTTTAAGGATATGCACCTCAGATATTTTAGAAAAGTATGTAAGATGAAGTTAGAAAACTTTATGAATTCTCCAGTGAGCAATTATCAAAACATCGAACTTATGTTTTTCTACATTCGAAGCGATTTTTTATCATTATGTTACGTTTAAGAAGTCTCTACAATAAAAACCATTTGAAAACTAAGTAAATGATATTTCGACATGGAATTTTTTTACAGGAGTCATAGTCTCCTTTTTTTTTTTCAGGGCATTTAACGAATGAGAAGTTTATGACCTTTTTGCTAACATCTTTCTTATACAATTATTTCTATCCTATTAAATCATGACACATTACCATAAAAATACAATAAATATTTCTGCAAGAAAAGATAGTGGTGGCAAAACAGGCAGATATTTCTCATTCCTTAAAGTGTCCTTGAAAAAAAAAAAAAAAAAAAAAAAAAAAAAAAAAATGACGGAGACTAAGATTTTTGCTTTTAATATATATGTTTATTTTTTTATTTTTTAACTGGATACTGATTTTACTTAAGCTTTTGAAAAAATTTAAAGCTGCTGTTTTTAAACCAACATTTTCTTTTTTAAATTCTTATTTTATACTATTATAGGAAAGCTTTTAACGCTATATGAAATTATAAACACTTACAGAAACACGAGATATTTACTAATTTTGCAAATGCTACACTTTTTTTTTAAAGCAAAATATTGCTTTCAGCAATGTCTCATAGCTGGAACTAAACACGAAATATGCATAACATTCGTAACTTTCTTATACTTATTTTTCTATTACTTCCTCGATCAAGGATTAAACCGATTTCCGTGACACGTTCATATGTTATGCCTCAAAAATCTCTTAAGGAAGCATTTAAAACAATCAAACGGATTTGAGATATTTTATGATGCCGTCAGGAGCTGACTTGAATGAAAGTATGGCTTTTAAACTCTAAAATAAATCGTTTTCCTTCATCGAGTTGATCGTCATCTTTGTAAATAATGCCGACGCGATGGAAAGACAAGTTGCATTCCTTGACTTCAGAGCGGCCGTCACATATTTGTCATCCAAAGAACAAGATGTATCGAAGAAGTCCAGCACGATCCGATCGTGATATATGGACAGAAAATATTGGGTAAAGAGACTAGGTTGCAAATATGACATGTGTAGTCACATGTTTAATGGGGTTGCAATATCCCGTTCTCTTCCGTAATACGTTGTTTTCGACTCGCCTTGTGCTGGTCGTGATTCACTGCTCGTGACCGCTAAATCAAACTACATATAAAAAATAGCCTTTCATATTGAATCATCTTGTTTTGACATGAATGCTTTGGCTGTATTCATTTGAATGGAATATTTTAGTGGAGAAAAGCTGTAAGTGTTCAGAAAACGTGATGTTAAATACATAGTTCGTCTAAATGTTGTACTTCCCATTTTTATTTTCTTTATTAGTGTCAGAGTTCATCAAAGAAGTGTTTGTAAAGAAGAATTTGTTACTAAAGAAACGTTGTTACATAAAATTACTATGTATTCATTTGAGGGGAGTCCCTCTATTTCAATGTAAATTTATTAGCAAATAAGGTTTTTTTTTTTTTTTCAAGCAATGGCTGAAAAGCTGGAGTAAGCAAGAAACATATGTATTGTAAGTTATATTTATAGCACATTTTGTATAATACATGTTTTATAAGATTAAATTTGTAACACAGGCGTATAAATATAGGTGTTAATAATGGACGTGTTAATTGATAAATAAATTGGAGAGTGATTTCATTAGTTCCTTAATTGACAGAATGATCGATTACCTTAAAAATTAGAAATTAATTAAACTAGCCATTTCGATGGTTAAAAAATGTAACAATGACACAGAATTTGTTTTACCCCATTAAAGGATATCGAGAAGCGTTTAAATATTTATATCGTATTTACTGTGTCAGGTTTGATAAAGCTAATAATGTGTGGATGTAAAAATGAAATCACACATCGAGTCATGAGTAGAGATAAAGTAAAAAACGCAGAACTGTCTTAATGTTTAGAACTTTATAACAAAAATCTCAAAGTTCTATCTAAAATTTACCCATCATATACTTTCAGTAATCCAATGACTCTTTAAAGTATAAGATGATAGGACATCAGTCAATTTTGTAATGCTTTTGGTACACTATCTACCAATAAGTATTTGGACACTTTCGAATTTAGACGTTTTGTCAAATATTTAGAAAAGTTCTGCAGGAATTATATCTTGAAACTTTAGAAGTATAAAGAACATACTATACCTCATATCTTTCAGGAAAATTTTTGTCTTGAAGAGAAAAAAGAGAAACAATAAAAAAGTAAACAAAAGTCAAAATATTTTGGATCCTTCTGTAAAAAGTAAGGCTTGTTATGCGTTTTGGCTGTAGCATGTGACTATGAGGATTCTATTAATTATCGGTATAATGTTTTATGAGGCTACCACATATATTCATGGAGATATAACGGTTTCTTTAAAAAATTGAAAAAAAAATGCCACTTTTTAAATTATAACACATAGGGTATTAGACCCAGTGAAAAGCCATTTCTAGGAAACCTGGCATACTACATTAGGTACAGCATGCGGAAATCAGAATGCAAAATATTAAATATGTTACAAAATGTGGGCATTTTTACGAAATAATTTGTAACTATGCATGCACACACTTTTAAAATACTTCATTTGAACGTTTTAATAGCCAAAAGTATTGAGCTACTTTTGTAATTTTTAAAGAAATTGTTTTTTCTTAATGAATATTCGTGGTAGCCTCATAAAAGTTATACAGATAGTTTGAAGAATCCCATAATCTCATACTATAGTGAAAAACACATTTCATGCATTACTTTTTACATGGTATAATAAAAAAAAATTTGATTTCTGTTTAATTTTTTACTGGTTCCCTTTTCCTGTTCAAGACAAAACTTGAAATATATGCTGAATATATCGCTGAAATATATGAGGTATAACAGGTTTTTCTAGATAATTGACAAAACGTTTAAATTTGACAGTGTTCAAACACTTATTGGTAGATAGTGTAGAAGCTTTGAAGCTATAATAAAGTTAAATCTATTCTTTGTACGAAGAAATACGTATACCAGGTTTCTTATTTATGATATGCAGAATTCAATTTGTAGTGCATACGTTATATCACTCAAATAAAGTGGAAAAATATTAGAAATAATTTTGCATTTTCATCCGGAAATAAAGAAAATAAATTGTTTTCATTATTTTATTAAAAAAATTTTCCAAAGGAGGTTCTGTGATAGAATTAGTTACATGAATCGAACTATGTAAGTGACCAATACAATAACGACGACACTAATTTACTAACCAATTTACTAAATGATAACACCTCAATAACCTATTATTATCATCATTATTTTTAACGGTATTATAATATCATAAAGAAGGTAAATTTTTTTAAAGAATAAGCAACACAATTTTAGAAAATGTAAATGTAAAATAAATAACTTTCCCTTTTATTTTCATTACAATTTCTAAACGTAAATATCAATAGCAACTTTCATTTCAAATTAGTCTAAGGTGGCCATGAGAACAATTTCAATTATTCCCTAGCAACACACTTATCCACAATACATCCTGAAGATGTGTATAGGATATCCATTGGCGTCATTTTCGTCCATATTATATCCTGACCCTGAGGATATTATTTGAGGAAGATGTGCTGTTAGGGTGGTTTCTATTCGAAGTCACACTGCACAAATTATATATTAAAATATTTATTTATCAAAATTACTTTCAAGAGTTGATCCAAATGATTATCATCTCAGAAAAATCTAAATATCGAAGGAAAATTAATTTTGTGCTCCATAGACGACATCTTAAAAAATACATTTTTTTAGAACTTTTTTACGGAAAAGAAATGTATAACTTTGTGATTATCACAGATACATGGTACAATCGTTCATTATAAAGATATTGGCGAATTCTTAAAAAAAAAAATATAAGTTGAAATACTGATTCTGCTCTAAATTGCTCAACCTCTCAACACATAGACCCCCTTAATGACTAAGATTATGCTTCCTCTTGTATTTCTGAGACATTTTTATTTTGCAGGCCAATCTCGTCTTCCTTCAGCATTATATCGTAAAAAGTATCCGAGGTATTACAAGACAAAAAACTTATTTAAAACACTGTTCACAGTTTTCGACATTGAAAAAATGTTATTGGCAATTCGGGTATTTGTGGTCATACATAAATTACGAGTGAAAACAATAATTATATAAACTGATGATTAACGTAATATGATAAACATGCGATGTATGAAAAAACATCGGCTATATACACAATGTTTACCACCATGCCTTTCTTATAATTTACTAAACATATATACAAAAATTACGTACTTTAAAACTCTATTTAGACAAGAGATTTTAGGAGCTCTAATTTTAAAAAATCTTAAAAAATCTTAAAAATGTGATGAAAGATGTTGTTGGAGTTTAAGGTCAATTGACTACGCACGGTTCCTAGACATCGGTGGAGTGTCCTCCAAAGGGCCCCCTTATTCATGCAAGTTTCGGAGAAAACTGTGCAAAACTCCGAACGCTTAAGCTGACGAACATGACCTAGAATTGAACCCGGCACCCCTCATTTACCAGCTTTGAAAGAAGAATTTCTCTGACACTGGTGGGCCTGTGTGATTATAGATTATATATGAACATTCAAAAACCCATTAAAAAAAGTAAATGGTAATTTGACTGAACTATTCATATATATTTTGATTTATTAATAAATTACAATACAATGATGAGACATTTTGTAAAAAATCATGATCTTCCCTTTCTCATAAATAATGTACATGAAATACTAAAAAATGTTTTTTCAATTACAATGTAGATCCGTTTAAACCTTCGATTTTTCATATTTGCTCCAAAGACTCCTTAAAAACGGAAATAAACAGAAAAAAAAAGGATGAATGTTTTTTATTGCATTATTTCTTATTCATATAAATAGACACACATAATTGTCCATATATTTAAAATTCATTATTAGTGAATATTTAATATTAATCAATAAAATTTATGAAAAATACTCATAGATACCACGCTTAAAATAAAATGTAATGAAATTTATGTACTTTGTAATACAGGATAAGTATTTCCCTCTAATACTGATTGGGCCTTGATGTAATCATTCATATCTAACAAACTTCTTCTTATTGTTATTTTTAAGGTAATGAAAATGAAACTTTTTGTTTTACTGTAAAATGTTAATATTTTTTTTGAAAATTTTAGTGTTCCCTTTAAACAATTTAAATAAAATTTTATTTTAATATGCATATGGCGTCTCCCGTTAAAATATTCATAATTAAACATATAATTATAAGACACTTTACGAAATGAAAATACAATATTATTTTTATCCCCGTAATAGTTATAGCGTGAAGTGTAAATTAGACTACAAGTTTATTTTGATTAATATTTTGTCAAAGAAAATAATAAAGATGCTATTCAATCTTGTGCAACTCTGTATATCAAGAGGTCTTGCTGTATCGACAGTTTTCGTGTGATATAACTTTAGTTTTTAGACATCACTCGTAGAATAGGAAAAGTTGAAAAGTAAGTTACATAGTTTATTTTTCTTTTGATAGATGGCGTAGTTTTCCGCAGAAGTAGGCTCTAAATTTGCTATATAAATGTGTAAAAATTATTAGAATAATTAGGAATTAAAAAAAAAAAAAATTCGTTACATTTTTAATGCATATAATAATTTAAAAAAAAATTTCGTTTGATGAGATAATTTATCTTTCATGCCTTAAGAATAATTTGAAGAATAATTTTTCATTTTCAACAAATTTTTTTCAATGTTTAGGAAATCAATTCATATGTCTGCTTACATTTTCCTTTTTATAAATACTTGTAGAATTTCATAATCCACTAAAGTAATAAAGATGCACCAGAGGACTGGTGTTAAAAATAATAAACAACATAAAAAAAAAAAAAAAAAAAATCTCAAACAATTGTTATAAGTTTTTGCATTTTAGGGTGTTTATTTAAAGATTTTTTACTTATTTAACTTTTTAACTGTGTTATACTAAGTCATACATACTTTCAACATCATTCGAAAGTGTGTAAAATATACAAAAAATTGAAACGTACTTCCGGCAATTTCTTATAATAAATCCGAATATTTTTATGTGGGCCCCTGTAACTCACTGATGTTAATAATATCACTGATGTTAATAATATCATTTTCTATAGTAAACATATTTTACTGAATTAAATGAAAATCTATCTTGATTTCGTACGTTTAGCACAGTATAAAGATAAAAGACGTTATAAAGTGCTTATACAAAATTCTCTCTTAAACTTTAATTTAGGGTAAGTGCTCCAGTAATTGACACTTTTAGAGCAATTTCCGATGTTTTTGATGTTTTATTCATCAGAAACTATTTTTGAAAATTAAGTTATTACTTATTTTTGAAATCTTAAGTTAATATATATGGTATGATAGACTTTCAGAACCACATATATGTTAAAATATATATATTTGATAATTATTATTTTTTTAAATGAATTTTTATTTTAGACTCACTTAATGTTCCAGTAATTGGCACTGCCAGTTTTTCATTTTACTAGTAATTGGTCCCCTATGCTCTAGTGTTCGATACATCTAATTTTTCATTTTACCAGTAATAGGCACCCTATGCTCCAGTTTTTGACATACAATGTTAAAATTCTTTATGTAAAACATTTGCTATTATTTTGTTACTTATTTATTAATTATTTCGAGGAAGATTTCAATTACTGGAGCATGTCAATCACTGGAGCACCTACCCTATATGAATTATTTTGTTGTCCCTAATAAACACACCATTGTTTTTATATGTACGATTTTCGGTAATATGCATTCTACAGTAAATCTGAAAAACCTGAATAGCATTTATCAGTTGTAAGGAATTCTAAAAATACTTACGGAAATAAAAATGCAGACAGGCAGACGAACTGAAGTCAAAACCACTGTTAAACTTTGTTGGAATGTGTTGAAAATATCCCCCAATCTTTTCTTAAAAAATGAAAATTAACTTAAATCAGTGAAATTATATTTATTATTTATTGCATGCATTACAAAATAAACAAACAAAAAAAAATTAAAATTCACATTTATTTTAATGCTTTTCAGATGGCTGTACAGAAAAGAAATTTAAGTTTGAAATAATAAATAATAATAGCATGGTTATGAAATCCTTTTCCTAATTTAAAGTAGTATTTTATATAAAATATTTACCAGAATATATTTCAGAAATCGCACGATTGGTCCAATAATGGAAATTTTCAAGCCATTGTCCAATGCAATGTATAAGGAATACAGAACATATTGATTAAATTTTTGCTGGCCAGGACATTTTTTTATATATTAAATTTCTGTATATTTATAGATTTTTCTTTTAAAAGCCAATTATGGCCACTTATGTAGATCCAATATATTTAGTTTTCTAAGATGCTTCTACGTTTTTGATAGAAAAATCTGAATTAGTTCTTTCTATTCGTCTGAATTATGATAACAAAATGTAATCATTTTTACGTAATTCTTTTGTTTTAAATACGTATGTCACGATCTACACAATGCATGACACATTTCTTAAGTTTAACAGCATGTTAGTTGTAATATATATTAGATAATACTTAATAATATAGTGGTACAAACGTATTCTAAATATTTAATTGAAACTGAACTATTTAATTGAAAACCAGACGTCGAAAATTTTTATGAATCCAATTCTTTCTTGTATTGAATACAGAAAAAGTAATACACTATTTTTAGTTCCCCATCATACTATAGGTATGGGGAACTTAGGTAATCGTGAAAATTTTCGACCTCGGTTTTTTGACTTTTCTACACGTTTTCAGATGTGAGGAATCCGAAAATGACAAAATTTCTATGGTGTCTGTCTGTAGGGTGTCTGTTAGTGTGTCAGTGTGTCAGTGTGTCAGTCCGTTAGAGTGTTAGTCCGTTAGTTTGTTAGTCGGTTAACACGATATCTCACGAACAAATGATCGCAGAGAGATCAGATCAGTTTTAAAATATTACTTTCGACACTGGCAAGAACCCTATTCATTTGCAACATTCGAATTTAAAAACTTCGTAAGTTATTAGAAATTTATGATTTTCTTAACATGGGCGAATAGGACAAAAATTCACTTAAACGTGCATTTAATGGAAACGTTTTACTGTAAAAATGTCAGACCAGTTTTAAAATATCAGTTTTGATGCCGGAATGAACATCAGTAACTATAAATATGCTACTTTGGAAATTTCGCAAGTTATTGGAAATTTACGAATTTTTTAACATGGCAGTATAGAGCAAAATTTCACATAAACGTCAATTTTGAGAGATATTTCATCGTAAAGATGTCAGACTACTTTTGAAATATTATTTAGGACACTGGCATGATTATTAATGACTATGAATTTTCCAATATAAAGACTTCGTAAGTTATTGGAAATTTACGAATTTCTTAACATGGCTGAATAGAGCAAAATTTCACATAAACGTCAATCTTGAGGGATATTTTCATTGTATTTTCATCGTTTCGTTCTGTCAAACCACTTTAGAAATATTATTTAGGATACTGGCATGAATATCATAGACTACGATTTTTCCAATTTAAAAAATTCGTAAGTTATTTGGAATTTACGATTTACTTAACATGTCAGAATAAGGCAAAATTGAGCATAAATTTCCATTTTGAGGATCGTAAATACATTAGACAACTTCAAAATTACATTTATGATATTTGTTTGACCATGATTGAATACAAATATTCTAATAGGAAAATTTCGTAAATCATTCGTAATTTACGATTTTATCAGCATAGCGAAATTGCAAATTTTTCATATAAATATGAATTTTGGGGATTATTGCATTAGAAATAGTAGGATGAAAACTAAACAATGGAATTGACCCTGATAAAATAAATTAATAGATATTAGAATAAGATATATATATCGAAGTGAACGGTGGATAGCCTATTAGGCGGGGATTTCATTCTGTCATAATATCAAGCTTTGGACAAATTCATTTCTTTTAACATGATTATAATATGTCTCGCACTAGAAATTTATGAGAACATAAATATGATGGGGAACTGAGCAGAGTCCACCTATGCCAACTAGTTTTTTTTTTTCTAGTGATCGACATAAGTTTATATTTCTATCACAGAAATCAATTACAAATACAAACAGGCATGGAGAGAATTATGGAGTATTATGTTTATAAAGTATTTAATTAATCTTTATGCAAAAGCAAATCAATTCAAAGCAAGAAATCTAAATATTTCACCGTTTTCATTTGGGATAGTCTTAAAATTGTCAAAAATGGCAAAGACTTTTTTTTTTCTTTTTAACTTTTATCTTTTGAAGTTCATTTGTCTGACAATGGAAGTATGAATCAGTAAAATTGCTATTGAAACGAAACCAAGATTAAATTAAAGAGCATGCTCGAAAACATTGGGTGCCGTATAAATTTGCTGCAACAACTCCCATGGGGGGTGAGATATGCGCTCTATTAGTTTTTGTTATTTCTATAAAAGCCAACAAAACACACATCGTTGTGTGAACGGATGGTGCAGTGCTAGCGTGCTTGACGTCGGATACGGAGGTTCTGGGATCGAGTCCCGCAAGAGCGTTTTGTAATTTTTTCAATTTTTTTCCTATACGTTTTTAATTAAATTAAATTATTAATTTAAGGGAAAATATTTATTAAATTAAGAAGATTTTTTTTTTTTTGAGTATTCTAATTAATAATGTATTGAGAATGAATTTAAGAAATGCATTTTTTTATTTATAAAAAATAAAACTATGCTTAAAGCTATGAATATAGTTTCTAATTTATAACAATTATGATTAAAAGTAGAAAATCATGAAACCATAAGTATTTTTCACAATTAGAACAAGAAATATAAAAAGATTGATCACAATTATTTGAATTTCAATTTTGTTCACCGTCAATTATTGTTCATCACGAACATTTTGTCAAATATTTGGCTTTTCGTCGAGATTACTTGATTTGTAAAATTCATATTTACCAAGATTTTGAATTTTTTTTAGATGTAAATTAATTATAAATTAGTAAAATCATTTTGAGAAAGTTTGTCATTGTCTTCAATATTATTGTCAGTTCTTCCGACACCACGAAATTTGACAGTTGCTTAATGAAATATTTGAAATAAAAGTTAAATGCGACATCAAATAGTTAAGATACAGCTGTTCACCATTCAGGATTTTTCATGCAAAAAAATTGCCTGAATAAATAATACAATTGAGAGCAGACGATTAACTCTTGCTATTAATGTCGTCATTAAAAAATAATAATTAATAATTTATGTAAAACAATCATTAACAAAATTTTATCTGAATGTAATTATTAACAAAATCTTACCTAAATATAATATAAAAGTATTTCCCGGTAAATTAATAATTTCTTTAAATTTAATAAATAAATTGGTTAAAAATAAAAATAAAATATTAAATTGTCCGCGCTGAAAAAAAAAAAAAAAAAAAAAACTTGTTTTAATACAATTAATATTTTTTCTTAAAATAATGATTTAATTTAATTAAAAGTGTCAAAATAAATATTCCAGTTGAAATAAAATATAAAACGCCCTTGCGGGTACTCGATAACACGACCTCCGTATCCAACGTCAAGCACGCTAGCTCTGCACCATCCGTTCACAGTACGTTGTGTGTTTTGTTGGCTTTTATAGAAATAACTAAAACTAATAGAGGGCATATCTCACCCCCATGGGAGTTGTTGCAGCAAATTTGTACGGTACCCAATGCTTTTGACCATGCTCTTTAATTTAAGCCTGGTTCGGTTTCAATAGCAATTTTACTAATTCATACTTCCCTTGTGAGTAGAATGCAAGATTATATATAAACCACTGTATTTTTGCTTTCTTCTATATCCAATAAAAGAAAGTATTGGTTTTACAAAAAATTTCGATTTTCAATTTTCGATGGATTTACACATTTTGAAAGGTCCAGAATACGATTTGATCATTTTTACAAAATTTCTGTCTGTCTATGTGTGCGTATGTCACAAATATTTTATAGCAACTGTATCTTAGGAACTACTGCACAGAATTGCATATAAATTTACATGTAGTTGCACCTTGACATAAATCAGTATTCATCGGCTTTTGTTAAAAATAGACCAACAGGTGGCGTTTCATTCTATTTTTTTCTAAATTTTTAATATGGCAGTACAGGAAAATAATTTCTTATTACTGTGCACAATGCACAATAAGAAATACTTTTAACGAATTATTGTAAAATAAAAAAGTATTACTTACAATAGTAATAGTCAATTAGGAATATATATATATGTATATTTTTAGTATTTGCTTACAAGTACACAAAAATATACACTTTTTGCGTACAACATACAATCTAGGCCTCTGATGAAGTGTTGTACTATTGTATGCCTTCAACATAAAGGGAAAAAAAACTTACTTTTTTCAAATTGTTCATGCTCTCCAGGTGATGTCATTTCATTTTTTACAATGTATGAAAAAGTATTCATAGTGTATATATATATATATAAATGATAGTTATCGTAATAAAATTTAACCTTAATATTTAGCAATTAATAGATACGAAACAATACCAACACAATGAAAATAGAACTGATTGTAACATATAGGTAAGACTGACACAAAAATGTTGTGATACAGATTTATATGTAAAAGCATCGCTTCCCCCCCCCCCCCCCCTCTTCTATGGTGTATGTGTGTAAATTCAGTATGAGTATTTTTGAAAAGATCTCGTCAAAACGTCCAAAACAAATTGTTGAACCATACATCTATGATAATTTAAAAGAAAGGTATCTTTTTTTTTATCTTGAACACACACACGCCAAAAAAATAAAAAATAAAAAAAATAAATAAAAAATCAAACACGTTTTTTCGAAATCAAACGCATTTTCTAAGGTGTCATCTGTAGAGCAATCTGTAGAGCGACTTTCTTTGAACATTTAGTGTTATAGTTCTCTAAGAGGCAAATTTCCTGCCTTACTTATGGAAAACACTCTTAATAAATAACCATTTTAATAAATAATTTGTATTGAATGAATTTGTATAGAAAAATATAGAAGAAAATTTTGTGATAGAAAAATCATACTAGTTTGATTATGAATTAATTGTTCTAGAGCTTTATAAATACTTTCATAATATTTTCTCGAAACAAAATCAAATCCTTTCATTCAGAAATTAATCTTTTAAAAACGATAGTTTTTATAAATAAAGATTTTTCCTTTTTCGGTTATTTATCATTTAAAAATACTACTTTCCTAAAGAAGCACTGAACAGTATTTAGTTATGTGATCAAAATATTTCTCTATTTATTACGTAGATTTTCATTGTTATTCTATTTTCTCAGTTTGTCATCGATTTGTTCTGAGGTTCTGAGAAACAACCTCTCTTCTCAGATCCAAACAAACGAATCCATATGCAGTTCGTAAAATTAGTAGGTTACGATAAAAATATTTTCAAGGCCGGATGAGATGACCAGATTGATAAGGATTACTTCAAATAGCTCGTTCTGTATCGTCCGATAGGAAATAACATATCCTGTTCTGTAGGATTGTAGGGGAGGAGGCTGTTTTTAAAATTTTTGGATGCTGTTTCGGTATTTTTCGTTTTCTACGATTAGAAGGTATGTTTTCAGTAAACTTCGCGTGGAAAAAAAAAAAAAAAAAAAAAAAAAAACGAAAATTTTTATCTGTTTGTGTATGGGAGTATAAAAAAAAGTTTTTTGGGTTAAAAAAAAAAAAAATTTTTTTAGAAATTACATTTTATTTTATGCACAAACATAAAATTGTATGTGTATAAATAAATAGTTTGTACTATTTATATTAAACGCAAATAAATGTAAGCCATTCTCATTAAAACTTCAAAAGTACATTTCTGCTTACGTGTTAAACTTCGATACATTGTAAAATTACACTATACGATTACAAAATTATAGCTATTTCAGAGAACTATTTCAAAAAATTGCTTTGGAAATAGTCAAAGGAAAATATATCAATTTTCTCTTAATTTTTTAAAATTTAATTTTCAGTACAAATCCTTAAAGATTATATCAGTTTTTATTAGTTAATATAGTATACACTGTAAATAGAAGCGTCTTAAATTCACACAGAAGTGTGTCTGAAATGTCAATTCAGAAACACAAATGACTGAAACACTTACGCATGCAAAAATTCAGACGCATGTGCTGTCTTAAATTAAGACACGTAAGTGCCTTTTTTATAAATGAGCTCAGATAAGTGTCTGAATAAGGTCGATATGTCTGAAATTAAGACATATAACATTTTAAGACACATAAAATTTCAGACATTTTACAATTTAGGCACTTAAAAATTCAGACATTACAAATTTCAGACACTTAGAAATTCAGACATTTGTATTACTTAACAAATTTTTCATATGGAATCTACTTTAAGCAGCATGCATATCCTGTTTAACATTTTTTTAAACAAATAAATTTGACATTATTTTATGTAATATATAAGTAGTTAACTTATTTAAAATACTTAGAGGCGGATCTTATTCTGTTAAAAATTAAAAAACAAAGTTAATTTTTATTTAAAATTCTCACATGCAATAAATCAAAAAAATATTAAGATAAACGAAGCATGTAACTTGTAGCTAAGAAAGCGAATTCGTAGCTAAACAATTTGTGCATAATTGATTTCTTTTTCGCGTTTTAAAAATTATTTTATGTTTCCCTACACTTCAAAATATAAAAGAGCATTTTTTTTTCATGTATATAGTTTGTTTTCTTGCAAATACCAGTTAAAAAAAAAAAAAAAATTAAAAAAAAAAAAAAAAATCGTTTAAAATTCATAGGCTACTATTTATTCATATTTATTACGCATTTTACAAAAAAAAAAAAAAAAAAAAAAAAACTCTAAACCTCTACACATGAAATTTAAGTTATGTATTAAGCTTTACTTCTTATGAACAGTTTTATTGCAAAGACATAAAACTTCAATTTGTTTTACGGATACTAGAATATATTTCGTTATACAAGCAGAGTTCAGCGTGAGCACCGATGGCTTGATTGGGAAGACACTCGACTTTGAATCCATTGGTTGTCAGTTCGATTCCCGGCGGGGGCAACGGGGACTACTATTGTAAAAATTATTAATATATATATTCTATGCTCTAGGAGATTCCAAAATCTATTTCTCACAGGTAAACAGTATAAAACGCATCTTTTTATTGATGAAAAATATTCACTCAGACAGGATCAAAGATGGCGGAATTTCAGACGTTTCGAGTGTGAAACGATGTGCCTTTTAAGACACTTTTTAGCATCTTAAAACTGAACACCCGTTTTAGACACAATTTTGTCTGAATTTCAGACACTTGTATTTACAGTGTAATAACTCTTTCGATTCACACGTCTGTATAAACATAGCTGTGCATTTTTACTTTCTTCTATATTAGAAAGAAGAAAGTATTGATTTCGTAAAGAAAATTGACTTTTGTTTTTCGATTTACATTGTTTATGAAATCCAGAACATGATTTGACCATTTTTATAAATTGTCGGCCTTTCTGTATGTGTGTGACAAAATTTTGTTCCAACTATATATCAAGAACTACAGTAATAATTGCATAGAAATTTATATATAGTTGCACCTTGATATAAATTATCAACTATCAGCTTTTGGTGAAATTCGTCCAAAAGATGGTGTAGCTATTTCGTTTCTTTGAAATTTTTAATATGGCAGTGTAGGACAAAATTTCGCTTAAATGTGAATTATTGTTAACGAATGATTATAGAATTAAAAAGAGTTTTTAATAATAGTAATAGTTAACTAGAAAAAAATTAAATTGTGTATAGGTAGAAACATCACTCTTTCCCTGAGGGGAAGTACCCCCGGGGAGTGTAAATTTTCACAATGTTTATCTTTCAAAAGAACTAATCAGTAACTTTAAAACGAATGGTTGAACTATAGATATGTGATCATTTAAAAAACTAATTTATGGATTTTTATTTCAGTGGGGGAAAAAAAAATCTTACGATGTTGAACGTAGCGCAATGAAAAAAAAAAAAAAAAAAAAAATGTCTATTTTGGACACTTTGTATTTTACTTCTTTGACATGAAAATTGTCTGCATTTATTATGGAAAATAATTTCAATAAATAATAATTTTAATAAATAGTTTGTACTGCGCGAATTCGTATGGGAAATTATTGAAGAATATTTTGTGACGGCTACGACATTTTCTTTTTAAAATTAGCGTTCTATTGAAAAATAAGACCTGCTAATTTTGTTTGTTGTAACAAGCAAGTCATTTAAAATGTTTGCTTTAAAATCAAAGAAAAGAAGAGATATAATAATTTAATAATATTTGTCAATTTTTTATTAATAATCAATAATGTCTCTATTAAATCACATACACACATATTAAAAAAAAAAAAAAAAAAAAAAAAGGAAAGGAAAGGAAATTAATAAGTAAACATTATAAATTTTTAAGCAAGTATCAATCTCCTTTATCTTCCCTATTTAATTATTATTATTATATTTATTTTTGTTGTTGTTATTTATTATTATTCTTATTATTGAGAAAGATTTCTTCAAATCCAAAATCGTTACTATTTGACTCTCTCTTGTAACTAATTTTAAACGTTTTATTCATGTTTCCTAGTGACAACAGTTTCTCCCTCCCCACCTCCTTTTTTTTTTTTCTTTTTTTTCCCTATAAAATTGCAGAGCTTTCCAAAAATAGTTGTATCATTTCATATCTCAAATTTCGTATCCAGTTACGGGACATCCGGATCGCGAAAAAAGGCGATTATTATGTAGTAATCGGCTTAAAAAAAAACAGAATAAAATTAGTTTTTAAAATTTTTATTTGAGTGAAAAAAATTGAAAAAAAAAATGTTAATGGACTGAAATTTTTGTAACTGTTATCAAAGTATTTTAGTCATCATATTAAATAATTTAGTATTATTAGTTTTATAAACATATTTTGATATGTTCATTGTGATATAGACAAGGATTTTATTTTGAAACGAATATTATATGTAACATCATGTTTTAGATGTGAGGAAATGGATTTATTTTTATCTTCAAGGGAATACGCGCGTTTCTTTTTTTTTTTTCCTTTCTTTGTTTCATTTTCAGGAGTTTAAAAATATATCGCAGTTCGATTAGAGACTAGATTATGTTATAGTATGTGCAATTGCTGCAATTTTATGTAGGATGTTTGTAACCAGGATATTTAAACCGACTTCTGTGAGAGCACTTATTATGAAAAATGCTAAGATGAATAACAATTACAATGGACAAAATCACATCGATACACTGTTTGTTTTGTACTGCTTTCGATATACATAATTCAGAAAAAAAAAATAAACTGTTATATTGTATAAGTAAAAATATACAAAAACACTTTCTCAAGCGTCTGTAAACTAAAAGCCAGGTTAAATATTTAAAAGACATTAGTTATAAAGTCGTTGTTAAAGACGTAAAATTAATGTTGAAATTTATATGCCATTAAATCTAGATTTTACACATTAACGACGACAATGAAACGCGTTCGTCCTAGTAAAAAATAAGTTAATTAATTAAAATAATAAATAATTAATTGAAATAAGTTCATTTAGTAAATAAGTCAATGTATATGCAGAAACCATTTAGATAAACACTGTATAGAGGACGTGTTGCCTCGTCCCATAGGATAGAGTAAATAATCTTGGAAGACGAGATAACTCGTCTGTTGCGGCAAAAGTGTTAAAATACGAAGTTAGCAGGCTGGATTGCGAATTATTATTTTAAAATCAAAAAATAAGTTTGAATATTTTCACAAAAATTTATGGCTTTATCAGCCAAACAGCAGAAATAAAAGCTTTTGGCAATCTTACAAGGAACTCTCACGAACTGTGACACACCGATCGTAACCAAACTTTACAGGCAATTAAAAAGTAAGGAGATATCCTACCAATTTATATCGACAAACGTTACTTCAAAGCAAAGGTATTGATGTTCGAATAAGTTGGAACTATATTTTTTCTTTTTTCAATATTGTGACGTCATTCAATCTCTCTCTCTCTCTCTATTTGACTTTTCTATTTTTTTTTTTTTTTCCCCACCAAACACGCGCTGTTGATTTATTTACTTAAACTGTGTTTTTTAATTGCCTTCACGTGCATATTTTTCTTGCTCTAGAATCCATTTTTTTTTTTTTTTTTTTTTTTTAAAGATTTGAAAAATAACATTATATTTTTATATAAGAGAAATTTCAATTAGAATTTCTAATAGTTTATTTAATTCCTATTTTATTATATAACATCAAGCAGTTAAAAGTTTGTGGCGAGTGGATTTTTTCAGGTCAATTTATTTAGAATTTTATAAACATATATGTCTGCATTCTTTCTTGCAAACAGTCTGAAATACAATTGAAATAAATAAATCAACAGGAGATGTTTGGTGGGGGGGGGGGGGAATAGAAAAGTCAAGTATATATATAGATAAATTGAATGCGTCACAATAATGAAAAAAAAATAGTTCCAACTTTGAACAAAAATACCTTTGTTCTGAAGTAACGTTTCCCGATATAAATTGCCGTTATAAATTATATCTTTGTACCCTTTGGGAATGTTCCTTGTTAGTAAAGGTTTGACAAGTAATAAACAATATATCCAGAATTAAATATTCGTTTAATTTTAAAGATTGATTTCACTCTATAAATGTTAATTTAGATTTATTTGTTTTTATTATTCATTTTCTTATATTCAGAAAATTGTTCAGAGCATTAGCTAATGGTTGTCGCTAAAGCGTAGCAGATGTAAAAAACATTCAATGAAAAATTAAAGCAGCACATTTTGACTTGCTTGAAGTGAGTATTTTATTTCAAAAAAATGTTCCACGGATCGAATACAAGGGGAATATAAAATTTTGTAATAGTATTCGACTTTTCAAATCTAATAATCCATGGGAATTACAAAAGTTCGAAAGAAAATGAATTAATTAAAAAAAAAAGCTCCAAAAGTCTATCTAATAGTTTTTAAATCATATTTGAATTAAAATTAGCGATTTTTTTTTTATTATGGTGCTATTTCATAGCTGATATAATACCCTTAATATGGCCGAATAGTTAGTGCTCTGGCCATCAGGTGGCTGGTTCAAGTCCCTGTTCAGGAATGAATATAAATGAACATATATAATAGTTGAAAATAACTGAATCAAAGAACACCTATTCATTGCTATTAGTTAACAGTAGCAAATTTTTCTCACACGAGACAAATCATATTTGTACATTTTAACTTTACTTATATACAGTATAGAGTATTCTAAGAAATCTTCTTAAATTTATAATAGTATTTTAAAACTAGAAATCATACTTCAAAATAGGTCCCTTACAACAAAGAGCTATTTTTAAAGTAGCTTATATATATATATATATATATATATATATATATATATATATATATATATATATATATATATATTACTCATGTAAATGTGTGAAAAAATTAAAGAACTGCGTACAAACTTGCAAATTTCCTCAAAAAAATATTAATTAAAAAATATATATAAAAGTCTGATTAATCTTGCCGTTCATTAAAATAATTAGTGAAATATTATAGCTACTATTTTAAAATTTTTACTTGTGTTAGGTTTTTAGTAAATATAATATAAAAACATAAAATCCGATATTCTTCGACCACATTTCACGAAACCATGGAAGCCTCTGCGCAAGCGCTAACTCAACGAGTCCAATGTTAAAATAGGGGTGACAGTCATCTCATTCAGAGAAAATGATTGATAACGCGGAGCGCCGAATTACTGGATGTTTTCCAAATCCCAACCTGTCGGTTAAGTTGGAACCCCTTCAACTTTTTGGACTCGTCCTCACTGCTAGTTTTAGGAAACGTGGCTACACTATAGAATTTAAGACGTAATTCAAAAAATATTTGCATCGTATTTTTCCTTATATTTTGCATAGTTCTGAATAAAAAAAGTTTTTATCTATAATTTTTAATATTCTTTATTAATACTAACGCTTCAGAAAACGTCGTGTATCAGAAAAGTTTTGATATTTATCAAAATATTTTTCAACATGAATAATTTCCTTTCCGATTCATCAGAAAAAATTAATAAGATTTGTTAAACAAATAAATGCATAAAATTGAATGTCAGATCCTATTTTATTCGAAAATGGTCAACAGATGGCACCAACATCTTTTCGGTCTACAAAAAAATTAATACCATTTGAATGCGTTTTGAACAGCGCTTCGCTTTTTGTGACGGAGTGACTAAACGTTGCTCTTTCATGGAAAGTGAGAAATACAGAGTGTTTCTAAAAGAATATCGGGGTTTTAACGCTTTGTAGTATTTTTTACGTAAAACTTAAAATCATAATTAATACATGAAATGAAAGAGCAGCTCACAGTTATACGTACAAGCTTACAAGTGTTCAATGTGAACACCTTTCGTGACACGGCACACATCAAGTCAATAGTCCAGTTCTTCTCAAACGTTGTTTAGTGTTTGTGGTGTAATTGTTGCAACAGCTGCGATGTGATTTCTACCTGTGGGGGTTAATAAAGGATCGTGTGTATGTGCCTCCACTACCAGCTGACCTACCCGACCAAAGAAACAGGATTGAGGCAGCTATTGCAACAATTACACCACAAGCACTAAACAACGTTTGGGAAGAACTGGGCTATCGACTTGTGTGCCGTGTGACGAAATGTGCTAACATTGATCACTTGTAAGATTGTACGTATAACTGTTTGAGTTGCTCTTATGATTTTAAGCTTTGCGTAATAAATACTACAAAGTGTTAAAACCCCGATATTCTTTTAGAAACACACTGTATAACATTTTCTAGAGCAAGAAAAGGATTTTCTTACTTTTCTAACATTTTCAAAACAAATGATATGTTAGAATACATTACAACGTGCGGATAAAAAAAAAAAGAAAATCTTTTTGCGCGTTTAATTTCAAGGTGTGATGTAATTAAACGTGTGACTGAATTTTAAGGAGCACTTTGAAAATACAAATAAAAATCTTATGCAACTTTACAGCGTAGCGCTGTTAAATTGTTCACAAAACATAAAATAAAACAGTCACATTTGTTTAACCGGAAATCTAACGAGGGCCATCCGCATTAGATGCAAGAACGTTACCAAAAGACTACCCGTTCACGCACCGTTTTATAGAACTTTAAGCAGTAAAATTGCATAAGTTTTTATTTTACTTATTTATTTTATTTATTATTTTTATTATTATTTTATAGTGCTCTCAACAAACTCAATCAGGCGTTTATTTAAAATTAACCGCATAAAAAGTTGGCGATTGTTTTTTAAGTTGTGATGTATTGACACAATTTTTTTTTTCCTAATCTAAAAACTTTATTTTTTTTTTTCAAAAAGTAAAATAATAATAATATATAATTAAATAAATAAATAAATAAATAAAATAAAGTAAAATAAAACTCGGTGAGCTACTAAAACGTAAAAGTATTAATAAGTATCGTGGCAAAAACTAAATTATTGCTATTAATATTTACTAATAAAACATCGCTACTTAATATGTTTTTATTTTTATTTCTTATTTATTTAACGAATGAATTGAACACAAGACGAGGGAAACACAAAATGAGAAGGAGAGGTGTTTGTGAGATTTAATAATTATAATGAAACTACATTTAAAACAAAAATATATTATCAAGTTTAATGGCTCTATTAAACGAAAATCCGTTAGTTAAAACGTTTCCTATATTGTGCGTGTTTAAATAAGCATGTAATGAACACAAATAATAAACTAGAGTTGACTGTGGAGACTTACTCAGAATTCTTAATGAAGTTTAGCACGAAAGATACGATTTATAAGAAGACTGTAGAAATTTCTTTTAAAGCGAGTTTAGTTGTGTTGGTTAAAAGTGCTTATTATCTATCAACACATTAATATTCTGATGTCCTTAAAAATGAAAGTAAAATGATTATGTTATTAAGATTGACACTGTCAAGTCTTTTGCGGAATGAAAGTGTGATAGTACTTCTTTTTTTTGTTTATGTTGGATAATTGTTTATGGAAATCTGTCAACCTACAAATATCCTAAGATTTGTAATATTTATATTCCCTATGCATACAGTTTTTGTTATGATTATACTTTTCAAACACACGAAACGGAAAACTTTCAAAGTATTCCCCCCCCCCCTCCCAAGAAAAAAATTATATATATATATATATATATATATATATATATATATATATATATATATTACTTACAATGTTTTACGTACAATAACATCAACGTTCTATATACCTTCCAATTTAAAAATAAATTTCAACACACATTAAAAAATAGATATTGCTTGTGAAAATATTTGTTAAACATTAATTCATTAGTGCATTAAAAAAAACTAGTGTAAAACTTAAAGGTGGAGGTAGATAATACTAATTTTTTAATGAAATTATATATATATATATATATATATATATATATACACATATATGTATATACACACACATATGTATATATATATTTATATATATATACCCAAGTAGCACCGAAACGTTCTATGAACGATCCAAAATTGTTCAGAGAACACGTTCTAAGAACGTTTAGCTTGTACGTGTTATAGACGTCTATCTGTCCATCTTGAAGACGCCGAATAGTACGGTTCAGTGAACGGTCTGCACACGTGTAACCATCACCATTGGTTCTTACTGAAACGTTCTGAGAACGTTCTATATATACGTTCTCAAAACGCTCTTAAAAACGTTTGTTGAACGTTTTAAAGTTGTATTATATATATACCTACATATTGTTTGTCTGTTTTTTTTTCTTTTTCTTTTTCTTTTTTCTTTTTTCTTTTTGATTTTTTTTTTCTTTTTCTTTTTTTTTTTTTGTATGTGTGAATAATTGACTTAGTATTATAAAATTTTACACGCATACACTGAAATATAATAACCCAATAATATTTTCAGTTTTTTGGAAAACAATAAAAAAAAAAAAAAAAAAAATTGGAAAGTTTGAATTTTTTTAAAAAGTTTTAAGATTCTCCCTCCTGACTAATTATATATATATATATATATATATATATATATATTGATTTTACATTATTATATTTTAACAATAACAATAGAACCTAACCATATTTGGGTAATTAATTTCAGAACTTCTTGTTAAGTTAAAAATTATATATAGTTATATACATATATTTATTTATGTTTAAATACTGAAACTTATTGCAAACTTTCGGCATTCAAACACAAAAATTAAACTTTAACTTATCAATGAATTCAGAAATTAATACCCAGATATGTTATATATTTTATTGTTAAACTGTAATATTGCACAAACGATGAAAAAAATAAAAATATTTAAGAGGAGTATATTGAAAAATTAAAAAATAAAAAATAAATAAAAAAATAAAGTATAAAAGTAAAATTATTATTATTATTATTATTATTATTATTATTATTATTTTGTGAATTTTAATGAATTTTGTGAAGTTTGAATATACTTAACTTTTTTATTTTTTAAAACGTAAAATGTTATTTAAAGTATTGATTTAAAGTTTATGAATTTTACATGCACATGCATTGAAATATAGCAATATAAAATATGACAAAATTTCTTTAAAATCCTTTAAATTAAAAATAAATAAATGAATTTAAAAATTTAAAATATTTAAAAAATTTTTAAAGAACCGCCTGCTAACTATTTTTCCCCTTGATTTTACATTACTACAGTGTAGAAATAAAATTTTAAGTATACTCAAATCTGTCTAACATTAAACTGTAATAATATAAAAGCGAAAGGGAAAAAAATTAAAAGGTCGTTATCGTGAAATATTTAAAAAAAAAATAAAGTTTTCAAATTCATTTTTTTATTTTTTATTTATATGATTTTTGAGAAATTCTAATTTACTTAATTTTGTGAAATTTTAATGCACTTTGTATCAGGAAAATTGTACAAATCCTAGACATATGAAAATTGTGTAACGTTATCTGTTAGGATTATCAAGAAACACTTGTGTATCCAAATGTCAGGAAGAACTCTTAAACGCAATGAATAAGCAGAAGGCAGAAGGAGAAGAAGTTAACGTTATCTTGGACCTTGGAGTCCGTGTCTGCGAATGCATCAACTGGCAACCCAATAAAGATTTAGCAGTTTGACGATATTTTCGTTTCTTAAGATTCAATATTCAGCAAATATATGTCACTTTTATATTATTATTGGAAAAGGAATTTATTTTTGTTATATTTATTATTTTTATGAGAAATACAAAACTCAAGGCTTTTACTTAGAATATTTTTTTTTTTTTTTTTTTTTTTAATATTACGTGTTATTGTGTATCTATTTAATATTTTACAAAATAATTAATGTTTATTATGAAGTAAAATCTAAAAATTTCATTGTCGTAACTAAAATATCACATGCCTGCTTCAATGAATCAATTTTTATAATTTACAGGAAATGTTAAACTAGTGTGTTGTGAGTGACCACCACATAATTCTTTTCTTTGTTTTCTAATACAATTCCCATAGTTTCGATCAAAACACATGCATTTTACATAGTAAAATTGAAAAACAGAAATATATATATATATATATATATATATATATATATATATATATATATATATATATATACTAGCTGACCCGACAAACGTTGTTTTGTCATATAAATTATTTCTAGAGAATATTTTGCTAGAAAAAAATAACTAACTTATTGTAAGTGTGTAAGGATGTGGTATATAAGTGAAACAGGTATGGAGCGCTGTGAACGGTGACTGCGAATTCCGATTATAACGTAAAAGACATAATTAACAATTAAATAAACAATTTAAATTGAACTGAATTGTAAATCTAAATCATTATCGAATCCACCTGAAGACACACAAAAAATTTAATTAAAATCGGTCCAGCCGTTTAGGAGGAGTTCAGTGACGTACACACGCACAAAAGTATGGAACCCCTTTGGTGACTTTAAATATTTTAAGCCATTTTTGCGATGAATTGAAATGGCTATCTCAATTGTTGAACTAAAGATCTTGGCGAGAAGCGCCCGAGCTACTTCGGTGTCAAATTTCAAATTTTGCCAAAGGGATCCGATACTAAAGGTGCTCCATACAAAAAATAAATAAATAAAATATCAGTGACATATACACGCACAAAAGTATGGGACCCCAGTGGTGACTTTAAATATTTTAAGCTATTTTTGCGATGAATTGAAATGGCTATCTCAATTGTGGAACTAAAGATCTTGGCGAGAAGCGTCCGAGCTACCTCGGTGCCAAATTTTCCATACCAAAAATAAATAAATGAAATATCAGTGACATACACACGCACAAAAGTATGGGACACCTTTGGTGACTTTAAATATTTTAAGCCATTTTTGCGATGAATTGAAATAGCTATCTCAATTGCGGAACTAAAGATCTTGGCGAGAAACGTCCGAGCTACTTCGGCGCCAAATTTCAAATTTTGCCAAAGGGATCCGATACTAAAGGTGTTCCATTCAAAAAATAAATAAATAAAATATAATAAATTAGCTACACAAATAAATTTGTAGGTTAGGGTGGTTGTTAATCAACGTGCGTGTAAATTTGATAGAAATTTTTTTTTAAATATTCACTCCAATTCCGCACTAAATTTGCAAAATGTGTAGTTTTTTATGCACACTTCAAAACTCTTCAAACACTAATTACATCTTGATGTAATATTTCAATTAGGACACAATTTTTTGTATAACAATAATAACACGAAGTTACAAAATATTTTCCTGAATTTGATCGCAGCACCAACTGTCGGGACAAACTGGAATTACAATAGAATATACGGAAGCGAAGTGTCACGTCACTGACCGTCAGTAGATGCAAGAAAAAGATTTCCTATGTTAATCTCCCATTGGATTTTTTATAAAAAATTATTAAAAATCGAGGAAAATTATTTCTCGATCCCCGTATTTGGATATAGATATGTATTAGTTATCGTATGCATGTGTTAGATTGAGTTATTTTGCTCTCAAATTGACAAAATTTTAATTTTAAATTTCAAAACTCTGTCTTCCTTGGCGTTTTTTGTATTTGGCGATCAAAAACGTAATACGAAAATATACATGCCAGATGTATATTTTCGTAATATGTATTAACATTAACAGGGAGCAGCCCCCGCTCATCACTCTTGGAGCGATTTAGAGCGCTTCTAAGGGGACTACTCGCAGTTTATTGAAAAACTCAAAAAAAAAAAAAAAAAAAAAAAAAGAAAAATACAAATTTCGCCAGGCGCAATCCGGCCTAAGCCGACAGTGGGCGATTATTCAGGTGCTAAATTTCCGGGCTATGCCCCACGCGACAGGTGGCATGAAGTATACGAAAGTTCTTGATTGAAAAGTCTATATGAGTAAAGTCTCTGGGAAATGAAACAGATTGCTAAATACTGGTACTCCTGCAAGTTTCCAGGATAAGATCCCATCGCGACAACGGGCAAGAGCAGATGGTGGAAATTATTGCCAGGAAATTATTATCCTTTCGCGACAAGGGGCAATACTTGTGTAATGAAGAAGACTCTGTTAAATAGCCACGGAGCAGGCAACCAAGTGCTATTGATATTAATTAATCAGTTGAGTTAACTAAATCCATAAGAAAAGAAAATATTTTATTTAACTTATTTATGAGTAATTTGCGCGATATTATATTTTCCAACCAATTATTTGGTCGTGGGGAAGGATTTCTTAAGTGAAAATTTTTGGTCAGGGGACAATGAAAATAATAATGGCTGGGAGTACCCTCTTCGCCACAAGGACACAAGGGAGAACGCCGACGACGAAACCTGTGGAGATAAGAAGGAAAAGGACCATGACCGGTTAAAAAAGCAGTAATGGGTGGGGTAAGGGTCCAAGAGTTAGGGCTGGCCTGTGGCAAAAGATTAAAAGTATGTCTGCCCTTTTCAGACACACTCCACAGGTCTTGCCATTTTAAATTCAAAATTTCCTTTATTCGAAGTTTAACATAAGAGGGAGGGGCGGGGAGGGAGAAATTTACATTTTGGAACTCTGTGGCTTCTTTTGCCAAAGAGTCCGCAAGTTCATTGCCGGCTACTCCCCTGTGGGCAGAAACGTGTGCCAGGGATATTTTTAATTTTAAGTTAGATAGGAGATTTTTTATTTCTATAATCTGAGGATTTCTGCTCCTGTGGCGAGCAATAGCAAGCAGACCCGAGAGGCTGTCACTAAAAATGCTTATTTCTTGGTAATTATGATTATTTGTTGCCCAATCTAGGGCTTGTTTAATTGCAAAAATTTCAGCCTGAAAAATTGTATTATAGTTCTCGAGCCTGCCCGCCCACCGATGGACAGTCTCACCAAACGCAATAACACAGAATGCCGCAGCGACACCCTGATCGGTCTTGGATCCATCGGTAAAGATCGCCACCGAAGCAGAGGGAGAAAAGCTATTTTTAGAACAATTGGTTAACAGGGAAGCAACGTCCTTACCAGGGTGAATATTCCAGCTGCAGGTTGTAGTTTGGATGGGGATATTGGGAAAGACTATTGTAGCTAGTTCGGTATCATTAAGTTGTAATATTTTGGTTTTAATATATGTCTGGGAAACCTGCAGGTGGGCATGAGGAATTCCAGTGATGACGGTGAGGGCATCAGTCGAGATAGTTTTATAACCTCTTGCAATTTGCAAGAGGAAGGGCCTTTGAGCAGAATTTAGTAGAGCTATTGCGTCAGTTCTAAGATGACCACCCCAGATGCCGGCACCGTATGTTAATATTTTTTCTATTATAGTAGTGTACCATGTTTTAAGGAAAGAGGTGGAGATACCCCACCTCTTCCCCACCATCTTCATTGAATTGTGGTAAAAAGTTAAGGTTTTTAATTTGAGATATTTGACGTGTGCCAGCCAGTTGAGGCGATCATCAAAAAAAATGCCTAGTAATTTCAGTTGTTTTACATGATGAACACTGATGCCATCAATCCTCATCTTGGGACTCCTCTGCAAGGCTTTAGGAAAGGCTAGGGTTAAAGCGTTAGTTTTTGAAGGGGATAATTGGAGATCTAAATCTTTAAGGAGTTTACTAAAAAGGGTGAGAGCTTCCTGGGCTTGTTCCTCCAGGTCTTTCCTTCTAGGCCCCGAGAGAATCAAGGAGAAGTCATCCGCATAGGCGAAGGTGGTAAAGCCCCCAGAGGTCATGCCGCACAGGATTTTATTGGCTATAATTGTCCATAAAACTGGACCTAGACATGAGCCCTGAGGACAACCTTTCGTTTGAGGAAATTCAGACATACCCTCGCCCCAATTGACGAGGATTTTCCTTGCTGAAAGATAACTACGGATGACCCCCGCAAGATTACCCGGGCAGTTAAGTTCTTGTAGTGCTTGGAATATGTGTGGCCACTCCACATTATCAAATGCTCCTTTGATATCCAGAGAGATGATAGTGGTGTAGTTCTTTGCATTAGAGCTGAAGGCGCAGGAACTTTTAATTGCATCTAAAGCCTGTTCACAGGATCTGCCCTCTCTGAACCCGTACTGATTTTGGTGGAGGAGTTGGTTTGTTTCAAGATGATAGTTTAATCTGGTTACTATGAGTTTTTCGAGCAATTTTCCTAAGGTGGGAAGTAGGCAGATCGGTCTATAGGAAGTGGGTTCAGAGGGAAGTTTCCCTTGCTTTAGGAAATACACCACTTCACCTCTTCGGAGGGATTCTGGAAAAAATTTGAGATCTAAGCATTTGTTGGTCCAACCCACGAGAATCCGTGGCATTGTGTAAAAAATGTTTCTTAAAATTTTGAAATCGATATTGTCAGGACCAGGGGCCTTGTTTGTATTAAAACTATGTAGAGTGGCTTTAACCTCGGTCTCCGTGAAAGGAACATCCAAGGGAGCCGAGAAAGAAGGTTCTGGAAAATGTGGGTAGATTGTTTTTGGGAAAAGTATTTCAGTTAAGTGTTCTAGGTTATTTTTCTTAGAGGAAAGAGCTGGAGGACGTTCAAGTTTCAGCTCAGTGGGTGTAAAGAATTTATTACTAAAGAATTTCTGTGCTGTGCCAAAAACATTTGTTTGAAATGAACAAAATTTTTTCCATGCGATATGTTTTGCCAAGTTAACTTGTTTTTTAAATAAGGCCGCATGACGTTTGATTTTCAAATTGTGTTGCTGTGTAAGTGAAGGGTCTAGGTATTTGAGCTGTCTTTTTAGTGCTGTAAGATGATTTCGCATGGAACGAAGCTGGGGAGACCAGAAGGTATAAGTGAACTGCCGGCCCGACTTCTTAAGTCTGAAAGATGAAGCAGCAGCGGATTGAATAGTTTTAACAAGAGTTAGGGTGAAATTTTCTAATTGAGTTGTATCTGTTATTGAATTTAGGTTATCATTAAGGGAGGAGATATGTTTAGAAAGAAGATTATTAAATTTCTTGAAATTGCCATGTTTTGTTGCAAATCTTTTTGAGTAAGTTAGGGACGGAGTTGAATTTAACGTATAAGTTATATAATTATGATCTGAGTTATTAGCGATATCAAGGACTGACCAGTCATTAATTCTTGCAAAAGTCTTAGGATTACACAGAGTAAAATCTGGCCAGCCCCTGGCATTATTTTTGAAGAAAGTAGGTTCGGAATTCTCTATGTTTGCCAAACATATGTTATTTGAAGTTATGAATTCTATGAGGCTGCAACCCCTGGCATCCTCCCGTGGGGAACACCACAACGGGGAGTTAGCATTGAGGTCACAGCCACACAGAAAGAGGGATTTTTGAGAGATTAAATGCTGCCACTCCAGCAGACAGTCATCAAAGTCTGCGGACGGGGGAGCATAGGCGCTGCCCAAAATCAGCTCACCCTCCTTCGTAGTCAATGTAATGAAGACACAAAAGTCCCCAGTGAAAAGGTGTGTGAAGTTGAGGTTTTGGGTTTGAATTACAAGATGTGCTTTGTTGTTTTTCGAGCTGAACTTGGACCAGGAAGAGGGGAAGTCGTACAGATGACCCCCAACAGTGCAATAGGCGTCCTGCAACAGCCCGATGTCTATGGAGTTCTTCTCCATATATTCCCGAGCCGCTGAGTTAGCCGCCATGCATCTGTTGAGGTTGATCTGCAGGAATTTAAGGTCACTAAAATTTAGTTGAGAGGAAGAAGACGTTGCCTTTTGGGAGTGGGAAGAGAGAACTCTTTGTTTTTTCTTTCGTGAATTACCCATTCAGAGAAAAAAAAAAAAAAAAAAAAAAAAAAAAAAAAAAAATAGGCGAAGAAAAGGGGAATAACGATAAGAAATATTTACCCCCGTACTCCTTGAGCTTCTTGTTGATTACCAAAGGGACCCGATGGCGATAGGTACCGATTGTTACCTTCATAGTGGCAGTTAGGTGTAAAGTTGGTGCTACCTCCTCCGTAGATATTTAAGTGTTGTCCCTGTTGGAAGGCATTCTGTTGAGGCATGAATTGTGTGAAGGGGTTAAATAGCCATGGGAAGGGACTTGGTAGAGCTTGAAAGTTGGATGGCTGCTTGCTGCGTTTCGGTCTGGAGTTTGAGTTAGGTGGACCGTTAGTTCTTGCATTCGTTGACTGTTGCATACGGGGTGGTGGTTGAGTGTTTTTAGCTTCTCGTAATATGTATTGTACGAAATTGTTTAATATTATTCATTACTCTCTTAATATAAGTTGTTGAAATAACCATTTATTTGAAAGAAATTAAATATGTTCGCCAGATGATATGGCGATATTTTTTTTTCCGCCAAGGATGACAGAGTTTTGAGATTAAAAATTCAAATTTTATCGATTTTACATCAAAAACAACTCAATCTAACATGATAACTAATACATATCTATACCCAAATATGGGGATTAAAATTGGGAAATAATGTTTCTCGATTTTTAGTAATTTTTTACAAAAAGTCCAATGGGCGATTAACATAGGAAATATTTTTCTTGTATCCACAGACGACCAGTGACGTCATCACTTCGATTGCGTATTTTTGAATATTCGATACTACTATCGTAGCGCAGTCTGCCGGATCCAATGTGAAACATTCCAAAATCAACAACAATTTATAAGTGATAAATTAATTAAATAAACAATTTAAATTGGACTGAATTGTAAATCTAAACCATTCTCGAATCAACCTGAAGACACACAAAAAATTTCATTAAACTCGGTTCAGCCGTTTAGGAGGAGTTCAGTGACATACACACGCACAAAAGAAATATATATATAAAGATATATATATATATATATATTTATGTACAGTCAGTATCTTAGTCAGTGTAAGAACAGGATTCCACAAGGATTTATTTAACAAAACCGTATGAAATGTACTTTTTTTACATAGGAATTTTTGCTAGTGTTCGGATACTTTTGTTACCGACTGTATATATGTATATATATATCGATAACTTTGTTTCACATTATTACAGATGCTTTATTCAACCATTCATTTTAAAAGATGTCAACGAGTAATTTATATATATATATATATATATATATATATATATATATATATATATATAATAAAAATTTACACCCGTGAGGAGGGGGGGGGGGAGGATTGCTATTCCATTTACTAAAAGTTTTCATGTTGACTATTAATAAAAAAAAAAAAATCAGTTTCACAATAATTAACTAAAAGAAATCCCTATTGTGTGTATTTTAGGAAATTTTCTTCTGTACTGTCATATTAAAACTTTTGAAAAACTGAATGACTGCGCGACGTGTTGAGCGTTATATGTATTAAAAAAAAGTTCATAGTCACCAACTTATCTGAAAGTGTAGCTAAATATAACTTTTCATGAATTTCAGTTTATTAGTTTTTGACCTATTAGTTTTGACCTAGAGATACAAAATTCTTATCACACATATACAGACTTGGACAGACTGACATTTTCTAAGAAATATCAATTTGTGATTAGAACATCTTAAAACGGGAAAATCCATCGAAAAGCTAAAGTCAGAAATACAGTGCGTATCGAAATGATAGGTCCACCAGCATTTTTCAAAATTTCGACACTTAAGTGAGAATAAGAATCACTTTTTTGGTAGAGATAATTAATCAGTAATTGTTATAACTATTTATGAAGAAATTTCTTAAAAATAAATAATTCCTTTTTATTTTATGCAAATTTTCATTTTCAGATCGTTTCGAAAAGATAGGTCCGCCTTCAGAAATTTTGCACCAATCACGTTTATTTCCAAAAAATTTGCATAAATATCGTTGCTTAGTCTTACTGCGGGATTATGCTGGCTGCTGTGGAGGTATTTAAACAGATTTGAACTTCACTTTGTAAACAAACGAAATGGGTCGTCGTTGCAGTCTTTCGCTGGTTGAGCAGGGGAAAGTTGATGCATTTAAAACGTGTGGAAAATCGAATAGAGAAATAAGTAAACTTTTAAACAGATCACATAATGTTGTAAACAATTATATGCGACTTAGAAATGCTTATGACAGTAAAAAAAAAAAAAAAAAAAAAAAAAAAATCATCTGGCCGCTTATCAAAAGTGACACCCCGATAAAGAAGGACTATCGTAAAGGAGTTAAATCTGGAAATACGAGCTTATCCACTGTGGTCAGACAACAAAACCCTCCAATATCAAAATCTACAGTCTACAGAGTGGTAAAGAAGTTCAGCAATATAGTTTACGTGAAGAGGAAAGCGGCTCCCAAATTGACTAAAAAGCACAAAGAAAAGAGATTGAAATTCGCACATGAAGTGATGTCCTGGAAACAAGATTGGCATCGTGTGATATTCAGTGATGAAAAGAAATTCAACCTGGATGGTCCAGGTGGCTGGCAGTACTACTGGCATGATCTACGTAACGATAGACAGATATTCTCGAAGAAGAAAGCTGGTGGTGGTTCCGTTATGGTATGGGCCGGATTCAGAGGTGCAGGAAAAACTGATATAGCATTTGTAGACAATCGTTTGAATGCTGCAGGCTATCAACAGCTGCTTGAACAATATTTTCTTCCACAAGCAGAGCACATTGGGGGCCCATTCTTCATGTTCCAACAGGACAATGCTCCTGTGAACACTGCAAAGTCCACTTTCGAATGGTTTCTGGATAATGGTGTACATGTTATCAAAAGCCACCTTGCAGCCCCGACCTGAATCCGGTAAAAAACATGTGGCGTATACTCGCAAGAGCGGTGTATGCAGGCGGAATGCAGTACAAAAGTACTGCAGACTTGAAAAAAGCTATTTCCTCCGAATGGTCAAAAATCGAGAAAAAGTGTTTGCAAAAACTTGTAAAAACCATGCCGAATAGGATTTATGAGCTTATTCTGAAACAAGGTGAAAAAATTTCTTATTAATTCAACATTAATTTGATGCTTGGTTCAGTGGACCTATCTTTTTGAAAAAGCTTTTTCATGTAATTTTTGTTTTCCTTATTATTCCTATTATTAGTATATTATTCATGTATTATTTTACATTGAATGAAGTAATGTAGTTTATAAAATAGTACTTTGTACACAATAAAATCTTTTTTACCAACATGACTTTCGTTTTTACTGCTGGACCTATCATTTCGACACGCACTGTATTTACGGATGAAAACTTTCTTCTGTTTATTATAGAAGAAAGTAATAAATAAATAGGGAAAACAAAATTTTTAGCTATTTTTAATTGTTTCAGCTTCTAAATTTTCAATAAGATTTCATAACTGTTACTTACAGCGTATGATCACTGTTTATTATTATTCTATTTATTACTTACATAAGAAGAAAGCACTGGATTCGTAAAAATTTTCGACTTCCGGTATTCGATGAATATGCACGTTTTTTTTTTTATATACACGTTTTGTGTGACACATTTGTTCGAATCAGTGCAGGGTTTCAAAAGTTATTGTTATGACAAATTTTCAGGTGGCAGTCTAAGTGGCTGTAACTTGGAAACGAATTGGCGAGGCAACTTGCCCAGCGAAATCGTCCCATATATTTTATTATAAGTTCACTGTCCAACTTTAGATCAAACTAATTCAGTATTTCAAAAATTATCGCAAAAAAAATTTCCATGTGGCATTGTGATTTCAAGTATGGCCACCACTTGGAAACAAAATAGCGAAGTGAGATGCCCAGCGAATTTATCTGAGATATTTGAATCCACTACCCAAATTTGATGCGAATTGCTTCAGTATTACAGAAGTTATCATAATGACAAATTTTCAAGTGGCAGCCACTTGGAAATAAAATTGCGGATCAAGTTATCAAGCGAACTTAACCAAGATATTTGAACCATAAGTTCACTATCCAACTTTTGTTTGAATCAGTTTAGTATTTTAAAAGTTATCGTGGTGGTACATTTTCAAGTGATAGCGTAATTTCAAGTGGCCGCAACTTGGAAAAAAATGTCGGAACAAGTTCCTAGTGAACCCATCCAAGATAATGATAGGATAAGATCACTGTCCAACTTTGGTTCGAATTGAATCAGAATTTAAAAATTATCATGTTTATAAATTAGTAGCCTAATTTCATGTAGCCTAATTTCAAGTTCTCTTGCTTAGTTTGTAACATCCACACTTTGTTAAAAATGGGGGATAAAGTTCATTAATAAACTTGGTTGTGTTCCTTATGTAGTATGTGTATACATAAAAATTCAAGCAAATCCGGTCTTAAATACGCTTTTTACAGTGTGAATTTGAAAGCTTCAAATGGCCTCCACTTGAAAACAAAATGGTGAAGCAACTTGGTTAACAAATTCGTCCACGATATTTGTAAGATAAGTTCACTATCCAAATTTGGCTCGATTTGGAGTGTTATTTCGGAAGTTATCGTGATTTTAATTTTCAAATGGTAGCCTGATTTCAAGAGGTCCCGCTTAACTTAAGATATCTGCCACTTTGTTAAAAATGGCGGAAAAAGTTCATTAATAAATTTGATTTGGACCCTTATGTGGTCTATATTTACATCAAAATTCAAGCAAATCCGGCTTTAAATACGCTTTTTACAATGTGAATTTAAAAATTTCAAGTGGCCGCCACTTGAAAAAGAAACGGCGGAGCAACTTGGTTAACGAAGTCATCTAAGATATTTATAAGATAAGTTCGGTTTCCAAATTTGATTAAATTTGGAGTATTATTTCGGGAGTTATCGTGATGACAGTATTTTCATTACATATATATAAATAAATGATAGATATCGTAGTAAAATTTAATCTTAAAATTTCGCAATTAATAGATACAAAACAATACCAACACAAAAAAAAAAAAAAAAATAGAGAGAGAGAGAGAGAGAGAGATAAACGAAGTGAATGCAATAGGTCGATTTCTAAGGAAATCAACCTAATAAACCTAATAAAGTGTTAGCTGGAACGCTCTAGAATGTCGAAGAGAGTCACGTAACTAAGGGATCTATATAAAGAAACACTCATTAGTGTTGCAGAAGCCGATAGTTCTTAGAATTTCTTACCAATGAGGTCGAGAACAGTTTTGAGAAACGTTATTCATTTGCATCATCTGAGTTATTGTTTGGTCTGTCTATTTGAAAAGTTATACGTTTTAATTTCAGTTTCACTGCTCTGCAATAGTGGTTATTGGGCCTAGTATTTTCTTGTATCATCTGAATAAAAAATCCTAAAACAAACTTTGTGTCCTGTTCTGTTTTAAGCACAGTGATATTTTAATTGATTATCAGATTCAGAAATACGGTATTGAGAACAATATTCGCAAAAAAAAAAAAGAAAAGATTCAAATCAATCAAATTCATCAGCTCTCTCTCTCGAAAGGAAAAAAAAAAAAAAAAAAAGGGAGGGGAATAGAAAAAAAAAAAATGTTAAAAGAAATAATCAGACAGAATCGAAAAAAAAAAAAAAAGCACAAGGGTATCCTTCATAGCAAGAAGTTGCTTTAGACATATATTTTGGTTTATTATTTATCTAAGACATTTTAACAATTTATGTTTTTTCATTTGTATTTGCACCAAAATTTCTAGTTTTAACACAATTGTAGATGACGAGCTCATAACCCAAAAACACATACAGTTAAAAAAAAAAACTCATTTTTATTTTTTAGAATGTTACCACACTATTATTTTACAGAAAATATTTTATATATATAAGTTACATGCACCAATATGGACCTTTTGAAATGCTTTGCTTTTTATGTCTTGTCTAAGTTCGATTCATTCTCAAAGTTGGTGTTACAATCCTCTACTATTAACATCTTGAACTACATGAACAAATTCATTAGTTCTAGAATGATGTGAATTTAACTTAATCAATGCAAATTTTTGGGTCTTATCGTTATTTATTGCAGTTTTTAATAATATAAATCAAATTTTGTTTACGTTGCATTTGCTTATTTCCAACTAATTTCTTGTACAATCTGCTTTCCTGTGACAAATAAAAGTATGTAAAATCCATTTATAGTGTTAAATTTTCAATACTGTAATAGCATAGAATAGTATAGGGTGTGCGCTACTAGTGGAAAAATATATCATAATTGACATTCACTGATAAGTTAATTGGTTTTGAAAGAGGAGAAGCTCTAGAGAAGAACCATTTAACACATTGCCGTATTGTTCTAAATTTGGAATGAATGAAATATCAATTCATTTAACCCATTAACGCCCAGCGTCCTCATTTGAAGACGGCTAATAAAATAGCATATATATTTTTTATTGATTTTTGGAATGATTTCTGCTTTTTAATGACACTTTATAGCATCCCTCTAATAAATCCCTCAAAGTTTTATGTGCCTGCTATTAATTATAATTACATAATTTAGACGGTTAACGTATCATTTTTTATTCATCGCATATAAATTTGTTTTTTGCGCAGATATACCAACTTAAGTCAAGTTGAATAATTATACATATTATAATACTTTACTTTCGAGGTCTTTGTAAGCGTATAATAGGAAATTAATCTGTTATCTCGAAGTTTTTCTATCCCGAAGTTTTTTCGCTAGAACACTAAACGTCCTCAAATGAGGATAGGCTTTAAATTTAAATTTATTAGAAGAATTGTTTAATTTAATATATTTTACTGGCAGCTGTCTATATTAATTTAGAAATGAAATATTCATCAAAATATATTTTGCAAAATTAATTCAGGCGTTAACGGGCTAGCTCAAAATCAGATCGGAATGCTTTTATGTAATTTTTAAAATGTTATTTTTTTCCAAATTACTAAACGCAGAGCTGCCAACCTAATACGGCAAATTGCTAGTACCGCCCATTTTTCTACACCACTTAATTTTTAGAGTAATTCTCTTCAAATATATTTACGATGAATTAAGAAAACAAATACTCTAAAATTTAAGTGGTGTAGAAAAGTGGGCGTTACTAACAATTTGACGGATTAGGTTGGCAGCTCTGTAAAAGAGATTTTCATTTTTTTGGAAATTACATGCAATTTCCAGAAAATATCTTAAAGAAAATTTGGATAGTCTAGGTATTTGTAAGAATATTACACAGGGGAGTGATTAGAATGTTATTATTAAATTACGACTCATTTTAGATAAAACAATATGTTACTGAAGCCGGTAAATTTTTCAGAGGATATTTTTGATATATATATATATATATATATATATATATATAAAATTTATCAAACAAAATATATATATATATATATATATATATATATATATATTTAACGCAATAATGAAACAGGAAATATTTTTAAAAATAATTCAAAGATGGCCACTGCTGGGTTTTAAAAAGTCCACTATTAGCGCATTATAACCTCTCTGGAAATTTTTTTTTTCGAGTATAAAAATGCTTCAATTACCATTTTTCGCAGTACAGTCAAGTATAAAAAGAGTTAATTTAATTAAATACTAACACTAGTTGCGTTTACAGTCACTAAAATTAAGAACAGTACTCTATAAATAGTTAGAAAATTCCGTTAAAATAATCCTTATTGGTACAGTGAACACACATATAATTCCGATATATAAATAAAATAATTTTTAAAAACAGTTTTATTTTAAATAAGGACTAAACTAAAAATAAACAATTTGCATGATTGTTTATGCTGTTACGAGATATTTGAGTGACTTTTACATGCATTTGAGAATTCATAATCTTGGTTTAAAACAATGCAGCCGAAGAATATTGCAGAAAGGAATTCCAAATTTCTAAAAGTTACAGCTTTTGAGTAATTATACAAAATGACACGGTATGGTTCTGTGTTTCATAGTTATCAGTTCTTACGCATTTTTGATACCAACATTTAAAAACAGCGTTTGTTGTCTTATTTAACTGAAGAATTTTAGACTTTAAATACAATAAAATATTTCTAGAAAAATAGTAATATTTCAAAGATGGAAACTATGTGTTTTTGTTATGACGCAAGTTTAGCTTTGTCTATCAAAATAACTTTTCTGTTCCTTTCGGGATAAACGATTTGCTCATCAAATTTTCACATGGAAATTTAAAAATTGCTCTAAGAATGACAAGTACTTCATTATTAGCAAATTAGACACATAAAAATAAAATAAAATAGTTTAACAAGAAATAAGTGATTGGGTAGATTTTTTTTCTTTTGTTTTTAACATCTAAATATTTTTAATTTCCCACTGCGAATAAGGCCTGTTGTTTTAGGACTAGAAGAAAATAACGTTATAAAAGTTTCTGTTAATTGAATTGTGATTTTTAAAATCTGAAAAACTTCAAATCACATTTATTACAGTTCAATTACTAGCATTAAAACTTAAGAAATATTTGTATACTTTGAAGTTGGTGTTGGAGTTAAGGCCAGTTGTTTTCACTAGCAACCGGGGCTCAAGAGGGAGGGGATGTGCGTGTTTTTTTTTTTTTTTTTTTTTTTTTTTTTTTTTAAAGAGGTCTTAAGTTGTATTCACGCAAGTTTCAAAGAAAACCATTGAACATTATAGATATTTTATGTTTTAATTTAATTTTTCTATTATATAGTTCTTTATTTAAATTAACTGGCAGATGGTGAGAATAGATTTTTATAACTTTTAAAACGAACGCAGAACATTAGTGTAGAATTTTAAAATATTTTTGTTAAGTCCTTTCATGAGTCCCTCCCCCAACCCCCTTCTTTTAGTCCTGTACGATGGAGCACCCAGTTACACTATTTGCATTGAACTTGGACCGGCCTTGATTGTAATATTATAATTGATAATCTTAATATTTATTATTAGAAGACATTTTTTAACGCGTTTTGAACGAATCAACGGATAATGACACGTTAAAATCAGTACTTGATATAAAAGGCAATGTAAAATTTGCATAAATATTTGAGACACAAGAAAGCATTCAGCAAATGCGGCTGATACATGACCTGTTGACCGATCAGATATTATTCTTACTGTTGTTACCTGTATATATTATATAATGCATATTTATTATGCTTATTTAACTGCTGTTTTTTCAACAGACAAGAAACGTGATCTACTAAAAGTATGAATATTATTTTTAACCCCAGTCGATGGATTTTCTTTTTATATATCATTATAGTGTGATTGACAGTGTCTATTTTTGGTTATTGTAATTCCTGAACTTATGAAATGCTTTTTCTTGCTATTGAAAAATCTTTTGGATTTTTATACACATATTAGCAAAAGGAATGACATGGTCCTCTCAATCTACAATGGTGTAAAGCAAAATGATATATATATAATATATACACACTAAGAGACAAAAAAAAAAAAAAAAGGCACACTGCAGACAAATTGACTTATATCTTTTTTATTTGTAATAACTTCAAAACTAATGATTGAAACAAATAAAACTGTCATGTTTGCATAATTCCAAAGAGATGAAATGATACCTTTGTATATTTTCGATTTAGTAATGTTGTGTAACATTACACTAAAATTTTGCGGCAGTTATGCTACCTCACGTTTTTAAAGCAACATTACACATTTTTTTTTTTTTAAGTGTGATTTAAAGAAAAAAAATTCTAAAAATGTTGATTCTTTCTTTCTTTTTTTTTTCTAATATTTCGTTACAGGCACATTGTTTTAAATCATATCTGAAATTAGTGTTTAATAACAGAAATCGTAAGGAAACAAGTAAGCAAAATCTTAAAATTTTTAATTTCATTATAATATTGGATAAGTAAATTCATAAAAGCCTTTTAAATCGTGTTTATTTGTTTATCTTAAAATTATTATTATACTTTTATACAACGATAAATTTTGTCTGCCACAAGTTCGATAGCCGACCAGAGTAAAGCTGAGGGGAAAAAAATTTAAAAATTTGAAATCTTTTTAGAAAGATTTGATTTTACTCAAAAGTGAATCGTTTCAAAACACTCAAATCTGAATTATTCAAAACCTCTCAATCATTGGAGTAGTATTACCTTAACACGAGAAGTTTCCTTTCAGTATAAGTGAAAAATGCCTGAAATCGAGCATACTTTTCTGTTTTGAGAGAGGATACTTTTATGATTTTCAACACGTAAAAAATCAATGATCTTTGTTCCTTTATTTTTAAAAGTTAATTGTTTAGAGTAAGCATTTAAAAATATTTTTATTAATGTATTACGTTTTCTAATAATTTGTGTATTAGATTGTGTTTCCTGCAGTAGGTAATCTGGTAATCTGTCAATTAAGCTCAGGTGATTTTATAGCTTAAATGACATAATTAATAACTAGTTTAAATTTTGAATCAAGATTTAACCACTTTCACCAAAGATATCGCATGGGTTTTATGGTTTATAATAATAATTTTTCCCAGTTATTTAACCACACATTTTTTTTTCCCTTCCTTCTCTTATTTTTTTTTTTTTTTTTTCTTTCTCTTTTCTTTCTTTCTTTCTTTCTTTTTCTTTTTTTTTTTTTTTATTTATATAATTTTATGTTCATCGAAGATTCAGAAAAAAGAAAAAAAAAAAAAAAAAAAACATTTTAAATGCACATAAAAGTGAATTAGGAAACTTCTTATGAGTTTCGGTAAGAAATAAATCTAGTGTGTCTTTCATTGTAAAAATGGTGTAACTCCATATTTTTAAAATATGCATTTTTTGCTTACTTTCAGGGGTCGTACTCTCCGCCCTTTTTTTAAGATACTCTCAGACATAAGAAATTTACACCTTTTCTTGCCACCTGTAACTTCATGCAGAAATATTTTTGGTATATTTTGCAGTAATGTGCCATGATTATGCAGCGTAGAAATTATTTTATAAAAATAGTGGTAGCAATAAATTTTAAAATTTCTCATTCATGTCCTGAAAAAAGGGCGGAGAGGACGACCCCTGTAATTGTATCATCAGGTTTCGCAGCGTTCCTACAATTTTACCTTCATTTTATTATATTGTCACCAATGCAGTCAATAAGAAATTTTTCTTGAATATTTTTGACTGTTTTTATGGAAAAATATTGTGTTAAAAAGTATTGTTTTAAAATTGTGGTGGCAATATAATAACATGAACGTAAAATTATAGGAAAGCTGCGTGGTCTGTATCATATTTAGTCATGCCATTCATAATAAAAGTGATGAAACTCCAATAATTGCATTAAAATTCCATAAATGGCGTCAGTTTTTTTTTTTTTTTTTTTTTTTTTTTTCAAGGAATTTGTTTTTTTAGAGTAAGCATTTAAAAATATTTTTATTAATGTATTACGTTTTCTAATAATTTGTGTATTATAGATTGTGTTTTTGGCAGTAGATAATCTGTCGATTAAGCTCAGGTGTTTTTATTGCTTTTATATCTAAATATTCGCATTATAAAGTTTCTATATAACTTCAAATTAATTATCTTGTAACGTATAAATTCTTATAACTCTGATTTGTATTTAACAATAAAAAAGAGATAACACTGACTTAATATTCGTATTTTTTTTTTTCCTATACATAAATTTGCAAAAAAAAAAAAAAAAAAAAAAAAAAAACTGGTTATTTTAAAATCCATTTACAAGGAGATAATTCACTTTTACAATGAACGGCCCCTATTTTATCAGTGTCTAGTGACCATTAATGGAGTAAAATAAATATTATGCACATTCAAAAATGAAAATTCCATACAATAATTTTCTCAATGTTCCGAATTTAGAAGTTTTTAGGTGAAAGAAACATATTACACTGTTAAAAATTTCAACAGAAAACTCTGTGTAATCTACTACCTTAAGTCTTACGTAAAATTACAGAGAAAAATGAACGGAAATGTTAAAAAACTTATTTCATATATTCATTTTAATAACTAATATTAATTTAATTAATTATTGGTGAGAATATATTTCGGACTTGGAACGCTTTATCTAAAGTAGAAACAGTCATTTTTAATTTTAATTAAATAATTAAAGAATAAAATTAGGTAAAATTACAGAATAAAGATTGAGAATCTTGATTATTCACTTTTAACTAGGAATTACTGAAAATTTACAGAGACTCTGGATAAATATTTACATTAAACTTACAGAAATTTTTAACAGAGTTGCTTAAAGTGCTTAAAGTGCTATGATTAGTACAATAGTTTATGGCAATCTACTTTTAACTTTCCGAAAGAAAGATAAAATGAGTAATTACAATTAAAGTAAATATGGAAACTGCATTTTATTTATTGAATTTGTATTTTAAATAAAAACTGAAAATTAATCTTTGAGCTTAAACGCATGAAAATTTATCTAATAATTGCATGTTTTGTATTTACAGCTAAATAACTTTACATACAATGAACATTCTATTTGATTAACTTTTGTAGCGTTCATGAATACGTTTACTGCTATTTAACATGTTTTTAAAATTACAACAATGTAAAATTATGTTATTGGTAAACGAGGAGTAACAAATCAAAGGAAAGCATAAAGATACAGAGTTTATCTTTAGAAACTCATAATTTAAATCAAAATAAATTTTTAAACATTTCTTCATGTTAAAAATGTTTACTGAAAAATGTAGATCTTAAAAAAAAAAAAAAAAAAACACTGTGATAAAAGGGTTTATGTTCAGTTCCTTCATCTCCTGTGTTGAATATATTTCATGAATTAAACCGATTTTGAAAACTGAAAAAAAAAATCTAGCTAAGAAATCCTGTAATAAGCGGATTTTTTTGGGATTATCATGATAGTTCTCCATTTTCATTCTAGGATCAAACTCAAAACTGTTGATGTATTTTTAGGTTTAAACTAGCCTCCCCCCCCCCTTCCTCCCAGTCCTTGTAATTCTAGATGATAAAAAAAAAAAAAAAAAAAAAGAAAGAAAGAAATTATCGATTTTCAATTTGAAAGGCATGTGGATTAAAAAATGGCATAATATAATTGGATTTAAAAAATTGCACAAAATCCATAAAAATGTAATTTTTATTACACTTTAATTTAGGACTGATAAAACTAATAAATTTTAAAGAGATTTTTTAAATTTTATACTAACATGATAGTAATGTTTAGACATAAACGAAAATGTGTTTTTTAAAGTGGCATTGCGATAAGCTAATATTGTTTTAGTGAACATCCTTGAAATATAGTAATGTTAAAGAATAGGAATGAATAAAGTGAAAGTACGATAGTTTTGTTAGGGTGTTTTGTAAGGGATTGTTAGGGTTCCTTTTCATTTGTAATTTGTCCCTTTTACTTTCCCTAAGTTTTAACCCGAGTGTATAATTGCACTAAACTTAATATGTGATACGTCTATAATGAAAAACGATGATGATTCAATTTCGGTGCATATCAACCAACAGGTGTCGCCGCTATGCTGCAATTTTCCTTGTTCTCAGTAAATCGATATCTCAGTTTCTATCGCGATTAATTTCACAAAATTTTATATTATTTTGTGTAGGATCACCCGACATGTGGATCTACTTTCATTTACATTCTGTGATTTTCTATATGACTACCTCAGCATCTATGGGCTAAAATTGCACCTAATGCATATGTTAAATCTTCATTGTGAGAAGGTATGGTCATTAATTTTTTGTGCATGTGAACTATAGGTGGCGCTGTTATATAAAAATTACAGAAGAAAGTATTGTAATCGCCACAATATACCAGTTTAAATGTTAATTTTCAATCTGTAAATTAATTATTTTTTTGTAGATAAGACGTAAATACTTAATTGTTTTATATTTAGATGAGTTTAAAAGTTAAAAAGCATGCATAGATACATTTTAATTAAATCGAAAAATGTAAGTACTCCTATAAGTTCAAAAAATTTTTACGGTACCCGTAGGTGTCCAACTTAGAGAAGTTTCACTGTACTATGTTATCATATGATGCATTTTGTCAATTATCTCTTGAGTCAGGAAAAGCCTACCAATTTAATCCATTAAGTTCTCAGAGTGTCTGTTCAGTTCTTTGGTCTCAGGCTCGAGTCCCAATTCAAGCATGGGTGTTTGTAGTTATTCGGTATCCACTTTAAGCTGTAGATCCCGGTCTACAAATCCTGAATGAGCAAAAAGTGACCGTGGAGCGACACCCCAAGTCCAAACCCTAGAACGTCCTATGACGCATTTGTCTTTAACACCGCGATTATTATTTTCAATAGAATATATAGATTTTTATGAATGTTTTTCCTATGTCTCTTTTAAAGTTATAACGTTTTTTAAAAATAAAGATTATAAGTTAAATGAAGGTTTTTTTATGTCTTTCTTACCCACTTTAAATGTTTTGTGGAAGAAGGCCCGAGTTATTTGTGCTGCCACTGAATACCATATTTCAGATTTCAAACAATAAAACTTAAAAAAATAAAAAAAACTAGTTTCAATAAATACCCCCTTCAATCAAATATTACCTCTAAACTTTCTTTTTTTTTTTAAATCAAAGTTATTTACCTCATTAAATACAAATCACATATGGGAATTACTCTGATTATATTAGAATACTTATATTATTTTTTAACATCAGAACTAACAAGTTGATTCAATTAACAATTGCTATATTTTACTCCACAAATTTCACGTATTTGTAAAGTGTCTGGTAATTTTTATAAACCCTTTCGCTTCCTCTTCCATTTTTGATAGCGCTGCTTTACTTTTTGTACTTCTACCTAACCTATCTAACCCTGAATGAAAAAATGAATGCAACAAAAATGCAACAAAATCACTCATTTCCTCTGTAAACATAGCATTCCTGAAACAAGAGTACGATTGGGCCGATTCTCAAAGTCGTCATCAGTGCGGTAACCAATGAGCAAAGAGTGCGTGACCGAGTTGGGTGATTGACAAGTCCCAGAACGCCTACTTTTGATCATTCAACTTATTTCACTGCACCTGATTTTAAAGAATTAAATGCAAAAGTGGAAAAGAAGAGGAAAAGAGCACTGAAACAAAACGTTTCGTTAACGCATTGAACGAGAAATCACTACTTGTTCGGTGAAACGAGATAAAAGCATTGCTATTTTTAGATGCGTATCGGCCGATTTCATTACAGACGTTCCAGAAAAAATAAAATAAAATAAATAAATTGTTAGAGGTCGTTGAAATTAGTTTCAAACACTACTTACATTTGTGTTAAATAGTTTTAGTAAATAATAATGATACCCAGTTTTTAACGAAGCGGAATTTGTAGAATCGAAAAAAAGAAAAGAATGTTCATTTGTACGCAGATGTCGCCGGTATTAGAAAATATTCACAAGTAAATAACACTACAAATTTATTATCTACATGAATAATTTTAATATGACATTGAACTTGTGCATTGACTATTCTGTGCTTTAATATAAACTAATAAATGGTTAAAAACTAGTTATAAGAGAAAGAAATACATAGTTTTACAAAATGGAAAAGAGGAAAAATAAGTATCGCGTTTTACATCTGCAGAATAAAACGCATTAAATCATGATTTCTTTTTTAATTAAAAATATTAAATATTGTACAAGAATCTTATTTACTTTATTATTACCATTATTAGAAATCGTACACTGAAAAATTTATAATATTAAAGATTTTCGTGATTGACCGTAGAGTGTGTTTTTTAATCAAATATAAGAAAGGTGACTTTCCTCCAAGTACTACACTAATCGTCCCTTTTACAAGTAATCGTACGATTTTAAAAATTTTAACGTTGTGAAGCCATGGACAATTCTAGACCAAATATTACAATTCATAGACATTCTTAAAATATAAGTTTTTAAAAAGAGAAGCTTTAGAAAGAAATCTCTCGACGAAGAAAGTTAATATATTAGTGAAGAAATGATCCAGTATTTCTTCTTTAACGGATTATATATGTATGTATGTATGAGTATATGTATGAGTGAAGGTAACAGTTATATTAGGAAAGTTTTTATAATAACTAAAAACCTTCGAATTTTTAAATCAGATTCATCACCACTAATTTTAGATGGAAATCTATTTAATTTATTTTCTACGATTAACTAAACTGAAAATTTTTATATAAAATTTCTCGTAGAAATTTCCCGAGAAAAAAAAGGGAGGCTTGACAGCTATGTATGCTACATTAAATTCTTTGCTAATATGACGAAATAAACTTATCAAGCGTATACAGTTGACTTATTTGGCGTGTTTATTTTGAGTATAAAATTATTTACTCTTTGCATAAATAATAAAAAAAAGATTCTCCCTTTTCGGGCTCCTTTCAGGAGCTCTTTAAATCTCGGGTTTTTGCGGACTTCTTTTCAGCCGCTAGTAATTGTATTTTTATTTGACATTTTTTTTTTTTTTTTTTTAATAACCTATAAATCGCATATCATCCCAGAAAATTTATATCTTTTATTCCATAAAATTTTTAACATCAATACCAGGTAAAAGCAAATGCTTAATATTGTATATATTTGATGCCTATAATTATGTACGTAATTTTTTTTCTCTGTTCCCTGAAATTAAGCTTTCCCATTTTTCTTGAGGTTATTTTGTTATTATTTGTTCGTTTAGAATAGTTTAAAATCTTTAGAAGTTCTTGTTATGTTTTGGTGGTTTGTATTCTAAATAGAATTGTTTTAAAGTAAGTATTATTCTTGTTTTCATATCTATATTTTGATTTTACTGGTTAAATTATTTATATCATTTTTATAATATTAATAGATATTTTTATTTTAATTTTTTTTTAGTAATCTATTTAGGCTCTTGTGGATTATTGTGGCAATTTAATCATCTGTTCATTTTCTACTCTACTTCTTGTTCTTTTTGTTCTTATATACCTATACCTACATCTACCTATCTATACATTAGAAAGGAGAAGTAAAGTTTAATTAACTAATATTTCGTTTATTGAAAAAAAAAAAAAAAAAAAAAAAGTTAGGAGCTTTTCCTTCGGTGTTTACAGAAAAAATATTTATAAATACAGTGTTATTTCAATGAATATTTTTTGTGCACCAATTTCGATATAATAAAACGTTTGATTCTAATAAAAGATAAAAGTAGCATTATAATTCTTTCCTATGATTGAATTGTTTTCTGAAATCTTCCAATTTCATTAATAATTGAGTGACATTAGAAGTGACCTCGGTATTTACTTTGGTTATAATCATGGTAAACCAAGGTTCATTTTAGAATGGGAACCACAGTAAAAAATATATTTACGTTTAAACACAAAAAATCTATTCCACTAGCTAGTGGATCCCTAAAACGTCTGATTCTCACAGGATGTATTTCTGTCAGATCGGTATTCAGAATGAATAGTCTCTCGATTAACTTCTGATTATCTGGCATGCATCCAAAGAAATAAGATTCGTCAATCAAAAGTATCGCATAATTGAATGTTGTATTAATCAAAAGTCATAGTTGATACATTTATGTACGTCAGATTTGTATCTAGGATTCACAATCACTCGAGCAGATCCCCATTTTCTGACATCCTACTGCAATATTAGAGTCTGTTAACCGAATGCACAGCATATTAATGTCTAAGTCGAAAAACCTAAAGAAGCTATATGTACATATACAGTCGGTAACAAAAGTGTCCGAACACTAGCAAAAATTCCTATGTGAAAAAAGTACACTTCATACGGTTTTGTTAAATAAATCCTTATCGAATCATGTTCTTACACTGACTAAGAACAGGATTCGACAAGGATTTATTTAACAAAACCGTATGAAGTGTACTTTTTTTGCATAGGAATTTTTGCTAGTGTTCGGACACTTTTGTTACCGACTGTACACGCATATATATAAAGGAATTTTGTCGGATGGTCATATATGTATAAGACTAAAGGACAAAAACCCTTTTTGTGCTTTTAATAGCATATTGAATTTGAAATGTAATTTAGGGAAGTATAAGTTTAGTATGATTGCAATAAAAATAGATACGATGTTTTTGATTAAGGAAAGCATGCTTATATGTATCATAATGACAAAACGTAAAACTTGAGATTTTGATAAGATGAAAAGATATAACAAAAAATAAATAAAAATAAATAAAATAAAAATAAACAAATATCATACAAAAATCAAAAGCTCAACATCAGATCGCTAAAGGTATTGCTACATTATTTTATGACTACTTAAATATCAGAAGTTTTATCACGGTGAACGACTTAGGTTTAAAATGTTTTCGCTGTATAAGCTCTATCCACCTTAACGTAAAATTCAAAATAATTACAAATCAACAGACGTTAACGAAGAAGCAATTTTAAAAATCCAAGCGAGAAACACATATGGTATAACATACAGTGAAAAATATTTTTAATAAATTACGGAATTTTGCGCGAAAGTATGATTTTTCAAGACATGAAATTGAAAGTGATAACTGTTAACAATGACAGAATTGAAAATGTTAAGAAAATATTTTGACATTTAGTTGTGAATTTACATACATTAATCATACAGCAGGAAGTTTTAAAATGAAAAAATATATATTAGAGCTGACAGACCTTATTTCATACCACTATTTCTGAAAAGTTTTTCACGTTATTTAACCGCAATATTTTTGATAATAGATAATAATAATAATAAAAAAAAAAAATCCAGGATTAGTGGTATGAAATAATACGGACAGTTAGAAGCTCTATCATTTAAATTTTTATTGTTATTGTTTCTATTATTATTAAATTTTTATTTTTGTAAGGTATTCTTTTTTGAATAAATAAATTAATAAACAATGATCTGTATATGGGCAGGCAATTATAAAGTTTATCATTAGTAACGTATGAAACTTTTCGTTCAGTTCAGATCATAATTATTTTGTTTCGTTTAATACGTATATTTTATTCATATACTCGCATTTTTAAGTAATGTGAAATAATATTTTATGTATAGTTTAATATGCCCATGTTTTTTTATTTGTTTAACTTTGATTGAGTTGATTTTAATTATACTTAAAAATATTTATTAGTATTTGTATTTTTTAATGCCATTTCCTTGTGATTAAAAATTCAGGATATTTTAATATTTCAGGATTTTCTTTCCTAGTGCGAGCAAGCAAATTAAATTAGAATAACATGCCAACAATTTTGGATTAGCTCTTACTGTTTAACACTAGCATTATTAAACTTATTCTTAATAAAAAAAAAATAATAATAATAACTATTCATTCAAATTTTACATTTCCCGATATTTTTAAATACTAAATTTAAAAGTGGAATAAAGAAAAGATTTATTATTAAACAATGCAAATAGTTGTTTTATTTATAAGTATTTATTGATGATTACAGTTTCTCAACACTAACATATTTTTAATCGTGATAGAGACTTTGATTGAAAAAAAGAAAAAAAGAAAGAAAAGAAAAAGAAAATGAATGAAGGAATGAAGGAATGAAGGAAATAGAAAAGAGAGAATTTTTTAGAAGTAACCCCTTCCCGTTTCTCCATGCATTCATTACATGAAAATCGAAAAAAGTCTTTGTTATCTTTTTTAAAGATATATATTGTTACGTAGAATTAAACCTATTTTCTGCGACAAATGTTCCGTTGCAGTAAAAGTAGATTTACAGTCAAAGTAGAAACAAATGAAAGTCCATTCATCTCCATTAGGGCCGGGCTAAACGACAATATTGACAAGTTCGTGCGAAATATATACATATATTGCATATTTGAATATATATAATATTGTATAGTTAAATATGTTAATACACTGACATATTAAAAAAAGATTCAACTGTCACATCTCTCATTTTCACTCGCCATCTTGTTTTAACACATCTTTAGATGTTATAGATATCAGCTATAGCTGATATTTTTTATTTGTATCCCATCAAAATTAGCAAAAAAATTACAGAAAATTTTGATATGGCTATTATGAATAAAATATGGAATGATAAACTTAGAAAAATAATTTTATTGTTAGAAAAAAAAAAAAGTTTGTACATGTAATAATTGATATTTTCTAATTTTACATATTAAAAAAAATAATTTTTAACTGATTAAAAAACTCTATTTAATTTAAATTTATCAATATTTCATCAAAATTGCTGGTTGGTTGTCTGGGCTAAGCCCAATTTCCAATGTTAGGATCCTAGGCCTAAACAGAACGCCCAACGTGGATTATTTCAAAGGTTTTCTAGCTCGTATTCACACGAGTTTCGAAAAAAAAAAAAAAAAAAAAATCGAGGAAACTATGGAAGGCGAGGCCAACAACCATGACATGGGATCGAATCCGGCAATTCCTGTCTTCAAGCTTTGGAAGCGAAATATCTCGGTCAGATTTTAACAAGTACCTTTGTTCATAGCATTACATTATAAGGGTTACGTAGGAACATATTTACAATTCAAAATGTCTACAAAAAATCTGCAGATATTTTTCAGATCCAACTTTATCTTTTTGCTTAACTTATAATATTCAAAATATCTGCGTCAATTAAATCTTCTTTATGTTTCCAAAACGTCTTTAAAGATTTTGCAAAATATTTTGAAGATAAATCTAAATTTTCTTCAGATAACTGAAGAATATCTCTAGAAAATGACATTTTCTTAAGATTTTCGTAAGATTATTTTTAGTGGGATTTTAGGAAAGCGAATATGAACATATATTTTGAAATTTTAATACTAATTTAAAATAGTAGGAATGGTACTCGTCAATTTTACTTTTATTAACTAATGAAACTGACACATTGATGGAAGTGTAATGAAATAATCTAAATGTTGCATAACGTGATTTTTTTTTTTTTTCGACCCTTGGTTTGTATAGCGTGGAAACATGAAAGAATAAAAACTATTTAAATCGCATAACGTTTTGTCTAATTAAATAAATGAATTGAATAAAAATAAAATAAATGAAAAACAATAACTTCGTCTTTTATCACAAACCATTCGCAACAATATTACAACATCAATGATATTAACATTCAAAATATAGCTCCTCTTTGATTTATTAAGAAATCTTTATTATCCATCATGGCTCATTGAGAAGAAAAGTTCTAAAAACCCTTATTTTTCAAGTAATAACATCCACTTTAAACTCAAATTTTGGTTTCAATTCTTGGAATGAGTTTGTGAAAAGGCATCATGCATTTATTTTTAATTTTCATGGCATTAAAAGCATGAAAATTCAAAGGTGTTGATGTCATGGATGATTATGTTTGTAAAGGGGATGATGATTTATTTCCCAAACTTTCATGGTATTAATCTGAAAAGATTTCATCTGTAATAAGAAATGAATCATCTCCTGAATGCATCCTGTTTTCCTGTTATATTCCTATATATATCTTATTTTATCCTTTAAAAAAAATTATAAAATAAGGGCCAATAATTTGATATTATGTTGGTATAAGGATATGCACGGGCTCAGACTTTTTTTCTTTTCCTTTCAAAAAAAAAATTTTTTTTTCGGCCGGACCGTTTTGGCAGGAATTTTTTTCGTTCAATTTGTTCATTAATTATATGAAGAAAACCAATGATAAAACGATTCATTTTTCATTTATTTTGCACAATTTTATATGCTCGGGAAACTGAAGCAGTTAGTGCTGTACGATGATTGATAAATCTCACAAAGTTCTCGATGCTGTCGGCGAGTGAATTGTATACCAAGGACTTCTACTTCTATATAGCTCTAGAAAAAGTACTCATTACAGTATTCTCAATGGAGAATATGATTGAAATTGCAACATCCTCGATTACATTTCAGATTACCTTGCCTATGTAATCCTCACTGGTCTAAGTACCTAAACACCTGTGTACCAACAAAAATATGATACCTATTACTATGTGCTTTGTATTTACAAAAATAATAATTTATTAACAATAGTTATTCACACACTTAATACATCAATGATGCAGAATAAATCTTAAAGCCAAAAATAAATAAATAAATAAATAAAATAAAATAAATTTATAAATAAAAGTAAATAATAATAATAGACAGTTACATATTAAATAAAAATGCTAATTCATTCAATTAAGATGTAGTATTTAATTTAAAACTACAGAATAAGTTTAAAAAAAAAAAAAGAAAGAAAAGAAAAAGAAAAGAAACACTCGTTGCATTAACAATTTATCTTTGCTCAAATGAAACTTGAATTTGAAAAATATTGATTCTCTTTGGTTAGTGAATCACTTTAATAATTCTTTTCGAGTTAAAATAGATGCATAAAATATTATTTAAAAATTTTAATTATTCTGAATTAGCTTGTACTGCCAGGTCGTGGACCAACTTTACTTTTATCCCAGAATTTGCTTTTACTTGCATAATAATAATAATAATAATAATAATAATAATAATAATTCACTATGATATGCAAACACCAGGAAGGTAGACTTGAATTAATCAATAAAATATATATACAGGGTCATCGTAATTAAACTTGACCTATTCAGAGCCCTCTGTAGCTGTACCTAATATCCAGATTGAATCTAAAATTTGTACCTAGACAATTTAAAGGATACACTAAAGGCATCTTTCAAAATAAATAAATAAATGAATGAATGAAGCAGTTCGGAGGCTCATTTCATCGAAATACAAACAGACAACAATTTTCAACACAGACATCTTTAATTGTTACAGACTTATTAGTTACAAACTGTTTACATATCGTTCAGTATGGGCCCCGACATTGAGTACTAAAATGTAAAACAGATGATTAGTGTGATCATCAGCTGATTGTCAGTCTGTCTGCGCATGCAACGTTATACGGTCCTTCACTTACTTATACTTTTTGTACTGTAATAATGCCTCAAAGTGTAAAAGTAGCAGTTTTAACTATTATTATGCTTGAACATGTTAAAATAGACCACAGTTATTTATTACAAATCTTTTCAAGCGTTCTGATCGTAATTTGTCAAACAGCGGAATTTTAATATTTATTTATATATATATTTATTATTATTATTTATTATTATTATTTATTTATTTATTTATTGAAAATGTATCCATTAAAATCTCTACCTACAAATTTTTGACTCAATCTTCATTTTAGTTATATTCACCCTGTATATATTACATATTCTCCTTTTTCGAATTGTTCATACTCTCCAAGTGATATCATTTCATTTTGTGCAATGTTTGAAAAGGTATTCATAATATATATATGTATGTGTGTGCGTGTGTGTGTATAAATGCATGATTTCTGTATTTTATTTAATAAACTCAAAAAGTTACAACAAAATAACTATAACAGACATCTGGAAATTGATAGAATATTTGTCTTAGTGAAATTGGTTAAATTGAAATTGCTAATTATCATTGCTATTTTATTAAAGAAATAGAGGGATATTGATAAATATTTTGTGTAAAATAGTTGTTTGTTTAAAGTTTATAATAAAAATACTTTTTAAGAAATTTGAAGAAAACTTAATATTAATTATTTTTTATCTTCAAATAAGAATATTTTCAAGATTGGAAACTGACTCTTCCAATTTAATATGTATATATATACACTATATCTTTACGGATGAAATAGATAAATTTTCCGTATTACAATATACGTAAACGCTTACCGTTATAATAATATAAGTTGATATAAATTAATAGTTAATTTTTTTTCAGTGTATGTTTAACGTATATATATTGTTGCGTACTTGGGGATTCGTGAGTTGTCCGAGAATGAAAGGCCAAACGTACAAAAATTCAGTAATTTATTCACAGAAAGTTCCAGAAAAATACAGGTCTATAAACCAAGTATCAGCTTCAATTCGACCAGTAAACACAGCTTAAACAACAGCTGTCAATAGCAAATCCACAGTACAAACTGTATAGCAATAACACTTAAAGCAAGTCTCTTTCGAAGAGGCTCAATGCAAGCTGACCGACTCTGATCACAGACTGAACTGAACTGCCTTGGCGAGAAAGCGCTTCTTATATACTGTTCCATGGAACCCAGATTTTTCGAGAAAACTCTAGAAAGTGGTCAACCAATCAACTTACAGCTTCCATATTTGGTATATCCCTAATAAGGATTTTCTCGCCAAGGTCGCCAAAAAAGTCGCCAAGGTGGGAAAAAGTCGCCAAATTTGGCGCCAAATCCATTACCTGCCTTATTGGGACTTTTTAATGCGTTTTTAAGGGAAATTAAGGCTATTTCAACGCTAAAACGACTAGAAATGCACAAAATTAGCACTTTATCAACTTACTAAGCCTCTTTGAAAGAATTTGTACAAAAATAAACACAATTATTTACAATTTTGTAACACTGCCCCCCTCCCAAGGACTGCACGTCCCGGGCAGTGCAACCCTTGGTCAAGAGGAGAAACTAAACAAATTTACACAATCTAAAATACAAGAACTAAGTTGCATATAACGACAAAATACAAACAGAAATCAAGTGAGAAATATTTACAAAATTCACAAATATGTACAAGTATTTATATACAAATATTTACATTACGCATGCGCACATTTTACCAGTATTTACATTTTAAATTTTAATATTACCGTTAATTGCGGTACTTGGCTAGCCTGTTATAGTGCACCACCTTCGGTTTTGATGAAGGTGTTTTAGTGATCCGCACCACTACATCATTCAGCCTTTTTGAGACTGTGTATGGTCCGTCCCAGTTGCACTGTAACTTGGGAGAGAGTCCGTTGCGTCGAACAGGATTCCACAACCAGACCTTCTCTCCTTCCTGGAACTCATGTTGCGTAGCCTTTAGATCGTACCTTGTCTTCATTTTCTCCGTTGCAATGTGAATTCGCTCCCGAGCAAAGTTGTGTACGTCCTCAAATCGTGCCTGGAGATCTTGGATGTACTCATCGAGCGATGAAGGCGCATCGGGTGGACAACCAAACAGGGGATCACAAGGGAGACGAAGTTCACGTCCAAAGAGCATCTGGACTGGAGTATAGCCGGTGGTTTCATGGACAGCACTTCGATAAGCCAGCAGGAACAATGGCAACTTCAAGTCCCAATCTTGCTGGTTCCTTGATACTAGAAGAGAGAGGTTATTCAGGATGGTACGATTGAACCTCTCGACCATGCCGTCCGACTGGGGATGTAAGGGTGTTGTCCGAGTTTTGTCTATGCCGAGTAGTTGACACAGTCCTTTGAAAACATCAGAGGTAAAGTTCCTACCTTGGTCGGTATGAAGTTGTAGGGGAGTGCCGTATCTTGACACCCATTGCTGCACTAGGACCTCTGCGACTGTGCATGCCTCTTGATTGGGAATGGGATATGCCTCAGGCCACTTGGTGAAATAGTCCATCACGACGAGGATGTATTTATTTCCTCTGGAGGTCCGTGGCAAAGGACCCAAGATGTCGATTGCAATCCGTTCAAATGGTGCTCCCACGTTATACCGTTGCAGTCTTCCTCGACTTCGTTTCTGCGGGCCTTTACGTGCTGCACAAGCGTCACAGGATTTACACCATTTCTCCACATCCTCCTTTGCCTTGCACCAGTAGAAGCGCTCCCGAACTTTCTGCAGAGTCTTCATTACCCCAAAATGGCCTCCGGTAGAGCTACTATGCAGTTGTTCTAAAACATCTGGAATTTTTTATCTTGGTAATACAATCTGCCATCTGAAGCTTTTCCCTTCATCAGATTCCCACTTTCTGTATAATACGCCGTTTCTGATATGAAGAGAGTCCCAAAGTGCCCAATAACTTTTCGTAATGGGACTAAATCTGGAAATGTCCTGCCAGGTAGGTCTGTTGCTGGTCGTCTTCTTCAGTTGTAATATAGGCTTTATGTCAGGATCTTCCATCTGGGCTTTTCTAAATTCTTCGTCACTCCATGGGTCGGGATCTTGTTCTGATGGTGTTGCGACAGTAACTTGGCGAACAACTGGCTTTATTCTTTGGTGTTTATCCTCGGCTTTAGAGATGTATTTATGATCTTCAGATGGAGGCTTCCGCAAGAATGCATCTGAATTTTCTCGAAGAGCTCCTTCTGGGTGGCATACTTCAGAGACATTCTTGGTTGCTTCACTAGGTGTTCTTACTGGGCAGCTTCGTTTGATATGCCCGTCTTTTCCACAGCCCCAGCATTTAGTTGTTGGAGTCTTCCCTTCTTTCTTACTCTCAAGAATGCGTAGTCTTCTATTAATTTCTGCAATCATTTCCTGAATCTCTTTAAGATCATCTTGAGAGCCGTTCACTTTGTGTGCTGTGCTGTTCTGACGATGTTTACAGGAGGCTTGTTGGGCAGTCTCGAGCTTTAGGGCATACACCAAGGCTGACTCCACATCCTTCACGCCGGAGAATCTGAGGGCTTTTTGAATTTTTGGATCTCCGACAGCATCAATGAAATATTCTAGGGCCAGATCATCGCGTGTTTCCGGATGACAGTCTGAGAAAGCCAAATGTGAAAGCCTCTGGATGTTTGATGCCAGTTCTTGTAAGCTTTCCCCTGGTCTCTGACGACGGGACCTTAGCTGGAGTCGACTATATTCTTTGGACCATTTCGCTCCAAAACGTAGCTCTAGTGCTCTGGTTAAAGCTTCGAAGTCATATCGCTGTTCCTTCGAAAGGGTCTCCAGAATATCTGCGGCTTCGCCCCGCAATGACCCTACCAGATGAACCGTCTTTGCAACAGAGTCCCAGCCGTTAGCTTCAGCTACGATGGAAAACTGCGTCTTATATACATGCCAGGAGGAACTGCCGTCGTAGGTGGATAGCTTAATAAATTCCTGATTCTGGATTCTTTTATCTCTCTTTTTAGTTTCCTGAGGCATGGTTAGATGCCAGTTTCCTGGCATCTAACTTTTCTTCGAGATTCCGAATCTTGCTCTGCAGTTCATTCCGTATTACTTCTCTGTTCCACTCTTCTTTCATTTTTCTTTCAAGATCTTCCTCCATTCTCTTAAACTTGCTTTCTATCTCTGAAAACCTTCCTTTCAGCTCTTGATCAAAGTTTTCTTTAAATTTCTCCTCTACACTCCGTTCTATCCTCGTAACACTCTCTTCAACCTTCATAACATTTTCTTCTATCTTCATAGCTTTCTCTTCAAAACTTTCTTATGTTTTCAAAACTTTCTCTTCAAAATTTTCTTCTATCTTTATAACTTTCTCTTCTATTCCATCCATTCTATTTTCCATCACCGTTAATTTACCCTCGATTGATTCTTTCACCGTTGAAAGCTCTCTCTTCATTTCATCTTGATTAGATTTAATTTCTTCCTGAACTTCACCCAAACTGCTTTTCATTTCCTTCATTTCTTCAGTCAAACCGTCTTTCAACTCTCTTTGTCCTTCTTTCATTTCTCTTTGTCCTGTTTCTATTGTCTCTATCAATCCGGTTTCCATCTTTTCCTGTCCGGCTTTCATTTCCTCTATCAATCCAGATCTTAACTCATTCATCTGAGCAGTGAGTCCTTCTAGAAATTTCTTCATCTCTTGTTCCATAGCTCTCGTTATCACCATTCACAGACAACCCCACTCCTGACACCAGAAATGTTGCGTACTTCGGGGTTCGTGAGTTGTCCGAGAATGAAAGGCCAAACGTACAAAAATTCAGTAATTTATTCACAGAAAGTTCCAGAAAAATACAGGTCTATAAACCAAGTATCAGCTTCAATTCGACCAGTAAACACAGCTTAAACAACAGCTGTCAATAGCAAATCCACAGTACAAACTGTATAGCAATAACACTTAAAGCAAGTCTCTTTCGAAGAGGCTCAATGCAAGCTGACCGACTCTGATCACAGACTGAACTGAACTGCCTTGGCGAGAAAGCGCTTCTTATATACTGTTCCATGGAACCCAGATTTTTCGAGAAAACTCTAGAAAGTGGTCAACCAATCAACTTACAGCTTCCATATTTGGTATATCCCTAATAAGGATTTTCTCGCCAAGGTCGCCAAAAAAATTGCCAAGGTGGGAAAAAGTCGCCAAATTTGACGCCAAATCCATTACCTGCCTTATTGGGACAATTTAATGCGTTTTTAAGGGAAATTAAGGCTATTTCAACGCTAAAACGACTAGAAATGCACAAAATTAGCACTTTATCAACTTATTAAGCCTCTTTGAAAGAATTTGTACAAAAACACAATTATTTACAATTTTGTAACAATATATATATATATATTACACCGATTACTGAATTATTGCCAATTTCATATAAATTTAAATATTAACCATATATTTCTTAAGATAAGTGTAAAATCCATGTTAATTCTTGTTAAAACTTGTCAGATTAAGTTTTTAATCTATCAAAAATATCATAATAAATTTTTGGTACTATTTTTAACCGACTTCAAAAAAAGAAGGAAGGTTCTCAATTCAAACCGTATGTTTTTTTTATGTTTGTTAGCTCATAACTTCTGAACGGATGCTCCGATTTTGATACTTTTTGTTTTGTTGAAAAGGTCTTGGTCTACAATAGGTCCCATTGTAATATCTTTACGATCTAAAGAAAATACAGGGTGCCCAAAAAATCAGTCCCAACTCTTTTAACTGCTAAACGGCTGCAGCTATAGTGATAAAAATGGTATGTAAGTATAGCAAAGTGGCCATGCTGTACAAGGTTAAACCGCTTGCAGCGCCACCTGGTGGAAAATAGCGGAGTTAGTGCTCCTATCTCGAAAACGCTTCTAAAGAAAAAGTGAATTACAAAGCTGAAGAGTATCACCGATTTAGTACAAAAAGATAGTTCAGACATTCATACTAACGTTCCTATCTCGGAAATGGTTCAAGACAGGGGGAAAAAGTGAATTATAAAATTGCAGAGCATCATCGATTTAGTACAAAAAGATAGTTTTGACATTGATGCTAAAAATACAAGGCTAAAAACGTGCATTTTTTTTGTTCGCAATTTCTTACACTATACATACTTGAGCTACATTGCTCACGTTGTAGCGTAGCTGGTGAGACATACGCTATATAGTTCAAAATACGGTTACTTGATACTTTTTGGTTTGTTGTAGAGATCTTGGTCTGAAGTAGGTCCCATTATAACTTCGTTACAATCTAAAGGAAATAAAGCGCCATCTGGTGAAAAACAGCGGAATTAGCGCTCCTATCCCAAAAACGGTTCAAGATGGGAGAAAAGTTAATTACGAAGTTGTAGAGCATCTTCGATTTACTACGAAAAGACAGTTTTTAGACATTATTGCTAAAAATAGAACGCTTAAAACGTGCAGTTGTTTGTTCGCAATTTCCTACATTGTGCACACTTGAACTACGTTGCATTTTTTTGCAGCGTAGCGGATGACACGTATACTCTGTGGTTCAAAGTACTGTTACTGTAAGCGGTCACATCGATTAGCGCAAAGTCGTTTTCAACCAACTTCAGAAAGGAGGGTGTTCTTAATTCAATATGTGTGTTGTTGTTGTTGGTGTTTGTAAGCTTATAACTTCGTAAGAGATGCTCTAATTAACCGACTTCAAAAAGGAGCAGGTTCTCAATTCAAAGCATATGTTTTTTTGTTTTTGTTTTTGTTTGTTAGCTCATAACTTCTGAACAGATGATCCGATTTTGATACTTTGTAAAGGTCTTGGTCTGAAATAAATCCCATTGTAAGATCTTTACGATCAAAAGAAAATACAGGGTGCCCAAAAAAGTCAGTCCCGACTCTTTTAACTGCAGAACAGCTGCAGCTATAGTTATAAAAGTGGTATGTAGGTATAGTAAAGTGGACATGTGCTACGCGATTCAACCGTCTAAAGCGCCACGTGGTGGAAAAGAGTGGAGTTAGCGATCCTATCTCGGAAACGTTTCAAGACAGGGGAAAAAAGTGAATTATAAAATTGCAGAGCATCATCGATGTAGTACGCAAAGATAGTTTAGACATTAATGCTAAAAACAGAACGCTTAAAACGTGCATTTGTTTGTTCACAATTTCCTATTTTGTGCACACTTGAACTATATTGCATATGTTGTAGCGTAGCGGGTGACATTTATGCTATGTAAAATTCAAAGTATGGTTGTAAGCGGTCACATCGATTAACGCATGAACGTTTTAAACCGACTTCATAAAGGAAGAGGTTCTCAATGCAAACCATGTTTCTCGTTGTTGTTGTTTAAATTTGTTAGCTTATAATTTCGTAAGAGATGATTTAATTTTAATACTTTTTTTGTTGTCGTAATGATCTTGGCCTGAAATAGGTTTCATTACAATTTAATTAAGATATAAACAAATTACAGGATACTCACCAAAGTCTCTTCTCACTCTAAATGCTGAACGCATGCAACTACACTGGTTTAAAGCAATATGTAAGTATCGATGTTGAAACTTCTGTCCGTCAGCTGCAATGCATATTTTGCTCTTTGTTTGAACTTTACGCTGCGCAATTCTTAGCGCAGCGCGTGACACGTATTCACTGTAAAGTTCAATATATATGCCTAACAGAATTTTCGGTTACGATTACAGCGTATCCGTCCTTTACATTTCTAAAGACTTTTTAATTTAACGTATGTTCGTTCAATAGATAGTTTTTTGCTTACATCGGATAAAGGCAAGAAAATTAGCACAACTTAAAAATGCTGCATTTGAGAAAAATCAACTTGACTATAATAAAAGTGGCACAACTGTCTCTCGAGTGGATAACTTTCTAGATGGAGATGTAACTGTTTTGTTCACATTGGGTGCATTTCATGTATTTTTCAGTGACATAAACCATTTTTTGAGTAATATCAGTTTTCTTGGAACTTGTGATTTGTGAAACTTCCGTCGAACGTCTTCTGATGCTCTGCTATACAAATAAGTTTTCACTGAAAAGAGAAAAATAAAATCTTTTTGTAAAAAAAATAGAACCGACTCCAAAAAGGAACTACTATTCAAACAACTGAAAATGAAAGAAAATTGGCAGAAAATGGAACTGTAAATTGCGCCTAAAAGTATTAAATAATTTCCTTCGCCAAACAACCTATAACACTACAATTAATCATAACTTTTGAAGTCGGCGCAAAATTAAATAAAAATTAATACCTTTATTCAATACAAAAATCAAATCCTATTCAAAATACACATCTCAAATTGTTACCTGCAAAACGCAATCGAGAACTAATTTGATTCAAGAAAACAAATAAGATTTCGTAAGCAGCAAAAGTTAGCGAAGATGCTGGTATCTGACGTCCTTGGTGAAAGAAAAATTGCAAAATTATCTGGCAAACATTTTTAATTTCTTTGGGATATCATGATTATTTTGATAAGGTATATCAAGAGAGAAATCAAGAATATGAAACAACATATCGTACAATATATATAATATCTTGCGTGTATATTTTTGCCTTACGTTTTGATCACCAAATCCAAAAGCCATCAAGTTATCAAAGTTATACCAAATTTGGAAAGGAAACTCTAACTTCGTAGAAACATAAATACCGCATTGTAAAGAATGTTCACTGTTTTATGTAGATGATACTAATGGACCAATTGTATACAGTGATAAAATAATAAAGGAAACATGAAAATGGATCATTCGAAACTACAGCATTCGTTGCTACCGATCTAAAGACAAACCTTTAAAAACTAATTAAATTTTATTTAATTTTGCGCCGACTTCAAAAGTTATGATTAATTGTAGTGTTATAGGTTGTTTGGCGAAGGAAATTATTTAATACTTTTAGGCGCAATTTACAGTTCCATTTTCTGCCAATTTTCTTTCATTTTCAGTTGTTTGAATAGTAGTTCCTTTTTGGAGTCGGTTCTATTTTTTTTACAAAAGATTTTATAATCTTAAATATAATTCATGATTTAAAAAAAAAAAAAAAAAAAAAAAAAAAAAAAAAGAGTTCTTTTCCATGTTTTGTGAACTACTGTCTTTTTTATCTTTTGCGCATGTCTATAGAAGAGCTTGTTCATAATTTAATACAATGACAAATAAACATATTTAGAAGTTTTTAAAAAATAATTGATTTCATTTATTTATTTTATATTGCTTGAAGTAGAAACGGGTTTTCTTTCTTTCTTTCTTTCTTTTTTTCTTTTCTCTTTCTCTTTCTTTTATTTCTTTTTTTAACAATGTAGACTTATTGCTGAATATTTTTTTACACCGATTATTGAATTATTGTCAGTTTGACATAAATTAAAATATTAACCATATGCTTCTCATTTATAAAATAGTGTAAAATCCTGGAAGTTTCTATGTTACATTTTTATACCAAAAGATTATATGTTAATTCCTATTATAATATGTTAAAACGTCTCAGGTTAAATTTTTATCCTATGAAAAATTCCCAAATACAATTATAATAATTTTTTGGTACTATTATAATAATAAATATAATTTATGGTAAAAAATTACCTTTTCCATGTTTTGTAAATAGTAATTTTCATCTTTTTGCGCTTGTCAATAAAAAGGCTTGTTCGAAATTTAATCCAATGTCAAATAAACAAGCTTTTCAGCCTTAAAAAATTAAAAATTTAAATTATATATTTTTTTGTATTGCTTAGAATAGAAACGATTTTTTTTAAATTGTGTAGATTTAATATTAAATACTTTTTTTAAACAGATTTTAAAAGACCACAAGATCTTTTTATTGTACCATAAAATGCAGTTACTGACCAAATTATTAGATTTTTATTTATTTATTTATTTATTTATTACATTTTTGCTATTTTCTAAGAAAAAAAAAATACAGGCCGAAATAGCCTTGAATATCAAGCATGTAAAGAACATTTATAAACTCACACTTTTCAGCATCTATTTTGTCTCGAGTGCAATTAGAGGACCAAGTACAAATTGATAAAAATCCCAAATACTTTGAATTACCCTGTATCATAAAAAAACTACAAATGCCTTGTAAACCTAACACATAATTTCATTTACCGTTTACAATATTTAAAAATACTTTTTTTTTTTTGGGGGGGGGGGAGGGGGGGTCGCTAGAGGAGAACAGATAGATTCTTTTTCGAAAGTTATTAAATTTTTTGGCAAGTTGTTTTGCTTATAACAAGAATGTGTGAGGTTGAGACGTCAGAACGTCACCACAGTTGTTTTAATTAAGCTGGATCCAGCAAAGTAGGAAGTGGGGACGGTTAAAATCACTCCGTCGCCAGTGACTCGGTGAAGGTTGAGGTCGAGCTAGTTTTGTGTCGGCAGGGTGCTGCATTAAAAGACTTAGATTTTGAATATTAGTTAAATTAGAAGTGATTTTTAAAAGTACGGATTGAAATGTAGTGAAAGGAGGGTGTAGGAAGAAGTATAAAAATAGAGATGGTTTTAGTAGATAGTGTGGATGTTGGAGGATATTATAGTGGTTATGATGAATCTTAGTTTGACGGATTGAGAATTAGAGTAGTGGAGATTTAGTGGCGTGAAGTTAAGTAGTGTTGAGTGTTGGTGAGTGTCTACTAGTTTTCGGAAAGTTCAAGCTGGGTCAGAAGGGAATCCTCTGTCCCATAGTGAAGCCGTAGTATTGGAGTACGAGTGCGACCATCTATACATCTTCGACTATCTGCTGTGGTGAGATATTTAAGATAATTAAATTGTTGATTTATATATTTTCGATTTAGTAATACGCTGACTGAGCTAAGATCTATTTTCCAGGCCGCCCTCCCATTAATCTGTTTCAATAAACTTTTATTGTTTGCTCAATTCAAGTCTCTGGTTTTCTTAGTAATCTAAGTATTTAAGTTAAGATGGAGTTTGCAGGAACGCAAACGCCACAAATGGATTCCAACAAAATTTTACAAATCGACAAAACATTATAGAAATATTATTTTGAAACATAAAATGCACATGTTTAGTTTTCGCTGAGATATAAGTTTCTGTTGTAAATAATTTTTTACTATGCATTCGTGAAAAATAGCTGTTATTAATTACAGAGCTTGAAAATAGATATATTGGGCAACTTATGCGAAAAGTTCATTTGAATACAGAAAAAAAATAAGCAAATTATTAGGAAAAGAATAAGCTAGATTTTAGATATTTTTCAGAGTTGAAATTTCGCAAGAGTTTTTACACATGCCACATGTTTAATTTGGAGATTTAATTATTTTTCTACATTACAAAAAATCTTTTTTATGGAAAAACCGTGATGAACTCACAGATCTTAATAAATAAATAAAATTATGTTAGAGTTGCAAGTCCATAAGGAGTCACAAAAGTGATTTTTGCAATGTGGCTGCAATAATTTTTACAATGTGATGAAGGCTATTACATCCAGTATTTTTTATTTATTTATTTATTTATTTTTTAGAAAGTAGAAAAATTTAAATTAAAAAAAGAAAAAAAAGTTTGATCAAATAATTTGACCAACCTCTGTACACAACTTGTAAGATATCTGATATCTACCCACGAATATATCAGATATCTTATCAGTTGTATCTGATAAGTCCATAAATGTGCTTAAAAAATAGTCGTAGCTATGATGAATCACTGACAGTAACCTATTACACGTTTGTGAGACTTATAGGTAAGGTTAACTGGCTATAAAGCTAAGATTTGTGGTTTGAACTTTACTGTAACAAATCAATCTGCTTCAGTATTCAACTAAATATAAACTAAAATAAAATGAAGATGCTCTATAGATCTGTCAGCAAAAGTAAAATGTTGAGGAATCAATTCGATCTTTTTTTTTTTTTTTTAAGGATTTGTTTCGGGGACGTAATAGGTTATCACAACGAAGAAAAAGTATAGGGTTAACAGGTTAATGTAAGAAGGTAAATCTGCGTTAACTGGTTTTATAGCAGTTGAAGAAACAATCAAAATGATTTAAAGTAGCTGTGTTTTACTTTTTTGTCCAGATTTGATGTTAATTTTAAATATATATAAAATAAATGTTGTTTATGTACGATTTCAAGAGTTTATTTTATTATTTATTTATTTATTTGTTGACATTAAAAAAAAAAATAAATAAATAAAAGCCTTGACATTTGTCTCAATTGTAGATTTCATCATACTTTGGTTTTAAATTTTTATTTAAAAAAATGTATAATCTGTGTTTAATATTTTAAGCATATTTACACTGTAGACTTATTGTCACATCAATATGAGCTATTTATTATTTTCATTCTTGAATAATTTATTTTCTTCATCAAATGCATTTCTCGACTACCGGAACAAATTGGTTTTACAATACACACACAAACATACAGACTAACACAAACACATATATACTTTTTTTTTTTTTTTTTTTTTTTTTTTTTTTTTTTAATAGATGGAGTTTTTTGATGATTTTTATTTCGATTTTTGAACACGTTTGATGAAATGCTTCATGACCAAGATACCAATTACAGATGTGACCGACTTCTGTATAATTATCTGCATTGCATTTTAATTCATTTTTTTTTTTCATTCGAAATTGACTTTTTTTTTCAAGCTTAAAGCGTTTTATTATTATTATTATTATTATTATTATTATTATTATTATTATTTTTTTTTTTTTTTTTTTTTTTTTAACGAATACTTCCAAAAGTTTCGCGCAGACAACTAATAAAAGAATTCTTCTTTACAGTGTGTACCATTACCAGAAGTGGTTGGCAGAGCCATATTTGCTATACTTTACTAGAGATTAAGAAATTTTTTAGTGGAGTTCATAGAAAAATTCGGAAATATTAGCATCTATAGAACAGATAAAGGTTTACTCTCTATAAACATTTTACTATTACTCAGAAAGAAAAAAATTAGTATGTCTGTTATTATTTAAGGATGATTTGACATAACATTGTACACTAATATTTTTTAAATATCTTTGTAAAAAATGCTGAATTTAATTTTCGAACTTAAGATATGCACGGAAAACAAATTAAATGCGAACAGCTAGGTTAGCTTTCCTTGTTCTAGTTAATTTATTAATTATACTAAATGGTTGTTTCACCCATAGAATCCTGTTTTTAACTTTTTAATTTTATAAGCTCGTTTAGATTTAATAGAGTTTGTACATATATATTTAATTGACGTATCCGGTAATGAGCAAAATGAATAAAATTTAGCTTTTGTAATGCAAAAGCATTGAAATTAAATAAAAAATTACAATTTACATTATCTTCCCAGCTTTTTGTTTATTTGTTAATAACACCAAGAAAATGTTAAATAATTTCTTTTTCTTTTTTAATTAATTTTTTTTTATTTTTTTTTTTACTAGGATAAATTCTTCTGCATGTGAGTTTATGAAAAATATTTAAATCTGATTCGTATCTTTAGTTAACACATCATCTCCTTTCGTTTCTGTACTCGCAGAATAAAGAAATATTACAAAAATTTCGTTTCGTTTTTTTATTCAATCTTTGGCAGAAGTGAAATATGGTTAGCGTGCAAAACTAGTGATGATAATCCTTGCTATTCCCATGATTTGTAAGCGAGAATCCCTTTAGAAAATCAATTTTCCTATAAATCGTTTTATTTCAAATGAAAAATTTCAGGCAAAATCTTCCCTATTTCATATCTCAAAAAGAAGAAAGTTGAAGGAAAGTTAAAATGTTTGCTTTTTTCCATTCATGGTTATTTAAAGGTGGGGCAAGTTTTACAGGCAAATTCGAAGCAGGAATGCAATTTGCATCATGAAAAACTCATTGGTTATATCCGCAAATGAAAGATAATTTTCATTAAATATATTTGTAACAATATATTTTATATGGTTTAATTCATATGATAATTTTAATTTGTACATAATCATTAAAACCCGTGTAATGGCACAAATTATAAAGATACTCCTACTCCTACTACTAATAATAATAATAGTAACAATAATCCACTTTAGCTGATAAACTCATTTTAAATAATAATATTAAGAAAAAATTGCTTTAGTATTTTTCTCATTTTATTTATGCAAAATCAGGGTAGCCTGTCGTCACTTTTATACTAACGAGACTAAGTTCACCTTTGTGCATTCATATATACATTTATAACCCATAGGTATGGTCTCACCTCCTGTAATACCTGAGCTTTAGTATTTAATCAAGGGTCCTAACCCGATCGTTACGTTCTAGCCTTCAAAGGTCTTTTTAGTGTTATTTATTTATTTTTTTTTTCTGTATGCGAGCTAATTCGGGGTTGTAGGGACCTAATGATGGACGTACTCGTTCCACTGAAACTAAACCTTTGACTCTAAATGTGGGTATGGCTTTGCTTCCGGGTGCAACAACATTTGGGTGATGAGCTATTGTAGTGAATGGCGTCCGTCATGTTGTCGATCTGTATCAAAGGTGAAGAGTTTTGGTTAAGGTATCATTCTGTGCTTTAGGCAATTAACATCCATCTTTACTGGCTAGTTTAATGGACCTCCCTGGAATTGATTTAGATTTATTAAAGTTAAAATTGTTCTGATACTTCCTGTTGTTTATCATTTAAAATGAGATATACACACACATATATATATATATATTAGTTAAGGGTTTGAGTATTAAACTGAGGGTTTTTTTTTTTTTTTTTTTTTTTTTCTTACTTGGGTGCGTCGATTTTTAAGTCCGTGTTTCTCAGACTTTATTTGTTTTGAACTGCATAATGAAATGATTGCTTTAAAAAAGTGCTGGTAAACACTAGTATTTAAATTAAATAACAAGGATTTGGAGTATATAAATATATATATACTGAAATTAACTGCATAAAAATATTTGTAACATATATCATTTAATGTAATTTTAAGTGTACTAGAAAAGTACACTAAGCGACAAAAGAAAAAAAAAAAAAAAAAAAAAAGCCGCACTGCAGAAAAAATGACTTATACCTTTTTTGTTTGTAATATCTTTAAAATTAATGTTTGAAACAAATAAAAATGTCGTGTTTGCATAATACCAAACGTATGAAATGATACCTATGTATATTTTAGATTTAATAATTCGCTTTATTGCACTGTACGAAATACTTTTTTAAAAATCTGCATAAAACTTTCTTTTTGAACATAATGCAATAACCATACACTTTGCATTCTGTTATGATTTATTATATGAAATGAACAAGTTATATTTTAATATATGAAATAAAACTATTTATTTCTTAGATCTAAGCAATTTTTTGTTAAAAATATGTATTTTGCATTGGGTTAATTCCACCTTTATATTGAATTACTGCATTAATGCGCAATGGCATAGTTTTATACAGTGTTTTAAAATAAATCTCAGAAATTTCAATGTGCCAAATATCACAAATTATTCTTTCTAGTTCTGGGAGAGTTATAGGCTGCAAATTTCGAATCCTCTCCCCTCTCCCCTCTCCCCTGCCTTTTTATAAACGAAACGTTTTCGAGCGGATCGCGATTTTGACTATTTCCATGTCTGGTAAAGAAGAAATTCTACTATCTCCTTTATGGTATTTAACTTAAAGTGAAAAAAGATATGATTACTTACAAAATTATAGGTTATCATGGGAATGTATAAGAAATTTTGACAATTTGAAGTGAATAAACTTATCACAGATGCCGTGTAGTAAGGTGCCTTATTATCTTCAAATGCTGTTTACGGAAATGTCTAAGATACCCCCAAAATAGTCGGTCAGGCACCACTTTTATGCAGATTGTGTTTTATTTCGAGTTAATTGATCCCTTGAGCATAAAAATTTTCCCGAATGTTTGAAAAGTTATGCACCTCCGTACCATAATGTACGGAGAATGTGTCACTGTTTTAAAAGTGTGATTTTCATTAAGTCGGTCATATTTTTGTTGTCAGATCTGCTTATTTTCTTTAGCTCAAAATAAGTTAAACTTGACTCATCAGAGAGAACCAGTTCAGCCCAATAATTAACTAATCATTTTTTAATTTTTTTAGCCATCTGAGGTCTTGCTTTCCTACTTCTCTTCACTAAGAATGGAATTTTTTCAAATTTTCTGTCATTTAAACCTGCTTTGTTTAATAGTTATCGTATTGTAGTTAAAGAAATTATGCTACTAAACACTTTTTCTGAAGCTCTTTTATGTTCTAAATGTAATACAAACCGATTTTATAAACAACGACTTTTTAACTTACGGTCATCTCGCTTGGATGAGCAGTGTGGCCACCTAAAACTAAATTTCCAGTTTAAACGGCCAAAAACTTTTCTATCTTGCTGAAAACCCTTTTACCAATATTTCGTTAACATTTAATTATTTTGCCATCTCACGTATTAAAATATTTTTTGATTTTCATTCAAAAATTAATACTTTTTGTGGCATCGTTAACTGCCTTATTCTTACCATTTTTGAAACAAATTCTAAAATTACAATTTTCCTGACAATTGCATTTTGTTTTTCACACTGGACTCAAAGCTGAAATGTATGTGGAGGACAACATAGTAAAATCTGTTCGAAAATTTGCTTTTTAAACGATAAAATTGGCGGTTGTAGAAGGCGAAAAGGAAAACATCCAAGTGCGGCTTTTTTTTTTTTGTCGCTTAGTGTATATTCGTTTGAATTAAAAAACTGACACTGGAAAACTTTGTTCGATAATATTTATATAACACTTTCGAAGAAGGCAATATTTTATTTATTTCATTTACTTATTTTTTATTTTTTTTAATTTTTGTTCAGTTATCTCATAAATAGTCTTAAACGAACATTTATAGTGTAAGGTTTTTAATTCAAACTGACAGAATTTCCCAGTAGAGATAATATATTTATGGAATGGTTGTAGTTACCAGATAATAGTACCTTTATAACAGAGAAACTTTAAAAATTGCTACAGTTATCCAATTACGGACGTATTTTTTCATTCTTAATAAATAAGGACTAAAAATAAAATATCAGTGATAATTTACTTTCTACAATTTTTAAAAACTTAAAAAAAATCGCCTTTAAAACAAAGGTTGTCTTCAGAAAATGGGGACATTTGGGCAACTGAGCCATGATAACGTACTCCAATTCAGCTAAAAAATTGTTTACTTGACTTTTTTACAGAACAAGATAGAAGAAATAATGAAATGCTCAAAATTATTTGGGAAAATATACTTTAGCAAGATTACGTGAGGTTACGTTGTAATCGTCAACCTCCTGCATCGACATGCTTGCAGTTGGAAATTCGTAAATGGTGAAACAAGAAAAACGATAATCGTAAAAATCAACATTTTATGTTATGTAAAGCTAGGGGAGTATGCGCACAATTCAAAAGACTAATATAAAAAATCTAAATATTAAGTTTTTGCTAAACTAGCCATTAATAATTTTGACTCCATTAACTTTTTTTTACCTCTTCATTGCTATTTTGTTTTTATGACTTAATTTAACGCAACAGCTTTAATAAAACCAAAAAAATTATTTTGCATAATTTGTCCTTGCAAGATTGTTATGACTGCACATATGGATAGGAGACATTGTTATTAATAATAACTGAAATTAAACTGTTAATTATAATAAATGCATTTAAATCCATAGTTGTCAAAATTTTAATTTATTCCAGAGCATTTTTAGGCCCGTCTTTGTTTCACACCACTTTATTTGCAGAATTATTTTCTCCAATATGTAACTACGATAAAAAAATTAAAAAAAAAGTGGAATGAAAAAAGGCGGGGCTGCATATGCTCCGGAATAAATTAAGATGTTGGCAACTCTGTTAAATGGCATTATTGTAAGGTTTTTGTAAACAAATGTTATTGTATAAAAACGAATATTGCAACCTAATGATTAAAGAATTAGAAAATCTTAAGAATTCTAAGAAATAATTAAAAAATGTTAAATAATAATAATAATAATAATAAATTACAAAAAACAACCCAATTAGGATTACAAAAGTAACATTAGGTTACTAGATAATACGTTTTACTTAATCCATTTTCATCTTCACATTTTCAATGTTTTCTTGTTTCACCAAAAGATAAATTCGAAAACTGGCGTACAATCAATAGAAAGAAATTAAAACTTCTTCACACACTATAAATTTTAAGTCAGCACAACCGGTTTCGAAAGGACGTAGCCTTTCTTCATCAGGTGCAAACACGTGCTACTGCTTTGGAGGCAAAAGCAAGACATCTTGCAAAAGCAAGTCTTGCTTTTGCCTCCAAGGCAGTAGCACGTGTTTGCACCTGATGAAGAAAGGCTACGTCCTTTCGAAACCGGTTGTGCTGACTTAAAATTTATTGTGTGTGATAGAAGTTTTAATTTCTTTCTACTGTTTTCTTACCAAATAGTCAGTCCGCAAACGATGTACTTGTAAACGTTGCAGATTTAGTGCAGCCACCTGCCACAAATAACACATTTAATCAAATCACTGTTCGAAGACATCTCCTGGTAGAGTTCCAGACATTCAATGCGCTCAAACTCATCTCCTTTATCCTGGCATTATAAATAAGCTGCGTAATCTCTCCTAACATAGATATTAATGGATATTAAAAATTAAAAATTCATAAATCATAATATTATTAATTAACTATAAATTTCGTAATATTTAGGCGAGTATATAAATAAATAATCTATTTAAATTGTTTACATTTGTTTTCACTTAAGACTATGTCAATAATATATCTGTAATTTTAAAAGTACATTTAAATTTACTTAAAAAAAAGGTTTACTTTAAAATGTATAAATTATATCATTTTAATCATGCATTTATACAATAATAATAATCTTGGCAATATTTCTAATTTGATGACAAAGTTAGAAGGATTTTTTTTTCTGACATTTGAGGTTTGTTGTTTATTGTCTAGTTATATGCCAATATGACTTCAATGAATAAAATTTGATCTACATAAATATTAACCGATTAATTTCGTGTGGTTTTACATTATGTTATCACAATACGCCCGTCACATTCCCGGGAGGTAGCAGGTTCGATCCGAGATCCATCTCGTTTGCTTAGCGATTCAGAGTTTGCTATGTTTTTATGCGAAAATACGGAGCGAGGATTCCTTCAAAAGACTCCCCAGGGCGAACATCCTCTCCCAGGTCTAGGACCCAAAATTAGACAGTTGGACATATCACCAACACCACCTGACATATTTCCAGACATTCGTAGCTGATAAACTGTTGAAACCTCTTGGGAGACGTATAGTGCAGCCAGATGAAAATTTTTGAATGAAATGCGTTCCAATATTTTTACAGTGGTAAAAAAGGCAATATTAATGTGTTTTAATAGCAATCTTCGTACAACTGCTAGCATATATTGTGCTACCATATTAGGAAGTGATATATATATATATATTGTTTTTTTTTCTGCTAATAAAAAGGTTGTTTTGAAGAATAAAATATTTTGAACATATGCATATCGAAGAATATCTAAGTTGCTTGGGTAAATTGTCGGGTAACATCTCACTATATTATTTTATCTTCTCTAATTTATCATCAGTGCATTTTCGTCTGAAATAAAAATAAAGTAGTGTTATATATATATTTTAGTTTTATTTATTTTATTTATTTATTTATTTATTTATTTATTTTTGAGGTAATAAACATTTAAGAGAGTGGTAAATGAGAATCCCTGCATATTGCAAGTTTTTGTTCTTCAAATATCCTCACTTATTTAAAGTCCGATTTAAAAGTTTGATACTACTTATACAGACCACGATGATTATTTTCTAATCAACAGTTTATTTATCCTGCTGTATGAAATACATTTATTTCTTAGGCAAGAGCTAAAATCTCGCGAAGGATCAAAATTTTAATGTAATGTCTCCGGACCACCCCTAAGAAGTGAATCCCAGATTGTCGCCAATGACCCTTATGCGTAGCTGTTGTACCATCCAACCTAAATGAAGGCTTAGACTTACAGTCTTAAATTTCCTATTCAACAATTAGTTTTGAATATTTACTATTACGATAATTTTTTAAAACACAATAGTCATAATTTCTTAGTTTATCTAATACTTTAAACAGATGGAAATAAAAATTAAGTTGTTACAGAGTAAGGCGGTGATCTTCTTAACGGTAATTATTAATATAAATGATAATTTTTTCAAAGGTTCCTCAGAAAATAAGTGTTGCATAAATTGTTCAGGAAAATGTAAAGTTTGGTAACCGCTGCACCAATGTAATGAAAAGAAAATAGCACACTATTATTGATAGTCAAGGCAAAGCTTGCGCATCTGATGTTTATTTTGTCCTGAAATTCATTGTTCATTTTTTTTAAAGACGACAATATACAGAGTGGGCCAAAAGTTCCTGACTCAATTTAACCCTTTACCGCCCTAACGCTCCAAAGTGCTCTAAAAGATGTTGCCCAATTTAAGAACTCTTTTATTCAACTATCACCAATAATTTTACGGAGTGATATTTGACATGCTCAATGCACGAATAATCTTCGAAATGATTAGGCAACCGTTACAATTAAAATTTAGTGGTAGATATTGAATAGAAAAGCCCTTAAATTTGTCAACACTGACCAGAGGAGTGAAATTAGATAGGACCGGCAAAGGGTTAAAATGTAATAAAAAATCAAATATTTGGCATACGAGATTACAGTTTTCACCACAATGTTTCTAATGGTGACACGTTTAAGTAAAGTAAGTAAAAAAATCCTTTGGATGGTGCAGTACCTTAAAAAAATTAAGAATAACATTAAAAACGCAAGGCAAGCAGTTATAGAGTATTTATTTTGAGAACACGTGATTTGAATTAGATTACTGTTTGAATAAAATCCGTGCTATAAAGGGTGCACATACTGAAATATTGTAATAAATTTCACAAAAGAAAAGATGAAATATTTTAATACTAATTTCCTCAAATCCATATACAGGCCCACCTTGTAGTAATTTAAGAATGTAGTTGTTTTCGAACCAATTGTTTTATGAATATGTATTTGTGTTGCATATTCAAAAGAACTTCTTTTATCTGACTATCACTTCGCTGTTTAAATTCTGCCACTGCTAAAAATCACTCTCCCGGAACATTTTTTTCCCAAATCCTCCTTTTTTCCAGTTTTTGATTTTTAAAATTTTTTCATCGAAAATAGCAAACTTTATAATGCTCTCATGAGTACATCTATCTCAAGCCTTTGTTCACTTATTCCATCTTAGATTTTCTTGACTAAAGACTTCATGAACACCCTTTAAAGCCACAGAATGGGGTTTAATATCCCTAGTAGATGAACTTGACTGGGGATTTTTTCGCAGTCTGTTTCTAAAAAGGGGGTCACGCGAACCGTGGGTCCCTATCTGCCTCCCGTAAGTATTTTTTTCTATGTCAACCCTGTATATGATGATGGATGATAGTCGGTGGGAAGTGGATTCGATAGAAAAGAGAAGCTGCAATGTCCGTGTTTATGGCAAAGACATCTAAAAAGGAGGCTGGACGGCCATTTTATGAAGCCAATCGTGCGTAGATCATATTGTAGTTGGCCCTTTTTACTCAACCCCTCCTTTTGTATGTCTCTCTCCGATTTAGAAAGCAATCGCTTATTTTTGGGTTACAGCATCTTGACATATATGCATTAATGGATGGCAATATTTAAATTTTCTGATTTTCAGGTGTTTAAAAGGATGAGATACTGAATGAATATGCTCTTCCTTTATCAAAAAGCTTTATTTCTTCATAATGTTCTCATGAGATAAGAAAGCACGAAATGGCTTTCAGATACGATTTTTTTTTTTTTTTTTTTTTTTTTTACGATTTATGTAATTTTTTTGTAATTCTCAAGTATTAAAAAATGTCACTATATATTTCGTTTACTTCGTTTATACATAAAGAATTCACGTGATCTCAATTCTTGATTTTATGTAAAAAATTCAGAATCCTTAAATATATCGAACGAAATAAAAAAACATAAAAGGGGGGGTCTTAGTTTTTCTTCTTCTTCTTCATTTTTTTTTTTTTTTTTCTTTTTTTTTTTTCTTTTTCTTTTTTTTTCTACATTTTATTATATATTATTTGATTACCAAATATCATTATATGTGTAATAAACATCAACCATTAGTTTTTATAAGGAAATATTTCTATCTGTAATTTAGAGATTAAATAAATTAAAAAATACGTTGTTAGCATTCTATACATTACGGGATTTTTCTTAAAAAAAAAAAAAAAAATCTTCAGATTCGTTGAAAAATACACATAAGTATGTTTTTTACTCAAAAGGTAAAAAAAATTCCTGACACGTATTGTAAAATTCAGTAAAATTTTGTATTTGTATAAATGTTATAAAAAATATTCTGAAAAATAGAATATTTAGGAAACAAACCAATCATCTGATTTCTGGAATATTAGTTTTTTAAAATTTACTAGCAGCTGTAAGATGCTTTTAATATTCTTTCTGGAATTTTTCATTTAGTGCTTTACCAAATGGTTTCTGTGGATTTTTTTTTTTTTTTTTTTTTTTTTTTTACTGTTTCTAGAAAGCTTCGTGATTACATTCAAGATAAAGGTTATGATGATAATCCAGGTGAGATCACATAAAAAGTTTATATAAAAATATTCCTGCTAAATAAATCTTTGTTTATTTATTTATTTATTTATTTATTATTGTGTATGTTAAAAAAAAAAAAAAAAAAATGTTAATTCGCTTTAAAAGTGAAGATTGCGGGTATTCGTTTTGCATTTTTCTTTTCAAAACATAAAAATAATTATGTACCTTTTATAACAGAATAGATATTCTTATTATTGCATCTTTTTAATTGCGCTATTCTTCCTTAATCCTATATAGCATGAATGTTTTGATTAATTGGAATTCGTATTATCACAGAATTTATGTTTTCCTTGTGGATAGCGCTATATAATAATATATAAGCATTAAATAAAATTATTTTTGTCGTCTTTATAATAAGTGTAATAATCAATTTACAGGCTTTTTTTTTCTTTTTCTGGACTAAATAAATAATTCAGACTTTCTTTGAGGAGATAGTTTAATAATTAAATAATCTTATGTCATAAAATCAAACAAAATTTCTTAAAATTTGGCAGAATATTATTTTGTGCAGTTAGTGACTGTGTATGAATTCACATTCAATCATATTCACATAAAGCTGAAAATTACATTTATGTTAAACTGAAAATCATATTGGTCGGGGAGTATCACAGGTTTTCTTTGTCATGCAAATTATGACAAAACTTTAGAAATGGACAAAAAAAAAAAAAAAAAAAAAAAAGTACAAATTTCTCCAATGACAATGGTAGTAAAAATTTATTTAAACATTTGCAAACTTTTTCTTTTCTTTTCTTTTTTTCTTTTTTTTCTTTTTTGCATGTATTTCATTTGTCACGGTAATTTACTATCTATTATTCATAAACATCTATCTATTACTATCTATTATTCATAAAGTGTTACACCTATATTTATTATTATGTATTAAAAAAGTTTATTTATTTTTTAATAACTATTATTTCTTTATTTAGAGTTTTAGAAGATGTTTATATTGGCTATAAAATAAAATGAAGAGGGGAATTTCATGAGTGACAACAACAAAGTAAATTTTTCAGGAAGGCAAGAGGAAGGCACAGCCTAGTTATTAACCCTTTCATTCCCCGTGATGCCAATTAGAAATTTAGAATCCTAACATTTCAGATTTTCTTTCTTACCATCTAACATTCCCGCTGATTCAGAATGAACAATATTAAAATCTATATACATTTTCCAACCGAAAAAAGATATTTTTTAGATGATTTCACTATCCTTGTTGTTAAATAAAAGTATATTTTACTCTATTCTGATAACAATATCGGAATGAGTTTTCTGTTTTGGCCAATTTAAGTAAATTAACTGTTCGAAATTTTTTTTATTTTTTATTTTAATGTTTGTAATTTGTATTTTAATTAATTGTAACACGTATTTCTTCCAAAATTTTCATATTTTTATTTATTGAAAAGCTATGATTTTAAATGGCATTAGTGGTTATATTAAACATAAATAAACACCTCTCAGTTGCTTTGTTAGCTATATTAATTCGTACTCTGCTATTACTCCTATTAATATATATATATATTGGGAATGAAAAGTTTAAGGAATCTTTGAAATTGTCGATTGAGAAATTTCAAGCAGAGTCCTTTGCTTAATGACCCATCGATTCTTCAGAGGGACCGGGTTACTACTTTCCACTAATGAGTAGAATGATGACGATGATGGTGAGCAGAAATTACGAACATACTATCCTGTAAGTACTAAAAGGTGAAAAACACAAGAGGATGAGATTGCTTACGAAGTGGTAGCACATATTGCGAGGTAGACGCATTTGCTTATAATTTACCTCCTATTTGCATTGCAACTAATCGTTTCCCACAGATTGCTTCACGACCCTTGAACGCTTACTTTATATTTAAACCATCAGTGGTTTAACACAGTAACTTATTTTAACACGTTTTCATTAAAAAAATGAGTACATATGTTCTCATTGCTCTCTAAACATAATTTTACACGTGTTCCCATCATCTTATGAAGCTCAAATGGAGTGTGAATTACTTAGTTTAAAGTCTAGTTTCTCTCTAAAAATGGAAAGGTAAAATTCTCTCAAATTGAGCCATTTTTCACTCAATCGACACGTTGAAAGGCAACTTCTCACATTGATAGAAATCCTCTCAAATCACTGAGCTGCCATAAGCGGCTCAGATTTGATCCAACTGACACAATTTATTTTTCAGAGAAATCGGACCAAATTTGAGTGAACCTGTTTGATGCTGGAAAAAATATCAGATTCCTTTCGACGGAATCGAACGCAGGACCCCTTTGGTGACAGACGAACACGTTACCACTATGCTACGATTTGGTACAAAAAATGGTCGTATAGTCGTTCTCAATCATTCTCAAAGGGATAAAATATTATTTATCAATTTTTACTTTTTTTACATAACATAAAGCTATCGGAAACCCAATAAACTTTCTTAAAATAGCACTAAATTGATTTAAAATTGAGGAAAAATTCTTGTAAACAAAAACTCTATGACAAGCAGACATTTTAGAAGCTTGAAAATTAATTCTGTATAATTTAGTTCGTTTAGAAAAATAAATTCTTCTACGCAATGTTGCAGAATTTTTTGAATAACTGTGAGTTGAAAAAAACAGTATGCACTAGTTTATTTATATGTATTATTCCCGATGTTGAGTTTAATTATAATTAAAATATTGTAACACATTTTTTGAATGATTTACATGAATTATAATAAATTAGTTTCAATGACTATAATAAAAATATTAAATAACTTTAGACATAAATAAATTTCTACAGTACATTGTTCTTTTTTTTTTATACTTCATGTACTTCTTTAAAAAACAGTTTTTAAAAAGACATTCACTGCTCATTTTTAGTTTTTTATGACTAACACTTGTGATTTCATAACTTTACTATTTTTTGTCAGTTGTGTATAAAACATTTGTTATATATATATATATATATATATATATATATATCTTTGATAGTTTACTTTTCTAATTATCGAAAGTCCTCAACATATTTTTAAAACAATATATAAATTAATTAATTATATATATCTGAAAAAAATATTTTTCATGTCTCATTTAAAATATCCTCGATAGATGGCACCATCATTACGCAATTTTCTTGAACCAAATAAAAAAGTGTTCAAAATTCGTTCAGAAAGGAGCTGACAGTTTAAGGATAAATTTGACTGAAAAGATTTTTGATCAAAAAAGACTGATTTTACTCAAATTTTATTTTTTCTTAGAAATTCCTCTCAAATTATGGCTAAAAATATTTCGTTCGTTTTTGAGTAAGCAAATTCGGTCACACATTTTAAGATAGTTCATCTACCATAGACCTGCTGTTTTTCAAGAACTCTTCCACCACTATTCTCTAAAAATAAACTTTTTAAATATATATGCATACTTTATGATAAAAATTCCTATTTAAAATTAGTGGTATGCAGAATTAAGGAATGTGAGAACCTTGCACAACAATAGGGCGCTAATCTTTTTATAGGATATTTTCTATAGGGATTTTAATAGTCTGCATTAAACGTTTATATAAGGAACAGCTTCGATATTTCGACAATTTACATTTACTAAGTTAACAGAGGTAACTGAAGCTGTTTTAGACCATATACATAGTTACTAAACAGTTTATGCATGGTCTATACTATTTAGTAACTATAGTATAGGCCATGTACTATAGTTACTAAATAGTAATATATGGTATTAGGTATAGTTACTAATTTCTCAATTATTATTATTATTATTGTTGTTGTTGTTGTTGTTGTATGAAAAATTAACTGAGAAAAAGTTTCTGAAAAATACTTGTAAGGTGTTAAGAATTTGGCATAATATTAAGAATTTGTCAAAACGCAAAATGTGGTTTTCTATCCCCGCTTCATATTTTCCTTCATCCAGTCCATTGAGAAAAAAAAATATTCTTTCAGTCAGAAATTACCCATCCCTTTTAATGTTCACAAGTTGTGTCTGAACTGATTGATGTTTGGGCATCCTTTGATTGGACTGAGCAACTGAACATCCATATATTATTCATGATTGATGAAGAGCTTCATTAATGCTGGTTGTCGAGTTTCCTTGAATTTAAAGTTTCAATGTTTCCTAACTGACCGCTCATTAATAACGTTATATTCAAAAATCTCTTTCAGGTGGCAGTGCTTGCCACATGCAGGCATATTTTTTCAGTATCGTAACACAGTCTAAATTCGCAAGACAAGGAATTTTCAAATTTTTTTAGATATTATAAGCACTCATAGAAACAAATGTAATTGAACACTGCAAAAGTTTCCACACAGTCCATTGCAATTCGGCTACTCCCACCATTAGCCTTTAATACATGAACGGACAGCTCTTGTATTCTCTCATATCTTATATCTCATATAGAGATATTTATTGTATTCTCTATTGTATTGTATTGTATATTTCTTGTATTCTCTATTTTTCGGACAGCTCTTGTAATATGCATAACTCAATTATCCTCCTATTTCTTCCTATTTTTAAAAGAATTTAATTGAAACTGTCATATTAGTGACCAGAAAGACAGGGTATGTGTAGAATTAGTATAATAATGTTTTTTTAATTTCGCTTTTAAAATGCTATCGAAATTCATCAAAACAAGGTTTTTCGTAGAGTTAAAGAAATTCCTATATCGCAGACTACACAACATTGATTTTTTAATCCTGTGCATAAAAACTTATTTGTTTTTATGGTTTACCAGAAATTATCTTGTGAAAAAGTTTTTTCTTTCACGATTATTTTTCATCTTAATATTCGATAGTCCTTTGACAAATCGACATATAAATCTTTCTTAATTTTCATAATTTTTCTCCCATTATAACTGTGTTTGCTCTAAATACACAGAGGGGAAATCATTGTCGGGGTGCCCGAAAATCATAAAAAAAAAAATGAAAACTCGACATAAAATATCAGTGAAAAAAAGTCGGAAATGAAAACAGCAAAGGTTCCATACTTTCACCCGATTGGGCAGGAAGCAAATGTCACGGTATTGTGAACTTTTGTTTACTTAGATGGATGACACGAATCAGCCTCTTCCATTCAAACTGGGGGCAAATGGGGGAACTCATGAATATATTGGCGAAGCGGAAAAACTGGCGAAATGCGGTCACTTCTTAAAGAGACTACCGCGAAATCACTCTAATAGCAGAGATTTTTTTTTTTTTTTTTTTTTTTTTTTTGCGACTTTTTTAAAAGGATGTTTGCTTAAGCACCATGAATGAGAAAGACCTATTCGTATTTTCTTATATGAAGCCCGTGCTCCTTTGGCGGTGCAGCTTATAGAAAAAAAATCCAAAAGTGCAGTCTCTTGAAATTTTCCTCCCCCTTTTATACGAAAAGTGAAAAAAAAGTTACTGATTTTTTTCTCATACCCTTGTGCTTAGTCTAATCTTTTATACGGTAACTCGCGATAAAACAATACAATTGAGCATCGATTAAAACATTTCCCTCTTCCGTAATTCCCCCCCCCCCCCCAGATATATATATTAAATTTATATTTAATTGTCTTCCAATATGTTTCAGTGGTAAAATGTTTTATTAATATTAAATATTAAATATCTCAGTTTCGTTAATACGAGCTATCTTTTGAATAATGTGTACTGTTAAATATAGTACGATACAGTTGAATGCTGTTTTAATCCCTGTTTTTTCATTATTTGTGATTTAATGTACAGTCGGTAACAAAAGTCTCCGAACACTAGCAAATATTCCCATATAAAAATATACACTTAATACAGTTTTGTTAAATAAATCCTTGTCGAATCCTGTTTTTAGACTGACTAAGGACAGGATTCGACAAGGATTTATTCAACAAAACTGTATTAAGTGTACTTTTTTTACATAGGAATTTTTTCTAGTGTTCGGAGGCTTTTGTTACCGACTGTATAGGTACTGAGTTTAAATGTAAATTAATTTCGATTTATTTTAATGCTTTATATTAAAAGTAACGTGTATATATCAGTATAATCTAGATTATGCTAATTACATTTACTTTCACAAAGAGACGATAACAATCAAAGTACCCAACGTGTGAAAAATTGTGCAATTAATACAATGTATGGCTTTTCATAAAATAGTAGATTGTAAATGCAATATTGATTTTATATTTTGGTGAGAACAACAAGGAGAACAGAGGATAATGACAACAACAAAGGGTTTTACTGCTCGTGTATTCATGGTGTACAGTCAATCCATGTACTCATATCGTCTCTTCAGTGATAGGATAACTTAGATATGTTCGAACACTGGATCATATACCAGTACTATTTGAGATCCAAAGCAATCACATCTTGGTTCCGTCCAGAAAGTGAGGGTTGAGGAGCTTACTGTCAATGAAATACTAAAAATGAGTCGACTGATGACGAATGAGGACGAAGATAGCAAACCTGAATGACGAATTTACTGTCCTACAAATACACATTAGAACTTAAATATGCGTTTATGTGTATTTGCATACGTGTATTAATATGTATTAACACACATCGGACTGCTATGAAGTATTAGTATTTCTGTGGGTAGAAGCAACTTACCTGTGTTTTACCTCCCATTTGTGTCACAACTAAGCGCTTACCCGCGGATTGCTTTATGCCCCCTTGACAGATTTCAAAGCTATCTATCTGAAAGTATTAGTCGTTTTAATATTGTGACGTATATTCAACCTACTGCGACTGAAATATTCATCAGTAGTAGATATGTTCTCATTAATTTTTGGGTCCTATTTTACTCCTGTTCCTATCATCCTATGATACTCAAATGAAAAGTATATTACTAAATTCAAAGATTAGTTTCATGTTTCATCCACCTCAACCTGGCGCTTATCCTCTCATATATCATTTCCTATTGGGTTCTTGATAGTCTCCTTTCTTATATACATTTTTTGATATGCAAAACAAATTGTAGAAAAAATATGCACTGACCTTGAAGGAATGATATAAGAGAAAATGACAAGTTTCGAAAAACATGAAACCACATTGGAATCATTAAGTAACACAGTACTATCCAATGTTTTGGTAGACTTAGTGCCTAAAGTAGGCCCATTCTAGGCAACCTAGGTAGACTCAACATGGCTTCTGCGGTAGCGCTACTATTGCAGCATCCATCTTGAGTGGACAACAGATAACTTCATTTGACCTGCATGCTGATACGACACGTAATGTTGACTCCTCTTATATGATACCTCCAAGGTACTGACCAGCGTTTAGGTTAGAATTATGTAATTCAACATTCTAAAAACAGTAAGAGAGCTCAGTAGATTTTTCTCACTAGAAACCATTTAACGTTCACTACATATTTTTTGTTTTTCAAAATTACAAAATTAATTTTAAAACTGACTATTAACAAATACACTATCTACCGATAAGTATTTGAACACTTTCGAATTTAGACGTTTTGTCATACATCTAGAAACATTCTGCAGGAATTATCTTGAAGATTTGGGAATATAAAGAACATATTATACCTCATATATTTCAGTAAAAGTTTTGTAAAGAAGAGGAAACGAGAACCAGCAAAAATTTAAACAAAAGGTAATGTTTTGGATCGCCCTGTAAAAAGTAATGCTTGAAATGATTTTTGGCTATAGCATGTGATTACCAGGATTCTTTTAATTATCAGTATGAAGTTTTATGGGGCTACCAAAAATATTTATGGTGTTATAAAGGGATTTTTTAAAAATTGCAAAAGGGGGAAAAAAAGCCACTTTTTTAATTATAAACATAGAATATTAGACTCAGTGTAAAGACATTTTTCGGAAACTTGGCGTAGTACATAAGACACAGTATACTGCAATCAGAATGCAAAAATATTAAATATCTCATGAAAGATGAACACCTTTACGAAATAAATTTTAACTGCGGATGCAAAAGCTTTTTAAAAATTTCATTTGCATAATTAATAGCTAAAAGTAATTATTACTTACAAACTTTGAATAAACACCATAAAATGCAATTTATTGCATTTTATGGTGTTTATTCAAAGTTTGTAAGTAATAATTTTTACAACGCCAGTTTTGTGATGCTTCTTTATTAAATTTGTTGCTATTTTGGGCTTTTAGCGAGTTTATTGCATTTTATGGTGTTTATTCAAAGTTTGTAAGTAATAATTTTTACAACGCCAGTTTTGTGATGCTTCTTTATTAAATAGCTAAAAGTGTTGAGCTACTTATATATGAACACCTCAAACAAATATCTTGTATATTAAAAAAATTATGAGAGTTAGAATGAATAGAATTTCAGTTCCTTTCAAAATAAAATATTGATAAACCCCCTACATTTCCTTTTTTTTTTTCTTTTTGTGAGGAATTGCAATTCTGATTGTTCTATAACTCATAACTTTTTGAATTTACAAGGTATTTGTTTGGGATTTTAGTTCAATACTTTTGATTATTAAATTATGCATATAACATTTGTTAAAAGCTTGCGCATGGGTAGTTAAAAATTATTTAGTAAAAATGCTCATATTTCGAAAGATATTTAACATTTTTCCATTCTGATTGCAGTATGCTGTGTCTAATGTAGTACGCGAAATTCCCTAAAAAATGGCTTTTCACTGGGTCTAATACTCTACATGTTATAATTTAAAAAGCCTTTTTTTTTTTTTTTTTACAATTTTTTAAAGAAACCGTCATAACCCAGTGAATATATGTGGCAACCTCATAAAAATTTATACAGATAATTAGAAGGATCCTCATATTCACATGCTACCGAAAAAACGCATTTTAAACATTACTTTTTACAGGGTGATCCAAAACATTTTGTTTTTCGTTTAATTTTTTACTGGTGTCCTTTTCCTCTTCAGGACAAAACTTTTGCTGAAATATATGAGGTATAACATGTTCATTATGCACACAAAGTTTCAAGATAATTCCTCGAGATTCTTTATAGATATTTGACAAAACGTCTAAATTCGAAAGTGTCCAAATATTTATTGGTAGATAGTGTAATAGACCATAAATATGGAAAAAGAAAGAATTTTTAATTTTCGAGAAATTTTTGGTTTGAAATATCTGTATGTTGACCTAATGAAATTCAAATAATAATTAACATTATAGCTAAATAACTTTGTCAGTAAACACTATAGATTGCAAAAACTCGCAAAAGTTATTTCAGGTCAAAATAATAGTACGATCTTTGATCAGGTGAAAAAAACTAAACGCAGGTGTATTACCAAAGCAGCATGTTGCAACTGCGCCTACTAGGAAATTCAAGATGACTTCCATATATGGCTTTCTATAAAGTACCATTTTGTAAAATTTGGAGTAGTGCTGCTATTCTAATGTTAGAGGAGAAACAAAAATTTGAAAATTAGTTAAAACAAGGAAAAAAAATTGAAAAAATGTTGAATACAAATGCTAAATGTTTGTAAATATTTGGTTTCAGCGTGAAACCAACAAACATTAAAGGGTCAAATGCAGAAAAAAATTATTTTTATGCACGTGTATTCTATATGTATATATATATATATATATATATATATATATATATATAAATAGTATTTAAGTTAGACGTATCCTAGATAAATAATTTGGATTGAATTTCAATAATTTGGCCAAATTTTAGTCAGTTTAATAGTGTCTGTAGGGTAATAAGACATTAATGTACATACAGAGAGAGTCAGAAAATGTTAGACCCTGAAATGTTTGCACCTAATTTTTTATATAAAAAATTATTAGAAATACACTATTAATTTATAAAATACTAATGCAGAATTAAAATTAATAAATAGCAGCATTACTTTTTAAAAACACTGAACATAAATAAAATATTACAAAATATAATTCCTTTAAAATAGAATAAAAATACATTTGAAATTTATGCATAAAAAAAAAAATTAAAAGGCCAAATAATAAACTGCTCTAAAAAATTAATACTTGGCCAGCTTTCCTTCGGTCTTCATGAGCTCGATTAATCTCTAAAACAGTTTCTAATACAAATTTTGTAATGATTTTCAATGAAATTTTGTAAGATTTTAAGTTATTCTATCGATATAATTCACTTACAACTACAAATCTTCTTCATTTAGAACTATCTTTGATCGAAATATTCTCATAAGTTTGCAATAGGAAGCGTTTTTAATGGGATGCGGTGAATGGACCAAATTCTAAGGAGTCTGATAACATAGCCGTTCCATCACTATTTTTTATGGAATCTGTTTTCAGAATCACTGCTTTGCGGCTATTTGTTTGTGGAATAAATGAAACTTCTCTACACTTGGAGCAACATTTTATTTTTTAAATCTACTTTTAGAATTATTTTTATTTATTATTTAAACTTAAGGTTGCACATCCAACATATTGACCCTTTCTTCCTTACGGGATTCTTGTTGCTTCTTATTACAAGAATATCTCATTCAAAAAATGAAATTTTCAAATTCTGTTTTTTTTTTTTTTTTTTTTTTTTTTTTTTAATGACACTCATTAAACATGTCGCAATTTAGCTCAGTGAGCAATTTTATGAAATGTAAATTTAAATGTTTTATCTCAATAAATGAATGTAGGACTTTAGGAAATAAATATTTAAACTTTTATTTATTTACTTATTTATTTTTATTGCTCACAAAGCTAAAGGGTGACTTGTTCAATGAGTAATACTCAATAGGAAAGAAACCAAAAATCTCCATTTTTGAATGAGATCCTTCTAATATGAAGTAAAGAAAGAAATGGTGAATTTGAGTGATGAGCAGCCTTACTAAAGGAGTGAGTTCGTCACATTCCTTTCATACAGTATCAACCATGGTAGAACCTGCATTGTGTTTAAAATTTTTAATTACAATATCAATAAATTGAATGTAATATTTTTCATGTCGTTTATACTGAAGCCACGTGATCAAATGACTCTTATTACCTGAATTTTAAAACTGCAAGACAATATGTTGTATAGAAAAATTACAAAGACCTGCGAGTAGAATGACATAAATAATAATAATAATAATAAAGATTTAATATCATAGTTTTGGTTAGTTCTGTGTTTTACTCAAGAAAGTTTTGATTTATATCGAGGTATCCGTCTACATTGCAGACCATAACTGTCATGAGTTTTCTTTATAGCATTTGCTCTAATTTTTTTTTCATCACATATGCAGATTATATACTATGTTATATATTGCTTAAATATTTTTGCAACAATTGAAGCTAGAACTGTTTTTACTTCTCTAACTATAGTTTTAACTTTAGTATTAATCTGTTACATTGATCTTTCTGCATACTGGATAGAGGAACGCTTCCGTTTTCTTGTGATTGTAATTTTTTTCAATGATTTAATTTTATTATTTATTTTTATGAATTTTTAGCATATTCAAATAAAGACTATGTTTTTCTTTTAAATTTAATACCATATTTCGAGCGTCTAAAGTTATGCTTTTAGGATAAAACCTTTCAAACCTCAACCCAGTAATAATAACAAAAACAATAATAATAAAATGAAAAATATATAAATTGTAAAAAAAAAAAAAAAAAAAAAAAAAAAGGATTTATTTAAATTTTGTTCCTTTTGTTCTTTGAAAATGTTTAATAGAAGTTAAGCCTTTATTCAACATCCTTGGGATTGTATATTGTTATGCACGTTACGTAGCCGTAATATTATTCAATATAAAAATTTTCGCCGTAAGAAAACGGTTATTTGAATGGCAGTTTTCTGTCCATACATTTTACCGCATTTTTAGATAACAGTTGTTTAACTACATTTTGATTTTATGGTTAAGGGGATATACGACCTTTAGAACTTCAAAAAACATCGATTTAATTATAGTCTTTTTGTAAGTCAATTATTGTTAATTAAGCTTCATTGAGCATGTCTAATTGTTACCTATTAGTTTATTATGTATTTTGAATATAATTTAAATTTTGCGATGAATTATTTAATAATTTATGTGCTAATAATAAATGTTTTTTACTTTCTCTTACCCATAAGGTAGAGAAAGTATTGTTTTTGGCTCAAATTTTCGAACGCGAGATTTTGTTATATTTACACGTTTTGAGGTCCACTGAATACGAAAATCATGTTTTTAGCAAATGGTCTGTGTGTCTGTGAGTGTGTGTCTGTGTGTCTGTGTGTGTGTGTGTGTGTGTGTGTGTGTGTGTGTGTGTGTGTCTGTGTGTGTGTGTGTGTGTGTGTGTCTGTCTGTTATCAGCATATCTCAAAAACAAATTATGGCAGAAAGTTCAAACTTGGTATTCTAAATGTGTATCATATAGGGATGCTACAGTAAGCTTTTCGTTAATATCAAGCAAATGGTTCGTGTACAGGGACAATCAAGAGAATTCTAATACATTACGTCTATGGGGGAAATTGCAGGAAAATAGAGTTTAACGTCTATAGACTGCACTAAATTAAATGAAACAAATATATATTTTTTGTAATAGAGACAGTTAACTGGGAAATTTTTTTTGTGTATGTAGGAGCCTCGTCTCCCCCCCTGGGGGGGAAGTCCCCCCTCGAGGGGAGTAAATTTTCATGATGGGTATCTTTCAAGAGAGCTCGAAAATACCTTTAAAACGAATGGTTGAACCATCGATCTGCGATAATTTAAAACAAAGCTATCGATTTTTTTTTCTTTTAACGAAAAAAAAACTTTGAAAAAAAAAAATCGTACTTTTTTTTTTTTTTTTTTATAATATTGAGAATAAAATGGACTTTTTTTTGGTATTTGGTGTTAAATTACTTCTCTAATATGGAAACCGTCTGCCTTATCATAAAAGATAATTTTTTTAAATAATAATTTTAATAAATTATTTTTTAAAAAGAGAAATATTTTTTAATAACCGAATTAAATTCTATATAAATGTAGGTGCATTAATGAAATGGGGGGGTTGAGGGGTGCGGTAGCCCCCCTCACACAGAACTAATTATCATATAAAACTCTTCAGAAGCCTAATATGAATTGTTTAACATAGGTTTACATAACAGTACTCGTTATCTTACCTATTAATCTGAAACCTGTATTTATAGTATTAAATTTCAGGGTAAGAGAAAGTCGTGTGAGTGACACACCAGATTATTTTTTTTTTTTTCACCTTTGGCGTAGAATATCTCTGAAACTATTTAATATTTTTTTCTTGAAATTTTCACAGATTATGTAACATATCAGATCCTACGATCTAAACCTAAATTTGTTCAAATTTAGGTTAAAAATATATTTTTAAATAATCTGGTGTGTCACTCGCACGACTTTCTCTTACCCTGAAATTTAATACTATAAATATAGGTTGCAGATTAAAAGGTAAGATAACGAGTACTGTTATGTAAACCTGTGTTAAACAATTCATATTAGGCTTCTAAAGAGTTTTATATGATAATTATTTCTGTGTGAGGTGGGCTACCGCCCCCCTCAACCCACGTTTCATTAATGCACCTACATTTATATAGAATTTAATTCGGTTATTAAAAAATAATTCTGCTTTTAAAAATAATTTATTAAAATTATTATTTCAAAAAATTATCTTTCATGATAATGCAGACGATTTATATATTAGAGAAGTAGTATAACACCAAATATAAATAATCTGGTGTGTCACCCACACGACTTTCTCTTACCCTGAAATTTAATACTATAAATACAGGTTGCAGATTAAAAGGTAAGATAACGAGTACTGTAATGTAAACCTGCGTTAAACAATTCATATTAGGCTTTTGAAGAGTTTTATATGATAATTAGTTCTGTGTGAGGGGGGCTACCTCCCCCCTCAACCCCCCGTTTCATTAATGCACCTACATTTATATAGAATTTAATTCGGTTATTAAAAAATAATTCTGTTTTTAAAAAATAATTTATTAACATTATTATTTAAAAAATATATATATCTTTTATGATAATGCAGACGATTTCCATATTAGAGAAGTAGTATAACACCAAATATCCAAAAAAAGCCCATTTTATTCTCAATATTTAAAAAAAAAAAAAAAAGATTTTTTTTTTCTAAGTTTTTTTTTTTCGTTAAAAGTAAAAGAAATCGATAACTTTGTTTTAAATTATCGCATATCGATGGTTCAACCATTCGTTTTAAAGGTATTGGCGAGCTCTTTTGAAAGATACCGATCATGAAAATTTACTCCCCTCGAGTAGGGACTTCCCCCCCCCATTTTTTTTCCCAGTTAACTATCTCTATTACAAAAAATATATATTCGTTTCATTTGGTTTAGTGCAGTCTATAGACGTTAAACTCTACTTACCTGCAATTTCCCCCATAGACGTAATGTATTAGAATTCTCTTGATTGTCCCTGTACACGAACCATTTGCTTGATCTTAACGAAAAGATTACTGTAGCATCCCTATATGATACACATTTAGAATACCAAGTTTGAACTTTCTGCCATAATTTGTTTTTGAGATATGCTGATAACAGACACACACCCATAGACACACACACAGACACACACACAGACATACACACAGACCATTTGCTAAAAACATGATTTTCGTATTCAGGAGATCTCCAAACGTGTAAATATAACAAAATCTCGCGTTCGAAAATTTGACCCCAAAACAATACTTTATCTATCTTATGGGTAAGAGAAAGTAAAAAGTTTAAATATAATTTTTTTTTTTTTTTTTTTTTTAATAAAATCTGAAGTATGTATGAAAAATAGAGGGGATACAAATTTAGATTCAGTTTGAAGGATCTGATATGTTGCATAATTTGTAAGATTTTTAAGAAAAAAATATTAAATAGTTTCAGAGATATCCTGCGCGCAAGGTGAAAAAAAAAACACATTTATTATTAACACATAAATTATTAAACAATTCACCGCAGAATTTAAATTATATTCCAAAATACATAATAAACGTATAGGTAACAATTAGACATGCTCAATGAAGCTTAGTTAACAATAATTTACTTAAAAAACGACTATAATTAAATCGATGTTTTTTGAAGTTCTAAGTGTCGTATGCCCCCTTAAGAGACCATAAAATAAATCAAATAAATCAAAATTATGCATTAAATTTATTACAAAATATAAGAATCTTACTACTTACCTTACAAATACAGTCCTTGTATCCTTTTATTTAGGATACAAGTACTGTATTTATTATGATTTTTTTTACAGGAATGCTGAATCCAATCCATCTTAACAGAAATTTAAAATGCCGGCGGCGTTGCCAAAGATTACGGTCAATTGACATCACTGCGGTTAAATGTCTGTACGACAGCTTTTTAGACACGGTGTAAAGAAATCTTTTCAAATTAACGGTGTTTCTACTATATTCCAAATAGATGGTAAAGTGAGAGTAAAATAAAAGGTTAATAAATCACTATTTTACGGAATTTTTTACAGTGTTGTAATAGAGCGTGAATGTAGAAAATATAATTTTCATTTTGTCTTTCCGCTCATAGCCGTTCTAATGCATGATACTACGCGAAGCATACGCCAGATTTTAAATAAAATGAAGATGCTACTTCTAATGCCGTTTATACTGAAACACTGTTGTTATTATTATTATCTATGTGCTGGTTAGTATTTTTATAGCATTGAAAATTTTGCGTAAGTAGTATTTTCCGTAATAATAACAGATCCTTTACTAACAAACTGTTCACTAATTCGAAAAGTATATATATATATATATATATATATATAAAGAAAAGAAAAAAGAAAAAGAAAAAAGAAAGAAAATTAACCCTATATGCACATTTTTAGCCCTAGATAAACGTTTTCACAGGACATATTTGGAATTTTGCTTTTTACTTAATACCTTTAAAGCTTCGCCTCGGCTGACATAATTTAATATGATTTACGCTACCCGTTACACTGACTGTCTGAAGATATATACACAAAAGTGTTATGAAATATTGTTTGAAAAATCATGCTTTGTGATTTTTGATACTTGTGGAATTAGTACGCGAAACGTCATACTAACTAAAATATAATTTAAGAGAGGATAAAAGAAGACTAATAAATTATTCTAAACGTGACACGATTGGGGAAAAATGTATACAACAAATATTTTTGTTCTTAGTGAACGTAATGTGATTGTGAAAAATGTACAAAACAATATTTTTGTATATACTTTTCGGAAAAATTTACAAACGGTACGAAGTAAATGGTTTCATGTACTTCTTTATTCAATTTCATTTACATCGATTTGTTCACTTTACTTTATTATACAGCTTTGAATACTTTAGTTTAAAAAAAATATATACTGTATTTCATTTTTCTAATGTCAAAATTTGAAATCCACAGAACAGTTTAATTTAACTTTTTCTATCCAACTGTAAGATAAGTTTAAAACAAATACTCAAATTCTTATGAAAATTGTTAAAAAATATGAAAAAGTCCTCAGGAGTTTAAAAACATAAACATGTAATAATTAAAAAAAAAAAAAAAAAAAAAAAAAAAAAAAAAAAAGTAGTTCACAAGGAGAATTTTGGTGTAAAATATGTAGATACCTGTGCTTAGTGATATATTTGAACGTAAAATATGCTGCATGCTCTTCATTTGCACATGAAAAAGTCGTATTTCCTGCTGGAAAGCGGCAAGCTATAACATATAAATTATTTCCCAGAAGTGTAAATTAGGCGTATTCCATTCGTTTTATTAAATGTATATAAGCTACAAAGATAGATCTTTCGCCATAAAAAGAATGATAGGAGTACGCTTTTGTGATTTCGGGTTGGTATTTTACGCATAGCTGGGTACGGAACTTCCCCATCAACCTGCCGTAGATCGATCTTTGGAAAAGGCATATTGTAGAAGAAGGTGTTTGATTTTCATGCAAATCAAGTGTCGGTGCTATTCTTTTGAGAACACAAGTTCAAGGATTCGGTTTTCTCAAAATTTTCTTGATTTTTATGTATAGCACAATTTAGTCCTTCTGACAGGAAAAGCCATCTCTAATAATAATAATAATAAATGAATAAATAAATAATTTCGGGCCATATTAAGAAAAATATGCATGCATTCAAGACATTGTTTATCTTATCGCTTATCGTGTTTATTTTTCCCCGTCATTTTACAGATTTCTGAATGTTCCCATGTTTGGCCATCTTACAACAGAGTTGTCGAATGCATGCAAAATATGTAAGATGTTGCATTATTTTTACGCTTGAGCAAAGCCTGCCTGAATGTATATTACTGGGAGGGTAAAAAAAAATGTCTATGGGCAAACTGTATTGAATATTTGTCTTTTCTTTACTAAATTGTAGCATTTATTGTTTTGAAAACTTTAGACAGAAATTTCAGCAGAAAATTTAGATGTACTAGTTTGCTCTGTAGCAGAAACTTTCATGCCAATTTTACAAACGAAATATAGATATGATAGAGTAAATTTTTGTTGTATCACTCAGTGACGTCAACTGTTGTAGTAAAAAAATAAAAATACTTCATTTATTATTATTATTATTATTATTATTATTATTATTATTATCTTCTTGCTTAGTAAATTACTTTATTCTTTTCAACACATTTTCATTTTAAAGTTTTTTCTGTTTTGACATCTTAGACAGTAAGGAAAATTGTTACATATATACTGGCAGTAGCTTATGTGTCATAATTTAAATGGATGTACTTGTATCATTTAGTGTAGAAGAGAGAGAGATAGAAAAGAAAAATGTTGGAAAGTTGTTATAATCGAGCATTAGATGTTCCATATCACTAAAAGATAGCTGTTCGAAAATACAAGTGCGATTTAAAAACAATAAAAGGAGAAAAAAAAGTAATTGCAAAGTTAATTTATCATAGAAATACTATAATCATATAGTAAAGAATGGGGAATGAAATGGTAAAGGTATATTAAAATTTACACCACTGACACTGAAAAAATATAGGAACATTTTTATTGAACAGTACATTATATCTGCTAACTTTTTTGTTCTCTTGAGTAGGTTAGATACAAGAAAAATATCTTTAATTTTTTATCATGCTATATGCTTGTCTTCCACAAGTTTATGAATGATATTGTTAAGGAATTATTATTATGGTCTCTCTAAATTGCTCCTTGCTTCGTCTTTTTTTCATTTTCTTCAGATTTTAAAAAAGGAATTTATTAAAATGTATGAAATGTGTATAATTAGGGTTATTAATACTCATTGTCTACACTAGAGACCTAGGCTTGGATGGTGTGCCTTTCGTAGGGGATCCTTCAAAGGGGGTCATAGTACGTATTTATGCGAGTCTCGGAGAAAATCAGGGAAAACTCCAAGCGGCTAGGCCGATGAGTGTTATCTGACGTCCAACCGGCACATACTACCCACAAGCTTCAAAGGTTGGAATCTCTTGGCCACCGGTGGATCTAAAATGTATGAAAAATAAAATTATACACTAAAGCCCGCAGCCGACATTTACTTCAAAATTGATTTAAAATAACTCAATAACACACACACGGTACAAATTTAAATGCTACTCTAATACAATTACAGATAATGTGTAGTATAAATTTATTATCTATTAAAATACAGTAGTGCTTTAATTAAGTGATTAAAAGACAGCCAATGGTCTTCCCAATTTGGCTTCTTTAAATCACATTTGAGCACGTTATTACTTTGGCATAAAGGACTATTTGCTTATTTACTTATTTCACATCGACTGATTTACCGAGGTTAAAGTTCTTTTTAAGCACACATCGCGGGATACATATTTGTTACATTCGTTTCTTGCGTCATGCTTAATCACATTCATAGAAATGTAATAGAAATAATAATAAAAGTTGCTAACTCATATTTATAGACAGCAACAACAGCAACAACAAAATATTATACTACCAGCGATACCGGGGATTTAACCAAATGAGCCAGAACATGCTCATCACTCGAAATTGCAAACAGCTAAAGTTTTTTGTCTGAAATATTATCCTAATGATTTTTACAATTTTATTCATTTTGTTTTATAAAAGTTCATTCCATGAGTTATAAGCTGCAGCAACTTTTAGAGACACATACTTGGTACACGGTTTTACATTAATCTATTCTCCCATTTTTCCAACAGCAATTTATTAAATTGACTTTCTAATATATTCGTATTCCTTATTTAATTTGTACTTTATACAAATGTATCTTATCATGTACTTTAATAAAATAACATCATTAAAATTCTTTTGGAAAAATTTTATTTATTATCATTATTACTTTGCCATTGACATTCAATATAAACGATAATGACACCTATGAAAGCTGCTTTGACAACTAATCACATTTAATAAAAGTGACACAAAGCCAAAAACTGTTTGAATTTTATTCATTTTATTCGCGTTATTTGATCAATTATCACTTGAAAGTCTTTTCGTTTTGGATATTCATCCAGTATCTTGTTAGTGATCACATTTACGCTTCCTTATTAGCATGTGAATGTGTTAAATAAGCCGCTTGTCACGATTTTTCTTACCTTGACAACCCATCCTACTCCACTTTGTGATCATACGATTTAAATCTGATATATCATTAAACATGCTTAGTGAAAAGGGGAAGAGCACAAAGTGATGATCTTAGATCGTTAAAGAAAACCTGATCTCCAAAGAAACTGACGGCTTTTCACTAAAATGATAGAATTCTTGTCCGTGTCATGGACTTTCAACATATTACACTTCAGTAAGCTATCCTAACATGATTATGCAATGATTAGATACGAATTTGTTGGATTACGTATGTCTACCACAGAACTGAAGTTGCTGTCACTAGAGCAGTTGCGAGTGAATGAAATTTTGTTCATGAATTAATCATTAGAATCATACAAGGAAGAAAAAATTAGTTCACTCACACTTCATATTTTCATAACAGAATTAGTCCTAGAACGCTAAAAGAAAATAAAACATTTGACGAGCAGAAAAATATTGTAGTAGTCTTTTTTTACAGACAGAAAGAGAGACTGGAAAATGCGGGGGAGTATACTAAAAAAAAAAAAAAAATGCAATCTAAGTCCGTTCTAATTTAAAGATTTAATGTTGCTTAATATCTTTATAAATATGTGGCTGAAACTATAACTGTGGGAAATTAGAAAAATAAATAAATAAATAAAATAAACTTCGAATGACAGATAAACAATGATTGACAACCAATGAATAAATGAGTAACAGCTGACATGCAAGCGATCTGAACAAATGAAATTAAATAAATTTGTTTTATTGTTCAAAAAGTTTTAAAATGCTGCAATATTATGAAAGCAAAATTAAATAAAAAAAATACCTTCTAATGTTCTTGTTTTATTCATCAAGTATGAAGAACTGCTCTTTTTTAAATGAATGTCTTCAAATTAGGAAGCAGCTATTTTTATTTTCATTATGCTATTGAAAAAAAAATAATAATAATAAATAAAAAATATAATCAGTTTTTACAAAAACGAAGCAACAAAAGTAAAAAACAAAAAATTAAAATTAAAAATTAAAATAACGTTAATAATTAAAAGTTTAAAAAGCTCAAAATTTTAACTGGGTAAAGTAATAAAAATGAATAATTGATAGTAATCGTTAAAAAGGATATTTAGTATCTTTGGTGATACATACACATATATCAAATGGATCTATTCCTATATTTATAAATAACAGTAGAAGTCATAAGCAAAATTGTTTTATGTGCATTCTTATATTGATTCGATTGCATTCTATTTCGGCTGATTTTGATCTTTTTCGATCTCTTCGTTAATTTTACAATTTTTAACCTTTTATATCTGTTCATGCTTTGGTAATTTATATATATATATATATATATATATATATATAAGGTACGAATTATGACCATGTTTATGAAAATCTCTCACAGCTATTTTTCAAAAAGTAACACTTTTTACGTTTTTATACGAGCCCTCTAGGGCAATTTTATCAAATAGGAAGTTTTCATTTTTAATGAAATAATATGATTACAAAAACTGCATACCTGTATCTTTAAAAATGAGCGAACTTTATTTAATTGAAAACCGAACTCAGGTGCAATGAGACCATCTACCAATATGGAAATGTTAATTTGTACGTGGAATAAAAGATAAAATGTACGATAATAATTTATATTAAAATATTTTTTGCGTGTTTAAGGTGGATTTGCGGACCAATTTTTATATTTATAATTTTTATTTATTATTATTATTATTAATCATGCTTGACATTTTTTATTTCATGAAAATAAAATAAAAAATAAATATATGCAAACATGTTATTTATTTTCTAATAATTTCTAACATTTTTTCAAAATAAAGCTGTCAACAAATTAATTAACAGACAATGTTTTTTTCTTTCGTTTGATTGTAATTCAGCCATTTCAAATATTTATGTTAAAATAACTTTTAAAAACTCCTTAATGAAAGGCAGATGATTTTCTTTTCAGTTTAATTAATTATTTTCGTTATTATTATTATTATTATTATTATTATTTTCACTACAAGTCAACAAAACCTTTCGTGTACTTATCAAAATAAAGATTAGAAATCATTCTGTGATGTTAATGTTATACTGTCGAATTTAGAGCATACCAGTTGTGCATTATGGTTTTTTCAACAGATGAAAAGCTCATTCAATTAGCAATAATTTCTTCTTTCAGTAATACATTATTTAAGAATAAGTATTTGGATTTAGACGCTTTGTCAAATATCCATAAAACCTCTGTAGGAAATTGTTTTGAAATTTCGGGAGTATAAAGAGCATATCTGATATATTCCAAAAAAAGTTTTGTCCTGAAGAGAAAAGTGGAACAATAAAAAAGTTAGACAAAAATCAAACTGTTTTGGATCACTCTGCAAAAAGTAATGCCTGAAATGCGTTTTGGCTGCAGCATGTGATTATGAATATTCTTCTAATTGTCTGTATAAATTTTTATGAGGCCACCACATATGTTTATAGAGATACAATGTTTCCCCTCTTAAAAAATAAATAAATAAATAAATAATAATTAATTATAACACGTAGGGTATACGACTTTATGCAAAGCCATTTTTAGGAAACTTGGCGTACTACATTAGACACAACATACTGCAATCGAATTGCAAAAATGTTAAATATCTTACGAAATATGAGTATTTTTACTAAATAGTTTTTAACTACGCATTCGTAAGCTTTACAAAAATTTTATGTGCATGGTAGCCAAATGAAAACTCCAAACAAATATCGTGTAAATAAAAAAAAAAAAAAAAAAAGAGAGAGAGAGAGAGAGAGATAATGGATACACTATCTATTAATAAGTATTTAGATATTTGCGAATTTAGATGTTTTGTCAAATACCTAGAAAAATTCTGTAGAAATTATCTTGAAATTTTTGGAATTTAAAGAACATGTTATATCTCATATATTTCAGCAAAAGTTTTATCCTGGATAGGAAAAAAGGACTAGTAAAAAATTAAACAAATTTCAAAATGTTTTGGATCACCCTGTAAAAAGTAATGCTTAAAATGCGTTTTTGGCTATAGCATGTGATTATGAAGATCCTTCTAAATATCTGTATAAATTTGTATGAGTCTACCACATATATTTATGGAGATATAACGGTTTCTTTAAAAAGTCGAAAAAAAAAAAAAAAAAAGCTATTTTTTAAAATTATAACACGTAAGGTATTAGACCCAGTGGAAAACCATTTTCAGGAAACTTGGCATACTGCATTAGACACAGCATACTGCAATCATGGTTATTAATAATAATAAGAAAAAATAAATAATATATAATATAGTAATCCCTTTTCTTTTTTCTTTCTTTTTTTCTCCCCGTGATTTTTTTTTTTTTTTTTTTTAATCTATATTTTGTTGTTAAGTCCCCTTCTGTTTGTTTGTAACATGCAGCTATCCTATTCGATGGCTGTGTTGCTCCTCTTCCTTGGGTTTTCTCCTGCCTTTCACCTTTGCTTTTGTCTGCAAGGTAGTAAGTAGCACCTGTGTTTTTGCACCTGAAGAAGAAAGGCCACGTCCTTTCGAAATCGGTAGTTCTTCCCTTTATTTTATGGTGTGTAAAGAAGTGTTTATGTTATATATTTATTGTACACCAGTTCTTTAATTTATAACAGTTCTTATGTTTTGGATTATTATTATTATTATTATTAGTATTATTAGTATTAACAGAAAAATGCCTTATCTCAGTTTGCATTTTTTATGAATTCACGGTCTTCAAAATACATAAATTTCTACAGATATTTAAGAAAAGATTTAATTTTTTTTTTTTTTTTTTTTTTTTTTGTTGTTGTTTAATAGAACATACTTAAAAGAATTAGGAATAGATTTTGCAATACCTGTAAAAGAAAAAATATCAAAAATAAAAACATAACAAAAATCATGTTTTAGGATAGGTGCACCAGTATATGACACTGCACCAGTAACTGACACTTTAACAGATAATTCACTATAATAAGCTTTCTTTTTAGAATTTAAATTAAATGGTGTCACCTAGTAGCAATTTAGACATTTATCTTTAACTTTATGCAGAATGTTTTTTCCCGCAAGGAGGTTCTAGATATAAAAAAATCAGAATTCCCAATCAGTGTCATGAAACTTCTGATTTTCAGTAGTTGGCTATAATGCTGAAATTAAGGTAAGCACATTTTAAATATGTTTCTATTTGAAGTATTTTTCCTTTTAGAAACCAATTTAAACTGAAATGTATTTGATAATAGTATATAAAATAAGGCTATAGAGTTAATTTTGAAAAAAAAAAAATCATTTATTTATTTCAGATGGGGTGCTAGTTACTTGATCCAAAAGAATTAATTTCATCAGTAACTGACATGAGTGTCAGTTATTGGAGTTTCAGCGAAATTCATGGCAATTAAATGAGATTTCTAAGAAGTATAGTAAATACTATTTAGAATGTTATTTTATAATTATACTTTTAAAATCTGATATTTTTCCAATAACTGACACCATGTCAGTTATTGCTTTTGACACATGTCAGTGTTAATCATTCTGCATGTTACCTGTTTTAGAAGTTATTTTGTATTTCTATTTTATATGGCTGCATCAAAATATGAAATTTCCTGTAATTCGGTGTATTGATGGCCATAAAAGTCATTTGACACTTAACTTAATTTTGCAGTAAACACGAAATAGTGCTTATAGTACTGCCACATAATACAACCCACATTTTATAGCCGTATGATGTCAGTTTATTCCAGATCAATGAAACTGTCTTGAAAAAAAAAGTTCATGTGTAGAAAATAAAGAACTCCCATATTCAAGTTACAAAAATAAATTTTGACGAATTATTTGAATTAGCAATAAACAAAATACCACAGGAAACAGTGACCAACGGCTTCAAGCGAACTGGCTAAAACTGGCGAACTATCCTCTTGAACCAGAAGCTGTATATATTACTAAATGCAGTTGTGTATCAAGAATTCACAAAATGCCTACACATACGTTGAAAGAAAAAAAAAAAATTGTGGATTCACTAAAATTAATGGAACCATTTATTTCTAAAGATCTCTTAGAAGAATTTTATGTATACCTCGTCCAGAAAAAAAAAATGGCAAGGATATAATCATGATATTAAATTACTTGAAACTTCACATAAAATGCAACATCAAGCATTAGAAGAAAACATTCCAACAGACACAATTAATTCAAGTACAAATACCGAACTAGAAAATTAAACTAAAACACAAAATAATATAACTGTGATGGATTATTATGACTTTGTAGCTTTGAAAATGAAAGTTAAACTCAATAAATAGGTATATCTGTATGTTTACAAGTAGTCAGATTCCTGTTACTTTAGAAATTACAGATGAAACAAGTTCATCCCCACTCAAAAAATCCTATTTTGGCTTAAGCCGAAACAAATGAAAAAAGTCGAAAGATCAAAGAAAAAAATCTCAACAGTTTCAATATCTAATGAATGGAAAAAGAAATAATTAGAAAAGTAGCAACATAAAATTGAAAGAGAAAATTAGAAAATAAAGCAGCTTGAGAACACAATGAAGTTGATGCAAAAAAAGAAAGAAAGAAAAAAATCCAGAGTTTTAACAAACGTCATAAAAAAAGAAAAAAACATTAGTGCTATAACCTTAGAGAAAAAGCGTTACTATGCAGTTTTCTATGAAGAAAAGTAATATTTAGGACTATAATTGATATGAAAAATTAAACTTGTGACATTAAGTCTCTTCAAGAAATTTTGGAGAATAAGTACACTTCACTTAGTCAAAGAAAGCAGACTTTGCAAGCGTTTCTATAAAGACTACATATTTTATAGACCATCAGATAAGATTAGAAATGATTCCTTTATAGTTGATAACGACATTATAAAAATAATTAAGATGTTGTATTTGAGTATGAAATCCAAAATGTGAAACTGATGAACAAATGGTTTTGTATTGAAAGAGGAAACTTGCCTATTTATACATAATTAATGTGTTTTTAATTGCATTGACTTATTATGTATATCATTCCTGATAATGACTCTCATAAAAGTGAAAAGTATTTTGTCTTGTGCATTGTAATATGCAACTTGTGCATTGTAATATGAAAGGTCTGAATTTTCTAAAAGTGGTCTTTTTTTTTAAATACATAAATATGCTATTTTGCCTGATATTTCCCCTTGATTTTTGTAAAATAATTTTATAAAAGTAAAACATCTTTTTTCAATGAAATGTTTTAGCTTTTTAACAAAATAAGATTAGATTAAAAAATAAATTAGCTGCTTTTCCTTGCATTTCATAAGTGTCATTTACTGGAGCATGAAGTGTCTTTTAATGATGCCAAAATTTTCTCTTTGTGTTAGTTACTGGTGAAGCTACCATGACAACTTAAAAAAATAGAAAAAGTCTATATTCACAAATAAATTATAATCTAAATAAATTTTGAAACTTCACTTATTTTTTGGAAACAAAAAATTTCTTCCAGGGTAATTTTAGTAGGTAGCAATTGCTAGTTTATTTTTATATTGCTCTTAAAGTGTCAATTACTGGTGCACCTAACCTATTTGCTAATTTTTGCACACGCATGCACTTTTTAATTATTTTCTCAAAAAAGAAGTAAAAAAAAGTTTGAAATCCATCCCTATTTCTTTTAAGGAGGTTCTATTAAACATCCAAAAATAATATTTTTTCCTAAGTATATGTAGGGCCGCGGAAGATTGCGGGTTCGGTACTCGAGCCGGTCAAAGACCGTCGTGTACACTAATGGTGGCTGGTGCACGTAAAATCTGTCGTGGCCGCAATGTCCTCCATGTTCCCATCAAAAATTATACCTTTGGGGATCACCGAAGCGGGAGAGCCATCCCTTCCGTGGAGGATCAAAATTGTGATGGCGTGTCTTCGGACCACATCTAGGGGTGTGTCCCAGACCGTCGCCAATTGCCCATCTGCGCAGCACTAGAGCGACGTAAAATATCCAACCATCCATCCTAAGTATATGTAAAAGTTTTAGCATTTTGAAGATCCCGAATTCATAAAAAAAAAAAAAAAAAATGAAATGAGAAAACGCAATGAGAAAACGCAATTTCAAGATTTCAAATCTGTAAAACATATATAAAACACCATAAGAATTGTTGCTTGAATATATCTTTTATTGAATAAACCTAATATAATTCAATTTATAAATATTAAATGGAAATATAAGCTTTTACATGAAACGTTCAGTGGTGCCAAGTTAAAGGTGCCAAGTCCCCTTAAAGAAAAGTACATTAATAGATATATCATACCTTTCTAATACTATGCAAATCAAATAGCTTAACGCAATATTAAAAATTAAAATTGATCTAAGACGCGTTTTATATGTTTTTAAACCTGTGATTACCAATCATTAAAATTATAAAATCATCCGCAAACTCTTTATCTTCTATGTCTATTTATCGATGATAAGAAAACTGATATTAACGAATCTAAATTCTAAGTGTCACAGACCTCCCAAATACCTTTTACAGGATGAATATATATCGTTTAATATGGGTAACATAAGATAAACAATCCACCTTATGTTATCTGATAAAGCTGATGGCACGATAGTTTTGTTTAAATAAGACTGTGGACAAAATGAAATGCCAACGCGTGATCGTTTTATTAACTGCCTCGCGGATTCATATTGTGAACTTGCGGAGCGGATCTTATCTGATACGTGAATTATAAAGTCTCATCGATATTGATCTTAATATAGAATTCAAATCGTATTAATTTAAACCTACTTCAAATATTATAATTTGAATATTTAGATTTATTTATTTTTAAGCACCAACACACAAAAACTTTAAATGAATTAATGGCCGATCATTATTGCTTAAATTTTCTCTATGTGAAACGATAAATAAATAAAATAATAAATGTGTTGAAAATCGTTGTCATATCGTAGTTGTATTTGTTATTCAGTGAGAAGTTTTCTTTGGAATTAATTAATAACAGTCGGTTTGGTTTATTTAAAATGTAAATTTGACATGTCAATTGCGTTTAGTCCTCTTTGTATATATAGTTCTTTAAGTAGAAACACATGAATGAAAACACAATTTTAAGAACTTAAAAAAAAAAAAAAAAAAAAAAGGAAGAAGAAAACATTAAAAAGGTACAAACCGATGAGATCGTTTTAACAATCTGCAATTACCGGGTTACTGAAAAGGCTATTTATAAGCTTCTACATCACATTGGAAAAAAAGTTCCGTAAAATGCAATTTATCATAAATTCACTGATGGATACATACAAATGAAACACTTCCAGTTGCAAAGCCGTTTGCAAAGCGTTCCGAATGTATGACTGCAGTCGGCAGCAAAAGTATCCCGGCGCTAGCAAAAATTCCTATATAAAAAATGCACACTTAACACTGTTTTGTTAAATAAATCCTTGTCGAATCGTGTTCTTAGACTGACTAAGAACAGGATTCGAGAAGGATTTATTTAACAAAACTGCGTTAAGTGCACTTTTTTTATACAGGAATTTTTGCTAATGCTCGGATATTTGTGCTGCCGACTGTATTTGCAAAAAAAAAAAAAAAAATCTGGAGTGACTCCACTCGACTTTCCGAACATTGAGTAACTAACAGTTTTGTAGATAAAATAAAGAAAGAGGTGTTGCTAAACAAACAAAAAAGAGAAAACCATAACAGAGTGTTTGAGTATTTTTCTCCATATATCACACGAGGTTTTATTTAACGCTACTGAACTTTGAGCCTTAGATCATAAGGATAAAGAATTTTTCGTTGTGTCCCTGTAAAAATCTATAAATGCTAGATTCACCAAAATGCTTATAGTTAGTGCAACAGTAATTTATAATATTCATACAAATTTTCAGCTCAATTGAATAAGGCGTTTAGATGCTATCGCTGGTCTCATAGGCCATAAAGATAAAGAATTTTTCTTTGTGTCCCTGTAAAAAAACTGTAAGTGCTAGATTCACCAAAATCTATACAGTTGGTTCAAATGTGACCTATAACATGTGTACAAATTCTTTGCTGAGATTAATAAGGCGTTTAGACGCTATCACACTTTTAAAAATTTGGCAAAGAATTTTTCTTTGTGTCCCTGTAAAAAAACTATAAGTGCTAGATTCTCCAAAATCTATACAGATTGAGTATCTGTGACCTATAATATGTGTATAAAGTTTTTGCTCAATTGAATAAGGCATTTAGATGCTATCGCACTTTTAAGATTTTGGTCCCTTGGCCATAATGATAAAGAATTTTTCTTTGTGTCCCTGTAAAAAAACTATAAGTGCTACATTCACCAAAATCTATAGGGTTCGTACTATGGTGACTTACAATATACGTACCAACTTTCAGCTTATTCGAACAAAGCGTTTAGACGCTAGCGTGTTCACTCACAGACACACACATACATACACACATACATACACACATACATACACACACACATACATACATCATCGTAAAAATAGTGAAAACGGACTCGTTGGACCTCGAAACGTATAGAAACATCAAAATCTCGAATTCGGATTTTTGACATGATTACAATACTTTCCTCACTAAGTGTTCGGAAAGTAAAAAGCAAAATTTACGTCATGGAAGTTGCAAGCATTCCGTTTGTATGTAACCCTGAAAATGATACATAAGTAGTTGTAAATAAATAGAAATATGCAGATAAATGTGTTTCTTTCCATAACGATTTCGGAGCAAAAATCAGTCGGAATATTACAGAACTTAAGTTCAGTTTCTAAAGATAGCGTAATTTTAAAGATTCTCATAAAGTAAATATTGTTTAGATATTATATTGTTTAATTACCTTTGAAAAATATTTTTCATATTGTTTTACTCATATTTAGAAAATTATATTTTAAATAGAGATGCATTGATCAAAATATCGCCATTTTCTACATTAACATATGATACCTACAAATTCTATTACTTTTTTATTAATTGAATAACGGTTGAAATTATAAATTAAGATTCATACTTAATGTCTAATTAATAAGTGGACAACTAACCAAAAAGAAAAAAAAGTAACTATTGTAATAGCTACGAGTTTTCAGAGAAAAACAAACGTTGTATAAATGCGTATATCGTTTAATAAAGATTATCGCAGCACTGATTATCGCAATTAATTGTTTTAATAATCAAAATACGTAAAATCTGTATTAAAAATTTGAGTTATTAAACTTTAAAATACAATGACAAATATCAATAAATTTAATGATAGAAATATTATGAATCAGGGAAAAATTTTTGTCGGTCGCTGGATGTCTTTCTTTACGCGAAATGATTCACAATTTTCGCAGCATGTTGTTACCACAGTTGCCGACTTAGCACCTTTTGGCTACTGAAAAAATTTGATAGCAATATTTATTTTATTTAATCAGTGAATTGTAACTGTTTTTACTGATAAAGTAAAATAAAAATTTTATATAAATTTTCCGGTAGCCAAAAGGTGCTAAGTTGGCCACAGTATTAGTTCTTACATTGATTAGTTTTTGCTTTTAACTGCTGTATTTGGAATGCGTAAATTTTTCTCAATATACAGTCGGTAACAAAAGTATCCGAACACTAGCAAAAATTCCTATATAAAAAAAAGTACAGTTAATACTGTTTGTTAAATAAATCCTTGTCGAATCATGTTCTTAGACAGTCTAAGAACATGATTCGACAAGGATTTATTTAACAAAACAGTATTAACTCTACTTTTTTTATATAGGAATTTTTGCTAGTGTTCGGATACTTTTGTTACCGACTGTACTTAGTACCACTTTCCAAGAATGCTGTGATATATTTGTATTCTACATTCATTTCGCTTATTCAAAATGTGTACATAGATTGGGGAAGACCATAATTAATTACAATAATTAATTTTTTTCATAAGGTTACATTGGTTTCATAAGGACTTATTATTTTATGATTACGTGTTACTGATACATTCAATTTTCTTTCATATTCTATACATTCTAAAATACATTTTTTAGTTTAAGAAAAACTAACAGATACATTATAAAAGTAATCTCAAATTAGGTGCTAATAATCAGCTTATTTTATAAGAAATATTTTGTCTTAAGAAAAATCCAAGTACACTATTGAATAGAATGCAGAATTCTTCAAAAGCAAAGCGATATATTCAGAATATTATACACTTTAGAAAGAATGTATCTCTTAGAATTTGCTTGATTTAAGAAAATTTCTTATACACTATTGGGTGGAACACAAAAATTACCGATAATAATGAAGATATTTAAACAATATTTTTAAAAACTTACTTTGATTTGCATTAAATGTGATGAAACCACAGGAAATGATGAATGTGTACAGTAATAAACCTTAATATGGTAATAATTATCCAATATATTATTCAAACAACTATTATTGGTAGAAAATATTTGATTGCCTTGTGCTCGAATAAGAAGAAATATTGTAATCTATGGCTTAAAAGTATATTTATTTTAATCTACGTATTAAAGAACACTTCAAAGATTATACTTAATTTTCGATTTTACAGTCATCAAAATAAAATAATAGCTGTGTATTTAAAGGGCAGATGTTAGAATGTTAATTAATTCTTTTCTCTTTTATCTCGAGAGAGATAATCCCACAGATGAAGAATACAGCATAAATGATCAGCTTAACTTGTGTTTTATAACCTCATCATTCACTTACAATAATTTCATATTAATGACTGCTGTATGATGACCCGGATATGAAGGGAGACTTTTTCATCTTCTTTTTAACATTCGTGAAGCGTTGTATGTTGAAACAATAGGCTGACTTTTTCGTTGAATTAATTCCGCCAATGTTGGTTTTGCTCCGACTTTTTATGCAAATTATTTAGATGAGTGGCCAATAGCTGAATAACGATACGTTTAATGATTCACTTTTCTCTCTGTTTTAATAGAGAATTTTGGAATGCATTATAAAGTCACGCTTCACAGTAAAGATGTTACCGGCGTTACTAATCCAATATCATGGATTTGCCGATACGTACCTGGAATACATTATGTGAAGTTGTTGTTAAAGTGGCGCTTTCATTGCTTTTTTTTCTATTATGATGTAAATTGCCGACACAATAAATGAAGATAACCAAAACAAATTATTAGTATATTCTTTATGTCTATTGAATAATACTTCATACATTTTCATGCAGATGTTTGAAATTTTGTTAATTGTTAATTTGAATCATTTATCATGTTGCTGAAAATTCCCAAATGTCATAGTATTTATTTAAATAAATATGAAAGATTCTCTGTTTTGTTTAGCTCATATGAGAAAAATATCCAATGGCTGCTACTTATAGCTACCACTGTTGAATGAAATCTGTCGCTTAATGTCTATGCATTTCTATTACTTATTTTAAAAACTGTATTTTTTTTTTTTTTTAGATAAATAAATCTATTTTTTTTAAAAAATAGATTATATTATTCATCACTATTTTGAATAAAATAATTCAGAAGTACAAATTTCGTTGGCATATAAATTTAAAGACAATGATGTATACGGATTTTTGTTAATTAAAAACGTACAAAAATGGTTGACTGTTTTACAGTTATTTTCAGTAAAAAGCATTATAACTTGAAATATGGATAAAATTAAAAAAATTTAAGAACATAAAGTATAATATTACATGAATTTTGGAATTATTTCTGCAGATTGTATTCGTATGTTAAGAGAAATGAAGTTGACTGATCGCTCGACAGGGTGGCAGACTGGAATGCCTAACCTAATAGGCTACCTACTCTTCAGTTTGTTACGTCTACCTTATCCTAATTTGGTAATTGATTTTATTGGCGTCAGTTTCATATTTTATTTTCATACTATTCCATACTATTATCACTGCAGTGATCCCAATAACGTATGTTTTTGTGAAACATTGCTTTTATCTGCTTACGTTAAGGAAATCTTATTTTTTGAATAACTTACGAAATTTTCAAATTAGAATATTCGTAGTTAACTATGTTTAAACCAGTATCATACAGTCGGTAACAAAAGTGTCCGAACACTAGCAAAAATTCCTATATTAAAAAAGTACGCTTAATACAGCTTTGCTAAATAAATCCTTGTCGAATCCTGTTCTTACACTGATTAAGACCAGGATTCGACAAGGATTTATTTAACAAAACAGTAGTAAGTGTACTTTTTTTACAAAGGAATGTTTGCTAGTGTTCGGACACTTTTGTTACCGACTGTACATGATAGTTTTAAAGTAGTTGCACACCTTTAAGATGAAAATCTCCCTCAGAATGGACGTTCAAGCGAAATTTTGCCCTATTCTGACATGTTAAAAAATTCGTCAATTCGAATAACTTACGAAATTTTCAAAGTAGAATGTTCACATTTAATTATGTTCGTCCCAGCATTTAAACTAATATTTAAAAGCTGGTACGACATTTTTAGAATAAAAATATTTCTTTTAATGCACATTTAGGCAAAATTTTACCATATTCTGTCATGTTAAGAAATTCATAAACTTTGAATAGCTTACGAAATTCTTATAGCACAGTCGGCAGCAAAAGTATCCGATCCCTAGCAAAATTTCCTATGTAAAAAAAAGTACACTTAATACAAATTTGTTAAATAAATCCTTGTCGAATCCTGTTCTTAGTCAGTCTAAGAACAGGATTCGACAAGTATTTATTTAGCAAAATAGTATTAAATGTACAATTTTTTATATAGGAAAATTTGCTCGCTGTTGACGCCTTTCTCCTTGTAGGATCTCTAATGACTGGTACCGGTGCACACAAAATTCGTCATGTCCATAATGTCTTCCATATTTCCAACCGAATTATACCTCTTGGGGTCATCGAAGCGGGGGAGCCATCCCCTCCGTAGAGAATCAAAATGGTAATGACATGTATCCATCCTCAGGGCTTACTCCTAAACCATCGCCAGTCACCCATAGAGCAGCACTAGTGCGACGTTAAACCCAACCAACCAACCTAATAATACAGGTTTTTACGAAGATTAGCCCTATTCCCTGTGTTAAGGAAATCATAAAATTCGAATAATTTACGAAGTTTTCAATATAAAGTGTTCATAGTCAATTGTGTTCATACCAATATCATAAATTTTATTGTAAAATCTTCTCGAGATTTTTACGATAATAATTATCTTCATGATGTACGTTTATGCGAAATTTTGGCCTATTCTACAGTCGGCAGTAGAATTATTCGAGCGCTAGCAAAAATTTCGAAATAAAAACAAGTACACTTATTTTGTTAAATGAATCCTTGACGATTCAAGTTCTTAGACTGACTATGATCATGATTCGACAAGGCTTAATTTAACAAAACAGCATTAAGTGTATTTTTCTTACGTAGGAATTTTTGCTAGCGCTCGAATAATTTTGCTGCCGACTGTATCATATTTAGAAAATCGTAAAATTCTAATAAATTACAAAGCTTTTTAAGTAAAATGCTCATAGTCAATGATGTTCATGCCAGTACCACAAATGATATTCTAAAGCTAGTTCAACATCTTTACGATGAAAATCTATCCTCATAATATGCTTTTATGCGAAATTTTGCCTTATACTTCCATAAGAATATCGTAAATTTTGTATAACTTACGAATTTTTCGTATTACGAAGTGGTATACTGTACATTCGGTAACAAAAGTCTCCGAACACTTGCAAAAATTCCTATGTAAAACAAGTACACTTCATACGGTTTTGTTAAATAAATCCTTGTCGAATCCTGTTCTTAGTCAGTATCAGAACATGATTCGATAAGATTTTATTTAACAAAACAGTATTAAGTGTACTCTTTTTACATACAGTCGGCTGCAAAATTATTCGAGCACTAGCAATAATCCTTGCCAAAAAAAAGTACACTTAATACAGCTTTGTTAAATAAATCCTTGTCGAGTCATGTTCTTAATCAGTCTAAGAACATGATTCGACAAGGATTTACTTAGCAAAACAGTCTTAAGTGTACTTTTTAAATATAGGAATTATTGGCTAGTGCTCGAATAATTTTGCAGCCGACTGTAGGAATTCTTGCTATTGTTCAGACACTTTTGTTACCGACTGTAAATCAATAAGGTCCTTTCCAGTATCATAAATGATATTTTAGAACTCATCCCACCACTTTACGATTATCACTTTCTTCTATATTCAATAGAAGAAAGTATTGGATTCGTAAAAATTTTCGACCTCGGGTTTTTGATGGATTTACACGTTTTGAGAACTGTAGAACACGATTTGACCATTTTTAGAAAATGTTTGTCTGTCTGTCAGTCTGTCTGTCAGTCTGTCTGTGTGTGTGTGTGTGTGTGACAAAACTTTGTGGCAACTGTATCCCAGGAACTACTGCACACAATTTCATACAAATCGGTATGTAGTTGCACTTTGACATAAATTAGTGCCTATCAACTTTTGGTAAAAATTGTCTCACAGGTTGAGTTGCCCTCCCACTTTTTCTAAATTTTTAACATGGTGATACAGCACAAAATTTTGTATAAATGTGCATAAAAAGAATTATTTTTTAGTAATCATTATGAAATTTACAAGAATTATTTATAATAGATATAGTCAACTGGGAAATGTTTTTTTTGTATGTGTAGGAGCCTCGCCACACCCCTGGGGGGGGGGGAAGTCCCCCCTCGAGGGGAGTAAATTTTCAAGATGGGTATCTTTCGAAAGTTCTCGTCAATACATTTAAAACGAATGGGTGAACTATAAATCTGTGATAATTTAAAACAAAGTTATCGATTTTTTTTTTTTTTTCGAAATTTAACCAAACTTGGTATTCAGTTGGCTCCTGACATAAACTGGTGCTGATTAGATTTGGGGATGAATCTCTCAACAGGTGGCGCTGTAATCGTATTTTTTTCTAAATTTTTAACATGGCAGTACAGGACAAAATTTTGTATAATTGTACATAATAAGAGTTATTCTTAACCTGTGATTGTAAAATTAATATGAATTATTAACAATAGTAGTAGTTAATTAGGAAAAAAAATTGTGCATGTAGGGGCATCGCTTCCTCCCCAGGGGGGGGGGGGGAATTTTCAAGATGGGTATCTTTCGAAAGGTCTCGTCAATACCTTTAAAACGAATGATTGTACTATAAGTATGTGATAATTTAAAACAAAGTTATCAATTTTTATTTTACTTTTAACGAAAAAAAACGGGAAAAACGTATTTTTTTTTTTTTTTACTGAGTGAATTTGCATCGGAAAATATAGAAGAAAGTCTTGTGGTGGCCACAACATACTAGTTTGTTCTTAAGATAATGTGTGCACAGACTAACAAACTAACACACTAACTAACGAACGAACAAACCGACAAATTAACAGACTATCAAACTAACAAACTAACAAACAGACTACCCTACAGACGGACACTTTATCAATTTTGCGATTTTAGGATTCCTCACACCTCTGAAAACGTAAATAAAGAGTGAAAAATTACAAAAATATTTAAATTCCTTATATCTGTAGTATGGTGGGGAATTAAAAACAGAGCATTATTTAACAGCAAATGTAGAACAAATTTGAATTTGTTTTCATAATATATAGTATGAATTATCATCATTACATTTTATTTATTGTTTCAAGTACGAAATTTTGTGGTACCAGGAGATATAACTTAGAAACAAATAATTAACGTTTCTCTGTTAATATAGATACGAATGAAATAATGTTTTTTTTTAATTGTTATTATTTATTAATATTATCTATTATTAATAATAAATCTCATAAACTTTTTAGTTTTTTGTTTGGGAAAGATAATCTAGCATGAAAAATTTAATATTTGATTGTTAAATAAACAAGATTAACGCCTCGTTAAACAAAAAGGATACAACGCTCTCGTTAAACAAAAAGGTTACAACGCTCTCAGGTTAGCTTTCATTAAATATCAAAGAAACGATCCCCCCCCCCTCCAAAAAAAAAAAAAAAAAAAAATTGCTTTCTATGTGTTTTCTTTCTTATTCAACGAAACTCATCCTTCTAACTTTTATAATTATAAATTCCAGAGATGTAAAAAATTGCGAACAAAAAGTAAAGAAATTCACTGTTAATATTACCCTGTTAATGTAAACAAACAGGATACAATGCGTTCCGATTTGCATGCATTATGCAAAGGAAGTATTCCGTAAAGGTTTTCTTTCTCATATTTGAACCATTCTCATCCATTATTTTCTAGAAAAAAGGAAGAAATTCGTAAGTACACACCACTATGAACTGTGGGAAATGGTTACCCATGGACTAGTAAAAGAACATCGTCGGGATCGGATCTGTATATTAACACCCCCTTTTAAGGGGTGCATTCTTTATAAAAGGGTAGGTCAGAAAAACCCTTTATTTCTGAACCCTTCCTTTCTTTATGCAAAATGAATGCATTTGGATAAAAAAAAATTCTGTACACTATTGATTCAGACTATGACAAAGTGCCTTTAGGTCAGCTCACACGCTTATAGGAAAACTAGGGTTGTCTTCCAAAATATTTAACTTTTTATAAGCTCTAGAAGATGACAGATATTTGCTTCACTATTCACAAGACTATGATGTATGAACGTTTCAAAACCATGCTTATTATGATTTATTATACTGCAATAATCCTGAAAATACGTCACTTAACGTTATTTCACACGTGATTTCTTGCCATCTTGTTAAAGATTTCGCCATGAAACCGATTACAAAGCAACCGTGAAAAATTCAGTTAAGGATATCCGTGAGATAACAATATTCGAATTTATAAAATGAATAGAGACCGTGAGATTTATCATAACGTTTCATTTTTCAACTAACCAATATTTAATGTAAAAGAGTTTTCCTTGACTGCTCCAGTGGCAGAAAAGTTCTGATCTCATAGCTAGTAGACGTGATGTTCTAAAATAGGTCACGTTCATCGATCTAACCATTCTCAGTTTTCCGATGTTTTCTGCAAAACTTGCGTAAATTTGGGATAGGACCCTAGTGCAGTCAAATGCACACACCAATGCAAAATGCCTTCACACACACACCAACATCTAATTATTTAATCCAATAATAATATATTTTTGTATATAAAGATTGTGTCTGTATTCGCAGAACTGTGAAAAAATTCCAACTTTCATATAAATGAACAGTGATGGACAAAATTTGACCGAATTGTCTTAGGTACATTTTACTCTTTTACCTCTCCCTAGGAAATTTACAATTATTGAAGTTTATATGCTTGAGGTCTATAGAAAAATTTCAAATTACTACCGAAAAATGTAAAAGAAAAACTTGAGTTTTGGTTCAGACGAAACAAGAAAAGTTTTGACCAACATTTTATACTTATTGCTGAATACCATTATGTCGAAACATTTTAAATACAGTGGGTGATCACATTACTAGAATTTTTTTAATTTTGACATTTTGACATTTTGACATTTTTTCGATTATCTAAAAAAAAAATACTAAAAGAAATGTCTTTTAACTTCATACATGCAAAAAACATTTAAAAATTCATTGTTTTCGCTATAGATTTAGTCCAGAGTGCAATTAGGGGATTAACCACAAAGTGAATAAGAGCGAAAATATTTTTATTCACCCTGTATCACAAAAAGCTACAAATGTCTTGTAACTTTGATATGCTGTTGCACATGCAGTCGGTAACAAAAGTGTCCGAACACTAGCAAAAATTCCTATGTAAAAAAAGTACACTTCATACGGTTTTGTTAAATAAATCCTTATAGAATCACGTTCTTACACTGACTAAGAACAGGTTTCGACAAGGATTTGTTTAACAAAACCCTATGAAGTGTACTTTTTCTACATAGGAATTTTTGCTAGTGTTCGGAGACTTTTGTTACCGACTGTACAACTTAAAATTATCATATGAATTATACCATATAAAATATGTTGTTACAAATATATTTAATGAAAATTATCTTTCATTTGCAAATATAACCAATGAGTTTTACATGATGTGTTCGGACACTTTTGTTACCGACTGTACTATGTACAATACTTGTATGTTTTGGTGCGGGAATTGCGCAAATATTTAGGCAGATACAATTTTTTTTCAAAAATCCCTAATTTTTTTGACAAGTTGTTTGCTTATAACTAGAACAGATTTCCATAAAATTTTATAAAAATTGCTGAAAAATTGACAAAACGTTAGAGAAACATTATTCTGAAACATAAAATTCACACGTATAATGTTCGTTGAGATATGAACATTTTTAGGAAATATTATATTACTGCGCATGCGCGAAAGATAGAATAATTTTTATTGCACAATTATGTAATATTTATGTGATCTGTTGTGAAAATTGTGGAATTATTTAGTCAGATATAATTTCTTTTTCAAAAATAATTAATTTTTCGACAAGTTTTTTGCTTATAACCTTTTATAAGCAAAATATTTAAGCAAAATATTAAAAATTTTTAAATGTTAATATTTTTGAAAAAGATATTGCTTATAATGCAAAAATATTTAAAATTTTCGCTGAATTTCCCTTAAGAAATTCAACGAAGTTGAAATTTCTTAAGGGATTTTTCACATGCCGCGTAGTTAATTTAAAGATCCAATTATTTTAACCACTTAGTAAAAGTTCTTTTTTGTGAAAAGCCCCTCATCATCTTATTCATTCACTTATTGATAACACATATGCATCAGATTTGTATGTCCCCTTATCGTCTCACAAATCTTAGTAAATAAACAAAATATGTTAGAACTATAAGCTTATAAGATTTTTTTTTTTTTTTTTAAGTACATTTGGAGCGTGGTTGAAATAATTGGATCTTCAAATTAATTACGCGGCAATGAAAAACCTCTTAAGAAATTTCAACTCTTTTAAAATATCTAAAATCTAGCTCGTTCTTTTTCGGATAATTTGGTTAAATTTTACTCTGTTCAAATGCAGTTTTGAAAAAAGTTGCCCCATATATCTGGCTTTCAACCTATGCAATAAAAATTTTTCTATCTTTCGCACTTGCGCAGTGAAAACGATTTTCATAAGAAGGCTCATATTTCATGAGATATTTAATGTATTTGTATTCCGATTGTAGTATATTGTTTTAAAAGTGCTTTTCCAACTTACCTGAAAGTGGGGATAATTTTCGTTAAAAACTCTGTATATTATAAATAAAAACATGTTGATTTTTTTTTTTTTTTTTTTTTTTTTTTTTTGAGTTTTAAAATAAATGCTTATATCTCCTTATTTAATATGCTATCGTCACACAAATTCATCACAAATTGAACTGGGTCTATATTAACATAGCCTAAAGTTACAGTTCATTTCGTTCAGTTAACGATACAGGGAGATCACAAACATTATTGATTTTGCTCAATTTGTTACTGGACCCCTAAATGTTGTCTCAAACCAATCTTCGCTGAAAAACATGAGGAAGACTCAGTTCTTTTAATACGTTTGAAAATATTTTCTTGAGAGATAAATTTTTAAATTGAAAAAAACTGATCGTTTGCAAATCTTGCTAAACTTTTGAGCAGGAGTGTAGTAAATATTTTTTTTACTGCGCATGCGCTAAGGATAGAAAAATTTTTATTATATAGGTTGAAAGCTAAATATGTTGGGAAACTTTGGTCAAAATTTCATTTGAATAGATTAAAAATTAAGCAAATTATCGGCAAAAGAACGAGCTAGGTTTTTAGGTATTTTCGAGAGTTGAATTTTCATAAGGGATTTTTCACATGCTGAGTATTTAATTTGAAGATCCAATTATTTCAACCACGTTGCAAAAGTTATTTTTTGTAAAAAAAAAAAAAAAAAACCCTTATTGATCACAGATCCTAGCAAATGAATAAAAATATGTTAAACTTATACGCCTATAAGGGTTTTTTTAAGGGTCGAATAATAAAAATTTATTAATTTGAAATTAATTAAAATCTATCACTCACCGTTAATATTGCAGAAAAACATTAAAATAAACTCGAATTGGTTTGAAAATACTTTTGGTTTAAGAGAAGCATTCAACCCTTTTATTCAAGTTATGTTTAAAAATACTGTGAGCTATAGACTTTGCTGCAGTATTTTATGGAAATATGATAAATACACCTGGAACTGGGGCTATTCCATGTAAATGTATCTTATCCAACTTTTCTGCAGTGAATTACTATTAATGGACTTTTTAAAACTAGCTCTTTAAAAGAGGATTACAAAATATTTGTGTTAAAGCCAAAACGTATTGTGGATTGCAACGAAATTTGCCATTTATATATTTCAGGAAATGAGCTATAAAATTTCCTGCAACTAATAATAATCAAAATTGTACAGTGGATATCAGAAAATATAACAATGTGAATGACTCATACATAATGTATATAAAATTTGAACACTTAATGATTATTTTTGATGCATTTTCGGTCATTCCTTTTATTTAATTTTCCTGTTTTTGATGAAAAGCGCCATTTTGCGGACATTTTTGAACTATTTTTTATACCTTGAGCGAATTTTAATCATCTATAAACCAAATTTGGTGGTTCTCCCATACGCCCGTTATAACTTTAGAATGTAGTTTATAGCGAATATTTAATTATAATCACCGTTCACTTATATGGTATCGTGCTGTGTTGGGGTGTCAAAACCTTTAATTTATAAGATTTTCATTATAAGATTCAAGTTTTAAGAAGTTTATTGCAAAAATTTCGTTTTTCTTTCTTAGGTACTATACAAGAAAAGGTATTTAGTTTTAAAAAACATTTTAAGCAAAGGGGGGGGGGGGGGAACTATAGTTGAGACCACTAATAAATGAGCAACACAAAAAATGTATGAAATTTTTTGTGAGAAAAAAAAAATCACGATAAAGATAATTGAGAAAGAAAAAATTTATTCTCTAGAACAAAAATTGAGATTTATTTATCAAATATTCATTCACTGGTTGGTTGTTGGTAAGGTTTTACGTCGCACTAGTGCTGCGCAATGGGCAAATTCATTCACTGACATAGAATTTATGCGATTGATCATCATGATTAAATGATCCTAAAAAATAATAGATTTATTGATAAACCATTTTGTAACATTTGCTTTATTACTGCTTGAAAAACAAAAAAGTGCTTTATTAATAATAATGATAATAATAAATCGGTAAATTTTAAACGTGTTTCGTGTTGTTAGCCAAAAGTGTTTACACAATAAAAAACATTTTGTAAAAAAAAAGAAAAAAGAAAAAGAAAGAAAGCTTTCACGTATTTTAACAACACAAACTTTTTAACAACTTAAAATTATTAAATAACGCTAAAACAAACTCTGAATTTGGGGTTAGAGTTGAGATGGTTGACTAATTTCGCCATCTGCCCACTACGTAGGTCTAGTGTGACGTTAATGTCTCCTGACCCTTCCCCCTCCCCAGATGTGCTCACCAAACCGTCCTCAATAGTCCACTATGTAGCTGTAGGGCAACGTTAAACCTACTCAGTCAACCAACCAATATGTCAAATACGTATTTCGAAATATTTTTTGTCGCACGTCAAAAGTTTAAGTGTTTTCTTCAACGGCAAACATCTCTTTGTCTACGTTTTGCAAAAATTTCCTGTACTGATCTGAATAAATGCAGTCAGTTTATCGTTTGCTTTGTTGTTATGGTTTCGTCTGCAGACCGAAGACCCAGTTGGTAGGAAGTTGAGTTCTGGGGCAGTAGGTTCCGGTTTCGAATCCCGAGTAAGGCATGGATTTTTGTCAAGTCCCAATGTATTGAAAAATGTGCATTGTTACTGCAAATTTATGTAATAATTGATCATTCACGACAAATGCCGTTGTAACTTAAAATCTTAAAGACAACAAATAAATAAATGGTTTTTTTTCCCCATTAGATTTAGTTTTGTACATTCTGAATGAGCTGTAAAACTGATATTAATATGGATTCTTTGTTATTTAATTATACATTAATGTTTAATAATGCAGTTTATCTTTATTTTCATTGATGCATTCATGTAAACAATATGTCATTATATCTTATCCACTTTTAAAGAATATGTCTCTTATTATTAGCTTCATTTAAATTTAACAATAACAGTTTTCTCTTATTAAAAAAATAGTTATTGTTATTCGTAACATATACTGGCTTCAGATGTCCTTATATTGGGGCCATGTAGATTTGATATCATGGTTACAAAAACCTGAAGATGATTATTTAGTATTATTGTCTAGGATATTTAATGCAACAATTTTATGATTTTTTTTTTCAGATTGATTAATTTTTACTTTATTATTTAATTACATTTAATTATTGATAATATTCATTATATTGGAAAGATAGCGAAAAATTTTGCTTTTGAAACTTCTCACGGTTTTGAAATGATACATCTACTTTAAACAATAAATTCTTCCTGCCAAACTGATGATAAGAAGAAATGGTTGCTTTTTCCAACATATCAAACGCATTACATTTTAATTTCTGTTTCTTTTGGTTTATTAAAAAAATTTTTTTTGGATTGTATTTTAAAATTTATTTTCACGTGATTTTAATTTTGTTATGCTAATATTTGATACAGTTTGTTTTGGTTTTATGTATTCCTTTTAGCATAAGACATTTTAATATAGCATACTGATTAAAAAAAACAAAAAAAAAAAAACAAAAAAAAAACAGACATATAACAATTTTAATGATTTAATTTTGTTACAATATGTTATAAAAATACTGAATTTTGTGTTATTTTTTTAGATTATATATATAATTTTTAAGTACATGTATTCGTAATATTTCAAAGAGATAATTTTATATATCTGTCTCTCCTTTTTTTTTTTTTTTTTTCAAGAATGCAGGTGTATGTAAAAGGCGTGTTTCGGTCATCTTCTTCCGTGGAAAAAAAAAAGACATATAACAATTTTAATGATTTAATTTTGTTGCAATATGTTATAAAAATACTGAATTTTGTGTTATATGATTAGATTAGATATATTTTTAGGCGTGAAAAAATATGTGAAAACCATTTTGCCCTTCTCTCTTACTGGAGGTGAATATTCTGAAAATATCCGAAATTAAGTACATGTACTTGTAATATTTCAAAGAGATAATTTTATATATCTGTCTCTCCTCTTCTTCTTCTTCTTTTTTTTTTTTTTTTTTTTTTTATTTTTTCCAGGAATGCAGGTGTGTGTAAAAGGCGTATTTCGGTCACCTTCCTCCGTGGGGGGAAAAAAAAAAAGACATATAACAATTTTAATGATTTAATTTTGTTACAATATGTTATGAAAATACTGAATTTTGTGTTATTAGTTTAGATTATATATATTTTTAGGCATTAAAACATATGTGAAAACCATTTTGCCCTGCTCTCTTACTAGAGGTGAATATTTTGAAAACATCCGAAATTAGTTTTTAAGTATAAGTATTTTTATCTGTAATATTTCAAAGAGATAATTTTATAGATCTCTCTCTCCTTTTTTTTTTTTTTTTTTTTTTTTTTTTCTTTTCCAGGAATGCAAGGTGTGTGTAAAAGGCAAAGGCGTGTTTCGGTCACCTTCTTCCGTGGGAAAAAAAAAAAAAATGAAGTTGGCATTTTTATATTCGCTTTTGTAACATATAAAACAAGTACCTCATGCATCATTTTGTAGACATCAAGAAAATGTAAAAAGCATGCTTTTATTTACCTCCCTCTTCTTAGGGGTAAACTTATAAAAATCTTGAAATTTATTTTTATATATAGATGTTTTTGATAGTTTAGAGCAAGAATCTGACGGATGTCTATATTTCTCTCTTAGGGTATAAAGGGATATCTGAAAAATCATACTTGTCAACAATTCAAGCGGTAGACAGCGCCACCTGGTACAGATTGCGTGACTTTTTTATCCAACTGTCACCAATAATTTTAAGAAGTGATATATGATATATATAATCGACGTTTCTTCGATTCTATTCGCCTTTTATGTATATCAAATCCCACTTTTAGAAATTTTTGGTTGTTGTTGAATAAAAAAGTCGCGCAATCTGTACCAGGTGGCTCTGTCTACGCTTGAACTGTTGCCAAGTTTACGAGCAACGCGACAGGCATCTAGTTTAGGAGTCTATGGAAAAATACAATATGCCCTAATGCTCTACCCCCTTCAGAAGCAGATTTTAAAAATTTCTGAAACTGAATTTTAAATGTTTGGTTAAATTTTAAAACTAGAAACCTATGGATGACTTTTTTTTTTTTCTTTAAATGAAGTGATAATAAAAAACATATTGCCTTCCTTATCCCATTGAATGGTTAATTTTCGAATTCATAAAATTAATTTTTATGCATTTTATAACCAGAATAAAAAAAACTGTTTGTGTGTTGAGTTATGAAAGAATATGTGAAAAGTAGGTGTTGACTTCCTCCCTACCTTGGGGAAGGAGTAAATTTAAAAAAACAGTTTTTTAAATTATACGTTCATTAGCAAAGGAAATTGTTGTCCGACAGCAAATATTTCTTTCTGTAGAATCTGCAGAATCTGTTTTAAGCATAATCCCCGCCCTTCCAATAACAGCATTACATTTTATTAAAAAAAAAAAAAAAAAAAACATTTTATAGTATTTCCAAAAATAAAAGAGATTAATGCAAAAAATTCTAGTGCATACAAAACTTCCTGGTAACAAATGCTGCTAGAATCATTCTGCTTTTAAAAAGGATTATACTTTTTACAATGAACAAAGCACTGAATTAAATAATATTTGTGCAATGTATGTATGCTTTTCTTTTATGTTCTTTTTTTTAATAGAGAGTAACTATCACACATTAGTAAAACGTAACTAAAACTGTAAATAACGATAATAAGTAATTGTCATAGAAATATCTAAAAGGTCATGTAATTTAGCATTTTAGATTTAAAATAGGGCTTTTCCTTTAAATTTTCTTTTATTTTATTTGCGCATTTTATTACAAGTAACACTGGTGTAAAGTAATATCACCCTTCTTTCTGATAAAAGAGCAAAATAATAGTAACATAAACATATTATTCACAGTGCACTAACTTGTTTTATCACAGTATGTCCACTTATTCATGATTTGAAAACTTCCTTTAGACAATTATTAATTTTGAAACTTGGGCGGCCGCTCCTAATTTTTCTTTGGTGGTTACTTTTCATTTATTTATTTATTTTGACAAGTTAATTCCTAAATTAGCGAGATTTAATTCTCTTAAGAATTAAAGATATTAAATTTAATTTTAAAATAGTCATTTTTACCAATATATTTTCTTTAAATTTTCATGGTTGGTTCACATTTAATGCTGATTATATTGTTTACACAGCAGTGACACCGACAGGGCTAAGCTAATGGAAACTGGGTGACTTACGGCTGCGGGTAGTTCAGCTACTGACTAGAAACTTATCTTTGTAATTTTGAGAGTTTTTCTGATGTATACGTTCGCTGAAGTTTCCCTGAAAATATTCAGATCGATTCATTGAATCAGCAGTAATTTTCGACCTACTTCTTTCTTTCTTTCTTTCTTTTTTTTTTTTTTTGTCACAGTACTTTTTTAATAATAAAAAAAAAATTCAGCACACTAACAAAAGGATAAATTTAAAAGAAATTTACTTGACCAAGGTTATCCTAACATTTTGGATTTAAATACATACTATATGAATGGGTATTCGCTGTGGCGATACTATGCCGTCGTTCTGCGTCAATGTGCCACTATTCTGTGGCGGAAAGATTGAGAATCATTGTTGAAGGGTATAAAGCCAGTTACCTACTCTAAGGGTCCTGAGTGCGATGTACTCCATGGTGAGTCTTTCTAAGTGGTTCTAGACCGTATGTATTCGAATTTGAAGGATATTACGGAAAATTCCGAATGACTAAGTTGCCGAACGTCACCTGGATTCGAAACTGACACTTTTAATCTACCAAATTTGATAGAAAAAGGCAATCTTTTGCTATAAAAGGGCTTTCTCGGCATCTTTTCGTTCACTGGCAGTTTTTCTTTTTTTACCTAGTCTACCTTATTATTACCCATTTATAGTCATATAAAATTACTTTAAATCTTTACTGAAAAATGACTAATCTAGAAACAGAAAAAGATCTTGCATAAACTACAAATAAAAGAATTTAACTATTTCGCTTTAAGATCCTTCTATTAAAACATTTTTTTTGGAGCTGCAGTTATAAATAAAATAGTTAATTTAATAAATAAGAAATTTAAAAAATATAGCACAAAATCAAGAAAAACTTTATAATATTTATCGTTTTCAACCAAAAAAGTGTAATCTTAGGGCAAAGTTTATTCAACTCACTAAAGAAATGTTAAAAAAAAAAAAAAAAAAAAAAACTTTAACGTACGTCTACTTCTGTATCAAATGTTGTGTTTGTTCTCTATAGCTTTATGAATAATGCGCAAAATAAGTAAAGAAATTTTGACTTGCGTATTCGAAGAAAAGTAGTCTTCCACGCGTATCACTACTTCAACAGGTGCTTTTAACGTGACAGCACTTATTTACTTCTGCAAGCCTGACAACATGTGAGCATATCTATCAGCCTTTAGAATTTAGATCCCACGATTGCAAAAAATCTTGTTCCCCCTTCACCAAGTAAGAAAACACTTTTTGGACACCCTGTGGTGAAACAGTGTATTAAATGCAAAAACTTCCCTACAGATGCCATGTTGCTCACCATGTATGCTATCATGGGTATCAAGGGGAAAACGTTGTATACTCGTTGCGTGGAGTGATCCATCACTTGATTCTGAGCATCAATTGTCGTTTCAGAGAGGGGGTTGGTCTCCCCTCGACATTTCGTTGTCGATTACTGTCAAGAATGTGTCGCAAATGAAGAAAGACCTTAACAGCCGGATTTCTTTCTTCTACCTGATTTTTTTACAGTGATTTTTACCAAAGGACAAAAAAGGTTAGAGGTTATAGTAACTTCCAGTGAGCAGGATAGTTTAAAAAATATTTGATTATGTTACGATTAACCGTTCGGGAAGCAGATTATAATCTTCAGATGAAGTTCACACTATTTGGAGATTTTAACCCTATTTTAAATAGCGTTTTTTCCAGTCATTTATGTCAAGCAGTTTTTTTCTCCCTTGAACTTTTGTTACGGTAAATATTTGTGAGCTTTCTGGGTAGTTTTTCACATCGTAAAATTAAAAGATTATTATAAAAGCGCCGAAAAATATTTGTATGCAATTTTTAAAAGATTTTATGTGATTTGAATAAAAATAAAAATATTTAATTAAAAAAAATACATATATGTATTTCAAACGTATTTTAGAATAGTTGAAATAACTTTTTCAAAGTATTGGGGATTTTAAAAGTTGGTATCCGACTTCATAGATGATTTTATCTGAGATTTTAGTCATTATAATACATGGATTAACCCTTAAAGTATTACTGAGAAACTAAATATTGATAATCTTAATGTAATTTAAAGATCTCGAACACACTTTGGAACCTGATACAAAAATAAATAAATCCTTGTCGAATCTTGTTCTTAGTCAGTTTAAGAACATGATTCGATAAGGATTTATTTAACAAAACTGTATGAAGTGTACTTTTTTTTACATTGGAATTTTTGATAGTGTTCGGACACTTTTGTTACCGACTGTACAGTCGGCTGCAAAATTATTCGAGCACTAGCCAATAATTCCTATATTTAAAAAGTACACTTAAGACTGTTTTGCTAAGTAAATCCTTGTCGAATCATGTTCTTAGACTGATTAAGAACATGACTCGACAAGGATTTATTTAACAAAGCTGTATTAAGTGTACTTTTTTTTGGCAAGGATTATTGCTAGTGCTCGAATAATTTTGCAGCCGACTGTACATATTTTGGTTCGGTACGTTTTGACAGAACGGAACAAACTGACCTTGTTTTCAGTATTTCTCTCACCTTGTCGGTCAACAAAATCAATTTTTCTTGATTCAAGTCATAATTAGAGAGAAATATTGGTTTATCATAACAGAAAAAAAAAAAAAAAAAAAAAAAAAAAAGAACAACAAGATTTATGGGAAAGGCGGAATTGCATCCAATGGAAGTATGTCTAGTGAGATTGAGAAAAATATGGTTCCGAAGTGTATCCATGTTCTGTAAATTGTGAACAGAATTGTCAATATTTAGTCTCTCAGTAAAAATTTCATTAGCAATCCATGGAGTATAATGAACTACATCGCAAATAAAGTCGTCTATGAAATCAGGTACAAACTTTTGCAATCATACAATAATTATTAATTGTGACGTGTTGAGAAATTTGTCACTGTGTATATAGTGTATGAAGAAATTCAATTCATTTTGCTTCGATATAAACGATCTGTTTTGTGATCTGTATATTTAATTACTAAGTTCGTATTTGAATAAGTTATGTTTATTTTAATGTCTTTCTTTCTTTAGTTGAAACACTTTTTTTTTTAAATTATGAGTCTGTGTGACAATTAACACATTTGTATTATCGTAGGACTAAATGCTCAAAATAACCCCCCCCCCCCAAAAAAAAAAAAAAAGAAAAAAAGAAGAAGAAGAAGAACCAATGGATCTTAACTGACTAATAAAGAACAAAACTATAACTAAATCAACTGGTGTAAATAATTGATAGTTTTTTACTCAATGTTGTTATTGTGAATATATATAATATGGGATGTCACATTTTCAGAAAAATTATATAAAAAGGGAAATAGGATATAATGAGCTGTTTTATCAGGATAATATGTCTCATTTTTCTAGTCATAAGTCTTCTTATCATAAGTCTTATTATGTAAAATAAAAAAGTACTTATCTTTATTCTACTAATTTAAAAGTTTTTATTTCTATAATTGTTTTAATCTATTGTTTTTAATATATCTTCCAAATACAATTAGGATATTTATATTTTTACGTATTAGAAAACTAAAAAAAAATATTTAAATGTTTATTACTCTCAGATAGCGTCTATGTATTAAATGTAGAAAATATGGGGAATTCTTTTTTCTAAACATGACTTTTATAACACATTTTCAACTATTGTACAAAAATATTACAGTTTATTGTTGCATGGCAAAAATATATTTGCTGTGCCTGCAATGATACATGTCGAACTTATTGTGGAATATCAGTCTAAATTCCCTTACATAATTGTTCTATTAATCTCCAAATTGAATCAAATTTTACTTATGTTGCATCAAATATAAGCCAAGAAGAAATGGTATCTTACACGCAGGGCTCGTGAAATACAGTCACCTGGTCGCCATTGGTGACCAATATATTTAAAGGGCGACAATGTCTTCAACTTTAAAGAAACTCTTTTTTTTTTTTTTGGTACTATTTTGGTGAAAAGAAATTAATCCTAGAATAGGGCTCCAATTCGACTCCCGATGTAGGCTAACTCTCATTGTTTTCATGCCCGCTTCTCTCATAACGTTTTGAGACATTGTATTAAACCAATACACCATTAGGGATTTACCACTTCTTCGTGAATGTTTCGCAACTCAGTGCTCGTTTACATTCTTTCGGTTTGAGCGAACTTTGCGCTCCGTTGTTGAATACTTCTGCAAGTGTAATGATGTATCGATGCCGATGGTGTATCGGTTTAATGAAAATAATAAAACCTGTTTCGTGATGTTAAATTTAAACAGGTGTTTCCTGATGTATTATTCTGTCCAAGTGAATATTTGGTTTTTATGCATGTAATTTTAATATCTATATTTAAATAAATTTCATAATTGGAAAAAAAAAGGGGGGGGGGGGACGGAGGGATATATTTTTTACTCGCTACCAGAAATATTTACTGGCGACCAATTATTTCCAAATTTTTGGAGCCCTGCCTACATGCAAAAATATTTGAGGAGATGAGTGCACTCTAACGTATGGTTTGTACAAAAGAATCATTTTTAACATGTGAAGTTTATGTATGACTTCCTGTTATAAAATTATCAAACGTAATTTTCGTTTAAGTATTTTGTGGAAAAAAAAAAAAAATATTTATATTGCACTATTTTTGTGCAGACATATGATAAACTTTTTTAATATGAGTCACATATGTATTATGATCGTAAAGAAGCTTATTTCGCATTGATGCGAGTGATTTTTTTTCCCTTTTTATTAGTTAATTTTTTTTTTTCTTTTTAAATAACGTCTAAAGTAAAAACGTAAAAAAGAAAAGAAGCACGGAAGAAACATATCGATGAATGCTTTAAACAAACTAAAAATATTTTTTAGATTTTATTTACATTCCTGTCCAAAAATTTGAAAAGATATATTAAAAAAAAAAAACCTTTTTTATAATTTATGAACTAGCTACTACAAAATGTTCCTAAAATTTGGATATATAAAGAGGAAGATATTCCTCATATTTTTCTGAGAATATATACATGACTATGATAATAATTAAAGATCAGCAAGATATTGAGTAAAAAAAAAAAACATTTGCAATTACCTCGTATCATTAAGAGAGTGAAATGAACTGTAAGTGTAACAAATGTTTATATACATTATGCGCAATTCGGATCCGGAAGGATGCGTAAGAGCTAATGCAAGATCGGAGTGTGGCATATGTACTCCGGGGTTTGGAGTTTCGATATATGGCAGATGTTCTGTTCTTCCAATCGTTTGCATGCGTACTTACTGTACGGAAGTTTGTGCGCACTATCTCTGCGGCTTAGTATTCCCCGCATTCTATGTGTCCGTATGCATTTGTCTAAAAATAGCCTATGAAATAAAAATATTTTCAGCATTTTATTTAAAACTTCAAAAAATCCAGCATGTTTTTAATTTACAATACGCAGAGTTTTCAATAAAATTTAACTTCACTTTCAGATAAGTTGATAAAACGTTGCAGAAATTATGCATGTCAGTTAAAATACAATTATATTAAATACCTTAGGAAATATGAGCATTTATGGGGAAAATATTTAATAGTATATATGAAAAAGATATTTTTTTTTTCTTTCGTAATTTCATAGTCAAATATATAGACCAAAATCTTTGTCAAATTCGCAAATTTGTTTCTTAGTTATTTTTCCAATAGATTTTTTATAAGAGTGTTATTACAAATTCCTATTTTCATTATAAGTCAAAGGATCACTACGCTTAATACGGAAACTCCTACCAATGCTTTAATACACATGTAAATTCATAAAATATAGAGAATTACGTCATGCACAATGTAATAAATTTTATTTTACACATGACATCACAAAAAAATTATTAATAATTCTTAAACAAATATTCACCAATAAGTGTAATAATCCATTGGCTTGCAATGGAAAGAGCAATTTGTGAATATGCCCTTGATAAAATGTTAATTTTAGTCAATAATTAAAAAAAAGCCTTACATAATGGCGTAGAATTTTCTGAATTTACACGATGTTTAACAAGACTTTTGATAGGAATCGGCTTATATATTTAACCTTCACATTATGCAATTTTTTTATCGTTCGCACGCAGATAAACACTTTTATATAAATGCTCCTATTCCGCGAGAAACTTAATGTATTTCTACTCAAACTCCGAGATATTTGTGTGATATTTAAATCATATTGCTTGGAAGTGGCATTAAATTTTACTGATATTACTACTGCATATTACTTACTTACAAAATCATTATGATTAAAAAAAAAAAAAAAAGAAAAGAAAAGAAAAAGAAAAAAAAATAGTTAATGCTTTAAATAAACTACAAATCTTCTTTAGAATTTATTTACATTCCTGTTCAACACTTTAGAAAGATATATAAAATAAAGCTTTTTTGTGATTTATGAACTAGCCACGATAAAATGTTCTTAAAAGTTATCAAGATATTCCTCATATTTTTCTGAGAAGGTAGACATGACTATGATAATAATTAAGGACCAACAAGAAGTTGAGTAAAAAAAAAAAAAACATTTGCGATCACCTTCTATCATTAAGAGAGTGAAATGAACTGTAAGTGTAAGAAATGTTTATAAACAATATGTGCCATTCGGATGCGTAAGAGCTAATGTAAGATCGGAGTGTACTCCAGGGTTTGAATATATGGAAGATTTTCATCGTTTGCTGGCGTACTGGTTTAGGGAGTTTTCTGTGCTCTAGCTCTACGGCTTAGTATTCCCCGCATTCTATATGTCCTGATACATTTATCTAAAAACAGCCTATGAAATTAAAAGTTATTAGCATTTTCTTTAAAACTTCAAAAAATCCAGCATGTTTTTAATTTGCAATACGCAGAGTTTTCAACAAAATTTAACTTCACTACCAGATAAGTTGACAAAAAAATTTTAAAAATTACACATCTCAGTTAAAATACAATTATATTAAATACCTTAGGATATATGAGCATTTATGTGAAAAATGTTTAATAGTATATATGATTTTTTTTTTCTTTTATAATTTGGTAGTCAAATATATAGGCCAAAATCTTTGTCAAATTCAGAAAGTTATCCGCAAAAAAACTAATTCGTTTCTTATTTATTTTTCCAATGGATTTTTATAAGAGTACAAATTCCTATTTTCATTATAAATCAAAGGACCATTACGCTTAATACGGAAAGACCTATTAATGTTTCAAATACACTTATAAATTCATAAAATATAGAGAATTACGCCATGCACATTGTAATAAATTTTATTTTACACATGACATCACAATATATATATATATATTAATAATTCTTAAATAAATATTCAACAATAAGTGTAATAATCCATTGACTTGCAATGAACAGAGCAATTTGTGAATATGCCCTTATTAAAATGTTAATTTTAGTCAATAATTAAAAAACGCCTTAGTTAATGGTATAGTACACAATGTTTGACAAGACTTTTGATAGGAATCGGCTTATATATTTGACCTTCATATTACGCAATTTTTTTTTATCGTTCGCACGCAGATAAAACACTTTTTATATAAATGCTCGTATTTCATGAGATACTTAATGTATTTGTATTCAAACTGCGAGATATTATTTCTGTGGTATTTAAATCAACTTATCTGAAAGTGACATTAAATTTTACTGATATTATTACTGCATATTATTTATAAAAATCATTATGATTTTTTAAAAAAGTGTTTAAAATAACGTTTAAAGCATTTTAATTTTGCATATTATTTTTACACAGCTACGTGAAAAAATGTATGCGGTCTACATTTACATTCTCTACTACTACAGCTCCTTTTTTGCCTTTAAATAATACAGAACGATTTTTTTTTTTCTTTTAGTAAATTTTTTGTTGACCCCTTAAATATTGTTGTAAAAAATATTTACTGAAAAATATGTTAGATGATCTTTTTTTATTCCCCCAAGCTTAAGAACATTTTATCGAGTTGGCAATATATAAACTGAAAGCAATATTCTTATGTAAATGTTGCCAAAGTGTATTTGATTTTTTTTTTTTTTTGCTGTATAAAGTCAATGCATCCTACTGACATCATAAAACATTGTGTTAGTATTATGATTTTTTTTTTTTTTTTTTTTTTTTTTTTTTTTAATTTAAGATAATTATAATCAATAAAATAAAGTTGTTATAAATAAAAAAGTCGTTGAATATATTTAATTACTTGGAAATTTTTAATTGGAATAGAAATAAATATAATTACTATTCTTACTGAACTCTATCTTTACATAGTATTCTTTCGGAACCTTTTTCCTATCAGCTGCTTCATTTCCGAATCCATTTCCTATACTTGAGTGAAAAAGTTATGGTGTTAGAATTTTAATAGTATTTTATTTTAAAATAATAATAATTCAACCTACCAAAATGATTAAGAAAAAATTAATTAAATAAATACAATAAATAAAAGTATTCTCACTAGTAATAAAGAACAGTTCTTAGAATTTTTTCTTGCTTTTTTTAATAATTAAGTTAACTACTTTTTTTTATGAATATATCTTACAGACTTATGAATATCAATTAAAAGAATGCCAATTCTAGAAATTTTAAAATTTTAGACACCATGATTAACAATGGTATTAAAATAAAATAAAAATAAATAAATATAATAAATTTTAAATAAGTAACTCGTTTGATAAATCATTGAACAAATATCTATTTTGATATTTTTAATGCACTTAACTACTTTTATCACTTATTTAACTACTTCTTTGACACGTCATATTAATTAAAAAGGTCGAAAGACAAATCATATGTGAAAATATTAATAAATCACTGAACATGATAATAAACACGTAACAGAAAACAAGAGAATAAAACTAAATGTACTACAAGATTATTAACATAGACGGCTAATTATAAAAGCATAAAAAACAAATATTTAGAAGAAATCTTTGAAGTTCTTCATAGCAGGATTATCTGAAGCTCTTTCAACCGCCAGTACAACTGTTTCTTTGCGCGACATCATAATTGAGGAAGCAGAACTAGTATTACAAGGAAAAGTTCTTTTGCTTTTTAAAGAAAAATTATACGTTAAAAAATATCTAATTAGCTAACACGTCTCTAACATGAAAGATAACTAAGTAAATAATAAGAATATTTAATTTTTAATTAGATTATTAATACAATTTAAAATAAAGACATAATTTTGAATGACTAATTTTTAACACTTTCCAACAAGGTTGAAAAATGTTAATGACTTCAGTTTGTCTGTCCGTCTGTCTGTCCGCGCTCTAACTCCTGTAAATATTTATGGACTTTCCTGAAACTGATATATGTTATTCAAGTTCACTATCGGATGCTCCCTATTGAAAATGTAGTGCATACCTCTAATGTTCTGTGTACAGGGACACCCGAAATTATTCCAAAGCATTGTGTTCTATGAGAAGTATTTCTATAAACCATATTTTTTTATCTTTTCTTTACACAAATCTTAATGCAGAGCTGCCAACCTAATCCGGCAAATTGTTAGTACTGCCCCTTTTTCTACACCACTTAATTTTTAGAGTATTTTTCTACTTAATTCATCTTAGATACATTTGAAGAGAATTGCTCTAAAAATTAAGTGGTGTAGAAAAAGGGGCGTTTTTCAATAGGCGTTAACAATTTGCCGGATTAGTTTGGCAGCTCTGTTAATGGAATTGAAATATGTTATTCAAGTTCACTATCGAATGGTTTAATTTATTTATTTATTTATTTTTCAAATAGAAAATGGAGTAAATACCACTACTGGTTTGCAGGGCTGCCAACCATCTCATTAATAAGCGTAGACTTGTTAACGCCCCTTGAAAATACGCCCCTTTTCCCACACCACTTTATATTTAGAACAATTCTCTCCAAATAGTGTTACGATTAAATAAGAATGAAATTACTCTAAAAAGTTACTGGTGTACAAAAAAAGGCGGTGACTAAAAGTACTACGCTTCATAATGAGATGGTTGGCAAGCATGGGTTTGTGTAAAGTGATATCCGAAACTATTCCAAAGTATTGCGTTCTATCAGAAGTTTTTCTATACACCAAATTTTAATAATTTTACTTTGCTCAAATCTTAATGAAATTTAAATAGGTTATTCATATGCACAAAAAAATGCTTTCTATAGAATATAGTATGATTAGCATTTGATTTACAGGGCCCCACAAAAATATTCAGTTACATTAAGGATTATTATATGAAATTTGCTGGAATTGCCTTTCCGTTTGCATTTAGCGTTTTTAACACTTTCTAACAACTTTTAAGAGTGAATATGATTTCAATTTGCGTATCTGTCTGTCCGACTGTCCATCTGTCTATCTGTCCGTCTGCCTGCCTTCAGCGTTCGTAAATATTTTCAGATTTTTCTAGAAAGGGTATGTAATATTCAAGTTCACTATGGAATGTTCCCATTTAAAATGGTATTAATAGGTTTTGTAAAACTAGTGTGTGTATAGGAACAACACCCCCCCTCCCTCCTCCCCCCCCCCCAAAAAAAAAAAAAAAAAAAAAAAAAAAAATCAATGCATTCAGTTTTAGGACAGATAACTTTTATAAATCACATTTAAATAACTGTCTTCCGCAAAAGAAAGCGAAATGTATTATTACTATGCTAAAATAATGCTTTGTGTGTAATAGGATATGGTTGAGCTTCAGATTTATAGGGCTACACTAAAATTTAAGGGCGGCATTTTCTTTTGCTTAAGCATTTTAAACATTTTTCAACAATGTTTAAGTGTGATTATGAATTCAATTAGTCTATCTGTATGCCTTACAGGCTTTCTGACTGTCCGTTGTGTGGTAATATAGGCAAAGAACATTAAAAGTTTATGATACAAGTACGTACAGTTGGAAAGTGTTACAAATCAATACGCACCGCATGATTTTTCGTTCTTGTTATCCTTATTAAATGTCAGATGTTTAATGGATTGCTTGTTCAATAGTTTCTTTGCAAGACGTCATGATTCTGATGCAAAGCTTATATTTAAATAAAAACCTTTTAAAGCTTTAGTTATGAGTTCTATGCTAAAATAAAGATCTGTTAATTTTAATTAAAAAATCACTTGAGAAAAATGAGTTAAAATTTTATAGGAGTTTATCAATGGAACGTCATTATTACCAAAATTTAATAATTCTTATAACAAGATTTTGTACAATTTTTGTGCAATGAGAAATCGCTGATTTGAAAAGTAATATTTTATCGCCGTTTGATTTTCCGATGCGTTATCTAAACCATGCAAAATCATGAGAAAAAACAATTCACGCGTAAATTTAACAACCCTACGAAGAAATTGCTTTCGAACTTGTGATGCGATCATCATAACGAATGGTTTTGATGACCACAACTTTTATTCGGTACTTAGGGAGAGAGAAGGGGTTGAAGATCCAGGCCACCTCTAGATTTTACTACAGTTCTCCTCTCTCTTGCACTTTCTTAATAAAAATAGTTCAGGCCATTTTTTTTTTTTTTTTTTTTTTTTTACCTTTGTTAATTCATATTTTACGAGTTCATCCTCTGTGTTATTTATAATCTATACGACAACACTGTACGATATTTGTACTCTATTCTATTATCCAGTCCACTTGGTAGTATGTCCAGCACATTTTCATGATAATCGTTTGAGTATATCGATGATATGAAATGCATTTGTTTGACTTGTGAAGCATGTAATATTTTTCAGTGTTTTTTTATTTTATTTGTTTATTTATTTATACTCGGTATATGGCTTTATAGTTTGCTGTGTTGTATATAGTCTTCATTCCATTTTTCAGAATTGTATTAGCTACTCCCCCCCCCCCCTTCCACCACGAAGAATGCACCTAAATACTGATGTTGAATAAAGATGAAAGAAGTAAGCTAACACCATAAATCTCAAAAATACACTACAATTGTTTCTGGTCAAAGTCAAAATATATAAGCGTGACGCTTATTAGACGAAAATTGTAGGCAAGAGTGTCATTTCTAAAGCATTTCATTTATTAATTTTATTTGGATATTATTCCCGATAATGATGAGCAAAGTATTCACAATTCTATATATCTTTAATTTATGTGTTGTTTAAACAATCTTTATTTATTTTCACATTTTGTTGCAGTTTGCAATATATATATATAATATACTCTATAACAACAACAAACAAAAAAGACGCACCAAGAAAGAGTAATGAAAATTGGACACAAATTCGCATGTATACAACTTTCGATGGAAAATGCAAGATTTTAAAGTTTGGATGCCATTGAATAAATATGTGACGCTGCAGTGAACCTTAACTGCGCAACTAGCAAAATATTAAAAAGGAGAAATTTTTATTCCAGGTTATAAATTCTTTGAGAATTTTATTCCGTCTACTCAGATAGACAGTAACTATGCCTCATATACAGGTGCGCTAACAATATGCGCAGATGTCTGCATTTAAGAGAGGAGTGTAGTTGGGCTCACAGAAGCCGGTTGATCTAATCGACGGATTGTTTAATATTTTGACAGGAGCGATGCTACTACTAGATAATGTTGGCAGAAATAGGTGATTCATTTTCAAATATAGCGTCAAGAAGGAAACGGTCGGCCTAGATAGAGGACAGAACGTGATACCCGATCAATCGTCAGAGCGGTACACAAAGCCTCAGATTCATCAATATCATCGATCCTACGTGCAACTGGTACTTCAGTGACTTCAAAGACCATTAATAGGTGGCTCAAAGAAAGGGGGGGTTGAGCTCACGGAGCCCCTTGCGCCGACTACTATTAAACTCTGCGCATCTACATGCCCGTTTTCAGTAATGTCGGGCACGTTCGACCTGGAATGTCACTGAATGGAGTAGAATTGTCTTCAGTGATGAGTCTCGCTCCAACTTAAGCCTCGATGATCAGCGAAGACGTGTCCTGGAGACGCTTCAGAAAAAGGGGGATCCCAATCTGACTTTTGCCAGCCATACGGCCCGACAACCAAAAGTAATGGTCTGGGGTGCCATTTCATTTCATAGTAGGACCCCTTTGGTTGTCATCCGCGGCACATTTACAGCATAGCAGCACGTCGACGAATTTCTACGCCCCGTTGTGTTGCCCTTCAAATCATGCCATCTTTATCGTATATTTAAGCATGATAATACCCATCCGCACACGGAGGCACTTTCTACTGCTTGTTGTCTTGCTTGTCCAACATTACCTTCGCCCGCAAAGTCGCCGGATCTCTCCCCCATTGAGGACTTTCAAAGCATTATGAAATGAGCCAGCCCAGGATTTTGCCAATCTAACGCACCAATTGGAAAAATTTGGCAGGATATCTCGCAAGAGGACTTCTGCCAACTGTATCAACCAATGCCAAGCCGAATATCTGCTTACATAAAGGTCAGAGTGGGACCAGCGCGCTATTGACTTGTTCACTTTGTGAAACTCTTTCTCTTGATTAAATCATCCAAATTGTATAACCATTTGTTTTTCTCTACATGTACATCACATCTACCAATTTTTGTTTCATTCCAATAACTCCTTCTTCGTGCGTCCTTTTTTTTTTTTTTTTTTTCTCTGTTATAGAGTGTGTGTATATATATATATATAAGAAATGATGTCGTTGATAAGAATCATTCCCTTTAAATATATATATATATATAAATATATTTAATTTTTAAGTTCTTTCTTTTATACAAATTATTTACTATGTATAATCTTTTCGTATGAGCATCATATTTTGCAGCGTAAAATGAAAGCAGGATATATAACAAAATTCGCATATAAGAGGGAAAAATTTGAGTAGTATGCTAGTAAAATATTTCTTTAATATGTGCGAGCAAGATGCTTATTTTATGTATTATTACTACGATATTACATTACATTTGACATTTTAAAATTATTTATCTTGACACGAAAAACTCACAATAACCCCGTGACCTTACCTTCCCAAAACTGTTTTACACTGGTCATTTAAAAAGAAAAAAACTTTAATGACTAACACCTTCAATAGACGCTATACATCATTTTTAATGCTAGCTTCTTATCACTATGTGTCTCAAGATTCCATAAATGAAAGCAATAAATGCAGAATACTGAGTTCAAATTTGCGGGATAGATGACGGATTTATAAATAAAAAAAAATCGAGATATACGCACCCACAAATAATCAGATAATAATTGGCTCCAGAGGAGGGTGTATGGGTGGGTGGAAAGAATCATTGCCTTAACATATTTAAAATCAAGTTTCGAGACTTACCATTTCACCTGCCATCCATGCCAAGTATCGCTTTAGTAGATAAAAGGAAAAAAAGAAAAAAAAAATAGAGAGAGAGGTAATAACGCAAAGCGCGCCATAAACTTTAGAAGTAGAAAGTTCGCACAGGGCAAGCATCCCATTCATACTTTTCTCTTGGCAAGTGTAACCCCTGACCCTTAAAATGGGGGTGGGTGTACCAAGTGCCCCAAAAAGTTGCGAGACCGGTAAGTCTTCCGGTGACCAAGGTTAAGGGCCCGATGAGATGTGTGGATCACGCTCCAACCTTCTCTTCTTACATCCCATAATAACTCCGATTTGGGGGCGGCTGCTTGTTCTTCGAAACACTTTGCAATTAGTCGCCTGTTACCTGTACATTACGCAGGTAAAAAAAAAAAAAAAAAAATGCGGTGTTGTAACATACCGAGTTCGACCTTTAGATCTCATTCTTAGAAATAAGTGGAATTGGCCACAGGAAACAAACACTCGTTGAAATTCAAATGCACGCTATTACCTGAATCATTTTTAAAAAAGTGACTGATATGAACCGATTGAAAGACCGACACATTCAGAAAATTTTAGAAGTTTCACACATGACCTCAAGGAAAGCTGTCTGCAGCTTTATAACAGAACAAGTTTGTTAATCTCATGATCCAGTCATCGGATTGCTACACCCTTAAAAAATCAGGAAGAGAAAGAGTGATGAAGACATTAAAGAGAAAAGTAAATAAAGGGTCACACAGACTTTATGGAAATAAGCAGAATTTCTAAGTATTCTAAATATGCTTATTTAATGATTAATTTTTTAAATAAGTGAATAATACGCGATCAAATATTTTTTTTTTTTTTTTTTTGGTTCATATTTCAACGTAAGTTTTAAAATTCTCAGTAAGTTTATAAATATCCTCTGGACAAAATATAAGAATCCCAGTTACTATAGCAAAATCAAGAAGGCGATATTCTACAATATTTTTTATCAAAATTCTGCAGTAAGTCTATAAAAAATCTCATGGATCCATTATTTAGATTCTAGGTACAGTAGATAGACCAATAATAAGATGTCAAAAATTATTTTAGATAATTAAAGGAAAAGCTCTGCGTCGAAATATTTAAACAATTCAACATTTATACAATAAGAATACGAGATGAATATTATTTAAATTAGGTAATAAACGCAACTTTTCTAACAGAGAGACCGAGTGGTTTTGCTCTTAAAGTTTGTAGATGAAGGTTCTGGGTTCGAACCCAATTCATGCTTGTCAGTATATCCGTTCAGAAGTTAGGGATTGTCGTTCTACGGTCATTTTCTGCACATTAAGGTTCATTAGATCGACACCTGTGAGTTAAAGTGGATTCCGAACCACTATGAACATCTATGCCAGAACTGTTATTCGTACTCAGAACTACTGGAAACTAAACGCAGAACGCTAACTATTCCGCTACAAGAGCGCATCCGTTCTGAATTTTCCGTGGTTTTCTCTGAAATGAATGGGAATACGGTCTAGGACCTTTTAGAAAGATTTACAAGGAGAGCAATACCCCGAGGTCTAGATCTGAGGTATTGACAAACAGCCTTAACCGGTGTCGGGGTTCATCACACGTACACCTCAATGATTTTTTACAGAAAGGAATTTAATTTAAAAAAATATTAAGTATAAGATTTCTTGTTTCATATATTATTTTACACTGACAGTGCGTTCTTTTATAAAGTATGACATGTATGAGAAACTTTGGGAGGGGGGGGGGGGGCGGAGAGGGAGAAAACGAGAAATATTATACTATACAGAGAATAATAAGAAAGCACCACAGAACTAGCGTTTTAAAGTAATAAGTACAAAACTTTGAACAAACACCATAAAATGCAATAAACTCACAACAATTATTCCGGGTCAAAAAACACTCGACCCTTCGTCAGGCGAATAAAGTAGGCACAAGTGCTGCAATCTAGGCGGTAATGCGTGAGTTGCCAGTTTGATTGCAGTATTCTTGCCTAATTTGTTCATCTGATGAAGGGTCGAGTGTTTTTTCAACCCGGAACAATTGTTACGAGCTTATTGAATTTATGGTGTTTATTCAAAATTCTGTACTTATTATTATACTGAAAATAGCTAGAAATAATTGCCAAAAATAAAAATAAATAAATAAATAAATAGAATCATATATATTCGGTCAAATATGCAAGGCTTTCACTTTAAATTAAAATGGGGCATTTATTACAAAATAAACTTTACAACAAATATAAAAGATTTAATGGAATTTCCAAACGGATGACTTTGTTTTATGTGAAATGCATAGATATCAGAAGCAGTTCGGAAAGCCTCGATCGTATAGCAAACAACTCTGAGCTAGAAATTCCATATTTAAAAATGTAATTCACTGTAAAACATTTTGTGTAAGAATACACAACATTATTGAGGGAACTTACTTTCCTCAACCATGTTGAGAAATGTTATCAGCTAAAGCTGTGTAACAGAGGCATACAGTGGAATGTTACGCAAGGAGGCAGCTTACTTGCCACAACCATGTAGAGAAATGTTACCAGTTGTAATTGCGTAACATTCCCCTGTATGCGTCTGTTACACACACTGTAAAAAAATAACTATTACCAGCTGCAAGAAATTATCTGTGATTGGAGAAAATAATTATTTTCTGCAATCACAGAGAGTTTCTTGCAGCTGGTAATAGTTATTTTTTTACAGTGCAGCTATAGTTGATAACATTTCTCAACATGGTTGAGGAAAATAAGTTCCCTCAATAATGTTGCGTATTCGTACACAAATTTTTTTATAGTGTTGAGAACAGACGTCGAATTACAATATGTGTGCTTTATCCCTTTTTAATGATGTCTACAGATTTTATTGAAAGCATGACAAGCCTATTAATAATTCCATTATAGTGGCTTCATCATCCTTATAAATATGAACAAAAATTTTGAATGCAGCTTGAAATGTAACATTCTGTATTCTTAGTGAATGAATGAATGGTGAGGTTTTTATGAAAGTTTGATATGTATTCTGGCAATTTCATCTTTCTAGTTATTTCTTTTATTTTCATTTGGCTGCAAATGATCGTGATATCCTGTATATTTATAATATATGCTACAAGTTGTTGAAAATATAGATGAATAAAAGACTATATTGGACTTGGGGAGGAAAGTCATAACTTGATAATTTTCTTTAATCACAAAATGGTGATTATACACCGATAATTTTTAAATTGCTCACATGTCCCCACTAGGAAACAAGTGTTTCTGCTCCCTAAACTAGTAGACGAGAGGTGAGGGTTTCGAATCCAAGTAGCGCTCATCGGCTTAGCTGTTTGGAGTTTTCTGTGGTTTTCACTGAAACTTTCGTAAATACAAGATATAGTCCTTTAGAAAGACCCCATGGAAGGCATACCACCCAGTCCCAGGACACAAGAGTAGTTAATCAACCCTAATCCCAAAACACTGAACACATATACATTGCTCACATGAAATTCAAATAGCTTAATTTGAATGCCTGGGTTTTCTGTAAGTTGTATATTGCCCTTCAAAACCTCTATATTTCATGAATATTCATTAATCTACGTTTATTCATAGCTTGTTGATATTATTATCTGAGGTTCATCAAAGGTCCTTTAAACGAACAGGGCACCTGCTTATACCCTCATCTTTGAGTCTTTAATTTCACGGAATTAATGATATATTAGGCAAAACGTGTGCAACTATGATTTTTCTATTTATTTATTTATTTATTTTTCAATGAAAGCAAAAGCTAACGAGAAGGAAATTTGTAAGTTGTGAAAATCGAAGAGTGATACTATTATAGATTGGGGCACCAAAAAAAAAAAAAAAAAACTATAAAGCAACTATTTGGATAAACAAAAGAATTGTTTACTAGAATATGAAGGAAATACAGTCGGCTGCAAAATTATTCGATCACTAGCCAATAATTCCTATATTTAAAAAGTACACTTAAGACTGTTTTGCTAAGTAAATCCTTGTCGAATCATGTTCTTAGACTGATTAAGAACATGACTCGACAAGGATTTATTTAACGAAGCTGTATTAAGTGTACTTTTTTTTGGCAAGGGTTATTGCTAGCGCTCGAATAATTTTGCAGCCGACTGTAGAGTAAATGATAGAAAAATATTTTTTTTTTTTTTTTAAGTGAACTTCAATAGTTTCTTTTTCTTATTCATTTACAATATTATAATAATATTTCTTCCTAATGATAATACCACTTTTTGTGTGTTTTGGTTATACTTTAAAAAATAACAGGAAGTTTTTCCTTCAAAGTCTTATTGATTTCGCAGTTCAAAAATCAATTTTTGCAACTATGGGCAAATTAGATCCTACTGAGTGCTATATACTGAACTAATCTAATTAACAATTTAATAATTAATTTTCATTAATAATGTTAAAAAATACTATAGGTTTTGTCTAGATCATCAAGTTGTTATCAGTATAGTTTTGTAAAACAGTTTAATGTAATAAAGAGAAATTTTTAATGCACAAGCACCTTCAAAAAGTTTCTCTTATTTATTATTATTATTTAATATAATAAAAGAACTGATATTTTTTCAAATACATATACATACATATACATATACACTCCTACTCAAAAGTTTAGTAAGATTTACAAACGACCAATTTTTTTCAATTTAAAAACTTATCTATCGATGAAATGTTTTCAAACATCGGATATTTAAAGAAACGGGTCTTCCTAATGTTTTTTAGTGATGATTGGTTTAAGACATCATTTAGGGTGCCGATAACAAATTGAGCAAAATCAATAATATTTGTACAATAACCCTGTATCGTTAAGTGAACGAAATGATCTGTAACTTTAGGAAATGCTAATATAGAACCAGTACAATTAGTGTATGAATTTGTGTGGCGACAGCATGTTAAATAACGGAGTTATAAGCGTTTATTTTAAAACTCCAAAAAATGTCAGCACGTTTTTTATTTATAATATACAGAGTTTTAAACGAAAATTATTCCCATTTTCAGATAAATACACTTTTGAAACAATATACTGCAACCGGAATACAAATATCTTAAATATCTCATAAAATATAAGCATTTTTATGAAAAACATTTTCACTGCACATGCGCGAAAGATAGAAAAAAATTTATTACATAGGTTTATTAAATATATTGGACAACTTTTGTCAAAAGTTCATTTGAATAGAGTAAAAATTAAACAAATTGTCGGCAAGAGAACGAACTAGATTTTAGATATTTTTCCAAGAGTTGAAATTGTATAAAAGGTTATTCACATGCCGCGTAATTAATTTGAAAATCCAATTATTTCAACCATTTTGCAGAAGTTCTTTTTTCCCTTTATGATATTACAAATCTTAGTAAATCAACAGAAATATGTTACAGTTACAAGGTCATGAGGGGTTTTTCACAAAAACGTACTTTGGGAGCGTGGTTGAAATAACTGGATCTTCTAATTAATTATGCGGCATGCGAAAAACCCCTTATGAAATTTAAACTCTTGGAAAATATCTAAAATATAGCTCTTTCTTTTGCCGACAATTTGCTTAATTTTTGCTCTATTCAAACAAACTTTTGACAAAAGTTACACAAAATATCTAGATTTCAACCTATGTAATACAAAAAATTCTATCTTTCGCGCATGCACAGTGAAAATGTTTTTTTATAAAAATGCTTATATTTCATGAGATATTTAAGATATTTGTATTCCAATTGCAGTGTATTGTTTCAAAAGTGTTTTTTCAATTTATCTGAATGTTGGAATAACTTTCGTTTAAAACTCTGTTATAAATAAAAAACGCGCTGATTTTTTTGGAGTTTTAAAATAAATGCTTATAGCTCCGTTATTTAACATGCTATCGTCACGCAAATTCATTCACTGATTGTGCTAGGTCTATATTAAAATATCCTAAAGTTACAGATCATTCTGTTCATTTAACGATACAGGGTGATCACAAACATTATTGATTTTGCTCAATTTCTTACCGGCTTCCTAAATGCTGTCTTAAACCAATATTCGCTGAAAAATATGAGGAAGAACTAGTTCTTTAAATGCCCAATGTTTGAAAGCATTTCATCGAGAGATATGTTTCTAAATTGAAAAAAACTGATCGTTTGCAAATTTTGCTAAACTTTTCAGCAGGAGTTTATATATGTATATAGATAGATAAATAGATACCCCCCCCCCCCATATATATATATACAGGGAAACTTAAATGTCCAACTAAAGTGTCCAACCTAAAGAGGATGCTTACAGTTTTTGTTATATTAAACTGAATCTATGTATGCTATTAATTATGAGGCCTCTTTAATCTTTACCGTCTTAACTTTTAACCACATTTAAATACAAAACAATTAAGTCATAACGATTTATATAAAAAATAATAATTTGAAAATTGAAAATCTAAACTATCTTGTTGTGACCATTACAGAACATCTTTCTATATCTTTTAGGTTGATTTGTAAAGAAACCAACCTATTGCAATAACTTCGTTTTTCTCTATATTTATCTATCTTACCATCTATATTATATATATATATATAAAATGAAAATTTTGTCATCACGATAACTTCCGAAAAAATGAACTAAATCGAACAAAAGTTGGACAGCGAATTTATCTTACAAATATCTCGATTAAGTTCGTTAACTAAGTTGCTCCGCCATTTTATTTCCATGTGGCAGTCACTAGAAAAGTTCAAATTTTCATTATAAAAAACATATTTAGGACCAAATTTGCTTAAATTTTGGTGTATACGTAGAATATGTAAGAGTCTGTACCAAGAATATTAATGAATTTGATCCGCCATTTTGTTTCAAAGTGATGGATACATTAAATTAAAGAGGCCATTTGAAATCAAGCTGCCACTTGAAAATTTGTGAAAACGATAACTTTTAAAACACTGATTTCATTCGAAACAAAGCTGAACAGAGGACTTATCTATCAAATATCTTAGATCAATCCACTGAACAATTTGCTCCACCATTTTGTTTCAAAGTGGTGACCATTTGAAATCAGACGGCCCCTTGAAAATTTTCCATCGAAATAACTTTTAAAATACTGAACTAATTCGAGCCAGATTTGGGCAATGGACTTATGTTACAAATATTCTGAATAATTTTGCTGGGTGACTTGCTCCGCCATTTTTTTTATAAGCTGCAGCCACTTAATATCAGTCTACCATTTGGAATTTTGTCATGACGACAGCTTCTGAAACACTGAAGTTATTTGAACCAGATTTGGGCAATGAACTTAAGTTATGAATGTCTTGAATGAGTTCGCTAAATAACTTGCTTCGTTATTTTGTTTCCAAGTTGCGGCCATTTGGTAGGAAATTACCACTTGAAAATTTGTCATTGCGAAAAATTTTGAAATACAGAACTAATTCGACCCTGATTCGGGCAGTGGATTTACCAAACAGTTATCTTGGATGAGTTCACTTTTATACTTGCTCTACTACTTTGTTTCTAAGTTGCAGCCACTTGAAATCAGGCTTTCACTTCAAAATTTGTCATTACAATAACTTTTGAAATACTTAATTAATTCGAATCAAAGTTAGACAATGAACTTATGTTTCAAATATTTTAGATGAACTGTCTGGGAAATTTGTTCCGCCATTTTGTTTCCAATCTGAGGCCACTTGAAAATTTTTGATCACGATAACTTTTGAAATAAACTAAACCAATTCAAACCAAATTTGTAAAATAGACTCATCTTAGACATGCACTTGTTATTTTGTCGGCTAGCTTGATCCGTCATCTTGTTTCCAAGAGCCAACCACTTGGAAATTTCAAATTCACATAAAAAAGGTATTTATGAATCAATTTGCTTAAAACTCCATATGTAATAGCTTACATCAATATTTCCACCAAGTTCATTAATAAATTGTAGACGCCATGTTGAAACAAAATGGCGGCTACAATACCAAATCCATAAATAAATTTTATCCGTTATTATTTTTTTTTTTTAATGGCGGCCACTTGGTATTGTAGCCGACCACTTGATATTGATAAGAAAAAATAAATCATCCTACACTTCCGAATGAACCGGAAGAACTTGTTTATATAACAACGTCACCTTCCAGTTAACACGTACAAAAATCTAATCAAGATAGCTTTTCTCATTATAGATTTTAAACTGTTATGGTGCAACTTTAATCAGTAAATGTATGAAAAAATGCAGTAGATGTGTAAAAGCGTGACACCTGTCGGGCGATATACACTCAAATTGAGCCAACTTTCTTTTTCATAATGGCCATCTGACATATTACGTTTGATGCATTTATTCGCTGTAGAAACTGAGTTATAGATTTCCCATATACGGAAAAAAATTTTGCCTCCTGTCGGTTGATATGCACCCATATTGAAGCAGCGTCGTCTCAACAATGGAATTTTCACATACTAAGATTTGTCCAAGTCAATGAAAAGAAAAACTCTTGCATTATGCACTAAACTGGAATAATTCAATTCATGAGTGTTTCAACTGGGGAAAAGAAAGGTGATTTTACTAAATAAGAAAGGGATAAATATGTATATTAGCACGAGAAACATTGTTTTTTTAAGTATTTATAGCTATTTCAAAGAGAGATAAACAAAATCTCTAAAAAAAAATGTGAGAAAATGGAAGTTTTATTTCCTTCTCTCATTGGTTAAAAATGTACAACTTAGAGCAATATTTGAGTGTCCAAATTCCAAGTTAAAGGTGCGTCCAACTTATAAAGGTTGCACATAATGGTAATCCTTTGGCTATGGATGCATACAGTACCATGAAAAAGTATCCAACTTAGATGGGTGTCTAACTTAGGAGATTTTAATGTAGATATATATATATATATTAGGTCGTTGCAAAAGTTCGTGCGGACGCGGATCATTTTATTGCCTCCAAAGACGAGAGCTTCTATCGCCGTGGTATGCATTTGTTACCCGAAAAATGGGCAAAGGTTGTAGAAAGTAATGGGGAGTATTTTGATTAAAAATTGTCATTTGATTTGATGTATTTTTTATGAAATGAAGCAATAAAAAACCGCACGAATTTATGCAAAGACCTAATATATCAAAATGTGGGAAATTGTTTAAAATAATTAGTATTGACAAAGCTGATAAAATATGCGTTAAAAGTAATTGTTACAAATATATTAATCAAAATATTAGAAATTAGTTTATAATTAAAAGCTCAAGTTTTGGCATCGATTATTTTCTAAATCTGTTTACCGAAGGATTTTCAATTTGATGTCTAAAATTAAAGCTTACTCTAAAAACAAATTAGCATAAAAACATTTTTCTCAATATAAGTGTTTTTTATTTCTTCCCTTAAAAAAAATTTACTTTATTTTCCTAACAAAATGTTGCAAATTCATTTTTTTTTCGCCCAGTCTATCATTCAATTTTCTACCAGCTTCGTTAGTCTGCAATAATTTAGACGTAAGTTCGAATATAGTGATCTGTCTTCTTTTTTACCCTCTCTTTTTTTTCTGTCTTTTTATGTATAATCATTGCAAGATAAAAAATAAAATTTATTGAGATTATAGAAAACTACAAGACGCATTCTAAACTAGAAATTAGAAATCGTCTATATATATTATCTATGTATCATCTTTTAGTCAGTAAAAGTGGCTAGATCTCATTCTGTAGGACTCTCTCTCTCTCCCTTTTCTTTCTTTATTTATTTTGTCTCGTTTTAACGATTTATAAGATATTATACACTGGTGGACAAAATTAAAGCAGCCTGTTTTCTCGTTTTCTCCTTTTGCACATAATTTTTAAACAAATAAACTTACAAACATAAAATTTGGAGGGCCTATTCGTTATCATATTATTAACCGAATTTCATGTAACTTTGGCATAAGAATAATTTTTAAGCTAATAAATATTAATTTTTCTCTCAGAAGTAAACTTTGGAAAAAATGAAAAGTTACAATAATTTTATGTTAGTTTCTATAATTTTAACAGATGTTTATCACATGAATTACTATACATAGATTTTTTTAATCATGACAAGAGGAATATTTCAATCTATTTCCTGAAACACATGCCTTTGAGTTATTCAATGTGATACATTTTTTATGTAGTAACAAACAAAAGAAGATGGTCTTAACTTGTTTTGTCATCTTCAAAATATTTTTTATTATTTTTTAATATATATATATATATATATATTTATTACCAAACAAAAATATTACATGCTTTATGTTGTTTAATATCCAAATGTATGGGCATTAGTGATTGTGCTTGCACGCATATCTGCGACCCTGCATGATTTTGTAACTGAGTAAAAACATATTCCCTTGATTACAAATCCTTTTATAAAACGCCCCGATTGTTCATCATTTGAATTGCTATGTAGGAAAGTTTTTAATCATGTCAAGATGAATATCCAAACCAATTTCATGAAACACATGTCTTTGAGAAATACAATGTAATACTTCCTTTACGTAACAACAAATAAATGAAGCTAATCTTAACTTGTTTTTCCAATCTTTGAAATAAATAGTAAAGGCAGATGTCCAGAACTAATGAACTCTAAATGTGAAGTTACGACTGAAAAGTTCTGAAAGCCGTAACATAAAAAAGTTATTAATGTATCGAAACTCTTTTACCGCAAACTTTTACTTTATAACACAGCTGACCTTTTTTTTTTTTTTTTTTTTTTTTTTTTTTTTGGGGGGGGGGGGGGTTGGGGAGGGGAGGAGGAGAGTTAAAACACATTGAAAAAATATTGTATTAAGAAAAGTTATTATTATGAAAAATTAAATTTATGGTATTTCTTAATAAAATACAGGGTGCCCCAATCAAATCTCTAATTTCATCTGTCGATTAAAAAAATCGTTTAGCGATACGTTGTCGGTAAGCACAACTACAGATTTTGGGGCTCTGAAAATTCCCATGCAGTACATAAAGTGAAGAATAAAAAGTAGTCCAAAAGTCAGTATGTGCTATGGCCTTTCATATGATACACCCACAAGACCATTTTTCTTTGCTGAGACTACTAAAAGGGTAAATATTTACCTGGACACATTGCTAATTTACGCATTACCCCAAATGCAGCATTTAAAACCCTCTCATATTTTCCAACAGATGAAGGATTTTATGCCACAATAACCGATGTTATTACCATTGTGACTACGAAAATGCTATAGAGAACATGACTGAAATTAGACTATCATCACCAGGTCTACCAATGGAGTCCACGTGTAAATTCACCGACTCTTTTCTAAAAACTCTATGAATCCTGTTATCACATTATTTAATTCTCACACTCTTAAACTGGATTGTTTTAAGAAATGCTTATGATTCTCATTTGAATAAATTCCATGTATAAACGAAAATAAACAAATAGATAAAATTTTGTTTAAATGGAATTACATTTCATTCATAAGAATGGCTCACACCAGTGGCTGAGATGTATTCCTCTTTAAGCTAGTAGACGAAAGATGTCGGGTTCAAACACGGGTCGGCGTAGTCGTTGAGAGTTTTTCGTGGTTTGCTCTGAAATTAGATAGAATATTATATAGAATCCCTTTGAATGGCTAAGTCTCACGCGTCCACAACTGACCTTAACCCCTACACTTATATCATTTATAGGAATGTCATTGAAGAATGGTGATATTGATTTATAGTTGGAATTTCATCTTCTTGAAATTAAGTAAAATGAAACTATATTGTGCATCTGCTGCAAAAGTACAATTTATTGCTGCAAGGGGAAAAATTGGATATTAATATTTGACAAAGACTACGTTTACCAATATTTCCTACGAGTAAATCTCTTACAATAAATATTTTTAAATTGGTATGGGAGAATTTACTTTTTCATTAAAGAAAAACTGATTTTTTTTTTCTTAGTAGCCGATCTTGCAAATTTGAGCTCGCAACTTTTACATCTTCACAATTTTAGGTTAGCATTTTAACTATTGAATCTATTTACTTGTGGAAACATAAGCAGTATACGAAATAGTTGTACAGCAATGTCATAGAATACGACGTAATATTACTATGGTAAATTGTCATGGCATATTACTGAAAGTAAATTGAACATTGTATTAATATTTTATCAAAATAAAAAATAATATACTTAAATCAATAGACTGTGCCTTCCAGAAAGTGACATGCGCAATAAAAATGAATGTATTTGATATATAAAATCTACTAATTTGGATTAACAAACTTCGGATCCTTAATCGGATCCGAAGCTGTCGAGACAAGGATCTTGGACACATAATATATATTTTTTAATTGTATTATTAAGTTTACTTTAGACTAAAAAAATATTTATAATCTTGTCCCTGTATCTTGAATGCTCACTTGTGTCTTCCAAACATAAGGAAACATTTTGAGTGAATATTCAAGGAAGCGTAACATTTAATTTGATAACACTGCCTAACAAATTTTTATTTTGTAAAAATTTTTATAATTTAAAATAACAAGAGTTCTTTAAGAGATAAAATATAAAACAATCCAAGTAAAAAAAAAAAAAAAAAAAAAAAAAAACTCTTAAAAGTAGGAAGCAACAGTAAAATTCTCAGTATTTTGTAGGTTACTATATAAATTAATCTTGATATGATATAAAAAGGTATTATACAAAAGAACATCTTTCCGTCCATTAAATCTCTGTCTTTTAGAAGAATACAACCATATTATTTGATGTCAATTACAAAAGGTACATCCTTTAGAAATAGATTATTCCAAAGATACATCAGTTTCCCATTCCATGAAGCGTCCATAAGCTTCTCTTTATAAATGAGTACAGATAGGTAGTGCAAAGTTACATCATTTATTATCATTGCTAATAGATAGTTTGAAATATTGGGGCATCAGAAAGAATTCTTTCAGAACTTATGCTCTGGCGAATTTTATTCATTTTAAAAACACATTGCTTTTTCACTAATAATCCATCAAAGGAACACTTAGCAATGGAAGAAAATATTCAACCGGATGTGATTTCAAAGTAGATAACCTATTATATGTCCGTGCTGCATAACGCTTTGCCATAGGGCATCAGAAGTTTAAGGGACGCTAATTTTTCCTGGTGGTGAATAGAATTAAGGGTAGGCTTCAGGACCTTACTTCACATATTATGACAACAATAATCACAAGATAATCAATTTGGCTTCCGTCTTTAACAATCATTTCTCGCAAAGAGGCATCTGTCGTTTACACAGAGAATTTGTTATGGAAAGATTAAACACGAGTATAGAATATTAAACTTCACATATATACGAGAAGAGTCTGTACAAAAACAGATGAAATGTTTAATTCAGAAATATATTAGAAGGGGATTATAAGATTTGTAACATTAGATTTCTACATAAAAATAATATATTTTACTACGGCAGTTAATGGTTAAGCAGTTATATTAAAAGCGTCTAATGGCGAACTAAAACATGGAAATATAAAATAAGTATAAATACATTCATTGCGGATGCTTTTGTAATAAAATTATTGGAAAGAAAAAGAAAACAAAATTAACCTAAGAGCTTCAAATAACAGATTAATTTAATAAATTATCCCCGTGCATATTTTGTCCGCAGGTAGAAATCAAGCTGTTAATCAACTAATTGTAATCTTGTTAAGTGCGTAAAAGTAGGATTCAAAGGTGGTTTAATGGGTGTATAAACAGCGGATTATAACGGTTATATGAATATGCATATTTTTATTGCTTTTCAAATAAGATGAATTGTTGATAGGCGAAATTAGCGATGTCCTTTCTAAATATATATATATATATATATATAGCTACATATATATATATATATATATACAGCTACATTATTTAAAAAGAAAATTGTTTGTTTTCTTGTTTCTTCATTCCGATTCAAAGATATAAGTGAAATATGTATTTATCAAAAAATATATTCTTCACTTCTTTCTTTTCAGACACGTTTGGAGATATTTACTTTGAAAACTCTAAGTTTTTCTTACAAAATAATATTTTCACACACATACACACACACAGAGATTGTTTTTAACATTATCTATTCTACTTTGAATCGTAAAGCGATTTCTCATTCAAGTTAAATTTAAAATACATGTGAAATTTAAAAAATGTTTGAGAAATTGATCAGGCTTAAAAAGTGCAAATTATATTACTTATATGGTGCATTGCTTCCACTTAAACAATTTACTTTTTTATAATTATATATTTCATGGCTATCGAAAAATATAACTGCCGAAAATAAAAATTTAAATATTTTAAAGTATTCCTCTGCAACATTTTGGCTTACGAAAGGATTTTTAAATACATCCCAGATTTAAATGAAAAGTTTAAATTTGGCAAAAGAGTAACATGCCAGTAATGTGTTTATTGAGAAATTTGATCGTCTTCTAACTGAATACAGTAAATAAATAAATAAATAATAACAATAAAATAAATAAATTAAAAATTAATTCAATGAAAAGTAAGCTAAATTTTCATAGTCTTTTATTTAAAAACTATGAAATACAAAATTCGTAATCTCTGTTCAAATAAGATTTATTTGTATTTAAAATTCCTTAATTAAATAACAGTCAAATAATTGCCTTTTATATTTTGTTAAGTCATAAGGTTTTTTTTTTTTTTTTTTTTTTTTTTTTTTAACCTATTTTAACATTTTCCTCCCAATAATGGAACTGTTCAATAATATATCTGACACAATCAAAAGTCTTTTCAATATGTGTGAGTTCATTTCTATATATAATATATATAACATTTATTATTTTATAGAACTGAACATTTTTAGCGATAACCAAAAAAAAGAAAAAAAAAAGGCTGGTATGTCATTCACACAACTTTCCCTTCCCCTCATTTCAATAGTGTAAAGAAAAATCACAGATTACAACGTAAGATCGATAAGGCATGATAGTAAAATTCAATCTGCTTTAAAAATAATCTAAAATAGTTTAGGAACAATTTTATTTGACATATAATTCCGAATGAGAAGAGGGGGGGGGATCATTCCCTTTAACGCCCCCCCCCTTCCTGTTTAATTGTAGTGTCCATAAAAAAAAAAAAAAAAAAAAAAAAAAAAAAAATCAAAACTGTTAATAATTTTCCTTGAAACATGATAATCCAGATCAAACTTTCCAAGAAGCAACATCATACGAACTTCAAAATACCAAATTTAAATTGCTGCTGTTATTTGTTTTTAATTATGAAGATAACATTTATACATACAGCTAAAAAAAGAAATAAAAAAATTACATTCATATTCAGGGAAACCTCAAAAAAGGTTAGTATACAAAAAAACAGAGTTGAAAATGGAACTTCAAAAAATATTTTGTTTGCAAAGCACTTCCGTCAATTACATTTAGTAGAAAAGAATATTTAGCTTAATTTTGTGTAACCCTGTGTATTGTATACAAACATCACATTCTGTGCTAAAATTTAGTCCTACTTGAAAAACGCATAACACAAAATGAAATACACTTTCCGCAACTTCAAGTATAGCCCCAAAATATCCAAATACTTTGGGTTGCCCTATTAATGAATGATCAATGATTTCCATATCACAATCTAACATAAAACATATTTTTATGCTTATATTAAATAAATAAATAAATATATATATGTGTGTGTGTGTGTGTTTTCATTCCATTTTGTTTACGGAAGTTGTTTTTTTGTTTACACTGTACATAAAAACAAGTAAGGTATTTGAATTCTCTTGGATGACCCTGCACACAAACGATTTGCTTGATTTTAACAAAATTTAGTGTAACATCATTATTTGATAAAGGTTTATGATACCGAATTTGGACTTTCAGCTACTATTTGTTCTTGAGATATACTGATAAAGACACACAAACACACACACAGACCAACCACTAAAAACATGATTTTCGGATTCAGAGGACCTCAAAACATGTAAATATTTTGAGGTCCCCTGACAGAGACCCAAGAAATTTATATATTATATAACTCAATTTCGAAACTTTCACCCCAAAACAATACTTTCTCATTCGTTATACATGGATAAGAGAAAGTAAAAAAGAGGAAGAAAGTTTATTGTTTGTTGGGTGGTTGAGTGAGTTTTACGTCGCCCTAGTGCTGCGGGCAAAAGGAGACGGTCTGGGATCCCCCCCTAAGGGTGTTCCGGAGGCGTACCATTACAATTTTGATATTTTAAAGAGGGGTAAAAAATAAAGAATTCTTTATTATTATTATTATTTATTTATTTATTTGTTATAATAAATATTTATTGAATTTTATCGAGATTTACATCTTCCCCCTCCTTGTTTTTTCCTCTGCAAATACGTCACTATGCACAATATACCAGATTTAACAATATTTTCCCTAAAACATTTACTTATTTATTTATTTATTTTTAATTTTCTTTGAAAACAAAAACTGTTCAATTCTATCGAATGCAAACAAGAGTACCTAACCACTGACGTAGTTGAAAACAGTTTCGTGGCTGTACCAAGAAATTGCAGGTTTTGAGAGAAAAGACTCAATTGGGTTTCTAACACCTGCCAAATGGAATTCTAATCTATGCACATCCCTTCATTTCATAAGATACATCACCTAGTTCTAACTGAAATCTCAATTAAGAAAATGAGAAACTGATTTTCCTTATTCTTTAAGTTAATACTTGATTTTTTTTTTCTTCATGTTGCAAGCGTGGATATGAAATCGGGAGTATCATATCCTGAAGGCATCAAAGAAACATTCTGAAGAAACATCAAAGATCGTTTGCTAGTTTTGAAGAAACTGACAAGGCTAACGAGAGAGCTCTTTTATGTTGCACAAATCTCTGTTTTATTCTTCTGTCACTTTCATTCTTTAAGTGTTCTTGCTTGATTCTTGTGATAACTTCTAATATCTCACGTGTCATTTTAGTAGATTTTAATTTAAATGTGATCTTGTGGTTGCTATTTCTAATCATATATATATATATATATATATATATATATAAATGATATATATCGTATTAAAATTTAACCTTAAAATTTAGCAATTAATAGATTCAAAACAATACCAACACAACAAAAATAGAACTGATTTTAACTTATAAGTAAGCCTGATACAAAAATGTAATATCCCAATATTTATCATAGATAAAACAATTCTACGTCAAAGAGTTGGTAAAAGCATAGATCCACAAATAGTCAAATAAGGTAAATGATTAAAAATTTAAATAATACACATAGGAACAAGCGCAATTGCAGCTGTAATCAAAGTGCATGTAAATTTGTATATATATATAAGTGTGTGTGTGTGTAATGCAGGCCTCACAGCGTTCCTAAAATTTTACCTTCATTTTATAATAATGTCACCACTATCTTAAAACAATGATTTTTTACATACATTTTTACGTTATTTTAACAACAAAACATTTAAGAAAAATTTCTTCTTTTACGGTAGAGGGGAAAATATAATAAAACAAGAGTAAAACTTTAGGAACGCTGCGAGGCTTGATAATGTGATAAATATGACAGAATGTAAGAAAGCAGTATTCTTCGACCACAATTCTCGAGACCATGGAAGTCTCTGCGCACATGCTGACTCAACGAGTCCAGTGTTAAAATAGGGGCGATAGTCATCTGCTTCAGAGGAAATAAGCTATGAGCGAGAGCACCGAATTACGGAATATTTTCCAAATCCCAATCTGTCGGTCAATTTGCCACCCCTCCAAGCTTTTGGACGCGTTCACACTGCTAGTTTTAGGAAACGTGGTTACACTGTATTTCAAATGCCAAGTATACACTAGATCCAGAAAAAGATATCGGTTAACAAAAAAAAAAAAAAAAAAAAAAAAAAAAAAAAAAAAAACTCACTGGATAATATACTGAAAATAAAATTCTGAAAAATGACTTGGGGAAAAAAAAAAAAAAAAAAGATGTATAAATAAATATCCAAATGAAATTATTTAACAAATACAAATGGATAATAAAACCATTATTTAAAAAATAAAATCCATACTAAAAAGTGAAAAATATTTCATCAGGGAGGGACAAACATTTTTTAGTAGGCAATTAACACATATCTCTATATTGAGTAGTTCTCCATCCTCCTCTCTTGCAACAAAGGTGCTTTTCATATACGTTAACATGATAAAAAACACCGGATTTCATCCATGACTATTGTTAAATGTGATTGGACCGTGGTACAATTAAATAAAATGTTAAAAAATATTTTACTTTGCAAAATAATTCGACAGGAAAAGATTTTTTATTATATATATTACATACGTGTAGGTTAAGGGCTGAGCGGTTGCAATTTACATTTAGTTAGAAAATTATCAATTATGTATAAATAATAATAATATTATTAATAATACTAAATACGGTATAAATACGTTTTTCGAAATTAATTTCTTTTAAATGATTTTTTATTTTTGTACAAAGTCAGTCTTGTGGTAAAATATTTAAATATTTGAACAGCCAGAACAATTTGTGTTACTGAAAATTAAATTTGTGAAAAATGCAAAGAGCTTAAATAAAGTAAAATTCTTATAGGGTATACACAATTTTTTGTAAAAGGATTGAATGAACACAAATTTGCAAGGAGCGTTATAAGTTATTAACTATTCCTGAAATATTAACACAATAAAAATAAATTCAAAGATATATATATATAATGTTTGAGGAACTGTAAATGATATTATTTTAAAGTATTATATAGCTTAATACATTTTGCAAACTATATGTATATTTTAAATTGAATCAATTTTGTTAATTTTCATCATCCCTTGTTCTTTTAAAGTAAACCAAAAATTTTAAAGACATTAGCTATTCAAACAATTAACCTTTCATAGTCGTTACTTATATTCACAAAATTTAAATTTTTCTCTACTCACTAACAGATTTTATGACGTTAAAAAGCTTTATTTAAACTGTCAAATCTTAAATTTAATTTCTTTGATTGTATAATTCCCTTTTGTATGTAGATTAATTTTTTATTTCATAGTTTATTAAAAAACATTTTTTATTTAAAAATTATTGCGTTCGATTCTAAATTTTGTTTAAAAATTGTAATGAACTTATAATTCATTATTTTTTTAATAGTACTAGAACGTTTCCTACTACTTTCTGTGATACACAAAGTCATTTTAAACACACTTAATCTAAATAATTTGTAAAACAGACAAATACATAAATGATATTCTCTAATTAATTCAAATAATTTTCAAGAAATTATAAGCACTTCTCGAAACTAAATTTAAGCTAAAAATTTCGTATTAAAGGTATTAGAATTTTTTTTCATTCAATTTCCTTTTAAAGGATAAACATTTATATTAAATTTTAGCAATCGATTAAATCTTGCAATCGATTTTTAACTAACTTCCCGACTAATTAGACATTTGAAACTTTCAGAATAGCTCAGAACACGGTGACAATGCATTTTTTAAATACTTTTAGCCAACTGTTTCGGGTCCCCGCTGACTTCGGTAGCGTTTATATGATTCAACAGAATATTTATTTAACTAACTTCTCGACAAGCTAGACATTTGAAACTTTTAGAATGACTCAAAACACGATAACAATGCACTTTTTTAATACTTTTAGCCATTTATTTCGGATCCCCATTGCTTTCGAAAGCGTTTTTATGATTCCACAATCATATAATTTTCCAACTAGCTAGAAATTTGAAACTTTTAGAAAAGCTCAGAACAGGATGACAATGCATTTTTTAAATACTTTTAGCCAATTGTTTCGGATCCGCGCTGCCTTCGATAGCGTTTATGTGATTCAACAATCATATAACTTTCCGAATAGCTAGACATTTGAAACTCAGAATAGCTCAGAACACAGTGACAATGCATTTTAATACTAAAAGTATTATTGCCAATTGCTTCTGGTCCCCACTGCCTTCGGTAGCGTTTATATGATTCAACAATCATATAACTTCCCGACTAGCCAGACGTTTGAAACTTTCAGAATAGCTCACAACACTGTGACAATGAATTTTTTTAAATAATTTTAGCCAATTATTTTGGGTCCCCGCTGCCTTCGGTATCGTTTATATAATTCAACAGAAAATTTAAAAACATGGTATGTAAAAAGTTCTTTTTATTTTGTAATTAGTTAATTTACAACATATAATAAATGTGTAGGATAACACTGTGTAGGATAAGAAAAGACTAGAGGATAGGGACAAAAATACTATCTACATGTCTGAAGAAAAGTAACAGAAAAAAAAAAATGTAATAATACATATTACTTTCAACGGTGAGTTTTCATATTATTTCATGTAATGTAAATATTTTCAATCGAAAAGACAATTTAATATTTAAAGTCAAGTTTTCTGCGGTTTACAATAATCTAATAAAAATAAGATTTTTACATTTTTTATTTAAAAAAATATCTTGAGTTTTTATTATAAAATGTAAACCGGATATATAGACATGGCAATTGGATCAAAAGGTATGATTTTTTAGGTAGTGCAAGTATTGGTTCCATAATAAGTACTTGAAACTTTAAATTCGTTTTCCGAAAATTTCGCACATGCAATTTAATACTTTTAGATTTCTGTGTAAAATAAAATGATAAATTTTTACTTGTTTTTCCTTTTTTTTCTTCTTTGGGTGTATTTTTTTAATGCTCTCTTGAAGATTTAGAGAGAAAAATATGAAGATATGATTTTTGAGGATTATTAAAAGCAGACTTGGCGCTAGATAAGTATACACAGGAAAAATAATCAGCATCTTGAATGCCAAAGAACATATGAAATAGCAGACAGCTGTTTCAGTAGCATTTAGCGTACCGTCACCAATGCACAAAGAAACGAAACAGTGTTCCTATATATATTCTTCCTATATAATCCGATACCTTTCTTATATGTAGGAGCACTTTTTGTTTCGTTTCTTTATGCACTGATGATATGCTGCTAAATGCTACCGAAACAGCTCTCTGCTATTTTATTATTTCCTCTAGTGTTCAAGACATTGATTTTTTTTCCTTTGTCTGTGATATTTATGGCCTAAAAGTATCTTTAAAAAAAAAAGAAAGAAAGAAAAGAAAGAAATATTTTCTTTATTGTTATTATTATTATTACTATTCAATTAAAACTATCCAAATCCTAAAGACAAATTAATATTTATTCATTTATGTGATGAATTTCTTCTGAAAGTTTAAATGCATGGCTTAAATTTTAAATTTTAAGATTTTAAACACATTTTTTTAATATTGAAAAAAAAAATTATAGTATTACCACACACTTAGAGAAAAAATAGAATCATTACAAAATATAAATAAATAAATTCATTAATTAGAATGATACTAACAAAATAACGATAATAGCAATCTCACTGTCATAAACATAGACCTTGTAACATTTTGATAAAAATATATAATGCATATAAAAATAAAATAAAACATTACGGCCAGTATGATGTTGGAAAATGAATTTCCAAGGCACATTTTAAAATTTCGTTTTTAACAGGTTACTACAGTCGGTAACAAAAGTGTCCGAACACTAACAAAAATTCCTATGTAAAAAAGTACGCTTAATACAGTTTTGCTAAGTAAATCCTAGACGAATCATGTTCTTAGACTGACTAAGAACAAGATTCGATAAGGATTTATTTAACAAAACAGTAGTAATTCTACTTTTTTTACATAGGAATTTTCGCTAGTGTTCGGACACTTTTATTACCGACTGTACATCACACACTTTAAAACTGTATGGAACGCTCTTTTGCATAGAATGAGACGTTTTCGATTTAAATACAAATGCTAAAAGAATCGCTATTTAAGATTATAACCGTGGTACGTTCCACATTGGTCAAAAAAATTATGTTTTCAAAGTTTTTTTTTTTTTTTTTTTTTTTTTTAAGCTTTTTAAAGTAATACTGATAAATCAGTAAATTATTGGGGTAGTTCTATCAGTAAATTATTGGGGTAGTTCTTTGAAACGCATATATGACTTATACTATGAGAAGCTTTTTTTCGTATTTATATATCAGAATTTATCCCTTTTTATATGTAATGTGTTTCCATATTAACACGCACTTTGTGTCTTAAAACTGTATCGGATGCTCTTTTACGGTGAGATTATAGACCTCTTTTGTAAATTCGCCTCATAAAATTAAGGAATGCTGCATATATATGAATTTAAACATATCAATATTAAGTGCATTAACTTTTCTTTAAATAGTTTAATTAAATTAAAATAATGAGATTTAAAATTAAAATTTTCATTTTATATGTTTATTTTTATTTATTTGTTTATATATTAGAAATTATTAAAAACGCAACAGCCATACTAGTTTTAATTTTTTTCCTTTACTTTTATGGTTTTTGTTTTTCAATTATATCTTCTAAACATATTTCGCATTACTTTGTCAATTCATTGACAAGTTATTTTATAATATTTGTTTTAATGTTTGAATGGTGAAAATCATGCACACATTTTGGATTTTCAAAACTTAAAATTGAATTTTAAAGTCTAAATTAAGGGGAATACTGTAATGACTATACAAATCTATTTGAACGCCGGTACGGTATCTTGCTTGATTATAATTTCAATGAGATTTAGTCTAAAATTAGCAAAGTTGGAGCTTTTTAAAAATTATCCAAAAAATTAAAATTTTGACATTTTTTACTTAAGTAATTTTGAAGAAATTTTAATACAATTAATATTATATATTCAAATTTTATAAATTTTTAGAACGATATTTTAAAAAAGAGTTTTATAATGTTCTTCGTCCTCTTCAAAAAATATTTCGTTAGGGCGAGGTTTTGCTGCATACTGATCAGAAATTGACTTTTCAAGACAGAACTGAAAAATCAATAAATTATTCACAATTCTATAGAAGGCATAATAACTGACACGTGCAGTTCTTTACTCGTGAAATATTATATTTTGGAATTCATTCTTTCCTATTCTGATACAGTACAGACTTAACATATCCTTCGAAGTATAATAATAGACTTTCCTATAGCAACTGTGTAATTGTGTACGTTGAACTACACCCAGGGTTAAAAAATATATTATATACTATTTGTAGGCGTGTGTATTGAAATTTGGGTTACGGAAAACCGTGGGAAAGGACGTTTTAGACTATGCAAATGAGGCCCAATAACCACCTGACACCTTTCGGCAAGCACCTCAAACAATAAAGATGATGAATTATTGCCTTTATTGTAGGTACTATAAAGGATGCTAAGTTATTAATGGAGCAGAATAACTTCAATCGCAATTAAATGCTTATGCAGTTTATATTTTGCGGCAATGAATTTCAAATTTTTTTTGCAGTGGTCATAACCTATGTGTTTGACGGAATGTTTTTCTAAACGAAATGAATGATACTGATGGTTTCAGTTGAAGTTTGAGAAGAGATTTACATTTGGCCTTCTTTGTTATTCAGACCAAGTGCAGCGAAATGGAAATATATAATTGATTAAAACAAATATATTTTACCATTTAACGAACCGTTATTATATTTATGCAAATATTCTTTTGTTTTACACATTACTCTTGAGTTGGAATTGAAATAATAATAATAATAATAATAAAAATCTATTCACATATTCTTATGATAATATGTTTTATTTATTTTGGGACTGTAAATAAGATAATAGATTTTAATTATTAACATAGTAATTAGAATTTTATTAATGAAATTCGTACGTGTTTTCTTACAAAATTAAATACAAAATTTAAGACATATTTTTACAGTAGAGTAATCTAGCTTTTGTTGCGCAAATAAACTAAAAAAAGTAAATTGTTAAATGACATGAAAGATAAATTAATTTTTATTTTTTCCATACAATTATACATTATCAATAATGTTTAATAGTATTTGAGAAACAGAGACGACAATGAAGTCATTATATTCCTTATAGGTTTTTTATATAGATAACAAACGAAAAAAAAAAAAAATTCTAGACATCTAAATTGTATTTACATAATATTTTACATTTTGGTCAAATAATTAAATTTGGTGATTTTTATAAATAGAAACATAAAAATATGTGATGTTAGTTGCATGTTAGTTTTTAAAAATGGGTGAATAGTAATAAAACAAAAACACACACTCAGAAAAGAAGACATTGAGGTGTAGGGAATAAGAAGAGAACGTTTTGAATTTCTTTTATGAGAAAGGATATGGAGTCTTTTTTAATGGAGTCTGAATTTGCCTAGCAAATATCCTCAAGACTGTATTGTGTGAACCTATGAAGATAGGAAAAAAACTCTAAGCACAAATTAGAGAAAAATTTTGTTGTGATATAAACTGAAAGAGCCTTTAATCATATTATTAACTGATTTTATACTATTCTAAAGACTTTATTTTTGGCTTTAAAACTCCATAATTAATCAGAAATGTACGTGTATCAAATTGATAATACATATGCATGATCAATTAATTTTAAATTTTTAAACAAATGTTTGAAAAGTAAAATTGTATATGTTTTATTAATATACATTATGTGAGACATTCATGATATCTTCTTTAACAATTAATAGGTTTCATTATAACAAAGAGAACCTTATTTTGAATGCTGTGGATGTTAGTGTATAATAAACCTAGAAAGATTTTATTTCAGAAAATCTTTTTATATTCTTTTAAAGACATTTATTTGACTCTAAAACTTTTATCATTATTCGGATATGTATATATATGCGTTAACATGCTGAGTACATCTTTTTCATCTTTATTCGCGGTTTCAGTGTAGATGTACTGTGTTGCACTTCGTTCTTCTTTCAGTGTACCATCATACACATCTATTTGTAAGACATAAGCGTATATAGACCCATCACACCATAACATGTATATTTTAACCAAATATATACAGTGAAAACCTTTTCAAACATTGAATTAGATGAAACCATATGCATCACATGAAACTAGAAAAAAAAAAAAAAAAAAAAAAAAAAAAAACACGAATATAGATTACGAAAATAATGAATTTTATTGAAATGATAAAAGTTATGTGATTTTAAAAACAATGCAAGAAAAGGAAAATCAATTCAACATGAAGATAAAAATTTTAGAATTAACAATAATACAATGAAAGCTGCGCAAAATGCAGCGTAGCAGACCAAGTATTAGTAAATTAAATTAAGTAATTAATTAGAAATTGCCAAACAAGGGCATACCAAAATAACAGAAAATGCAGAATTTTGCAAACAGAAGCATAAATAAAATCATTCCAAAAGATTCGCTATATATAATAAATTTATTTACCCAAGAAAAAACCAAGAGATGTAGGAAATACTTCAATAACTTCCTGATTTTATCAACAAGTGTTTATGAATTATTTTAATCTTTTCTTGATGTGTATTATAATTTCAGAACCAAAGCTTAGCAATGATGTTCTACAAGTTTAATTGTCAACTTTAGATTATCATAAATGTTCATCTGATCCAGAAGCCGCATTAACAAATCATAGCACATAAGTACTTCTATTTACCATTACTTGTTTTATGACATTTAAGTTATATTTATTTAGCATATACAAAATTCAATTCACACCTTTAAAACGTAACAGTGGATTCTGTCAAAATATCTCGGAAGTTCAGAAAGTTACCATTTTCTACCATTTTGAATACACCTTTCTAGTAGTTGAAAAATTGCTCTAGCATATGAATGTATTATTTATTACAAATTGTAACGCAAAATATTAATTATAAGTCAATAAATTTGACAGTTTAGATAGGCCAAAGAGCCTTCCTAATTTTAATCCGATATGAGGTGGTTTAAATGTAAGAGATTAGCAACGAAGAAAACGTTTTAACTCATTGGAAGAAATTAATTTTATAATTGAAGATTAAGGGTTTGAAATTGATTTTAATCATCGTCAAAAGCTGGCTGTGTTCCTTAAAATAAAAATGTCATTAAAATAAAAATGTAACTGAAATAAAAATGTAATTAACAGAGAAGTTTTATCAAAAACAGTAGTTTCTACCCAAAGTGCTAAAAATTTTTGTACCTAATTTTATTTACTATTAGGTGTGTTTGTCTTAAAGTTTTATGTAAGCATGAAATTATCTATTTTTTATGAAATAACTTTTCTTGGTATTAAAAATTGGTGTATACGTGTTTTATTCTTTTTATGAATATTTTAGCCTAATAATATTTTTTAAGTTAAATAGTATTTTTAATCATTAATAATCCTTTATTTATTTATTTTATTTTATTTTATTTTATTTTATTTTATTTATTTATTTTTACTTTTTTTTTTTGGGGGGGGGGGGGATTTCAATAGTTTCCACAGGATTTTATAAAGGCAGCATTTTAATTTTCCTTAAGTAATATTTACCGCCTCCCCTCCTCCACTGCCCAGCTGATCGCCGAATAATTAGCACTCAACAGGTGCCAGGTTTGATTTTAAGTTCAGGCATAAATGTTTGTTGTTTGCCATGTTCAGGCATAGATGCTTGCAATTAAACGCATGTTGCAGTCTCATGAATTTAAATGTGGAAAAAATGACCATAGAGCAACATTTCAAACCGGTTAAATTTTAACGATAAAACAATTCTACATATGTAGTTTATGATACTCTATAGAACCATAAATAGTTGTCCTACATATGGTAATGTGGTTAAAGATTAAAAAAAAAAAAAAAAAAAAAAAAAAAAAAGCACTGCAAAATAACCAGACAGCTTGCCATGTTGAGTTTACAGAGGGCACTCGGATTTTCCAAATTTCATCAATATACTTTTGTAGGACTCATCCTATGTAAACGTAAATTTTGGCATCTATAATGAGATCCTTTGTTGTGTTACTGTTAACAAAATGGACACTTTTAAACGATAAAAACTAAATAGATATACCTATTCTATTTTATGTGATTAAGGTAGGTTTTAAATTTTATTAAACATATTTTATTTTCTATTTCCCTCTTCCGAGTACACATTTTGAATGTACTTTCTATGCAAAATCATTTTCATTCCAACAAGCAAAACATTTCAAGAATTTTCAAAATACAAAATATTTTGTGTGTCGTTGTTAAATTAAATCCGCCATATCGTAGTAAGTAGTTTATAAAAAACAATCATTCTCTACTTTCAATAGTTTGTAATCTTTTACATATTTTTTATCTCATTGTCATTTCCAATTATTTTCTTATCTGTCTTATTATGCAATTTTCTCTAATTAAATACTAATTTTTATCAATTTTTATGGAAATTGTACAAGCTTTGAAATGAATGAACTGATGATAGTATTGTACATTAACTCGAAAATCCATTAATAAAACAAGATTGCTTTCTGCCATTGTGCAGATTAAGCTATATTAGAAATCGATAATGGGAAAGATTAGTTGAGTGGCAGAAAATTTGGTTGATTGTTTCATTCTTTTCTTCAGAAAAATAAAGAAAAGAACACAATATCTTACTCAGTGAAATAATACTGATAATAACCTCTAAATGTCAAAACGTAACAAAGGATAAGTTATATATAAAGTCGCTCAAATGATATCCGTAATCTTCTTTAATTTACGATGCTTTTAATCATTGTTTTTGAAGACGATAAAAACGTAAAAACGATTGCCTTCGGGTAATAAACGCGGGATTTGTTCCGACTAGATCTTATCACGATTCTCTTAGTCTTCATTAAGCAATTGCGAGTCAACAGCCGTGCCCCTCATGAGACAAAACTCCAACACATCTCCAATTAATTATCACGATAGTGACACGGAATGTCTCAGCCAATACCAACGTCTGGTACACGATCATTAATACAACAGAGCAGATGGAGTTTGTTTTTGATAGACGAGAATTTCCACCAATCAGAAAACTGACTCCGCCTTCTAATCCTTTTTCTTAATGAATAATAATGAGCCTTATGAAACGTGATTCCAAAAACTGAAATGAACGTTTCTTACAGGCGTTCATGCATCACTAGAACGCGAAGCCAGAGCAATGGCCGCGCAAATCACTATTGAACCCGGACAGTTGGAAGTCACAAACAGTATGGAGAGACGTTACATTCGCGAAACTGGATGCTCTTCGTAATCAGCCTGTTACCGGAATACAGGTGGGAACAAAGAGTGATAGGAATAAAAGTGTTGTTATAACACCTGCATCGTGTTCTGACATCCACACTATGACAAAGGATTCATGTTCTAACACCTTTAATAGTGTGCTAAAAAATATAGCATATACTTTAAAATTCGCATGAGTAGACTCCCAAGTTTTACTTACTCATTCTTTAGTTTTTGTTATGAGTACATTTTATTCAAGAATGTTAATCTTTATGAATAATCATTATTTTTGAGATGTACCATTTATTTTATTTTATTTTTTCACATTTCAAAAATGTGTAAAAATCTACATGTGTAGGACTCCACATGTAGATTTCTCCAGTGACTGATAGTCTTTACATTAGCAGTTACCTGGCTAATTCGATTTCATGAGGTTGGTTGAGTTGAATATTCCTAATGATTGTTTGCTTAACTTGATTTTCGAAAAATACATATGTATTACGAGTTTTCTTTTACGCATGAAATTTTAATTCAAGGTCAGAAATGAGAAATTTCAAAATGAATTTAATTTATTTTTAGAATTTTATATTTAAAAAAAAAATGATAAATTTACATCCTAATTATTTCAAGACTCTTATTATTATTATTATTATTATTATTTAGATTTGCTCAAAGCAACTACTTGACGAAGGTGGGAATTTAGTAGATGACCAATATATATTTTTCAAGCTATATACGACTTAAAAGAATAGAATAAAAAATGAATTTAGCGTATTCATTATTATGGAGAAACTAGGTATAATAACTAAATTTCATGTTATAATTTAAATGAGATAGTGTAAACTTTTCAAGATACTTTTAAAATTAATTCTATTATAATTCACAGGAGGAATATTAATATGTCTATAAGCATAGCTAGCAAATGTTCCTCTTTTTGACCAACACTATTTGAAAATAGTTATCATCGTATTATTAAATACGCAGTGTTCTAGTCATTAAACTTTTATTCAGAAAAAGAATAACTCAAAATGAAAAAAGAGAAATGTCACCCATATAACACATGCTTTTTCCAGGAAATTCTCAGAATAGTTTGGGGATGTCCTTTCATCTTCATATAACCTTGTGGATGTTCTAGTAATAAGGTGATCTATGCCCTATGGGAATGGGAATGCATATGTAATCTTGTAACAGATCTTAACACAAATACATTTTATTCATATAAGTACTCATTCATATTAGAATTCTTATCTGTATAAAAGTAATAGAAAATTAACTCTTACAATATTTTCAAAATAATTTTTGAGTAAACATACATGGACACAAATAATTATCCTGGTTTTATAACAATCTTCCACTTTAGTGATTGTATTGGTTTATATATATATATATATATATATATATATATATTATATTGGACAAATCTTAAAACTTTCTTGTCGTTAGAAACTAAAATACAGGTACATTACAAGCCCTCTGACGCAATGGAAAAGCGTAAAATTGTAATGTTTTCTACGGAAGGTTTTACCGAAATTGCACAAAACGGCTCAATAGAAATTTTGAATTCACAATGTTAAATAATCACCAGATCTAAAGTTCTTAAAGTTTTTAAATCTTTGCATGCTTGAAGTCCTAAAGCTTTTGCAATTTTGTATACAGGAGTTGCTCTTAGGTGCATCTTTCCCACCACTATTTTCATATACCAATATTTCATAATAATATTGTGCAATTTTCTGCAATTAAATAAAAAAACGATTTTAAAGTAAATAGTGGTGCCAAATCTGCGTCACAGTACGACTTATATGATATACAAATTTTTGCATGCAAAATTTTATCAACTTTACTTCTGGTGGTTGTTTGCCATAGCGACCTTGGAACTTCCTTTATAACAACATCAATGCCCTTAATGATGCATATTCTTACTCATTTCAGATTGGTCGAGATTGGTCCCATGTATCTGCAAAAGAAAATCAAAATCGATGCAATCTTTGAAGAGTAGGAATAACATCTGTCTCCCAGAATATCTATAAAACAGGCTTCAATTAACCCTTAAATGCCGGAACATTTTATTATTAATTTAAAAACGTTTTAATTATTTCCTCTCTTAAATAAATCACGGAAAAATTACTTTAAAAAATCATACTTTATTTTAACCATGGTTTACAGCTAAAAAGCAATTTGTTGCTAATTGGCAGACATGAGGCACTAGAGCTTCAATATTATTCTAATAATACTTTAGAAGACAGAATTGGGTATGTTGCCGAAAGGCAACACACGGCATTTAAGGGTTAAATATTTTTTACATTTAGAAACAAATATTCCGCCTTCATCTAGAACGAATAAGTAGGCATGTTTTGAATTCCTAAATAAAAATGGAGTTTTCCGAGTTATATGCATATAAAGTAAATCAATAAACTGAATAGACGAATTGATCGAGAATTTCTAGTCTATACTTTTCAGGTTATGAAGCGATGCAATATACTATTATGAATCATTTGTATTGCGAGAAATTCCCTCTTGATTTTTAGAATTGATTCATAAACTAGAATTATGTATCTGCTAAAACTCATGTCTTGTGTTCGCGTTTATTTGCAGTGAGTTTTAAATAAGTTTAACCACGATAATATAAAAGAACACTCTAGAATTTTAATAGGGGAACTCGATACCGTAAGCACTCGTTGCATCGAGTTATAACTGAAATTTTTAAGGATGATGTGGAACTATTTTTATTAGAGCCCCAATTTGTTTTCTAGATGTAAGATGCAGATTTTTTTTTTTTTTTTAATGTACTTTACATGTCCCTTGTGAAATTATCAATTTTATCTATAACAATAACGAAGCTATAATTAAAAGAAAAATTAGAAATAAGGATATAAAGTTAAATAAAATTGACATTCAGTAAATGACTGAATTTTTAGCTTGAAATTTAGTAGGGTGAAACATAAAAAAAAAAAAAAAAAAAAAATACAAATTATCGTGAGAACAATTAGGGAAAATTTGGATCCAAGCTCTAAAACATGTTACACATAAAATTTAAAAATTATAAACTTACTGAAATATATTTGTCGTCTTTACATGATGTATATATAATGTCTGTAAGTTATTTAAATATAAATGTAAAATGAGAAGCAGAAAATAGTTTTTAACTGTTAAAAATAAAGTTACAAAGATGAATAATTTATCTTCGTTGTGATCCTATAATAATTTCCTCTATATATATTTAAAAAGATTTATAACAAGAATAATATTAATAAAATATATTCTAAGAAAACATTTCGCAGTATAGATTTTCTATCGAAAGGAGTTTTGTATGAATTCTTACATGAGTTCATACTGCCAATTTCAAGAAAAATTTCTAAATGGATTCAAACTTTCCGAACATATTATTAATGAAATTAATTTTTTATTGTCGCTCTTACAATGCAATAAATATAAATTTTGTGACCTTTTTTTATTATTTAAAATTGTAGGATATACTGGGCACAGCAGACTACTTTATTTGAATTTTTATATCTAACTCTTAGAGTTCACATAAAGATTCATCAAATATTTCCGTCTTTTCGAGTTCCTTTTCTATTATTTAAAATTGTAGGATATACTGAGCACAGCAGACTACTTTATTTGAATTTTTATATCTAACTCTTAGAGTTCACATAAAGATTCGTCAAATGATACTGGCTGTATAAATCCGAAAACATTTGGAAAAAAGATGCATTAGCCGTTGTAGAAAAAAATTATATTTTGAAACTCTCAAAGTATTTTTTCCATATTGAAGATTTTTAAATTTATCAAGATTGATTGCCAGACTAGTTGTTGTTGTTGTTGCTAATCCCAGATGGTCCAGCATAGTCTAGACCCTCTCCATGAAGCTAAAAACTTCCAGAAAGTTTAAAAAGAGTAGTAGGTTCTTTAAAACCTCACCTTTTGTAAAATTTAAGCACTTAAAAATATGAGAGGGCGATGCCTGATGAGCTTTACACCTGGGGCACTTCGAGAAAAACTTACGTCCTTGCTGGAAAGTGGACGTTCTGATGTGCACACTCAAAAAACGCGTGAAGAAGGCGCATTCTGTCGAAACGGAACTAGAGACAGAGACCCACCAGAGCTCTTTACAGTGTAGCAAGGCCGATTGCGTGGAGTTTTTCCAATTTCAATCATTTCAATTTTTTAGAGCAAGAATAATTCGCTATATGTGAGAATCCCTTTGGGTATCACATCCTCAGCAGAAGCAGTCTTAGCCAAAACGTCCGTGGAACCCACTGAAAATTGATTGAATGTTTTAAGGAGAGTCGAGAGATGACATAAAAAATTTCCAGACTCGTCCTGTTAGATGATGGTTCATTTTGCGAGAGCACAGACCACTTTTTTTTTTTTCTTATAAATTTTTGCTAAAAAATTAAATCTGTAAAGATGAACCTCTGTGTCCCATTTTCCCTAAATTTTAAAAACATTGTGCTTATCTGTAACTTGTTTTTTCTTTTGGTATTAACAGGTATAATCGAACAATCACTGTTTTATATACAAATCGTCTTACCAGTAATCGATCGGTACTGCGCTGAAATCGGGTAGACTGGAAGTGTCGGGTTCGATCCCCGGGAACGTTCTTCGGCCAAGTCATTTGGAGTTTTCCGTAGTTTTCTTCAAATCTCGCTTAAATATGTTCTAGAACCCATAGAAAAACCCCTCTTCAGAGTGGGCATACCACTCTGTTCTAGGATTCTTGAGTTGTCAAAGAACTCTAACACTACAGCACTCGGGTAGTCAATTAACTTTAACACCACCAACACCTATATTCAACTCATCATACAGTTATAGTCTTCAAAGTCCTTTTAATATAATTGCATAAAAGTATTGAATAATTTTTATCCACATTTGAAGAAAATAAACGATAATATTTAATTTACTATGCATAGATTTACAATGTAGGGGAGACCGGGGCACAGTGGACCACCCCTATTTAAATCTATGAATATTCAACTCTTTTAGTTCATATCGATACTCATGTATGGCAGCATGGTACTAGTTGTATGCAGCCAAAAAAAAAAAAAAAAACATGGAAAGTAGTAAGGTAACAATTTTAAGCAGTTTTTATGTTTTATGCTGCTCAAAGTAATTTTTCCACATTGAAGTTTTCAAAATTTTATGAAGATTAAAATAGTGACTATAAATACTATGTAACTGTTAAAGGAAGGCAAGATATTGCTGTTTTTAAATTCCTAAAAAAATTATTAGCATATTTATAGTCTGTATATTATTTTATTATTATTATTTGTTTTACTCTGGCACGGGGCACAGTGGACCGCCTCTGTATGGGGCACAGTGGACCACCTTTCAATGCGTCTAAAAGTATAAATTAGGTTTAATACTTATATTTGTTTTACTTAAATTTATAGATACAAACGTAATGTAAAGTGTTAATATCTCAAAATAATAAATATCTTAATGTTAAAATAAATAAAAAGAATAATAAATTTCTGAAAAGAATAAATATTTGAATAGTAATATAATATCTCTTAATATCTAAATTTAATAACTATTTGAAATATACTGCATTAATAAAAGAAAAAATAATATCTAATTTAATAAATAGTAGGGAAAATTTATTATTATTGTTGTTTTTAGAGATCACATGTGGAAAGCAAAAGCAGTAGCTTAAGGCATTTTAGTTAAATTTATCCTACAAATAAAATGTAAATTAATTATATCTCAAAATAATTAAAAAAAAATAAATAAATATTTGAATAGCAGTATAATATTTATTAATATCTGAATTAAATTGAAACATTTAATTTATATAATATTAATAAAATAATAAAAAACAATTATCTATTTCAACTTAATAAATTTTCTTACTGAGATTTGGTTTCTTATTTGTTTGTTTTAATTTAATTTAATTTAGTTTATTTCATGAAAATGCTTGAATTATGTTCTTTCGACTACAATAGTATAAGAAACAAATTTTAGAGGGGTAAAAAAGTAATTTATATTAATTTAATACAAACAAAAGAGGCTGGTCCACTTTGTGAGTGTTCCCACTTTATTTTTTTTATTCATAATGTATTGGAAATATTGTTATAAAAAAAATAAGACATGTCAAGAATGGCTTAGAGATTGTTTTCTATTTTTTTCAAGTGCATTGCTTTCCTGTTTTTTGAGAAAAAAAATCTCCCCTACATTCTTTAAATTGTATTTACAAAGTATGTTAAAATCAGTCATTTAAAAAAAAAATAATAATGATGATAAGATATTTATATTAGAAATTATTACACAATTACCATCAAATATCTGCAGTCGTGGAGAAAAAAAGTTTTATCAAATAAATGTACTCTACTAATTATGCCTAATATATTTATATAAAAATACTTCGTTAACTATTTTTTAAGAATAACGTTTATTATAAGATGCTATACACGAATTAAACTTCAAGGGTCATACTTTTAAAAAAGAATTAATAATAAAATTTATAAAATAAAACATAATTTTAACGCAATTTATTTAATATTGAAGTTTGCAACGAGACACTAAATTTCTTGCCATTTGGGCCAAATATTTTAGAATTAATTCTTAGTTAAAAATTATTAAAAATTGAACCTTGTATATAACGTTAAATTTTTTAAAATAATTTTATTGGTAATGTGTCATATAAAATTTTTATCATGCTGTTGTTTTGAATGAAATTGCTATTTAAAATTTCAAACGTATATATTTAAATCTTTAAATAGATATAATTTTATGATATACAGGGTGATCAGTTTAAAAGAGTACCGTGGGTTTTTCTTATAACCCTTAAATCTGACGGATCTGTCAACTATTCTAACATTGAAGTATGATTGTTTGAACCTTGTTTAAATTTGTGAGACAATTTCTGACACTGTTGGACTGTTACAACTTTATTTCTGAGGTAAAACAGAAATGGAGACGTACAATTTTTTTAATCCTGTAATAATTTTATTTTTGAAAAACATAATTTAATTAAATTTTTTAAAATTATCATTCCTCACAGAAAATGTTGAAAATGTTCGCCACCATTTTGTATGCAAACATGAGCACGTCGAACCAGGTATTTGACACATTTCGCAGCACTGTTGGTGTTATGGACGAGATTTCTTCAGTTATGATCTGTTTTAATTCATCGATGTTTGCAGGACTTCTCTGAAAAAGCCTATGAAATGATGATGCAAAGATGATAAGGATAATGTAAATGTAATGTAGGAATGATAATGTAAAAAATTTTAATTAAATTTTGTTTTTCATAAATAAAATTATTACAGGATTAAAAAAAAATTGTGCGTCTCCATTTCTGTTTTACTTTACAAATAAAGTTGTAACAGTTCAACAGTGTTGGAAATTGTCTCCCACACTTAAACAAGGCTCAAATAATTAGAGTTCAGTGTTAGAATAGTTGCCACATCCGTCATATTTAAGGGTAAGAAGAAAAAACAACGGGTACTCTTTTAAATTGATCACCCTGTATATTATAAATTATAAAATTAACATAAAAAATAATGAACCTACCAAAATAGTGTTTTATAAATACGTTCTATCTATGCAAATAAACATAGTTTTGACTTTATTCCTTAATGTTGTTTTAAATTATCATTAAAAATTCATATTGCTAACTTAAGGAAATTCTAGTAGTTAAAAAAATAATGTATTTGGTTAAATTGAAATTTAATACAGTTTTAAATTTAAGACTAATATTATTTTAATTTAAATTTTTATTAATTTATTTATTTATTGTCTAGAGTGCATAAAACTTGAAAAAAAAAAAAAAAAAAAAAGTTATGCTATACTATTAAAACGTTGTATTATACATATGATTTATAATTATTAAAATTTTACTATTATGAATAAGTTAATAGCCGCTAAATCTTTCTAAAATCATGGACACAATTTCGTAGACAAACATATCAAAGGAAATTAAAGGTTATGTATATATATATATATATAATGCTTGATATTTGCTTGATATATTTATATACATATAAAGCTTGATATTTCATTTTTCAAAATATTTGGATTATACATAAACGGAATTCATGCTTTCATTATATAAAAAAGCAGCTAGTTTACTTTTTAGAATTATTAAAAAAAAAAAAAAGAAAAGAAAAGAAAGAAAATGTACAGATTAGGAATAGACGAAAAGTTGAAAGTACGTTATTTATTAGGTTGGTGTTATCCAAGATACTCATATGTCTTTCACAAAAAATAATTTTAGTTCAATCCTGGAGATTATTCATCTCTAGATGAGACACATTTCATACTTAAAAAAAAAAAAAAAAAAAAAAAAAAAAAAAAGCAGAAAGAGAAAAAGAAAAAGAAAGAAATAAGAATATGAAAAGAAAAATCGGCGGAATTAATAAATGCATTCTTTATGCCAGTCAGTAAAGAATTAAAAAAATATACAAATAAAAATATTGGATCTATTTTCTTGTTTTGTAATTGAAAGAAAAGAAAAAGAAATGAAGTGAAAAAGAAAAAGAAAAAATTGTATATGGTAAAGATACTATATCAAAAGGAGTGTAAAAATGAGTAATTTTCAGAATTTCTTTTTGGTTGAAGTATGATGGATAAAAGCACCCCGAATAGAGCAGATGATGAACGACCACGGTATAAAAGTGTTTATTGCGATTCAAATTATTACTAAGATGTTATAACATGCCGGCGGGGTGATTCGATCGATACTGCGCTGCCTTCTGAATATCTAGGTCCCGTGTTCAAATCCCGGTGCGGGCCGTGGATGTTTGTGATGCCGTATGTCAAAAATATATTGGGCCTTTTTTTTCTGTGAATTATTGTAATATGGACCAATCTAGACAAAAGTCATTGTAACCATAGCTCTCAAAGCTACCAAATATCGTAGCTTTTATAACAGTAGTATTTGCCTTTGAGAGAAGACTGAAGAACTAGAAAATGTTCACATGTTATCGTTATAACCAAAATATTTTCCAATGTTTTTTTACTTCATGGCGTTACAAATATTTTTCATGTATAAATTCAAACGTAGGAAATTCTTCATGCGGGTTTTTATAACCATACAATTTATGTTACATTCAAATCTTTTTATAACGACTTCAAATTTAACGAAACACAAAGTAAATGTGCAACGTAGCTTGCATATCTAAAATCTAAACTATTAAAAAAAAAAAAATCACATAGAATGAGCAAAATTTAGCAACGCTGCAAAATATTAGGAAAAAAGAAATCTAATTAATGGAATTTTTTTTTTTTTTTTTTTTTTTTTGAAAATATACGAAAAATAATTGAATTGCTTTGAATATTTTCTTAAAGGTCATTAATTCAACATTATATAATTACAATAATAAAATTGAACGATTGATTGTACTTTAATTAGTAAATCTGTAATTTGATTTTATGCTTCTAATTTAGGAATTTAATCTATTCACCGAACCATAAAAATATAATTATTTTTTATAACTTTATCACTCTCTTCTACATTCAATATAAAATCATTGAAGTAACTGTCACAAAAGTATCCTTAAGCATTCTGACGCATATTTAATAATGTAAGTAACGCTTAATTATTAGGTTACAATTATACGTATTCATTTTCACTACATTTTTGTAACTCAATTATTATTATTTTTTTTATTTTTTTTCAATATGGTCACAGGAAATGACAATTCTCCGAGGAAAAAAAAAAAAAAAAAAAAAAATCTGAAATTAAAATTCTTCCCCAGCATACACAACATTCCCAGAGGAAAGTAGCAGATATTATTGGGTTTTCTAAATCTGCTGTAAATAAGTAAAAGGGAATTTTGACAAACAGCTGCCCCTTCCGCCGAAAAGAACAGAGACGTGTGGTAGAAAACTTATAATGAGCCCAGAACAGACAGAAAAATTAGGGATATTTGCTTACGAAACAGGATAAAAAGTGCTGTTACACTGACTCAGATTGTTCAGGAGTCAGGTATTGCCATTTCGAAGAGAACTGTGCAGCGAAGATTGGCAGAAGGAGGCCTGACAGGCCATCGTCCAGTTCTCAAGCCAAAGCTTACAGAGTCTATGAAAAAGAAATAACTCGCCTGTGCTCGAGATCATCGCCACATGACTGTGGAAGATTGGAGTAAGGTAATATATATTTATTAATAATTTTAATGATCTCTAAGTCCTTTTTTGCAATTAAATCATAATGTATTTCAATTTCAGGTACGTTTCACAGATGAGTCAACTTTTGAAATTTTAACCGATAAAAGCAGTTTTATATGGCGGCTTCCTCGAGATCAGTTCCACCCTGAAGGCATAATAGAAAGGGTTAAACATCCGCTGTAGGCTATGGTTTGGTCTATTATAAATACCAAGGTTGTAGGACTTTAACACATTGTTCAAGGAACAGTCTGTAACAAAAGTGTCCGAACACTAGCAAAAATTCCTATGTAAAAAAAGTACACTTCATACGGTTTTGTTAAATAAATCCTTATCGAATCGTGTTCTTACACTAACTAAGAACAGGATTCGACAAGGATTTATTTAACAAAACCGTATGAAGTGCACTTTTTTTACATAAGAATTTTTGCTAGTGTTCGGACACTTTTGTTACCGACTGAACCATGAAACAGGACCAATATAAGGAAGTTTTACTAACTCGCCTTCTTCCACAGCAGGAAGAATGGTTCCTTGGAAGGTGAGCATAGTGTTTTGAAGCAAGATTTTGGCCTTTCCCATCAAGCCAAAAGTGTTACCGAATTCTTACGGGCCAAGAATATCGAAGTATGACTTTAGCCTGGCAATTTGGCGATATGAATCCCATAGAAAACTTATGGGATATTACAAAAAGGGAAATTGCTAAGGAAAAGATTATAACCAAGAGACAACCAATCGGAAAACTTATAAATGTTTGGCATCACAATACTTTAATTAAAGAAAGTGCAATATCTTGCATAAAAAGCATGCCGTGACGCATTGAAGCACTAATATCAGCCAAAGGAAATGTGTATATATATATTTTTTATTATATAGCTATTAAATAAAGTAATAAATACCAATTGTAGAATATAATTTATTTTTATTTAGAAAAAAACTCACGATATCTTGATTTTTATGAGTGTCCACATTAATTTGGCAACCCACTGTATATATATATGTTTATATCCGTGTGTGAGATAACAATATTCTGCCAACTCTAGCTCGAGAACTGATGCACAAAATTTCATAGAAATTTATGTGTAGTTATATCTTGACATAAATTAGTGCTTATCAACTTTTGGTGTAACTCACTCAACAGGTGGCGCTGTTATCCTGAGCCAGTGTTTTTATAATTTTAATTATGGCAGTACAGAACAAAATTTCGTATAAATTACACGATCAGAATTACTAATTAAACACAATATTTATAATAGTAATAGTCAGCCAGTAAATATTTTCGTATATGTAGAAGCATCGCTTGTCCTCTTTGGGTGAAAAGTACCCCTGGTAGAGGGAATCAATTTTTAATACGAGTATTTTTTAAAAGAACTAACTCGTCGACGTCAATACATTTAAAAATGAATAGTTTAAGCATACATTTACGATAATTTGAAACAAAATTATGAATATTTTTTCATTTTCAACAGAAAGAAGAAAAAAAAGTTATTAAATGAATTGCTATACAAATACATATTGTCTGTAGGATGAAAAAATTTATCTCCTTTCAAAATTTAGTGTTGTATTTTACTAGGATGAAAATCATCTGCATTCATAATGAATAATAAGTTTAATAATAATTTGTACTGCGTGAATTTGTATAGAAAAACATAAAAGAAAGTTTTGTAATCTCCATAACATGTACGTTTCTTTTTTATATTCACAATCGAAGAATTTGTTTATGATGAGCTAATGGTTGGACATCCTAATTACCCTTATAACAGATTTCGACTCTATTTACTTAGGAAAAATAAAATAAAATAAAGGCACGGGCTTATAGGCCAAACACAATACGAGTCGTTATGACTAAGTTTGTACAAGGTTTCTCAGGTTAACAATTATACATTCCCCCCGGAAACCCGTGTGTTAATAGGCCTTTCTTCCCCCTTCTCAATTAAACCGCGGGTTGATTCGTTAATCATGGTATTTGAGGAGAGGTACTCCGACCTCTATTTGAAGAGAAAATGGTGTAATGAAGAGCGATTATTTTTTGGAGGAGTGTTTTAGTCTCCATTAAGCAATCAAATATTTTTTTTTCTTCCTTATTCTTGTACGTGCTCTTGCTTAAAGCTGATCTAATCTTACTTTCTCTGCTCGGCAACATGGTCCTGAATAATTTGAGACATAAAAAAATATATACGGTTATTCCATGTGTAAATTTCGGTTATTTTTTATGACTTATATATCTGATTTATTAAAAATAAATAGGAAATCATGTTTAACAATAATATTAATTACAACGAAATTTAGCCTTTTAAAATCCTCGGACTGTTTTAAAAACGACAACTTTTTTTTTTTTTACTTGGAAGGAGACGCAGTTTCATTAATTAAACGGTTGGTAGAACGTCGGGCTCGTAATCAGAAAATTGTGTATTCAATACTCAAACTGCACAAAGACTGGAGTGTATATTGCTGGTGGCTGGTGCATGTAAAATTCGTCGTGGTTGCAATGTCCTCCATGTTTAAAAATAATATTCGGCCAGTTGCATCATATAGAAGAAATTAAGATTACTCGGAAATGTATATAACGATTTTGAAGAAATTTTGTGGGTTAAGTGTTTATTTGGAGGTGCTAAATCGATTGGAAATGCCCTCACCTTCAGGCAAATTTGCATTTGTTGACTACCTTTTATTTGCCGGTTGCAACATATGTGGTGTGTTCAAAAAGCATCGAGCTTTTAGTCGACAAAAATACTTTTGTTGATTTGGAAATCCAAAGCACTAATACCCTGCAAGGTAGCTTAGCACTACACCTTAGCAATACACACACTTCGTAAAGCGTTCCTGTCATTGTTGGAAATACCTGGAGAGCGCTGTTTTTGGAATAGTGAGCAACCGTGCCGTCGCATTCCGCATAGTGTGACTCAAATCGGGACCCTTTTAGCAGACCTTTCAGTTTAGGAAAGAGTCAAAAGTCACAGGGAGCTATATCAGGTGAGTACGGAGCCTGACGAATCACAGGAATGCTGTGTTTGGTGAAGTAAGTCTGAATCAAATGCGCAGAATGGACAGAGGCGTTATCATGATGGAGCTTCCCAAGTTTTCGCTGTCCACAAATCCGGTCGACTGCGCTTCATAGCATCACGAAGGCGACGAAGGACCTCCTGGTAGTACTCTTTTGTGATAGTTTAGCCCTGTGTTGCATACTCATGATGTACCACACCGCAGAAGTTAAGGAAAACGGTCAAAATGTCCACTGACGTGCAGTCATCTTTGAAGCGTTTCTACCACTCTTTTATGCGTAAGGTGTCATCGTCCCGAAAGCCTATAGCACCAGGCCTTTGGTAAAATTTGATGCAATATCGCTGCTCAAGTTTTTCTCTCATTTTATAAAAACTAAAATCCGACGACCGTTTACTACACGTTTTCACTTATTGGCCGACTACAGTTAAGGCTCCATATATACGAGCTGGTGCATCAGGCATTTTGTTGCCTTTGGGTTGCCACATGTACCCAGCGTTTTCCGTAGATAAACAAACAGCAGCCATTATTTCTATCCTTTTGTATTACTTTGGTGTTGCTTTTTTAATAATTTTCATAATTTTAGCACAATAAATTATCATATTGGGAGATTGCTTACTGATAAATTGCTATAATCACTCAAGAAAAGAACATAAAATGTTCAGATTTCCATAAGATAATTTAGGAAGAATAAAATAATATAACTTTTATTTACTTATATTTTTCTCTGTGTTTTTCACATGTTCAAACGTAAAAATACAAAGAATGTGCTATTTTAATCATAATATTTTTGTTAGTAACCATAAATTAATTAAAGAAGACCTTTATTACTGTGTGTTTGAGTTTTGGCGACATTTTCTGGGGTCGCCAAAGTTGTTTCATTTTCGTGTCGTAATTACAATTTATTTTAAGTTTCGTTTAAAGGAATAGTATATGCTAGAAATAGCAGAAAAAGTAAGTAAATAAATAAATATTTTCCACTTTTAAACAGTAAGTTTTTTTTTCAAAATGTTATGATTTGTTATTGAAACAGAAAGAAATAGTCCTAACAACACATCTTATCCCCAGTACATCCACACAATATCCTGTGGATGAAAAAAACATACCAAGAATGTACTGTGTATAAATGTGTTGTTAGGGATATTACTTGTTTCTTATTGTTCTTGACCGATCGTAGCTTCAGATCAAGATTTCTTAAAATCGCTGGTCAAGCGATAAGGACGTCAAGCGAGAATGCTGCCCTCATCCGAGGCAAAAAAAATGGCGGCTATGCGTCGGCCTATATATCTTATTTAAGGGGCTCTAACTACAGTCGGTAACAAAAGTATCCGAACACTAGCAAAAATTCCTATGCAAAAAAAGTAGAGTTAATACTGTTTTGTTAAATAAATCCTTGTTGAATCATGTTCTTAGTCAGTCGAAGAACATGATTCGACAAGGATTTATTTAACAAAACAGTATTAACTCTACTTTTTTTATATAGGAATTTTTGCTAGTGCTCGGATACTTTTATTACCGACTGTACCAGCTACTGATGCTTTCTGCGAACGGGAAAAATATTCACGATTGCACATGAGATTGTGCATGTCTACATCTGCGCTGAAGAAAGTCTCTTTCGCTTGACTGGTTTTGGCGAGAAAAAATAAGATTCGATACTATTTGAACACCCTTTCGTACGGCAGAAATTGGGTTTACTCGGAAATGGATATAAGGAGTTTGGTGAATGTTTGGTACAACGTATCTTAAAATCTGCTGCGCTGTATGTGTTCTTGTGGCGGGGAAATTATATGCCAGTATGTATTTGTAATTTTGAATTTGGCTGAAATTTATTAATTTTCCTCCATTCACTTGATCTGTCTACATGAACAAAAACCGTATTTTGAACACATTACCAAAAACCGTATTCTGTTCGTCCCGTATCTACAGACCAATACAGTGATTAAAATGCAGCCCTGCTTTTTATTTTCCATTCATTATTGTGCTATTAATGCTTTTCCTTTAAGTCCTCTATAGAGTCCTGCATCGGGTCGGGTAACCAGATTTTACCCGAACCCGACCCGACCCGCGGGTCGGGTTGACAGAATTTTTTCTTTTGCGGGTCGGGTTGACTGATCTTTTTTTCGCGCGGATCGGGTTCGGGTCGGGTTGACTGAATTTTTTTTCTTGCGGGTCGGGTTCGGGTTCGGGTCGGGTTTGGTTTTCAACAAGTCGGGTCGACTTGAGAACACCTTTCAAAATATTTTTTACAATTATAAACATAAATTTATAGGCATGTTTACAACTATGTAACTAATTTAAACATTCTGCACATACTAGACATGTATCAGTTGGTTGTTTGGTTAGATGATTTAAGGCCGATTGACTCCAGATGTGTCCTAGGCCTATAGGGGGAATGCCCTCTGTTTGAGTCTTTCTAAGGGGTCCTAGCTCGTATTTACGCGTGTTTCGGAGGAAACCACGGAAAACTCCGAACGGCTAGGTCGATGAGCGCGACCTGGGATCGAATCCGACATCTCCCATCTACCAGCTTCGAACGCAGAACCGTTCGGCCGCTGGTGGGCAGACATGTACCGGATCTCCCTATTTGTATCCGCGGATATCCGCCAGAAAAATTGATCCGTATTTGTATCTGGATCTGTTTTCTTTTCTTCAACGAAACTAATATGTATCTTTTGTAGAAATTGTATGAAAATTAGAAATGTATTATAAATCTTTCTCGACTGTTGTTAATATATAAATTAAGGAAATACAAATACAGTATAACTTCGTATTTACATTCTGGAAATTGAAAAGATTTCGCAGTTTACAAGTTTTTTTTTTTTTTTTTTTTTTTTTTTTTTTTTACTTTCTTCTATATTTAGTAAAAGAAAGTATTAGATTCTATCAACATTTGGTGTCAACCTCTCGACGGGTGGCACTGCTATATAGCGATTTCTGCAATTTCAGGGGAGGCTATATCTCAGGTTTTGTTCCGTATAATACAACAAAACTTGATATGTGAGAAGACCAATATGAGATATTATGCTGATTCAATTTGAATGCCTATCAGCCAACAGGTGGCGCTGCAACACAGCGATTTCCGCAATTTAAGGAAAGGCTATATCTCAAGAACTACTGCACAGAATTTCATATAAATTTGTATGTAGGTGCCATTTAATATATATTAGCGCCTGTCAACTTTTTGTGTAAACAACTCAACAGGTGGCGCTGCTACACAGCGATTTCCACAATTGCAAGGAAAGCTATATCTCATGTTCTATTGTGTATCAAACAAAACTTAATATGTGAGAAGGCGAGATTATGAGACATTATGCTGACTCAGTTTAAATGCTTGTCGGCCAATAGGTGGCGTTGTTATACTGCAAATTTCATTGATAACAGGATGGCTATACCTCAACTTCTATGCCATATAACTGTACGAACCATGATATGTGAGATAACTATCATAAACTCACCTCTCTCTTTGGATATTTAGTGTTAGATTTCCGTAAGATGAAAATTATTTGCATTCATCACGTTAAACTTTTTAATAATAGTTTTAATAAATTATTCGCACTTAGTGAATTTGACAGAAAAATATAAAAGAATGTCTTGTGGTGGCCACAACATACTAGTTTTTTTTTATAATTTACCAACTGTGTGACAATGAAAATTTACTTTATTTTATATCATGTTATATCATTTTACCTTGTTATGCATGATTTTTAGATGAATAAGTAATGTTGATTTATTTTTCGAGTTTATGGTCGGGTTCGGGTTAGATAAGTCGGGTTTCGGGTCGCAAAAGTTCTCTGTTGCGATTTCGGGTCGGATTTCGGGTTGATGAAAAATTTTTTGTTGGGTTCGGGTCGGGTTTCGTGTTGACGAAATTTTTTTTTGTCGGGTTCGGGTCGGGTTTCGGTTGATTTAAAATTCATCTGTCGGGTTCGGGTCGGGTGATAGTGCTTTTAAAAAACCTCTAATCACCAATTCGTATTTCATTAATACCACAATTATTTGCATAAGCATATTGTTAACTTTCTGGTGCGGTTATTACATAGATCTCACTTAAATGAATAGGGAACCTATGAAGTGTAAATTATGAAAATATATTTAAAAAAAGAACCTCTCCCCCCCCCCCCCTCCAAAAAAATTAATTGAAAGTAATTAAGAAAATAGGATAATAGAATAATTTTTAATAGCAATTTATCATTACAATTATCAAACACCAGGAAGGAAGATTCAAATTAATCAATAACGAATATGTATGAAGTGAAGCTTTATAAAAACAAAAAATATTGAAGAAGTTTATATGAGTTGTTTCTATGACATTGACAGATGATATTATACATAACAAATATGAACAATGTATGGTTGGGTTGTGCGGATTAAGACCAATTGACTGCACTAAGGTCCTAGGCCTAAGCATCGTGTAATGAAAAAACATAACAAAAATACGTATATTCCCTTCTTATTTTCCATACAGCTGTAAGTTGCCTTCGACAAGAATATAGTTATTTTTGGTAAGTTTAATAATTTCTTCATTTAATTGTGATTACTTAGAATATGGTATCGTCAGTTGTTGTGTTATTTTTTATTGCTTATAAAGTAAGACTTCGTTCTGGGGCCCTAGTTTTCCATAATAATTGTATTAATTGGATAAAATTACAATGTATGTATAGAAAGCTTTTATGCCTGAATTCAAATGCAGCAGCAGGACTGCCAATTATGCCTTACATGGGTAACAGTCTGCTAGCATTAAACACTAAATAAATTCACAACAAGGGTTCTGATGCCATAAAAGTGTAATAGGGGCGTGCCACGAGCTATAAAGTCAAGTATCTTCTTTTCTTAAACACTTGACACCATTTTTTTGACACCTGTCTGCTACAAGAAGATATTTTTATACTCCTCTAAATTAGAACTTTCAGGTCATCCTGAGATAGAAATTACATTTCATGAGTAAATTCCTGAAATGTTATAATTTTAGGAAACTAAGACATTAGAATTTTGTAAAATTTTTCGTATACGCCGTTTATTTAGGTTACATATACCACTTAATTTTTTCAATTGATTTATTTAATTATGAAATTTAACATCGGGATTCAAGAATTATAATAACCAGCAAAATGTAGACATGATATTTATAGCCACATTTATAAAATGAATCTAACACGTACATTTTTTACATGTGTTTAACGCAAAAGTTAAAGAAAAAGAGAACCTTTATTTTATTTTATTTTAACCATATTCATGAATCAATTTTTTAAACCAACAAAATTCTAGTCCATTTTTTTTTTTTTTTTATATATATATAAGTAGCACGTATTGCTCACACTGACGACAGAATTTAAAAATGCAAAGGCGTTACTGATGCATGTGTAACATCGCATGTGATGCATGCTCATGCTTATGTAACATCGACTGAATTATTTGATGTTATACATCGCTTAGTTTTATTTTTAACAGAAACGGATGCTATGATGCTAATTTTTCATGATTTGTGAATCATCCTTCGGAATATAAATTTGATTTCACAATAAACTAGGAGGTAAATTAAATATTTATCTCATTAGTTACTTTTTACACATTAATATGTTATATATTTTAAATAAAAGATCTGATTTATTTATTTTCATTAAATGATAACTTTTAATACAATTATAAATTCTTAGGTTTATTGGAATGGAAAGAAATTACTGGGCATTGAAAAAAATCCTTTTTTTTTTTTTTTTTTTTTTTTTTTTTAATTAGAGATTATTATTGTTATTATTATTGTTATTATTATTATAGATATTCTTTTCATTAATATTAAATATAATGTAAAATATTGTTAACGCTAGGTAATAGAAACTGTTATTTTTTTTTTAATAAATTATATAAAAATTAATGAGAGTTAATAATATATTTACTAATATTTCGAAAAATAACTGTTATTAATTTTCTTGAATACTTTTTTTAAACATTCCATAATATACATTTATAAGTATAGTGAATATTTATTCCCTCATTATCAATACTTTTATAGAAATCTTATGAACAATGGTAAATTTTTTTTCAACAACTAATATAAAATAGGTTAGACAGAAATAATTAATATATTGAGTTAACAGATAATAATGTACCGTATATGTTCCTTAAGTTCTATACATAAACCGAAAAGGATTCATGAAATAAAATACGCTTAATTTCTAAAGAAATTGCAACAAATATTCAGCAACTAAAAAAAGAAGAAGAAGAAGAATTCCTTTCTAAAAATTAACAAATACACTTGGAAGATTTTAAATTGTGATATATCAAATTAATCGAATTAAAACAAACGTATATAAATGAATATAATGGAATATAAATGAATACAATGGGATATAATGGAAATGAATATAATGAAAACCAATAAATGTGACTTATTGTTTAAAATGAGAACGTGCACCGATATTTCGGAAATTTATATACGTTTTTTGCAATTTCCAACATATAATGCTTTTAATTTTACAATATTTAAAAGCAATTGTTTTCTTTACAAATTATATATATATATATATATTAAGTTCCGTGATTCATACAAATATAATGGAAACATATCCCTCGCATGTTTTACGTTTTAAGCTGATATAAGCTGCATGCTTTAAAAAAGCATGTCGTGTAAATAAGTACTAATATTCAGATTTTAAAGTTTTTAAAACAATGAAAAAATTCCTTTTTGTGTATTCCCTGTTTTATGAATAATGATGCTTTAACTTTCTTTTGAAAATAAAGCTGCGAGAACGTCTAGGATAATGGATAAAAATACTTTTTTTTTTTTTTTTTTTTTTTTATTTAAAGAAAATTGTAACATCTTATTTAAAGTTTCCTTGTTTTTTCTATACTAAAAAAATATAATTGAATATTTTATGTTATTTAGAAAAATAATACATCTTTATGATTAATTTAATACTCTTTATTGTCATATGATTGCGTAAACATTTACAGGGTACTGTCTTTAAAACATTTTTAAAATATAATAATTTTGACAAATTAACTTTCAACGATTTATTTAAAGTAATAGTATAAGTTATCAATGCAAAAAACCCTTAACGGGTTAAAAGTTTGTGACGCAGCACTGTACTTATGGCTATAAGATTTAGAAATACGGGTCTTAAAAATAATGATATCAAATTTTCAGTGACGCTTTGATATTAATTAAATTATACATAGATTTTCTTATTTGAATTTGCTTTTTCCTTTTATTTATATTTACAGTGTAAACGTTATTTTCAACATAAAATAATATATAGCATTTACTCATTGATACCTTTCCATTCACATCTTTTATACTATGAAAGCATGTGTTTTAAAAGAAATTATATGAAATTCCAGTAACGCAGTGGTGTTACATTAAATGATTTGTTTTTAAATTTCACTGCAATTATTTTGTTTTGCATATTAAAGTATGTGTGCACATTGAAATATTGCTTTTAATTTTCAAATACGCTGTCAAATATATCACTTTCATTAAGCTTATAATATGTACTGAAATATATTTATTTCAATGAATTATTCTATCTTTTGCGTCACGCCACCCAAAACTGTAAGTAAAATATATGGAAATGTTTACTTTGTGTCATTTCATCCAAATAAATTGAAAATGCATGCAAATAGATATTGTGCTGCAAAGAAAAAAATTGTGAAAATTCTTTCAGTTTTGGATGGCGTGACGCAAAAGATAGACTAATTCATTGAAATAAATATATTTCAGTACATAATATAAGCTTAATGAAAGTGATATATTTGACAGCGTATTTGAAAATTAAAAGCAATATTTCAATGTGCACACATACTTTATTATGCAAAACAAAATAATTGCAGTGAAATTTAAAAACAAATCATTTAATGTAACACCACTGCGTTACTGGAATTTCATATAATTTCTTTTAAAACACATGCTTTCATAGTATAAAAGATGTGAATGGAAAGGTATCAATGAGTAAATGCTATATATTATTTTATGTTGAAAATAACGTTTACACTGTAAATATAAATAAGAGGAAAAAGCAAATTCAAATAAGAAAATCTATGTATAATTTAATTAATATCAAAGCGTCACTGAAAATTTGATATCATTATTTTTAAGACCCGTATTTCTAAGTCTTATAGCCATAAAGTACAGTGCTGCGTCACAAACTTTTAACCCGTTAAGGGTTTTTTGCATTGATATCATTACTTTTTAGGGGTTAATGATCAAAACGTAAAATTAAAGGAGCATGGTAATGAGTTATAACACTGTATAAAAATTGTTGTTTCATAGGTCATACTCGAACAAAATAACAAACTAAATGAAATTTCAAAATATTATAAAAAGTGATTAAAAAAAAAAAAAAAAAAAAAAAAAAACCTTTAAGAAAGAATATTTTTTGAGGGATGGAAACATGCAACATTACAAAGGCATAATATAGTACATTTTAAAAATGACAAAAATTTCTACAAATAAAAAAAAATAAATAAATAAGATTTTTTATTTTATTCAATATTCAATTTCTTATATAGCTCATAGGTTCAACTATTTCTTAGATAGTCCAACAGAAAATTCAAAATAAATGTTTAAAGAAATAATTTGTGTACGAAAGTTTTTGTAAAAAGTGTTACGAATAAGTTTCTAAAGAGTTTTCACCACATCGATTTTAGTTAGATAAATATTTTGTTATTTTTAAATTGTAGATGCATAAAGTAAAACTGTTTAAGGATATGACAGTAATTTTCCAAAATACCTAGCACCATTGGGATGAGGTTCAGATCCTGCCTTGGAAACTCTGATAATTCTAAAAAAGATGCTTAATCAATTTGAGAGAGATTTTGTTTGGTTTAAAATTAATTCAGCTGGGGAAAATAGGAGGGGGGTTACCAGTTAGATCACTTAGAAATTTTAATAGGGAAATCGCTTTTTAGAAAAAAAAATTCTAAAAAACATGCATTAAAATGTTATGCATCTAGTTTTATTCTATCTGATTAAACATACTGTACATAGTCCCCACATTCTTCCTAGTATTTCGGAATCACTTTAGAATTTCTAAAAATTTTCTAAAACGTAGTGTAGGGATTTTGGACTTTGCCTCATTTTCGAAAATTGGGTTATGGGGGTATAAAGTTTATATCAGAGATCTAACTTTAAAATTTTAATTGATAAGGATTTTTTGGCACTTTGAGAAATCTTCTAAATATAATCACTTAAAATGTTTCCAGCGATACTTTTTTAAGGTTGGTTGTTTGTAGGTTTTAAGGCCAATTGACTGCGCTAGGGTCCTAGGCCTAAGTACATTGCCCCCCGTGAGGTCTTTCTAAGTGTTCGTAGCCCGTATTTATGCAAGTTTAGGAGAAAAAACACTGAAGGAACGGCTAGGTCGAAGAGTGCGGATGGGATCGAATCCGGCACTTCCCATCCACCAGCTTTTCAGCGTAGAACCGCTCGTGGGGCATTTTTTTAAAGAAGCTTATATATATATATATATATATATATATATATATATACATTCTAAAAGTCCCATTTTTCTTCCCAAATCTATAGGAAACGCCTTGAAAGTTTTGAAAACGTAAAAAGCGTGCATATTAAATATGAGTCTAAGTAGAACTTCTCCTAATCCCCCTCCTATTCGACATTTTAATGTTTGCCTCCTAAGGTTTCTTCTATCTCAATTCAGCTTCAATTTCTTTTTTTTCTTTTCCTTTCTTTTCTCTTTCTTTTTTTTTTAAATAAACCAAACGAGATCAAACCACGTGATCCTCGAAATAGGAACATAATGGAGACTATTTTCAGTTTATTTAATTAAAAAAAAAAAAAAAAAAGAGGCAAACAAAATATATTAAATTTTTTTTTTTTTTTTTTTTTTTGTAGAAGACATTTCCGGCAAACTACAAAAAGAACTTCATTTGTTTAAAATTTCAAAGATGTGCCTTTCACCCCCCTGTTTTTACAGTTCAAATTTCCAAACAAAACAAAGATCCTTCAAACTGATTAAACTCCCCCTCCCCCCGCCTCCTTTTTTTTTTTTTTTTTTTTTTTTACAGTTTGTAAATTTTCCAAGGTGTTCTCGAGACACGGAGGACGACTTTAAAAGAAAAATTTTCTTTCTTATTTTCCTAACAAATAGTTATAGAGAAAAACATTTTGTGTTAAAATGTTTTGAAAAGGTCTTTCCATCAAACTAGCAGAGATTCCCCCTCCCTCCACCCAAATTTCACATTTATAAAATTAAAATTTGCCCATCACCGAGTCCTTATGCCCCCCTCCCTTCCCCTACTATACACATTTCTATTATTCTTAACTAAACAAAATTCCGTAAAAATTCTCGTAGACGTGTTTCACAGTTTTTAGAAATTCCGAAAATTACTAGATAAAAACAAATTGAATAATTCGTATTCGACACTGTTTGGCGAGATTTTGTATAAACTTTGGAAACACACTTTTCTAAAATCGATGAAATTAAATTCATATAAAAATTCTACAGAACAACTTGATTAGTTTTTTATATAATACAAAATGAGTTTAAATCAGTTTAATTTAAAGTTGTTTTCGTAAAGAATTTGCCTTTACGATTTTTATAATATAATGCAAACTCAAGTTACTGTAACAATGTTTGTGTTAACAGTAATTATTAAGCTACGGAAAAATCATTTAATTTAGTATAAGTATTAATCGTTATTATTGTTGGTTTGGCCACGACTTTTAAGTTTTTAAACTGATTAATAGATTAGTGTTGCAAAGTGAAAACAGTTACATATTATAATTTTACTTAATTTTTTGTGTTTAATTAAAAGCTTAAAATTGCCTCAGTTTACATCGTAACACATGTAAGATTTTATGGATATTGTATAGGAAAGTTATATTAAAAACTAAACAAGTACTTACAGAAATTTCAGAACAATATGTTGTACTAAATAATGAATAACAGAGGTTTTTAAAAAATATGTGATAGTAAAAAATAAAAAAAAAATCCTTTGTAATGGAAATAAACATCCTTGAATCCTATTTGAACCTTTATGTCATTTAATAATTTGAATGATATCATTCACCAAAAAAAAAAAAAAAAAAAAAAAAATCCTCAAAGTTTTATGCCATATTTTTTAGAATAGTGTGTACAATATTTACAATGTTATTATTAATTTCTAAATTAAAAGTTGCAGATGTATGGTAATTTCAATTTTATTTTTTTTCACTATTATATCTAAGAAATAAGTATATACGAGTTAAGGAGGATATATATATATATATATATATTTTTTTTTTTTTTTTTCTGGAGTAGTTTTATTGTTATATTCATGCCACCTCCCTACTGTTAAATTTAAGAAAGAAAGAAAGAAACGCGAATAATTTTTTAGGTATAGATTTGATTTAAAAGAGAAAAATAAATAATAATAGAAAAATCTTTAAAAAGTGAAATTTTTATACTGGTAAATATTTAAGTAGTATAGTTTGTTATGAATTTAATTTAAAAAAATCTTAATCTATTCAAAATTTTATTATAGCCTAACATTTTGTAATTTATATATATATACTAGAAACTTAATGAGCAAATTAATTATTTTCAAATTCTGTTTTAAGAATTTTTTCAATCCGTAGTTTAAGTGATTTGTCACCTAATTTTGAAAAAATTACAAATATTTGCATATGATTATCATATTATTTGTCATTTTTATGAAAATAAAGAAAAAATTTTTTGTTGTTGCAATCACTTTTTAAAATAAAACCAATTTTGAAAGTTAACAAAGTATCAGCATGAAAACAATGTAAATACAATGAATATTTTTGATAAACAAATGTCATATAAAGTACAAGTACCTAAATAAATAACTAATTTAATATATATATTAAAAAAAGAATTTTTTTTTTTTTTTTTTTTTTGTTTATTTTTGACGCCAGTTCCCGATAGAGGGAGCAAAAACGATTATTTGATATTGAGTATTTCAGATAGAAAAGAAGACTGTATTCGTCCGCGAAACTGCCACATCACGGTATTTTCGGAGTAAAAAATAGTTCGATTTTTAAACTGAGTTATAAAAAAAACAAGAGTTTTCCTTGGGAAAAGGGAGATGTCAGGCACATCAGATAAAAGCGATTAATATCATATATCAATTAAACGACATTCGGTCGAGCCATATTCGAGAAAAATTTGTTCCTTACATACACCGCCCATTTACAACTTAAATGAGCCAATTCATATCTCGAAATATATTGCACGCAGAAATGTAGCGATTTCAGGGTAGGATCAGACAGAAGGTGAAAGACTATTTTGAAAATATTAGAACATAACCTCCCATATATCCTGAGATATTAAGTGTCGGCTTTCAGCGGTTTCTTTGATCTAAAAATTCCTGTATATATAAGTGTCGCAGTTTCGTTCGCTTTTCCGTTTCCGCTGAGTGTCGTGGCGTTCGTTTGTTTTTGCGCTTGCGTCACTTGAGACTCTGCCGAGTCTCTTGATTTCGAATAAAAATTATAGTTATGATACTTAAATTGGTATATTTGATGTATGTATGCATTATCATATATATTTCAAAATTTACCGTGATTTCGACTAATATATCTATTCTAGTGCATTATACAACTTGTTATCAGCTGCAACTACGTTTATATGGTGTATTATTTCATTTAATCATACTTTTTTGTTTATAGTTATTTTATGATCTGACATTAATTATTTTCAGTTTTCAGTATCGGATGTAAGGTTCATTTTGTCTCACCGTTTCTGCTTTATCGAAGGTACCTATTAAAACTTTTTTTTTTTCATGATTTGATCTTGTTAAAATATGTATGATGTTTGTATGATTCATTAATTAAACTGCTCTATTTGTATAAATTATAAATATTCAGTAAAATTTAGTCTAGGATATACGAAATAGTCCACATTTCTAAAATTCGATTAAACGGTTTGGAAGTATACAATACAATATGTGAAATATGACCAAATCACAATTAGAATCTAAAAAATCCCATAGCAATCTTTTGTTTTCTGCAGTTTTCCGATATTATTTGCATTATTTAGACAAATTAAACAACAATTAACTTACGAAAATTCGGTTTGATGTTTCAAAAATTGTAAAAGAATGTAACAAACGCAGTTGTTATCAGACGTCTACAATTTTGAGAAAATAAATAAAAGTAATTTCACTGTAATTATTTTCATTTATGTCGAACTATTTTTAATTGTTTAAGAAATATAGCGGAAAATATAAAACGAGCGTCTTGTAATTGAAGGTTCAAACATCTAATACAGGGTATCGACAGTCGAAAAATTTCCCCTGATTCTTCCACCAGTTTTTTTTTTTTTTTTTTTTTTAAGTAGTAAGTTTGCACGGTTAATTAAGTAAAAAAATATTATTATAAAGATACTTGTGGAAGAATCAGGAAAAAAAAATTCGACGGTCGACACCCTGTGATATATTTTTAGTCTTGCTACCACTGGTTTAAATATTGGGTTTTTTTTTTTCTCTCTTTTAAGAAATAAAAGCTAAAATTACTTTTCGCAATGAAATGCAAAACAGTGGACCATATATATGGGATATTATGAATTTTTTCTTAAATAACTAGTGGGCTCTGCCCCCTGCTCGCTCCGCTCACCAACTCCCCCCCGACTCACTTTACTTATTAACACATTCAGAGCTCTTCCCGTCTATTCGCTGCTTTCTTTCCCTGAAAAGGAATATTAATAGTGCATATTACAAGACTTATATTAATACTACATATTAGAAATTATGAAAATTCTCATATTCAATGTCAAATTGAAATATATAATATTTATACTTTTTTTTAATAGAAAGAAATTCATAATATCTAGACCATTTTGCATTACAGCCTTAGTATATGACCGTTTTTATTTCTTTTTTACAACCTTAAATCCGGACCGCGGTACTCCAGTCGGTAGAGAGCCGAACTCGTAATTGGAAGATTCCGGATTCGGTTCTCGAGCCGGCCAAAGACTGTCGTGTACACTAATGGTGGCTGGTGCAAGTAAAATATGTCGTGGCCGCAATATCCTCCATGTTCCCATCAACCCCTCTGCGGACCACCGAAGCTGGAGAGCCATCCCCTTCGTGTAGGACCAAAAGTGTGGTGGCATGTCTCCGGAACATCCTTAGGGGGGCGTTCCAGATCATCGTCAATTATCCATAGCGCAGTAATGGTGCGACGTCAAACACAACCAACCTAATTATCTACCTACCTACAACCATGGATCATAATTTAATTTTCCTGTGTAAGAAAATTAATTTTCTAAAAGTAGAGAAAAAAAGTTGATATTTTTTTTTTTTTTTTTTTTTTTTTTTTTACATCCATGGTTTCGGGCATCCGTACCCTAGTCGGTAAAGCGCTGAGCACGTAATTGGAATATTACCGATTTGACACTTGAGCCGGCCAAAGATCGTTGTGTATGAATGGTGGCTGGTACACATAAAATCTCTCGTGTCCGCAAAGTCCTCCGTGTTCCCATCCAGACTATACCTCTGGGGATCACCAAAGCGCGGGGGAGGGGGGGGGAGAGAGATGTGATGGCATGTCTCCGGAACATGTCTAGGGGTGCGTCCCAGACTGTCGCCAATTACCTATAGCGCAGTACTGGCACGACGTTAAATCCAATCTACCTACCTACTTAATACAACCATGGATCATATTTTAATTTTCCCGTGTAAAATGACTTCATGACAGAAGAACAACATCACTGGGAGAAACTTTTTTCAAAATGGCAAATAGAGTACTTTCATAAACTTGTCGTTTTTAGCTAATAACTTCTTTAATTAAATCGATAGAAATTTCTAAGCAGCTGAAAAATGTCTTCCTTGGAGTATTCGGAACACATTGGTACCTCTCATGAAGCGAAGTTCCTGCCCTCCGCTAGAAGATGCTGTCGCAGGCAAAAAAATTTGACGCCAGTGACAGTAACTTTTTTTTTAATATATAGCGAAAATTCTTAATGTCAATTAGCAACGAAAATAAAGAATTTTTTGTGGACATTATAAAACGAATGAGTTTTTATAACCAAATATATATAAATATATATATATATATACATCTAAAATCAGATTATTTATTAATCCTACTTGTGAAATCTACAGAAAAAAACTCACTAATTGAAAATAATGCACTTAAATAAATGGATGTATGTAAATAAATAAAATAATAAGAGTTTTTTAATTATAAATGTGAAACAAAATGTGTAAAGTTTAGAAAGATACGTTTTTAATTCCTACAAAAATGATGACAATAAGAAAAATGTTTTCATACATATTTCATACTTACTTCATTTTCAATGTTATATTAAAACTAAATTATTCATATCGATTGTAGCAATCGAAAACAAGAGCGTCCCAATAATCGAATATTTGTATTTACCTTACAATTAGTAAGGCATGCGATCTAAACTAGTTTTCTCTTTTTTCTTTTCTTTCGTTTAAAATATTATAAAGCAGATATAGTAAAAAAAAAAAAAAAAAAAAAAAAACGACGCCAATTGGTAATTTACATTTTCTTGCATGACAATATTAGAACAATGATCTTACGTTGTTCATCATCAAAATAACCAAGTAGTTTGGGCACTTTTCGACTGGAGTCAAGGTGTTCATTTTTATTTGTAAGTGTTTCCACCCTTTACTATTATGCATGTCAATAAGCTATTAAGCATATCCTATTTGCAAATTATGGTGCTTAAAAAACTAAAAATAAATGGCAGTCTGTCTCTGTTTGAAATAGCTAATATATCAGATTTCTGAACTTGAATGCGTGATTTTATTTTATTTTATTTTATTTATTTATTTATATTGTATAGTTTGAAATGTTTGTTATTATTATTTTTTTTCTGAATATAATTTGAATGCTAAATTTAAAAATCGTTTATATTTTTTTTTTTTTTTTTTTTTTTTTTTGACTTATCAAAGCTTCAATAGTCTAACGAAGGTGCTTGAATAGGCTAATGAGCTTGAATAATTTATGGTGTACAGTCGGTAACAAAAGTATCCGAACACTAGCAAAAATTCCTATATAAAAAAATGTAGAGTTAATACTGTTTTGTTAAATAAATCCTTGTCTAATCATGTTCTTAGACTGACTAAGAACATGATTCGACAAGGATTTATTTAACAAAACTGTATTAACGCTACGTCTTTTATGTAGGAATTTTTTCTAGTGTTCGGATACTTTTTGTTACCGACTGTAATTAAAAGCAGTCTATATAGAAAATGATCATCGTAAAAAGAACCATTTTTTTTTTTTTTTTTTTTTTTTGTTAATATAATATACATATATTAAAAGTTATCATTTTTATAAATTTTATATGTAAAATTAACCCTTTTTTATGATTTTAATGCAATCTATTCGTCAAAAAACATGTGTAAATAACATAACATTTTTATTGTTTTCTTATCACTCTGGTTGCCTATATATATATATATTACGCTGGTTCTCATAGTTAAAAGGGCAGTGGAATTTATTTTAGTTAAAAACTAAAAACTGTTATTCAAATAAATACATTTTTATTAATTGAAATTACGTATACAGACAATATTTATTAAATTGTATTCTTTTTGTACTTAAAAAAATAAAAATGCTGCTTGAAAAAAAAAAAAAAATCCCAACATATTTGCAATTATTCCTTGAGTGGATACTTTCTGGAAACTCTTTCATAGTTAGACGATCAGCCATTCTATCTGCCACAGTTTAAGTATTCAGGCTCAATAACATACGACATAGATATTGTCCTCAAGTCTTTCAAATGAACTATACTACCTGCCTTCCATTTCCATACATTTTTCTAATGCAAAAAGTCAATTTTTATATATTTTAGGTTTCGGAAATTAGATATCTAGGTTAAAATATTAAGGATTCTTTCATCGTTTCATTTTTTACTGCTCTGGATGTGGCGCAAGAAACTCGATCTTGTTCGAAAATAACCTTATTACTCGGTAAAAGTAAACAATATACCGAGGGTTACAAGTTTAAGATTTTTACACTGTAAACAAATTCTGTAAATTTTCTGAAATGTTTATCCACAGCCTCTGTAAATTTACAATAATTCTTAGTTAAAAGTAAATAATCGAGATTCTCAATCTTTTTTCTGCATTTTTATCCATTTTTATTATTTAATTTCTCAGCAAAAATTTAAACTGAACGTTTCTACTTTTGAAAAAACATTCTATGATACACATATATTCTCGGCAATAATTTATTAAATTAATATTAGTCATCAAAAGCATTTATAAAATATATTTTTTAACATCTTCGTTTATTTTTCTCTGTAATTTTACACAAGATTTAAGATCAATGATTACCAGAACTTTTCTGTTAAAATGTTTAACAGTGTAGATGTTCTTTCAACGTTTATACTCACAGACACAATTGGACGGCTTATTGTAAAAGTGGTGTAACTCCATATTTTTTAAATATATATTTTTTTGCTTAATTGTATCACATTTTGTCACATGTTTCATTATTAAAAATTAAAAAAAAAAAAAAAAAAAAAAAAAAACTCCAACAATTGTATTAAAATCCCATAAATGATATTACTTGTTTTTCTCAGAAAACTAAAACTTCTAAATATTCGTTATAAAAATGATGTTTCTAAAAGTTACTTCAAATTATTTTTAATATAATTTATAAATTCATATAACTATGATTTGTATTAAACACAAAAATTGATAACACGTACTGAATCTTGACTTTTTTTTTTCCTACGCATAAATTTGAAAAAAGCTTGTTACTTCAAAATCAATTTCCAAGGAGATAATTCACTTTTACAATGAACGACCTAATTACTAAATCCATTTTGCAATTTGCTTTAACTACAATGCCCTAAAACATCGAAAATCTTGCTACACGTACTACCATTGGTGATTTTCAAATTTTGTCAGTAACGATTAAAATCATTTGGTCAAAGAAGAATGAAACGCTTTCCACGCAAAAATGACAATCTACCAGTCCATGTCATCTCTAAACTGTTAATTTTAATATACAGTGCGTTGCATGAATATAAACGCACCTTTTCCAATAAGCAGAAATAGAATTTTTTAAATTTTAAAAGAAGGAATGTGACTTACAGTTATTGCATATGACTAACAACTGAATAAGGTGCTTTGAGCAAGTATGTTTAGGCTCATGCAAGCTTATGTAAATAAGTGTTTAAGTATTTTCTTCTTTTTCACTGTTTTTCGTTTGTTGCACGAAATTAAACGCACTCTGTATTTTGCGTTTAAAATTTAACAGAGCCACCGGAATTAAATTAAAACACAGACAGTCGTGTTGCTAAAGTTCTTTAAACACGGTTTTAATGCTTCAGTGCAAAATTTATAGAGTTTGTTCAGGAGGGCAAGAGGGAAAACTTTGACAGTAGATGAGAGGATAAAAATCGACTTTATGCGTGGTAAAGGCTATAGCAATCGTGAAATTGGACACGAATCGGAAGAAGTGAGAGTGTTGTGCGAAATTATATAAAGAAAGAAAAAAATTATGGGAAAAAAGCGTATAAGAAGCGAACAGGAAAGCTCGCCAGTTACGACAAACGTCGAATATGCAGCGCTGCAAAGAATAAGAATATTTCCTGTGCGAAGATAAAGGCTCAATACAAGGTGGGTGTTCATCGAACAACCATATGGAGAACTATCAAAGCTGCAACATTCATTAAATTTAAAAAAATGAAGGCGAAACCACCCCTCATTCAAAAGCACAAGGATATGCGGTTGGAATGGGCAAGAAAATGGATTCTAGATCGACTAAATTATGAAAAAGTCATCTTCTCAGATGAAAAAAAGTTTAATCTCGATGGCCCGGACGGATTTCATAGCTACTGGCACGATTTGAAAACCGAAGAAATGTACTGTTCAAAACGTCAATCTGGAGGTGGATCTGTCATGGTGTGGGCAGCCATAGGTTTTAAAGAGACTTTCCAATTAGAGTTCGTGGAGAACACTATAAGCTCTGTAGATTATATCCAGATGCTCACAAGGAACCTCCGCCATCAAGGAGTCAAGAAAGCTGGAAGAAATTATATTTTTCAGCGATTGTGCATCTGTACATACAGCACATATCGTGAAAAAATAGTTCCATGACAATAAAATTAAAGTTCTGGATTGGCCCTCAAAAAGCCCCGATTCAAACATAATGGAGAACGTATGGGGTACTCTGGTTCGCCGTGTTTACGTAAACAGAAAGCAGTTTAACACGAAAGATGAACTCAAATAGGCCATTCTATTAGCTTGGAAGACAATCAGCTTGGACGACCTCATGCCACTATATCAGTCAATGGCAAGGCGTTTACTGGCTGCTCTAGAAGCCCATGGTGGCTTTACAAAGTATTAGATATCGTATTTGTTACCCAGTTATTTATTTTTTACATGTGCGTTTAAATTCATGCAACATGTATTTTCTCATAAATTCAATAACATTATTTTCTGAAAAATCCTATTGGTCTTTCATTCATTTTCACCCGTATTTTCATTTCTTGAATCATGCACATACAGTTTGAATCAAGTGTCACCTATTCATATTTTTTTATTACACTTCTATACTATTCTAATTCTTAAAGCTAAGATGCGTTTATATTCATGCAACCCACTGTATTAATATATGTTTTGTAAATACATTCATGATCACAAATGCATACTTAGGTTTTCTAAATGTATTTAAACATACTTAAAAAAATATTTTAACCAAGTATTGTAGATTTTGACCAAGTATTGTAGATTGCAAAGATATGTATATAAACTGAAAATGTTTTTGTACAAAGTATTTTAGAAATTAAGATAACTTATTCTTGAATAAAAATATAAGAAACTTATTTTCACAATAATAAGATTGTAAATGTAGGATAAAATCACAAAGTTATCAGCATAAGAGACTAAGTATTTGAAAAAATCATGAAGTATGGAATTAATGTTACACATGTGTTAATATCGCATCTTATTTTACAAAGCACTAAGTTTTTTAATGTCATTTAGTTTGAAGTTTTTCAGACATATGCTTATAAACTGAAATTTTTGTGAATGAAAAATTTTTTACACAAAGTATTTTAGAAAAAATATCATCTCAGAAATTAATTAATTTATTTTTAGAATAAAAATATAAGAAACTTACTTTTTCTAATAGTAGAAAAATATCATCTCAGAAATTAATTAACTTATTTTTAGAATAAAAATATAAGAAACTTACTTTTTCTAATAGTGAAAATGAAAACGTAAGATAAAATCTCATTCATACCAATTTAAGAGACTGCAAGTATTTGAAAAATTCTGAAGTATGGAATTTTAATGTTTCACATGTGTTAATAACGCATCTTCTTTTACAAAGTACCAAGTTTTTTAAAATCATTTAGTTTGAAGTTTTTCACGCATATGCTTATAAATAAAATTTTTTGTAAATGAAAAATTTTTACACAAATTATTTTAATACAAATACTATCTCAGAAAAATTAACTTTTTCTTTTTTAGATTGAAAATGTAAGATAAAAATCTATCACTTATCAAATTTAGAAGCTGCAGATGTATGATGAAATCATGAACTTGAAACTATTAACAACCTACCTTCTTAGAAAATACTAAACCACAAGTTTCGACAAATCTATAATCAACTGTTAAAAAACATAGATATTAGAATATTTTTTACCCCCCCATCCATAAAAATACAGAGTGAATGTGTACAAATTATCTGCTTAGACATGTTGATAAACTAGAATTTTCCACAAGATTCGAGTATTATAGCAAGGTATGGGATAATATTTGGCTACATTTCCACTAATATTAGCGATAGTTATAAAAATTTGGCATGAAATAAGAAAATTTGGCGTAAATTCTTAAGTAAAACTGATGAACGAAGAAAAACTTTGAATTAGTTACAATCTTTTTTCGCTGTAGAATTGTCTAAGTTCTCACACTTGGTAGTTTTTAAACATTTTTAAAGTTTTCCTTTTAGAGTGATTTTTTATACTTTACTAAACTGAAGTACAAAATGGATAATACCTGACCGTCTGAGGAGACTCTCGTTTCTGTTCAACAACCCCCTTCATCAAGTTTTAAGAATGAGAAGTCATCCAAACTTTTTATTTGTCCAACTTGTAATAAGTCATTTTTAAAAAAATCCTATCTTACTAGACATCTTAGGGTTCACAATGATATTAAACCTAATATTTGTTACGTGTGTGAGAAAGGATTTGTTACTTTACATCGTTTAAAAAGACATATGGAAACCCATAGAAAAATTTCCATTAGATACAAATGTGAATATTGTATTGAAAATTTCAATCGCAAGTGTGATTTATTTAAACATAAGAGATTATTTCATCAAAAAGTCTTACCTGAACATCTATGTACTATTTGTAAAGATTAAACACAAGTATGAATTAGAAAAACACAAGAGGGTGCATTATCGTAAACCTGAGTGTCTATGTGAGGAATGTTCTATAACCTTTCCAATTAAACATTCTTTTTCAGACCATAAGCGAAAAAGTCATAAAAAGACTTTACATACATACTGTTGTGACGAATGTACTGATACTTTTTCAAATAAACGACATTTTTTAAAACATAAAAGAAATATGCATAAAAAATCTTCAATGCAAACTAGATGTGATGAATGCAGTGAAAGTTTTCAGTGTAAGTATGAATTTTTGCAACATAAGAGAAAGAATCATCTTAAAGACTTTAACATACGTAGAAATTGTAATGAACGAAGTACTAACAATGAATTACCAACAGTTAATAATGACAGTGAGAATCTGGACTTGTTAATTTTTTTGGATAATTTTCACATTGAATGTATGAATGGTGTTTTTGACTTACCTTCCAACAACTTTCAGAATGAAAATATAGACTTAGACTTAAAAAAATTTTTGAACAATTCGAATGTGGAATATACAAGTGGAAATAATATTGATGGCTTATCTACCAAAATTGAAAATAAGGACTTAAATAATTTTAACTTGATACAAACTGATTTACCTCTAGTAAACTACGACAATGAAAGTCTGAACTTGTTAAATTTTTCGTATAACTTTAATCCCAAATGCTTGAATGTTTTTTCTGCTAACAACGAAAATATGAATTTGAATAATTTTAGTGCGAAGGAAAATGAGTTAGTGACAGATAACTTTAAGAATGAAAATCTAGACTTGCTAAATTTTTTGAATAACTTTAATACCGAATGTATAAACGATATCCCAACAATATAGATTTGTGTGAATTCACTGTCTTGTATTATTGTGAATGAATTTCAAATAAAAAGATTTCAATGAAAATGGTTTGTTTTTATTTTTATGGATAGGGGGGTAAAAAATATTCTAATATCTATGTTTTTTAACAGTTGATTATAGATTTGTCGAAACTTGTGGTTTAGTATTTTCTAAGAAGGTAGGTTGTTAATAGTTTCAAGTTCATGATTTCATCATACATCTGCAGCTTCTAAATTTGATAAGTGATAGATTTTTTTCTTACATTTTCAATCTAAAAAAGAAAAAGTTAATTTTTCTGAGATAGTATTTGTATTAAAATAATTTGTGTAAAAATTTTTCATTTACAAAAAGTTTCATTTATAAGCATATGCGTGAAAAACTTCAAACTAAATGATTTTAAAAAACTTGGTACTTTGTAAAAGAAGATGCGTTATTAACACATGTGAAACATTAAAATTCCATACTTCAGAATTTTTCAAATACTTGCAGTCTCTTAAATTGGTATGAATGAGATTTTATCTTACGTTTTCATTCTCACTATTAGAAAAAGTAAGTTTCTTATATTTTTATTCTAAAAATAAGTTAATTAATTTTTCAAATGATATTTTTTCTAAAATACTTTGTGTAAAAAATTTTTCATTCACAAAAATTTCAGTTTATAAGCATATGTCTGAAAAACTTCAAACTAAATGACATTAAAAAACTTAGTGCTTTGTAAAATAAGATGCGATAATAACACATGTGTAACATTAAAATTCCATACTTCATGATTTTTTCAAATACTTAGTCTCTTATGCTGATAACTTTGTGATTTTATCCTACATTTACAATCTTATTATTGTGAAAATAAGTTTCTTATATTTTTATTCAAGAATAAGTTATCTTAATTTCTAAAATACTTTGTACAAAAACATTTTCAGTTTATATACATATCTTTGCAATCTACAATACTTGGTCAAAATCTACAATACTTGGTTAAAATATTTTTTTAAGTATGTTTAAATACATTTAGAAAACCTAAGTATGCATTTGTGAACATGAATGTATTTATAAAACATATATTAATATTTTTCAAAGTTAGTTTTTATTATTTACAAACTTGCTATCTGTAAAAAAAAACTGAGTGAAGGGTAGCATATGACGTGGGGAATTTCACTATGTTAAAGTTGTAGAATGTAGTTGGGAAGTCTTTATTTGACATAGATTATTGAATAATTCTTAGTAAATATACCTTAAAATAACTAATGTTGGGAATGAATTACAAAAAATTCAAACGTTGTCATTAGGGAAGTGTCAGGTTCGATTCCAGATCACGATAAAAACTAAAAAATGGTAATTTCTAATTATCACTATGTTTGAAAACTTATATTATTTTAAGAATGTTACAAAATTTATTATTTTTAAAGAGTATTAGAAAATTTATACCAAACTTAAGAAAATTTATAATTAAATACCACTTTGTAAAACTTTTTAATTATACACGTATGTTCGATGACAGTGATAAGAAGATTCCAAAAAGTTATATATAAAGTATAACTGTTTTAGGTAGAGAAATTTTTGGCATCAGCTATTTTTTTTTGCAGTAAAGTAACTATTGAAAAATGATAGATACACTCTCTTAGGTAAAATATAATACAATATGTTACGATATTTTCTTAAACTTATTAAGACTTCTTTTCAAACAGTGAATTTTTTCAGTTTTTTATATTGATCAACATATTTTTATTTATTTATTTACTTTTTTAAAGATGAATTTTACTTCAAATAATTTTTTCTAAAACAAAATTTTCATTTAAAGTTTTTTATTTACTTTCAATTTCACATTACATACATTTTTCTTGAACATCGTTCTTATACAGATTGAGCTGAACATAATTCACCATAACAGATAATATTTTTACAATTTTCATATTATGATCGAGTGATAAAACTCCACATTCTCTGAAAAATAGATTTCTTTACTTCTTTGACTTTCATACATTTTTGATGATCAATAATCCAATTACCTAAATACTTCTGGAAGATATAAAATTTTTTTATCCAAGGTATGATAAAGTCCCCAGATCTCTTAAAGCGCTTCGCCATAACCTCACTTGAAAATATTAAGTAAATTACAACTTTGTCCCAATTAATTTCATTTTTTATCATTTCTTTTAAGACAATATCTAAACAGGTGTAAAAATTTTCCACAGATAACATATCAACATTTTTATAAAGTTGATTGCTAATTTCGGAATTGATAAATTCATTCATTCGAAATTTAAGCTGGTTTAAAATCTCTAGTTCTGAATTGCGTAGATGTGATCTATTGAATATATGAGTAAATGCATTTAACAAAATGATATCTGTTCTGACATCCATCTTGAAAAAATTATTATTATGTAACACTGAATTCAAGTTAAAAAACAGATGTCTTCACTCCGCAAAAATAAGTTAGCATGTGACAAAATTTTACTTCACTCGAAATTAATACTAGGTGTTTCTCACCAAATCTGAATTATCGCCAAATACTCTAAAATTTTTGTAGATAGAACAAAAAATATTACTAAAATTGGTTTAAAATCCTGCCAAATGCTAAGTGTAGTAGCGGAAATCTAAATAAATTTGTGAAAAAAATCTTCTGTCATTGTGAATGCAATAGTGGATAATCTCCTTCAAGCGTCTAAGGAGGGGAGAAAAACAGGTTCTCTTGTGAGATATGACCTTGGCATACCAGTGAGGGGAGACTGATGAAAAATTTATGCTAAAGTTAATATTATTCAGACGTTTGTTAATTAATCGAATTTCCAACATGTTGAAGAACTTTCAATCATCTTTTTACTTAATTTTTACTCTCATTGTCATTTTTCATAAAACATTCGTAAACTTTTACAAGAAAATTCATAATTAATAGGTTTGTAATTACACTGTTTTAATTACTAACGATAAAAAAGAGTCATTCCACAATTATCGAAAGGTCGTAGACTATTCCATTCATTTTGTTAGGGATGTAAGGTATCGCAGACTGCTGTATTTCAGCGTAAGGGGTGATAGGTTTTGTTAAAATAACTCAAGGAAGGCACCGGGTTCGAATTTCACTTATACATTTGAGATTTTAATCATCTTTTAACTTAATTTTTACGTACATTATCTTTTTTTCATAAAACATTTAGTGAATTTCACAAGATCTTAAATTATTATTTTATTTATTTTAATTATTATTCTGTAATTAATATCATTTAAACGATTGAATTATTTTCAAACAATAGTATTCATAGGTTAAAAAAGATCTGCATAGGCATATTTCTAAAGAACTGCGGTTAAAGTACTTGTAAACTACTGTTTCTTTACTTCAAGTATAAAATATAGTATAAAACGAGAAAGAAGGTTGCTTTTGTGAGTGAGTTGGAGAGGAGTTAAAGTTAGTTGGAAGGAAGATTGTTTTGGAGAGTTAGGAGCGGATATAATTGGATATAAGTCGAGTAGATAGCAGTGTCAGGGAATCCTCCTGCTAATCGAAAGATTACTTTACCTCATGAGTTAATGAAAGTGATTAAAAGTGGTTGGGATCATTTGTGAGTAATTAAGTAAAGAAAAGTAAAGTAAAGTAACGGTGGTTATTTATTAATATCAAAGTATTTAAGAGGACTGCCCATTTTAAGTCGTAAGTTACTCGATGTTATGATAGTCCAGCGCCCTCCTTCTTATTTAAGCTCAATTAAAGCCTATTTATGTTATACATTTGGACTCTGTCATTTCTTCGTAAATTAAGTATTTCATTTACAGCTCCAAGACAATCTAAAGTTAAATAGAGGATGGAGAAGTCCCGTTCTCCACATTGGCGACCAACTTTGCTCGAATCCCCCCCCCCCCCCCGAGCAAGTCTTTTTTGACGGCACTAATAGTGTGCTGCAAATTTTTGAGCAGCTAGAATATTTTTTTAATTTTCATAAAATCAATGTTAAAAACCACTACTCTTGGCTAGCCTACTCCCTAGAAGGAGAACCGAAACAGTGGCATAGATTAATCGCCTGCCATTCACTTGGGCCAAAACCAACGTATGATGATTTAAAACGCAAAGTTATCGATCTTTTCGCCACTCGGTATGATAAACTACGATTGGAACATGACCGTTCCCTCCCCCCTAACGAACGTCAGTGGGAAGCGGTAATAAAGGATGTGGAAAAACCACAAGTCATTCAGTCGCAAGAAGAAAGTTCTACTAATTTAAATCAACCCCAAACTGAGGACAAAAACTTTAATCCTTCTGACGAAAGTCAAATAAAAGTGAATGAAAACGAGCACACTTCACCTTTAAATAGCACTACAGGCCAATCCCCTTCTGTTAGTCAGCTTTTAGCTACGGATAAGAAATCCGAAAAATTGTGTCCTATTGCGACGGGAATTGTAAAAGAAAATCCAATTAAAATAACTGTGGCTGCGGAAACTGTTAAACTAAGCGAAAGTGTAAAACCAGTAAATGTTCCCGCTACCTTTTCTACTGATTTAAATTCATCTCCTGCTTTATATTTAAAAACAGTCAAATCGACGGACTCTGTTATTTTCGCACAAACTGTAGTAAACGAAACTGAAAAGGTTAACCAGTGCGCTTCTAAATATCTCGCAACTGCTTTTCAGGAAAATACAAGTAAAATAACTGTTGCTGCGGAAACCGTTAAAATAAGCGAAAGTGTAAAATCAATAAATGATGCGGTTAATCTTGGTAACTCGCCTTTAGAAAACAGTTTTAAATCTATACAGCCGACACAGTCAAATAATTGTCAGGCGAACGAGAACTTAAATTGTCAAAATGACCCGCCGCCGAAACTGAAAGAAAATGATGTGATGTTAACGAAGGAAATTTCGAAAGTGCAGCCAGCCTCCTCTGAGGCCTCTAGATCAGCTAGCAGCCCTGCATTCAAAAGCACAAAGCGAACGCAGTCTTCTGTTGCACCGGTAGACATTCACAAGATACCGGGCTCGAGTCCGTCCCAGAAAAGTGCCTCTCCGATACCGGACTCCGTTCTACAAGCCACCAGCACGGAAATTGCTACCACAACTCCGCAGACCTGTCTGAACCACATCTGTAATTCTGCTGATGTCAAGGAATCTCGCTATCAGGTGCTATGGTTAATTATTTTTTCCATTGTAAAGTATCTTTCTAGTAGAGCAGTGAGGAAATATACGACATGTAACGAATTTTGGACTTTCTTCTGGACTTTCAATCATTCTCTCAAAGAGATGAACTTTTTAAAATATCACAAATCTAAATTTAAACTTGCTGCATGAACTTTTTAAAATTTAAAAATGCAAAATTTAAACGTATGGCATGAACTTTCATCTCTCGAAATTTCATGTACTGTTTACATGTCACAAATTTTTTTCTGTATATAATATATGCATGTATGTACGTTAATGTTTTTTAATTCCTAGCCAACACCAGCAGTTTTTGGTAAAAAACCTTGTTGAACTTTTGTATAAACTTTTCCCCCGACTTTAGTTTTTTGAATGATCTATATATATGTACTTAAATTCCTTCTGTTTTAGCCATCACCTGCAGTGATTAGTAAGATATAATTTTCTCTTTGTATATACATTTACCCCTCTTTAGTTTTTGAATGTACTTAAATGTTATGATATGTATGTAACTTATGATACGTATGTACTCTAATGTTTCATTCCTAGCCAACACCGGCGGTTTTGAAAAAACTTTTTCAATAATTTGTATATATATCTATTCATTATATATATTTTTTTCTAAATGACGTAAATTGTATAAAATACACTTTTATAAGTGTATAAACATTTTTCTCTATAGTTTTGTAAATGTAATGTAGATATGTATGTACGTTAATCTTTTTTTTTTTCTCAAGCCATCAACTGCAGTTTTGAAAATTTTGGTATCTTTATCTATGTTTTTCTAAATGTTGTATAAAACGAATTTTCTTATTGTAACTTTTGTATTTTTAACTAAAAGTCAATGTATGTATATCTACGTATGGGGTAAAAAGAGAATTTTTTTTTAAAGCTATTCTGCATGTAAATTAGCGTTTAACAAATTAACCTTAATACACTAACACTGTAGTTTTTTTCCTTATGCAAATAGCATAGCTAAAATAGGGCTTATGTATAAAATTATGTCATTTACCTATATAAAAGTGTAGTGTACCTTTTGATTTATGCGTTCAAAAGACTTTTGTATTTTAGAAGTTCTGATTCAAACTCTCCGTCCTGTCGTTGGTCTGAAAATTTACGCTGATGTTACTTTTGATGCTAAAGGAGGTGATTTTTGGACGCTTGCCAACGGATCCCTTTCAAGATTCATATGAGAATGGTCAACTGAAATTTTTTCTGTTTTTTTTTTGCGGATGCAGTTTCAAGTATTTTTCCTAGCCGAGGATACTGGACCTAGACTGGTCTGCAGTGGCTCTCAACAGTTCAAGTTTTTGCCAATAAAGACTTTCTTTTTTTTTATCATTTTTGCACAATTTAAAATTTGAATAATTACTGATCGCATTTTTTTGTTTAAAGCGATCCGCCTGTACTGAATTTTTTTAAAGAAGTAATGAGAATTTTTTTCCTTTGCATTTGTTTTAAGGAAAGATGTGCCTGTATTTCCCCGCTGTAATTACGCTGGACTATATATATCTTTATTTACCTAAATTGAGTACAAACAGTTTCCTGGAATAAGGCGTCTTACATTGAGCATAAGAAACATTTTTTTAAAAGCTATTTAAGCTACTTAAAATTATATGTAAGTGTCCAGTTTTTTGGCCCTGTACTCTTAAAAAATTTTTTTCCCTATTAGGTTTTTTAAACAATATACTTCTTTTTGGGCAGTTTAGTTTAAATTTAAGTTTCCCCCCTCTTTTTTTTTATATAGTTGAATTTAATATTATATAGTTGAATTTTAAACAGTAAGTTACTGCAGCTAACTTTTCTTTGCATAGTATTGCAATAATTTAAAATTTGCACGGGTAAAAACCCGTTGGGGATTTTTTCCGTGAAATTTTTTTTCGGGGGAGGAACTGTCAGGTATAGCAAAGTGCTACAATTAAAACTCGCACTTTGCGGGTAAAACGTGAATCTGCTGTTTTAGGATTAAAGTCGTTTGAGTAATGGAGTTAGTGCCGATCCTAAGCTAAAATTGCAAATGGAAATATGCTAATATTTTGGAAACTGAATAGTATAAAACGAGAAAGAAGGTTGCTTTTGTGAGTGAGTTGGAGAGGAGTTAAAGTTAGTTGGAAGGAAGATTGTTTTGGAGAGTTAGGAGCGGATATAGTTGGATATAAGTCGAGTAGATAGCAGTGTCAGGGAATCCTCCTGCTAATCGAAAGATTACTTTACCTCATGAGTTAATGAAAGTGATTAAAAGTGGTTGGGATCATTTGTGAGTAATTAAGTAAAGAAAAGTAAAGTAAAGTAACGGTGGTTATTTATTAATATCAAAGTATTTAAGAGGACTGCCCATTTTAAGTCGTAAGTTACTAGATGTTATGATAGTCCAGCGCCCTCCTTCTTATTTAAGCTCAATTAAAGCCTATTTATGTTATATATTTGGACTCTGTCATTTCTTCGTAAATTAAGTATTTCATTTACAGCTTCAAGTCAAAGTTAGATAAGCATGGAGAAGTGCCGTTCTCCACATGCTTAATACGGTTTTGCTAAATAAATTCATATTGAATCCTGTTCTTATGCTGACTAAGAACAGGATTCGACAAGGATTTATTGAACAAAACAGTATTAAGTGTACTTTTTTTATATAGGAATTTTCGTAGTGTTCGGACACTTTTGTTACCGACTGTATATTAAAGAAAAAAATCTTCGACAGTCTTATTAAATTGTCGTTACTAATTACATTAAATACATTGATTAATTAATTAATAAAAAAAGTATTTTCTGTTAGAATGTCTATAAATAGGATAGTCTCGAATCTAATTGCAAAATTCCAGAAGCATGGAACTACATTTGTTGGATGCATTTTGTGGAGAGGCAGAATATTAAGAATACATGAAAAGAAAAGAGAGGGGGGGGGACGTTTTATATGAAACTCAATAATCATAGTGCTCGTCTTTAAACAGTTTTTTTTTATTATTATTTTTTTCTGTTTGTAATAAGACTAACCGGTTTCTAAAGTCATCCAGATCCGTTCACCTGCAAGTTAATTCGAAAGTTATCTCCCCATCTCCTGCCCCTACATGCACATCACCTAATATCAAAAGGTATTTTATCTTAAAGTAATATCAGCTGGAAAGCTTAGATGGGGCATAAAATTGTCGTTTAAGAAGACAACCGTTCATGATAGAAAAATTGCTGGAATTCAGCCAGTTTAATTTTTGTTAACTAGGTTTGAATTTCCTTTTGGGCATATTGCTTTGAGAAACTAGTTTTTGAAACGAAGTTAATACTTTTTTTTCATGCGGACAAACATTTTTATATTTTTATTTATTTATTTATTTTAAGAAAAGGTGCAACTTTTGTCTCTTTTTTGGTTCTAAACGATTTTCTACTACAGCACAATTAAACTAGGATATAAGTAGGAATAAGGAATATTAAATTTCTTAACTATAATAAACACAACCCTCTTATGCACTAACTTCAGAAAAAAAAATTGTACGAAAAAATCTATTGAAGAAGGTTTTCATGTACTATGATTGAGCGAAAACAATGATGAGCATTAAATACATACAAAATTACATTCCAAAATGTGAAACGTACGTTCAGACTGCAACAAAAGTTTAACTTCAATTTCTGCAATTTTATAATACTGTGATTTGACAAGTGATTTGACAAGTTTTATAATACTGTGATTATCAAGTCTATGACTTGATAACAAATAGCTTCTTTCATGTTAATAAATAATAAATAAGCGAACAGATTTATTAATTTAAGATACCATGCTTAGTATACATACATTAATTAATATATATATATATATATATATATATTTAGTTTATATCTTTTAAAATTTATTTTTCCAACTGAGTGAAAATAAATTTTCAAAGATATATGTTTTTCTTCCCAATCTGCTGATTATGTGATATAAATAAATATATTTTTAGTTTGTTATAATTGCAAAAACTTTTGATACTTATTGCATTTTAATTTGCTAAATAGTTCATATACCTAAAAGAAGAAAAAAATAATCTTTTAATTTAACCCTTTCCAACAAAGTTGTAAAGCGTGTATGACTTCGGTTTGTCTGTGCGTACGTCTGTTCGCGCTCTAATAACCGTAAATATCCATGGCATTATTTGAAACTGATATATCTTATTCAAGCTCACTGTAGAATGCTCCCTGTTGAAAATGGAGTAAATATTACAACTGGTTTGTGTACATGGACACTAGAAATAATCCCAAAGCATCCCCTGTTTTAATACCTTTATTTTGCACAAATCATTATGGAGACATTTATTATTCATATGCACAAAAAATGTTTTCTATAAAATATTGTATGACTAGTATTCAAATTTACAGGGCCGCACAAATATATTGAAATACATTAAGAGTTACACTGAAAAAAAAAAGTGACTGACATCCAGAAAAAAAATTGTGGTTCTAGTAAAAGTATTTCCGTGTAATCCATATGAATTCTAGTTCCCTTTGGTAGCCAGTTCTAGAAACCCTCATTAGAATTCTTAAGCATTTACGTATATCATCGGGTGGTCAAACTTATTTAAAAATCTCTGCTAATAAATGCGAAAACAAAGGGCGAGTTTTAGTAACTATAATTTTGCTTTATGACCCAATTCCAGAAAATCAAGCGAGAATTTCTCGCAACACACAGAATTCATAATATTCATGATTTTCACAATATTGTTTCACCATCTAGAAAAGTATAGACTAGAAATTAATTATTTCGTCTATTCAGCTTATTTGTTGACCTTATAAGCATAATTCGGAAAACTATATTTCTAGTTGACACTATTAAAAATGCTAATAGAAAAACTAGTAGAAATCATTTATCGCAAGTCTTATGTAAAATTACAGATAAAAATAAAAAGATATATTTAAAAAATATATGTTATATATGCATTTTAATGCTTAATATTAATTTAATTAGTTATTGGCAAGAATATATTTGTGACTTAGACTACTTTTACTGCAGAAGAAATATTCATTTTTAGTTTTAATTGATAAATTAAATAAGTAAAATAAATAAAACTACAGACTAAAGTTTGGGAATATCGATTATTTACTTTTAACTAAAAATACTATAAATTTTCAGAGAATGTGGATAAACGTATCAGTAAATTTACAGATATTTTTTACAGTGTAGGAGTTCAGAAATTGACTACTTATTCGTTTAAGATGAAAGCAGTACATATATATTTTTTCTCAGTGTACAATTGGAAATTGCTGCAATATCATTTTAGTTTCTATTAAGAGTTTTAACACTTAATAACATTACGTAAGACTGATTTTGATCATAGATATAGTAATACATATAGATCTATCATCCCCATGTTATCGAGCAAAAAATTTTGATGCCGAAAAAAGTTCTAAAATGAGCCATTAGAGAGTATTGAAAAAAAGAATAAAAAGAAAAATGAATTTGAAACTGTATCGTGAGTTTTTAATTCACCTTTAGTAAATGAATTATTCATAAATTTTATTTACTAAATTATCCGTGTGTATTACTGTATGTGATTTACTCGGGGAAAGGCAGCCATTAGAGTGATTTTTCCCGAAAAATAAAAGGTATCACTTTTTCCCTCTCGCTGATCAATCTATGTCTTATTACTATATTTATGATTATGATTTGAATTAATCTACACTGTAAAAAATATGTCCTATCTGCTGCCAGAAATTCTCTGTAATTTGAGAAAATACGCCTAATTTATGAAAACATTACGTTTTCAAAACGTAATTTCTCAAATTACAGATAATTTCTGGCAGCAAATAGGACATATTTTTTACAATGTATTTGACTGTCTTTCTGTTCGTCTGCTTATTAGTCATTCTGTCCGCCTCTAGCGTCCATAAACATTTTCAGAATTTCTTCAAAATGATATATGTTATTCAAGATCATTGTGGTATATTCGCTATTTAAAATGATAAAAAAATATACAGCCGGTTTGTATACAGGGACACTCAACGGAATGCAAATGTATTGCGTTCTGGGAGAGGCATTTTTATAATGCATATTTAAATAATTTTGTACTGTACAAATCTTAGTAAAATTTACATTTATTACTCATGTGAAGAAAAAAAAGTTTTCTATAGAGTATGGTATTTGTAGTGTTAAGATTTACAAGGTTGCAATAAAGTATTCAGGTATATTAAAAGCTACAACTGGAAATTGCATGTCCATTCAATCGTATATTCTTGCATTCCATCTTATATTATTGATAGTAAAATTTGTTTAAATAAGCTTTAAAAGACTGCCAAATTATAGCACAACGATGTTTGTAAAATAACAAAAGGTAAAGTTTTGAGTAAATTCTTTGTCTCCTTATATTTAAGCACGTTTGAATTGTATCACTAGGATTTAGCCTTCTCATATATATTTCACAGGGAAAGTATTTGAAAATAATTTTCATATTTCTGTAACGACTTTGGATTAATTTTCATTTCATATGCCATTTCTGATTTATACTTTTTTTTTTCCTTGTTCCCTACAGTTTTCAATTTTTATATCAAATATATATGTAATGTACATACAGGGGGCCCACTAAAATCCACTCCCAGCTATTTAATTGGTGAACTGGTCGAGATATAGTCATAAAATTAATGTCTAGGTGTAGTAAAATAACGATGCGCTATTAGATGCAACTATTTACAGCGCTACCTGGTTAAGACTGCAGAGTTTGTGTTCCTATCTCGAAAATGGTACGAGATAGGGAAGAATTACAAAGTTATAGAGCATCATCGTTTAATACGAAAATACACCGACGAGTACAAGTAGACGTGGATGCTAAAAAACAGAACACTTAAATTGCGCATTCGTTTGTTCGCGATTTCCTACTTTGTGACGTTAGGAAGTAATCTTAGGGGGATAAAAACAACTAGTTATCACAAAATTTCTCTATTTTCCAAGTTTAAACCTCTGTCCGTCAGTGGCAATGCACATCTTGACACTTGATTGAACTTGAAGTAGCATATGTTTCCCCAGCTACATTACAACATGCGAAACGTAAAGTTCAAACAGGAGTTTAAATGTGTATTTCATTTGGCAATGCGCAACTTAAGGAAAACGTACCAATTTAGAAAATAATGCGAGATGTTGATAATTAACTTTATTATTACAGTTCGCAAACTGCTTTAGTTACCTGTGAATTTGAATATTCAGCTCTGCGCGTAATAATGTTTGTGTGCTGTTTTGTTGCTATATCGTGTGTCTTTAATCTGTGCTACGACTTACAGGCATTAATCAACTGAACATTTCTGTAGGATCCACAATTTGTATGTAAAGAATTGTAATACTTACCAACACCTCGTATTCTTTTCTCTATTTAAAGCATCGTTTTACATTTTCCTTGATTTAAACTGGTCGTAGCGTTTCATTTCATAACTAGCGGTCTTTGTTGGAACTAATTTTTATTTTTCTACTAATCAGTTTCCCATGATTAGATATATATACTTTTCAAGTACGAAGACGTTGCTCCACTGCTTCGCTCACCAGGGTGACCCAGACAGGGATACTTCACCTTGAATCACCTTGTATATATACATATGGTATAAAGCTTCACTTCCATATGTGTTTGTTTGTTGATTAATTCATATCTCCTTTCCTGGTATTAGATCATTGTAATGATATATACATATATATGTATAAAATAATTAGTGCTTTTGAAATTAAAACTGGGAATTCAAAAAATGGTAATTTTTTGTAGACTTTCTTGGAAAAAAAAAATTAAACTCAGCGTTACTTTATAGACGTTTTGACGAAAAATGATAGAAACAGAATCTCATCGAGGATGATATCGAAGGCAAACAAACTGGAAATGTGTGCATTGTACAAGAGACAAGAAAGTTAATAACAATTATTATAAAATCACTTATAAAATCTTATATTCTTAATTTTTAAACAAACATGAATTGCATCATTGTGATTTAGCAGCCTCAAATAAATAATTTTTTTTTTTTTCAAAAACTAGCATTCTCGGAGGTAATTCTGGCAGTTAAACAGCTATTAATTTTTTACAGACTTTCTTTTTAAAAAAAAATTCTGAACATAACCTTACAGACTTTTAAAGAAAAATGATGGAAGCTGAACCTAATCGAGGTTTATGTCGATGGCAAACAAACCCGAAACCTGTGTAGAGTACCAGTGGCAAGGCAGGAGATGGCAATCTCTTAAAGTGATTGTGGAAGTTAGAAACTTGAGACGACAAGTCAGGTCATAGAGAGGTTAATCCCTAAAAGTCGGTGTGGGGTATTAAAAGCATCGGCCAACCGCAATGACAGCCGCAAGATTTGATCGACACCAGAACTTTAAAAGAGGAATTTTTCTTTACTAGTTTCAAGAGTAGATTTTATGAAAGGGATGTCAACTTCTGATGCCACCTAAGCTTAAGTAGTTTTGAAGAATTACGAAACAGAAGTGTTAATGTCTTAGCCTCAGGTACGAACAAAGTCTCTGGTTGAGTTATTATGTGGTAGTTTATTTATCTGTTTACTTATTAGTGATAAAATCTGAAGACGTTTTAACACTTTTAATATTTCATTTCTGTTCCTATCTCTATCGGCTTTTCTCTTATTTTTACTTTTACTTTTTTTTTCTTTTTTTTTTTTTTGCATAAAATACGACAAAAAACAAAAATAAGAACAAATAATAATAATAAAAATAAAAATAAATAAAATAAAATAAGATTAAACAAAAAACATTGCTTAATATGTTCAATGTTTTCTATAGTCTCTTTTTCACCTAAATTTTTTTGACATTTCAAAAATACTAAATATCGTCTGACTTAAAGTTTATCTAGTTCTAAATTAGCTTATATATTTTCTTAGGTTAGAATTTTTTTTTTAATAAATCAAGATTAATATATTTTTACCAACCTCTAATTTAATTTATATTTAGATAATATAAAATTATGATAATGTATACTTAATGTAAAAAGCCAAATATTTTCTAAAACACAGAATAGAAAATATAAGTATTTCCACAAATAATCTATACTTTCGGCTAATGTTTTCAAATTTTTCCTTATAGCATTTTGTTGCTGATGTGTGGCACTGTATAGAATTGTAAAATAAAATTCATTCATGGAATATATCTAAACACCATTACATACATGTATTACAAATCACTTAATTCAGAAAATGAGACTTTTGTGGTAACTTGTGCTATGGAAAACCCACATATATTAAAATTACCTCTTAGAATATTAAATAAAATAATAATAAACTTTTTTTGGCGTCTATTTAAATTTTTAAAAACTTTAATAGTCAAAAATAGCGTGTTATCTTACATTTTAAAGAATGGGGGGGGGGGGGGGGTAAGTTAATATAAGTTTTGTGAAAAATCTTGGTGTCGTTTAATTTTATAAGAAGTTTATATTCGAGTGAAATTTTTAATACGTATGTAGCGTAAGCTTTTTAAGTATATTTTTTTCTCAGAACAAAGTAAAATTTCTTAAAAGTATTAATATTTTTATTTATTTAACATTATGAGTAAATGTTTTGTAATCATATAATTAATATTTATATGATTATCGTCTTTAATCGAAATATTATTATAGTAAAGCTGAAAATATCATTTTTATCTCACTTTTCAAAAAATTAATCGACTGGATTTAGATAATTTGCCCTCATGATAGGAATGCAATACAGAGTCTGATTATTATCCTATGTTTAGTCAACTTCCTTTACTGCAAGAAACTTACACGGAAAAATAGTTTGTGAAAAAGATCGATTGCAATAAAATATGCTTTTATGTTGATATATGTTGTTCGTAGAGCTACATTTGGCTAAAAAACTTTATAATCAAGTACTAATATCTTTAATCAATTCCATACTGTTTAGCCATCACTCTTTTTCTATTTAATGTTTCTTGATGATCGGAATGTTATGCAGGGTCTACAGGGTTCTTTGATTGTTAAAAACATAATTACGGAGAGCAACCTGGAAACAGGCTTCATAATAATGTATTATTCATACCACTGAGTTAACTATTGTTTCGTAGCAGAGATTTATTTATTTTGAAACAAAATTGTGTAATCAAATAAGAAATTCCTTAATATTTAGCCGTTATCAGAAACTCATCCAAGTGCTGTTTGTCCATTTTAGTCTCAATGACTCGCACACGGTTTGCTTATGAACCAATATTTAACAATTTTCCTTCCTTTTTAGAGACATTGATACAGAGACAGCTTGAAAATGGACTAAGCATCGATTACATCAATGGGTCAACACTGGTTTCTTAACAGGATTACATTTGTCATGAAATAATTCATGTAATCAAACAAGAAATCGTATCCTCCATCACTTGCCATTTGACTTAAGGCTGTTTTTCTTGTTTAAACCGAACTGCAAAACAAAGATAGAAAAACATAATATAATGTTAAACGATTAGTTTATGCGTGGGTAACAGTAAATTTCTTATGGTGAAAAGTTCAATGACACTCAACAGAAATAAAATTAATGACAGAAAGATAGAACTTTCTACATTTCTCCACAGTTCCTCACTTAAGGTATATATCAGAATTATATGCGTAAATACAAACCAACAAAAAGCTCAAAGATAGCGCTCGTGAAATAATAACAACACTTAAACATGGCTCGTGGGAGGTAAAATATGAAAATCCTCTCCTGACCTTTACTCTCTTCAAAATTCTCTCGATGTGACACCAGAAACTAATTCATAGTTATGAATTTATTATTCATCAGACGTAGGAAATATGTAGCTAAGATTCGAGTATGTTGTTACTTTTATAATTCAAATCTACTTAAAAGGTAAAAGTCAGAGTGCATTTTTTCGTTTTTAAATTTTCACTCATTTGCAGCGGATGAGCTATGAGTTTAAGGCAATCAGCATACTCAAAATTTTCAGCGAGTTAAAATTTTTTAAGCTCCTCTCAATTTTTTTTTCTTTTTCTTTTTAATAAAAATAGAAGTACATCATACTTACAGTACATATATATGTACTAATTATCCTTCTATTGAAACTAAAATCGAAGTCTGATTAAGAGAAATTGAGAATTAATTTAAAAGAAAAAACATTAACTGTGATCTTAAGATTAATTCAATGCAGATGATGAGTTTTGCGCACCACTTTTCTAACACTGAGATGAACCTTTTCAGATCAATTGATTTGTGTAAATAGATTGTTGAAATAAAACATTTTAACACTTTAGGATTTATGTGACTGACTAAAATTTTTATGCATTTAGACATGGAAAAAATTTTGGGGGCAATAATAATGGTGAAAATAGCTTTTATTAAATGAAATAAATCAACAATTTAAAAAACAGTTTTAATATGTTATTGTTAAAATCTGTAATCATTCTGCGACTATGTTGTTAAAAAATACTCAATAGAAATTAATTTATTTTACAGTTAAAAAAAAAAAAAAAAAAAAAGAATGCTATTTTACGAATTTACCGTTTTTTAACAATTAAATATAGTATTTGGCTGTTAAAAAATGAAAAGTTAGAAAAAACGTATAAAATGCAATATTCTTCATTGGCATCCAACCGTCAGTTTTATCTGTAAAATAAATAGTTAATTTTCAATAGCGTTATTATTATTATTATTATTCCAAGAGCAACAACTTTAAAAAAAAAAAAAAATCTTTTCCAGAGGATATTTTAATTTTTTAAACAAAACATTAATATAAATTATATATATAACATATGGTACGAACGGAATTTTATTTATATTAGCCGATAAATTCGAAGAATTATTATTTTATTTTATTTCTTAAAGTTAGGAAATATGATTCCCTCACATTCAACCATTATAACCTTATGATACAATAATAATAATAAAAAAAATCTTACTGATAAACTTTTAATTTCCTTATATAACTTTTATCTTTTAAAATGAACATACGAAATATTATTTTAATGTATGAAATAAGTTTTTTTTTCCTTTAGCAAGAAAAATTTGTAGTTCATAATTCAAATCATTTCTTTACCCATTAAGATATAAGATGTTAAAGAAAACAACTATGTAGGTAGAAAAATTCACATGTACTAAACACATGTTCTAATATGACTCTAAAACAATTTTCCGACATCTTATAACAGTACTTCAGTGTTGAAAAAGAAACTGAATGAAGAGTTTGGATAAGTGTTAAAATGATAACCTCATTCTTTCATTTAAATTTATAAAAGCAATTTATTTCCTAAAAATAAATCCTTGAATTGTTTCATTTTTTCCAAAAAGGATAATTTGAGAATATAGATTATTTTCTTTCTAACAAAAGAATCAAATTGAAAACGGCTTTTTTAACTCTTTTTTTTTTCTATTTTTCTTTACTTTACTTTTTTTCTTTCTTTTTCTTTTTCTTTTTTTCCCATCAAGTTAAAACAAACACTCTACAACTATTACAGAATAATAACAATAATACGCAATACGCTTTAATTTATTTTTTATTTAATTATTAATTATATATATATATAAACGTATATAAATGATAGTTATCGTAATAAAATTTAACCTTAATATTTAGCAATTAATAGATACAAAACAATACCAACACAACAAAAATAGAACTGATTATAACATTTAGGTAAAACTTACACAAAAATGTTGCGACACAGATTAAGAACCAATAAGAGACAAAAACAACTTGAATTACTTACGCCGACATGAATAATAACAATAATGAAAAAAAAATAAAAAAGAAGTACCCTTAAACTAAATGACGGAGAAAGTAAATAAAGGACCACAGAATTAATAATTGGATAAAAATGCTTAAAATTTGAAGTATAAACTCTTCAGGGGGACTGTACATCATAAAGCAGTGAAGGCTGCATCGATTTCGTAAAACAATATAACTAATTATAGCAATTTTTATTGTTTCAGCCCCGATCGAAGCAGCAAAACCAGATTCAATGAGAAATTAATTTATATATATATATATTCAAAAGCTTAAAAAAATGTACAGTCATATATTTGATATTTTTTTAATTTAAATATAAATGCCAATAATATGTATATATATTACTCTTATCGCCTGCAAAATGTGTAAATGTTATTTTGCAAGAACTTTGGTCGAGGATGAAGAATGCAAAACGATGTTAGTGGAATAAGTTTTAACGTAGATTTTAATTCAGGAAACGGTTAGGATTTTTCGAACCATTATCAATTATAGACCTTCACTTAAGAAAAAAAATATATACAAAACGAGAGATCTTACAATGACAGACGCAATGTTTTCAAACAATTGTATTCGAATGAAAGTGTACAAAAACGTGTACGATTACTAAATGTCTTGTTACTAAATTGTAAAAAAAAAAAAAAAAAAAAAAAAAAAAAAAAAAAATGGTCTTTTCATTCTAAATAAAATTTTATTTAAAACGAAATTTTAATTTATCTTTTTTTTTTTTTTTTTTTTTTTTTCCTCTTCTTCTTTCTAGTAAATTTCATTCTCACGCCATTTCTGCAAAACTTTAATTATTTTAATTTTTCAAAATTGTAAATGAGTTTTATTTTAGTTGTTAGCTGAGTAAAAAATAGGTTGAGATTGAGGTCGAGTGGGTTTTACATCGCACTAATGCTACAGTATGGGCGATTGACAACGGGCTGAGAACACTCCTAATGGTAGACTGGAGACATTCCATCACATTTTGGTCCTCCCGAAGAGGATGACTCCCCCGTAAAAAATCGAGATCAAGGGTTAACCGCCTAAGAAATTAAGGATTAAAAGTAACGAAGCTACGAAGCTACGAAGTTAGGGATCAAGGGGTAACACATCTTTGAAATTAGGGAAGATTCAAGTCCAAAATATTTAATATACTTAAATTCCGTTCGATAAATATTAGTTTTAGCTAATGCGGAAGAAATGATATTTGTTCTGTATATAGTCATGTAACCAGATTTTACCGGCTGAACTGTACATTTTATACTGCACGTAGGGTTCGATTCGGACGACCCTTAAATTTAATTCATTTATATATATATATATATTAATATTATTATTAATTTGAGAGAATTAGTCTACTCTTTTTTATTAAAAAACAGGAGTATGGCAGAAGAAAAAGGGAAAAAAACTAGAAAATTATTTTTTAATGAAAAGGAGAAAAAATACGAGTATGAGAACATCTAAAAATTTAAAAGGTAAATTAAAAAGTCCAGTCAAATCAATTTCTGAAGTAATTAAGAGAGAATTAAAAACATAAATGTAATAGTGCTAAAAGAATAATTCGGAAAATTAAAATTTACAATAGTACAATATTTTTAATAATAAGTATGTTATCTGTTTTTTTTTCTTCTTTTTTATATTAAGTGCTTTTTCTAGTATCTTGCTACAAAAAATCACAACTCTCCTCATTTGTATGAAATGTCTTATTTTCAGAGAATCACCCATACGTAAATCTCATGAATAACCAATATTAAAGAAAATATAAACACCAGTATAATGAAGTGAGAGATTGTATATGTTAATTTTAGATTTTTAATTCATTTACATTATTATTTGAATTATTTGAATATTTAAATTGTTTGTTATTATTATTTTATTATTATTTGAATTATTTGAATATTATATTTGAACTATTTATATAATTTTATGTAATAAATTAAAATTAAAATTATTTATTAGTTTTTCATTCATGCGTTTATTGATTAAAATGAAATTTTATTAAAATTATTTACATATGAAGGAAGCAATTGCACCACATATTAAAGAATTTTCAATATTATATGTTAAAATCGGTTTGTACTTATGTATGTCTCAAAAACTACTGTGTGAATATTGCGATTTGCGAACTAAGTTTAAAAATTTTAATTTTAAAACTTATTATAATTGTTATAATTATCTATATATAGTGACAGATGTATAAGCAATAAAATTTTTAAGAGTAAATTTTACATAATTTAAAATGCAACGAGATGATTTTTGCATTTAGAATGATACAAAGTATTGTGAAAAATACTATTTTTTAATTAAATTTAATGTATCAGCTACTTTAAAGAATGAAAAACAGAAAAAAAATATAATCCAACGATAGTTTTTATTGATAAACATTTCTTCCTACTTTTTCTTAACCAGTCGTGCTTATGACAGGTAAATGTTTAAAAATAGTAAAAAAGATATTATCAGAACACACATAATTAACATAAAAAGGAAATTAGTGTCATTTAAAAAAATTATGGAGAAGCGCAAGCGAAAATGTAAAATTTAAAGCACATTTGATAAAAACTTGAATCTTTTCTTTTGAATCAATATGGGTCAACATCTATTTTATGCATGAATGTCACGATTTTCCGCTATCTTCTGTAAAAAATGTGACACGTTTTACAGATAAGGTGTCTTAAGCTAGTTATAAATGTCACTTCTTTGTGCGACTATGTGATAATTAAAATTGTGGCCATGCAAGAAATCTCACCCGGAGGTCCGGAGACTACAGGAGTCCCCGAGTGTTTTTGCTATTCAACTTGTAGTGTACAGAGAAAAAATGAAAACTTTACAACAAAATGTGAGGTTTATGTTGTAAAGAAGTATGCCTCCTGGTGTTATAATAAGTACTTCCTAAGCAATAGCTGTGATCACCATGACATTGTATCACTTTGTAAGTGTGGTTATGGCAAAAAACATGAATTGTCAAAAGTTATTTTAACTTTTAGCATACCTTTGCACTCCGTTATTCCTCATAACTAAGGATTTACAGTTCTTGAAGTTTAAATTACACAGTAGTTCTAAACAAAATATTTCCTTTATCGTGATTTGTGTCAAATGCATTCCCGGTAGGTGATCAGATCACTGAGGAGTTCAGGTGCACGAAAGTAAATCGGAAGAGCTTTGTTTTGATAATGAACTTAAAAAACTATATTCTTATAGATCTTTAGTCTATTTAATTAAAAAAAAGACATATATATATATATATATGTATAATACTTTTTTAATGAAATTAAATAGCAGAACCAAAATCATTTTGTTATTACTGAGTACAATCTTTTGTATTTTTCCATCAAAGTTGCCAACACTCAGAATTTTTGAATACCAATCAATTTTAACAGAAATATTTTCTTTATTTATTTTCAAAACTTTTGGGATTTTGAATAAGACGAAGATAACTTTAAGGAAACGGTGATGTGAAAAAATACGGACTGTTTGCAACACTGTTTATGTAATATAGTTCGGGGAAAATGGCAAAATCTTTAATTTATTTATGAGAAACTATATGCATTTATTTTTTCTTGCTAAAAAAATAAAATAAAATAAAAAATAAAAATAAAAATAAAAAAAAATTATTGCCCTGATGATGATTTTTTAAAACCTATTTGTCGTTTTTAATTTTTATTTATATCCCTTAACATATTCTACTTTATTATTGATAAACTCTTTTTCTCGTTACACATTTGGTTCTTTATGTTTTTCATGTGAACACGGATGGCACCACAAACCTAGGCCTAGGATCCTCGTGCAGTCAGTTGGTCTTAACCCCAACACAAGGTTATTCATGCGAGGAATTGGAATAGTGTTCATTTTAATTTTTAATTTTTCAATTTCTCTTATTATAATAATCTTGTGGGAATTCTTTTAATGTCGTGTTTGTGTCATGTCGTGTTTGTGTTGTTTATTGTTTGAACTGTTATTATTTTAATAATTATATATGATACATATTTACAGAGAAAAAGTTGAGATTCCTAAAATGCTGATTTACTGGTTCGATATGTAAAATATTTGTGAAATATGAAAATGTTTTCACCTTAAGTTTTAAAGTTTACATCTTTATCTTTCGTTTATAATCACGTGGCTTGTTTTAGTATCGTTTCAATTTTCTTCTTGTTTATAAAAGTTATAGAAAAAATTGTTTAATTATAATTAAACAGGATTTTTTAAGATGACATTTTTAATTTATGTAATGTACTCTAATTTGTTTTATTTTATTACTATAAAAAAGGTTAATTAATTGAATTACTTTCTTATATATGTATTTTTTTTTTTATGATCCACTAAACTTAGTAAGTTGCTACACACAGAAAAAAAAAAGTTGGTCACAGTGACCAGGCAAAGTGCTCAGTTGACAATACAGAATTAACTAACCCAAACAGCTGACTAGGAAACTTCAGTTGAAAAGTGTACTAGCTGAACCATTCTCCAAAACAATACCCCAGACTAGGAAGGTTAATATTATTAGATAAGACGGCTAGTCGACAATCGTAATTATATGACCAGGAAGGTTAGTCAACAACCACAGTTACCAGACAAGGCAAGTAAGTCAGAATCTACACTTGAAAAAATAAATACAAAACGCTCTTGCGGGGACCCAATCTCATGACCTCCGTATCTGAAGTCAAACACGCTACCGCAGCACCGTTTTTACAATAACGCGTGTTTCGTTGATTTATCTCCAAAATAATACTCCAGACTAGGAAGGTTAATAGTATCAGACAAATAAGGCTAGTCGACAATGGTAATTATCTGAACAAGAGAGTTAGTCAGCAACCGCAGATACCAGACAAGGTAAGTTAGTCAGAATCTACACTTGAAAAATTCTTCTTAATCGATTGACAAGAATGGAACATTTTATTTTTATCCTTTCATTTGACTAACCAGTCGAATTTGAGAAAAATGAAAACTGTACCAGGGAAACTGGTCGTCTGACAAGTTTTAGAGCCAAAACTGATCATCAGATGAAACGTTATTAATACCTAATAAAATAAAATGACTTTTGTGTCTGATGACAAACTAGGATTGTCATGTAGTGTTTTAATTGTTTAAAATTTTGCGTAATTTTATGCAAATTTGGCAATGTACTTTGCAAACGTTTTGTATCACAAAGGTGGCAAGTCTCTTGACAAGATTCGCTTTTCCATTTTTCTGTGTGTAGCTGCACCTCGACTCTTACAGTATGTTGAATGTCGTGTTACAAGTGACTTATAGTTTGTACTTAGCATGTAATAATTTCCCTTTAGCTATTATTTGTTCATTTGTTTATTATATCTTTCATTTTTTTTTTTTTCATTTCATTGCAAGATAGGAAGTGTCCTATAGTTTTTGGCTTAATATGACTGCTATGGTTCGAAATATTGCGATTTTTTGCTCTATGAAGAATTGCACGAAAAATGAAGAAAAAATTCTTCGGTTTTTGGGCGTTCACAGTTTTTGTTCAAATGCAGGATAAATTGGGTAAGATGCCGTAGTTTTCGTTTAATATTTCTGTAAAATCCCCTGTTGTGCGCGTATGGTAATAATTGTTACTTATAGATCTCTCGTGAAAATTTATACTGTTGAGTACACATTAAAAATAACTTCAAAAATATGATAAAAACTTTGAAATAAAAGTTTTCCTTAACGCTTTCATTTCGACATGTTACTCCAATCTTCGGATAAGATGACCGTCTATTTAATGGTATGGTGGCTTATGGGATTTCAATGTAAAATACACATTTTTATGAAACATTAGATATTTATTTTTAAAAACATATTCTAAAAGAGAAAATAAAACAAAATATTATTTGTTATTCTATTTAATATTTTGCTAAAGTTAGCGGCCAGATGTAACTTAAAACGACAAAGAAGTCAATGAGGTATCTTACCCCCCAAAAATTTCATTTTACCCCAAAACATTGAATAAGATGCAAGTCCGCTTATTACCTTATAAAATGGGAAACGGGATCTCTTATAGGTTTGGCTGTAAAGCCAGACACTGTAGTTTTAAAAGTTATCCGAATTATTTATTTCCTGTTTATACTACAGTTTACATAACTAACTAAACAAGGGAGTAGTCCAATTTTCTTATGATTATTAAATGAAGAGAGATGGATTATCGTTAGAAACAGAAATTAATATATATATATATATATATATAGCGAGAAAAGTAACTTACGTCTGGTTATAGATGTACTTCTTCTATAAGTGGCCGGCGTCCCCCTATGGTCGCTGCGTATAAGAGAACTACGTGACACGGCATCCTGTCCAAAAAAAAGTGGCATCTTACCCCAACTTACCCTAAAATAACCCATTTAATGTAAATTATCTTTTCATTTTTCCTGGAAATAAACACACATACGACAAAATTAAATAAATAAATATGTATAACACGTTTAAAACATAATCGACTGACTGTATAAATATTTGTTTTGTTCTAACACGCGCAAGCAGTGGAATGTTATTGCTGTAGAAAAACAAGTATGGGATCAGATTGCTGGTTTTCGTTGATGAGGCATTTCCAAGGGTGTCAGGATATAATTTGGGGATTCAAACCACTCCATCACGTTCAGGAAAATTAAAGGCGGCATTTTTCCACCCCTCCTACTTGTGCTATTACATTTTCCTCTATGAGTGGGAGTGTTGAGTTTAATAGAAAACAATAGAGATCAATGTTAATATGATACACAAAAACAAAATTCTAAAATTATTTTTTAAAGTTCAAAGCTGAAGTGTTGTATTTCCTTATATTTATGCGAAGAATTTGTTTGTAAATTACTTTTGCATAGCTGCCAATTCTTCCAATTTTAACTATTCGTGATAAATTACCTTTTATATTATTTTTCTTTGATTAAATGAATTTAAACTGATTTATTGAAATTGTCGTATTAAAACTTTTGAAGTAAATGAAAATGATGGCAACAATTTTATCGGTCATCATTTTATAAATCACATTAAATACTGTGAGTCTCCCATCATATTAATGTATGGGAACTTAGGTATGGAATTTTTTGACCTTGTTTTTTACGTTTTCATACGTTTCAGACTGTGAGGAATCCGAATCTGTCTGTGTAGACGATATCCGAAGAACAAATGAACGTAAACAGGTCGCACCATTTTTAAAATAACACTTATGGTACTCGAAAAAACCCTATTTATTTTCAACATTCCAATGTGAAAACATCGTAAGTTATTTGAAATTTACAGGTTTTTTAACACGAGAGAATAGGTCAAAATCTCGCATTAACGTGCATTATGAGGATTATTCCGAAACACCCTTCGCGATGAGTCCCATACCGTCACCAATTACCTATAGTGTAGTAACAGTACGACGCTTTAAAAATACCCAATGACCTACTCAACTTCAACAGAAACCAAACAGTTTTAAAATATCTTTATACTGGCATGACCATCCCATCACTTACTATTAATATTCTACTTCGAAAACTTATTTGTATGTTATTCTAAGTTTAGGATTTTCTTGATTTAGAAGAATAGAAAAAAAAAATCGTATAAATGAGAGTATTTTAAAGATTATTTTCACTGTAAATAAGTCGGATCAGATTTACATTATAATTTATTTTATTGCTATAACATTATTGAATATAAACATTTTATATAAAAAGCTTCTTAGGTTACTCGAAATTAAAAGATTTCATAATATGGCCACATAGAATGATATTTCACATAAATTTGTATTGAAAGGATTATTCCATTGGAACATAAAATTACACAAAAATTTAAAAACGAAACTCACCCTAATAAAATCATTAAATTAAAGTAAATGTTTTGAACCGTAGAAACGGTAGCTTACTGAGTAGGATATGTCAGTCTATGACCGTGCTGGGAAACCAGCAAAGTTTACTTCTCTTAAGATGAATGCATAATGCCCTAAGGTAAAAAATTATGAGGAAAGGGGAACTGAGCATAGTCCACCGATTCCAAAAAGTTTTAAAGATATATTAACGATATATTTGAATTCGTTTATAGCGTGCTTATATATTTAACAAAAACCTTATTATAAGGAGCAAATACAAAAATGTAGTTAAACTGATGCGTAATATTCATCCTAGTGTCTAGGACTTGTAGTGTGTAATACTGGACGTAATATTTATTGAAATTTAATTTTTCCGACTGAGTGAAAATAATGCCTGGACCGGGACTCGAACCCCGGATCTTTGACTTACAAGGTCAAGGCTCTACCAATTGAGCTATCCAGGCCGACATCCCGGTCAGCATTATTCACTCAGACAACCTTTTTGGCAGAAACAATCTGGTCTATCATTTAGATAGTTCAACAGAAATAAGCCGCAGGAAATGGAAAACACCATTAAACAATGGGAGAATGAAATACAATTTTTAATAAAATCACACAAACATTGTGGAAGAAAATCATATTTATTGAAATTTAATTTTTCCGACTGAGTGAAAATAATGCCTGGACCGGGACTCGAACCCCGGATCCTTGACTTTGCCGGATCTGGACGTAATACCTAATTTTAAATTATAATTATCAGAAAATTACAAGTTTAATCCCTTATTTGACCTTTGAAAAAACTCTTTGACCATTTATTTTACAAAAATTACTATACGATTTCTAGTGGGAAAGCATGGAAATATTTTGAATAACATTGTTAAATTTAATTATATATAATGACCGCAAAATTGAAAGCAGAACTTGATATTCTAGATGCTTCATTATTAGTATTCATAATAAAAGTAGAAAAACCAAAATATCATTATTTACGAAATTAAAGAAATTAAATTACATTATATTAAGTCGTTGCAAAAGTTCGTGCGGACGCGGATAATTTTATTGCCTCCAAAGACAAGAGCTTCTATCGCCGTGGTATACATTTGTTACCCGAAAAATGGGCAAAGGTTGTAGAAAGTAATGGAGAGTATTTTGATTAAAAATTGTCAGTTGATTTGATGTATTTTTATGAAATGAAGCAATAAAAAACCGCGCGAACTTTTGCAATGACCTAATATGTACATATAAAACTCAAGGAATCAATTTTCGGTTAAATTCCAGTTAAAAAATAAATTCTGGCGAATAATTACTGTTGAATTTTAAGTTTGTAACATTTGCTCTAATTTAACAAAATTTTAGACGGTAGTATATGACCTTGAAGAAAAAGCATGACTAATGCATGAAAGCAAGTTTTAATCTATCAAGACGTTCTACATAAAGAGAACATTTCGACGAGAAACTCACGTAAAAATTTTGGTGTAATTGTGATCTACTGAAAAAAATAATTATAAAATTTCTTCTTTATGTATTTTTGTGCATAGTTTACCTTTATTGCCATGCCTCATACATTTACAGTTGTAATTTGATGTTTGATGTATAATTAATCATGGTCCGTATACATAGTGGTAAATTTTAAATTAAAAAAAACTTACTCAGTTTTAACGATACTAGTATGTAAATAAAATTACTACACTAAATAGAAAATTTTCTGATTCATTTTGCATGTTAGAGAAATAAATAAATTTAACAACGTTTAGAAAAATAATGATAGCATTATTTCAATAATACAATCATATTTCCCTCATAAGACTCTTGCAACTTATATTAACTACTTATTGCTAAGAGATGATAAAGCTGAGTTAAGTGGGTTTAATATTGTACTATTATAACTGCACAATAGACAATTGGCGACGATCTGGGCTTCAACACCAGGGGTGGTCCAGTGACATGTCCTCACATATTTATCCTCTGGTGAAGGCCCAACAAATAAAAAATTAAAGCGCCTTTCAAACTTTTTGGGGCACATCGTTTTATTTAATTACTTAAAATTATTTCATAACAGTCTAAGTAAAGTACATTCTTATATTACTTATAAGACAGCAACACTTTTATTTTATCGTGAAATTTTGTCTTCCTTTATTTTCAAAATATAAGCAATACAAGACGTAAAGGGCCAAAAAAAAAAAAATTACATTAAGAAAATTGAAAAGAGGGATTTGTTTATTAATGAATATAATTTTCTGGCTAGAAAATATGCTTTTCCACTACGTCAAATTTGGCAATCATGGTTTGCAAACAATTCGTGAACATCGTAATTCTTTTTTCTCTTTACCCCCTCTTTTTTAACACGAACTTCGAAAAACCGGCACCCGAAGGGAAAATTAATGGGGGGAGGGGGGGGGGAGGAGATTGATTCAAGTAATGCCCAAGAAATGAAGAACAAAATTGGATTCACAAAGGTTAAAAGTCAAAGGTACGCGTGCATTGCGAAGGATTAGTGTCCAACATGCTTCCTGCTAACCTTCCGACCTCAAGGTGGGTTGCTCGCCCACCTCCAGACCCGCAGGTTTATACGGGATCCATTAGTGGGCCTAGAAGTTGGGGGTCTACCTAATCGTGCTTAAGCGCGTGGTTAGGCACGCGCAGGGTCGCACGAACCCCCAGGCTACATCGTGCTTGGTCGATTTCAGTTTGAAAGATCTCGTTCTAAACTCGTGGTGTTGGATAAGATAGATAAATGGTCGAAAAATTACGAGTGGTATGCACACGGAAAAAGGAATAAAGCAACAAGTAATGCACCCGCACAGGATGAGCAACGATCAAGTCTGATCGACGTAATTTACTAGAACCGCAACAGGTGCCTCAACAATATAGTTAAATAGGTGCCAGCATAGCAAGAATTTTCGAGTAATAAGTATAGATTACTCAAGCCGATAAGGATAACTAGAGGGGTCTAGGACAGTGGTGCGTATTAAAAATGGCAGGGAAAACATTTTATAAGAAAATTTAGATAATTTTGCTGATTGATTCGTATTTGAATGATATGAAACGGATATAGATTGGTGAATTTATTTGGTGGAGAGAACACCAAATAGAAGCATCAATTGTTTTCTCTTTAACATCCAATGAATATTTGTGAAGTAATATAGACGAAAAGTGATTAGAACTTTAAAATGTATGTAAAGGTACTCACATATTGAAGAAACTACTAATTTCAATAAACTTATTTAACAATTAAAAGTAGTATTATATGAAAAGCAGGCTTTCCTACGAAAACGAACATTGTCTTTATGCTACTATAAATATATAAAAGATCATCTTATTGGTGGGATTCAGCAAATCATAAATTTAAAATACTGTTTTATCAAATAAAATCAATCTTCAATATGTTTTATAATAGAAAATAAAATAAGCTTCTTCTTTTAACATTTTTTTTTACATTTTCTGATGTTGAACTCTAAATAATTACTTTTGCCCCATTTTCACTTTCAATAAAGGCTACACTTACCATAATAAAGAAAAGTTTTAGTAAACTATTTTACCTACTTACATCAACATCATCCCCAATATCAATTTGTAAATAAAATCTAGTCAGTAAATATTGAAGATTTTTGGAACAAAATATTTTCTATGCTAAAAAAAAAAAAAAAAAAAAAAATCATAAGCAGTCACAGCAATATATATATATATATATATATATAAATGCCACATTATTAATAACTATGATAGATTTTTTAAATAATATATGTGTTTCATATTGCATGTGTTTCATTTTTTAATATATGACATTTAGTACCCTATTGTTGTGTAACTTACTTGCAAAATAAACCTGCTGACAAAGTAAGATCGAAACTAGAATACTAAACGAAGACTTTCTATTACAATGAACTTGGTATAATATCAGTTATATTCATTCTTCTTCAAGCAATCTAGGTTACAACACTTGCGAAAAAAAAAAAAAAAAATTGCCTAAAATACAAAATTATGGAATGCCATAATGTAAGTAATGAAGAATTTTTTTTATCTGTTATTGTTTGCCCCTGCTAGATCTTTTAACAAACCCAAAATTTCGTTCCAGATCTTTTCTGAATACTTTCATGTTTGATGTTGAAAACTGTTTACATATTTTTTTTTCTCTGCTTAGTTCCTATTTTTTTCAATTTACTTTTTCAAATTTATATATGTATGCTTGTTTTACATCGCCTGATAAACAAAATGCAACAGCATGTAGGTGTAGTGTTATAAATAGGCAAGTTTCAAGTAATGTACAGTTGAAGATGTTATGCAAATCATCTAAAATACAATAGTTGTGTTATTGTAGCACGGGATAAAAAGGTAAAAAGGAAGTGGTGAACAAACAGTCGCTACTTCCTTTCGTCGCCTGAATCCAAAATTTTGAGTTGTTCTACTTCTACGTTTTAACAAACGCATGTTGATTAAGAGATGTGTAGACGACAGACAGCACCGAAGACAATTCTTGAAATCAGACGATTCAACGAGGAGCGAAATCGTAGGCTTACATAAGTCTGGTTGGTATATAGACCTACCGTTGCTGAAACGCACCGTAGATGTTTCCACTATTCATAGAATTCGGATTAGATAGATCATATAAATAAATGTTAATCATCAAAAAAGACCAGATTCACCTAGAACAGACGTAAAACAGAATGTATGAATTAACGCATCAAAGGGGATGTGGTGGTGGCATCACAAGAAACTTTTCTTACTATCCTGAGAAATGTGCAAGATTTGGATGTTTCAATAACTACGAGAACAATTTCACAATGATTGTTTAAAAGGAAATGACACACAAGCTACTCTTTACAAACACTCCTATTGACCCTAAACCATAACGTGATAGATTGCTATGATGTCGAAACCAAACTACTTTGAACGACTGATTAACATTATGTAACATCCAGCAACAAGTCACAAAGGCTTACATATATCTGTAATCTAATGATTTGGGGTAATTTCAGACGCGATAGAAGGTCATCACCTGATAAACTTTACAGACATATTACTGTAGGACGATATCTTGACGAGGTACTTCAGCCGATCGGGCTACCTTACATTCAGTGGTTACAAAATGGTATTTTACAGTAGAATGACATGACACAACGCAACATTTATCAGGAAACAAAATATTTAACATGACCAGGCACTTTCTTGGCCTGCAAAATCTCCTGGTATTTTAACGATCGAGCACATGAGAGACGTGACTGGACGTTTGCAGCCCTCTAACCTCAGTCAGAGCAAGGAGAATAGACGGGCTTTCATTCTCCATAACCCTATCTGGAAACTAATTGAATCGTTATCTATAGTAGGATTGCGGCTTATATCACCGAACGAGATATAATCACCCTACTTCATGCTGATCGATCATCTTATATGTTATCGCTGTAATACAATTATCTTCTTATAAATATATATATATATATATACATATATATATATATATATATATATATATATATATATATATATATATATATATATATACAATTAAAAAAAATAACTTATTTATATATGCATTCTTTGCCTATGAATAATTTTTCATCCCATTCTGTCCACTCTTTATTGTTCTTTCTCTTTAATTACACACACATATGTAAGGTGTAGAAAAAAAGCCTAATAAGAAAAACAGTTTATTGTTCCCTAATTTCTATAAATAATGTTATGGTTCAAATAACAATGTATATCATCACACAGAATTAACAACAACATGTGTTCCAAGTGCGAAGCCTGATTATTTACTCTGTGTAGGAGACATATGACGAAATTAACACCCAGAATTTCGAGCACACTGAAATGGGAAATACGAATCAGTAAAATTCCTGTTGAAACTAAATCAATCCTAAATTAAAGAGCAAGTTCGGAAACATAGGGTAGAGTGCAATTTTGCTGCAACAAACCCTCACTAGAGCGAAAAAAAGACCCTAAAACTTTTAGCTGTTTATCAAAACCAACGAAATAAAAGTGTTCAGCAAGATGGCGTGGTGCAGTAGATAGAGTGTTCAGTTTGAAGGAGGAAGATCGTGAAATCAAACATCGATGACTGCTCGAAGTTTTTTTTTTTCATTTAATATAAATGAAATAAAACAATACATTAAAATAAATGAATAGTTCAAAAGGGAATCTGTATTAAATTCAATTAAAATGATATATATATATTTTAAAGTTTTCTTGAGTTCAAACCCCAGCGGAGTGCTCATTTTATTATTATTATTTCTATTATTATTATTATTATTATTATTATTAATGAAATAAAACAAAATAATAAAAATAAATGAATAACTTAAGAGAAAATAATTACTAAACTTAATTAAAGAAATTAAAAATAAATAAATATACTCTATGTGCAGATGGTATTAAGAAATATATAGGGTAAAATTACTTCTTTATGAAGAAAAAAATCACGTTTAAATTTACGAATTTATTTTCAGGTCAATGACTATGATTAGAAGTAAGAAAATGATCAAAGCATAAACATTTTTCACGATAAGAACAACGTATAAAAGAAAATTTATCACAATTAATTTCCTTACAATCTTGTTTAATGTTGAAACACACATCGCGAACATTTAGGAAATTATTGGGTTTTTCTTCGAGAAAACCAGCTTTAGAAAATGCATATATATAACTAGATTTTTAAATTTTGGAGATGTAAACATATGCAAGGGCCAGCAGAATAATAACAATATGTAAAAGTTCTTTCTTTTTACGTATGAATAATAACGCAATTAAAAGCAGGCGAAAAAAATGCAATATAAATCTTGTTTTCCGTTGCACTATTCATTTGAAAAACATTTTTTTACTTGAAATAAAATGTTTTAACAATTTAATGGAATATTCATTTTTATGTATAAAAAATAACAAAATTAAAAGTAGACGATCAGCATTTCCTACTAGCGGCTTTAGCGTAAAATATTAATAAAAAAAATTACATTAAACTTTAGGAAAGAAAAAAACGTGCATTAAAAATTTTTCTCCCTTAACACTTTGACTGCCAAGCCAAAATCGCAAATGTTCACCACGGGGCCAAATTTTTTTTTGTGTAATTTGTATTTTTTTTTTCAACATAAAACTAGATATAAAAACAATATTTTTCAATCTGACTCATTTTGCAACACATGGGGAGATTTTCATCCTGGCTACCAAAAATGATAGCTAAAGCATCCCACGAAAGTTAGTGTAAATTCTTCTATGAGTGGCCATGGCTATCTTATTTGACAGGCAGCTAAATTTGCCATTTACCACTAAAATTATTTATTTAGATTTATGTTTCTATAGTGTAATCACTTAAATTGGAAGAATTTTAAATATATGAAAGGATGAGCTTGGGCGATTATAACTTTAGTTTTTCTTTTCTATTATTTTTTCTATTATATACAACGGTATTTATACTTTTTAATTTTCACAAACTGTAAATATATGTATTTTTTCCATACTGTATATATATTTATCACATACTCTCTCTATATATATGTACAATATATACATTTTTTTTTTTTTCACGTTACAAATATTTTATTATCCACAAAACTTAGCTCATAGAATCAGCACATATATAAATTTGCACAAACCACGTATACCTAGCACATCGTAGGGAGCCCAACAATCAAACACCAATACGATTTTCATGTAACTGATATCGTTTTTGATAGCCAAGGCCTGAAGTGTTGAAACACCGTGGCTATCATATCTGATAGCCAGTGTCCCAACGGAAACATCACTGGCTATCACATAGGATAGCCATGGCAGTCAAAGTGTTAAATTGTTTATTTATTTAAATTATTTTAAAAAAAAAGCGAGCCGTCATCGGGATTCGATCTCACGACCTTCCTAACGCACGCTGAACACTATACTCACTGTACTACGCCGTCTTGTTCACAGGTGCTGTTCCGTTGATTTTGATAGAAATAGCTAAAACTTTTAGCGTCGTTTTCACGCTCCATGGGGGGTTACTGCAGAAAATTTACACTCTACCCTATGTTATCGACCATGCTCTTTAATTTAATATTGGTTTTGTTTCAATAGGAATTAAACTGATTCACACTTCCCTTGTGAGTACATCGACTGCATTTCTACTTTGATAGCCGCAGTAAGAATAATGAGCGCGGCTGGATTATGATTACATTCTTTCCCTAACGTAATCCCACAAAAAAAATCACATGAATTGAAATTTGTCGAATGAACACTGAAATATCAACACCGTTAACTTTCATATCTATCTATCTATCTATCTATCTATATATATATATTTATTATTCTCTTCCAATTATCTTCTTCGCTGCAGATAAAAAAATTCTGACACGTTCTAAGTTTATTCTTAGAGTCTGATGACATTATCTGTAGTGAAACGAGAAACATAAGTCTTTGTTTATGGATAGTCTTCATTTTTTTTTTTTTTTTTTTTTTTTTTTTTTTTTTTTTTTTACATCCTATACATTATATTCGGCATTATGTCTCATATTTAAATTAATGTACGCTAGAATTTTTGTGAACATTTTTTTTTCTTTAATTGTCATTACACATGGATGTGGCTTTTGCCTCCATCACATTGGATAGTCTACTACCACTTTTTCTCGCTTGATAAAGAATGTGCTTAGTTATTTCTGTCGAAAACAATTATTGAGTGATTTTGAAATTTTTGTCGTTTAATGAATAAATAACAATTATTTCAGCAAGCAGCATAAATTGCAAATCTTGTAAGAACGGATTCGAGTCGAAATAATAGTACTGTCTTCTATCAGATGATAACATTAGGTATCATGCTGTACTCCTACAGCTTCTATAAATACAGGCCGATTCACATCGGAAATGTTGCCTAAATAAAAATTGAGAACTTATTCCGTTTTTTTTAAATTTTTTTTAAATCGTCACAGTCTAGACACATTCTGTGAATGATTTGAATAATTAATAGCTGAACAATTATCCATTATTTCAAAAATATGTTCAACATAAATCGTACAAAAACAAGAGTAAAGTAAGTTGTGAATTAGCTCCATTTTTTAGGTTCCTTATGCACTACTGCCAACTTTTATCGCTTGATGAATATCGTGCTATTATTTTGACCCGAAACAGCTGATGTAACTTTTTACAATTTATTGTCATTTCTTACAAAGATTTTTTATTCATTGTCTTCCAACACCAGTCTTTTTGTGCATTTTCCTGCATTTATTGTGTTTGTTTACAAAGCTCTTACTCTTCGTCTTTCGGCACCAGGTTTTCGGGTCATTTTACTGCAAGCAGAGTGCTACAAAATGCTACTTAATTAATAAAGCATTGTAATTGACATTTTAAAAATTATTATATTAGTTTTAAAGTAATATGTACTGAGATTTTACCTTAAAACTAAGAGAATAAAACTAATAACTAAATATCTTTAAAATAATAACTAATTTAAGAGATGTATAATTTTATCTCTAAAATTTGATATTAGATTCGAACTTTGTGTAACCTGTAATCAATTTACTGCGAGTAGAAATCAAATTTAAAATGCGGTTTATTTTACTTGTTCCAAAACTTACAAGATGCAATCTAAACACTATACAAAAATTATACAAAGTACACTTATGTACTTTGTAAATGTAAATTATTTTGATAACGATAAAACTTATGTAATATTATGCCATGATTTTGCAAGAAATGGAGATTTTATCTAGGGTAGGTGCTCCAGTGATTGGCATGTTTCGGTAATTGACATATATCCCGAAATAATTAATAAATAAGGAAAATAATAAAATCATATATTTTACATATATGAATTTTAACATTTTATGCCAAACACTGGAGCATAGGGTGAGAATAACTGGTAAAATGAATAACAGCATTGTCAAACACTGGAACATAGGGTGCCAATTACTGAAAAAAATGAAAAACTGGCAGTGTCAATTACTCGAACATTGAGTGGGTGTCAAATAAAAATTCATAAAAAAAAAAATGTTATCAAATGTATATATTTTAACATATATGTGGTTCTGAATGTCTTTCGTACCGTATGTACTAACTTAAGATTTCTAAAATATTTTCTGATGTCTAGAACATTAAAAACATCAGAGATTGCTCTAAAAGTGTCAATGACTGGTGCACTTACCCTATTTAAACTGCGACAATAAGATTTTGAATTTACAGTTTTCATAAGAATTTTTACTTACAAAATAAACCATTTTACATTAACTAGAAATAACAGGGAGAAGTTTGTAAAATTACACATTTTGTTTTAACTTCTATTGAAATATTTAACGTTAAAGTTCATTAAGTAAGCATTCTACGATAATGTTATTATGATTCAACTGGATAATTTCTTGTACAATCAAATCATGTCAAAATGTTTACTACAACATGTAATTTTATATTTTTAATTCTTTTGTAACCTCATTTTATTTTGTTGCATATTCTCTGCTATCAAATCACAATATAATTAATTAATTACAATATCGTATGCAATGTTTCGCAAGCATTAAGATTTTAAGCCTGAACCAAATTGTAATTTGTAAGTATTTATTTAACTCTATGTACGGCTTCCTTCTTTATGTAACACTGCTTTTGAATTTACACTCCCATACAACCTTTGATCTCTTAATGCATTTGCTTCCATGCTGGCAACAAATAGCTAAGCGAATAATTAATATTAAATTTACATTGCTTCTTTCTCAACTACCTCTATATTCACTAGACATGTAGCTTAAGTCAACAACAGCAAGAGCATTGAATCATCGGGCAATATATCCTGTTCAGTTTATGAACCCCAAGTTGTTGAATGCACATTGCTGCAATACATCCTCCGCCTACTACCATATTTCGTATGAGTTTAATTAAATTTTTATCCATCTGTGTGATCTCAGATTCTGTCCTGTCTCCCCTTTTAGTTTCTGGCCAGTTCTCCCCCCTCTTTCCACGCATAACGTAACCTCTGAGCTCCTCTCTTTTCATTCAGTCGAACCGTAAAAAATCGTGATTGCTTTACCAACTACAAAACGACTACAAATTGTATTGTAGATGCTATACTAGAATCAAAAAGGGAACAGGTAATAAGTTTCTCCCTACTATTCTTCGTCCTTCAAATGACGGGGGCACTAGATTTTTTTGATTTTTTAATAAAGATAATGATTTATATTTGACCTTTTTTTTTTTTTTTAACTTTTACGCGACAGTATGGATATTGCATTTCGTTTGTTCTAGTCAGCTTCAAATGCACTATGGAAGTTAAGGTCTGTTTACACCAGTACGATTTTGCAGGCGACAGTGCTGTCAAATTGTTCTTCATCTTAGCCATAAAAGCACAAAATATTCTTTATTAATATTTAAAGTAATATCTTATTTCGTTGCAAATTCTAAAAGTTTTGGCTGTTGTGCTTTTATATGAAAGAAGAGGATGCTCTTGCAATGAAACCACATCATTGTGACTGAAATAAAATTAACTCTTTCAAAACAAGCTGCAATTATTACATTTTATACTACATCTAAGAAATAATTTTTACTGCATAATGATTTGATTTTTAAAAAGTTATTATTCTGACGGAATATCGTGATGATGTCTAACCAGTGACTCACGGGCATCTGGTAGCTCGCAATGTTTCGATTACGAGCTTACCAGGCGAGCTTCGGACGCACGCTAGCCATTTTTACTCTTCCTACAGATATCCCAAGCAGCACCGAAACGTTCTCTGAACGTTCAAATATTGTTCTGCAAACACGTTCTAAGAACGTTCCCTTTGAACGTGTTATAGACGTCTATTTGTCCATCTTGAAAAAGTACAATAGTACGGTTCAGGGAACGTTCAATGAAAGTGTAGCTATCACCATCGCTGTTATAGAAGCGTTCAGAGAACGTTCTATGTATACGGTCTCAGAACGTTCTAAACGTTTTTAGAACGTTTTCAAAACGTTATACACATTTTCAGAACGTTCTAGAAAACGTACTGTAAACGTTCTAAAATAGTGTAGAAACGTTCTGAAAACGTTCTATACACACGTTCTCACAACGTTATGTAAACAATTTTTGAACGTTCTTTGAACGTGCTAAATATGTATTTAATGTATAATAAAATGGAAGAACTCGCAACAATTGTTTCGGGTCGAAAAAAGACACGACCCTTCGTCAGACGAACATAATAGGCACGAGTGCTGCAAATACAAGAGCTACGTTGCAGATTTTTTGCAGCACTCGTGCCTACTTTGTTCGGTTGATGAAGGGTTGTGTCTTTTCTCGACCCGGAACAATTGCTTCGAGTTCTTGAATTTTATAGTGTCTGTTTATTTTATTTACTTACTTTTTTCTTTTTTTTTTTTCCTTTCCTTTATTTATCTTTTCTTTTCTTTTTTATTTTTTCTGTAGTTTTTATTTTATCTTTTTATTATTATTATTATTTTTCATAAATAATTGTCTTAGTAATATAAAATTTTGCATACATGCATTGAAATATTGTATAACAAAAGATCAAGTATTTTGAATATTCTAGATAAATATTTGAATTCAAAAACAAACAAATAAATAAATTCAAGTTCTGGAATATTTTGAAAATTTTTAAGATAATATGCCCCTTGCTAACTAATTATTATCCCCCCCCCCTAGATTTTGCATCATTATAATTTAACAATAGAATATAACCATATGTGGATATTAATTTAATAAGTTAACGGCCCTCTTCACTTACCGTCGCCGGTAGACCGAGCCAATGATATTCTATGGGGAAATTTTCTTTACAAGTAACTTATTAACTAATACATATTTTTAAATTCTATTTTCACATTCAGAAAATTCCCAGCTGTTAAATTGACGGACCTTTTTTGAAAAAGTATTTTTTTAATTTTTAATATTTTATTTTGAAATTGCAAAATGAAAAAAAATCACATATTGTAAATTCGTATTTTGCAGCTTCGAAGTAAAATATAAAAAATTAAAAAAATTATTTTTTAAAAAAGGTCCGTCAATTTAACAGCTGGGAATTTTCATAATGTGAAAACAGAATTTAAAAATATGTATTACTTAATAAGTTATTTGTAAAGAAAAATTTCCCATTGAATAACATTAGCTTCGGCTTCCAGCGGCGGTGAGTGAAGAGGGCTCTTAAGCAAAAAAATTTAAAAATATTTATGTCTAAATTTTGAAACTTACTGCAAACTTTTGGCATTCAAACACAAAAGTATTTTATTAAATTTTAAATTATCAATGAAATCTCAAATTAATGCCCAGATATGTTACATATTCTATTTTTAAACTATAATAATGCAATAATAATCAGTGGAAAACAAAAAATAAAAATTAGTTAAAAGAAGTACACAAGTGTACAAAATTTAAACAATAAACTGTTTTCTCGTTTTCTTTTTTTTTTTTTTCCACATAATTCTTAAACAAATAAACACAGAAGTATAAAATTTGGATAGTATGTTTTTTAAACTGCCATAAATCGAATTTTATATTACTTTAGCATAAGTAATAATTGTTAAACTAAATATCAGTAAATTTTTCTCAAAAGTAAACATTGAAAAAATGAAAAATTTCAGCAATTTTAGAAAAGAAAACTTAATGAAAAATGGTCATGAAGATGCATTACAGATAGGTTAAAAATGTAGGCTCATCCATGCGTTAGATTAAAACCGTATATTTCTTCATGTAGTCACTTTTTTGTTTCTTCTTCTTTCTTCATTTTTTCGCGTGTGAATAATTTTTTTAAAATTTTACATAGAAATATGAAAATCGGATAAGGCGTTCATTATTAAATTATTTATCGACATTTTTATTATTCTGGTGATGATCACAGTTTATACAAATTAGTAATTATTATTATTTTTTTTTTTTTTTCAAAAATTCCGTTATTAAAGTAAAAGAAAAGTGAACACAGAAAGTAAAACTAGGATTTTGTTTAACATGTGAGGGCATGTGCGTCTTCACTTGTCTATAATGCATCATTAACACAATTTTTCATTAAGTTTTCTTCGCTAAAATTGTTGAAATTTTTAATTTTTTCCAAAGCTTACTTTTGAGAAAAATTAATAATTATTAGTTTTAAATTATCACTTATTCTAAAATTATGTAAAATTCGATTAATGATATGATAACGAACATGACATCCAAATTTTATGTCCATGTGTTTATTTGTTTAAAAGTTATGCATAAAAGAAGAAAATGAAAAAGCAGGTTTGTTCCTTTAATTTTGAATAGCGGTGTATTTTAAATACGTTTTAAGTATATATATATATTATTATTTTGTTTTTTTATTTAAATAGATTACGTGAAATTTACTTAATATTTTCATATTTCAAATCATGCGTATGCGAAATTTATTTAAATTATTGATTTTGAGTTTATAAATATTTCGTACACATGCTGTGAAATATGACAGTATAAAATATGGTGAAACATTTTGAAAAATAAATAAATAATTAATTAAAATTTTATTCTGTAAACAGATAAATAAATAAAAATTAAATAAATAAACTTCAAAATTTAAAATATTTAGCAATATTAAGATTCACCTTAGTAAATATTTCTTTTTTAATACTTCTCCCTGCTTTTACATTTCTACAGTGTAATGTAAAACGATCAAACATGATCAAATCTATCTATATATTTCTTTAACGTGGATCAGTTGCAATTAATTTTTGCCGAAACGATATAGTAGTGTAATTATTGAAATATGCGAGGATAAAAAATAATATTTAAAAATGAACAATATTTAAGCATGCGGACTCAATTCAATGAACTAATAAGAAAAAATTACGAAATTTGTCTGCTTACATTATTTTATGGAAAACTGTATTTTTAAAAATTGCTTCTTCAATCTTTATAAGCGTCATTTTAAACATAGAAATACTTTAAAGATTATGCAGAATATGAATAATTGTCATAAATTGACTAAAAATCATAAACATAAAAATATAATCAAAATAAGAATTATTATTATTATTTTTTTTTAAACAAAATACACCAAAATAAATAAAAAGTCATCACCAACATCGCGACAAAAATTTAAAAGGCATCATGGAAATCCTATACTATAACTGTACTGCCTGCGGAAGTATGAAACTGGGACTTCAACCATGAATTTTATTTTGAAACCTTTCTTTGAATGATCTTGGTCTCACAATTGCACAAAATTACTTTGGTACTAATAATAATTTGGCTTCTGGTAAATTAATATTTTAATTAGATGGGGAATTCGGTATAATATTTATGAGTTTCAAATTTTAAAAGTAAATAAGAAAAGAAAAGTTCGAAAAATTCGCATGGGTTTGTTTAAACTACAACGTTGAACTGTAATAATAAAATATCGAACGAAATAAATTTAGGAGTTAGCGTGAAAGATGTAAAAAATGAAAAAATTTCAAATTTAATTTTAAATTATTATATGTTTTTTTGATAAATTTTAATAAATTTTGTAAGATTTCAATGCATAAGTATGAAAATTTTATAAAAAGGAAAAGTAAGTGAACGAACTTATCTGTCTGTATCTTGAAGCTGTTTGCTGTTGTAGTGTATCCGAACAAAAGTTAAATTCAAATCTGAATGTAAATACAAAATATGTGATGAGTAAGCAAGCAGTAGGACCTTGGATCCAACGAGCCACGCCAAGAAATACCAACTTCCTGTGCAAACACAGAGCAGATGGCTTTTACATGCGGCGAAACTTTCTTGTCGATCAAGCAATTTATTCAATAACACCCGTTTCTAATAAATATTTTTCATACTGTTCAAAACTTAACCTTTTTAAAAATTATTATACTGAGGCCATCCTAAAACTTTCTTCTATATTTTCCTGCGCAGGTCGATGTCAAATATTATTTGCTAAAATAATCTATCAAAATTATTTTCCATGGTAAATGTATACAATTTTCATCTCAAACAAATATAACACTAAATATCCAAAAAAAACAATTTTACGGTATACAAAATATGTATCTTAAGAAATGTATTTTACATAATGAAAAATGTGAAAAGTCGATAACTTTGTTTTAAATTATCACAGATTTAGGGTTCATCCTTTCGCTTTAAAAGTATAGACGACTTTTCTGGCAAGAATATTGAAAATTTTAATACAATAGCGAAAGCGATGAATTATACAAATTGCCCATATTTTTTTTAATTAAATATTACTAATATAAATGTATATATATATATATATATATATATATATTTAATTTTCCAGGGAAAAGTTAAAAACAATGCTGACTCATGCACATTTATACGAAATTTTGACCTATTATGACATATTAAAAATTCTGAAAATAATGGTACGACAGCGCTACCTATTGAACGATTTATTAACAAATATAATCGCCACCAGTTTAGGTCATAGTCCAAGTAAACAAAGTTTGAATAAATTACGTTCATTAGTTCGTGAGATACAGCATCCATAGAATTTTAAAATTTATTAATTTAATCATAAAAATTTAATCAACACAGGTTTTTATAATTAACATTTTTATATATGAAATTTTGTACATTTTTCACCAAAAAATGCTGAAATACAGATATCTGAAAAATCGCAGAAAGCAATAGAAGCACCATCCGTCGGTAGATATATACGGAAACTGAAGCAGCACATTTTGTCATTATATATATGTCTCACATACAAGGTTTGATAAGTATTCGTATTATAGAAGGTGAGGTACAGGCTTCCCGTAAGTTGAAACGTAACAGTGCCACCTGTCATTTGATATGTACCCGAAGTGAATCAGTAAAATTTACGTAATATCTATTTCACGTACCAAATTTAGAGCATTTATAAATCATAGAAAATGTGCTATTGCGTTCCGTTCCCTTGAATAAAATTAATTTGCAGCATACCAGTGCCTCCAGTTGTCCGATATGCACACAAAATTATTCTGCAAAGTTTTATATGATATTAATTTTACATACCAAGTTCAGTGTATTTATAATTATTTATATCACAAAAACTGAATTATTGCCATTACGTTAACGGGGTTAAATTACAGGAGAGCAGCGCCACCAGTTGGTCAATATATGCACCCGAATTAAATCAGCGTACTGTTACATAATATCTGTTTCACATATTAAGTTTGGTGCATTTGTGCACCGTAGAAGCTGAGATATAATCTCCCCATAAAAGGGAGAATTTACAGAATAGAAGCGAACCCTATCTGGTGATACATTCCAGAGGCTAATGAGCACCAAAGCTGATATTTAGGTCAATATCTAATTAAATATTCCTGATATTTAGCAAATTAGTTTAAAGTCTAACTAAACATCAAGTTTGGTTAAATTCCGTCCTTTGGTTTGTGAGATACAGAGTCCACAAAACTTTGAAAACACACACACACACACACACACACACACACACAAAAAAAAAAAAAAAAAAAAACAGACAGACTGGCATTTTGAAAGAATGATAGAATTGTGTTCTGGACATCTCAAGAGTGTATAAACCCATGGAAAACCGGAGATCAAAAATTCCCAATTATCCAACACATTTTTCTTGGTATATACAAGATAATATTAATAATAATAATAATAAATAAATAAAATAAATAAAATAAAATAATTTTTCGTAACTTAATTTATTAACAATTTAAGAAACAAATAATAATGAATATCTGCAAAAGTAATCTGAAGTAATGTGTTTGACAGAATTGAACAACATAAAACTTAAATAAAATTATAAATAATTATTATGATTATAATAACATATAATTAAAGTTTAAAATTATGTAATTTTTTCTCACCGCATCTCTATTACATCTCAATGATTATTCTACATGTCAACAAAATTTGAAACTGAAAATAAGGAAAAAAAACTTAAATAAAATTATAAATAATTATTATGATTATAATAACATATAATTAAAGTTTAAAATTATGTAATTTTTTCTCACCGCATCTCTATTACATCTCAATGATTATTCTACATGTCAACAAAATTTGAAACTGAAAATAAGGAAAAAAAACTAAAGAAAAAAAAAAGGAATTTTCTCATATTCGTTATAATCACACTGTTACAGAACGTGCTACGACGGTGATACACTTGAACGTTTTTCATAGAACTAGACTTGTACGTTTTCTAGATGGTACAAAGCAAACCTTTTCAGAACGTTCTAAGTAATACTATTTTTGAACGTCTAATCGAACGTTCTCTTGACACGAAACACGGTGTTTGAACGACTGTAACCGTTATTAGACGTTCACAGAACGTTCCCGTGCTACTTGGGATAACACTCAAAATCACTGAAAATAAATGTGATGAAGTTTTTAAACTAATGGACCTTACTAAATACAGAAACATATTTAAGTGCGCACTAAAAGTTAAGCATTTTTTGGGTAAGCACCATACTAAAATGAAGACCCGGTGTGCAATCAATATTTAAACTTGAAAACTTCTTCACACACCATAAAATTAATGTAAACATTACCGGTTTTGAAAAGATGTGGCCTTTCTTCTTCGGGTGAAAAATACGTGCTACTCCCTTGGAAGCAAAAGCAAGACACATTTTGGAGGGTTAATATACCTTTGTGAGCAGGTTTCTTCAAAACATAAAAAAAAAAGGTACAGAAACAATCTGATTTCACTCATTTTCTTCAGTTGTCAGGAAATATCAATAATAAAATTTCTCATTAATACTAAGTTAATGACTGAATGCAGTACTAAATTTTAAATAATTGCAAGATAAAAATAATTTTTTATATACCACGTTTTTAAACTTCCTGTTGAATCATATAAACTTTATGATTCTATGTATTTATATAAATACTTCTGTAAAACATTTTTAATGAATTATCTCATCAAATTGAAAAAAAATGATCAAATGCGTAATAAAGAGAGCAATTATAAGAAAATTTCAAACATTTATTAATTAAATAAAAGTATTAAAAGAATGCATTGTCATCGTGTTCTGAGCTATTCTAAAAGTTTTAAATGCCAAGCTAGTCGGGAAGTTAGTTAAAAATCGATAGTAAGATTTGTACTGGACAAACAAACAAACAACCAAGAAAGCGAGTTAATAAAAACATGGTAAAATACATGTCTTTTTAACAATAACATTTTCTTGTATTAGTATATAGTGTGTTAGTATGTGCTTTTCTTTATTTTCTCATATATAAAAAAAATAGTTTGAATCAAAATACAAGGGCCGAACGGGTCCTATTTTTTTATGTTTGTTTTATTATTTTATACCACTCTTCTTTTTATACATTCTTTTGTCAAGATTTTAAAGCTAAAACAATATCTAAAATTATACTGATTGGTTAATGTGGTGGCAAAATAACAAAACACACGAAAAATTTAGGACTGCTGCGGCCTCTGTAAATAGAATATTCGTTTTATTGGTATATTTTTTGTTGGTTTAAATTAATTTTCTTTATTGCGCAAGCAGCACGGAAACGTTTTCTGAACTTTTAAAAATAGTTCTACTAACACGTTCTATGAATGTTCAGCTTGAACGTTTCATAGACGTCTATTTGTCCATCTTGAAGACGTGCGGTACAAAACACGTTCTGCACACGTGTAAACATCACCATTGTTTATACAGACACGTTCTGAGAACGTTCTTCATATATGTTTTTGCAACGTCCTAAACGTTGTTTGAACGTTTTAAAATCGTTCTTTGAACGTTTTAAAACATTCTTTGAATCATCAAAAATAAATTCCAAAAACTGGCGTACAGACAATAGCAAGAAATTAAAACTTCTTCACACACCATAAATTTTAAATCAGCACAAGCGGTTTCGAAAGGACGTAGCCTTTCTTCATCAGGTGCAAATACGTGCAACTGCCTTGGAGGCAAATGCAAGCATTCTTGCATTTGCCTCCAAGGCAGCTGCACGTATTTGCACCTGATGAAGAAAGGCTACGTCCTTTCGAAACCGGTTGTGCTGATTTAAAATTTATGGTGTGTGAAGAAGTTTTAATTTCTTGCTATTCTTTGAATCGTTCTTCGAACGTTCTTTGTTCGTTTTAAGGTGACATACGACCCTTAGAGCATCGATTTAATTATAGTCTTTTTATAAGTAAATCATTGTTAACTAAGCTTCATTGAACATGTCTAATTATTACCTATAAGTTTATTATGTATTTTGGAATATAATTTAAATTCTGTGGTGAATTATTTAATAATTTATGTATTAATAATAAATGTGTTTTTTTCACCTTGCGCGCAGGATATCTCTGAAACGATTTAATATTTTTTCTTGAAATTTTCCCAGATTATGTAAAATATCAGATCCTTCAAACTGAACCTAAATTTGTACCCCCCCCCCTTATTTTTTATAGAGGTGATACTTCAGATTTTATTAAAAAAATTAATTGTCTTTGAAATTTTTTTTAACCTAAACTGGAACAAATTTAGGTTCAGTTTGTAGGATCTGATATGTTACGTAATCTGTGAAAATTTCAAGAAAAAATATTGAATAGTTTCAGAGATATCCTGCGTGCAAGGAGAAAAAAAAACACATTTATTATTACCACATAAATTATTAAATAATTCACCACAGAATTTAAATCATATTCCAAAGTACATAATAATCTTATAGGCCCCGTGGCAGAAACACGGCGACAAGGCGACATTGTCGCAGAAACAGAAATGTTCTTGCAGAAAGATTTTACTTAAGTCAAATAAACTTTGCCATTGTTTTTTTTTTTTTTTTTTTTTTTTTTTTTTTTAATAGAGAGAGAGAGAGAGAGAGAGAAAGAAACTCAAAGAATGGCTTATAAACTGTTCTGCAGAACAAATTTTCATTTCTGCAGTTACGATCGCCTCAATCCTGAATAAGGAGAGGAGATAAAGCGGATGTAACTCACTTAAGTTAGCTTTGATACAGCATGCATTAGCGATTCGTGATGCGGTGATATAAGTCGGTGTATCGATACTTTTCACTGGTAACCTCTTCACATCGGAACTTCATTTTCGTGTCTCCAAACTTTGTTTTGTCCCTCGCCTGCCGCTGGTGTCGTGTGTATTTATTGTATTCCAAAAAGATGTCTTTTCGAAAGCATGTGGCTTTGCGACCATTTTCCGAATTTCATATTTCATACATTTTCATATATATTTTTTTTTTTTTTTTTTTTTTTTTTTTTAAGTGTGCGATTGCTGCTTTACCGATTTTCATACATTTTCTGATTTACGCACGACAAATTGGTTGTATCTAGTGATTTTTTTTTCTTTAATGTATGCGAAGCGTACACACGTGCGTGGTAGTAAATACACGTACATTTTTTAAAGCTACATTAATTTTAATGTTTGGTTCAAACTATGAAATACATTTCAAAAATATACAGCAATAAGACTATGGGGAAATTTGTAACGTCTATAGCTATACGCAAAATAAAAAATGAAGCTTCAAACCTTGCTTCAAAAAATAGAAAATTAAGAAATTAATCTTAAAAATACTTTATTGATTTTTAGCATTTTGTATGTAGTAAAAGATCTTCGCAATAAATATTAATGGGTATCTTAAATTGTAAAATTGGTAACTTTTCTAATTTTTTTCTTTACTAATCATTAATTATTTTAATTGTGATTAAAATTCTTAGCTTTAAATTTTGTTGTTTAAGCATATGAAGTCATTAAAAAAATATTAATTTATTTTACAAAAATACTCTTATCATTAGTTTCTTCAGCTTCTTCATTTCATTTTTTAAACATTTGAATTTTTTTAAAAATGTTTATTTTTTTAAATTGAAATATTGCAAATTAAATAGTTATTTTGGATAAAAATAAAACCAAAGGTTTTGTTGATTTTTTTTTTTTTTTTTTTTTTTTTGTAAGGAAAAGGAATTTTATCTAATAGTAGTTGTTTTGAATAAATACTAATTAAACAGCAAATGCTTTTATTTATTTATTTTTATTTACTTATTCGCATAGATATCAATATCAAATATTACTTTTAATTATTTCATTCATTCATCTGTAATCATTATTTTCTATTATAGATTTTATCCATGAAATCTGTTACATTTCAGATTTCAACATTTTCTTAAAAATTAAATATTTCACTTGCCTGAATCTTTATGAAAATATTTCGACTATGCTTTGTCTATAATTGTGTTACTTTGATCTTGTATTCTGCTTTACTTTATGTATTTAAATGATGGTATAATTATACATTCTGAATTCTTTAATGTCAAATCACATTTTTTAGATTTCAAATACACATTTTTATGCTATTTGTATATAATACAAAAAATGAATCTTGTGTATTAGTATGTTATCGTGCATCTTTCTAATAATCTAAAAAACTATAAATGTTATAAATTATTTATATTTCATTATGATACTCAGTATTCTAATTTAATTTTCTGAGTTCTGTATTATATTTTATGTTGTTTGGTTTGCACCTTATGAAATAAGTGCATTTGTGTATTTAAATATATATATTTAATATATAAAAAAAAAGTAATTACATTTTAAAAGTATTTGTAACATTTGTTTAATTTAGACATTCCATGATTTAAATGTCTTTAAAAAATTTGCAGATTATTTTTGATGTGTTACTTCATTTTAAGTTTTGAATTCATTGAATATTTTATAAACAATATCGTATATTAATGTGAACAAAAAATTTGAAGCAATTAAGATCAATAGGTTTATTTTCACCTTTCTTAAGAAAAAAAAAAAAGAGTATTTTCTTGCAATAGTGCAGCTATATGCATTTGTGCCTAGTTAAAAATTAAATACACTGGTTATACTGAATATTATTTACTATTTAAAAATAATTTATTTTGAATTCGTAAATGTTAACTTCTCAAACTATTCCTGCAGAAAGATTTTGGTGTTGATGAAGCTTGTCCCAGAAAGCATAATAAATTTCTGCCACAGGGCTTATAGGTAACAATTAGACATGCTCAATGAAGCTTAGTTAACAATGATTTACTTAAAAAAAGACTATAATTAAATCGATGTTTTTTGAAGTTCTAAGGGTCGTATGTTCCCTTAAAATTGTGTGGCGTGTGTACTTTATTTATTTGTGTATTTTTTTTTTTTCCTTTTCTTTACTTTCTTTCTTTTTTCTTCTTTTTTTTGTGTGTGTGTTTGTTTGTTTTTGTAAATTACTGTCATAGTATTATACAATTTTACATAAATGTATTGAAATATAATATTATTACATACAAAGCAATTTCTCGAAATCTATTTAAATTGACAATAACAATAAAATTTTTAATTTCAATTTTTTTTAAATACTTTAAATGTTCCTCTTAACAAAGTTTTATTTTATTTTTTCATCGATTGTGCATTATTAACGTTTAGTTACAGAATTTAGACATTTCTGACTATTAATTATGCATTCATAGACAAAATTTAAAAAATATTTTTCTTTGAATGCTGAAATTTATTCCCAAGTTTTAGCATTTAAATATAAAAATGTTTTTAAAACATTAACTTATGAATAAATTTACATATTAATACCTAAACATGTGTAGATTCTATTTCGAAATTATTATAATGCACAACAGATGGAAAACTAAAACAAACATTTGTCAAGAGGTACATCTAAAATATTTCCAAAAGACTAAAAAAAAAATTTTTTTTTAAGTTTGTTATTGTAAATTTAAATAGATTTCGAGAAATTTTAATATACTTAACAATGTTATATTTTAATATACTTAACAATATTTTTTCTGGATTCATTGATAAGTTAATATTTTAAAAATATTTTTATGCTTAAATGCTAAAAACTAAATTTCAGCACTCAAACACAAAAATATTTTAAGAAGTAATCTTATCACTCTACTGCAAAGTAATACTCAAATATATGTATCGTTAAACAATAATAATATAAAATCAACGGAAAAAAAAAAAAAAAAAAAAAAAACTAAAATGGAATATTTTAAAATTTTGAAAAAAAAAAAATAATATTTTCAATTTAATTTTGCTTTAAATTTAAACAGTTTTGGAGAATTTTTTACATACTTCATAGAATTGTTAAATTTTGATATGTATATATATATATATATATGTAATGAAAGACTTATCTGTTTTCTGTAGCTGTCTGTTTTCAACGTGTCGGGTGATGTGACGTTAAACACTCATTGCCAATTGCCATATGCCACTGACTTTGCACTTTGGCTAGCAACATAGGCTGGCAACCTAGAGGAAGTTCGGCGACAGCGGTTTGGTGTTTGGCGAGATTTAACAAAACACACTATTATTATTTTAATTTTATTATTAAAAAGGAATTAATTTATTTTTAGTCTATGTATTTTTTTTTTTAATAAAATTTTTAAAATTGATCGTAGCTAAAATACTAAATGCCTGTTTCATTAGTTTGCTTAAATGAATTACGCGCACTGTTATTTTTATTAAAGAAAACTATCAATGAAAATCAATAAAAATTGCATAGAAAACTATAATCATGAAGAAAGAAACACAATAAAATTGTTAGCTTTTTTATTTGTTCCAAGCTGAATATTTTAAATTCATATGGAATATTTAGAAATTTATATTTATTCTTGTTGTGTTTTGTTCTTATTACTTTAACCCATTATTTATGATTGTCCCTATTTTGGAACGTTTTTTTTTTTTTTTTAGTTTTAGGCAATATGATAATGGAAATATAGTTTTAGATAATGCATTCTGCCACAGTCCCAAAAATAGGACGATCTGCGGTAGTACGCTTAATTTTTACTAAAACTTATAAAATTCACTAATTAAGAAAAAATTACAAAATTAGTTTGGAAAATAATGGGTTAATAGAAGAAACTGTTTAAACGGTATGAAACATAACTATTGTATTATATAATTTGAAAAAAAAAGTAATAATTTTATTCAATTATTGCAGCAATCACACGTTTTACTAATTTATTAATTAATAAAAAGAGAAAAGTTTTGCAGTTCGTAAATAAGAAAACTCTTTCTAAGTACACTTTATCCATTATATCGTTCTATCTGAAGTGAAATTTACCTCAATGATGACGCCTTAAACTGTATAGTGTTTTTAATTACGGAGGAAGGAATCTCATAAAAGCTTGCTTTATATCTTTATTATTATTATTACGAAAGGGAAAACATGAAGTGGATCATTATTTTTTTTATAAGTTTGTATATCGTTTAAAGTTTCATTACGTTCTACATACAATACCAAAGAAAAAAGAAAGGGCGAAAAAACCTTTACAACACTGAAAATTTACATACATTATGAGATATAAGTCGAAATTGTGCATCTGAAAACGATTGTAAAGCCCTATACACTTATTAATTTTGCTAATCATATTCTACAGGAAACACTGCATTTTACAACAGAATAATGTATGCTAATTTTGTTATTTTGTGCAGATTATACAACTTTTAAAATATGCTTTAAGGAAAGACGTCCCATAGACCCTAATGTGTCGGAATTGTTTTCTGAGTTTCTATGCATAAAATAGTACTATTTTTATTATTCTCAATAATGATAGAGCCAAAGTAAACCTGAACAACATATCAAAAATATAATATTTTAAAATTATTTACTGAATACAAGAGCAGAAATACAGATAGACAAGCAAACCAAAATCACAAACGCTTTTTGATTTTGTTAGAATGTTGAAAAGTATAAAAAAACTAACTATGAACTCAGAAATTCTCCCATATATCCCCCAATGCACCTTAATATTTTTTTGTCGCAAAGTGCATCTTATGCTAATCATGCCACATTTTATACAAAACATGTATTTAGGCACATGAATCACATGAATTATGTAATATAAGTGAACGTATGTATGTAATATATGTTTTCTTATGTTTTACGCTGTATAAAAATATAATAAAATATGTTTTACTGAAATATCTCTGGTAGACCATATGTAGTGTACAAAAAAAATGACCGCAAAACGATAAACCAAATTAAATCAAACACCTATTTATTTAGATCTTATTAAATTGAGCAGGTTCCAAATAATGATAATAACGTACGTTAAGTATATCTCTGAATAATTTACGGAAATATTAGTTTAAAATTCTCCAGTAATTAAAATAGAATGGCTTTTGATGTCATTTTTATTGTTATTTGTTTTTAAGATAGCTCCACCAGCATCTGGAAAGTTCTACTCTCGAAGTTGGTAGACTGGAGGTACAGAGCAAAGTTATCAACTTGCAGGGATTTTTGTTATTTAATAATTACCACTAATTTTAAAGAATGATGTTTGACATATATGATAATTCATTAAACAAACATACAATTAGGCAAACATTGCAATTAAAAGTTAGTGACGGATATTGAATATAAAAGTCTCTACAAGTTAGAAACACTGGTGCCGGATTCTTACGCAGTTTACGCTCGTCAGTCTAACCGTTCAGATTTTTCTTTAGTTTTGTCCGAACTTTGCATGAATACGATCTAGAATCCCTAGGTCTAGCTTTATTCCATACACCAACATCTTAGAGATGATAAAAGTGCTCTCTTAAGAATTTTTAAAGAAACTTTTATAGCTCCGTGTATATTATAAACAAACTCAAGTTAAGAGTTAAATTGTAAACACGTGTCATATTTGTAATAAAATTAAAAACACGTTAAAAATACATTTATTAAAAAGTTTAAAGACTTCCAAAGCTTTTCGCCTTAGATAAAACAAGGCATCATCAGGGTTGGTTGGGTTTTACGTCGCACTAGTGCTGCGCAGATGGGCAATTGGCGACGATCTGGGACTCACCCCTAGAGGTGGTCCGGAGACATGCCATCGCAATTTTGATCCTCCACGGAAGGGATGGCTCTCCCGGTTCGGTGACCCCCAGAGGTATAATTTTTGATGGGAACATGGAGGACATTGCGTCCACGACAGATTTTACGTGCACCAGCCACCATTAGTGTACACGACGGTCTTTGGCCGGCTCGAGTACCGAACCCGCAATCTTCCAATTACGAGGCCGGCGCTCTACCGACTGGGCTACTGCGGCCCCGGCATCATCAGAAAATTGATGAAAAAATTCCCTGATGATGCCTTGTTTTATTTAAGGCGAAAAGCTTTAGAAATATTTTAACTTTTTAATAAATGCATTTTTAACGTGTTTTTAAAGTGTTTTTAATTTTATTCCATGCATATTACCATTTGGATACAAACAAATACAGATAATTTCAAGAAGACTCAAAATTATATGCTGTAGTTACAACTAATTCCCAGCATTACTTTTTCAGTGGGATCTCAAACATTCTGCTATTTCCTTAATTTGATACTAATTGCTTTTTTTTCCTTCGGAATAAAAAATTCGATGGAATGTATAAAGTATAACATGTTCATTACATGCTTGAAGTTTCCAGTTAATTCGTCAAGCATTTTTCTATATACTTAACAAAACGTCTGAAAACGATAGTGTCCGGTCATTTACGGCAAAGTAGTGTAAATTCAATGACTTAATGATATTAATAATGAAGTTATAAACTATACTAATCATAAAAAATGTTAAGTTTTAGAGTTAAATTACAGTGTCAGTTTGATAATGAACGAATACTGAGGATATATTTAAACGAATTTAAATTTTCAATGCATAATTACTGAAAAGTAGCATTGTACACTGTATTTTGTCGTTGTAGTACTTGAATCATTTTAAATACGTGAATAATAACGCTAAATATCATTGCTTATAGTATATATTTCTTTATTCCTTTGCCGACTCTAAAGCTCTAAAGCGCTCTAAACAGTGCTGCAAAATTTAGAGACTCGCTTGTTCAACTATCACCAATACATTTGAGGAGTGACATTTGATATACATAATGGACGAATAACGTTTGAAGTGATTGAGCAACCATTACAGTTAAAATTTAGTGTTGGATATGGAATAAAAAAGTCCCTGAATTTGGAGACACTAACCAGGGAAGTAAAATTAAATTGGACCGGCAAATGTTTAATCAAATGTCACATTTTATTTAAAAAAAATACGCTCGGCGTGATTCAGATGTTTCAGCAATATTGAAATTGTGTGAGAAATGTTTCTGAAAGTGGTCAACATTCTAGGAAAATGCTATTCAAATATTCACTATACACTGAATAGATATACTAATAACACTCATACTTGCACAAGTATGTAGAAAGATTAATGTTGTAAAAATAGAAAATTTTACAATTTTTAATTTCGAAAAAAATTCTAGTTTTCAAAACTATTGTACAGATTTTATGTTGGCTCTTTCACTGCAATTATTTGAACACAATAATGTATTTTTGGAAGTATCAGCATTTCTTTGAAAGTACCATAAATTTCGGCGTATAACCCGCAGGCGAGATATGTCATTCCTGCGCCAGTAATTTTATTTAACAGAAAAATTTGTATATTTTTTTTTAAGAAACAGTTCTTAATATAATTTAATTTGTGATTTAAAATTTCCGGTGCAAAATGACTTATATGAGCTGCGGATTATCCGATAACAATTACGGTATTTTGATAATAATATCCTTGCAATATTGACAAATGCAGCAATATTTTACCTATATATACATAAATTGTAAACTACATTGGGAAAACATTTCCAAAGTTTCAACAAATAATGTTACCGTATTATTGTAGGAAGCAGGAATGTGCCTATATAAGTTTAATATAGCATTTACACAATTCCAGGGGTCGCAGTCACGGCCTTTTTTTCAGGACACTTTCTGGAATGAAAAATATCTGCCTGTTTTTCCACCACTATTTTATTATAGAAATATTTGTTGTATTTTTATAGTAATATGTCGTGATTAAATAGGATAGAAATAAATGTATAAAAATAGTGGTAACAAAAACAGTGTAGGTTTCTCATTCTTAAAAATGTCCTGAAAAAAAAAAAAAAAAAAAAAAAAAAAGCGGGGTCTACGACCCTTGTTATAGTCTTTTGCATCCAGGGAAAAAAATAAGTAAATAAATTCTAGATATTTTTTAGTATTCTTCTTTTAAAAAATAGTATTCTACTTATTAGAAAAAAAATTTAAAATAAAATTCCATCTAAAACAATATTTTACAATGTGAAAGTAACATGCTCTACGTTCTACATTACTTTTTAAAAAATGTATAATTGAGAGTCATAACTGATTTCAAAGGAAAAAAAAAAGTACTTTGGTAAGTCATTGATGTCTTATGAAAAGAGATTAAGCCGTAAATATTTTTCTCTCCAATTCTAATTTTCTTTTCGTTAGTTCTAAATCATTTTTTAAGTCGAGTTAACGCTCACACATCGTACGCTTTAAAATGGTATTTCGTTACAAAGAAAAAATAATTGGTTTCTTGAAAGTGAATTATTGGGTCATTTGTTATAAACTCCGTCAAAATGGACCGCGCTTACATCATACATTTCATTGGATCGGTGTCTGAATGACAATAGAAAAACTGTATGAACTTTCATAGCGTTAATTGAGACAAATGAAGCAGTGAACGTTGCATCACTAGATTCCTTGAACTAAGAGCCTTCACTTAAATTGCTTTACAATAAATCTTATAGGAAAAAATAATAATAGGTTCAGTTTTTATTATTTTTAATTAATGATTCAGCACTTACATTTTCTTTCATTATAACTTTGTATAATATTGTAACTTATCGGAATAAAATAGACTGTGAACAAAAAAACAGAGTACCACAATAAGCATCAATAATGAACAATAGTTATCAACTGAGAACCAAAATTTACCACAAAATTAATTGCATATACAGTCGGTAACAAAAGTCTCCGAACACTAGCAAAAATTCCTATATAAAAAAAGTACACTTAATACAGTTTTGTTAAATAAATCCTTGTCGAATCCTGTTCTTAGTCAGTGTAAGAATTAGATTCGACAAGGATTTATTTAACAAAACTGTATTAAGTGCATTTTTTTACATAGGAATTTTTGCTAGTGTTCGGACACTTTTGTTACCGACTGTGCGCATCAAAAAAGCATGGTCCAAAATCTGAAAATTGTCCTGGGTTAAATTATTTTAAAGTAAATATTCAAAAATTGCTTTTTGTATGTGCTTTTAGAGTTAAGGGATGTGCTTTTAGAATTACTTTACCCAGCGGTCTAACACCATATTATTTTATGGGAAAATTTCTTTTACACATTACTCGTTACCTAATATATGTTTTCCCCTTTCTTTACATATTTAGAAAATTCACGGCTGTTGAATTGATTCTCGTTTTTCCCTAATTAATTTTTAAGAGTTTTATATTTCGTTTTAAAGCTCTCAAATGCATAATAATAATGATAATAATAATAATAGTAGTAATAATAACTAACTTCATATTTAGCACTTTATAACTTCAAAATAAAATCTTAAATTTTAAAAATCAGTTTTCGGAAAATGAGAATAAGTTAAACGATTGTGAATTTTCTAAATGGAAAAACGGGAAAGAAAAAAAGGTAAATAAAAATACATTAGGTAATGAGTAATTTGTAAAACCAATTTTCCCATAGAATAACATTATGCTGACGGCCACGTTAGGTGAAGCATCTCCATAACGAAGCGTTTTACAGTCGGTAACAAAAGTATCTGAACACTAGCAAAAATTCCTATGTAAAAAATGTAGAGTTAATACTGTTTTGTTAAATAAATCCTTGTCGAATCATATTCTTAGACTGACTAAGAACATGATTCGACAAGGATTTATTTAACAAAACAGTATTAACTCTACTTTTTTTTACATAGGAATTTTTGCTAGTGTTCGGATACTTTTGTTACCGACTGTACTTCTAACTATAATTTAAAACTCTACATTATTTCAAAATTAATGCATTTATTATTTGTTAAAATTAAGCATTTAAGATATGGTATTTTTTTGCTCTATATTTGTACAAGTAACACACCGGAAATAAAATTTATAATGGAGGTAATTACTTAGTATTTTAATAGAAAATGTTAATTATTTGTTTCCTTTAGATATAGTTTTTATTTCACAACTGATAGTAATTTTGTTTAAGAAATGTTAAACACATAATTCCATTTTTAACAAAACTGTTACATGAAACACTTCCTAGAACTGTGCATCTGTTCTGCCACAAGCGACTTTTTATATATTTTTATACCAGTACTTCCATAACATAAAATTTATAATAAATTTTTTCAGGCAAACTGCTGATTTAACTACGAAAGTACATTATAAGTTTTATTTTTTGGAAAAAGTTGTACGAAAAGAATAAAAATAAAAAGGCGCCTGTTTCAGCTCTGTGTATTGTTTCGTGAGCCTTACCGATCCATTGTGTAAGTTATGGTACTTTTGTTCATGGTAAATACTCATCCACGTTTATATCACATAACACTACTTTATCGAATGCAAAAAATATGATTTACTAAATTACGGTGATTTGAGACAAGTCTAACAGTTAAGAGTATTAGTCATATATTAACAGATTTTTTATTTTATTCATTTTTTTTTTAACTCGTTTGTCTTTCTTGTCATCATCAAAAATGACACTAGCAACAAAATATATATATATATATATATATATGTACTTATCTCAAAATCAGTCGCAGGTTTATTGAATAAAAGTCTGTACAAATATCTATAATTTTCAGCACTAGCTTGCAAATTATAAAATGTCAGCGGTAGGCTGGCCTTGAATTTAATTAAACATTAATTTTTCATTTAAACCATCTAATTTTCAACCTAATTTAACAGTTTTTAAACTGTTAACCCCTTAACGCGCGGTGTCCTGGCTGTGAGGACGCTAAATTTAAGATCCAGCTGCAAAAATGCATCCCGGAAATTTTTTAGCAAAAATTTGCGTTTATAACATATGAGAAAAAGCATACTTGCCAACATCCTAATTAATATTCCGTAGTCCTGTTAGACCCGCCCTTTTTCTCACACCAATAAATTTTTAGAGTAATATTCTCCAAATGCAATCACGATTGAATAAGAGGAAATATACTCTAAAAAGATTCCGGTGTGAAAAAGAAGGCGGAGCTAACAATACTACGGAATATTAATTAGTATGTTGGTAAGTATGGAAAAGGCCGTTCTTTTTTAACCTTAAAATTTAAAATTTCTTTTAGTTTAATTTAGTTCATGAATTCCGGTGGCAGTATAATTTAAATGATCCGAATTGTCTTACGCCGCAAAGGGTTAACTCATAATCACACTATTTAGACAATTTTTAATTTTTATCAAAATTTGTTAAAATTTTGCAATAAAAAAAGTCTTCTTATATTCTAATTAAAAAAAATATGTACTAAATAAATAGATTAAAAAAAAAAAATACTTAACATGAACTGGAAGTTGAAAGATTGACAGCTCGCAGGTTTCAAAATAGTACAGGAAAAAATCGCATTTTAAATAATTCTAAAAAATATCTATAATACATATAATTTTTAAACAAGATTAGATATTTTTTTGGCTGTGAGCAATCATGGATGTTAATAGCCAATTTTTATTTTTGACAAAATCGGTTTAATTTTTGCGATTTTAAGAAAAAACAATAGTATCCTTCAATACAAAACTTATAATCTAATATGAATTAAGAGATAAAATATCAGCACACAGATTTTATCTAACATCATTTAAAATTGAAACATTGCCAGCTAGCAATTTTTAATAAATCGCATTTTAAATAATTCTAAAAATATCTATAATACAAATAATTTTTAAACAAGTTTAGAGATTTTTTGACTGTGAGCAATCATGGTTGTTAATAGCCAATTTTTATTTTTGACAAAATCTGTTTAATTTTCGCAATTTTAAGGAAAAATATTAGTTCCCTTCAATACAGAACTTATAATCTAATATGAATTAAGAGTTAAAATATCAGCACGAAGATTTTATCTAACATCATTTGAAAATTGAAACATTGCCAGCTAGCAAATTTTAAAACGCTAATGTCAAGAGTCTTGAAAATGCACATTTTAAATAATTGTAAAAAAAAAAAATTAAATAAGTGTAATCGTTTGGTAGCCACAGTGCCACAGACGGCCAAAGACTTTAAGCCAAACTTATAACACCCTTATATTTTGTAGGGGTTAATGAGGTTATTACTTTCTTTATATGATGGAATTCTTTGTAATGGACTGTGTTGAGTCATGCTTAGCTTATTATATAAGACTCAAATCGACCAAATAATTGAGATTGAACCTTTATGCGAAAATTCCCAGAAGAATTTCACAGCTATCATGTTTAGGTGGGTGCTGATGATGGATCCGCGAACTTCAGGTTTGAACTCTCTTAGTGTATGCAAATCACTTGCAAGGTTAAAAGATTTTTTTTTTTCTTTTGTAAGTTATTAGCAAATGTTACAATAATATCTAAATTCAATTACTCTGTCTCATGAGGTTTTTTCTTTATCTTTTAGCGTCACTGAATCGAGACAGATTTGATAGTTAAGTTTATTCAGCGTTAAGTATTTTGAAAATATAAATTCTTCATTTGTATTTAAAGCAGTTGACTCTCTTTATTTTATATTTTTATCTTTCAAAATATTACTAAATTCTAATTTATACTTATTCCTTTTTAAAGCTGCATTTAAATTAATATTTTATTTAATTCATTAAAAGGAGAGGGGACATTATGAATCCTTTTTGTAAATTACAGTAGTAAGAATTACGAAACTTTTTATATATATTCATTGACACCAATAATAAATATACGTGTCGTAGTACTCTTTTTTTTTTTTTTTTTTTTTTTTTTTTTTTTTTTTTTTAAAGAACAATTTCAGGGATGAGAAATTTCTGCACACTTTCCAACCACTTTCTTTTTAGAGAAATCTTTATTGAATTTTTAAAGTAATATTTCTTGATTAAACAGGATAGAAATTATTGTATAAAAATAGTGGTAGAGGAATTGCATAATTTTAATTTTTATAAAAGTGTCTTGAAAATAAAAGCGGAGACTACGAATCCTGTAAATACAATTCAGGTGTCGTATTCTCCGCCCATTTTTCAGAACACCCTCAGAGATAAGAAAATTCACTTTTTTTTTTTTTTTTTTTTTTTTTTTTTTTTTCTTTGTTTGCCGCCACTAATTTCATACAGAAATACTTCTGGATCTATTTGTAGTAATGTACCATGATTATACAGGGTAGAGATTATTTTATAAAAATAGTGGTAGCTATAAATTTGAAAAATTCTCATTATTGACAGTGTCCTGAAAAAAGGGCTGAGAGTATGACCCCTGAATACAATTTTTATAAATGAAATTAAAAATTAAAAAATGCTAATAAAAGGCTAATAAAAGCTAATAAAAGCTAATAAAAGTAAAATTTTTTAAATGCTTCCTGCTAATTAATTTTTGCTTTTCACCTCGATTTCCCATTATTACAGTTTAGTAATATAATTCAAACATATTCAAGTAGAACTTTGTGGATTCATTGATAACTTAATTTAAATATATATATATATATCAGGGTTCCCACTCGTCACTTTTATGGGCAACGGAATTTTTGGACAGTTTTTTTTTTTTTTTTTTTTTTTTTTTAAGATTTTTTTACGATTGACCGTAATTAATCGTGAATATATATAATACTATTAAAAATTCCCGGTGCCCGAAAAAGTGACGTGTGGTAACCTTGATGCACAAATATATATATATATAACGAATTATTAAACGTAGTAAAAACCAAGCAACAGATACAAGATCACTGAAACCACATAGACCAATAAGAATGAATATTTTTGAAGTAGGAGAAGCTCAGAAAAGTGAAAAAAATTCATCAGGAGAGATCTTTTTCACCCTTGAGCACCAATGTACGATTTCGTTCACTAGTGGCTGTTATAGCAAATCACTAGCGGATTCCCTGTCGTATATGAAAATAATTGAAGAGAAATTTAAAGTGGAATAAACTATTAAGTTCAAAATAGCAGAGAACCTAACATAAGACAACCATAATAAACAAACAGTATTCACGGGATGATATATTTGGAGTCACGTGGATTAAAACAAGCAAAATAATTCAGGGATTTAGTTGTTCATAGAGTAAAACAAGCAAAATTCAAGGTTTAGTAGTTCATAGCTGACAAAGATTAATGAAACTATACAGCAACATGGATATTTATTGATTGATTATCAAGTGTGTAAGTGTATGATTACTAATTTTAAGAATAGTTGACAACTTAACAATGAAGAAATTGAACATTTAAAGGAAAAAGAAAGAATGCATATTAATACAAGGTAAATGCAACAGGTCTTCTGCTTTTTTTTTTTTTTTTTTTTTAATATACATAATTTCACATTCCCATCCAACCATCCATTATATATATATATATATATATATATATATATATATAAGTTTGAATGCTGAAATTTAATGCAAATTTTCGGTGTTAAATATAAAAGTATTAAAAATAAATAAATAAATTTATTATTGAATATACAAAGTAATACAAAAATATGCTTTATTGCTAAATTATAATAATGTAAAATTGAGAATAGTTTAAAAAAAATTAAATTATTAAATTTCAATTTGTTATATTAAATTTACATAAGTTTCGAGAAATTTTAGTACACCTAATATTTTTATATTTTAACCCCTTAACGCGCGCTGTCCTCGCTGCGAGGACGCAAAATTTAAAATCCAGCTGCAAAAATTCATCCCGGAAATTTTTTACCAAAAATTCAAGTTTATAACATATCAGAAAAGGCCGGTTTTTTAAACCTTAAAATTTAAAATTTCTTTTAGTTTAATTTAGTTCATGAATTCCGGTGGCAGTATAATTTAAATGTTTCAAATTGTCTTGCGCCGCAAAGGGTTAAAGCATGTGTATGCAAATTTTTATAATTCTAAGACAATAATAAACGAAAAAGATTTAGAATGTCAAGCATCCCTTTAAGGGTTATTCAAACGTCTTACATAATTTTTTGGAATTCGAACTAAAAAACAGCTACTGTATTAGAAGATACGAGAAAATGTGGGGCTGAAAAAGTAAACAATTAAAACAGGACCACGTCCTATGCAAAAACTACTATCTAGATTACAACCATCTTTTGGATAAATATTCTCATAAATATGAGGTTATGATTTCTCAAAAAGAAAAAAAAAAAAAAAAAAAAAAAAAGGGAAGGGATTGGGGGGGAGAGAGAAAAAGAAAACAGACAGAGGAAAAACCGCTGCTGAAGTACTACTAATTTGAACAAATCTAAACGCGTTTGGTATTTTCTGCCTATGAAATATGTTATATGGATAAAATTTTGAAGCACTGTGCAAGATTCTCCATATTTTTGAATAAAAAATGTTCAAATTCCGAGACATTGCATACACTACTGCTGCCATGAATTCCTGTTTCTTCTTCGACAAATACAATCGCAATTTCTTTTGCGCGGTGCATTCCAGATAGCTTGCAATCTCGATCTATGCTTTACTGCATTGCACATGTTTCAGTGTTTTTCAAAAGTACAATTAATTTGCTAAAGTCTTATAAAATTAACACTCTGTTAACCGGTCACAGATAACTCATTTTCTTAAAAAGACTAGTTCTTCCTTTTAGAGATTCTCTAAAACAATACATATTTTGTGAAAGGAATTTCGCCCATTTGTGTTTAATTCATTGAGTATTATCGGTACATATATTATTTTGGGGCAACTACCTCAATGACTGCTGAGGATAAAATTTACTGTAATCTTCGGTGTATAATCCGCAGGTCAGATAAGTCATTTTTACACAAGAAATTTTAAATGACAAATTAAGCTATATTTCTATGAGCCGTTTCTTCGAAAAAATATAGATTTTTCTGTTAAATAAAATTTCAGGTGCAGGAATAACATATCTTACCTGTGTATTCACCGGAAATTACATTAAGTGATTTAAACACGAATGCGAAAAATCATTTTTGTTACACAATGTAACATTTTAAAGAAACACCAAAGGGTAGGGCTTGCAAATTAAAATGGGAAAATATGCGTTCATCATTTTTCGTATACGAGGTGCCTAAATAACAAATGTCTCATATAAGACACCCAGTAAATAAATATTTAAATGGTAACTACAGTTCTGTAGAAGATTTTGATTTAAGTAAATTTTGATTTTTAGTTTACATGTTTAGAAATTTTCAAGATATTTGCACTGCAACATTTTACAGTGAACGTAATGCTTTAGTAAAAGTGTATCGGTTTACACTGTTTTTTATCTGCTTTCTGAAAAAACTAAATAACTGCATAAAATATTCATGTGCATGATTATCAAACTAGTTTTTGAACTATAAATGACTTAATCATTTGAGCCAAAATTCATAAATCATCACATTTATTGTTAATGTTACATGTACCCTCTTTGTTACAAGAAGATTGTCCTAAATAGCTCGCTATTTATCTTTAAAATTTTTATCATTTATAAGATTTCATTTACTATGATTAATTATTTAATCAAAGAAAATTTTTATTTTAAAATCTTTTTTCTTCAAACGTTTCTCACAGGGATTTTTTAAAAAGTTAAATTAGCTCCAGATTATACCTTATATAAACATTCTTTTAAAGTACGGGGTTAGCCTAAATGATTCATCATGTTTCAAAGCCCTGTTTGTTTACAAATATGCGACGTGCAAAGACCGGTGATACATAAAAAGATAGAGACCAAGTTTTTGCACACATCCAAACGGTAATCCATTTCCGTCCATATGTTCACCAGACATTCCGCCAATGTTCGTTACAGAAGAAAGGCATGCAATCCTTCAGTTCTTGCTGCGTTGTTGGTATTGGGGGTATATAAACTTTGTCTTTATCATAACCCTACAGAAAGGAATCACATGGCGTGAGATCTGGCGATCTAGGAGACCATGGCAAGAGAGAAATTGCCACCTCTTTAAAGTGCTGTCACAAACCCGCTATCTAGCCTGAACGCGAACCACGAACCTGGCTTTTTAAACTTGTGAGTGCATGTAACTTTTACATGTATCACTCATTTTTGTACGTCGTATACTTGTCAATAAACAGTGCATTGAAACCCGGTGAATCATTTAAGCTAACCCTTTATAAGAAATCTTTAGAGTAGAAATGTTTAAAACCAGAATAGCTACAATGAGCTACATAAATTGATAAGTACAACAATAATAAAAAAAAAGGGAAGAAAAATACAAAAACATTAAACCATGAAAAACATAAAAATATATATATATATATTAACAAAAATTTAAGTGCATAAAAAAAAAAGAGTACATAAGAAGTTTAAACTTTTTGCGAGGAAAATATTTTCTTTAAATCGATAATATATTTCCAAAGTTTGACAAATAATTTGTTAAGTTGTGGCTCAGATACGGTAAAAAATGTCATCGTATGTTATTATGTTGTATAATGTTTCAAAAACAAGTTAATGTGAAATAAGATAAATATATACTTTAACAGTTTCAAAAATGAATTGGTGGCGCAGTTCATCAGTTCACTTTTCCCTTATAACTAAGATATCTTTCTCGCCATCGAATCAGTTTTTAATACTACCACTAGAAACACACGCAATTTGTCTTTCTGCGAGTGACAAAAAGTATAATGTTGTAAGGGTCAGTGCCTCAGATGATCTTCACATTAATATCAGCCATATAAAGTCATTTTTCTCCATTCGTTCATGATTTCAGGTTTCAACAGTTACAAAAGGTAACATACCCGCAACACTAACTGTGTTGCTATTAGCAAGAATGTTCAGGCGTCAGGGAAAAACCGCAAATTGCACGGTTGTTTTTAGGACACATGAATTTATGTTAGTAAAGTGATTCTATAACTTATAAGTGGCAATTGGGGAGTGAAGAACTTCCAATTATGACAAGTAATTATTAATCTATTTTGCTTTAAAAGATTCTTAAAGAAAATAAGCATTGTAATATAAAATAAATAAAGCAAGAAGTAATATTTGTACAAGAAAGCTTGTTAATGATTTCATCGAACATATTTCTGTTTGCTTGAACTGGATAAAATACATTTGATATATACGAAAAATATTTGATATATACGATTCTTGAAAAGTCTCCTCTTAAACCAGTAGAAGACTTCTGAGGACTTTGTTTAATTAATGAATTATATTCAAAGTAAAAATTTCCTATAGTAATCACGAATTTATATTATTTTTTTCCATTTTGCTTTGGATGCAAATCTCACGCATTTTCATTAGAATTTCAAGTAATTAAACTGTTTTTATTTCCTTAAAAGTGTCAAATTATCATTTAGAACACACTGATAAACATGGTGTTTATTGTCAATTGATGGAACAAGCAAATTTCGACATTAATTAAAAAATGATTTCAATCTCGATGATGCGACATATTCATAAAAGTTTATAAACACATAAACTTTTATTTCATTAAAATTTTATAAACATGTTAAGATGGAAAGGATTTTATAAAAGCATCAATTGGTTGTTTTTAAGCATCAAAATGGAGCTTAAAAACAACCTATCAAAATAGACAAATGAAAAATATAAGGTTTAATATAAAAACTCTTCATTTTAGGTTTAAAGAGATTTCATTGATATACTATAAAATACAATTACGTTTTATATACTTGATATAAGTATGTCTATAATTTAATACATAGTATCTTCCTAAATTAAAGAAAGTGCATAAATTCTCAAAACGTAAAACTGCTTAAACGGTTCCATAATTTACGATCGTAAATTGAAGAACATTGTAATAAAATTTTGCGCATGCATGATACTTTAAACGACAATGAAATTATTTAAATTTTTCTCCAATCAAAAGACGAGATAGTCATGAATTAGAACTACCATCAACTGATTCGATAAAATAATCGATTGCTATCAAAATTAATAATAATAATAATTGATAATAATAATAAATATTCAAAGTATTCCAGCAGTTTTTATTTCATAATTAATTTCATATTTTTTTATTCATTCTTTTATTCTGAAGAAAATGGGGGGAAATGTGTAATTTATTGAAATAATCATCAATATTTCTGGAGCAATTACATTAGACAGCTTTTCTCATTGGTTTGGTATATCTTTGGCCACCTTTTTTTTTTTTTTTTTTTTTTAAGAAACATATTTTTCGACCTAAGTCCTTCGAGAAGAATATATATATATATAATTTGGTTAAAAAAAGTGGGGTAAATAGGATTTAAAATGTTTTTCAACATTCAACATTGATTCACATAATTAAAAATGTTGTAGGAACACCTATTTATTTTTTATGGATCGGAATAAATAAAAATAACATCATACGAAACATAAAAAAAAATACTTAATTTTATAAAAAATGTCTTACAAAAGTTCGGATTTATAACAATTAGTTACTACTCAATATTATCCTAACAAGACTAAAATGATATTGAAAATTTTAAAAATAAAAATGGTTGACGCTTTGCCAAATTTTTTCAAATGTATAACACATTTACAAAAATTAATGCTCTAGCTTAATTTACAGGTATAGATATATAAAGATTAAAAAATTAGACATATAAAGATTAAAAGTTTTTCTGCAAAATCTGCGGCACTCAAAATTTAGAAAACCGCACTAAAATGTGAATAATAGTACTATCCGCTAAAACATGCAAAATATTGTAATAATTAGATCCAATTTAAAAAAAAAAAAACTCCTCGTTACGCAAGTACTTAAAAAAAATATCGTAATAATAATAGTAAGTAATAAATGAAAAGTAATTATAATAATGACAAATAATACTTTTTTGCAATATTCTGAGTTTCAAGAATAAAGTTATTAAATTCTCATTGAATTAGGAATATTTTTCTTTATAACTGTATTCTTCTGTACAACATAACAAAAGCTCCATTAATCAAATTTATTTAAATATAATTAAAGAGAAAAAACTACCGATCTTCCATAAAAACTTTATGGAGGGGAGGGTGTTACGAAATTTTGGATGAACTGAGGACTTAATTTCAGTTAGCAAAGTCATACTAAGCAAAAATCATGTAAAGTCACACGTACACATACACACAAAATAAATAGATAAAATAAAATAAAATAATTTTTACTAAATTCTTATCAGCATTTCTTATCCATTAATATTATTTTATACATTTTCTACAATTATAAAGAAATATAAAGAAATTTGAAGAAAATCTTTTTATAAATAGTTATTTTTTAATTCCTTGCTCTTTCAAAGGAGTCCGTGGATTTTCTTCATGATAAAAATAGTACATTACAAAATAAGAATAAAATATTTTAACGAGAAATAGTAAATATTTTATATTAATTAACAGTAATAGGTGAAAATTATTATTTCTTTAATTCCTTTTATTCTACGTTTTGCTATTCATTAAATCAAAATTTTAAATTGTAAAAATAAGCGTTAAATTACAATTGGTAATTTTAATTGATGGTGGTCAACATAGAAACTTATTCACTTGTAGCAAAACGTTCTAACAGTATTTTTTATTAATTCAGTTTAATTCACACATCCAAAAGGAATCAGGATAGTGTTTTATATTAGCCATATCATGTATGAAGTTTTATACCATTATACACAATTGAAGCTGAGATGAGGCCTTCCCATAAATAGGAGAAATCCCAGCATGGCAGCAGCTCTTCATGGAAGGTTTACACCAAAAGTTGATAGGCATCAATTTATGTCAAAGTGTAACTAAATACAAACCTTTATGAAATTTTGTTCCTTAGGTCTGTAGCTAGAGCTGTCAAAAAATTTATGTCGCACACAAAGAGGCTAACAGATTTTTTCTAAAAATGGCCAAATCATGTTCGGGACCTCTAAGAATGTGTCAATCCAGGGAAAACATGGAATCGAAATGTTTTGTGAATCATTTTCTCCTGTTAAATATGGACGAAAGTAATAAATAAACGTTCAACGTTCAAGTTTAACTTTTTTTTTTTTTTTTTTTTTTTTTAATTATTGCAAAGTGAAGTTTATAAATCGAGGTTAAAATTGGCCCAGCCCATTGTTTTTGAAATATTGAAATTGCCTGGGAAATTGTTTTGAAATATTGAAATTACGCACATATCAATTAAAACTCGGTAGCTTAATTTCGAGATGAAATATGAGTAAAAGCTTGCTGTTCTACTTACATTGCCTGTTTACTAAAGCTAAGTATCTTTTTAGAATTCCCTTGTCTCGAATAGAAAGAAGTTTTTATCTTCCAAGATGGATCCCGACGTTATTTTGAAATGCTAGTAAACGTCTTTCCATACATAAAGCTTCTGAAACAAAATTTGATTGAAATATTAACTTTTACTAAATTTTGTAGCTCTATACATCTTGCGTGAAATTTTGAGAAAACGCTCAGAATTTTTATTCAAAATCATGCCATACGTAATTTTTTTGCAATTCAGTTTTTGTCCCTTGAAAATAATGTTGTGTGAAGTGAACTTAAAATGTTAAATTTAAAATATAATACTAGTGCTTTTTTAGGTAATATTTCCTTGAAGATTAGTTAACATTTTATTAATTAACACTGAAGATTTTAGATAATATTTCCTAATATTGAACTTTTATAATTTATAAAATGATAAAATTATTACTATGCAAAAAAATTCAGGAAATATATTGGAAAATAGAAATGTGGCAAAATATATGAACAAATTGTACACTTTTTAATATTAATTTTTAAAACGTCTTTCGGCAGAACCTTTCTACTAGGAAAAATATGTCCAAGTATCGTAATATAGAAAATTATAAAATTTATAAATTATTAAAATTTCAAGGATTTTTGACACGTTATAGTTATAACGATATTCATTACACACAATTTCAAAAATTACATTGCGAGTTAAAAAGCATTTAAATTTACAAATAATAATAATAATGATCCTTTGTAAACAGACTTATTATTACTATTATTTTATTATTATTATTATTATTATTAATTTTTTTTAATTGTTTAATAAAGTAACGCAAACATAAATTTTGTATTAAAGTATTCTGAACTAAAATGGTTTCCTTTTCTTGTAAAAAACAGAAACAATTATCTTAAAGATGCCCTATTAAGCATCGCTGAAATTTAATTACACTAGTCTAAAGATTAATAAAAATTAATCACGTATTCATGAAAATTTCATATAATCTAAACTGTATTCATAATATACAAAACTTTAAATCTATCGACGTAAATACGAATTGTCTAAAAATCATGTTTATATTTTTAATCTATTTTCAAGGATGAAAAACTGCATTAAATTTGTCAAAAGCTAGCAGAAAATTCTAATCAAAAATACACTGCAAATAGAAGTGTCTTAAATTCAGACAGAAATGTGTCTGAAATACCAATTTAGACTCATAAATGTCTGAAACACGCAAAGATACAAATTTTCAGACACCACACACGTCTGAATTTAAGACACATAAATGTCTTTATAAAAAAGACTAAGTTAAGTGTCTGAATAATATTATGTCTGAAATTAAGACACATTACAGTTTTGACACTTGGAAATTAAGACATTTTACAATTCAGACACCTAGAAATTCAAGCATTTGACATTTCAGACACTTGTATTAACTTAGCAAATTTCACACTGAATCTATTTTAAGTAACATGCATACGGGGTGGGTTTAAGTTTCTTTTCACATCCGCTTCCTTTAATAATATTTTATATAATAAGTGTTTAAGTTATTTAGACCATTTAGCTTTGTGAAATTGAATTTTCAAAGAAAAAGAAATGGACTATGTAAAAGAGCAATCTTGAACAATTTGTACGCGACTGCTACTTAATTTTTTAATTTAATTAAAAAAAAAATATATATATATATATATATATATATATATCCGCATGAGTTCCTACATATCAGTGTAAAACAACCAACTTTCTGGTTTTCACGTTAATTGTTTGTTTACCGTTAAATATAAGTTTTAAAAAAGAGAGAGAAAGAAAGAAAAAAGAAACCGTTTCCGAAATATCATAGCCTGCCTTTTTTGCACATTTATCACTCATATTTCAAAAAGAAAAAACACTAAAAATATACATATAAAATTTAAAACGGAAATGTATGTTAAACTTTAGGTATTTTGTCGATGTAGTTCAGTCGGTTGGTCGCTGGCTTGTGAATCCATACTTCCACAGTTCGAGTCCAGTCTGTCGAAGAGGTTCGGTATGTGTGGAAATTTTCTCATAAGCATTTTCTGCATGCTCTAAGAAATTCTACATCCAGTTTTTAGCCGGTAACTAAACCACACGCAATCTTATTTATTTAATTAATTAATTTTTATTTATTTATGAAGAATGAGGTTAAAAATGGCTGCTTTAAGTCACTTCAAGTGTCTTAAATCCAGTCACATTCATGTCTTAACTTAAGACATCTTACGTATCTTAAAATTTAAGACATGATTTCGTGTCTGAAAATAATGACACCCATTTAAGGCACTTATGTGCCTGAATTTAAGACACCTGAATTTGCCGTGTAATCAGCAGTATTTGTGTCTTCAGATGTGATTCACATTATTTATACAATATTGTATATGTAAAAATAAATAATTTCGTAATTTTTTAAAAACTATTAAAGTGCCTTGCCGTGTAATATAAAGGAAAGAATTAGAAGGGTTTTCCGAGTTGTTCCGGAGGTAGGGGAAAAACAGCTCAGTTGCGCCAGTACTGTTCCCGTCCTAAATAAACCCTCAACCTAGTTGCGCCGAAATGTCCTTTGACCTCATCTATATGAACAGGTCCGTCATTATTCAATCGCTTTGAAAAAATATTAACAATTTTATGTTTAAATCCTTATTTAATTCAAATTAAATATTTAATTTGAAATTAAATTTGTTACAATTTTAAAATCAAATATGCCGTTTAATATTAAATCTAAATTTGTTTCAAATTGTAATACCTATTAAAATTTTATATTCAAATGTATAATTTGAAACTAATATGTATTTTAATCTTGCATTTAAGTTTGTTTCAAATTAAAACACCTGTTAAAATTTTAAATTCAAATATGTATTTTACACTAATAATTTCATAAAAATAACTTTTACATTTGATTTGTAAAATTAGGTATTTGAGAAAATTCCTTTATAAAACTGTCATTCAGAAAATTTTACATAACTGCTCGAGTAAAGTGTTAAAAATACATAACTATGACATTTATATGGGCAATACAGTAATTAAATTATTTTTAATGAGTAAACAATTCTTTTCAGCATTTTTTTACAAATGAATTTGTTAACTTTAACATTTACATAATGTTATTTTAATATAACTGGTGTCATTGGGAAAATGCTTAAATTATTCACTTTTCTCTGTTGAAATCCAAAATCATATCATATTACTAATATACATATATAACACACTAGTAAAAAATTAAATTAATTACTATAATAAAAATATATGCATAATGTAACATATATATATACTTTCATGGTAATTTAGTATTGGATTTTTATTTTCATGGAATATTAAATATTGGATTTTTCATTACTTCCAGTACTGCAATTGAAAAAGTTTCGTATACGCATAATAATAGTAAGAATAATAAGAATAATAATTCATTGTAACGACCAAACACCAAAAAGAAAGATTTTAATTAATCAATAAACAATGACATTTGGAAGTGATGCCCACACAAAGCAAAAGAAATTGAAACTGTTAATATGAGTTGTTTCAGAGACATTGATATATGACGTCAATTATAACAATTATGAACAAAGTATATCAGAGAAAATAATAGTAAGAAGAAGGAGCAGAGACCACCACGGCATGAAACCGATGGAGCGTGTTAAACGAGTTTGGCGAAAGCCCAACTTTCTCTAGATCTTCTACAAGACCATGTGATAATAAAGAAAGACAGAAAAAAAAAAATGTTAAAATGAGGATGAAGTTAATTAATTAACCGTGTAGTTATACGACCAAAATGTACAGTCGGTAACAAAAGTCTCCGAACACTAGCAAAAATTCCTATATAAAAAATGTACACTTAATACAGTTTTGTTAAATAAATCCTTGTCGAATAATGTTCTTAGTCAGTCTAAAAACAGGATTCGACAAGGATTTATTTAACAAAACTGTATTAAGTATACTTTTTTTGTATAAGAATTTTTGCTTGTGTTCGGAGACTTTTGTTACCGACTGTAGAAAACATAGTTATTTGGTATGAAATGAGATTTGAGATTACTGAGTAATTTTAAATATATCAATAATTATGTTACGTAATATATAATACTATTTAAAGATACCGGTTAAAATTAATTATATATACATTTATGTTATGAAGAGTAAGAATGCATAAAAATCCCGATTTTTGTAAGCGTGTATATTTTCGATTGTGTTGAATTTTTTGAATGTACGTATAATGTGATTATTATTATTATTATTATCATCATCATTATTACTACATTATCTACCAATAAGTATTTAGACACTTTCAAATTTAGGTGTTTTGCAAAATATCTAGAAAAGTTTTTAGGAATTATCTTGACACTCTAGTAATGTAAAGAACATGCTAAATGTCATATATTTCAGTAAAAGTTGTGCCCTGAAGAAAAAAAAATAAACTGTAAAAAAATAAACAAAAGTCAAACTGTTTTGAATCACTCTGTAAAAAGTAATGTTTTAAATACATTTTGGCTAAAATGTGCGCTTAAGAGGATTTTTCTCATTATCTGAATAAATTTTTATGAGGCTACCATGTATAATCCTGGAAATATAACGCTTTTTTATTTAAAAAAAAAAAAAAAGAAAAGAAAAAAAAAAAATCCACTTTTTAAAATATGAAACTTAGGGTATTACATCCACTGCAAAGACATTTTTAGGGAATTTGGAATACTATATTAGACACAGTATACTGCAATCAGAATGAAAAATTGCTAAATATCTTACGAAATATGACCATCACTGTAAAAAATATGACCTATTTGCTGCCAGAAATTCTCTGTAATTTGAGAAAATACGCGTAGTTTACGAAAAAATTACGTTGTCAGAACGTATTTTCTCAAATTACAGAGAATGTCTGGCAGCAAATAGGACATATTTTTTACAGTGTATTTACTAAATAATTTTTAACTACGCATGCGCAAGTTTTATAGAAATATAATTTGCATAATTTAATAGCCAAAAGTATTGGGCAACGTATGTGAAAACCCCAAACAAACATCGCGTAAATTCAAAAATTTATGAGAGATAGAATGAACAGAATTTCAGTTCTCTCAAAATAAAAGCTAAATAATAAGGGGTTTCACTCACATATTTATTTTTATTCAGTCAATGCCCAATGGTAATACAGTGTTCGCTGATTGTAAATAAATATTGATAAAACATCATCTGCATTTTCTTTTTCTTCCTTTGATCATTTTCCTTTTTTTTTTTTTTTTTTTTTGAGAAGAACTGAAATTCTGTTCATTTTAATTCTCGTAAGTTGTTGAATTTACAAGATATTCGTTTGGAGTTTTTATATAAGTTGCTCATTAATTTTGACTATTAAATTATGCAAACGAAATTTTTTTAAAAGCTAGCGCATGCGTAGTTAAAAATTATTTATTAAAAATTTTCGTATTTCGTAAGATATTTAACATTTTTTGCATTCTGATTCCAGTATTCTGTGTCTAATGTAACATGCCAAATTTCATAAAAATGTCTTTGCACTGGGTCTAATACACCAAGTATTATATTTTAAAAAGTGAATTTTTTTTTTTTTAAAGCGTTATATCTCCATGAATATATGTGGTAGCCTCATAAAAATTTATACAGATGATGAGAAAAAATCACTTAATCCCACGCTACTGCCAAAACGCATTTAAAGCATTACTTTTTACAGCGTGATTCACAACATTTTGACTTTTGTTTAATTTTTTACTGGTCCCTTTTTCTTCTCCAGGATACACATTTTGCTGAAATATATGAAGTATAACATGTTCTTTACCCTGCCAAAGTTTCAAGGTGATTCCTACAGAATTTTTCTAGATATTTGACAAAACGTGTAAATTCGAAAGTGTCCAAATACTTATTGGTAGATAGTGTATTTTGCAGTATATCATATGTGAAATGCGTGTTTTTAATATTACTATCTTGTTCATTTTAATTATAAAGCAGAAGATCGCGAATAATAGGAATACTCGAATTACCTATGAATAAGAAAAGAAATACAAATTTTATTTTCCTACAATTTTGAATTAAACATTTTATTTCCAATTTTCAATAACAGTTAAGTAATAAGTTTCTTATACAGACAGTGGTTTCCAGGTGAAACATGGTGAGATATCCCAGTAAGATAAGAAGTGAGGAGCGCAACTAGATTACCATTTTTAGAGGGGGAATTTGTTGGGAGCGCAATTTGGACATAGGATTGAATGTAATTAGTGAGGGGGGTGCAACTAAGTCGTCTTCGAATTAGGAACAGATTTAAATTACATCATACATAATTATGTTCCGTCAAACTAGTTATTAAACTAATTTTCAACTTATTAATAGGCTGAATAATTTTAAACCAAAAGAAAAAAAACGCATAGATCACCAAAAAATTTCATAAGTAAAAAGGCATACTACGATCAAGAAATGACTATCTTATTTAAAAAGCATCACAAAAAATTAATGATGCTAAAGAGCATTATCGGTTTGATTAGTAGGATCTCAGTACATTATTTTGAGCAGAAATATGACTTTTACTCTTTAGGTTAATCCATTTACTAAATTACTAGTGGATCTGAAGATCAGGAACCTAAACTTCCCATTCGACATATTCATTATTAAGCAATTCTTTTTATTTATTTTATATTATTTAAAATTATAATATACTTACACACATGTGTATGTTTAACTCATTGCATAACGATATACGTTTCTCAGAGGGGCTACGGCCACACTTCAACCCCCCCCCCCCCCCCCCCATTGTATATATCTGTAACCCTGTGGCAGAAATTTATTATGCTTTCTGCGACAAGCTTCAGCAACACCAAAATCTTTCTGCAAGAATAGTTTGTGAAGTTAACATTTACGAATTCAAAATACATTATTTTAAAATAGTAAATAATATTCAGTATAACCAATGTATTTATATTTTAACTAGGCACAAATGCATATATCTGCACTATCGCAAAATAATACTCTTTTCTTTTTTCTTAAAAAAAAAAGAAAGGTGAAAATAAATCTATTGATCTTAATTGCTTCAGATTTTTTGTTCACATTAATATACAATATTGTTTATGAAATATTCAATGAATTCAAACCATAAAATGCAGTAACACATAAAAAATAATCTACAATTTTTTTAAGGCATTTTAATCATGACATGTCTAAATTAAACAAATGTTACAAATACTTTTAAAATTTCATTACTTTTTTTATATTAAATATATATATTTAAATACACAAATGCATTTATTTCATAAGGTGCAAACCAAACAACATAAAATCTAATACAGAACTAAAAATTAAAAGTAAAAATTAATATAGAATTCTGAATATTATAATGAAATATAAATAATTTACAACATTTATAGTTTTTGAGATTATTAGAATGATGCAAGACAACATTCTTATGCAAAAGATTTATTTTTTATATTATCCTATACAAAAAGCATAAAGAAGTTTATTTGAAATCTAAAAAATATGATTTGACATTAAAGAATTCAGAATGCATAATTATATCATCACTTAAATACATAAAGTAAAACAGAATACAAGATTTAAGTAACACAATTATAGACAAAGCATAGTCAAAATATTTTCATAAAGATTGAGGCAAGTGAAATATTTAATTTTTAGGGAAATGTTGAAATGGGAAATGTAACAAATTTCATGGATAAAATCTATAATAGAAAATAATGATTGCAGATGAATGAAATAAATAGAAATCAATTAAAAATAATATTTGATATTGATATCTATACGAATAAGTAAATAAAAATAAATAAATAAAAGCATTTGCTGTTTAATTAGTATTTATTCAAAACAACTACTATTAGATAAAATTCCAATTGCTTACAAAAAAAAAAAAAAAAAAAAAAAAAAAGTTATTCAACAAAACTTTTGGTTTGATTTTTATTTAAAAAAAAAAAAAAAAAAAAAAAAAATTTAATTTGCAATATTTCAATTAAAAAAATAATAAATAATTTTTTTTTTTTTTTTAATTCAAATGTTTAAAAAATGAAATGAACAAGCTGTAGAAACTAATGATAAGAGTACTTTTGTAAAATAAATTAATAATTTTTTAACGACTTCATATGCTTAAACAACAAAATTTAAAGCTAACAATTTTAATCACAATTAAAATAATTAATGATTTAGTAAAGAAAAAAAATCTGATGTGGGCACCACATGACTTCCTTATACACTTTTAGAAATATACATAACGTTAAAAAACGTTATCATTGGACCCGAAACAGTTGGCTAAAAATATTTAAAAAAAAAATGAATTATCACCGTGTTCTGCGCTTTTCTGAAAGTTAGTTAAAAACCGATTGCAAGATTTGTACTGGTAACGCTGACGAAGGCAGCAGAGACCCGAAAAGATTGGCTAAAAGTATTTAAAAAAGGCATTTTCACCGTTTCTGAACTATTCTGAAAGTTTCAAATGTCTAGCTAGTCGGGAAGTTAGTTAAATAAATTTTCTGTTGAACCATATAAATGCTGCCGAAGGCAGCAGGGACCAGAAACAGTTGGCTAAAAGTATTAAAAAGATGCATATCCACCGTGTTCTGAACTATTCTGAAAGTTTCAAATGTCTAGCTAGTCGGGAAGTTAGTTAAATTAGTTTTCTGTTGAACCATATAAACGCTGCCGAAGGCAGCAGTGACCTGAAACAATTGGCTAAAAATATTTAAAAAATGCATTGTCACAGTTTTCTGAACTTTTCCGGAAGTTTTAAATGTCTAGCTAGTCGGGAAGTTAGTTAAATATCGATTCCAAGATTTGTACTGGTAACGTTGCCGAAGGCAGCAGGGATCCTACACAGTTGGCTAAAAGTATTAAAAAAATGCATTTTCACCGTGTTCTGATCTAGTCTGAAAGTTTCAAATGTCTAGCTAGTCGGGAAGTTAGTTAAAAATCGATTCCAAGATTTGTACTGGTAACGCTGCCGAAGGCAGCAGGGATCCTACACAGTTGGCTAAAAGTATTAAAAAAATGCATTTTCACCGTGTTCTGATCTAGTCTGAAAGTTTCAAATGTCTAGCTAGTCGGGAAGTTAGTTAAATAAATTTTCTGTTGAATATCATAAACGCTGCTGAAGGCAGCAGGTATCGGAAGAAGTTGTCTATAAATATTTAAAAAATGCATTGTCAACGTGTTCTGAGCTTTTCTGAAAGTTTCAAATGTCTAGCTAGTCTGGAAGTCAGTTAAATTGCAAGATTTGTCTAAACCGTTTTTGAGTTATTAGCGTTTTTTGATACATTATGGCCAAAACCTATGTATTTTTGTCATTATGAACCTAATTTTCCTAAATATCTCCAAAACGGAAAATCATACAAAGTCCAAAAAGGGAGGTGCACAACTAGATGTTGTAACAAACTTATGTACCAATTCGCAACTTTCTACGTCCAGGCGTTTTTGAGTTATGCGACATACACACACACAGACACACACACACACACATACAGACGTCACGAAAAATCGTGTAAAATCTCTTATATCTCCAAAACGAGAGCTCGTGTTAAGACGACACTTGCAGGTGTGCAACTAGACATCCTGACACTCACATGTATAAATTGGCAACATTCAGCGATCATTCGTTTTCGAGCAATGTGAAATACAAAATCCATTTCGCAAATCGGGATTACTATACTTCCTTATACTTTGTATAAGGAAGTAAAAAATTAGGAAAGTTATCAGTTTTATAACTTAAGATACCCATTAATATTTATTGCTAAGCTCTTTTACTACATATAAAATGCTAAAAATCGAAGTATTTTTAAGATTAATTTCTTAATTTTCTATATTTGAAGAAAGGTATTCAGCTTCATTTTTTATTTTGCGTATAACTACAGACGTTACAAATTTCCCCATAGTCTTATTTCTGTATATATTTGTGAAATGTATTACATAGTTTGAACCAAATATTTTAATTAATGCAGCTTTTAAAAATTTACGTGTATTTACTACTACGCACGTATGCACGCTTCGCATACATTAAAGAAAACAAAACCACTAGATAAAACTAATTTGTCGTGGGTAAATCAGAAAATGTATGAAAATCGGTACAGCAGCAATCACGCACTTATTTAAAAAATAAATAAATAAATAGATAAAATCACTGGATGCAGGCATTCTGATATGCATGAATCTGAAAATGCATGAAATATGAAATTCGGAAAATGGTAGCAAAGCCACATTCTTTCGAAAAAACATCTTTTTGCAATACAATAAATACACACGACACGAGCGGCAGGCGCCGCGCGAAAACAAAGTTTCGAGACACGAAAATGAAGTTCCGATGTGAAGAGGTTACCAGTGAAAAGTGTCGATACACCGAATCATATCACCGCATCACGAATCGCTAATGCATGCCGTATCAAAGCTAGCCCAAGTGAGTTACATCCGCTTTATCTCCTCTCCTTATTCAGGATTGAGCCGATCGCATCTGCAGAAACGAAAATTTGTTCTGCAGAACAGTTTATAAACCATTCTTTGAGATTCTTTCTTTCTCTCTCTCTCTCTCTCTCTCTCTTTTTTTTTTTTTTTTTTAACACAGTCAAAATTTATTTGACTTAAGTAAAATCTTTCTGCAAGAGCATTTCTGTTTCTGCGACATTGTCGCCGTGTCGCCGTGTTTCTGCCACGGGGTCTGTATATATGTGTATGTATATCTCCCAAAATGAGTATTAAAACCTTAAATGCACATTCAGTAATTACTATGCTCACTGCATAATTTATCAATAAATATTTTTAGTAGCATTGTAAACGATTAAATTAATTTATCAGCAGATAATCATGCATGCGCTAATGAGGGTATGCTCGACGGAATGCTACCAGAACATCAGCCTGCATTTGCACTTAAGAATTTTTTTTTTTTTTTTTTATTTATTTATTTATTTATTATTAATATTATTATTATTATTATTTTGTGTGTGCGTGTGTGTTTGTGTGTATTCTATATATTGGTTTCTTTTTGGTTTATTTATCCCGCACCAAGTACCAAATCTTCTTTTAGAAATTCTGGTCTGTTTAAAAACGGAAAAATTTAGTTTCATAATACCTTTTCAGAACAGGATAAAATTCTATAATAATCCTATTTAAATTATACTTTAAAATCAATGCATGTCATGACCATAACATTCCGAATGGAAGAAAGTAATAGAATATTTTTGATGTCCTGACTACATCACAGACAAAATAAAGAAGAAAAAATTTCTATAAAGTTTCACTCAATTTATTCTCGTCACCTCATAGACAGTTTCCCTCAGTTAATTTATTTCCTTTTTTACGTTATGTAAGGGGGACATTCTCACTGAAATGAAATTTCAAAAGAAAAAAAAATAACACTTAGAGATAAAACATAATGAAGAAACAAACGGATCTTATATTAGGAACATCTGGGCTGAAAAGCATTTAAATGAATGAAACAAAGCATCAAAATGGCGACTGTTTTTTTTCCAAAAGTAGAAGTCAAGACTACATCTAAGCTCGACCTTTTTTGAAAGGATAACCTACCACGCCCAAGTGTTTTATGGTCCAAGTGCTAAAAGCGACTCCAACAATTTTGATCACGTACGATTCCTAAGTGTTGAATGTTAAGAAGATTAACGTAAACGAAAATATTTAGAGGCTTTTTTTAATGAACCATGGATCTGAGCAAAGGGTAATGATTAAAATGGTATGTATTGTAACTCATGTAATTTCGAGAAGTTTTGAAATGAATTATGAAACATAATTTGTTTTATGTTCATGCTAATTTTATTTATAAAAAAGTTTTTCTGAATGATATGTTATGAATAATTTACAATGCTTGGTCAAATACGTATCAACTTTCGAACGCTTAAAATAATTGCTTTGTTTATAGGGTCCATAGCCATTAAACGATATGCCGGAATAAGAATATCATTCTCTGAACTAAATTATAGGCATATGCATTCCTTGAAACAACAAACCGAATTTCTTTAAAGCAAGTAGCAAAAATTCAAGCGTAAAAGTTTCTCCGCGTATTTTTTTTTTATTTTTATTTTTATTTCTCTTTAAAGGTCTAGCAAAGCCTATTTCAAATGCGTCGTTCTTAATCTGTATAGAATAGCTAAAAGAAAAAAAAAAACCCACAAAATATGGGAAATTGTTCGGAGATAATTCTTATGGGTTGCGAACCAGCTGGTCGCCGAAGGTGGCTTGTTTATATATATATATATATACAAAAAAGTGGAAAAGAAATATATTTTTGCGTAGAAAAACCTTCGAACACTTCAAGTATACAACTGATTTGCATGAGCCTATTTTTAAAAGAAACAAATTTGTGGTACTTCTCATGTATGCAAACAGATGTAAAATTAAGTATGTGTTTAGTTAAATCAATAGGTTGCTTGGAATTGTAGAATGACGCATTCACTGTTTATAAAATTATCTCAATCTCATCTCACGTAAACTTTCGAATAACATTCACACTTAAATTACATATAATACTCATCTCCGAAACTCGCATAAATGCGGGCTAGGACTCCTTAGAAAGACCCTCTTGGAAGGCTTTTCATATATGGGCCTAGTACCCAAACTTAGTCAATCGGCCTTAAACCCATCAATAAAAACAACAACAACAGCAACAACACGTTCACATTTTTGGTATGGATTATTTTAGCGTAATCATATAAATTCTTTACAAAATGAATAAAAAAGCTCAGACCTCAAATCATGGGTAACTAAAAAAAAAAAAAAAAAAAATAAGTCAGAAAACTCCGTAAATAAATAAATAATAATAATAATAATAAAAGCTAGTGTGTTTTTGAAAGCAAAAATTATTCTTCTATATTCTCCTATACAAATTCACTCAGTACAGATTATATATTAAAATTCTTGATATTAAAAGTATTTTCTATGATAAATGTTGACGATTTTTATATAAAAAAAATTATCATTTTTATATCAGACTCATCAATCTTGTTTCCCACAGGCGACTTTTAACGAAATGCCTTTTTTCAGGATTTCTTTCTTTCTTTTCTTCTCTTTTTCTTCTTCTATTAAACATAATTTTGTATGAAATTCTGTGTATTAGTTCTTGAGATGGAGCTGCCACAAAAATGTTGTATCTTTCTCTCTCTCACACACACACACACACCGACAGGCATTTTATAAAAATGATCAAATCATGTTCTAGACCTCACAAAAAGTGTAAAGTCATCGAAAATAGGAAGTCGAATTTTATTACGAAACCAGAACTTTCTTCTATTGAATATAGAAGAAAGTACAAAATAAATTAACAATGCTGTGTATCAAAGACATTTTTCGGACATTTCCACTTCAAGGGATAAGTCGCCTTTAGAAATCAAAAGAATGCAGTCTAATGTGCTTCAAGCTACCATTGAAAGCGTTATTAAAACATCAGAATGGTGGTCTATCAATGCAGATTTGTAAAAGACAATGAACGCTGTTTATTATAAAAAAAAAAAAAAAAAAAAAAAAAAAAAAAGAAAAAGAAACTGTTAATTAAAATTTTACTTGGTAATTACATATTTATTTACCACAGATATAACGCTTGCAGCGTCAAAACTTACTTTAGCGGGGACTTTTGATACTATTTTTTTCTTCTTGAGACCTCAAACTCTGCTGTACGCAATTTTTCATTACATTTGACTCATTACACTAAGATCTAATAACGCTCTAACCACCTCTCGTTATTTTATGCCCACCCATGTATTTTAAGCATATTGATATATTCACGAAGTTAAAATACAATTAATTTAGTATTTGATTACATATTTGTTAGAAGTAGAAACTCTAACATAAGATTAGAATCCTGATATTTCATATACAATATATACTTTATGGCTACAAAAGGAAAAAAAATCATAAAACAAATTTCTTTTTATTATAAATAAAATTTTTGTTGATAAGCCTCAACAAAAAAGTAACAAACCGAAATTGTTTTAATCAATCAGTTTTGTTGATTTAACCATTACTTGTTTAAATCCCAAAATTATTTTGTTAAATAAAACAAACAATTTTGTTGGTTCAGCATATCCAGTGGCGTAGCGTAGGGGGGGGCAAAGGGGGCTCCTGCCCCGGGCGGCACTTCGCTGGGGGCGGCAAATTTTGATATCAGTCGAGGTTTTATCGGCTCAAGTTTTTAATTTATAAAATTTTTAATCTGTTTTCTTTTTTTTTTTTTTTTTCCCTCCAAAATTTGCCAAATTTTTCCGCTTGCTCTTGTGTTAACCATAAAACAAACAAACAAAAAAAAAACGTTTGTGTGTGTGTGTGAGGGGGGGGGGGAAACTAAAGCAATTCACTGAGACAAAAAATTGTAAAGAAACATCGATGGCTGTACAATTAATCAATTGAAGACATCTTTCCTCTCTATTTTCTTGGTATTATTTAGGGAGGAAAATAATCAATAAGCAATTCTCCTATCTCCATTCCCCATCCACACTGTAAAAAATATGTCCTATTTGCTGCCAGAAAGTCTCTGTAATTTGTGGAAATACGCGTAATTTACGAAAACATTACGTTGTCAGAACGTATTTTTTGTAATTACAGAAAATTTCTGGCAGCAAATAGGACATATTTTTTACAGTGGCACCCCCCCCCCATATACACGTGACGCAATCGTAGAAAGCAATATATATTTTAATATATCTATATCTATATTAATTTTTAATGCATCTTCGTCTTCCTGGTTGCGTATTTACAGAAAATACATTGTTTCGGAACCACCTTGGCGATCTTTTCTTTTGGCAGGGATAAAATCGCAACATGGTGTCTCGCGAATGGCAACACAGTTGACCTCAAAGCATAGAAGATGGGCGTGTTCAATTAAAAGACGTTTGATTTTCCAGACAGATTGTTAAAACGGATGATGATTCTTCAGAAATTTAAAGAAATTAAAAAAAAAAAAAATCTTTATTTATACACATAGGCAGATTGACTACTTAGTATTTGAAAAGTGGATTTATTACTATATCTTCTATAAAAATGGATTTATTACAGCATATATAAGCAGAAAGTATAAGATTCAGAAAAAAATTTGATTTCTGGTTTTCGATTAATTTACACGTTTTGAGATTTCCTTGCATTTCAATTAACTGAAATTAACTACTTATTTTTTATAAAAGTGGATTTAGTACTATATTCTGCATATATAAGAAAAAAAGTAGAAGATACGAAAAAAAATTAAATTTCCGGTTTTCGCTGAATTTACACGTTTTGAGATTTCCTTGCATTTCAATTAACTGAAATTGACTACTTATATATATATATATATATATATAAATAAATGGATTTATTATTCGATCTTCTGACTATATAAGAAGAAAGTATAAGATTTAAAAAAAAGTGATTTTCGGTTTTCGATGAATTTGCACGTTTTGAGATTTCCTTACATTTCAATTAACTGAAATTGACTACAATTTTTATTAAAATCACACAATCACTGTGGAAGAAAATCATATTTATTGAAATTTAATTTTTCCGACTGAGTGAAAATAATGCCTGACCGGGACTCGAACCTCAGGGGTTCGAGTCCCGGTCCAGGCATTATTATAAAAGTGGATTTATTACTAGATTCTGCATATATAAGAAAACTAGTTGGCATAGGTGGACTCTGCTCAGTTCCCCATCATATTTATGTTCTCAGAAATTTCTAGTGCGAGACATATTATAATCATGTTAAAAGAAATGAATTTGACTAAAGCTTGATACAGTGACAGAATGAAATCCCCGCCTAATGGGCTATCCACCGTTCACTTCGATATATTTATCTTATTCTAATCTATTAATTTATTTTATCGGGGTCAATTCCTTTGTTTAGTTTTCATGCCACTATTCCAATGTAATAATCCTCAAAATTCATATTTATATGAAAAATTTACAATTTCGCTATGTTGATAAAATCGTAAATTACGAATAATTTACGAAATTTTCCTAGTAGAATATTTCTATTCAATCATGTTCAAACAAATATCATAAACGTAATTTTGAAGTTGTCTAATGTATTTAGGATCCTCAAACTGGAAGTTTATACTCAATTTTGCCTTATTCTGACATGTTAAGTAAATCGTAAATTCCAAATAACTTACGAATTTTTTAAATTGGAAAAATTATAGTCTATGATATTCATGCCAGTATCCTAAATAATATTTCGAAAGTGGTTTGACATCTTTACGATGAAAATATCCCTCAAGATTGACGTTTATGTGAAATTTTGCTCTATTCTGCCATGTTAAGAAGTTCGTAAATTTCTAATAACTTCGAAATCTTTACATTGGAAAATTCATAGTCATTAATATTCATGCCAGTGTTCTAAATAATATTTCAAAAGTAGTCTGACATCTTTACGATGAAAATATCTCTAAAAATTGACGTTTATGGGAAATTTTGCCCTATACTGCCATGTTAAGAAATTCGTAGATTTCCAATAACTTCCGAAATTTTCAAAGTAGCATATTTATAGTTACTGATGTTCATTCCGGCATCAAAAGTGATATTTTAAAACTGGTCTGACATTTTTACAGTAAAAAGTTTCCATTAAATGCACGTTTAAGTGAATTTTTGTCCTATTCTCCCGTGTTAAGAAAATCGTAAATTTCTAATAACTTACGAAGTTTTTAAATTCGAATGTCGCAAATGAATAGGGTTCTTGCCAGTGTCGAAAGTAATATTTTAAAACTGATCTGACCTCTCTGCGACAATTTGTTCTTGAGATATCGTGTACACAGTCTAACAAACTAACGGACTAACAGACACCCTACAGACAGACACCATAGAAATTTTGTCATTTTCGGATTCCTCACACCTGAAAACCTGTAGAAAAGTAAAAAAACCGAGGTCGAAAATTTTCACGATTACCTAAGTTCCCCATACCTATAGTATGATGGGGAACTAAAAAGTAGAAAATAAGGAAAAAATTCAATTTCCGGTTTTTGCTGAATTTACACGTTTTGAGATTTCCTTGCATTTCAATTAACTGAAATTGACTACTTATTTTAAAAAATGGATTTATTATTCTTTCTTCCGCATATTTAAGAAGAAAGTATAAGATAAAAAAAAAAAAAAAAATGATTTCCGGTTTTCGATGAATTTACACGTTTTGAGATTTCCTTACATTTTAATTAACTGAAATTGACTACTCATTTAAAAAAAAAAAAAAAAAAAAAGGATTTATTATTATTCTATCTTCTGCCTATGTAAGAAAAAAGTATAAGATTAAACAAAAAAAAAAAAAAAAAAATTGATTTCTGGTTTTCGATGAAGTTACACGTTTTGAGATTTCCTGAACTCAATTTGACCATTTTTAGAAAATGTCTGTCTTTTTGAGTTCGAACAGTGTACTTCATGAACCAATGGACTTAATTTATCCGAACTTGATATTTGGTTGGAACTTGGTTTGAATTGGTTCCAATTAGCTTTTGGGCTATATCATCCAAAAGGGAGCGCATCTATGTTGCGATTTCGTGTCATTTCAGAAAAGGCTCAGCATCTACAGTGTACCAAACTTATAGGTATATATTAAATAAATCTTTGCTGATTCAGTTTGAGTGCATATCGGCCAACAAGTGGCGCTGTTAAATTGCAATTTAATCCCATTTTAGGGACGACAATAAGCCTTCTATAGTGTATAAATGTACAAAACTTGCTGTAAGAGATGGTTATTAGGTAAAATTATGCTGATTCATTTTGGATGCATATCAGACGATAGGTGGCGCTGCTATTCAGCAATATTTTCCGTTTACGGGAAAGTTATATCTCAGCTTCTATCCTATATAAATGTACCAAACTGGATGCGTGAGTACATATTATCAAAAATTATTTTTACTGTTAGTATTTTAATGCGGTTTCTCCTTGCTATATTTTAGCATCTGTTGATGAAAATTGTACAGAATTTTATGAGAAAATATATTCATTAACTTTTTTTATGTTAATCGGTAGGTGGCGCTGCCAACTAAAATGGTATAGGGACCCTATATAGAGAGAGACTGGACATTGGCGCGCCGGCTTTTTGACGAAATTCTCCATTTTAGTGCCAGTTGCTCCATTGCTTACCATTACGTTGAGAAGAAATTTTGATTATTTTACGTCATAATCGAAAAAGAACTTATTTATTACATTTTTACTTTGTTGGGAGATAAATTGCTTTAATTTTGGAACACTTTTGAAAGAAAAAAATGCATAATTATTTATTTTATATCATGCTTTAAATACTTTGAATTCTCTTATTGCATGCTGTTTTACATATTTATTTCCTAACATATGAGATAATTGCATTATTTATTTGCTAGCTATTAGTTTTTAAGTTCTCTTGGGCAATATATTTAATATGTTAGATCTTAATGTACTTTTCTGATATATTTTAAATTACATATTTAAAATAACTATATAATTTTTTTTTTTTGGTTTTTTACTAGTACGCAAAATGTATCAGATTTCTTAAAATAAATTATTAAAAATAAAGAAAATAAGGCGTATATTATTTGTTAACATATGAAATATAAATTTCTTTTAAATAATAATTGCCATAATAAATTTTATAAATAATATTTAAATAAGTAATTATTTTTATTTACATAATATTTAAAAGAACTGAAAAAAAAAAAATCAATGAAATAAGCAAATGTAAATAAAATAAATAAAAACATTTTTTAATTTCTAAGGATATTAGTTAAGATTTTTACAAATTATTATAATAAAATTTTCATCTTTAATATTTAACTAACTCATTATTATTAATAATGCGTAATTGAAATAAATAAAATATGTATTTTTAGCTTGTAAAAATATTACGTAAATACTTTTATAAAATAATAAAAAATAATTTCTGTTCTTCTGCCGTAGTTTTACATTTATTCATGAATTACTTCACAAAAACTAAGATTACCATATTTTTGTTAAAAATTTTCTAACTTTTTATATATAGAATGTATGTCCTCAGAAAAAATAAGGTAGAATTACTTTCACTAAGGTAGAATTGCTTTCACAATCAACGTATTTTGCTTAATATAGAAATATACAAAAAATTCCTCTGTTTTCCGATGGGAATTGAAAAAGTAACCATGTCGAAGGTTAAAACAAAATTCGTTTTTCTTCAAATTCTTTTTCTCTAAGACGAAAAAAATTACATATTTATATTCTGCATTACCTTCTGCACAAATTTAGCGCAATTTCCTTTCACTTATGTTGTATAGTAAAGCGTCAATCGCGAAGAAAAAAGCATTACGTTCTACGGGGATCGCTCCGAATTGGCACTAAGATGGCGGACTTTCGGTCAATGTCCAGTCTCTCTCTATATAGGGTCCCTAAAATGGTATAGAAGAAAGTATTGGATTTGTGAATTTTTTTATTTCCGGATTTCGATGAATTTGCACGTTTTAAGATGTCCCAAACGTGACTCGCTCATTTCTAGACAATAATTATTTGTCTATGTATGATGTGTTAGCGAAATTTTACAGTATCTCATGAATCAATAGGCGGAATTTAAACACGATTAATAATTGGTTAGACTTTGGTTTAAATTGGTGCTGATTAACTGTTGGAATATATCACCCAAAAGGTGGTGTCCTATGTTGTGATTCATTCCATTTAAGTCTCAACTTCTGTAGTGTATAAATGTACCAAACATGGTATATATGGACATTATATAAAACTATTCCATTTTAATTTGGGTGCATATCGGCCGACAAATGCACTGCTGTGTTGCAATTTAATTCTGTTTATGAGAAGGCAATTACTTTGCTTTGAAAAAAGTGGTCGAGTTTCGACCAACGAGTGAAAATTATATTTTAATAAAATTTCCTTTTCCAGTTTTTAAAAATTTTAAATTTTAGAAAAAAATATTACAAATTCGTAAATTTCAAATTCAATAACCCCGGTAGTGGGCCAGTTAGTAAAGCTCGGTTCAGTTTAGAACACCGAAAGCGAAGCAGCACTGATCATGGTTAGTGCTTCGGAGGGGGGGGGGGATGCCTCTGTACTAGCCTACGAAAGAGGCCGAGAGTGAGACGACGTCACCGTCAAGTGCTGGACTTCCTGCGTAGGTCGTCGGGCTATTAAAACACGAGTGCCATCACTCCGTAGAGAATCAAAATCGGGATGCCATGTCTCCGGACCGTCACCAATAGCCCAATGTTCAGTCTAGTGCGACGTTAATCAATCAACCAATCTAATTTAACGTTTTATCTGCTTTGTAAAATTTTATAATAATAATAGTTTTATTTTCTCTGGGTGTAGAAAGGGGGCGGCAAATGTGGCATCTGCCCCGGGCGGCAGAAACCTATGCTACGCCGCTGAGCATATCATTTGTTCATTTGCTGTTTACGATGAGGCCTATGACGTAGTTTATTGACTCTAACAGTACAAATTGTTGCAGAAACGTAAAATTATATAACATCGAAATATTGTCTCTATTATGGAAGAGTTTCGAAACATGCAGTCTGCTTTCAGCTTAGTTTAAAAAATGTAGATATGTTCGCGATCATACCCTGAGAAAAAAATATATATACAGTCTTCATCTAGAATAAATAAGTGACCATTTTCTAAATCCCTTAACTAGAAATATGGAACTCCGAGCTATGCACATAAGGCACGCCAATAAACTGATTAGACAAAATGATCGAGAATTTCTAGTCTACACATTTCTAGATGGTGAAACAATATTCTAAATATTCTGAATCTTTTGTATGGCGAGAAATTTTCGCTTGATTATCTAGACCTGGATCATAAACCAAGATTATAGTTGCTGAAACACGCCTCTTGTGTTCGCATTTCTTTGGAGATATAGGTTTGACCTCGAACATATAGACAAACTCTCTAGAATTCTAATAGGGGTTTCTAGAACTCGCTTTCAAAGGGGACTAGAATTTATAAGGATGAAATGAAACTATTTTTTCTAGAGCCACAATTTAGATTCTAGAAGTCAGTTAGAGAATTTTTTCTCAGTGTAGACAACTTTCTTGAATTTAAAGCATTCCCAACTGAAGGATACTTATAAGATCATTAGAAAAAAAAAGTAATTAAAAGAAGCTTTCTGGGAATATTACTTACCAATAAGTTTCTATGAATTGCAAATTATTAATCAAAAAATACATTTTGAAGATTTTTAATAGTTTAGAGAGGAGAGAGAGAGAATGAGTATTAGAAAATAATTATTTCGATTTAAACGAAATTGCTTTTAAACTCATAATGTTTGTGATGTTTCAATAAGAAGAATAAGAACAAAATATCAATTTAGAGGCTGAATACGGAATAAAATAATGATATATATTGTTTTACACCTAAGAAATCAAGTTAAAAATCGTCCACTAGAACTGTCCATTCGTCTTTGTAAGTTATATCGTAATACACTTTTAAATACTTTGTGTTCTTTTTTAAATATCCAGTCATTTGCTTTTCTATCTTTATTTTAAATTATTATTAATATTATTATTACAAAAAAAAAAAAAAAAAAAGTCTTCTTAACAAACTATGCGTTAAACTTAAAAAATAAATTCGATAAGCTAGTAGAAATATTCGGTCCACTAAAAGTTCGATAATCTGAATAAAAATTACTGAAATATGGTTTAATTTACCTTACAAATGATAGATATTTGATCTAATTTAATTGTTATTATAATACCTTCAGTAATTTTAGTGTACAAAAAGTAATAATATAAAGCTCAATTAACGAAATGACTTTTAAATTAAACCTTTTATACTAAATAAATGAATAAATATTAAAAAATAAATATAATAAAAATATGCATTTAGTTAAATTATATTAAATTTGAATGATGATGTATATGAGAGAGAAAAAATAACATACTATAAACTGATGAAAAGGAATTTCTGGATGTAATTTAATTGAAGTTTTCTATTTCAAAGCAACTATAAAGGTTAATAGAAAAAAAAAAAAAAATAGATAATTATACCAAACGTACATAGTAAGCATATGTTGTAATTAACTATTTTAAATCATTGCATAAAATTTTTATTATTTAAATTACTTCGGTTACAGCTGCATTTTTTCTTCTTTTTTTTTACAAATTAAAGTACTTTTTACTATTTGGATAAATTTCATGGAAATAAAAGCCATAAAAGATAAACTTAGTACTATAAGGAATTTGCACGTAATTTAACCTCCTTAAAATAAAGAAAAAAATATATATATATTATACACAAAATATAAAACTAGCAAATTATCCTTTAGTTAGCAGGTTATCAATGACCAATACACTGCTCCGTTATCTTTTGTAATGTAAATTTTGGTGTACCACATTATTAATTTCATTAATATATATATATAAAGTTTTTGAAGAGTGGTTTTCATACTTCTTTACAGGGTGGACCATCTGATGAAAAAATAACATACTATAAACTGATGAAAAGGAATTTCTGGATGTAATTTAATTGAAGTTTTCTATTTCAAAGCAACTATAAAGGTTAATAGAAAAAAAAAAATAGATAATTTTACCAAACGTACATAGTAAGCATATTAGAAATCATATATTATTATTATAAGCATATTAGAATGATTAGAAATCTGATACACGTATCTGCCTAGGCATTGAATCGAACAGCGATTGGATGACATGTACGGGTAGAGCACTTCATGAAGCTTTAACACGATGCCACAGTTCATCGATCGTAGTTACTGGTGAGTGGTGGGGGCCAGTCGCTTTTCAACAATTAAACAGTCATTTTCATTGGTGCGAGATCAGGAGAATGCACTGGCCAGAGCAACGGTTGAACACATTATGTATTAAGGAAGGTCCGGACTATACTGACAACTTGCGGTCGTGCAGTATCCTGCTTAAGTGTGGCGCTGTGGAGGCCTTGAATATAGAGAGGAATTGCGGGCGTTAACTCACCAGAAATTTATTGACCGCATTTCAGAGTGCCGGGATTGCGAACAAGAAGTAATCGAGACGTGTATCCAATGGAACACCATACCCTCACTGCATGTGGTGGACAGTGTGACGATGTCAAATCCCAGCTGGCATTGTGTATTATTGACAATGCCGTTAAATACGGATAAGGCAATCTTGATGCTGTAAACAAGATTGTGATTTGTCTGAAAGGCGACTTCACGCCATCCCTGTGTCCAGGTTCGTCATTAATCACACATTAAAGGCGCCCGTATCAGTGATGCAATTTTGAGGGTAATAAAAATTTTGGTAGCTGCATACTGGGTCACCACCTGGAGTGATGGTATGTGGTACCATTGTATACACGTCTCGATCACCTCTTGTTTTGATTCCCGCCACTCTGAATACCAGCGATTACATTTCTGACGAGTTAAGGCCCTTCGCTGCGCCCTAAATTCAAGGCTTACTAAACGCAATACTTCAGCAGGACAATGCACGACCGCAAGTTGTAAATATTGTCCGGATCATCCTTGATGCAGGATATGTTCGACTGTTGCTCTGGCCAGTGCGTTCTCCTGATCTTGCACCAATGAAAATGACTGTTTAGTCGTTGAAAAGCGACTGGCCCCCACCGTTCACCAGTAACTACGATCGATGAATTATGGCATCGTGTTGAAACTTCATGAAGTGCTTTACCCGTACATGTCATCCAATCGCTGTTTGATTCAATGCCTAGGCAGATAAGTGGAGTTATTGCTCACAGAGGTCACTGCTTTATGTACTGTTTTCTCAGTACATATTACTCCAAATTTCCTGAAATTTTAATCAATTGTTCTTCTTACTATAATGTATGAGCCCAATAAATATCATTATGATATTCGCATTCCTTCATGGTGTTGCATTTTTTACAAACAGCAGTTTATATTCATGGTTAGTATCGTGCGTCTTTATTGAAAATAATAATCAAATAATTTAAAAAATTTTTGTAAAGCGCCTATCTGGTGGCCGGATAATCAGAGCTCTGGACTCCAGCTTCCAAGTGAAGGATTCGAATCCCAGTTTAAGCATGGGTATATTTGTAGTAGTTTGGAAACCACTTTAAGCCGTAGATCCCGGTAAAATTAGTCTGAATTATTACATAATTATTACACAAAATAGAATACGGATAGAAGACCCACCGGACAAAAACGCTGCCGTATAAAAACCTCGCCGGACATAATCCTCGCGAACAAAATCCCCGCATGCATCGGACATAAGCCTCACTTAGAACGGGCAAAAACTCTATCTGTTAAAATCAAGTTTTGAACAAAATTAGCATATCAAATATAAAGCTCCTGCTAAGCTCCTGCGCTAAGGTAAATTTTACAATAAATTCTTTTATTTTTTTTAACTAAAAACTGGTATGATAAGTACATTATTAAATGTAAAATCGTTTATCTTGAGTGTATGAGTGATTAATTTATCATCCTTCAGTCCAAAACCTGGAACCTAAAATCATTTTAAAACACTATGCTGATTCAATCTGATGCATATCGGCCAACAGGTGGCGCTGCTATGTTGAAATATTTTTTGTATATGTGAAGTCTGTTTCAGCTCCTATAAATGCAACAAACTTCATAATTATGATTAAAATTTTGAAAACGAATTCTTTCACATTTTGTGCTAGCAACTGATAAGCTGCGCTGACTTGTTTCAATTTTCCTAGTGCATGGAAAATCTATGTCTCAACTTTTATGGCGTATTATACGAAACATGATATGCATGATGACCGATATAAGATTGAATGCCGACACATTTTGTGTGTACACTGAGAAAAAAATATGTGATGAACATCTAGAATCTAAATTGTGGGTCTAGTAAAAATAGTTCCATGTCATCCTCATAAAATCTAGCTCCCTTTGCTGGTGAGTTCTAAAAAGCCTTATTAGAATTCTAGATCGTTTTCCTATATTATAGTGGGGTCAATCTCATTTGAAAATCTCTGTAAATAAATGCGAACACAAGAGGCGAGTTTTAGTAGTAACTATAATTTTGTTTTATAACTCAATTCTAGTAAATTAACAAGAATTACTCGCAATACAAAGGATTCATAATATTCATAATATTGTTTCACAGTCTAAAAAACTGTAGACTAGAAATTCTTGATCATTTCGTTTATCCAAGTTATTTGTTTACCTTATACGCTTAACTCGAAAATCTATATTTCTAGTTTAGGGATTTAGAAAATGGCTACTTATTCCTTCTAGATGAAAGTGTTACATTTTTTTTTCCCTCAGTGTATGGCAGGTGCCACTGTTATACTGCAAATTTTTCTGTGTACGAGAATCAAACTTAATGTATGAGATAGTCATTATGAAAAAGAATGCTGATTAAATTTGTGTGTATATCGACCGACAAATGTCACAGCTATTACTCACCTTCTGTGGGATTTTCCATATACATACATATCAATTTCTATTGGTTAAAATTGCAGCAAACTCCATGGGTAAAAACATTATTGAGAAACTAGGTTAACTAGATTAAATATTTATTTATGTTGGGATGGCGTAAACGGCTGGTGCCGTCGTTGTTTCCGCCCGCGTAAAGAATGATATAGAAGAAACTTTTGTGATGGCCACGACATATGTTTTCCTTTCCTTTTATTTTTCTTTTGCCTTTTATATTATTTTATGTATCTAATACTTCCAAAATAATTTCATCCCTGTAAATATAACGAAAAATGCGTTTTTAATTTCTAATCGACTTTAATGAAACTTTATAAATTTATAACTTATTATTTAAAAAAATGCTACAATGAAGTTTACACATACACACAGAAAAATAAGTTGGTCACAGTGACCTGGCAAAATGCTCAACTGACAATACAGAATTGACTAACCAAAATCGCTGACTAGCCAAAAAGTGTACTTGCTGAACTAGTCTCCAAAACTGAAAAGTGTACTTGCTCAACTAGTCTTCAAAACTAAAAAGTGTACTTGCTGAACTAGTCACCAAATCTGAAAAGTGTACTTGTTGAACTAGTCTCTAAAACTAAAAAGTGTACTTGCTGAACTAGTCACCAAAACTGAAAAGTGTACTTGCTGAACTAGTCATCAAAACACTACTCCAGACTAGGAAGGTTAATATTATCAAACAAAGATGGCTAGTCCACAATCAAAACTATCTGACCAGTAAGATTAGTCATCAACCACTTTACCAGACAAGGCAAGTTAGTCATCAATTGCATTTATCAGACAAGGCAAGTTAGTCAGAATCTACACTTGATTCAGAAGGTTAGTCAGCAGCCACCAGGTATCTGACTAAGCAAGCGAGTCAGTTTTTAATGAATATTTGAAGAGGCAAGTTAATCAAGACTATTTGCCTGACTAGCATGTCTGATAACATATGAAGAGGGAAACTAGTCTTTATTTGACAAAGCTGTCTAATAATACTTGAAGAGGAAGATTAATCCAATATATATGTACAGTTGAACCTCGAAAATCCGGAATCGGCGGGACCGCGGTGATTCCGGATTTTAAAGATTTATTAAAAATTAATTTTTACGACATAATTACATAAAAAATGCAATTTTTACGCTAGTGAAAATAAACGACGATCGAATTAGAGAATTAAATTACAAAATAGAAATACAATAGATTTAATTTAGAATTAAAATATAAACACATTAAACTAAAAATGTTATAGACAATAAACTATTTATTTATTAAAAAATACTCAAATAAAACTATAAAAAACAAAGTAATTTGTGTTTTTTTTTTTTTTTTTTTTAAACATTTCAGCAATTTAAAGCTGATTTTTTGCAATTTAAAGGTAATGTGATTTTTTTTTTTTTAATTATTATTCCGTTTTTAACTTACCTATTTTCAAAAAATAAATTCTTTAATTAACAATCAAGTAGTATAAAAATATGTAAAATTATGACTATGTATTCAGTGTTCAATAAAAAAGATTTTTTGGATTCCACAAGAAATGTGGAAATAAGGTACATCAAAATCTTATTTTAAAAATAAAAAGTACAACCGGAAAAATGTCCGGATTTTAGAGATTTCCGGGTTTTCAAGATTCAACTGCATATATATATATATGACTAACCTGTCTCATAATATTTGAGCCAGATTAATCTAAATTTTTATTAAAATCCCCCATATTTCATGATGAAGAGATTCCATGCTTGTTTGCAGGGGGCCTTTTAAAAAGCATTGTTATCAGACTTAACCTGATTAGTTTTGTAATTTTTAAAAGTTTCTTCCTTCCCCCACCTCCCTTCATGGTGTTCAACCTCAAAAAAGCATTTTAAAAACTTTTCTGAAAAACTACTTGTTCATTATTTGGAATAAAATAAAAATAGCTGCCAACTTTTTCAATTTATTCTGCAATGTTTTTAACATTTACCCTTTTTTTTTTTTTTTTTTTTTATTACTACATATTATTTCTATATTATTATTTTTTTTTAAGCATGCAATTACAATTAAATGTGAAGAAAATTACTCGTACAAAATAAATTTAAAAAGTTTGCAGCTATGAATAGTGGAAAATTAACAAACATATGGTACATCGGTAAAAGAACTCTACCCAAGTGAAGACTGCAATGGCTATATTTATCTAAAGGTATCTAAAGCTCAATTTAGTGTTAGTGAAAAAAATTTCCAAAGCTTAAATAAATGTTCTGAAATTATTGCACCCATGGTATGTTTTAACTGAAAATTTGGCTTATAAAAAAGCATAACTAGAATATGCAGTTGCAATCAGCCTGTCATATCCTGACAAGCTATCTTTCATCGAGATATGTGTGTCAAAAATAATACCAGAAACGGCTTCAAACAAACAAAGTAAATCTTTAATAATAATAGTTTAAAGCTTCACAATTGCTTTTTATAGTTTATATGGTAATTTAAATACTGGTATAGTAAATAGCCCATCTCTTCACAATTTCTTTGTAAACACTTAATAAGCAAATTTTAAATCAATGAAAATTTCAGTGGACCACTAAATGTATAAAGTATTTGTTTTTAGTCCAAAATTTTTTTTTCGTGTATTTAATATGCTGTGAAACACTTTTTTTTTTTGTGTACACAAGTATTAAAATTGCTACGATTTCATTCTAAATACACAAATACTTTACAGCATGTTTTGTGAAGAACATCAGGATTTTTAGCTCAATAATTAAAATTGAGACTAGTAATAAAGTCAAAAATAGTCTTTGCTATTTTTTTTTGTTCGTCAGCAATTTTAATACTTTTTGTTTTCTCAGAATTTGCATTTTTTGATGCTAATCACGAGACTGAATAGATAGAAATTATTAGCTTTGTTATATTTACAAAAAGTTTTACCCTATTGGCTTGTAAAATTTCTTTGCGGTGATAATCTTTATTCATAGGGCAATAAAAATACTGTTCTTTGTTAAATACTTCAAGTTGTTTCAATATTCCTTACAGAAACAATTTTCTGAATGTGCAACTTACTTAACTAAATTTTACTATATTTCACCCTAAAACAATGCAATCTTTGTTTCTTCCCCCTTATTTAATTATTATTTCTACTATTTAATTCATACATGATTGCAATTAGTTCTGCGCCAAGATAGAGTTGTAAAAAATAATTTATGCATATACGAAGAATTTTGCACATCTTGAAAAAAAAAAAAATATTTTGAACACAAAAGGCAGTTAAATAGCAAGCAGCACTATTTCAAGAAATATTTCAGAACTATTGTAGAAAGCTGTATGTGTTGCACCATTAGGTTCTTTATTATATTTGATGATTCCAGTTTAGTAGATTATTTGTACCATTAATGATTGATAATTTTAATCTTAAAATCTTAAGATGTGAAACTATAGTCCTCAGCTAATTTTTGGAGAATGTAAGTTACTGAATACTCAGACTTAATTTTAAGATGAAGAAATAAAAACGTTCAATATTTTATCCCTTCAAACATGATAGACTTAATTAATTTTTGTTGTTATTGTTACTTATGCCACTTGGAACTCCGAGCCCAGATACATTGTTTCCAAACTTTGCGACTTTTTAATTCAATAGTCACCAATAATTTTGAGAAGTGATATTTGATATACATAATAGACGATTCTTGAATTCGGTTCGTCTTTTATGTATATCAAATATCACTTTTCAAAATTTTTGGTGACTATTGAATAAAAAAGTCGCATAGTCTGGCAACACTGCCCGGGTATTGTAACAACAAGGATTTAAGGTAGCATAAAAACACTTTCTGTTTAGATCCTAGAACTGTAAAGAGATTAATAGTTTCGGGAAACAGCTTGCAGAACAGATTTTTAAAGAAATATGTTTAATGAAGTCACTCTATTTATATATTTATTTTCAGAGTTTATGCACAAAAAATAGAAGTTCATCAACAGGCTACTCTCTCTGTCTCACAATTTTTTTGTTTCTAATCTTCAGATTCCCAGAACTATCATTATCGAAATTTTTATAATCTGAGTTTTTTGATTCGGAAAATTCACAATTAAATTGGTACTCAGTTTTTAAAAAAATATTATTTAAAATTTTTATATTTCATTTTACAGCAGACTACTAAAAAAACTCATTAATTTTTTTACTTATTTAATTTTAATTTAAAAAAATTAATTTTTTAGAAAAAAAACAGTACCAATTTAAAGGTTGTGAACTGTTAAAATGTGCAACCAAACTTAAAAAATACATTAAATAATGAGTAATTCTACCCATAAATTTCTCTAATAACATATCTTCTGGAAACGATAGGGATCGAGTCCTTTTAAGAATCAGTCTAATAGATTTTTCAGAAGTGATGCAATAAACACATTGAAAAAAATAAAAAATATATAAATTTTAATTAAATATATTTACATGTTGAAGTACTAATTCAAAAGTAGTAACTAAATCAGTACTTGTTCAAAACTATTTATTTTCTGAATTTAACAGGGCTGATTGCAGGGTTGGGCCCCAGTTTTTTTTTTTTTTTTTTTTTTTTTTATAATAATAAAAACATTTGAAAATATCCACAATTTTGCCCACTTTGGGTTTTTTTTTTAAATTTTATACGAAAAAAAAAAAAAAAAAAAAAAAAAAAAAACTAAGCAATTGAAACACATTTTTTTTTTCATTTATATATAACGAAACAATTTACATAAAAAATGAGTTTTATTTTGAGTTATAATTTTTACAAACAGAAGATTTACCATTATATTTACATTTAGATACTGCAAAAGTGCAACAACTAAAAAGTTTGGACTTGTGCACAATACAGATTTATCACAATAAAATGCAAAAATATATATTTTGTAAATAAAGACACAAAAATGTACAACTGTTAATTTACAATAAACTAATTAGTTAATTAGTGCATACAGTGAAGGCAGGAAAAAGAAAAGAATCATCAACTTTTGCATGTTTGTTAAACATACATTTAAAAAAAAAAAAAAAAAAAAAAAAAAAAAAAACAGAAATTTTAATGAAATAATTACATATTTCACACGCACACATTAAAAAAAAAAAAAAAAAAAAAATTCAGGTAGAGTCAAAATATTGATTATTTTGGAAACTGACAGCAAAAATGATCCCTAACTTCAGCATTTATAATAAACGTAATTCCTTTTTTTTTCTTTTTAAGAGTAGTGAAATAAACCCAAAATCCCCCAATCAAAAAAATTTGCTACCAAAAGAGCAAGTTTTATTTTACACTATAATAATCTTTTATTTGTGGAACCAACTTTGAAAATACAGTATAGAATTCGTAATCCAGAATGCTCCCAAAACCAGAATGTAAAATACCAACTACCAAAATTTTTAATTATCATAAAATTTAAGAATAAAAGTTATACAATAGCAGCGGTCAGAATTATACTATATTTAATGCAACGGTGTTACTCTGAGGAAATATGGTGAGCACATAATTGTACAAATAATTACTGAAAATTTTGCAAATTTAGATTGGGAAATGAATTTTTATGGTATTTTTTAATAGTTATTAAACACTAATAACAGAAAAATATTTTGTAGAAGATGTTGTTGCAGAGGGCAACATTGTTTCAAGACATGTTAAAATTAATATTGCTGTCCCTGCATGTATGGCCCTTCATGACATTTTTAATATGCACTACTATCAAAAAACGGGCACCATTGCAGCATTCGAACTTCTATATGGTTTTCCAAACAGATTTTGCTGCAGGAAGAGACCATACAGAAAAATCATGCAGTTTTTAAATCAGGAGTGATTGTGTGCAGAATTTTTTGTCTATATATTTTCTGATATCAAGATTTTTTTCAGTTTATTTTTCAGTGACTGTTAAGAAAGAAATCTGTTATTTTGTTGAAATTTAAGTCCCCCCCCCCTTAAATTTAGTAGTATTCTTTTATATTTACAAATATGTATAACCAAAATTTATTGGGAGGGGGGGGGAGGGGTTACAAACTATTTTAACTTCCCAAAGCTGATTATTTTGCTGAAAAATCAAAAATTACTGCTTTAATTCTTTTAATTTTTATTTTGCTGCAAATTCCCAAAATAACATAATTATTTTGCTGTTAATTGTAACAGAATTTTATACTACAATATAGGATCCATTATCCAGAAAGCTTGGGACCTGGGATATTCTGGATAAGGGGTTTTTCCATAATTCGGAACACTTTAATATATGTATAAAAATGGTAAAAAATAATTCCATAAATAGTAGTGATAAACATGAATAAACACTTTCATATAAACACTTTACCTATATATTTGTTCATTTAATAAATTATTTCTACAAAATAAAAAACATTCTTAATTAGAATTTTAAACTATAAATAATAGTAATAATAAATGAAAATAAATAAACATATATAAAGTTTAATTTTGGACCTGAGAATAAAATCCTTTCACTTGGATTTTGCAAACATTTCTATGATTTTTTTTTTTTTTTTCCCCTCATGATTTTTTTTTTTTTTTGCTCTGATACTAATTGTTTATAAATGTTTCAAAATTGTTATAACAATTGGGATTTCATGCATGTAACTTGGGTTGAAGAATAAAATTCATCTGCTATTGGCCACTTTAAGAAGTATGTGGTTCATCTGTGCATCCACTATAAATAACCATATGCGGTACCGCAACACCTTCTCTCTAGTAAAAAAGAAAAAACAAAGTATTAATAATTATGATAACTCATTTTATGCCAATATTTATATATATATATATATATCGGGGGTTGATCCAGGCAAAAATTAGGACCCTGCTGCCCCTTCACAAAATTCAAATCCATAAAATGGGCTCCTTCACAAAATTCAAATCCATAAAATGGGTCCCTTCACAAAATTCAAATCCAGAAAATGGGTTCCTTCACAAAATTTAGATTTATAAAAGTAATACTTTTGTAAAATTTTTTCCATGTTTACAGTATTATTTTTAATGAGTGTCTATACTTGTTTAATAAAATGCTACTAACTTGATATTAAACATTAGACAGAGTAACTGCTAAGATGAAAGGTTTCTAGCGACAATTCCCTTTTTTTTTTTTTTTTTTTTACAAAAACATTTTGATTTTTCACAAAAATGGGCCCCAAAAATTAAAACCTGGATCAACCCCTGTATATAAAAACTTATCAGTTTTACAGCAGTGATATTGAGATATATGTACTGTGAATTCAAGTTAATACATTTTTGTTAACTTTTCCAACCCTCAAAATATGTAAACAATTCGTGATAAAAGTCTCCCCAAGTGCTAGCTTGTACCTTTTGGTGCGAAGCAAAAAGTTGACGAAATTTCTCTGGAGTTAATTTAAATCGCCTCAGCAACAATTCCTTAAGGGCCCCTCTTCACTCACCGCTGCCGGAAGCCGAAGCTAATGTTATTAATGGAAAATTTTTCTTTACAAATAACTTATTAACTAATACATATTTTAAAATTCTGTTTTCACATTCAGAAAATTTCCAGCTGTTAAATTGACGGACCTTTTTTAAAAAATTATGTTTTTAATTTTTTACATTTTATTTTGAAGCTGCAAAGTACGAATTTTCAATATGTGAATTTTTTTCATTTTGCAATTTCAAAATAAAATATGAAAAATTAAAAAATACATTTTTAAAAAAGATCTGTCAATTAAACAGTTGGGAATTTTCTGAATGTGAAAACAGAATTTAAAAATATGTATTAGTTAGTAAGTTATTTGTAAAGAATATTTCCCCATAGAATAACATTAGCTCGGGCTTCCGGTGACGGTAAGTGAAGAGGGCCGTTAACATATTTATATTTGTATACCTTATCTTCCGGTTCTCGCGCAATTAATTAATTTATTTCATAAGGTAAAAGTGCAAGAAGATGCGTAATCCACTCTTCTTCAGGTAAAGAAACACGACGGGCTTGTCTTTCGAAAAGAATTAAATAAAGATTTATATCTTCTTTCATGTAATACTTTTGCATGAAATTTCGGAATTCTTTACTTGGATTTCTCGTTTCGCTATCTTCAACCCTAGTTTGTCTATTTCTCAACCCTAGTTCGGTCTCGACTTCATTCTTTCAAGTTCAAATTGAATTGCTCCTTTTCTGTTCTTCAATTACTTCTTTCCTAGCATTCATAATTGTATTTAACCTTTCTTTACAAAATTTCTCATCGTAGTCTTTGCCTTTGAGAATAGCATTTTTAAAATAAATTATTCTGAAATCTGGCTGAGCCGCTATACCTAGGTCGTCAGCTAATATTTTTAAATCCTCTTTAATAGCCCTCGCTAAATATACCATTTTAAAATATTTTTTTGAGAAAAATTATTATTTAAACGAGAAAAAAATAATTTAAGTTACTATTATTAATTTTCTTTTAATATCTGTATTAAGCCAAATTATTAAAGGAAATTAATTATACCTTCCCTAAAATCGATATCAATAATATACACCGACTGCTTAAACGAAAAATTCTAAATAAATCAAATTACTAGAAAAATAAACTAAACTACCTCTGCGTAACATAATTGAGTATGAAAACACAAATAAATAAATGCGTTTAACTCTTAAACATAAAACAGCATTGATTTAAAAAAAAAAAAAAAGTATTTTAAAATATATCTCATACACACGCATATAGATTCATAATAATCAGTTTATATATATATTTTAAACGAGAACAATATTTAATTTATGCTTCGCATACCTTAGTAAATCTTTACTGAAAAAGAAAATATTATATCTATAACAGAATGATTAAAAATGTGTTAGGAATAGGAAATTATTTTAATCATCAAAAGCAAAAAAAAAAAAAAAATAATAATAATAATCTGGTGTGTCACTCGCACGACTTTCGCTTACCCTGAAATTTAATACTATAAATACAGGTTGCAGAATAAAAGGTAAGATAACGAGAACTGTTATGTAAACCTGTGTTAAACAATTCATATTAGGCTTCTGAAAAGTTTTATATAATTAGTTCTGTGTGAGGGGGGCTACCGTCCCCCTCAACCCCCCCGTTTCATTAATGCACCTACATTTATATAGAATTTAATTCGGTTATTAAAAAATAATTCTGTTTTTAAAAATAATTTATTAAAATTATTATTTAAAAAAAATATATTTTATGATAATGCAGACGATTTCCATATTAGAGAAGTAGTATAACACCAAATATATAAAAAAAAAAAAGTCCATTTTATTCTCAATAAAAAAAATAAAAAAAATTTTTTTTTTTTTCGTTAAAAGTAAAAAAAAAAAAATCGATAACTTTGTTTTAAATTATCGCAGATCGATGGTTCAACCATTCGTTTTAAAGGTATTGCTATTGGCGAGCTCTTTTGAAAGATACCCATCATGAAAATTCACTCCCCTCGATGGGGGACTCCCCCCCCCAGAGGGGGGGGTAGGCTCTTACATACACAATTTTTTTTTCCCAGTTAACTGTCTCTATTACAAAAAATATATATTCGTTTCATTTGGTTTAGTGCAGTCTATAGACGTTAAACTCACTTGCAATTTCCCCCATAGAGACGTAATGTATTAGAATTCTCTTGATTGTCCCTGTACACGAACCAGTTGCTTGATCTTAACGAAAAGCCTACTGTAGCATCCCTATATAATACACATTTAGAATACCAAGTTTGAACTTTCTGCCATAATTTGTTTTAGATATGCTGATAACAGACAGACACACACACAGACCATTTGCTAAAAACATGACATTCGTGTTCAGGGGACCTCAAAACAATATGTGTGATACATATATGATATAAACAATATACTATAGATACAAACAATATGTGTGTAAATATAACAAAATCTCGTGTTCGAAAATTTGACCCAAAAATAATACTTTCTCTTCCTTATGGGTAAGTGAAAGTAAAAATCGGCAATGCAATCGATAAAAAATAAAGAACAAATAAATACATGTCTCTCTCTCAAGAAAATTTCACCAAACAGATTTCAAGACAGAAAAATAAATAAATAAATAAATGCTTTACTGTAAAGTAATAAGTTGTAAAGTAATAAGTATATATTTAAGATAAACAAGAATAAAATTTAGGATATGATAACAGAAATAATCATTCTCTTCTTTTTTCCCTTACTCGTAGCAGTACACTCAGGCGATCGTCAGATTAATTATTTGGGAGAACACAGAAACATATACAAAATAAACGTCAGTTACTTTAAATCGAAAGTATTTTTTGCTATTTTAAGGAAACATAATTTCTGTTATTAAAATAATACTTTTCCAAGGATATGTTTTAAATTATAATTAATAAGGATAAATAATCTTATACTCTTTTAAAATGAAAGTATATTTGAATAGAATTAATTATTAAGAACAAAATTACTCATTTAATACTAGAATAAATATTCCATAAGAAATTTCAACTCCTAAAAACAATTCAAAATTTTTAGAAAACACTTGATTCTATATAAAATATTCATTAATTTTTAAAAAAAGAACAATTTTTTTTATTTTTTCCGAAGGTCAAGTGTATGTGCACTTAAAAAATAAATGAACGACGATAATTTAGTTCAAAGATTTAACCTCAGAAAACAAGTATATTTACTTTAAAACATTCAGATAAAAATTCTTAAATATTCTAAACTTGAGAATATATTATAGTTAAGTTTTATCAGAAATATGACAAAGACAAAATAAATAAACACAATATTTATTAGTTTATAATTTTCCTTATCCTACTATTAAAAACAATAAATAACTTACTTATACAGATACCGAAGAAATTAAAAAGAAATGTTCTTGAAAGTGTTCTAAACACAGCGCAGAACCAGGGTGGCTCCTAAATCAAGTCAGAATCCGAGAGATTCTATTAAAGATGCTGAGCAAGGACGATTTCCACAGCGGGAGAACACATTCGCTTTTCAAGCATGGCTGGTAAAACAAAAATAATAAAATCGAAATTGGCCGACCAGTTCATCGTGGCCAGATCCCCCAAATTATCTATGCGACGGTGGCGTCTAGGGATATGAATGATAAACGAGCCATTATTTTCGAAGACTGACATACATTTATTTAAATAATCACGAACGCACACACATATTAAATTTACATTTTACATTTTAAACAATAGCAATGATGCGACGCCAACACGCTTCGAACGAACAGCAAACACAAGGTTCTGCAAACAGAACTCTTTAGCAAAGCAAGCAACTTATTGGTCACGAGTCACATGACCCTTTTTCCTTTTACATCGTTGCCATTCACTCAGAAGAAATGTAATAAAACACATTTACATGAATATTCTAATAGATAAATATCCTACATATATATATATATATATATATATAAACAAGTATGTTGTGGCTACCATAAGACTTTCTTCTTTGTTTTCTAATACAAATTCATTCACTACAAATAATTTATTAAAACTATTATTTATTAAAATTATCTACCATAATGAATACAGGCGATTTTCATCTAAAACTGACACAAAATATACAAAGACAGTTTTATTCTCTATAAATATTATGTTATAAAATGAGTTTTCATAATGGCTATCTCAACTATCAAGTTTTGTACAATTATACACCATAGAAGTCGAGATACAACTTTCCCGCTCTCGGGGAAAATGGCAGTATAGCAGCGCCACCTATTGGCCGATATGCATCCAAATTGAATCAGCATAATGTTTCATAACTGTCTTTTCACGTATCAAATTTTGTTTTATTATACCCAATAGAACCGGAGATATCCCTTTCACTTAAACTGTGAAAATTTCTGTATAGCAGCGCCACATGTTCAGTTATTGGCACCAAAAGTGGACAGACAAGTTATGTCAAGGTACATCCATATATAAATTTATGTGCAAATTTGTGCAGTAATTCCTGGGATATACAGCCTTCCTTTAAATTGTAGAAATCGCTGTATATCAACGCCATCTGTGGAGCGATGGACACCAAAAGTCGATAAGCACTAATTTTGGTCAAAGTGCATTTACATATACATTTATATGCAATTATGGACGGTAGTTCCAGATATACAGTTGCCACAAAATTTTCGTCACACACACACAGAGACAGACTGATATTTTCTAAAAATAATCAAATCTAGTTCTGGAGCTCTCAAAATGTGTAAATCTATCAAAAACCGAAAGTCGAAATTTTTTACGAATCGAATACTTTCTTCTATTGAATATAGAAGAAAGTTAAAGAAAAAAAGAAAAGTAAATTGTGAATTTTTTTTATTTTCTAGAACGTAAATGCGAAGTTGTACAGTATTTCTTTCATTTATATATTTAAAAATAGTCGAGAAAGATTTAGAATTTTCTAATTTTCGTACAGTTTGTACAAAAGATACGAATTAGTTTCGTTAAAGAAAAGAAAACGGATCCAGATATAAATACGGATCAATTTTTCTGGTGGATATCCGCGGATACGGATACGAATATATACGGAGCTCCGATACACAGTATGTTTAAATCTTTTATATAGTTATAAATATGCCTACAACTTTATGTTTATAATTATAAGAAATATTTTGAAAGATGTTCTCAAGTCGATCAGACTTGTTGAAAACTAAACCCGAGCGCGACCAGCAAGACAGATAATTTTGTCAACCCGACCCGACGGGTAAAATCGTGTTACCCGACCCGAACCTCATATCTTGAAACCCAATTTCAGTTTCAGACGAGCAACTGACTGGAAAATTCTGTTTACATTCCCAAGCGGGACAGTTACGTTATCAAAGCTACCGGAGTGGCTTGAGGGGGGGGGGGGAATGTCATACAACTACGGGGAGGAGTGGTTAGAAGGTTCTAGATTGAAATTACTACTTTGGAACTGTATAATGTAATAAATAACAGTTCGCTTCATGCGATAATAAAATAAGTTTAAGAACTGAGAACAAGTTAATAAATTTGGAATTAGTGAAACATTTAGAAAATTAATTAATTAAAAATTAATTAGGGAGCTGTCGGTGGATTAGTGGGAGATAGAATCATTTAAGTGTGTAAAATGAGGCTTTAATTTTAAGGGAGCTTTTAATTATATTACATATATATGAGTAATTAAAAAACATATAATATATATAATCATATTAATTTTACTTCTAAAATAATTTGTTGAAAAGCATAATGCGATGTAAAAATTACGAAGTGAAAACTTCTTTAGGTGCAATTTACACATTAATTTATTCAGAGTGATTCCTTTTGGTCCTATGTTAAAATAAGCTTACTCGTTTTATAAAGTCGTGCATATTAATGCAACAAAACACGTAAATTGATTTTATTCTAAGCTAAGTAAACAAATCTCTATTGCAAAGTTCAGATGAAGGTCTTCCAAATCCAGAAAAATGATTTTAAAGGATGAAGTCATATTAAATTGACTAGAGTGGATGGGGTAGGGTTTTACGGTTATTCCTCATTAAAAGTTATATTAAACTGATGTGTAGAACTGGATGTTCATATTCAGGAACGAAAAATAATTCCTATACATTGTAGTCTATGTACAGAATTTCTAAGAGTACATTATTAACCTCATTTGTTTATTTGAATTAAAGATAATAAAATTAACATATGCTTTTGAGTTGCACAAAAGCTTGTCTTCTGTATAAAATTGGAGGTATAGCATTAGTGTTTTGTGTTCAGGGTTACTCGAAGAATTCAGATGCATTACAGGTTACGAATGATAAGCTTGAAAATGCATATTTAATTGTATTACGTCATTTTTATTTATTTATATATATTATTATTTTTTTTTTAGTGCTTTGTACAGTATATATACAATATACAGGACCACGTGCAAGGCTTAGTTAGAAGAAGTCAAATCCATTATTTTCTGTTGGATATAATCGATAGGGATATTTTTTAAAATATATGCATTACTAAACAAATGTACACTTCAGTTATCTCAAAAATAAGCACTTATTTATCTATTTATTTTAAATTTGTGAGTGCTGGAAAGACCCTAAAGTAATTCTAAGAACAGAAACAAAAATCAAATTCGAACTACACCGAAACTAAACCTTGACCAACACTTCTTTCCCAGTGAAACAAAGAATTCACTGGTTTAAACATTCTTCTTTTCATCATTATCACATGCATTTATCTCCCATACATGTTCGTGAAAGCTCAGAGACCAGTGGTATGTTGATGTTGGGTATTTAGGCCGATTGACTTTTCGAGGATCCTAGGCCTATTGATTGGGTAATCGAACCGGGGTCTTAGGCCTGATGGGAGTACCCTCCGTGAGGGGGGGGGGGTCATTCTAAGCGGTCTTAACCCGTATTTACGCGAGTTTCTGAGAAAGCCACAGAAAACTTCGAACGGCTAAGTCGATAAGCACGACATAGGATTGAATCCGGCACTCCCCTTCTATCAACTTTGAGCGCAGAACCGCTCGGCCATTGGTGTGTGTGTGGAGGGGAGGGGGTCTTAGGGTCTAATAAAAAAACAAAACGTGTACCATTGTTTCCAAAAAATTAGATGTTTCTAAATCTATGTTCGTATGTCCCTAACATGATGAAGCTGACGAAAATAGTCTCAAAAGCCCCACAGTTAGCAATACTTTAAAGATTATACAATAAAATTTTTCTAAGAGGTCCATACACCGTGGTACATGAAATTAGTCTTTTACGGAGGTGGCCTTTTAATAGAGGTTATTCAGAAAATTTAACTCTGAGAACAAAGTGATATTCAAATTTGCATAATCTGTCTATATATGTAATGTAAAAAGAAGCATAGAAAGAGCTTTTACTAATTAATTATCAAATTAATTAAAGTTTAATAAAAAATAACTATGTACAAATATTTACATTAATGACCACATAGGTCCAAAAAACATATTATAAATCCACTTAGGATTCTATATCATCAAAGAATCTATTTTCTATAATAATAAAAAGAAAGGTTTGTCTGTCTGTCTGTTCTTCTATACGTTCAGCCCCTGCCCCTATTGAACGCAGAAGTACAAGAATTGACATACGGATGCTCTGGAGCCTTTCCGAGGTCCTCTTCAAAACAGAATTTAAAAATTTTAATTAGTTCTGGAGATATTAATTAAAATGTCGACTCATGTCTAATCAGAAAGCGATCTCAATGACTGAGAATTCACCGCGATTGCATAAAAATAGATATATTAACGGAGTTAAAAGCAGAAAAAGTGTAAAATAAATTAGAAATATTAGTCTAATCGTTACGAATTTGGTACCAAATGAAAGGGACAATTTTTCTGAATCTAAGAGTGCAAGCGGCTTATCTGTACAACAATTAGATTTTTTTAAAAATTAACTAAAGTGTGAATTTTTTGTGGCAACATCATTTCAAATGCCAGACTATTGTCTGAGATGAAAAAAGGAAATGATTGTAACCGATTAAGATGTCACGTGTTTTATAGTGGGGGGGGGGAATTGCAATTTTCAATTTTTTTCAAATTTTCATTCACGTTACATTTGAGTTAATATTCGGCCTAGACAGCATACTATAAAGCTACTATTCAATTTTCATGAAATTATGTGAATAAACAAAAAAATTACATTTTTATTGGGAATTATATTTATCACGACTCATATGACCAAAATACAATGTAAGATTAAGTTTTGTTTAATATTTTGCAGTATTTTAAATTGAGATATGCCGTTGAAATTTCGTAATATTTGGTTTTAACGGCCGATAATCCGATTGTGAATATTTTTGAAAGTGTAGAATTATTAGGAAAGGCATGAGGGGGAGGGGGGCAGAAAAAAAAAAGAGTTACAGCGTTTGAAATTGGTATTATTAGGTTTTAAGGCAAGATAAATCAATTGCGGATATTTTCAAGTGTAAAATTATTAGAAGGGACGGAAAGGGGGGGGAGGGGCAAAAATGTATAAAGGGAACGGTTGTTTTGGAGAAAACGAGGGAAAACACAGAACGCTTTTATTCTTTTATATTTTGCAGAGTTTCGAATTCTGATATTCCGTTCACATTCCATACTATGGATTTTTAACAGTATTTAGTCCGGAATTACGCAAGTTTCGGAGAAAACCACGAAAAAGTCAGACATAAATCGTTTTATAATAGTGTTTATATCATTTTTGTATCTCAGCTTCTAATTAGCATAATTTCAAAAGTAATATGTCATTTTAAAACTTATTTAAATTGAATTTCAAGAGTAGACGCCACAAATCTCTGTCGTCTTCCATTAACCGACTACCGTAGGTAATGGAATTCGAGATTTCACGTGATTTACATGTTTTAAGGTGTCCTGATTAGGTTTTCTTTTCTATCTCAACTAATAATTAAAATAACTTTATAAGTAATATATTATTTAAAAGCTTTGTTGATTTGGAATTGAACAGTAGATTACAGAAATTTCTACCGCCAGATGGCGCTGTAATATTTTAAAATTTCAATATTTCGAATTCTAATTATGATTAAATTATTTTTAATACATCATTCGAAAGATATTTTAAAGTACTTTTATATTATCGAAAGTGGAATTCGAGTTTTCACCCGATTTACACGTTTCGAGGTATTCTGTTCAGATTTTCTTTTGTATCTCAGCTACTAATTAAAATAATTTCATAAGTAATACACCATTTGAAAGCTTTGTTGATTTGGAATCGAACAGAAGATTACAGAAATTTCTACCGCCTGATGGCCCTGTAATATTTTAAAATTTCAATATTTAAATTCGAATTCTGATTAAATTGTTTTTAATTCATCATTCGAAAGATATTTTAAAGTTCTTTAATATTATCGAAAGGGGAATTCGAGATTTCACTTGATTTACACGTTTTAAGGTGTCTTGATTAGGTTTTCTTTTGCATCTCAGCTAATTGAGTTAGACTTTTCAAAATCGGTATATGTAGGTTAATTAGGAGGGGATGGAAGGGCGGGGAAGGAATAGGCGCGCGCAGCGCTCACGGGACTGCGGTGCCGAAGGCAGTGGGGACCCGGTCCAACTTTTTATCCGATGAAAAATGATTTTTAAATTTTTTTTTTTCTTAAGAATAACAGTTTGATTTCAGAAGGAATATGAGCGTGCAGCGCACGTATATCTTCACACGTGTGCGCATGGGTCTGCTCTGGCGAAGGCAGTGGGGACCCAATGCGAACTTTTACCCGATGATTAAAGATCTTTCTAAAATTCCTTTTCTTAAGAATGAAAGTTTGTGAGTAATAACGTGGAATTTTGTGAAATCATAAGGATGGTGAAGGAATACGCACGCACAGCGCACGGATCTTCGCTGCCAAAAGCAGTGGGGACCCAGTGTGAGTTTTCATCCGATCACAAATGATTTTTTTTTCTTTTTCCTTTTTTTAAGAGTAATATTAATGAGTAATAATATTCAATTTTGAGAATTCTTTCATTAGAGTGGTTCATTTAAAAATACTGACCCACTAGCGGGCGAATGCAGAGGGGACCCGGTGTAAGTTTTTACCCGATCAGAAATGATTTTTTTTTTTTTTTTTTTTTTTTTTTTCAACAATAAAAGTTCATGAGTAATAACATGGAATTTTGAGAAATCATAAGGGTGGTGAAGGAATACACGCGCGCAGCACATAATTAAAAAAAAAAAAAAAAGAATAGTTCTCTGAGTCATCCTGGCGACAGATGTCCGTCTACTACATGATGCAATCTCTTTCGATGTTTCGAATGCACTTGAGTATAGATTTTTTTTTCTCTTTTTTTTTTCTTCTACATATTAGTTTTAAAATATTTTAATGTTAGTTTCCTTGAACTTTGTGTGATTTTTAAAAAGATTTTTTTTTTTTTTTTTTTAAATACATTGGAACAAATTTTGCTGCTTAGTGTCATTTCTCAGTGGAAAGATATTTCTATTTAAGTTTACGTGCAGGGAATACAGATTTCAGTCTTTTTAATTTTAGTTGGGGTAAAAAATTAAATGTCTGTTTTCAAAAAAAAAAAAAAAAAAAAAGAAAAGAAAAAAAAAAATACCTCTTTTTCTATCTGTTATTAAAAATTGCCGTGCTCCTTTGCTATCGTTTCATGTCATACTTAGAAAATTATTTATTAGATTTAAAAATACAAAAACTGGGATTAGTATGGCACAAAGTTCTTATAAAAAATATGCGTTTCCCAAATAACTTTAAGCGCAATTTTCTTTTTCAGAATTAATGAAACTGACACTATACCGCGAAATTCGATGGGTTTATTTTTCGATTTCGGTTGACTAACTCAAGTTGTCAGGAGACAAAAAATAAATAAACAAATAAAAAAAAAAGATTAAAGAAAAAAAAATAATAATGCTGAGCTTTTGGACTAGCCAAACAAATTTTTCTTAGTCAATTGACAAAATAGGAATAATTTATTTTTATTCTCTCATCTGACTAACCGGTCCAATTTGAGGAAAATGAAAACTGTACCTGGGAAATTAGTCATCTGACAAGTTTTAGAGCCAAAACGGATCAACAGACGAAACACATTAAAGATACATGGTAAAATAAAACGATTTTTGTGTCTCATGACTAAATGGGATTGTCAGGTAGTGTTTTGATTGTTTAAAATGTTGCGTAATTTTGTGCAAATTTGTCAATATACTAGGAAAACGTGTACTATGACAAAGATAACACGTTTCTTGACAAGTTTCGATTTTTCATTTTTCTGTGTGTACATAAGGAAAAAGGGTAGATGTCAGAGGAAAAAGAATTTTTTTTTTTTTTTTTAATCAGCTTGTTATTGATTTTAAAGAAATTTTGCATACATGTCATTCACTATATTTAAGACTAGGAGGAAGAGGAGCAGGCATACAGCGCATCAGCATGCAAAGCAAATGAAGTTAACTATCGTCCACTCAAGATAGCTGCCGCACTAGTAGTCAAGGCTACCGCAGGAAGAGGAATTCTGTAAAATAAATACAAAATACAAAATGAATTTATAAGCTCGTCAAAAGTGAAATTGCAACACCATGAAAGAATTGTCAAAAATTAATGAAATTTTATACACAAATGACTAGTATTGGTGCAAATAAATGATTAAATTTTGAAAGTAAAAAAACAATGTTAAGTTTTCGAAATCAGTATTTGGTGTGGCCGCCATTCGCTGCAATAAGTGCTGTTATACGACGTGCCATAAGAGCCAAACAGATTTTGAATGTATGCTTGGGGAAGAGCATTCCATATTTCTTGTAGGCGTACCCAGACTTCATCTCTTGAAGATGTAGGACGAGGGTCACGAGCGACACGCCGACCAATGAAATCCCACACATGTTCAATCAGTATCATATCCGGCGAATAAGCAGGCCACGAAAGAAGCTGTATGTTTTCTGCTCAAAAGAAGTCTTGCACATTCCTTGCCACGTGTGGTCCAGCATTATCCTGCTGAAAGATAGCTCTAGGAATGTCTTGAAGGAAAGGAACGACTTCAGGCTCCAGGACTTCTCTGATGTACCTGTTGCTGTTAAGATTACCCACAATTCGTAGCAGCAGAGATCGTCCATGATACGCAATCGTACTTCAGATCATAACTCCGGGTGTTCGTCCACTATGACGTTCGATAATGTACTCCAGAAGGTAGCGTCCACCGGCATAGCGTCTAACATGACTGTGACCATCATGATGCCTCAAATTAAAGCGAGATTCGTCAGAAAACACCACTTGATGCTTATCTGCACACCAGTCTCAATGTACATGAGCCCATTGCAGCCGCAAGCGTCAATGATTTCGCGTGAGGGGACAAACTCGCATCACTGTGCTGCTGTTACTCTGCACACGAGCTAATTTTACGTGAAAGGAAAATTCTCCTTCACGAAGGCCGATGATTCTCCCCCGTTCAAACTTTATAAGTTGTTCAAATTTCGCCCTCTGTCTTCGACGAGGCATAATTACATCTCACCTCACCTCACGTTTACCACAAAGAGATAAACATAGACTATTTTAAACATGCCGCTACCAGCCCTTTATTTATACGGTTTCAGCAGCAGTCCAGAGGGCGCTGCTAAGCCCACGCACGCGTGATGGTTTTGAAATTTTAATCATTTGCTTTACACAGTATAATTTGCATTTGCTGAAAATTTCAGCTTAATCGCATCATTACTTCACGGTGTTGCAATTTCAGTTTTGAGGAGTGTATATGCCATGTTTTTACCAAGATGAGTCGCATTACTCGGACACGATTCGACTTGGAAAAAGCTTGACATAAAAAGCGCAAGAATAGAACGCAGCTGACAAGAAATGAATATCCCCTCTTTTTTTCTCCTCTCACCCTATTTTAATAAAGTCACAGATGCCCTGACGCATGAGCAGCAGCACGAAAAAACTGCTAAACTATAAGACACACTATGTATGTACTAGATACACCATGTGTCGTACCTTTTAATAAACAGAAAATGTTTCAAATAGGTATAATATATTTAAAACAAATGAAAGCCATAAATTAAAGGCATAAATCATGGATTGAAAAGTTTAGAGAAATGTTGTTACAAAAGAGTTAAAGATTCACCATAAACTATAGTATCATGAAGTATAGTAGTAATAGGTGTAGAATATAAAAAATTATTACAAAATCTTTTCCGTTGAAAGTGGTAATTCAATGGCATTACATTTCTTTTACGGAGAAAAAAAAAAGGTTTATTGTTTTAACATAATTTACATTAATTGTACATAATTGTCTATCGAAAAAATAATTGCCTGAAGTAGATTTTAATGCAAATTCAGCTTATTGGTAGACATTGTGCTTATTTTTGTATGCAGAAAATATACGTATAAAAAACTTAAAAGGGCTTTTGGTGTCATAATATAGGGAAAAAATGCTTTTTTCGGAGATTTTTCCATTGCAATCTCTGCTAGAGCGCGTTTAAGATAATGTTTCAATTTTTGATTTGTTACAAGAAAAATTTCTATGATATTAATATAGTCATGACCATGGCTACCGACATTAATTTTCTCTAAAAATCGCGTATTTTATTTTCACGATGTATCGTGAAATCACAAATCACAGAATATTATTATGGTGATACTAAAAAAGAAAGTCAAGAAAGCAGTAGACAAATCAACGAAGAATGAAGCAGTAAGAATCTAATATAGAAGGCATTAAAAAGTGGTAAATACATACAATATTTTGCGTGAATGACCTTTTAACCAACCAAAAAAAATAAAACCACCAAATATGTACTATAATGCATTTATGCATAAGAAGATAAATTTATAAATTTATGATTCAAAAGTAAGAAAATAAATATTAATTTAAAAACCCATAAAAATGATTTAGATGTAATTAGTGATTTCTCTCTAATTCAAAGCGCTTTTAGGTTTTTTATTTTACGCGTAAGAAGCAGTTCTGTTGGAAACTGATATTAAATTTTATGTCCTGTATAAACTCTCTAGCAAGTATTAAAGAACTCGTAACTTAAAATGAAAAAAATAAAAGCAGAAAAGGGAACTATATGTTATCTACTACCTGAGAACCGGTCTCCAATGTGTTGATTTATGTGCCGGATGAGAGTTGAGTTCAATTCCAATTTACTGCGTGACCCCTATGCCCTAACTCTTAGCTCCCGGTGCTCCCTTGGTTGCTACGCCCACTAAAATACATTTGAACTGAAGTTGACTGTCGATACAAATATATTGAAAAAAAAATTCAGAATTTAACTCCTGTGTTAACTAACCTGTGTTTCAAACAAAAAGTAATTTTACAAATGAACGAACAAAAAAAAAAAAAAAAAAAAGAAAAAAAAAAAAGAAACTGACAGCAAAGTTCTTTGTAATTCAAAGAAGCTCTAAAATTGCAGTTTTAAAAATTAATATTTTAATTCGAAAACTTTTTTTTTCTATTAAAACCTTTTTAATTAAGTATTTCTCTAATTGGCGCATGCGCAGGCATCGATATATATAACATTCCTGTCCCAATTTAATAATATTTTCTGCAACTTCATTTTCTATTAATAGCTATTTTTAAAAGAAAAAGAAAAATTTGCCTTTCCCGAGTGGATCTGTTAATCGTATTGTTAGAGCTCTGGTCTTCATATTCCCGATGCTGGGTTCGAATCCTGGTTCCGTCATTGATATTTATAGTGATTCGGAATCCAATTGATGCAGTAGGTCAAAGTTTAACGATCCTTAAATGGCAAAAAATGACCCAAACTTCTTTCCTGAGTAGAAAGTTTTTGTATATCAGGCAAGTAGTTAGATGTCTTTTTTAATGTTATTATAAAATTTTTGCGCTTTAAGTTGATTGCACAAAAAAAAAAAAAAAAAAAAAAAAAAAAACCACTTCTGAAGTCTCAAGAAGTTTTATTTATAGTTATTATAAAATTTATTTATTTCCAAACCAATAACTTTTTTAAAGATATTAATAGAGTTTTAAACTTTTTTCTTTGTAATTATTACAAACTACTGATAGATTTAGTAAAGATTTTTGCAGTTTCAAAATATTTTGTAAACATTTTAAACTTACCATCATGTATAAACTTACCATTGTCAGTTTTTATTTCTTTTTATTTTAGCATGCATTTTGCTTCAAAAAAAATTCTTGTTTCGAGTTATTTGTAATTTTTGCAATTTACAATTATTTACATACTATTCATTTTCTTTTTTCTTATAAGTACAGTGATTTCAAAACAAATAATTATCAAAGCGGGGGATCCATCCTCTCCGAGAGAATCTTTATTGTGATGGCATATCTCCGGATCATTCCTATCAGTGAGTCCCAGACCGTCTCCAATATCTCATTGCGCAGCACTAGTGCGAAATAAAACCCACCAATCAACCAACCTTTGGTATAAAACAAAGCGTGTACATATTAAGCGGCACAACGGTCATTCTAAAAAGTGTTCCACAGATGGGTGCGGCGGTCATTCCGGAGTTGGTGCGGCGGAAGTAAACAGAACGAACTGTATGGTTACCGGAAATCACAAGAATCAATTTGGTGACAAACTCAAAGCGCAGAAATTGGCGTCGCTTACTTGTGAACGTATTTAGAGTCAAGAATAGTTTTATGCATTTTTTCTTTATTAATATCACATAACATTTTAATTTTAAACAAATTTAAGTAGTTATGCTATGGATGCTAAAAGGGCCAAGTGTTTAATTTTCTTTCAATTGAAGAGTAAAGTGAATGAACATGTTAAATGACATTTTTGAGAAAAATTTAGAAGTCTGGATAGAAAAAGTTATTATGGTCTCTTTTAAATTTCGAACATTAAATTAACACAGTTGTCGACACAGGAAATTATTATGTACATGGTTTCTGGTTTCTCTGTTACCTCTTTATTGTTTAATTTCTCAAATGTTCTAAATTTTCATTTAACGTGTTCATCCACTAAGCTCTTTAATTGTATCCTGTATTACTGATGCTTAACTGAACCGTTAATTAATGTCTGTGTATAGTTCAATAATAATAAAGTTTGACTAGTGTTGAAGTACAGTCAAATATCAGAATAATCTAAATAAACCCAGTAGTTAAAAAAATATCTAATGTATTTTTGGTGTTCGAAAAAAAGTAGTACATATCAAAATAACTGACTTAACTTTTTCATAAAATTGTATTAAAAAATCATATTACAGCTAGAAATAAAATGTTTTATGCTGAAATAGTAGGGGTAAAATAGCAGAATCGAAATGAACATCATCCACTGCCTCATTTTGGCAACTTAGTGCCTTGGCAATTGTCAAATATTTGTTTACGTATTATGAATTCCGAATTGATAATACGTAAACAAATACTTGTAATCGCCAATGTGCTAAGTTGCCAAATTGAGGCAGTGGATAACGTTTCTGCATTATTTACCTATAATGCTTTGCTCCGCTCTAGCTTGCCGCACAACCACTCCGCAGTATTGGTGCTGTAATCGTTGGCCGAAAATTTAACGTTATATTGAGCCGCTTAATATATACTCGCATAGAACATTGAACATTCTTCGCAATTCCGTATTTATGTTTCTATGAAGTTGATAAAGCTTCCTTAGCAAACTTGGTATTACTTTGATGACAATGACAATCATCTTTCGCGGCTTTTGGATTTGGCAATCGAAACGTAATGCAAAAATATATACGCGAGATGTATATTTTCATAATATATGTTGTATTGATTGTTCACTTAATATACCTTATTAGAAAACCATGATTTCTCAAAGGAATTAAATATGTTTGCCAGATAATTTCGTGATTTTTTTTTTCACCTAGGATACCAGAGACCAGCACTTCCGCCAACTTTTGCAAATTACGAAATCTTATTTGTTTATTTGAATCAAAGTAATTTTCGACTGTGTTTTGCAGATGCCAAAGTGAGATGTATATTTTGAATAGAATTTGATTTTTGTATTGAATAAAGGTATCAATTTTTATTTAATTTTGCGCCGACTTCAAATGTTATGATTAATTGTAGCGTTTAGGTTGTTTGGTGAAGGAAATTGTTTTATACTTTTAGGCGCAATTTACAGTTTCATATTTTGCCAATTTTCTTTTATTTTAAGCTGTTTGAATAGTACTTGCACTTTGGAGTCGGTTCTCTTTTTTTACAAAAATATTTTATTTGTTTCTTTTCAGTGAAAATTTATTCATATAACAGAACATCAGAAAACGTTCGACGGCGGTTTCACAAATTACAACCCACAAGAAAAGTGACACAATTCAAAAAAAGGTAATTTTGAGTTTATGTCGCTGAAAAATATATGAAATGCACTCAATGTGAACAAAAAAAGTTACATCTCCATCTAGAAAATTTTCAACACGAGAGGCAGTTGTGTCGGTTTTATTCTAGTCAATGCCTTATCTTTAAATTGATTTTTTTCAAATACTGCATCTTTAAGTTGTGTCACTTTTCTTGACTTTATCGAATATGAGAAAAAAACTGTCTGTTGAATGAACATACATTAAATTAAGAAAGCTTTAGAAATGTAATGAACGGATACGCTGTATTCGTAGCCAAAATTTTTGTTAAGCATGTATTGAACTTTACAGTGAATACGTGTCACACGCTACGCTAGAATGTGCGCAGCGTAAAGTTCAAAAAAAGATCAAAATATGCATTGCAGCTGACGGACAGAAGTTTCAACATCGAAATAAAGGTTTTTTGATTCGTTTACATTATAAAAAACTGCGAACAAACAGATGCACATTTAAACATCCTGTTTTTAACATTTATATCTACATAGTGTCTTTCCCTACTAAATCAATGATGCTGCACAACTTTGTAGTGTACTTTTTCTCTCGTACCTTGTACTGTTTTCGAGAGAGGAATGCTAACTCCGCTATCTTCCCATCAGGTGGCGCTGTAAGCGGTCGCATCTCGTAACGCACGGCCACTTTAAGATACTTACATACGACTTTTACGAATGCAGCTGCAACCGTTCAGCAATTAGAGTGAGAATGGACTTTTGTGAGTACCCTGTAATTTGTATAGATCTTAATGAAATCATAATGAGACTTAATTCAGGAAAAGATCTTTATGAATACAAAAAAAAGTATAAAAATTAAAGCATCTCTTACAAAGTTATATGCTAAGAATCCTCAAAAACAACAACAACAACAATATATATATATATATATATATATATGGTTTGAATTGAGAATCTCCTGCTTTATAAAATCGGTTTAAAATGTCTATGCATTAGTCTATGTGACCGCTTACAATAACCATACTTTGAATTTTACATAGCACAAATGTCGCCCGCTATGCTACAAGATATGCAATGTCGTTCAAGTGTACCCAAAGTAGGAAATTGCGGACAAACAAACGCGCGTTTTAAGCGTTCTATATTTAGCATTAATGACTACAAACTGTCTTTTCATTTTAAATCGATCATTCTCTGCAACTTTGTAATTCATTTTTTCCCTTATCTTGAACCGTTTTCGAGATAGGAACACTAACTCCGTTATTTTTCACCAGTTGGCGCTATAGGCGGCTGAATCGCGTAGCACATGACCACTTTACTATACCTACATACCACTTTTATGACTATAACTGCAGCCGTTCAGCAGTTAAAAGAGTCGGGATTGGCTTTTTGGGGTACCCTGTATTTCCTTTAGATTGTAAAGATGTGACCTATTTCAGACCAAGAACTTTACTACAAAAAAAAAAGTACCAAAATCGGAGCATCGTTTAGAAGTTATGAGCTAACAAAAAAAAAAATTTATATATATATATATATATATATATATATATACGGTTTGAATTGAGAACCTCCTCCTTTTTTGAAGTCGGTCAAAAACATATTAAAACTTTAAAATTCTAATATTCAACAAAAATATTTTTCTGATCTTTCTATGCAACAGAATATAGGCAGCTGGCATATACACTCTGGAGAAGATATTACGCATGAGCATATAAATACCACAATTACTGCTTTCTCCTTTTCTGCTTCTATGGCGATTTTTATTGATGGCTCTAAAACCATCCATGGGATGGCCGCAGCTTTCTGTGTGATCTCCGGGGAAATCGAGATCCAACGGTGGGCCTCAAGACTGGGAGATTTTAATTCTGTTTTTCAAGCAGAATTACATACCAATCTACAGGCATTACTATAGATTTCTGATAATACAGAATTTAATACACTCCTGCTCAAAAGTTTAGCAAGATCAGCAAACGATCAGTTTTTTTCAATTAAAAAACTTATCTCTCGATGAAATGTTTTCAAATATTGGGGATTAAAAGACCTGGGTATTCCTCATACTTTTCAGTGAAGATTGGTTTAAGACAACATTTAGGGGCCAGTAACCAATTGAGCAAAATCAATAATGTTCATAATCACCCTGTATCATTAATTGAACGAAATGATCTGTAATTTTAGGATATGTTAAAATAGACTTACAAGGAAACATTCAAAAGGTGTCATCTTCAAAAAGTATTGAAAAAAAATATATATATGTGTGATTCTACGCTTCATAAAATACCAGAAAATGAAAAAATTATCGGCTGAAATTAATTACAGCGACCACAAAAAATTATCAAAATTAAGCATATTTGGCGATTTCACACAGCTAGGCGATTGATTTTGAGTACTTGGTGGAAAAGCAGAACACGGTTCTGTTCGTACACGGCAATCTCGGTGCCAGCAAATGTATCGCCTAACAGCGCTAAATCGCCAAATATGCTTTTGATAATGTTTTGTGGTCGCTGTAATTAATTTCAGCCGATAATTTTTTCATTTTCCGTTGTTTTATGAAGAGTAGAATCACATATATTTTTTTCAATACTTTTTGATGATGACACCTTTTGAATGTTTCCTTGTTAGTAAAACTTGTGGATAAATTTGTGTGATGATAGCATTTTAAATAATGGAGATATAAACATTTACTTTAAAACTCAAAGAAAAAAATCAGCATGTTTTATATTTATAATATGCAGAGTTTTAAACGAAAACTATTTCCACTTTCAGATAAATTGAAAAAACACTTTTGAAACAATATACTGCAATTGAAATAGAAATATCTTGAATATCTCATGAAACATGAGCAATTTTATGAAAAATGTTTTCACTGCACATGCGCGAAAGAGAGAATTTTTTTTTCATAGGTTGAAAGCTAGATATCGAGAGATATCCAGATCTAGATATCCAGATTTTCCAGAGTTGAAATTTCATAAGGGGTTTTTCGTATGCTGCGTAGTTAATGTGAAGATCCAATTATTTCAAACACTTTGCAAAAGTTCTTTTTTTTTTTTTGTAAAAAAAAAAAAAAAAACTTATAGCCTCACAAATCTTAGTAAATAAAAAAAAAATATGTTAGAGTTACAAGCTGACAAGGGGTTTTTCAGAAAAAAGCCCTTTTGGAGCGTGGTTGAAGTAATTGGATCTTCATATTAATTACGTGGCATACGAAAAACCTCTTATGAAATTTCAACTCTAGAAAATAACCTAAAATCTAGCCCGTTCTTTTGCCGACAATTTACTTAATTTTTACTCTATTGGAATGAACTTTTGACCAAAGTTGCCCAATATATCCAATTTTCAACCTATGTAACAAAACATTTACTGTCTTTCAAGTGTCAAAACGTTTTTCATAAAAATGCTCATATTTCATGAGATATTCAAGATATTTGTATTGTGATTGCAGTAAATTGTTTCAAACTGTTTTTTCAATTTATCTGAAAGTGGGAATAGTTTTCGTTTAAAACTCTGTATATTATAATTAAAAAACATGCTGATCTTTTTTTTCGTTTATTTAATGATACAGGGTGATCACAAACATTATTGATTTTGCTCAATTTGTTACTGGTCCCCTAAATGTTGTCTTAAACCACTGTTCACTGGAAAACGTGAGGAAAACCTAGTTTTTTAAATACCCAGTGTTTAAAAGCATTTCATTGAGAGATAAGTTTTTAAATTGAGAAAAAGTGGTCGTTTGCAAATCTTGCTAAACTTTTGAGCAGGAGTGTATAAGTCTTTCCCATTTATAGTGACAGTCTCTTAAGTCTACAGGCCATATGTCGCCATAGAACTAAACATCCTATTGTGGAAAAAAATTAAAGCTTCTTTACTCAGTCTTTCGGGAAGAAAACCTTTTGCTCTTTATTCAGTCTTTCGGGAAGAACATCTTTTACTTATGTTTCGACGCACAGGGCAATGAGTGAGCGAACGAAATAGCTAAGAAAACAAATGGAAAAGAAACAGTGGGCATATAACTACCAATTCCACCTGTCAAAAATTTCTTAAAATCTAAAATAATAGACGAATAGCAGTCATACTGGAAAAGATCAACAAAAGGCCGTTATACTTTTCTTCATACAATCTGAATCCAGCAAATTCAGCATTCCTCTCCGGTCACGGTCCTTTCTCATCCTATCTCTACAAATTTCATTGCTCACACTCCTCTTTGTGTCTGTGTTGGGAAGAGGATTCTCCACAACACTTTTACTGTGGACCAGGAGGCTTTTTACTTACCAGGAGGCACAGCCTTCGTTTCGTCCAATTCTTATCCCAACTAACTGGTTAACTAATATTACTGATCGTCCACAACTTCGTAATAAAATTTCCGAAATCTTTATGTTTTTCTCAGAGCAGCGATGGAACGCTGGCGAAGAACTCATACCGGTATTTGCTTAAAAAATTTCTCTACCAAACTATAATATCGTTGATTTAAGAAGTAGAAAATTTTGTTTCATTGATAGTGGTATGAGTTCTGTGCCAGTGTTCCCTCCCTGTCAGAGATCTAACATCATAAGACCACCTTCTTTCTTAACTTCTCGCAGTAGTTACCATTCTTTTGGCAGGATTGAATTTTCTTCTGATGCCATTGTGTAGACGATTTGTACTATTTCTGCCCTTTCATCGAGTGATTTTTTTTTTTTTTTTTTTTTTTTTTTACCCGGCAGATACTGGTTTTTTTTTTGTGTGTGTGTGTGTATCTAAACAACGGGGAGGCTGAAAATCGCTCTAAACCACTGTATAGAGGTGAGCGGCCTCCTTCCCTCTTTTAAACCTTTTAAACCAACCAGCCAACCAACCAAAACAAATAATTTTTTTTAAATTTTAAACTACTGATTGAAATTCAAATGTTCGTCTTGCAAAGTTACTTTACGTAAATTGGAAGACACTCGTTTTCTTTTGAAAATTTCGTATGCAATAACAGATATATTATATACATATAGTTGTACATTTATTAAAAGGGGAAAAAATACATTACAACAATAGAGTAGGCGAGGAAACAATTTGTTTAAATGTTTGATCATTTTTCAGGCAAGAATTTCGATAGGATTTTTATAAAGTTTCATGCTTTCTATTTTGAGTTAATCTTTCTCTATCATATTTATTTCTCCCAACTTTCTGAGAATTGAGAAAGACAGCCAAAAAGCGCTTTATTGAAAATATTATTGAAAAATAGGTTTAAAATCATTTGTATTCAACATAACAGTGGTTTCTATGTTTATATATATATATATATATATATATATATATAAAACACAAATAAGCATCTCTAAACCAGCAAAAATAATATTAAAATTTACATTAGCTAATGAAAAATATACCATATTTTATTTTTATCGTGTCACAGTATTTTACAATGTAGAACACTTTTTATGTTACTTTGAAAATATAGTTAATCATAGATACTATACAGGAGTATTTTGTTTCTTATGTACGCAACTTACGTAACTTGATAAAATAAGAACATTCAAATGAAGATTTGCCTGAGTTCTCTCTTTATTTTTTAGGGTTCGGGTTATCTACCTTCCTTTTAGGAGCTTCACAACCGAAAATCTTTAGCATCGCAAAGAGGACTGTTTTCTACAGAAGAATCAGTAATTCTTATTTTACTAATGGTCACCAATATGATGCTCATTCGGTGTAGCGGCCCTGACTCCCACACAGACTTGGGTTCGAATCCCGAGCATAAATGCTTCACCCTGTAATGTCTCTGTTAGGGGTAGCGACGGCCGCCCATTGTGTGACCCTTCAGAAATGGTCGTCATTTCGGCGCGTTCATCCCGGCCAGTGTTCACCCAGCAAGTACTGCACCATAGAAAAAAAAAATATCATCAATATTGCTATCTTATCTTGTATAATTGTATATTCAAACTACACAATCAGCATTAAATAAAAACCTCTAATAATAATAAATAGTAATTTAAAACCCAAGATCCAAGGCTCAGATTGCTCAAAATAGAGATTACGAACAAATTATTTATTTTATTTTTTTTTCTCTTTCTTTCTTTTTCTTCTTTCAAATTGAAAATTAATTAACTATAAAAAGAAAAAGAAACGTTGAATGTTTGTAAAGGCAGTTGTGAATCCCATAGAGATCTTACTAATTAAAAAAGTACTATATTTATTAGAAGAAGAACATTCTTAGGGTCGTACTCTCCGATCTTTTTTTAAGGACACTCTCAGAGGTAAGAAATTGCTGCCTTTTTTGCCACCACTAATTTAATGCAGAAATACTTCTGGTATATTTATAGTTATGTGCCTTGATTATACAGGGTAGAGATTATTTTATAAAAATAGTGGTAGCAATAAATTTGAAAATTTCTCTTTCATGAGAGTGTCCTGAAAAAAGGGCGAAGATTACGACTCCTGCATTCCTACTAATATAGTAAAAAAAGGTGAAAAAAAAAAACTAGCTATTTATATAATTAGAAATCTTCATTTACAACTGTTAATATCTAAATATTAATATAAAAAATGCGTTTTTACAGATGGTGAATGACCATTGCCGGACGATGATTTCTCCCCGATAAGTCGATGAGCTTCGAGAATGGTTCGTAGTCCCTGTATCTCTGTATAATTGTAACTTATTCTTTTATAACTTATATTCCATGTAACATTGTGTATGTTAGTTGTACTAATTTAGAAAAAGAAAAACTTCAAAATTAAATTATTTTGAATGTATTTGTCCCACACAAACACACATTCACACAAAAAAAGAAAGAAAGAAAGAAAGTAGTAAAAAAAACATAAAAAAAAAAAAAAAAAAAAAAAAAAAAAAAAAAAAAAATCTTTATTTCACATACAACAAAATGACTACTGACGTCGTTGAAAATTTTCCTATGTATTAGTTCCATAGAAAATCTGGCTTGATGAAACGGATCATGCCGAAGCTCGAAAATTAACGTTTACTTTATATGCAGATTTATTGCTATAAAAAATAATAGGTGCAACTGAACAACTTAAAAAATGCTAAAGAATCATTTAAGATGTCATTTATGGCAATAAAAGCTTAGCTTACATCAAATTATTATCGTCTAGCAAAAATTGTATATGTCATAGAAAGGAAATGCTGTAGCTTTTTTTAATCTAAAGAAAACACGATATAGAACACTAGAAATTTTTTTTAAAAAATATTGTCCCATACGTTAATGATACTAAAGTAATTTCGATATTTATAGTTCTATTTAGACCGTAAATAAATTATCGAATTCAGGTCTCGTAGCGTTCCTAAAGCTGTACGCTCATTTTATTATATTGTCACCACTATTTTAAAACGATACTCTTTTACAAAATATTTTAGTATTAAAACATTCAAGAAAATTTTCTATTTGACAGTAGTGGTGACAATATAATAAAATGCCAGTAAAAGTTTAGGAACGCTGCGAGGCTTGCATATTTCTCTCTCATAACAAAAATAACAATAAGTAAATTTCTAAACATTTTCTACCACATAAGTTTAATGGTGGGGAAAGAAAAAACAAAGAAAAGAAGAAAATGTTTCACACTGCTTATAGTACCTTTGAAAAAGATTTGACACTTTTATTAGGGGGGGGGGGGCTAATTTTATTACAAGTTTTTTTTTTTTTTTTTTTTTTTTTTGAGAGAGAGAGAAAGAGCTTTTATGAATTTATCCGGGGGATATTTGTAACGAGAACTTTTTCACATGCCTTTCACAATTACATGGTGACACTTTTACAACAAACGTTTCTCTGTCTCAAAGAAAAGGACAGTTAGTTCACCTTAGGCATGCTAACTGACCACCAACGAAGCAATTCAGTATCTAGCAATACAAAAACTTGAATAAGTAAGTATTTATGGGTTAGGAAAAGAAATGGTAGGTACTATGTGTAAGTAGTTATGCAGTAAGTAGTTAAACTACGTCTTACGTAGAGATGAAACAAATGAAATTATAATCAACCTAAATATATATTTAAAACGTTTGCCAATAAAAGGCAAGGGACTTTGTTACCCCTCCCTCCCCTAAAAAAAAAAAAAAAAAAAAAAAAATCTATTCTGAAATTTATTTAACGTGACAGAATACGATAGGATATCAAGTTTTAACTGTATTAATTACAATTTCATACTAATTTCTATTAATATATATACATATTTTTTAATCGCAGGTCACTACTTTTTGATGTAATCTCAAAATAACTTTCATAAATTTGTTTTTAAAATTAAAAAAATTCTTAGTCAAATGTCAAAGAATTCAAAATAATTTTGTTTACGTACGAAAAAACTGTATTTTACATTTAGGAAGCTGTTGAGTTTATTTTATCATTCATTGAATGCTCCATAAAACTAAATAAGATACAAAAATGATATGAAACTCTGTCAAATTAATTAACGAAAACAGGGTTTCTCTTTAGGAAAACTTAAAATCCGAAATCAGATTTTAAAAAATAATGAGAAATGCGTTTATTACATAACAGTTGTGTTCATAATACACAAAATAATGACGATTTTTACGAGGGCTCAACTTAGATGATTCCCTTCCGATGTCATGTGTATAGAACACTGTCTCTTAACTCGGCATCGATATGGAATATGCAAAATCGATTTATATGTTTTGTTAGTTTCTAATAATTAAATAGATCTGAAAATAAATAAATAAATAAAAACAGTTACATGGATTTTTTTTTTTTTTTTTTTTTTTTTTTTTTTGGTAAACTTGTTTGCAATCGATGCCACTCGATGTTTTCGAGAATAAAAATATCCTCCGTTTCTGCCCATCAAGTACGATTTTTTTTTTTTTTTTTTTTTCAAAATAATAGGAAGTTTAATAAATCACTAATTTAATAAAAAATCACTAATTTTCTATATTTTGTTAATATATTCTTAAATATACTCTCTTTGTTTTAACCAAACAAACAATCCTCTATGACATATATCATTCTGTGTTCACCTTTTTTGCCTGCAAAACTTATCTGCCTTCTATTTGATACCCCTTCGAACAAGCTTCCGTTTTTACTCCTTCCACTGCCTTAAACTTCCTATTTTCCCTTTCCATCCTTCGTATTTATTTTTTAGAGTCACTCTTATAAGTGTCAGTTTAAAATAAGAAATAAATACTAAATATTATTTTTATAATCAATAATAAGACACCGGATTTCCTGTTTACACGCAAAGAGAAATAAAAATACGAGTTTTGCAAAAGAATATATATATATATTGGATGGAAATTTGTTACTCTTTTTTTTTTTTTTTTGGTTTTAGTGAATAAAATTCTATAAGAAACAGAAATAAAAATCATATGCAATTTTTTGCTTGCATAATACCTGTGTTATTTGCAGCAATCGAAAATGAAATTACTCACGGTAACTCGTGGAATTACTCGTTCATGTAACAAAAAAATATGAGTAGTTTTTTTTTTTTTTTTTCATTGAATGTAATTTAGCTTTACTATTTCCAAGTTAAAATTAAACTGGTGATTTTAGCAGTGTAAGTTGGAGAGGGATGAGAGGATTTGCGACAACTGAAAAAAAAAAGGGGGGGGGGGTAATTTTTTTCAATTAGTTTTTTTGATGTAATTAATTGATAGCTATTAAATATCTTTATTAAAAAAGATATATAGTAATAATAATGCAATATTATTTTATACGTAGTGTGTATGTGTGTGTTTTACTCAAGAATCTCACTTTTACTCTATATATACTTTTTATGTTTCACTTGGTTCACATCGTTTGTGCAACACTGCGTATTATAAAATATATCGTTAATTTATAGCCCAGCTTTATATATGCATGATTCGTATGCACTCACATATGTGGCTTGCAAAATTCTTTATTTCAATTAATTATAACGCTGTAAATACAATATAAAAGATTATGTGCAATCAGAAAAATAAAAATTAAGATTAAAAAAATGATTAAAACAACGAATTTTCATTATGCCCATGAGTTTCCAAAATGTCATACGTGCAAAATGGCTATTCATATTACATCTTAAATAAAAAATAAATAAATAAAAATAAATATTATTCAGTTAAAAATAAATAAAACCAATTCAGAACAAGAGGGGGAAAAAAAGCCTGCAGCGACACATTCAATATACTTTTTCTTTCACTTAAAAACCTAACAAACATAACGTTCTGAATTTCGAAGAGACTTCGAATTCGATTTAGAACTGAATTATGTGCATCGTGTGCAATACATAATCGCTGTAATGACAGAGCTTTAAAGTTACCCTCTGATGCAAAAGCTATTAACAGCTGCGTCTGCCAATTATTTCCAGCCCATCTTGCTTCAAGTAAAACCCTAAAGACAAAGGAAAAGTAATATTGCATCATTCGATAGCTGTCCTCATGGTAGCATCATTTATAACTTAGAACGGAGTAACTAGATTTAAGGATAGAGTTAATTGTATGAAATGGTAGCCTAGAAAAAGAATGAAGGAAGAGGGCAAAATTTTAAGATACTGGTCGTAAATCTAACGCGTAGGTGCATTATGTAGGTGTCACTAGTCAGAGAGCTAAGAATAAATGCTTTTTGTATTTCTCTGTTTGTGCCATTCGTTTGAAAGTACTTAAAACTTACATTAACAGTTAACCATTATTCAAGAAAGAAACATTAACGGAAAAACGGATTGTGACACAAATGAATGCAAGGGAAAAAAGATTATATTTTGATGATGTTCATAAGTTATGAGATGCAATAAAATATTTTAATAAGGAGAGAAAATAGCTATGAAATATCATTTGAAACTTTAATGAAAATATGAATATCGTTATAAAATGGTGAAAACCCGAACAGATTCACAGACGTATTATTCGACCGTTCGTTCCAAAAGTATTGGCGAATTCTTTAAAAACATACTCATATTGGAAATTCAAACTCCCATGGGAGAGAGGAGGGTTAACGGTGCTCCTACATATAAAAAACATTTATTCCTAGTTAACTACTACTATTATAAATAATTCTTTATAATTTCATAATGATTCACTAAAAATTATTTTCAACGTGCAGATTTATATGAAATTTTTTACGATAGTGCCATTTTAAAAATTATGAAAAAACAGGAATGCAGCATCACCTGTTGGACGATTTTCACCGAAGGCTCTAATTTATATAAAGATGCAACTACATATAAATTTATATGGAATTTCGAGCATTAGTTCTTGAGCTAGAGTTGCCACAAAATTTTGTTACACACACACAGACATTTTTTAGAAATCGTGTTCTGGATCTTTCAAAACGCGTAAATCCATTGAAAACCAGAAGACAAAAATTTTTAAGAAACCAATATTTTATTTTATTGAATATAGAAAAAAGTAAAAATGTTACGTAATCACTACTTGTTTAAGTATATATATATATATATATATATTATTATTATTATTATTATTATTATTATTATTATTATAAGCTTTAAACAGAGGTCAAGCTACTAACAGAAGAACAAAGGCAAAAATCTTTGTACTTTTTGCCGTTCTTTCGAGAAATATAGCTATTATTAATTATAATCAAAATACATAATGTATTTTGGTTATGTTCATAAGTTTATGAGATATTAGAATATTATATAAATATTATATATAATATATTTATATTCCTATTCCTATTATTTCCTATTTATATAATATATTATATAAATAGGAAATCACTATGAAATGTTATTTCAAATTTTTATGAAATATAGAAGTTTATATATAAAAATGGTGAAATAAGCACAGATTGAAATACACCACTTCACAAAAACCGCAGAAAATCTTAATCTGTGAAACGAAAACAATACTTGTTTTGAAAAAATGAACAGTCGAAGATATTATCAAAAAAGTGAAAACAAAAATCTTTCTAGTTTTTGCTGCTCTTTCAAGAGATTTCAAACTATTGCCAGTCGAATACTCCAATTTTTTATCCTAAAATGATCCCCAATTCTCAAAATGATAATAAGAATAATTTACATGTATATGTATAGGATTGTTATAAGTAATTGAAACAGATAGAGCGTTGGTTGATTTAAGAATAGCCTTAAAAGCGAATTCTAGTGAGCATTAATGTGTGCAGAATAACTGTAGATGAGAGACTCACCAAATTTAAACTTTTAAGAGTGTTTTCACTTTTTTTAAAAATCTTTTTAGATGCAATTACGAAAACGTTTTTGCTTTAACGCCCTTAGAAGTTTCAGATACTAGCATTAAATTATTCAGGAATAGCCCTGTTTCTCAGTTATATATAAAAAAAAAAATAAATAAAAAAAAAAATAAAAAAAAGAGAGAGAGAGAGACACTCTTTCTTTATAGTTATACCTTGAAAATTAGCGCAACACACTAACTTTTTTAATATAAAAAAGGTGAGAGCTGTTTTCCTCTCTTAAAAAACTGAAAAATGATAACTGAAAATCGTATAAATTTAGACGTAAAAATAGATATCTTTTTTTTTTTTTTTTTTTTTTTTTTTTCACTTTCTCTTACCTAATATATGGTATAAAATGTAATATTTGGGGGAGGGGGGGGGTTGTCAAATTTTAAAAATTTAGTGTTTGCCAAAATTACATTATTTCAGACCTTTTGTATACGAAAATCAAGATTTTAACGGTTAGTCTGTCAGTAAATTTGTTCTCATCATAACTCAAAAACAAGTTCTAAATTTGGTATTCTATTACCTGATACTACCTGAAACTTTTCATTAAAATCGGACAAATGACTCAAATACAGGAACATACAAAAGCGTTCAAATACATTGCATTAACCCCTTACCTGCCGACGTAAATTTACGAGATTCGTTTGTGCTACCGTTCTCTTTCAACTCTGAAATCAGTAAAACTTTCAAAAAGACTGTCAAGATTATACATTCAAGGTTACTTTATTCCATTGTCAAACCGTGTCAGTAATTTCACTGGTAGTATTACAATACAAAGGAACGTACTTCAGAGAAACGTATATATACGCCCGGGATAGTTAAGGGGTTAATGAGCGAAATTTTGCATTGGTACATCTTAACATCCATACACTGCACTAAATACAGTGAAATTGACATGTATTTTTTATATGCACAAAAGTATGATTTACGGTATAAAATATGGTAAGAAAATCATCATTCGTTTACAGGACCACACAAAAGAATTCGGATATATTAGGGCTATAGTTGGAAATGGCTTGAAGTGCACTTCAAATTAAGACTTGCATTTCTCTTCATATGGTAAATTCAAGTGCTACATTTAATGCGCATACAATTTGTAGTCAACATGCAGGACTCGAATAATTATCAAACCATAGTCTGCGCGAAAATTCTCAGAATTATATGAAATGCATATATACATATTTTTTAATTAATAATGATATTAATTTCTTTATGAATATAGCTACAATATTCAAACAGGGGATTAAGAGGACGGTAACTTCCCCTCCCACAGTGACGTTTGTCAAATAAAAATTGTTTTAACAGTTTTCGCAATTGTTTTCAAAATACTTTGGAAATATTCAAGTACTGTTTAATCACATTTTTTACGATTATAGCAGCCTCTGCACAAGTGCGGACTTAACGTGTCTAGTGTTAAAATAGGGGTGATAACTCTGGTAAAAGACCATATCCCAATCTGTCGACCAGTTTGGCACCCCTAGAAGCTTCTGGACTTGTCTCCATTACCATTTTTAGAAACGTGGTTACACGAAACAGTATCTCTTATCTTACAACTAAAAACTTTTTTTTTTTTTTTTTTAATGAAATGCAAGGAAAGAAAAGCAGTGTGAGTGCCACATCCGATTATTTTCCATACAATGTAGCATGTTTGAAGTTGCATACATTTAAATTATATTTCTAAAGATTTAGAGTTAAGAAACAATGTTATTGTGTATTGTGATATACAGCGTGTATCCAGCTAGCAGTGTCTAATGGTTTTCTTCTCAGCTGATATATTTCCAACCAGAGATATTCTCCCAATTTTAAAAATGTTCTAAAAGAATTCATTCCTGCACGAGTTACGAAATTATATTATTTATTTTTTTTTTTTTTTAAATAATCAACCGATCTTACTAGTTACATTTAGGGAAATTATAATTTTAGGAAAGCAAAAGTAATTTTTTTACGACCCAAATTCACGGAATGATGAAGCACTATAATTTAAGTTATCTTTCTGCGCATAAAATTCTTCCGTTCAGTCAATCTACAAGGGATTGTATAATTTTTAAAATTTAACTTATTATGTTTTGTTTTCAATCCTTCACATAACGAAGATGTTTAGCAAAGCTTTTTTATTCGACACTATTTCATTTAGAAGATTTTTGCAACATCGTAAGCATTTGATTTACATGTTTGAAATGAGTATATTCGCGTTTCAGAATGTGTTTTGTTTTTACGATTTTACGAGGCTCCCTATTTTGTCAGATGTAGACTTGTAGATCGAAAAAAATAAACTTAGTCCAAATTAATACATCCACCTATGAACGAGATGTTCTGCTCCCAGAGGTGAAAGACAGGAGGTATCAAGTTTTCTCCTGGTTTACGCTCCGTTTTGAGTTTTACGAAGTTTCTATGAATACAGGCTAGGACTCTTAGAAAGACGGAAGGCTTTCTGCCTAGGCCTAGGACTGTAGCGTAGTCAATCGCCCTTACCATCATTTTATTAGCTTTTTTTAAAAAGTTGCTCAAAATAGACGAAATGATCGTAAAGCTCCAGCATTGATGCTGCAGTCGCGTTTATATATTTTCAGCTGTTGTGTTTAATTATTTCCGTCCGAAACAATTGTTGTTTGTGTTGTTCCTTATGGTCTTTGTTTTACAAAGTTTCTTTTTATTATTATTATTTCTCTATATTCTCAATAGATATTACCGACTCAGTCAATGAGAACTTCTATCCGAAGAAAAACCTTTTGTTCTGCCTTGCATTATTTCATTCATTCTAGTAAATCTTATGCTACATTGTTGTCACAGCCTATATTTAAAAAACATACATTTCAGAATAAATATAAACCGTAGGAGAAAGTTAATAAATCACGAAATGCGCTGAAAAATCAGATATATTCAACACACGAATAACTTTGTTTATGACCCAACAGAGAAAAACATACATTTTATTCACAAATTAAAATTTATTCCGGTATTCTATCAAAGTAAACAAGACAGTTTGTTAATAAATGGATTGTTTGAATTAAAATACAGTTCTAGAATTCCTATTTGAATTAAATGCGTAGGTTACATTTAGATAACGGAAAAACATAATTGTAAAAACATTATCCATTTACATGTCACGAGACATTATATACTTTTAGTATGTGAATGATTATTTCAGTTTCTGTTTATACTACAGAGTACCACGAATAGTTTGATAATCTGCTTAAGAAGTTAACTGGCATGTTGTTTCAAAAATAAGATTATATGTTTCTAGTGTTAATATTGTTGCAATTTTTTCTCTCTGTTTATTTATTATTTTTTTTATTCTTGATACCATTTAATTTATTACGTTTCTGTGAATGCTGATTTTCTCTCCCAGTAATTACTATTTCTCATAGAATAGGAGGTTAATTCTTTTTCAAGGACTTAAATAAAGTTAATACAAGTTGCTCAGTTTATCGCTGCATGGCTTAGTTGGTTAGAGCGTCACGTTAATAACGTGGTAGTCGAGAATTCGATCCCCGAAAGTCGGGCTTGTTAATTTTTGCAGATAATTAATAGAAAAGGTGTCAATTAATAAAAGAAAATTATTCGTTGACTACACAGTATCTTAAGAATTTTTGCCACCGTGTTTTCATGTCACACTGAAAAACAAAACGCCTCCACTTTAACGTAAATGTTAGCGCCTTTTTTCGTCACTTGTTAGCTCAGTTGGATAGAGCGCCATGCTGATAAAGCGATGGTTGTGAGTTCGAAGACCGATGTGTTACTTTATTGGAGATAATTAATAGGAAATATGTCAAGTGATAAAATAAAGATCCTTCGTTGTCTACACACTATCCTAAAAAATTTTTATTATTTTTTAAGAAGCTTTTTTTAGTTATTAAAACGCACAAGAATAAAAATGTAATTAAGAAAAAAGAAAAAATCTGTAAGTTTTATTGTGTAGCCTTAAAAAATATTCTTGCAAGGACATGCTGTAAAGAAATAAATAAAAGTTTCAACAACAAGAAAATTGTTGGAACACAAAAATATAAAAATTTAAAGAAAAATATAAATATTTCACTTTGCAAGAGATAAAAATTTTTAAATATTCAAAATATTTTAAAAATCATTTGAGAACAATATTCTTTTTGTATAAGTATTTGTTGGAATCTTTTAGCATGTTCCATGACTTTTCTTTACTGTTTTTGTTTTTTGGTTAGAGCGTGTCGTGGGTTGGATTCTCCAAGGACCGATGTGTTAATTTTTGCAGATAATTAATATTAAATGTGTCATTTGATAAAAGAAAATCTTTCAAAGCCTACACAGTATCCTAAGAATTTTTTATTCGTTTTCATAGAAGCTTTTTTTATAACTAAAAAGCAGAAAAAATGAATTTAAGTAAAAAAACATTTTTTTAACAGCAGAAGCTTTTTTATTGTGGAACCCTGAAAAGCATAAAATAAAAAATTATTCTTGAAAAGACATGCTATAAATAAATGAAAGTTTCAACAATAAGAAAATTTTAGAGAAAAACATATATATTTCACTTTTGCAAGAGATCAAAATTTTTAAATATTCAAAATGTTTTAAAAAGCTTTCGAAACCTTTGAAATTTATGGTTTAACAAATACTTATGTAGAAACTAATGACTAAGAATATTGGTTTCGATAGCTTTTAAAAATATTTTGAATATTTAAAAATTTTCATCTCTTGCACAAGTGAAATATCTGTATTTTTCTCTAAAATTTTCTTAGTGTTCAAACTTTCATTTATTTATAGCGTGTCTTTGCAAGAATAATTTTTTATTTTATGCTTTTCAGGGCTCCACAATAAAAAGCTTCTACTGTTAAAAAATATTTTTTTAATTAATTTTTTTTATGTATGCAGAAGAAAAAAATGTTCAATTTCCTCTATATTTCTTAGACCAAGCGTAATGCACATTTTAGTCAAGGTGTGTGTGTGCGTTTGAATTAAGCCTGATTGTGTACACTTGAGACCTAGGCCTGGCTGTGGTGTTCTCCATGGAAGTCTTCATAAGGGATTCTTAGCTCTTAATCACGTGAATTTCGAATAAAACGACAGAAAACTCCCAAATGCTTTGACGATAAACGCAACCTAGGATCGAAAGCAGCACCTCCCGTCTACCAGCTTAGCAAGAAGAACTTCTCACCACTGGTGGGATTTTAGTCAAGGAAACGGATTCAAACATTAAACTAGTATGGCTGCTGAATCTGTTGCGACAACATTAAGTTTGAAGAATTTTCTCTTTGCAAAACAGTTTGTAAATGAAAAACTCAATATTTTTTCACAATACTCGCCATAAAAATATTTAATGTGTTTAAATATAAATAATGCAAACAATGCAGTACAAAATTGCTTTTTCAGATTGTGGTTACACAAATACATATTTACGGTGTTAAAGAAATTGTCATTTAACAAGAGAACCCAGCTATTTCTTTTTCTTAGCATTTCAATATTAACTTGATATTATGAGAAGGTTGGTCCTTTGTACACTGGGTTTCCAAATGATATGAACACCACATTTTTCGAGCATAAGAAAGAAAACAATGTCACAAAATAAACTTAAGGTTTATCAACGTTAGAATTAGAACAAATAATTCTATTTTATAGCAAAATATAATTCAAACAGACATTTTTATATAAAGAAAACTCCATTTTTCGTTTTTCAGGTGTTGCATAATGATATGAACATCACCCAAAAATAGGAATTTAAAGCCTGTGCATGCATCAGATTTTGTGATTAATATAAAACCGCAGTAAGACATGGAGCGAACCAAGCTTTTTAATGTATTTAGATCGATTTTTTTCCAGTTGTAGATGACAGAAGCTTTTAATTCTGAAATTGTGGTATATTGCTTTCCATTTGTATAAATTGCTCTAAAAAGTAGGCTCCAAACGTTTTCCATCGAGTTTAAATCAGGAGAAACGTATGACTATCAAATTACATGTACACCGTTATTTAGGAATCATTTCCAAGTACTTTTTGCCGTGTGGATGAATGCATTGACCTGTTGGAACATCCAGAAAGGTTTACCAATTTCCTTGTCAACAGGCAATAAATTTTTTTCAAGTAGATTTTGGTAGGTTATTGCATTCATTCTTCCAGAGTGAAGCGCAATGTCGACTTTTCCACGAAATCGATATGCAGCCCAAACCAGGAGTGACCCTTCACCTTTCTGTCATTTTGAAAATGTTTTAGGTTCTTTGCGGAGATATTGCCAATAATAAGAAAAACCCTCAGAACCATCTAAATTGAAATTTTTTCATCGGAAAAAAATATTCCTTCGTATTCTAACTTCCAGGACATGTGATCTTTCGCCCAATCCAGGGGATTTTGCAGGTACTTTTTAGTCATGCGTGGTTGGGATTTTCATGTACTTCAGCACTTTCTGTGCAAAGTACTTTTTGACACCACTATCGCTGGATCTCCCGTAAGTTCACCTAAACTTGTTTTCCCATCACATATTCTTTTTATAATGGCTCTTTTTCTGTTTTCGATAGCTTTGGCGGACTTCCTGACGAGTTCTTTGTCCGTTATTCTTTTGTAATCGAAATAAAATCAATATTACACTTGAGGAAATTTTCAATTTTTTATACGATAGATCTTGCTTAAAGTCCTTGATCATGAAATGCCATAATTTTGCCTTTCTCAAAACCGCTTAAAGTGCTTTTATGACCCATACTTCTAAAACTCAGTTTGCGGACTCTTTTGAAAGTTTCCAAGCCTAAGAAGCACAGTTATATGCTTAACTAATTTGCATATTTCGTTTTTTTCTTGGACTCGTATTCAATATTCCTGATCAGTTTATATGCTCATTTAGTAGTAATTTCGATCAGTGTTCATATCATTTTGAAACACCACTTTTCAAAATAATTTTAATTTGCAATAAATTAAAAGTTTTGTATTTATTTTATCATTATGTATTAACTGAGATTATCGCACTTGTCCACATAATAGCGTTTTCTGATAATTCTTTATGAATTTTTGTCTTGCTATCACAAAATTACTAGGTGTTCATACCATTTTGCAACCCAGTGTATTGTATCCCGTAGAGGCAAAAGTTTGACATTTTTAAAGTTATCTGAAATCGAAATTTTAGTAACATACATTAAGCATGTTATGTTTAATAAGATATTATGAGTGTTTTTCATTTATTTATTTATTCTGTGATTTAAATTTATTAGTTTAAAAATTGTTAACATTATTAATTCAAATGTAGGGTGAATGATTAAAAAGTGGTGAAAGATTTTTTCAGTAGAAATTATCTAGAATTCAGTATGATGAAGAAACAGTTTACATTAAAAATAAGAACTATACAGGGTGAGTTTGACATAATCTGCCAAACGAAAGGACGTGATAGAACAGCTCACGGGGAGCATAAAGCACTATAGAAACCCTGGCCTATCTCTAAGCGTTTCGGAGTTATGTTAGATAGAAGAAAATCTGTTTTTTCCATCCCGTCTGAAAAAACCCAAATTTGTGAGCTTTCTGAAAGACTTAAACGCAAAATAAGCACATATTTGGAAAGAGCAGAAAAAATACTATCGTCTGACACCATTTACATCAGGATACCTTAATTTGACGGCGAGCTACAAGCGCTAAAACATTGGCAAAGTTTAAAAACGAGTTGTCACCAAATTCTTTAAAAGGCAATTCTGCAAACACCGTTCAAGCTACAATCGGTCAAATTTACCAAAAACTTCTCCATTCCACAAGCTTTAGAATGAGCCCACAATAAACCATATCGATGTTCTAGTTCAGGAGAAATTTAGCTTTTTCTTTGAAATGCCTTCATCACTGAACTCGACGTTCGTCGAGGAGATTCACGGGGTGCCATGGTCGTTCCTCATTTCATGTCCGCCTTCAGCCCGCTGTTTTGTCAGATGCAAAAGGAAAGTTTTAAAGACAAACAAGAAAAGTAGCAGTTGTATTAAGTTTACAAACACAATGGAATGGAAACAAAAAAAGTATGACGTTTCTCACGTCTTTCACAAAGGAATATGCAGAAAAAAAAGACGTATTTCACGTTTTTTGATTAAAGCACATATGCATTCGAAAGGATGTGTGAAATTTATTGCCGCTGCTGAAATTGGTCACCCCAACACCTGATACATGCCCTTGCCCGCTTACGAACGGAAACCACAGTAGCTCTTAGCGAAAGCTCATCCCTCAGTTTTATTATTGCATCATCGAGCCGGCTGCTTAAATCTTGCAAACTGGCAAGTTCTATGTGATAAACTTCTTGCTTCAGGACACCCCAAACATAGAAGTCCAATGGAGTGAAATTCTGGCGATCTAGATGGCCAAGGAATTGGTCCATTACGACCAATCCATCGCGGATACTGCTGAGTCAAGAAGTCCCGAACGTCATTGAAAGAATGTGCAGGGACCTCATCGTGTTGGAAAATGATTTCCGCTCGTTGGGGTACAGGAATGACATCACGTAATCCTGGAAGATGATGTTCCAGAAACTCCAAATATGTATTGCTTGTCAGATGACCTTGGAACACATGTGGACCTATGAAGCGATCGCCAAACACTCCAAGCCAAACATTTAAGCTGAATCGCGTCTGGAACGATGAGTTTCGTGTTACAAATGGATTTTGTTGAGCGTAATGATGCCAGTTATGTAAATTTAACATGCCATCCCGAGTGAAAAGTGACTCATCTGTCCACAGTATCGTTCTATGGAAATGGTGTTCCTCAATATCTCGCTCTAAAAGCCAGTGGCAGAATATTACCCGCTTTTGGAAATCTGACCGGTGTAATTCTTGTACCGGTGTGAAGTGGTATGGATGATATTGGTTTTTGCGCAAAACATTCCTCACTTTACTTTGGGAGATTCCACCTTCTCTTGCAAGTATGCGTGAACTCATATTTGGATTTTCCTCCACACGGTCGAGTACGGACTCCTCAGCGGTGGCGGGGCGGCGACCATGGCCTCCTACCGAACGACCCACTCTCCCTAAGCCTTCGATGAATTGCGGCAAATACAGCACTGTTGGGCGCACGACGATGTGGATAACGTAGACGGTACTCTTCTTCGGCTCTCCGAGAGTTACCATCGCAAAATCCATACACAAAATGCATATCCGCGTACTCTTCATTTGTAAAACTAGACATATCTGTTTACAGGTTGGAAAGTATGACAATTTGATACCTGTGATGACTTCAATTGAAAATAAAATTCAGAAGGTTAAACAAAAAGGGATAAAATTTCAATATTAATTTACAAAAGTAGAAGAAAAAAAGTGCTACGTAATAAATATCAACTTGGTTAATTCGTACCAATGTAGGAAAACATACTAAGTATGAACTAAGAGAGAGCAAGTAGACGTGAGAGCAGCGTGAAAAGAATCACCCGAGCTTAGGCAATGTCCAGAAAATGCTAAAGCAATAAGCAGCATAAAACGTAAAAGAAGCTGACGAGCTAATGAGCTGTTACAGATTGACTCGCCATTGTACCCGCGAGTGGGATGCGCGCGCAAGAAGGTTGGAATACATCTGCATATCACTAAGAGTCCATATGCAGATAGTCACGAATTTGCATATGTTCCATTTACTCACCATCGTTTCGTTTGCCGAAGTTCGACGAACGCCGTTTTCAGTGATGTATTTCAAGGAAAAGGCTGAATTTCTCCTGAACTATAGAACACCGATATGGTTTATTGTGGGCTCATTCTAAAGCTTGTGGAATGGAGAAGTTTTTGGTAAATTTGACCGATTGTAGCTTAAACGGTGTTTGCAGAATTGCCGGTTAAAGAATTTGGTGACAACTCGTTTTTAAACTTCGCCAATGTTTTAGCGCTTGTAGCTCGCCGTCAAATTAAGGTATCCTGATGTAAATGGTGTCACACGATAGGATTTTTTCTGCTCTTTCCAAATATGTGCTTATTTTGCGTGTAAGTCTTTCAGAAAGCTCACAAATTTGGGTTTTTTCAGATGGGAGGGGAAAAAACAGATTTTTCTTCTATCTACCATAACTCGAAAACGGTTACAGATAGAACAGGGTTTCTATGGTGTTTTATGATCCCCATGGGCTGTTCTATCACCTCCTTTCGTTTGGCAGATTATGTCAAACTTTCCCTGTATAACGATTGGTAAAAGAAACACAAAAATTCATATCCATTTAACAAGATTTTTGCACCTGAAGTCCCTAATACCTGTACCTTATACATGGTATCTATTCTATACTAGATACAGCAAGTTTCAATTAATTTTTTTCTTATGCAAGGATATAAGTATCCCTAATTAAAGATTAAAAAAATATATATTTTTTTCTTTGTTCGAGAATTTTTGTGCCATGGCAGCAGCACCGTTCAAAATTTTATTCATGTAATTATTAATATGACAATAATGTTATCAAAGTGTCAGTGTCAGAAAGAATCTTGAATAAGCTTCGTTATTCAGGCGTATTTTTCAACACTCGACATTTAATAAAAATGAAAATATAATGCTAATAAAACGGGATTCAAAAATGTCTTATAATGCATTTCTGTGTGGTAAGGTATCAGAGGAAAAAGGAAGATTTATTTAAAGATGCCAATCAAAGTATTGTGAAAGTTTGTCACAAAGAAAAGAGAGGAATTCTAATTTTCTTTTTTATTTCTTTAAAGTATTCGGGTAGTAAGAAGGCACATTCTTGCTATCTTTCTCTCGCCTTGAATTATTTTATTTATTTTTATTGGTGCCAGTCTTTTATTTATTTATTTATTTTAAAGAAATTCTACACAGTCCCTAACAGCACATCTTCTCCAAATGATATCTTCAGGATCTCCTATGGATGAAAAGATCCTATAGACGTCTTCCGGATGTATTATGGACAAGTGTGTTATTAGGGGTAGTTTTCCTATATCTGCATTTTGCTTCTTGCAACGATTTCTCTGTGATATCCTCAACGTCTGTCAGTATCAAATTGAGGCAATCTGCTTTTTCAAGCATGTCAAGGAAATCTGAGTAACAAATTAGTTAAATTTTTGACACATGACAATTAATTTTCAAAATTAATCTTCATATAATATGAATACTGAACTTAGTAGTTAAATTTTGCTTTTGACAATGTACTTTTGATATTATTTAGAGCAAAATATAGTCAACTGCAGTAAAATACACGGTGAGAATAGTGAGTAAAAAGTTCGTAAGCAAACACCATCAAACTCGAAAACATGCAAAAATTGTTTCGGATGGAAATAGTTAAACACGTCCTTTCAACAGCTGATAAAAAGTAAGCATGAGGTAACATGCTTTCTGGCTTTCATGCTCAATGGGGACCTACATTTTGTAGCCTGATGAAGTGTTGCGGCTTTTTTTTTTTTTTTTTTTCCAATTTATGGTATTTGTTTATTAAATTTTTACATCCTGGGATAAACTAATTCAGTAGTATACTTATTCTTAGTATATAAACTCCATAAATTGAACAATTGTTTTCGAAAAATGCGTTGCCGCTTTGTTTTCTGTACTCTTGACTATTTCCTTCGCATGAAAATCGAGCATGCTGTTATTTCGACCCGAAATAAGTAGTGCGAGTTTTTTGCAATTTATAGTGTCTGCATAGAAGGTTTTTGCATTTTTTACTAATTGATCATTTCTATTAAAAAAAAATATATATATATATAGTAAACCAATCAGTGAAGTTATTCCAGTTATTTACAAACTCTTTTACATTATTCTATTTTTATTGCTACAGCTATCCTTTGTAATTTTGCATTTTATCAATAAGAAATATGAATAAATAAGCAAATGAAACATCTGAAGTCTATGTTATAAAAACACTTGCTTTAATGGCACTTTAGAAAAAATGATAACAATACAACATTGTTGCTCCAAGAGCTCCTGCAAAAACACAATCTTAAATTTTTTCATAACGTTTTTCACAATCAAATATTCATCTAGTTTACATATGAATATATAAGGCACTGTTAATGAAAATGACGAATGGCTAGAAAAATAAAATAACTAAAAAAATAAAATAAAATAAGGCACAATTGAAATCATACAACTTTGCAAATGACATTTTAGTGCAGTTCAAAATTTAACTAACACGAATTTTTAACAATACTTAGATGCATTATATATTTAATAAAGCTAATAAATTTAGTCAAGAAAAATAAAACACAGTTGTTTGATTTAATTTCTTCTGAAAATCGCATTAAAAAGGATAGAAACTTTATTCATTTAACTACAATAAAACAAACCATAAAAAAGCAAAAATATAAAATGCAAAAAACGATTTCTTCGTTTATAAATTCTGAATGTAATCCAGGTAACATTAAAAGAATGAAAATTACTTATTTATTAAATTTTCTCTTATGTAAACTTAACATGAGACAAATGCTGCTCATAAAATATTTATATCTCACAAAGCATCTAAAAACTGTTAAAATTATTTGAAAATAAATTAAAACAGTTATTATATATATATATATATATTTAGAAATTTTATTAAATAATTTTAATTATCAGCAAGCTTTGAATTTATATTTACAAATATTACATGTACTTCTTAGTTTACTTCCCTACATTTTTTCTTCGACAACGTTTTGATTTAAACACATTAATACACTCATGTTTGTGAAAATTGCAACACCAATAAGATATGCAAATATTAGAATGATATTTATTGTGCACATACATTATAGTAAGAGGAACAATTGATTAAAATTTCAGGAAATTTTGAGTAATATGTACTGAGAAAACAGTTCATAAAGCAACGACCTCTGTGAGCAATAACAGCCCTTATCTGCCTAGGCATTGAATCAAACAGCGATTGGATGACATGTACGGGTAAAACACAATGCCACAATTCATCGATCGTAGTTACTGGTGAGTGGTGAGAGTTCAGTCGCCTTTCAACGATTAAACACCCATTTTCATTGGTGCGAGTTTAGGAGAACGCGCTGACCAGAGAAACAGTCGAACATATCCTGCATCAAGGAAGGTCCGAACATTACAGACAACTTGCGGTCGTGCATTGTCCTGCTTAAATGTTGTGTTTCGTAGGCCTTGAATGTAGGGAAGAGCGAAGGGCCGTAACTCGTTAGAAATGTAACGGATGGTATTCAGAGTGGCGGGAATGAAAACAAGATGTGATCGGGACATGTATCCAATGGTACCACATACCATCACGTGGTGACCCAGTATGAGGCTACCAAAATTTTGATTCCCTCAAAACTGCATCACTGATACGGGTGCCTTATATATGCGATCAATGACGTATCTGGACGCAGGGATGGCGTGAAGTCGTCTTTAAGATAAATCACAATCCTGTTTAAAGCATCAAGATTGCCTTATTCGTATTTAACGGCATTGTGAATAATGCACATTGCCAGCTGGGATTCGACATCGTCACACTGTCTATCACTTGCAGTGATGGTATGGGGTACCATTGGATACGCGTCTCGATTACATTTTGTTCGCATTCCCGGCACTCTGAATAGCGGGCATTAAATTTCTGGTGAGTTCAGGCCCGCCCCTCTTTTCTATATTCAAGGCCTCCGCAGCGCAACATTTAAGCAGGATATGCACGACTGCAAGTTGTCTGTATTGTCCGGAACTTCCTTAATACAGAATGTGTTCAACTGTTGCTCTGGCCAGTGCATTTTCCTGATCTCGCACCAATGAAAATGACTGTTTAATTGTTGAAAAGCGACTGGCCCCCACCACTCACCAGTAACTAAGATCGATGAATTGCGGCATCGAGTTGAAGCTTCATGAAGTGCTCTACTCGTACATGTCATCCAATTGCTGTTCGATTCAATGCCTAGGCAGATACGTGTAGTTATTGCTCCCAGAGTTCGCTGTTTATGTACTGTTTTCTCAGTGCATATTACTCCAAATTTCCTGAAATTTTAATCAGTTGTTCTTCTTACTATAATGTATGTGTCCAATAAATATCATTATGATATTCGCATTCCTTCAGGGTGTTGCAATTTTCACAAACATGCGTGTATTTATGGATAGTTTTACAGGTATACGATTAAAATTCATCTAAAAAAATATAGAACCAAACAAATAACTTAACATTTGTTTAATAAGCGCTCAGAATAATAGCTTTAGTTCTCTTCAAGGTGAACTTTTGCTTTATTCTAAAATTAAATGTACTGTATTGAATAAAAATACTATTTCGTCAATACTAGGGTTTTTTTCCATAACAAAAAAAAAAAAAAAAAAAAAAAAAAATCTGTCTAAGTAAGTCGAAAATTTTGAAAGTATACGCGTTTTTTGAAAGTATACGCTAATTTATTCTGTATAACATGTGTGACACAAGCCTTTTTTTCTGTTTAATTGTTTATATATGGATAAAATAAAAGTTATCTCTTTTCAACTCACAGTATACAAACTACTGCTCATAAAAGTGACCTATCAAACTGAATAGTTTAATTTTTAAACAGTTTCGTTGAAAAATCTGCATATTGTGATTTTAGGGAAGATATTCTTCATTTATATGAGAGTTGATCGAAATATTTAAACCTGAATAAACTACTACGTTAGAAACGCCAAAGAAAATCATTTGAGATACATACAGCTGTTTCGGTAGCCTTAAGCGTACCGTCTTCAGTGCAAAAAGAATTCTGAATCTGAAGAAGTGCTCGTATACGAGAACTTCTCCACTCTCCACTTCTTATACGAGTACTTCTCCAGATTCGGAATTCTTTTTGCACTGAAGACGGTACACTTAAGGCAACCGAAACAGCTGTATGCATCTCAAATAATTTTCTTTGGCGTTTCTAACGTAGTAGTTTATTGAGGTTTTAATATTCCAACGCCAAGTCTTCTCTTATTATTTGGTGGAAATATACCTTACTGCACATGCTACATTTTTACCTAAATGTTACAGGGTTAGTGAAATAAGTTTATGAAAGTGAATAGGATGGTTACATTTATATTTGGTTAATTATTTAATATATATATATTACGCATCATTTAACAAAAAACTTTCTTGAAAAGATGATTTCTTTCTTCCCCTAATTTTGTTAGAACTATTCAATTTCCTTGAATTTATTTAATGTGCAAGTTACTGCCAATTCAGTGATACATTTATCTTTAAAATAAACAAAGTTTGTTACATTTCTTGTGTATAAATCTAAAAATATTTTCCACTCTTCAAATATTTTTTTCGAAGTCATGTTTTTACCATTTAATCAAGTACTATTAAAAATTTCTCTTTCATTATAAAAATATTTTGCTGTTTAAATAGAAATTTTTTTTTTTAATCGTTATTTGCTCTCTTTCAAAATGAACGTTTTTCACAAACACTTTTGCATTTTTTTTTCTTTCTTCAATAACATTTTATTTTTTTGTTTCATTTGACAATAACTAATTTTTGGGTACAATTCGAAGCTTGCTGCAAATACACCTATAATAATAATGACACTTCTAATGATCTTTAAAAAAAAAAAAAAAAAAAAAAATTCTATCTGAAATTAAGAAAAATTGAACAGTGTTAAAGATATACTTACGTATACTTGATGTAATTTTTTGTGTATGCTAATTTGCGTGTATACTTTGCTACTTTAGGTTATATCCTACAATTCCGTATCGAAGATTTAAAAATGAAAATAAATTTTAGAAAAAAGTATGTGTCAAAACTTATATTCCGCTTTATCATTTTAACCATTAGTTAACTGGCTAATTTTTCATAAATATTATGATAAAAAAACTATATATTTATCTCAATTAACAGTTTGAAAATGGACGGCATTAAGAAGGAGAAATCACATTCTAGTTTTGAGATGAATCTCAACACAGAAATGTTACTTTTTAATAATAGAATATGGATTTACTACAATCCTTCTCAATTACAAAATATAGCTTTCAATATTTTATGAAAATAAACAGCGGTGTTAGAAACATTAAATAAAATATTTGTTATCACAAATATATATATATATAATTTTTTTGTATTGTGTAATATGAATATATACATAGATCGCGTTTCTAAACTCCCCACTAAGTGCACTGGTTTTCATGGCAAAACTGAAATCAGTGTGGTTAGTTACGGCTCAGTGTAATCAGTTTTCTATGAGTTTACGAACGCTTTTTAGTGGATCTAGTGTTGCTCTAAACGTTTTTTAAACAATTAATCTCTTTAGCGTGTTTCGTTATTTAGAAATTGGTTATATCCCTTATATTAAATTTATTTATTTATTTACTTTTTTTTTTAACTTTCATGCAAAATTTGGTTTAAAAAAAAAAAAAAAAAAAAAAAAGGAAAGAAATTGCTTGTTTAGCAGATTTTAAAAACAATAATTATTTGGGAGCATGTATTAAAATTTATATTCAAAATACTATAATGAAATAATCTGTTGATGATTTTAGAAAGTAATTTTGTCTTGAGATAAATATTCTATGACTTTTATAAAACCAAAAAACACCTTTTTCTGTTTTTAAACCTATCTACAATGTATGATTTAAAAAAAAAAAAAAAAAAAAAAAAAAAAAAAAAAAACTGCTTCTTAAAAAATGTTTTAAGTTAAAAATAAAGTCACTTTAATACAACTGATTTATTTATGTTCTTTGTAATTTATTAATTTTGTGTCGGTTTAGAGTCGCTTTATTATAAAATATTTAGTACAAGACTGACTTATCATTACTCATTAACGTAAAATAAACTTTTGAATTTGAGTAAGTTAGAAAATCACTTTCATGTCCTTAATCTAATGCATAAAAAATTTCTATATTTATCAATTAAATATGTATAGTAAATAATTTTTAAAACCACCAATAACCAGAGTAACAAAAAGTTTAATGCATCGAATACTACATGGACTCTTAAAAATTAAATTTGGTTTCTTTAAATATGTGTATTTCATCCCCTGATGAATATATATATATATTTTTTTTTCACCTTTCTGAGCTTCTCCTACATAGAGAAATTGTTCATTCTTATTGGTCTTTGTGGTTTTGGTGATCTTGTCTCTGTTGCTTGGCTTCTACTGCACTTAATGTGTCATTACTGTTCATTACAGGGTTCTCTTTATTCACCTTGAAATATTGTCCTAGAGTCAACCTTCTTTTCATCAGAGTCTAATTACACGGTCCTATTTCAATTTTCAACAGGTATTGTTGTACAGTGGATTGGCGTCAGTGCTATTGTTGAACTTAATAATTAAATCCATTTGGGAAATCTTGTTGCTTTGTTTGGGGTGTGTATGTCTCTTTTGGTGAATTGTTTGACTAACTATTTTTCATTCTCATAATTTGCTTCTACTATCAAAATGATTATATATATATATGTATTATATTTATGAATTTGTAAATCAGAAAATTAATAATTTATAAATTAATTTTAAAGAGTACTTAAAAAATGCGCTTTACTTAATTTTATTTGTTTAATTAAAAAAAAACTTCTTCGCCATTAAAATTTGTTGAATAAAAATATAATATTATATATTACATTTTTTAAAATTAATTTTATTAAATAAAAAATTAAAAGAATTAAATACTTATTACTACTTACTCCTATGATATGAAAATCATATTTATAAAACTAATTTTGAAAAATATCACCCTTTTTATGCAACAAATTTAAATTGGAACGAATTTTTCTTAATAAATAAAATAAAAATACTTTTTAAAAAATAATATAAAAATATATATAATTTAAATTTATATATAAATATGTAAAAGAAGAGAAATTTTCAGAGATGCCAACTTCTAATGACCAAAAAGCAGAAGATGTTTTAACAGAAATTACGAGACTTTTCCCAACAAGAAAGTTTGTAAGAAAAATGAGTAAAATAATGCAAATTTAATTTTAAGTAAAGCTTCATAAGCTTAGGAGGTATTTACAAAGCATCAGTAGTATTAAAATTAAATTAATGTTTCTTGCAGTAAACTATCAAAAAAAAAAAAAAAAAAAAAAAAAAAAATCCTCAGACATACAGTTGTTTAAAATTTAAGTCAAAATAGACAGATTTGATTATTCTGCTCCTAATATAAAACAATAAGAATCTTAATTATTTTTTAAAAGAAAAGGTAATAAAGAAATGAAAATATCAGCTATATTCTAATGAAAATTGAATTCTTTAAATTTTCAATAGTTATGGTATTTAAAAAAAAAAAAAATTCTTTTGATAATAAGACATTTTTTATTATGCAATAATGAAAGATAAAAATTTATTCTTAGCAAAAGTTAGTTTCAAAGCATTGTATAGTAATTCACATTCAAACTGAACTTTATAAATTGCAGGGCAAGATAAAATTTCAATTTTCTTCCAAATATTTTTACCCAATCCCACAATTTTTAAGCATAAATATGCTAAGAGGGATAGATGAAAATTACATCAGAAAAGCAGGAGAAATGAGTGGAAAAGCAGGAGCATAGAAAAACAAGCAAAAAGCAGGAGACTCCTGCCAAAAGCAGGAGACTTGGCTTTTTATTTATATATTAAAAAATATATATTGTACAGATATATATAAATTTATTGTACATTTAATTAAGGACATCAAACTGCTATTTAAAATTTCTCAGTTTCAAAATGTTATTTTAATTTAATGAGTAATGACAAATCTTGTATTTTTTTAATAAATTAATTTAAATTTTAATAAAGGAACATATTTTTAATAACTTAATTATATTTTTTATAATTTTTTACCCTAAAACGAAACAAAATAAAAATTTACAAAAATAAAAATAAAATATTATTTTAAAGTAATTCAAATTTTTTTTAATTACAAAAATTCAAAGAAATTTACAAAATATTTTTAAAAAAGAGTTAAATTAAATTAAATTATTACATACTAAAAATAAAAATAGACGCAATGTTTTGATAAAAAAATGCGATCTCGCAGAGCAAAAAAACTTATCTTTTGCATCCGCTGAGTTTGAATGAAATGAATTGACTTTTTCTCCAGTGCATTTAGTTAGAAAACTAAAAGCACAGAATTTAGATTATGAACATAGTTTTGAAACGCACTAAATGCACTGAGAAACTTTACGAACGGCTAGCTCAAAAACTAATTTTACATTTATGAAATATTTTGTATTTACTTGATTTGGTTACATAATTTGATTATTATTTTTTTTATATTAATTTAAATATTTACAATTAATAAATTAAATATTTATTTTAATGAGCTACCTCATTTTTATACAAAAACAATTTAAAATATCAATTTTTGTTCCATTTATCTTTTATATTGGTTTTCTTGAAATGAAAAAGTAGGACTTGTTCACTGGTTTCACTGTACTTCCATTTGAATATTTCTAGATAGGAGGGATTTTGTGTGAAGAAAATGAAAAAAATTATAAAATAAACTGCGATTGAATTTTTTACTTGATTTAATTTCTAATTAATTAAAATATACTTATTTTCAATTCAACTTTTATTATTATTATTATTATTATTATTATTATTATTACTGAAGTGATAATATACGATATACCACAGAATTTGATATCAAATTTAACAATATGTTTATTGAAAACCCTAAATATTTAATGATTGGTCTAGAATTTCTGTACATGTGACGAGAATAGATAATAATGTAGTAAATATTTTAAAAGCCACATAATGAAATATCATAATATATATGTTACAAAAATACACTAAAGGTATAAATATTCACAAAACGAAAGGAGTTTCGTACGTTTTTAACTTTTTAAAAATTTAAAGTTGCTATCGCTTATTTTTTTTTTTTAATTAACAAAAACATTCATTAGATAATTAATAAAACAATCTGGGCACCATAAATTGCTTTTTGCTAAAAAATAAACTTGATCTATAATATGTGTAAACTCTTTAAATTATTATTATTATTATTATTATTTAAAGTAATAACATTAAAACTATTCTGTCAAAAAATGTAGATGAAATTATATTTAAAAAAAAAAAGGAGGAGTGTGGGGGGCGGGGGGGGGGGGGGTAGAATTAGAAGCAACAGCAAATACACAAAGTATCTATCTGACAATCTAGAAAAATAACTAATGTAAATTTATATCAGAAAAAGCATAGCTTATTATTAAGCTGTCTGACTAAACACTTTTTTAAACTGCAAATAATAACATCTTAAACTACAGTAGTTGCAAAAATGACAGCTGTTTTACCTATAAATTTCTATATATTTCTAAATTTTTTTCATTATTTACCATTGCTTGCCTATAAAAAATAATAATAAATAAATAAATAATTGGATTGATGTGCAAATAATAAACAGAAATGCACTGATTTATTTGTATCGCTTTCATTGCGGGAAAAAATTACAAAAAGAAATAAATTTTACAATTTTACGGAATATCCAGTGATGATTTTCCATAGAAAAAAGTAGAACTGCAACAAAAGTATTTATTTACATTTCTATAACTAAAGATAACAGTGTAAAAATTAAAATAAATTATTTATTTTATTCGGTTTTAAGAAAGCAATTCACACAACTGTAAGTTTTCAACTGAATTCATTTGATGAAGAAAAATGTATCACAATTAAGAAGAAATAATTACAACAAAAACTAACAATTTATAATTGATGAAAAGTGTATATACATAAAATCATGCTTTAGGTTTTTTTTTTTTTTTTTTTTTTTTTAAGTAATGAAGTAAAAATAATCTTGTGAACATTTTTAAACAACATTTATATTTTTCCACAACATTATACTTTATACAATCAATTGCATTTGCTAGCACTAATTTAACATAGAAATAAATAACGCACATCATTTATGTTTTCATTTTAAGAATTAATCATTATAATCAATATAATTCCGTGTAAACATCACACTATTTCAATTGCTAAAATTAATTTGAATTTCTAATTAGAAATGAAGTCAATTCCAATAAGAAATTAGGTGAAAATTTATTCCAAAGAATGAATAAATTTCGTGTAAATACTATCTAAAAAAATTTCAAATTACATACGACAAATAACTATATCAGTTAAGGTATCTGTACACCTCAAAGGTACATTTTTAATAATTTTCTTACATATATACATACCGCAAAACAAAAAACCTGTATACTTTCTAAATACTATATAATTGAAATATGTTCAAGAAACTTCAAGGGGTCGATTATATATGTATTCATTTTAATGAAATTTCGTTATAATTGAATTTTTGAATTTGTTATTCTTTAATAATTTTTTAAAAAGTAGTGTGAAGATATTTTGCAACAGTTGGTTGAAAATTAATTTCTCCAAACTTGGAAATAAAGATAAAATGTTTAGTGTTAATACACTAATAAAATATGTTTAATAAAGTTTTTGTCGTTTTAGTTTTGTCGAATTTCACGTTTCTGGAATTCAGATATTACATTACATTGATTGTTATAAACTGATCCACAAAAAAAAAAAAAAAAAAAAAAAAACTCCAAATAGAAATTTTTTTATACAAATTTATATTATAAAAGTTCGTAAACTTTTTTCTGCTTTCTGCTTCGTACAGAGCTAAAAAGAGGAAAGTTCTAAAGAAATCCAAAATTATCTTTAAACATTTATGAACAACTGTGATATATATGATATGACAGATTTCAAAAAGTATACATACAATATATCTATTAAAAAAAAATAATAATAAATAATAATAATAATAATAATAATAATAATAATAATCACCTTCCGTTTAAATCACAGGGCAATATATAATATAAACAGATTTAAAAAAAAAAAATCCTTATGAAAACTTGAAAAATCATTTAAAGCTTGCATTAAAAATATTAGGTCTTTGCATAAATTCGTGCGGTTTTTTATTGCTTCATTTCATAAAAATACATTAAATCAAATGACAATTTTTAATCAAAATACTCTCCATTACTTTCTACAACCTTTGCCCATTTTTCGGGTAACAAATGTATACCACGGCGATAAAAGCTCTCGTCTTTGGAGGCAATAAAAGCATCCGCGTCCGCACGAACTTTTGCAACGACTTAATATAAAAATAATATTTGAATTAAAATTATGTCTAAGAGGTGTATTGATACTTGATACCTCTGTATATTTTCTATAAAATTATAAATAAGATATAATGAATTGAAATTCATTTAACTGGTGCAATGATAACCTAATGTGCGAATTAACAACAACAAAAGAAGTCTGTTTTAGAAAACATTTTGAGTGCTGTGTTTCTTTTGTAGTGCCTATAAATAATACGATGAACACTTATTTGTGCTGATGGATAAGTAAAACTTTTATTATATTACAACATTTTCACTCCGAAAATGCTAAACTAGATCCAAGATCGTTCAATATTTTTTATCTTTACTTTCATAGTCTTGTATTTTTTAATTTACAATATTTTGTAGCGAGTGCGAAGTTATAGTCGCAATTTTTAATTGCTGCTTTGAGTCTCATAAATGTTTAATAATATAAAATAGTACATTTAAAGGTACTCTACTATAACTTTAGAACTACGTTCGATACATTAAACGCTCTTAATAAATTTTATAAGATAAGTATTTTGACATTTAGGATACACAATTCCCTATATATTCAAAAATGATATCTTAGAAAATAGTATGTTCAATACCAATTTACTATTTTAACAATTAAAAAATGTTAAATGTAGGACTGCGCCAAGTCCTTTAATGTTCCACGAAAAAAAAAAAAAAAAAAAAAAAAAATTAAAACATTAAATATTTTGTGTATTCTTAATGAATTAGTTAATTTCTAATATTTAAACTATATTGCGCTGTATTATCAATTATATAAGTGAAATGACGTTACGAAAAATTTAGACTCCCAAAACTTTAAAAAAATTTTCTAATTTCTTTCAGTTTAAGTTAGCCAATCATTAAATTATATTTATTTACCTTTTTTTTTTTTTTTTAATTATCTCAAACATTTGTAGCCGTATTATAGAACATACCTATGCCATAAAATGATTTATTTTATTTATTTCTTTTTTTTCCTTTTCTTAACTTAAACACTCATTACGACTATAATGAAAGACCACTGTGAACAATCGTCTCAGAAATGATTATAATACATTATGAAATTAATTAAGACGATGTGAGGATTATTTCGACTGTGTGAATTCTTGTGAGCTGTAAATATTTCAACCTTAAAATTATATAACTCTTTCAACACCATGATATCGCTACAATTTAACAACGATTGGCGTCTTAAATATTATGAAACCAAAAGTGTTCATATCTTCCTTAAAGTAGTTCATTCTGTATGTAGCTGAATTGAATATCTTGCTAATTTCCTCAGCAACACATTCGTGAGAGTTCATCATCGACGACTGCTATTTACGTATCAAATGAAAGAAAGGTAAATTTAAGAAGATTCACAAGCATTTCATTTCACATTTAGCAAAAGCTCTCTTCAGCTCTGCTTAATTGTTCAAAAACAGTCTGATTTAAGTCACATAAAAGATGCTATCTTTTTGAAAGGCGTGCATCTTCACAGAAACACTTCTTATTAGGAGTCTTTCTTTATGTAAGTATCATAAATTGTCACTCATGATTACAAAAATTGTGCTCAAATATTAAGTTTCGACTGCAAGCACATGCAGCAAAAGAATGTAAAATATAATAACATCTAGGACTGTCCTTAGGTCGTGGTTGCAGAAGCCGTCACCGCAACAACTGTCGGACCTTGTCTACTTGAAGGCTTCGGTTGATGACGCTTCATGTGCAGCGCTAAGTGGTCCGACCTAGCAAAGGCTCTCTGGCACACTTTACATTGAAATGGCTTGTCACCTGTAAGGTAAAACAGAGAGAAAAACTGTAACTATTTTTATGCCCAATATTTTTCCATTCAATGACAAAAATTTTATTAAAGACATTTCATCTCTTTTAAAGAACTCTCTCTCTCTCGGTGTATATATTTTGAAAAATATGTGCCGCACCCATTTTCTACACTTTGAACTGTTTGAGTCAGCAATTACAGACTTTCTCTCCCGCGCTTACTCAATGTATATGTATCACTTTAATATGTAACTTCTCACAATGTAGTCAATTAGAAAAGAGCTCCGTTAAATGCTCCTCCATTATAAAATGCTTTATATACTCATAAAATACACCACCTATGTAACTTATTTAACCAAGAAAACTACGAACTATAGTAATCAAGAATTGAGAATCTTTATCTATACACAATCTTAGTCTATTTTTAGATATAGCTTCCAGTAAATATGTTTCCAGGATCATTTTCCGATAATGAATATATGATGCTGTAGACTGACATAAAAGGTGAGTACAAATCTTACCTTCCTTAATAACTGACGATTTTTACTCTGAAAATAATCTATTATATTTAACCAGCTCACTAATTATATTTAACTATATATGTGTAAATACAATTTATTCGACTACATGATTGAATTGCGCTATGCGCCACCTTCATAAATAATTATAAAAGATTAATGAGACCGAAAAGTCTCAATTATTTTTTGATTAAATATTATTTTGCTCAATAAGCAATTTGAAAATAAAAAGAGCTGAATATAAAAATATATAATAAATGATAATGATGAAGAAAGAATAAAATCAAAAAGGTTATTGGGTGAGTGCAAAAGTTTTACCCGTTTTTATTACCCATAAAGAAGAGTAAATAAACGCAAAATGAACTATAACTATTATTGTGCATAATCTCCATTGCTACCTATGTCCTCTTGCCACCTTTCTGATAGGAGATGAATCCCACGGCGGTAAAATTCCGGCGGTTTCGAGTCAAAAAGTTTTGAATGGCAGTTTTCACAGCATCAAGATCATCAATTATTTTCTGACTGAAGGAATTTTTCAACGCACGAAATAAGTGATAGTCAGTTGGTGCCAAGTCAGGAGAATAGGGAGGGTGCGGTAAAACTTCCCAACCAAATCCTAGTAACTTTTGGCGAGTGATGACAGCAGCATGTGACCTGGGGTTATCGTGATGAAGGATAACACCACGACGATTGGTGAGATCTGGCCGCTTTGCGACCAAATTTGAATGCAGCCTGTCTAACTGTAGACAGTAGAAGGCAGGATTGATGGTTTGGTTGAGTGGCAGGACCTCCAGTGAAATATTCCCTGCACGTCCCTCCACGCACTCAAAAACATTTTCTTGGGATGAAGTTCAGCTTTCGAAGTCGACGCAGGCGGATCAGAAGGGCGACACACAATTCTACGACGCTTTGCGTTACGGTACATAAACCACTTCTCCTTTTCTGTCACAATTCGTGTCAAGAATGGGTCATTTTTGTACCGGGAAACCAAGGAAACACAATTGGCGATTCGGTCATCCCGTTGATTAACTGTTAGGTTGGAACCCAACGATCCAACATTTTCGTTAAACACAGCTTAAACAGCCGTCTCTTGACGTTTCCCGGTGTACGTTGAAGGTATCCGTTAATTCTTGCATGGTTGGGTTCGGATTGTTCCTTATAGCTTGGTCAATATCGTCGTCTCCAACGTGTGATGGTCGTCCACTCCTAGACTGATCTTGGCAGCTTCTGTCTCCTTCCCTAAATTTACGAAACCATCGACGACATGTGCTTTCATCTATTGCATCCTCTCCATAAACTTGACAAACATTGCGACATGCAGCGGCTGCCGTACTCTTCTTATCGAACTTGTATAACAAACAATGTCTTATATGTTCATTTTCGCTTTCCATGCTACACCTTCTGATTTTTTTTTTTTTTTTTTGAGATGATTAACTTTGTGAGACACGATGCATTTATATGTGAGGCATCCACACGTTTGATTAACCGACGATTTCCAACATTACGTCAATTCCATTGCAAATTTGCATATCCAAAAACAAATAGAACTTTCGCACTCACCCAATACATTATATATATATAAAGAAAGAAACTATGGTGGAATAAATAAAATATAAATAATTGCATATGTATTATCAAGACTACGTAAAAAATATATATATGCTAGTTCGAATATCAAATATAACAACTGAATATATGTGAAGTTAATTTCCAAATATGAACAAAGCATAAATAGATCCTAATTTGAAATGAAAAGGACATTAAAATTAAATAATGGCTCCCAAACACATTACGCTAATAGAAAAATTAGACGCTACAAACTACGATCTGGGGCGCTTTAAGATTGAAATGTTGCTGATCAAGGAGAGCTTATTCAGAGTAATCGCTGATCCACCTCCAGAACCACTAACAGCAGAATGGCGCACACTGAGAAAAATTTCTGTAACTGACATCTAGAATCTAAATTGTGGCTCTAGAAGAAACAGTTCCATGTCATCCTTATAAATTCTAGTCCTCTTGAAAAGGGAGTTCTAGAAGCTCCTATTAGAATTCTAGAGCGTTTGCCTACATTCTCGAGGGCAAATTTTTTTAAAAATCTCTGCAAATAAATGAGACTACAAGAGGCGGGTTTTAGCAACTATAATCTTGGTGTATGACCCAATTCTAGAAAATCAAGCGAGAATTTCTCGCAATACAAAAGATTCAGAATATTCGGAATATTGTTTCACGATCTAGAAATGTGTGAACAAGAAATTCTTGCCCATTTCATCTATTCAGCTTATGCGCATAGTTCAGAAATCTACATTTCTAGAGGGATTTAGAAGATGGCCACTTATTCATTCTAGAGGAAGGCGGTATATTTTTTTTCTCAGTGCACAAAAGATAAAAAATAGCTAGAGCGTTTATAAATCTGTCAATAGATGATAGCCAAATTATAAATGTTAGGCATTTAAATACTGCGAAAGATACCTGGTATGCTTTACAAAATATTCACCAACGATCAAATTTAACAAATAAACTGTTCTTACTCAGAAAACTCTATTCAGCCAAATTGGCTGAAAATGGAAATTTAATAGACCATATGACTAACATTTATCAGATTAGGGACAAGTTGGTTGCTATCGGTGAAGAAATAAATGGTCAGCACATGGCTGCACTAATGCTATGTTCACTCCCTCCCAGTTACGACTAATTTATAACGTCTATAGAAAGCTGAAATGAGCAGGAATTGACAGCCTAATTTATAAGAAATAAGTTAATAGACGAACTCATTAGAAGAACACAAAACAAAACAATTCAAGGAGAAAATGCGTACAAAATACAAATTAAGAATAAAACACCGCATAGCAAATATTGCACCTATTACAAAAAAGCATCACATACGAAAAATGAATGTTTTCATTTAAAGCCCAGATCAGTAAAAAAAACAATAATTTCAATAATAGCGGTAACAATACTTCTAAATGTAAAAATAAACAAAAAACACAGTTAATTAAAGAAACAGAAGATAAGTTAAAACATCTCACATTTATCATAGATAAAACTGAGCATAACTCTTGGGTCATAGACAGTGAGAGTAGCTCGTATATATGCAATGATATAAGTAAATTCACTTGTCTGAAAAATAATGTTAAAGTTAGTGTCATGCTCGCAAATGGGTACTCTGTAGTCTCTCAGGGACATGGGGACATATGTATAGGAGTGGTTAACTCCGACAATGAAACAAACAATATTACATTAAAATATGTACTGTTTATTTCGGATATAGCAAGTAGCATAATTTCGGTAAAGAAAGCAACTGAAAATGGTTGCATCGCCATATTCAAAAACAAAAAGTGTGAAATTAAATTTCAAAATAAAACATACATTGAAGTTAACTTAACCGATAATCTATGAGATAGAGACACGTAAAAATTCATCGGAAAGTATAAATATTGCAGAAATATGCACTGATAAAAATTGTATAAGAATATGGCACTAGCGGCTAGGTCACAAAAATTATCAACAGATCAGAGAGCTCGCCGAAAAGAACATGGCAACGGGAATAAATTTAAATAAATGCAAACATACGAAAGAATGCGAAATTTGCACAGTTTCAAAGCCAGAGGACGACTACTCATATCACAAAACGACAAATTATAGAACAAATAAACCCCTAGATTTAGTCCACTCAGACATCTGCGAACCGTTTTATACATCAACAGTCGATGGTAAAAATTACTTCTTAACTTTTATTGATGATATTAGTAGGTATACATTTACATATCTGTTGAAAAATAAAAGTGAAGCATTCTAAAAATTTAAGGAATATTATGCGTTAACCGCGAACAGGTTTGGAAGAAAAATAAACAGACAATGGTGGGGAATTTACAAATAAACCATTCGAAGAATTTCTCACAAATGAGGGTATACAGAGGCTGTTCGCACATTTTTTAGATGATTTTGATGGAGTGTACTGAAGTAATTTCTCTCATATTTCGTGTTTTATTTGTTCAGTTTGATAGCCCTTGTTCTTAACTAACATTCTACATCATAATTTCTATGATAATAATGCTTTTTATAATATCGGAAGAGGTGTATTTTTCTACTCCTCTTGAACGGCTTTCCAGAGTCCACAAAGCGTTGTAGGTCGGTGTTTGGATAATGTTGATTTTAAGAGTCGAAAAACACAAAAATCCAACACACATCAGAAGATTTAGCAGGAATGTCAGTGAAGGGTATGGTTTTAATTCCCGTTTTTTGTTCCACATTTTTCTAGAAAAGCAATTGCGGATTGCGATGTGTGGCTGCTTGTTTTGTCTTGATACAGTTCAACGGATTGATAGCATTGTGGATAAAGATCTGGATTTTCATTTTTAAAAATTGGAATTAAAATATGTTCTTGAGAGTATTTAGAGTTGATTTTGACATTTTTGTCACATTTTTTTGCCTTTATCTTGCGCTTGTATGAAAAAACCAGTGGCAATCATAAATCCTTTAGAAAAACTCTCTTTTGATGCTTTGAGCCATGTAGCAATTTTTTTCTCCACTTTTGTGATAATAAATTGACCTTTTTTTATTGTAACCACTTAAATAGACCCAAGATTCATCTGTTGTTGCAACATTTTTCCATTTTTCTCCTGATAAATGCTTTTCATAACGACTTCACTAAAAACTATCTTTGGAAAGAGTGGAAACCTATCCTTCCATCCACTGCCATTTTAAAAGCGCATTTTTGCATCTAAACAAAAATTATAAATATCAGAAGATAAATAAAACTTCCAAAAATATGACTGTTGTGAAAATAAAATTCTCCACGCAAACGATTTTTTCTTACTGCGAAATAAAATCGTCTAAAAAATGTGCGAACAGCCTGTAGAACATCAACTTATCGTACCTTACTGTTCACCCCAAAACGCCATAGCGGAGAGAAAAAAAAGAACCTTAGTTGAAATGACTAGGTGCTTATTAAAGCAGAGAGGATTACCAAATAAATTCTGCGGCAAAGCTCTTATGAGCGCAACTTACCTGCAAAACCGATTACCCACAAGAGCTTGCGATACAACACCGTATGAAAGGTGGATAGGAAACAAACCAGATGATTCAAATATTAAAACTTTTGATTGTAAACCATACATATACACTCATAAAAGTAACAGAAGGAAACTAGATAGCAAAGCTAGATTGGGTGAGTTTGTGGGATCAGAAGTAAGGGATATTGAGTTTACATAGATAATAACGTAAAAATCTGTAGAACGGTCAAATTTATTGAAACTGACCAAATAAGTGAAACTTGCAATAACAATGACGAGGAACAGTTACTAATAAATGAAAATGAAAATGAAACCGATGTTAGTGAAATAAATAATAATAAATAGCTTTTTCCGGTAGTTTTGACTGAACAAAATTAGGAATCAGATTACACTGAGGAATCCGATTTACAGAACGAAGAAACTACAGACCAAAATATTCCCAGAAGATCAAATCGATCAAATAAGGGTGTTCCACCTGATAGGTTCACTTTAATATTCAGTACTATGAGACCAATCGAACCAAAAACCTTCCAGAAAATCATACATATGGAAAATCAAGTAGAAAAAGACAATTGGCTTAATGCTGCTAAAGAGGAAATTAACTCATTAAGAGAAAACAACACACGGGGATTAGTGGATCCCCCACCCAGCAAAAACATAGTAGGGTCAAAATGGGCGTTCAAAGCCAAAATGAACAACAAAGGAGAGGTTCTAAAATATAAAGCGCGTCTCATTACAAAAGGATTCAGCCAAAAATATGGCATTGATTACGATGAGACGTTTGCCCCTGTGATGTCTCATACGACAATTTGTGCGTTCTTAGCCATAGCAGTATACAAAAGGTTACAATTAAAACATCTAGATGTTAAAACAGCGTTCTTGCATGAGGAATTAGACGAAGAAATATATATGGCACAGCCTGAAGGGTTTATAAAATTGTAAGACCAAAATAAGATGTGTAAACATAACAAAGACATCTACGGATTCAAACAGGCAGCGAGGGCATGGAACTTAAAAATTCACGAGACACTAACAAAATTAAACTTTTGTCAGAGTACAGCAGATAAATGTTTATACAAAACAAAAATAAAACAGTCTATTTACTAGTTTACGTCGATGATATTCTAATAGCTGGAACAAAGGAGGATATTAATGACACAATCACGAAATTAAAAAAGGAATATAAGATAACAGACCTAGGAAATGTCACAAATTACCTTGGTATAAACATCACAAGACCAGATAGCAACACTTTACTAATTGACCAAGCCAGTAAAATTAGGCACTTAATAGAAAACTTTAACTTAACAAAAGCAAAACCCACTAACTTCCCCGTTGACACTAATTATTTAAAAAATAGTGATAATGAAAATTTTCTGCCAAATAATACTGATTACCGAAAGGATGTAGGGACACTTCTATATATTTCCACAATTTGTCGACTAGACATAAGTGCGGCTGTTAACTTTCTGTCCAGACTTAATGAAACACTTAGAAAATGCGACTGGGAGGCTATGAAAAAATTATTAAAATATTTGAAAAGAACAATAAACTTAAAGTTGTTATATAATAATGAGAAACCACAAGTGTTGACAGCATATGCTAGCGCTGATTTCGCAAATGACCCCCAGGACAGAAAGTCTATCACCGGTAACGTATTTTTCATTGGAAAGAATCCGACATATTGGGTGTCTCGAAAGCAAAATTGTAATAAGTCTGTCAACTGCAGAGGCAGAATATGTCTCTGCAGGAAATGCTGCGCAAGAAATACTGTGGCTATTACGACTACTCAAAGATTAAAACATCAAACAAATTACACCAGTAACAATTTTTGAGGACAATCAGTTGTCGATTAGATTAGTTGAATCCGATAATCAGGTTAGAACTAAGCCTGATGACGTCAAGTATGATCTAATTAAACAACTGTATGAAAACAATATAATTAAATTGGAATACGTTCCAAACAACAACATGACTGCTGATATATTTACCAAGCCCCTACCAGGAACAATTTTTATGAAACTCAGAAACAAACTGAACTTAGTTGAATAGTGCGAATATTGAACAAGTAGGGGTGAGGTAAAACAGAGAGAAAAGCTGTAACTATTTTTATGACCAATATTTTTCTATTCAAGGACAATAACTTTATTAAAGACATTTCATCTCTTTTAAAGAACTCTCTCTCTCGGTGTATATGTTGCGAAAAATATGTGCCGCTCCCATTTTCTACACTTTGAACTGTTTGAGTCAGCAATTGCAGACTTTCTCTCCCGCTTGTGCAATGTATATGTACCACTTTAATATGTAACTTCTGACAATTTAGTCAATTAGAAAGGAGCTCCGTTAAATGCTCCTCCATTATAAAATGCTTTATATACTCATAAAATACACCACCTATGTAACTTATTCAACCAAGAAAACTATTAAATGTAGTAATCAAGAATTGAGAATCTTCATGTAAACACATACATAACACAATCTTAGTCTATTTTTAGATATAGCTTCCAGTAAATATGTTTCCAGGATCATTTCCCCATAATAGATATACAATGCTGTGACTGGCATAGAAGGTGAGTATAAATCTTACCTTCCTTAATAACTGATGATATTGATGATGTTATTATTTAATGATTTGAAAATAATCTATTATATTTAACCAGCTCTCTAATTATATTTAACTATATATATGTAAATACAATTTAATTAAGTGTATGATTGAATTGCGCTACACGCCAGTTTCTTAAATAATTATTGATTTTTTTTTTTACCTGTGTGCTTCCTCGTATGACGAGTCAGTTCGTCAGAACGTGCAAAACGCCAGTCGCATTCCGACCAATTACATTTGTAAGGCTTCTCACCTATAAATTAAAAAAAACTATTTTAATAAAACAATTTACATCAAACAAACAACTTATTCACATTATTACATACAAGATGTAACAAACCTAATTATCATTATTTGAATAAGTGTTAGAGATTGCCAAGATAAACAATTTCCATCATACAATGTGTGGCCAGAAAGCAAGAGGCGAGCTGTGAGAGGCATTCTCATTTTCCCATCGTTGAAATTAAGAACTCGGAAAAGCGAATAACAAAAACTCTTCATTACTTAAAACTATATATTAAATGCTCAAATGAATGAACATCATCTTTAATGCAGATTTAAAATCGTCGTCGGAATGAATCCATACTCGACCTTTAACTAACGTTTACAGCTGCAATACTATTCCGAAAGGTAAGGTTCTCCAGGATCTCAGTGAACAAGGTGCAAACAAACTCTCCCGACAGAAAAAAAAAAAAATCCATGCATTACAAATCAGGATATCTGGAAGGCCTAGTAACACGCCCATTTGGATCAATCCATCTGATTTACAAATCAATGTTTAGATATTTCTGCACATATCTACGGAAACCGCAACGTACACCGCGTCAGGGCGGAGTGCCCGCACATACATCGAATGTTTGCTGGCGCATTTTGTAGTTAATCAGTCAGCCTTACCTGATTGAAGGCAAAGGATTTTGGACCATCTTGGCAGTTTGGTAAAAAAATACGGGTCGATTAAGTGATCGTGGATAATCCTCGCCGATACATTCAAGGAAAACATTTTCTGGTGGTACCTCGAACGTGAAGCATACAGACCACCCGTAAGAGTTGTGCATATTAAACATACCGCCATGCGTGAAAAAAGCCTCGTTCATAAAGAGGACAGATGCTGCAAACTTTGGCAATCGTATTTGTTGTTGTAAGAACCACTGTGCAAATATTAGAGATTATAAAAGTCTGTTTCATGTAAAGCCTCAACCGTTTGGATATGGTAGGATTGTAACATGATTTTCTACAACACACACCATACCGTTATATATTTGCCATGCTGGCCAAGAGTTGTCGATTGTGTTTTCCATTCAAATTGAGCATCAAAAATTGCTTCGACATAATTCACCTTTCACCGCTGATTAATTGTCGCGTGCCTTGCTTTAAGCTGAATATAAAACCTGTTGCCATAAGTTTCCGATGCAAGTGTATACATTTTCTCCGATCGAGTACAGTTCTGTTTGAAAATCATTTCTTATAACATCTTACCGCTTCTACGGTATTCGTGTTTCTAGCCTCATACATCAAGTGCACATCGTTCCACCTCTATGAAAGTAGTATTCAGTTATTTTGTGATTGGCGACACTTTTAGTTATAAATGAAGTTTCTTAGAAATTCTGGTATGAATTATGTTTTTTTCAGAGTGTTTACGATAAATATTGTACTTTTCAATCCAACCGCCAGAAGACATGTTTAGACGCTTTTTTATTGCCAGACGCTGTTATGTGTAAGGAACCTTATGCTGACTTTGATCTCTATTTACGAATAACAGCTAAATGGTAGGCTCTCAAAAAGGAGACGTTTTATCCACTCCAGAGTAAGCACCCTCATGTGGTTAGCTCTTGTTTTCCGATTTTACATTGTATAACGCGACAAAAAACAGCTTTCACAATACAGTCTCTGAAAGATAGGACCATTAGTTTTGACATAAATTTATGAATTTTTAAAAAATGATACGATTTTATCCTATATGTAATTGCTTATTTTATACATATTTGCTGTAAGGTTTATATTAATTTAGTTACATTATAGAAGCAAGTTCATTTCAGTTTCTACTTAGATTAACTTACGTGCCTTGTGATGAATACAGCAGAGAATTTGCTGTTAAAACTCTAAAAGACTTTTTTTTTTTAGAGCTCGTAATATTGCAGTAAACATTACGAGTATTACATGCAGTTTTAATTGAAAATGTATTATTTGTATATAATAGTGTAAGCTTAACTTTAAACATTGAAAAATAAGGCTGAAAGTAAACTATTTTCACTAAAAATGCTATAATACATCATTTGTATTGATTCGAGGTGCCTTAATAAAAAGTGTTAACTATCGAGAAACTTGAAACAGAACTGTTCAAAGTAGCTTTAACTCCTTATCTACACATTATGAAACAGACTAAAAAAGCATTTGAAACATATATTTTTAGTTACTTAAGAGTATTTTTAAAAAATATGTGCAACTAAAATTCTGAATATCACCTTGTCATAGTAATTAATGAAGATTTCGTGAGTTGGTACATTAGTTTACCACTGGTACATAGGGGTCGAAAATGATATTTCAACCTTACAAAGTGTAAAAAATAGTTACTTTACATGCTTCTTGTATTTTTTCTAAGATTGACGGAAGATTCTTGAAGTAATATAGGATTTAATTAATAACACATGTGAAGATCTTGAAAATTACCAAGCAGAAATAGCGTAAGCACTCTATAAAAAATCCTTTCTGTAATAAAAACAACTACATGTAGCGTTTAGTGTCTTGTAATCAGATTAAAACGAAGTATATACGATTTATTCCTATAAATACTTTTGACATTTCTTTCATCAGTTCTTTTTTATACACTTTTCAAACTAGTGTTACTTTAAACCACCGTCGGTAGATAAATGCAATTTATACTTTTTGAAGCAGACTGTCACGTTTAATCTGTTGCTTGTATTTCAAAATTTAGTCTGGCATGATTTTTATATGTGTTTCAGGATTCTCAAAAGTTACTATTTTGAATATTACCCTTTTTTTAGATATTAATCTTCACTAATCGTTTGTGGTCATAACTTCGAAAGGCTAGCACAAAGGTTGCTTTATATAAAAAGTGGAATTCAAAATGATGACTGCTGAGAACCCTGTGTGTTTAAAGCAACGGAATTTCATCTGCCAAAAAGAAGACAGGATAAAGGGCTACATAAGATTTCACAGAAAATTATGCGATAGATTGTTGATAACGAAGTTGGTGTTTTCCTGATCCACATTGGAGTTCCGTCATCAAAACTGTTTCTATGTTTGCGCTTATTATCCTATTGTTGTCGTTGAATGTTTTCCATCGGAAAAAATACAATAAATATCTTGATCGCTTATGTTAACATATACACTCATATGTCAACATACGTCTTACAAAAACATTTTCCAAATCGGCACACAACGTGAATTTATATAACACACTCGTTGCCACATTGACTAAGACACAACTTCACTGGTTTTACAAATTTCATAATGCAGTCAAACCTCGTTAACGTGAATCTCAAGGTGGAAAAATTGTTCATGTTATCAGTAATTCACGCTATCAGTAACTAAGCTTGATATAATTAAACTAATCTTCATAATGACGGGGATTGTGGAAACAGTTCATATTAAAGTAATTCACGTTAAGCGTGTTCATGTTAACGAGGTTCGACTGCATTTTTCTAAGATAGCATTTATTCATTTCAACAAAAATGAGAAACATTTCTACCAACATTCTTTTTTTTAACTATTCAATGAATTTAAATCTGTAATATTTCAAAATAAATGTTATAAATTTAATTATAACTTTAATTCAAATTTAAAAAAAAAAAAAGAAATGCTATATAAGTAAGGTAATGTTTGTTCAACTAAATGCATGGGAACAGAGTTTAAAATAGTGGGGTCATTTCACCGGAAGAGATTGTGAAGGAAAGATTGACGCTAAATCTGAAATGCCAACTTCTTATGGAAAAAGTCAATCCCCTCCCCCCTCTCCTGTTCCTATAAAGACGCTCATTCACCAGAAAAGCAAATTTCCAAACAAACTTTGGGAATTTGCCTCCGATAATATTTTCAGGCTAACAGGCAGGAAGCGAAGCAAAGTTGATTTCTGGGGTATAAGTAGGGGTTTAAAGTGATGGGGAGCATGTAAGTCTGAGACTTCAGACAGATTTGGCGACTTAACGCACCAGGGTAACTTGCTATCTATCATATTATTTATCATTGAGTTGATATTAAATTTAGTTCTAATAACAACAACTTGACTACAGTAGAATCAAAGCTACAGGAAAAAACAGGGGGGTTAAATATTAAAAATAATAAGTTTCTTGCTGTGACTGATTTTGTAACGCAAAATCTTTGAATTACAATGAAAATATTGTGAAATTAAAAATTTTAATACAAGATATTAAGCGATTCTATTTTTAATTAAGTGAAACCTAAATAATTATTGCAGCTGCAAAATTTGAAAAATATTAGTTTTAAATAAAACGGTCAAAGTAAAAAAATTTTTTGTGTACAATCTTAAAATCTTCAGAAGGAATTTTCTAAATATTACTGCTTAAAATGATATTTGAGCTTCTTTGGTTATAATTTTTTACATTTCCTTTAAAATTCGTAGTCAATGCTAATATAAGAGTCAAATACATAAAATAAAATGCAATGTAGTTTGTCTGATGCAACAACTAAGTTCTGATATCTATCATATTAAAAATAATGAAAAAGTTGAAGAGATAAAAATAATCAATGAAATGAAATTATTTAGGATGTAGATTATGATATAATAGGGCAAATAATCGTAATAATAATACTCAAACAAATTATTATCTATTTTAAATTTAAATAAATCAATAAAGTAAATATGTGAGAAACTCCATCATATACACAACAGAAACTGTTGACAAGCACGTTATAAAAATAAGGGATTTTTATTTTATATTATATTTTTTTATTTTTTCATTTATAGAAATTGGTTAAAATTTAAATTCAGTTAATATTTTTTATTTTTATTTTTTTTTAATAATTAACGACAAATAATTTTTCAATCAATATTAACAATTAGAGTAATCATTTAGATCAAAATTAATTGTGATCTTAGTTTTCTCAATTTACACAAGTAAGGAATTGCATTTTATTACTTTCTTCTATATTCAATAGACGAAAGTATTGGATTCGTAAAAATTTTCGACCTCGGGTTTTTGATGGATTTACACGTTTTGAGAGCTGTAGAACACGATTTGACCATTTTTAGAAAATGTCTGTCTGTCTGTCTGTCAGTCTGTGTGTGTGTGTGACAAAATTTTGTGGCAACTGTATCTCAGGAACTACTGCACAGAATTTCATACAAATTGGTATGTAGTTGCACCTTGACATAAATTAGTGCCTATCAACTTTTGGTAAAAATTGTCTTACAGGTTGCGTTGCCATTCCGCTTTTTCTAAATTTTTAACATGGTGATATAGGACAAAATTTTGTATAAATGTGCATAAAGAGAATTATTTCTTAGCAATCATGATGAAATTTACAAGAATTATTTATAATAGAGATAGTCAACTGGGAAAAAAATTTTGTATGTGTAGGAGCCTCGCCAACCCCCCTGGTGGGGAAGTCCCCTCCCGAGGGGAGTAAATTTTCAAGATGGGTATCTTTCGAAAGGTCTCGTCAATACCTTTTAAACGAATGGTTGAACTATAAATCTGTGATAATTTAAAACAAAGTTATCGATTTTTTTTACTTTTTACGAAAAAAAAAAAAAAAATAAAATAAAATAAACGAAATTTAACCAAACTTGGTATTTAGTTGGCCCTTGACATAAACTGGTGCTGATTAGATTTGGGGATCAATCACACAACAGGAGGCACCGTGATCGTATTTTTTCTAAATTTTTAACATGGCAGTATTGGACAAAATTTCCTATAAATGTACATAATGAGAGTTATTCTTAACCTGTGATTGTAAAATTAATATGAATTATTGATAATAGTAGTAGTTAATTAAGAAACAAATTTTGTGCATGTGGGGGGCATCGCTTCCCCCCCTGGGGGGAAGTACCCCCCGGGGTGGGGTAAATTTTCAAGATGGGTATCTTTCGAAAGGTCTCATCAATACCTTTAAAACGAATATTTGAACTATAAATATGTGACAATTTAAAACAAAGTTATCGATTTTTTTTTTACTTTTAACATTTTTTTATTTTTTTTATTTTTATTTTATTGTTATTGAGTGAATTTGTATAGTAAAATATAGAAGAAAGTCTTGTGGTGGCCACAACATACTAGTTTTTAGTAGTAAACAACTATTGGCGATCTTAAAATTCGAATTTTTCTTTTCGCCAGCTTCTCTAAAGTAACCTCCTTCTCCAAACAAATGAAAAAAAAAAAAAAAAAAAAAAATTACCACCCCCCGGGATTAAAAAAGAAAAAAAAATATAAAAAATTCCGAGGGTTTCCCCAAAATCAAGATTCACTCGACACCCTGAGTCCACTGATTAATCGTTTCTGTTCACCCCCCTTCTCTATTTGTCCTAAAATGCGACGTGCACCGCTTTATACTATGAGATTAATGGGCAATTGATTGCTTATGGAGGGAGGGATAGGTTAAAGAAAAAAGATGCTCTTAGATATATATACATATACACCAAAAGAAAGTTGGGGGCTTGAAGCATAAGGCGCGAGCAACTTTTCCAAATGCTAACCCCCCTTTCATAAGCTTCCCAAGAAATCGCTTAATTTTTTTTCCCCATTTTTCCTATTCTTCGGCTTTTAGTATCTCCGCAAAAGTGGCCACAATATATCTGATCATTTGTATTCGATATTCCCATAAGTGTCATTTAAGAAAAGGAAATGAGACTGCTAATGTTGATAAGGGACCATCCTCTGCTGAAATTTGAGTTTTGATTTCCGGATTTTGAGATTTACCCCGATCGAGATTTTCAAAAGAGACGATTGATCTTTTTTAAGAGGATGTTTGACTAAAATATTAGAATATTATGAAGGAAAAAATAACATATAGCGGTGCTTTGGGAAAAGCCACTTAAAAATGGAGGGAAAACACAATTTTCCCACCCAGGAAAAAAAAAAAAAAAAAAGAAAGCTTCATTTGTCCAGATAGCTTTACGGTTGAATGGATTTTGTGTTTGAAATTTAAACTTTTAGATTTTCATTTTATAATTAAGTTTTTCATTTAAAATTTTTAATGCATGTTCGACGTATAATTATCAAATTAATGCACAAACAAATCCACGCCGGCAGAAGGCCGGTAATTTTTCACTTCTAAAAGTGGTTTTTGACCTTATAAAGAACTCGTTGTTTAAAACATGTTGTTTTTACTGCATTTTAATGGTAAACTTGACAAATTTATTTCAATTCTAACATTAATTAAGCTGTAATGCAAATTTATAACATTTTCTTTGAAAAATTGCCATTTCATAAATATAAATTTTATGAAATTTTAACACAATTATGGTAAAGTATGGCATGATATGCCCAAATAAAACTATTTTAGTAAAATCTGATACAAGAAAAACGAGAAAGCAAGCAGATTAGAAAATTTATTTTTTTAACGATGTTAAATTTTTTATAGTGTTTCACACAGAATGACAGAACCTTTAATTTTTACTCTATTGTGCTTAATATTTGCTCTCGTTAAACAAGTTAAACTTAAAAAAAAAATGAATACAGTAATCGATATATATACAATTAAGTTTAAAATATATTAGAAATGGTATTGTAGTTTATTATTATCATTCCTTTCGGTTTTGATCTCAGTCTATGGTCATATTTTGCACATTAAAACAAATTTGGTCAAAACCTATGGCTTAAAGCGGGTTTCGAACCCATCCCCTTCAACAGAAGGCTAGAGCGCTAACCATTAAGCTACGACCCGGACTCATCTATTAGGAGCTTAAACGTTCTTCTGAATTATTTAAAAAATATTTATTTTCAACCGCATTGTTTTTATTCTGTTTTTGTGATGTATTAAATAAAATTTCATTTATTAAGATATTAGAGATTGAATCAATTTTTTAACCACTAACATTCGAAATCTAACATTTTCGTTAAATGAATGCAAGAAAGCTCATGTTTCATTTCCCTCTGTCTCTCTCTCTCTCTCTCTCTTTTTTTTTCCCCCTTTCCTTTTGCATGTATCTTTTACCAATATTACAATTACTTCAATAATACTGTTGAAACCATAGCTTACTTATTTTATTAAACAAAATACTTATACATTGCCGAGATATTTTTCAAGTCTCCGCTATCATTTTCAGTATAGAGTCATGAAAATATTTTAAAATATCAACGATATTTTTTGGAATAAAAACCTTTTTCGATTACAAAAAAAAAAAAAAAAAACTTATCTTGTTTTATCAGTTTAATTTCAAATGTTATTTTGCAAAATAATAAAAAGTTTCTACAACGTATACATATTCAGCCTATCGAGATTCTTACTTTCTTTATATATATATATATATATATATATATATATATATATATATATATATATATTAACCTGCATCACCAAAAAAAACATTAAAAAAAATTAGGATAATTTTCTCTGAATGATAATCTCTGAATAAAAGACATTAAAATAACATTGAACAGTTACGTACAAAGACCTCTGATAAAATTCCTTACAGAACTTACTGCTCCTTTTTATATGCTAAGAACACTGCTCTGAAAAAAAAAAAATAATAATAATTCGAGATCTGATACTATTCTTCTGCAAAATGATCTCCTGAATCCGAATATGACTCCTATTTTGCCCAGTCGCCCACCGTTTTCTAGATACACCACCCCCTCCCTCAATTTCTTTCCCTGTTCGATAATTTTATGACCATGAATTTGATTTGAATAATGAATTAATTTAACACCTAAAAATAAAAAATATAAAGTTATAAAAATAGGGGGTCATTCCTAAAAATCGGTGGGTGATAGGGAAAAATGGTCGTCCTATTCGGATTCAGGAGGTCATTTTACATAAGAATATGCTGAAATGGTGTCAGAGGCAATTTTCATGTCGAGCAGTGGAATTAACGTAATAACATACAAAACTTACGGAAAAAAAAAAAAAAAAATCGGGAAAATCGTAACAAACAACACAAAAATACATTATAAAATTAAAGTTTTCAACATAAAAAGTTTCAAATTTTTTTTTATCTTGAAATATCTTGTTTTTTATCAGTTCAATAATGTTCATTTCTAGGTTGTAATTTCAAAAGTTGAATCATGCTGGAGTAACTTAGCAAAACCGAAGAAATAGCAAATTTATATGTAAAGAGACAGTATCTTTGAAGGATTTTTAAAACAGAAAAAAAAAAAAAAAAAAAAAAAAAAAAAAGGTTTAAAATATTTTCTGTTTTAAGAAATAGCTTTCTAAACCATTCGATTGTCTGAGTTCAACATAGACAATTTCATGAAGAATAAATATGCAATTTAAAAAATAATTACTAAAGAAAAGAATCTATTTCTATTAATAGAGTAATTATGATTCTATGAAATTAAATTCCAAGCAGATTAACGTCTATTTCTTATGCAAAGTTGTGCTGAAAGAAACTAAAACGGAAGCTAGAAAAGTCTATGTTAAAAATATTACTTAAAAAATAAATTTAAAAAATTTAATAGTAATTTAAAAAATCAAAGTTAAGATTTAATTTGGCATGAAATTATTTAGGAACTTTAAATTTGGCATGTATGAGAAATGCAATGCCTATAAGAAGTATGATCATTTCATGGTCAAAATGTAACCTGTCAACACATACATTTTTCAACTCCGCGATATCTTTACAATCATTAATTGTTAGGGAGATAAGTTATGGGGCATATTTAATTTGTAACTATGCTGCAAGTGTAAAATCTTCGACAATGACTGATAACGGATACTTTAATTTCTTTTTTTTTATTAAAAAAAAAAAAAATTACAATGTAAATGAAAAAAAATTTTAGCGTGCATAAATGATAGTTTTGGCGCTGCTGAGCATATTTTTTTTTAGTTTATTAACCGGCTATGCTGATTTTATTAAGCGCCGGTTTCAACAATAGTTTGTATTGATTTGATTCCGGTCCTGGCAATTTGATCAGATTAAGCGGCTGATTTTATTAACCAGTGATTTTATTAAGCGGCGGCTACTGTATACATTTAAAATCCTTAATAAATTAATCTGTGTTTTTAACTAAAATAATATCTATTCATTTTTGCGAATTTAGTAAATACTTTGCATTTTCATTTAACTTCTAAATGGTTTTAAATCATAGATTTATACGTTTACTCAATAATTAATGATATAACAATGTATAGTCAGGGGTCATACTCTCCACCCCTTTTTTTTTCAGGACAGTCTCAAGAAGGAGAAATTTTCAAATTTATAGCTGCCACTATTCTTACACAATAATCTCAACCCTGTATAATCATTGCACATTACTATAAATATATCCAGAAGTATTTCTGTGTGAAATTAGTGGTAGCAAAAAAAACGAGAATATTTTATCTGTGAGAGTGTCCTGGAAAAAGGACAGAGTACACGACCCCCTGTGTATAGTTTATACATTGTCAAAGACCTAAAAACTTCTAAAAAAATTAATAAAATAAATAACTGCAAAATATTGATTAGCGTAATATATGTAACAACAATTTTCTTGTAATGACAGTATTAAAAAATAGCTTAGATCATTTAAAGAAATGTGAATTAGAAATTAAAAGAATTAAAGCAAGCAAATAAATAATGGCAAATAAATAATGTATTTTATAGTTATAAATTAAAAACAGAAATGGAAGACATGTATGTGCGTTTATATTGGGTGGTTCGATAAATAATGTCGTTTTTTTTTTTTTTTTTTTTTCATGTTTTTCAAAGTGAATTTATTTATATTAACAACAAACATTAATCAATGATATATTGACCATTTTGTTGGATGACCTTTTGCCATATTTCGGTAAGTTGAAAAATTCCACGTTCGAAGAAGCATTGGTTTTTAGAAGCGAAGGTTTTAAAAAACGAAATTATTTATCGAACAACCCAATACATTATTACTTACAAACTTTGAATAAACACCATAAAATGCAATGGTGTTTATTCAAAGTTTGTAAGTAATAATTTTTACAACGCCAATTTTGTGATGCTTCTTCATTAAACCCAATACATACCTGGTAATATTTACAATTTATTCCGGAGTATTGTTATTACCCAATTTTTTTTAACACCACTATTTCTAATTTATATATTCAGAAAAAACTGTGGAAGACCTTATCTAAACTACAAAAATGAACTAAAAGATTGTTAAGGACATATACACTATTTGTCAAAAATATCTGTTGCTACCTATTTATTTTAATATGTTCATTATTTTTCAGCGTTAATAAACTATAGAAAATAAAAGCAAATTCAATGTAGGTATGAAACTGATATTTATATTAAAATATAGATAAGTGATAAATTGTCTTTTTAAAAGTAAGTAAAACACAAAATTGGAAATTTACATTATTTTGTATTAAATATTAGATGAAGTACCACCTAATTACACTAAGTTAGTATATGGTATTTTCTAAGCGTTTAGGCTGCCTCCTAAAAAAAATAAATAAATAAATAAATTTAATTTATTTTATATTCTTCCCCACAATAAAAGCAGTTTTTTGTAGAGCAATGACCAATTCATACTAATTATCCTAAAACAAGTGTTCAGCAACTTGCAATTTTTAAAACATGCATTCGAACGGAAAATATTAGATAAATATTTTTTTTTTAAGTCCTATAAAATATCTAATGAAAATAATCGTTGAATATTTCCGTAAATGATTACATCAAAAATAACAGCTTTAAACTAAAAGACCAAAATTTTTTTCGCATAATAATATGTATATATTTTTTATAACGTGTACAATAAAAAGTAACGTTTAATACACATTTCGGGGTGTGGGGCCTAAAGAGTTCCCTTCTGTGTCCGTTCGTTATATATACATAAAATATTACACTGTAGCTGTAGCATTATTCTTATATATCTGTTTCTGTTTTTTATAAATTTAGAGCAGGTTCCTGTGAATAACAGGTTTTATCCATGAAGCGTTCCTAATTCCAAGAATATAGAAGTATTTTAATGATATATTTCAATGATATATACATTACTGGTAAATATTGGGCAACTATTTGCCCCCAAGTTTTACAAAAACGTCCCCCCCCCCCTTCTTTTTTTCGCCCTTACAATGCATATCATTTCTAATTGATTAGACGGATGCACTGATGTGGATTGAAAATAAATAATTTATTCCGAGGATATTCCTTTAAGACTTTCAAGATTTCAATTAAAAGAATAATTGCCAACGAATTTAAGCTAAAGAGTTTTCAACTTAAACCAAAACCACAGAAACAACTTCTAAAACGAATTATTCATTAACTACATATAACACAGCAAATTATGGAAAGTAGTTAAGCATAACTAAATGAGAAAACTGGTATTTGAAAAGGTACAAAACGTTTTGACAACATCTAAAATTAAACGTTTAAAATGTAAATGGGTTGAAAATACTGCACGAAGATAGAACAATAAATAAATTATAAAAAAAACTTTAAATGCATATTCTAGCGAAGTCGAATGATCAAGAAAATTTCAGGTAATGCGTCACAATGTGGAAATTTCATTGATTAGCTAAAGAATTGAATCAAGAGCAGTGGAAAAATATATAAGATACGTCGATATCCAGCAGTGAAATGAAACATTTGATGTTTATGATGAGAATAAATGCATATATATATGACCATTCAAACACAACATAACCTATTTACAGGAAGTGTAACGAACAATAAATGTTAAAATTTAATAAAAGTGAGAATTTATTAACGGGAAATCAAAGGTAAACCTTATTAGGACTTCATTCGTGCAGTAGAAGTAAATTCTGGAAATGTCTTTAAAACTATGATTTATTTTTCCTTCTTTCTTTATCTCTCTCTCTATATATATATATATATATATATTTAATGTTAAGAAGAGGTTACTGAAGTCATATTTCTACTAATGTAATGTTTATCACTGTCCCAGGTCCCAAAGCAAAAGAAACATTCCTTATTTCTAAATGCACTACATTTTCTGTATTACCCCCCCCCCCCTCTCTCTCTATTTAAGAAATTTATGCTTCAATAAATATCATAACATTTCGAAGTAATTCTTTAGTTAAACGATATCGAAACAAATTTAGTGGCAATGGAGTTTTTCGGAAACACTGAATCGTGCTGCATTTGTATTCTTCGACCACATTTCGTGAAACCATAGAAGCATCTGCGCAAGCGCTAACTCAACGAGTCCAATGCTAAAATAGGGGTGACAGTCATCTGCCTCAGAGAAAATGAGCAATAACAGAGCGCGGAATTACTGGATGCTTTCCAAATTTCAAGCTGGCATCCCTGCAACATTTTGGACGCGTCCTCACCGCTAGTTTTAGGATATGTAGCTGTACTGTATTTCATGGGACATTGCTTTTTCCAAGATAAGACAATTACAACATTTTCACAACATGCAGCATATAAATTATAATTTCCAGCAAAAATTGGGTATTGTGTCTAATTATTAGATAACATAAACTCTGAAGTCTAGCTGGTAGCTGAATTGAAAGCGCGTTTACCTTCAGTGGCCAAGTACCGATTTCAAATCCCTTTTGTAGGCATGAATGTTTGCAGTGGTTCAAAATCCAGTCTTAATGTGTAAAAAATGATTGTAGAGCGAAAAATCATGCACTCTAAAAATAATATTATGCGTAAAGCTAATTTGTTTTTAACGTAAATTTTCCTAGTCGGATGTTTTCCTGAAAATAATACAGAAACTGAAAAAATATTTATGTAAAATATTTTTCGGGATTAAAAATTGTAGAAGTTTATAAGTTTACAATTCAGATTAAACATTATATTGAAGAAAATTAGGGTGGTTTGTAGTTTAAAGACTTAAACAAAACCATGAGCACTATTGACTGATTAAGTTAATTACATGTCTATTGCCTATAGTTACCACAAGTACCTCAAAAAACGAGCATGTATGTATTTGTAATTATAGCGTTAAGTACGTGAAGCCTCATGATGTCATGATTTCAAAGGAAGATGTTTAAAAAATGTCCTTGTGTTGTCTAAAGTATTCATTGAATCGCCAATTATAGTATTCGCTATTTATGCAAATTTAAAATTTAGACAATTGCATCCTACAGTTATTAAGGTTATCTTTTGAATAATAAATTCCCAAAACCAAACAGGATCATATTACTGATATAAAGCAGTTTCTTTCACTAACTTGTCAGTTTTTTAAACTAACTGATATAATAAATTTATATCTCTTGTTACTGAAAATTAATGGAATAAATATTCATGATAGAATGAAAGGTTTTTTTCCTTTCAAAGTATTTCCGCTTCGCAGGTGTGTGAACACATAGATTTCTTAAAAGAACCTAAACAAGTGCTTCCGTAATTTATTCACACCTCCCCAAAAAGTCAAAAAGTCACATTTTCAAGGAAATCTTTAAAGGACCTAGACAACTCGGAAGTAGCACGACATCTTATCACCCCCCCCCCCCTTCTCTAACTGAAAAAGAACGAAGGTAAAAGGTATGAAAAAGAAAAATTGGATAGGGGGATCTACAATACAAAGTCCCCAGATATCGAGGCGTGAGATTTTCTAGCGCTCATGCATATATATGTATCTACACCTACGGGCATCTGTACGGACATTCATACAAGAATTTTCCCCGTCTCTTCTAGAATATATATATAGAAAAAACTAGTTACGCTTAAAAAACTGTAAAAAAAAAAAGCAACGGCACGCGAATTTCCACACAGATTAGTGTAATCCCCTCTAAGTCCTATTTTGCGGCAATTTTCGAGACCAACAAAGGATGCAGAAAACGGCGTAAGATATAAAAACATTTCTATCGCCTTCATATGGTAACAAAAGGATTAAAACGTTCGAGCAATAGTAATCTCTAGTCCTGTTCATTTTTTTTCCTCAGGTCATTATGTTTTTGTTAGTATTATAATATCAAGATGATGCTAAATGTGTTGAAAAGCGGTTCAAAGAAAGAACTCTAAAGATAACTGTTTGTTACGGTTTTAAGGCGTACCTAACACACCTATGTTTTCGTTTCTTAGTGTAGCGTATTATGTGGGACAAGAAAAAACGTGTAATACCATCTATAATGTAAAGTGCGACTAGTACATTTATTTAAGGTGACAAGCTATTCTTGCATGACAAGCAAAGATTGTACCATAACCTTCATTTTTCACGCTAGTAGTCAAAACTTACTTTTTATTAAAGATTTATGCTAAACATTTATTTTCTCTCATTATAATACCAGCGGAAGAGGAGTTTAGATATGTTGAAAGGATAAATGTGACCTAAAATTTTTCTCACAGTAACATAAAAATTGTCGGTCTTTATACAGACTAACATACATTTTTATAATCCCCATTATAAATTTTTATCGTGAAATTCATAGATATTATACCTTTACACTTGCTGAAAATCTATTTTAGTGCATTGCAATTGCGTGTTTATTTATCTATGCAATGAATCACCGTTACGTCTGTAAAAAAATGTATATCTACACACACGTGAGCTTCGATACGTTAATACTGAGAGTAATCGAACTATGCATGAAATGTACTTATTTTTCTATAGTTTGATAATATTTAAATTAAATAAAGGGAGAAGGATATTAAATATAGCCCTATCAGTTTTTAATAAACGTTATTTTCAATATTTATCGATAGAGTTCTCTATATTTTTGAAAAAGAAAAAAAAAAAAAGAGCAGTTGCAAAAACGGAGCAAAAGCAGAATTATTTCCTTTAGACTGATTTTCGTAATCACAATTGCTTGAGAGAAAATTAGAAATTTACTATAAAGAAAATATTTTATTATACTTTTTAACACTGCACTTCAGTTTCCTCCTTTTTTTCTCTTAATTTTCTCCTATTGGGTTTTTGTTACTTGGAATTACAAGAATATATCATTCAAAAATGAATTTTTTTCCAAATTCTGCTGTTTTAATTCCATTCTTTGAACATGCTACCTTTTATATTAGCAAGCAAGAAATTAAAAAATAAATAATAATAATAAATAAAAATATTGAATTTCGTTAAATAAAGATAGGACTCTATTTTTCCATTTCTAAAAGAAATGTTTAAATTTATTTAAAAAAAAAAAAAAAAAAGAAAAAAAAAAAAAATGCTTAGTAGGCTAAGTGGTGACATATTCAAAGAGTGTAATTCAAAAAACAGAATTCGAAAACCATCATTTTTGAATGAGATATCCTTTTAAAATTATTCTTATTAAGAATTGCGATAGCATGTTATTTAATTAAATTTGTGCGTATAGCATTTCTAGTTTATTCTTTTTGGTATTATTGTGATTATTTACATAATTTGGATTGTGGTATATTGACTGTAACTCTTTGTGAATCTTCATTATTTAAATTGTCTTATATAAGGTAAAACTTATATATATATATATATATATATGTAAACGTATTTACTAATTCAAACTTGAAATTTGTTGTACGCAGGTTTATTGATATTTTTACAAAGAAACACAAAAGAATTCCAATGCATTACGTTCTTTATGTGATAATTACATAAAATGCATTTTGGTCTTTATAAACCATCTGAAACAGAATAAAAATAATTTATGTCACGGAGCATTTTCACATGCGAAAATGACACGGTCAATATCTGACGTAGTTTTACAAGGCGAAACAAAATGATGGATATGTGGGATTATATATGCGTTGAATATAGGTATCCTAATTAGTAATTACAGATAACATCGGGATTTTTCTATAGGTAATTGTATCCACTACAGCTTAATTATAAGAATATTTAGATAATATTGTATTCGTTCTTTACAGAGAGAAAATAAAATAAATGTTTAAAATCCGAATATAGCTTATATCTAAACACTATCACAAGCTATCTAGCTTGTGACAATCAATCACTATCTAGCTAAACACTATCACAATATGCGGAAAGTAATAAATTTAAAGTTTATAATTATTTTACAACTCTAAAAAATATGAATATTTTATCAAATGATATTTTACCGAGGTTTTTGATATCACAAAATAACCTCCCTCGTTTGGTGGCATCTGCAGCTAAAACTGAAGAACGGAATGAAATTAAATTTCGTATATAGACTGTGGAAAACATGGGGAGACGATTTCTACAAAGAAAACAATTTAGCATTAAAAGTCGCCGAAATGAGAGATTTTGACGCACTATGAAACTTGTATAATCTACTTCTATTGTGTAAATTTTTACATATGGCATGTGGTTCTGTGGATCTTAATGTTGATTAATAAAAGAATATTTTCCATGAGTTTAGTAGCGTATGTCACTTATTTCTGTCTGCGCATTTTTATTCGAACATTGATGAAAATTTACTTATTCCATTTTCCGTGCATTCGTCGTAAGTGTTTACTAGGGTGCCTGGATAAGATAATAGTAATATAGGCACCCTAGTGTTTACTTTTTTCGTCTTCAACTGCTCGCACGTATGCGCTAGGAACGCTACATAATCTACCTCGATTCTATATATTTTCTAGTGCGTACGTAATAACAGTGCGTAAATCTCACTTATCGGCGACTTTTAGTACTAATGTTTTTCTTTGCTGAAATCATCTTCCCATGTTTTCCACTGTTTGTATATAAAATTTGGTCTCATTCTGCTCATTAATCTTAGCTGTAAGCATAGATATAGTAATTTATATAGCTTTATCATCCCCATGTTAAAGACCAACGATTTTCGATGCAGAAAAGAAGTTCTGGCATCACCCATTACAAGAAACTGAAACTCGGCAATAGAATAGAATAGAATCATCGCGAATGCTGCTGAATATTTTGAATGACGAAATTTGTGTAGCATTTAATTTTTCGAATAAATTTATTAAAGCAAGTAGGACAACTTTCTACAAATAAGTCATATTCCACATATCTTTGTGTATCTGGCATATTTCATTAGTTTATTTAAAGTATAATTTTCATAATCAGTTACTACTTCATTGTTATTATGATGTAAATACTGTTATTATATTTCATGAAATTTTCTTTCTATTTAATATTTTTTAAGATTTCATATTATTAAACAATATGGAATTTTTAAATATAGTTAATACTATATTAGGAGGTAAAGGCGGCTAGTTTTAATATATAAATAATAATAATAATTTAAAAGAAAGGAGCAAAAAAACCTAACAAAACATACACATTTTTAACTATTTCATAATATATATATATATATATATATATATATATATATATATCACATTACAGTTAATCAGTGCTGCATAAACACTATTTTTATCCTGAAGTGACTAGTGATAAAGTTTCGACTTTAAGATATTCGTATTTTTAGCATTTTCCAACGAAGTTCAAAAGTTTTTGAAACAAAGTAAAATGTTATTAAAGTTTTACCAAGCATAAATTGTAAATGGAAACGATAAAATTATTTAGATGTCGTTTATTAAAAAAAATGAATTTGAAACTGTATCTGGAGTTTTTTATTCACCTTTACTTTAGTACATAAATTATTCATAAATTTTATTTGCTTCAATATACGTGTAATTCCATTGCTATGAAATTCTGATATTTGATGCATTTTTATTTAAAGCATATACAAGTCCCTATTTTCTGAAAAAAAAAAAAAAAAAAAAAATGATGTTTGTGAAATATTTTTATGTTTTTTCAATAAATAAATAAATAATAAAGGAAATAAAATCATATTCAGCATACAGGTCCCAATTTTGGTTTGCATTGGTTGAGGATAAAAGTCTGAAATTTTTTAATGTACTTTTATTTTAAGCGTACAAGTAGCGTTCTAAAAGGGAAGTGTTCTAAAAGTGGGGGAAAACGCTTATTTTCGTGGGGGGGGGGATATGTTTGTGAAATATTTTTATGTTTTTTCAATAAATAAATAAATAATGTTAAAACGGGAAATATAATCATATTCAGCATATAGACATCAATTTTGATTTGCACTGACCGATGATAAAATTCTGAGTTTTTTTTTTTTAATGCACTTTTATTTTAAGCGTATAAGTCCCTATTTTTTATTTCTGTGTGGAAAATATGTTTGTGAAATTGTCTTATGATTTTTTAATAAACAAATAATGTTAAAAAAAGAAAAAAAAAAATAGAATCATGTTCAGCATATAGACCCCAATTTTGGTTTGCATTAACTGGTGATAAAATTCTGGGGTTCTTTAATGCACTTTTATTTTAAGCATATTAAAAAAAAGGGAGGGGGTAAAAAAAATTCGACCTTTCATCTCGATCAATTCCATAGCTGTCAACATTTCTCCCCAGTATTTTTTAAGAAGGAATCTGTAACATATATTTTTGACGAATAAATAAAGTTAAATAAACTGAAAACATTTATAAAAACTTTCCGGTATGAAGTCTCCATAGAAAATAACGGAGACTCGGCACCTATACAGTTCTACTCCCTTACACTTAAAAATGTTTTTACGAAGATTTCTCAACAAGTGTAAAATAAATAAATAATCCCCCCCCCCCCTTTTTTTTTAACGCCAGAAATTTAAGCTGAAAATATTTCAAACGTTAATATATATTATGTAAAAATGAAAGAAAAATAAACATGCATGATTAAAAAAAAAAATAATAATAATAAAAAAATATATTATGATAATCTTAAACATTTTATAATTACTGGCACAGAAATAATTTGTAATTATTTGTTGTAATTATTTGTCTGATTTATTTATGACAAAGATATGATAACGATAATAATAAAAACTATTGAGATAATTATAATCTCGTACATTCGTTACCTGAGTCATCCCCTCTGCAGAGGATTAAATCTGTAATGACATGTCTCCGGACCAACCCTAAAGGTGTAACTCAGACTGTCGCCAGTTGCCCAGTGCGTAGCTCTAGTGCGATGGTAAGCATATTCATTGTTAGGGAGAATTTTTGAAGATGATTTAACCATGGAAAAATTTCAAATGGTAAAAATGGTTTGACATGCAATTTTCGATTTTTTTTTTAGGGGGGGCGGGGGGGGGGGGCAAGAGGGGGGATTTTGATAGGGGCCCTGGGCACGTGCCCGAATACCCCTGATTCAGCCCCTAATAACGCACGTAATCAAGTCTCTTACAGAATCAGCATTATAGAAGACGTGGATTGAATTAGATTATTATTTGGATGAAGTTCAAGCTATAAAAGGCACATATATTGAAGTATTGTCATGAATTTCACAATTGTTTCGATTGCTTTTCCTGTGTTTTTGATATTTTCGTTTTTCTTGATACTTTTTGTGACAGTGTCATCTATGATCAAAATTTTAAACTACTTTTTATTTGCTTAAATCTTACATTTCATTATACGAAGTGAATAAGTATAAATCGCGCTCTCGTACTTCAATTTCTTGGACTTATATTAAAATTCAAAATGTGCCAGATATTTTTGGCCCAATGTGACTTACTTAATTTAGAGAAATGCTATAATAATAATAATAATAATAATAATAATTAAAAATATATATATGCCAGTATGGATCCTTTATTAAAATTCAAAACATGCCAGATATTTTTGGCCCAACGTATCTTAATTAATTTAGAAAAATGATATAAGGAAAAAAAATAATAAAAATTAATTAGATTAAAACTTACCCGTATGGATCCTTTGGTGGGCCTTCAGATGACTGCTTTTAGTATAGACCTTATTGCAACCTATAAAAGAAAATATTTTTTATTACATGATAAGATAAAAATATATATATATATGTATTCAAACAACAATCGTACTCAAAAACTAAACAAAATTTACAAATGAATCATTATTTTCAATTTATGAATTGTAAACAATATAAAATGTTCTTAAAGTTAGGAAAAGTAAAGAACCAAATTTTCTTAATATTTTCCCACATGAATACAATCAAAAAACCAATAACAAAGTGAGTAAATAAATAGACTACTGTATTATAAAATTAATGGTCAATTCTACTGTGTTATAAAATACTGTTCAAGCCCACTGTGTTATAAAATGCGTAAAAAGGTCTTTATCTGTATCAAAACCCTTAAAAGAATTCCGCATAATTTTTGTTTATAATATGGAAAGAATTTAATAATACTTTGAAACACTTTTTTGCAGTTTGGTTTCAGAATAATGCACAAAAAGTCAAATTTCACTATAGGAAACCTGACCTATAACAAACGAACCCACAGTATTTTTGCTACTTAGTAGCACTTTATTTATTTATTTAATATCCTATATCATAGCATAACAAGTTTATAAATACAAGTTCAGAATATAGATATATATGGCACATGCATACAGTATGGCAGAAATAACGCCTATTTCCTTGCAACATACAATCAGAGCCCTTGAAAAAGAATTTTATGTTGCATGCCTTCATTAATTTTTTTTTTTTTTTTCCAGAAATATTTAATTCGTGTTCTTTTTAGTTCTTCCTGTGATACGCGGTTTCATTTTGTGCAACGTTTGAAAAGGTTTTCACAATATACATACATATATATATATATATATATATATATATATATATAAACTGTTCAGTGAGAAATTATCCTAGTATAGTACAACTTTAATATTTGTATGGGGAAACAAATCGTTAAAGTAAATTAAAGCGTTTTGAAATTAAAATTTCCTAAAGTAAGTTTGTAACATTACATTTAAAAGTAAATAAATAATACGTATTTCTAAAGAAAAACAAAATCTTTAATGTAAGTTCGAACATTTTTCTTTTATTGCTTAAAACGTTTCATTAAAACAAGACGAGCAACATGGGTAGGTAGAACGAAATACCCCAATATTATGCTTTAACAAGGACAAAATCTTATATATGTGTATATACATATGTATGAACAAATTTCTCGTTTTATTTCAAAACAATACTACTAAATTATTTTTCAGCTTAATTCCTTCGGTTGTTTCACTAAAAGCGAAATATGAATAGAAGTCATGCGTAAATCGAAACACACTGAGGAAATCCTTTAAAAGGTTACCTAGTTTTCAATTAATGAAGATAAAATCTTCCTTTTAATACTTTTAACTGTACATAGCTGTAAACTAGTGCGACTACTATCAGTAACTCTTACTTTTTACTATCAGTAACTCTTAACAGAAATAATTATAAATTGTTGCGCAGGTTTCGATGATTAAACAAGATATATTTTTCATTTAGAAAAAGTGGTGTTAAAAACGTACAAGTTGACAACTAGGTATGTATATTTATCTGTATGAGTGTACGTGTGAACATTTTTTAAACAAATATCAGGGTAGCATATAACAAAATTATTAAAATTGACGTGTAGATTTTTTTATTTATTATTTTTTTAATTTAATTAGTTTTATTTATTTATTTATTTTTACCAGCGCGCCACCATATCCCAGTACTAGGAAGTCAATGCTAAAATAATACACACTAATTAGAAACTTCAAATAATATTGCAGAACTAAAGGGATGCTTCCCCTAACGTAGTCGGCAGAGACTAACCCCAAGTCATTTTATGGTAATTATTTTTTTCCCAAATATACTAATTAGCTATTGCATTATTTTAAAGTCTGCTTTTTCATATTTAGAAAGTTCACAACAGTTAATGTAATTCTCGTTTCCGACTTCTTTTTTTTTTTTTTTTTTTTTTTTTTTTTCAAGCTAAAGAGAATAAAAAAAAAAAAAAAAAATCCCCTAATTCATTTTTCACACTTCAGAGCTTTAAAATGAAATATAAAAAATTTTAAAAGTTGCCTTTTGGTAAACAATAATAAATTTAACGATTGTGAATTTTCTAAATGTGAAAACCGAATTAAAAAAAAATACTTTAGGTAATGAGTATTTTGCAAAAGAAATTCCCCGCTAGAATAACATAGGTTTAAGCTTCCGGCCACATTAGATTAAGCATCCCCTTTGAACAGAAAAGAAAACTTTGACCTTTTCAAAAGACATAAAAGGGGAGCGGGGGAAGGAACGTTGAATTATATGCATAACCTATTATTAAATAAACAAATAAAATATATATCATCATTTAAAATGAAGAAAGTGTATTATTAATTATCGTTTACTTTATTTTCTTTTTCTTTTTATTTATTCTAATAAAGAATTAGAAATCGCTTAATTTACTTATAAATCATGCAAAATAAACATAAAACTATACTGAAAGCAAATTAAAATAGTAATAACTTATAAAACTGCACAAAACCAGGAAGGCTGGCGTTTGAACTTGAAATTTTCCTGACTTTTCCCTGACTCGTGTTGTTTATTTCCATAAAAATTCCAAGATATTAGCAATAAAGAATTAGACAATTTAACGATTTAAGAATAGAAAATTTTCAAAAATAGCTTCTTTTTATAAAAATTTGTCGAAATTCTTTAAAGTTACACAAAATTTCCTAACTATTCTGCGACTTTTATATACATTTGCTAAATTCCCTGACCCCATGGTTTCTCTGATCGCTAATCACCCTAAAAAGCAGCAAAAACCTTTTTATTATTATTATTATTATTATTATTATTATTATTATTATTATTATTATCTTAAGAATCATCATACATTTGAAGTGAACTGCACATTGTCAATACAAAGTAATTCATTGAACAAGATAATTTAGACTGTTATTATCCGTGAATAAAGTGTTACGTAAAAATTGTATTATTAAAATGTGCCTTAAAATATTATTAGCGTATATACATGAAATATTTTCTATTACAACACTTTTTTTATGTATTATATTTCCGGTATTTTTATGTTATAATTGCGTGGGAGACCTATAGAATAACTATTATTTACAGCCTGACTATAAAATTCTGTTACATTTTTAATTCTATCATGTTTAGTGTTGCAAATATTTTTTAACTCTTAACAAGATATTTATTATAGCATTACGAGAAATAGAAATGTACATGTATGCATATTTTTTTCATTATATTTAATACAACAATATTAAAGTAGTTTTAATTTCTTTCATCGTTCCATTCAAAGTAAAATAAACAAGTGTTATAATTAGTCAAAAAATAAAAAAGGACAGCTATTAAATAGTAAAGTTTAATCGCATATTAAATCGCGAAGCTATTAAATCGCAACTTTGAAATTATTTTTTGGTGTTTTTAAAAATTTTCATGAGCTATTAGAAGGAATCTAGGTAAAATTTATAGATATAACATGCCGATAAATGAAATTATTAATAAAACATATTAAAAATATTTTTTTGTCTTTCAAGTATTTATGTACTCTTTCCAATTTTTTACTAGTTACTTACAACTTTAAAAAAGAGAAGAATCTCTGTTTTATTTGAATACAAAAGAAACTACATATTTTGATGCTTAAATTCTTTTGAAACAAAATAAAATTTTTGAGCAATGTTATTAAAGAGTGTTGTACCATTTACTTTTTTCTTTTCTACTTAAATTCACAAACATATAAAACTAAGATCTACTATAAACTAAATATCACAGTTGGCTCGTGTAATGATGGGTTTTTTTTTCTTTCTTTCTTTCTTTCTTTCTTTTTCTTCTTTTTTTTTTTTTCAACTTCCGTATACATTTTTTATTTTTTATTTTTTCCAGAGAAAATGATTATCATTTTTGTAGATTTTTTTCAAAACAGGATATAAATGCTAACAGTCAATTAACCTTTCCACCTCATCTTTTTTACGTTTTCACTCTAGAAACATTTACCTGTACACCTGAATCTGAATGGAAGAATTTTCTTTCTCCACGAGCAAAAGATGTAAGGTTTTAACGCTTCAGCATTAAAAGATTCAAGAATATGAACAAAAGATAAGGAATAAAAACTAAACTCAGAAAAGGATAAAATATGTGTACTAATTAACGGAAAATTAGACCTTTTTTTTTTCTGTAAAGTAATTTATATATTAAAAGGAAGAAAAAAAAATATCCAATCTTTCAAAAAAATTGTTTGCTAAATAGATTTTACTTTTCTTATGTAAAAAATAGAAATTTCAATGATCAACGCTTGGAAAGGTACTGAAAAATGCAACAACTTTAAAAATTCTTATTGTGAATCTTTTCATAAATTAATTTAATTATGATAAACCATAAAATTAATTCAATAGAACTTCAGATTTATTTTAATGTATTCTTGGGGTTGATCTCCTTATGATCACAATTCGTTTTTGCCATTTTCAAACTTTTTTTTCTTCTTCTTCTTTTTAAGGCTAAACACATTTTTAAAAACTATTTCCAAAACATTACTTTTACCTGCGTACACTATTACACATACATACTACTTTTTTAATTAATGCAAAACCCTGAAGACACCATCAGTGACCAGGAAGTTCTTCTCTATAAGCTGATAGGCGGGAAGTGTGAGGTTCGATCCCTGGTTGCGATCATAGTCCTAGCCATTCGCAGATTTCCGTGGATTTCTCCGAAAATCTCCTAAATACGGGTTAAAAAATCTCAGAACGGCTCCCACGGATGGCATCGCACCCTGGCCTAGTATCGTAGTGCAGACAATTGCCTTTAATCCCTACATCAACACCAACTAGAGCCCGAAAACTGCAAAGTTATAATTTTACATGTAAAAAGATACTCGCTCGTGGTTATGAATCAATCAGCCATTTTGATGCTTTATGTAATATTCATCTTACTACAGCTAAAATCAAAAATACAGATCTGAAACTGCGAAGCAAATTTTAAATATATACTTTAATAAAACATTAACATCTTATTTTACATTTGAAATCCTGACAATAAAATTGAACAAATGTTAGCCTCATTCCATGGATATATTACATATAACTGAGATTATACAGAAAGTAAAAAATGCACCGGACTGATGTTGAACAGTAATAAATGAAAAACTTTGTATATATAACACCATAAATTGGAAAAAAAAAACTCGCAGTAATAGTTTCGGATTGAAATAAAACAATCATTCTTCGTCAGGCGAACAAAATAGGCATGAGATAAACATGAGACTTAAAGTAGGCATGAGATCTAAATATTTTGTCTACTGCAAAAAAACACGTGCTATACTGCCTTGGAGGCAAAAGCAAGACTGCTTATTATATTCTATATTACCCAAATTCCTGAACAAAATTGACTCTAACTTTCAGGAATTATAAATTGGACAATTTTACCGATACAGCAATGGATTAATTTGTTTATTTCACGTGGTACAATACAGAGATACGCATACTACACAGTCTAATATATAGGACCGCATGACGTATGCAAATTTTAACTTGTCGAATTATGCTGTTTTTAAGATAAATTATTTTAAATTTGCAAAGATTTTTGCAATTAAAAGTGTACCTTTGTGAATGATGATGGAAAAATAGCCAATATTTACCCTTAGACTTGAACAACCCTGCATGCTTAAGTTTCAAAATAAACGAATTGTCATCAAACGAGTTTTATTTCGTCTGGGATATTTCCACAGAAACGAGAATTAATACTTAATTAAATTTACTCGAAACTAAATTTAAAGTTTTTTAAATAAAGAAGTCTTTTTTTTTTCCTATTTAACATAATTTCAATATGCACTCATTAATGACGTTAGTGAATTAAATGTTGAAAATTAGTACTTTTTATGAAAATATTTTTGTATGAATTTAAATGAGTTATTTCGATGTTCTTTATAACTCGTGCGATTCTTCTCTAATAAAAAATATCAAACTGCTTCACATTAAAATAAAGATATTTCCATATTTTTATAACTAAAAATTTAGACATGAAAGGAAAAGGAAAATGTGCTCGTTTCCTGCTTGAATTAAACTACATATGAAAATGTATTGTAAGTGTAATTTAGCTTAAAAATTTTAGCTTGATTTAACGCAAAGAGAAAAACAAAACGTTCAAACATATGTAATAATAGGAATAAAACATACTGATTAACGATTTTAAAGTGTATAAAGTTTTATTAAGAGATAAAAAAAAATTTATTGGGTTTCAGACTAATATAAAAAAAAAATAAATATGTATGTGTGTACATACATTATACATACACTAAAGAACAAAAAAAAAAAAAAAAAAAAAAAGCCGCACTGCAGAAAAAAATTATTTATACCTTTTATATTTGTAATAATTTCAAAACTAATCATTGAAACAAATAAAACTGTCATGTTTGTAAAATACCAAAGAGATAAAACGATACCTATGTACATTTTCAATTTACTAATTCGCTTTGTTACACTCTACGAAGTACTCAATAAATATAAATATCTACATAGAACTTTCTTTTTAAACATAATGGTTCTAAGATGTGTCTTCCAAGGAAATTGGATTGTATTACGAGACGAAATTTACTTAATTTATGTTTTTTTTTTTTGTTTTTTTTTTTTTTTTTACGAGATAATCTCTGTTTATTATTTAATTTATGTCTGGATGTCTTGGAAGTTTCAAGAAAATGTACCAGAAATAGGGCAATCAAATAACAAATTGTTAGTTTAATCTGAAAATACGGAAAATGAATAGAATTTCAATCTTTTTTTTTTTTTTCATTCAATTACTTTTACTAATGCTGTATTTTTATTAAAAAAAGGGGGTTAGATAGATTTAGATACAATCACGAAATAATTTTTATTTATCTGCAAATAAACGTTTTACATATTCTCATTCAAACTGCATGTAATTAAAATTCAATTAGTACGTTATAACCGAACTTGTTTTTAAACAATGATATTTGTAATTTTAAACAAACAAACAAATAAAAAGGCAATACTTTTAAATTTAAAAAGTTATATTTAAATGTTTAAATATTTCAATATGCACTACATAACACATGTATGCTGAACTGTATTTGTGTTAGATAACAAATGAAAAATTTTATTGTAAACGATGTCCCTTGGGAACAAAAACAGCTAATAGCTGCAGCAAATTTTTGCGCATTTGCGTTATTTATCCCTAGGCTGAACTTGTGGGTGTTTCATATCACAATTACTCAGGATAACTCCAACGTTGCTTGTCCAAGCCTTGCTTTTGCCTCCAAGGCAGTAGCACATATTTTTGCACTTGAAAAAGGTATGCCTCGACCTTTCGAAAACGGTAGCATTTACTTTAATTTTATAGTGTGTGAAGAAGTTTTCAAGTTTAAATGTTGATTGTACAGCAGTTCTTTAATTTAGTATTCAGCTCTAAAATATTACTTATGATACTGGCAAGTATCCTATTGACTTGCAACTTTCTAATTTAAAAACTACGTAAGTTATTCGATATTTACGATTGATTTTCTTAACAAAGGAAAATAGGAGAAAATTCCATTAAACATACATGAAAATGAATACTTTTACTGTAAAGATGCCAGAAAAGATTTGAAATATCAGTTAAGATGCTTGCATGAACATAATTAACTATGAAAATTCAACTTTGAAAAGTTATTTGAATTTATGAATTTCTTAATGTGGCAAAATAGGACAAATATTCCCATAAACGTCCATTTTGAGAATTATTTTCATTTTAAAGATGTCAGACCACTTTTAAAATACCATTTAGGTTGGTTGGGTTTAACGCCGCACGAGTACTGTGCAATGGGAATATCATTTAGAATACTGGCATGAACGTCATTGAGTACGAATTTTCTTAATTTAAAAAAGTTATAAGTTATTCTAAATTTACGATTTCTTTTAATGTAGCAAAATAGGGCAAAATTTTTGCATAAACATCCACTTCGAAGGATATTTTCATCGTAAAGATTTCAGATCATTTTTAAAATATCATTTCTTAAATTATTTGAAATTTAAAATTTCCTTAACACAGCAGAATAAAGAATATTTCATATAAACTTGCATTAGAAGTAGTATGGAAATGCATGAAAACTAAAATATGAGACTAACCCCAATGAAATTAATTAACAAATTAGGATAAATTAAATGAATCGAACTAAACGGTGTGTCGTCTATTATGTGAGACGTTTCAGTCCATCACCGTGTCAGGAGATTAATCAAATTCATTTTTCTTACTATGAATAGATAGTATGCCCTGTAGTATAAATTTATGAGAACAAATATATGATGGGGAATTGAACAGAGACTACCAATACCAACTAGTTCGGTTTTAGATTTAAATTTATACTTAAGAACACATTGAGCACTTTTTAAGGAATGAACTTATTTGTTTTAAGTAAACAGCATGCTTTATCTATTGCTCAAAATCATTCTACAAAACGATCCCCAAATTTTATTTAAACTAATTATCACAGTTTAATGTTCTAAACCAAAATTAAATTACTTAAAAAAAAAAAATTAATGATATAATGAACACGCTATAAATTTAAATGTATAATTTATTTACATTTGTCAAATTTAATTTTTTACAAGAGAATTGATGTTTACTATGATTACAATGATTTCTCTATTTTAATAACCTATATTGTAATCAATAGCAATTATGTGACAAAGATTACTATTCGTCTAATTACAAACTATTATGAAACCAACGCTCATACTGAATTTTAAAACGATTTTTAAAATACGTTTGCTCATGAATAGTGGCCATAATTTTTACCAAGAGACAAAATAATGAAAGTATAGAGGAGGAGCGATTTGGAAAGATTCTTTATTCAATTAAAACAATTTCATTAAAGAATTAGATTCTGTGAAAGAAATTCAAATCATGTTAATTCCAGTCACCCGAATTTCACCGTAAAGAATTAATGCAATTCACGTAACGAAGCGTCTTCTATCAGAAACTTGTCAACAGATTATCATTTTCCTGGACAAAAGAATTATTCTTACAGCTGGAATCTGATAATTGAAAAGGGAAACCAGTATTTTCCGTTATAAAGAGAGAGAGAGGGAAAAAAAAAATAATAATAAAAGGCTAGTTTGCTACCGTTTTGAACACATCTATTTAAGACACTATCAGTATGCACATTACAGTCTGGAGAAACATGTCACTAGATATTGGAGACATAATTGTGTCTCTCATTGTATATTAAGTAGACAAACACTTTTCCACATCAGTGCTTGTCTCTTTTGTCAAATCCAGTTTAGGTGGTTGACATTAATGATGTAAAAAGATGTCGCTTTTGTGTCAATTTAAGATAGTGATTTATAGATGATGCAGTAAATTGTAATTATTAATTTTGTACTGACACGCTCTTTTAATTAACACTTTACTTTCCATCATTTACTAGAAACATAGATTATACAGGATGACCCAAAAAACTTCCCATATTTGAAAAGCGAATAAAACAAAAAGTACCGTAGATAGAAATTTGTTTATTAAAAAATATAAAATGGTATTGAAAATAGTTTGTAAGATAAGTACTGTGTCATGAGTGGATTCATTCTGTAATGATGAAAGGCAATGACACAATTGATAATATTATTATTGTTGATAAAACAACATACTATCCAATAAAAGCTTCCACGTTTTGATCGTCATTTTCAAAACATAGTCAATACAAACTGTTGTCCTATCCATTGTATATTTTTTGAATAAACAAGTTTCTCTTCGCAAACATTTTTGTTTTACTATTCATTCAAATGTGGGAGGTTTTCTAGGGTCACCCTGTATTTTCAGAAAATTCAAAAACTAATTAAGTACGTTAACAGGTATAACTAACAATGCAGACAGTGCAAGCTGCTTTTGGAGGCACGGAATATATCATTGATCCTGTGAAAAAATGCTTATTATTATTATTATTATTAAAAATAATGTGCAAAAATGATAATGGATAAGTTCTAGTTGTGTGTATAAAGTCAAATAATAATAGCGACATTTCGAATTTTATAAACAGAAATTTAGTAGTTTATAAACATACGACAATTTAGAACATAACGTAAATGTTTCCGTGTAATTTAAAATCGAAATGGCACAAACTATTTAAATAATAATAACCAATGGTTATTTCATACAAATCCGCATGTTGAAAATACCTCGAAAATCTTTTTTTAAAAAAAAGGGACAATAAGTTAAGGTTCATGATTTTCGAAGTGAGTATCGTAAATAACAATAGTTTGTAGATATTAGAATTTTTTACATAGTCATGTAAAAAAAAAAAAAAAAAAAAAAAAAAAAAAAAATGTGTTTAAAAGCAAATAAAGGGAAGAGAGCCCGAATTCTAATAAATCGAGAAATTTTCTTAAAAATCTAAATACTTTGTTTAAGTGATCTAATTTTGATACTGTTTTAATATAGCTCAATTTTATATCTAACACTTGAAAAAATTTTAGTATAGTACTATATCATTCTTTTCAAAAGTTCTTTTAAGATTGCTAAAAGCATATTTTTTTAGTAACTTAGCTGTGGATTTTTCTTTTATATACATAATTCTTGAAAAATTAAAGTTTCCAATTCTTTCTAATTTTATCAGAAGGTTTAATATATTTTCGTCTATTTTTATATTATACTTTTTGTTTATTTTTCTTTCTTTTTAGTGATTTTCTTGTGCATCTTTTCATAATCTTAAAAAAAATTACATAGTACTCTGGTTGATCTTTTATGATTTTCATGAAAACCTATTAAACCTATGAAAACCTATGAAAACCTATTTAAATTGGCAATTTTGTCGGTTTATTATTATTTTTTTCTCTCTCTCCCAAATAGTGAAATTTTCCATTTCATTTTATATGAAAGAAGGAAACAATTGATTCTTTCACAAAAGTACAAAAAATGTAAATTTTCTTGACTTAAAGTGGAAGCAATTTTGTGATTTTGGCAAAAATTGAAGCATTTTAATTTAGAGTTATAATACCAATAAAATTGTAGAAAAATAAATAAATAAATAAATAAAATAAAATAAAAATCAGGATAATGAACCGATGGTTGGGATGCGTAGGGTGGGGCATTTTAATTTCTTATTGAGTTTGCTATTTCCCACTTATCATATTAATTTAACTATTCGGTTACAAAACACATAAATTATGATATTTTAAACTAATATTTGTTACAGTACCCTTTTTCAGTAAAATGCCTATCATACTCAAAAAATTTAGGCCCTGCAACCGAAACTTTACATAATCCCATACCAGTCTTATTATTTATAAATTTATTCCACTTATATCTCTCTTTTTTCTAACAATCTTGAATCCTTAACAACAAATAAAGGATTGTGATTTTATGTGAATGATTATAATTTATAAACAAAAACTAGAACAAATTCAGATTTTAAAGAATTAATACTTTTTTTTTCCCCTTAAAAATTCATTGGCGCGCGTTCTCTGTATAATAACAAAAGTAACGATTTCGTAAATCAGTTTTCTCTGACGATACTATGTGAACTGCATCACCTCGTACAACATTTTCAACAAGCACTTCAAGCACTGTACGGATAATGAAGGCTGAATGCCCTCATAAAAACTTGCCCTACCCGCTGATATTCCCTGCTTGAAGTTCCTGTGTTGCCTGCCTAGAACTGTTTGATGACATCATTATACGACCACGAGCTATTAAAAGGTAAACTCTTTTAATTCGGCTGGCAATAAGATAACCTTTTGCAGCTGAATTACTTGAGATATCTGTTGATACGACAGGAGGGTAATATTCGGTACGATCAGACGTATTCTTTAATAAAGATATCGCCATCACGTTAATTTCTTCCATTATAAAATGGCTCGTTAAAATCCTTCTAAGAAACAGGAAATTATATCTGTTAGCATTCAGGTTTAAGTCCTGAGGTTTTATAGCTTTTCTCAGTGTTTTGATATTCCTAATATCGGGACAACGAGAAACGGGAACAAGTCAGAAATATTTTTTATTGACGTATACCTGGAATTTATGCATTTTAAAACAATTGCAATTTACATAGTTAAAATTATTACTTAGCAATTAATAATATATTTTTTTAAGAAACAGGATGAAAATGAAAGTATGGGAATTTGGCGCAAAACTCATACCACTATTTACGAAATAAAATTTTCTTGTTTAATAGAAAAAGAAAATTTTTCTTCACAAATAGTAGTAGGAAATTTATATTAAAAAAAAATCCCATTAATGTGCATAATACATTTCATTTTTGCGTTAATAACACTATTTTTAGCAGCTAAATAATTAAAAACCAGTAATAATACCAAAAACGTGTAAAACTGCAATGGCAAAAATAAATAAATAAATATTATAACATCGATTTTTTCTAAATTACTCCAACCATACTATATTAATGGTTTGAAATATAATATATTATTGTATCTTTAATATAAATTATACATATTAGCACCTGAAGGTCCAGTTCGAAGCCAATAGGCTTTTAAACATTTATTGTAACTTAATTCTGTTAAACAAATGTATAATATCTTTGATTTTCTTAAAATTTAATTATTTTATTTTAAGGTTACTGTACAATGAGAAAAAGAAAAGAAAAAAGTTCTTACGTTTTTCTATTATGAATGGGTTTATTTTGTATATCTCTACCCTCCTGAAATGTAGTTAGATTCTCTCTCTCTCTCTCTCTCTCTCTCAACTGTCATAGATTAACTTTTAACATAGAATAACTCATATATATGATGGCCACTTTAATGCGTTCAAGCTATACCCATATACTGCAACTTTAGTCATTTAAATAACAAATTCTGGTTCATCAAATACACAGAGTTTATTGTTTTCTCAAGACCCATGTTTACTTATTTATTTATTTATTTAACTTTCGTAAATGAATAAAATAAAATATTCCTTTTTTTTTCATAAAATGGAAAATCGGAAAGGTCAGTTTCGGGAAAATTTAATGAATGAATGATACAGAAGCTCGCTGAGTTTGCCGCTCTCAGAATGCACCTAGCATACGCTCCAAGTGTAGACAATCGGCTTTAAAATCCTGCAACCAGTAAAGAAATAAAATTATAAAGCTTAGGGGTATTTTACTTTTTGTTTTTAGCATGTTTGGGAACACATTTTTAATAATAAAAAGAATAATAAGGTTCGGACTAATTTGATTCTTACAAATTAAAGAACTGGGTAAAATTAGATTGAATGAGTTCTGCTGCTAAAAGACAAGTATTGCGTACAAAAAAGGAAAAAAAAAATGTATTAAACGGGAATTATTATTATTATTTTTTTTTTTTACACTGAAAATACGTATGTCTACCAAAAGTTACTTCGATGAAAATTAGTTTTTAAATTCACTTTGAAAAATACTTGCGACTAAAAGAAAGAGGTTGTAGTTTTGTATTTGATACTAATAAAAGAATAATAGTTTACCCATGGAGTCCACCAATATTTTCTAACACTAACAATAATTATTATCTTATTTAAATGTAGTAAACTGCAGTAAATATACGATAACGATGGGAACTCTTATCCTTCTGTGCGGCAATGCCTTCTGCCTTGAATTCACTAATGAAAACTCATAGAAAATTACCAAAATGTAATCAGAAATAAAAGAATCAAAATCGATGAAATTAATTAGCGGATTGAAAAAAAAAAAATCGAAATTAGGTGAAATCAAATGAATGTAGACACGTAAAATCCCTAACACCTTCAGGAGTGTTATAGGAATTGTGGGTTTTTTTATGAGTTAAGTACATACTACTAAAAATTTTTTAATGCCCAAACCATAATGACAAAAGTAAGAAATATGAAGAAAGAAAATAAATAAAAAAAATAATAATAATAAATAAATAAATAAGATACAATACTTACATAAGAGAAAAATGCATGAATCATATAAATAGAGTAGGAACTAATACGGTTAACGGCTAACATTCATATATATATATACCACTATTATTTTTCTTCCAGTGCGCCAAAACATAATTTAATATTCTACAAGTAATTTACTTTTACTTGTCTATTTATTTAATAGGCTTTATGTCAAATTAAACATAAACCTTAAATATTGAATAGTAATATTTTGTTTTTTGTGTTTTTGTTAAATATACTATATTTTTTTCTTTGTATGGTTTTGAGTAATTTAGGAAATTTTAAGAAATTTAACTGAGACATTAATGAATTTATTTAAAGCTATTTTAAAGAAACGTTTTTATTATTATAGTTATTATTATTATTATTATTATTTAAATGCTTCTTTCTTGTAATATTTGATATGTCTTACAAACTACTGCTTGGTTTGACACATTAAGTTATTTGTCATTTCCTACATATCCATCTAAAAAACTAATAGCATGGAAGAATTTTATTCAATGAACCATATGTTCTTATTTTAAATCTGTGAAAAAAATTTATTTGAAATACGGACAAAGTGTGTATTTTTGGTATTACACTTTTCCGTTATAGTGTTAAAAATATAAGAACCGAAATATATTTGCATTTTGAAATAAAATATAATTAAATTAAAAAACCTACGTACAGCATCGTGACGACAAAGCGTATCATAATGGAACTTTTTGTTTTATAGCAACGTCGAATAATATGAACTTTAATTCATAGAGGAATAGAAGGTGAAATAAGGAATATGTAGTAGCAAAATAATTATTTGGAATCACGCATTTAAAAATTATCTGGAATATAGCCCTATTTAACAATTCAAATGACACAATGAAAGCAAAAAGAGATATGGCACACACAGAAATGGCGCACTACTGTGACATCTTATTCATGCGATTCTAGTATTCTTCTATATAAACTAAGTCTATGTCTCTGTGTGTGCTATGGAACTCAGGCCACTGATTGAAGAGCTGCATACACTCGGCAGACACTATTTATTTATGGATAATTCATTAGAAATCGTAGTATCAATCACAAACAGAGATATTTCTACTTTCATTATTATTTTATAACTATAATCATTATCCCATTTAATCACAAAAAACTGCTGTAAAAATAAGATAAAGATTTTTGTATAAAAATAGTAGTAGTATCATATATATATATATATATATATATATATATATATATATATATGTATGTATGTATAAATCATTTTTTTTTTCTGCGACTGTCACTAACATGTGCTATTGAATAACCCTTTTTTTATTTAGAATTGTTATAATTAAACCTCCGTTATAAACAGCATCCTGCAGCTAAAACGGGAGAGCGGATTGCCACCAAATTTCATGTGGGGATGATTTATGATATGCGCTCAAGGAATTAAAAAAAATTCAAAAAACTTTCACAAAAGGTGCTTTTCTGTAAAAAAAAAAAAAAAAAAAAAAAGTAAAAATTAACAAATGGAATGACCCACATGGAATAAAATCTAACCAATAAATGTTCAAATTGTACGAGTCATTTTATTTATTTATTTTATTTTATTTTATTTTATTTATTTATTTTTATGTTTTCTTTTTTTCCTTGCAGAACGCTAGTTAGTGGATATTTTCATACTGTTTTTTTTTTTTTTTTTTTTTTTTTTTTTAATTCTTTGTGCACCTCTCATAAATTGCCTGGATACCAAATTTGGTGGCAATAGGCTCTCGCCAGTTTTATGTTTAGGATGCTGTTGATAACAGAAGTTTTATTATAACTACTGTAATTTTCGGCATATAATCCGCAGGTCAGATAAGTCAGATTTGTACCAGAAATTTTAATTGACAAATAAATATATATGTGTACGAGGTGTTTCTTCGAAAAAAATATAGATTATTCTGTTAAATAAAATATCTAGTAGTGGAATGATACATGTTAACTGCGGATTACTTGCCGAAAATTACGTAACTCTTTGTATTTCAGTATTGTATATAAAGTAGACAATTGATAATAATTAAAATTTTAAGGTCTGTTTTTCCAGCTGAATAAATGTCAGTTTTACAAATCTTAAGAAATTCGTAAAATACATTTTGTTTTGGCTATCTATTTAGGAAATCTTACGATTGGTAATTGTAATTGCAAATCCAAAAAGTTTTACATGACAGCACTTTAAAATTAGCAAGTTTGTCATATTTTTAATTTCTCCTTTTTTTCTTCTCGTGAAACTCTATGGGTTCTTGCAGAAAGAACTCTAAATAAGTATCTTGAACACGTCACACAGAAACAGAAAAGTGCTAGACGCCATTGAGCGATTTAATTTTTAAAAAGGTATGTTTAACGATATACATAAAACAATATTTCGTTAGAAGAATAACAAAGTAATACCTTGATTTAGAAGTACATATTTTACAATGACAAATTATTGAAATGCGGGAGGATAATGAGATTTGTAAGTATAGTAAGAATTATAAAACTGAAATGTGTTTTTGAAATGGAAAAGTTTTCCTCCAAAGTTTTTTTTTTTTTTTTTTTTTTTTTTTAGTATTTAAGTTACATGTGTGGTGTCATTAAAGAGGGGAAAACTAACGTCATCAATTTTTCCACCTAATAAACAAAGCTAGTTTATCGTTTCAGTTTTCCTACGGCTAATTTATTTTATTTATTTTTTTATTTTATTTTATTATTATTATTATTATTATTATTGCAAATGCTACAATGTTCGATGTTTCATTAGGAAATAAAAAAAAAAGGCTGGCTGCAAAACTCTCTACTTCATTTTTATTATGAAATACGTATTCATTAAAACAGTCAGAAAATTAAAAACTCAAAAATATCGTAAAAATTATTGAAGTAGAAGCAATATTTTTACAGTTAAACCATTTGTATAATAAATAAGTTATATCTCGTCGAAATCACCTAAAAATTTATTTTTATTCATTTATATATTTTTCAAATTTATGAATAATTATTACAAAAATTTTTGTTTTCTTTTGATCAGCGATTGTAAATTTTGAAACTATGTAAAAGATCAGGCCAAACACTAATTAATTCTGATTTTGGAGGTCACCAAAAAATACTACTGTCTTCAAAGCAATAACAAATGCAGAAAATGGCATTTTGTGGAATAATTTAATCGTAAATAAAAAATATGTTTATTCAAGGAAGCTTGAATATGAATATGTATACCATATATATAATTTATTTTTCTAGAGACAAATCAAATAAATACAAGAAATATGAAATAAAAATTAAGACAAAAACAATAAAATACAACCTCAATCAAGTGTAAGTTCTTAAATAAAAATAAAAACAAAACTAATAAAAAGAGATTCTACGCCTAAATTATAATACATTATTTAAGAAGTTATTAAATAACTATAGATATGAAGAAAAAAATTACACAGTTCACTGTAGCTAGAAAAAACGTATAATTAAACTGTAATTTATCTAATCTTCAACATCTTGTGCTCATTGAGCAAATTTTGCAGCTAATTATTGCGGTTTTATGCAATTTCTATGCTCAACGGTTATACTATGCTACATAATTCAAAAGAAATTGTATATCATTCCCTTTTTCCTAAATAATCGCAGATCAAGCCTTGGAGCACAAAAATATCCCTCTATAATTTTCCTAATAGGTGCCATTAGAATATATTTTTCTCGTTTCGTATAAATAATTCACGGGATGCAACTTGTGACCTTTCGACAATTCTGTAGGTGTCCGTTAAAATTATTCGTCCGCGCATGTATTTGAAGTAATATGTATGAATCAAACATTACGTACAGATATCTAATGCTTTGACTTAAGTGGATGGCACACAATAAGAGGAACACTGTGTGACATTAACATGCTGTAATTTATGACCATCAAAGTTAAGGTTGAATCATTGATAATTTTCTTTGTTTATCATCAGAACTGCTTTTTGTAATATTCGAAGGTTTCTCTTACGTCATTTAATTCCAAATTTACTCAAAAGTGTCTCTGTTGCTTTATTTGTTTCTTAGCATGTTCAAGAATTACAGAAATATTCAGGACTGGTTGTGACCTTACTATAAAAATCCTAAAATTACATGAAAATAATAATAATAATAATAATAAAACAGTGTGCGATTAAAAATTTTTACGTTGTAATTAACAAAATAAATTGAAAGCCTTTGTAAATCTTTAAAAAAAAAAACTACTACTAAATTACAAAAGATATACGTAAATTTTCATTACACAACAATTATTAAGTTTGTCCGGTTCTTTAACTTATAAGAAGCAAACTAGTCCGAACATTTCTAAAAAAAAATCTGCTCTCAAATATCTTAAAACAAAAATTAAAAAACACCAAATTTTGTCTTTTTATATATATATTTATTTATTTATTTATTTTATAATACAGCGTGCGCACATTCTAAATCTTTGTCCAAACTATACAGCAGCATATTCCAAAGCATCCAACATCTACCTTAGTATTATCAACAAAGAGATTATTAGTTAAATTTAGAATTTTCATTTTCATAGTTTAGTTTATTAATTTGGAAACACCTTGCATATGGGATAGTCAAATGACTTTCCTTTTCTAAACAGAAGGATGTTGCTGCTTAACAGAAGAATATTTTGAAAAAAAAAAAAGGTTTAATTAGATTCCATAAATTACAGCTAATTAATATAAAACTAATACTAACTGAAATATTAACTAATTATACAGTTAGTTAATAACGAAATTCAGTCTGTTTAACCCTAGTGAACAAATAATAGTAATAATAAAGCAATAAAAAAATCTAGGAACTCAAAACTGAACAACAAGATATTGAAAAATAAATAAATTGCATTTTGATATAATGGTAAAAAAATTATATTCTTCTTTAGAAAATGAATCAAAATATAAATGCATAAGTGCCACATTTTACGATTTTTCATATAAGCCTCCGTTAGTAAGGTTCGTACATTTCTTTAATTTTTACTCTTACTGTTTCGGAATACTAATGTTTAGATTACACTGCTCTGCAAGGAAAAAAAAAAATCGACGTCTAATACCATTCTTGCTGATTCTTATGTAAAAAGACCTCCTGAATCTAAATACGACTTCCATTTTACCCAGTCACCCACCGTTTTCTAGAAACACCATCCCCTCCCTCAATTTCTTTCCCTGTTCGATAATTTTATGACCATGAATTTGATTTGAAGAATGAAAAATAATTAATTTAACACCTAAAAAAACAAAAATATAAAGTTTAAAAAATAAAATTAATAACAGATTAAAAAAGTGTAAGATATGTGATGCATAATTTCAGTGGCAACTCCCCCCCCCCCCCCCCAAAAAAAAAAAAAAAAAAAAAAAAATCCCTTGTCGCAAATGTCCATGTTTCAGAATTTTTCAATTCTGTAGCCCCTCAGAAGATATTTAACGGTTAAAATAATCCTCTCCCTCCTAAAAATCAAATTTATAGTCATAAAATCACCGAAAAATGATAAAAACAGGGAGCCATTCCTAAAAAACGGTGGGTGATAGGGCAAAATGGGCGTCATACCCGGATTCAGGAGCTCATTTTACATAAGAATATGCTGAAATGGTGTCAGAGGCAGTTTTCCTGCCGAGCAGTGTTATTTATTCATAGGGTTTTGGTTTGACGTGTTGCTCCAAGGTCAATTTTTGCATATCAGAATTGCGGTACCCAGAATTACGGTTTTAAGCCGATTCGGAACCTTTACGAACAATAAAGGGCAAAACTGGGCAATTTCGTTGATAGCCAATGGGTAGCAGTGATTATTTTATTAATGGCCCCTTTTTCAAATTAATTGCCTTTTTTCTTCCTTTCTTCAATTAAAAATACTGAATTAAACTTTTAATTTTTGTTCATATTATTAATGTAAAATTAAATAATCAAAATATATATGTTAGCAAAACAGTGAAATAACTTACACTTAATGCGTAATTGAAAGGAAATTGAAGCTATATAGAGTAGGCTAAGATGAGAAATACATCTTTGAGAAATTTTAAGGAATAAAAAATGTGGCTACTAAAAGGATAATATTTAATCGCCATTTTTTTTTTCTTTTGTAGCCCTGTAGCCAGTGGCTACAGGGCGAACATTCATGCCTGAACCAAACTTCGACCCCGTTTAATAACACGAAAGTACAGGGAGACCGTAATTAAGCTTTCCTTGTTAACAGAATGCTGGAGATAAAACGCATAGGCGGATTGATTTTGGTATACGGATTATATCTAAGATGTGCTTAAGGAGTTGTCATTTTTACACTCAACATAGCATCTAGTGGGTATTTGAACCAAAAAAAAAAAAAAAAAAAATCCTTGACTGCATACCTTGCATAGCCAATATACCAAATTTGGAGGCAGTTTGCTCACTTCAGGATTGCTGTTTATAGGGGGAAGCTTAATTATAGCCAACCTGTATTTTAAGAAATTCTCTATAGAAAAAGTTGTATGAAAAATTTAAAGTACACAGGTCTACGATTTTTTTTTTTTTTCTTCTTCAAGCTGATCTGTTTTTCTGATGTATGTTTGAATTATGACTCAGAGAAAAATATTCAAAAAATTCCATCACGTACAAATTTGATAGAAAACGGATTTTTTTTTTTTTTTTTTTCTTGGACAGAAATTGGCTTAAAGCTCCACTTTCTCAATTCCCATCTTAGTTATTTTCCGGAAAAACTAGGTGCTGTGAGGGAAAGAAGGAGAGCAATTTCATCAAGATGTCAAAGAAAGGGAAAGGAGGTATCAGGGCCGATGGAATGTTAACATGTTAGCAGATTATTGTTGGATGCTGCATAGAGAGTACCCTCAAGCCGTGCATAAGAGGAAAAGCTCTAAACTGGGCTTCAATGTAAAGAAACAGAGACAATCAAAAGATAATATGTGTAAATAATAGCCAATGTATATTTTCAAAAATAGTTTCGACTCTCATATAATCTCTGTGTGAATTCTTCAGATCTTCATCTTTACTTTGTGAAAAACTCTTACGTGATAGGAAGTAAAGACGTGCATTTTTGAATTCAGCGTATAAAAAAAAAAAAATATCCAAAGCAGTATAATATTTATAATAATAATAATAATAAATTGAAAAGTACTATTTCGCAGACCTGTGATTTCGATTGCAAATGGAAACGTTTATAGAAATGTCATAAAATATGACAGTTCAGTAAATGAGCGTGTACGAATTTCAAAGTTTTCACAGTCACATAGCATAAGTGAATGCAACTCACGGACTATTATCGTAAGGCGTATTATATTTCTTTTTAATTGTGGTTTGTTTCCAGTCTATAATCCAATGACATATTTATAACTAATCTTTAAAGAAAATCTTTGCAGAAATCTTCAAAACTTTATTTAACATAGAATTAAATATTAAAATATGATTAATATAAGTTGATTAAGTACCGTAAAGGATTTACCGTTCAATGAGAGAATAATACTAAGCTGGTCCGCAGCATAATGAGTACCTTATAGAAATTGAATCGATTTAGATGATTGGGAAACTAAATCATTAGTTAATATGATTAGTTACTTTTTACTTTAGAAAGAGGAAATAATAAATACATAATTATAGGATCCCCTAACACCCCAGGCATTTATAAGCTGTTATATCAAAATATGGATAACAGTTTTTCCGAGAACATCAGTCATGCATTTGGTTTTGAAGGAGTGTTCATTTTATATGCTAAATGAAAACTTCTTATACTCTCATATTCATGAGACCGTTTTGAACGTCATTTATCCTCATTTGTTTATGTGACATTGTTCATCATCGACCATTGTTGCTTTGTGTTTCCCGGAAAAAAAAAAAATGCATAATGTACAAGTACTTCAACACTTTGCGAGCCGCATGATTTAAGACCTAATTTATAGCCTACCTAAATATATCTCAAACCAGAATTTTAAAGTAATGAGAAATGTCAACTAGTTAGAAATGTCGTACAATTTATTAAATAAAATTTCTGGCTATAGTTTCTCAATTAGATGGCTAGAAAATTGGGAAAAATTATTATTATTTTTTTTTTTTTACTTGCTTTAAAAGTAAAACAGATAATAGTGTAAAAAAGCATTCTTATAACCTGTATATTGAAAATCGCATCATTAACTAAAACTAGATTAAAAAAAAAAAATAATAATAATAATAAACACTATTTGACAATTTCTAAATTTAAAGGAAATACCTGAACACTTTTTGAATGTAGAAATAAAAATAAATTTCTTGTCATGTTGTTAAAATTATTCAACACAGCAATATTGGAAAATTCTGGTTATTCTTGAAGATTTATATTTATTTTTTCAGAAAATTTAATAAATGATTAAAATGTTGACATTCTGATTCCTAAGTATTGTATTATTGTACAATGAAAAGCCATAGAATAAGTACATCTAACAAAACTTTTTTGTCTTGTTTTGCTTTACAGAACCAAAAAGGTAAAATCTACTAAAAAGAACATTTACGTAGTTAAAAGGCCAATTGCCACAAGTCTTACTGAGTGAGCAAGTTGAAAAGTTGACAACATGGTTGCATGTGTCAAGCTCATTTCATATCGTAGAATGGTCAAACTGTAAACAACAGAGAGTATCATTGTAACGTAATTGGGATAAATCATTATAATAATTGGATGAATCACTTTTTACCCCAATAATATTGCAAAACATTTTGCTGCACAGATGTATTGGGGGAAAACGTATATATAATGCAATTTTTATGCTTTTTGAAGAATTGTACGATCCTGAAGAGAAAATCCTACAGGTTTTGAGCGTTTTTCAATTTTTTAATAAGTTTATCATTATATATATACGTATTGTAACGTTGATTGTAGAATGCAAGAAAGATGTTGAAATGTCACCATAATCCGGAAGAACAAAAATAAATAAATAAAATAAAAATAACCAGTAATAGTTTTAATAAAGGTATGAAATTCCACAATAGTCACTTATTATCCTCAAAATTTCGTATATGAAATAAGGATCTGATTAAAAAAAGAAAAAAAAAGTGAGAAATTGCATATAGACAATATATAACAGTGCCCTCCATATCCGACTTTAATAAAAAGGAACAGTAAAAATTTTATGCTAAAAACTATAGGGTGCAACCAATCTTGCGTGGAGAAACGAATTGCGGCTGATTATATACATTTTTCGTACATCACTGTAGTATTGATATATTTTATGTTTATGATTTGGCCATCAACAAGTATAGCTATACAGAATGCATAATATTTTAAACTATAATATGTATGATTCATTTAGTTTATATAAAATTGATTTATACATATCAGTAATTATTTTAAAATGATTAATTTTATATATGATTAATTTAGTTTAAATACATTTGGTTTATAAATATAAATAATTATTATAATTTATTTTCACAATATAAAAATCTTTATTTTACCTTTTTCGTTGTTATCATATGGTCTTGCAGAGGTTTTGTGGGAAATTGGGCGCCCGATGAACTAGTTTAACGCTTTCCACCCATCTTAATCCGTGGTGACCTCTGCTCCTATTTATTGTTATTTATTTTTTAATTGTTCGAATTTTGCCCTTGTTTCACATAGTTTTCAGTTCTTATATCAAATGTATCTATTCAATTCTTATATCAAATATATACAGTTTGATTTATGATCACGAAACTCATAAGGAATGTTACTTTACAATATTTTTCAGGTAACTTCACAGTACGATTCTTACTAACAATTCACGATAAAATACCTTATATAGAAGAAATCAACTGCATAACAACACTATATCTGAAGTTATTGATATCAAAGAAGTTGTTGAACACCGAAACCCAATTTTAGCAGTTTTACAAAGAAGCTCTCTCAAGATAGATATTTTTTTTGATGATGAACTAATTAGGTGAAGTAATGAAACATTTAAGGCACCTTTATAGTGGCCGTTCCGTTCCGCTCTCCGCAAGCACTGAGCTATAATGCAAGGAGTGAGAATTTCTAATTCAATTCAATTTAATTCAATATCTCATTCAATACGCAGTTATCACCCCCTACATTTTAGCTCAGTGCTTGCGGAGAGCGGAACGGAACGGCCACTATAAAGCGGGCTGTACAGTCGGTAACAAAAGTGTCCGAACACTAGCAAAAATTCCTATGTAAAAAAAGTACACTTCATGCGGTTTTGTTAAATAAATCCTTAATGGAATCATGTTCTTACACTGACTAAGAACAGGATTCGACAAGGATTTATTTAACAAAACCGTATGAAGTGTACTCTTTTTACATAGGAATTTTTGCTAGTGTTCGGACACTTTTGTTACCGACTGTATATCATGCAGAAGCGTTATACAGTCGCTACATTTTCTATAGCGTTAAATACGCTATAGAAGACGTATTTAACGCATATAGGGTAGTTATAATTGAATTTCTGTTATAAAAAGCATACTCCAGCTAAATTGACTAGCGTATTGACACCAAATTTGTTATGTGGGTGATTCATAGGATGTATTCAAGGAATTAAAAATAAAAGACTAAAAAAAAGTTCATCAGATGGCTTGAGTGTATAGCGAAGGAAATGACTCAGCAAGAATAAGAATGCATAAACAGTTTGAGAATTTATTGACTGGATTTTTATACCAAGAGACCAATCCCTTTGTTGAATTTCCATTATTTCTTTCAAACCGCCACCTTGTGGTTATTTTTAAACGATATTTTTTCCCCTTAATTCTTTAAGCATACCGTACGATTTGTCCACATACCAAATGTGATGGTAATCTGATCGCTTGTTTTAGCTGCAGACTGCTGTTTATAGCACTCTACATTTATTAATTTCTACACTGCAAATTCACGTGTCTTTAAATTCAGACACATAAGTGTCTTAAATGAGTGTCCTTACTTTCAGACACGGAATCATATCTTAAATTTTTAGACACGTAAGACGTCTCAAGTTTAGACATCAATTTGACTGGATTTATGACGCTTGAAGTGACTTAAAGCAGCCATTTTTAACCCTCATTTTTCATAAATAAATTATGTAAAAAAATAATAATAATAAAATAAATAAAATAATAATAATAATAATAAAATAAGTACATAAGATTGCGTGTAGTTTAGTTGTCGGTTAAAAAATGGATATAGAATTTCCTTGAGCACACATAAAATGCTTATGCGAAAATTTCCACACATAGTGAACCTCTCCAATGGGCTGGACTCGAACTGAGTAACTAAGGATTTACAAACCAGCGACCAACCTGAGCTACAATCATCGACATTACATTGTCTTTGATTAGATAGTATTCGTCAAACAAATCGTAAATTTATCTTTTATAACTTTTTTTTTTAAATAAAATTATTGACAAAATGCCTAAAGCTTAAGATATGTTTGTATTCTAAATTTTATATGTAGATTTTTAGTACTTTTGTAAAATGTATGATAAATATTCGTAAAGTGTAGCCTATGATACTTCGGACAAAAAAAAAAAAAAAAAAAAAAAAAAAAAAAAAAAAAAAACGGTTTCTTTTTTCTTTCTTCTCTCTCTCTCTCTCTCTCTGTGTGTGTGTGTGTGTGTTTTTAATTTATAGCTAAAGGAAAACAAACTATTTACATGAAAACCAGAAAATTGGTTGTTTTGCACTGATATGTACGAACTCGTGCGGAATTATTTTTTAAATAAAATTTAAAAATTAAGCAGCAGCTGCGTACAAATCGTTCAAGATTGCTCGTTTGCAAATTGGATTTTTTTTTTTTTTTTTTTTTTTTTTTTTTTTATTCAAATTCATAAAGCTAAAAAGCCTAAGCACTTTTTATATAAAATTTTATTAAATGAAGCGGATGTGAAAAGAAACTTAAAGACCATAAGGCTAGGAGAGTTTGCGCACAATTCAACAAAACGTTATAAAAAATCTAAATTTTAATTTTTTGCTAAACTGTTGGCGCGTAGCTTTGAAGTGATCCTTCGCCTATGCATTTCCATTACTATTTCGTTGTTATACTCCGCTTTAAAGCAACAGCTGTAATAAAACCAAGAGAGCTATTTTGCGCAATGTCTCATGATAGGGTAGGAGAGATTGCGCTTAATTTTAACTACAATTAAAGTGTTAACAATAATAATTGCCCTTAAATGACATTGGTATAAGGTTTTTGTAAACAAATATTTTTGTATTACATGTAGGTATTTCAATTTTATAATTAGATAAAGCATAAAATTTAAAAAAAAAAAAAATTTAAAAAGGATTAAAAATTTTTATTTACAGAAAATAAATTAAAGAAGCAGAAAAAAAAAAAAAAAAGACTAGATAGTAAAAAGTAACATTTAGTTACTAGATAATATGTTTAACTCAAAATTAATAAAGTTCCTTTTCAGTTTGAACGGTTTCTTGTTTCTTGACCTAATCTGTCGTTGTCTATAATCGTTGCACTCCTTGTTATAAATAATGCAACTTTCATGCAACCACCTGCCACAAGTAAAACTTATAAACGAGTCCATGGGAAATCGTTTAATTTAAAAATATTTTGTAATACTACCATTTCATAAAAATTCCTATAAAGAGTTTTGAAAATTTAAGCAAACATTTTTGAAAACGAAACAAAATAACCACGTTTAATCTTGACTGGTCAAGCAATGAACATGCACATTTAAGTGGGCACTCCGCTATCGGTATTGTAGAACTACCTGGAGTTACAGAGCGACTATTGTACTCCTTCAGTTATATATATATAGCATACCCTAAAAAGCTTCCAAATAAAAATTTATTGACAAAATGTTGATAAAAATGATCTTAAAAAATTTTTAAAAATCAGTCAAAGTTGATCACCGTATTTTTCCTGCTGCTAAATCAGTTTTACATTGAAAATTTTAATTAACAGACAAAGCTATTTTTAAACGGGGTTTCGTCTCATACAAATATATCCATGCCTGTAAATTAAACTTTCTGATGTAAAACTAATTTGTCTGACCTGCGGATTATGCGCAGAAAAATACAATAATTTTGATTTTGTTTGTTATTTAATTACATTTCTATTAACTTTTTCATAAAACACATAATTCAAGGATGGTGTATTTTTAACAGGTTAAGTGTATTTTTAACAGTACCTATAGGATCTTACGGTTATCTGCAGTACAATATTATCCCTACAATCAGCTGTAGACATTTCTGAAAAAAGCAGTTTTACGTTTCAGCATCACAAATAAATTATTACCTTAGAAACGATATAATAATATCAAGAACTCATTATATTTGTTCTATTATTTTAATCATGTCACAATTTCTATATTTAAAATAGTAATAAAACGATAATAACTTGTAGCATTATATATTTGTATTTTTGCATCAAAAGAAAAATTGATGAGGCTATAAAATGAAAAACGAAAAAATATTTATTTTTTTACAACAACAATTATTTTGAAGTGCATGCTTTGTTATTGAATCACGTTATTCCTTACACAACCTTTTCTTTCACTCATTTTAATTGCTTTGTTAGTAAAATTGCTTGCGGACACGTTGCAAATTGTTAAATACGAGTTCCTCGAGGATCAAATTGCACTTGCATATAATAACATGATCTTTTTTTTTGGATGGAAATTACCTCGTAGAGAAATCAAATGATAAATGTTCGCAATTTGAAAGATTTTCAATCAAAATGCTTTCTCTATAAGTTATGCAACATCTCATTTCAAATAATTTGTTTTAAAAACAGTGGAAAGCGCGTTTATGAAAACATTGGGGAATTTTATCTTTCAAGATAATACAAATGTATGTTGGCCTCGATAGTAAATAATTTACATTATTTTCCACTTATTTGAAACCCTAATGAAAATACTGCACTTTTTCGGTAAAGTCAAATACATCCGCTTTCGTTGTTAAATACTATTTACGGATAAATGAAAAATTTTTACCTTTAACAGACAGAATATAATCTGAATATATTTATGTTTTTAAACGAAGATTTGATAGTTTAAAAGATCAACGACTGCTTTGATTAAATCACTTTGAAGTTAATGAAAGTATTACAAACACCATAAATTTCAATTTCTTTTTTATGTGTCTAATACAAAAAACAAAATGTTAAACAAGGAATTCAAAAGTTGTGATTAGAAATCTGTTAAGCAATTACTTCAAGCAACTTATATTACAATATTTATTTCTCTAGATTTTCGTTGAGTCTACTTTAATTGAGACTCAACGAAACGACCTTAATTTAAAAAAAAAAATGTCTTGAAAGCTACTTTGTCTTCTTATAATAATTTACACCAAAGAGTGGTTTAATCATCCTAGTGGTTTTAGACTTTTCATTGTAATAAACTGTACTGTGTTAAATATTATAGATTTCTAATTCAAATCCAGGAATTAATAATAAGTACTGATAAAAAAGTAAAGAAAAAAAAAGTAAAATTTTCAAAATCGTAAAATTTATTTGCTTGAAAAGTGTGCTCGAATATTATCTTTAAGAACTAGTAGAACAACGTTAAAACTAAGTTCAATGTTGAAACAAGCGTGATATACACATGATGAGAGCAAGAGAAAACATATACTCACACCAGGAAAAATTTTAAACTGGGAAATATTTACTGAACTTGCAAAATTTCTTCTCGTTATTTCATATTTTCATTTTTTAAGTGGTGTATCTGACAATTTTTTATTATGTTAGAGGATTTTTTTTTTCCATCATTCTAATTAAAAACAGCTTTTGAATGTACAGCTCGTTATGTAGAGTTTTTAAAATTATTATTATTTTACTGTAGGTATATATAATATCTCGTAATTTCTATTTCTCGCCTTTTAATTTTAGAAATAGAGAGGGTGTTTACGAATTTTTTTTTAATAATTTTAAATTTTTTATTAATATACAATTTAAAGATGACTTTTTTTTTTTTTTTTTCTTTATTAATCTGATAAATTTGTTGTTGTATTGTCATATTTCTTCTTGAATCTGCATGTACTCTGTCTTGATTCACGCACGCACGTTACTCCGAATAACATGTTTTCCTATTACACATCCTGTTTTATTATTATTATTATTATTTTAACCTCAATCAGATTTCTTTTACATATTTAAATATGAAATTATATCTAGTATTTATAATATAGTATTCTTTCTGGAATCCAAAATAAAAAAGCTTTGAAAATATTGAATAGACTCAGGAAGATTATGGTGAAAGATGAAAAAAAATGGAGCTTTCTTTAACAAAGTTTTATTATTATTATTATTTGTAAACATTGAAATTGTAATATATCAGGATGGTATATTTGATAGTTGCGAATTACATATATGCATAAATAAAATTAAGAAGAAAAAAAAACTTTAGAATATTTATTTAAAGATTTTTCTAAAACAATGTTAGAAATATTTTCGTGGGGCTTACTTTTTCCAATACTTCTTGTAAAAGAATTTTCCACGGTATAATAATTTTACGCTAGTTTAAGGAAATATCGGTAATGAATATAAGTCTCGAATAATTACAATGTTTGTCTCATGTTTTAAACATGATTAGGTTGTTTTAATTTTTCTCTAAATATAAACTTTAGCAGCCATTGACGTTATGCATCAGCTATTACTTCAGACATTTATGCTTTTTGTCTAATAGACCAATAGTTGCCAACCTGTACGCTTTTTGGATACCGGACCAATAGTTACCGGCTACCAATAATTGCCAACCTTTACGCTTTTTGGCTACCGGATAATTTTAGTAGAAATTTTAATTTTATATAATCGGGGACTTACATTTATACTAGTGGATCTGCAGATCAGGAGACTCAACGTCCTATTTGCATCAGACATTTTTCAATATGTCATTTTTATTTATTCCTTATTATATAATAGTATATATTGATTCGATCAACTTATTACCATAATAGATACATTCCTGAGGGGGGCTGCCGCCCCCCTCAACCCCCCGCTGTATCTCTCTTTGTATACCTATTTGTATATCATATAAAGTGTTACGGAATTGTAAATAATTGCATTTATTTTTGTATAAATTTTTCAAAGAGGCTTAGTAAGTCGATAAAATGCTAATTTTGTGCATTTCTAGTCGTTTTAGCGTTAAAATAGCCTAATTTTCCTTTAAAAACGCATTAAAAAGCACCATATAAGGAAGAAATGGATTTGGCGCCAAATTTCGCGACTATTTCCCTCCTTGGCGATTTTTTGGCGACCTTGGCGAGAAAATCCTTATTAGGGATATACCAAATATGGAAGCTCTAATCTCATTGGCTGATGAGATACGATAAATTTCCAGAACATTCTGTGTACGATAGAATAGTATAAAAGGAGCATTTTTTTAGCCAAGGCGGCCAATCTCAGATCTGTGTCAGTTTCGTCAAATGCTTGCTTTGCTTTGAGCCTGTTTGAATGAGACTTGCTTTATGTGTTATTGATAAACAGTTTGTACTGTTGTTTTGCTGTTAACGGCTGTTTTTTAAGCTATGCTTACTGGTTGAATTGAAGCTGATACTTGGTTTATAGACCTGTATTTTTCTGGAACTTTCTGTGAATAAATCACTGAATTTTTGCAAGTTTCGCCTTTCATTCTCGGACAACTTACGAACCCAAGTACGCAACAATATGTATTCTTAATAAACGACGGTCTTGTATTATTTCCCTGAAATTCATAAATACCAAATTTCATACAAAAAAAATTACATAGCATATCGGAAATATTTTGCGTAACCTTTAAACTAATTATCAATTCTATGCCCAATATTTTCAACAGGAAAACATGCTTTTAAAATTCTAATAAAATTTCATTATATTTGATGGTGTGTAACCATGTTAAAATACACTTTTAAGAAATGCCGACTATAGACCGTAATAGTACGAAATTCCTTTATATATCCTGGAAAAGTAGCCACAGTCATTATAAACGCCAATAATAAGAATAAACCAAATTAATTATAACTCATTAATTTTTCAAACTAATTTGACATCACTTGGATGATTACAGTACATACTCGGAATTATTTTGTGTGGTCCCATAAATTATTTAGTCTATACATAACCTTTTTTAAGAGAAAACATGATTTTAAGCATCTTTATAATGTATGTTAACTTTATTAAGTTCAATTCAGCATAAACGCATTAAAGTGCGCGCTTAAATAAAAATTTGTCCATAGGCTTTAATGTTACGAAATTCTTTTGTGTGTCCCTGTAAACGAACCATAAACATTGTATACACCAGTAAAAACTATTCAGCTTATTTTGCGTTTAAAATTAATAATTGCTCCAAATGTAACATCGTATGGATGACTAAGTGACATTGTCAGAACACTTTTGTAAGGTCCTGTTCATTAATTAGAAAGCTTAAGAGCACATATTTTCTTCAAACAACATAAGTTTAAGCATCTTACTCACGTACTCTAGTTTCATTTTCTTCATTCCAAAGTAATGATATTAAAATGCGTTTAAACGAAATTCACCCCATACGCCGTACTGTTAAGAATTTTGGCGTGTCCCTGTACACAGTTTATAAAAAATATACCAAAAAAATTATACAGCTACTTATATGCAAAGCTGGAACGTGTGCGCCAATTTGCAAGTCAATCGAAGGATTTTTGCGGCCGCTCTTGCGGTACATACAAATTCTTCCCATAGGCCGTAAGGATAAGAAAAATTTTGGCGTGTCCCTGTACACGAACAACAAATGGAATACACACCTAACATTATACAGCTAATTCCGTTGGGCTCATGAATATGTGTACAAAATTGCAAGTCAATAGCGTTATTTTTGGGGCCGCTATCGCGGTACATACAAATTCTCCCCATAGGCCGTAATGATAAAAAAACTTTGGCGTGTCCCTGTATACGAACTACAAATGGAGTGCACACCCAAAACTATACAGCTAATTTCGTGGGGATCATGAACATGTGTACAAAATTTCAAGTCAATAGCGTGATTTTTGCGGCCGCTATCGCACGACAGAGAGACAGACAGACGGACGGACAGACGGAACCCAGAATCCTTTTGAGTCTCAACAGAGGGCCTCCACTGACGTTTCGGCAAAAATTGGATGTCAATAGCTTGATTTTTGCGGTGGCTATCGCGGGACATACAGATTCTTCCCATAGGCCGTAATGATAAGAAAAACTTTGGCGTGTCCCTGTACACGAATTACAAATGGAATACACACCCAAAACTATACAGCTGATTCCGTGTGGCACATGAACATGTGTACCAAATTGCAAGTCAATAGCGTGATTTTTGCGGCCGCTATTGCGATACATACAAATTCCTCCCATAGGCCGTAATGATAAGAAAAACTTTGGCGTGTCCCTGTATACGAACTATAAATGGAATACACACCCAAAACTATACAGCTGATTTCGTGGGGCTCATGAACATGTGTACCAAATTTCAAGTCAATAGCGCTATTTTTGCGGCCGCTATCGCGCGACAGACAGACACAGCCCAAAACCGTTTTGAGTCTCAATGTAGGGCCTCCACTGACGTTTCGGCAATTATCGGTGACTTAATTTTATATAATCTTCGACTACGAAGGTTGGTATGAAGGCACCTATGAGTGATGTCACGCATTTTCCTCTTTATAGAAATATATACGACATTTCTACTAACTTTTTCTGTGTTCCGTGCTTAGTTAATTGAACTTTCAAAAGAATTATAAAACATTCTGAAGAACCTAAGTAAAAAAAAAAAAAAAAAAAAAAAGTTGCACTTCGGGAGTGCCGGCAGAAGTGAAAACGTGAACAATTACGTGTGTATTTCTTGAATCGTCAGGAAATATTTTATTGTGTAGGAAATACTTTTAAATGAAGTGTTTTTTTTATTCATTAATATAAACTACTACTACAAAAATTATATTACAATTTTATTTAATGCGCTAACTGCAATAGAGACAGTGTCCGGAGATGAGAGAAGTCGTGTACAGCATCACCAGATTGTAAAAACGTGAGAAAAATGGCGGCTTTGGCCTTTCTCACGGTTTTGTGAGGTCTAACTGCAACGTTTCCGGCTGCAATCTTTAAAAGACAGTGGCCGGAGATGAGAGAAGTCGTGTAAAGCCGCACCAGATTGTAAAAACATGAGAAAATGGCGGCTTTGGCCTTTCTCACAGTTTTGTGAGGTCTAACTGGAATAGAGACAGTGTCCGGAGATGAGAGAAGTCGTGTAGAGCCGCACCAGATTGTAAAAACGTGAGAAAAATTGTGGCTTTGGCCTTTATCACGGGTTTGTGAGATCTAACTGGAACGTTTCCGGCTGCAATCTTTAAGAGACAGTGTCCGGAGATGAGAGAAGTCGTGTAGAGCTGCACCAGATATTAAAAACATGAGAAAAATGGCGGCTTTGGCCTTTCTCACGGTTCTGTGAGGTCTAACTGCAACGTTTCCGGCTGCAATCTTTAAGAGGCAGTGTCCGGAGATGAGTGAAGTCGTGTAGAGCCGCACCCGATTGTAAAAACATCAAAAAAAATGGCGGCTTTGGCCTTTCTCACTGTTTTGTGAGGTCTAACTGCAATAGGGACAGTGTCCGGAGATGAGAGTAGTCGTGTAGAGCCGCACCAGATTGTATAAACGTGAGAAAAATTGCAGCTTTGGCCTTTCTCATGGTTTTGTGAGGTCTAACTGCAACGTTTCCGGCTGCAATCTTTAAGAGACAGTGTCCGGAGATGAGAGAAGTCGTGTAGAGCCGCACCAGATTGTAAAAACGTGAGAAAAATGGCAGCTTTGGGCTTTCTCACGGTTTTGTGAGATCTAACTGCAATAGAGACAGTGCCCGGAGATGAGAGAAGTCGTGTAGAGCCGCACCAGATTTTAAAACAATATACAGTATATAATTATTAGCACTTCACATTAGCAAGTTAATTGTATGATACATTATTTGTATCATACAAGGATAGAAAGCGTTTGCTGACGATGACGCGAATTCAACGATTTTTGTTCACCCAAAAGTTTTCACTTCAAATGGAAAGCGTTAGCTGACGATGACGGGAGTTCAATGATTTTTATTCACTCAAAAGTGCTCAACGCGCCTAAAGAAGTTTTCACTTCAAAAATTTTGCCCTCTGTTGCTTCTTATTTAACTTTTTTAATAGTAATAATGTACGTTTTCTCCAGAATATTAACAAAATAATTTTTTATCGTATTTTAAATTAAAGTGTAACTGCTAATAGAGGATGATCTTGTAAGTTTATGGAAATTCAAAGGAAAATAGTTAATACTTTTTACAAAATTATTAAAATCAAACTAACCTGGAAAAGTGCAGTAATGCGTGCGCCTCTTCTCTAATTCCGGGTTTGATCTTCGATTGAATTTTGGCTGTTCTGGTGAAATATCATGATTTTTCGATCCAGTAAAATTTGCTGGATACGGAGGTGGAGGAGTTTTTCGAGGTAAGCTGTTGTCTAATGGTGGACTTGTGTTAGGTTCAGAAGGAGGTGGCGTCAGAATTTCGTATGATCCATTAGCACCGGGAATAAGATTAGGAGTCCCTGTATTTCCAACACGGAAACATGGCTGCCTTGATGATTCTGTGAATGGGTGAGTATGTGATACCCCAGGAGGGGCAGTGGAAGGAATAGAAGGTGAATTGGGGTACGAAGTGACGGTGTTGGATGATATGCGAGGCCTATAACAATCATCTTTGGCTACTGGTGAGGGAACATTTCCCATAAACATTTCTGTGTGATCTGGATTGTTATAGACGCCATTGTTTCCATTGGAAACAGAATAAGGACAATGATTTCGCACCAGTTCTGTTTTTACAGTAACTGCATCTTGGTTGGTAGGCATTAGTGGCGCAGAAGCGTCAAGTTTTTGTCTTACACCGGAGCAATGCTCACCAAATGCTGTTGGTTTGGCAAAAACGTCTGATGAGCATTCGGATTTGGCATTTGGATGAGAATGATAAACATTATTTAAATGGTTTGTCCCTTCATGATAACTAATGGGATAATTCATAGCATTAGCATCCCCAATAGTATTAGAAGTGTTGCTATAGTTCATTCTCATATCAGTATTACAGTGACTATTATAGCATGACCCTGTGTTGTTATTAGTGAAATTTGATCCATAATCCATATTAGGATTATGATAATTAAGTCTGAGATCATTTTGGTAAGCCACTGATGTACGGTTAAAGTTTTGACTAATTTCTGTCGCAGAAACAGCCATCCTACACGAAGTATCTGGGTAACTGTACATTGATTGTGTAGCAGATGGTTGGCCCATAAAATAAGTGGGATTTCCAAAATGACCAGATTGAGGATAAGTATTATTAAGTCCACCAGAAATCATGCTCTCGTGAGGTCCTGTGCTTACTCGACTTTGCGCCATAAACATTTTTGTAGGTAATAAGAAATTAGAATTTTCTTTGAAATATTCAGGTGTGATATCTGTTGAGATACTATTCAAGACACAATAATTTTCCCTTTTCGACTTCAAGTTTTTAGCAACTCCGTCTAATAGGTCTTCTTTTACACTTGAAGACAGTCTTTTGGCACCATGAGACGCAATTTCCAAGTTACTTTCAGTAGATTCGGGACTTTCAGTTAAATAGGGACTCGTTACGCTCTTCCGGTAATTTTCGAAGGTTTTCACAAAATCACTAAAATGATTATTAACACTTAGAGAACTAGCAACTTGTTCCTTAGAATGACCTTTGTCAGCAAAACACACGCTGTGGATATTTCTGCTCACAGGGACTAGATGATTAAAATAGCGTCCACAGCTTTTTACCTATAAAAAAATTAGAAAAAGAAAGAAATTATTAAACATATAAAGAAAATTCCAAAAATTTTAATACTGAAACACAATTTCCAAATAAATAGCATTTCAATTAGGAATGAGAAACTAGAATTATACAAAATAATTCTAACATTCTGACTCAGTTCAATTTATATTGTTATAATTATCTTTTTTTTTCCAAAACAATGCAAACATATTACATTTTTTCTTGAATTATTCAACTCATGATATACCATAGAAAATATAATTCAGTATGTTTTAAAGTAAACTGTATTAAAAAGTTTATTATATTTACCCTAAGGTGATCATATTTTCAAACATTGATTTGAGGAAAAATAACGTACTGTCCCCAAACCGTATTTTTGGGGAACAATGAAAATTACATTTGGGGACTTTTTCGAAGACATAACAGACCAATACCTATATGCATTATTTTTTGAAAAAAGAAACCCCCGATTTATATATTACAAAATGCGCGGAAACACTCTTTTATATTTAATAATCTGCTGTATCACTGATCAATGAGATAATAAAGTTCAATATATTTTAAAAATAATTTAAAATAGATTTAGGAACAGTTTTATTTGACATATAAATCTGTATGAGGTGAAGCTACCGCCCACTTTTACTTATTTTCTTATTTATGCTGATAACACACATACATATAGATCAAATGTTAAAAATTTGGTCATATTCAGAGTCCTCAAAACGTGATATTATGCAAAAAATCAGAACTGAAAGTCGAAATTCAAAAAATATTATGTTTACAGTATGGGTATGAGAAATTAACTTTCCTCGCTGAGCAGTATTCGTCGACATAGTAAAATGTAGAAAAGCACTTCCATCAATTATTTTCAATAGAAGAAAACGTTTAGCTTAATTTTGGATAGCCCTGTATATTGTCTATAAACTATATATAGACACCACACTGTGTACTTGAATATATTAAATATACACAGCATAACATGAAATGCACTTCCAGCAATTTCTATGTATAATACCACAACATTCCAATCTTTTTGGGTAGCCTTGTAAACGAATGGTGAATGATTTCCATACTATATTCTGCATTAAACATGCTTTTATGGTTATAAAAAGTTTACGTTTCCATTTTGCTTAGCTTAGCTCATAGGTGTTACGCTGAACTTAGCAGAAATTTCCCCCATAGACGTAATGTATTTGAATTCTCTTGGATAGCCCTGTACATGAACCATTTGCTTGATCTCAATGTAAAGCTTAGTGTTGCATTAGTCATCACTATATGATACAGACTTACCGATCATTATATGATACAGAATACCGAGTTTAGTCTTCCTGCTACTATTTGTTCTTGAGATATGCTGATAACAGTCACACACAGAGACCAACCGTTAAAAACATGTTTTTTGGATTCAGGGAACCTCAAAACGTGTGAATATTACAAAAACTCGATTTCTAAAATGTGACCCAAAAATAATACTTTATCTACCATTTACATGGGTAAGAGAAAGTAAAAATATTGAAACTAAGGAGTATTTAAGCAAACTAAACCATCCCATCATTAAATTTCTAAAATAGTAAATAATTTTTAAAGTACATTTGCTCTAAATTTCTTACTATGATGGGAGACAATACAAAATAAGAGCATTTTATTTTAATCCTCACTAGGGGGCTCTGCCCCTGTTCGTTCCTCTCACGAACTCCCGAAGGAGGTTTCGCCTTCCCCCGACTCACTTCACTTATTAACCCATGTGGGGCTCTGCCCGCCTATTCACCGCTTTGCCTTTCACTGAATAGGAATATTAATAGTGCATAACATAAGACAAAAGCTGAAAAATGCTATTCAATGCCATATTCAATGTCAAATTGAAATACATAATATTTAATACCACATTATTTATTATTATTATTATTATTGTTTTTAATGAAATATTGTGCTAAAAATCAGTATTTTATTTATTTATTTATTTGGAATAGAAAGAAATTTGTAATATCCAGACTATTTTGCGTTACAGCTTTAGTATATGACCCTTTTGGTGACTTTTAAATTTTGACACTATTTGGCGATGAATTTTTTGGTTTAACTGTTTGTTTAAAAAAATAAATAAATAAAATAAAACTGTAGTACCTATTTTTTATAATGCCTATATTTTTTACTATTGAATATCTGAGTTAATGTAGGGCAGTATATAATACTCTATATATATTTCTAATATACAGTTAGATAATAATTTTACTCATCCTAAAATATCTGAAAAGCAAAAGAGTATATATTATTGTTATTATTATTATTATTTTAATTTAAAAAATCTCGAGTTTGAATTTGACAGAGTTGAAATCTCGAGTTTGAATTATTATATATATATATATATATACCCTTTAAAGACAAAAAGAAAGGCAGTCAGTCATACAGACACAACATTATTTCATTATTCACAAAAAAAAAAAAACCTAAAAAAAATATTATAAACAACAAAAAAGATTACCAGTAAGAAAATTAATTTTATAAAAGTAGAGAAAAAAAAAAGTTAATAGCAACATTGATATTTATTTTATTCCTTTTTTACAACCATGGATCATATTTTAATTTTCCCGTGGAAAATGACTTCATGACAGAAGAACAACGTCATAAGAGAAACTTTTTTCAAAGTGACAAATACAGTACCTTAATAAACCCATCGTTTTTATTAATAACTTCGTTAATTAAAATAATAGAAATTTCTAAGCAGCTGAAATGCCTTCCTTCAAGTATTCGGAACACATTGATACCTCTCACGAGAAGATGCTGTCGCAGACAGAAAAATTTGACGCCAGCGACTGTAACTTTTTTTTTAATATATAAAGAAATTTTCCACACCCAGAAATGTAGAAATTATTCCTTATATGTATATAGTGTATGTATTAGGGGGACCGAAAAGTAATCAAAATTTCTGTCCTTTTGAATTAAAATACTGATACCGGAAATTTATCCTGGATATTATTTAAGATATTCTTGGGTAATTTTAAGATGATAATTGGTAAAGTACCATATAAATATTGTTAAACAAAAATTTCCGGTGTCATTTCATTAATTCAAACGGACAGAAATTTTGATTACTTTTCGGTCCCCTTAATATACCTTTTTTCTGTCCTCCATTTTCTATCAATGCAAACATGTGGTGGACGGTGGTCACATAATTGATGGGTTTTCAGCAGTCACTATTTTGAATACCACGTTTTGCATAAAGCAATCTTTGCTTTATTCCTTCGAAGATATATACTACAAACGATTAATGAAGATTACTATACAAAACAAAAACTGGTATCCAATAAAGTGACTTCTGAGAACCCTACACTGTTAAAAAAATGCAGAAAAAATACAGAAATTCTCTGTAATTTCAGAAAAAAAGGCGTAAATTACGGAAAAATTACGTAGACGAAACGTATTTTACGACTTTTTTTCTGAAATTACAGAGAATTTCTGTATTTTTTCTGCATTTTTTTAACAGTGTATAACTGCTTTTTGTAATACATGAAACAAGTTTTTTCACCATTTCAGACAAATCCTGCAAGATAAATGTCCATAGCACGATGGTGTTTATTTCACAGTTTTGTTGATTGCCAAACTTTTGCAATCATTTGGGCATTTGACCACGGTTTTGAGAGAAATAAATAGAAATATTTAGATTCGGAGACATATAGTGGTAGGTAGCTTGGGTTTAACGTCGCGCTAGTACTGCGCAATGGGTAACTAGCGATGGTCTGGGACGCACCCCTGAGGATAGTCGGGAGACATGCCATCACAATTTTGATCCTCCACGGAGGGGATGGCTTTCCCGCTTCTGGGGCATTCAGTGTCCTCAAGTAATCAAAAATTTTTTTGGAGACAAAAAATAAAAATGTTCAAAATTCGGGGACTGTCCTCTAATTTCGAGAACATATGGTCACCTTAATTTACCCAAACTTAAGAAAGTAACAATTGCCTAATATAAAAGCATTGGTAATCTAAAGTAAAAGAATTCTAGTAAACAATTAATGAGGGATAAAATTTGAACAATAAGTTTTACAAATTCAAATTCTGTCTCAGAATGAAATCTTTAATATTAATTTTGTCGTTTAATAATTTTTATATGTCCAATAGACACGCTTAGAACGTTGAATTTTTTTATTAATGCCATTAAATATTTTTACTTTTATTCAACATTTTAATGCTTATTTGCCTATATATAAAATTAAACTATCTTACCTAGAAAAACATATGTTAAAAATGAGCTAAAATGAGAATGTATAAAGCATTGATATGGCTATTATTTTCAATTATTGAATGAAAACGTTATTATAACTACTAAAAAAAATAAAAACATTAATTTTTATTGAGAATAAAATTATGTATCCAAAATTTAAAAGTAAATATTCGTTTTCCAAATGCAACAGCAGGAAATGGATTTCCAGCTGGAACAGGTTTTCCAACAGGAGGAAATGGATCATAGCCTCCTTAACTAGATGCCTGTCGCGTAGCTCGGAAACTAGGCAACAGTTGAAGCGGTAGACAGCGCCACCTAGTACAGATTACGGGACTTTTTTATTCAACTGTCACCAATAATTGAAAGAAGTGATATATGATATATGTAATCGACGTTTCTTCGATTCTATTCGCCTTTTATATACATCATATCCCACTTTAAAAAAATTTTGGTGGCTGTTGAATAAAAAAGTCGCGCAAGCTGTACCAGGTGGCGCTGTCTACCGTTTCAATTGTTGCCTCGTTTCCGAGCTACGCGACAGGCATCTAGTTAAGGAGGCTATGAATGGATTATGAATTAGTGTTTAAACATTGCCATTTTTTGCGTTCTCATCATAAGTTTAAGTGACAAACAATAATCAGAAGAGAAAGAAAATTTATTCTCTGGGGTATTTTCTCATAATGACTCTAATGTCTTAATGAGTTTCCGTATGTACAATTTTATAAATTTATTATTATTTAATAATCAATATTTCAGTACAATACTTCTAAAATTTATGTTCATAACGTATCACTTTTTATTATATCACATTACACCACTTACATATCACATTTTATTTTTATTTTTTTAACTAATACTTTTTCTTTAATAAAAAAAAAATGGTTTGATAATTATTATTTAATGTATGAATGGTTTTCTATCGTACGTTAGGTGAGAGCACAGCTGCCAACCTAATCCGGCAAATTGTTTGTACCGCCCCTTTTTCTACACCAATATATTTTTAGAGCATTTGTTTTCTTAATTCATCGTAAATATATATGAAGAGAATTACTCTAAAAATTAAGTGGTGTAGAAAAGGGGCGGTACTAACAATTTGTCGGATTAGGTTGGCAGCTCTGTGAGAGTTTTAATTGATATACGGTGATACCTTTATACAGAGGTTTTTCCGTACATCAATTTCAAGAAGTTCATTTCCATTCAAGGGTCGTCTCTCTTTAGAGCAAGATTTTCCCGGTCCCAAATTCTCTCCATAAGATGTAATACTAATTTTCCTCTATTTAAGGCCCAAGCACAATTGTGTGCCTCTATTAGGGATCAGATTTTGCAAGATCAGATAATTTTATTTTTTTCCTTCATTTGAACCGGCCACTTTCTATGCTATAACTGCAATAGATCTCCATATGTTCAATAATAATCTGCGAATAGAGAAAGGAAGTATATAAGACTTCAGATTTCTCAATACGCATACTTGAAAATCTTGGAAAAGGGAATTTTGTATCATACGTATATTTAGCTAATACATTTAAATGCAGTGGCTTCTAAATGAGCAATTTTGAATTTAAATGGCAAAATAATGGTATAAAACTTACCTAAGATTAAAAATTAAGAGCTACTAGAATTTTTTTTGTCAGGAAACTTTAGCGGAAATATATATTGGAAACCTCTTTTCAACCTGAGAAATAATGCTAAGTCGAACAATTTCTTCGAATATTTAAATAAAACATTCTTGGAAAACAAAAGTATTACCAAAAAGCTTTCAAAATCCAAACAAATATTAATTATTAGAAAGCTATATAATCAAATAATGTAAATTTGAATAATGTAAACAGCTTATTGGCTGAATGTTGACTGTTTACTGAGCAACCTATATTAAAAATAATCTTTTTAAAAGATTAATTTTCTGAGCTACTTGGCCCTCTTAGAGAGGTTCCACTGTAATTCTTCCAAACATTTTATTTTATTGTTTAAAAATAGTTTCATCCACATTATTATAAGAAATTGGAGTTCATTTATGTAAGGGGAGAAGTATCGTCCATATATTAATGCACCGGAAAAATGAGCACCTAAGACCAATCATACCCGGAAAAAAGACTCCTATATTGCTTCATAACAATCTCGGAAAAGAATAAAATATATAAAAAGGGGCAGCCCTGCGCCAACGAGATTCCTCGGGGAAGACATTTTTAACTAATAATAAACTGAAAAACCGTAACCACAAAAGCAATAGAGACCGAATAAGCACTTGTGGAAAAAAAATTAGAAAACGATCGAAAAAAATAAAATAATAAATGAAAAAGAAGCACGAGAGCAAAGACGACAGAAAGCGGAAGCACTGGAGATGAGACCGGAAGTTAGGGTGGATAAGAGAAACCGGAAGGAAGCTTGACATCCCAGCAAGATGGACAATCGTCCGTCGAGAATCGAAAGAGGGGGATCTCTCTCTCTTTTCTTCGCAATTCTTCGGCATGTTTTTTTAAAACAGAGTGCAAGGAACTACGGCGATTTTAGCATTTTATTCGAATTGCATTCGTCAATGCTTACATACGAATTGAAGGAAGTATCACAATAGCAAGAACGCAAAGCACCCGTTACGTAAGAACGTAACCTGTTACAAGATTCAATCCACTTGTACCTTGATAGTGCCATGAAGAATACAAAAGAAACAGAAAAAAAGAAAAAAGAAAAAAAGATAAAAAAAAAAAAAACGGTGTTTATGAAATGAGCTGACGACCCTGTTTTCAAAAAAAAAAAAAAAAAAAACTTGATTAAATAATATTTTGGGGGAAATAACTTGTGCGAAAAAACGTACAAAAGATTTCAAAACTTTAATTTCTTTCAGTTCGATTAAAAACAAATAAATAAATAAAAATTTACCAAAATAAATTGAATAAAAATGAATTTTACTTAGCATATGTTATTAATTTTATATTTTTAATCAGTTTTCAAAAAGGTTTTCTTTTTTCCGCATCAATATTGAGAATACGAGATATGTTTATTTAATTTTCAAGAAATTTAAGGTTTTGAGATTGATTTTTAAAATATCTATAAAAGCGATATTTGTGAAAAAATAAGTGATTGATGTTGATGTGTTAGATTGATGCCGAATGAGCACACGTTGGTTCCAAGTCTAGGTAACATGTCCTCCGTGTATGTGTGCTTTGGGGGGAGGGGGGGGGGTCTGAAATAATTATATGCATTGTTTAATTTTCATGTAAAATTACATGAAAATTAAGCTTTTGTGCTAATGCACGTTTTGAACGTGCGTTTAAAAATAAGTATGGTCGTCCTCATTAAAACACATTTGGGAACACTCCCATATTATTTAGTTTAAAAATGTAACAGAGAAAGAAAAGTATGTTTTCTCTAATTCTTCATTATAAAAACATTAGAGGGTATCTCGATATTGGAATGGAGAAAAAATTTAAATTCAAATTCACACAATATTTAAATTAAAAAAAAAAAAAAGTTCAATTAAACCAGATATTTCTTTTCTTTCTTTATTAATTTTTTTTTTTTCGATAACAGAAGAAAAAAAAATTTTAATTAATATTTTTGGTAATTTTTATCAAAAGAAATTGGTAATGTGGCACCACATGGATATTTGCTTCTTTGCACCATTAAGAGAAATCGATTACACATCTTATATGCGTGGACACCTGTTTTACACACAAGATGTAAAAGAGGTGTATTACATCATATACGTAAACAGATAAAACATAATTTTCTGTTACGAAAAGTGGGAATAGTGTCCATATGTAGCGACAAATTAATATACATGTATATAATTTTAAGCATATATATTATATATAATTTTGGCAGTGGAAAGCCAAAAATGCTACAGATACGTATAATATTTGTTTATTATTATTATTATTATGCAGTTTTAATTAATTTTTTTAAAGTTTTAAACTTTTATATTAATTTTGAGCATTCCAAAGATGTTCATTTAACTTTCATGACTTTTTAAAATTTGAAGGTTGAATTAAGTGATACTTGTGAAGTGTTAAATGAATAAGAGTATTTTTTTTATATGAATTCGAGTATTTTTTTATGTGAATTGGAGTATTTTTTGACAGTAACCAAATTCCGAGGATTGTTTATTTCGTGAGCGTAATTTTTTCGCTGATTACTTTTATTACTGTTGTTATATTTCCTATGTTTAAAAAATACTAAAGAAAGAGTTTGAAAAATCATGTAATTGAAATATACATATATATATGAAGAATTTCATTTTAAAAATCTCCTTAAGATTTCTTATCTGTTCGAATATTTAAAATAATATTTATATATTTTTATACTTACTTACTAATTATTAAATAGAGCTAAATATTTTAATTAATCATGCCATAACTTTTTTTCCTTTTTAAGAACTATTTGTTCGTAAACACCAGCAATGTGAGGCCTCACTTGTGGACGAGCTGTTCTGCGCTCAAAGCTGGTAGATGGGAAATGCCATGTTCGATCCTAGACCACGTTCATCGACCTAGACGTTCGATGTTTTCCGTGGTTTTCTCCGAAACTCGGTTTAATACGGGCTATGATCCCTTAGAAAGACCCACACGGGGGCATTCCTCTTATAGGCCTAGGACCAAGTGTAGTCAATCGACCTTAAGCCACACAGCTATAACAACAACCAGCATTTTAAATCCCTGTTAAAATCTTACAGACAGCTGCTTTCATGATTTTAATCTAATTTTTTTTTTTTTACTGAATAGTGTAAATATATTTTGAGTTTCATTTAAATATTGAGAAATTTATAGTAATTGAATATATACACAGTGAATCAAAAAAAAAGTTGTACAGCAAAAGTAATCCATTTTATTGCTCGATATTTTTAAAGAAAGTTGTGCTTTTAAAATTAAACTTTTTTTTTTTTTTTAAATGTAATTTCTTCTAAGATTGGTGTACCTTCTTCTAAGATTAATGTCCTGCAAAATAATTAAACGATGACATTGTTTAAGTCTGGTGTCGAACTTTTTTTTTTTTTTGATTCACTGTGTATATATATCTTGAAATCCCTAGCAATATAAATAATACTAGTCAGATATATTGCTTTATAAAGATTTCAATATAATAATTTTCCTGACTCTCTCTCGATATTATAAAAGCAAATTTTATTTTTGGGTCTGCCTTTAATTTGCGATGTGGAAACATAAAATAAATATGTATTTAAATTCCCTAATGTCAAATAAAGAACATCAAATTATGAATAGACAAAAATCAACTGAAAATACAAAAACTGAAACAACGTAAAATGCAACGAAACTAATAATATAGGAATATTCACAAAATATGTACTTAAACATCCACCAATTGGACAAACACCTGTCTGGATGATATATTTAGTTTAAGAAAATATAAATTTATTTAAAACCAGTTAACTATTCAATTAATTCTCTGCTCTTAGGACAAAAGCCTTCCTCTTTTTGTGACACGTGTAACTTGTTTGACTAATCCAATTTTAGAAATTTTGTATTTATTATTATGACTTCGTTTACATTTATATTCTTCTGTATTTAATAGAAAAAAATATTGGGTTTGTAATAATTTCCTACTCTTCTGGTTTTCGATAGACTTCAACGTTCAAGATCTCCTGAACACGATTTGATCGCTTTTAGAAAATGTCAGTCTGTCTAAGTACGGATGATAAAAATTTTCTGCCAACTCTATCTGAAAACTAATAATTTCATAAAAAGTTCTATTTAGTTGCACTATAGTTGCTTATAAACTTCTACAAATCGCTGAACAGGGCATGGTGTCGACCCGTTTTACCATAATTTTTTATATGGCAGCACAAGACAAAAACTTTGTACGAATACAAGAAATGGGGACTGTTTTTAACCAATCCTTGTGAAACTGTAATATATGTATGTAATAGTAACCAGACAATAGGTAACTAGGATAATTTTTTTATATATGTAGTAGCATCACTCTCCCCTCCCCCGCCCGTGGGTGTAAATTTTGAATGTGAGTACTTTTTAAAAGAACTCGTGAGCACTTTTAAAACGAATGGTTAAACCATGTATTTCTGATAATTTGAAGCAAATTTATCATTTTTTTTCATCTTTAACCAAAAAAAAAAAAGTCTTTAATGGTGATCTATAGCAGTGGTCACCAAATGGTGATCCGCAGAAAAATCTAGACTTTTTTTTTTCATTTTTAAATATTTCATTAGAAATTATACTGATGATAATTTAAATTTAGAAATTTTTAAGTAACTCATTCTCACAGCATTGTACTTCACAATTTTTTTAATGCGAAAAAAAAGATAAATAATTTTTTTTAAGATTGTATAACAAATAATTGAAATTTGAGTATCAAGCATATTAATCGCATTGAATTTCTGATCTGCTTTGATACTTCGCTAGAACTGTTTTAAATTTATCAAATTATTTGAGTTATTCAAAGGTTTAAGTTGTATATAAAAATATAATTTCCCCTTAAATTTTTATAATTTAACAATATGCCTATTACTGTATTTTTATAAAAGCACTTTTATAGATCGAAACAAAGCATTTTTAGCGTAATTAAAACTTTTTATTTATTTATTTTTTTTTTTTTTTTTAATGTGGAAGTAATAAAAATGTGTTTATGTTTTATCTTAATGAAACGATCTTAAAGCATCATTCAAAGGACTTTATATATACATATACATATATATATATATATATATATATATATATATATATATAATAAAAGAAGTATTTGTAAAGTTTTAAATTAAATATGTTTATCTCATATTTACAAGAGGGGTGTTCTCTGAATCATTATCCTAAAAATATTTACCTAATTTACCTTTTTTTTTTTTTTTTTTCATTCAATCATATCAGTGGTCCATGAAATTTTAATTTATGAGTTTAGCGGATCGAGAATTTGAAAAGTTTGGCAAATTCTGGTCTATAGCGTACTGACTTTCTTTCGATATTTATGGGTTATACATTTCCGAGAAGAAAACCGTCTGCATTCTCCAAGGAGAATAATTTTGATAATAATAATTTTAATAAATAATTTGCGCTAAATAGTTTTGTATAAGAAAATATAGAAGAAAGTTTTATGATGGCCACAATATGTTGGTTTTTAAGACAGGCGAAAACTTTTTTTTTTTTTTTTTTTTTTTATTTAACATCATTTTGTCCGTAAAGACCATCATCCCTGTTTCCTCATATTACACAGTTATTTCTTATGACAATATCATAGACTGTTATTTTGCTTCACCTTAATTTTTAGATTTTTTTTATTACCAAAAATTATTATTAATGTGCAAAAAAGGACTGTAGAAAGGCACCCAAAAACAATAATAATTGAAAAAATTCTCTGTAGAAAGGTCTTTTTCATTTGGCATTCTTTCTTATTTATAAAAGTAATAAAGCCAACATTTTAAAATAGAAAAATTTAGAGTAGCTTAGACATAAAAAAAAAAAAAAAAAAAATGCAAATTGCTGGTAATAAATAATTATTATTAGACGTTATTTGTGTCTTTATTAAGACTTTGATAAAGTATTTTTAATTTATGACCCTATTCCGATATTAAAATACATTTCTAAAATTCAGAATAAATCAAAAATCAGATGTATTTTTCTACACAATCGTATCCTTCAATAACACGATTTCTTCTTATTTATAAATCCCCTAATTTGCCTTCAGATCTTTAGATGAAATTTATATTATTCTGGGACATTTTCTCCTCAACATTATTTATGTAAGAGCGGATAAATTTTACGCTTTCTTTTAAACCTGATCCCATTCCTGATCTGAAATCGTAGTTCACAGCATTTATTACCATTATATATACAAACATTTTGAAATAACAAATCAAAGAATTTTTAAATGCACATTTTTCTGCATTTTATTTTTTCACAATTAAGTTGGCAAAAACGGAAGAAATTCAAATGGTCATTTTTAACTCTCCTTTTCACTGTAGAACAATGAACGTTTCAAATACATTAAAGAAATTAAATTTTGGTTAATATAGCCTCCTCCTCCATTTCCATTATGCACATAAACATCTCAATAATACATCTCATTATGTAGCCGGATGGTTAGTGCTGAATTTAGTTGCCACGAGTCAAGTTCGAATCCTGGTTCCTGCATAAATGTTCGTAATGTTTGCACATTAAGTCATAAGTTTCGGTCTAATAGTTTTGATGTGCAAAAAATGACGACAAAGCAAAAAACCAAACTAGACCTTCCCAGCACACAAAACTGAAGAAATATATTTTTCAGTTACAGATACATCACCTTAGAGCAGCCTGTTTGCAATTCTCTGCAGTGTATAATAAAATATGTGCTTTTTTAAATATGAAATTTATATCCAATAAATATTTTTAATTATTCATCTCTCTGCATTTAATTGGTTGGTGTACATAAAATCTGCCGCGGCTTTCAGTGTCCTCTGTTTTCCGTAATAATGCTTTTGGGTTTACGGAAACAGAGGAGCCATCGACAGCACAGGGTAGTAAGAATCTGATGGCATGTCTACTGATCACCACTAAGGTTAAATCCCGTACCATCGCCAATTGTCCACTGCGACGTTGAACACATTCAACCTCAACCTGTGCACCTTTTTCTTTTTTTTTTCCCCGGCTCGATAAGTGAGGCCCCGGTAGCCTAGTTGATTGAGAGCCAAGCTCATAATTGGAAGATTGTAGGTTGATACTCCAGCCAGACGAAGATCTTACTGTACACTAATGACAGCTGGTGTACGTAAAATCCGTTGTGGCTTCAATTTAATGTCCTTCATGTTCCTAAATATTACCTCTGGTGCCTACTGAAGCAGAAGAGTCATCTCCTCCTCGGAGGATCAATGATGGCATGTCTCCGGACAACCCCTAGGGTTAACCCCCTAACCGTCGCACTCTGCCCAATTGTTAGCTATAGTTCAACGATAAACTTACTCTGCTCCAGTCCTCTGAATAAGAGTTTGATAACAACTGAACAAATTCCAGCGTATGCTTGTGAATTTTCCTTGAAATGTAAAACAATTATCACTACAACAACATTAAACAAGTTAGATTGTGGTTAATTTTAATAGCATTCGTGTCAATTACACTCTTAACCATCCTTCTGAACACAAGAAAAAAGAAGAGAAACCTTTTTCAATTACAAATACATCCTCATATAGGCGTGTATCTGGAATTCCCTGCGGTATATCTTTAAATTGTGCCTTTATCTCATATTAAAATTAAACGTAATTTAAAAATTTTAATTGTTCCTTTAACTACACTTACATTTTTTTCTCCATTAGCATTTGAAACGAACGGGACTGAATTGAATATACGAGTTTGTAACTTTCCCTTTTAATCTAGAACAATGAACGCTTCGACCACATTCCCAAACTAAAATTGCGGTTAATAGCAATCATTACCATTACACACACAAACATCCCTTTCGAACACACAAAATCAAAGAAAAATGCAGATTTTCTTCAATTACATACACGATGCCGGATTTGGGGAGGGGCTATGTGCAGCTCGCTACAATACCAGGGATGCAAACTTGTTTCTGACAGTAGCTTGGGGCGCTGTTTTCGACTTCACGACACACGCCATACGAAGAAGCCATCGTACTGTCGCTGGTTAAGTGGACATGTTGCTAAAGGTCACCACAGGTGCCCGCAAAAGTAGATGCAGCAAAAAATGTGATGATTAATTGTAGTATGATGGAATAAATCAAAGAGAAAAGCATTTGTAGCTTCTGGTTCTTCAATTTTCTATAAGCATTTTATGGGTGAAATTAATGAGACAACACGGATATAACGAGGTTATAGCCATACTCCGGTATTTATTGCTTTTTTGATCGGAAAGGACGCTTTATTATCTGACATAAGAGGATTACAAAGGTATGAATAAAAAAAAATATTTCTGATTTATCCACTTTTTAAAATTATATCGTTATTATTATTATTATTTTAGAGAGAGTATTAAAGAATGAAGTATTATACCGCTGTGAAACAAGGAAAAAAAAATGATAAAAATGAACGGCTGGTTGAAAAACCCATCATAAAGTAACTCTGTGATGTAGGATTTTCTTGAATGACTTCACTCACAAAAACGATTTATTTATATAAGAACGTCTATGCTATTACATAAAAAAGAACATGCAGGCATGACTATTTTCTGAATACAGTTACAGAAAAAGAAAGTGAGAAAAGAAAAGAAAAAAAAGTAAGAAATCTTATGAATTTTTGTGAATAAAGTACTAAGCTAAATCAATACTATATTTTAACTATCTAAAAATTATATCCAGAATGGATGAAAATAGAAATTTTTCTTGAAAATAAACATAAAATAGTAATTTCAACAAATCGTATCCTCATACCCTTTCTAAAATAAATAAGTAAATGATGAAAACGTCGTTAATAGTTTTTCATTCTTCATAAATGACCAATTCGAAACGAATAGACAAATCATGTTCTTTTAAAATACTTATTGAACTACAGAAAAGTTTTCATCACGAATCAGTTAAAAATACATATTTAGAAAAAAAAAAAATCTAATTAAAATAGTAACAAACTAATAAGGCATTCTTTACGTCACAAAACTTTTCTCTGCAGCATCGGAAGATTCTTTGAAAATGTTATTACGACGAAAATTGACAAAATACCAAAATTGACACTAATTTTAATCTTTAAAATTTAACCACTTCACTAGCCACTGTTGCGTGTGGAAGTCTAAATTTCCCCCGAGTTATCTCGGGATAGCTGGTGAAGTGGTTAATATCAAAGCATAAGTTTACAAATAACATAAGAAAATTTAATCAAAATTAAATGTTCGATCGAATTTTAATATGCAGACAGTCCCAAACATAATTACTGGAATATAACTAAAAGACTTAATTCCTAATCATTAATTACTGGTTTTGTTTTTATATGATCATTTGCCATAAAATTAGAGGGGTGTTGCATTTTTTTTTTTTTTTTTTTTTTTTTACGCCACCATATTTATGGTAAGAAACATATAATCAAGATGAGATCAAAGTAGATGATTTGAAAGATTTCTTTCTTTTTTATTTTCAGCGGAGTATACGAACACAATTTGTAACTGTTTTAGAAGAGGCATGATTAGCAAGGTACGTTCTTATTCCAGAATATTTTAACATGGTTAGAAATAAAGTATCGCTTTATTTATTTATTTATTTATTTTTATTTTTATATCAGCATTTGAAGATACTAGATTTTGCTTATTCAAGGTTACTACACAAATCAGGAGAAAAATTTCCCTGAGTTTTCCCTGTCTCTTTTAGAAGTAAAATAGATAACACGCAATCATGCAGCATTAGAATCTGACATGTTTACAAGCCAATTGAACATATTTAGGGTATATTAACTTACTATAGTTGGGTATAAAAACATAATTGATTCATTACAAAACACTAAAATTTAAAAAAACATTTGATTATGAAAAAATTGTCCAATGTTTTTCCAAAAAAAATTTTAATTCCCTGAATGTTTCCTGTTTTTGCAATAAATTTTGAAATTCCCTGAGTTTTCCCTGTTTTTTAATAGATTTTCATATTCCCTACGTTTTCCAGGTACCGTAGCAACCCTGTTATTATGTAAATTAAAGGTGACAAGAAATAGCCATAGTTTTAGAGAAATCATTGATAGAAGTTTAAAATATAAAATTATTGGAAATAAATTTCATTTAACCGTCGTCAATACGAATATAGTTAATAATTCTGTAATTTATCGGTCTCTTCAAGGACAAATTAAACTGCTTAAGTCTGAAATTTAAGGTTGAAAAATAACTATGATTTTAATCAAAAGAATCATGGACTGAAATTGGAAATATTAAACTATTGCAAATAAACTTCATTTACCCGTCGTCACTACGGATATTGACAGGATATTTAATTATTTTGTGATTTATTGGCCCATTCAAAGACAAATAAAACTGATTAATAGTTGAAGTTTAAGGTTGTAAAATAACTATAATTTTAATCTGAGGAATCATAGATTGAACTTTAAATACTATCAGACTTTGTTAACTTAAAGTGAATTTCGAATTGGAAATTTTCGAAAGTAGAAAATATAAGTTAAATAAGGAACTTGATAAAGCTCTTCTTATTTTATCGTTAAAATGCATTGCAACGAATTACAATGCCAGATAATATATATATATATATATATATATATATATATATATATATATAATTTGAACTGTTTAGTACCGTTGTAACACTCAGCAGACAAAAGATAGATGAAGATACCAACATAAAATAAATTTTAATTGAGATTTATTTCGATTAAAATTAGTCACAGTATTAATTTAATTTGAGTACCAATGATTAGTAAAGAGACAAGTTAAAGTACTTACGCAGAAGAGAAATGACACTAACACAACACATAAGCCTAACGATGAGAGAATTTGCAAAAACTATGAATTATTAGTAACAGTCAACATTTTAGAGAAAAAAAGAAAGGATAAAATTACCAAAGAGTTCCGTTCAAAGAGAGAAAAAAAAATGGAATTCGTGAATTGAAAATTGGAATTTTAAATGCTGAAAAATAGCAATGTGCTCATCAGGAAAATTGCATTTCTATCATCACATGCAAGATTTCGTAAAACTGTACAGCTAATTCCAGCAATATACAGCTCAAGTCTCTATCTTGCAACAAAACAAAAGAAAATTGAATTAAATTAAAAAAGGAATTTAAATTAATCAATAACACAAACCAAAATTTAAACAAGGAATAAGTAATTTAAGCAATCCACATGTTAAACGTTACTTACGGAGATAGTAGATATAAACAGGTTACCAAACGGACATTAGTAAAAAGAAAAGATTAAAAGTTTAGATACATATAATGTAAGGAAATATTTTATATAACTAGTAAACAATTAATTGAGAAACATTTTTCTTAATTTTCTGGACAAGCCAAAAACAGGTAATTTTATCCATCCCCCCCCCCCCTCATAAGAACTGAAACCAGAAACTATTCAAACATTCAACAGGAAATAACTCTGACCAATAGCCATAAAGGAATTACCGAAACCAATATGCTGGTTTATTAAAAATTAATATATATATATATAACCAAATCCAATACATTTCAAATTAACGCGACAGTTGTTTCGGATCAGAATACCTGTGCAAGATACTTTGTTAGACGAAAGAAAGTAAGCATGAGTGCAGAATGAGATTAGCAGTGCACGAACACACTGAATAATTGACTTTAGAATATAGAATAGTAAACTGATAAACGTCAGTATTTCGGTGCATTTTTCATCAATAAACTGGTTGGATAATAGACAAAATGAAGTGAATTTGCTAAGAATCATAACCACCAACATCCGAACATATTTAATGAACTTATTAATCTTAGGTGTACAAACAAATATCTAAAGCATAAACACCCCATTAATTAACAGCAATTTAAAAAAAAATTAATTGACAAGAAAACACAAAATAAAGTCAGCCTTATCTCATTTTTATCTTGTTTTTTAAGAGTGAAAAGAGCTATTTATTTAAACATTGAACAGGAGGAGGGTACCGACGACTTTATTAATCTTAAGCAGACGAACAGTTCCGAAGTCCATATTTAATCAATGACCTTCACAGCCAACGCTTTTCTGATGACAAATGAAGTCGAGTGTATCGAGCAGGACACCATGCCAAGGCTATGCAGATTTGACAAAACTTCAATCCTCCATGAATAACGCTGTCATCTTTCCTCCCAGCATCTTGCATCTACAAGTCTGACTCACGGTGCATGACCTGGGCAGACAATCAGTTAGAAGTAAGGTAGATTAATAGTTTAAGTCCCATTTAATTTATTTCTTATATTTATATGCATTAGAAAGCAAAACGCCAAGATTTGTTAGGGGAGTATTGGTGAAAAGGTTTTCAAACAAATAATCTCTAAACAAATTATATTAACAAAAAAAAAAAAAGAAGAAGAAGAAAGAAAGAAAAAGAAAGTTAAGTCCAACACACAGATTTATATTGATAAGCAGTAATATAGTACAACTTTCCTTTTTTTTTTTTTTTGTTTTTTTTCTTCTAATCTAAACAACTACTGAGTGATTTTATAGCTAGGCAATTATAACACCATTTTAGAATCATTTAATTTTTTTCAAATGCAAGTTTTTAATTGTCCATAGTGTAGCAATAGTAAGACGTAAAAACTACTCAACCAACCAATCAAATGTAAGTTCCATTTTAATTAAACATAATTTAATTAAATCTTTTTTTTTTTTTTTTTTTATCTGTTGATGAATTATATACCATGCATATGCAATGGCCCTGTGTCTGAATATTTTTATGCTTTCTGTGACAAACCTCGTTCGTTCAAACCTTTTATGCGAGGCGACGCTATTTATTAACATATTTTCTAAATTTCACATACTATGTCTATTTAATTATAAGGATATTAATATTATTAATATACTGTAAAAGAATTCTTAAATGTAACACAAATTTCTGTTTTCTACTGAAATATAGGAATGCCTGTTATTATGAGCAAATCTTTTCTCAAGCGACAATTTCCTTTGTAGGCAACAAAGCCGCCGTGTTGCCTACATTCTGTCTCGGGGTGCACCAGAAAAAACAACTTTCGTAATGTTTCTAGAAATTACGGGCATCAATATGGGCCCTTCTTTTTTAAAGATGATTTCGTAAATCTCTAAAACTATAGCTTTTTCACCGTCGTTTTTCGACGATAAAGAACAATTTTTCGAAGTAGTGACTGTCAAGATTTACATGATAGCGCCAAAAATTCACAGTAAACATTCCTGTTAAATCAAAAAATGTTCCTGATATATTTTATAGTGCAATAGCAAGGAAAACAGCATAGAGAAAAGAAACTGTAGTCAAATGTCTTACTTTTGAATGAATTTTAACAGGTAGGAAATCGGTAAAAAAAATATCATGGAAAAAGCAGCTTGATTAAAATAATGAATTAATGTCAGATATATTAATGAAACTATTTAATACTAAACACATACCAAAAAAAATCAGACCAATATTCTAAAATTATCCGATAAAAATGTGCATCTATACGACTCGTTTAAATGAGACAGTACTGTTTTACTTATTTTAAGAATATTGCATCGAAACAAAGGCTGTAGCCAGAAAATGTTTTCTTAATTTTTTAACTTAAAATAATGCTAAGTGTTAAAAATGAAGTATAACTCGAAAATTTTTGCCAAACAACTAATTCATTGAAGGAAGCGATAGCAACTAATGAAGGGGAAAAAATGGTGATCGATATGGCAACTAAAATTAATAAATGCATTTTTTTTTTTTTTTTACATCAATAAAATATTTCTTTGAATCTATTTTACTTTTGTGTTTATTTTACAGATAAACAAAGTCCTATGGAACTATTCTGACTAGCGTAATTTGAAAATGAAAACCATTTTTAAACATAGGAGGCGGGGGGGGGGGGGGGATCACATTTTCATTTAAAATGGATCGGAAATTTTATATTTATGTAATTAAAAGTAGTTTATTTTCATATAATGGATATTACAAATGGTAATTTAAAAACTTATACACAATAATGTTCTATAACGTTATAAGCAATATACGATAGAAGCGAGATATGATAATGATGGGGGAGGAGGGTAGTATGTCGTTTACCACTAATTTGAATAATAATAATAATAATAATAACAATAATAACATTTTTTCTTCTAATTTTTCTTTCTTTTTTCTTCCCCTTTTTTTTATTCAAGTAATATAAAAGAAGGAAAAGAATGAAAACTACATTTTCTAATGGCACGTAAAATTTTTTAATTCAATAACGGAGATGTTCTTCCTGAAAGTAACTGAAGGCTATTATTTCACATGAAGCCGAATTTACATGAATTTGATTCACAAACAGTGTATAATTTTTACTTTGCACTTTGTTTTCTTCCTGCTTCGTCCCCACCTCGTTAGTTGACGTTTCCGGCAAAGAAAAAAGAAAATAATCGAAACAACTAAACACGTTGGGTGGAATATCAGAAAAATAAACAAATAATTAAATAACTGAGTTAAGGATTAAAGCAATAAAATATTTTATTAGTGGTATTGTAAATATTTTCCGAAATATTTTTGTTCTCAATGCTTGCATGCTTATAAAGATTAAATATTTTGAGGAATGCAATCATTTATTGTGTTTAAAGGAAGTTATTAGTTCTGTTTTAAAGACGTTACAAAAAATTCTTGAAAGATGTTGCTACAATGAAAAATAAAGAGAAAAAATTACACATACCTTATATACAAATAAAGATGTTGTTATATATACAATCACAAGAAGCCATTGCAAATAATAATAATAATAATAATAATAATAATAATAATGTGTATTGGTTTTTAAGAGACATTTTTCCCTTTAAATAATCTTTAATATATAAAGAAAAACTAAAGTTTACAATAGAGAAACGCTTGTATATAAAAAAAAATTTCGCAGTAGAATCATAAAAGGAAATATATCATTACGTTTAATAAAGTGGACATTAGATATTGAGTATCTGCCATTTTAGTCAATCACTTAATATATATTTCTATTCAAAGCTTCCTGAAATCGGAAGGTCGAACAGAGAGGTCATGAACTCCGATCTAAGATTTTTTTTTATATTTATTTTATTTTATTTCATGCCATCCCGTCTCTGTTGAACCTCACCCCCTCCCCTCTACGGCCATTACGCAAAAGACCTATGTAAAATCGGATTCAACTCCGGCGAACGTAAAATCGTCCTGGGTTGCCAGAGCTACAACTTCACAGATGATCTGAGTTGCATAAAAGTTGGCGGAAATGCGTCGAAGGAAAGAAAACTACTCCACGGTGAGGACGTAATGCTCGCTGCCCAAACCACTTGGATCATCTTCGGCAGAGGAACTGAAGAACTTCTCAGAGTTCTATGAAACTTTAAGCCGATGATTAATAATTGTAAATTAAAGGGAGAATTTATGAATTGGCTTTAAGCTTACGTTAAAAATTAGGGAACAGATTGAACTTTTCTTTTAGTTTTTTTTCCCTACTTAGTATCAAGAAAATTTATTTTCTTGATACTAAGTAGGAAAACAAATTGATACTAAGTAAGAACAAATTAAATCTGAATTTGTTATGAAATGAAATAAATTCAAGAGATTATATATAAGTTTAGATAGATGATTTGTCACGATTTCAATAAATTAAGTATATATATTTGCAATAGAAAAAAAATGTCACAATTAAAAAGAAAAAGAAATTTTCTATCACATTCTTTTTTCCCTATCAATCTGAATTTCAATTCTGTATTATTATTAGCAGCAATATTTTCTGGAATCTAAATTAACTGAATTCTTCTGGAAAATTTACAAAAACTGCGTGTAGGACTTTTCTCTCTCTCTTTATGTACATATAATTTGAATTTATTCAGTTTGATAAAATCTTCATATTGAAAGATTTACCTTTAAAACCAAATATAAAAAAAAATAATTTTAATATTTAAAATAATTTTGGAAATATATTTATGTTATTTGGAAATATATTATGTTAAAGGGAAATCCCTTTAGGTTATGCTGGTGGTTTACATAAATACTATCCTGGATAAATTTATTAAATAACTAAAGGGAAAAATATTAAAATAAATTTAAATTAAATAAACCGAGAATGGAAACAATCAAATTTAAGACAAACGATTTTTATTTTTTATATTTTATATATTTTTAGAAGCTGTGAAAATTATTTTATATAAGTGGGTATATGGTTAATTTAAAAATATGAACTTTTTTTTTTTTTTTTTTTTTTGAGAAACGATTATACACAAGAATTGTTTGAAAAATTCATTACAAATGAATTTTATTTAAGATTTTATTAAACATTTTAAACTCAATGCAGATTTTTAACACCATAAAATTTGCGTATACACTTACTTCATAAATTTTTGTGTTAGGTGAATTTGAAAATGAGAAGAAAATATGCAATAAGTTTTTGGTAAAATGAAGTACATAAAAATAAAATCATTCCCTTAAAAAAAAAAAAAATAAATAAATAAATAAATAAATAAATAAAGCGGAATTGTACTTTAAGAAATTTATTGAAAAATAAATAAATAAATAAATAAAATAAACACCTATGATTTGGTTGAAGCATGAAATTTTGAATACTGCTTACATAAGCATACTTTTCTTAAAATCAATTAACATTTGTTTCCATAAAATGGTTCCTGTATAAAGAAAATAAAAAATATCTTTTTCGAAAACATTTTTAAAAAATTTAACGAAAGCTGATTGTTTTTTATAAAAATATTGCAATAGTTTGAAATTTTTATATAAAACGATTGATAAATTTATGCACAAAGAAAATAAAGATTTAAAAACCTTACTTCTTAGAACGGGTATCGTTTCTTTTGTAAATGTGATTTAACCAAAATGCTTAGTAAATAGGAAATAGAAAATTTTTCATTAGAGCAAAATTCAGGTTAGAAAGCAACTTAAATTTTATGAAGGAGATTGTCTACTATCTATTATATACAACCAGTGGCCGAGAGTTTCTGTCCTGTATTTTTTTATTTATTATTTAATTATTTATGTTGTTTCTGTGTTGCTAGTATTTTGAATAAAGAGTAGGGGAGACTGGGGATACTTGAACCTCAGGGAGATTTGTTCCCTCACTGTAAAATTTAAATCCTAAAACTGTCAACAATTTTTGGCTGCCACGTTGAATAATTTTCAGCTTTCATTGATTGTGTGAAAATGAAAACATGCAGAAGTAAATCTTAATGAAAAGTTTCTTTTCAATTCAAGCTTTTTTTTTATTCAACTACACTCCTGCTCAAAAGTTTAACAAGATTTGCAAACGATCAGTACTTTTTTTTTTTTTTTTTTTTTTTTTCCCATTTATAAGCGTATTTCTCGATAAAATTTTTTCAAACATTGGCTATTTAAAGAACTGGGTCTTCCTCATGTTTTTCAGTAAAGACTGGTTTAAAACAATATTTAGGAGGCCGGTAACAAATTGGGCAAAATTAATAATGTTTGTTATCACCCTGTATCGTTAATGAATGAAATGATCTGTAACTTTAGGATATGTTAATATATACTCAGTTTAACTTGTGGATGAATTTCTGTGACGATAGCAAGTTAAATAACGGAGATATAAGCATTTATTTTAAAACTACAAAAAAATCAGCATGTTTTTTATTTTTAATATACAGAGTTTTAAACGAAAATTATTCCCACTTAAAAATCCCTTTTGAAACAATATACTACAATTAGCATACAAATATTTTAAATGTCTCATGAAATATGAGCTTTTTTTTTTTTTTTTTTTTTTTTTTGAAAAAGTTTTCACTGCGCATGTGCGAAAGATTAAAAAAAAAAAGTTATTGCATAGATTGAAAGCTAGCTATACTGGGCAATTTTTGTCAAAGGTGCATTTGAATTGAGTAAAAAGAAGCAAATTATCCGAAAAAGAACGAGCTAGATTTTAGATGTTTTCCAAGAGTTGAAATTTCATAAGGGGTTTTTCACATGCTGCGTAATTAATTTAAAGATCTAATTATTTCAAATCTACTTTTTTCTGAAAAACCCCTTATAAGCTCGTAACTCTAACATCTTTTTGTTTATTTTCTAAGATTTGTTAGATGATAAGGGGTTTTTCACGAAAACAAAAACTCTTGTTAAGAATATTTGCCTACAAATATTAATTATTGCTCTTTTTTGTAGAAAATATCATGTCCTGCAAAGCAAAGGAGGGTGTTAAAAAAGAGTGTCGGTAGATAGCCTGAAACCTTGAAAAGAAAAAAGCTCACAAGAATTGATACAACATTTCGTTGAAAATAGCATTTAGTGAATGTTTCAGCCTGATTTTAATCAGTCTTTTACATCAACTATAACTATCATTGTCACTATCCTAGAAATAATCAGTCCTCACGCTGCCTAATGTTGCACTAAAAAAAATGAATATTAGAAGAGGCAGGAAAGAAGCACATACAAGAATGTTAATTGATACTCCAGAAAAACCAACTTCGGATTAGAATTTAAAGGGAAAGAACAAAAGAAGAAAGAAAAAGAATGTAGAGTAGAGGTCAGAAAGGCAAAAATTTAATTTGAAAACAATGAAATGTTAACAGAACTTGAAAAATCACCAAGTTCATCTGACGTTGTTCCTCCGATGTCTGATGCTGAATATGACATACGAGATGATATTGAGACTGATGGTAGGACAGAGTGAGAATCTGAGGCCGACAAAGAATTCGAGTTATCATATAGGGATTGAATTGTTGTAAATCCCGTGTTTGAGAAAAAGAAAATTCGTCGTTATCTTGACTAAATTGAGGTTTTTGTTGAAACCAAATGACTATGCTAGGGTCTTAGGCCTGGTGTAGCCCTCTATAGGGATCTTTTTGAGGGGTACTCTCTAACCCGCACTTACGGCAGTTTCAGAGAAAACCACGGAAATTTTCGGACGACTAGGCCGATGAGCGCGTCCTGGGGTCGAACCCGGCACTTCGCATCTACCAGCTTCGAGAGTAGAACCTCTCGGCTACTTGGCCAAATTCAGAAATAAACAGTGGGAGAATTTCTAGTAAAATGTGCAAAGAAAATATCTTTAAATGGTCTGAAAAGGAAAACATAAGTGAAGTAGGACAGTTCCAAATTGGGAAAAAACTACCTAAGCCAAACTTCAGATCTTATAAGAAAACGTCTTGAAAGTCTTATTTTCCCAAAGATTCTTTGAAACTGGAATAGTTCAACTTTAATTCTTTTTTCTTGACTTTTTTTACGTGAAAACATGTATAACTAAATATGTTTGTATGAGAATTTTCTTAATTATAACCATAATGCAACAACGAGAAGATAGTGTAATCAAATAAATGCCATTTACCTTCAAGCTTCAGCATATTATTTACAAAAACTAAGCATATTTGAGACTTGATTATGAGGGATGAAGTCTGCCATGTCCACTGATGAAGTATCCCATAACTGAGGACTTACTCCACCTTTCCCGTACTTCGCATTTTTTTTATTTTAGCTTCAGTCTTTTGAAATATTAGCAAATTATGTGGAGAGGATTTGAAAGTCAAATAATTTTTAAATCTATTGTGGTTTAAACGGACATTGTAAATTGATAATGAGCAAAACTATTACCAGAAAAGGAAAACGGGATCAAGTCTCCCTCCCCCCCCCCTCCCCATAATCGTAATCGTATTTATGAGATAGTTACGTCTAATTTTGCTATTTCTTTTAAAAGAAATTTTAGAATTATTACTTTACTCACTCCAAAAGTGAGAATGTCACTTATTTGTGTTGCTGGTCGATTAAGCAATGTAATACAAAATTTAAAAATGTAAAATAATAATAATAATTGTAATAATATACAAAAGTTTAAATAAAACAATTATAAAAATCATAATGACATTTTTTTCGGGGGGGGGGGGTCACTGAAGTCACCAAATAATTGTATAAAATGACTGAAATAATAAAGGTTAATTTCGCGCGAAAGTGGACAAAGAGGCTATTTTTTAGTTCCAAACTAACTCAGTTATTTTAAATTTTTCTTGATAGGAAACATATGAAAAGAAAACTATCAAATAATATAACATCATACATCAATAATCATCATCAATATATCATCATCATAATATATATATACATCATCATAATATAAAATCACACATCATACATCAAAATATTTTGTATAGCATTATTTTAAAGTAAAAAAATAATTAAATTAAAATAAACAAAAAAAATTCTAAAATTTTACTCATATCATGTCTGCTACGCAATTAAATATTTTTTAAAATACATATTTATTTATTAAAAATTATAGAACATTTTTAAATTCACATATCATGCGAAAGTCCGATTTGTGTAAATTAAAATTTCTGAACTTCAAATGTGTCTCAATTCAAAGCAACTGATAACGATGAGTCGCTGAATACATATATATGTTTTCTGTCATGTCTGTCTCGCTACAATTTTACCTTATTAAATGTAAATTATTTTTCTTAGTTTAAAATTTTTGCATTATTTACAGACAAGACACACAGATACATCGGCACACCAAAATTAGGATAAAATTAGACAAGAAATCTGTCTGGTGTCATGTCTGTCATAAATCAAATTACCCTAAAATGCTTTGTATTAAAAACAGCTGCTTTTAAAAATCAGAATCTGTGTGTAAAATATCGATTAATCAAGCCATGTCTATTGCATTAATATTCAAGAATAACACATAAAGTAAATATTTAAAACAGTATTAAATTATTAAAAGTAAGGACTAAAATCTTCTATTAGCCCTGCTGATAGGAACTAATTAACTTTCCTATTTGTTTAACATTAACACTAACTATCAACTTCTTAACCATGTACCAGATATCTAACCCTCACATGTATGACTAAAAACTGTAATTCAGTTTTTGTGGAAGTTATAAATAGATTTTTGTAAATTATTGTTTGAGAGTTTTTAATTTTTTTGAGAAATTTCCATACATGTCCAATTGCAATATAATAACTTCTCAAAATCTGCTTTAATTAAAAAAATTTTCAAAAAAAAAAAAAAAATTGTATTTTAATTTAATTCAACATTTTATTTTTTTAAATGCTTTCTCCTATTTTTTTTTAATTTTTACCCTCAATTTTACATTATTATAGTTCAACAATACATTCTAAATTTATTTGGGTATTAATTTGTGGCGGAATGGGACGTTTCGGCGCCGCCGTTTTGGCGCAGCCGTTCCGGCGCGAAACCCATTTCGGCGCGGCTGTTTTGGCGCGGCCGTTTTGGCGCGAGATCGATTTCGGAGAGGCCGTTTTCGCGCAGCCTGTCCTTCACGAAATGGCCGCGGCTTTCGTCTCAGCCTTTTCGGTTAAAATTTATTTAATGATAGATATGATTTCTTATTTATTTATTTTTTATGCGTGAACAAAAAATTATTTTAAATTATTTACTAAATATATTAATGATGAATAGAACTTTGCTTAATTTAAAGGAGCCAATGATAAGATTAGAAACTTGTTTTTGCAATTAAAACTTATTAAAATTAATCATCAGATGGCAATACATATGCAGCAATTCTAAAGATTCTTACTTATTTGGTGATGGAGCTTCTTTGGGTTAATAAATACAGAGATGCTGACAGAAGGATAAGAGATAATGTTGTTAACTTTAATTGTATGTCTATAACAGAGTATCTGAAGAGCATTGCTCACAATTATCAGATGAATAGTTAAATTAAAAATGTAATTCATAAGGTAAGAAATTAAAAATTAAAAAAATTCTACTAATGTCTCCGTGTTCATAATCTGTTTTTGAATTTTTACTTTCTCTTACCCATAAGGTAGAGAAAGTATTGTTTTTGGATCAAATTTTCGAACGCGAGATTTTGTTACATTTACATGTTTTGAGGTCCCCTGAATACGAAAATCATGTTTTTAGCAAATGGTCTGTGTGTATGTCTGTATGTCTGTGTGTGCGTGTGTGTCTGTCTGTTATCAGCATATCTCAAAAACAAATTATGGCAGAAAGTTCAAACTTGGTATTCTAAATGTGTATCATATAGGGATGCTACAGTAAGCTTTTCGTTAAGATCAAGCAATTGGTTCGTGTACAGGGACAATCAAGAGAATTTTAATACATTACGTCTATGGGGGAAATTGCAGGTAAGTAGAGTTTAACGTCTATAGATTGCACTAAACCAAATGAAACGAATATATATTTTTTGTAATAGAGATAGTTATCTGGGAAAAAAATTTTGTGTATGTAGGAGCCTCGCCTCCCCCTCGAGGGGAGTAAATTTTCATGATGGGTATCTTTCGAAAGAGCTCGCTAATACCTTTAAAACGAATGGTTGAACCATCGATCTGCGATAATTTAAAACAAAGTTATCGATTTTTTTTACTTTTAACGAAAAAAATACTTAGAAAAAAATCGTATTATTATTTTTTTTTATAATATTGAGAATACAATGGACTTTTTTTGGATATTTGGTGTTATACTACTTCTCTAATATGGAAATCGTCTGCATTATTATAAAAGATAATTTTTTTAAATAATAATTTTAATAAATTATTTTTTAAAAACAGAATTGTTTTTTAATAACCGAATTAAATTCTATATAAATGTAGGTGCATTAATGAAACGGGGGGTTGAGGGGGGCGGTAGCCCCCTCACACAGAACTAATTATCATATAAAACTCTTCAGAAGCCTAATATGAATTGTTTAACACAGGTTTACATAACAGTACTCGTTATCTTACCCTTTAATCTGCAACCTGTATTTATAGTAATAAATTTCAGGGTAAGAGAAAGTCGTGTGAGTGACACACCAGATTATTTTATTGTACATACTTACAGTATAAGTTTTTCTTGTTTTATTATGTCATTTCCTTCCCTAAAATTTAAATTTCAACTTCAGTTCTTGATTTATGTATACTTATTTAAATCAGGGTTGGGTTTTTACCTGTAAAAAGTAGTTTTTACCAGTACATGGTAAAAAGTAGGTTTTTATCGGTTAAAACCATGGAAAAAATTGTAATATTCTGATAAATACTATTAGCCCACATTTACCGGTAGAGTGGTAGGTACTAGATTATTCATTACTGATATACACATGTTTTTAAAATATGGTTTGTGAGATTGGAAAGAAAATCTATGAAAAAATTATGTAAAAAAAAAAAAAAAAAAAAAAACATACAATTAAGTTATTTTTATCTATTTTGTATTTTCACAAAGACATTCAACACATATTTGTGTTTGTTTAGAAGGTGAATTTGAATTTTGCCTCAAATTTTAATAGCAACATAAAGAAAAAAGTGCATAATAGTTAGGGTGATATAAAAATTGATATTAGTAACAAGACGTATTAATTAGTTAATTTATTTAATAACATATCAGTCAGTTATAGAAGTTGTATGCTTGTTGCAAAAAAAAAAAAAAAAAAAAAAAATCTCAATTTAACAGTTAATTTATTTCTTGATGAGAAAAATATTTATCTAATTTTATCAACGAAAGAAAAGTTGACCTTGTTTTTAGTGAGGTTGCTTAAATATGATTCCTGAAGAAGAAAGCACCTATATTTTCTTTTGAAAAAGCTGTCGAGGTTTTCTTAATTTATGTTATTACCAAACTAAATTTTTATTGAAGCCATATTTTTGGGTTTCATTTTTTAGTATGAAACAATATCTATTGCAAGTATTTTAAAAACATTAGTTCATTAATCCTTTAGCTGTGTAGTATTTTATCTGTTTAATAACTGATAAAAACAATAGTAAGTGAAGGTAGGAATTAAAAAATAATTAAATTTAATACAATAATAATAATTAAATAATATAAACTAAGTAATATAATAATAAATTAAATATATATATATATGGATATATGTATGTATATATTTTAACTCTATACTAACCGCCAAAAACCATTACATGGTAAATACACACCTGCTTTTTTTTTTTAAGAACTTACATAAAGCTCGCATTGCTCTAAATTTCTGAAACTTATTACACATAGTAGAATAGTTCCATACAACTTGTTAATTTTTAATACCATTTTTCCCCCTCAGCTTACTATTTACTTTATTTATTGTAACTTAGTAACTCCCCACAGTTAAAATGTAGACTTAGATTCATTAATCACTAAATCAGTAAAAATCAACTGTCCAAAAATAAAAATAAGCAATTTACGTTTAGAAGTGCTAGATGAAAATATTCTGTACTTTTAAATCTCCACCAGTTATTTAAAAAAAAAAAAAAAAAAAAAATGATAAAAATAAAAAATAACTTTCTATAAAGTTTTCATTATCTTAAAGTTATCACTGATATTCTTCTTCTTCCTCTTTTTTTTTTTTTTTTTTTTTTTTTTTTGGTTACACAAAATTTAATTATTAAAGATTTCTGTTTATTTTTATTTACAGTTTGCGTATTAAAATTTCTTATATAATAAAGCTTGCTGAGATAAAATAAAAGTTAACTTTAGCAAGAAACAAGATAAAGAAAATGTATGCATTCTTAACCAATTCTTAAACTGCCTTCACTTAAATAATGATTAATAATGATTAGTCAATAATGATTAACTCGCGGGTTTATTTTAATGCATATAATAATAAACAGTTATAAAATTCTTGAATATTCCCGACTATTTATTATTTTTACGGGAAAAAAAGAAAAAAAAAAAAAAATCTTACTCTCGAAAAGTTCGGAATGTAAACATCTGGCGCCGAAACAGCCGGCGCCAAAACGACCGGCGCCGAAACCGGCCGCGCCGAAACGACCGCGCCAAAACGGCCGCGCCGAAAAGTAACAAACCGAATTTGTGGATACATTAATAATTTAATTTTTTAATGATACTTTTATGTTTGAATGTTGAAGTTTAATATAAAATTTTAGCATTCACATGTAAAAATATTTAAAAAAAAAAAATTATCAATGAACCCTCAAATTAAAACAAGAACATGTTAAGAACAAATTGATAAACTATAAAAATGTAAAATAAAATAAAATAAAATAGATAAACTTTAGGTATCGGAAATACTTCAAATTTTTTCAAATGCAATAAAATACGATTTTATTAAATTTAAATAATCTTACAGGAATTTTATGTTATGCTTTATATTTATTCTGGTATTTCAGTGCATATATATGGAAATCCTATTAAATAGTCACAATTTAAATATATATTTCAATGAGACTGATTAGCTTGAATATGTTATTCATTAATTAAAAATTATTTGTAAGGATGATCGAAAAATTTCATATTTAGAGAAAGTACCCGAGACATACAAGTATTATAATAAACAAAAACAGTGACAATCTTACATAGAAAATACGCTTATATAGGAAATTATAATCTGTTTCAGTCATAAAATCATAAAAATATTTTTATTTTATGACTAAGTCAATACTTTTTGAATGAGTGTTAAGTTCTGGTAGATGATTATCTTGATATTTGCATCAAAAACTTTATAAATAAACAATATAACGAGTTATAAAAACTCTAATAAAATGTAAAAGCATGCAACAACAGATTCAGATCAAAATCATTAAACATGATTCGTCATCAAGGGGGAAAAATGTAGGCTACAATATCATTAATGATACTTATGATTATCCAAAATATTTTAATCCCCTTTTTCAGTTCAGAAATTACTTTTTCCCAAAGTTTCTACTATTGATCTGAAATAGTTTTCATTGATTTTTTTCAAGTATTTTAGAAGTAAAGTATTATTTAAATAAACATAATATATTTTAGTTTTTCTGTGTGTGTAACTGACTCTTACATATTAAATCAATATTGTTTAATTTATATATAAGCAGAATAGAATACTCACTAAATTCATCCTTTCTTTGAAAAAATAAAATAAAATAAATAGTAATAATAATATGTTTATAAAAATTTATTTCATTTATATAAAGGAGGATTCTTATTTAAATTGAATGATGAAAACAACATTTTAATCATTGATTTTTTTTTCTTCTTCTTCTTCTTATTATTATTAATGATGACAAATAAATGCAACGAATTTATAAGAAGTTACAATTTTGAACAAAAGAACACACAGTCTACCTTTAAATTTATAAAATCACACAGAAAAACTGTGTATATATATATATTAACTTAGCAAGATTAAAATTGTTTCAATTAATAATTAAAAAAATAATAAAACTAAATTTTGCAATAAAAAATTCTGAAAATTGAAATTTTTTATTTATTTATTTATTTATTTATTTATTTATTTTTACAGAAAATTTTTAATAATTATTTGACTAAACAAGACAAAATTTCAATCTTTAAAAACTTTTTTTTTTTTTTAAATACCTTCGAAAATAACTTTTATAAAATTGGGGGTAAGGATGAAATCACACAAAAACTACCGCCAGATGACGAATTCAAATCGATCTGGTAACCCTAGGAGATAATTTTACACGACGGTAAGTCTATTTTCTTCTTTAATATTATTTTTGATTCAGCCATTGAAATCTTGCGTATTTTCAGATCTTTTATATAGGTTCAATTGCTCTTTGCCCTCACACAGTAAAAGCTTCACAATTGTAATTTGGGGGGCGTTTTGTTGTTAAGGAGGGGGCATTGCAGGAGGCTAAAGACCCCCTCAAAGGAAGCGCCTTAAGAAAAGGGAATAAAATATTTCTTTCCCCATAATACTTCTTTTAAGATCTCGTTTTTTTATGTATAAAAAAATACAGCAAAACATTACAGCGGATTTGTACAAGGGTGCTTTAAAATGTGGATTTCAGCTTGGGTGTTAAGATTCCATAAAGAAAGCAAACTTTTGTCAATTTTTTTTCTTTATTGCTACTTATTTAAAAATAGTTTCAAGAGATCGGATTTCAAACGATTTAGACAGGTGCTTCGGTTGTAATATATCGCGGTTATTTTTAAAATGGAGAAAACATTTATTTTTTTAAGCTTATTAATATTATAAAATATAAAGTTCCTTTGTTAGAAAAGTAACCAATTTGTCAACTCCCTCTCCTCCCAACGGTTAGATCGAAAGATAGTTTCAATAAGTCTAAATTTATTGAACCTTTGAACATACAAGTGTTTGTGCCAGAGTTTTATAAATTTCATTTCGGAAAAAACTTAACTTATTTCAAAATAATAGTTTTTCAACAATTCTATGCAACGACAAATTGCTCTCTAAAGCTTGTTTCAAATACAGATGTACTATAAAGTACAATACTATTATTGTATAGATATTTTTAACTGACTAAAACAAATTAATTAAAAATTTATTTATCAGAGATACGACATTTTATAATAATTTTTGTGGCCACCACAAAACATTCTTCTACATGATTGTAATAAATTAATTGGTTGGAAAACTAAGATAAAAAAAGGCTGCATAACAGGGACACCTATCGGCCGATATGCATCCCAATTAAATCTCAATTAATGGTCATAGTTTTTCTTCTATACTTTTAATCTCTTCTCAGACATGAAATTTAACACACACACATACACAATAGAAGCTAAAATGTAGCCTTCCCTGAATTGAGAACTTACAGCACAGTAACCTCTCCTTTCGGACGATATGCATCCAAATTACAATAGCCCTCTTACATACCAAATTTGGTGTATTTATACACTACAGAAGGTGAGATACAGTCATTCCATAATAAGAAAATTTTCAGCATAACTGAAACATTCCTATTGGCTGATATACATCAAAAGAGTAGATTCCAATTTATGTCTAGGTGCGACTAAATATAAAGTCAGGGGTTGATCCAAGCAAAAAATGGGACCTTTTTGCTGCCCCTTCACAAAATTTAAATCTCTAAAATGGGCCCCTTCACAAAATTTAGATCCTTAAAATGGGTCCCTTCACAAAATTCAGATTTATAAAAACAGCCCTTTTACAAAATTTTGTTTTATAAAAATAATACTTTTGTAAAATTTTTCCATGTTTACAGTATTATTTTTAATGAGTGTCTATACTTGTTTAATAAAATGCTATTAACTTGATATTAAACATTAGATAGAGTAACTGCTAAAATAAAAGATTTTTAGCGACAATTCTTTTTTTTTCACAAAAATAAATAAGAATTTCACAAAAATAATTTGTTTTTCACAAAAATGGGCCTCAAAATTTAAAACCAACCCCTGAAAGTGTCATGAAATTATATACATCAGTCCTTGATATAGATTTGCCAAATTTTTTGTCACACACACAGACAGAAACATTAAAAAGTGGTCAAATCATGTTCAGTAAGTCTTAAAACGTGTAAATCGAAAACAGGAATTCTAAAATTTTATAAATCCAATACTTTTTCCATATGAATACAGAAGAAAGAAATAATCACTTTGTCAATGACGCAAAATTAATGAACGCTGCAAAAAGAGACTGAAATAAACTTATTAAAAATAACACTACACTGAAATAAAAAAAAGAAAAAGAAAAGAAAAAAAAAAAAAAAAGAAAAAGAAAGAAAGAAAGAAAATTCGAGCCCTGATACTATTTCTCCTGATTCTTATTGTAAAATGACCTCCTGAATCCGAATATGACCCTCATCTTGCCCCATCACCCACCGTTTTCTTGGGATGTCACCTCCCCCTCCAGTTTTTATCCCTCTTCGGTAATTTTATGACCATGAATTTCATTTGGAGACTGGAAAATAATTATTTTAACTCATAAAATTAAAAAAATATTTTATGTATAATAAGTGATAATAATTGATGAATAAAATATAATAAATGTAACTTATAATTTTAGTAGCAAATCCCCCCCCCCCCCCCGAAATCTTCCCCTTGCTGCAAATGTTCATGTTATAGAATCTTTCATCTCTTTAGGCCCTCAGAAGATGTTTAACAGTTAAAATATTTCTTTTCTCCATTACAAATCAAATTTATAGCCGTAAAATTACCGAAAAGTGGATAAAATAGGGGGCGTCCCTGAAAAACAGTGGGTGATAGAGCAAAATGGTCGTCATATTCGGATTCAGGAGGTCATTTTACATGAGAATTTGCAAAAATAGTGTTGGGGCAATTTTCATGCCCAGCAGTGTAATTTAATTAACAGTATATTCTCAAATCTATTTTTTTAACTCTAAAACAATAATGTATTTCAATTAGTGGTACTCGTAAGATATAATAATAAAAATCAGAGGAAAATTCTATTGACTTGTGATTTCGTGTAAGTAAATTATATTATTTCAAACAGGCTGTTTATTAAATCTTTTATAATGAATGTTTGAATATTACCTTAGATTCATTTGTTATAATTAACATAGAATTATATTAATTGTCTGCGCTTAGACATATTATTTTATTTCAAGTATCATAAAGAAGAATAATCACCCACCCCTTAAATATATATATGTATCAGTCAACAGTTAAATTATATGGTATATACTATACATTAAAAATTAATCTCAAATATCTGTTGTTAAATTGAAAGGTTTTAAACATCACTGAAACAAATATTTACTTTAATAAAAATATTTATACTGTGTAGCTGTTTTACGGAGAAAATGCATTTTTTAAGGCCGTAGTTATTATAAAAATAATAACTATCTAAAATTGTAACGTTTGAGCATTTAACATGTTTTATATATGCGTGTGTAAAAGCAACTCAGAACGTACAAAAGCAGCATATTCATACTCTCATATATAGAAAAATAACATAGTTTCTCTTTGGAGAATTTTTATACAAAAGAATATTTAAAATTATTAACCATTTTATGAAGTACTATTATTATTATCTTTTAAATTTATATTTCTTTTAAATTAAAATATTCTAAAAATATGTTGATTTAGAATGTCAAATGACAAATATTTTTGTTTGTGTTTCATTAAGAGGTAAGAATGTTGTGCCCCCCCCCCCCCCACACACACACACAAACACACCGGGAAAAAAATAATAATAAGAAAGAAATTTAGTAAATGCATTCTTCCTTTTATAAAAAGAAATAATTTTAAAAGTACCTATTTAGTTTAATACGTTTAAATAGTTATATGAACATATACGTCCTACAGCAAGGTAGGGATTTTGTAATGCTAAAAATAATTAATTGACAAATTGGCAAATAAACGTAAAAAGAAAAAAAACTCACAGATCATCTAGATTATGCACTAAAGAAAAAGAAAAAACATGAATACCAAGAGGCACTAATAGCTGCTATCTGTCACTTGCGTTAATTTTATAAAAAAAAAAAAAAAAAAATGTAGCACAAGATTTAAAAGCAATTAAAAATACTTCCCTTATCTGATTTTAACATGTGTTTTCACAAAAAAATTTATAGCTTTTGATATTTTAAATTCTCTTTCTCTCACACACACATACAACCATACACTGAGTTAGGCAGGCATACGCACACGTTTTTAAGACGTGAATACCTCCTTTACATTGAATAGAAGTATAGGTTTGTATTCAGAAAAGTACCTTTTATTCTAGAATCAAAATCAAATCTTAATTTGAAAGAATATATAAGATGTGCTTATTTAATTCAATTATATTAAGCTACTTAAAACATTACTTCAGTTTAAAAAATTTAGAATATCTGTCACTCAGTAATACAAATTATCAATTAAGTATTTGATAGTATACAAAACTTATTAAAATTTGACACTAGTAGACGAAGGAATTAAAGAATTATACAAATCAGCTGAGTGTTTTCACCCCTCGTTAATAAACTATTTTAACAATTAACGAAATGAAATGCTATAACTTTTATTGAAAATTGAATGAAATAAGCTCCTCATTCCTCTCCTTCTTTTTTCAAAATTTCTAAATCCCGCTTACATTCCTCCTCCCTTACATTCGCATAGTGAGATAAACTTTTAATTTAACACCAAATTACGACGTACAAAAGATTCTATTTTCTTTTTCCACATTATAAACTTCTATTGGTTTTTAAATTAAATATGATTTAAGAAGTGTGTTATTAAAAAGAATTCTTAAGGTGTATACATGTCAAAAAAATTTTCATCAGAGTTTATAAGCGTGAAATCAAATGGAAAATAATATATATATATATATTCGTATACAAATATTATTCAACACTATCTGATTCACAACAGGTTTGCTATAGAAAAAATCTAATTTGTTTAAGGAAAATTCCGGCAACAGGTTGTGTTTAATTTCACGCTAAAATTAATAATTTCTTATCGATTTTGGCAGTGAATTAAATCAGAATGTTAGATATGCCTTTCTTAATAAAAACAAAAGTAATAAAATATTTCTTTGTGTTGAGTTACACGTTTTAAATTGACAATTAATATAAGATGATGATATTTTATACTATAACAGTTAATAATGACTTACCTTTAAAAGTGTTAAATTAATATAAATATTTACATATTTTATATATAAACTATTAAAATCTTAGTGAATGTAAAAACGCTATATGTAAAACAGCTAAAAATGCTTCCGGTATATATGATTAAATAAAACGAATAATCCATAAATATCGTAATTTAAAGAAATTTAGAAAACGCATTCTTCCTTTTATAAAAGAAATAATTTTGAAAGTACCTATTTAGTCTAATATTTTTAAATATTTATATGGACATATATTTCCTACAGCAAGGTAGGGATTTTGTACAGTTAAGTACAAATTAGAAAATATTGCAATTATACATTAATAGGCTGTTTTCTTAAATATTTGTAATTAACATAAAAATTTTGAAAATCAATATTGACTTTCAAAATGAAACTACTAACAGCGGAACAATTATGTGAAAAAAAAAAAAAATATATATATATATATATATATATATATATACGTGCATTCGTGGTTAGAGAAAAACATAAAACATAATATTACATTTAGTAACAAATTTCATGTTTAAATTTATTAAAAACCTATCATTTTTAATCTGAAAAGAAGCAGATACGCTTACGGCGGACGAGAAGATAGACTTTAACGAGATCTTTCGAAAATTATCGTCTAATTATTATTATTATTTTCTTTTTTAAATGTACATATTAAAGTATGACTATATTAAGCATACTATTTTTTTTTTTCTTTAACTATTTAGATTTTTTTTTTCGATCCTTGAAATTTAAGTTTTAAAATTTCTACGCAAAATACTTTAAACATTAATAGCATGGGGAATTCTTCGCAATTGAAAGAAAAAGAGTTTATCCTTACACAATCCATTCACAAAAATGCTAGTGAGAATTTATTGTACTTAAATCTTTTGTTTCATTTTATTTATTTATTTATTTTTGGAGGATAAATGTAATCAATTATTGCGATTTGAATGAATAGTTGTTATGATTTGAAGGAAATAAATTTTATTATTATCATTATTATTATCATTATTATTTAATATAACAATATTTCTTACGATTATCTAATTGTACTATTTCCCCCTTTTGAGATATTTTATGCATGAAATTAACAACTATACGCTTTTATTAGACTTTTAAATTACTTAAGAGAACCAGTGTTTCTATTTTCGGAATATAATGTTTTAAAAGTGGAAGAATTATTTTGTTTAAATAAATTAGTTTGCCCTGTAAGGCCATTAGTAAATTATTATATTAGTAATCCCAATAAGGCCACTATTATTATTTTTTACGCTCAAAAGTTAAATTATCAAAATTTGATGGCTCAAATAAAAATATTATTTTTCCTCTCTCTCTTTCTGTCAAAAATGTCAGAGAAAACCACACTAAATGGGTATAAAGCAATTTAATTATCATAGGAAAAAGTATTAAGTTACATGAAATAAAAAAACGTACCACTTTACATATTCGTAAATTTACTTTAAAAAAAAAATAAATAAATACATATTTTTGATATATATAGATCAATCACCTCATTAAGCCTACGAACATGTAAAGAGTATATGTAGCACAAGAGAAAATGTTTGAGGATATATAACTGAATAGACGAAACAACGCATCATTCCGTCATTGAAGTTCGTTAACTGATATATTCTGGCCAGGATATCGCAACGAATAGACGAAACAATGCATCATTCCGTCATTGATGTTCGTTAGCTGATATATTCTGGCCAGGATATCGCAACGAATAGACGAAACAATGCATCATTCCGTCATTGATGTTCGTTAACTGATATATTCTGGCCAGAATATCGCAACATATTGCACAATCTTCCTTTCCTCAAATAAAGTAAACGGCAAAAATTGGAAAATCCATTAATAACCAGTGACCACTAGAAGCAGTTCTTTTACTGGCCCCTTTTTCTGCAGCACTGGCCACTTTTTTTTTTTTTTTTTTTTTTAAAGTTAGAAATGGTAACGACATATTTTAATAAATTATGTATAGATTAATAGCGATGTAAAATTATACAATCCAAATAAATGTGTTAGTATCAATAAATTAAAAATACTTTTAAAAAGTTATTAAGAGGCAAAAGTTATTCCACGGGTAGCTGACTGATGCTCACAAAGCAAAACAGGTATTTTGTTAAATGCTACACAAAAAATACAACATTCAAAATATTTTTCTTTTCTCAGTTAATTACCTTTTTCTGCTGAATTCAATGGTGCAACTGAATTTTAAAAATATTTTTTTATACTTTTATAAAAATTAATCGACTGGAGCTTTTCAAGATTCTGAAAAGTAGGGTAAGAATAAAGAAGTTAATTTAGAAAGATGTAACAATCTAATAATTTTAAAATTTTAATGCAATGAATACATTGCTTGTAACAAATGAAAATTTTTATTGAATAAAAGATAGAATTTACTTTTTGAAAATAACTCTACATAAATATACAGGTTTCAGCCCAAATTAATCAATCAATGGTAGGAAACTAACAAATATTTTTATTTATTTATTTTTTCTTTTAACAAAGCAACAGGCAGTGAAAAAAGTAGCCACTAAAGTGACCATAATACCAATTTTATTAGTACCCACTTTTTAGCAGTAAGTGGTCTTGCGGCCGGTGGCCAGTGCTAATTTTCTCCTATAAAATAAAGATAGATATTTATTTTTAATAATATTAATAGTGGTTAATATGATATATCAACCACTCTCATTAAGCCTACAACTATAGAAGGAGAATAAGGAGAAATGTTTCAGGCTATATAGCGCAATAGGCAAAACAATGCATCACTCCGTCACTGAGGTGCGTAAATTGACATATTCTGATCAGGCTATCGAAACATATTTCACAATCTTCCTTTCCTCAAATAAAGATAAATATGTATTTTTAATAACATTAATAGTGGTTAATATGATGCATCAATTACTCTTATTAAGTCTACAAATATAAAAGAAGAATATGTAGAGCAAGGAGAAACGTTTTAGACGCTATAGCTCAATAGGCGAAACAATGCATCACTCCGTCACTGCGGTTCGTAAATTGACATATTCTGAGCAGGATATCGCAACATATTACACCATCTTCTTTTCCTCAAAACGTTGTTTCGTTTTATTTTATTATTATTTCTTTAAGTTGTGGGGAGGAGGGGGGGGGGGGGTTTAGCCGTTAAAAAAACATCCAGGTCTTTTTTTTCTTTCTTTTTTTTTTATCATGCTGTTATTATACGTGTGGTTGCCCACCAGGCGACTTTAAAGGAAAAGGTACAACTAATGGATCAAGCACGGAATAGTTTTGTATCAGTTTGTTTTAAGGTTTGTTCTGATATTTAACTCGATATTTTCTGACGTGTTTACGAAATTATCATCATTTGCAAATGGATTAGATTTGCACATAGTACTTTAATCTCTATTAATATAACAAAATTAAAAGATTTTTTTTTTTCAACAAAATGGTTTTAAAATGTTGAAATAAAATATGTCGAAAAAACTAGCGTTGAAATGCGATAAAAAATTTTTAACGAACACCATAAATTGCAAAAAACTGCTATGTGCTATGTTTCCGTTCAAAATAATAGCATGAGCGTTCTTGAGGGGGAAAAAAGCAGGCACGTGTGCAACATGATAGTGCACAAATGCAGCATGAAAAATGCACATGTACAGCACGGAATGTTTTCATTTTCATCCAGCACTGGTAACCACTTTTGCCACCTAATTGAAGGTTATGCCATGATTTTGACCCGAAACAATTATTACTTGTTTTTAAAATTTATAGTGTTTTCTTAAAAAGTGTTTTATTCATTCTCTTTAGAAGGCACCGCTTGACAAAATATTGAATTCAGGGGTGACAATGAGCAGAACTCAAAACTGTAAAATCATTAAAGATTGAGGATAATAAGGTCTCCTGTTCAGTATTTTAGTACAAGATTTTAATATTTTAAAATAATTCTTAACAAAAATAACTTTGTAAATGTAAATAAAGCTTTTACGTTGAATCTGTTATATGTGTGTATATATAAACTAACTCATATTCGTCGGGGAAGGGGGGGGGGATTGAAAATAATAAAGTATGTTTCAATATTAAAATTTTTCAATAATTCAAGACATAAAATTAACATGTTGATAAAGGTATAACACGTTTTTAAATGAGATAAAGTAAGTTAAATTTCTAAAATTTTGCTTTTTCAATCCATATGACTCCTATTCTGGTCGTGGCAGGCTAGGTGAGTGTTGCCGGCGTGAAACTAGTTTAACCCCACAGGCAAGTCACAAGTCTTGCCGCCTGCCTCCTTCCTTCCTTCCTATCTTATGTTTCTTAAATTATTTTTTCATAAATTTTGATAAAGTTTATGGTTTTAAGTTAAGATTTGTTGTGTTACTTTATTGATTCGTTTGTTTTGCAGGCTGTTAATTAATAAATCTGGTTTCTTTACATTAGTGTATTTCATCCACTGATAAAAACTTTTTTTAATCTTATTGGTCATTGGTGTTTCAGTGATCTTGTATATATTGCTTGGCTTCTACTATGCTTAGTACATCATCATTATTATTATTATATATATATATATATATATATATATATATATATATATAATTATTATTATTATTATTATTATCATTATTAATAAAACTAAAATATATATTACAAGTGGTCTACAGTCGGCTGCAAAATTATTCGAGCACTAGCAATAATCCTTGCCAAAAAAAAGTACACTTAATGCAGCTTTGTTAAATAAATCCTTGTCGAGTCATGTTCTTAATCAGTCTAAGAACATATTCGACAAGGATTTACTTAGCAAAACAGTCTTAAGTGTACTTTTTAAATATAGGAATTATTGGCTAGTGCTCGAATAATTTTGCAGCCGACTGTACATCTGCATCACAGAAGAATCGGTTATAGCAAAGCGCGCACGGTATAGCTCTGAGACGACGAATCTTAGAGCAGCTAAAAGTAGATTTATAATTTTTCTGGTTAATTTCTAACAGGTAGTTACAATTAGCATTAACATTTTTCCTTTAATATTGTTATTTATGATAATTGTTATATTGTCTTATAAAATCTAAAAATAATAATAATGATTTAACGTCAAATAAAAATTTAAATGTCAATAGAATTGCAACCAGTAAGTATATTAATTTAAAAACAAAAATGAGGAAGTATTCATCATGCACGCATAATCAATTAACATTAAAAAAAAAAAAAACTACGAGATACGGTTTCAGTAATGTAAGATCTGTAAAAAGCCAGACTCTTGGTTAAATAAGAGATTTTTCTTTTCTTTTCTTCTTTTTTTCCCCCACGAATATTTGAAAAACTGAGCACATGATAGTAGTTTTCATGGTGACTTTCACGGAAATAGATTATTCGAAAAATAAAAAGTAATAGAAATAATATTCAAATCGCAGTTTCGAATACGCAAGAAAATATTAACCACCAAACTAACCCTACAAAACATAACTCATTTCATGATGGTCCAACTTCTCTGGGCCCACCAGCGGCCGAGCGGTCCTGCGCTCAAAGCTGGTAGATGGGAGGTGCCGGGTTCGATCCCAGGTCGCGCTCATCGACCTAGCCGTTCGGAGTTTTCCGTGGTTTCCTCCGAAACTCGCGTAAATACGGGCTAGGACCCCTTAGAAAGACCCCCACGGAGGGCATCCCCCCTCTAGGCCTAGGACACATCAGGAGTCAATCGGCCTTAAATCCTACAACCAACCAACCAACCAACCAACTTCTCTGAATTCCCTAACATCGATTTGTCACTTCAATGAAAGCCAATTCCCAAGTGATGACTGTTTCTATGGTGATTTTTTTTTTTTTTTTTACATAATTACTCATTAACTAATGCATTTGTTTAAATTCCTTTTATATGTTCAGAAAGCAACCGTTAGATTTATTCTTGTCTTTAAAAATAGATTTTTTTTTTTTTTTTTTTTTTTTAATTAGATCTACAAAATGCATTTTTCGTATTTTACTGCTTCAAAATGAAATATTAAAAATTATATATATGTATATATTAGAAAAGAAGAGCAAATTTAACGATTACGAATTTGAATACAGAAATTAGAAAACTCATTAATTATTGAGTAATTCTATTTACAAATTTTCCTATAGAATGTCATGGGGTTTGACTAGAGATCCTAAGTTTGGCTTGATGAGATGGGAAAATTTAAAAAGTTAGAAATAAACTGTAAAGTTTCAAGCCAGTTTCATTGCTAAAACTTTTAAAGTAATTTTCTGGTACTAAATTTTACTGCCACTAATATTAAAACTTAGAAAAATGTCCTTTGTTCGATACCAAATATATCCCCCCCCCCTCCCCGTAAGCTGAAGCCAATGTTATTCTTTTTAAAAATTCATCCCGTTATAATTCATTAACTAATACATACTTTTAAATTCCGTTTTCTTTTTCAGAAAATTTACAACTGCTAAACAAGTTATCGCTTTCTAAAAATTGATTTTTTTTAATTTAGGATTCCATTTTTAAGCTCAAAAATAAAAATTTCACATTGTGAAAATTCGCATTTTACAACCTCAAACTAAACAATTTATCGCTTTATAAAAATTATTATTATTTTTTTTTTAATTTCACAAAGTGCCAGCAAAAGTACGTTGATCTGAGAACAGTTCGGCACCGGTAAAAGATTTTTATCACTTTTTGACAAAAATAAAATATCATCTAGCTAAAATCCGTTTAACAAACATATTTCAAGCAATAATCCTGAATAATATTCCAATTTTTAGTACTATTTCCTGTATGTAAATACAAATAATGTCAATGTCTTTGTGAAATTTACTTTAAAAATGTAGAAAATAATTGAAAATATACTTCAGCTTTTAACTGTGCTCAAATTTCCTGTACGCATTTTTGCACACAGCAGTAAAATGCAAAGAAAACCAGGTATTTAGCTATATAAAGAAAGAAAAAATTGCAAAAGCATGCGACATTTGTTTCTGGTCGAAATAATTAAATTCAACCTTTTATCAATCGATAAAAATGTAAGCACAAGTACAAAACTAAAGCATCAACTAGAAATTACGTTCTGGAAATTTAATTCCATTTTTCATCCTAATATATTTATTTTGCCCGTTATGACACACGCTAAAATTTAATCGAGAAAAGTATCTACTTTTCTAGCACTTCGTAATGCGTCCGAGGTTTTTTTTTTTTTTTTTCTTTTTTCTACAAAGAAATAATTAACGAAAGACTACCGATTTTAACTAATAAGTAATTTGATAAGAACTTTAATAATAATTAATGAAAGATTAACAATTTTAAATAAAGAATAATTTGGACGAGAATTATATTTAAGAATTAACGAAATAATAACGATTTCTAATAAAGACTAATTTCAAAAGTATTTAGATATTTTAAAATAGTTACACACTTTTTTACCGTCCACTACGTATGTTTAAGGATGATAGCATGATATGTAGCATTAACTGTATATTTACAGAGAGAAACAAAAAAAAAATCAGATAAATTAAAAGATCATTACTTTTAAGTAAAATAAATTTACAGTATACTAAATCTAATCATCCGAATACAGTATAAATCCGAATACAGTATAAATATAATCATCCGAATACAGTATAAATCTAATCATCCGAATACAGTATAAATCTAATCATCCGAATACAGTATAAATCTAATCATTCGAAATTACCAAAACCACGCTGATTCCGGATTATCGATTTTTCCTCAATTTTTCGTCTTTTACTAAGAAAACGTGTACCAATTTATATATGTTGTTATATAATATGTTATTAATTTTATCTTTTGTAATGTTATCTATCTGAATACAGTAACAAGTATAAATACACTAACAAGTATTAAAAATTACTGAATAATGTAATGTTAAAAAATATATAAATATAGTACTATTATCATTATTATTTTAATAGTTTTATTTTTTATAATTTCAGTTCGAAATTAATTATTAGCAAAAGTATTTAGTTTAACGCACCTTATACTATGAAATGATTATTTTCATACTGTTAATAATAATAACAATACATAAATAATGATAATGTTACTTTGAAAAATTTAAATTATTTTGTTTCTCCCTGTAAATATACGATCAATGTTAGGCATATTTTTCATTCGAAAACATGCGGTAGTGGACGTCAATATGCTAATGTAAATAGAATTACATTTAAAGTATCTTTCAAATCATACGCAAACATTTTATTTTTTTTAAATCAGACTTATCACAACTACTTTATAATAAAAATATATTCTATTATTTTTCTATGATTAAATAAAGTAAAATTTCTGATATGAAGTCTCTCGCCGAAATTAGGAGATTTGTCAAATATGTCAAATATTGTACAAGTTTTTTTTTTTTTTTTTTTTTTAAATCTTACGTTATAACTTAATGACTTTATTCACAAGTACAGTCCGCAACAAAGTATCCGAACACTAGCAAAAATTCCTATATAAAAAAAGTAGATTTAATACTGTTTTGTTAAATAAATCCTTGTCGAATCATGTTCTTAGTCAGTCTAAGAACATGATTTGACAAGGATTTATTTAACAAGACAGTATTAACTCTACCTTTTTTATATAGGAATTTTTGCTAGTGTTTGGATACTTTTGTTACCGACTGTATAATCAGTGATATAGTCAGGCGATAATTTAATTCAAGGAAAACCTTCAACATCTAAGATTTCGGTTTTTCTATAAACGTACAAGTGTACAATGTACCCTTTCATTCCTGGGATATCAGAAACATTTCCAGAGGATAAATTTCTCTGTTCAACACTACATATATAGGGAGATTTAAAAAGCTTTCAAACATTAAAACATAACAAACATTGGCCGGTTCAAATATTATCAGTTACAAAGTTTCAAATGGAATTCTTATCAAGACTGTTGATATAAATTCGTCGAAAGCTATATAAAAATCTAATGAGTTGTTGCAGCATGGCCTCAACGAAGCACGTATATTATTTCTCACTTTATTTCAATATTTGTAGATGTTCTTCAACTATTATTAAAAATTTTATTATTTTCTTCCCACCCATCACTAATATTGCACTTCTTGCTATAATTGAGGCCTGGGACCCACATAAGATCGACCTTAACTATGCCACTACACTTTGCCATAATTGTGAAAGTGTTTCGAAGAATATATAAATACCAAACAAATATACAGATAAAATCGTTATCCCTTCTGAAATTTTTAAAAGGATTAAATCGAGTATATTTCTCAAGACGTATTTCCATATGCATAATTTTTTTTAAGTGCATTTTAAACGTATTTTGTAATGCTAGCTAGTTACGAATACAATCATTACATGATTTTTAAGCTCAAGAAACTTAGTAAAAAATAACCAAAAAAGCAAAAATTTACAAAATTAAATAGTACGAACGATTACAAAATGGTTTTGATCTCAATGTAATTGAAATCTTGAAATATTTAGTCTACGTTTAAAACCAAAATTGCCCCAAAATGTAAAATATGTATTAGTTATAAGAATTGTATAAAAGAGTAAAAACACAACTAATTTTTAAATAGTTAATTATAATTAATTATCTAAAAAGTAGTTATTTCTTTTACAAAAGATAATATTTTTTTTTTCTTTACAAAATATTTAATATTTTGTTTTTTATTTACAAAAGGTAATTATCTTTCTAGTCAAATAATTATCTGGTCAAATCACTGAACAAACAAAACACATAAAACATGGAACTATAAAAATTTATTAGGGTAATCTATGACAATTATTAATTCCTTTTTTAAAAATAGTTCCACGTATATATGCTTACGCCTACTGTCAACAGTGTATACATAATTAAAGCATCATTTATTCATTCAAATAGTAATTAAAATATGAGTCGTCGGTATATATAATAAACAAGTATCCGTCGTCATGTCATGTTTCATTAGGTTGTTTGTACAAGAAATTACAAACTTGAATTTAAAAAAAAAGAAAGAAAGAAAGAAGAAGAAAAGAAAATACAGCAGAAAAAGCACAAATAAAACATGACACGAGACGAATATTACGGACAGAAAAAAATAGTTGAAGTTTTGTTCAAAAAACCAAATTTATTTTGTTGGCCGATTTTTACATCTATTTTGTTCAGTTAACCAAATCAGTTTGCTTCGATTAACAAAACGAATATTGTTGAAAAAAGAGTAACTGTCACTGGATAATTCGATAAGGTACTCGTCTTAGGTCTCTTTTGTAAACAGCTAATGCACGAGCGATATGCTGAATAAAAAAAATTATTTGTTTAAATTAACAAAATAATTTTGTTGATTTAAATAAATATTAACTGAATAGAAAAAAAAACCTACTCCGTTAAAACAACAAAACTGTTGGATTAAAAGAAGGAAATAAGTTTGGTTCTGGTAACAAAATTTTAGTTATTTTGGTTGTTTTAACAAAACATTATTTATTGTGTGCAGATTTAAATTAAGAGAAGTATGCGTAACGTTTTTCAATATTCATATAAGTTGAATAACTTTCAAAAATAACAAATAATCAAGTAATTATTATAAAGCATTCCTTAAGGTTTTCTTTAAGTTAAAGCACCTGACTTTGAGATATAATCACGCCAAAAGTACCATCTGTATATACATAAACGTTTCAGTTCAAAGTAATTGAAAATTTTTATTTATATGAAAGCAGTACATAAAAATTACTAAAAATTCGTTTTTGCAAGTAACTGAATAACCACCATTCCACTCAATTACTTTTATAAGTAAATATGAAATAGCAATCTATTTATTTTAAATAATAATTAAAATTATTATTTTTTTATACAATAATGAAAAAAGTATATTGTATATTGTAATAAAAACACTTTTTTTTTTCTTTTTAAGGAATGAATAAAGACAGTTTTAACTAAAAGTAACTTTGTTTAAGTAAATAAATAGCATTAATAGTAAATGTGCTTTAAATACGAACGAAAAAAAAAAAAATCAGCAAAAATTTTATTTATGGTTATAATTTAAAAAAAAAAAAAAAAAAAAAAAAAAAAAAAAATGTATATATACTATAAATTACATTATTTGCTGATAAGAAATTACTTTCATCTACATTACTGACAGGCAATTGCATTTCAAAAGTAAATCAAAAATGAATTTAAGAAATATTTATAATTTACTACTCACCGGACCCAGCTGAATATGCTATTGTTCAAATAAATTGCCTGCATTCATAAGTTTAAAGAACACACCATAGCATTCATATCTTGAAACAAAAACTGCATAGCATTTTTTTTTTTCCCTCAGGATTTATAGTAACATGAGCAATATATGTTACTTGAGACAAATGTGTATTATATTGTCCAAAATTTCATTAAACAACATGGACTAAGTAGATGCATGCAATTATTTCTTTATACACTGGTACAGAACCCATTTTCATAGCGAGAACTTAAATTTTATAATGAATAATGCACATGAGGCATAATTTGTCTACAATATCAGTAATCATTTCTTTCTTAAGTTCATAATTATTCGTATTTTCCATTATGTATTTAAAAATTGAACTTGGATTTTATTTCAAAGTTTGCTTTATCATTTTTCTTCTTATGTGTCTTATTATTCGGAAAGTACTGTCTTGTAAGTTTAAAAAAATGGAGACAGCAAGAAATGATTGTAAATGATGTTTATTGGATATAATTTATCACTCAAAAACAATGTAATATACACAAAAATATCTTTATTTTTCTTGAAGAAATGCTCTGTACATGTCAAAATACACATATATATGGCTGTATAATTTCACACATAAAATGTTTTCTCACCATAAATAAATTTGTAATATTTTGAGAAAAAAAACCATTGAATTCTTGTCTGACATTTGAAGATAATCTAGAAAAATTAATTTTCATTATCTTTAAAAACAGTATTTGAATAGAGTCTTCCAAACGATTTCTGTACACCTCTATGAAGAAACTTCAACTAAATTACTTTCTATGGTATAATTTCTCAAATGAACATCTTTAAATGGCACAAAGTATATTAAAAACAATATCTCCGATACAAATTTTAATGCAGCTGTTTATAAAAATGCCATCAAATTTTCAAAGATTCATTGAAATAAATATAACTTCAAAGAAAGGCTACGGGGATTTCTAAAAATCCCTAAATAAATGGTCGTAATTTCCGTGCAAAATTGACCCCCTAAACATGTGAAAACTTTAATTCGGATATTTTCAATAGTTTAATCCTTTCAATGACCAAAATTTTTATCCCAAATAGAAACATTTATTTCAAATTGTAAATACTACTGTGATTAAAAGGAAAAAAAAAATTGAGAAGAAATAAACTCTTAACAAAATTGCATACATCAAAGATTAAAAACGTTTATATGTATTTGAACTTGATTTTCCTTGAAGAGACTTTTGGATAGCTCTTTTAAAAAAGTACATGGCTATTATCAATATCATAGCTATCAACATTTTGAAATTTTATATCAGATTTATGAGTTTATCACCCTATTTTTAAACAGAAATATGTCATATTTATTTTTTACAATTAAATAAATTGAAAATTGTTATAGAAAATTTCTGGTATCAAAGTTTTCGAGAAAAACGAGAGAGTTGATAGCTATTCAATATGCATAGTTTTGTATTTTTGTATGACTCACCATAATGCCGTAAATAAAACATTATAAAAATATTGTACAAGTTGAAAAAAAAAAAAAAAAATAAAATAAAAAAAAAGGTGCTCTAGATCAGAAATTAAAGACGTTACTTCCAAAAAATATGTATTTTTTAAAAGAATTATTTAAAAAAAAAAAAAAAAAATTAGGATGATATTTTTTTAATTAAATGTTTGTAATATTGTAATGAATGATGTTTGTAATTTAAAAAAGCTCTATTATTGAAAATAACTGAATAAAAGTTTTCACATGTTTAGAAGGCCAATAATTTAGGAAAAATTCAACTCTTCTCCTTACTTCTGCTTACTAATCACAATCCTAATCATAATCACACTTTCAAAAACTAAAAATAAATAAGTCAGACTTCTTAAATTCCGAATTTTTTTCTTTTGTTACTTCCCAAGAAATATTGACTGGTATCACAGTGATACATTTTACGAAGCAGCAATAAAATTTTTTTCTTGTATAGGTCGTAGCGACGTAGCTTGAACTAATCCAATAAAATATTATTGATATGTTCTTTTACACATCTTCTCTTCTTTATTCGTCAAAACCTAAAAATAAATTTAAGGAACATTAATATGTATATTAATAAATGGTAAAATATCATGAAAAAAATGTTATAAAATATTTTTAATTATTGAAGCTATAAGGACTTAATTGGGCTACAGAACTTAATTAAAATATCAGAAGAAATTTAAGAGAAAAAAAAAAATTTAATATTTTTTCAAAAAATTAATTTCTTTATTATTTTACAAAATATCGAATAAGGAGGATTATTCCATCCAATCAAAATTAAAAAAGAAACGAGTGATAAATTTTATTGTCACATTGTCTAAAATATTCAACAAAGATTACTCCCATGTTTAAAACTAGAAAAATTAATAAATGCTACTTTTTTTTTTTTTTTTGCTATAAAATTATTAGAAAAAAAAAAAAAAAAAAGATTGAGAAAATCGGGAAAATTAAAAGATACAAAGAAACAATTTCAAAGAAAAAGAAAATTATCTTAATGAAAAATGCGCATTTCTTAAAATTATTATTCATACTACATAATATTAATATAATTAAAGAATTTTGTAGATAAAACGAGTTATTTAAATGTTACATTAGCAAATTGTTTAAATAATTAAAAAACGTTTTGTTATTATTATTATTATTTGTAATATCTACGTGTTGAACTGAAAAGTCTAAAAATAGCACTAAAAATTCTTTTTCATTTTACGCATCAGAACAAATATACACGCATGGAGAGAAATTATAATTAATTCTATTTTAATTGCAAACGAAAATTTTATTTTTTTTTACCTTCATAATAATAATTGAAATGTTAATGTCTAAAATTATCATGCAAGTTAAATAAATATATTAAGAAAAAAAATAATAATGAGAGAAACGATACATACCTCGTTTAAATGTCCATTGTACGCCGTAGTCTTCATTATTTTTTGAGTAGACTATTTCTTTCTAAAATACATATGCATCGCATTTCGTATACTATATCAAATATAAAAAGAAAAGATACAAACATACTGCCAAAAAATACTAGGAAGAATATGCTTTTTTTTAATGAAATTAAAGGTAAGACTGTAAATGTATAAGTGATATCAAAAGTTATAATAAAATACACATTTTTTTTTATTGTACGACTTAATACTGAATTATACCGACTTTATACTGATGTACTGATAAGAAATACATATTTTGTTTCCGTACCATATTCTTTTTTTTTTTTTTTTTTTTTTTTTTTTTCCCCTCCTCATTTCCGTTATTATATTAGTTCTCTCTAAAACACGCGCATAAAATTTTGCTTAAGCATAGTTAGTGTAAGTTATTTCCAATATAAATTAACAAAAAATTTGTAAAACTATATTATTCCTACTCTTTTAATTAAGTTTCATTGTGTAATTAAACTTACCTTGTTTATTACATGACCTTGCGTTTATTACATGTCCTTGTTGAATAACAAAAGAAAGAAGAAAAGAAGAAAAAAGTAACAAGTAAGCGAAATTATGCAATTAAGTGTCTATGTTTGGGGGAGGAAAAAAAGTATGTTTATGCTAGATAAGATAGATGATATGCAAAATAAAAATTACATAACTCAAAAAAAAAAAAAGTTAATATGGAAGTGGTTAAATTTAGACGTTAATATGAAAGAGTGTCGTCACAATGAAAGTGATAAATCGATTTGTCTCAAATTCTTCACAAATCAAAAATAATTTTAAAGAATATTCTTGTTTATCATGGAAAAATATCATTTAAAAAAAATTGCCTCCAATTATATATATATATATATAATCTTATTTAAAGGTCAAGATTTCTGACAATCCTTTTCAAAGACCTGTGAATGAAGAAAAATTAATTATTTTATTTTTTATATAAAACAATAACCAAATTTTCGTTTAAATTTACAGTTGTTTCTTTGTAATTATTTTCCCCCGAATTATTTTTATTATTTTTATTATTATTTATTATTATTACAAAGTCAGTTAGCAATCACATTTGTTCCTGTAAAACTCATTCCTTTTTTTTTTTTTTTTTTTAAGAATTTTAAAATTTTGGATAGTTTATATATCAAGCAAATAATTTTCAAAATGAGAAAAACGAGTTTTCTCATTTATTTAACAAAAATGTTAAATTTGATTCTAAATCATGTTTAAATTCTAGACTTACAATTACTTGTTATTTTAAATCTATTAGTTATTTTATTGACCAGAATTACTAAAATTATATTCAAGCCATACGAATAGGAAAATTGGTTAAGCGGTTAAATATCTGGAAACCTAATAATAAGCAAGAGGAATATATGAAAGCACTTACGAAAAATGTCTTTTTAAATTAAAATACTTTCAAAAAAAAAAAAAAAAAAAAAAAAAAACAGGGACCAAAAGAGAAAAATTCCTTTGTGATTGGAAACATAAGAAAACTTTTAAATACAAATAGGTCTATTTAACAACTGAAATTAATTTTTAAAAAAATTCCCCGCAAAACTAGATAAGTGATATTTTACACACGCACACACAAATTTAAAAAAAAAAAAAAAAGAGGGGGGGGGGGGGCGTTAAAACTATTTAAAAAAAAAAAAAAAAAAAAAAAAACAATCATTTGTTGAATATTGCGCACTACAGTGTTAGATTATTTCACATTAATTTTAACAAAATTTTAACATTAGAAAAGATTAACCTTTCAATTACTCTATTCCAAGCATTTAAATACTACAATAGAATGTATTCCTTAAAAAAAAAAAATACAATAAATCATTCAAAAATATATTTATTTTTTAAATTTTGTTATTGTTAATTTTAGGTAACTCTTAACAAATATATATATATATATATATATTCTGTTGAAACTTGATTAAAAAGATTAGGTTAAAAATTAACATATTTACTGATTCTTTTAAAACATATAGTAGTGTCTCTATATAGTGTAGGTTTTTTATGTATTTTTATTCTTCCCTAAAACATGACATTTTTTATACATGAGATAACCTGAAATTAACTTTACTTCAAAAAGAAAAATTATTAAATAAAAATTCAGTTGAGCTAATGAATTTCTGGTAAAATGTTCAAAATTCAAATTCAGTGTTAAAAAAAAAAAAAAAAGAAGAAGAAGAAGAAGAAGAAGAAAGAAAGAAAGGGGAAAGTGCTTCAAATATTTTACTAAGCGAATTAGCATTGGATTTGAAACTTCACTAAAATATTTGTCTAATATTTTGTGACTTATTTTAGAGTAATATGTTTAAATCACTGTTGTGACAAACTTTCAATTAAAAGATGGTAATTAAGCATTCATTAAGTAAAAGTCTGAAAATATGTGGATTTCATTGGCATTTCAACCCTAACGACGCACATAAATCATGTTTTATCACTGGAAATTTTTCAAAAATATCTTTTTGCAAGTCATTATTCATTTTTTGCCTTACCTCTTTGTGTGCACATTTCGGAAATCAACTCTTGATTTAGGTAATGCACTAAGAAAGTGAAAGTAATAAAATATGTCACTTACCCGTTTTCTATTTCATAAGCCACATATTGACGTTCCTTTGCCTAAAAGTTTATATACAACTAAATGTTTTTATTATTATTAATGTTATACAAATAAATGTTTTTATCATTATTATTGTTATACAAATAAATGTTTTTATTATTATTATTGTTATACAAATAAATGTTTTTATTATTATTATTATTATTATTATTTACTAAATCCGCTAATTTTACCAATTCTGCTAATTTTACTAAACATCTAATCAGAATAACCAAGTTTAGTTACTAGCTATCACTGATTGTAAACGTATATGAAATGGAAAAATATATTTTATTGCTGTTCTAAAATGGTCAAATCTAAATTACTTGGTTTCGTGAAATTATTTGCGTATACTTATAACGATTTTTTTAAATAACGAAATCATTTTTATAAGAATCACGAAAAATAAGTAAAATATTGAAACCAATAAAATTGTTTTTCAAAAAAGAAGCTTCTTTAACAGCTGTATTAGAAAATGTTTTGGTGAATTCTCGGTCTAATTAGATATTATTAGTTAACACTAATGTTTTCAAAAAATAAATGAATAAATAAATAAAAATAACCTAATAAATTTCTTTAAAATACTGAGAGAACTAAAAACTTATGAAGAAAAAAAACAGTTTAGTTAATAAAGTAAATTAACCTTTCAAATTAGGCAAAAATCAGATAATATACACTGAATATGAACTGATTTTCCCAATACGAATATGATATACTTTTTTGAAAACATTTTTATATTTCAAAAACTTATAAATTTTCTGGAAATAAATGTTTTAAAATTGTTAAAAAAAAAAAAAAAAAAAAAAAAAAAATATTCTCTAAATGAATAGTTTTCGAATCATAAGTGGCAACTATTAAAACTGGTATTTTGTGGCTATCCCAAAATTTTCTTCCGTATTTCCCAATACAAACTTCCACAGTGCAAATTACTTATTAAAACTGTTAGTATTTAAAACTGCTTTTTATGATGAATGCAGATGAGTGATCCGTTAAAAATATTTCGCGTTGCGTACATTTATGTTAAAATTTTTCCAATGCTGCCATATTAAAAATTATGAAAAACGAGATGGCAACGTCACCTTTTAGGCGATTTTCACCAAAAGTTAATAGGCACTAATTATACCAAAATGTAACTACATACAAATTTATATGAAATTTTGTGTAGTAATTGTTAAGCTAGAGCTGCCACAAAATTGTTGCCAAACACACAGAGACACACAGGCAGAAATTTTCTAAAAATGGTCAAATAATGTTCTAAGCCTGTCAAAACGAGTCAATTCATCCAAAACTGAAAGTTGAAAATATTTATAGAGCAAAAACTGTATCACACTGAATATAGAAGAAAATAATAAGAAAGGAAATAATGCATTTTACAGAAGAATAAATATATCGGCTATTTTTATTTATATATACACAATTTTTTAAATTTAATTTTATATTTTATGTTTATTTATTTGCTCAAAGAAAACTGAATTTAAATACGATAAATATAACTGAAATCATGCCATTTTTATAAAAAATAATTATGCTTGTTTAGTTTTCAATTTAACTTAGTACATGTTTCATATTGAATACAAATCTGCATTTAATTACATTATAGATGTATGCGTTAATGGCTGAATAATTAACATTAGCAAGTAATTGTAATGTAATTATAATAGTCGACAATAGTATTATTCTATATATTTCCAATATTAACCTTTTCAGAATTATATTTAATAATACAGAAATTTACTAAAAAAAAGCCTCTTATAAAATATTTTTAATTCAAGCATTTTAAAAACACAATACAAGCCAATTTTATTATTATTATTTGCTTATTACAAGAATAGTCCGGGTATAATTGTTAAGTTCGATAGCTAAAATACAATTACTTAAAAAAAAAAAAAAAAAAATCCTAAAGGAAGTTTATTGAAAAATTTCATTAAAAAAAAAAAAAAAAAAAAAAAAAAGAAAGAAAGAAAAAAAACCTAATAATAGTAAAAATTTGACAAAATAAATAAATAAATAAAAAGGCGATCGAAAAATTTGTCCCATTTCTAAATATGGAAACGCTCTAAAAACGAACAATTAAAACATGTTCGTTATTTTACTTTAAACTACGAGACACCATAATGTAAAATTTAGTTTTATATTGTATATATATATTTGAAAATGCTAATAATAATACGATGGGGGAAAAAATGAGAGAGAGAGGCGGACTGAAAACTGATGTAAAATATAACTTCAACAACGTCAGAAATGAGATTGGGGAAAATATTAATAAAAATGCGATTATTAAATTAAATAAATTTCAAAGGCAACCTAAAGAGAAACTTATATTTAAAAAAAAAAAAAAAAAAAAAAAAAAAAAATCGTTTAAAAATTCCACTAATTTAACTACAGATAAAAAGAATGGAAAATGAAAAGTAAGAGGCATTTCAAGATATATAAGCCTATTACAAAGACGTCAAAAGCAGAGAGAGGAAAACTGCTGATCAGAACATGATTGCTGATTGAAAACCTCAGCACTAAACGCAGACCATCATCTGTGCAAGAGGTCTGAAAGTAGTGTGAACGAACAGTTAAAAGAAACAAAAATATCCTCTAGGGTCCGCGATATTCTTCTTATTAATATTTCACGAAAACTAGTTTTTCCCAGTAGGATATCAGTCCTTCATTTCATGTACAAGTATCCTGCAGTTTGACAGTTGCCCCCTATAGGGCTGACTTTGAAGTGGTAACGCAACGCAAAACTGGGCGCCCAGTGTATATGGTAGTCTTGACAGAAATACGAGTTCGTTCGTAAATTATAGAGAATTTTATACATCATTTTATAGAGGACGGAGGGTATCAATCAGAAGTAGCAGAGGCCACGGTTAGCAAAATATGATTTTCCAAGCAGGGATCCCTCATACGTTGCGTGGGTTAAAGGTGGTATTTCTCTGGATAGAAAAGGATATCACAGAACTGATTTACTGACATTTATTGGTCATAGTGGCACGTTTTTATTGGACTGAAGCTCTTTATAGTGATTCTTAGATCGAAATAATGTGTCCTTACATAGATATGCTATTGTAGAAATATTTTGTAATATAAATAAAAAAACTGCGAAGAAAGATATAACATATCTGCAGACAAAACCGATTACTTTAAACGACAAAAGAAGGAGGAAATTGAAAGGCAGAGGATAGCTTACATGTAATAAAGCTCGAAGTCCCCGCCTTTTTTTCTGGACACTTTAAGGGATAAGAAGTTTCCGTCTTCGTTTTTACTTTTTATTTATTTATTTTTTAATTTGCTGCCACTATTTTCATACAAAAATCTTTAGCGTATTTGTTTAGTTATGTGTCCTGATTAAATAATATAGAGATTATTGTTTAAAAGTACTGGTAGCAAAAAACGCAAATTTCTCATTTTTGGGAGTGTTTTAAGAAGAGAACAGAGACTTGGATCTCTGCATGTATACAAAGCAAAGAAATGTTTTAGATTCAGGAAATCATTAAACATATTGGACACACCGAAAAGCACGTATTGCATGATGAATAATTCGAAATTTATAGGAAGCACCATAAATTGAAAAAAAAAAAATTAATAACAACACCTTTTTGCATTCATGCTACATCGTGTCTAATATATTATCTCGCCAGATGAAGAGTTGTGCTTAATTATTTCAACTCGAAACATTCTTTATTATGGTGTAGCCTTACAAAGTTCTTACTTTTCATTTTAAAGCGTATTACTGACAAAAGCAAACTGCTTTCTTGTATCGCAGAATTAATATGAATTGTACTATGGTACTGCAGTACTATAATATAAATTGAACTATGGATAAAACCACAGTCCAGTTTGTTCCGGATCATTGCTACTATCTGCTTTTATTTTCATACCACTTTTGTTTTGAAGAGTATATTTCTTCAATTTAATCGTAATTTTATATAGAAGAAAATTTCTCGACAAAAACAGTGGTGAGTAAATAAAACGGATATTAATAAAACTCCGGAATAAATTAGAACTGTTGGCAAATCTGTAAAATTACAAAAGGTATCTGTATTAACTTTTTTGTAAACACGTGTTGTTCAAAAATAATTAAACAAGAACGAAAAATCATGCTGTATGCATTAGTCATTAACACTTTCCAACTGTACATACCTGTTGTATACCTTTCAATATTCTTTGCCTACGTTATCACACAATGGACAGATAGAGGGAATGAAAGGCATACAAATAGACTAATTGTATTTATAATCACTCTTAAACATTGTTGGAAAGTGTTAAAATTGCTTGACACAAAAAAAAAGAAAAAAAAATCCAGCTCTGAGAATCTAATTGCAGCCCTTAATATATTTAAATATTTTAGTGTAGCCCTGCAAATCTGAAGGTTAGCCATATCATATTCTATACAAAACATTATTTTAGCATATCAACAATAAATGTCGATTTCTTTATAGTTTTAGAGTAGAAAGTTATTTAAATGTGATTTATAAAATTGTCTATCTAAAACATAATTCATTGGAATTTTTTAGGTGTCCCTGTACACAAACCATTTGTGCAGGACCTATTAAAGCCATTTTAAATAGGAAACATTCCATAGTGAACTTGAATAACACATATCATTTTTTAAACATTCTGAAATTATTTAAAGACGATGAGACGGGCCGACATACAGGTAGAGAGATTGACAGCCGGACAGACAAATACACAAATTGAAATCATATTCGTAGTTAAAAAATATTTAGAAAGTGATAAAAACGTTTTAACGAAAATGCAATTCCTGCAAATTTCCAATAATAACCCTTACTATAACTAAATATTTTTGTATGGCCCAGTAAATCTAATGCAAAACATTACATATTCATACATACTATATTCTATGGAAAACATTCTTTTGTGCATATGAATAACGTATTTTAATTTCATTAAGATTTGTTCAAAGTAAAGTTATTAAAATTTGGTTATAGAAATACTTCTCATAGAACGCAATGCTTTGGAATGCTTTCGGGTGCCCCTGTATATAAACCAGTGATGGTATTTACTCCATTTTCAGTGGGGAATATCCGATAGTGAACTTGAATAACGTATTTCAATTTCATAAGATTTGTGTTAAGTAATGGTATTAAAACATGGTTTATAGAAATACCTCTCATAGAACACAATGCTTTGGAATACTTTCGGTTGTCCCTGTACACAAACCAGTAAAGGTATTCACTCTATTTGCGATAGGGAACATCCGATAGTGAACTTGAATGTATCAATTTCAAGAAATTCCATGACTATTTACGGGATTTAGAGCGCGGACAGATAAACAGACGGGCAGACTGCAGACAAACCGAAGTCATTAATACTTTCAACCTTGTTGAAAAGTGTTAAAAAGAGGGAGGTACAGATGGGGTGATAGTGATGAAAATGTGGAATTGAAGAATTTAGAATTAAGGAAATTGATGAATGAAAAACTGATCGAGAAAGTTCGATAACTACAATTTACGATCTAATTATTCAAGGCATGTAAAAACTGAGATAGAGCATGTATTATTTTATTTTTATTTTTATTTTTTAGTTTATATACTTGGTCGTGCACGCAAATATTTAATCAGAAATACTTTTCTAAAAATAAATATCTTGTATTTTAATGAAAAATCCCCAGCATCACTCGGATGTGTGCCACATTGGTAAGCAACTAAGCAAGTTCAAAAGTTTGCTAATGATTGATCAAAATTTTTCTGATTTTGTTCCAAAATGAGACTGAAATTTTTATATGGTGTTTTGTTTTTAATTTACACTTCAACAACACTAAAATAAACAAAGTAAAAGTAGGCATATATAGTTAACATCACTTCTTTGACAGATCTTCTTTGGGCTTTTAAAAATTTTATTCTTCATTTTCAAATTTTCCCTTTCCTGGGGCATATCCCTAAAATCAAGAAATGACATTTTTCCGTCTTTTTTTTTTTTTTTTTTTTTTTTTTTTTTGCTACCATTATTTTCATACAGAAACATTTTTCCGTACTCTTAAGCTTTTTATTATTATTATTTATTTTTTTTAATAGAATACAGATTGTTGTATAAAAATAATGGTAGCAAAAAAGGGAAGCGATCTTTTCATCCCTGTTAGAATATGCTAAGTTTTGGCAGTTTAACATATTTATATATGTGTATCTATCAACCGTTGCAACTTTTGGATACCTTTTTTTTTTTTTTTTTTTTTTTTTTTTTCCTCCCTTAATAGAATTTTTTATAAGTCTTTATAGCAGTTTTCTATTATTAAATACGGTAAAAATTTCAAAAAAAAAAAAAAAAAATACAGTCAAAATTCGGTACGGTTGGCAGCTATGTATATATTTAGATTTTATATGGGTTATTTAGACTAAACTGTGATTGAATAGTGAAAAGATTGAGCAGTTTACAAAATTCTGAATTTATTTTTAATACAATATCATTTAGGGCTTAAATTTAACATTTTTAATTTTAAAAAAATATTTAAATTCCGTCTTTTTTTCTTTTCTATCAAATTTTACTTTAACATTTTTCTCTTTAAATAAATGATATAATGGGAAATAATATCGCCATTGCTTCATAAAATTTATATTTTCAAATATATTTTCGAGTATCAAGTTTCCGAAATGGGCTATACTTGTGCAAGGAACAATATTTGATTTCACGTTAATATTCGACTGTGATAATTTGTCGTGAAGTCAAACAACTTTCGACCTGAGGTAGAAGTCTCCGCCCTTTTTTCAGAACACTTTCAAGAATGAGAAATTTTCGCCTTTTTTGCTACCTGTATTTTTGTAGAATAATCGTATTTAATCACGACATATTACTAAATAAATATAATGATTTTTGTATGAAAATAGTGGTAGCAAAGAGATGGAAATTTATAAGGCCTGAAAGTGTCCTGAAAAGAGAACGGAAACTTCGAGTTCCACTTTAGACGATCATATCCGTGGACTAAATTTAAAAAAAAAAAAAAAAAAAAAAAAAAAAAAAAAATGAAGAAATGAGACTAGAAAACATAATTTATTTCTAAAATAATATCTAAAGTTTTTAAAATCACATGGCTTATTCTTTTAAGAAAATACCTCAAGTTATTGTTTTCGTGTCGAACTCTCTCTCTCTCTCTCTCTGTGTGTACCTATTTTTAATGAGTTAGTAAATTATTATTTACGACAAACTTCCACTCACGAATTACGATAATTTTAAATACGTAAAAACTCTTTTTTAATACACAAAACCGGATAATAATTACGAAGCAATTGGAAAAATAATCAGAGGTAGAGTTAATATGCATAAAATTGAATTGCATACCGTAGAAACTTGGCAAGTGTTCATTCATATTTCCATTAAATTACTAAAATGGCGTAGAAGCAGAAAATAAGCAATGTTAATTAAATCTAAAGCAATTTAACAGGGGAAAAACGGTCTATTAAAACAAAAGGTTTTGTGATATTATCATAAATACTGCAAACCTTTTCACTTGTTAATATATATGTATATATATATATATATATATATATATATATATATATATATATATATATATATATATATATATATATATATATATATATATATATATATATATATATTAACATAGCGCTATCCTATCTTTTATTTAATTTTTTTAGCCTTCTGGATATTACATAAACAAAGATATATTATTTATTTACCATTACAATAGGAATTGTGAAATTCATTTTTCAGTAACTAAAAAAGAAAGAAAGAAAGAAAAGTTTTTATAACCAAAAAAAAAAAAAAACGCTGTCTACAACATCTATTATTTATTACCAGAACAATTAAGCCAAAAATGACTTCAGAAATTTTTCTGTGTGTGTTTGTGTGATTGTGATTGTACGTCCGTAACGTTATATTTGTCTGAGTATCACGTGAGAACGGCTGGACGGAATTCAACGACATCTGGCAGGAATTTAGATCTGTACCCAACTTAAAATTATATCTGTCGAACATTTCAAAATTTTGATTAGATTTGGAGATATAGGTAAAAAGCGCCTGCGCATGCACCATAGAGCTTTTGTCAGTAAAATGTTTTGAATTGAAAAAAATAAAAAATAAAAAATGTGTTGTCTTTACTTTTTAGACATCAGGGAACCCCGAAAGGATTTCAGAACATTTTCTCTGCGTGAATGAGAGGGATTGTGGTATATAGAGAGTTTTTTTTATTTCACCGGGTATCACGTGTAAATGACTAGACGGAATTCAATGACACTTACTTGGCTGAGGTTTAGGTCTGCACCCAATTTAAAGTTATATCCATCGAACTTTTCAAAATGTTAAATAGATTTACATATATCACCAAAAAACACTTCTGTAACCAACTAAAAGTATTTAGTTACATTAAAATGACTATATTTACCCCCCCCCCAAAAAAAAAAAAAAAAAAAAAAAAAAAAAAAAACTGGACTTTTTATTTGTTTTTGCATGTAAATTCTGCGTTATCTTACGCAGGAAGTTATTTTTAAAAGTTATATTTCCCTTTAAAAGTTAGATTGTCTCTATATATTAAAAAGAAGTTACTGCCTTGCCTATGACAGCATCTCTTCGCAAACAAGAATGTCCTCGGCGTCGCAGAAGGTACCGGTGTTTTCCGAATAATCCAAGGAACACGTTTATCTTGGTTAGAAATTTCTATCAGCTTAATGCCCAAATACTTATTGTAGATATTGTATGTAGTATTCATATCACATTCATCATCAAAATTCATACTTTGAACAATTCAAATGAAGTTATTAGTTAAAAACGTCGTACTCATAAAGGTACTCTATTTGACAACTTGCAAATAGTTTCTCCAGGCACACCCGAAAGCTTTTTTTTTTTTCTTTTTTTTTTTTTTTAAGCGATTCCTCAGTAACGGATCAAGATATGCAAAATACATCTGTACCATTCGAAAGAGAGTTTGTTTCCAATTCTAACGGTGTAATGTTTTTTAAAAATATGGGCTTTATAAATATATATATATATATATATATTAATGATTTTTTTAAATGTAGTTAAAGCCGAGTAACAGAAGAAAAAAATATATTTTTAAGATGTCTACAATTTCTCTTTCTTTCGATCTCTTTTTGAATCGCCCTGTACAAAAAATAATCGTTTAATAATTTAGCGGAAGCTACTTTTAAAAAGCCATTTAATCTTTTTTCCAAAGTTTGAAGATAATTCCTAAAGAATGCTAGATATTTGACGAAACGTCTAAACTCGAAAGTGCCCAAATACTTATTGGTAGATATTGCACATAGTATTCATATCATATTCATCATCAAAATTCAGACTTTCAAACGATTCAAATGAAACTAAAGTCTTACGTCTCATTTTATTATTAAAAGTGTTTGAACGGCAAGTTTCTTTTAATTAAAATTATAATGACTTTACAACAAATGAAACTTATTTATTTATTTATTTATTATTTTTTTAACAACCAACAGCAGAAAGTTACATACATATTTCAAAAGCCAATTTCAGATTCTCGCAGGTCACAAAGCTTTACAAGAATGAAAAGCGTTATCTAATAAAAGAATCTAAAATGCGAGTTCTCCATGAGCGTTAACCCACCCTTACCATTTATTGCAATATAATACAGAGCTAGCATTAAATTCTAAGTTACAAATACAAAAGCAACACGTTCGCTTCTTTGTGATGAGAAGAAATCCGCTAAATGCATGTTTGGAAAATCTTTCATTCGTAAAGAAAAATAGTTTGCTACACTACTCAATCTTTCAAATCTGGAAGATAGCTTCAGATTGTTATCTCAGAAATTTACTTATATTATTCAACTTATGTGAAGAAGATTTTTTATCTATTTATTTTTCACTTCTACAATCTTTTTATTATAATAAGCTTTTCTTATTATATGTGGTCTTTTTAGCTATGCATTTAAAGTTTGCATACCAATTAAAGCAAAGATTGCTTGCGTAATTATAATTAGAATATTAAAAGAAAATGAGTAAAAAATAATCTTTCGTTTAATTGACAAAACAAAAGAGATTTTAAGGGGTGTTTCATATGTTTATATTATTGATATGAATCGATTAATTAAAAAATTAGTCACGTTTGTAATAATTTTTCCTATTCCATCATAAGTTTTAGTGAGAAAAAATGCTTTGAAAGTAAGCAGGGTTGGCCAATTTTTGCCAAAGTGGAAAAAACCATGGTTAAAACAGCGGAGAAAACCGTCCCGGCAAAAATAGTTTTTGCCATATTTTTTGCCACTGGCAAAAATTACTATTAGGTCGTTGCAAAAGTTCGTGCGGACACGGATCATTTTATTGCCTCCAAAGACGAGAGCTTCTATCGCCGTGGTATACATTTGTTACCCGAAAAATGGGCAAAGGTTGTAGAAAGTAATGGAGAGTATTTTGATTAAAAATTGTCATTTGATTTGATGTATTTTTATGAAATGAAGCAATAAAAAACTGCACGAACTTTTGCAACGACCTAATAGTTTTTTAAAACAGGTTTTTAAGGATTTAAATTACATGATTTGTTTAAATCATAATTTGCTTAAATCATAATGTTTAAATCCTAATTTTAGCAAATTAAAATCAGAGATTTAATTACACTCCTGATCAACTGATTCTTCTGTAAATCATTAAAACAGTGCATTCTAAAATTTCTTTAAATGAAATTTTTAACATCAACAATAATTGTAATTTTTTTCACTTTTGAAAATGTTTAGATTACCTTCTAAAAAATATTCTTCAATATTAACTAAAATGTTTATATAAATTTTAACAAATTTATTTATTATAAAAGCATTTGAATATGTTGAAAGTACATTTAATTAGCCATTTTATTTTATATGACTTAGTCATATCATTTAGTTGCACATTTATTACACCCAAAATGTAAAAGAGAATTGTGGAATTCTTCAACAAAATTGAATTCTTGAACAAAAGCAGAAAGCTCATAAGTGGTTTCAGGGAGGGAAAGCAAAAATATAGTGAAAAATATAAGTACATGAAAATGTTTGTCAATCTGCCATAACTAGCCACCAATGAGATATTTATAGTCGCCTTGACACACGAAAATTTTCAGACCCTGGTTACATTATTTATTATTTATTAATTAATTATAATTAAATTTTAAGTTTAAAAAACTTAAAGACATTTTTCATTAAGGTGTAAAATGTAAAGGCTCAAAATTCAAATATAGTGTCATGCCATTTTAATTTAATTTTTCTACCTTTCCTCATTTTATCCATTTTTGCCTGGTTTTTTCCACTTTTCGCTGCTGTCCTGGCAAAAATGCATTTTTGCCGGCAAAAGCCAACCCTGAAAGTAAGATTCATTTTGGGCTAGATAATTAAATTTTATTAATTATAGTTTTTATTCTATCTAAAGAAAAGACGAGACAAGTTTTCAAATAGTTTGACTCAGAATTCCAGAATTGTTACACTCCAAAAAATAAACGCCATAGTGTAGAAATGTTATTCTGTTATTCTCTTTTTCATTGTTAAGTTTTAATGAAATTTTTGCTATATACATTTTGGCTAAACTAACACAATTCGATTCCTTTTTTTTTTTTTTAAGAAAGATGTGTACTTTAATGTACAGTACGTCTCATAAATATAGAGACAGGTGAAGATAACAGTTCATAAAGTGAAACAATAATCATGAAAAAAATTATAAGCATATGAAATAAGGATATTAGTGCATTACAATAAAGAAATATAGTATAGGTTTTGCTGAATTTTTGTAAAAAAAATAAATAACAAAATATGCCGTCGCGAAAATATAAAAACATTTCGAGTATTTGGTATTTAAATTCAAAATTTGGAATCATTCCTTTGAATTATATTTAAAATCCTATCAAGCATGCTTAGAACTAGAATTTGAGAAATGTATGGCTGTAAAAAGTACCAGCTCTGCTCTACTTGTTGCTTTAATTTCTGAATAATGGAAAACTGAAGACCTTGGCCATACACTCTCTCGTGCAAGTACTTCTCAGAGGTTTTTAATTGCCTTTAGGTCTGGATTGATTTCTGACCAGTCTATAACAGTAACTTAATTCTGCCTAAACCAAGCTTTTGTTGAGTAGGAGGTGTGAATCGACGTATCGTCCTGTTGGAATTTCCATCCCCCCCCCCCCCAAAAAAATAAATAAATAAATAAATAAATAAATAAATAAAAATATTTTCCAATTGGAAGTACATTGCTTTTGAGGACATTTCAATAATCCTCAGAGTAATATAGACCATTAAGAAAGGCAATATCAGCAATATCCTTTGTTCCGTTTAAACAAAACGCAACCCACACCATGAGAGAACCCTTTCCATTTTGTTGACAAAAGAACTCTTGAAGTTCTCGTCGTTAGACGAATGAATGTCTCTTCAGTGACGAAAAATTTTTCCATCTGGTTGGGCGTACTATTTTATGATCTCTACACACAATCTGCTACTTAACAAAAGATTGGTTTATGCAGGACAGAATCAAATTATTGTTATAGAATGGCCAGCCATCAGTCCAGACCTAAATCCAATTGAAAACTTTTGGGAAGTACTTGTACGAGAGAACCATGGTCTCTCGTGGCGGAGGCCCATGGTCTTCAGTTTTCGAAAATTCAGAAATTAAAAAACAAGTAGAGCAGAGTTGTTATTCATTACAACCACACATTCTCCAAACTCTAGTTCTAAGCATGTCTGATAGGATTTTCAAGATAATTCGAAGGAATTGATCCAAAATTTGAATTTAAATACCAAATGCTCGAACAGTCTTTATATTTTTGAGAAAGTATATATATATATATATATATATATATTAACAAGAACTTTGTAAAACCTATGCTATGTTTCTTTTTTGTAATACACTTATATTCTGATTCCAAATGCTTATAATTTTTTTTTTTTTTCGGGATTATAGCTTTATTTTTTGAGCTGTTATTTCAAAAATTCACCTGTCTCTATATTTACGAGACGCGCTGCACTTTGTTAGTGCGTAACGAATCTGCAAGTATAACAAATGTTCATCCTCTTTGTCTTTAAATAAATGCGCGGACCCACAATATTCACAGATATATCCATTTAGAATATACTCTCAAAATAAATTATTTGCTGTTAATTATAACATTATTTATTGTTAATTAATTATGAATTTTGAAAGAAACTTAAAATTTTAAAATATAAAACGCATATCTATGCTGATAAAAATCATTATTTATTGCGCAAGTTCAAAATTTAAATATATTGCAATTTACCCTTTGTCGTTTAAATTCATTAGTTCGAAAAAAAAAAAAAATCTGTGTACAAATGTCCATCTTTTCTAAGAAAATCCAGGAGCCCAACACAATAACCGATAATTTTATTGGCATTGAAATTACACGTAAAACATTGGCATTGAAATTATACATAAAAAAAAAGAGAAGACTATTTTCAAATTGTATATTTCTAAACAGTTATTAAAGACCTTTCATCAATCGTTTCTCTCACGGTAACTTTTAAGCTTACAATCAATTACTCCGATTACTAAGAAAAAACGTTTTTAGACAATTAAGTTCATCTCAGGAAGAAAAAAAAAAAAAAAAAAAACATTTACAATGAATATTAGTTTGAGGTGAATACATATTCGTTTGCAATGGAATTGTATTAGGGGGACCGGAAAATAATGTAGTTTTGAATTAAAATACTGACATCGGAAATTTATCCTGGATAAAATTTGAGATATTCTTAGGTAACTTATAAGATGGTTATTTGTAAAGTACCATGTAAACACTGTTAAACAAAAAGTTCCGGTTTCATTTTATTAATTCAAAACGACATTATTTTCCGGTCCCCCTAATACTTGGTAAAATTAAAGCAAGTTTTATTTATAAAGAGAGAAATGTATTTTAATTATCTATCCAAAATGAGTTAAAAGCAGAACTATTTCTTCTTTTTCAGAGTATTAAAATATATAATCATAAAATGTAAATAAATTAATGACGACTTCATAATTGCAATTAGTTTTTAAATTAAAGAATATATATACAGTCGGTAACAAAAGTGTCCGAACACTAGCAAAAATTCCTATGTAAAAAATGTACACTTCATACGGTTTTATTAAATAAATCCTTATCGAGTCATGTTCTTACACTGACAAAGAACAAGATTCGACAAGGATTTATTTAACAAAACCCTATGAAGTGTACTTTTTTTACATAGGAATTTTTGCTAGTGTTCGGACACTTTTGTTACCGACTGTACATATATAATGTTCTATAAGATGAATTAAATTTTAAAGCTTTATTATAATAAGAAATATTAGCAATTTTGAAAGTCTATCTTCAATAACAGGCTACAGACAAATACGTAAGCTTAGCCCGAGTAAGAAAACAAAATCATAAAAATGCGATAATATTCTTTTCAAAGTGGTCAAATATCAATTTTAATAGAAGAAAATTTAGTTTTCAGACATACAATACGAATAAACATTAACAATGAGGTATTCTGAATTAATAATATTAACAACATTAAATAAAAAAAATAATAATATTATTAACAATATTAATTTGAATTAATAATATTATATTTTTAATTATTATTAATTGATTAACGCAAAAATAAACGTAAATGAACTTTGTGGAGGTAAATGAAAGATCTAAATAATAAAAATATGACAATAAATTTAGAATTATTCATAAAAATCCGCCATTAAAAGATATTGGGCTGTCAGGCATCTAAAATTAAACATTTAATGTGGAGTTAATAATTTAAATGATAAAAAACAAACCCAAGTTTGTCATTTTGTCTAAAATTAATTTTTACTGTAGTAAAATGACTTCTGCAATGAAATAACTGTTGAATTATCAATCTTATTTCACTTATTATGTAACTCTGTACTTATAAAAATGTTGTGCATTTTATAAAACTTAGACTTTTAAAATGCATTTCTGCAGTGGTTGAAACAGATATGGCTATATAATAATATCTCGAAGAATAATTAATGTAATAGAAAAAATAAACATGTTTCGCAAATATTAACTAATGCTTTAATCAAAATAAATAAATTAAACATCTAGCCCTGTTGTGATATGTAAGAAATCAAAATTTAATTAAATATTTTTAATTTTTTTTTAAATTTATTATTAAAATTATATTTTAATAATATCACTACCATAATCCATAGCTAATGCATTAATATAATTGTAATGCATACATCCATGAAAAGGAATAATGTTGTTGTGTTGTAGGAGAGTAAGACTGATTTACACGTAGGACCTAGGTCTGGTGGGATGAATTCTTGGGTGGGATGAGTTTTTTAAGGGATCCTAAACACGAGTTTCAGAGAGAGTTATGGAAAACTTCTACGGCTAGGCCGACGAGCAGTACTGGGGTTTGAACCGGTACCTGCCGTCTACCCGATTCAAGAGGACAGTCAATGATGGGACTATTTCCTTGAAGAATAATAACTTTTTTAGCATACAGAAATTTTAAACATGCAACAATTGTTTTTGAATAAAATAAAGGCGACAGCATACAGGTACGAGTGCAACATTAAAATAGCAACCCATTCGCAACAACTTGAATTCACTACAAAGTAATACAATGCTTTCACTATGCACTCGTATTTATTTGCTTCCCCTGATAGAGAGTCGATTTTTTTTTTTTTTTTTTTTTTTTTACCCTAAACGATCGTTGCGTGTTGTCTTTAAATTTATAGCATTTGCTATAAAAAACTTTTTATTTTTTTATCATTCAAAAACAGTTTCTTTTATTTTTTTTTTTTTTAATTATTTATTTATTTATTTATTTATTTATTTATTTATTTTTTGAGGTGGAGGGGGGGGGAGCATTTTACTACCTAGATACGTATTCCTGCAAAGTGAAAATATTTTAATTAAGTCTATTTCAAAATAACAATTATTATTATTATTATTATTTTAACATTAAAGAAACTATTTATGGTTGTCCGGTAACATTCAGATGCTACGAATATCGAAAAGAAGGTGAATGACGATGTGGACCACACCCTGGATAATGCTTTACAAATTTTCTTTACGAAATAACTCTAAGTTGGCTATCGACGACCAGCAGAAACCGCTTTAGCCACACCCGTATAGCAGTACGTAAAGACACGGCAGCGAAATCGGAACTAATCCATTGCCTGTGAACAGGCATTGCAAGTGATCTTCCTGCATTGCTACTTCTCAGTCAACGTTCGTTTTTTATACCAATAGAACATTTCATTCAGCATAAATAAATATCTATTCATATCTACAACAGATTATAAAAACTCCTTTGTGCAATATACTTTTGGAATTGGAGATATTTTGTGAAGTATACATTCCTTCTTTACACGGAATATGTCACAAGTGAAAAAATAAATTATGTTTTAATACTTTTAGGCATCGATAGAATCTAATCACAAAAATATAATTCAACCAACCGTTAAGTATTTACTCAATTGTCTTTCAAAACAGAACGATTTTACCATCCCCGTATCTGATGCTCCAAATACCAAATCTTCACAATATACAATCGCCAAATAAAGATGGATGCAAATAGTATGCTTTCTACTTTCAACAGAAATATTATTAATCAATTTCTGACCTATTCATATTCTGAAAAAAAAAATAAAAATACTTTAACATTCCAAAGCATTTTTCACATTTACTGATATCCCTCACCATTTATGTTGTACCTGTATCAATGGCAAATAGCAATTTCAACTTTATAATTCATTTCAAATATTCATATTAATTTAATGTTCTTTCGTCATTTTTTTTTCATTCCTATACATTAGATATACCTACAGTAAAGGTACTTTACAAACAATCTATACCGTTGCATAAATTTACAAGCAAATAGCAAATATAGAGAGACGCTAAGAGAACTGTTACAAGAAAAATAATTACACATTATGCGTCTGTGTCGGTGCGCGTGCTCGCATATTCTTATTTATGTGATTCAATCTTCAATCAATGCATAATTGTTGTACGTTAAGTATATTTTCATGAACACATATATATTTTAAATTTAGCCAAATTCTATACAATTCAGAGTTTCACAAAGACAAATTTGAATACTATTATTTTTATATACAGTCGGCAGCAAAAGTGTCTGAGAACTAGACAATAATTCCGATATCAAAAAGTACACTTAATACTGTTTTGTTAAATAAATCCTTGTCAAATCATGTTCTTCGACTGACTAAGAACATGACTCGACAAGGATTTATTTAACAAAGCAGTATTAAGTGTACTTTTATTAATCAGGGATTATTGCTAGTGCTCGGATATTTTTGCTGCCGAATGTAGTAAATTTAGACTTGACTTCCTTTGATATCTTAAATAAATAAATAAAAAATTTTATATGTAAAATTTTGGTATTAAAGAATATTACGTACGAAAATTCTGGTATTAAAGTTTTTTTTCTGTGAGAACCCTCATACAATTACTTCCTTTGTATAATTATATACATATTTATATAATGGCTCTTAATCTGTGTTCATGAATTTGATTTGATTATGGTAAAAAAAAGGATGAAAAATCACGTGGTACGCATTGATTATTAACACTTTCCAACTGCACGTACTTATAGTATAATATTCAATGTTCTTTGCCTGCGTTATCACACAATAAACAAACAGGACTTAAAGGCATTCAAATAGACTAATTGTATTCATAATTTCTCCTAAACATTGTTGGAAAGTGTTAGAATTACTTAGCACAAAAGAAAATGCACCCCTTAATGTATCTGAATATTTTAGTGTAGCCCTATAAATCTGAAGGTTAACCATATCATATTCTATGCAACACATTATTTTAGCATATTAACAATAAATGTCAAATTCATTATGATTTTTACAGTAGAAAGTTGTTTAAATGGGATTTATAAAAATGTCTGTCTAAAACGCAATGCATTGGAATTTTTGGGGGGAATCCCTGTACACAGACCAGTTAGTTGTACAGGACCAATTAAAGCCATTTTAAACAGGAAACATTCCATAGTGGACTTTAATAACATATATCAATTTTTAAAAATTCTGAAAATATTTAAGGACGATGGGGATGGACCGACGGACAGATAGAAAGATGATTTGCCAGACAGACAAATACACAAATTGAAATCATATTCATAGTTAAAAAATATTTAGAAAATGATAAAAATTTTTAACATAAACGAGAATGCAATTTCAGCAAATTACCAATAATTGCCCTTATTGTAACTGAATATTTTTGTGTGGCCCTGGAAATCAAATGCTAATCATACTGTATTCTATGGAAAGCATTATTTTGTGAATATGAATAACATATTTCAATTTTATTAAGACCTGTCCAAATTAAAATTATTAAAATTTGATTTATAGAAATATCTCTGATAGAACGCAATGCTTTGGAATGCTTTCGGGTGTCCCTGTATACAAACCAGGAGGGTATTTACTCCATTTTCAATGGGGAAAATCTGATAGTGAATTAGAATAACATATTTCTAAGATTTGTGTAAAGTAAGGGTATTCAAATATGGTTTACAAAAATACCTCTCATAGAACACAATTCTTTGGAATACTTTCGGGTGTCCCTGTACAAAAACAAGTAGAGGTATTCACTGCATTTTCTATAGGTAACATCCGACAGTGAACTTGAATAACATATATCAGTTTCAAGAAATTTCATGAATATTTACGGGAGTTAAAGGGCGGACAGACAGACCGAAGTCATTAACAGTTTTCAACCTTGTTGGAATGTGTGTTAAAAATAATTACTCTATTTATGCTTTATCATCGATATTTGTATTTAGAGATGATATAGTATACACAAACTGCAATCGCTCAAATCATGCACTTATTTATATATAAACAAAATAATTCATTTTTTGAAATATCACACCTATGTTCTTATATTTTCGAAGAAGAAAGTTTTAAAAAAAGAAGAAAATATTAATAATTCACTGTTAACTTTATCATTTATCTCGTTTACAATGAAGCAATCATTTCTGAAATAATAAAAGCATATTTTGTAGTGAATCGACATAGATCTCTTTGAATTCAAAAATGCTTCTAACATCTAAATAAACTTCATTTCGCTTTGAGCAAGCCACTATAGGTGTAATGTTTAAAAAAAAAAAAAAAAAAAGATACGATTTTTTTAGAAAACGCACTTAATTTGACTTTAGAATTTCAAGCTACTTTTATCGAACCGCTTTCAGGTATATTAAGAGTTATTAATCATGATCATTCTTATAGCTATAAAAAGTTATTTGTGCTTCTTAAACAGTCTTTAGGTCTTGAGTATAAGGTATGCAATTAAATGTAAGCAAAAAACTTCCACACATTTCATTTTTCACCCATTGGTTTCTCAATTACTTAAGACATTTTTGGGGGGTAAGGGGGGGGGAGGATTTGTCTTTCCTACGACGAGGAAAGGACACGAGGATTTGTCTTTCCTATGACCCCCCCCCCCCCCCGAAAAAAAAAAAAAAAAAATACTTGCACGTTTTGAATCAGACGTTGACTTTTTTCATCTGATGAAGGGTTGCGCTATTATTTCGACTCTAAACAGTTGTTACGAGTTTTCGCAGTTAATATTTTTTACTTACAACTTATTTTTATTTATTCGTTACTATTTATTTTCACTGAAATGCAAGTTGTATTATTTACTTGATTATTAACAAATACACTATAATTGCATTTCTTTCTTCTAAATGTGAATCCAAATTGAATAAGGATCATATGGTCAAGGCTTTCCTTTAGTATGATTTTTCATTTTTTTATAAATCAAAAAATTTATTATTCTAAAACTAAACTGTTTAATAACTTATTCAATTTAACCCGTTAACTCCCGAATTAATTTTGCAAAATATATTTTGATGAAAATTTCAATTCTAAATTAATGTGGACAACTGAAAGTGAAACATATTAAATTTAAAAACACTTCTAATAGTTTTAAATTTAAAGTCTATCCTCATTTGAAGACGTTTAGTGTTCTAGCGAGAAAACTTTGAGATAGTGGATTAATTTCCTATTATACGCTGACAAAGATCACGAAAGTAAAGTATTATAATATATATTATTATTGAACTTGATTTAAGTTAGTATATCTGCGCAAAAAGCAAATATATGTGTGAAGAATGAAAAATCATAAAATAACTATCCAAATTATGAAATAATAATTAATAGTAGGCACATAAAACTTACAGGGATCATTTAAAATGATGCCATAAACTCTCACTAAAAAGCAAAAATCATTCCAAGAAACCAAAAAATATATACGTGCCATCTTGTTAGCTGTCCTCAAATGAGGACGCTGGGTGCTAATGGGTTAAAAACAAATAATAGACAGTCTCCATTCACCATTTAATGATTCAAAAAGAAGTACACAATTAAAAAAAGAAAAAAAAAAAAAAAAAAAAAAAAGTTCTGTGTTTCGGGGGGTGGGGGGTGGGGGGCCTACTTAACTAATTTAGCAGCAACCAATATTTTTTAGAAATTTTATGCTATGCCTCGCCATTTTAGAATGCTTACTATTAAAATGGCGGTACAAAAATGGTCAATCTTACACCAAATTTTTAAAGTATTTGTTTGCAGTTAAATTGTCGCCATATTTTTGGTGTAACAATGAACATTATTTTCGATATTGTACGTTTCCTATACACTTGTCCTAAGAATGAATAATAGCTTTACTAAGTTTGCAACCAGGTATAAAAAAAAAGTTTATGAAAGATAAACATCAATCATTATGAATAACATTTTTCTTATCATTTTGTCTTTGAGAGGTACTTAATCTACTAACACCCACAAGAAATTTAACAAAATTGTTGAAACTGGGTGTGTTTTAGTAGAATTCTTTTTTTCGTGTTCTGCATCGTTTCACGTAGTTCATTGATAAATGTAGAATAAATACTTAATTCGAAGTTGTTAAACATAAATGGGTTTATTCTGTAGAGAGAAACTAAACTAACGGTATTGTTGTTTGAAATATTATTACATAAAAAGAAGAAAAACTGTTACCGTGGAAATTAAATTTAGCATTTGAATTTAACGGAAATACTATGTAACTTAATTGTACTAATTAATATTTTTATTTCTTAATTAATTGAGAATACTTTTATTAATAACAAATTTTAGCTAGTTATATCTCATTGCGTAACGAATAAACATTTTCTTTATTTCGAAATATGTAGGCATATATAAGGGAAGATTATATGCCTCGGATAATATTGATAATCAAATTACAAATTTTTTAAATATGATCCATGTTATTAAAAGTTAGCAGAAAAGGATTGTAAAACTAAAAATTTATCAAAAGTCGGTTTAGAAAAAGAAAGAAAGAAATTATGTTATTGTAATTAATGTATTATTAAAAATCAAAATCAAATTACTCTGTATATATTAAGCTAAAAATATTCTAATAGGTCTACAAAAAGTTTTCGCTTCGGTTCCTATAATTTCAATTTAAACAATTAAATGTTAAAGAGAATACTTTTGATATGACATTTTTTAAAGACATGTATTATGTTTTACTTAATATTTCAAAATTTGTATGGCTAACTTTAAAGAAATAGTTTATTACTATAATATTGCATATGCATTTTTCTGCTATTCGTTTTGTAGTTTTAGACAAATAAGTAATTAATCAATGAATATAGAAATAATGAAAGCTTCCATTGCAGAAAAAGGAGCTTTTATTTCTGTTCTACATTTACTGTCCCTGGACATATTAATGTGACCACTAGACTTCTTCTGCATTTTTATAGTCTACAATATAACAGGCTACAATAACGATTCCCCAATAACAAGTGCATTTATATGCAACGCCAAATCACACTGCCAAATCTGTAAAGCAATTTCTCTCAGATATATTAAAATATTCCTTCTAGATTGGCAAGGTAGCTCGCCAGACCTCAGTCCTATTGAGAATATTTTGGAGCTACGCAAAAGAAAAAAAAAGAGTTACCAACAAAACAACTTTAATTGAAAAAGTATTTTTTCATTCGAACCACAATAATAAACTAAAGTAAAATGCTTTAAACTACATTGACAGCATGCCACGACGAGTGAAAGCGATAATCGACACGCGTCGCGCTCCCGATAAGAGGTTCTTCAAATTATTAAATAAATAAAGATTTATATTTCTAACATACTATTGTTATTAAAAAACTTATTACAAGGTAACTAATTTATATATAAAATAGTGATTCTCAGTCATATCGAATCAATAAGTATCCAAAAGTGTTATGAAAATAATAAAAAATGCAGAAAATGTCTAGTGGCTACGTTAATATGGCCAGGGACTGTATATTCTCGAATAAGAATAAACAACTAAAAACTTATTGATCAACGATACCGATTAAACAACGAGCCCGACATTGCTTTAAGTTAAACCTCTCATTAACATTGCCATTTTTTTTTTTTTCCTTTTAAGCAAACAATGGAGGAATATTGCAAAACTTACGTTATGGATTTTTAATGCCTGATGTCAAAACTCGTAATTAAATTTTGATTTTCATTCTATACTTAAAATATTTAATTTTATTATTTATTGTTAAACAACTTAATGATTAAAAACATTTTTAAAAAGGAAGGAACAGAAAAACAGCACATCTTTCTATGGCTCAGAAAAAAAAAAAAAAAAAAAAAAAGAGGTGGAGTTCAAAAGGTCCTGAGAGATTTAAGACAATGAATATAAAAATTCTCTGTGTCTTTTGATTTTCGTTCTTTCATAAAAACATTTGATAGATGCTTTTCGGTTTGAATGACAGTTGACCTCTCTCTATTGAACTACTTTGCAACAGTACGCACTACGTTAGAAGTATAGTTATCTATCTAAAAAGCTCAATGCTTAGTAAAATCAAGGTCATAGTCACTTCAAAACATGCTAAACAGATGGAATTGTATATATGTAGATATCTCGCCTTTCATTTTTTAATGAGAATTCTCATCAAAATAGTTTCTTGTAAAATATACTTTCTAGATGAGAAAAACCTTTTTTCTCATTCAGAAAGCTAAATAACGTGAGATAAACATTTTTCACGTGCATTCATCGTCTATCCTAAATAAGCACTAATAGGAATGTTTGCAACCTATTTTCTTTATCATATTATCTTTTAACATCTGCTTCAGTTGTCCAAAAATTTTAATCCCTTACGAAAAGTGTCAGTGGAAAAAATTTCAAATATTTCATCATATATTACCGTATAACCAGTTTTACAATGTACATTAAGATTAAGTGTTTGTTTTATTTCATGGAGGCTAAACTTGAAATATGTTTAAAATTTAAATTTAAAATGTTAAATCTCATATAAATATACAAATATAAAACGTCTAAAAATCTGCTGATGAAAAATCTTTTTTCTTGCCTAAAGGGCATTCAAATTCGGAATTTGTAAATTGAAGCCAGAACGCTAATCATTCAGCTACTAGGAGGAAAAAAAAAATCTTGTGCAAAATAAATAACTGTTTGAGCCCTAAAACTGCTTTTAATAATAATAACAATAGTAACAATAATAATGATAATAAAGTTTTAAATTAGGGATTTGTATAATCGCAGGGCCTGGGTGGATATACCATCCCTCGAAATATTCTCAGGGATGGAACACGGGCGCAGAATTCATACCACTATCAATGTAACAAAATTTTCTACTTCTTAAATCAACGAGATTATAGGTAGAGAAATTTCTTAAACAGATTCCGGTATGAATTCTGCGCCCGTGTTCCATCCCTGTATTCTTGTACTCAGCCCTGGCAACAGGGGTCGAAATTTGAATCAGCAAGTTGGGTGTCAAATGACAACTAACATTGTTTTCTTAGTTGCCATTATGTTGCACTAAAGTACCATTTTAAAATTGTTATTTACACATAGAAACATACTCGTAAACATTATACATAAACTATAATTACTTAAGAGACTGACCTTTTATCTAATTAGTTTTTTTTTTTTTTTTTTTTTTTTTTTCATTTTAAAAATGGGCTACACTGCTAATATTTTTACAAGAAAGCTAGGAATTTAATTCTACTACTTTATTGCTAGTACCTTTATCTTCATATTTCATTGCACATTATATCTGTACACTGAAGAGGAAAAAGAATGTTATGCGTCAAAGTGATGACTAGGTATGAAATTGTGGTCGTCAAAACAAAATATTTAGTTGCAAAATACAACTAACGACCGCTAATTTCGAGCTGTGCCTGGCAATTGCTTACCTAATAATAGTTGAACTCAGGTAATTAATATTAGTGAAATGTTTTTATAAAACTACTAATGTTTCCATAAAACAAAGATATTACAGAAATATTTTAATTACAGGCCAATTTTTAACAAAATATCAATATGTTTAATATAGCTATTAAAAGTAAAAAACCATTGTGCAATATTTTAGCGTTAACGTTAGCAATTTTCAGTAATGTTACTTCTATTATGCAAAATGCATCGGAATATTTTCCAGGATGTTCTGCACCGATTGCAAATCGATCCTCTGTCAATAAAATGAATTATATGGGAATAGTGTTGAATCATGTTCTTTAACGTCGTTTTTACGCCTTTGACTTTATGTCTAGTAAATGTTTAATTATTAAATTAGCATTTATCAATTACTCCAAAAAGGCCCAAAGATAGTTTTTTAATATATTAAGATAGTTTTTTAATGTGCAGTTAAAAATATTACATTTACATATATTTATATTTTAGTGTAAATGAATAAAATGATGCGACAAAAAATTACCCACATTATTAAAGAAAGAAAGTACTATGTATTTATTGTTATCTTTCATTACAATGATGTGTGTTTATTGTAATATGTAATTAAAATATTATTAATTACTCTTTAAAAAACTGATTTTCAAATTAATTTTAATAAATTGGAAAAAGAAATACTTTTAACGCATAAAATTAATATTGGATTCTTTTTTTTTTTTTTTACCCCTCTCCAAATTGGCCATACAATATTTTACCTTAATTTAGAGCAAGTATTTAAAATGAAAAAATAAGTGAGAATAACTATATTACTTTCCTGTTTCTACTTCATAACCCCAGTAAATGCTAAATATATATTTTTTATTATTTATTGCAAAGTACTTTTATCTCTTAACAAAAACAAAAAAAAAAAGATAAAATGTCGGACACTAAAAGGAAATAGACTAGCTACGGTCATTTGAGAAATAAAAGCAGATTTATCTGTTTGATAAACAACACCATTAAGAAAACGGAAAAATCTTTTTTGAATTTGTAACCTAAAGTAATAAAGATAACTGAAAACTATGATCTGACATAAACTGTTTACTCTTGTGCCACACTCTCTTTCAGTATAAAGAGAACTTTTTATGGATTAGTTTCTGCATAATGCTCATTGAATAACAAACTTGAATAAGTGAATCACTACGCGAAAACCCTTTGAAAGGGATGATTGTTATGCATGCTTCGATCGTAATGCAAGTATTTATATTTTGTAACTGTATACAATCGAGGACATGAATAACATTTTTAAGCTTTTTCTAAATGTTTGTACGCAAACTTTAAGATGGTGACTTTAAAATTCGAACACATAGTTAAAGAAATGGAAAAAAAAAAATCGATTTCTCAATTAAAAGATTTAAGAAAAATAACTGCTAGAATTCCATAATCAGTGTTGCCAGATCTTTATTCAGGATTTTTTATTCAATAATCACCAATAATTTTTAATTGTAACGTTTGCCTAATCACTTCGAAGATTGATAGTCTATTATGCATAGCTGCCAAGTTTTTTAATTTATTCCGGAATGATGTTAGTCCCGCCCCTTTTTCACACCGTAATATTTTTAGAGTAATTGTCTTTATATTTAATCGTAATTATATATTGAATAAAATTTTTCTACAAAGATTACGGTGTAAAAAAAAGGGCGGAGCTAACAACATTCCGGAATAAATTAAAAAACTTGGCAGCTATGATTATGTATATGAAATATCACTTCTCAAAATTATTGGTGATTATTGAATAAAAAATCCGCCAGATCTGGCAACATTGCTTATATGTACAGTCGAAGAAAAAAAACGTAACACTCGCTGTAATTTCGTTATTAATTGACGCAGAAAAATCTAATACACATCATTTAACAGGAAATTAAGTGCACTTTTTGAAAATGACAATGCCCTTAGAAAAACGTTCGATACTTTTCAATTAAAAAGTGTCTATCATGGCTATACTAATCACAAAAAAAGATTAAATGTTTATCAAATATCACTTCTCAAAATTATTGGTGATTATTCAATAAAAAATCCGCCAAAACTGTCCATAATACTGTCGAAGGAAAATTTGAATCAGTGAATCGTTACGCATATTCTTTGAAAGAGAACTTTTTTATATTCATGTTTCGAACGTTCTGCCAGTATTTACAGAATGCAATCGAGGACACGAGTAACTTTTTGAAACCCTTTCTTAAATTTTTGCACATGAAATTCCATATGGGTTTTAAATTTCAAGCACTTTGTTCAGTAATTGAGGAAATTTCGATTTACAAATGAAAAGAACGAAAAAAAGTGAAGAACTCCATAATATTGTCAAATCAAAACTTTAATAAGTGAACCCTGGCATAAACTCTTTTAAAGAGATTATTTATATTTAGAGCGTTCTGCGAGTACTTATATTTTGTAAATGCAAATATTAGGTCGTTGCAAAAGTTCGTGCGTACGCGAATCATTTTATTGCATCCAAAGACGAGAGCTTCTATCGCCATGGTACACATTTGTTACCCGAGAAATGGGCAAAGGTTGTAGAAAGTAATGGAGAGTATTTTGATTAAAAATTGTCATTTGATTTGATGTATTTTTATGAAATGAAGCAATAAAAACTTTTGCAACGACCTAATAGTATAAGTATAATCGAGGAAAAGAATAACTTTTTGAAATCTTTTCTTAACGTTTGCATGCAAAATTTTTAATGATAATTTTAAAATCGAAGCATTTTGTTAAGTGAGAAAAAATAACGGTTTATGAATTCAAAGAAAAGAATTAAGAAAAATAAATCATTGGAATTGCATGATACTTTCGAATCTAAACTTGAAGTATTAAAGCCACAGAGTTTTTACATGTTGTTTAGTTTGCAGGGAGTGGCAACAAAAATGAAGTTTTGGTTTAGTTTAGTTCAAATGCTGGAATTGGTTAGTTTTATGCATTTTTGTATTTTTAAATTTTAGATTTTAGTTCTGTTATATTTTAAATAAACTTTTCGATTCAGAAAGGACTTGATCCTTTTTTAAAGGTTTCTCTAATCTTAAGTCAACATTCTTTAAAAGGTTTTTGTTTTAAAAGTATTCGCATTTACAGTGTTTGATATGTTGGTAGCATATAGATATTCTCTTTACAAAGGAAATAACGTAATAATAACGTGAATCAAGACACAAACTCATTAAAAAGAAATGATTTTTATATTTATGTTTCCAGTTTTGTGGGCGTGTTCCGATCACACTATTTCAAATCGGAGTATTCGGGAATATTCAAATCGGAGCACTTTCCTGGGTAAGAGAAAAAAAAAAAAATCGTATCTTCAAATTAAAAGAATTAATGAAGTGTTTGAACCGCATAGAATAGCCGTATAAAAAAGCTTGAATAAACGAACTCTTTGAAAGAGATTACTGTTACGCATGTGCGAGTACTTAATACATTTTGTAAATATATTTACAACACAGGACAGACGTTTTTTTTTTTTTTTTTTTTTTTTTTTTTTTATGTTTTAATGTTTGCACACAATCTTCCATAAAACTTACACATGATACAGGCCTCGCAGCGTTCCTAAAATTTTACTCCCATTTTATTATATTGACACCACTATCGTAACTAAAAAAAATTTCTAGAATGTTTTGATGTAAAAAATGTCTAAAGACTAAGTAAAAAAGTATTATTTTACCACAGTGGTGCGAGTGTAATTAAATAAGTCTAAAATTTTAGGAACGCTGCGAGGCTTGATGATAGCTTGCTAATCCAACCCCTTTGCTGAGTAAATGAGGAAAAAAAAAAAATTGTATCTTATTAACCCGTTAGTAGTCGCTATAGACAGCGCCACCTATTAAAAATTGCATATTTTTTATTTAATTGTCACCAATAATTTTAAGAAGTGATGTGACTGAGGTTGCTTCGATTTTATTCGCGTTTTATGTATATCAAATGTTACTTCTAAAAATTTTTGGTGGCTGTTGAATAAAAAAATTTGGCAACACTAAAAGATGGGCGGCAAATCGACCAACTAGCGACTACTAACGGGTTAAAAGAATTAAGAAAAATAAACTGTTTGAACTTCGAACCGAATAAAATAATCTAATAAAAAAAGAATCACGATGCAAACTCTATGAAAGAGATAATTATTACGTACGTACGAATACTTATATTTTGTTACTTATATTTACATACAATAAGGGCTATGATTTTTTTTCAACCATTCTTGTCTACGCGTAAAATCTTTTATCATACCTTGAAAACTCAAGCATTTTGCTGAGTAAACCAATCGTCATGCTACAATCATTTTGTAACATTAAATTTATAACACCAGGACTATGGGTTAAAGTGTATTCCAAAACACTACGAACGTCTATGCCTGGACAGAATCAACTGAAAGCCAGAGTGCTAACCATTCGGCTAACTCATGTTGAATTAGTGAGAAAAGTTTGCATCTTCAAATAATTGAATTAAGAAAAATAAATTGTTTAAATCGCACATAGACCTGCTAACTATGCTCGTTTATCCGTAATGGTATTAGGCCCTGCCTTTTTTTCACACCAGAATAGTTGTAGAGTAATATTCAGCAATATGTTATCAGGATTAAATAAGAAGACTATTGCTCTACAACTATTCTGGTGTGAAAAAAGGCGGGGCTTAATACCATTACGGATAAACTAGCATAGTTAGCAAGTCTACGCACAGCGCTAGTCAAAATAAAAACGTTTGAATAAGTGAATCACGACACAAACAGTTTGAAAGGGATAATTGTTATACATGTGCAAGTAATTTTGTTTTCTAAATATATGAAATTGAAGCCATGAACTATATTTTCGAATTTTCTTTTAACACCTGTAACATTTTATAATGTAGATTAAAAAGAGAAGTACTTTACCGAGTAATTGAGAATATTTGCATTTCCAAATTAAAAGAATTAAGAAATGTAGACTGTTGGAACATATTCATAAAAACCATAGCCTCCTTAACTAGATGCCTGTCGCGTAGCTCGGAAACTAGGCAACAGTTGAAGCGGTAGACAGCGCCACCTAGTACAGATTACGGGACTTTTTTATTCAACTGTCACCAATAATTCAAAGAAGTGATATATGATATATGTAATCGACGTTTCTTCGATTCTATTCGCCTTTTATATACATCATATCCCACTTTTAAAAAATTTTGGTGGCTGTTGAATAAAAAAGTCGCGCAAGCTGTACCAGGTGGCGCTGTCTACCGTTTCAATTGTTGCCTCGTTTCCGAGCTACGCGACAGGCATCTAGTTAAGGAGGCTATGATAAAAACTAACATATAGAAAATTTCAAATGACGATGTTAGTTGTTATAGACATTATAAAATTAAAATTTAAGATTAGAAAGCATGATCATCAAGAGATTGCTTTAAATTAAATATTGAATAATTTTTAGTTAATTGTAATTTTGTTATTGCGTTCAACCTTCGTAACATTTTGAGAATGGAGACTACAATTACAGACATTAGTTCACAAGTTTAATTTATGTACAAGACGTTTTAATTTATTTACAAGAATATGAAGAAGCTGAAAATATATTGACGTTAAACGTAATTATTAATAAATAGAAATACGTCATTATTTAAACGCTTAATGAATACAATATAAATAATTATTTAACACAGTAACTTTCAGAAATTATTTTTCTTATCAAAGTTCCATAATTATTTATTAATTATTTATTACAAAAGAAACGTATTCAAACATAACCATTTAATAAAAACACTCATAAAAACTTGTTTACAAAAAAATAAAAAGTAGATGATACTGCATGAAAAAGGTATGGTAAATAAAATAGTAAACATAAGTTTTTATTTTAAGTTTACATACAACAAATAAATATAAGTTTTAGCAGCTAAATTAACTTTGCTATCACTAAAAATAAAATCGTATAAAGTAAATTTACGTGTTTTAGATTTATAAAACCTCCTCCCCTTGTTTAAAGATTTAAATAAATACCAAACATTTTAAAGCATAGAATAGATTATAATAGATGTGTTTGTGTGTATTATTTAATCAGTTTGGAAGCCTGCCAGGTTGCACTTGTATATAAAGTTCCAGACGTAAAGATGAAGAGCAAGCAGATGATAAGATTTATTTTTTATTCATGGCATAAACCAAATATATAGTTTATTTTCGACATTATTTAAGGCACAATTCTTATAAATTTCTGATAAGAAATTTACAGTAGTATAGATGAAATTTTTTCAGTGAGTTTGTATGTGAAATTTTTAGCTATAAAGTTTATCAATGTTTATAGAACTGAGTCTTTACAACGTTTTTTAATTTATATTTTTTTATTCGTTATATATATATATATATATATATATATATTTGCAAATTAATAGAAAAATGTTACTGATGTAATTTATGTATATTTTTTCGCATAATAATAATAATAACTGAACATTATAATGATCAAAAACCAGGAAAGAAATTTTTGAATTAGTAAGGTATGAATAATATATATATATATATATATATATATATATATATATAAAGCAAAATATATTGAGAAAGTTAATAAATAAAGAAAAATAACTTTGAAATTTCCCAAATTTCCCAAAAAACTACTATACCTATATCAAGGGCATTTATTGCAGCTGGGTAATGTATGATGTATAATGATAATATATATAAATAAAGCAAAAAATTTGTCGGCGGAACACATACGCCGAATCCACATTAACTACTTTGGTGATGAAAGTCGGCCTTTTTTTTTTTTTTTTTTTTTTTTTTAAGTAAAAACTAATGATTTTTTTTTTAATATACTGCATAGATGTTATACTTTTTTAAAAGAGCTCTAAAAACTGTTTATTTTTTGTGAGGATATACATCAAGTTATTAGATTTATAGATATTACGTTGCAAAGTTTCAGAATGCGATACCTTTCAATTGCCTTTGATGAAGGTTGGCCATTGTTTTTAGTAAAAACTGATGAATTTTTTTAAAAGATACTGCATACTTTTTTAAAAGAGCTCTATAAACTGTTCATTTTTTTTGTGGGGACACTATATACATCAAGTTATTAGATTTAAAAATATTACGTTGCAAAGTTTCACAACGCAGTGTCAAACAACAGTCTGATATTAAAGACTAACGAATAACTTTTAAAAAATTATCAGTCTTGAAGTTCTAAGAGCTCCAATTTTTAAATTACAGCGTACTTATTTTCTATACATAATCCATTAAATTTTTAAACAATACAATTGTTGATTCATTCTTGAGAATCATTCACATAAGACCATAGGGCATTGTTGCAAAACGGAAGAAATATGTTATTTAATTTGTAATATGTTATTTTGACTTTTTGACCTGAAAAGGAATTTTTAATTATGTTACAAAGCCCAAATTTTACATATATATTTTACGAATTTTCTTTCATTTAACTTTTTTATGTGTCATTTATGTATTTATTTAATAATTTTTTATCGGAAAATTTTAATCTTTGTTGTTGAGTGTTCTTACATATGTATATATATATATATATATATATATATATATATAAAAGATGAGTCTAATGATACACTGACACAAGCAGAAGAATCGGGTAGTTTACCATGATCAGGATTTTCAAGGGTAGGAAACATCCTGATGTTGATTGACATGGTCAAAATTGTTAAATTCAATGCATTAAGATGAAGGCACCATCAAACAAAAGTTTGCCAGAATCCAGAATTTTCAGAAGTCGCGAACCAGCTGGTTGCCAGAGGCGGCTAGTATTAAATAATTCATCATAGTACATTCAATCAAAGATTTTGAAAAAGCCTAAAAAACAGTTACACTGATAAAATACATCTGTGTTTGCAAACAATAAAAAATAAATAAATAAATAAATAAATAATAAGCGTTAAGAAAAATGTTGTAGTTACGTGTAATCTCTTCTAAATATTTAAGTTTTATGCTACAAATCGCAACGCAACAGGCTTGTCTTTGACAATAAAATATCATTTACTCTCCCGTAATATACGCTTTAGTAGAACTAAGTCTCCCATAGTAACACTTAATAGTCCCTTATACTGTCATTTTGTAGATTTTTTTTTTTTTTTTTTTATAATGTAGCAACCACAAGGGCGAGTGAAAAATGTCATCATTTGTCGATGTATAGATTAGTCTGCGTCATTAGCTACGCTTTACTAGAGCTACCACAATCATACATTTTGAGACCAATTGTGGGTATTATAGTGATAGATGTGCAGATTTTCGGATAGAAAGCAGGGTGAAAATGGAAGTGAAAAAGGTGCCATAATAAATTGCTCTGTCTCCCTTCCCCTAGGCTGTTTAAAACGGGTATTCTATGAAATTACAGTTTTCGCGTAGCCTTCAAAATATGGCACAGGGAAGCTAGAATTATATCTATCTTTTCATGAATGTTTGGAAACTCACTTTCTTTCAACGTGATAACTTTTTTTTTTTTTTTCTTAATTTGTTTTATTAAGCCTCAATTTTACACGTTACTCATAACAAACTTTGTGTACTGTAAAAAGAATACAGTAAATAAAGGAAAGAAATGAAATGAAAAGCGGAAGTTTAAATAAGACTTGGCGTTCACTTCAAAAGAGAGTGGCGAAAAAAGAAAATAAATAAATAAATAAAAAACTGAAAAAGAGCTTGAGTTTGTATAGTGACAATTTAAAAATACCCTATAATTTTATCTCTTATATCAAGGATTTCATGCAACTTTTTTCTTCTATTGTAAATTAGTAGCTTCATATGTGCGTTAAATACAACGTATAAGAAAAAAACTTCACTTTGTTAAAAGACTATAAATATTTCAGATTTCTGCTTTATATTATGCTCAGTACTACTAGTAGTATTATTATTATTTGTTTATTACAAACCTGATGACTTTTACATAATAACAAAAATAGCAATATTTCGAAATCCGATAAGAAAAAAAATTACTTTATATAGTATATATACGAATACCTTACACTTTTATTTTTTCTTGCCAGAATATTTTACATTTTTATCTCACGTGTTATCCATATTCTTTAATTATTGTGGATTCCACAATTCCATTTTATATGTAATAAATCTGAAGCTTAATAGTGTTATAAAAGACATTTTTAATTTTGGCATATATGGATATCTTTGAATTTATTATTAGAATATGTATTGATTTGATCTTATTCATATATTATATGCTGAGTTTATTTCCTTAGTTAAAACTCTTAAGATTATTTTAGCATTAAATGTCAATGTTATGAAATATTTAATTAATGGTTAATAAACAGATTTTGTAAATTTTGCGCATTTTAAAAGGTTTTTAATACTTTAAATTAGACAGCATGCACAGTTTTCAGGGTTATGGTTTTCCTTTCAAAAACAATATTTCTAAATTTTCCTTTTCGAAAAATATGAAGAAAAAATGAATGAAACAATAATTTGCCAATTTAGCTTCAGCCAAAATTTTTAGAAATTCGGTGCACTAACTTTCAGCATTTTAATAGTAATATTATTACTAATTTCTTAAACGATAAAACTTAGTACACCGAATTTCTAAAAATATTGATTGCAAGGCTAAATTAGCACCATTTTCTTTTCTTTTCTTTTCTTTCTTTTTGTGAAAAGCAGCATTTTATTTTTACCACTGTTTGACATTAGTCCATTCGGTTACATTATAATAAATTCCATATAGGGAATCATTGACGTTTTAATTATTATCTTATCCATTCATAAATATTTAAATTAACTGAAATTTATTAAAATTTGCATTATTAATGATGACTACAAAAGGATTTTTTATTAAATAAAATTTAATGTAAAATAGCATTTTAAATTGTATTGCAATAATAATCTATATTGCATAAATATAATTTTATAAAACTTTTTATTATTATTATTATTATTATTATTATTATTATTATTATTATTGATAAAAATGCATTTCGATAAACTTGCATTATAAAACAAAACGGCACAAAAAGTAATATTTTTTTCCCTGTTAATCTAAAAGAAGTATTAAATTTTAAATCATACTTTTTCATTTTGGATGATTCATAGAAATCTAATATATTTATATGCTATAAAATTACAACAATAATTTTTAGCACATAATTAAATTAACTATTAACATACGACGACATATATATGTATAAATTTATAAAAGCCTAAATCTATGTGTGTGTAAACAAACACGTTACTGCCAACATAAATCATTACACACATCTCTAATAATACATTCTATACATTATCTAGAATTTTTCTTATATATATAGACAGGTAAGCAGTGAACATTATTCAATATGAATGTGAATATGCACGTATATATACTTTAATAATAAAATACAAGTACACAGATTTCGTATACTTTAAAGCAGCATATAAGTCTATATCAAAATTATTTGAAGCATTTATTTTATTCAAATTTATTTTTAAATTCTAATTTAAACAAACAAAATTGCATTGCATTGCTTGATTAAACATTTATTTATTTTTTATGTGAATTCTGCTTCATTTTTAATTAATGCTCTAATTAATTCATTACGTCTTTAAAACATTCTAAAAAACACGAGGTTGACTCCCAGTATATAGAAAGTTTATATAGAATTTTTTTCTAATAATTTATTAAATTAGGAAATAGAAGCTTTATAGTTCGTAGATATTCTATACCTTAAATTAAAGATCAGGAATCGATATATCGATAATTTGTGCTAAAGTTAGTTTCAAAACTGTAATGCATTACTATACTGCAGATAAAAGATCGCAATGTTGAAAAGCTAGTTTTAAGGCACAAAACAGCAAAATGTATTTAAAAGATATATTACCTTTCTCTTTCTCTCTCTCTCTCTCTCTCTCTCTCTCTCTCTCTCTCTCTCCTATTTTTTTTTTTTTTTTTTTTTTTTTTTTTTTTTTTGATAGAGGATACAAAATATTTTAAAGAACAATCTTTTTAAATCGTTTAAAATATTTATTTTAAGCTGAATTGCAATGTGATTTTTTTTTTTTTTTCCCCAGTAAATAAGGTAAATTACAATTATTTTCATAATACCAAAACTGCCCAAATTAGTCTTATTTATTGAATAATTAAGTTAGGCATGTATAAAGAATACAACATCAGAAATAATTATTTCATAAAAACACCTAAATAGAAAGAAGAAAAAAAGCTGATTTTTTATTTTTTATTTATTTATTTATTTTTACTATTAAATTTACTCTTATTATGAGTATCTAAAAATTTATGGTTGAAAATTTTATCCAGTCTTATTTCAATACAATATTTCATATGATATCAGGTTTAAACTAAAGTATTTTAAGTTAATATACGTTACTTTAAATTGCACACTTTTCCGCTTTAATTGAAAAAATTTAGCGATAATTTCTGAATAAAAATATTCCGTTATACCGTATTAATTTCCTACGATATCAAAAGCCTATGATAAATAATAAATATGGATACTAAATCTTCCAAGGCAAAGGTAAAATTTAGCAATCATGTATTAGATTTAAAATTACTTATTATTGTAAAGTCGTATCAATAGCAAGCAATATACAAATGTAAAAGTTAGCAATTATGTATAATATATTTAAAATGACTTATTATTGTAAAGTCGTATCAATAGCAAGCAATATACAAATGTAAAAGTTAGCATTTATATATCTATACCCCGGAGGTAATGGACACCATGTCCATTTTGTGAAAAGAGTTTCCACCATGTTTTTGATGTGTACTACATTTGTCATGAAATAATAATATTATATTTTTAAAAAATTAACGAACACGCTTTTATTGAAATGTGAACTAAAAAGCACAAAATATCTATATTTATAGTATTAAAATGCAGGGTGAGATAAAATTGTGTGAGTGACACACCATAATATTTACTTCTTTAATAAAAAAAAAAAAAAAAAAAAAAAATTGGTTAATTGTTGCCACTCAACGTTATACAAATACGGCCAAATCCTGTGCCACATACAATAGAGTCTAATATATATAGATTTTTTTATTTGCCCCTGATGGGATAGCAGCCTGGAAACACTTGTATGTAGTATTCTCATCGACTATGAAGTCGTGTGCAAAATTTTAGGATAATCGAACGAACAGAAGTGGTCGAAAATTGAATTCCAAGATTCCGTTACATACATTAATAGTTACATCATATCAAGTTAACAAAAGCATGTTAAAAATAGCATAATGAAGGAATAAGAAATAAATAATTTAGAATGAAACAAAAATCATTTTTAAAAAATCTCCCTTGACTGGGCTCGAACATTAGACCTTTAGGTTCGTAGCCCGGAGCTTTATCTCACAGCCACAGCGTTCACGTAGGGAAAGCCTTTTTTTACAATATAGATTTTTTGTTTGCTCCCAGAGCGGTTACAAACATACAGTCGGTAACAAAAGTGTCCGAACACTAGCAAAAATTCCTATGTAAAAAAAGCACACTTTATACGGTTTTGTTAAAAAAATCTTGTCGAATCCTGGACTTAGTCAGTGTAAGAATATGATTCGATAAGGATTTATTTAACAGAACCGTACGAAGTGTACTTTTTTGACATAGGAATTTTTGCTAGTGTTCGGACACTTTTGTTACCGACTGTACATACAAACATACGTACAGGTGAAGCTAATAAAAGCATGTTAAAAAGAAAATAGACATTTTCTTTTCCACTGACTTATCTCCTGCACATAAAGGACTTTTGGTGCTAACTCTTTTCACAAAATAGACATGGTGTACTTTACCTCCGGGGTATAGATATTAGATTTAAAAATTACTACTTATTGACTTATTGTTGTAAAACCGCATAAATGGTAAGCAATTACACAAAATGTATTAGATTTAAAATTACTTATTGCAAAGTCGCACCAATAGCAAGCAATATATAAACCTAAAAAAGAAGAGTATAACGTAGGAATAATGGACTGTAAATTATTAAAAATCGTTCATTTTTGTTAAAATACAGATTTATAAACATGTTTAAAAATATTTTTCAATTTCTATTTTTTTTTTTTTTTTTTTTAACTTTACCGCTTACACTTACATCTATAACGAAATTTATTATTTTTAAGCATTACATTAATAATATTTTAAGCACTTTCCATTAAGAAAATATGTGCATTAAAAAAGTACATCGCTCCATGTTCCTATATCTTCAAAATGTATATTACATCTTAATACATATATATAAATTTTATTTATTAAACGTACATATACCTAATTTTTTAAAAAAAAATACGGAATGTTAAATAAAACTTCATTTAAAAATCTTAACAAGCAAATAATTATTATACCTTACATTGAAATAAAAAATTGCTCATTTACGTGAAATAATAAAAAATATTTTCATTCACAAGTTTTTCTTATTTTAAAATTAATGTATATCTGTACTGATAAGTATAAAGAGTTTTAAGTCCATATTCTTGATTTTTCAGGAGACGAAAAATAAAGTTATACTAATTAAAACCTAATCAGAAGAATCGATTAGGAAAAAGGGATTTCGTTGATTTATACCCTTTATACCATTCAATGATTGTCAACCTTCATTTAATAACGGGAAAAACTGAATTAAATATTTTATACCATAAATGAATGCTAAATTTCTGACTTGGATCTTTTTTTACTAATGGATTTTCTCAGAGACTAAATGACATAGACTTAAATCCTTTATACCAATCGATAGAGAATTTTTTCTGAGTCTGACAATGTACTTAACTCAAAATCGACATTTTTGGACTTAAATCATTTATACTTATCAGTACAGATATGTACACGAAATTCTATGCAGATTATAAAGTTGCTTATTAATTATAACGGGATACTTATACCCTATATAGGGATTAAGCCATTTTAACATTTTTTTTTTCTACTAAGGAATAATTATTTAAATGCAACGTTATTAAATAAGTTGTATTTCTCCCCTTAAATAATTAAGTGCAGAAATTGACATAAATTGCGTTTGATTGCCATAAGTAATAATAAAAAGTTTTAAAGAAAGCTATTAAAATCTATTAAAAATACATTATCTCGTCCCCTTAAATCCATTGTCCTCATGTGATTAATATTCATATTAATCGTAAACAATTTTTGGAATACATAGAGTTCAATTTTTGTAAAGTTTTTATTGCTATCATTATACATTTTGTAAAAGAAATCTAAATGTATTTTTGAATGCATATTGCTTAACAATAATTTAAAATTTCAAATGCAATTAATTAAATTAATCACGTGTCATAAATAATAATAAAGAACCGCAATTGGTCCGTAAAAAAAAAAAAAAAAGATGAATAATAAAATTAAAAACTTTCTCCAACATTCAATTTCTCATCATTATAAGGTCGATATTTAAGTTAATAGCACGATTAAATATTTTTTGTAAAATGTTAGAAAATTTCATAAGATGCAAAAAGAAATTTTTAATAAAGTATTCACTTACATTTGTAGCACGATGTCCTGTAAAGTGAGAGGCATTATGATGTCCATTCAAAGTCACTTTTGCGGAAGGTACAATCTGATCTCCTAATTCTTGACTACTGTCATCTGCATTTAGAAAGTAAAAACTTGCATCCATTATTGGATGCACTAACACTTTTGGCGATTCGACCCGAAATTTGGGCCGAAATTGAGTTTTTCAAAAATCTGCATGAGGTAGAAATAAAAACAACGCAAGTTCCAGTGTTCTGAGTTTATCTGTCACAATATAAACTCAAACGAAATTTTCATGAAATCCAACACCGGCATAAAATGTGATAGAGTGTTTATATCTCGCAACAATATTTTCTGCCGCAAACCGGCGCACAACCGTCCCACTAGGCCTAGTCCGTAAACTTCTAGCGAAGAACTTTCATCGATCTGACGGCACGGGCGAAAAGTATGTTCGCCCTCAGGGAACACAGTCCCGACTAGGCTGTTTCGGTCTTTTCGAGCTTCTAATCACAGACGATAATTTTTTAGAAGGAAAAAATTGTTTTCCCGACTTTTCCTTTAAGGTACGATCTCCTGCACTCGATCTGGATCGAATCGGGTACCGTCTCTGGGAGGGGAATTCGTGACGTAGAAAATGACGTTTAGAATAAAGTTAATAGCCATTGGATGGAAATCGGAAACTTTTTCTTTGGGGTTAGTTTAAGTTTCGGTTCTCTTCATTGGCAATACCTCGCTCAATTTGGCAAGTGGCTACAACATTTCAAAATACGTATCTGTGAAACGTCAATGCATCAAAACGAAACGAGAGCAAAGAAATTTTATTTCGCAATGATGGCTGGCCAGGGCCTGATTCATGCGCGGGCTGTGCAATGGTATGGCCCAAGGGCCCTTGACTTGCGGTCCAAATTTTAGGTTTCAGTTTTTAACAAAATATGTTTAAAAATATAAACAAATGTTCCTGAAAACAGCACTTCATGAAAATTTCTAAAAAGAGAATAAGGAATATTTTATCAAATATAGGAATTTTTCGATGTAATAAAGGAAAATTTTAGGATCTTTTTTTTCCAAAGATTCGTCAAAAGGTAGGAGATTACTTTTGCAGGGGCTATAAAGCCTCCTGCTAATATATGCTCAAATATTTTGATGTATTAAAAATGTTTATTTTTTTTCTGTCGTCGATTTAGTATGACGCATGTAAGGGGCCCAAATGTACATTGAGTTCTGGGCCCACTTTTGGCTTAATCAGTCTCCGAATGATGGGCGTGAAAAACTTATTTAATAAGAAGAATGCAAAATCAATCTATTTGAGAAAAGAATGCTCTTTATAGAAATTTAAATGTTTAACTCTTTAAATGTTTTATTTTAAAAGAAAAACAAATTTTCAAAATATTCCCATTCAAAATATTCCCATTATTTACGTGACGTGCTATTAAAAGAAAAAGAAAATAAAAATAAAGCTACTAATTTTATTTTTAAAACATGAATCATCTTTAACCTTTGTTTGCAAAATAAATAAATTAAAGTGAAACACCTTTTTAAAAAATCTCCAAACTCTAAAGTAAAATAATGTTTTTTAAGGTCGAAAGAAATTTTCAAAATATACTACCACTAAAGGAAAGAAAATGATGGATGAGGATTAGGCATGGCTTTTTCAATATCGTTACATGTATAAAAACTAAATATAAAAATATAACCAAAAGCATGTTTTTTTTTTTTTCAACTTTTCACCTAGGCATGAACTTTTTACTTTTTTTTTTTTTCATGAAAACTAATTAATAAATTTCAAAATTCATCCGTTGTTCCTTTAACTAGGTTCCATTACCCCCCCCCCCCCACCTCCCACCCCCCCCCCCCCACCCAACCTCAACAAAAAAAAAAAAAAAAAAAAAAAAAAAAAAAGCTTTTTTTTAATACCTGTAGAAGTTTTAGGATTTTGAAGAACATGAATTCATGAAAAACTGCAGAGTGGAAAAAACGCAATTTAAAGATTTGAAATCTGTAAAAAATATATTAAAAACCATAAGAATTAGTGCCTGTATATATATTTTATTGAATAAACCTAATATAGTACAATTTATAAATATTAAATGAAAATACTATAAGCTTTTATATCAAACCTTGTTCAGTGGTACTGTCAAAGGTGCTGTTTTTTTTTTTTTTTTTTTTTTTTTTGTTGTTGTTGTTTGTTTGTTTTTTCCAGTCTCTGATTCATATTACCAGAACATAAGCAGCTTTGCTAACATTTTTACAAATTCTTCTACAGTTTATTGACAAAAGTATTTGGGATTCTATCTTTCCCTGGATGCGTACATTTTTCTTATTTCTAAACGCTTGAAAATTTCCATCATTCAACTCTTTTGTTCTCTTGGAAATTTCTATTTTGTATTTGCTAGGCTTAGATAAAATGCTTTATCTCTCCCGCTTATATAAATTGCTTGCAGAAAATTTCCTCGATACTTATAATGTTATTATAGTTTCTACATTGGTGATTGTTTCATCTTCGCTGTTTCACTTACATAATTTTTCTCCCCTCTATGTCTGCCTTTACTATTATCTTCTTTGATAAGATACTGTTAAAAAATTTTATATACTGTAATGCGCTTCATTAACATTTTATACAAAATTCAAATTTCGACTTGGGATTGAATTTCTTCACTCTAATTTTCTATATTATTATTATTAACTATTATTGTTGTTATTGTCATTATTATCATTTAATGTAATTTATTCTCAGTTGACCATCCCATTTTTGTGTATTTTTATTTATTTATTTATTTTAGAATAACCAGCTTAATTTTATTTTTATACTTTGAGAAGTAATAAATACTTAAAGCATAACTGGATTCATAATCATTATATGAATGCAGTTACTTATTATTAAAAATTTCGTTTATAAAAGTAGCAGTAACCATCAATGTCAGTATAGGTTAGCCAAAATCATTTTTTGTAAAATGTTCTACAAGGTATTCACTATATTCACTAAGTATATCACACACCATATTCACTAAACTTTTTACCTTAGCCTCAGAAAACATTTTATCAAAATCCTTGCTTTTAATTAATTTATCTATTTATTTATTTATTTATCATTTAATTGATTTTTAAAAACAGCACCAAACAAGAAATAAAAAAAAAAAAAAGCATCTTCATTTATAATTCTTAAAACTACTTTAAAAGAAAATGAGTTGGATATTTTTACTGTGGTGATTATTTGCATTAACAAAATTAACGTTTCTCCTGATTTATAATTTATTGATTCCTATAATATTTAAGTCCACCAGCGCTCAACGCTGGTAGACGTATGAGGTGCCGGGTTCAATCCCAGGTCGCGCTCGTTGACTTAGCCATTCGGAGATTTCCGTGGTTTTTTTTTTTTTTTTTTTCGAAACTTGCGTACATACGGGCTAGGACCTCTTAGAAATACCCCCCACGGAAGACACTCCCCCTCAGGCCTAGGATCCTAGAGTAGTCAATCATCCTTACACCCAAAACACCAAACCCACACACCTATATTTAAACTTTTACCATCTTTCCTGTAAGTTTCTTTCTTTTTTTTTTTTTTTTTTTTAATGCAAAGCGCTAATTAGTATACAATACATTATAAGAATTTCATTCTTTATTCTTTGAGCGCATCCTACAAATCATTGGAGTCAATGTGCTCGCCCATATTAGCTGCAGAATGCTGTTTATAGCAGAAATTCATTTGTAAACCTCATTTGTAATCTTCAATATTTTATTTATTTGTTAAAAGGTACTGAAAATTACACACACTCCTGATTTTCATAGAGCTGATTATTTTCGTTAAAAAAAAATATTTAATACAAATTGACGTTAGTTATTGTATAACTCATAATCATTTTAAATCCGGTGCTGTTGATCATCATTATTATATATAAATAAATATATATTTATTTATTTATGAGGTATACATTATAAATAAAAAAGCTTAATTGTACAATTTTAAAACCAAACTATGACGAAAATAAATTGAAGTATTTTTAAAAACATCATTATTGAAGTCATACAAAAATATCTATACAAGAAATATGAATGCCAAATCAGTACAAGAAATATAAATATACAAATCTATACAGGAAAACATGTAGGTCGTATTTAAACTAAAAAGTGTTACTTCAACACAATAATAATGAAATTAAATAATACATTTAAAGAAAAAAGTTTTTCAAAGAAGAAACGCCAAAAAAAAAAAAAAAGAAAAGAAAAGAAAAAGATATTATTGCATTGTATGATAAATGTTACGTTTCAGTTCTGGAACACATTAGAAGGAATTGTTTTCTACATACACTCAAAAACGTATGAATAAATAATACATAAATTGTGTTTTGCTGTATATTTAACATCAACCAGTATCACTAATACTTGAATGGTTATGCTATAGACTTCTTAGCATCAGAACATTTTTCTTTGGTTTTAACAATTTTTGGCAATTTACGGTCCATTTAATTTTCCTGTGTCCTAAAAAGCAAATAAATGCCATTTTTATAACACTTAATTGCAACAGCAATAAAAATAAAATAAGTAAGTAAATAAATGCGCTAAAGCTTTAGGTATAATGAGTATTTACAATTTCTAAGAACAAAGACTGTGGGTTCGTGTCAAAATGATACCAGTGACGTTCAAAAACTTACCACATCTCTACAGGAAGTACTCATCTTCACAAATCCTTTTGTAACCACTGGTAACTTTCAGATGTTACTGGGTGTTGTTTCCGGTAATATGAAGCTTTGGATAGCTCCACTCGACTTTATTTATATAAGCTGGCATATAAGCAGGCCCTTTCTCGCTTTCGTTATTCTATGTTGGTAGATATATTTTCTCTTATTTCCATGCAGTAATAATGAACTGAAAAAGAAGACTGTAAAATAATTGCTCGTTAAACAATTATTATAAATAATCCGTTTTTCTCTTCCTTTCTTTTTCCTGGAAATAATAATGTTTCTAATACCTTGCTCCAGCTCCAATGTACTTCTTAAATGGGTTATTTGGTCATAACATTTTACTTTCTTCTTCTAAAAAAAAAAAAAAGTATTGTATTCGTAAAAATTTTCGACTTCAAGTTTTCGATGGATTTACTCGTTTTCAGAGGGGAAAATCGTCCAACAGTTGGCGTTACCACCTCCTTTCTCCTTAGTAATAGTCAACCAGATTAATATATCTATATTAATAAAATCAGAGTTTTGTCTGTAAATTTGTCAGAATCGAAAAATTTTGCGATATCTTCACGTTTCACACCCCATGAAAGCCGAAAATGACTTCAGAAAATTTTGCCTGTGTGTGTGTGTGTGTGTGTCTGTGTGTGTGTCATCGTGTCCGTGTCGCTTTTTTTGTCCGGGCATCACTTGAAAACGGCTGGGCGGAATTAAACGGCGCTTGGCAGGAATTTAGGTCTTCACCCAACTTAAAATTATATGCATCAACTTTTCAGAAATTCCCCCCCGTTCCCCCCTGGGGGGTAAAAAACTAAAACACGTTTGTCCGGGCATCACTCGAGAGCGGCTGGGCGGAATTAAACGGCGCTTGGCAGGAATTTAGGTCTTCACCCAACTTAAAATTATATGTATCAACTTTTCAGAAATTCCCCCCCGTTCCCCCCTGGGGGGTAAAAAACTAAAACACGTTTGTCCGGGCATCACTCGAGAACGGCTGGGCGGAATTAAACGGCGCTTGGCAGGAATTTAGGTCTTCACCCAACTTAAAATTATATGTATCAACTTTTCAGAAATTCCCCCCCGTTCCACCCTGGGGGGTAAAAAACTAAAACACGTTTGTCCGGGCATCACTCGAGAACGGCTGGACGGAATTTAACGGCGCTTGGCAGAAACTTAGGTCTTCACCCAACTTGAAATTATATCTATAGAAATTTTCAAAATTATGATTAGTGTTTAAATTGTGGGCAAAAATCGCCTGCGCATGCGCCATAAATAGTTTTTCACTAAAGTGCTTTAAATGGAAAAATAAAATATAAAAATAATTTTTTAAGTTACAGACTTTTGTATTCGCGTGATTCGCACTACAAATTATGAAAAGATTGAAATGAAGTGTTTCCATCTAAGTTTCATACTTTAGTTAATTTTAAAAAATCTAATTGTCGTATCGAAAAACTGTTTACACCCCAGGATTCAGAAAAATCACCTCTTTCATTTGGTACTGAATTTGTAATGATATGTCTGATATTTCTAATTTATTTTTCCCTTTATCCGTTTTTCCGTTGCCACTTAAATTTCATACATTAGTTATTTTTAAAAAATCTAATTGTTGCATCGAAAAACTGTTTGAACCCCTGGATTCAGCAAAATCGCCCCTTTCATTCGATATCAAATTTATAAATATAGGTCTGATATTTCTAATTTATTTTACCCTTTTTCCGTTTTCAACCCAGATTCCATATGGAACAGCTTTAGTATTGGATCCCTTTGGCAAAATTTGAAATTCGGCACCGAAGTAGCTCGGACGTTTCTCGCCAAGATCTTTAATTGCACAATTGAGATAGCCAATTCAGTTCATCGCAAAAATGGCTTAAAATATTTAAAGTCACCAAAGGGTTTCGATACTTAAGCTGTGCTTTTTGTATTTATTTATTTATAGTACTGTCTATTAAAGACTTCTGTGGTCACGAAATTTGGTGCGTAAATTGTTTGTATGCATCCGGCACTTATTGTAACTGCATTTCACGAAATTCGAAATGCCCCCCCCCCCCCTCCTTCTCGGAGTCGGAGGGCAATAAACATGTGTAAAAACATGTTTTTCCGTTTGAATTCGCTTTAATAACTTTTATCTTAGAATGGCGAATTTTGGTGTGTGGATATTGATTAAGTATACGCATTATGTACATTAGTGGGATTTTGCAAAACTTCGAACTCACCCGCTGAGGGTGGGGAAGTAAGAAGTTGGTAAGTTGTTGCCGAAGGCAGTGGGAACCCAGACTCCTCACGGTGCGAGCGAGAAAACCTCTACCAATCACAGCGAGAACTTAGTTTATTAATAAAGATATGGGATTTTGACAAATCATTTAAGTTTAATGTCCAGCGAAGCGGGCAAAGCCTGCTAGTATATATATATATATATATATATATATATTTCGGTAAAATATCTATTCCATTGTCAAGTCAAATCAATATAAAAATGTTTGCTTCGCTATGTTTTTGCGGGCGATGTTTTGACGTAGACCCCTTTACACATTTTTAAAACCATTTAATCGCAATTTTAGTTTTGTTTATCAATTTCATTTTGAATTGATTACTTATTCATATTTTTCTTTGAATATGCATAGTTACTTGTATAGCCTCCAATGTATTATTATTACTTTCGAAATTTAGATATTTTAAAATATTTCCAGAAAACTTTATGGAAAACCCACAACCTCATCTAATTCGTTTAAAATTGATGAATCATAATGCTTATTTTTAATTATTTTTGCATAATAAATGTGGATTTTATGCTGTGATTTGTATTTATCGGATATAAATAATATTATGCATTTCTTTCGTTAATAGATTTTGAAAGCTAAAGAACTTAAAAAGAACAAATGCTCAACATCCTTTTAGAGTAATTTTTTCTTATTTTATCATAGTTGTATATTGGTGAAAAATACTCTAAATTAAAGTGGGGCTAAATAGAGTCGGGGCTAAAAATGTTCCAAAAAAAAAAAAAAAAAAAAAAAAAAAAATTAGCAAATATGCTTTAAGAAAATAATATGATAGAAATTACATAATTTAAGGTTTATACAAATCATAAAGTAATCAGCTATAAAATGATTAACAGAAAGATTAAAATTGAGATTGAAATAGATTAAAAAGAACTGTTAATTTATTATTTAATGGATACAGGTATTTTAAAAAGTAAGCACCACCTTACTGCGTTTCCAAAAACAAGCAAAATTGCCAACCTAATCAGAAGTACTGCTAGTATATATATATATATATATATATATTATATGTAGCTTCACACCTCGGGGGGGGGGGGGGGATTCCTCCCAGTGGGTGCAAATTTTTCACGTGAGTATTTTTTAAAAGAAATTTGCAGCGCGAGTGGTTGAATCACGTATATGGGATAATGTAAAACAAATTTACCATTTCTTTAAACAAAAAAAAAAAAAAAAAAAAAAATGACTGCTTTCGACACTTCTTTTCTCCCTTGATTTTGCAAAGTAAAACGCAGTACTTATTAAGTATTTTTCACAGGAACTCGTTCATACGTTTAAAACGAATGGTTGAACTATAGATTTGTGATAATTTAAAACAAAATTTTATCGATTTTTTTTCCCTTCATTTTTAACATTAAAAAAAATAATAAATAAATAAAAATAAAAATACTCTTTTCGTCATTTTTTTTCCCCTTAAGTTATATTTTGATTTGTCGATGGACTTACACATATAAGATGTCCTGAACATGATTTGAACATTGTTAGAAAATGTCTACATGTCTGTATATATGTGACAAAAAAATTCTTCCATCATGAGAACTAATAATTTCATAATACTGTATAGTTAGTTGCACTTTGACATAAATTGGTGTGCATCAACTTTTGTTGCATATCGTTCAACAAGTTGCGCTGTCAGCTCATTTTTCATATCTTTTAATATGGCAGCATGTGATAAAATTTCGTAAAAATGCACACAGTTCGTGTTTTCTTTTACCAATGATTGTGAAATTGTAAAATTTATTAATAAAATTAAAAGTGAACTGGAATTAAAAAAAAAAAAAAGAAAGAAAGAAAATGTATATGTAGCAGAATCACCCCCTCCTCGGGAATGTAAATTTTCAATACGGGTATCTTTCAAAAAAACTCGTCAATACCTTTAAAGCAAATGTATCTGTGAATCAAGTATCCGTGATAATTTGAAACAAATAAATCTTTTTTTTTTCCATAAAATAAATAAATGAATAACGCTTTCACTACTGCCCCCGCCCTTTATCTATACAAAGAAAAATGCAATGGCAGCTGTTTTCGTCTAAATTACATGATTTCATTTAAGGAAACACAGAAGAAAGTTTTGTGATCACCACAACATACTAGTTTCATTTCAGTTTTTTTTTTTTTCCTTTCTTTCTTTTTTTTAACTTTCGTCTATATTCATAGAAGAAAGTATTGGATTTTTAAAAAATTTCAATTTCCTGCTGTCAATGGTTTTTGAAATGTCCTAAATACGATTTGACCATTTAAAAAGAAAATATCTGTCTGTGACAAAACCTTTATGGCAATTATAGCTTAAAAACTAAAGCACTGAATGTCATATAAATTTATATTTAAATGCACTTTGACATAAATTGTCGCGTATCAACTTTTGATGCGAATTGCCCAACAGATGGTGCTTGTATCCTGCGATTTCTTTCGTTTTGTGGAAGGCTATAGCTCAGTTTCTATTGTGTATAACAATAGTTTTAAAAATAATGGGGCTATGCCTTTCTTCCGATCTGAAAGAAATAGGTTATAATAATAATGAAATGCAAATAATTTATTAATATTTCATTAAATTAAACATTTGTTTAAAGTAAAACATTTTTCAGCCAGTGCCGTTACTGCGTGCATTTTAAAATAATTTTCCAGCCATGACAATTAGTCTTTAATCAATAACAAACTGAAGATATAAAAACAATATTGCAGTTTTAAGAAAATAAAATAAAAACATAAACGACAATTTTTGGCACGTGAATAAGAAAACTTAAAAGTATGCATTTTTTTAAAATAAAGATTACATTTACATCTGAACAAAATAAGACTTGTTTTCTTAAGCGGAAAATAATAATAATAACAATAACAATAATAATAATAATCTTAAGAGTTTTTAATTTGAGATAGTCTCAATTTTTATAAACTACCGAAAAATATTGGTTTATGTATTTTTTAGCAGATATTATGATATACACTTATTCATTACTGTCATTACAGTATCTAATTGCATTCAATTTCTCCCTAAGTCTTTCTCTCTATCCCATGCAAACCCACGCGTACTCTTTTCTTTCTTTCTTTTCTTTTCTTTTTTTTTTTTTTTAATAGAAATATTAAAATTACTAAAACTTACTTTTCGAGAACACTAACGTTTGAAAGATCATATAAGTACGTAAGCCCTAAATGTTAAAAATTACCAAATAATAATAATAATAATAATAATAATAATAATAATAATAATAATATGAAATATTGAAATATTTGCATAAAATGTTAACTAAAAATTATAAATACGCATGAAAAAAATCTGTTAAAAATATTTCTAATTGTATACACATCTTCTAATTTTTCGAAAGAAAAATTTTCTTTTACCTATAAATATTGTAAGTAGACAACAAATCGAAAAAAAAAAAAATCAGAATTATGACACGGGCAAATTACTTCCTGGTATTAGTAATTCGCAAAAAATAGAAAATTTTTCATTTGCTATGAATTATTATTAATTTCAAACAAGACAAAATTGTACAAAAAAAGTTTTAATGTCACATACATACTCTAAAAATTACTTAAAAACCGGTCACATAATTGTACTAATATTAATCAAAATAAAGTTGCATATTCCAATCAATGGTGCAAGTACTGATTACCTTTAACTAAGTGTGTGTTCTAAAAATATCTGTATTTTTCTTGTTAGTCTGCTGAACTATCCTTTTGAAAAACGTTGACCCCCTACGTTAATCCGGCATTAACGAAAGACTTTAATCCTACTCCTACCATAGTTGATCCCCGAAAAGCTTCGAGTATTTGAAGATTGAAAGATTTAGTACCTTAAGTTTTTCTTGTTAGGATGCAACATCAGGGAGATATACACTACACTGCAGAATGTCTGCTGATATCAGAAAAGTTTTGCTATTTGATATGGGTAGATTCCGACTACAGGGGGGTCAAAGGGGTACATGCCCTTCTGGAAATTTTCAGAGAAGTTGTTGCCCCCTAGAAAACAAAAACAAATAAATAGGGGTTCGTCAGTTCATCTCTGTAACTGACTTGTGCAACTAGTGTCATCAGATGTGCACTTCCCCTCAAAGAATGTAACAAGTCCCCGTCTATGTTGATAAGATACTTTTTTTCTGAAACAAGTAGTTTTCACAAGTGTATTATCAGATAAGAAAAGAGGTTGACAAGTAAAAAAATTACTTTTAAGAACTACAGTGAACCCTCGCTAAGAGGGCCACCCACTGTTCTATAGAAAATTGTCTTTTAGAGAGGTGGCTTTTTAATAGAAGTCGTTCTGACAATCTTAATTCAGACAAGAAATTCTCTAATTTAAATAGTTTTAATTGTTCACATTATTCGTCTATATAGACTTTTATAAATCTTTAACATTAGTTTGATTGAATTTTGAAAGATTTTTAGCACTATTTCCGCCCCCTTCCCCCGAAAGAATGAAAAAAGAAGTTGTTTATATACCGGAACGGATTGTTCAGTTTAGTATCATTTCAGGTGGGGAAGAAAAGGCTATATTGATCTATAAATTTTCAATATCAGAATTTTCAATTGTTAGTAAATGTTAATTTTAGCTTTTAATTAATTAATTAATTATTATTTTTTTTTAACTGGGTTTAATATTTTTATTTTATTATTTAAAGTCAATATTACCCATTTAAAATTAATTGCATTAAAATTTATCAACTAATTAACACTGTGGCACATAAATCCGTTTTTTCAAGCTTCTCTAAGTATGCGTATTTAAGAATATGAAATTTTATCACTTACTTTGCACATAGATGTATGATGATTGATGATTAAACTCATTTCTATAGTAGACAGTTCGAGTCAAGGGGAAAATAAAATTATCGGATTTCTCAAAATCTGACTTCTAAGAGAAGTATGTGATTGTACATGGGCCTTTAATGAAGGTAAATTATGGTAGTATTAAGTCCTGTGGAAGAATTTAAGAGGGGAAGAAACTGTTCCTAAAAAAGGACAGTCCCTCAACAGAGATGGACTTTTAAAGAGTTTCACTGTACTTAAATAATTACTGTAGAAGTAATGTAAGTTATTAAAAGGTAATGAAAAGGTAATATTTATATAATAAAGGTTTTGAAAAGGTAATATTTTATAGATCTCATCATGAACAAGAGTGTGTGATAGAATTAAGAAATTGGTAAAGCAGGTCGATTTTGTCCTAACTCAATACTAGCTGATAATTACGTTTAAATTTAGCCGACTGGCAGATATTTTTAGTGATTACAATAGAAAGAGCGTCTAATAGGATTTTTGTTCTTATGCCTAAGATTCTACTGGTATACATAATACACGACATTTCACGGAAAAGTTTAAGCATGTTGTTTAAAATTATAATATTAAATATCTAAATTTTTATTTATTGAATTTTCTTCAGAACAAAAAAATTCAATATTGAAGTGCAATTGTAGACTTTGTGTGTCTTGACGTGTCTTTCATAAAAAATACTAAGTATAGAGTTCATGTTTTGTCATTTCGAATTTTTGGTTCGGTTTTAAGTCTAAGCCGCGTTGCCAACTCTCTTGTAGGGATTTTATATTTAATAATTACCTCTAATTTTAAAAAATGTTGTTTGATTTATGTGATAGTCGATAAGGCAAACATACAATTAGACAAGCATTACAATTAAAAATTAGTGATGGATAATGAACATATAATTTCCTACAATTTGTCGTCAACGCTGGTCTAAGCATTTCGCGCTTTTGCCTTGGGTTGCAGGTGAAAAAAAGCTACTTTTGAGGCTTCGGGTCGGGTTTTGGATTATTATTATTTTTTTTTTCGGGTTTCCATTGGACATAAACCACGACCCGGACAAAAATCTAACATACGTGTCAAAACCTCACCTTTCAAGTACATTTGACATACAAGGGGTTGGGATGTTTAGGTGCAGTTGACTTTTTGCACTTTTATATGGGTGCAGTAAATTCACGCCCAACAGATTTCTCGGGCTACCAGATGTAAAATATTGTTTTTCTTCGGTATTTTTATTAACTTCTTGGTCATTCCTGTTAACACTTGAACAATCTAATAAATTTTATAGATGGCAATCATTTACCAGAAAAAACGTGTGCATTATGACTTCCTGTTTTTCCACCAGCAGTGAGAGATAAATCAGGGTAAGTAAGCATTCTCCAAAGCAGTTTGTTGCTATTGACTTTAGCAAACAAACGACTTATATAATAATGAATATAAAATAGCTGCGTGAGTTTTAATTTATTAATGAACATAATTTGTTTCAATAAGAAATGATATAGTTTAACAAATTTGTTTCAATAAGAAAACATAAAATCATTGTAAAAAGATGTTTTACAAAATTTGTATTAGGCTGAATTAATACTGTGTGATATGTGCATAGCTTCCCCGTAACGTTGTTAGTACCCGCACTTTTTTTTTTTTTTTTTTTTTTTTCATGAAGAGAAATTTTCTTCTTATTTTATCGTAATTATGTATTGAAGAAAATTACTCAACAAATAAGAGGGCAGGGAAAAAAAGGCACGTTATAACAAAGTTAAGAAATAAATAAGTAAAATTAGCAGCTAATAATGAGCCTTGTTTGATTTCGTATAAAACAAGAGATTCCATTCCAGTTAACGAAAGGTTTCTTCTTCTTCTTGAACCACAACACTAGACCTGGGTGAAATGTCCTCTGTAGTAGTCTTTCTAAGGTATCCGGCAAGTACATCCTTTCTAAGGTATTAGACAGCAGAAAATTTCGGACACTGGTGGACCATTAATTTAAGGGACACATACTCTCGGCAAATTAAAAATGTATGAAAAATACAATTTTCTAAAAGCAATTTTGTCAAAATATCTTGATTTATATAAATTTAGCTCATTTATTTTTTCCTTCTTACTCTTTTGTATATTGTATATATTTTATAACCACTTTTCTCCTCATAATAAATGGTATTGTTTCTACTCACTCTTCCAAATTTGAGGAGAACAATACAAGAAAAAAAAAATGATCAATCTTATGATTCGCACAGCTGAAATATTAAATTCACTAATTTACATAATGAGAAGCTAAATTTATAAAACTCCATAAATATATTTTAATTATTTTAACCCATACTTCATCATAAGTTGGTTACAATAACGTTTAATAACGTCTTTATTAAAATAATTACACTGCTTTGCATGAAAATCGGCCCCAACACCATTTTTGCAAATTCTTATGTAAAATGACTTCCTGAATCCAAATATGACACCCATTTTGCCCTGTCACCCACCGTTTTGGGGGGCCGCCCCACTATTTTTATCACTTTTCGGTAATTTTATGGCTATAAATTTGATTTGTAGGGTGGGAAAGGATTACTAAATATCTTCTGGAAAGTTACAGAAGTGAAAAATTCCAAAACATGAACATTTGCAGCAAGGGGAAAACTTAGGAAGGGATTTGCCACTAAAATTACGAATTACATTTATTATATTTTATTAACCTATTATTATTTTTATTATTTATTATGCATTACATTTTTTCTTTTTAATTGTTAAAATAATTCTTTTCCATTCTCTAAATCAAATTCATGGCTATAAAATTACCAAATAGTGGTCAAAATTGAGGAAGGGGGTGGCGGTCCGAGAAAACGGTGGTTGATTGGGCAAAATGGGAGTCATATTCAGATTCAGGAGGTCATTTTACATAAGAATCAGCAAAAATGGTATCAGGGCTCGATTTTTTTTTTTTTTTTTTTTTTTTTTTTTCCAGCACAGTGTTATGTGAAGCAGTAATAACCACATGGCGAGTTATTATTTCTTTAATTTTAATTTAATTTTTAACAAAAATTATTCATCTCCTCTTTTTATAAGACATGCTACCGATTATTAAAGAAGAAAAGAAAGAAAAATGCACAGATAATGTTATACCAAACGAAATTATTGCTCAAAATTATATTTCAAGCTCGAAGCTTTGGGATAAAAACATATACATGAAATTAAAAACATACTTTTATTGCTTTTTTTAATAACAAGCAATGAAATGAATTGAGTATTAACCTCAAAAAAGTAGAATTGCTATTAATTAAGAAAGAAGTATAGTGATTACACAAAATACAAAACTATTTTTTAAAAATACTTTCCTTACCGTTTTGTGCGATAACTTTTCACATTTGAAACATTCAAGTACTTTCATTATTAATCTTTGAAAATCTAACTTGCGCTTTAAATGAAAGTAAAAGAGATTATTGTTACACAAAACTGAATCAGTTTGTAAGATTTTACTTTTCTACTAATGATTTCCTATGTGTTAAATAAATAAATAAACATACTCACATGATCAGTTTGCTGATATTGCTTCAAACAGCATGATAACGACAATCAATATACGAAACTTTTGCGTTCGTAAACAAAATTACATTAGAAAACTTTGATGAGAAAGATTAAGTAATTGCCGTTTAAAAGAATCGCGCTTATAGCTGAAAAAAAATTTTTTTTTATTTTTTTTAAATTTCTTAAGCTACAGAAATTTTATTTATTATACAACTCTTTTTCTTCCAATTGTAAATTTCTTTCGGTAATTGCCGCTTACGTGAATCACTAATCAGTCAGATAAGTGAGGATTCTAATGAATCGAAAGAGGAAATTAGAAAACATATAAACAAAAATATAAATATAAGTATCGTTTGTATCTTTTATGTAATATTGAATCACTTTTTCGTCACGGAAGTAACGCTTTTAAACGGTGACTTTTTCAAAACCATTTCTCGATCTACAAGTAATTTATATTAAAGTACCAGTATAGAAAAATTAAAATAAATAAATAAATAAAACAGAAATTTTTTAGATGAAAATCAAGTACACAATTATAAAGGATTTCTAAACTTCCTTCGTCGTGTGTAGCGTTAAATGAAACTATAAAAATTCATATTATGCTCTGCAAAATATTAGAATAATAGAATTTGTGACCATTTTTTGCCTATGATGGGCTAGATATGAAGTTTTTAATATACCTATTTTTCAAATAAAACCTCGATTTTATACATTACAACCAATATTAAAGTCCAACAGATAATACTCTAAAACTTCTCTAAAATTCCACCTTTATTGAAGGGCCACGTTCCTTTAGGACCAGTTTTTCTTAATCCCAATTTTTCTCCAGAGTACTTTAGTAATTAAGTTGTCTCTATTGAAGGCCAGTGTATAATTGGGCATCTTTCTTAGGGATCAGAGAAGATACATATATTCTTTGACTTCAACTGACCACTGACCACTTTATAACTGATATTAATATTCATCGATATAATAGTAATCTAAGAGAAAAGAAGTAAGTGATAAAACTTTTCCTATTTCAGAATAGGCATAATTAGAGATGAAGTTTAAGATTCGTAAAAGGGAATTTTGTGTCATACTATTATTTAGCTAATACATTTAAACGCAATGACTTCTGAACGGGTAATGCTGACTTTAAATGATAAAACGAAAGTATTAATCCTAGCTAAAAGTAAAATTTAATATTTCCTGCAAAGAAAATTTAGTGGAAAATTTGGGGGTTAATAGAAGTCTATTTCCTACTCAGAAATTATGCTAAGAGGAACAACTTTTTCAGTATTAAAAAAAAAAGGGGTGGTGGGGTGGGGAGGGAGACAATTATTGTTTAAAAGCTTTCAAAAAATTAAACTTGTGTTAATTAATGATTAATAGATACAAATAATGTAAATTTGATAAAGTAAAACCATAATTTATAGAATTTGTAGTCTGAATTAAGATTTCCTGAACAGCCGCTGTTAAAAACCCACTTCTTTATAAGACCAATTTTCTATGATACGGGGGGTGGCTCTCTTGAGGAGTTTTCACAGTATATCTATCTATCTGTTTTATATATATAATCACAATTAATTTTAATGAGAAAATAAAGTAATTAAAAACTAATATTATATTATTTAGAAATTCGAAATCGAACCTTTTTGTTATACAGTTGTTGCGAAAAAACTTGTTTTACAGACATTTTGTGATTCATATAGTTATACATATATGTGTGTGTGTGTGAATCAGCATTGCCAACTTATAGAAACTTTTTCATTTAATAATGTACCACTATTTTAAAAAAAAAGATTTTTGATACAGTCGTTCAGACTAATATGTAATTAGACAAAAATTTTAATTAACTATTGGTGGATATTGAAAATAAAAGTTGATAAGACTGGTGGGAATACGTGTGTTCAGGATATATAATATGTACCAAGATAAGATACACACACTCTTGAAAAGGTTTTTTCTTTCTTTCTTTCTTTCTTTCTTTGCGGCTCTCTATATTAAAAAAAGTATGTACTATATAATAATGATTTTTACTTTATTTAATAGTATCGTTAACTTCAATAATTATAAGTAATAATAAAATTCTAATGAAATTTAATATAGGACCAGCACACAGGGACGTAGCGTGAAAATTTGATTGGGGGGGGGGGAGATCCAAAGTTTGGCGCCCTTTAGTATTCCTCATCTGAAAATGCCACCCACATACTTTCAAGAGTATTGCCATCTTTAGAATGGAGGGCACAGGCCCTCTCGTCGGTTAATACGTGCCCCCCCCCCCTCATTCGGGGCATATTCCTAAAATCTGCTAAGAAAGAAAAAAAGCTGTTTTTTTTTTTTTTCCCCCATCCATTTAACAGCTTTTTTTTTTTCCTCCATTTAGTAGCTTTTTTTTTTTAGATATACATCTTTGGAGCATTCTAAATTTTTTCAGAAAATCTATATATTAATACACAGACATGAAATTCCTCTTACATATTTAGCCTATTCAATAAAAAGAAGGGATTGCGTTCGAAAGATATGATTAATGTGCTTTGCAGAAATAAATACATGTATATATATATTCTTGTATGAGACTAAGCAAAAGTATCTTTCTTAGGACAACCAGAGTATTGGTTGTCCTAATCGATTTGATTTTTCTAAAACTAACATAATTGCATCTCCTTTCTTCTCTTCCCATTTGAATATCCATGAAGATTTTTACATATTTAAAAATTGGAAAAATCTTGTTAATGATTTGTTCCACTCCGTTCTTGTCTAATGCTATGAAATTACTCACATAAGTTCAGTTTTTGTTTAATTTTGATATTTTTTAAATTTGTAGATTTTGTTACATTTTTTAATCTAATTTATTTATTTATTTATGTTCTTTTATTCCATAATTCTGTAGTGCTGACTCTAGGCTAATTTGGCAGGGTGCCCTTTTAACAGTTTTTAGCACCCTGTGACCCTTTTTCAACATATTTCAGCACCTGGCAGCCCTTTTAAAAACATTTTCGTACCAAGTAGCCTTTTCTAACATTTTAAATGTTTAGAGGCCTTTAGATTCCCCACCCCCCTGACTTTTAAACTTTCTTAGCAATAGTTCTGCAGCATTCCTGGAATAACAAATGCATACAGCCTATATATATACAAGGAAAATTAGTAATTTATTTTTGTTACGTACAAAAATCATAACATAGAACACCGCAAATTATACAAATAATGCCCCTTTTTATTGAATTCCCCCCAGGCGGCCCTTTTATTTTAGAGTCAGCACTATTCTCCTCACATCAGTATTTAGGTTTATATTCATCTGTATATATTTTTGCTGTTCCCTTAAAACGGTTTTGTGCGTTGCTGCTATGACTGCAGCACTTGTGCCTACTTTTTTAGCCTGACGAAGGATCATGTGTTCTTTCGAACCAAAACAATTATTGCAAGTTTATTGCATTTTATGGTGTTTATTCAAAGTTTTGTAATTATTGCTTTTAAACGCCAGTTCTGTGGTGTTTTCTTATTATGAAATTAGGTATTGTTCACTCTTATGGAAAAAAAAAAAAAAAACAGTAATTTATTTATTATTGCTGTTTTATATATTCAAACCAATTAAAAAACGTTTTTCTTTTTTCCAATATCGTGTGAAAAATATTTTAAGAAATGTAGTAGTCATTGCTAAGGAACGCGACACAATTACCGCATGCCTTTATGTGGAAGAACAAACTAAAAAAAAAGTCCCGTTGTCCAAAATTAAATCTTTTTTGTACAGAAATTTATATCTTACTTAAGTGTTGGTGTCGGTGTTTGCGAAAAAGGCCGATTGACTGCTCTAGGGTCCTAGGCCTGAGAGGGAGTGCCTTCTGTGGAGGTCTTTCTAGGGGGTCCTAGCCCGTATTTACGCAAGTTTCGGAGAAAATCATGGAAAATTCCGAACGACTAGGCCAACAAGCGCGACCTGGGATCGTATCCGGCACCTCACGTCTACCAGCTTGACCGAAAGATTGTGGATTCAATATTCGAGCCAATTGAAGACCATCATGAAAGTCAGTCTCTGGTACACGTAAACTCTGTCGTGGCTGCAATATCCTCCATGCTCCGTACAAATAATACCTCTAGGAGATACTGAAGTGGGGTAGTCATCTCTTCCGCAGAAGATAAAAATTGTGATGGCTTGTCTTCGGACCGCCACTGGGGCGTTAATCCCAAACCGTCGCCAATTGCCCAATATGTGCCTATTAATGCGACGTTAAATCAGCTTCCTCGCACTGTTTCATGTCAAGAAGCACTATTTGAATTTTATAGACTTATAAATATTTCAAAACCCTTAAGCAATGAAACTAAAATAAAAAAATTGCTTAAAGGATCACTTAATATCAAAAATTGTTAGTGAGAAATCATTATAAACAAATCAAACCTCATCTAATGTCGTTTTTATACAATAGCCATAACGTACAATAAACTGCTTTTTTTTTTTCGAGGTAAGGTCTTGAAAAATCGTAATTTTAAGTTTTTGGAGGTGAGAAAGCGATTTTACTTACGAGTCAGTTGTAAGTATCTGAAATGGGAGAAGGGTGCCGCAGTCGCCACAGAGCACGAATTCGCTAAGGTCAGAATTTTCAAGGGTCGTTGCATGGTAAGCGAACATGGTGTTGTAGGTGCCTCAACAGGGAAGGCCGCCACTCAGCTGGACTTTGCTGCTAACTTATTCATAAAGGGTCCTGAATATGATCAAAGTTTTCAACAGTCTTTTGCACGGTAAGCGAACATACTATTGTAAGTGTTTGAAATGGGAAATCATGCCATAGGCGCCCCTAAACAGGAAATTGTTATAATCAGATTTTATTAAGGGTCGTGAATACGAAGAGAATTTTCAAAGATTGTTTGCACAGTAGGAAAATAGGCTGTTATACACGTTTAAAAAGGCTGTTTTAGGCGTCTAATTAGTTAAGAGGACGCCACCTAACGGGAGTTTGCTAAAGTCAGACATTTTAATGCGAACTTTTTTTGCTGGTTGGTAAACCAGTTGGTCGCTGAAGGCAGCTTCTGATGCATAAAATCTTAAGTGTTTTTGATAACTAACGATAATCAACAAAATTATGATCCACTTTCAAATGAACTTCAAGGCGCAAAACAGCGACCCCAGAAACCTCATTATGCCTTTGTAGATACCTGAACAGGGAAGGGCGCCGCTCAGCTGGAGTTTGTTACTAACTTATTCTTAAAGGGTCCCGAATACGATTAGAATTTCATCAGTCTTTTGTACGGTAAGCGAACAGGCTATTGTAAGTGAACAAAACGGGAAATCATGCCATAGGCGCCCAAAACAGGAATTTGTTATGATCAGATTTTTTTTTAGCGTCATGAATACGATGAGAATTTTCAAGGGTCGTTTGCACGGTAGGAAAACAGACTGTTTTAGGCGTCTTAATTAGTTTAGAGGGCGCCGCAGGCGCCACCTAACAGGAGTTTGCTACAGTCAGACATTTTAACGCAAACTTTTTTTGCTGGTCGGTGAACCAGTTGGTCAGTTTGTGATACATAAAACTCTTAAGTGTTTTTGGTAACTAACGATAATTAACAAAATTATGATCCACTTTCAAATGAACTTTAAGTCGCAAAACAGCACCCCCAGAAACTTCAATATGCCGCCCTATTTTTTCAAACATTGGGGGGGAGGCTCCCCCCCTCCCCCCCTCAAGCTACGCCCCTGAGCACAATAATGAGTTATTTCGGTTAAAAAAACAGGAAACTTGGATAACTTTTAAACAAATAGTAAATAATTGTATAAATTATTATTCATTATATGTTTAAAAGTTATTTGTGGGCGTACATTAATAGACATATGAATTTTTCAATTTGTATCTATTTCATTAGTTGTTTTGAGTAACTTTTATTTTATTTTATTTATTTATTTATTTATTTATTTTTTATTATTATTAATATTTTCATTAAATACTTATTAAATTTAATTTATTCAATAGCTGCATTTCAAGGTAGAGGGTAAGAAACAAGGACACCCAACCTGTACAGTAATACGAGCCCGTAAAAATCCTAATTTTGTCTTTTGTCAAAGAAATTTTATCAAAGGTACATTAAAATGCAAAAATGGAACTCAATTTGTTCTAATAAGAAACTGATAATGTTTTTCCTAAAATTCTTTCAGTTTAAAAAAATAGTGAAGATTTCAAGAAAAGCATTTCGGTTTAGTAATGTTAAAATAACTTATGGTGACCAGATTAAAGTACCTTTATAAATTAAATGCGATAATAATTGTTATAATTCCCTAATTAGAAAGACAGTTTAGTTTCATATTCTTTGTAAATGGGGACCAAAAAGCTAATAATTATGACAAAAAATGTTCTTGAAACAATTTTTAAAATTTAGAGAAACGTCTTACAAAAAGAGACTGTCCTCTAAAAAAGAGGACATCTGGTCCCCATAAAATAATTATAACATAAATGTTTTTTTACGTGCTAGAGTAGATAATTTGTTAACCCGTTAGTAGTCGCTATAGACAGCGCCACCTATTACAGATTGCGCACTTTTTATTTAACTCTCACCAATAATTTTAAGAAGTGATGTGATCGACTTTCCTTCGATTTTATTTGCGTTTTATGTATATCAAATGCTACTTCTAAAAATTTTTGGTGGCTATTGAATAAAAAAAATCTGGCAACACTGAAGTATGGGCGGCACATCGACCAACTAGCGACTACTAACGGGTTAATATAGATTATAGAAATAAATATAAGAGGAGATACTTTGTGCTGGCAATATAAAGGAAAACGAAACAGCGTTAAAAAGAGCAAGTTCCATCATCAGTGCTTGTAAAATTTTTAAAATATTAAAATGTGAAAAAATGAAAAGAACCAGAAAAAGAAGACTAAAACCCCAGGGAGCTTGCCAAGCATTGCATCCAAGCCCAGAACGTGCCTTATGATCATTTATCACGGAAATTTTAATAAACAATTTGTACTGAACGAATTTGTATGGGAAAATATAGAAAAAAGATAGTTTCCATCGCTCTCATAGATTCCCCAACTTCCCTTTCCGGAAGATTGAGATTTAAGATAAGGCCGTAAAAACTTGTGATTCTTCTCGCCTTTCTTTTTTCTTCTGCCAGAAGTGACCATCTCAATACTAGCCAAACCCTCCCTTGACCTTTGTTCCCCCCCCCCCCATGATAATTTAATGCTGTCAGAATCATAGTTAAAGAAATACGTTTATAGGGCCAAAAGTCCAATATTCAGTATAACAGGAGAAGGACACGTTGAAAAGGGGAAGCGTTATCAGATTATATCAAATTATGGTTTTCTAGCTTTTTTTTTTTTTAATAGCAAATATTGATTATATCAGACAGAATAGTATGATGATTAAAATTACTTTTAATTAAAAATGACTAGTAACTGATATAATTTTATTAATTTACGATTAATGTGTGATATTTCAAAACCAAATTTTGTTATTACGATTATAATACGGTTATGTATATTTTTTTAATCGTTTACATTTCTGAAAATACTATTACTACAAATCTAGATGAAATTTATAGGTTTAGAACCCTTTCATTTGTAATTTTTCTTCTTTATTCGTATTCTAAAATTCGTATTTTTATTTTATTTATTTATTTATTTATTAATCATCAGATAAATCACTCATCAGCTAAAAGAGTCGTTTTTCTTTCATCTTTCTTTACGAACAATATCTCAAGTTAAAAGTGGGCGACCAAAATTATTATTTCTTGGCAATAAAAATGATATGTTAACATATATGTTCATAGTTCATATATATATATATATATATGTGTTAGAGTTAATAATTTGATTATATAGATTATTTCATAATTACTGCAAAACACAATCATGCAAAATTTTGAGTGAAATGTGTTTTTGGGAGTTGAACATTCAATATTACAGCATAGATTTCTTTCATCTCATGTAATCTATTAGTATTTTGAATGTATACAACTTAATTATTGTAATGCAGAAGCAGCTATTCTTCTAGTCGTAATGTGAGATTTGTTCTGATGCACGATATACGTATTATGCTTGTTTTATATTAAAAATGTAAAAATGTAAGTGAAATATTTTTAAAATAAAGATGAATGTAAGCTTTCAGCAGTGTTGCCAGATCTGTCGGATTTTTTATTCAATATTTGCGCAGTTTCGTGTATTTATTAACTGAAATTACTAGACAGTAAAGAGCCATTTAAAAAAAATAAATAAATAAAAACATAGGAAAGTAATAAAAAATAATCATATTTTAAAAGGCAAGAGTACGATTCTTCTTCCCCGCTTTGACTGAATTCGTCGAAGATCAAACTTTTTATAGCATTTCTGAATTTTTTCTCTATTCTGCATTTGAAAGAATATTAATTGTGCAGTTGATGCAATGGTGTAACATTTTTATTTAACAATAAAAATATCACTGCCATTCCCAGTTTATGCTTAAATAATTAATTCATTTAAGGAGTTTATTCATATTTTCTATTATACTGTATTTGCCTCAACTATGTTTGAAGATTCCAACATAATATATGAATTGTAATGTAAATTAATTAGAAAACTAAGGGGTAAAACAATGAAATTTTTGGAAAAATAAGTAAATTCAATACTGCTTCACATAATTTCGTTCATTTTTAAGGCAATTAATTAATTAGAATTATGCCATTTAACAGACGCACATTTATAACACAAACGGATTTGGTTAAATAGCTTCTTGATATAAGCAATATGAAGTTTGTATTTTATTTTAAATTATTTAAAAATTTTTGATTCGTTAAACAATGATTTCTGTAAGTACCCCACTGAAGGATAGACCCAAATTAACAGCTTTATACATTATTTTTTCTTTTAAAGAAAAATATCCTACGTTCAAAGAACCATTTTTTTTGCAAAATTTTTATATTTCTCTTTGATACTTTTTCCCTCTCACAGCATGAAGCCAATAAGCGCAAGGAAATTTATCCAGCCATATCTAACCTCTACCCCAGTAATAAACATATCAAACAATGAATACACTCAATTAGCTCCCCCAAATCTGACAAACACGATCGGGGAGTATGTCTGCAATCACCCCTGACCCCATGTGATATAATAGTGCATCATTCAAAAGTTTGAACTCACTTACGAAGACTACTGTTCTTCTAAAATTTAAGTGACAAACAATCGCTCCTGAATGTTTTGGATACGTGGTATATACTAAAGAGAGAATAATACATAAATCATTTCCCTGCTTAATTATTTTCTGCCGTTTAGCTTGCTGGTCGTATATTTTTATATCGAACAGAATCTCATTAAACTAAATGACATGATATTTGACTGATTTATAAATGCCGTAATCCTTGATGCGGATATGCCTAACTGTAAATTTTTTGCTTGCTTAACAAAATCTTTAATATCCGATGTTCTAAGTATGTTTTATAGGAATATATATATATTGAGTGAATTTTAAGCTAAAATTATGAAGTAATTTTTATCAATACATACCTAAAAAATTAATTTAATCAAAATATTAATTTTATTTAAATGATTTACACATTTATTCATATCATATTACTTATAGGATTAGAATGAGTCGGATCATATACTTTTGATGGAGTTGACAAAAGTTTTGATTAACATTTAAGTTTATCATTGGTTATTATAATTTATTTTAAACTTCTGTACTTTTAACATTTATCATTGTAATTGATTTTAAATGTATATATATGCGCGTGTGTGTGTCTGTATATAATTGATTTCCAATTTTCATAGGTTTGCTCTCAAAAGTTTTATCAAAGATGCTGCTGGTAAATAGAATCATGAATGTATTGAAGTCTTTAATTTAAATAAGACTATTTTTTGAAATGTAAATGAGTAACATTATGAGACATCATGAAATATTAGGCCAATATTTATAAATCTTTTGAATTGTTAAATAATTTAAAATCTGAATTTTTTTAAACTAATGTAAACCTATTGTTATCGCACTACTCTTAAATTATTCTAAGATATTTTATAACCCAAATCTCTATTTTCGAATATCAACTTTATTTAAAGACAATTAGTTAAACGGTCTTATTAAAATTCATTTTCTATCTACATTGCTTTTTGAATTTTTTTATGAATGAAAATGTATCTTTGATTCAAAATAAAAATTTTATTTTATTATTATGCTGAAAACATACAACCAATAGAAAAATATACCAATTTAAAAGCTGATTCACAAGATATTCTAATTAATTTCGACAGGCATATTAAAATTGAAATATTGTTCGTTACATTATACGATGATAGGTGGCTTGCCATAGAGAATGAATATAATTGAAATGACTGTATTTGAGTGTCTACAAATATTTAAATTTAACAATTTTAACTTTCTATTATTTATTTTTCCATGTCGTAATTTTTTCTCTGTATTATTTACTGATTAATTTTTAACATATTGTTAATGAATTATATTTATGACTTAAAATTAACACCTATGATAAAGAATAAGCATATATAAAATGTCTTAAATTCAGTTGCTATTATCAGTAAATTATTAGTTTACAAAATTTGATTTCCCTAAACTTTTTTTTAATTAAATCTCAAGTCTTAAATATTTGAAGATACCAATGTGAATATGCCATAATCGTTTTACAGTGGCAATTTTTCATGGCGTCACCGGAATATCTATAAAATATTTCTCTAACGTGGACCAGCTACGATTAAATTTTGTCCAAATGATGGGATAGTGACGTAAGGTGCTATCTGATTGGTCAACCGTGATCCAAGCCAAAAATCGGCTGCTAGCAATTTCGATTATGTGGTGGCGACATCTATTATATATTTTTTAAATTTTTTATTCATTATAAATAGAACGAACGTTATTTCTTTTTACTTATTTATTTATTTTGAGAATAAATTTTTTAATTATGGAAGTTTTGTTTTGTATGGTGATATGGTAATTTAATTCCATCAAATTTTAGGAAAAAATGGATTTTCAATGTAACAATAATTTAATTCTAGGAAATTTTAACTTAGCAGCGAAAACAATTATTTTCTAAAACTGAAAATATAATGCAAATTAAAAAAAATTAAATCTGCTAAAAAAAAGGTGGGGGGGGGGGGGGGAGGGCTAATTTTTTTTTTATTTTATTTAAGAGATTTTTCTAAAATTCATATTTGGTATGTAGGTACTATCCACAGACCTATTATAAGAGTGGACGGAGCATTCCATTATTAAGGGCATATAAGAAAATGCGGCAAAGATGAAACCACGTGACTGTTAGAAAAAAAGGTTACCTTTTTTGGCATTTATCGCGTTATTGGCGATATTTTGTTTTGAATATAAACATATATTTTTTATATTATTATTATTAAAAGATACAGCAAGCAAATCTTGTGTAAAACACTACAGCTCCTGAAATTTATTTTAACTTGGTTATTAAAACTCCCACAAATAATCATGAAATTTCTATTAATTAATGTGGTATACTACTTTTAAACTAATTTAACTTAAGAATTAAATATAGTAATTATAAACACTTTACAAAAAATAATTACTTAAAAAGTACGAAATAATAAAACATTAAAAAAAATCTTACCTGTGAAATATAATCCTTATTTTACATAACTTTTAGGGCTTTTTATAGTACATCTAATCGCTATTTCTTGCGATAAAATTCCTTTTAGATTCAAAACAATCTAAGTTTTAAAGGGAAATAAAAATTTTAAAGAATCGTCTGCGTACAAGAAAGATTTCAATATTGACCAGTTTGGCTTCCTGTAGTTCAACAGTCACGTGACTTTTTATGAATGATCTTTGCCACTGAAAAAGGTTGCCATTGTCCTGTCCACTCTTATAATAGGTCTATGGTACTGTCACCCAGAAAGGATATGTTGAAGAATAAAAAGACTTTCTTTCTTTATGAATGAAATAATTTTAAATAGAAATAATAACGTCTTTATACGACAAGCTGGCCACCAGACAAAGAAAAAAAAAAAAAAAAAAAAAAAGCTTAATTTTAAAACAAAATTCAAGAAATTCAAAAATCTATCACGAAATTAGTAAATTCCCGTGAGGAAAAATAAATAAATAAAAGACAGCCCCAAAAAGTGAAATTCAGTGGTGCATAGAAAACGAGCAATAAGAAAAATATCAAAATTCGAGATTTCACGATAAAATCCTTAACTTTCCAAATTTCCCAATGAACGGTATTTAAATACTCTGTGCATGTGTGTGTAGTTTAATAATACTTCAATTTTCGTCCCATAATACTGCAACTTTTAATTCGTTACCAATCCCAATAATTTAGCATTCTAATTCAAGATACAAAAAGACTAGCGTATTGAGTCGCATTACTTGATATTATTTGTTCATGAAGATTTTATTGAATTTTTCGTTTCTATACGAGACGTAGTGAGATACATGCAAATAAATATAAATAGCATTTCCCATTTAAAAAAAAAAAAAAATCTCCAATTCTAACAAGTTGAATTCTTAAAAAAAAAAAAAAAAAAAAAAAAAGCCACCTACTTTTTATTATATATTCAAAAAATACAGCTTTTCTTTAATCTAATATTCCAGACTATAGATAATATTCTTTATCTGTAATAAGTTGGAGTTTACCAGCCGTTCAATCATGACAGATAATATTAAAGTTATTATCGGATTTAACTAGATTGATTAGGAGACAAAAGTTATGTCTCTATAAAAACAAGATAGGTCTCTTCCGTTTAATAATGAATAAAAAATTGAGGTAAAGACTCTAACTTGACAACCATCATACTTTTATTGTTTGTATGAATTGATAGCTATCTCTAAATGAAATGATTTATTGGTTGATTTCACATCCAAATAAATCGCAATCAGTACTTCAAAAATTTAGCTGGAGCTATCAGAAAACCTTTATTTATTCTTTTTAATTTAGTATTTTTGACGTAATGTTCATTGTTTAGATTCTGGCCATATGATAGATTATGAATTCGTTTCCTTTAACATATTTTTAGTTATTTAAAATTTATTTCGTTTGTTTCAACAAGCAATGCAATTTTTGACTGACAAGATTTATGGTTTGTATCAGATTATATAAATCAGAATTAGGAAAAGGATTTACAAAGAGATTTATAAATAAAAATTAAATATCATTTTATCATAAATGATGATCACTTCCATTAATCATCATTTATGGGATGTTTTCATTGCCTTTAATATATTTATTTAATTTATCAAACATGAAACTTGAAGTGGAAAAAAAAAAAAAAAATAGTCTTATTCCGGTTGCCATCGAGAACATTTCTGTACTGATAAGTATAAAGGATTTAAGTCCATATTCTTGATTTTTCAGGAGACGAAAAATAAAGTTAAACTAACTAAAAATTAATGAGCAGAATCGATTAGGAAAAAGGGATTGTGTTGGTTTATACGCTTTATACCATTCAGTGATTGTCAATCTTCATTTAATAAAGGGAAAAAACTGAATTAAATATTTTATACCAAAGATTAATGTTAAATTTCTGACTTGAATCTTTTTTTACCAATAGATTTTCCCAAAGACCAAATGACATGGATTTAAATCCTTCATACCGATCGATAGAGAATTTTTTTCTGGGTCTGACTATGTACTTAACTCAAAATCGACATTTTTGGACTTAAATCCTTTATACTTATCAGTACAGATTTAACTGTAGAATATTTTAATTAATTTTATACCAGTCATGGAAACATTTAAATTCATATAACTGCGTAAAATGCTTTTTTATCCAATAGCATATAGCTTAAAATGCGTCAGATAAATTCATTTTTTCTGTTAACACTAAGCAACGAAAATATAATTACATATATTCTTCAAATAAATTTCAAATTTATTCTTTACAATAAAGTAATCAACATTTGGTTAATTTCGTACACAGTTGAATACTTTGCATATATAGTTATTATCTGTAGAACTATAATTAAAACTACATAAGTATTTTGAATAGTTGCAGCTTGAACGAATTTATGGTTACTACAGTTTATTTGAACAATTTGAAAAACTGTAAACATATTTATTTTTGTTTGAACATTAAATTTCTCAATTCTAATCCTATATTTCTGTTCTGTTATTTAATTGATTATGCTCCGTTTTTCTTGATTAAAACTCTGTTGCTGTAACTTGAAAGATACGTTAAATATTGGGCAAAAGTTTGCTTCTGAATTTTGGAAGCACTGAAAAAAAAGGGAGGGGGGAGGCATTTTGAAAGCTTTATAATAGCTCTTTACATTAAGATACAGTCATTTTTTATCGAGTTTTTATTGAGAGTAAAACATGATATTACATGTATTTTTTTTATATTCATAAATATCTTGACACATCACTCAGTGAGCCACCTACCATGCCATAGAAAATTGTTTTTCTAGAATGTTGACCTTTTAATAGAAGTTGTAAGAAAATCTTGCTTCACACAACAAATTCTATAAATTAAGCTGTTTTAATTATCTATAATATTAAAACACAAAGCATATTCTGTAAGACCAAAATCGTACGATCTGGGCATGCGCGAGAAAATTTTGAATCAATTGGGAACGGGAATATTCCTTTTATTTATGCAGAATACCGATGATAGATCAAGCAGACGACATTAATATTGACATGTCTATGGCAAATGCCTAATTAAAGCTCATTAACGCCTAATTAAAGTTAATATTACTCCGTGGCTCAATCATAAAAGTAATTCACACGATTAATTCATATTTTCCGAGGAAGTATACCTATTAAAAACAAAGCAATTCGCGAATACGTATCGGCATCGGTTATCTTCGTATTCATTTTTGCTCGCCGAAAATTTATGTACGCTGAATGTGGGGCCATCTGTGGCTATGTCAATATATTATACGATATACTTAAAATTATTTTTTTTCCATTTCTTCAAAAAAAAAAAAAAAAAAAAAAAAAAAGGAAAAATCTTTTAAAATTAACAAATTATCAAAGTTTATTGTTCTTTAAAAGTTAACTTTCATCACCTGAGAACTTTGTTTAGAAAAGATGGAGATAAATATTTAAAATCAAAGGGGGTTTTATTTTATTTTATTTATTTACTTATTTATTATTTATCTAATTATTATAATTTCTGATATTTTATTCCGATACTATATTAGAGTAAAAATAATTTGAAAAGAATAATAGTAAAATATTGATATTTTATACGAGTAAAAATTTATTTATTTATTTATTTTTAACAGTATACTTTTGTTGAATTATACAATTTTGATAGAATAATGTGTTATAATACTATTCCAGTAAAAACAAATTTTAACTTTATTCCGATTTGCAGTTTATTTTTAGAATACAATAACTTAATATTTTGGATTATATCCAAGTGGTTTTACAAATATGGGAAATTGGGCAGGGGGTTTTAAACCGGTTAAGAGCAATGTGAAATATTAAAGCAAGGGTGTTTTAAACTTTATGGCTTGAAAAGATTTTAGTTGCACATCATCCGTCAAATTTTGCCGGGTATTAACTAGTTCAAATTTACATCAATTGTCTGTATAGCTTTCTAATGATCATTAAAAACTATTTATTTCAAGTTCAAAAGCTTTCTAGTGATAATTTTGTTTTCCGAGAATTTTCTGTAAACATATTTATTTTTATTTCAACATTAAATTTCTCAATTCTAACTATTTCTGTACTGCTTATTTGATTGATTATGCTCCGTTTTTCTTGATTAAGACTTTGTTGCTGTAACTTAAACGATATGTTAAATATTCGGCAAAAGTTTGCTTCTGAATTTTGGAAGCACTGAAAAAGAAGGGGGGGGGGGGCATTTTGAAAGCTTTATAATAGCTCTTTACATTAAGATACAGCCATTTTTTATAATAAATGTTATATAAAGGCAGTACACTTTTAGAGATTTATTATATTTTGAAAACAGTAAATATTAATTTTCTTTTGTATAGATTGTTCTGAGTAGTATTAAATTTGTTGACATTTACCCCAAAAGAAAAGAATGTTAAAAATATCTTTAACAATATGAATTTCAAAAGATTAATTTCAGAAATCTACTATGTGTACATTCATAGACGACAATTTCACAGGTTATCTCATATTCAGAGTAATTTCAATAACTTTATCCCCCCCCCCCACACACACACACCCTCCACTGATATGTTAAGATTAGATCAAATTTTATTAGTACATATTCTTTCCTCGTATGGAAAATATACGCTTTAAAAATCTTCCCTGAAAATCCATTGAAAAAATACTAATTTAACTGTCAATACTAACATGAATGATTATTATTTCATTTATTTATTATTATTATTTTTATTTTTTTTTTTCTGTGCACCAGTTATATCTGAACACAAATTAATGTTACTTCAAACATTAAGTAAGTTTCAGACATTTCCAAATGTTTCATTATTTCATCCGTTACCATATTTCTGTTTACCAGTTTTTCCGTTTTCCGTTACCATTTTTTCCAATTACCGGGTGATCTATATGAACAGAAAATCAGCTATGTGTGTAGTAGTAGCCATTTTTGAAGTTCGTTTAGCAATTTTCAAAAGAAATTAAGGAATGAAGGTTAATGATGATTTCTTCAAGTTTTAAACTTTCAAAAATAAATAAATAAATAAAAATCAGCATAACTGATTTATTTTTAACAACTAAAATGTGTTTTATTTTATTTTATTTTATTTATTTATTTATTACAAGTTATTATCATCACCTCTCTCTCTCTCTCTCAATCTCTGTTGTCCTTTCTTTTTTCTTATACATTTAAATGCAATTCTTAAAATCCTGATTACGGAAATTAAGGTTCACTTTGCATTTCCTTTATTATCGTTGGACAGAGAAATTTCGTATTTAATTTCCTGTACATTGTACATAACACAGTTTCATTAACGAATCTCTATAACAGATGCATGTCTGCAGATGACGATAGAATTACAGGGGTGGGTCCCACCATCTGTCTTTTTGAACTTCTGCCCCTACGAAAACTGCACTGCAAAAGCAGCACAAACGGATAATTGCGTACCTTCTCATCCAATTCAATTAATTTCTTTGTTATGCTACAAAACACCGCGATGCTATTTAAAGTCGATAATGAAAATATGATTTAATTTGCATATATTTTATGTTATATTAAAAAAATAATTATGCTACAGAGTAAAAGACAAGATTATTATAAATATAAAATATAAATTTTTACAATTAATTTCGAAATCCACATTACAAAGAAAAATGTAGTTTGACAGTTGGTTGGTTAGTTGGATTTAACGTCACTCTAGTGCTACGCAATGGGCAATTGGCGACGGTCTGGGACTCACCCCTAAGGATGGTCCGAAGATATGCCATCACAATTTTGACCCTCCACGGATGGGATGGCTTCCCCGCTTCGGTGAACCCCAGAGAGTATGATTTAAAATGTAGAACCCTTAGATAATTTAAAATGTAGTTTGAAACACGCCAATTTAAGGTATTGTTTTACGCCGAATGAATGGTCTTATCAAGTTTTTAGAAAGTTGGATGACAAATTATTGAAATATAGTAATTGAAGAGGGGGGGGGGAGTGCTTTTGCATAGCAAATTTTAATTTTATAGAGTTCAGTGCACTGTTTTTTTAACATTTAATCAAAGTACAAAATAACACGTTTTCCTGTTCCTAGTGCTTCATATTACTCTAATGTCCTTTTCCAGATCTTTCCCTTACAATATACTTTAATTTTTCTTTCGCTGAGTGCGTGTGTATACATATACAGATTTCCATGTAGTTGATATGTAAAAGTATCACTTTGTAAAATAACAGTGAGATAAATTTATATAAAAGTATTTACTATCCGTCAAAAATAAGATTAAGGAATGCGAAGTAAATTACTTAATTTCTGCTAGTAATGCTATAAATAATGTCACCGAGCATTTTCTGTGGATGTCAAGAAATAGGACGGGGCTACACTCAAAATTTAAAATAATAGGGTACTTTATCTAAATATGAAAAAAAAAAAAATTAAAAACAATAATGTCACCAACATTTACCACAATCTAACCAAACTTTATCTTCAGTATTAACTTTCATTTATTTATTTATTTATTTATTTATTTGACAAAATTAAGGACGTTTTATCATTAAAAATCTAATTTTTTTTTTCTCTTTTTTGGAACCTACAATTAAAGTAATACTTCACAATAACTTTTAGAATATATAAGACTTGAAGCAACAGATAATTTTTTATGCGACAAAATAAAGGTTTAAAAAAAAAAAAAAAAAAAAAAAAAAACAAGAACCAAAAATCCCGTGGTACGCATTGATTATTAGTAACACTTTCCAACTGTACGTACTTGTTGTATAACTTTCAATGTTTTTTGCCGTACGTTATCATACAACGCCTAGACAGAAGGACTGAAAAAGCGGACAAATACACTAATTGTATTCATTATAACTCTTAAACATTGTTGAAAAGGTGTCAAAATTACTTAGGCTAAAGAAAATGCAGCCTTGAGATTCTAATTGCAGTCCTTAATGTATCTGAATATTTTAATGTATCCTTGTAAATCTGAAAGTTAACCATATTATATTCTATACAAAACATTATTTTAGCATATTAACAAACAATATATGTCAATTTCTTTGTGATTTTTACAGTAGAAAATTATTTAAATGTGACTTAAAGAACTGTGTGTCTAAAACACAATGCATTGGAATTTGTTGGGGGTGCTCCTGTACACAAACCAGTTTTAAAGAACCTATTAAAGCCATTTTAAATAGAAAACATTCCATAGTGGGCTTGAATAACATATATCAATTTTTTAAAATTCTAAAAATATTTAAGAACGATGGGGACGGGCCGACGGACAGATAGAAAGATGGACAGTCGGTCAGACAGATATACAAACTGAAATCATATTCACAGTTAAAAAAAAACATTTAGAAAGTGATAAAAACATTTAATATAAAGAAAAATGCTATTTCAGCAAATTTCCAATAATAGCCCTTATTGTAACTGAATATTTTTGTGTGACCCTGTAAATCTAATGCTAACCACACTGTATAATACGGAAAGCATTCTTTTGTGCATAGGAATAATATATTTTAGTTTCATTAAGATTTTTTCAAAGTAAAGTTACTAAAATTTGGTTTATAGAAATACCTCTGATAGAATGCAATGATTAGGAATACTTTCGGGTGTCCCTGTATACAAAACAGTGATAGTGTTTACTCCATTTTCAATGGGGAACACCCTATGGTGACCTTGAATAATATATTTCAATTCCATTAAGATTTGTGTAAAATAAAGATATTAAAATATGGTTTATAGAAATACTTCTCATAGAACACAATACTTTGGACAACTTTCGGGTGTCCCTGTAGTCTGTACATAAACCAGAAGAGGTATTCCCTCCATTTTAAATAGGGGACATCCAATAGTGGACTTGAATAACATATATAATTTTCAAGGAGTTCCATGAATATTTACGGAAGTTAGAGCGCAGACAGACAGACAGAAGGACAGACAGACAAACCGAAGTCATTAACACTTTTCAACCTTGTTGGAAAGTGTTAAAAAAGGATCCCATTAAATGAATGGCGGAAAAAAAGGCCCCGGAAAAAAAGGCCCCGGAAAAAAAGTCCCCAGGAAAAAAAGTCCCCGGAAAAAAAGTCCCCAGGAAAAAAAGTCACCGGAAAAAAAGTCCCTAGGAAAAAAAGTCCCCGGAAAAAAAGTCCCCAGAAAAAATCCATTAAAAAAAAATAAATAAAAATGCGTTTTAAAGCTTCTAAGAATATCTAATAATGAGTTGGCTTCGTTTTGTCTTTCTGTTTGTCTGTTAACCTCTGTGATCAAGATTTTTTTTCCCCGATAATATTTATTGAAGGACTTGGAGCTGGTATACCTCAAGTTTTCTATGGCATATCGATATTTGTTGAAAATTGTATAATTTTCGCAACTAATGTGTGTAGAGGGACTTGCAAAAAAAATTTCTGATGCATTAAAGTTCATGATCGGTATTTTGAAAAGAATTTTATTTTATACTGAACATAACATAAGGCAGCGCCTTTGCGTTTTCTGCAGGTGGTAAAAAAGAGAGTGTGTCTTTTTATTCTATGAAAGCTCGGCACAAAGATGTTTAAATGCATATAAAAAGGTAATATTTAAAAGATTAAGACAAATAAAAATAAAATGAAATATTTTTTACTGATATAGGATATACCTCTTCTATTGGACTGATTTAATTTTTTCTCACAAAGCTTCAAATTATTTTTTCACAATATATATGAAAGGTTAATTGATGCTTGATTATTATAAATATCTTTTTTATATACTGAAAAGAGATTAAATGTTATAGTAATAAAAAATGAAAATTATACATATTTACCTTCTAAAAATTTGAAACGCACTTTGCTTTTAGTTTTTCCGTTTGAAATACGGTATTCCCTAATATTAAAGACAACTTTTTCTCATTATATTTTAATAATCAAAACTTAATTTAAAAGAAATCCGTTCATTGCGATTTCCATGAAAAGTAAGTAATAGTTATAAATAATGAAAAATGTTCTAGAAGTGATGGTGATAATTTGTAAAATCAGTTTAAATATTGCTCGGCTGAACAGAACTTCGCATAATAATCTTCTTTTTTCTTTTTTTAACTTTAATTATCTCTTTTAGATGACGATTTTTTTTTTTTTTTTTTTTTTTTTTTTTCATAGGAATCTTATGATAAAAGATATAAAGTATTAGAATAATATAATGACAATTACTTGTGAAATCAGCAGCTTTATTATTATTGATATTATTATCATTATTTATTAACTAAACAAATATTTAGCTTAAAGCACTGTTTTAATTAAACCTTAATGTACAGCATTTTAATAACCTGTACCAGGTTTTTCTCTTTTTATATTCAGTACCTGATTGACTGTTTACTTAGTTCCGCTGTAAAAATTATTCTTAGCGTAATATAGGGATTCATTTTCGAAAATGTGATAATAAAGGCCATGTGAATTTTTTTTTTTTTTTTTTTTTTTGTCTCGGATGGAGTGCGGGCTACCAGTGAAATCTAATTTTCCTGGAGATAAAACAAATTCAAAACGAATTATCATCTCAAATACCTAAATCTAGCAATTTCCTAGAAAACAGGGTTTCCGCTAGGTTTTGTTCCAGGAAAAGCACGGGACACCAGCGACTGCTAATATTTAAATCTATTATCTAATAATCAGATTTTTTTTTCATCTAAAAAAAAAAAAAAAAAAAAAAAAAAAAAAAAAACTCTAACACTATATTTATACGTGTATATAAATCATTACAGCGATTTTCAAGAAAACCAAATTTCTGCCGTAATCTTACCAGATTTATTGCGAATTACCAGTGAACGATAATTTTTCCTGAAGATCCTTCCACTAACATTTACAATAATATACACTGGTCAAAAAAATTTAAGGATCAGCCCGTTTTCTCTCTCTCTTCTTTTGCACATAATTTTTAAACAAATAAACATATGAACATAAAATTTGGATGGCCTGTTCATTATAATATTATTAATCGAATCTTATGTAATTTTAGCATAAGAATAATTTTTAAGCTAATAAATATTCAGTTTTCTCTCAAAAGTAAGCTTTAAAAAAATGAAAAATTTCAATAATTTTAGGAAAGAACACTTAATGAAAAATGGTCATAAGGATGCCTTACAGATAGGTAAAGACGCACACGCGTTCCTATGTTAGATTACAACCAAATCTTTCTACCTGCATTCATTTTCTGTTTCTTCTTTTTTCTTCTTCTTTTCGCATGTGAATAACTTTTTAAAAAATATGCATACAAACATGAAAATTGGATAAGATGTTCATTATACAATTATTTTTCAACATCATTATTATTCTAGTGCTGAGTATAGTTTACAAATTAGTAATTATATATTTTTAAAAAGTTCATTATAAAAGTAAAAGAAAAGTTAATACAAAAAGAAAAATCGAGATTTAGTTTCACATTTCAAGGTACGAGCGTCTTTACCTATCTCTAATGCATCCTTAACACCACTTTTCATTATGTGTTCTTTCCTAAATTTGTTGAAATTTTTCATTTTTTCCAAAGCTTACTTTTGCGAGAAAAATGAATATTTATTAGCTTAAAAATTATTCTTATGCTAAAATTACATAAGATTCGGTTAATAATATGATAATGAACAGGCCATCCATATTTTATGTTCATATGTTTATTTGTTTAAAAATTATGTGCAAAAGAAGAGAAAGAGAAAACGGGCTGATCCTTAAATTTTTTTGACCAGTGTATATATATATATATATATATATATATATATATATATGCATGTTTTAGGACAAGGGGAAGGTGCCAAATGCGAATCCAGATCACCTTCGTTTTCAGACATGACCTGGCTTAGTATGAGAAGAGTTCGATCCATTTATTGCGTGGGTTCAATCCTAGTCGCGCTCGTTGTCCTAGCCGTTCGTAGTTTTCCGTGATTTTCTCCGAAACTTGCGTGAATATGAGCTTGGACCCCTTAGAAAAAGCCCACAGAGGGAACTCCTCCTCAGGCCTAGAAACCTAGTGCAGTCAATCGGCCTTATTCGGTACAACAACAACAACAATCCATATATTTACTTGTTTGCAATGTATACCATGCCGCGATTAACAAAAAATAAAAATAGAAGAAGCTACATTTATCTAAATGCTATCCCACAATTAAAATTCCTCTTAGAAATATTGCATACATTTCTTTGAAGGATTTTTGGGAATAAGGCCGATTAACTGCTGTAGGTCCTAGGCCTCAGGGGGAGTGCCCTCAGTGGGTGGGGGGGGGGTCTTTACAAACACATATTCGTTAACGATGGATGTGTTTAAAAGTTTTTTGTTTTTTTCTTAAGGAGGGGGGGGGCAATAAGAATCTTCCTCCCTGATCTCCAGCTACTTCTAAATAAAATTTGACCACTCTGTGCTGTATCTAATTTTCAAACTCTACGTTCTACTCTACTCTAGAAATAATTGTAGGTAGTTCGTTAAAACCATCATGCAGTTAAATATTTAACAATAAAAAAGACATTAGAAAGGATATAAATATCTTACTTTTTTTAAAAAAGATTTAAAACACACAAAATATTAAAAAAAAAAAAAATAAGAAAACTTTCTGACTAAAATAAAAATAATTAAATTTTTATCATTGTATAGCGAATACCCCTCTGACAGCCCCCTCTTTCACACACACACACTTCTTATATAAAAGAAAAAAAAAAAATCACAATTGACAGGTGAGTGAAAGGAAACTGAAATGCTTGGTTTCTGCCAGTAATATAATCTTTTTGTCTTTTTATGCATGTTTCGTAATTCGTAACTGCCCCCTCTTTTTTTTTCGATATGTATATATAACTTTGATTACAAAAGAATTTCGGACGTCCAGTTATTGAAATGTACGTATGCATTTAAATATTATTTTGAGTTAGATTTCATTCTCAGGTTTCATAGTTTTTCTTTTACTAAATAATGACGAGTTAATTTATCTATAATTGCATATACAATAGATCAACTTATGATCCTGATGAAGTATACATTAGTTTTGCACTTAACACTTAACAAAGTTGAAAAGTATTAATGACTTCGGTTTGTCTATTTGTCTGCCCGAGCTCTACTCCAGGAAATATTTATGGAATTTCTTGAAACTGATATATGTTATTCGAGTTTACTATCAGATATTCCTTATTGAAAATGGAATAAACACCATCACTTGTTTGTATACAGGTACACCCAAAAGTATTCCAAAGTATTGTGTTCTATGAGAGGTATTTCTATGAAATAGCATATTTAAGTACCTTTAAATATGGTTGAATAAATCTTATTCCTTTTTGCATAAATCTTAATGAAATTAAATATGTTATTCATACGCACAAAATAATGCCTTTTGGTGAATACAGTATAAGTAGCGTTAAGATTTTTAGGGTCACATAAAAATATTCAGTTACATAAGGGCTATAATTGGAAATTTGTTAAATGCATTATCGTTCATTGAGTGTTTTTGACACTTTCTAACAATTTTTAAGTGTAAATATGATTTGAATTATTGTAACTGTTTATCCGACTGTCCCTAGATCAGCGCCCGTGAATATTTGCAGAATTTCTTAAAAATGAATGATGCTATTAAAGTTAAGTATGGAATATTCTCTATCTGAAATGGATTTCATAGTCTTTGCACAACTGGTTTGTGTACAGGGACATCCATAAAAATGTCAATGTATTGCGTTTTATGAGCGACATTTTTTATCACATTCAGATAAATTTCTACTGCAAAAATAATAATGAAGTTGGTATTTGTTGATAATGTGCTAAAAAAATGTTTTTTATAGAACGTATTATGATTCGCAATCAGACTTACAGAACTACACAAAAAATATACAGATATATTACGGCTGCATTTTCTTTTAAGTCAAGAATTTTTAACATTTTCCAAAAACGTTTAAGAGCGATTACGAATTCAATTACTCTGTCTCTCTGACTTTCTGTTCTTCTGTTTGCTCGTTGTGTGATAAGATATGCAAAGAACATTTAAAGGTGTATCAAACAACGATCATCTACAGTTGAAAAATGTAAATAATTAATGAGTACCGCATAATTTTTCATTCTTGTCTTTTATTGTATTTTGTTTATCTTTTCTTTTCTTTACTAACGGAACTTATGCTTCTTACATATAGTAGAATACTGAATTTTTCATTTTTCCCTGCGGTATGTTTGAAAAGAATCCATATATACATAATTAAATAGAAAAAGAATTAATTAAAAGAAAAAAAAAAAAGTTTTAAAAATAAAAGAAACATAATGTCACTAAAAGTTATTAAAAAGTTGTATTTCATTTATGAAGACGACCGAAATTAATTTCCGGGGACTTTTTTTCCGGGGACTTTTTTTCCGTGACTTTTCTTCCGGGGACTTTTTTTCCGGGGACTTTTTTTCCGATTACCCCATTAAATACTAACCTGAAGACCACAAGAAATCGATTAGACAGACACATCTAAAAAGTTGAAATTTTGGCTGACTTTTATGTTTTCTGGTATGATAAAACCAGTTCTTCTCTATCTCGTGTATATTTTTGTCAATACAGGGTGTTTACCGACACAATTTCTGCCGTGACTCTTCCACTAATATAATTGTATGGTAACTTTTATAGTATGTTTATATGGTTAATTATAATTAATCATGGAAACGAACTAGAAACTACCAAAAATGAAGAAATTTTGTCGTTAGACACCCTGTATTTGCAAAAATCTACACATGATAGAGAAAAGATGGCTTCATTTTCAGTTTCAGCACACCAAAAAGTATATGCATTAGCAAAAATTATCAAATCAAATTTTGCCAACATTATTTTTGTAGGCCTCTATTATTATTTATTTATTTGTATATACAGGGTATGTACTCATAACGATTGTTACTAATTTTAAAACTGTTAATTGGAGATACATATACAACAGTCAGTATTGGTTATCAGTACAAAAAACCCTTAACGGCTTAAAAGTTTGTGACGCCGCTACTTTGTGGCTATAAGAGTTTGAAATATGAGTCTTAAAAATAATGATATTAAATTTTAAGTGACGCTTTGCAATTAGTTAAAATATACATAGATTTTCTTATTTGATCATTCACTTTTATCTTTTATTTATATTTATAATGCAAACGTAATATTTTTAACTTCAAGATCAGATAGATATTTAAAATACACTGATGCTTTTTCATTCGCATTTCAAATTCAAAATAACAGTTTTAAAAGGAATGATATAAAAATTCCAGTGGCGCCTCGGTGTTATTTTAAAAGATTTGTTTTTAGATTCCATTAAAATTACTTTTGTTTTGCTAATAAAATACATTTACACATTTAAACAGTGCTTTTAATTTTCAAATATACTGTCAAATAATTATACTTTCACTGAGTTAGCATTATAAAGTAAAATTATTTATTTCAATAAATTGATTTATCTTTTGCATCACGCTATCCAAAACATAGTATCATAGTGTCCAACTAAGTGAAAATTTGCTCAAAGAGGTAGTGTGACGTAAAGAAAACATTTACACAAATTTTACTTGCAGTTTTGGATAGCGTGACGCAAAGGATAAATCAATTTATTGAAATAAATAATTTTACTTTATAATGCTAACTCAGTGAAAGTATAATTATTTGACAGTATATTTGAAAATTAAAAGCACTGTTTAAATGTGTAAATGTATTTTATTAGCAAAACAAAAGTAATTTTAATGGAATCTAAAAACAAATCTTTTAAAATAACACCGAGGCGCCACTGGAATTTTTATATCATTCCTTTTAAAACTGTTATTTTGAATTTGAAATGCGAATGAAAAAGCATCAGTGTATTTTAAATATCTGTCTGATCTTGAAGTTAAAAATATTACGTTTGCATTATAAATATAAATAAAAGATAAAAGTGAATGATCAAATAAGAAAATCTATGTATATTTTAACTAATTGCAAAGCGTCACTTAAAATTTAATATCATTATTTTTAAGACTCATATTTCAAATTCTTATAGCCACAAAGTAGCGGCGTCACAAACTTTTAAGCCGTTAAGGGTTTTTTGTACTGATATCATTACTTTTTAGTGGTTATTGATCAAAAAATTAAAACAAGTCCTTCTGGCTCCTAGGAAGGGTAAACTAATTTATCTTTTCGTATGAAGTTGTCACCATTTTTTTTCAAAATGGCAGCTACAATTTATTAATGGACTTAGTGGATTTATAAATGAAGGCTATTTATATATGGAGTTTTAAGCAAATCGGTTCATAAAACCTTTCCAATGTAAATTTGAAATTTTCAGTGTGTTGGCACAGGGAAACAAGAGGGTGGATTAAGTTGTCAAATGAACATATCAAATACATTTCTGAGATAAATCCACACTACAAATTTAGTGTGAATTAATTCAGTATTTCAAACGTTATCATACTCACAAATTTTCAAGTAGCCTGCCACTTGGAAACAAAATGGAGAAGCTTCGCACTAGAAAAATTTATTGACTGGGATTCTCAAACTCTTTAAAAAAAAAAAAAAAAAAAAAAAAAAAAAAAAGTAAGTGAAAATTTTCAAATTTAAGTTAGAATTACGTAATTTACATTTTGCAAGTTTCTTTTTAGAGAATTACAAATTAAACAATTAAAAAAATATATCAAGTAAATATTAAAAATGGAATTTTATATATTTTCTTTCCCCTTTTGAGGCTAAGTATACTGCTCCAATATTCACAATTTAAATTTTCATCAAAAGTGCAGGTAAAAATTACTTCCTATATATTTTCATATAAAACGTTTGGGGGGAAAAATAGACAAAATGTAAATTAAGCTTTACATTTCTATAATTTTAAAAATAAAATAAAATCACCTAGAGAAAAATTTTATGGAAAATATAAGTTAAGTTTAAAAAAAAATGAAATTTCTGCGTAAAAGTACTATTTCATAAATATATTTACAACTACAATAAACAAAAAACGCTCCTTTAATTTTAAATAATTATTTCTACATGTTTCGAAGCTATTAAAAGTTTTTTTCTTTCTTTCTTTCTTTCTTTCTTTCTTTTTTTTTTTTTTTTTTTTTTTTTTTTTTTTAAGAAAAATAAATTAAATGTAGTGGCGCCATCTAGTAGTTTTTTTTAAATCATATACATACAGATTTAACTTTTTTTTTTCATTAAAAAAAAAAAAAAAAAAAAAAAAAACTTGTTTAGAAACAGGTAGAAATAGTTATTTAAAATTAAAGGAGGATTTTTTGTTTACTGTAATTGTAAATTATGAAATAGAATTTTTCATGCACAAGTTAATTAATTAAAAAAAGAAAAGAAAGAATAATTTTTTTAAAATAAATTATTATGGGTTTCAAAGTAAAGATGTTATTTATTTATTTTGACGTGTTTTTTAATAATTGCTATTTGACACATTTTTCATGAATTTTACTGAAATTCATGAAAAATGAATTTTATTAAAACACTGTTTAAACACTGTTTATTAAAACACTGTTTTTTCTAATAAACAGTGCAAACACTGTTTCATCCTCTAGTCATTGCTTTGAATAATAATAATAAAGAAAATTGATTATGTTAATATTTAAAATATGTATCATTTTAAAGTCTGAAAAATAAATAAATGAATAAACACTAACTGTATTTTCAAAAGAGATTTTTAATTTTTAAAAAGAAATATATATATATATATATGTATTTACGAAAGAGTATGTTTTAAATAAAAACGATAGATGGCGCCAAAACTGTATTTGCTGTTTTTTTCCATTCCCGGAGCGTAAGGATACATGAATAGGAATCGCAAATCATTGAGTTATTATAAAATCGATTTTCATGAATGATTAAAAAAATTTTCGCTTTAAAAAATTGTAAATTCATCATTATTATGATAAAATGGAATATCTAAAATTACAAAATACTTCCTTATTTAAAATATTATCTAAATAATTCTTTGACTAAATATGAAATTTTGAAATCAAAACTATTTTTTTCATTACAGAAGAGAAAATATATTTAAGTGAATTTGACTTAGTATATATACAATAAATATTTTAAACATGTAATAAAGTACTTTTGCGTTAAAAAAAAATTCTAAATAATTCATTGGCTACATTCAAGTCGGTCAACAAACCAACCCACATACCTTACAAGTAAGAACCGAATAACAGCGTTTTCACCCGAAGAAACATATGTAATTGGCGGAGTAATATAGTTCCATATTTAAAGCGATTTATATAAAAAACAAGAGTTTTCCTGAAAAAAACAAAAACGTTACTAGATTCAGAAAGATCCCATTAACAACATATATTAATTAAATTAAAATCGTTCGTGCGGTTTTAGAGATATTTTTATTACATCCTTACATCGTTACACCACACGTTTTCCCTTTTTCGCTTTAAATTGAGATTCAGATCTCAAAACATACTGCATGTAGAAATGTAAAATTTTCAGGATAGATTAAGACCGAAGATAAAAGACTATTTTGAAAAAATCAGAACAAAATATGGCTTATTTGCTGAGATATTAAGTGTCGGCTTTTACAAATCTCTTTGATGTCAGACTAGGCGTATATATGAGTTCGCAGCTTTCCGTCCGTTTGTCCTTCCGCTTGCGTCACTCGAAAAACTGCCGTTTTTCATGATATAGTCAGTCCTTGGATCCAAGAAAATGACCATATAATCGAAATTACCATACATGAGGAAAAAGAATGATTTTTTTTTTCCTAAATCAAGTACGATAAAAATGATACATAATTTTTCTTTTACTCTTTACATCTGAGTGTAATCGCATTTTTTACAAAAAGTATTATCTTCACATTCCTTTCCTAGAAACATTCTGTAAAAGATTTCCCATGTGAATTTGGAGACGCCATTCAGTCCGAGCGATACAGAAATTTCATGGAACAAAACCTATAATCCTTTAACGCTAAATACAAGTAAACAGATGTGGTGCTTCATTCATTCCTTTTTTAAAGTAAACTCTCCTTCTGACCCTCCTCCCCTTCCGCCCCAGCCTTCCCCACTGAAGAAGAAGTTCAGCATATAAATCAACAACCTTGTCAGTTTAAAAAAATAAAGTTGCAACTGTCTGTGAAACTTAAAAATGAAACGAAAATACCTAAAATGGATTTTTAAAATGATCATATAACCGATAACGAAGAAATGAAAGTAATTATATATGAGTGGTTTAATACAATATCTACATATGGAAACATGAAATCTGTCGCATACACTTTTAACAAATTAATTATGGAAGTAAAGGATTCAAAGTGGTATCGTTCGAAGGTGCGATTAATGTGAGTTAGAAAAAAAAAATGATGTCAAAAAGGTATTTAAAAATACTTTATATTTTTATGCAATTTTTCATTTTATACAGGTATTTTTTTGCATTAAAAATTCCTAAAGAAAAAAGTTGTGAATTCTGACGACTTCTTAAAATTCAAATAAAATCATAGACACAGTAATTTTCATAGATGTAGCAGCCCTATATTTTCGACTACAGATTTTTCATTGTAACAGGTAACAACCATGATAGTGGTAGAAATTATTATTAAGTGAATGATAGGTAGATCGCAATTTTATACTATTGAACATATACGCAAATTAAAAAAGGTTTCGGTTTATTAAAGCTTCAGGGTTCCCGTGTCCACTCTTTCCCCACTTCGGTTTCTTTTCTCGTCCATTTTTACCATGTTTTTATTAACTTCGATTCTTGTTTGTTTGTTTGTTTGTCCAGTACAAATATTGCAATCAATTTTTAACTAACTTCCCGACTAGCTAGACATTTGAAACTTTCAGGGTAGCTCAGAACACGGTGACAATACATTTTTTAAACACTTTTAATCAACTGTTTCAGGACCTTACTGCCTTCGGCAGCGTTCATATGATTTGACAGAAAATTTATTTAACTAATTTCCCGACTAGCTAGACATTTGAAACTTTCAGAATAGTTCAGAAGACGGTGAAAATGCATTTTTTAAAATAATTTTAGCCAATTAGCTAACCATTTGAGACTTTTATAATAGCTGAAAACACAATAATAATGAATCTTTTTAGTACTTTTAGCCAATTGTTCCGGGTTTCCGCTGCCTTCGGTAGCGTTTGTATGATTCAACAGAAAATTTATAAGCATGGTATATAAAAAGTTCGTTTTATCTTGTAATTATTCCTGAATTTTCTCACTGGTAGTTGTTTTTACCACACATTTGTGAGTGTGCATTTTTTTTTTTTTTCTTTCTTTCCCATGCTATTTCCGTGGATTTTTGATATTTTTCTTTTCCCCTAATTCTTCTTTACTATTGTTAAACAAACCTTCATGCCTTCTTCAGTATTCGTATTACGAAGACTTTAAAGAAGAAGACTCTGTTTTAAAGAAGAAAAGCAAGTAGACATTTTCGTTTTAAAATATACAATTACTTGAAATATGCAGTTCAGTTATATATATATATGTATTTTTTTTTACTTTTTTCGTTACCTGTTGTAAAGATTCATGAAATTTATATCAAGGCACAATAAAGAATAGGCCGATCACAGAACAAAACAGATAACTCGTATAAACTACCGTAATCAATCAAAAATCTTACATTTTACTCAAAAAATAAAATTAATTAAATAAATAAATAAAATAAATTCTCAAAATATTTTACTAGTTTTTACATCGGTATAAAATTATATTCGGCATATAGAATTACTTGGATTCTTTTTCAGTACCTTGAAAAACATATTTAGTGTATTTTCCTATAAAATTTACTTGTTTGTTACTAGCTAATGATTAGAATTTCGATCAATAAATTCTCCTATTCTTTCATACTTCCTGTCTGTGCTATTTCTAGGAAGTATTTTTATCTGAGAGTCACACGTGTCACTACTAGTTATTATCTGCTTACTTCTGGTCTTATTGATGAAGATAAAATTGAACTACTTTTTCTTTCAATAGACTCGAAACATTTTATTTCTAAAAAAGAAAAAAAAAAAGTAAATCTTTAGGACAATGATGAAGCAATTTCAGTTCTTATTTACATCGATTCAGTTCTTGACACAGAAAATACATATTTTATTTTTAAGAAATGTGGGAGGGAAAAAATGTTTTTATAATGATTCACCAATAGCAAAGAAGAAATGAGAGATTTGAATTGTTTCACTAGTGTAGAAATTGCTGCTTATATTAGTAAACTTATATAGCGTAGGTGCTCCAGTGATTGGCACGCTCCAGTAATTGACATCTATCCCGAAATAATTAATAAATAAGAAAAATAATAAAATCATATATTTTACATATAAGAATTTTAACATTGTATGTCAAACACTGGAGCATAGGGTGCTAATAACTGGTAAAATTAATAACTAGCGGTGTCAAACACTGGAACATAGAGGCCAATTACTGATAAAATGAAAAACTGGCAGTATCAATTACTGGAACATTGAGTGTCAAATAAAAATTCATAAAAAAAAAAAAAAAATGTCATTAAATGTATATATTTTAACATATATGTTGTTCTGAATGTCTTTCATGCCATATGCACTTACTTAAGATTTCTAAAAATATTTTCTGATGACTAGAACATAAAAAAAATCAGAGATTGCTCTAAAAGTGCAACCACTGGTGCACTTACCCTACCTGAGTTTGATTCAGGGGTGATTTGTAGCACCCGGACCCCAAAATACAATTTACCTGAACTCAAAACGGGAACTACTTCGACCCACTCTTGACTCAAAACATGATTTAAAAAACAAAAGAAGAAGAAGAAAGAAACTATATTAAATACAATTATGAAAGATAAACAACAACAACATTTTTATTTGCGGTTTTTAAACTTTTAGTCTGTTTGATTCGCTCACTTCATATGCAAACAAGCATTTAAAATTTTGAGATTTTTAATTTTTGTTTTTTCCATCCTCTGATAGTGTTCTTTCTTTGTAATGAAAAAAGAATTATCTTTATATTTGCTGGAAAATATTTCAATTCATGCATTCATTACTTGAATTAGTACAAATTTAACAAGATTGCATTTTATGATTTTATCTGGAACTTTGAGCATTTTTCTTAGAGAGCTGGAGCCAATAGTATTGATCTTCTTTCATGAAAACCCCAAAGAAATATTTTGTAAATTCAAAAAGTTATGAGAGATAGAATGAATTTCAGTTCCTCTCAAAATAAAAGCTAAATTATGAAGGGTTTTACTCACATTTTTATTTTGATTCAATCAATGCCCAATGATAATTCAGTGTTCGCTAATTGTAAATAAACATTGATAAAAACCCCTATCATCTTCCCTTTTTTTTTTTTTTTTTTTTTTTTTTTTTTCTTTTTTGAGAGAGAGGGAGGAACTGAAATTCATTTCTGTTCATTCTATAACTCATGAAATTGTGAATGTACACAATATTTGTTTGGGGTTTTCGTATAAGTAGCTCAATACTTTTTGCTATTAAATTTTACAAATGAAAATTTAAAAGCTTGCGCATGCGCATATTTAAAAATTATTTAGTAAAAGTACTCATATTTCGTAAGATATTTAACATTTTTGCATTCTAATAGTAGTATGCCCTGTCTAATGTAGTACACCAGGTTTACTAAAAATTACTTTGCACTGGGACTAATACTCTACGTGTTATAATTAAAAAAGTGATATTTCTGTTTGCAATTTTTTTAAAGAAACCGTTATATCTCCATGGATATATGTGGTAACCTCATAAAAAATTATACAGATAATTTGAAGAATCCTCATAATCACAGCTACAGCCAAAACACATTTCAAGCATTACTTCTTACAGGGTGATCCGAAACATTTTGACTTTTGTTTAATTCTTTATTTGTCCCTTTTTCGTCTTCAGGACAAAACTTTTGCTGAAATATATGAGGTATAACATGTTCTTTATACTCTCAAAGTTTCAAGATAATTCCTCAAGAATTTTCCTACATGTTTGACAAAATGTTTAAATTCGAAAGTGTCCAAATACTTATTGTTAGATAGTGTACATACGTTAGGCATATAGTTATAATGATATTAAATTTTATTTATATATACCCGTAGACTACCAATTGACCACTTTGTAAAACTTATGAATGCCTGAGGATCAATGAATAAAACTTTGACGACCCCGCTCTATTGCCTCTTTTACACAACGTTCAAAATTCCATATGTATTTCTTTTTCCTTTTATCATTTCAGTTAATAAATCAAGTGAAAATATTCGCATTTTTTGGTACCCTTTTTTTCATAGTGAAATATTTATTATATTTCTACAGAATTCTTTTGTGTTTGAATATGACAAAAATTATTGATAAAAAATAGTAGAGAAAGAGCGCCCCTCTAGAGGTGGAAACTCTTTCACCAATGTACTAAGTTTATTCCAAAGAAAAAAAAAATCTCTATATTCGATGTCTCTAACTTTTTTTTTTTTTTTTTTTTTAGGACTGAGGGCCTATTAGTCTCAATCTGGGATTTTTGCGTTGTCGTTTTCGATTGTTGGACATTTGTCGAAATCTAAAATTTATCGAAAATATAATTGTATAATTTGAAAGCGATGTTATAATTTAAAAAAAGAAAGAAAAAAAAAAAAAACTAATAGTCCTCCGTCCTAAACAAAATTCTGCTTTTGCCAGAATTTCATCAAAATCTTTTTTAATTATTATTATTATTGAAAGAAAAAGAAAAGAAAATTAATAATAATCAGTATCGTTACAAGCGATATCGAAAAAGTTTTTTTTTAATAATTTTGAATTAGGAAATAAAAAGTGCGCGTGAAATAATATGAAATAAAAATAAGTAAAAAAATGAATTTAATGATTTAATGTTTTTGTTTTTCGGGGGCTGCTCATGCATATAAAAAATGCGTATTAAAACGAGTCGAAGAAGGAAGCGAAATAAGAATTGAGTTATATTACGATAAATACGATATATAATATGATACGATATATTAGACCTATCGTCCAGGGTTAGTAGGCATTTTCGTTGAAAGAAATAGTTTGTTCGTTCGGTGCAACTTGCACACTAGTCCCGTGAGGTACAACTTTCCCATTAGTCCCTTGGGGTACAACTTTCTCTTTAGTCCAGTCAGGTACAACTTGCACATTAGTCCCCTATAAATATAGTAATTTTATTTATTTTAAATATTACGTGCGTTAAAGTTTTTTTTTTTTTTTTTTTTTTTTTTTTATCTTAATTTAGCACTCTACATGTGTTTTAATTTATTATTTCAATTCCCATATTTATAGTAAAGTAAACGCAAAAGTTAAAAGATAAAAATTAATTAATTATGAATTTAAAAATCGTTTTGGAAATACATGTGTATTTCATGATCTTTCAAATTCTAAAAATAAGTCCTCACGGCCTCTCTTTCTTCCCTCATTCACACCCACATTACTTTTTTTTTTTTTAACTTATTTGAATTATTATCTTAATCGCAATAAACGACCTTCAAAAAGATTCATCTCAAAATTTATATCCTTCACAGAAATATAAATATAACATTATTATAAAATATGTTTATAAAGAGTTTTACGATTATATTTAGCTTACCGTTGTCTAACATTACATCTTAAATTCAATATTAGGACACATACTATTTGATACTTTTTCTGCAAAACTGCTTAATTTGCATTACATGCTATTATAGATATATTATATTTAGACATCTATAATTTTACTGTTGACGTCTTTCTATATATTGATGTCATTCTATTGACGTCAGTCTACATTTTTTTTCTCATATTTTATCGTATCGCAGTTCAAAAAAAAAAATCTTTGCAAGACAAGCCGTAAAAACCCCGAATATCAAATAAAACATTTCATTACAATTTTGTCTCATGTTATTTTTTATATTAAGGGCCTAAGTTTCGAAATATGTCTGTTATTCTATCTATCTATCTATATATATATATATGTATATCTGTTTTCAGAATTCTGCTTTCTATCGGTTATCTAATTAAGTTAAACATTACTTCTTATTAGTCTTTGTGATTTTCGGTGGCATTTAATCTTCTGTTATTCTTCCTTTAACTACGTTAAAATGTTTTAATATATGTGTGTGTATACATATGTTGTTTAATTTATGATACATATTAAATAAAAAGTGGAAAGATAAATTAAGTAAACAGTATTAGTACATTTTATAAGAATAACCACTTATATAAAATAAAATACTTTTAATTAAACTTAAAAACTTCTTCACACACCATAAAATTAATGTGAGCACTACCCCTTTCGAAAGGTCGCGTCTTTTCGGTAGTGCTTACATTAATTTTATGATGTGTGAAGGAGTTTTTAATTTTAGTTACTTATTGTACATCAGTTCTTTAATTTATTATTAAAATACTTTTATTATTTTCTTCTATATGTATATATAGAGAAAGTATTGGATTCGTGAAAATTTTCGAACTCCAGTTTTCGATGGATTTACACGTTTTGGGATGTCCCGAACACGAATCGACTGTTTTTATAAAATGTCTGTCTGTGAGTGCGTGTGTATCACAAATTTTGCGGAAGCTGTATTTCACGAACCAATGAACGAAATTTAACCAATCTTGGTATTTAGTTGGACTTTGACATAAACTGGTGCTGATTAGATTTGGGGATGAATCACTCAACAGTCGCTCTAACCCCTGGGGGGGGGAAGTACACCCCCCCCGGGGGAATAAATTTTCAATATGGGTATCTTTCGAAAGGTATCGTAAATACCTTTAAAACGAATGGTTGAACTATAGATCTGTGATAATTTAAGACAAAGTTATCGATTTTTTTTTTTTTTTTTTCGTTTTTTAACGAAAAAAAATTAAAAGAAAAAAAGAAAAAAGCATTTCTTCTGATATTGGCAAAAAATTGACTTTCTTTCGGCATTAATACTACAATTCTGTCAGATAAAAATCGTCTGCATTTATAACGGAAAATAATTTAATAATTTTTGTTGCATGAATTTTGTGTAAAATTATATAGAAGAAAGTTTTGTGGTGGGCACATCATACTAGTTTTTATTGGTTTAATGCTTCAATTATTTTATCCAATTCTTAAATCAAATTGATTCACTTTGCGTCACTATATAGTGATATAGTTTTATTCCTTTAAAGTTTTAGGTATTTTGATTTAAATTTTCTGGTGTGGAACTATTATCTCTAATACAGAGAAAAATAATCAAGAGATAAAAACAATTGAAATGAAAAAATAAATCAATAAATCAATAAATAAAAAAGAATGTATTACTTGATTGTATACTGGCCTCCAAAACTGAAGATACAACCTGTTTTCCCATTTTATTTTTCTGCGAATAATTTTTAAACAAATGGACGTATGAACATAAAATTTGAATTGCATGTTTATTATAAAACCATTAATCGAATTTTATTTAACTATGAAACAAACAATAACTTTTAAACTGATATTACTTTAATTTTTCTCAAAAGTAATCTTTGGAAAAAAATAAAAAATTTAAACATTTTTAATAAAGAAAACTAAATGAGAATTGGTGTTAATAATGCATTACAGATAGTTCCACACACACAGGCCTCTAAACATTAAACTAAAACTCGACTTTTCTTACTATATTCTCTTTTCTTTTCTTTCTATTTATTTCCCGTAGCGGATTTTTGGAAAAAATATAATTATTAATTTGCTTTGAGCCTCACCAGAATAAGAAAATATCGATAAATAATTTTCAAAGAAACATCTTATTCAATTTTCATGTTCACACATATGTTGTTTTTTCAAAAGTTATTCACATACGAAAAAAAAGAAGAAACAGAAAATGAATACAGGAGGAAAAATTAAACTTTAATGAAACTTATAAATGCATGTTCATCTTCACCTATCTGTAATGCGTCCTTAATACCATTTTTAATTTAGTTTTCCTTTCTAAAATTTAAAAAAGTTTCATTTCACCAAAGCTTAGTTTTGAGGAAATTTGAATTAACATTTGTTTAAATATTATTACTTATGTTAAAATTATACAAAATTCGATTAATGATTTTCTAGCAAACATGCCATCCAAATTTTACATTCATATGTTCATTCGTTTAAAATTTATACGTAAAAAAATAAAACGGGAAAACAGGTTGTACCTTAACTTTTGAAGGCCATTGTATCTGAGAGCAAGAACTTTTTACTTTTCTGCATGTGCATCAGGATATGAAATTCCTAATAAAAGTAAGAATATTGATTGATCGTTGGTATTCTTAAATCAATATATTTAAATGAGGTCCTTAATTCATCCCTAACAAACCTTACATATATAAATATTACCAGACCTACATCAAACTATATATGATCATTTAATAAGTACAAAAATAAAATTAAACTTCCTAATAAATTTAATGCTGAATATTTTAGAACTCTTGTTAATTCTATTATACATAATAATTTCATTTTACATAATAATCATTTATATTTACAAAAAATGGAATCCCACAAGGGGGATGCAGCTCCAGTATTTTGGCTGATCGGTATGTTACTATGATAGCAAATTTTGTTATGACAATATTATACTTTATTATACTTTATTATTATTTTCTATATTAATAACAAATTTCCTAATACATGTGCATTAAATTATTCTTCTGATTTAACTATAACTTAAACTACATTTAAAAATCAATCAATTACCTTTTTAGGTCTCTGAATTCATTTTAATCATAATAAAATTTACACTGATATTCAAGATACGAAAATGTTTCTGCTTTAAGGTAAATTTGTTTACTCACTTTAATTCATATCACCATCTCTCGGTGTACAGAAATATTGTTATTAACCTAAGACGGCCAAACGTCCCCATTTTGTGAGAGAAATCCCCATTTTTGGTAATTTTTCTTTCCCTTTTTTTTTCTCTTTTCCCTCCCGCATGAATTGGTTTTTCTAAGTAAAGACTTTGTCGCAATTTATAATTTAAAATTGGTGCTTGCGCACTTCTTTAAGTACTGCTTTTGTCCTCATTTCTTATTTTGAAATTGAAGACACCACGCTAATTTGTCTCAACTTTTTCTGTAGAAAAATTTGGACGCCTTATATTAGCCACTTGTTTCGTATAAATAATTTATGCTCATCAAAATATATAAATTAAATTATTAGTAACTTATTTAAAGCTTCAATGAATTTGGGATTCCCTAAAATCATTATTTATTCTATAATATACCAATAAATTTTTCTCTGTCAAAAAAAAAAAAATGTACATGCGTTTTTCATAATAATAATAATAATAAAATATAATATAATAAAAACAGAAGGATGAAAGGGCATATGTTTGATTTAGGAGGATGGGAGGTGATGAAGGTTGGTTGGTTGGGAGGGTACTGAATTTATGTTACAAAAAATCACAGAAGTATTGTTATATTTAATATTATTAAAATTTATTTAAACCCTGTTCTTAATTATTTATGTTATTTACTTTATTTAATGTTGTTTTATGCATTGATATACACTACCGTTCAAAAGTATTCTTTTACCTTATTTTTAAAAAATGTTTTCCCTATATTTTCTTTTAAAATTATACCTTATCCCCCAACGAAATACAACTTAAACCATTTTTAAATACATCAAATTAAGTAAAATGTAATTCTTTCGGAAAAATTAGATTAATTTTATCAAAAACACGAATGAAAAGAAAACTTTCATAGAATTAATTTTTGGCTTACTTATTTCAGATGTTTTTATTTCAGGTATTTTTATTAACTATTTTATTGTTTAATAATGATAATAATATACAGAATTTAATAATTTTTTTTTTTTTTTTTTTTTTTTAGGTTATTGTCATATTTTTGCTTTATATTCATGAATAATTAAATAAATCGACAGTGTTCGATTTACAAAAACGAAAATTGAAACTATGCCAAAAAGAAAGAAATATGCTGTTGAAAAACGCGCTATGACTCTTGCCTTCATCAAAGGAATCGCTAAAAATTTTTATTTCGTTTTTCATCTAGTTTATATACATTTGTATTTTTTAATAAATTATAAAAAAAATGTCATTTTTTATGAATTGCCAAAAAAAATTATTAAAACATCTTTCAGCAGAATTTGGATGGTGGGCAAATGCACTACCTTTTCATATATGACCGGATATTTTCTATTTCAGGTGTTTTTTCAAATATCTCTAAAAATACTCTACGAATCATCTTGAAACTTTAGAAGTGTAAACAACATGTTATACTACATATATTTCAGTGAAAGTTTTGCCCCGAAAGTAAAAAGGAGACCAGTAAAAAATTAAACAGCACTGAAAATGTTTGGATTCACCCTGTAAAAAGTAATGCTTGAACTGAAATCTGGCTGTAACATGTGACTATGAGGCTCCTTCTGATTATCTGCTTACATAAATTTTTATGAGGCTATCACATATATTTATGAAGATATAACGGTTTCTTTAAAAATCTGCAAAAGAAAAAAAGGGGGGGGGGAGGGGTCACAGTTTTTTAGCTAAAACGCACAAGGTGTAAGCCATTTTCAGAAAACTTGGCATTAGACGCAGCATACTGTAATCAGAATGCAAAAATTATAAATATCTAATGAAATAAGAGCACCTTTGCTAAATAATTTTTAATTGCGCATGCACAGGCTTTAGCGAAATTTCATTTGCATAATTCAATAGCCAAATGTATTGAGCTACTTATACAAAAACTCTTAACAAGTATCGTGTAAATTCGACAAGTTGTACGCGATAGAATGAACTGCTATTCAGTATCTTTCCAAGAACACTGTAAAAAATATCTGTTAAAAGTACAGGAAAAATCTGACAGCTGGGGTGTCAGTATATCTCCGTCAAATATACAGAACAAAACTGTACTTTTAACAAAAAACCTGTTTGATTTACAGGATTTCTACATAAAATGAATGTCAGTGATACAAATTTGCGGTTTTAAACTGTATATTTGACGGAGAAATACTGGCACACCAGCTGCCAGATTTTTCCTGTACTTTTACAGGTTTATTTTTTGCAATGAAAAGCTAAACTATAAAGGGTTTTACTCATATTTTTATTTGATTCAATCAATGGTAAATACGGTGTTCGTTGATTGTAAATAAATACTGATAAAACACCCTTATCATTTTTCTTATTTTTGAGAACTGAAATTCAGTTCATTCTATCGCATAGAACTTTTTGAATTTATAGGATACTTGTTTGGTGTTTTCATATATTGGGTGTTTGAATTAATGTGTAGCGTTTTCTAATAGATGGCGTGACAAGTGGCATTTTCCAATAGATGGCGTGACTAGTATTCCTCGTAAACCTACTATCATTGAGCATCGTTATTAGTATATATCATTTGGTTGAAACGTAAATAACAAAATTTTTTACTTCATCGAATATGTCTAACTTCGTGCCGGATAAAGTGTTTTTTCAGGTTAAAGTTCAACTTCATTACTTTAACATGAAGAAAAGCGCTGCCGAAAGTCATCGAATTTTAGTGGACGTTTATGGAGAGCATGCACTAGTTGAACAAGGTGTCGGAAATGGTTTGCTCGATTTAAAAATGGTGATTTTGAGCTGGAAGACAAGGAACGACCTGGGTAGCCGAAAAATTTTGAAGATGAAGAATTGAAGTCATTGCTCGATGGAAGATCCATGCCAAACGCTTCAAGATTTAGCTGAATCATTAAAGGTGCTATCAGACGGAAGACGATGTATTCTAAAATATAAGCTATTGCAGCTCAAAAGCGACGAAACGACTTTACAAAAATTTTTTTAAGCATAAACGGACGAACGAAATCCTGAAATGTAAACAACGGACCCAACATTTGGCTATTATCCCCCCCCCCCCAAGGATGTTTAAAAGGGAAAAGAATGGAGGGTGTTCTGTAATCGCGATTCTCTGATTGAAGAATTTCGTTCTAAAGACTACCATATGTGATTTAAATAGTCGAAAATGCGTGATTGACGAACATACGTTCGGCAATTTGTATCAAACGGCATATTTGGATCGTTTAACGCATGAGAAACCTGTTTATGAGGTATTTTGTGCTAAAGACTATCGTATGGTTCTTCGTTTGATAGCGGCTTAAGAGTTGACTTTTCAACAGTCACCAAATGCCTGAAAGCCATGGGAGTGATCCAAAAGCAGTGAAATTGGGTCCCATACGAACTGAAACCTAGAGACGTGGAAAGGCGTTTTTTGGAAAAACGGTCAAAACCTACATAGAAACGACCAAATGGGAGGTCCTACCTCACCCGCCGTATTCTCCAGACATTGCTCCATCTGATTACCACTTGTGTTCGATCGATGAACCATGACCTGTCTGAGGAACACTTCACTTTTTATGAAGATTGTAAAAAATGGGTCGATTCTTGGATTGCCTCTAAAGACGATTCGTTCTTCCGACGCGGAATCCGTATGCTGCCAGTAAGATGGGAAAAAGTAGTGGCTAGTGATGGTCAATACTTTGAATAATCTATTTGTAATTATTTTTGCACAATAAAGCCTCAATTTTCGAAAAAAAAAAAAAAAAAAAAAAAAACACCGCTACGAATTAATTCAAATACCCAATAGTAATTCAATACTATTGACTATTATTATGCAAATAAAATTTCGTTAAAACTTGCTTATGCGTAGTTAATATTATTTAATAAAAATGCTCATATTTCATTAGATAGTTAACATTTTTGCATTCTGATTGCAATATACTGTGTATAATGCAGTATGTCAAGTTTTCTAAAAATGGCTCTGCATTGGGTTTAATACTTTGCGTGTTATAGTTTAAAAAGTGGCAATTAATTTTATTAATTTTTTTTATTTTTTTATTTTTTTTCAATTTTTTAACGAAACCGTTATATTTCCATAAATATATGTGTGTAGCTTCATAAAAATTTATACAGATAATAAGTAAGAAACACATAATTACATGCTATAGCCAAATCATATTTTAATCATGGTTTTTTACAGGGTGATCCCAAATACTTTTTTTTTTTTTTAACTGGTCCCCCTTTTGCTTTCATAGAAAAACTTCCACTTTTAATCTTTTTTTTTTTTTTTAAGATGTTTAATCGGATTCTCAAATTAATTATTTTAAGAAAGGAAGAATTTAGAATGTAATAAATGTTATGATATAATCATAACATTATATGAAATATAGCATGTTCTTTACACTCCTGAAGTTTCAAAATGATTCGTCCTGTGCTTTTTGAGATATTTGACAAAACGTCTAAAATCGAAAGTGTCCGGTCATTTATGGAAAGATAGTGTGCACTGAGCTCCACGTTCTACAGGATAGCTGAGTTCCTACTTTCTGAGGCGTTCAGCGCGTATGAATACAGTTCCGATAGTTTTGTTTCGCATGCGTGGCAAAACAAACAATTTTTTGTATTGCCCCATGTACGAACAGTGCAGTTCTTTTCAAATTTCTTTGAAATGAAATAGTTTTATAATTTATTGATTAATTAAAGTGAAAAGTTGCTCAGCCTGCGGTTGAACAAATCGCTCGATTAACGTGAAAAATATACATGAAGGAAAAAAAAAAAACTTTCCTGGTTGACTACTACTATTATAAATAATTCTCATTGTACCTAAATATACGAAATTCAGTCCTATACTGCCGTAGTAAAAAATATGAAAAATTGGGATGGCAATACCACCTGTTGGACAGTTTTCACCAAAAATTGCTAGGCATTAATTTATCTCGAGGGACAACTGCATATAAATTTGTATAAAATTCTGTGCACTATGATCTGAGATATAGTTTTCACAATTTTTTTGTCTCACGCGAACACAGGCAAGCACACAGACATTTTCTAAAAATGATCAAAACATGTTCTGAATTTCTCAAAATATGCAAATCCATCGTTAACCGGAAGCCGAAAATTTTACGAATCGAATACTTTCTTCTCTTGAATACAGAAGAAAGCAAAAAAACACATTGGGGTGTGACTTGGTTTTGGTGAAGATTAAGTCACCACTAAAAACAAAACAGTTCCCAAATGTATTTTTAAAATTTAGGGCGATATGTTGCGCTATAGTGAACTGACTCTTTCAGTAAAATCAAGTATATAATTCCTACATTCCACTCTGAACACACTATCAGAAAGGGAGTAAATTAAATTATATAGATACATTGTTCCTCAGTTAACTATATTTTAAAAAGTAAGAATTTTGCAAAAATAAGACATTTATACGAACATTGCAAACAACATTAAAACACATTTTTGAGTAGTGTCGTATTTTTAGACCTATTCTTAGAATTCGGCTTGTTCATTTACTTATTTCTGTCATTTAAAAATAATTTCTCGATTTTATTATTATTATTATATTTTAACTTGATGAAAATCTTTGCTTGGTCATAACGTAGAAAATTGGTGAAACAGCTAATCAATTTGGTATAGTTGCACAGTTTTTTGAAAAAAATTAACTACAATCCTAAACACCTTCTCTTATAGTTTAGAAACTTTTGGTGTACTTTATTTTGCATGCCTTCATTATATTTGCTTGATTTCTATTCAAAAAAGAAAAAAGAAAAAAAAAGTGAAATAATGGTTGTGTATGTCAGACCAAAAGTTTAACCCAACTTTGCGTATTATGCTCTACATACATTTTGTACTTGAAAAAATATAAATTAATTTTGCTTGTACTCTGTTTAACAAAGCAAGTGAAACATTTCTGTTATTTAATGTTTTTACATTTAAGAGCTAAAAAGAAAGTAATTTTATAAAGGTACTAACACTAAAAAGAATGTCCCAAAAATATTGAAATGCGGATTCATTCTTTACCTGTTTGAGATAAATGGGCAACGTAAACTGCAAAATTGTTCAAAATAAGACAGGAAATAAGACCTCATTCATAATTATTTCTCCCCGTTAATTTTGAAAAAGTTACTTTTTTTTTTTTTTTTTTTTTTTGTATACGACCCCTGTAAGCCATTTGGTCAATTAGAAAGTTTTTCCTGTTAATGCATCAATATCATTACAAAAATCCGCATAACTCTATCTTTAAAATTAAGTAAGTTATACTTAATTCAAATTTGATTGCTGAACATAGGGACCGTATATCAAAATAGAAATGTAAATCCGTAACAAGCTACAAACCGATAATACGGATGATAACATTTATTTTAAAACCATTTTTGTGTGTTTAGGGTGAATTCACGGTTCAATCACATATTTTAAATTGTGCTTTATATTAAGACTGACATATTTTTATTTGAATATATATATATATATATATATATATATATATATATATATAAATGATAGATAACGTAATAAAATTTAATTTTAAAATTTAGCAATTAATAGAACTAAAACAATAACAACACACAAAAATATAGAACTGAATTTAACATAGAGGAAAGACTGACACAAAAAGTTGCGATATAGATTAAGTATATATATATGAAAAACAGATTTTTTGTGATTGGTCAGTATATTTCTGAGTGCGATTCCGTTATTAGCATAATCCAGAAATGGATATTAACAGAAAGTCCAAACTCGGTATTCTAAATTTGTATCACATACGGATTCTACACTAAACTGTTTGTTAAGACCGAAAAAATTATTTGTTTACAGGGATATCCAATAAGATTCAAATACATTACATACTTGGGCAAAATTTCTGACAATTTCAGATTAGCATCTTTATATGCTCGCTTCATTTTATTTATTACAGTCTATTTTTTATATGCAAGAAAGCATACTTTGTATAGAATATGGTAGAAAAGTCATTCATCATTCATTTACAAAGTAGCACAAAATAATTGGGATATACTTAGAAATTGCTGAAAATGAATTTCAAGTTGTGTTGGGTATTTATAATATTGTACTAAATTTAAGTAAAGTGTGTGTTGCGCATAATTTATAGGCAATATACAGAGCTATTCAGCATTCTTTTCTATTGAACGTAATTGACGAAAGTGGTGTACTACATTTTATCAAATCCAGGAAAAGTGCTAAGAAATTATAATAACTTTTTCATACCCAGACAGTAGAAACAGTATTGTTCGATAGGCTGAATAAGACCTAATTTAATAACAGCCTTAAATTCTTTACAAATGTAGGTAGTATGTTCAAACGAGGGGTTGAGGAGGGCGATAGTTTTCAATACACAGAAAAACATGAAAAAAAAAAAACTATTTTTTAACTCTGATTTTAAAGCATTTTCATATTGTTACAACGGATTATGTCTTTTTCCAGCATTAGTTGTTCTGTTGCAGTGAAAGTAGTTTTACAGGCAAAGTGAAAAAGATTCAGTTTCAATGAAGTCCTTGGTGACAAGATTGACGACTTGGCAACGAATTTGGCGAAAAACAGTAGTTTTGGATTTCCGAAGTTTGAAGCTCTCCGATGCACAGGAGCCTAGAACTCGAACTTTCCATGTATTTCTTGATAGAATTACCGACAAGCCCTATCATTAAAATGCATAAATAGGAGTGAGTTCCCTTCTGCCGAGAGAGTGAAGTCACTGCGAGTCAGTGTTGTTCAGGGATTCTGAGCAATTGCACTCCAAGAGACTGAGCTTTGTTCATGAGCTAGCGAGAATTTCTGCTCTGGAGTATCTGGTGTTATTTGCTTTACTCCTGTGGAATAAGTGACTATTTTCTTGGATTATTCCAGAACTTTCATCGAATACTGACTTGTGCAATATAAGTTACAGTTTCTTTCCTTATTTGGACTGCTACCAGAACATTCGATAAATTAACTATACTATTGGACTGTTTCAAGAATATCTGTTGCAATCCATGTTTTGTTGTACTGATTCGTAAAGTTACGCTGAATAAAGAGCATCCATCGACTAGAACCTGCCTGCTTCTTAACGAACAAATTTCTTTTACAAGAAAGTCGACAATTTTTCGTAACAATATACAGTACGTGTTATCTTACCACTTATTCTGTAATCTAAATGTTCATAAAAATGTTGATCAAGGTTTCAATGTACACTAAGGGACAAAAAAAAAAAAAAAAAAAAAAAAAGCCGCACTTGGATATTTTCCTATTCTCTTTCTGTAACCGCCAATTTTATCGTTTCAAAAATAAATTTTCGAACAGATTTTATTACGTCGTCTACTACATACACTTTAGGATTGAGCCCAGTGCTAAAAACAAAATGCAATTATGAGGAAAATTGTAATTTTAGAAAATATTTCAAAAATGGCAAAGATGAGGCAATTAACGATGCCCCAAAAAGTATTAATTTTAGAATGAAAATCAAGAAATATTTTAATACGTAAGATGACAAATTAATTAAATGTTAACGAAATATTCGTGACATGATTTTTAGCAAGATATAAACTTTTTGGCTGTTTGATTTAGAAATTCGGCTTCAGGCGGCCACGTTGCACATCCAAGCGATTTGACCGCAAGTTAAAAGCAAATGTAAAAAAAAAAAAAAAAAAAAAAAAAACGATTTGTACCGTATTCAGAACTTATAAAAGATTTTTTTTTTTTTTTTTAAGTGTTTAGCAAAATACTTTTTTCAAAAACAATGCGGGAACGATTAAACAAAGCAGTTTAAAGAACAGAAGATCTACGAAAAAAAGCCATTATGAAGGAAAAGAATGAGAAAAAACAATATTTCAGTTGACCAAAAATTAAAAAAAATATCAGTTAATTACTAGGTTGAACTGGTTTTTTCTCATGAGTCAAGTTTACTTTATTTCGAGCTGATGAAAAAAGATAGAATGAGGACGAAAATGTGGCAGACTTAATGAAAATTGCACTATTAAAACAGTGATACATTCTCCGTACATTATGGCACGGAGGTGCACAACTTTTCAAGGAATCGGGCAAATTTTCATGTACATGAGATTAATTAACTCGAAATAAAACACAGATATCATAAAAGTGGCACCTGACCTATTATTTTGAAGGTATCTGAGACTTTTCCGCAAATAGTATTTCAAGGTCATAATGCACCTCGCTATACGGCGTCTGTGGTACATTTATTTGATTCCAATTGTTTAAATTACCTATCCATTCCCATGAGTACCTATAATTCTCTAAATAATCATACCTTTCTTCACTTTAAGTTAAATCCCACAAATAATATCGTAGAATGTCTTCTTTACCAGACCTGGAAATAGTCCTAATCTCAATCCGCTCGAAAACGTTTAGTCTATTAAAGGCGGAGGGGGAGGGTGGAAGATTCGGAATTTGCAGCCTACAACTCTGAAAGAACTAGAAAAAATTATTTATGACATTTGGCAAAGCGATATTTCTAAGATTTATATTAAAACACTGTATAGTACTATGCCAGAGATGCCAACATTTTAATTTATTCCGGAGCATATTTAGCCCCGCCTTTTTTCCATACCACTTTTTTCTTAAGAGTAATTTTTTCTTATGTTACCGTAATTATATATTGGAGAAAAATATGGTATAAATAAAGTGGTGCGGATTAAAGGCGGGGCTTAAATTGCTCCGGAATAAATTAAATTGTTGGCAACTATGCTATGCCATTGCGTATTAAAACAATAATTCCATATAAAGGTGGAATTAACCCAATACAGAATACATATTTTTATTAAGTAATTGTTTAGATCTAACAAATAAATAATTTTATTTCATATATTAAAGTATAACTTGTTTATTTGATATAATAAACCATAATTGAATACAAAATATATTTTTATTATATTGCGTTTAAAAAGGAAGTTTTAAGTAGATTTTTACTAAGTACTTCGTACAGTCTAATAAAGCGAATTATTAAATCGAAAATGTACATACGTATCATTTCATCTCTTTGGTGCTATGCAAACATGCTAGTTTTATTTGTTCCAATCATTTGTTTTGAAGTTATTACAAATAAAAAAAGGTATACGTCAATTTTTCTGTAGTACGGCTTCTTCTTCTTCTTCTTCTTTTTTTTTTTTTTTTTTTTTTTTTGTTCCTTAGTGTGTGTGTGTGTATATATAATATATATATACATTTATAAACGATGCTAATTCTAAAGACATCTTAAGTTTTAAATGTTTAAATTTTTACTGTATATCTTTATATAAATAAGGCAATGTCTGTGTGTGTGTCCGTGGACAGCATAGCATAAAGACGGTAGCTCGGATAGTCACGATATTCGATACGAAGATGTCCCCCAATGTGTCCTAGAGCACCTCAAAGTCCGATTTTTTAATTTTTGATTAGTTCTCTTTTAATTAATTAAAACATGAAAATAATAACACCATGATAGCTTTAAAATTAGTCATTTAAATTACAGACTTATAAACATAACCTATGTATTTATAGGTTATATTTCCAAGTCTATGATTTAAATATTAGTTATTTAATTGCTGCCAAAATAGTTTGCGAATTCATTTTTTCGACATAAAAATAAAAGCATTTAATTAAACATGAATAATAAAAAATTATAATAAATTAAGTTATGCTTCTCGCAAAAATTGACATCATTATTAATATATATATATATATATATCTGCCCATGACGTCACATTCGACCACCTAACGTTTCTATACCACTCTAAACTCTATGGATCATAAGCTTTTTTTTATCAGTTTTATTCATAGATCCTCATGGGCGATTTTTTAAATTTTGTCGTTGAACTACACCGAACTTTTTCACCAAGAACTTTAATTTAGTAACAGCCATTTCAATCCAAATAGCACATCAAAAATATAAATCAATTATAAAATATTACAAAAAAAAAAAAAAAAAAAAAAAAGAAAAAAAAAAGAAAATTGAAACAGAAATAATAGTCATATAAATGATCTATTTTTATCTGAGTAGTTAATTTTATAGAAAAAATAAAATGAAAATGCAGTTTTTAAAAATAAAAAAAATTATTTCGATAAGCAATATTTTAAACGTAAAAACCATTAAAAATATAAACAGAATATGAAGGATTCTTATAAATTTACGAAATGGTGCAACCGATAAAAGTATAAGCATATATATATCCGCAAAAATATTAGTTGTCTAAAATTCGGCTGAAATAGTGCTCATAGCCTATTGTATTACTGGGAATATTGACGTGAAATTTCTGTCATATTATGGTCGACAGGATATATCAAGTAAAATATAGGAAATAACGTGACAATAAATACTATGTATACTACGTAAAATGTTGTTTTTATGTGATTGCGATTTAGGTATAAAACTCATACTTCGATATTTTTGGATACTCTTCGTTTCAAAACTGTCATCCGATAATCACCCAAATTGAAGTTTACGAGTAAGGCGTTGTCGCAGGCAATAGAGACACAAACCTGAGACTTTGCGGTAAGGAAGTTTCAGCCGAACGCAGCGAGAGCACGAAGCGAAGTTTTTTAGCAATTTTAATGTAGTTTCTTTTTAGTTAAGCGTTATAAAATATATTGATTCTTTTTTCTTTTTTTTTTTTTTTTAATTCATTTAAATATAGTGACCAGTGAAGTGGGCAAAGCCTACTTGTCATATTATAAAAGTATAAAGGTAAGCAACTGCAAGTTCTCTTTAAAATGCATTTTATAAAATATCTCGTAGTTTGCATTGTCAGACCACTACTAAGACTTTTTTGAGTCATTTGGGATTTTATTTATTTTTTTTTTTTCCTTCTTCTCTTAAATCTACAAAAATTTTATTATCAGCTAGCTTGTGGATCCTGTTTTCACGGTAAAAACAACCTTTTGAGTGATACAGAAAAGTGGCATAATTCAGCTTTTTTTCTGTACCGTAATTCAGTTAGCTTTATAGATATAGATATGCAGTTTTTTCTAATGGTATTGACGGGTGGAAAGTAAAAATTTTCTAACTGACAAAATTTGTCTAAAGGGCTCGTGTAAAAATAAAAAAATGTAACTTTTTGAAAATGAATGAGAAGAAATATTTATGAATAATGTCTTATTTCCTACTTTATTTTGAACAATTTTGCCGTTTACATCGCCCTCTTATCCGTGATAGGTAAAGAATAAAACTGCATTTCAATCTTTTTGGGACACTCTGTATATTAAACCTAAATTTCAGCACTGAAATGCATTATCAAACTATTTATTTTGTTTTCTCTTTGTGATTGATTTTTATATGTGTATATCAGTATATGTCTAATCAAATACAAGTATTAAAATTATTGCAATTACCTATAAAAAATATTATATGAGCAAGTATTAATATATATATATATATATATATGGATACATATGTATATATATACACATATATGTATACATGGATGTATGTATTTATTTCTGCATCCAAGCATATAATAATCGCATATGTTCATTTTCAAAGAACCTTTTGAAACATATAGGCGCTCGGATGATGCATTTTCAGTTTCATGTCTGTCATAATGATTGCTTCATCGTATGTTATCACATCACACTAACGCGCAGCTCTGTTCCGTATAATTAGCAGAGGCGGAGAAGTTCAGAATTTAAAGCCTAGCCGAATGTGCATCAGCTGACATTTGAAGAAAAGCGATAATTTTATGGGGTGGAGAGATCTTAACCTTGTTCTTGACCCGCAAGGTAGATGTGTAGCAATTCCCCTTATTTACTCTAATCCGACAAGTTAGTATCTGTCTTTCAAAAACTACCAATTACGGAGGAATTTTTACAAATCAGAGTAAAGAAAAAAACATAAACGAATATTCATTTGTCAAACGAAAGAGATTTGGTTTTACCCATTTCCTTTTTCTTTAATTATTTTATAAAATACTTTTAAGAGACTTTAAAGAGTTTTTGTTATATTTATACGAATGTTGTCATTTTTTACTGCTTAGGAAATAAATGCCTTGTATAAGTAGGAAACTGGTAATATAAATGGTTATTTATCCATAATTAATTTTTTTATAAAGATATTTAGGTAATAATTTTATGTCTCATATTTGTGTATTTTATGAAAAGATCTTTATTAATGTAATAAAAGGAAAAAAATACGAATAAAAAAAATTTCCGTTGAATAGAAGATATTACTTAAATTTTGATGTTTATTTATTAATTTATTTTCCTGCCCTTTCTAATAATATTTCTGCAATAAAATTTGCAACCATTTTCATATTTTTAAAAATTTTAACTAATACTTTTATGCTGCACATGCACGTTTATTAACAACTTAATAATCGCGTTAAAAAAAAAAACAGTCATAAAAGGATTAGTTAAAAATGTAATTGGAATATTGTCAAGAAAACTGTCATTTTAAAATAAAAGATTACATAGAAGTCATAAATTATTTACTTTAAAATAAATCAATTACTTCATATAATAAAATTATTCGGCTATTCCCAGTATCTGGTATATAAAATAAGAAAAAAAAAATTTCTGACTATGATATATGCATTATATTTAATATTTTTTTATGCGTTATTTTTTAAAGTTTTAGCCCAAAAATATCATGGGTAGGTAGGTGAAATACAAAGCGAAATCTCACCCCATGATTTTAACGGGAGAGAGAAATTTATTTCATATTTATAATACATCAAAATTACATTAATAGGAAATTACAAATGTGTACTATGTTTATCAAAAAGTTCGGTAACTATTAAAGTACGGAAAGTTATTAATTATATAATACACTATTAAAGATTTTATGTATTATAAACTATCGTGTCATTTGAACTTTTAAAAGGAACAAGTAGGTTTAGCTTCTACTATTAAATAATAATTGAACAATATAGATTACTATTCAAAGTATTATCCATCTGACGATTCGTATAGTTTTGACATTTCCCATTTCGACGGATTTTTCATATAAGATCTAGATGTAAAATTCTATTTCCAGGTTTCCAAATTGCCATGAAATGTACCAAGCCTGTCAATAAAATAGATATTCCTATTAAATATACGCTACCAATAAGACATACAATAAGAAATTTTATCTTGTGTACCTTATAATCAATATTAAAATAAAATAAAATAAAATAAATGAATAAAAATCAGAGTTTTCTAATTGGAGATGATTTGTTATTCCTTTACAGTTCCTATATAAATCAAATTTTGACTGACAAAATGGTAGAAAAAAAAAAGTCCTCTTTCTTAGACTTTTCATATATTATCTCTTCGTAAATAAATATATAAATTTTTACTTCTTTAAAGTATCTGCCTACATACGAAGCACTTTTTTAAAAATACATAAATTTTTAATGAAACACACATGTATTTAATTAAGATGGGATACAAAACTATGAATTTAAATTAAATTTTACAGAAATTTTCATTAAAATATAGGCAATATTTAGAAAAACTTTAGTGAAAATTTCACATCTTCTATAACAGATTCTAATGAATATATTTCAATAATCTTTACACAGTATAGAAATAGCATACTTACCTGTGTTCTGAAGCAAAAGATTTGCTGCACTTATAAAATTTATTTAAATATTCCATACTTGGTACAAAAGCTCAAAATTAAAACAAGAAAAATCCTCACTTATCCAAAAAATTGTCAGTAAAATCAATAAATAAATACAAAGAGGTTAGATTTTGCTACAGGACATAGTTAAAGATGAATAAAACATTTTGGCACAATTTCAGTTCAATATTCTAAATACATTTTGAGAAATGAATGTAATCGCAAACATAAGGAACGAAAAACCCAGTTTCTCAAAAAACGCATTTAAATATTTTAATACAGCACAAGAAATTTTGTAGCCACTTTCGACTTTTAAAACTCGCCATTTTTGTATGCCAAGCCCTCTTTTGCTTCATTTTTAACTAATTTTGATTTTCTTTTAGCTTTTAGTTTTTATCTGAATAACTTTATTGCTTGTAGAGAGTGGCGTTTCGATTTCTGAATTCGCTCTTTGTCTATTCCCATGTAGTTTTCAAATATAACTGTATTCCGATTTATTATTTATACTATAACTTTGCTTCTAGTTGCCGTAAAAACAAAAACAAAGTATTTTTGGAATCCTAAATGTGTGGTCTATAAAATGAACAAATAAAAAATTTGTGAAAATTTTCACCAAAACGACGATTTTAGGGTAGGCACATACCTCAAAGGTGAACTGATGTGATGATTAGGTTTTGGCAAATTGTCTACACTAAGGACCTGACCTAAGTTGGGATGCTCTCTGTTGGGTCTTTCTAAGGGGTCCTAGTCCGTATTCACGCGTGTTTCGGAGAAAAAACACGAAAAACTTCGAAAGGCTAAGGCGACGAGTGCGACCTGGGATCGAACCCTGCACTTCCCATCTTCCGGCTTCGAAAGCAGAACCACTCGGCCACTGATGGAGCCTCTTGTTTAAAGGAAAAAGATATATATTAAACTGGACTTGTGTAATTCTTGTGTACTCTTCTAAATTTTGCACCTTCTAACATGCACTTGCATAGCTAAAAGGAAATTAAAATTCATAATTTCGAATGAATCTTCATCCATTCGTAGTTTTAAGAATTCAAGTTTAGAATGACAAAATTGTAAATAATCTATTTAAAAAAACTTTTAAAACCCAAATTCTTATTATAGCGTATCATATAAATCTTTTCAAAGTTAGAATAAAATTTAATTTGCAAAAAGAGAAAAAAAAATTAACTTTTTTGTTTATTAACCAAAATTGGGTCAATTTGAACTGTGTTAAGAAACGAGAAATTATTTCTTAATATTCACAAAAGATGGCAGCATCACACGATTGCCTATAAGTTTTGTGATTTCATTTTCTGATTAAGGGCCAATATCTGCAATTTAATTATTCGTTTGAGGCACCATTTTACTATTATTTTAGTTTATTATTATTTTTTTATATTATAACTTAACATTTTACTGATTTGGTTAATGTTTATGTGTTTTTAATAATCATTTTTATTTTGTATTGTTAATTGTTTCATTGACATTTTAGTGAATATTTCGCCCAACAGAGGGCGCTTGTAGTCCACAAAAAACTCTTTTTTGCTTCTAAAAAGAGATGTAAGAAAAAGGTTTTATAAAAATCTCTTCAAAAATTCTTGGAATACAGTGTAGTCAACGATAAATTTTCTTTTATTAATTGACATCTTTTCTACTAATTGTCTGCAAAAATTAACACTCCGTACCTTCAGGGTATCGAACGCGGGACCACAATTAATACTATTATTTAAATCAATACAATTATTTAAATTACAATATTACAATTGCGGGATTAATACAATTATTTTTAATTCTCCATCATGAGAAACTTTCGTAATCGTAAAATAATAATAATAATAAATATATTTTTTTTTTTTTTTTTTTTTTTATGTTTTTACACATTTTGAGATGTAAAAATCCGAAAATAAAAAAAAAAAAAAAAAAAAAAAAACTGAATTGATATAATGATGTCTATCTGTAAGTTTAGTTAGTTTGTTTGTTTGTATGCCTGTGTAAATATTATATTAAGAATAAATGATCGTGTGAAAGATCAGTTTTTAAATATCATTAATAACACTGACTAAAATCCCATTGTATTTCAAAATTTCATTTAAAATATTTAAATTCTTAAATTATTTGAAATTAAAAACTTTCTAAACAAAGACACTGTAAAGCAAAATTCTTCATGAACTTGCATTATGAGGATTATTTTTATTGTAACGAAATCGGACTAGTTTTAAAATATCATTTACCATGTTGATATGAACTTTAGAGAATACCAAAATTAAACTTTAAAAAATTCTTAAGTTATTTAAATTAAAGATTTTTTCTAACGTGGCAGAATAGAGTAATATTTAGCATAAATTTACATTATGAGGATTAATATTTATTTCAGTCTTTTCTAAATTTACTATTATTTACAATATCAAAGTTTTATATAACTACGAGCATCATGCTTCGTAAAGGGGACCCGCAGGAGAAAGTTTGTTTCGCGCGAATATATCTATTTTTACTAAGATACTGAATTATTAATATGTTGTGGCCAACACAAGAGTTTCTCCTATATAATCTTATACAAATACACGCTGTACAGAAGATTTCGTAAATTATTATTTCTTAAAATTATTTTTCAAGATAAATGCAGACCTTTTTTATCTCAGAGAAGTGTAACACTCAATGCTGAAAGAAAGTCAATTTTGTGCCAACATCGGAAGAAATGCGATTTTTTTTTTCTCTCGTTAAAAATGAAAAAATATCCATAACTTTGCTTTAAATTATCACAGATCTATGGCTTATTAACCATTCGTTTTAAAGGTATTGACGAGCTCTTTCGAAAGATAACCGTATTGAAAATTTACACCCCAAGTAGGGGGGGGGGGATCAATGTTCGTACATGCATACACTTTTTCCCTAGTTTACTACTACTATTATCGATCATTTATTTTAATTTCACAATCATGCATTAAAAATAACTCTGATTATGCACATTTATACGAAAATTTGTCCAATACTGTCATGTTGAAAAAAAAAAAAAAAAAAAAAAGAAAGAAAAAATTATCTCAGTGCCACTTGTTGAACAATTGATCCCCAAATGTAATCAACCCTAGTTTAGGTCACGGTCCAAGTTAAATACCATGCTTAATTAAATTTCGTTCATTGGTTCGTGAGATAGAGCGTCCACAAAATTTGCAATACACACACACAGACAGACAGACGTTTTCTAAAAACAGTCAAATCGAATTCAGAACATCTCAAAACGGGTAAATCCGTCGAAAACTGGAGTTCACGAAACCAGTACTTTCTTCTTATGCATATAGAAGAAAGTAATAATGTTAAGATCGATAAGCTGATTTTGCTTTAAAATAATAATAATTATTATTATTATTATTATTATGCAATACCGTGAGTGAAAGAAACGTCAGCTACAATTTTAAAAATGATGATAAAAAAAAATATCAACTACGAATAAATTACATATTAACAAAATTTTGCATATGTACATGAGCTATATCTTTAATTAACACGATAAACGATAAACTAAAAAAAAAAAAAAGGGAAAAAAGAATATTTGTGAATTGCAGTCTAATGGAAATGATAATGCCGTTAATACAGACATCTCTTAATATAGTTATTATTCATGAATTTCAATAAACAAGAAAACACCAGTTTATTTCTTTATAAAGGAATGAAATGGGAAAACGTAAACACTTTAAAAACGATATTATCATTAATGTCACCTATTATTGGTATAATTATTATTTACGAATTGTTGATTTGTAAGTTCTCACTTAAATAAATGCAATAAAAATAACTAAGCCAATTATTCATATGCAAGTAAAGCATGAGAAGTGAAACACTCTCTTAATTATGATGTCATTTATAATGATAATTATCATTGATTATCTTCTATGAGTAATTTACGCTATTGTTTGAATGATAAGTATTACCAAGAAGATATTCCAGAGGTTATCATTAGCTAACTAGTTCTATCGCAATCGCAAGAAGAATATGCAAAACAAAGTTTTTCAGTTGCTAAATAATCACTGCAAATTAAGGCGTCTTAAAGTAAGACCAAAGAGAGAGAGAGAGAAAAAGAGACTGAAAAGGCATTTAAAACACGTAAATATCGTAATATAGAGCTCAGACATAATAAATGTCATAATTTAAGGCACTTGTGTGTCTTATGGACTGGTGGTGTAAATGAACTAATGTAAAGTGTCTAAATGTAGTTATATATCTTAAAATAAGACATTCAAGACGAACATCTTAAATTTTAAAATGTTTATTTATTTATGTTTTTTTTTTTTTTTTTTTTTTTTTTTTTCCCAAAAACAGACATACAGTATGTGTTATCACTCTTACATTACCCTTAATTTAAGACTCATTCAATTTCCTTAAGTGAAATAATTTAAATATGCCAAATTTTAACAAATAATCCATGGAAATTTTTAATTACTATTATTTAATTAAATGTATGCTATTTACATTTATGTAGAAGCAATGCTTAAAATAAGGAAATAAATTACAAAAAATGCTTTATTTTGATATATTTGTTTATGAAGAAATTTAAATGAATCTCAGTCCAAAAAATTTAAATTAAACATTACAGATGAGCATATATAGTAAGCTATGCATATCTTATTCGCATGGAATTACATTTGAAATAATTGATAAAACAACATATTTAGATGCGAAACTTATTTGGTTTAAAAGAAAAAGAAAATTACTTTTTAGTTAACGCGCTATCATGTAATAAAAGAAAGATATTAAGATGAACAAAGGAAGTAACTTGTAGATATGAAAACGAATTTATAACTAAATAATCTTGAGCATTTTGTATACGTAATTGTTTTTTCTTTTTCTCTTAGAAATTTGTTTTAAACATCATAGGCTGCGATTTTCATATATTTGTTATTAATTTTACAAAATTCTAAACCTCTACACAAGAAACTTAAGATAATAATGTATGTTAAGCTTTAGATATATAATCGATAGTTTTATGGCAAGAAATGCCGATTAAAATATAAAACTGCGATTTGTTTGTCGAATATACTTCATTATGTACTATTATACAAACAACGCGCGCTGTGAACGTCGGTGGCGTGATTCAGATTCGGCAAGCACTGGTGTCCGATTCCTCGGATCGTCGATTTGATTCCTAGGCCGAACAATATTGATTATTATTATTAATAATAATATTTTATTTATACCCTAGAAAAATTCTAATATCTATTTTTAACAGAAAATAGAATCCACGCCACTTTTGTTTATTTATCTATTCATCAAAAAGCCTTAAAAATAATGATGTTTTAAGCCTTAAAAATAGCGGTGTTTTAAGATATTTCCAATGTCTAAATTTTAGGTGTAAAAAAGTAAGACATTTTTTCCCCCGCTTAAAATGTGACCATCCATTTAAGACATATTTTTAAACTGAATATAAGTTTTCGCTTACAGTGATATTAAATCTATACATGAATAACACTGTTCGGCATGAAAATTGCCTCTTACGCCATTTTAGTATATTTTTAAGTAAAATGACCTCCTGAATCCGAATATCACCTACCGTTTTTAAGGAATGGATCCTTATTTTTATCATTTTTCGATGATTTTATGGCTATAAATTTGATTTTTAGGAGTGGGAGGATTATTTTAACAGTTAAATATCTTCTGAGGACTACAGAGTTGGAAAATTCTAAAACGTGGGCATTTGCGACAAGGGAAAATTTTTTTTTTGGGGGGGGGGGGGATTTGCCACTGAAATTATGCATTACATATATTTATATATATTTTTTAATTTGTTATTAATGTAATTTCGTTTTTAGGTGTTAAATTAATTATTTTTCATTCTTCAAATCAAATGCATGGTCATAAAATTATCGAACAGGGAAATAAATTTATTGAAGTGGGTGGTGTATCTGGAAGACGGTGGGTGGCTGGGCAAAATGGGAGTCTTATTCGGATTCAGGGGGTCATTTTACATAAGAATCAGATAGAATGGTAAAAGATCTCGATTTTTTTTTTTTTTTTTTTTTTTTTTTTTTTTCAGAGCAGTGTAATGTATAATCAACATCTGGTTTTGTGAAATCAGACATCTCCGGAAGCGATTTATGTGATTATGGAAAGGACAGATAATATAAATATATTTGAAAATAATGTCTCACTTATCTCTTATTTCAAATTTTTCTTATGATAATATCTTTATATAAAATTAAATACAAACTTAGAATTTTTCAATAATAACATCTCTAAATTCGATATGCATATTTTTTGAATAACGTTTTATCACTTCTATTTCTTAATTGAAACCTGTAATAGATTCTGCGATTTAAAATCTTAAGTCGCTATTATAGAATTCTGATATGATATCCTCGAGGGAATCGAACAAACTTGGCAGCTATGGATTAGAGCTATAATAATTTATCTAAAAAATATGCAAATTTTTTTTAAGTTCTAAAATAAATTTCCATTGTCACACAGTTGGTAAATCATTTTTAAAAGAATTAAAAGTGTAATTACTAATGCACTAAGTTAAAAATTTTAAATTTTGAAAAATGGTTTAATAATAATTTTTAGAAGCATTTTATTCAAATTCGATTGTGTCATCGCGTCTTCGTGTCATGCTAAAAAAAAAACAAAGAGCGCCTCAACTTTAAAGTAAATGTAAGTCGTTCTTTTCGTCGCTCATTGGCTCGGTTAGCCATCGCGTCATGTTGATAACGCAATAGTCGGGAGTTTGATCCTCGAAGTGCCTATGTGGTAAATTTTGCAGATAATTAATAGAAAAGGTGTCAATTGATAAAAGGAAATTTTTCATTGTCTACGCAGTACCTGAAGAGTTTTTAAGAAACTCTTTTTTAGCTATTAAAAAGCACAAAATGAAAATTTAAGTAAAAAAATATGTATTAAAAGATTTTATTGAAATTGGATTTTCTTCATCGTATCTTTGTTTCACCCTGAAGAACAAGACGCCTCCTCTTTAATGCAAATATAAGCTGCATTTTACGCCATTCGTTAGCTCAGTTGGTTAGAGCGTCGTATTGGTAAAGCGATGGTCGTGGGTTCGATCCTCGAAGGCTGATGTGTTACTTTGTTGCAGACAATTAATGGAAATGATAGAAAAAAATCTTTCATTTTCTACACAGTATTCTAAGAAATTTTCATTAGTTTTTTTAAGAAGCTTTTTTTTTTTTTTTTTTTTTTGGATACTAAAACGCACAAAATAAAAATTTAAGTCAAAAAAAAAAAAAAAAAAAAAAAAATGGAAGCTTTTTATTGTGGAGCCCTAAAAAGCATAAAGTAAAAAAATATTCTTGCATGCTATAAAAAAATAAAAGTTTCAACAATATGAAAATTTTAAAGAGAGATATAGATATTTCACTTTTATATACAAGATATGAAAAATCTCAAATGTGCAAAATATTTTTAAAAAGCATTCGGAAACAATATTCTTTTCTTTTTTTTTTTTTTTTTTTTATGTTTTTGTTGCATTTTTCTGACGTGTTCTATGACTTTTGGCTAGAGTGACTTATTGATAACGCAATGGTTGTTGGTTCGATCCTTCAAGGGCTGATGAGTTAATTTTTGAAGATAATTAATAGAAAAGGTGTCAAATGATAAAAGAAAATCTTTCAAAACCTACACAGTATCATAAGAATTTTTGATTCTTTTTTTTTTTTTTTTTTTTTTTTTTTTAAGAAGCTTTTTTCTTGTAACTAAAAAGCAAAAAGTAAAAATTTAAGTTAAAAAAAAAAAATAAATAAATAACAGTAGAAGATTTTATTGTGAAGCCCTAAAAAGCGTGAAATAAAAATTTATTCTTGCAAAGGCATGTTAAAAAGAAATGAAAGTTTCAACACAAAGAAAATTCTAGAGAAAGATATTTCACTTTTGCAAGAGATGAAAAATTTTAAATATTTCAAATTTTAAAAAAGCTTTTGAGACCTTTGAAATTTATGGCTTAACGAATAATCATACAAAAACAAATAACTAACAACAAATAACAAATAACTAAGAATATGGTCTCGAATACTTTTAAAAATATTTTGAATATTTAAAAAATTTCATCTCTTACAAAAGTGAAATATCTATATTTTTCTCTAAAATTTTCCTAGTGTTGAAACTTTCACTTCTTTATAGCATGTCTTTGCAAGAGTAAATTTTTATTTTATGCTTTTTGGGGCTTCACAATAAAAAGCTTATACTGTTATTTATTTTTTTTTTACTTAAATTTTTATTAACCATTTACTTCCAGTGTACCAAAATAGACATCATGTTTAATGTTTGCAATTTATTATTTAATGCTTATATTCTTAAAATAATAATAAGAAGAAAAAGAATTTGATACTTCTTTGTTAACTGCTTTTGTCTAATATGTTTGTTTACCTTACTATAATAAATCGGGTACGGTACGCGTATATTTAATCATCGGTATAAATAATATGTTTAAAACAGCTATAAAATCATATCCAACAAATTTCTGATTATTAAGGTAATTTTTTTTTTTTTTTTTTTTTTTTTTAATGTTCTCACGTCAGCCCGACTCGTTAAAAACTTAACTCGACCCGCAAGAAAAAAATTCAGTCAACCCGACCCGAACCCAACCTGTATTAAAAATAAATCAGTCAATCCGACTCTATCCGAACCGCAAGAGAAAAAATTAGTCGACCCGACCCGATGCAGGACTATACTTATGTATATTATAAATTTACATCTTTTATTTAACCTAAATCCTTTTTTGCGAAATTTCTACGTTTAGCTGCAGAATTAATAAATATTTCGTAACGAGCTATTTTAGTAGTTCATTTTAAATTCAAATTTGGTGCGTTTTTAGCGTTTCTATTTCAATAAACAAGAAATTACTATTTTATTTGTATATGCTGCAGAAATTTTGTGCAAATTTTCTGTACACGACAATATAAAGTTTTATTTTAAAATGCATTAAAATTTCAATTGAATTAAATTTATCGCTTTTTAAACAAACAAATCATCTTCTGTCTGAAGTATTAAAAATTATCAAGTCAACCTTGTATTTTTAAGATTAATTAAAATATTATTTAGAGGCAAAGTTAAAATTTTGTAATATACAATGGATATGAATTGAATGCATTAAAATAGTTGATTATATTTTTTATCCATTATATGTATGTTTCATTATATAAAGTTACAGAATAGCAAAAGCAAGTTATTTATATCCGATTTTATGAAAAGATGAGCCGGCATAAGAAAAAAAAAAAAAAAAGCATAAAATAATTATTTTTTTAAATTATGGAATATGTTAATATATTTTAACCACAGCTACACATTACAAATAAGATATCTCTAATGGCGCACAGATCGCTCTGGCTGATGACCGGGTGATGATGTAAGTTTTAAGGCCGATGGACTATGTAAGGGTCTTAGGTATAGGTGAGGTACTTTACGTGGGGCCTTTCTGAACGGCTCTAACTCATATTCGCTCGAATTTCGGAAAAAGCCATGGAAGACATCGAATGGCTAGGCTAACGGACGCGAGCTCAATTCGAACCCGTCACCTCCCTTTTACCAGCTTTGAGAATAGAATCTATCGGCCGATAGTGAGGTCTGATCTAGCAGATCAACAAACATCAATACATCAATATTTGTAGTTAGAAAAGTCTAAAGCAATCGCACGTTTCATATTGGATTGGTTTTGCGTGAGTTACGGAGCAAAAACATTATGAAATAAAAATTTCCTTAATTAACATGAATTCATAAATTTCTCTTTATATTTGTTAATGAACAATATCCTCTCTCTCTCCCTCTCTCTCTTACTCACTCACTCTCTCTTTTTTATTTTATTTTTTAATTATTACTTTATTTATTATTATTATTATTTCAGTATACTTAAGTATTAGAAAATACGCTTAAATAAAAAAGAAAAATAAGAAAAATAATAATAATGTAGAACGTATAAAACGTCTGGAGGCATTTCATTCATAAAATTTGGTTTTGAGCATCTAACTACTACCTGTTCTTTGTTAAAAAATCAGGTGATACGCTAAACTCTTCCTTAACCCTAAAACGTAACCATCTGGTTTCAATATAGAGTAAAATATTCATTCATAAAAATTTGTACAATATTAAACGGCGCTGTTCCTGTTACACCCATAGACTCAATACGCTACGATCTTCAATAAAAGTCAAACACTATCTGACAAGTACAGCCTGCAAAAAAATTCAAACCTCATAATAGTGAATGAAGCAGGAACCATACTCTCAATTTTTCATCCCTGGATGATGACAAATTTAAACTGTTATAATTTAAAGTTATTGCTCTCAAATAGTTAAAGGTTAAAAAAGAAAAAAAAAAATCTAAAGTTATAAAATTTAACTTTCAGGTTCAAAATTAACCTTGAACTATTCCATATATGAACAAAGCTTTTTTTTTTTTTTTTTTTTTTTTAAACCGCCTCAAATTATAGCTACGAATCTCACTTTTTAGCACAATAGCCCCCTCCTTTTTCAGCATTTATGAATTTCCGATTTCCCTCTCTTAGCTAGTCTTCAGTAGGCATGAAAAGTCAGGATAAAAGCTAAGAGTAATATTTACTGCTAATAGAGATTCATAAAAAAACGTTATGATCACTCAGTTTGTAAAAGAGAGTTTTATGCTAAGTAAAAAGTCGTAAAAATAGATCTCAAAAAAAAAAGAAGAGAAAAAAATGTTATATAAAGTTCCTGAACCTTGCGGTCGATGCTGTTGACAGAGAAAGGAAACGTTTGATACGGCTCCTAAAACTTGCCACTCCTTTTAGTAGTATAAGAATTTACTATGATCTGTGATCGGCCAATCGAAACTAGGGTTACATTTCAGAGTCCACCTGCGAATAACACGCCAAAGTATATAAAAAACACTTTGCTTCTGATTTAATTTTTAAAACGAACATGGTCTTAGAATGGTAATAAAGGAGAAGTGATTCCTTGCAATAAAGATAAACAAAATAAATCTTAAGAAAATTGCGATCTTTGAACAATCTGATGTTTTGCAAAAACAGTTTGATGTTTTGCAAATGCAAAACTACTGCGAAATATCGCAAAACGTGCCTAGCATTTGAATTAACTAACTTATATGAAGGCATTTTTAAATCAATTTTTTCTGCAGAATTAATTACTTTTGTCTCCTGCTTAATGACGATCCCTAACTACAGAAGCATTTAAATTATATATCAGATTAAACAATGTTGATATTCGTCTTTTGAGTCTTTACTTTATATTAACTTATGACCTTTAAAAATGAACAAATAAGGGAATAAGGACTTTTAAACATGCCAGGTTTACAGATAGAGGTAGGTACAAACATTAAGCGGCTCATCAAAAAGATTAAAAATTGTATAGCAACCCATAATCAAATACATCTGGAAAATGTAATAGCAGAGGTGGAAGAAATGAAAGGACATAAAAAAGAAATTGACTGAAATGTTTTTAACACCCAGAAAAATACAACAAATGCAGTAAACAGGAGTTTATTTAATGGGAACAATTACAATGAAACAATTTTAATGAAACAATTACAAGGAAAAAAAGGAACAATCACAATAATAAAGTGTTAAAACGCTCATGTAAACAAAAGTGCAATTCCAGCAAATTTTTATTAATAACTCTTAATGTAACTGATTATTTTTGTGTGGCCCTGTAAATCTAATGCTAACCATACCATATTACATAGAAGGCACTCTTTTGTGCATGCGAAGAATATATTTCAATTGCATTAAGCTTTGTGGAAAATAAAATTATTAACATTTGGTTTATAAAAATAACTCTCATACAACACAATGCTTCGGAATACTTTCAAGTGCCCCTGTACACAAACCAGTTAGAAATGTACTCTATTTTACATAGGAAACATCCGATAGGGAATTGAATAACATATCAAAATTTTATTAAAGTTTCTATACATTAAAGGTATTAAAATATGGTTATAGAAACTCCTCTCATAGAACATAATGCTTTCGAATACTTTTAGGTGTCCCTGTACACAAACCAGAAGAGGTATTTATTCAATTTTGAAAAGGGAACATCCGATAGTGAACTTGAATAAAATATATCGGTTTAAAGAAATTCCATAAATATTTACGGGAATTACAGCGCAGAAAAACAGACAGAGAGACAGACAGACGGACAGAAGAACAGTCAGATAGATACACAAATTTAAATTATATTCACACTAAAAAAATGATAGAAAGTGTCAAAAACGCTTAATGTAAACGAAAGTACAATTCTAGCAATTTTTTATTAATAGCTCTTAATATAACTGAATATTTTTGTGTCACCCTGTAAATCTAATGGTAACCATGTTATATTCTATGCAAAGCATTCTTTTGTGCATATAAATAACATATTTCAATTTCCTAAAACTTCGTGGAAAGTAAATTTATTAAAATTTGATTTATATAAATATCTCACAAAGAACGCAATGCTTTGGAGTACTTTTGAGTGTCCCTGCACATAAACTAGTGGTGATATGTAATCTATTTTATATAGAAAACATCCAATAGTGAACTTGAATAACACATTTCAATTTCATTAAGATATGTGTACAGTAAAGGTATGAAAATATGATTTATAGAAATACCTCTCATAGAACACAATGCTTTGAAATACTTTCGGGTGCCCCTGTACACAAACCAGTAGAGGTATAAACTCCATTTTCAATAGGGAGCATCCGATAGTGAACTTGAATAACATATATCAGTTTCAAAAATTTCCGTAAATATTTACGGAAGTTAGAGCGCGGGCAGACAGACAGACGAACAGACGGACAGATACACAAATTGGTATCATATTCACACTTAAAAAAATGTTAGAAAGTGTTAAAAACGCTTAATGTAAACGAAAGTAGAATTCTAGCAAATTTTGATTAATAGCTCTTAATATAACAGAATATATTTGTGTCTTTCTGTAAATCTAATGCTAATCATGCTATATTCCATGTAAAGCATTCTTTTGTGCTTATAAATAACGTATTTCAATTTCCTAAAACTTCGTGGAAAGTAAAGTTATTAAAATTTAATTTATAGAAATATCTCTCATAGAACGCAATGCTTTAGAATACTTTCGGGTGCCCCTGTATATAAATTAGTGGTGGTATTTAATCCATTTTATACAGGAAACATTCCATAGTGAACTTGAATAACATATTTCGATTTCATTAAGATATGTGTACAGTAAAAGGCATGAAAATATGATTTATAGAAATACCTCTCATAGAACACAATGCTTTGAAATACATTCGAGTGTCCCTGTATACAAACCAGTAAAGGTATAAACTCCATTTTCAATAGGGAACTCCATAAATATTTACGGGAGTTAGAGCGCGGAAAGACAGACAGACAGACAAACCGAAGTCATTAACACGTTTCAACCTTGTTGGGAAGTGCTAAAAATGTTAGACAGTGTTAAAAACGCTTAATGTAAACGAAAGTACAATTTTAGCAAATATTTGTTAATAGCTCTTTATATAACTGAATATTTTTGTGTCACCCTGTAAATCTAATGCTAATCATGCTATATTCTATGCAAAGTATTTTCTTTTGTGCTTATAAATAACACATTTCAATTTCATAAATCTTCGTGCAAAGTAAAGTTATTAAAATTTAGTTTATAGAAATATCTCTCATAAAACGCACTGCTTTGGAATACTTTCGTGTGCCCCTGTACACAAATCAGTGGCGGTATTTACTCCATTTTATAAAGCAAACATCCGATAGTGAACTTGAATAACATATTTCAATTTCATTAAGATTTGTGTACAGTAAGGGTATGAAAATATGGTTTATAGAAATGCCTCCCATAGAACACATTGCTTTGAAATATTTTCGGGGGTCCCTGTACACAAACCAATAGAGGTATAAACTCCATTTTCAACAGGGAACATTCGATAGTGAACTTGTATAACATATTTCAATTTCATTAAATTTTTGTACAGTAAGGGTATGAAATGGTTTATAGAAATGCCTCTCATAGAACACAATGCTTTGAAATATTTTCGGGGGTCCCTGTACACAAACCAGTAGAGGTATATACTCCATTTTCAATAGGGAACATCCGATAGTGAACTTGAATAACATATATCAGTTTCAAGAAATTCCATAAATATTTACGGGAATTAGAGCGTGGACAGACAGACAAACCGAAGTCATTAACACTTTTCAACAACCTTGTTGGAAAGTGTTAATGAAAAGGCCTCCACTTTATACATTCTAGTGAGTTAAAAAGTTGAATGAGTTTAAAAAAAAAAAGTAAATTATCGTCAGTTTCTTAGCTTAAAAAGAATATATATGTAAATAAATAAATAAATAACAACCACATGATTTCCATTATCTACTACTATATGAATTATGTGCATTTTTTAAAGATACTGTGGTCAGACCTAACAAATTAGACAACCAACAATTTTCCCCTAAGAGAAAACTGGTACATGTATAAAGATTAACAAAAGAGAATTTACACAGTGAGTTAAAAAAAAAAAAAAAAAAAAAAAAAAACCATGGATGAAATTCTGTCTATGACAGAATTTAATTTAGTACGACAGAAATAACAAAAGCAGAATTTCCCCAGAGTTAAGCACCAGGAGAAAGGAAAAATAAAAATATAATGATTATATTTTATTTTTACAAACTAAGAACACTGTTCCCGGTATGATTATATTATAATCATACTATTAAAGCCGATTATGTGTATACCCGTCTATTTCTCAAGAACCGCTGAACGCAGAAAGGCGGGAAGGGACAAAAAGATGCAAAATCGCCCTAGGATTCCGAGTTGATCTTTTAAATTAAACTATTCCAGTTAGATAAAAATATATTCACTTAAAACACAAAGCGTGTACAAGATATGTGGCATAACGTACTGTTTATAGCAGCAGCACCAACTATCTGAAGCGGTTGGGCTGCAAAATACAACCAGCAACAACGGAATAAGTTAGAGAAACCTTAAAATTCAAAATTATACGATGTAATCACGAGGTTTTAAAGGAATTCTACGATTTTTTTTCTCTTTCTTTTCCAATAGTTGTAGTAATGTAGAAAAATAATGATTCTATTTATTTTAAATTCATTTAAATACAATGACCAGTGAATCAGAAAAACTTGCTCAGTGATTCATTATGCTTTAAAAAATCAAAAAGAAGTCTTAAGAAATCTGAAAGCGCAAAGGAAGAAAGAGTCCCAGATTGTGGAAAAAAAAAAAAAAGTCTTGGAGATCTGTCCCAATAATAATTATAATAATAAGCCATTTACAGGGTCATATAATTCCTAACAAACATTTAAACAAAAATGGGGGTTTTTTAATTTTCTAGGGACAGAAAAGTGAAGGGCTTTGAAAAGTTGAGGTCATAATACTTTAGGAGCAGGCCCGTATTGGCTCCAGAGGACATGGGGGCTTATTCCTCGTGCGCCCTCTGACTAGACTTTCTTGTTAAAATACTTGAATATTTAGGCATTAAGATATTTGATAATTTCACTTATGTTATCAATATAGCGGTTCCAATGTATGTGCATAACGACATACCATTCAGTGTTGAGGCGCCCTCGGAACCGTCTGTCCACTGCCCTGATTCACTTTTGTGAACTAAAAAATGACATTTTTAAAAAAAAACATAAAGTTTGTTCGATTTTTTAAAATCGTAATGAAAATATCTGTAGATTTTATGCAATTATAAAAATGAAAATAAATTCGTGGATATCAGAAATTAGTAAGTTCATATTCAAGAAATATAAAACAAGCGATAAGTCGCCAAAAAGTACAGTATTCTAAAGTGCTACTCTATTCTAAATCCACGTGTCTTACCTGTGCTTGTAAGAAAGCTTTTGTCGTGACTGACCGTATAAAATTAGCCTACAAAGCGACACCCTGATCGTAAAAAGTCCCTCGTTTCGATTCTAGTACACCGTTTAGCTAAAAAGCAAAGAATCGGAGTTTTTTTCCTGCACTTCCCCTATGCAGAGGATTATGTTTATTGGGATGGTTGGCGGTCATCTCAGGTCGCCAATGAAGCGTATAGGTGACGGCGAGGTGAGAGAAAAAAAAAATCATTCAGAAGATTATGAATGAAATAGATGTTTGCTTTTTTGTTGCGAAGATATCGTAAGTTTTGCGGCTTTATAATGCCTTCAAAATCGATTTTTTTGTGTAGTTCCGCAGATGGTATGAATTTGCTTGACCTCGTTGCGATAAAATATGAAATAAATTGGCTCCATAAGACATACCACACAAAAACATTTTTCCTGCTTCATGTTACGTTATTAACTAATATATATCCGAGGACGTATTTGTTCGAGTTTAAGTTTGAAACATGTTTTTAACATGCATTGCATCCTCAGGTCTATACACACTAAGATGCAAATGTATTCTATTAAGAAATTCTTTACATATGACAGAAATTTATGTAAAAGTTGTAATTAAACTACTATTTTTTTTTTAACTATTGTGTAAGTTGTCTTGAGCCTGTGGTCTTCCATTGAATTAAAACTTGAGTTTTGATAAATAATCTATATCTACTCATACATTCTTCTCTTTCATTAAATCTGCTACTGATTTCAGAACAAGCATAGAACTTATAAGAGTAATACTCGTCTTTATAATAATTACAGTTACAGTTGATTTTACTATAATAAAAGATACTGATTCGTAAAAATTAAAACGCATCCTCCAATTATTAAAAATAAAAACATATATTTTCTTATACTTGTTGAATAATTAAAACAGTTAAGTAACAGAATCGAAGTATGCGTTTTATCATAATCTTCGTTTAAAGGTGCTGCTACAGTAAAATTTTTTTCCTCACCAAAATTATCAGTTTGATTCTTAATAATATCTTAGAAAAATGCTGTAATAATGTTAAACATTTTACTGATATTCAGGCCCTGATTACCCAATAGGCACGAGAAGCATGTGCTTACCCTGGAAATTTTTGAAAAGGCCCCAAATTAAGCAAAAAAGTGGGCCCCGAATTGTAAGCTTGTGGTCTAACAGCATTGTCTGATTATAAAACGTCACAGTCCTACCTGACTGCACAACTATTATTTCTAGATTATATAGGATATAGGGTAATAAATCTTTTACACATTCATTTATAATCGAATAATTTCATATATTGTGGTGAATATAGGCTTTCACCAGTTTATATCTTGGTACAAAAATCAAGTGAATTTGCTTGTCTATATTTTAAGCGAATTTACTTATCCTCAATTCCAGGTAACTACAAAATTTAATGAAAAATTTATAATTTTTTCAAGATGTTTGTATGAGTCTTTAGACAAATAAATCAGTGGGGGCCCCCAAATGGATTTGTGCTTCCCCTCAATTGTAAGGTTAATCGGGCCCTGCTGATATTAATCGGACTTGGTACCTTTGGCTTGCCACTATTGAAGGTTTTACATAAAAGCTTATATGTACTTCGATTTAATGCTTATAAATTGAACTATATTAGGTATTGTTCGATAAAATGTATATTCGGGCAGCAATTCTAATAATTTTTAATTTATTTTTTACAGATTTGAAACCTTTAAATCGCGTTTTCTCACTTTGCATTTTTTAATGAACTTATAATCTTTAAAATGCTTAAACTTCTACAAATATTTGAAAAAGACTTAATTTTTTTTTTTTTTTTTTTTTTAATGTTTATTAGAACCTACTTAAAAGAATTAGGGAGGAATTTTGAAATATATAAATTAGTTTTTCTGGAAAAAAAATAAAAAGTACTTGTCTGCAATAATAATAAAAATCTGCAATAATAATAATAATAATAATAATAATAATTTTCGTTACATTTTTATTTTTAATATTTTTTCTTTTAAAGATATTGCAAAATCTATCCCTAATTCTTTCAAATAGGTTCTATTAAACATCTAAAAAAACATATATACAGTGCAGCCACATATCCGAAAACTGGCAGTGAGGACGCGTCCAAAATGTTGGAGGGATGCCAGCTTGTCCGACAGTTTGAAATTTGGAAAACATCCAGTAATTCTGCGCTCTGTTATTGCTCATTTTCCCTGAGTCAGATGACTGTCACCCTATTTTAGCATTGGACTCGTTGAGTTAGCACTTGCGCAGATGCTTCCATGGTTTCATCAAATGTGGTCGAAGAATATATATAGTTTTGTTTTTGTTTTTATGATGCCTGCAGAAGTTTAAACATTTCGAAGATCATGAATTCATGAAAAAATGCAAAGTCAGAAAACGCAATTTAAAGATTTCAAATCTGTAAAAACCATATTAAAAGTCATTAGAATTGTTGCCTGAATATAGATTTTATCAAATAAAACTTCATAGAGTTCAATTTATTAAATGGAAATATAAACTTTTCTATGAAACCTTCATTAATGCCAAGTCAAAGGTTGGCAAGACGCTTTAAGATTTGAATTTTAGGAAATATAACATTTTGCTCGATTGTGAACAGAAATAATTCATTATTATTAGTTGGTAAATAAAAATAACTGTTTACTATACCTGATTTAAAAGTGAATGCGTAAAATATTCCCAATAAACAAATTCTATTTCGTAATATCTTTCTGGAGTATTGAAGTAGCATTGAGACAATATTAAAATTCATCAATTTATTCGCAAACATCTTAATTGAAAGGCGACACAATTTATATTTAAAATAGCACTAATTTGATCAACTGAATAGCTTTTATAATTGCATATTTTTTTATATTGCATTAAAGGTTAATAACAGTATATTTCATAATCTTTTAAAAGAGTACATTTATGTATATTATATGCAAATTATACGCTTTTTATAATAAATTGTTGGTACAAAGATAACATGGAAGCGGGAAAAAGCACATATAGAGTTATATTTTTTGGCGTATAACACTTAAATAAAACTGATTACAATATATATATATATTATATATATATATATATATATAGTAAAGCACCGTTTATACGTCTTTTAGGGGACTGACGTAAAAGGACGTACAGATGAAAGGATGTATAATCGAAACTTTAAAAATAACACTTTGATTACTACAAATTTAATGCCACTTAAGCAAAATGTATATGAAAATACTAATTAATGAAATTTCTTAAATTAGTAAATGTATATTGTACTTTATCGTTTAATTTTATTTTAAGATAATAAATAAATAAATAAATAAATTTATTATAAAAAATGAGAAAAATCATACCATTCAAGCATGACTGGGGTATTAAACATATATATGATGTATTGAGTATCGTGTTGCATTTCTTAAGAAATACATGTGTTTGTTTGTGTTTTGGGAGTAAGGCTGATTGACTGCACTAAGGTCCTAGACCTGAGGGGTGTGCCTTCTGGGGAGGGGGGTCTTTCTAAGGGGATCTAGTCTGTAGTTACGCAAGTTTCGGAGAAAACCACAGAAAACTCCGAACGGCTAGGCCGACGAAGTGACCTGGGATGGAACCCGGCACCTCACGTCTACCAGCTTTGAGCTCAGGACCACTCGGCCGCTGGTAGGCCTAAGAACTATATGAATATGTCTTTAGTATTAATTACGTATACTGCTTATCGTTAATAATGAGCGGTAAACGATTTATGTGCAAATAGGTAGTTATATAAGTACAGTCGGGAAAAAAAAAAAAAAAAAAAAAAAAAAAAAACGCAGCACTCGATGTAACTCCGTTGCTAATCAATGCACAAAAATGTAATAGGTATCATTCGACGGGGAATTGAGTGTAGATTCAGAAAATGAACGGAAAATTTGAATTGGGGGTCGTCTACATATTAAAACGTGCACCAACTTTAATTTTTTCAGTGGTAATGCCCCATTTTTATTTTATATTTGAATTTCTGGGATCGCGACAACGCGAAAAAGTATATTGGTTGTATGTTTTACTTATTTTTTCACAGAGTTATAAGCAATCAAAGTTTGAAGGTGCTAATGTTAAATTCATATTTCAAACTTTTATAAATATCTTCACAAAAAATAACTTGATCAATATTTTTTTTTTTTTTTTTTTTTTTTTTTTTACGAGATACAGTGAAGAAACCCAAATATAATCCATCATTACTTTTGATTCTGAAAAATATTTTTAATTCTGAAAAATATTAATAAATTCATATTCATAAAAATTATGAATTATGACCTATATTAATTTTTACATAAAATGAATCCTAATGCTGAAAAATATGGGTGTGCAAATTTGCAGCTCATTCCAGTTATTAGTTTTTGAGATATAAATAAATCTTCCTTTTGGAGTGGTTTAGGGGGCCGTCTCTTAAGAAGTTTTGAATGAGATAACGAAGCAAATCTTAAAAAATAACGGAGAAAATTGAACAAAATATTTTTATTTTTTATTTACGGGTCAAATTATATAACAACAACGTCAAATGCAAAGAAATGAAACAAAAATTTTGATTTGTAGACACTAGTGTTAGTATCAATAATTCCTGTTTTTTAAAGCCCCGCCTTTTATCGTTCTTCAAAACAAAACAATACAGAAACGAAAAGTGAATGTGACTTTGAGTATTCGTGTTAAACCCCTTATTTTACGTTGACAAAAATATACACAAGTGGCATTTACGTCATCGATTACTGGTGATAAATTTTGAATCCTTTAAACGAAAACTAGAAGAAAAAAATTAACTAAATAGACGGGGTTTACTGTTTGAAATACTCTCAAAATAAAATATTTCAGAACAAATTTTCTGTACCACAATTATATTACAGATGGATATACATAATAATTATATTCTTTCTAATTAATATATTTCTATCCATAGTATATTTTATTGCAAAAATATGAACACTGGGTACATACTTAAGAAATAAGTAACACACAAATTACGAAAGAAACGCTCACTGGCATATTTACAGATTTTCAAATGATGTGAATCTACGTCAGCAGTCGCAAAAGCGTTAATTAAATTATATTTTCATAGAAATTATAAAACAAATCGTACAGTTCCAAAGTGTTCATCTGACCTAAAACTGGTAAGTGCTTTTTGAATTGTTTAATATTTACTTTATAAAACCTTACAATAATTTATCCGAAAAGATTTAGTTTATGCGTTGTTGTATATATATATAGCTATATTATTTCAGTTTGTATATTATGTTACACGTACGAAAGAAAATTTAAGCTTTATTGGTGATCGGTATATCCATGATAGATACTTTTTAATTGAAAAATATTGCACTTTTATAAAGAGTATTGTCTGACCAATCGTAAGTGTAATGTATTTAAATGTACCTACAATTATCTAAAAAAGTACTGAAGTATATACATATCAAAAAACTGAATTCATGATAATTAAGGTACTGGAAAGGTGTTAATACATTTATTTCTTTTTATAACTCTTTTTTTCTTGAAATATTTCCGGTGTGAAACAGTATAATTTTCTCTAATTCTTGTAGGATCTTAATTTTATTTTTCTATATTTAGAGATAACCCCCAACACATTTTTGATCATAACTCTATGAATACTAAAGATAAAGTATACAAACAGTATACTTTTCCGCACTGCCAAACTCTCAGAAATTCGAATATGAAGTCAAAATGTGGTGTTGCTATTGAAAAAATCAAAGTTAGCGCTCATTTCAATATGTAGATGACCCCTAATTAAAAATTCGACAAAATTTTCCGAAAATGCATTTAATTTTCTGTTGAATGGTGTCTATTAAATTTTTCTGCACCAATTAATAACGAAATACCATCAAGTGATGCGTTTTTTTTTTTCCCCGACTGTACATTAAAATATTTAATATTCGTCTGATGGGCTGATTGTCTGTGAGTATTAAAAATTGCATTGGCAATTCATTGATTCTTTGATCAGTAATCTTCGACCTTTCCCGTGTTCCTCCATTCGAGATGCTTTCTAGGAAAAATCGCTCTTATGTAGAATAGAAAATAATGACAGGTCGAAAAATTTTGCGAATTTTAGAAAAGTGAAAAAGATATATAACCGATATTAGCGGCGTATAAACGAAAATTTTTTGTATTAAAATGAATAGGAATGATTCTGGACGTCACTAAAATGACGTACAAACGACTTTTTACTTTTTAGTGTATATATATATATATATGCTTAACTTTTATTAAAAGGAGACTTGGCGCTGGATTATTAAAACCAATAAAAATTACATAGCGTACCGTCTTCAGTGCATAAAGATAACTGGAACTGGAGAAGTGCTCATATATATAAAAGAGGGACCGAATTCTGTTCAACCAGTAGGATTACTGGAAAGGTGGGGAGAGTGACCAATAGGAATTTTAGAAACGCTAGTTGTGTAAACTGCAGAAAAGTTAAGAAAATGTGGACCGAATGTAAACTTTCCAACAATCAGACAAATAGAGAACAGCGAAATCACAACTGACAAGATTTTTAAGATTTTTATAAATATAAAAAGCTTCAAAGTTCATGAATGGATTTACGTCTGCAAATTATTTTAGCTGAATTAAATTTAAAATTATGATTTTCCTCCCAGCAATGCTTAGAAATAGCCAATTTATTGGTTTCTTGTTTACGGACGTAATTAATATGTTCTTTGAGACGGAATTTGAGACTGCGTTTAGTTTGGCCAGTGTATGACAAACCGCACTGAGAATACTATAGATGCCCCAAGAATTATACCTATGTATCGGATCTTTTAGCTGAGAAAAGGTGAGTTTATTGAAAGGCGAAAAAATTATTTTAAAATCATGTTGTTTAAGATTTTTTGCTATAGCATGACTGGATCTAGGAAAATAGGGTAAAACAATACTGATATTAGAAGAGACTGATTTAGTGCATGAAGTCCAAGGGAGTTGTAATTTTTGGATAGCTCTGTCTATAGTGGAAGGATTATAACCTCTGTCAGTTGCTATGGCTTTCAGATATTTGATTTCAGAGTTTAATAAAACAGGATCAGAACAAATATTAAGCGCATGATTAACAAAAGTATAGAAAGCAGAAACAGCCACTTTTTGGGTAGGTGGATGACATGAACGCGTATGGGGAGGTAGAGAGACTGTAAAACTTCTACGATAAACGGTGGTGGAAAATCCATCTACTGTGCGAGAGACAAAGGTATCTAAAAAAGGAAGTGAGCCATTATTTTCTATTTTATAAGTAAACTGGATATTACTGTCTATTGATATTACTGTCTAACTGGATATTACTGGATATCACTGTCTATTACTGTTTAGAAACTTTAAATTCCATAGACAGTAATTCCATATACAGTTCCAGTTATCTTTATGCACTGAAGACGGTACGCTAAAAGCTACCAAAAGAGCTGTATGCTTTCTATATTTTTTCTCTTCGGCGTTCCTATCGTTGTAATTTTTATTGGTTTTAATGCTTCATTTTTATTGTTTTCTATGATTGTTACCTAAATGCATACACTAGCACTTATTTCTTTATTTTCACTTTAACTTAAGTTAAACTTATAAGCATAAATCATATCATTTAATTTTTGTATACCAGCACCATTTCTGTAAAGTTGCTGATTGCAATAATATCCTAACACGAGTGAACTAGTAGTACGGTTAGAATATATTTTAGAACTTACTAAATAAGGGATGGCAGAATTTTTATTGAAATACTCACAAATAACATAGTCTGCTTGTGCCTCTAACACTTATTTACATTAAAAAATTTAGTTCACAAGGGAATATAGTAATAAGACCAATCGAATGGCAAAGGGATAATTTCTGTGACACCAAAACGATATTTGAATTGAATGACAAGATTTTTCTTTTTCAGTAAACATGAAAGAAAAAATACCTTGCTGCCAATCTCTTTGTAAAAAGATATCGCAGAACCCCACGTATCAAAGAAGAAAAAAATTCAGATTTATGACGGTTAAGTCGCCTGTGGCAACTAACTTTTCTCACCTGGGCATGTGAAAAATTGTTCTTTGGTCTTTCCTAGCGAGGCCATAAATTTCCTACATCCCACTCTGAAATTCTTACAACAGTAAGATTTTTCGGAACTTCACGTGTTGTGTTTCTAAAAGAACAAATATTTTCAGCTTAATAATTTTACTTTTCTGAAACAAAATTTATAATGTAAAGGCGGCCAAAAGTTTTTTTTTTTTCTGTCTTTCTTTTTTTAACTCACAGAGTTTATGCATTTAACGATTTCTCTTATGTAAAAATTAAATACTTTCTTAAAGAGATTCTTCCCTACAAACACACTTATCCACAGTTCATCCTAAAGATATCCTTTCAGCCCCATTACATCCTAAAGATGTTTATTTCATCCTCAAGGTGTCCTATAAATGTCTTGGAAAGAAGATGTGTTTGTAGGGTTTATTGTTATTGTATGCCAAAAACTATGGAAAATAATTAATTAAATAGAGATCAGTTTTACTGTAAAATAATCTGGACAATTAAACGATATTTAAGCAATGAAGGCACTTTCCTGTATGTGCAGAAAACTTTCCCTACAAACATATCTTCTTTCCAAGACATTTATAGGACACCTTGAGGATAAAACAGACATGTTTAGGATGTAATCTAGATGAAAGGGAAATCTTTAGGATGAACTGTGGATAAGTGTGTTTGTAGGGTTAATATTTTTATCTCTGTAAATGTTTCTTGTGTATTTAGATGCTGCGATTCTTTGAGGGGGGGGGGGTATTTATTTAAACAAAAAGCACACAACAAATAAGTGGTAGACTTTTTTGTGTTTTTCTTCTTCTTCATCTTCTTTCTTCTTCTTCTTTTTCTATTTAGTGCAAGTACAAAGCATATTTTAACAGTCTCTGCTGAAGTGTCCATAACTGGAAGAGCTTTTATTAAAAAAATAGTTGAAATTGGAGTTTTTAAAAGGAATAAATTCAAAAATGATATATTCATATAACGTTTCAAAATAGGCAAATAAATATGTTTATAAAATTCTATTAAAACGATTTTCTGTTTCTTTGGTTTTAACATTTTTTTTTTTTTTTTTTAACTTTTAAAATTTTGTCTCAAGATAATACTTTCAGTCTGATCTACGGTAAAACACGTCTTAACAAATAAATAGATAACAATGGCTATCTTAAAACTTTAAATATCGAAAATAAATGCGTTTAATGTTTTAACATCTCGCTAGCATTCGGTAACAAGGTTCATTGTCTCTGATTAAATTCACTTTGGACACTTAGTACATACTAACTGATAGCCCAGATGTCCTATATTAAGCTAATATGTTATACTTAAAATAATAATGAATTTAGTTTAACAAAACAGTCACTAGTTCTAATAAGTCGAATGGAAATTATTTCATAAACTGTGTGTGTTGAAGTTAACACTAGATTACGTGAGTATTCAAAATGACTACTTTCGGACAATATAGATATGAGAAATAAAGAAGAGAGGGTGGTAAATACAACTACCCTAACAACACACTTCTCCATAATACATCTTGAAGGTGTCCACAGGATGTCTTTTTATCTATAGGACGTCCTGAGGATGTCATTTCGAGAACATGTGCTATTAGGGTATAAATAAACGCACTTATATTATGCATAAAAAGTCACATAAAATCTAAGAAATCGTGTGATTATATAAGGCCTGGGAAAAAGTATAAAGTCGCAAACTATATTAACAAGAAAAGTATAAAACGTAGTTAAACACGAAAAATTTAATATCACTCTTTCTTAGAAGTGAAATTAAAAACAGAAACATAGGTTATGAACATATGTAATATATAATCAAAGCATTAAAGGGTAATTTAGAAATCTGATGGCACTTCCTCTTGGAAATAATTATAAAGTCGAGGAGTTGTAAAGGGAAATATAAAGTCAATATCCTACACATTCACCTTTTGTTTCAACGACTTTTATCAGTCGATCAGTCATCGCTGAATCAAGTCGAAATGAAGTTTCTTTTTTGATATTTTACCATGCATTCCTGATCGCAATGATGAGTTCCCCTTTTCCTCGATACTGTCATATGTCCTTATAAACAGATTGCGCAAGTATGCTCCAAATATTTTCCAGTGGGTTTAAATCCGGACTGCAAAATGGCCTATCAAGCAGACGGACCTCATTCGCTTCAAACGAAGCTTTTGTTGGATGAGCAGCATGAATGGTGACGTTATCCTGGTTGAAATGTCCAATCTCCTGATGCAACTGGAGTGGCATTGGAAAGCAAACTATTGTCCAGCATATCTTGATAGTTTTTACATTAATTTTGATATAAATTACCAAAATTGGTAACGTGCCATTAGCAGCGAACTCTTCCCATACCACTACTGACCCCACCCCTCTTCCATCCCAGCTAGAAATTGTATGCACTTTTTTTGCAAAAAGGTATAGATTGCGCACAATTTGTGCATAAAAAGTGAATATTTTTGAGCACTTAAAAAAAAAATGCACTTTTTGTCCAAAATATTTGAATTTTTTGTGCAAGGAAAAGAGTGCATATTATATACTGTAAAAACTGTGCACATTTTTTTTTTTTTTTTTTTTTTCATAAAATTACTGCTTATTCTCTGTTAACAAAATTTGTGCATTTTTTATGCACAAAAGTGTTTGTAATACATTCCAATTTTGCAAGAATATGTATTTTTACTTTTTACTATAATATATCTGTACTGATAAGTATAAAGGATTTAAGTCCATATTCTTGATTTTTCAGGAGACGAAAAATAATGTTAAACTAACTAAAAACTAATCAGAAGAATCGATTAGGAAAAAGAGACTGTTGATTTATACTCTTTATATCGTTCAGTGATCCTCAACCTTCATTTAATAAAGGGAAAAAATTGAATTAAATATTTTATACAAAGATTAATGCTAAATTTCTGACTTGAATCTTTTTTTACCAATGGATTTTCTCAAAGGACATGGATTTAAATCTTTTATACCAATCGATAGAGAATTTTTTTCTGGGTCTGACTATGTACTTAACTCAAAATCGACATTTTTGGACTTAAACCCTTTATACATATCAGTACAGATATAATCAGTGTGTTTTAAAAATTTGGATACTCCTAAGTAACTCGAAAGGAAAGCAATTTCGCTGAACACATTGATTTAAAAAGTTTCGTGCATTTAAATAATCTATTAGAGGGTGTCAAAAGGGGATAACCGCTTGGAAAAGTAACGTTTTATTTTTTAATATCATGCCAGTATTTTTTAAAGCCGTCTGGCCCATCAAAATTTAATTTTTTCTCATCAAAAACAAACAAATATATATATATATATATATATATATATATATATATATATATATATATATATATATATATATATTTCCATTTATCTCCAAAGGAAACATTTTTATAGCAAATTCTAAGAGAGGTAATTAATGCTTCTTTGTTAAGTGTTGGTGAGGTTGTAATTGTAATTTTATGAACTGTGCCCTCGGGTTGGAATTTAAAACACTGCAGATTGTTCGGCTGGTAAATGGTAGGCTTAAAGTACGAACTATTTTAACCCTTTAACATTCATTGGTTTCGCAACAAAACCAAACATTTGACATAATTTAACAATTTTTTTATGCAGCAGTTTTTTAACATTTCCCCCTTGTTTTAATCAGGTTTTAAACTTTTGTTTCTTTTCTGTTCGGTAGATAGCAGCATTATTCCAAAATTTAACAAATAATTTTTCAAAGGAAGCTAAATGCATAAGTCACTTGAAGTTTCTTAGTGTGCGCGAGTGCGAATTGCTGGTTTGACGATGCACTCACGTCCAGTTTTTTTTTTTTTTTTTTTTTTCATTTAATGAAGAGCTGGACTATTATTTTCACCTGAAACAACTTTTACGTGTTTTTGTAGTCGATAATGTTTACTTACAAAGTGTTTTATTTATTAAATTAAATATTATTTGAATTTAATAAGGTTAACTTATAGATGTTCCAAACCAAAAATTTCTCAAAAATCAACAATGCTAATTTTTTATTTTTTAAATATTTATGATCAGCTATGCGTCTAAAAGCAATTTTTAAAATTAGTTTAGTAATTTTTAAAATAAATTAAGTACTGAACGTTAAAGGGTTAAAAGAAGACATTTTTTTTTATCGCACGTCCATCAAAAAACGGTCGAATTTTGGCGTCTTTAAAGTGCACTTGGTCCCCCTGGGCGCTTGCATTTACCATACTTTGAAAGATTTTTTTAAAAATTATCGACTACCGTTTTAGACTAACCGATAGACCTTGAAATAGCTGCTGCACCACTCATTCCACTCGTTTTCCTTCCAATGATTTTACCGCGTTTTACATCAGTGTTGCCAGATTTGGGGACTTTTTTATTCAACATCCACCATTAAATTTTTATTGCAACAGGTGCCCAATCACATCGACGATTAATCGTCTATTATGTATGTCAAATTTTACTTCTCAAAATTATTGGTGGTAGTTGAATAAAAAAGTCCCCAAGTCTGGCAACACTGTTTTACATTGACCATTGTTTCTGCCTCGGCATCGTTGCCAATAGCATAGAGAAAGACTAAAGTAACCCTAAATGGGTTGTTAGGTTGCCTTTTATATTTCGAGCATTCGCAGACCGCAGAAAATTTGCATATCCCTCCAAAAAATTCGACGACCTCATACTTTTTTCCACCAGCAAATAAGATTAATATCTAATATGGTAATTAGTTCGATTAATTTAAATTAGATTTTAATTAAAGTATATTATAATTGACAAAACACTTGATATTTAAAAAAAAAAAAAAAAAAAAAAAGTCCTATTGTGATTTTTGTTGTATTTTTCCGTTACTGGTTAATGGCATATAGCACAGATTCACAGATCAAAATTTTGACTAAAAATTTGCTTACGTTTTCAAACAAAACTCCGTTACTGTCTAATGTCATAGTAGATGCGTAGATGGATATTAACAATAAATTTATGGTATAAAAATTCACAGCTGCAATTCACTGATCAAATTTTGGACTAAAAATTCCCTCACGTTTTTAAAAAGGTATCTCCTAATATCGAATGGGATCGGAGGGGATGATTGTAGACACAAATAACTATTATTGGAAAATCCTCTCGACTTCCTCTCAAGGATATAGAGTCGTAAAATCTCTCTTTTGAAATCTGCAACGGGCTGAAGAAGATCCCTAAAAACATATGAAGTGTCCTCTCTTTTTGATCTTTCATCTGAAGCATAGGGATCGACCTCTTCAAGACATCTGCCCAGTATCAAAACGAGAGGTCAGGGGTGTTTGTATTCTTTCAGAGAGGCGTTTATTTATGATAGCAATAAGACTCAGAATTATAATAAAATTTTGACATTTTAGTACACTGGAATAAAAGGGAGAAAAAATGTCTAAAGCATCTTCTTTTCAATGTTAGTGTCTGGAGATAGTATAATAACAATACCCATTTTCGTGATTGGCAGGAAACAGGAAGCTGATCGCTAAACAAATGATTGCGAGACTATTCTTTTTATAGCAAAAATTATTTTATGCATCTGCGTGAGATTAATCTGATAATTCACAAGATTTGTCCAATAAAACAATGAGCCAATAAAAATTTTTAGTTTCCAATATCATTCAAATTTTAACACTTTTATGAAATAATTTGAAGGACATTTCATATTGTTTGGAAAAGCTATTTTTTTATTTTATTAGATGGATTTGTTTCGAAATCGACCTATTGCAATCACTTCGTTTATCTATCTCTCTATATATACATATATATCTATGTATAATGAAAATTTTATCATCATGATAACTCCCGAAATAATACTCCACATGGAACCAAATTTGGACAGCAAACTCATCTTATAAATATCTTGGATGAGTTCGTTAACCAAGTTGCTCCGCCTTTTTGTTTTCAAGTGGCGGCTACTTGAAAATTTCAAATCCACATTGTAAAAAGCGTATTTAAGGCCGGATTTGCCTGAATTTTAATGTAAATATAGACCACATAAGTGTCTCAACCAAGTTTATTAATGGACTTTATCCGCCATTTTTGATAAAGTGGTGTATATCTTAAATTAAGCGGGGCTACCTGAAATCATGCTACCACTTGAAAATTTAACATCACGATAACTTCCGAAATAATACTCCATTTCGAACCAAATTCAGACTGTGAACTTATCTTATAAATATCTTGGATGAGTTTGTTAACCAAGTTGCTCCGCCATTTTGTTTTCAAGTTGAGACCACTTGAAAATTTCAAATTCACACTGCAAAAAGCGTATTCCGAATTTGTTTGAATTTTGATATATATCTAGACCATATAAGGGTTTCAACCAAGTTGATTAATGAACTTTATACGCCATTTTTAACGAAGTGGCGGATATTTTAAACTAAGGGAAACCACTTGAAATTAGACTGTCACTTGAAAATTTATAATCCTGATAACTTCCGAAATAATACACCAAATCGAAACAAATTTGGACAGCGAATTTATCTTATAAATATCTTGAAGGAATTTGTTAACCAAGTTGCTCCGCCATTTTATTTCCCAGTGGAATCCACTTGAGTATTTCAAATTCCCATTGTAAAAAGCGTATTTAAGGCCGAATTTGCTTGAATTTTGATGCATACATAGACTATATAAGATAAGGGTCCCATCCAACTTATTAATAAACTTTATCCGCCAATTTTAACTTATCTCACAAATGTCTTTTATATATTTGTTTGCCAACATAGCCCGCCCTCTTGTTTCCAAATGCTGGCCACTTGAAAATTTCAAATTCACATAAAAAGCTATTTATGAACCGATTTGCTTAAAACTCCATATGTACATAGCCCACATCAATTTTTCTACCAAGTTCATTAATAATTTGTGGCCGCCATTTTGTTTCAAAATGGCGGCTAGTTGATAAGGAAAAAGAAATCAACCTACCCTTCCAAATGAGCCGTAAAAACTTGGTTCTATTTTTTTTTTTTTTTTTTTTTTTTTTTTTTTCCATATTGGAAATCTGTACATTACAGTAGTCAGTTTTCCAGTTAAACATTATAAAGCAGGATAAAATATTATAAATAGTATCAATTTTATTTAACTGTACTTAAACTTCTTAAAGTATAAAATATATACAGCAGCTCAATTTAAACATTACTTTTAGGTTGATTTCTTTAGAAATCGACCTATTGCAATCACTTCGTTTGTCTATCTATCTATCTATCTTTATATATATAATGAAAATTTTACTCCCGATAACTCCCGAAATGATACTCCATATCGAACCAAATTTGGACAGTGAACTTATCTTATAAATATTGTGGATGAATTCGTTAACCAAGCTATTCCCCCTTTTTGTTTTCAAGTGGCAGCCACTTGAAAATTTCAAATCCACATTGTAAAAAGCATATTTAAGGCCGTATTCGCTTTTAATTTGATGTATACATAGACCACATAAGGGTCTCAATCAAGATTATTAACGAACTTTATCAGCAATTTTTAACAAAGAGGCGGATATCTTAAATTAAGCGGGGCCACCTGAAATCAGGCTAGCTACTTGAAAACTTAGCATCAGGATAACTTCCGAAATAATTCTCCAAATCAAACCAAATTTTGACATTGATTTTATCTCATAAATATCTTGGATGAATTTGTTAACCAAGTTGCTCCGCCTTTTTATTTTCAAGTGGAGATCACTTGAAAATTTCTAATTCACATTGTAATCGTATTCACATTGCAATCGTATTCACATTGTAAGCGTATTCCGAATTTGTTTGAATTTTTATGTATACATTGACCATATAAGGGTCTCAATCAAGTTTATTAATTAACTTTATCCGCCCTTTTTAACAAAGGGCGGATGTTATAAACTAAGCAGAACAACTTGAAATCAGGCTCCACTTGAAAATTTACAATCATGATAACTTTTTTAATTATGTTTCAATTCAAACCAAAGTTGGACAGTGAACTTATCTTATAAACATCTTGGATGAGTTCACTGGGCAACTTGTTCTGACATTTTGTTTCCAAGTTTTGGCCACTTGAAATCAGGCTGTCATTTAAAAATGTGTCATCACGATAATTTTTAAAATGCTAAACTGATTCAAACCAAAGTTAGATAGTGAACTTAGGTTTCAAATATCTTGGATAAGTTCGCTTGATAACTTGCTCCGCCATTTTATTTCCAAGTGGCAGGCACTTAAAAATTTGTCATTGTGATAACTTTTGTAATACTGAATCAATTCGTATCAAATTTGGATAGTGGATTTATCATTCAAATATTTCAGATAAGTTCGCCGGGCATCTCGCGCCACTTTTTTGTTTTCAAGTGGTGACCACTTGAAATCATTCCGCTTGAGAATTTCTTATCACGATAATTTTTGAAATACTGTATTACAATTGAGCCAAAGTTGGATAGTGAACTTAGCATACAAATATCTTGGATAATTTAACTGGACAAGTTGCTCCGCAATTTTGTTTCCAAGTTGCAGTTACTTAGACTGCCACTTGAAAATTTGTCATAATAATAACTTTTGAAATGTCACACTGATTCGAATAAAAGTTAGACAGTGAACTTATACTTCAAATATCTTGGATGAGTTTGCTGGGCAACTTGCTCCGTCATATTGCTTCCAAGTGACGGCCACTTGAAAATTTGTTATCACGATAATTTTTGAAATACTTAATTCAAACCAAAGTTGAAAAAAGGACTTATCATTTAAATATCTAAGATTTTTGTGGCAAGTTTCTCCGCAATTTTGTTTTCAAGTTGCGGCTACTTGAACGCTGCCACTTGAAAATTTATTATCGCGGTAACTTTGGAAATACTGAATTTATTTGAACCAAAGTTGGACAGTGGACTTACCTTGCAAATATCTTGGATAAGTTCACTGAGCAACTTGTTCTGCCATTATGATCCAAGTTGCGACCACTTAAATTGCCAACACGATAACTTTTGAAAATCTGAGTTATATCGACCTAAATTTGTACAGTAGACTTATCTCACAAATGCATTTGATATATTTGTTTGCCAGCTTGGCCCCCCATCTTGTTTCTAAGTGCCAGCAAACAGAAAATTTCAAATTCACATAAAAATGTATTTATGAACAGATTTGCTTAAACTCCATATGTACATAGCCCGCATCAATATTTCTACGAAATCCATTATTAATTTGCAGCCGACTACTTGATAAAATAAAAAGAAATCAACCTACCTTTCCGAATGATCCGGGAGGACTTGTTTAAATGGTAACTTATTAATTTTTAATTCAACACACATTGAAACATAGACTTGTATATTACTGTTCCCATAGTTTCCAATTTGTATGGTGTTTTTAACATCACTTTTTCTAAGTAAAAATTTTTACCTTATTTAAATCATAGAAAGTTGTTACAAAAAATTATAAAAGACATCTGTTAATTATTACTGGTGTCAAAAACCGTAATATTTGGCAACTATGCGTCAATTTGGACGTTGATATTCTTATAAAAGTAAAATATTTCTTGTTATAGTTTGAAAATGCATTTCCTGGTTGAGATATTTTCAAACATCTTTGAAAAATTATATTAGAAAATTTTATATTCCCAGTATTACTCAAAAAGGTCAAGAAAGTTAGGAAAGTAACAAAAAGATTATTTTGTCTACAGCTTAAAATACACGTTTTTAATAGATAGTATTAATTCGTTAGCCTGTCTCGGTCATTCATAAATTTGTTTAGATTACAATGACATTGATATACAGAATGTTTTCGAAAAACGATGTACTTTTTTTTTTTTTTTTTTTTTATAAACTTGGTTTGGGTTGGGTTGTGGAGATAAAGGCCAATTGACTGCACTAGGGTCCTAGGCCTGAGGGGAGTGCCCTTCGTGGGGGTCTTTCTAATGGGTCCTAGCCTGTATTTACGCAAGTTTCGGAGAAAACCACAGAAAACTTCAAACAGCTAGGCCGACGAGCGTGACCTGGGATCGAACCCGGCACCTCACATCTACCAGATTTGAGCGGAGAACCGCTCGGTCGCTGGTGGGCCCTTTCATAAATTTGGAATCTACATGTATATTATAAATTGCAAAGTTGGGTTAAGGAAAAAAAAGTAGTTTCATAAGATGAGTTAGAGGATTCAATTTACAAAAATCACAAAATTTAAATTTTTACTCGGCCCTATTACAGATTCCTACCGAGTGAAATGTACTTTATGCACTAAAAATGATATGCGCAGATTTTCAGCATTGAATCATAAAAAGCCCCAGAGAAATGACAGGACAAAGACGCCCACTTATACTACTTTATCGATGTCTCGACGTAAGTTCACTGATTTAAAAAATAAATAAATAAATAAATAAATAAATAAAGCATTTCGAAAAATTGCATTTTGTGTAAAAGTTACCTAAATAAATCAAGCATAATAGCAATAATAACGAATATAAACATTTTATATGGGTACTAATTTCTCATCATCTTTCTTTCAAGATGTTTCTAAGAAATTTTATGAAACAATTTTAATATTTTGTATATCACTTTATTATGGTATGGGATGTATTTTACTCACTGTAAAATATTTTATGTGGAAACCTATAAAATTTTAAATTGTGTAATTGATGAAATTAAATACCCCGAAACCTTTTATTTTGACTTCCAGAGATGAAAAATAAAACTTAAGGTACTCACCAGCGGTCAGTAGATATTTTTAACTTACATGTTTTTTTTTTTTTTTTTTTTTTTTTTTCAGATTATCGAAATAAATAATCACCTTAAAATAAATAAATAAATAATCATCATAAAGAAAATAGCGAACAATGAAAATTGTTTTTATGCCCTTAAATGTCCAGTAATTGGAAATTTAACTAACAAACTATTCTGTGCCGACCTGGATCCTTAACAAATTGACGTCCGATGGCGCTGGGTCTCTGGAAGATGTTAGAGACACTATATTATAGAGATTGGACATTGACGGAATCGGAAAGTGCCAAATCGGAGGGGTTCAAATAGAACGCAATGCTTTTCTCCTTCGAGATTGACAATTTATTATGCAACATAAATGCAAGAAAACTGCGTCATATTTGTTCAAAAAGCAATGCAGAGTGTAAATATATATATATATTTTTTTTTTCGTCTTAGAGAAAGAGAATTTGAAAAAAAAAAAAAAAAAAAAAAAAAAATTAATCTATTCATTTATTTATTTATTTATTGTAAATTCTATAAGGTATGGTTACTTTTTCAACTCCAATCAGAAAAGATAGGAACTTTTGTTATATATTTCTGTATTAAACAAAATACATCGAAAGTGAAAATAATTCTACCCCATATACAATATACGTTGCTTTATTTAAAAATAATGGAAAGTTTTTAACAAAAATGTGATGATCTTACAAGGAAACATTCAAAAGGTGTCGTTTTCAAAAAATATTGAAAAAAATATATATGTGATTCTACTCTTCATAAAACACCAGAAAGGTAAAAAAATTATTGTCTGAAACGAATTACAGCGATTGAACAGGATTGAACAGGGCGCAGCCCCCGCTCACCGCTCGAAGAGCGGTGTTGAGCGCTTCCAGAACTAAGTTCACGTGGGCTGCGCCAAGATGTTTATTGAAAGACAAAAAAAAAAAAAAAAATTACAAGAATCATCGCCAGGCAGAGCCTACTCGCGACAATGGGCGATGTGAAACAAGTTCAATTTACATTGTCTTTTGTTGGTCGGCATGCCGAGCCTAGCCGACTCCTCGCGACAGAAGGCATGCTGACATGCTGTAATGTTATGTTGAAGTTCGAGAGGAATGGAGATGATCATTGTAGAATAGGTGTAGGTCATGTCAGCCTCTTGCCGGGTAAAACCCTTCGCGACAGAGGGCAAGAGGTGCAGGACTGACTCTTGATGTGATTAAACAGCTTTTGTTGTTTTCCAAATTGACCAAGCTCAAGGGAAGTGGGAAAGATTAATCTGTTAAGTTTGAAATTTCATTTAATAGGAAATAAATTTTATATAGTTTAAATAATAGGGGTTTGCGCGTGAGAATATTTTCTAGCCAATTATGGGGTCTAGGAGATGGGTTTCTAAGATGATAGGGAGCAGTTTTTGAGTACTTGGCAGAGAAGCAAAATACGGTTCTGTTCGTACACGGCAATCTCGGTGCTAGCAAACTTATCGCCTAACAGCGCTAAATCGCCAAAAATGTTTAATTTTGATAATTTCCTGTGGTCGCTGTAATTCATTTCAGCCGAAAATTTTTTCACTTTCTGGTGTTTTATGAAGAGTAGATAACATATATATATTTTTAAATATTTTTTGAAGACGACACCTTTTGAATGTTTCCTTGTTCGTAATTGTTGTTATTAAATGATAAATTATTATTATAATTTTTTTTATTATTATTATTTTTATAAAAATATTTATGTAATATTTTTAAAGGCTAAAAAATATACAGTTTACTTAATTTAATTACGCGTTATTATTAATAATCACGTAATTATTATTTATTTATTTATTTTTGTGAAAATATTAACCAATAAATAAAAATAAAAATTTAATAAATAATAATTTGTAGAAATATTAACTGATATTTTTACAAACTAAAAAATCTGTTTTTTATTTATTTTATTTAAGTCTAATTATTTAATTGATTGTTTATTTTTTTATTTTGTAAATATATTATGTAAAAAAATTAATAATAATTTTTCTTTTCTTTTCTTTTTTTTTTTTTAATCTTATTTATGAAATTAGTTATGGAAAATATGATTTAACCGCAATTTATATTTCATGTGCTAGTAAATTATGCAAGTCTTCTTATTTTCTTTATTTTCATCTGTTTATTTTAAAAAAGTGGATACATTTTGCATACTAGCAATTAATTATTATTTATTATTATTATTTATTTATTTATTTATTTATTTTTAATGATTATTTTAAATATGTACTTTAATATATATTAGGAAATTTTTTTCACGTTTAATGTCTAGAAAATTTTATTTTACTTGCATAATAATCAATCATAATGTAAATACAAAATATATTTAAAAATATTAAAATATAACATGCAACATAGCAGAAGCCAAAGTATATAACACGTGTTATAAAATAACACTGCTCTGCATGAAAACTGCCCCCAACACCATTTTTACAAAGTCTTATGTAAAATGACCTCTTGAATCCGAATATGACGCCCATTTTGCCCTATCACCCACCGTTTTTTAGGGACGGCCCCCTATTTTTACCACGTTTCGGCAATTTTATGGCTATACATTTGATTTTAAGGGGGGAAGGGGATGATTACTTTAAATTTTAAATATCTTCTGATGGGCTACAAAGTTGAAAAATTCTAAAACAGGAACATTTGCGGCAAGGGGAAAATTTAGGGGGGGGGGATTTGCCACTGAAATTATGTATTACATTTCTTCTTATTATTTTTTTTAATCTATTATTAATGTTATTTATTAAACATTATATATTTTTTTGTTTTTAAGTGTTAAATTAATTCTTTTTCATTCTCCAAATCGAATTCATGGCCATAAAATTACCAAACAGTGATACAAACTGGGGGAGGGATGGTGTCTCGAGAAAACGGTGGGTGACTGGGCAAAATGGTAGTCATATTCGGATTCAAGAGGTCATTTTACATGAGAATCAGCAAGAATGCTACCAAGGCCCGATTTTTTTTTTTTTTCTTCTTCTTCTTTCAGCGTAGTGTAATTGACGACTTGACCTTCTGTCGTCATTCGACGTCTTGATGAAATTTAACCTATAGGAGTCTTAATTTACCCCACAAATAAAGGACTATAGCCAATCATAGCGCAGCTTACCCCCACAAACAAAAGGAAACTCCGCCTCGTTCTAGTTGTCCATTAAAACATTTTGTGTTAGAAAATTTCTAAACAAAGGCAATTTAACTGCTCATAATATAACGTAATCTATAGTAAATTCTGATGCAATTATGACATAGAATAATAAGAAATCTTGCTCAGCATAATGACAAGCAATGCAGCAACTGGCACTAGATTGGGGAATTAAATAGAAAAGCTGGCGCTTCAGTGTTCAGTCTCTCCTAACAGAGGGTCTCTAGAAGAAGTTTGAAAGGGGAGAAAAATTAAAAATCTCATGAATAATCAAACGACTGATGAAGCACAGGGACAGTGAGCGAAAATTCTTTTGGGAAAGAAGAATCCAGATACTGATTTTTAATTAATGATAAAATTGACAGTTGCAGAAAAAGAAAAGGAAAATATACAAGTGCGGCTTTTTTTTTCTTGTTGTCTTTTAATGTACAGTCGGTCAAACAAAAAACGAAACACCCCCACCTATCTCATTACCTAATTATCGCAGAAACATGCAGTAGGCACCAATCGTCAGGAAATTATGTCTACTTTTTTTGTATGTAGGAAAAAATGACATTGGGGGTCGTCTACATATTAAAAATGGGTCCAACTTTGAAAATTCGAATGTTAACCCACTAATTTGACGTCAGAAAACGATTCTAGAGCATCAAAATAGCCTAGATATAAATTTGCACGAAGATATCAACATTGGTTCCTGAGATATTTAAGGTTTTTCTTTAGGGGGTTATCTCCAAGTTTATTTTTTTATCATTTAGGTCAGATTCAACGAATTTATTAGAGCTCTCTTCTATTATTCAATGCGTTTCATTCATCTACAAATTTCTAAATACATCAAAAGGAATATAATTTCAATGAGCATGTTAATGTGGAAATTTCGAACTATAAGAAATATTCTATCCAAAAAAAATAACATAGGAGGGTCTATTAACACCTGTGTGTGTGAAGGGGAGGAGGAGGGGCACCGGCATTCAAAATTGATGTTTTATTATCCCATTTTCAAAAGATTTTAATTGAAATTAGATTTCTGTTATGCTTTTTCGAAAATGATTATAGGGATTTTGATGAAAGTTTGGGGTTAAGTGTTTTCGGGATACTAGACTTACCACCATCTTCAGAAAAATTTGCGTTGGCTGTTAATCCCTTATCGGCCAATGGCAACAAATGAAATAAATTGGGTTTATTCGGAAACTGATATAAGGATTTTGATGAAAGTTTTGCGTTAAGTGCTTTTGAGTATGCTTAAACGAATGGAATTATCCCCATCGTCATAAAAATTCGTTGTCGCTGTTAACCCTTTAAAGGACATTTGCAACGTATGTCAGAAATCGGCTTTACACGGATATGGACTAAGCAATTTTTATGAAAGTTTGAAGTTAGGGCTTTTTCATGAGAAAAAACAATTGTATTTCATTTTCAGATAAATTAGCGTTTACATTTAACCCTTTACCGGCCAACTGCAATACATAGCAAAAGTTGGGTTTATTCAAAAATGATTCTAGGGATTTTGATAAAAGTTTGGGGTTAAGTGTTTTCGGAATATTAGACTTACCATCATCTTCAGAATTATTTGCGTTGGCTGTTAACCCCTTATCGGCCAATGGCAACAAATGAAATAAATTGGGTTTATTCGGAAACTGATATAAGGATTTTGATGAATGTTTTGCGTTAAGTGCTTTTGAGTATGCTTAAACGAATGGAATTATCCCCATCGTCATAAAAATTCGTTGTCGCTGTTAACCCTTTAAAGGACAATCGCAACGTATGTCAGAAATCGGCTTTACACGGATATGGACTAAGCAATTTTTATGAAAGTTTGAAGTTAGGGCTTTTTCATGAGAAAAAACAATTGTATTTCATTTTCAGATAAATTAGCGTTTACATTTAACCCTTTACCGGCCAACTGCAATACATAGCAAAAGTTGGGTTTATTCAAAAATGATTCTAGGGATTTTGATGAAAGTTTGGGGTTAAGTGTTTTCGGGATACTAGACTTACCACCATCTTCAGAAAAATTTGCGTTGGCTGTTAATCCCTTATCGGCCAATGGCAACAAATGAAATAAATTGGGTTTATTCGGAAACTGATATAAGGATTTTGATGAAAGTTTTGCGTTAAGTGCTTTTGAGTATGCTTAAACGAATGGAATTATCCCCATCGTCATAAAAATTCGTTGTCGCTGTTAACCCTTTAAAGGACATTTGCAACGTATGTCAGAAATCGGCTTTACACGGATATGGACTAAGCAATTTTTATGAAAGTTTGAAGTTAGGGCTTTTTCATGAGAAAAAACAATTGTATTTCATTTTCAGATAAATTAGCGTTTACATTTAACCCTTTACCGGCCAACTGCAATACATAGCAAAAGTTGGGTTTATTCAAAAATGATTCTAGGGATTTTGATAAAAGTTTGGGGTTAAGTGTTTTCGGAATATTAGACTTACCATCATCTTCAGAATTATTTGCGTTGGCTGTTAACCCCTTATCGGCCAATGGCAACAAATGAAATAAATTGGGTTTATTCGGAAACTGATATAAGGATTTTGATGAATGTTTTGCGTTAAGTGCTTTTGAGTATGCTTAAACGAATGGAATTATCCCCATCGTCATAAAAATTCGTTGTCGCTGTTAACCCTTTAAAGGACAATCGCAACGTATGTCAGAAATCGGCTTTACACGGATATGGACTAAGCAATTTTTATGAAAGTTTGAAGTTAGGGCTTTTACATGAGAAAAAACAATTGTATTTCATTTTCAGATAAATTAGCGTTTACATTTAACCCTTTACCGGCCAACTGCAATACATAGCAAAAGTTGGGTTTATTCAAAAATGATTCTAGGGATTTTGATGAAAGTTTGGGGTTAAGTGTTTTCGGAATATTAGACTTACCATCATCTTCAGAATTATTTGCGTTGGCTGTTAACCCCTTAACGGCCAATTGCAACAAATGAAATAAATTGGGGTTCTTCGGAAACTGATATAAGGATTTTGATGAAAATTTTGCGTTAAGTGCTTTTGAGTATGCTTAAACGAATGGATTTATCCCCATCGTCATAAAAATTCGTTGTCGCTGTTAATCCTTTAAAGGACAATTGCAACGTTTGTCAGAAATGGACTTTTCACGGAAATGGACGAAGCAAAGTTTTTGAAAGTTCGATGTTAGGCCTTTTTCGTGAGAAAAAAACAATTGGATTTCATCTTCAGATAAATTAGCGTTTACAGTTAACCCTTTACCGGCCAATTCAATACATAGCAGAAGTTCGGTTTACTCGAATATGATTCTAGGGATTTTGATGAAAGTTTGGGGTTAAGTGTTTTCGGAATATTAGACTTACTACCATCTTTAGAAAAATTTGCGTTGGATGTTAGCCCATTATCAGCCAATGGCAACAAATTAAATTGGGTTTATTCGGAAACTGATGAAAGGATATCATGAAAGTTTTGCGTTAAGTGATTTTGAGGATGCTTAAACGAATGGAATTATCCCCATCGTAAAAAAAAATTTGCTGTCTATGTTAACCCTTTAAAGGCCATTGCAACATATGTCAAAAATCGGCTTTACACGGATATGGACTAAACGATTTTTATGGAAATTTTAAGTCAGGGCTTTTTCATGAGAAAAAACAATTGCATTTCATCTTTATATAAATTAGCGTTTATAGTTAACCCTTTACCGGCCAATTGCAATACATAGCAGAAGTGGGGTTTACTCGAAAATGATTCTAGGGATTTTGATGAAAGTTTGGGGTTAAGTGTTTTCGGAATATTACACTTACCATCATCTTGAGAAAAATTTGCGTTGGCTGTTAACCCCTTATCGGCCAATGGCACTAAATGAAATAAATTGGGTTTATTCGGAAACTGATATAAGGATTTTGGTGGAAGTTTTGCATTAAGTGCTTTCGGGGATGCTTAAATGAATGGAATTATCCCCATCATCATAAAAATTCGTTGTCTCTGTTAACCCTTTAAAGGACAATTGTGACGTATGTCAGAAATTGGCTTTACACAGAAATGGACTAAGCGATTTTTATGAAAATTCGATGTTAGGGCTTTTTCTTGAGAAAAAAACAATTGGATTTCATCTTCAGGTAAATTAGCGTTTACAGTTAACCCTTTATTGGCCAATTGCAATACATAGCAGAAGTTGGGTTTACTCGAAAATGTTTCTAGGGATTTTGATGAAAGTTTTGGGTTAAGTTTTTTCGGAATATTAGACTTACCACCATCTTCAGAAAAATTTGCGTTGGCTGTTAACCCCTTATCAACCAATGGCTACAAATGAAATAAATTGGGTTTATTTGGAAACTGATATAAGGATTTTGATGAAAGTTTTGCATTAAGTGCTTTCGGGGATTCTTAGATGAAGAAATTATCCTCACTGTCATAAATATTCCTTGTCGTTGTTAATCCTTTAAAGGCCAAATGCAACGTATGTTAGAAATTATCTTTATACGGAAATTGAGAAAACGTTTTTTCTGAAAGGTTACAGTTAGAGCTTTTTGATGAGAAAAGACGATTGGATCTCTGCTTCAGACAAATTAGCATTCACAGTTAACCCTTTACTGACCAACTGCAACACATAGCAGAAATTGAGTTTACATGGAAATGGATATAGCGATTTTGATGAATATTTCGGACTAAGTTTTTTCGGGGACTGCTAAAACGAATGGTATTCCCTCATCTTCAGAAAAAAAAAAATAACGTTCTCAATTAACCCTTTATCGGCCAATTGCAACATATGACAAAAATTGGGTCTACTTGTAAATAGGTATAAGGATTATGATGAAAATTTGAGGTTGCATAATTGATTAGAATTATTTTATTCTTCAGAAAATTTCTTGTTCTCTGTTAAACCTTTAAAAGCCCATTGCGACGTTTGCCAGAAATACGGTTTACACAAAAATAGACATAGCGAATTTCATAAAAGCTTGGAGTTAGGACTTTTTGATGAGAAAAAGCTTTTTGAAATATCCTCATCTTTAGAAACAATCGCATTCGTTGTTAACTCTTTATCGACACATTACAACATACGGTCGAAATTGAGTATATTCGGAAATGGATAAAGCGATTTTTATGAAAGTTTGGAGTTACGGCTTTTAGATGAGAAAAAATGATTGGACTTATCCTTATCTTCAGAAAAAATCGCGTTCACAATTAACATTTTATCGGCCAGTTGCAAATTATAGCAGAGGTTGGGTTTATTTAGAAATTTATATAGGGATTTTGATGATAGTTTGGGGTTAAAAACTTTCTGGGTGCTTAAAGAACTGGACATATCCTTATCTTCAGAAAAAAATTGTTCGCAGTTTACCATATATCGACCAGTTGCATCAAGCTTTAGAAATAGGCTTAATCGGAAATGCATATAGTGATTTCAAATAAAGTTTGTGGTTAGTGTTTTTAGGGATGCAAAAATGTTTGGACTTATTCTCATCTTTTGAAAAAAATGGCGTGATCAGTTATACTTTTATCGACAAATTGCAACATATCGCCCAAATTCGGGTTACTCGGAAACGAATGTATCGATTTTGATGAAAGTTTGGGATTAAGTGTTTTCGGAGGTGCAGAAAGTTTGGATTTATACAGAAAAATTAGCGTTCGCTGTCATAGAATATGGTAAAAAAAGGATTCGGGTTCCAGTTCATGACTTCATTTGTTATTTTGTTTAAATTTAGTACGAGAGAATGTAATCGATTCAAGCAATATTTGTGTGTATCGAAATATTTGGTAAATAATGAGGCAAGTTCAAGTCTATAACTGTATACTTATTGTGTATCTTGTTTTCTTTCTTTTCTTTCTATTTATATATATATATATTAATACAATTTAATTTAATCAAAGGTAGCTGATATTTGTGCGTGTTGAAGTATTTGGTAAAGAAGGAAGCAGGATCCAGTTCATGATTGAAATTATAGATTTTTTTAAAATGAAAATGCCTAAATTCAAATAAAAGTAGGTGATATTTTCAAATGCCTAGCTAGTCGTTAATTTAGTTAAATAGCGATTGCAAGTTTTGTACTGGTAACGCTGCCGAAGGCAGCAGGAACCAGGAACAGTTGGCTAAAAGAATTAAAAAATGCATTTTCACCGTGTTCTGATCCATTCTGAAAGTTTCAAATGTGTAGCTTTTCAGGAAGTTAGTTAAATAAATTTTCTGTCGAATCATATAAACGCTTCCGAAGGCAGTAGGGACCTGAAACAGTTGACTAAAAGTGATAAAAAAATGTATTGTCACCGTGTTCTGAGCTATCCTGAAAGTTTCAAATGTCTAGCTAGTCGGGAAGTTAGTTATAAATCGATTGCAAGATTTGTACTGGACAAACAAACAAACAAGAAGTGAAGTTAATAAAAATAATTACAAGATATAAAGAACTTTTATATACCATGTTTTTAAATTTTCTGTAGAATCATATAAACGCTAATGAGCGCAGCGGGAATCCGGAGCAATTGGAAAAAAGTATTAAAAAAATCCCTTGCTATCGTGTTTTGAGCTATTATAAAAGTTTCAAATGGCTATCTAGCCGGGAAGTTAGTTAAAAGTAGATTGCAAGTTTGTACTGGTAACGCTAACGAAGAGAGCAGGGTCCCGAAGCAATTGGTTAAAAATATTTTTAAAATGCATTTTCACCGTATTCTGAACTATTCTGAAAGTTTCAAATGTCTAGCTACTCGGGAAGATTATTAAATAAATTTTCTGTTGAATCATATAAATGCACCGAATACAGTAGGGACCCGAAAGAGTTGGCTAAAAGTATTTAAAAAATGTATTTTCACCGTGTTCTGAACTATTGTGAAAGGTTCAAATGTCGTCAGGAAGTTAGTTAAATAAATTTTCTGTTGAATCATATAAACGCTGCCGAAGGCAGTAGGGACCTGAAACAGTTGACTAAAAGTATTAAAAAAGTATTGTCACCGTGTTTGAGCTATCATAAAAGTTTCAAATGTCTAGCTAGTCGGGAAGTTGGTGAAAAATTGATTGCAAGCTTCGTACTGGTAACGCTGTCGAAGGCAGCAGGAACCCGAAGCAGTTGGTTAAAAATATTTTTAAAATGCCTTTTCGCTGTGTTCTGAACTATTCTGAAAGTTTAAAATGTCTAGCTAGTCTGGAAGTTAAATAAATTTTCTGTTGAATCATTTAAACGGGTAGTGACCTAAAACAGTTGACTAAAAGTATTAAAAACATGTATTGTCACCGTGTTTTGAGCTAGCCTGAAAGTTTCAAATGTCTAGCTAGTCGAAAAGTTAGTGAAAAATCGATTGGAAGCTTCGTACTGATAACGCTGCCGAAGGCAGCAGATACCCTAAACAATTGGCTAAAGGTATTTTAAAAAATTCATTTTTACCGTGTTCTGAACTATTCTGAAAGTTTCAAATGTCTAGCTAGTCGGGAAGTTTTGTTAAATAAATTTTCTGTCGAATCATATAAGCGCTGCCGAAGGCAGTGGGACCTGAAACAGTTGACTAAAATTATTAGAAAAATGTATTGTCACCGTGTTGTGAGCTGTCCTGAAAATTTCAAATATCTAGCTAGTCGGGAAGTTAGTTAAAAATCGATTGCAAGATTTGTACTGGACAGAAAAAAACAAAACATACAAATAAACAAACAAACAAACAAGAATCAAAGTTAATAAAAACATGGTAATATGGTAAAATATTACAGGGAGTTCAAGTATTTTCTCCCCTTGCTTAATTTTACGCTGTTGCACTTCATATAATTTTAAACCATAAATCGTAATGATATATAATTTTTTGTCGTGTTCCTGTAAAAATCTATAAAGGCTATCTTTACCAAAATCTATACAATTTGTGCGACGGTAATGTATAACATGTGCATAAATTTTCAGTTTAATAGAATAAGGTGTTTAGATACTATCGCATTTTAAAACGATTGGGCCCATAGACCATAATGACAATTTTTCGTTCTGTCCTTGTAAAAAGGAGAAAAAAAACTATACATGCTAGATTTATCAAAATCTATACACTTTGTGCGAGAGTGATTATTAACATGTATAAAAGTTTTTTAACTCAAACGAATAAGGCTTTTAAATGCTATCGCATTTTATTTTATTTGGATCTATAGACAATAATGATAAATAATGTTTTGTTGTGTCCCTGTGAAAAACTATTAATGTTAGATACATAAAAATTTATACACTTTGTGCGACGGACATTTATAACACGCGTATTAGCTCAAAAGAAAATGGTGTATAGCTATCGCAGTTTGAAAAACCTGGCCCTATAGGCTATAACGATAAAGAATATTTCTTTTTTGTGCCTGTAAAAAGTACTTTTAAGTGCTAAATTCACCAAAATCAACAGTGATCGTGCTATGGTGCCATACAATAACTTACTATATTTCAACTTATTTGAACAGAGGATTTAGGCGCTGTCGTATTCACTCACACACATACACCCATTCATAATCGAAAACTAGTAAAAATGAATTCAGTGTAATTCAAAAGTATAGAAACCCCATAATCTCAAAGGCCGGGTTTTTTGTCACGATTACAATACTTCCTTTACATACGTAAGTTCGGAAAGTAAAAATCTGATCTCTCAGCTATGAAGTTCTGTCCAACGCAAAGAAATAATTTATTCTATAATAATATTATATTATTTTAATTGGTTAATTTATATTTCCAACACTATTAATAATAGCGACTATATAAATTAGAAATCACAATTCTTCTAAAGAAAATTACGAAAACATTATATAATATAGTAAGGAAAGAGATAAATAATAAAAAAAAAATGTTAAACTACATTTTTAAATCGCATGTCTAATATTATAATACAATTTATTTCAGAATTAAATTCCAATTTATTTCAGCTAAAAAAAAAAAAAAAAAAAAAAAAAACCATTGTTGAAATAATTAAAAATATATGAAAGTGAATTAAAACTTTTTTTTTCCTTATATCGTCTGCAATAAAATTCAAAACTGATTGTTGTGAATGCTACTTGTAAATACAGTTTGTAATCGTTATATGGCCCCCAAACTTGATCTTCGATCGTTTTTCTGGAATATCTCGAGAACTATTTGGCCCAATGAGCTGCAAATTTGCATACGCGTATTTTAATGTGCTAGAAATCGATATCTGTTAGAAAAATTATAGGTCACAATACATAATTTTTTAAAATATTAATTTAATATTTTTTATTCTATAGATAAAAAACATTAAAATCTTAATGAAACTCATAAATATGTTTGGAAAACCTGTTATTAACATCATAAAAAAAACCAGGTAAAAAAAAATAAAAATGTAGGAGATATGAATAAAAATGTGTAATCAGACTTTAACATTAGAAGCTCGAAAGTTTAGACGTGTATAACTCCTAAACTTATACACCATATGACTTCCAAATTTATATCTGGGAATGAAATTGACTGTAGAATCGATATCCGAAATCAAAATTATATGTTACCATTGAAAAAATTAAAGTTTGACACGATTTCAATATGGAGACGACCCCTTAAGCTATTTTTTTCCAATTAGCTTAAAAGAGAACAAAATTCCCTGACGAATGGTACCTTCGGTGTCTTTCTGCAACAATTTACTGATGAGTTAGGTGGGGGTGTTTCGTTTTTTTTTTGACCGACTGTACATTACGTATGTGGTGTTAAAAAAATTCTAATTTCGGTTTTAATTCCTTAAACATTAATCTAAAACGTACCTATCAATAGTAATTTAGAAATGCGCAAAAAAAGTAGCAAATTTTGTAAAATTAAAATTTTCAGGGGATTCAATTTCAAAAAATACAAAATTGAAATTTTTATACGACACTCGCATAAAAATTCACAGTTAGTAAAATGTGCCTTTTGTCATAGTCAGTGCTGCCAGATTGAGGGAAATTTTTATTTAACTTCCACCTCTAAATTTTAATTGAAACGGTTTGGTTATTACATCGTAACATCTTTCACAGAAATCGTGTATGTAATTAGGTAACCGTTACGAGTAAAATTTAGCGGTGGCTGTTGAATAAAAATTTCCCTCAAATCTAGCAGCACTGGTCATAGTAAGGTCATGTACAGAATTTCATCATTGTATCAAAAATTCTTAAAGGTATGTTTAAACGAAGTTGTTGACGGATTAATATCACAGTATTAAAAAAAAAAAAAAAAAAAAAAAAAAAAAAACCATGTTCATTTATACTGTCATTTTTCGTTTTTCTTCGAAATTTATGTATGATCAGAAGCTTTGCAACTGAGAACTTATGCCGAAATATCGAAGGATGGATTAAATCTTTCTTTTTTCCCTGTCTTACCTCTGAGCCTTTTTACAATACAATACTGGAATTTTGTACATAATTCCATATGTACACATTTTGTACATACTATATGAGACGCTTTCACTTCTTAGAAATTTTTTAAATAGAGGACATATAAAAATGTATTATTATTATTATTATTATTATTATTATTTTAATTCTTGAAATCGAATCCTCTTTTATTTTTAATTGATTTTATAATATATATATATATATATATATATATATATATATATACATAACAAAAAAAAAAAAAAAAAAAAAAAAAGCAGAAGGCTTGTTGCATTTACTTTGTATTAATATGCAACCTTTCTTTTTCCATTAAATTTTCAGTTTCTTCATTATTGAGTTGTCAACTATTATTAAAATTCTAATCAAACTATTAAACAAAGTAATCAATAAATTTCATTGTTGCTTCATAGTTTCATTATTCTTTATCTGCTATGAAATTTTGCTTTTTTTAATCCATATGACTCATATTCTGGTCTTGGCAGGTTGGGGGATTGTTGCCAGCGTGAAACTAGTTTAACCCCACAGGCAAGTCACAAGTCTTGCCGCCTGCTTCCTTCCTTCCTTTCTTAAGTTATTATTTCATAAATTTAGTTTCAGATTAAGTTTTTCTGTTAAGATTTTGTTGAGTCAGTTTATTGCTTCGTTTGTTTTGCAGGCTGTTAATTTATAAATTTGGTTTCTTTAAATATGTGTGTTTCATACCCTGATGAATTTTTTTCACCTTTCTGAGCTTCTCCTACATATTTTTTTTTTCATTCTTATTAGTTTTTGTGGTTTCAGTGATCTTGTAATACACATACACACACACACACACACACACACACATATATATATATATATATATATATATATATATATACACAACTTTGAAATTTATAATAGATGTCCCTCTATGATCAATATTTAAAAAATTGAATCCTAAATCAAAGTTTACCGAACACGCTGTATATATTCTATATCCTATTATCTATGTATGATTCATGTAAAGTGAGAATGGCATATAATAATACGAGGATATAAAAAATGATTATAATCTTATATACTTTTTTTTTTTAGAACTGAAAAATTTAATTATTTTTCACCCGACTGCCCCGACTGTCATTTTTCACCTGATAGGTAATAAAAATATTGTATTAGGTCAAAATTTGGATATCAAATTTTCATTTAATTTACATATTTTAAGGTCTTCAAAGTTCAAAAATGAGTTTTTTGGAAATTAGCCTATGTGTATGAGTGTAAGGGGAATGTATGGCTTTTATAAATAGCATTTGTTTTAAAAGGTGTCCTCTTTTCCTAGGACCTACATTTATTTAGAAAGTTCTGATTTTTCATAGAGCAGAAAAATAAATATTTTAATCCAAAGTTTCTAAATGCAATATAAGAAGCATTATCGCAAATTGAAAGCTTAATTGAAAGCTTAATATCTGACCAAGATAAGGAATATTAAAAAAAAAAAAAAAAAACACCAAACTTTCATTAAATGTATACTTTTACTAATGATGAATATCTATTTTTGGTTGTTTTATGACACCTATTAACTAGAACTAATTTATTTATAACCTTATTTTTTAGTGTACATTTGACAATTATAAAGATAAATAAACGACAATGGTTAGTTTCTTTGAGTCTATTTAAAGCTTTATATTGTTAATTACTGGGAGCTGGATTTAAATAATTGTATACATATTAAATATATAAAGAGGGGATGCGTAATTTTGTGTTTTGTGTAAATTAGCAAATGCTACCATACTGGAGTAATATAAGATCAATCCGAATTTTATTATTTCTTTATTAGTTGGTTTTTTTTTTTTTTTTTTTTTTTTTTTTCGACCTTAGTAACCTATCGGTTCGGGAATTTCGAAAATCGTGCCCATTGCATCTATTTTGCTCCGCCCATAAACCCATACTGCGAATGTCTCTTCTACAAAACAAAACAAACAAACAAACAAAAAATAAATAAATAAATAAAATAAAAAATCTCAATAGATGAAAAAAATCAGATGAGAATCTGATGAATGAAAAATTTGATGGGTATCTGTTGAATGAAAATCGCCTCAGACATCGAGCCAGTGACCTATTACTTTAGTTTTATGTTGTCGTGACTCCGGGAAAATTTGTTTCTACAGTAATACTATTCTACAGAAAAAATGGTTTGATGTGTCGTAATAATGTGTATTAATTTCGTTATTTTTCGAACAATTCAAAGATAATTAAAATGGGCTTTATAGAAATACCTCTCATAGAACTTTCTGGAATTAGATTGAGTGTCCCTGTGCTCCTGCATACAAACCAATCATGCTATTGATACCATTTTCAATAAAATACATGTCATAAGGAACTTAAGTAATATAATTTTAATGCATTCTAAGAACATTTAAGGAAGTTAGAGCGTATAAACAGACTGAAGTCATAAACATTTTTCAAATTTCTCAGAAGGTGTTAAAAAAAGAGAGGAAAGACAAATAAACGAATTATAACTGCAGAATTTTAATCCCACATTTTTTAAAAATATGTCTATGCAGTGTTTTAATAATTCTTATTTATTCTGCGCTTTTAAAATTACATATAGAAACATTTTCCAGAAAACAGAAATGTAGCTTTTCCTGCAAAGAGATCCGACAATTTACATTTTATTCTTTAATTTATGGTGTACCAAAATACAACTACTGGAGGAAAAAAGCCTTTTTCCGACATGATTGCTTTGTATCCTCACTACGAATCTCACTTTTATAGAAACGCATTTTGCTTAGGGGAAACTTTTACCTACGTCCCATTGTCAACATATATCACTAACCTTTTTACACAAAAACTCTATCTGTCTGGTGGACGTATGCCCCACAGATACCCCAGGGTCTGCACTGTGCACTCACTCAACAATCCTATAGCTGCTTATGATTTCTCTGGAAAATTTTTACATGGATCACGTGAAGGGGGAGAAAGCTATAAATATTGAAGTTATTTCTTCTACATCTACTCGCATCGCTTGTCCATCCCATACATGTCATACTACACTGACCTTTCACCCTCAAAATGACAAAAAACTGTGAAAGAAATTTTGTTCGACTTTAGGCGACGTTTCACTTTCTTTTTATTTAATGTTTCTGCTTGTTACAGAATGAAACATAAAGTAAAAGGACAAAAGCTTCCCCCCCCCCCCCCCCGCTTTTTCAGAAGAGGAAAAATAAAATGTTGCTAAAAATCGATTTTGCTAACTGAGAGTTGAGAGGTTACTGTATACTGCGGTGAGTTTAAAGGGGGATTTTTCTAGAAAATTTTTGATTATTAATGATTGTGATGTTGAAAAACATCACATATCCCTTTTTAAAATAAAATAATAATAATAATATAAATTACATTTTATTTATTTATTTATAATACAAGCAAACATTATATTTCTTATTCTAAAAGAATTTAATACAATTTTGTTTATTTCGCTTATGCTATTTTATTTTTATTTCTATTTCATTAATCTGTAATTTCATATAATTTATTGTTCTTTTTCCTGCTCTAAATCTCATCAAGTAATAATTAAATAAAATATCAAAGAAAGAGAAACCCATTCATTTTATGCTTTAAAACCGCAGACGATTTTTTTTTATTGTAGCTTCCTGTCTCCAATCAAACGTTTATGGATTCCGTTGAATCATAATAGCTGAAAACCATCTGTAATATTTTTATCAATTGTTTTAGCGCTTTTAGTTTATTTCTGGATGCCTGACAAAATTTAATCACATCCTATGACGTAATTTAATTTTTAGCCAATCTTTTAACTATTATTTAGGTTTACCAGATATAAAATTTAAAATGTGTTCAGCCAACTTGATTTTTGATGCCAAGGAGATTTGGCGAAATAAATTAATTAGCTTGCTGTCTGTCTTTCTGTAAAGATGTTATTTTTTTTTTATCTTTGAGTCAAAAATGTCGAAATGCTTTCGGTTTAGAAAAGTATATCAAAATGGCTTCCATTCTTCATTCGATGTCTCTCTGATTAATAAACTGAAATTCTTCATCATGAATGTTTGCGAATCTACTCATTCGTTTTTGTTCAAAAATGCATTATATATATCTTATAAGAGTAATAAAGAAATGTAATTTTTCTAAATGAAAAATGACTTCATGCTACATTTTACGGAGCTGAGTGAACCTGCTACGCTGTACGTCATGGCCGCTTTATACTTTAGATATCTCCATCCCAGCTCTTCATTAAATATATGTGGTGCCAGACTCAGGCCGGATAATATATCCGGATATCCAAATTTTTTTTTTCGTCTTGAAAAATTTGGGCATCGACATTGAACTACTGTTTAACGAATATAAACAAGTGTACTGCAATACTCGAATTTCTGTTTAACGGATCTCTGCTTAGGCACCTAATATCGACGTGAAATCGACTACTGATTAATTCATGAATGCGAAGTTTTACGTTGTTGAAGACTGTTATGTTTTAAAAACAGCTGCCCCAATGATGATCCAAAAAGAAATTAACTACGTTACGGTGAACAGCACCGACTTTACCGATTTGTTGATTGTTGTTCATCTTTACTAAAGGCTAGTGTGCTGCGGGATGTGATCTGTGATTTTTTTTAAAAAGAGATTACTTGGTGTCTACGGTACCGATTCTTATCGCCGATATTGTGTGATGCCATGCCGGTGGACTTTCTATGGTTTCATTGAATAACATCCTCTCTACAGTCTGCAATGTTCGCAATTTGTGACCGTCTTATGCACTTACCGTTCGGTATTAAATGATCGTTGATTCATCGGTGCAAGGAGAATTGCCAAATATGGGTCGTCTTTCTAGAATATGAGCAGTTAAATTTCTACGTTGATTTTTTTCTCGCGCACTCATACAGGAGAAGAGCCTTACAGTTTTAAATAAAAGAATAAATAAAATACCGTAAATAAATAAATTTATATCTATATATATTTTTGTTTTAGCTAAAAGAAGATTCGGAAAAGGGGTAAGTTTCCTTTGGAATCATTTTATTGTGCCAATAAAAAGAAACATTTCTCACATATTTTCTCTTAAATAGTGACAATAAGAACTTTTCGTACATTTTTCTTAAATATTGACATTTATTTAAACTTTATATATAAATTTTTACTTATAGGTAAAATCTTTTATTCTTCATATGAGTATTATATTCTACTTTAACTTTTCATTTCAATTTTTAAGAACAGTTAAAAAGTTATATAAATGATCAAAATTTGCTTATATTATTTTTGAAATATCTAGTTTTTGGATATTCAAGTAAAGATTTATTTCATTTGTGAAATTAAATACCAGATCATAGTGATTTTTTTTTTCTTTTCATCATACTGCATAATTTTTTCATATTTTGATTTTTGTGTTTACAATTTAATATATCTTGACAATTATTTTAATTTGCATATATATCCATTTTTAGTATTATTCATTATATATTTTTAAATATATCTATAATATATATATATATACAACAAGACGTATATAAGCCAATTTCATGGTTGCAAGCTATAATGTTATACAGGAAAACATTACAAATAATTTCTACATATTTTTATTAATCTTGAAACTTTATCATCCAACTTTTGCAGGCGTAATTAAAAAAAGAAAGTATTTAACGATTTTATTCATTTTTAAGTGTTTTGGTAACTTATTTGTTTATATGATATTCAATTGAATTCTTATGCATATTATTTTTATTTAACTTGGTTAACATTTTTATATTTGAAAAACATGGCACAGAATCGAAACGCGTTTTGCTCCGTTCCTAATTTCGATGGGGACGCGAGATTTGTCAAATTTTTCTTTGATCAATTAAGATCCTTTGCCATGTTAAATAAACTAACAAATGACGCGACATTACATGTAATGAAAGAAAAACTTCGTGATGCCGCGTTGGCGTACTTTATCGAAAATGAAACTTTATATAAGTCAACAGATCTTGAATATATCGAGGAAAATTTCTGTAAGTTTTTCAAGGAATCCTCGTATAATACTGGAATATCAGAATTTCATAATTTAAAAATTTTGCCGGGAGAGTCTATTAAAAATTTCGCCCATCGTGTAAATGTTGCTGTACCTAAGGCTTTCCCTGACCTTAAAGACAAACAATCCCTTGATAACATTAAACTTCCAAAATTTTTAGAGTGTGTACCCCCAAATATTAAAATTAAGTTAATGGAGGAAAACATTAGAGACTATAATAAGGCAGTTGAACGAGCTCAAACATTATCCGAAATATATGATTCTTTCAACAACACTACTAAGACTGTTCTTTCTTGTGATAATGAAAATGACTCTGTAATATTAAACACATTGAAAGATTTATCTGAGAAAATTAATAGCATTTCACTTACAAACAACAATCCACCCTCCCATAATGAATCCTTGAACGTAGTTCAGTCAAGCAGACCCAAATTTGATCAAAGAAATTATAGAAATAATTATAAAACTAGACAGACCAATTTTCGTTCTTCCCCTAGAAGAAACTTTTCTAGAAATAATTTGATTTGTCAACTTTGTTCCAAACATGGTCACGTTGCTTTAAATTGTTATAAATGGAGAAATAGAGATAATTTAACTTATAAAACACGTAATTATGAAAACCGTAATTTAAACTAGAAAAGAGGTATGGAGATGCTGATGCTGATGCTGCCATATCTCGAAAACTAAGGGTCTCATCAGCAAATGAACATAAATTCACAAATGAGTCACCTTCAAATTCTCTACCGAAAATTTCACATACTAGACTTGTAAATTCAGTTGGATCTCAAACTCTTGCTAATATTACTGTAGCAGATAATAAAGCTACCCAAACATTTCAAAACTTTAGTCATATTTCTAATACAGGGTATATTCCAAGTGACAGCAATGAGAGTTGCACAGATAATATTGAAGATCATATTTTATTTAATGTAAACAAAAATTCACATACACTTCCTATAATAAAAGCTAAATTAGCCAATAATGATATAAAGTTTCTTATAGATACCGGAAGTAGTTGTTCACTTTTAGCCCAATCAACATTTGATAATTTAAAAGCAAATTTAAAATATAAAAGACTAGGTTCGTCTATTACTCTTAAAACGGTCAATTCTTATGTTGAATTTTCTTCATGTATTCGTGTAACTTTCAAAATTGAAAAAAAGTTTTTCCAACACAATTTCTATATTATTGACATACCACATAGTTCTAATTTTCATGGAATACTTGGCATGGATTTCATTAAAGAAAATCATGTCACTATTGACTTTTCGAAAAATTCCATGAGAATTGGAAAATTAGACTTTACTTGTTCCTTATTTGATTCGGAAAATGAAAGATTAGATGTATATAATGTTAACTCTGACGATAATAATATGAATGTTTATCTTCTAAAGAAAGTTATAATACAAACTGGTGAAAATATCTACATTACTGCAAAAACAAATAATAAGTTACAAGAAACGAATTACATATTTTGTACTGACTTAAAGGATCCTGATATAGAAATTTTAGATTCTATTGTATCACCGAATTACAAAAATGAAATTAATTCTGAAAATAATAATTCTCTTTTTACGTTACTTATCTCAAATAAGGGTAAAAATTCAATCCATCTTAATAAAAATATGCATATTGGTAAATTATTTTTAATTGATGAAATTAAAGAACCTTATTTAGATAAAATTGAAGACTCTTGCTCTAGTAATAATAATATACAAAATATTGAGGACCATATCCACTTAATTCAAGCTTCTGAGGATATATTACTAAAACGTAAAAATGATTTATCAAGTAAAGATTTTTGTTTGAATCATTTAACCCTTGATCAACGTAACACACTTGAAAATTTATTTTTAAGCAAATTTGCTGCTTTTTCCAAATCTCTCAGTACTCTAGGACATACTGATAAAATAATTCCTAATCTTAAGTTAATTAATGATTTCCCTATTAAAACACTTCCATTTCCGATTCCACAAGCTTTACAAAAAGAAGCCCAAGAACAGATCAATGAGTTAGTAAACGCCGGCATAATTGAGCGTAATTGCTCCGAGTGGGCTTGTCTCATATTGCTGGTAAAGAAAAAATCTGATGGTTCAAAGAAACAACGTTACAGACTTGCTTTAGACCTTAGAATGGTCAATACAGTCATACAAGGTTCCTCATATCCACTTCCTGAGATTCAAAATATTATTTCAAATCTTTCGTCATTCAAATACTTTACTTCGTTAGATTTCATGCAAGCGTACCACCAAATTGACCTTCCTAAAAAATATCAAGATATGTTAACATTTACATCTATTTTTGGCAGTTATCGATACAAACGTGTTTGTTTTGGTTTAAAGAACGCCAGTTCTATATTTCAGTCTCTAATGGACACAATACTCGACGAGATAAACATTAATGGCATATATGCTTATCAGGATGATCTGATTATTGGATCAAATTCATTTGAAGAGACTTGTGAAAAAGTAAATAAAGTGTTAGAAATTCTTATCAAATATAATTTAACATTATCCCCATCTAAGTGTGAATTCCATAAATCAGCAGTTAATTATTTAGGTTTCCACATTGAAAACCATACTATATCACCCATCACCGCTAACATCGTAAAGATCAATTCTTTTCCACCACCAACGACAAAACGACAATTAAAAAAAATTCTTGGACTTGCTAATTTTTACAAATGGATTTTACCATCTTTCTCAGAACTTGCACAACCCCTTGTGGAACTCACAAAACCCAAAACAACATTCAAATGGACAGAAAAACATCAGAGTATTTTTCAAAAAATTCAAAAATTATTCTTTCTTCCCCCAATGGTTCGACTTCCAGATTGGGAGAAAACATTCTATGTGAACACGGATGCATCAAAAACAGCCATTTCAGGAGCACTTATGCAAAAATTTAATGGTAAATTACTTCCTATAGCATACTTTTCCAAATCTTTAAAACCTTCTGAAAAGAAATATCCTGCGTTAAAATTGGAACTTATGGCAATTCATAAAACTGTCACCGCCTTCAAATACTATTTATATAATCGTGAGTTCGTAATTTTGTCAGATAGTGCTCCCCTTGAAAAATATAAGAAAACTACCAATCCCGCTGACGTTACCACCCGATGGTTAATGGACTTATCTGAATATACTTACGTTTTCAAACACATTCCTGGAAATTTGAACATCTTAGCGGATTATTTATCACGTTGCAATTTTGAAAACAATCAAGAGGATCTCAAAGATAATCCAAACTTAATTCATGACATACAACCACTACCAATTGTTGATGTTGATGAAAATGAAAACAGACTCAAAATTAACAGTAATGATAAAATTAGTAATGATAATCAAAACAAATGCTCAGAATATGTTAATTATATGATTTCAGGAAATTCGAACTCTAAAGACCCCTTGCTAGAAATTTCAGACCAAACATTTGTGTCCGAACAAATTAAAGATTCTGAATTAAAAACAATTTACGAAGAAATCTTGAAAAACGGAAAGTCAGAAAAATTTCCCAATTACTTTATAAATCCTGATTCTAAAGTATTAATGCTCAAGAAAGAGAATATTCATAACAGTTCATTCAGTTATTTAATTATTGTTCCAAATTCTTTAAAAGCGAAAGCATTGTCCATCGCGCATTTATCTCACTTTGGTTTGGCTAAAACCTATGAATTTCTTTCTAGAAGATACTTTTGGAGGGGCATTTATACTGATACCCTCAATTTCGTCTCTTCATGCACTAAATGCTTACAAGCGAAACATCACAAAACACCTCCTGCTCCATTACAAAAAACATATACACCCACTCATCCAAATCATACAATCTCCACAGACTTGGTGGGTCCTTTTAGTAATGGTCAATACGTCTTGACAATAATTGATCATTTCAGTAGACACTTAGAACTTTACCCGTTATCTAATATTACTTCTCCAAAAATAGTTCAATGTTTGTTTTCATACATTACAACCTTTGGTCGCCCTGCATGTATTCTATCAGATTTAGGTCGACAATATACATCTCAAGTTTACAATACATTTAATGACACTCTAGGCATAAAAATAATACATTCGTCTGCTTTTCATCCTCAATCGAACTCTATTAGCGAACGTGTAAACACATCAATTAAGTATTCAATTAATATCCTATTAGAAGAAGGTCATTCATTTCAAAATGCACTATATATACACAAATCTCTCTACAATGGATCTACGCATTCTTCCACTCAATTCTCGCCCAATCTTCTACATTTTGGTAGAGAACTGGCACTAATTTTTGACACTTATAATTCAAATTATAATTACACTTACCTGGACTCTAATGTAAACATCTATAAATTAATGCAAGACCTTCAGGAAATTTATAAAAAAGCGTACAATAACATTAAAGATTCCCAATCAAAAAGAAATAAATATTTTCAAAGAAAAGCTAAACTAAGAAGCATCTGCACAAAAGATATTGTGTATCTGAAGTCTATGGATAAATTTAAACCTAAATATATAGGTCCTTTCATTGTCACAGTTAAACATTCCCCTGTTTCATTTTCAATTAAACGGTTACATGCTAGTGATGATAAGGCATTTCGTGTGCATATTGATAGAATTTTATTGGCACCTCCACGTAATAATCACTTATTTGACATTTATAATAATTCTAATTTTAATAAGAATCTCATTATTTCCAATGATACACATCAATATAATTTACGAAACAGAAAGTAATTTTTCATCAATTTTTTTTCCTTAGGTTAAAAGTTACACAGTGTAAATTTTTAAATATTTATAAAGATTAAAGATAAATTAAATAAATTTGATGTATACTTTCATTGCAACAGACCTGATCAACCTGTTGCGATTTTTATTTGTTGTGAAATTTCGCAGCTTGGATAATCAATGGCTGGTCCAGGAAATTATATTCTAAGCTGCATTGTCTTACAACAGCAGTGTATATCACTTTTATCACTATCTCTTTAACTTACGTGTTATTTATAATTGAATTTTAACAATAGTTAACATACTAGAATAATATTGTTTATTTAAAAAAAAATGTGCTAATGGAATTTAAAAAAAAAAAAAAAAAAAAAAAAAAAAAAATGTTTACGTAGACTTTTGGTGCAGGTAATATTTTTATCATACATATACATGCATGTCTCATATATTGCAATTCCAATTACCTATTTAAAAAAAAAAAAAAAAAAATGAATATATAAAAACATATGTTATTATTACTTTCTTTCAATATGTATTATTTGTTTAAACATTTTAATGAATATAAAAGGCTCACTATATATATTTGATAACATATAAATATACTTGGTTTTTATTTTGTCAAACTTTCATATTGAGATTGCTTATACATTTGAACTATGTATTTATTACAACGAATTCTTGTCCTCTATGAACTGAAATGGATTCGTCAAAGTTTCTCGCCATGCATGGTAACATAAAAATTTACTGATTTCAGCATCTTACCACGAACTGATAAATAATGATGACTGAATTATTATGATTTTAAATGAAAGGACTAGAGCTCATTTTGTTTGTGGATATATATTCTAACGACTTGTGTACACAGATTTATGGCCATACAACATTATATCACATCACCTTATAATATCCTTATTTCCTGTATTTGCATTTTATTATTGTATAAGAATATTATTTTTTTTTAAGTATGCATACTAGATTTTCTATTGATAATATGACAATGTACGTATTTTATTTGTATTGGAAGCCATTCGTTTTTTTTTGTTTTTGTTTTGTAATCAATCTATTTTACAAGATTGGAAATAATTTGATTTAATATTAATTTTTGCTGAGCTGTCATATAGACGATGTAATGGCTGAACCCATTTTTTTTCGGTCGACGGGGAGAAATATGTGATGTTGAAAAACATCACATATCCCTTTTTAAAATAAAATAATAATAATAATATAAATTACATTTTATTTATTTATTTATAATACAAGCAAACATTATATTTCTTATTCTAAAAGAATTTAATACAATTTTGTTTATTTCGCTTATGCTATTTTATTTTTATTTCTATTTCATTAATCTGTAATTTCATATAATTTATTGTTCTTTTTCCTGCTCTAAATCTCATCAAGTAATAATTAAATAAAATATCAAAGAAAGAGAAACCCATTCATTTTATGCTTTAAAACCGCAGACGATTTTTTTTATTGTAGCTTCCTGTCTCCAATCAAACGTTTATGGATTCCGTTGAATCATAATAGCTGAAAACCATCTGTAATATTTTTATCAATTGTTTTAGCGCTTTTAGTTTATTTCTGGATGCCTGACAAAATTTAATCACATCCTATGACGTAATTTAATTTTTAGCCAATCTTTTAACTATTATTTAGGTTTACCAGATATAAAATTTAAAATGTGTTCAGCCAACTTGATTTTTGATGCCAAGGAGATTTGGCGAAATAAATTAATTAGCTTGCTGTCTGTCTTTCTGTAAAGATGTTATTTTTTTTTATCTTTGAGTCAAAAATGTCGAAATGCTTTCGGTTTAGAAAAGTATATCAAAATGGCTTCCATTCTTCATTCGATGTCTCTCTGATTAATAAACTGAAATTCTTCATCATGAATGTTTGCGAATCTACTCATTCGTTTTTGTTCAAAAATGCATTATATATATCTTATAAGAGTAATAAAGAAATGTAATTTTTCTAAATGGAAAATGACTTCATGCTACATTTTACGGAGCTGAGTGAACCTGCTACGCTGTACGTCATGGCCGCTTTATACTTTAGATATCTCCATCCCAGCTCTTCATTAAAAATGATTATAAATATATTCGTTTATTATAATTATTATACAGCAGTTCATTTGTGATGCTTTCAAAACTGAAATTTTAGACTGTAATAAAATTCTTTATTGTGATCGAATTTAAATGACATATATATATATATATATAATTAGTCATACAGATGGTTAAGATTTTTAATTTTTTTTTTTTGTTAACTTTTTAATAACATTTTATTTTCACAAATTCTGTACTATGTAGGAAGTATTGAAAAATTTGTTAAAGTACTGGAGCGAGTTTAGAAATTTTTATCGCCATAAAAAAGTACAACTATATTAGAAAACTTCCAGATATAAGTAGTCAAAAATAAAATTAAGAACGCTTTACACATTGAAATGATGATAATAGGTAATATCAATGGCCAATGTTTTAAATAAGTTTATTAAAATAAATCATACGAAATTTTTCAGTCTATCAACACGCTCTTGAATAGTCCCCCCCCCCCCCTTGATTCTTAGGGGAAAAAACAACCTTTTCTTTTACTTATTTATTTATTTATATAAATAAAGTTGTAGGAATTGGCAAGCACAATCAATAATATTAATTATATTAATTGTGAAAATAAATTTTGTTTTTTACGATAAAAAAATTTCTAGTAGTTTACTTCATTATTATATTACATAACTGTTTGTTTTATATCAAACCACTTGCTGAAAGACCTTCAAGAAATTAAGATTCTCAACCATCTCTGCATTATTTTTAAATAAAATAAAAACAGTGGTCTGAAATCATGATCGCCAGCTCTAATTTTTTAGTCGTTATCATGGCGACCTGGCGACCTGGCGACTAGGATTTTTTAATCTCTGCTTCTATTCATAAACACCATGCAATAAAAATTCTGGCCAAATTTATAATTTTAAAACTGCTTTCGCATTACTAAATTCTGCAAAGAGTATAGTTTAGTTACAAGTAATTCTTGTAAGTAATAAGTTAGCTGCCATTTAGTGATATATAATAATAATATTGCATTTTTTAAGTTTATTGATATTTTTCAGTCAATAGTTCACTCGCGATGATTTTAAAATAGAAAATACAGATTCACATCAAATTATTTTTATTGCTATAGATTTAAAACAAGATAACAAAATATTTTTCATTCATTTAAGTTTCTAATTGCAATTACATTCTTCTTCATCATCTTTTAACTTTTTCTTTTTTCTCCCCCCCCCCCTCCCGTTTAGGGGGATGGTGTACATTATAACTTTTTTGTAAATTACTGTCCTAAAGGTATGCGAATTTGCATACATATGCAGCAAAAGATAACAATATGAAGTATACTAAAATTAAATTTAATAAAATAAAAATATTTCATTATTTTGGAAATATTTAAAATGCTCCCTGCTAACTATTTTTTAATTTTTTCCCTCAAATTTACATAATTATAGTTTAACATTACATTCTAAATATTAGATTCATGGATATTCATGTTTAATTTGTAAATTATTACTATTATTTTTAATTTTATTTATTTTATTTTTTAAATATTTTTATGCTAATTGCTTTGAATTTCAGTATTCAGACATAAAAATTACTTGTCAATGTAATAAGAAAGAACCACAAAACTGGTGTTTTAAAGTAATAAGTACAAAACTTTGAATAAACACCATAAAATGCAATAAATTCGTAACAATTGTTTCGAAGGGACAGGACATTCATAGGACTTTCCAGGACATTTATAGGACATCATGAGGATGAAATAGACATCTTTAGGATGTAATGTGGATTAAAGGGATGTCTTTAGGATGAACTGTGGATAAGTGTGTTTGTAGGGTAATAGATTAGAATAAGGTAAATGTATAGAACTGAACGGTGGGTAGCCTATTAGGTTGGCCGTTACAGTCTGGCCATTACAGAGCGATTGGTCAAATTCATTTCTCTTAACTTGAATGTATTATGTCCTGTACTAGAAATTTATGAGTATATATATATGATGGGGAACTGAGCAGAGTCCACCAATGCCAACAATATTTTGTTTGTTTGTTTGTTTGTTTGTGTAGGTGTGTGTGAAAAGAGTTAGCATCAAAATGTTTTATTAAAAATAGTATTTCCGCTTAATACATTATATTATTAATACTGCGTTAAAATATCATAAAGCGATTACTTCCGAAGAAACATGAAAAAAAGTTCGAAAAATAAAGTTATTAAAAAAAAATAATAATAATGCCTCCCTGAAAAATTACAATTTTGGAGAGGGTATGCTTTATCTTCGAGGTACAGATTTCTTTTTATAAATTTAAGGAATATAAACTAAAAAATTATTAGCCTGCAATATTTGACTATTCACCGCTTCCACTTGGCTAACGGAAAAGCACCCATATATTTACACTATACTAGCGGATATAAGCCGACTTCTATACTTTATCTTTAGAAAAAGTTCTAAATATTCTCGACTTATACACAAAAATACACAGTAATTCGTTTGCAACTATTTTAAAACTGAAATTCTAGATTTATGCAAATTATCTTTATTATGTTAGATGTTAGATAGGGTCCAAAATATTTTTTATTCTCATTTAATTTCATTTTTTTAGGTACTGTACTTTCCTGTGTATAATCCGCAGGTTAGATAAATCAGTTTCACAGCAGAAAATTTAATTTACAAGCAAGGGTATATTTGATCGAGGCAAAACATCGTTTAAAATTAACTTTTTCTGATAATTAAAATTTCCGGTGTGAAACTGATATAACAGACCTGCGGATTAAACGCAGGAAAATACAGTATTTTTTGATTATGTTTCTAATAACTTTTTTTTTTTTTTTTTTTTTTTTTTTTTTTAAATCTTACATTCTATACAAATGTCTTTGTGCAATTATAATTTTAAATTTCTTTTGCATCACAAATTTTGAAAATATATAGCAATCCCCATTGAAGTTAACAACGCTAGTGTGCAATTGATTCTGATAGTGTAGTTGTAGTTGATTAAAATGCTAGATAAAAATAGTATAATATAGTAATGTCGAAAATAATAGTAATAATAAATATAAATGCATTATTTCTCTACATATAATAATTATTTGATAATCTGGTTTTAATTTTGAGCAAATAAGAAACGAACAGCGATTCATTTGTAAAGATAAATGTATAATAATAATTTTCTTTTTATGTTGCTAAAAAGAGAAGGCTGGAATGAAAGCGAAGTATTTAGGTGAAAAATTAGCTTCCCATTCACCACAGATCCTTTTAAACATCATCACCAAAAGTCAGTACTGTTGTTGTTATTATTATTATTATATTGTATATAAAAATACAAAATAAAATGTTTCCTAAATACATCGTTACCATAAAATTCTTCCGAATTCTGTATCATTAAAAATAGGCAAAGTTTTAAGTTTGTGAACTAGGTGAACTTTTACCGAAATGAAATGGAGTATGTTTTAATTATTATTGGTAACATCAAAAAGTGGATTTTATAAGGATGCTTTCACAACAAGTTTAGCCCCTTAGAAAGACCCCCCACACACACACACACACACATACGGAGGGCACTCCCCCCCTCAGGCCTAGGACCCTAGTGTAGTCAATCAGCCTTACTCCCAAATACCGATACCAATACACCCAGGCAGGGCAGTAGGTACTTCACTGTCTCCATCTGTTGGGAAAAAATATTACAAAATTGAGAGATTGTTCCTAAACCTGCAGTAATAAATTAGAATTATGAAAATTTCAATGTGTTTTACACAGAACTCGCTTTTTTTTTTTTTTTCCCTTCCAGAAACGACTTGTTTGGTTAGAGGGGATATCCACTGTAATTTTCTATTCTATCTATCAATAATTGGAAAGTCTGTCGTCAATTTTTCTTGAATCATTTGCCAGTGCAACCCCAAAATACCTATATTTTCACATGCTAATGAAGTGAAAATTTTTCTTAATTGTTTTGCAGAAATTGATACTGATATAATTTATTATTATTATTATTATTACAATATGAGAAAAGCGGGTTTATATCTCCTTTAGAATATTATTATACATTTTTACATATTATACATTTTAGAATTATTTTCAGGATTTTTCTTTCATTTCTGACCCCACCAGTGGCAAGGAGGTTTCTGATTTATAAGCTGGGCTCCCAGATTCGATCCCAGGTCGTGCTTATTGGTTAAACTTTCAGAGTTTCTAGTGGTTTTCACCGAATCCCTTGGAAATATCCAGACGGAGGACACTCCTTCACCCAGACCTTGCACTCCAGTATAGTCAATCTATGTTAACATCAAACACTTCCTTTCACTTCCTTAATTGCGACTTAAGACCCCTTAGAAAGACTATGCACGAGGGCATAACACCCAGACCTAAATCCCAAGAGGAAACAATCGCCCTCGTATCTTACAGCATCATTTCTTTTCTTTCTTAAAAAATAAATAAATATGAAAGATTTTCCTGAAAATGTACATAAGCTGAGAAGTAAGGAAATATTTTTTTTTTTTTAGCTGAAATATTTCGTGATAGGGGGGAAAAAAAGTGGACGCATTAATTTTTTATTTTAGGTATCAGATTACTATCTTATCTTCTCATTTCAAGTTAAATATTTCTATTCCAAGAACAGGTGCAAAAGACCAACAAGCAATAAATTAATTTTTATTTTAAGAATGGGGCAAAAAATTTTAAACTGTCTGAAAACAAATTAATGTTGAACAAGGCAAAAGTTTATCAAGAATGGAGTTCATAAGAAAGAATTGTAGTGCTGCCCTCTTTGGGATAATCATTAAAACATTTTTAAGAATGGTTAAAGAAAAGGAGAACGATAAAAACAAAAATCGATATTTTAATAAATTTAACTTATTCTCACTTTTTTAAATCACTAAATCAAATCTCTTTCATGCATTTTTTCTCTCCTACATAAACATACTTTTACTTGAAGTGAAGCACTTATTATTATTATTATTATTTCTTTATAAATACGTTTCGGTAATTACAGTGATTACTACTTGCAGATTACTTTTTCCTGAGAGCAAATCTTAAAAATTGAAAAATTTATAGAAATTATTGATTTTCCAAAATATTGCCGTTTTCTTTCTTTCTTTCTTTCTTTCTTTTTTTGTTGAAAGTTTTGTTTTTATTGTGAAAAAGAGAATATCATTCCATCCTTTAAAATTAATAAAGAATGTCTGAAAATTTTACGTATGAAAGGTTTTGTCTTTCTGCCAGGATCATAAAGTAGTTTTGATTTAAACGCAGTACAAACTTGAAATAAATACAGAATTTTGTTGTTAATTATTGGTTATTATTTTTATTTGTGACGAGATTTGGGGAAACAAAAAATTTATCTGCGAAACTACAATTTGAAATATAATTAACAAGTTACAATGTTATATAGACTGAAAGGAGTTTGGAGAAGACCATGAAATTCCTCCACCCCCTTCTCTCTCTCTCTCTCTCTAAATAAACAAATAAATAAGAAAAAAACTTTCTTCTATCGATTACATCTACTGAAAAAGAGTGCATTTGACAAATTTTTGCCTTGCTTATTTAGCTCTTTCCATTTCTGTCATTATTTTAAAGAATTAATTTTAACCTCTTATCACACCACCTTATTCTTTTATCTTTCAATTTCTGTTTTTACCTTTAACTTGAACAATAAGCAAGAAGTTCTGCTCTCAGATCTGGCTCAATGACGGGAAATGCCGGATTTGAAATTACGTCTACTTTGTTTGCCTAGCTGTCGGGAGTTTATAATGGTTTCCTCCTAAACTCGAGTGAATACGGGTTAAGACCTTTTACAAAGACTCCCCCGTTTCGTTGGTTTAGAATTTTTTTGTTGTAGATATCAAAGTATTAGTCTTTAAATAAAAAGAGAGAGTATCAATCAACGTATGTACGCAATGTTTATTCAGATTTAAAATTTCTGTCAGAACTAATATATTTCTATTTAAAAACGGGTAGCAGTAGACCAGTCAGTAGAGCGCAGAGTTCGTAATTGGAAGATTGCGGGTTCGGTACTCGTGCCGGCCAAAGACCGTCGTGTACACTAATGGTGGCTGGTGCACGTAAAACATGTCGTGGCTGCAATGTTCTTCACGTTCCCATCAAAATTATACCTCTGGGGGTCATCAAAGCGGGTGAGCCATCCCTTCCATGGAGGATGAAAATTGTGATGGCATGTCTTCGGACCATCTCTAGGGGTGAGACCGTTGCCAATTGCCCTTTGTGCAGCACTAGTGCGACGTAAAACCCAACCAACCAAACCAATCTATTTAAAATCTCCATAATACTCCATATTTAAAAACTCCATGGTTTGGATAATCAGAACCTGGATAAACATCTAAGTGCATTTCTTTACACCTAAAATTTAAAATGTTATTCTATCTTGTTGCTTATCACTTACATACACTATTATATTATTGAGAGTTTGGGGTAGGTTGATGAAAGTCGCACTACAGTTGCTTAGTGGGCTATTGACGACGGTTTGTGATTCGACGACCTCGTGGGGTTCCGCAGCAGTGTTGCCAACTCGTAGGAATATATTTACTTAATAATCAGTACTCAATTTGGTACCACCTCTAGGAGTGAGTCCCAGACCGTTGCCAATTGCTCATTACGCCGCACTAGTTCGACATAAACCCAATCAACCGACCAAACAGTACTTATTTTGAAGAATGATGCTGGATACAGTCGGCGCTAAATTATTAAAGCACTAGCAGTAACTCCTACTTAAAAGATGGGCACCTAATACTGTTTTGTTAAGTAAATATTTGTCGATTCATGATCTTAGTCTTATACTGTTTATAAAAAAGTAAGTTGACGATAAAAATTAGCGATCAAATTGAAAAAATATATATGAAAAGTGTGGATGTGTGCTTCAATAATTTTGCTGCCGACTGTAGGGTAAGTGCACCAGTGATTGACACTTTTAGAGCAATCTCTGATGTTTTTAATGTTCTAGTCATCAGAAAATATTTTTAGAAATCTTAAGTTAATGGCATGAAATACATTCAGAACCACATATATGTTAAAATATATACATTCGATAACAATTATTTTTTTTTATAAATTTTTATTTGACACCCACTCAATGTTTCAGTAATTGACACTACCAGTTTTTCCTTTTATTAGTAATTCGCACCCTATGTTCCAGTGTTTGACACTGCTAATTATTCATTTTACCAGTTATTAGCACCCTATGCTCCAGTGTTTGACATAAAATGTTAAAATTATTATACGTAAAATATATGATTTTATTATTATCATGTTTTTATTAACTTCTATTCTTGTTTGTTTGTGTGTTTGTTTGTTTGTCCGGTACAATTCTTGCAATATATTTTTAACTAATTTCCCTACTAGCTAGACATTTGAAGTGTTCACAGTTGCTCAGAACCCAGTGACAAAACAATACTTCGAAGTCCGATTTCCGAATTTTCGAATAGTTTTCTTTGAATTAATTAAAATATGAAAATAGTAAACTCCTAATAGCAATAAAAATAGCCATTAAAATATTAGCTATAATTTAATTGTTGCCAGAAAAAAAAAAAAAAAAATACGAGTTAATTTTCTTTCGACATAAAAATAAATACATTGAATTAAACTTGAACCTTAAAAAGTTTTTTTTTCATTATTATTAGTTCACTGAATTGAGTCCGCGTGCTTAAATATTTCTTATATATTATTTTTTATCTTCGCGTATTTTATTAATGATTCATCAGAAAATTTAAAAACATGGTATATTAAAAGTTTTTTTTTATCTTATAATTATTTTTTTTATTTATTAATTATTTCGGGATAGATGTAAATTACTGGAGCATGCCAATCACTGGAGCATGCTAATCACTGGAGCACCTACCCTATATTATGGTAAACAGATTTCTTCATTTTCTGAAGACAGCCCATCTACCTAAGACGTTTTCAAAGTTTTAAAAAATTGTTACAGGAAAACTATTTATCATAGTTATTAACTTTCTGGTCCCCGTTTAAAAAGAATATAAAATTATATTCCTAATTAGGGAATTGCAATAATTATTAACGCTTTTAATTCATAAAGGTGCTCTTATCTAGTCACCACAAGATATACACTAAGCGACAAAAAAAAAAAAGCCGCACTTGAATATTTTCCTTTTTACCTTCTACAACATCCAATTTTATCGTTCAAAAAGCAAATTTTCGAATAGATCTTATTATGTTGTCCTCCACTTACATTTTAGCATTAAGTCCAGTGTTAAAAACAAGATGCAATTGTCAGAAAAACTGTAATTTTGGAAATTATTTCAAAAATGGTAAGAATAAGGCAGTTAACGATGCCACAAAAAGTATTAATTTTTGAATGAAAATCAAAAAATATTTTAATACGTGAGATGACAAAATAATTAAATGTTAACAAAATATTGGTAAAATGGTTTTTAGCAAAATATATAAATTTTTGGCCGTTTAAAAGGGAAATTTGGGTTTATGCGGCCATGTTGCTCATCCAAGCAAGATAACCGCAAATTAAAAAGCGAATGTTTAAAAATACGATTTGTATCATGTTCAGAACTTAAAAAAGATTTTAAAAAGGTGTATAGTAAATTACTTTCTTCAAAAACAATGCGGGAACAATTAAACAAAGAAGGTTAAAGAACAGAATATCTGCGAAAAAAGCCATTATTAAGGAAAAGAATTAGAAAAAGCAATATTTTAGTTGGCCAAAAATTTAAAAACATTATCAGTTAATTATTAGGCTGAACTGTTTTTCTCTCATGAATCAAGTTTTCTTTATTTCGAGCAGCTGAAAAAAGCTAAAATGAGGAAGAAAACTTGACCGACTTAATGAAAATCGCACTCTTAAAACAGTGACATTTTTTCCGTACATTATGGTACGGAGGTACACAATTTTTCAAGGAATCGGGCAAATTTTCATGCTCAAGGTATCAATTAACTCAAAATAAAACACGGTGATATAAAAGTGGCGCTTGGTCGACTATTTTGGAGGTATTTCAGACTTTCCTTCAAGAACCATTTCATGATGTTAATGCACCTTGCTGTACGACGTCTGTGGTACGTCAATTTGAATCATATTGTTAAAATTACCTATCCATTACCATGAGCACCTATAATTCTGCAAGTAATAATATAATTTTTATTCTAAGTTAAATCCCACAAAGAATATCGTAGAATATCTTCTTTATTAGACTTGAAAACTGGCCTTATCTCAATTCGCTCGAAAATGTTTAGTTATAAAAAGGCGCGGGAAGAGATAGAAGGATTCGAAATTTGCAGCCTACAACTTTGCAAGAACTAGAAAAGTTATTTACAATATTTAGCACAGTGAAATTTTTGAGATTTTTATCAAAAAACGGTATAATGCTATGCCACTCTGCATTTCAGCAGTAATTCCATATAAAGATGGAATTAACCCAATGCACAATACATATTTTTATTAAAAAAAAGCTTACAGTCGCCAGAAGTATTCTTCGAGCAACTCCACCCCGTCAGAATTGTTCACGTTCGGTTCGAATAATAAATATTTAGAATTTAAATATATTATTTAAATATTTTATTTTAATAATAAAATATTTATTATTTAAATATTTTATTTGTTTATCGAATCGTTAAAAAATATATATTATTTGTTTATCGAAAAGTTAAAAATGTATTATTTGTTTATCGAATCGTTAAAAAAATATATTCAATATTGGTACAGCATTCATTTAAAAAATGCCCTTATTCAATATTGTAAATTTCTATCTCAGATTTAAAGACATTAACCAATCAACCAATCATGCTAAAGTATCTTAATGTTAGGAGCGTTTTAGCAGAAGGTTGATGCTAGAAGAGATTCAGACAGAATGAAGGAATGAAGGTTTGAGTACAGCTATTTATAAAGAATGAATCCGAGTCAATCAACCAATCAACCAACCTTGAAAAAAAAAAAAAAAATTTTTTTTTTTTTTTTTTTTTTTTTTCAAGGTTGGTTGATTCGTTGATTGACTCTAGCTAACATATATATCATGCTAAAGTATATACACTATCATTGTCCAGCAATGCTTATTTGTTTCAGCGTCTATAAATATCTTTACCGCATCCGTGTCCGTTGCAAATGAGTTATGCAATATCCAGCGATAAATTATTCTATAAAAAGCCTTATCTCATCCTGTTTTCGTAGAAAATGAGTTATGCAATCCTTCAGATTGACTATATAAATATTTTATTATTTAAATATTTCATTTAAATATATTATTTGTTTATCGAATCGTTAAAAAATATATTCAATATTGGTACGGCATTCATTTAAAAAATGTCCTTATTCAATATTGTAAATTTCTATCTCAGAGTCAAAGACATTAGCTATCTCAGATTCAAAGGCATTAGTATCGTTTCAATATTGAAATATTAATATTATCTATCTCAGAGACCCCATTCAAAGTCTCAATTTGTACCCATCCAATATTGGCTTACTACCGTCGCAAAAAAATGGGCCGAACGAAGCGTCAACGACAGAAATCTGCCATGAGACGCTTCGTTCGGCCCATTTTTTTGCCCCCTCCAATTTAAATCTCTAAGGCATCAGTTTATACCAGCGAGATCGATTTCCGACGAAGACTTTGATTTTGGACGGAGGGGTGTCTGTCCAAGAAATAGTCTCAAATCTATCTTCGTGTAGGCGAGGGTCATCATCGTGGTCTCCATCATAGAACAGCTTGGTTCTTTCTATGAAATCCTTTAAGAATTCATCTATGAAGACATCAGAATTTCTCACGATCCGAATTCTGACTGCTTTATGGATGCATGCAGTTGGCACTATAGGATCTAAGATGTCAATCTTAGCAGATTTCATCATGGCCTCAAAACCCATGGTCGACAGCGCATCTCCGAAATGAATCTCTTCTATTGGATACACCCAGGTATTAGCTAAAGAGACAGGTATCCTGAACCTTTTGTAAACGAGGTCCCTCACCTTTAGCTTGGTAGTTTTTTTTACGTATGCGCTACCCTTACCCATCAGCTTGGCCACATCAGAGGCCCTGACGAACAAAAGTCCATCCGCAGAGACTACGAATAGGATTTTAGCATCCAGCTGTGGATGTTCAATTGTGAATAGCATGACTTAATAGCAATAGCAACAGAAGTCAAAATGATGCAGGCTCTTAGAGGCAGCTCGTATATATACCCGATTCGCGACCTAATTTTAGCAAGCTTTCTTAGAAAACGTGACCTTCTGATAAAATTCTTCTAGCTGTTGACAGGATATTATGTAATCCTCAGGACGCGATAAACTTATTTTTAGAATTAATTTGTCGTTTGAGCGGGATCTTGCATAATCTACAGGACGTGCGTAAGAGGATGTGCGTCAGAGGATGTCGATAAGAAATTTAGATAGAAATAGAGATTGCTGCTAGTATAAATACAGGCTGCTGGACGAGACATTTCATTCTGACTGCTTGATATTCTAAAAGCTAGTCTGCTCCAAAATGATATTTCAAATTTTAGCTGAAGAGTTAAACGTGAAATTTACTTGTTTTTTGACTTTTGACGGTGAAATTTTTATCAAAGGTTCAGACGTAGCTCGCACCATGGGCTATCAAAATCCTTCTGGCGTTTTAAACTTATGCCATCTTACAGTGACTGACATCGCTCCCGAGGGCTTGAGCCTGCCTCCGTCTCTAGCCAAGACACGTATTTTTGGATTGGAAGATGCCAACACGCTGTTGGATATGCATCCAGGCGAATTTCAATCCTTATTTCAGGGGCCTATCGAGATTTTGTCGCCGATAGAGTGTACGTTCAACATCAGAAGGCCCATACGTATCAAGATAGCATGCATTAGCTCTTCCAATGCTACCATGGAGAGTTTTATAGCTGATTTGAAAATATCCATGGACTCTTACCTGCAATCTGTACCGATGGATAGCTATGTCTTCGGAGAGAGGTACGGAGACCTAGAATTGGGGTATTTTCCCAAAAAAATTAAAGTTTTGGTGGGAAACAAACCCTACTTTTATAAATCCTCGTCTTAAGATCAGGACGAGGTGCAAAAAAATGGGTCGAGCGAAGCCTCTCATGACATAAGTCATTGAGGCTTCGCTCGGCCCATTTTTTTGCGATAGATAGAGTGCCAACATTGGATGCGTACCGATTTGAACTTGTAATTTTCAAGGGATATGGCTTAGCTATAAGATAATTTTGATAAAATATCTATAGACAAATTTAAGGTATCTAAATTTAAAAATTTAATTGTTTCATTTAAAATTTACTGTGTAAAATTTAAAATTTTTAAAGACTAAGTGTGGCGGTCATTATAATCTGATCTCTAATTTTTCAAGGGATATGGCTTAGCTATAAGATAAATATGAAACTTGGTAAAATATCGATAGCTAAATTTAAGGGATCTGAATTTAAAAATTTAATTTTTTTCGTTTAAAATTTACATTTTTTATGTAAAATTTAAAATTTTTAAAGGTTAAGTGTATCAGTCATCATAATCTGATCTCTAATTTTCAAGGGATATGGCTTAGCTATAAGCTAAATATGAATCTTGGTAAAATATCGATAGCTAAATTTAAGGGATCTGAATTTAAAAATTTAATTTTTTTTCGTTTAAAATTTACATTAAAATTTTTAAAGACTAAGTGTAGCCAAGCCAGTCATTATAATCTAATCTCTATAAAAAGATTTTCGAGAGACAGGATATTATGCAAGCCTTTCCTCAAGATGCTTGATAAGCGGCTCTCGGTTAAAATTACAATCAGATCTCTATAAAAAGATTTTCGAGAAGTGTTGACAGGATATTATGTAAGCCTTTCCTCAGGATGCAGGAAGCCCGGTTACAATCAGATCTCTATAAAAAGATTTTTCCAGAAGTATTGACAGGATCCTCAGGAAGCCCGGTTATAATCAGATTGCTCGAGAGACAGGATATTATGCAAGCCTTTCCTCTTGATAAGCGGTTCGTAGAAATTTACAATCAGATCTGTTGATAAGACCGGGTATATATACGAGTGTTCAGCGAGAGCTCTTCAATTGCTAGTCGATCTCTCTACTAGCTGCTTAGATACATTAGCTCTGTCAGTCATGTTTTTCCATGTAAAAAATTATGCTTATGGCGTTGCCTTTAAATGCCTAATGGCCACTGATGGCACCCTGTTTGTCCGGGCTGAGGACCTGGCTATTTATTCGAGGCACCCTCTAGATCTAAAATTTGCCGAAAAATATGCAGGCCTCACCGTCCGTGACGTGATGGACCCTAAGATCAATATACCTAAATGGCTCGCTAAGACGAGAATCTTCTCCATTAGCGAAGCCAAACATCATTTGAAAGGGTTCATGGGCGAACAGGAATTTGATAAGATGTTCGATGGTTCGGCCATGGTGAAATACCAGGCTAACATGAAGCTCAGCTTCATGAAAGCCATAGGTGTTCGATTTGTAGAAAGGTCCCATACCAAGTTCGAAGACTTCCTTGCCGCATACCAACTACAGGTGAGGAAATTTTTTGAGCTTGAATATGAGGATTATGAAATATACAAATCTCAAATGACCGGACCGTTGAAGATGACCATCAGGAGGTCATCTAATGAGCAACCCATAGAGAGCTTGTGTTAATCTTTAAAATGAGAGTAAAAAAATGGGTCGAACGAGGTGTCTCATGGCAGAATTTCTGTCTTTGACACCTCGTTCGACCCATTTTTTTGCGATAGATACAGTGCCAACATTGGACGGGTTTAATTTAAGACTTTGATGCTAAGGGGGTTTAATTTAAGTATTTATAAAAAAAATCTATTAAGCTAGTATTGAAGAGGTTATCAGCATAAAAAAATCTATTAAGACGTTTAAGTTGAGACTTTACAATTACATGTATGAAAATATTATTAAGACTGAAAATATATGGATGGGTCTATAATTGAATTAAGTATATTTTCAAAAATGAAGATTTAGACTTTGGGTTGACATTCGACCAACTTTAAAAACATAATGTTAAAATAAAAATATTTTTGAAAACTAATCGTGGAATCGTGATTCTTATTACATATACATAGTAAAATAAGCAATTTACTTACTTTTCAGTCGTTTTTTTTTTTCAAATTTAAAAAAAATTGAAAATTTTGACAGAGGTGGTGGCACATCAGCAAATTTAGATAAACTGTTACTTTAGCATGATATATATAGGCTAGCTAGAGTCAATCAATCAATCAACCAACCTTGAAAAAAAAAAAAAAAAAATTTTTTTTTTTTTTTTTTTTTTTTTTTTTTTTTTTTTTTCAAGGTTGGTTGGTTGATATATATTTATAATGCTAATTGAATTAAGTATATTTTCAAAAATGAAGATTTAGACTTTGAGTTGACTATTGCAAATTCAACCAACTTTAGAAACGTAATCTTAAAATAAAAATATTTTTGAAAACTAATCGTGGAATCGTGATTCTTATTACATATACATAGTAAAATAAGCAATTTAATTACTTTTCAGTCGTTTTTTTTCAAATTTAAAAAAAATTGAAAATTTTGCAAATTCGACCAACTTTAGAAACGTAATCTTAAAATAAAAATATTTTTGAAAACTAATCGTGGAATCGTGATTCTTATTACATATACATAGTAAAATAAGCAATTTAATTACTTTTCAGTCGTTTTTTTTTCAAATTAAAAAAAATTGAAAATTTTGACAGAGGTGATGACACATCAGCAAATTTAGATAAACTGTTAGGCTGGTTGGTTGATATATATATTTATAATGCTAATTGAATTAAGTATATTTTCAAAAATGAAGATTTAGACTTTGAGTTGACTATTGCAAATTTGACCAACTTTAGAAACGTAATCTTAAAATAAAAATATTTTTGAAAACTAATCGTGGAATCGTAATTCTTATTACATATACATAGCAAAATAAGCAATTTAATTACTTTTCAGTCGTTTTTTTTTCAAATTTAAAAAAAATTGAAAATTTTGCAAATTCGACCAACTTTAGAAACGTAATCTTAAAATAAAAATATTTTTGAAAACTAATCGTGGAATCGTGATTCTTATTACATATACATAGTAAAATAGGCAATTTAATTACTTTTCAGTCGTTTTTTTTTTTAAATTTAAAAAAAAATTGAAAATTTTGACAGAGGTGATGGTACATCAGCAAATTTAGATAAACTGTTACTTTAGCATGATATATATATAGGCTAGCTAGAGTCAATCAATCAATCAACCAACCTTCAAAAAAAAAAAAAAAAATTTTTTTTTTTTTTTTTTTTTTTTTTTTAAGGTTGGTTGATTGGTTAATTGACTCAAACATTTTTTAACAAACATTTTTTTTACAAACCTTAGTTGGTAGTTTAACATAATTAAACTATCTCTCTACGAGCCAGCTTGACGGTCAACTCATACGCTCTGTCTTTTTCGTCAACTACATAGTCTTTCTCTATTTCCTCAAACTTTCTCTTAACCGTAGCAGTCAATTCTTGAAGCATGTCGCCCGATTTGACAGACCATATACCTTCAGCTCTCACACGCATGGAAAAGTTGCTAGGTTTCTCTTCTTCAGTATCCCCATACCTGGATTCTACCGACGGGGGTGCGTAGATATTCGTATGTTGTTCGCAGACTGCCCTCGAGTATTCGTAATACCCTTTAAGCCAATCTTGTACATTCATCTCGCCTTCATTTCGAACTGTGATTTCAAAGGCCATCCTTCTGCTGAACGGTATAATGCTGGGATACGTAGAGGTTACCCGGCCATCGGTCCACAGTTTCTGGATACGGCAGATCTCCTCGATAGGCATTCGGTGCGTCTTCACAAGTACGTGAAGCATATCATTGAAATCAAACACGCGCCTGGAACTCATGTTCAAGCGTTGTGCATTGGGATATAGATTAGCCAGATCCTTGTTGGAATATCGATGTGCAAAGTTGTAAGGTGACGCGTAGCCTAGATATTTGCCAACTTCGACGGCTATGAAATAAACATCTCTACCAACAGTAGCGGCGATGAGTGCAGGCTTGGTATCAAAACAAATTTTCAGATACATGATTGCGCTATGATCTTTCAATGGCAATTAGAATGGACAGAATGATGATAGCTTGAGTACGGAACCACTATTTATATAGAATATCCATGAGTGGGCGTGGCATGTAAAAAAAAAAAAAAAAAAAAAAAAATTTTTTTTTTTTTTTTTTCAAGTTAGTTGTTTATTTAGTTATCATCTTTGATCTAGAAAACTTCTTTATAAGCTTATCCGCCTCGTTTTCAATCTCTGTACGAATCGAGTCCAAGTCATAACTGCAACCCTCGTCCTTTTCATAGACTGAAATTATATCTTTTAGCGAATCGCTCACCATTTCTTCTTTGATTTTCTCAAGGTCTTCGCCGATTTTGGAGTACGCAGATAGGTATCTATTATAATTTACATAATTTTTAATCTTGTACTTGTTCAGAGCTTGTTCGTTAAACTGCTTACGCTTAACCTTAAAAATGTTTCTATACCTTGGAGATTCTTCGGCGTCGGCCTTCATGACGAATCCTTCTAGCGGACACTCTGCATAAGCGCTGGGATACGTTTCAACTTTTTCGTACAGATCCCCTATCGTTTGGTAATCTAAATCTAAGATGGGTACGTGGGGTAGCTTCACTCGCTGGAAAATGTTCACGGCATCGCTATACTTCATAAACGTATCTGAATCCAGTTGGTAGATGTCGAAGGCTCGAAAAAAGACAGTATTGCTACCGAATACGGCTTCGGATTCAAAATCACGATAGGTTATTCTCTTCATGTGGCTTCCGAATACTTCTCCATAAATGATAAAATTGTCATGTAAAATGTCTTTGATAAGCCGTACCTTTTCCGACAGCGGTTCCAAGATTGCGTTCAAGTTAAAAAGGCGTGTCTTTTCATCTAGCACTACGTTTCTAGATTGTATCCTGAACGTATTCTTCACGTAGCCAATACCGATATTAGAGCCATCCAATTTTTCGGTAGCTATTAAAGGTATGCCCGAATAAATTTGGCTTGTGATCTCGTGGTACTTGATAAGAGCCATCGTAAATAGATTAGAAACAGGACGTATTGTCTGGTCAGACTAGAAAATATCTAATGAGCTATTTCAATGAGGACAGAATGAATGTAGCTTGAGTACGGAGCCTCTATTTATACTAAATATAAATCAACTAATCAACCAACCAACTGAAAAAAAAAAAAAAAAAAAAAAAAAAAAAAAATTTTTTTTTTTTTTTTTTTTTTTTTTTTCAAAGTTGGTTGGTTGGTTTCTAAAGTTATATTTCTAAAGTTATATTTCTAAAGATATTTCTAAGTTGGCTGCTACAGTTATATTTCTAAGTTGGCCGTTAAAGCTATATTTCTCAGTTGGCTGCTAAAGCTATATTTCTTTAGCCAATCATTGTAGATGGCGCTACAGTCTATATATATAGTATATATATAGTATATCTATTAGGGTGGGTGGGAGTGGAATTTATTTCTTCTACTGTACGGTCATGCATAAACTCGCTCCTGATGTCTAAACCCACTTCCTTTAAAATAGGATGAAATAGCGTAATTTATACAATATTGGCTTTGAAAACAAGACTTTTGTCTGACAAATGACAAGATATTGCAGGTTTTCATGAAATCAGAATAGATCATAGGCTTTTATAGAAAAATCTAACTCTCTAGTGTACATCTTGCTGAAAACCCATTACGAGACATAGTGACTAGACGACCGTTGCTGGCAAATGTCGAGACACAAAGAGCGTGTAGTCATGTTAGCGATAGTAAATATAGACAAGCTTCAAGAGTGGGCGTGGCACCTGAAAAAAAAAAAAAAAAATTTTTTTTTTTTTTTTTTCAAGGTTGGTTGATTGGTTGATTACATTCTCTATATATAGTATCGCTGACGTGCCACTTCATCAGTCTATCTCAATCTTTACCAGCAACGGTTCTAATCTGTTTCAAATTTAATGGCAGGATATTATGTAACCCATTTCTTCATAAACAGGACGCGATAAACCTCGCCGATAGCAACAGGACATCCTCTCTAAGCGATAATCTAAAAGGTCATCCGGTTGAGCCTTATCAGATGTTATGCATCCGCTCGCCAGAGTATAAATACCGGCCTCTCGCCTCAGCTTATTCATTCTGACCCTCTGCTTTTTGAAATGGCCACTCTATCCTTTGACTCTCTGACGGATGAACGAGTTGATTGCGACTGTGTCATAATACCGCAATGGAACGTATTGAACACCCCTCGCGTCTCTTGTGAGCTAATATGTAATTATGATCGTTCTATGAATATGCCAGCTCCAGCTATCATTCCCAAACCTAAGCCAGCTCAAGTTCCCACACCTAAACCGGCTCCAGTTCTCATTCAAAAACCAGCACCAGCACTTAAACCAGATCCAGTTCCCACACCTAAGCCTGATCCAGCACCTAAGCCTGATCCAGTTCAAATTTCAATACCCATGTCAGAGATGATGTATTTTAAAGTGCCAAACCTATTAAGCCCGCTACCAAAATCTCCAGAAGACCCGTCCAAAGTAACAACTTATCGTGCCTGGAAGCCTCCACCGAAGATAGATTTCGTGGTACGGCCTAAATTAAAAACTGCTGGCTTTGAAGATCCTAGAATTCGAAGACGGCAGGGCATAGTCGTTCTCAAGTCAACCGTCAGTCTGAGAGATGGCAAATGTTATAGCCACATACAAACAGAGGTCAGGAAAAATTACTGTTGGGTTTAAGCCCAAACGATTTATAAAAAAATCGGGTCGAACGAAGTGTCTCATGGCAGATTACTGTCTTTGACACTTCGTTCGACCCGTCTTTTTTGTAACAATTATATTGCCAATATTGGATGCGTTTAAGATTTTCAACGGATCCTGTATATATAAATGAAGTCTTGTAACAATACATATGTATATATAGACAATTATCAACCAACTTTGAAAAAAATGGTGAAATATGGCAAAGTCCAAAAAAAAATATTATTTTGAAAAAAATTATAAAAATCAAACAATATAAAAGTCGAAAAATAAAACTTAGAAAAAATTTTGAAAAAAAATAAACTTAGAAAAAATTTCACCAATCTCGAAATTTTTGCTGAAATATGGCTAAGTCCAAAAGAATATTATCTTGAAAAAAAATGAGAAAATGTAAAATCAGCCATGGTTTATATAGCCATGCCACGCCCACTAAAAAAAAAAAAAAAAAAAAAAAAAAAAATATATATTTTTTTTTTTTTTTTTTTTTTTTTTTCAAGGTTGGTTGGTTGATATATATTTATAATGCTAATTGAATTAAGTATATTTTCAAAAATGAAGATTTAGACTTTGAGTTGACTATTGCAAATTCAACCAACTTTAGAAACGTAATCTTAAAATAAAAATATTTTTGAAAACTAATCGTGGAATCGTGATTCTTATTACATATACATAGTAAAATAAGCAATTTAATTACTTTTCAGTCGTTTTTTTTTCAAATTAAAAAAAATTGAAAATTTTGACAGAGGTGATGACACATCAGCAAATTTAGATAAACTGTTAGGCTGGTTGGTTGATATATATATTTATAATGCTAATTGAATTAAGTATATTTTCAAAAATGAAGATTTAGACTTTGAGTTGACTATTGCAAATTTGACCAACTTTAGAAACGTAATCTTAAAATAAAAATATTTTTGAAAACTAATCGTGGAATCGTAATTCTTATTACATATACATAGCAAAATAAGCAATTTAATTACTTTTCAGTCGTTTTTTTTTCAAATTTAAAAAAAATTGAAAATTTTGCAAATTCGACCAACTTTAGAAACGTAATCTTAAAATAAAAATATTTTTGAAAACTAATCGTGGAATCGTGATTCTTATTACATATACATAGTAAAATAGGCAATTTAATTACTTTTCAGTCGTTTTTTTTTTAAATTTAAAAAAAAATTGAAAATTTTGACAGAGGTGATGGTACATCATAGTTAGAGTCAATCAATCAATCAACCAACCTTCAAAAAAAAAAAAAAAAAAAAAAAAAAAAAAAAACAATTTTTTTTTTTTTTGAAGGTTGGTTGATTGGTTAATTGACTCAAACATTTTTTTAACAAACATTTTTTTTACAAACCTTAGTTGGTAGTTTAACATAATTAAACTATCTCTCTACGAGCCAGCTTGACGGTCAACTCATACGCTCTGTCTTTTTCGTCAACTACATAGTCTTTCTCTATTTCCTCAAACTTTCTCTTAACCGTAGCAGTCAATTCTTGAAGCATGTCGCCCGATTTGACAGACCATATACCTTCAGCTCTCACACGCATGGAAAAGTTGCTAGGTTTCTCTTCTTCAGTATCCCCATACCTGGATTCTACCGACGGGGGTGCGTAGATATTCGTATGTTGTTCGCAGACTGCCCTCGAGTATTCGTAATACCCTTTAAGCCAATCTTGTACATTCATCTCGCCTTCATTTCGAACTGTGATTTCAAAGGCCATCCTTCTGCTGAACGGTATAATGCTGGGATACGTAGAGGTTACCCGGCCATCGGTCCACAGTTTCTGGATACGGCAGATCTCCTCGATAGGCATTCGGTGCGTCTTCACAAGTACGTGAAGCATATCATTGAAATCAAACACGCGCCTGGAACTCATGTTCAAGCGTTGTGCATTGGGATATAGATTAGCCAGATCCTTGTTGGAATATCGATGTGCAAAGTTGTAAGGTGACGCGTAGCCTAGATATTTGCCAACTTCGACGGCTATGAAATAAACATCTCTACCAACAGTAGCGGCGATGAGTGCAGGCTTGGTATCAAAACAAATTTTCAGATACATGATTGCGCTATGATCTTTCAATGGCAATTAGAATGGACAGAATGATGATAGCTTGAGTACGGAACCACTATTTATATAGAATATCCATGAGTGGGCGTGGCATGTAAAAAAAAAAAAAAAAAAAAAAAAAAAAAAAAAAAAAAAATTTTTTTTTTTTTTTTTTTCAAGTTAGTTGTTTATTTAGTTATCATCTTTGATCTAGAAAACTTCTTTATAAGCTTATCCGCCTCGTTTTCAATCTCTGTACGAATCGAGTCCAAGTCATAACTGCAACCCTCGTCCTTTTCATAGACTGAAATTATATCTTTTAGCGAATCGCTCACCATTTCTTCTTTGATTTTCTCAAGGTCTTCGCCGATTTTGGAGTACGCAGATAGGTATCTATTATAATTTACATAATTTTTAATCTTGTACTTGTTCAGAGCTTGTTCGTTAAACTGCTTACGCTTAACCTTAAAAATGTTTCTATACCTTGGAGATTCTTCGGCGTCGGCCTTCATGACGAATCCTTCTAGCGGACTCTCTGCATAAGCGCTGGGATACGTTTCAACTTTTTCGTACAGATCCCCTATCGTTTGGTAATCTAAATCTAAGATGGGTACGTGGGGTAGCTTCACTCGCTGGAAAATGTTCACGGCATCGCTATACTTCATAAACGTATCTGAATCCAGTTGGTAGATGTCGAAGGCTCGAAAAAAGACAGTATTGCTACCGAATACGGCTTCGGATTCAAAATCACGATAGGTTATTCTCTTCATGTGGCTTCCGAATACTTCTCCATAAATGATAAAATTGTCATGTAAAATGTCTTTGATAAGCCGTACCTTTTCCGACAGCGGTTCCAAGATCGCGTTCAAGTTAAAAAGGCGTGTCTTTTCATCTAGCACTACGTTTCTAGATTGTATCCTGAACGTATTCTTCACGTAGCCAATACCGATATTAGAGCCATCCAATTTTTCGGTAGCTATTAAAGGTATGCCCGAATAAATTTGGCTTGTGATCTCGTGGTACTTGATAAGAGCCATCGTAAATAGATTAGAAACAGGACGTATTGTCTGGTCAGACTAGAAAATATCTAATGAGCTATTTCAATGAGGACAGAATGAATGTAGCTTGAGTACGGAGCCGCTATTTATACTAAATATAAATCAACTAATCAACCAACCAACTGAAAAAAAAAAAAAAAAAAAAAAAATTTTTTTTTTTTTTTTTTTTTTTTTTCAAAGTTGGTTGGTTGGTTTCTAAAGTTATATTTCTAAAGTTATATTTCTAAAGATATTTCTAAGTTGGCTGCTACAGTTATATTTCTAAGTTGGCCGTTAAAGCTATATTTCTCAGTTGGCTGCTAAAGCTATATTTCTTTAGCCAATCATTGTAGATGGCGCTACAGTCTATATATATAGTATATATATAGTATATCTATTAGGGTGGGTGGGAGTGGAATTTATTTCTTCTACTGTACGGTCATGCATAAACTCGCTCCTGATGTCTAAACCCACTTCCTTTAAAATAGGATGAAATAGCGTAATTTATACAATATTGGCTTTGAAAACAAGACTTTTGTCTGACAAATGACAAGATATTGCAGGTTTTCATGAAATCAGAATAGATCATAGGCTTTTATAGAAAAATCTAACTCTCTAGTGTACATCTTGCTGAGAACCCATTACGAGACATAGTGACTAGACGACCGTTGCTGGCAAATGTCGAGACACAATGAGCGTGTAGTCATGTTAGCGATAGTAAATATAGACAAGCTTCAAGGGTGGGCGTGGCACCTGAAAAAAAAAAAAAAAAAAAAAAAATTTTTTTTTTTTTTTTTTTTTAAGGTTGGTTGATTGGTTGATTACATTCTCTATATATAGTATCGCTGACGTGCCACTTCATCAGTCTATCTCAATCTTTACCAGCAACGGTTCTAATCTGTTTCAAATTTAATGGCAGGATATTATGTAACCCATTTCTTCATAAACAGGACGCGATAAACCTCGCCGATAGCAACAGGACATCCTCTCTAAGCGATAATCTAAAAGGTCATCCGGTTGAGCCTTATCAGATGTTATGCATCCGCTCGCCAGAGTATAAATACCGGCCTCTCGCCTCAGCTTATTCATTCTGACCCTCTGCTTTTTGAAATGGCCACTCTATCCTTTGACTCTCTGACGGATGAACGAGTTGATTGCGACTGTGTCATAATACCGCAATGGAACGTATTGAACACCCCTCGCGTCTCTTGTGAGCTAATATGTAATTATGATCGTTCTATGAATATGCCAGCTCCAGCTATCATTCCCAAACCTAAGCCAGCTCAAGTTCCCACACCTAAACCGGCTCCAGTTCTCATTCAAAAACCAGCACCAGCACTTAAACCAGATCCAGTTCCCACACCTAAGCCTGATCCAGTTCAAATTTCAATACCCATGTCAGAGATGATGTATTTTAAAGTGCCAAACCTATTAAGCCCGCTACCAAAATCTCCAGAAGACCCGTCCAAAGTAACAACTTATCGTGCCTGGAAGCCTCCACCGAAGATAGATTTCGTGGTACGGCCTAAATTAAAAACTGCTGGCTTTGAAGATCCTAGAATTCGAAGACGGCAGGGCATAGTCGTTCTCAAGTCAACCGTCAGTCTGAGAGATGGCAAATGTTATAGCCACATACAAACAGAGGTCAGGAAAAATTACTGTTGGGTTTAAGCCCAAACGATTTATAAAAAAATCGGGTCGAACGAAGTGTCTCATGGCAGATTACTGTCTTTGACACTTCGTTCGACCCGTTTTTTTTGTAACAATTATATTGCCAATATTGGATGCGTTTAAGATTTTCAACGGATCCTGTATATATAAATGAAGTCTTGTAACAATACATATGTATATATAGACAATTATCAACCAACTTTGAAAAAAATGGTGAAATATGGCAAAGTCCAAAAAAAATATTATTTTGAAAAAAATTATAAAAATCAAACAATATAAAAGTCGAAAAATAAAACTTAGAAAAAATTTTGAAAAAAAATAAACTTAGAAAAAATTTCACCAATCTCGAAATTTTTGCTGAAATATGGCTAAGTCCAAAAGAATATTATCTTGAAAAAAAATGAGAAAATGTAAAATCAGCCATGGTTTATATAGCCATGCCACGCCCACTAAAAAAAAAAAAAAAAAAAAAATATATATATATTTTTTTTTTTTTTTTTTTTTTCAAGGTTGGTTGATTGGTTGATTGACTCTAGCTAACCTATATATATCATGCTAAAGTATATACATTATCATTGTCCAGCAATGCTTATCTGTTTCAGCGTCTATAAAAATGCATCCGTGTCATAGCAAATGAGTTATACAATATCCTGTTTCAGCGACATCTATAATAATCCTTATCTCATCCTGTTTTCGTAGAAACTGACTTATGCAATATCCTGCCTTCAGATTGACAATATCCTGTTTCCGCGGTCATCTATAAATAGCCTTATCTTATCCTGTTTTCGTAGAAACTGACTTATGCAATCCTTCAGATCGACTATATAAGCTCTGACATTTGATCGAATAGCTATTCTCTCTTCGGAGCTTTGAACTGCCAAGATGTATAAAAATCAATGCTCTCTGAAGAAGCTTAAAGCGGTAAACTCGCTACGAAACCGTTTTGGGGTTATCGAGCTGTTTCCCAAAAACCTTTCGCCTACCGTTAAAAAATTGGAAGAGTATCCGCACTTCCAAACCATGATCGGTGAAGGTAAGATTTGTGTATTCTGTCTATACATGACGTCCAATTTGAAGATTGAATTCAAAAAACGTACTCTGACGGACAAGATAACAAATACGATTCCAACCATAGGCAGAGATGCCAAGACAAACTATCCGCTGAGACCTCAGGAAATTAAATGGAGCACTCTGATGAACCGATATAAAAGACCCCCCAGCGAAGCCAACAGAACCAACGCCGACGTGAGAATTGGTTTCAAGTGCCCCAACAATCAGTTTCTTGTAAAGTCCTATTTTACATTTGGCCAGCGAACCGTCGAACAAGGATGCGCCCATATCATACAGACTTTGAACGTGCCATTCCTGTTCTTTGTGAGGCGTCCTGGCGAGACACGAGTAAGAGCGGACAACAGATACTTTGCTGGCGACAAGCTCCATTACTACGACCGTTTCATATTGATTGCCGACTCCAGTTACAAGGTGCCTGCTGGGACCACCTACATTCTGTTTACAACTCAAAAAAACTTTTTCAGTTTGGACATTGTGCCAGAGAATTTAGAGTTGGGTTTCGAAACCAAAAATCCTTTGGTGGAACGCATAACAAAAATAGATGGAATGTACGACGTACCCGTACCAACGCCCATGATACAGCATATAGATGATGAAGACGACTCTCCCGTAGAAATGAGTACGGACAGAATCACTTCTAAATATTTTGATAAGCCAACCTCTCCAATCTCAGAGCCAGAGATCTATTTTCCTGAATCATCCCAAGAGTCATCTCAAGAACCAGAGCCAGAGATCTATTTGCCAACGAACCCCCCTGTCGTATTGGACAGAAGAACAATAATTGTAACAACAAACTTTGCAGCCCAATACAAGTCTCTGACTTTTAAAGACTGGAAAAACTTGACAGATTGCCCCGACAATAACTTCGTACGCCCCTACGGACCAGATCTACCTGGACTTGACCTGAGAATTAAATCGGTAAAACGGAAGGCTGAAACGATTCCCAAGAGTGCCAAGAAACATAAGCCATCTTTCAAGGAGGCGGCCACAAATACAGAGCCAGTGTTTAAATGCCCACTACCACCTGAGCCAGTTTTTAAACGTCCAGCACCCATTGAAAGTCCTGAGATATGTCCAGAGCCCGTTGAAGATCCTGAACCCATTGAAAGTCATGAGATATGCCCCATTGAAAATCCTGAGATATGTCCAGAGCCCATTGAAAATCCTGAGATATGTCCCATTGAAAATCCAGAATATTTTTATGGATGGCCTACTATTGAAAGCTCAGAGGTACAAACTGAACTGGATGAGCTTGATAATATTCTATGCACGCCTTTATCCATGCCAGCGGATACGCTAGACTCGTTGATGGATGATCTTATGACGCCATCAACTATACAGTATACGATGGATGACGGACCGCTGGAGACTCAGTTCAAAATGCCAGGATTTGAACTGCCAGATTTCATATAAAAACAAAAATATGTAAAATTTAAAAAATTTGGGTCAAACGAGGCTTCCTCATGTTTAGATTTGTCATTATGACTTATCTTTACGATGGAAGCCTCGTTTGACCCATTTTTTTTAAATCAAAATTCTACCAATATTGGTATTGAAAAAAAAAATAACTTGTAAAATTTATCAGAACAATAAAAAAATTGGGTCAAACGGGGCTTCCTCATGTTTAGATTTGTCAGTATGACTTATCTTTACAATGGAAGCCTCGTTTGACCCATTTTTTTTTAAATCAAAATGCTACCAATATTGGATTTGTAAAAAAATAACTTATAAATTTTATCAGATTAATTAGAAAGTGACACATGACAATACTTTATAAAAGTCCATCTAAGTCACATTAAAATCAACCAACCAACCAACCTTTAAAAAAAAAAAAAAATTTTTTTTTTTTTTTTTTTTTTTTTTTTTTTTTTTTTTTAAGGTTGGTTGGTTGGTTGATATATATTTGTTTCCTCGTTCATCACTTTTCATTTATCAAGATTAACTTTTCAATTTAATCCTAGCCTTGTTTTTATCCAAAGGCTAAGTTTCAAAGCCTCATTTTAAATGAAACCTGTTAATTTTGATCACGTGGATCGCTTGACCATCCAAGCCATGACAAAACGTAGCAATTAGATGTTTGAACTGACCCTTTAAAATTTATCTAAGCCATAGTAGCCTTTCAATTTTGACCGGCATCGTTTAAACGTGGATCAGCTATGCAAGAGGTCATGATAAAACTGAGTCACGCTGAGCGTTGCCTGTATCTGAAACAGGTGCCATGTTAAACGAAGACCTTTGACATGGCAATTGAAAACAGGGCATCGCTTAGCAGGCAAAATTTAAACGGATTGGGCCATAAACGTAACCATTGAACTCTGGGCCATGCTTAGCAGTAGCAGCCCATATTGTAAAAATAATATTTACGAGATACAATGACAAAGCGACAAATGAAAAGCTTAAAAGTAGCGGCCCAGTCTATGGCATCATTTTAAATGTTAATATTGAGCCATCCAAGAGACCTTAATAGAATCGGCTTACTGAACAGGTGAAATCTGAAAGACTTAGAGAGTAGCAGCCCATATTGTAAAAATTTAAAATTATAAACTTCAAAAGTGGATATATGTAGGAAGTGTGTTAAGTTTTAAAGTCACATGACCACTCTTGAAATAAACCAACCAACCAACCTTGAAAAAAAAAAAAAAAATTTTTTTTTTTTTTTTTTTTTTTTTTTTTTCAAGGTTGGTTGGTTGGTTTTATTTTAAGAGTGGGTGTGGTCATGTGACTAGTAAATATCATCGGATCAAAAAGTGATATAACCGAGATTAATTTCGGTGCTAAAAAGAAGAACCCAAATTGTCTTCCCAACTGGCTGAACCCAGATTAGGTATTTTTTAGCTTAAAATCTTAGCTGATCTGAGTTTGGTCGTTGGTAAAAAATATCAGCGGATTTTTCTAAGGCCCAAATGAAATTCTTTCAAACTAAATCTGGCAGACTAGAATTTTATTAAGAATCTGAGTTACACAACGAGAAGCACTTTGGGGGAGGTATTTGACTCTATGACGTCACGACAAGATTTTTACTGAGTCGATACACTGAGTCGATACACAAGTCACATGCGCGAGTGTATATTCTTCAAATTGGGATGTAGCGTATATATATCTCTTCAAATTGCCAATAAAAAAGACACAATGACTGTTTGGGCGTCATCATTTATATAGACACGAACCAACCTACTATGGCATAGCTGGACAATGATAGTGTAAATACTTTAGCACGATATATATATATATAGGTTGGCTAGAGGCAATAAACCAACCTTAAAAAAAAAAAAAAAAAAAAAAAATTTTTTTTTTTTTTTTTTTTTTTTTTTTTTGAGTGGGTGTGGCCTCACTTGTCAATCATATTTTGCCTATATATACTGTCCCAAATTTAGTCTTACCATTCACCATGCCTGCCGGTCCCAATTTGAAGAGATATGCAAACGCTCTCCTACGCGACAGAACTCCGTTTTCATGTCCACGCTGCAACGTTCTCGTCTTGCCCAAAGATTATGAAAGGCATTGTAAGAATGAAATCGGCTTGAACCCCCGAAGATGCTGCGTTTGGTGCGAGGGCCGATACACATTCGTAAGCGGGGGTAAGAACGGCGCCGCTGATCATTTGCTGGAATGCTTTAGAAATTTTAGATTTAGGATGCCTGAGCCTGAACCTGAGCCTGAGCCTATTGAAGTGGATCCTGCTGATGACGATCAGTACAAATTTTTCGATTTCAGCCCAATGTGCGAAAAAGAAGATTTTTTCGAACATACGCGTTTCTTCATGGACGACTGGGCCTACGAACCCGTCTGGCCGATCGAGTTAGAGCCTCCACCCGTACCTTTCGAAGACGAAACGCTGAACTTGGCCGCCTCTTGCGTGCTGAGATATCTTCAAGGTAACCTGGCGTTCATCCACGTCATGGTGCGAGCCGTAGCCTATAGAGATTTTATAAGATCCATGGATAGAGACGACGGCTTGACCCAAACCTTGCCATTTTCCTGTTGGTGTGACGGCGGGAAGGAACCCAATCCCAAATTCAGGCAGCATAGGCACATGGTCGTAGTAACTCATTCAGAAGATCATTTTCACAAGAACGTGTGGGGTAGGATCAGGCCCGACGAAAGACCGTATGTCGGTTACAGATGCCTGAAAAGTAAATCTATAGAGACCGCCTGGCATTTGGTCAATACGCTGGGATATCTCAGCCGCCGCCAATCCAGCTGTAATTTTTCGTTCGAAGACCGTAAAGGGGTAGGTAACATGAACCATTTTTACATTCAAGAGACGCTGCCCAAAGATTACAGGCTGGTCCTGGTTACGCTCTGGAACGGAGGCATCCTGAAACTCATAACTCAAAACTATGCCAACATACTTCCCGATAAATTGCTCAAAGTTCCAATGGTATTCATCAACGGAAAATATCAAATCAAAATCAAACATTTGCCAGACATAAAATTGAACCTGGTACTGCCCGTATCTAGAACTTTCAAGTCGGCTAGCAGGCGTACCCAATACTTCTTGCATCTGAACAACGGACAAAAGATGTTTTTTACGCCAGGCATGCAAACCGAACAAGATTACAAGATGTTTTACGAAGTCGTGAAAGAAGATTATTGGGAACCCAGCAGGCTTCAACAGATGTGCATTCAATGCGTGATGCCCGTATTGGGACGATGCAAAGGGATAGAGGCCGAAATGAAAAAGATGAAAGAGATTTACGAAAATAATATCAGGGAAATGAGAGAAATGCTGCAAATCCAAAAATTGGAATATTTGGAAATTATTTATAATTTACACGTGAACGAAATTGCTAGCCTGAAAGAGGGAATGGAAAGGCTGAAAGCAGAAATGACTATCTTGAAAGCGGAAAATGATAGTTTGAAAGCTGAAAATGAGAGTTTGAAAGGTGAAGTGGCCAACTTGAAAGCCGAAAATAATAGTTTAAGACAAAGAGTATCGACTCAGTGTATGGACTCAGTTCATGGGGGTCAATAACCTTTCCTTGGGGTCAATAACCTCTTCGTTCGGGGTCAAGGTCAAAATCTCTAAGAAGTCTAACGAAAACCAGAGGATCTGAAGCTTGGACGAGCCCAAAACGTAGTACCGAGACAGATCTGACTTTAAAGGAAACGCTCTCTTTTTCTAAATCAAAGTGGCTCCCCCAAAGTGCTTCTCGTTGTGTAACTCAGATTCTTAATAAAATTCTAGTCTGCCAGATTTAGTTTGAAAGAATTTCATTTGGGCCTTAGAAAAATCCGCTGATATTTTTTACCAACGACCAAACTCAGATCAGCTAATATTTTAAGCTAAAAAATACCTAATCTGGGTTCAGCCAGTTGGGAAGACAATTTGGGTTCTTCTTTTTAGCACCGAAATTAATCTCGGTTATATCACTTTTTGATCCGATGATATTTACTAGTCACATGACCACACCCACTCTTAAAATAAAACCAACCAACCAACCTTGAAAAAAAAAAAAAAAAAAAAAAAAAACTTTTATAAAGTATTGTCATGTGTCACTTTCTAATTAATCTGATAAAATTTATAAGTTATTTTTTTACAAATCCAATATTGGTAGCATTTTGATTTAAAAAAAAATGGGTCAAACGAGGCTTCCATTGTAAAGATAAGTCATACTGACAAATCTAAACATGAGGAAGCCCCGTTTGACCCAATTTTTTTATTGTTCTGATAAATTTTACAAGTTATTTTTTTTTCAATACCAATATTGGTAGAATTTTGATTTTAAAAAAATGGGTCAAACGAGGCTTCCATCGTAAAGATAAGTCATAATGACAAATCTAAACATGAGGAAGCCTCGTTTGACCCAAATTTTTTAAATTTTACATATTTTTGTTTTTATATGAAATCTGGCAGTTCAAATCCTGGCATTTTGAACTGAGTCTCCAGCGGTCCGTCATCCATCGTATACTGTATAGTTGATGGCGTCATAAGATCATCCATCAACGAGTCTAGCGTATCCGCTGGCATGGATAAAGGCGTGCATAGAATATTATCAAGCTCATCCAGTTCAGTTTGTACCTCTGAGCTTTCAATAGTAGGCCATCCATAAAAATATTCTGGATTTTCAATGGGACATATCTCAGGATTTTCAATGGGGCATATCTCATGACTTTCAATGGGTTCAGGATCTTCAACGGGCTCTGGACATATCTCAGGACTTTCAATGGGTGCTGGACGTTTAAAAACTGGCTCAGGTGGTAGTGGGCATTTAAACACTGGCTCTGTATTTGTGGCCGCCTCCTTGAAAGATGGCTTATGTTTCTTGGCACTCTTGGGAATCGTTTCAGCCTTCCGTTTTACCGATTTAATTCTCAGGTCAAGTCCAGGTAGATCTGGTCCGTAGGGGCGTACGAAGTTATTGTCGGGGCAATCTGTCAAGTTTTTCCAGTCTTTAAAAGTCAGAGACTTGTATTGGGCTGCAAAGTTTGTTGTTACAATTATTGTTCTTCTGTCCAATACGACAGGGGGGTTCGTTGGCAAATAGATCTCTGGCTCTGGTTCTTGAGATGACTCTTGGGATGATTCAGGAAAATAAATCTCTGGCTCTGAGATTGGAGAGGTTGGCTTATCAAAATATTTAGAAGTGATTCTGTCCGTACTCATTTCTACGGGAGAGTCGTCTTCATCATCTATATGCTGTATCATGGGCGTTGGTACGGGTACGTCGTACATTCCATCTATTTTTGTTATGCGTTCCACCAAAGGATTTTTGGTTTCGAAACCCAACTCTAAATTCTCTGGCACAATGTCCAAACTGAAAAAGTTTTTTTGAGTTGTAAACAGAATGTAGGTGGTCCCAGCAGGCACCTTGTAACTGGAGTCGGCAATCAATATGAAACGGTCGTAGTAATGGAGCTTGTCGCCAGCAAAGTATCTGTTGTCCGCTCTTACTCGTGTCTCGCCAGGACGCCTCACAAAGAACAGGAATGGCACGTTCAAAGTCTGTATGATATGGGCGCATCCTTGTTCGACGGTTCGCTGGCCAAATGTAAAATAGGACTTTACAAGAAACTGATTGTTGGGGCACTTGAAACCAATTCTCACGTCGGCGTTGGTTCTGTTGGCTTCGCTGGGGGGTCTTTTATATCGGTTCATCAGAGTGCTCCATTTAATTTCCTGAGGTCTCAGCGGATAGTTTGTCTTGGCATCTCTGCCTATGGTTGGAATCGTATTTGTTATCTTGTCCGTCAGAGTACGTTTTTTGAATTCAATCTTCAAATTGGAAGTCATGTATAGACAGAATACACAAATCTTACCTTCACCGATCATGGTTTGGAAGTGCGGATACTCTTCCAATTTTTTAACGGTAGGCGAAAGGTTTTTGGGAAACAGCTCGATAACCCCAAAACGGTTTCGTAGCGAGTTTACCGCTTTAAGCTTCTTCAGAGAGCATTGATTTTTATACATCTTGGCAGTTCAAAGCTCCGAAGAGAGAATAGCTATTCGATCAAATGTCAGAGCTTATATAGTCGATCTGAAGGATTGCATAAGTCAGTTTCTACGAAAACAGGATAAGATAAGGCTATTTATAGATGACCGCGGAAACAGGATATTGTCAATCTGAAGGCAGGATATTGCATAAGTCAGTTTCTACGAAAACAGGATGAGATAAGGATTATTATAGATGTCGCTGAAACAGGATATTGTATAACTCATTTGCTATGACACGGATGCATTTTTATAGACGCTGAAACAGATAAGCATTGCTGGACAATGATAATGTATATACTTTAGCATGATATATATAGGTTAGCTAGAGTCAATCAACCAATCAACCAACCTTGAAAAAAAAAAAGAAAAAAAAAAAATATTTTTTTTTTTTTTTTTTTTTTTTTTAGTGGGCGTGGCATGGCTATATAAACCATGGCTGATTTTACATTTTCTCATTTTTTTTCAAGATAATATTCTTTTGGACTTAGCCATATTTCAGCAAAAATTTCGAGATTGGTGAAATTTTTTCTAAGTTTATTTTTTTTCAAAATTTTTTCTAAGTTTTATTTTTCGACTTTTATATTGTTTGATTTTTATAATTTTTTTCAAAATAATATTTTTTTTGGACTTTGCCATATTTCACCATTTTTTTCAAAGTTGGTTGATAATTGTCTATATATACATATGTATTGTTACAAGACTTCATTTATATATACAGGATCCGTTGAAAATCTTAAACGCATCCAATATTGGCAATATAATTGTTACAAAAAAAACGGGTCGAACGAAGTGTCAAAGACAGTAATCTGCCATGAGACACTTCGTTCGACCCGATTTTTTTATAAATCGTTTGGGCTTAAACCCAACAGTAATTTTTCCTGACCTCTGTTTGTATGTGGCTATAACATTTGCCATCTCTCAGACTGACGGTTGACTTGAGAACGACTATGCCCTGCCGTCTTCGAATTCTAGGATCTTCAAAGCCAGCAGTTTTTAATTTAGGCCGTACCACGAAATCTATCTTCGGTGGAGGCTTCCAGGCACGATAAGTTGTTACTTTGGACGGGTCTTCTGGAGATTTTGGTAGCGGGCTTAATAGGTTTGGCACTTTAAAATACATCATCTCTGACATGGGTATTGAAATTTGAACTGGATCAGGCTTAGGTGCTGGATCAGGCTTAGGTGTGGGAACTGGATCTGGTTTAAGTGCTGGTGCTGGTTTTTGAATGAGAACTGGAGCCGGTTTAGGTGTGGGAACTTGAGCTGGCTTAGGTTTGGGAATGATAGCTGGAGCTGGCATATTCATAGAACGATCATAATTACATATTAGCTCACAAGAGACGCGAGGGGTGTTCAATACGTTCCATTGCGGTATTATGACACAGTCGCAATCAACTCGTTCATCCGTCAGAGAGTCAAAGGATAGAGTGGCCATTTCAAAAAGCAGAGGGTCAGAATGAATAAGCTGAGGCGAGAGGCCGGTATTTATACTCTGGCGAGCGGATGCATAACATCTGATAAGGCTCAACCGGATGACCTTTTAGATTATCGCTTAGAGAGGATGTCCTGTTGCTATCGGCGAGGTTTATCGCGTCCTGTTTATGAAGAAATGGGTTACATAATATCCTGCCATTAAATTTGAAACAGATTAGAACCGTTGCTGGTAAAGATTGAGATAGACTGATGAAGTGGCACGTCAGCGATACTATATATAGAGAATGTAATCAACCAATCAACCAACCTTGAAAAAAAAAAAAAAAAAATTTTTTTTTTTTTTTTTTTTTTTTTTTCAGGTGCCACGCCCACCCTTGAAGCTTGTCTATATTTACTATCGCTAACATGACTACACGCTCTTTGTGTCTCGACATTTGCCAGCAACGGTCGTCTAGTCACTATGTCTCGTAATGGGTTTTCAGCAAGATGTACACTAGAGAGTTAGATTTTTCTATAAAAGCCTATGATCTATTCTGATTTCATGAAAACCTGCAATATCTTGTCATTTGTCAGACAAAAGTCTTGTTTTCAAAGCCAATATTGTATAAATTACGCTATTTCATCCTATTTTAAAGGAAGTGGGTTTAGACATCAGGAGCGAGTTTATGCATGACCGTACAGTAGAAGAAATAAATTCCACTCCCACCCACCCTAATAGATATACTATATATATACTATATATATAGACTGTAGCGCCATCTACAATGATTGGCTAAAGAAATATAGCTTTAGCAGCCAACTGAGAAATATAGCTTTAACGGCCAACTTAGAAATATAACTGTAGCAGCCAACTTAGAAATATCTTTAGAAATATAACTTTAGAAATATAACTTTAGAAACCAACCAACCAACTTTGAAAAAAAAAAAAAAAAAAAAAAAATTTTTTTTTTTTTTCAGTTGGTTGGTTGATTAGTTGATTTATATTTAGTATAAATAGCGGCTCCGTACTCAAGCTACATTCATTCTGTCCTCATTGAAATAGCTCATTAGATATTTTCTAGTCTGACCAGACAATACGTCCTGTTTCTAATCTATTTACGATGGCTCTTATCAAGTACCACGAGATCACAAGCCAAATTTATTCGGGCATACCTTTAATAGCTACCGAAAAATTGGATGGCTCTAATATCGGTATTGGCTACGTGAAGAATACGTTCAGGATACAATCTAGAAACGTAGTGCTAGATGAAAAGACACGCCTTTTTAACTTGAACGCAATCTTGGAACCGCTGTCGGAAAAGGTACGGCTTATCAAAGACATTTTACATGACAATTTTATCATTTATGGAGAAGTATTCGGAAGCCACATGAAGAGAATAACCTATCGTGATTTTGAATCCGAAGCCGTATTCGGTAGCAATACTGTCTTTTTTCGAGCCTTCGACATCTACCAACTGGATTCAGATACGTTTATGAAGTATAGCGATGCCGTGAACATTTTCCAGCGAGTGAAGCTACCCCACGTACCCATCTTAGATTTAGATTACCAAACGATAGGGGATCTGTACGAAAAGTTGAAACGTATCCCAGCGCTTATGCAGAGTGTCCGCTAGAAGGATTCGTCATGAAGGCCGACGCCGAAGAATCTCCAAGGTATAGAAACATTTTTAAGGTTAAGCGTAAGCAGTTTAACGAACAAGCTCTGAACAAGTACAAGATTAAAAATTATGTAAATTATAATAGATACCTATCTGCGTACTCCAAAATCGGCGAAGACCTTGAGAAAATCAAAGAAGAAATGGTGAGCGATTCGCTAAAAGATATAATTTCAGTCTATGAAAAGGACGAGGGTTGCAGTTATGACTTGGACTCGATTCGTACAGAGATTGAAAACGAGGCGGATAAGCTTATAAAGAAGTTTTCTAGATCAAAGATGATAACTAAATAAACAACTAACTTGAAAAAAAAAAAAAAAAAAATTTTTTTTTTTTTTTTTTTTTTTTTTACATGCCACGCCCACTCATGGATATTCTATATAAATAGTGGTTCCGTACTCAAGCTATCATCATTCTGTCCATTCTAATTGCCATTGAAAGATCATAGCGCAATCATGTATCTGAAAATTTGTTTTGATACCAAGCCTGCACTCATCGCCGCTACTGTTGGTAGAGATGTTTATTTCATAGCCGTCGAAGTTGGCAAATATCTAGGCTACGCGTCACCTTACAACTTTGCACATCGATATTCCAACAAGGATCTGGCTAATCTATATCCCAATGCACAACGCTTGAACATGAGTTCCAGGCGCGTGTTTGATTTCAATGATATGCTTCACGTACTTGTGAAGACGCACCGAATGCCTATCGAGGAGATCTGCCGTATCCAGAAACTGTGGACCGATGGCCGGGTAACCTCTACGTATCCCAGCATTATACCGTTCAGCAGAAGGATGGCCTTTGAAATCACAGTTCGAAATGAAGGCGAGATGAATGTACAAGATTGGCTTAAAGGGTATTACGAATACTCGAGGGCAGTCTGCGAACAACATACGAATATGTACGCACCCCCGTCGGTAGAATCCAGGTATGGGGATACTGAAGAAGAGAAACCTAGCAACTTTTCCATGCGTGTGAGAGCTGAAGGTATATGGTCTGTCAAATCGGGCGACATGCTTCAAGAATTGACTGCTACGGTTAAGAGAAAGTTTGAGGAAATAGAGAAAGACTATGTAGTTGACGAAAAAGACAGAGCGTATGAGTTGACCGTCAAGCTGGCTCGTAGAGAGATAGTTTAATTATGTTAAACTACCAACTAAGGTTTGTAAAAAAAATGTTTGTTAAAAAAATGTTTGAGTCAATTAACCAATCAACCAACCTTCAAAAAAAAAAAAAAAAAAAAAAAATTTTTTTTTTTTTTTTTTTTTTTTGAAGGTTGGTTGATTGATTGATTGACTCTAGCTAGCCTATATATATATCATGCTAAAGTAACAGTTTATCTAAATTTGCTGATGTACCATCACCTCTGTCAAAATTTTCAATTTTTTTTTAAATTTAAAAAAAAAACGACTGAAAAGTAATTAAATTGCCTATTTTACTATGTATATGTAATAAGAATCACGATTCCACGATTAGTTTTCAAAAATATTTTTATTTTAAGATTACGTTCCTAAAGTTGGTCGAATTTGCAAAATTTTCAATTTTTTTTAAATTTGAAAAAAAAACGACTGAAAAGTAATTAAATTGCTTATTTTGCTATGTATATGTAATAAGAATTACGATTCCACGATTAGTTTTCAAAAATATTTTTATTTTAAGATTACGTTTCTAAAGTTGGTCAAATTTGCAATAGTCAACTCAAAGTCTAAATCTTCATTTTTGAAAATATACTTAATTCAATTAGCATTATAAATATATATATCAACCAACCAGCCTAACAGTTTATCTAAATTTGCTGATGTGTCATCACCTCTGTCAAAATTTTCAATTTTTTTTAATTTGAAAAAAAAACGACTGAAAAGTAATTAAATTGCTTATTTTACTATGTATATGTAATAAGAATCACGATTCCACGATTAGTTTTCAAAAATATTTTTATTTTAAGATTACGTTTCTAAAGTTGGTCGAATTTGCAAAATTTTCAATTTTTTTTAAATTTGAAAAAAAACGACTGAAAAGTAATTAAATTGCTTATTTTACTATGTATATGTAATAAGAATCACGATTCCACGATTAGTTTTCAAAAATATTTTTATTTTAAGATTACGTTTCTAAAGTTGGTTGAATTTGCAATAGTCAACTCAAAGTCTAAATCTTCATTTTTGAAAATATACTTAATTCAATTAGCATTATAAATATATATCAACCAACCAACCTTGAAAAAAAAAAAAAAAAAAAAAAAAAAAAAAAAAAAAAAATTTTTTTTTTTCAAGGTTGGTTGATTGATTGATTGACTCTAGCTAGCCTATATATATCATGCTAAAGTAACAGTTTATCTAAATTTGCTGATGTGCCACCACCTCTGTCAAAATTTTCAATTTTTTTTAAATTTGAAAAAAAAAACGACTGAAAAGTAAGTAAATTGCTTATTTTACTATGTATATGTAATAAGAATCACGATTCCACGATTAGTTTTCAAAAATATTTTTATTTTAACATTATGTTTTTAAAGTTGGTCGAATGTCAACCCAAAGTCTAAATCTTCATTTTTGAAAATATACTTAATTCAATTATAGACCCATCCATATATTTTCAGTCTTAATAATATTTTCATACATGTAATTGTAAAGTCTCAACTTAAACGTCTTAATAGATTTTTTTATGCTGATAACCTCTTCAATACTAGCTTAATAGATTTTTTTTATAAATACTTAAATTAAACCCCCTTAGCATCAAAGTCTTAAATTAAACCCGTCCAATGTTGGCACTGTATCTATCGCAAAAAAATGGGTCGAACGAGGTGTCAAAGACAGAAATTCTGCCATGAGACACCTCGTTCGACCCATTTTTTTACTCTCATTTTAAAGATTAACACAAGCTCTCTATGGGTTGCTCATTAGATGACCTCCTGATGGTCATCTTCAACGGTCCGGTCATTTGAGATTTGTATATTTCATAATCCTCATATTCAAGCTCAAAAAATTTCCTCACCTGTAGTTGGTATGCGGCAAGGAAGTCTTCGAACTTGGTATGGGACCTTTCTACAAATCGAACACCTATGGCTTTCATGAAGCTGAGCTTCATGTTAGCCTGGTATTTCACCATGGCCGAACCATCGAACATCTTATCAAATTCCTGTTCGCCCATGAACCCTTTCAAATGATGTTTGGCTTCGCTAATGGAGAAGATTCTCGTCTTAGCGAGCCATTTAGGTATATTGATCTTAGGGTCCATCACGCCACGGACGGTGAGGCCTGCATATTTTTCGGCAAATTTTAGATCTAGAGGGTGCCTCGAATAAATAGCCAGGTCCTCAGCCCGGACAAACAGGGTGCCATCAGTGGCCATTAGGCATTTAAAGGCAACGCCATAAGCATAATTTTTTACATGGAAAAACATGACTGACAGAGCTAATGTATCTAAGCAGCTAGTAGAGAGATCGACTAGCAATTGAAGAGCTCTCGCTGAACACTCGTATATATACCCGGTCTTATCAACAGATCTGATTGTAAATTTCTACGAACCGCTTATCAAGAGGAAAGGCTTGCATAATATCCTGTCTCTCGAGCAATCTGATTATAACCGGGCTTCCTGAGGATCCTGTCAATACTTCTGGAAAAATCTTTTTATAGAGATCTGATTGTAACCGGGCTTCCTGCATCCTGAGGAAAGGCTTACATAATATCCTGTCAACACTTCTCGAAAATCTTTTTATAGAGATCTGATTGTAATTTTAACCGAGAGCCGCTTATCAAGCATCTTGAGGAAAGGCTTGCATAATATCCTGTCTCTCGAAAATCTTTTTATAGAGATTAGATTATAATGACTGGCTTGGCTACACTTAGTCTTTAAAAATTTTAATGTAAATTTTAAACGAAAAAAATTAAATTTTTAAATTCAGATCCCTTAAATTTAGCTATCGAATCTGTATATTTTACCAAGATTCATATTTAGCTTATAGCTAAGCCATATCCCTTGAAAATTAGAGATCAGATTATGATGACTGATACACTTAACCTTTAAAAATTTTAAATTTTACATAAAAAATGTAAATTTTAAACGAAAAAAATTAAATTTTTAAATTCAGATCCCTTAAATTTAGCTATCGATATTTTACCAAGTTTCATATTTATCTTATAGCTAAGCCATATCCCTTGAAAAATTGGAGATCAGATTATAATGACCGCCACACTTAGTCTTTAAAAATTTAAAATTTTACACAGTAAATTTTAAATGAAACAATTAAATTTTTAAATTTAGATACCTTAAATTTGTCTATAGATATTTTATCAAAATTATCTTATAGCTAAGCCATATCCCTTGAAAATTACAAGTTCAAATCGGTACGCATCCAATGTTGGCACTCTATCTATCGCAAAAAAATGGGCCGAGCGAAGCCTCAATGACTTATGTCATGAGATGCTTCGCTCGACCCATTTTTTTGCACCTCGTCCTGATCTTAAGACGAGGATTTATAAAAGTAGGGTTTGTTTCCCACCAAAACTTTAATTTTTTTGGGAAAATACCCCAATTCTAGGTCTCCGTACCTCTCTCCGAAGACATAGCTATCCATCGGTACAGATTGCAGGTAAGAGTCCATGGATATTTTCAAATCAGCTATAAAACTCTCCATGGTAGCATTGGAAGAGCTAATGCATGCTATCTTGATACGTATGGGCCTTCTGATGTTGAACGTACACTCTATCGGCGACAAAATCTCGATAGGCCCCTGAAATAAGGATTGAAATTCGCCTGGATGCATATCCAACAGCGTGTTGGCATCTTCCAATCCAAAAATACGTGTCTTGGCTAGAGACGGAGGCAGGCTCAAGCCCTCGGGAGCGATGTCAGTCACTGTAAGATGGCATAAGTTTAAAACGCCAGAAGGATTTTGATAGCCCATGGTGCGAGCTACGTCTGAACCTTTGATAAAAATTTCACCGTCAAAAGTCAAAAAACAAGTAAATTTCACGTTTAACTCTTCAGCTAAAATTTGAAATATCATTTTGGAGCAGACTAGCTTTTAGAATATCAAGCAGTCAGAATGAAATGTCTCGTCCAGCAGCCTGTATTTATACTAGCAGCAATCTCTATTTCTATCTAAATTTCTTATCGACATCCTCTGACGCACATCCTCTTACGCACGTCCTGTAGATTATGCAAGATCCCGCTCAAACGACAAATTAATTCTAAAAATAAGTTTATCGCGTCCTGAGGATTACATAATATCCTGTCAACAGCTAGAAGAATTTTATCAGAAGGTCACGTTTTCTAAGAAAGCTTGCTAAAATTAGGTCGCGAATCGGGTATATATACGAGCTGCCTCTAAGAGCCTGCATCATTTTGACTTCTGTTGCTATTGCTATTAAGTCATGCTATTCACAATTGAACATCCACAGCTGGATGCTAAAATCCTATTCGTAGTCTCTGCGGATGGACTTTTGTTCGTCAGGGCCTCTGATGTGGCCAAGCTGATGGGTAAGGGTAGCGCATACGTAAAAAAAACTACCAAGCTAAAGGTGAGGGACCTCGTTTACAAAAGGTTCAGGATACCTGTCTCTTTAGCTAATACCTGGGTGTATCCAATAGAAGAGATTCATTTCGGAGATGCGCTGTCGACCATGGGTTTTGAGGCCATGATGAAATCTGCTAAGATTGACATCTTAGATCCTATAGTGCCAACTGCATGCATCCATAAAGCAGTCAGAATTCGGATCGTGAGAAATTCTGATGTCTTCATAGATGAATTCTTAAAGGATTTCATAGAAAGAACCAAGCTGTTCTATGATGGAGACCACGATGATGACCCTCGCCTACACGAAGATAGATTTGAGACTATTTCTTGGACAGACACCCCTCCGTCCAAAATCAAAGTCTTCGTGGGAAATCGATCTCGCTGGTATAAACTGATGCCTTAGAGATTTAAATTGGAGGGGGCAAAAAAATGGGCCGAACGAAGCGTCTCATGGCAGATTTCTGTCGTTGACGCTTCGTTCGGCCCATTTTTTTGCGACGGTAGTAAGCCAATATTGGATGGGTACAAATTGAGACTTTGAATGGGGTCTCTGAGATAGATAATATTAATATTTCAATATTGAAACGATACTAATGCCTTTGAATCTGAGATAGCTAATGTCTTTGACTCTGAGATAGAAATTTACAATATTGAATAAGGACATTTTTTAAATGAATGCCGTACCAATATTGAATATATTTTTTAACGATTCGATAAACAAATAATATATTTAAATGAAATATTTAAATAATAAAATATTTATATAGTCAATCTGAAGGATTGCATAACTCATTTTCTACGAAAACAGGATGAGATAAGGCTTTTTATAGAATAATTTATCGCTGGATATTGCATAACTCACTTGCAACGGACACGGATGCGGTAAAGATATTTATAGACGCTGAAACAAATAAGCATTGCTGGACAATGATAGTGTATATACTTTAGCATGATATATATGTTAGCTAGAGTCAATCAACGAATCAACCAACCTTGAAAAAAAAAAAAATTTTTTTTTTTCCAAGGTTGGTTGATTGGTTGATTGATTCGGATTCATTCTTTATAAATAGCTGTACTCAAACCTTCATTCCTTCATTCTGTCTGAATCTCTTCTAGCATCAACCTTCTACTAAAACGCTCCTAACATTAAGATACTTTAGCATGATTGGTTGATTGGTTAATGTCTTTAAATCTGAGATAGAAATTTACAATATTGAATAAGGGCATTTTTTAAATGAATGCTGTACCAATATTGAATATTTTTTTTTAACGATTCGATAAACAAATAATATATTTTTAACTATTCGATAAACAAATAATATATATTTTTTAACGATTCGATAAACAAATAAAATATTTAAATAATAAATATTTTATTATTAAAATAAAATATTTAAATAATAAATATTTTATTATTAAAATAAAATATTTAAATAATAAATATTTTATTATTAAAATAAAATATTTAAATAATATATTTAAATTCTAAATATTTATTTTTCGAACCGAACGTGAACAATTCTGACGGGGTGGAGTTGCTCGAAGAATACTTCTGGCGACTGTCTGATAGACCTTTATATGCCGTAAAGAAGTAGGTTCACCCAGCTTTGCGGTACTTGGCATAGGAGCTGTAGTTTGAATAGAATACCCTTGTAACTGTAATCTTTAAATCTTAATTGTAAAAATTTACATGCTTAAATTTCTAATGTCTCGTCAACGTTGCTGAGATTTGCGGTACTTGGCATAGGAGCTGTAGTTTGAATAGATCGTAACTGTAATCTTTAAATCTTAATTGTAAAAATTTACATGCTTAAATTTCTAATGTCTCGTCAACGTTGCTGAGTTTTGCGGTACTTGGCATAGGAGCTGTAGTTTGAATAGATCGTAACTGTAATCTTTAAATCCTAATTGTAAAAATTTACATGCTTAAATTTCTAATGTCTCGTCAACGTTGCTGAGCTTTGCGGTACTTTGGTATAAGACCTGTAGTTTGAATAGATCGTAACTGTAATTTTTAAATCTTAATTGTAAAAATGTACATGCTTAAATTTCTAATGTCTCGTCAGCGTTGCTGAGATTTGCGGTACTTTGGTATAAGAGCTGTAGTTTGAATAGATCGTAACTGTAATCTTTAAATCTTAATTGTAAAAATTTACATGACTGCATGCTTTAATTTCTAATGTCTCGTCAGCGTCTATTATTGGACTCGACTGATTTTGACATGAGATGTCTCGGACAGGGACCATTCCAAGAGGTGTAATCGAAAGCTTAAATTTCATGCGACTATTCTTTTTCGGTCTTGGCTGAGTATGTACGTAATTTGGACAACGACGCAAAGGCTGAAATGCTAAATTTAAAACAACAAATGTTTGACTTGCAATCCAAATTGAATGTAGATATTGCACTCTTGAAAAACTAAGATTGAGAATTTTGACGTGTATCAGGAAGAAGGCTCAAATTAGAGATGGGCATTCAGCAGATGCAAAATTAAATCGATTCCGTTTATCATGTCCGTCTCAAATTAAATGGCTACACAATTGGCTTAATAATTTTTTTAAATGGATAAGGTTAGGCGATGACAGTTTCTAAATGAATGCTGTACCAATCTTAACGATTCCATAAGCATATAAAATATTTAAATTCTAAAAATTTATTATTCCAATCTGAAAGGGTGGAGTTGCTCGAAAATTATTGCTGGTGACTGTCTGATAGACCTTTAGATGCGTAAAGAAATAGGTTCACCCAGCTTTGCGGTACTTGGCATAGGAGCTATCGTTTGAATTTCTGAAAGGGTGAAATATGCTCGAAAAATATTGCTGGTGACTGTCTGATAGACCTTTAGATGCGTAAAGAAGTAGGTTCACCCAGCTTTGCGGTACTTGGCATAGGAGCTGTAGTGAAATCAGAATGAGGTCATGGGTTTTTATAGATTATCATGAAGCCAGACGGTTGCTGGTCATACGCAATGATGATTTGGATACGTTAGCCATACTATATTGATTCATTAGACATGCTGGATACCGGCATTTTATTTAAAATGTTTTAAAACGGAGACATGATATATATATATATATAGGCCACACCAAAAAACTAATGTTGCATAAATGAATCCGTTAAGTTAAAGATACTGCTCCGTCCTTGAAGATGTGTTCAAGGTCACACGAAAAAAAAAAAAAAAAAAAAAAAATTTTTTTTTTTTTTTTTTTTTTTTCAGGTGCCACGCCCACCCTTGAAGCTTGTCTATATTTACTACGGCTAACATGACTACACTCTCATTGTGTCTCGACATTTGCCTGCAACGGTCGTCTAGTCACTATGTCTCGTAATGTGTTTTGAGCAAGATGTACATTGATGGACACTAGAGAGTTAAATTTTTCTATAAAAGCCTATGATCTATTCTGATTTCATGAAAACCTGCAATATCATGTCATTTGTCAGACAAAAGTCTATAAAATCTTGTTTTCAAAGCCAATATTGTATAAATAACGTTATCTCATCCTATTTTAAAGGAAATGGGTTTAGACATCAGGAGCTAGTTTATGCATGACCTTACAGTAGAAGAAATAAATTCCACTCCCACCCACCCTAATAGATATACTATATATATACTATATATAGACTGCAGCGCCATCTACAATGATTGGCTAAAGAAATATAGCTTTAGCAGCCAACTGAGAAATATAGCTTTAGCAGCCAACTGAGAAATATAGCTTTAGCAGCCAACTGAGAAATATAACTTTAGAAATATAACTTTAGAAACCAACTTCATCAACCAACCAACCAACCAACTGTGAAAAAAAAAAAAAAAAAAAAAAAAAATTTTTTTTTTTTTTTTTCGTGTGACCTTGTGACCTTGATAGCTTTATAGCGCCTATATAAGCAGCTGACAAATCTCATTTTCTAACATTACTCCTACATATGTGGCGACAACGATGAAAGGGCTTTGAAAATATTAGCTGGTCTGAAGACTCTCTGCAAAGTCCAGGTAACTATGTTATTTTTTTAAAATGTAGTTTAATATTTTTCGTTTTCTCAGATTACCTTATGAAGGCCTTGTCTCTGAAAATATTGTCTGGATGGCTTTGTCTCTGAATCTATATAATCATTAACAAAATATTTTAAATTCTAAGGCCTAAATTTACAACAGTAGTATGAAATCTTGTAAATTTATAGGATATTCACGGGTCAATTTTGTTTTTTTCGACAGCAAATTTAGACAAAGGGCTTACCCTTGGAAATATGAACGGATTCTCTGCAAAGTCGACGCAAAGATTTTTTTCTTAAATGTGGCTTAACCTACTGATCAGACGTCGATATTAAATTTTTAATCGTGTAAGATTGACTCCGATTAGCCTTGCTGGCTGGATCGTGTTTGTGTTCTAAAGAAATCATTGGGCCTATCCAAAATAATTTTTGTAGCCCTTAAAGTATTGTTTCCTAAACCAAGAGGATGTCCAAACTCGATACGGACTGATTAAATTTATTACATATATTATACTTATATTTATATTTAAATTAGTATTATAAGTATAAGTATAATATAATATAAATATAAATATAAATATAAATATAATATAATATAAATATAATAATAATATAATATAAATATAAATATAATATAATATAAATATAATATAATATAATATAAATATAATATAATATAATATAAATATAATATAATATAATATAAATATTTTATAAAAAAAAAAAAAAAAAAAAAAAAAAAATCTATTCATTTCTATAGACGCTCGAAGATTTTGCATGCGACATTTTGTTTGGCCTTAGTTATCACACAAACGATACTCGAGCTGGATTTGCGGTACTTAAGGGTCGATGTAAATTAGAGACATCATATATATATATTTTCAGCTATACTAATAATTGAGTATGAAATAAAATATTTTTTTATCTGTATTTAAACATGCAGACATTTTCCGCAGAGCGGAAAATGTCTGCTTGTTTAAATACAGATAAAAAAATATTTTATTTCTATTTCTTTTAAAGTCTAATGTATAAATTTACAATATTAGTATATTTTTTTTTAATTTATAGCATATTCACAGTTTAGTTTTGTTTTTTTCGACAACAAGTTTTGATAGAGGGGCATAGACTTTGAAAATATTAACTGGTAGAAAATATCTGCATGTTTAAATACAGATTTAAAAAATATATTTTATTTCTATTTATTTTAAATTCTAATGTATAAATTTACAATATTAGCATATTTTTTTTTAATGTATAGCGTACTCACGAGTTAATTTTGGTTTTTTCGACAACAAGTTTTGATAGAGGGTCTTAGGCTTTGAAAATATTAACTGGTCTCTCTGCAAAGTCTAAACAATTAGCTTTGCTGGACAACCTTTGAATTTTTACCGACAAGGTTCTATATAAGCATTAGCTTGCCTGAAAGACAGTTTTTTCTGATAATTGTGTCAATATTAATTTTTGGATCGATGGGTCAAAATGCTCGAATAATATCGCTGGCGACTGTGTCTGAGACCTGTGTTTATCGTAAAAATGAGGCTCCAGCTAGATTTGAGGTACTTGAGGGTGGGGTTTAAAAATACATCGATTCGTAGAAAATAGGCAGACATGTTATTGTAGTCTACGTAGGCCTTTTATTTAAAATGTTTTACCGTACAATGGATGATTTGAATCTCGTCACGATTTTGGATGGATTTCTTTAGACCCGGTAGGCCAGCAAGGCTAAAATTTATATAGAGCCAAGCCAGGCTTTTCCAAACGGATGTCGTTGGCAGACAAAATGAGATGTGGGCACTTTAACGATTCTATATATAGGTCACATGAAAAAAACTAATGTTGAATAAATCCGTCAAGTTAAAGATACTGCTCCGTCCTTGAAGATGTATTCAAGGTCACACGAAAAAAAAAAAAAAAAAAAAAAAAAAAAAATTTTTTTTTTTTTTTTTTTTAAGGTGCCACGCCCACCCTTGAAGCTTGTCTATATATACTATGGCTAACATGACTACACTCTCATTGTGTCTCGACATTTGCCTGCAACGGTCGTCTAGTCACTATGTCTCGTAATGTGTTTTGAGCAAGATGTACATTGATGGAGACTAGAGAGTTAAATTTTTCTATAAAAGCCTATGATCTATTCTGATTTCATGAAAACCTGCAATATCATGTCATTTGTCAGACAAAAGTCTATAAAATCTTGTTTTCAAAGCCAATATTGTATAAATGACGCTATCCCCATCCTATTTTAAAGGAAATGGGTTTAGACATCAGGAGCTAGTTTATGCATGACCTTACAGTAGAAGAAATAAATTCCACTCCCACCCACCCTAATAGATATACTATATATATACTATATATATAGACTGCAGCGCCATCTACAATAATTGGCTAAAGAAATATAGCTTTAGCAGCCAACTGAGAAATATAGCTTTAGCAGCCAACTGAGAAATATAACTTTAGCAGCCAACTGAAAAATATAACTTTAGAAATATAACTTTAGAAACCAACTTCATCAACCAACCAACCAACCAACTGTAAAAAAAAAAAAAAAAAAAAAAAAAAAAAAAAAAAAAAATTTTTTTTTTTTTTTTTTTTTTGTGGGCGTGGCTTCGCTATAAATTTCTCAGTGCAATCGTGCCTATATAAATGCGGGTTTGTGTTCTAAAGGATTCATTGGCATCATGTCTGTCCAAAATGAGTTTCGTACTCTACTCCGTGAATGCGTTAGTCTCGCCTATCGTCAAGAGACCTCTGAAGTCTTGTTGAAATCTAATTTTGGCCGCTCTATTTTAAAAATGCTCACAGCGTATTTTCAGAATAACTCTATCCATTCGAAGGCCATACGCCCGAAAAGGCATTTAGAATGTTGAAAGGCCAATTGCAATGCATAGCATATTACGACTACGATAAAATGTCTCCTGATATTAAAAATCTATTCGCTGAAGATGTTGTGCTGCCTGGCCAATGCTGTTATCAAGTTTGGATTCTACAATGCTTAATTGTTACAGCATGTATTATTGCAGATTGCTGGACAAATTGCTATGTGGATATGTTTGATGTGGCTTTTGAAACGCTGATAGATATGTTGGACACTTATGGCTATATTGCCTGCATTGAACGCGACCTAGATCGCAACTATAATCCGTTTGGTAATCCGAGCGAAATTGTCTTGTTCGCCGGTCTAAAAATAACCAATTAGAAAAAAATATCTTTATATTGGCTTAAGCATATATATAGAATTCGCTGCATAATATCCTGTCAACAGTTTTTTTATAAATCTGATTATAATTTTAGCCGCTTCCTACATGCATCCTGTTTTCAAAGACTTATGCAACTCGTATAAATAACTTTATCTCATCCTGCTTTAAAGGACAAGGCCTCATCCTGTTTTCTTGGACTTATGTAACTCATATAAATAACTTTATCGCATCCTGTTTTAAAGGATATGCTTCTACTATAAAAGCCGGTGCTCAGCGCTTGTAATTTCAATTGCTCACTAGCTCTCAAGTCATGTGGATGAGATTATTTTTCCCAGGCCATATCGGCTTGAGGTCTGCCCTAGCCTCTGACGGAATGACTTACGTTTCGGCAGTAGATGTGGGTTTGCTGCTGCAGTTTAATGACATTTACGAATTTTCTCAGTATCGTGCCACCAAACATATAGATTCCTTTCCAGTTTTTGAAATAGAAGAAATGTTTAACTACGTGAGCCTGTTTTCCGACGTAGCAGAAATGCAGAGACTCTGGAGATATGGACGGGTCGCGGCTGATTTTCCTATGTCTTCGGAAGCTATATTTGATGTTCATATTAAAACGGAGGGTAATGCCAAATTGCAGGACTGGCTGCAACTATATACGGACCTTTTCCGAAATGATCTATTGGACGGCCCTTCTGACAATTCGAAAAGATTGGCTACCCGTTGGAGGAGACGGAACGAATGCAAGGTCTGCTTGACAGAAGAGAGCCAGGTGGCATTCTTTGACTGTGGGCATGTGGTATGTTGCATGGCTTGTTCGGACAAACTGGAAAATTGTCCTGTTTGTCGAACAGCTATTGTGGAAAGGCGAAGAGTGTATGTGCAATAGTTATATACATGGAAATTTTAAAAAACTTGGGTCAAACGAGGCTTCCTCATGTCTAGATTTGTCATTATGACTTATCTTGACGATGGAAGCCTCGTTTGACCCATTTTTTTTTAAATCGAAAGGCTACCAATATTGGATTTGTAAAAAAATAACTTATAAATTTTATGAGATTCGATTAGATTATCCGTAAAATGTTTTACCGTACAACGGACGAAAAGATTTACGAAGACATGATAACTAGATGACTGTTGTCGTCGAGACAAAATGAGATGTGGGTACGTTAGCCATTCTATATATAGGTCACACGAAAAAACTAATATTGAATAAATAAACTTTGCTCCTTTAAGTTATGGATCCGTCCTTGAAAATATGTTCAAGGTCACATAAAAAAAAAAAAAAAAAAATTTTTTTTTTTTTTTTTTTTTTTTTTTTTTTCAAGTGGGTGTGGCATGGCTATATAAACCATGACTGATTTTATATTTTTTTTTATTCTTATAATTTTTTTCAAGATAATATTTTTTTTGGGACTTTGCCATTTTTTCACCGATCTCGAAATTTCTTCTAAGTTCAATTGCTGGACAATGATAGTGTAAATACTTTAGCATGATATATATGTAGGTAAGCTAGAGTCAATCAACTAATCAACCAACCTTTAAAAAAAAAAAAAAAAAAATTTTTTTTTTTTTTTTTTTTTTTTTTTTTTTTTTCAAGGTCATTTAATCTGCCCCTATATATACCCTGGCTGCCTTCAGAATTTATATCATTTTTCTCATTCTACAATTGTTGTTGGACTGACATTTGCAATTTTTCATAATGGATTTCTCCGATCCCATTCAAAGCGTCTTTCATTACCTACTCAGAGACTGCGTTCATCTGGCAAACTGGGAAGCTACCGGCGAATATAGGATGGTCGACATCAGAAATGACTGGGACGATCCAGAATGGAAACCGAAAGAACACAAATTTGCCCTTTCTATTTTGAGAATGTTAGAAGACTATTTTCAGACACCGCCTTTACCTACTGGTATGAAGATCGAACAGATCGAAGAGGCCATTCCCAAGCTGAAAGAAAAATTAGTAGCCATACTCAATTCTGATAGCATATCTCTTAAAGTCCGAGGCCTTTTGCGCAACATAAGCTTAACGTATCGTCGTGGTGCCGAATCTTATCAACCTTGGGTGCTGGAGTGTTTGATCGTTACTGGATGCTTTCTCGGAGAATGTTTTGCCAAATTTCGATACAACAACGGGGTATTTGATCTGGCATCCGTTGCCTTAATAGATATTATGGAAAAGAGTGGCTTGTTAAGTTGTATCAGAGCCGATCTGTTCAATAATAGGGATCCGTTTGGTAAACCTGGTATTAAGGTTAAATCAGTTTTGGACAAAGATTGGAGTATGTGGACATTTCAATTGGACAAAACACAGGAGAAAAGATTGTACAAGTCAGCTAAATGTTAAGTGACGAAAATAACGTAACGTAAAAAATAACGTAACGTAAAAAATAATATATAAATGAAATAACGTAACGTAAAAAATAACGTAACGTAAAAATAACGTAACGTATAAAAATAACATATTAAAAATAACGTAACGTAAAAATAACGTAACGTATAAAAATAACGTAACGTATAAAAATAACATATTAAAAATAACGTAACGTAAAAAATAACATATCGAAAAATAACGTAACGTATAAAAATAATATACTTGACACAAAACTAATATTGTATAAATAGCTCCGTCATATCTTATACATTGCTCCGTCAAGGTCACATTCAAGGACACATTAAAAAAAAAAAAAAAAAAAAAAAATATATATATATATATATATATATTTTTTTTTTTTTTCAGTGGGCGTGGCTTGGATTCATTCTGTATAAATAGCCGTACTCAACTCTTCTCGCATCAATCTGTCCCACTAAGACGCTCATCTATCTAACATTAGATCCTGCCGGTTTTAGAACGATAGGCTATCTCGTCCTGTTTCCGTGACTCGTTCTAATCTCATGTCTTCTACAGTCTGAAATTAAATTGCTACACATTTGGCTTAATAATTGTTTTTAAAATGAATAAGGTTAGGCAACGACCGTTTCTAAATGAATGCTGTACCAATCTTAACGAATCCTGTTCCGCTATGACACCAACGGTTTCATAACCTATTGGTTTGCCCATAGCGTACGTTAGTTTTGGCCAAGAGAAAAAATTTAAATTTTCAAGGGATAAGCCAGTCTATTACAATATGACGAGTGGCAGTTTCATGGTAATACATCCATAAGTTTAACCTTCAGAAAATTAGATAAAGGCATTCATTATAGGTAATAAACGGCGATATTTGTTTTCATATTTGAGCATACACTAAATGTATAACTATAATACTTGGCTATTTGAATCGATAAAATTACTATAATACTCTTAAAAAAATAAAGCTTAGCTTATCAGCCAACTATATTGTAGACTCGATCATAGGTACGATAACTAAAAATTTATATATTTATGAAAAAAATATTTTATTTATTAGTAGTTAAACATACAGACATTAATTTTTTCAACCCTTCCTTTATAAAGTGTTGGGCTTCTCGTAGCACTGCATAACGAAAGACTTAAAGGGTATCATGTTGGGAATCTCAATAACCATTTGACTATTTATGCATGACGCGTGTAAAAATTGTCTCGTTTTCAGAGGACTGGATTTCATGCTAGCGGACAGCTCCAAAAATGACAGACGACACGGATTGGAGATAGGCATTTGACTTTGTATGAGAATACATGATACGCGTAAAAGTTATCTCGGAAACCGTTTTCAGAGGCAGTTTCAAGAGGTGCGATAGACAGCCTGGATTTCATGCAAGCTGACAGTTGTCATTTGGAAATTGAAAAAAATATTTCCCGACGCGAAAAACAGCAATGAAAAGGTTATCTAGTCTAAATGTTAAGTTTCTAATATCTGCGTAGCCTATATTGAATTTCTAATTTCTTCATGACCTAGTTTCTATTGTCTGCATGGTTAAATTACTAATATATACATTCTAATAGCCCGTGTTATATTTCTAATGTCTGTCGTTCATGGCCTCCTCGTTACCAGCAACATTTGTCTTTTTTGCGTAACAAACAGCCTGATCTAGACTGAGGTCGGATTTGTTATAATGGTCTCGTCTAATTTTGACATGTGAAAAAGATGTCTCGGAAACCGTTTCCAGGGGCCATTCCAAGAGGTGCAATCGAAAGCTTAAATTTCATGCGAAACGGAGTTGATAGTCTCGATTCGTTTTCGGAAAAATATCTTGGCTGAGAAAGAATTTTGAAACTGCATACGGGAGCTAAGTCACATGGCCACACACTCATTCGAGACACTCATTCGTATTTCGACATTTCTCCCCCATTTTAAATAATTTTTACATTTTACATTTAAACATTTACGCTATTCTATAAGATATTTGTTGTTTTTCAAATTTCGTTAATTTTCGACAGCGGTTGGTTGGTTGGTTGGGTCACCCAATTTGTGTGCAAGAGATTGTCAAGTCAATTACCAGAAATACGGACGACTTAAAAATTCGACTATTTTTACAATATTTGTTACATTTTAAAGTTTTTATTTTAAATTTAAACGTGTTTGGGCTTTGATCTTTAAAAGAGGATTGAATCATGAAAATATTGACAAGTCTTCAAGTCTTCAAGTCTACATTTTAAATATTTCATTTTAAATTTAAACGGCTTTAAAAGAGGGTCTTCAAGTTTATTTTTTACATTTTAAACGTTTTATTTAAACGGACTTTACAAGAGGCTGTTAAACGGTTGATAGCAAGAGGATTATCATTGCAGGCTGTTGTAAAAATTTTCAATATAAAGTGTTGAATTTTTAGCTAATCTTTACAAATATATTTACCAGATCAATGGCTAAAGGTAACACGTTGTATCTTTATCGTCAAGAGTTGAGGCGAAAAACTTACCCTTTTCGTTGTCCACACTGTCCCATTCAACTTTTGCCCGTTCAGTTCGAAAAACATTGTTTGGAAATACATAAATTACCGACGAGTACTTCTTGCGTTTGGTGTCTGGGAAAGAAGAAATGGGATTCCAAAACGAAATACCAATACACGAATCACTTGATCGCGTGTTTTCGAAAATTTATAGCCGTTAAGAGAATCGATAGAGACTTGGAGACAGATGTGGAAATGGACGAACCGTATCAAATCCCCGACAAGCTCAGACTCATGGACACTCGTCCGTTGTGCGCTGCAGAATCGTTTTTCGATCATCAGGACATTCGTGGATTCTTAACGGAACGCCTTTTCGAAGACCTTTGGCTGTTGAATCATGGATCCGAGGTTGATTATTTCGAAGACGAGAATCTAAACGCGGCCGCCTCCTACGTTCGGAAGTACGCGAGGTCGGAAGGTGAATGGTTTCACGTCATGGTTAAGGCTGCCGCATTTGAATCGTTTATAAGAGTTTTGGATAAAGAACACGGTAGGATCGCCACGCTGCCTTTTTCTTGTTGGTGCGACGGCGGTACGGCCGAGGATCCAATTTTCAGACAGCATCGGCATATGATAGTGGTCGCCCCCATGGGTCTCTTCAAGAAAGTTTGGTCGAAAGTCAAACCTTACAAAAGACCTCGTAAAAACTACGCTTCGAAAAAATACGAGTTGATAGAATCTGCCATGCATTTGGTGAACACGCTAGGCTACGTTAGCAAGAGGCGGTCGAGGTGTTACTTTACGATAGATGGCAAGAGACATAAAAAGGCTCCACTGAAAAATAAACATTTTTACATATTTCGGACGCTGCCGGTAGACTTCAGGTTGCCGCTGACATTGCAGTGGGACGGAGGCGTCCAAGGGGCTATGGATCTGGAAATGTTTCGGAGGGCCTCGATGACCAAATTGGCTTACGGTATGCTGGTTGAAGAAAACGGAGTGTATAAACAAAAGATTAAACATTTTCACGCTTTCAGAGGTGGGATGGTGCTGCCTCTCAAAAGAGAGTTCGTTCCGACGGAAAACCAAACGCCTCAGTTTCTATATTTGATGGGTGGTAAAAAGCTTTATCTGGATCGAGAAGACGTAGATGGAAACTGGCTGAGGGTTCAGGCTGAGAGAGGTAATTGTTTCTATGAATTGTTAGGCGACGAATTATGGACGCCGCCAAATAAAATCCAGAGTTATTTGAGAGACGCGAGGCCGATCGTGGAAGCGAATTGGAAACTGGAATCCGAGATTAAGATTTTGCAGGGACAAGTTGTCGAATTGCAGAGAGAGATGGCTTCATTGAAAGCACAATTTGCAGAAGAGATGGCTTCATTGAAAGCACAATTTGCAGAAGAGATGGCTTCATTGAAAGCACAATTTGCAGAAGAGACGGCTTCATTGAAAGCACAATTTGCAGAAGAGAGGGCTTCATTGAAAAATGAAAACGTGTCTTGGAAAGAGAAATATCTGTCTCTCAAAGCCGAGAATGATAGAAAAATATCGGATTTGCGAAGAGAAGTGTCGTCTCTGAAAGAAGAGAATGCGTGTATCAAAACGAAATATAAACGGTCGGTGATTGAGAACAAAAAATTGCGGGATAAGATAAACGAGCTACAGGACGAAGTCATAATGCAGCTGAAAAATGAGATTGCTGAGCTTAGACGGAGACTGTCCAAATATGAAGACGCATAATTGAAAAATGTGAAATTAGAAAGTGACAATACTTTATAAAAGTCCATCTAAGTCCAGGTCACATGACCAACCAACCAACCTTCGAAAAAAAAAAAAAAAAAAAAAAAAATTTTTTTTTTTTTTTTTTTTTTTTTTTTAAAGGTTGGTTGATTGGTAGATTGGCTTGGATTCATTCTTTATAAATAGCCGTACTCATTCCTTCATTCTGTCTGTCTAGCCTTCTACTAAAAACGCTCCCAACATTAAATCGTATCAGGCCATTTCTGTGACTCTTACATTAGATAGTTTCTAATATTTATCTCTTTCATTGAAGCTCAGCATGTACAAAATGTGGGAACCGTTGGACAACGACGCAAAGACCGAAATGCAAAATTTAAAGCAGCAGATGTTTGACTTGCAATCTAAACTGGATGCAGAAATCTCACTCTTGAAAACCAAGATTGAGAAATTTGACGTACTGTACTCCAAAATAGATAACTTGTATCAGGAAGAAATTTACAGGCTTAAATTAGAGTTGGGCGTGCAGCAGAACAGATCTCTAGTGCAGATTCAGAAGCAGCAGATCCAGATCCAGAACCTGCAGAACCTGTTGCTCTCCAATCAGATAGCGACTCAACAGAATCCGTTACGACAGGACATTAAATATAATAATGAGTAGATCATCAATTCATTCAACATTATAAATATATATAAACCAACCAACCAACTGTAAAAAAAAAAAAAAAAAAAAAAAAAATTTTTTTTTTTTTTTTTTTTTCAAGGTTGGTTGATTGATTGATTGACTCTAGCTAACCTATATATATCATGCTAAAGTATCTACACTATCATTCTCCAGTAATGTTTATCTGTTTCACAGCCGCATCCTGTTCAGCGACATAAAAGCCTTATCGTAGCAACTGAGTTATGCAATATCCTGCATCCGTGTCCTCTATAAAAGCCTTATCTCATCCTGTTTTCATAGAAATGAGTTGCCAGGAAAATTTTTATAAGATTAGTTTATCGCTTGAGGAGATATATTTATCTAGCTGACCTTCTAGAATAATTGTGTTTGCAGGATATTATGTAACTCGTTTCCTCAAAGACAGGATCTAATCTATAAACAGTCATCCTGTCGAGCCTTATATACTATTATTTTTATCGTTTCTCAGAACCGCTTATCAGATCTCATGCATCCGTTCGCCAGAGTATAAATACCGGCCTCTCGCCTCAGCTTATTCATTCTGACCTTTTGTTTTTCAAAATGAATATGCTTCCCGTAGACTCTGACAAGCGATTTGATTACGGCTATGCCTTACAACCTAAAAGGAAAATATTAAATACATCTCGTCTCTATTGCGAGCTGATATTTCAATATGATAAATCGATGTCTCTGCCAACTCCCAAGCGAATTCTTAAGACAACTCCAAAGCCAATTCTTAAGACAACTCCAAAGCCAATTCTTAAGACAACTCCAAAGCCAATTCTTAAGACAACTGTCAAACCAAAGCCAGCTCCCAAGCCAAAGCCAGTTTCAATAGCCACATCACAGAATATTTACTTAAAAGTCCCAACTCCCATAAGCCGACTGCCAAAATCTCCTGAAGTCTCTACCAGAGAAAAAATATATCGTGCCTGGAAGCCTCGACCAAGGGTTAATTACATGATACGGCCGAAACAGTTGGAGATTAAAACGGCATAGTCGTTATCAATTGCCTAATAAAACAGAGGTCACCCAAACGATTTATAAAAAATCGGGTCGAACGAAGTGTCTCATGGCAGATTACTGTCTTTGACACTTCGTTCGACCCGTTTTTTTGTAACAATTGTATTGCCAATGTTGGATGTATGCCGATGAATACTTTAAGATTTTGAACGGATACTTTTATAAAAGAAGGCTTGTAAAAATTTATATACAAAAAAAAATATTAGAAATAAAATTTCATCTAAGTCACATTGAAATCAACCAACCAACCAACTGTAAAAAAAAAAAAAAAAAAGTTTTTTTTTTTTTTTTTTTTTTTTTTTTTTTTTTTTTCAAGTCTATATTTTTTCTTGTGTCGCCTATATATAGAATGTCTAACATACCCACATCTCATTTTGTCTCGACTCCTGCCGACAACGGTCATCTAAATATCCGTTTGGAAAAGCCTGGCTTGGCTCTATATAAACTTTAGCCTTGCTGACCTGCCGGGTTTATAGAAATCATTGGGACCATTCCAGCGAAGTTGCCAGCTCTATTTTAAGATACCTACATTGGCTGGATCCATAAAAATTTAACAAGAGGCTTCGATAAGATTCAAACAGGCTGAGGGTTGTCACGACAAACGGTGCCATTGAATTGAATTGCAGAGGCCATGCTTAGCAGGAACGCATTGACAATAGCAGCCCATATTGTAAAAATGAAATAAAATATTTTTTATATCTGTATTTAAACATGCAGACATTTCCGCGATACATTTTATTTCTACTTCTTTTAAATTCTAATGTCTAAATTTATAATATTAGCATATTATTTTTTTAATTTATAGAATACTCACGTTCTGTTTCCTCGACAACAAGTTTTGATAGAGGGGTTTTGAAAATATTATCTGGACTCTCTGCATGCAACAATTTTATTTTCTTAAATGAGGCTTGTTTGAGAATGTGACAAGAGGGTGTAAATGCTCGAATATTATCGCTGGCGACTGTCTCTTGTACCTGTGTTTATCGCAAAAACGATATGTACAGCTGGATTTGCGGTACTTGAGAGTGTGAGCTACAAATAGATAGGACCGACGTAAAAATGTAGAAATATTATAGAGCTGGGCTTTTATTTAAAATGTATTACCGACGACTTGAAGATTATTTGAAAAAAAAACTATGGCTAAAGTACCCACATCTAATTTTGTCTGCCAACAACAGTCATCTAGTTATCCGTAAAATATTTTACCGTACAACGGATGAAAACATTTTACGAATAACTAGATGACTGTTGTTGGCTAACGTCGAGTCAAAATGAGATGTGGGTACGTTAGCAATTCTACATATAGGTCACACGAAAAAAACTAATGTTGGAGAAATGAATCCGTGAAGTTATAGACGCTGCTCCGTCCTTGAAGATGTGTTAAGGTCACACGAAAAAAAAAAAAAAAAAAAAAAATTTTTTTTTTTTTTTTTTTTTTTGAGTGGGCGTGGCTTACCTTCATACTATATAAACATGCTGTCTTAGTCTATTTGTCCATACAAAGACATGTGGTAGCTATACATACTAATATAAACTCCTGTTCGCATACTTTTATTAGAGAAAATTGCATCAATTGTCGTACCGCCTCTCGTCGTATAGTGTTTGGGATTCGTTCGTAGATCTAAGTTCAGGACTTGTAACCCCTCCATAAAGTCTTTTCCTTCTTCTGAATTAAAATCTATATTAAAATCCCCTACCAGCACCGTTTTGAAATCTTCGTCCTCTTGCAGGAGAGCTTCTACTATAACTTCCCTTTTTTGTTCGTCATTGGCTTGTGGACTTGCATATACCAAGATGAATCTTATATTATTGAGTATGTAACATACTAAAACTTGGACTCTGTCTTGGTTTATACTGAAGGTTTTTCTCGATAAATTTGATAATCCTTGTCGGATATAAGTTATAATGCCGCATTTCTTTCGAGGCTTTCTTGGACTATCATTGCTATGAATTACAGCAGCCATTACAAATCCTGGAAATTCAAAGTAATCTGCGGGTAACGTTCTCGTTTCTGCTAGCATAATTATATCACTCTTCATGAAGCATGGATCGGCCAGTACGTCTTCGTAATGAGTGGATAATCCTTCAACATTATGGTACATAAACTGAATGCCAGCGAAATCTCCTCTTTCATGAAGAGAAATTAGCGGAATTGTTCTTAATATAGCTAGTTCTTTTGCCACGGGATCGTTTTCAGATGGTGCCTCAATCGTTACAAATTCGTCCTCTACATACAGTCGGTAACAAAAGTGTCCGAACACTAGCAAAAATTCCTATGTAGAAAAAGTACATTTCATACTGTTTTGTTAAATAAATCCTTCTCGAATCATGTTCTTACACTAAGAACAGGATTCGACAAGGATTTATTTAACAAAACAGTATGAAATGTACTTTTTTTACATAGGAATTTTTGCTAGTGTTCGGACACTTTTGTTACCGACTGTACAATCCGTCAGCTTTCGTCGCTTGTGATGACCCGACATAAACTAAACTTAGGCTCATATTTTTGCTAAGATGTACAGCACACTCGTTGCGATTTATGAATGGCCTCAGATACAACGATGGGTCTCTAGCGACACTTAAAGCCAAATTTCTTATTCTATAGATATTTTTCCTCATTCGCTCAACGGGTTCAATCCAGGATTGATGCCATGACGCAGCATATATCTTATGAGCAGCTTATGAATTTAAGAACAGCTTGCGTGCGTCAAAACGAAATATATACGGTTGGTGAAGGGGTATAAAATAAACGAGCTTCAGGACGAAGTGATAACGCAGCTGAGATGAAGAAGGCTTAATGCAGGCTTAGTCTTTGAAAATAATGACTGGATAGGCATTAGCAAAGTCATTTAAATACTAATGTCTAAATTAATTTCTTTAATCGGCAACAGGGTTACAACCCAAACTTATCTGCAAAATCATATAAATTTTCAGCGCCTAGAATCGACTTGACGAAAACATTTTACGGATGACAGTATCTTGTCATTTGGACGGATCTTGTCATTTGTCAGACAAAAGTTTATAAAAATCTTGTTTTCAAAGCCAATATTGTATAAATAGCGCTATCCCCATCCTATTTTAAAGGAAATGGGTTTAGACATCAGGAGCTAGTTTATGCATGACCTTACAGTAGAAGAAATAAGTTCCACTCCCACCCACCCTAATAGATATACTATATATATACTATATATATAGACTGCAGCGCCATCTACAATGATTGGCTAAAGAAATATAGCTTTAGCAGCCAACTGAGAAATATAACTTTAGCGGCCAACTGAGAAATATAACTTTAGAAATATAACTTTAGAAACCAACTTCATCAACCAACCAACCAACCGTAAAAAAAAAAAAAAAAAAAAAAAAAAAATTTTTTTTTTTGAATGGGCGTGGCTTGTCTTCATACTATATAAATAACGGCTGCCGTACTCAAATCATCATTCTGTTTCCAGCAACAGTCTTCTCCTGCCTTGTCCTGTTTACCATTGAAACAACATTTGCTATATATACGCCTATCTTCTAAATTTTATACCATAACGCTTAGACAATGAGCCATCGCATTGAAATCGCTTTCCATTATCTACTTCGAGACTGTGTTCAGTTGGCAAACGATTTGGATACTGAAGATGAGATGTTGGTCGACGACGCGAATTACATGGATTTAAAATTTAGTCTGAGAGAACATAAATTCGGTCTTTCAATTTTGAGAATGCTTGAAGAATATTTTCAGATTCCACCCCAGCATACTGGTATTACTGTTAAAAGGGTCGGAGACATTATTGTCGAGCTGAAGAAAAAATTAAATGATTTTATCGAGTCAAATTCGATATCTCCTAGAGTCAGTAACTTGTTTCGCGATAAAACGTTAACAAATCATAGCTGGCGAGGTCGCGATTGCTATCAGCCTTGGGTAATGGAGTGTTTGATTGTTACCGGACAATTTCTTGGAGAATGTTTTAACAAATTTCCATACAAATGTGATAAGTATTTCAATTTGGCATATGAAGCGTTGATGGATATTTTGATGGATAATAATTTGCTAACTTATATCGCAGTGGATCTGTCTCTTGGGAGGGATCCGTTTAGCAAACCTGGGATTAAAGTAAAATCTATCTTGGACTTAGATGATTGGTGTTTCTTTACATTTCAGTTAAACGAAGAACAGGAGCAAAAATTGTACGAGAAGTGCCCTTAGTTAAAAATTACATTCTTTGAAAGAAAAATAGTTTGAAAAAAAAAAATACTTAAAAAAAAAAAAAAAAAAAAAAAAAAAAAAAAAAAAAAATTTTTTTTTTTTTTTTTTTTTTGAGTGGGCGTGGTTTTGTTCAAGGCTATGTTTATAACCTATTTAAAGGGTCCGATATTCTTAACACTCAAACATTTTTACAAAACTCTACATGATGGCTGACAATACAAATTCCATAGATCCAATGATTCACATGTACTATAATGATTTGAAAATCAAAAATTATTGTTTCAAATGCATTTGTTGCGAGTTACATTTTTTTCCAACTGAATACGAAAAACATTCAAAATTTCATGGAATCAATGCGAAAACTTCTTGCGTATGGTGTAATGGAGACTACAATTGGGAATTCGGGAAAAAATCTCATAGCAAAACCGTGAGACATTTATTGACTTGTTTTCGAAAATTTATAGATAATAGAATTAGAGATGGGAGTATAGACTTAAAGACAGATGTGGAGATAGACGAGCCGTATCCCGAAGAACTCATGGACGCCTGTCCGTTGTGCGCTGAGAACGATACTTTGCAGGGACAAATTACCCAGTTGCAGAGAGAGATGGTTGAATTAAAATCAAATTACGGAGAACAAATTGACGATTCGTTGATAAACAGAAACGCGTCTTGGAAAGAGAAATACCAGACTCTGAAAGCGGAGAGCGATAGAAACATATCGGATTTGCAAAGAGAAGTGTTGTCTCTGAAAGAACAGCTTGTGTGCGTCAAAATGAAATATAATGCAACGGTGACTGAGATGCTGGAGAAAATAAACGAGCTTCAGGACAAAGTGATAACAGCCGAAAATTAAAAAAAATTATTACTTAAAAAAAATATTACTTTGAAAAAAAAAAAAAAAAAAAAAAAAAAAAAAATTTTTTTTTTTTTTTTTTTTTTTTTTTTTTTTGAGTGGGCGTGGTTTTGTTCAAGGCTATGTTTATAACCTATTTAAAGGGTCCGGTATTCTTAACACTCAAACATTTTTACAAAACTCTACATGATGGCTGACAATACAAATTCCATAGATCCAATGATACACTTGTACTATAAGAGAATTGTTGATGGGAGTATAGACTTAAAGACAGATGTGGAGATAGACGAGCCGTATCCCGAAGAACTCATGAACGAGTTGTGCGCTGAGAACGATACTTTGCAGGGACAAATTGCCCGATTGCGGAGAGAGATGGTTAAATTAAAATCAAATTACGGAGAACAAATTGACGATTCGTTGATAAACAAAAACGCGTCTTGGAAAGAGAAATACCAGACTCTGAAAGCGGAGAGCGATAGAAACATATCGGATTTGCAAAGAGAAGTGTTGTCTCTGAAAGAACAGCTTGCGTGCGTCAAAACGAAATATAAACCAACTGTGACTGAGATGCTGGATAAAATAAACGAGCTTCAGGACAAAGTGACAACAGCCGAAAATTAAAAAAAATATTACTTTGAAAAAAAAAAAAAAAAAAAAAAATTTTTTTTTTTTTTTTTTTTTTTTTAAGTGGGTGTGTCTTGACTATATATACAATAGCTTTACTGGTTGGCTGTTATAAACTTGTTCAAGTTTATGCGGACATGATAGCTAGAAGACTGTTGCTGACGGACCATGTAAGTATTATTTTTTTTACGTTCACGAAATTGAATAATTTTTTTAATGTCTTCGGTGTCTAGGTTGAGTTTCTAATGTCTACGTGACCAATAGCCTAGGTTGTAGTTCTAATATCTGCAGGACTCGTTTCTAATGGCCGATGTTGTATTTCTAACGTCTACATTCTAAGGGTCTATGTTAAGTTTCTAACAGCCTAAGTAAAATTTCTAATGTCACCTAGTTTGAAGTTATAATGTCTACATGGCTCGTTTCTAATATCTTAAGTTGAATTTCTAATGAATTCTTTTAGTGCCAACATTGGATGCGTACCGATTGTAATTTTCAAGGGATATGGCTTAGCTATAAGATAAATATGTATCTTGGTAAAATATACAGACTCGATAGCTAAATTTAAGGAACCTGAATTTAAAAATTTAATTTTTTCGTTTAAATTTTGCCGTGTAAAATTTTTAAAGACTAAGTGTGGCAGTCATTACAATCTGATCTCTAATTTTCAAGGGATATGGCTTAGTTATAAGATAAATATGAATCTTGGTAAAATATACCGACTCGATAGCTAAATTTAAGGGATCTGAATTTAAAAATTTAATTTATTGGCTTAAAACTTGCATTTTTTTTATGTAAAATTTAAAATTTTTAAAGACTAAGCTATATGTGGCAGTCATTACAATCTGATCTCTATAAAAAGATTTTCGAGAGACAGGATATTATGCCTCAGGATGCCCGGTTAAAATTACAATCAGATCTCTATAAAAAGATTTTTCGAGAGACAGGATATTATGTAAGCCTTTCCTCAGGACCGGTTAAAATTATAATCAGATCTATAAAAAATTGTTCGAGACCTATTGAAAGGATATTATGCCTCTAACGGCCTAAGTTGAATCTCTAATATCACAATTTTAAAAGTCTATGTACAATGTCTAATGTCTGCCGTCGTAAGACCTAAACATTATCTAGTCTGAGGTCGTGAAGAAATTGTCAGTGGATTTCATGAGGGCCAGAATCTAAAGATTTCTCTACGCCCGTTGGCAAGAATCATGTAGGATAGGAGCTCTAAAAGGGTTGGCAGATTAAGAAAGATTTAAAAAATACTATATGCCTGTTGGCCGATCTTCGATTCACTATAGAGATGCGATGATTGTGAAAGTGTTCAAGAGAGTGTAAATGCTCGAATATTATCGCTGGCGACTGTCTCTTGTACCTGTGTTTATCGCAAAAACAATACATTAGCTGAATTTGTGGTACTTGAGGGTGGGAGCTAAAAATAGATGGGAAAAAATGTAGACATTTTATAGAGGTCTATGCTAGCCGTAGCATTTAACAAGACTACCGATATCGATACATATTATTTTTTACCAAATACATGTATCCATTTAAAATTATTACAATAGCCTGTAATCAATTAAATTGGCCCGTCCTAAAAATATCGATACATATTATTTTTTTTCCAAATACGTGTATCCATTAAAAAAATCTTATGCAAGCCCACTGATCCGTTGAATCTTTCCAATATTGCCAAATCTTTAAAATTCCTAAAATTAGATCGAGACGTGCTTGCATGACTATGTTGGCGATACCAATAGGATGGCTAAACTCGATACGGCCGATTAGAATGTTGAGAAAGGATTTGAGAGAGGAATGTTTATATACAGCCAAGCCAGGCTTTTCCAAACGGATTAGATGACTGTTGTTGGCAGACAAAATGAGATGTTAGCCATTCTATATATAGGCTACACGAAAAAAACTAATGTTGAATAAATTAAGTTTGCTCCGTCAAGTTATTGATACTGCTCCGTCCTTGAAGATGTGTTCAAGGTCAAACTAAAAAAAAAAAAAAAAAAAAAAAAAAAATTTTTTTTTTTTTTTTTTTTTTTTTCGTGTGACCTTCAACACATCTTCAAGGACGGAGCAGTATCTATAACTTGACGGATTATTCAACATTAGTTTTTTTCCATGTAACCTATATATAGAATCGCTAACGTACCCACATCTCATTTTGTCTCCACGTCTGCCGACAACAGTCATCTAAATATCCGTTTGGAAAGCCTGGCTTGGCTCTATATAAACATTAGCATTGCTGGCCTAACAGGTCTAAAGAAATCATTGGGTCCATCCAAAATTATTTTCGTGACTAGATTATAGGGTCTGGCAAGCCATCTGCATAATCATATAAATTTTCAGCCCCTATAATCGAGTATGAAATAAAATATTTTTTTTATCTGTATTTAAACATGCAGACATTTCCGCTTCGCGGAAATGTCTGCATGTTTAAATACAGATAAAAAAAATATTTTATTTCTATTTCTTTTTCCATGTAACCTATATATATAGAATCACTAACGTACCCACATCTCATTTTGTCTCGACGTCTGCAGTCATCCGCTTGGAAAAGCCTGGCTTGGCTCTCTAAACATTAGCATTGCTGGCCTACCGGGTCTAAAGAAGTCATTGGGTCCGTCCATCCATGACCAGTATATCTAATCATGTTATCATGAAACTAGTTTATGAAACGACATGGCCATATCATTAGAATAGCTATCCAAAATTAGAATGGCCATCCAAAATTATTTTAGTGACCATTCGATCTCGTCCTGCGAAGTGTTGGATTTGCCAGCTCAGAATACCTATATCAATATTGGCTGGATCCGTAAAAATTTAAAAGAGGCCTCGATAAAATTGAAAGAGGCTGGGAGATAAACATAGCAGATAAATTGCAGACCAGGTAAACCGAACACGTAGAGAGTAGCAACCCATATTTTAAAAATTTAAACGTAATTATGAAAATAGTATTAACGAGATGCCATTCGTTTGCCAATGACAAGAGTAGCGGTTTTAATTTATGGGATACTCACGGGTTTAATTTTTCGACAACACGTTTTGATAGAGGGACTTAGGCTTTGAAAATATTAGCTGGTCTCTCTCCAAGCAACAATTTTATTTTTTTAAATACGACTTAATTTTTTCGTTTTTACAGATTACCTTATGAAGGCTTAGTCTTTGAAAATATTGATTGGTGTCGGGGATCTATATAAGCATTAACAAAATAATTTAAATTCTAATGTGTAAATTAATTTATTTATTTGGAGATTGTTAATTCCAGATTGTTTTCAAAGCTAATATTGTATAAATAACGTTATCCCATCCTATTTTAAAGGAAATGGGTTTAGACATCAGGAGCTAGTTTATGCATGACCTTACAGTAGAAGAAATAAATTCCACTCCCACCCACCCTAATAGATATACTATATATATACTATATATATAAACTACAGCGCCATCTACAATGATTGGATAAAGAAATATAAATTTAGCAACCAACTGAGAAATATAACTTTAGAAACCAATTGAGAAATATAACTTTAGAAACCAACCATCATATCAACCATCATATCAATCAACCAACCAACCAACTGTGAAAAAAAAAAAAAAAAAAAAAAAAAAAAAAAATTTTTTTTTTTTTTTTCAGTTGGTTGGTTGGTTGGTTGATTGATATATATTTTGTATAAATAGCGGCTCCGTACTCAAGCTACATTCATTCTGTCTTCTAGCATATTTATTGAAAAAGCTTATTGGAACGTTTCTAGTTTATGTCTGGCAGATTAACAATACGCTATCCTATCCTGTTTCTAATCTATTCAAACTTTTTACGATGATTAAGTATCACGGGCCAAATTTATTCTGGCGTCATGCCTCTGTGGCTTAATGATTCTGTATACAAATTTATTATGTCTTCCAAAGTCTCAAATAAAATTTCTACAATACAAGCTTAAAATATTTACTTATGTCTCCCAGAGCCCCATGTTAAATTTCTAACGTCACCACATTGAATTTGTAATGTCTGCATGGCCCGTTTCAAATATCTATCGTTTATGGCCTCCTCTCAAGCAAAATTCTCATGCGATTTTGTATGAATTGAAACGCGAACGCACATAGCCTTTGAAACGTAAAATAATGTAGTTTATGCTATGTCTGAAATACCTTGAAACGTTAAAAAATTGTCGTTACCCATGATTGTTTTCATCCATGGAAGGTCTTCTTGCGTGTTTGAGAATGCGACATGAAATATTTCAAGAGAGTGTGAATGCTCGAATAATATCGCTGTCGACTGTCTCTTGTACCTGTGTTTATCGCAATAACTATACACTAGCTAAATTTGCGGTACTTGAGTGTGGGAGCTAAAAATAGATCGGACCGATGTAGAAATTTTATAGGACAGGCTTTTATTTAAAATGTTTTACCGACGACTTGAAGATTATTTGGACTCATGTTGAGTAAATGAATCCGTCAAATTCTAGAAATCATTAGGTCGCCAGTATATCTAATCATGTTATCATGAAACTGGTTTATGAAACGACAAGGCCATATTATTAGAATGGATTTGAGAGAGGATTGTTTATATACAGCCAAGCCAGGCTTTTCCAAACGGATTAGATGACTGTTGTTGGCAGAGAAAATGAGATGTGGACATTCTATATATAGGCTACACGAAAAAAACTAATGTTGAATAAATTAAGTTTGCTCCGTCAAGTTATTGATACTGCTCCGTCCTTGAAGATGTGTTCAAGGTCAAACTAAAAAAAAAAAAAAAAAAAAAAAAAAATTTTTTTTTTTTTTTTTTCATGTGACCTTCAACGCATCTTCAAGGACGGATCTGTAACTTGACGGATTCATTTATACAACATTTGTTTTTCCATGTAACCTATATATATAATTGCTAACGTACCCACATCTCATTTTGTCTCGACGTCTGCAGACGACAGTCATCTAAATATCCGTTTGGAAAAGCCTGGCTTGGACATTAGCATTGCTGGCCTACCGGGTCTAAAGAATTCATTGGGTCCGTCCATCCAAAATCGTGACCGGTATACCTAATCATGTTATCATGAAACTTATTTATGAAACGACATGGCCATATTATTAGAATAGCTATCCAAAATTAGAATGGCCATCCAAAATTATTTGTGTGACCATTCGATCTCGTCCTGCGAAGTGTTGAATTTGCCAGCTCAGTATATTTTCAGTATACCTATACCAATATTAGCTGGATCCGTAAAAATTTAAAAAGAGGCCTCGATAAAATTTGAAACAGACTGGGAGATAAACGTAGCAATTGAATTGACCAGGAGAGACCCATATTGTAAAAATTTAAACGTAATTATGAAAATAGTATTAACGAGATAATGAATTTGCCAATGACAAATGAAAAGCTTAGAGAGTAGCGGCCAGATGATGGCTAAACTCGATACGGCATAAAGGAAATGGGTTTAGACATCAGGAGCTGGTTTATGCATGACCTTACAGTAGAAGAAATAAATTCCACTCCCACCCACCCAAATAGATATACTATATATATACTATATGTATATAGACTACAGCGCCATCTACAATGAATTTGATTGGATAAAGAAATATAAATTTAGCAAACAACTGAGAAATATAACTTTAGAAACCATTTGAGAAATAGAACTTTAGAAACAAACTTAATCAACCAACCAACCAACTGTGAAAAAAAAAAAAAAAAAAAAAAAAAAAAAAAAAAAAAATTTTTTTTTTTCACAGTTGGTTGGTTGGTTGATTAAGTTTTGTATAAATAGCGGCTCCGTACTCAAGCTACATTCATTCTGTCTTCTTCTCTCACCTAGCATGTTTATTGAAAAAGCTTATTAGATATCTTCTAGTTTATGTCTGACCAGACAATACGTTATTGGGTCCTGTTTCTAATCTATTGCAATTTTCACGATGGCCCTTATCAAATACCACGAAATCACAAGCCAAATTTATTCGGGCATAACTTTAATCGCTACCGGATGGCTCTAATATTGGTATTGGCCGAATGGCTAACATATCAATGTAAAATGGCTAACGTATCCAAATAATCATTGTGTATGACCAGCAACAGTCTGGCTTCATGATAATATTCTATAAACGCCCATGACCTGATTTCATGAAAACGTGCAACATCTTACCCAAACAATAGTCTATAAAATTCTTGCTTTCAAAGCCAATATTGTATAAATGACGCTATCCAATCCTATTTTAAAGGAAATGGGTTTAGACAGCAGGAGCTGGTTTATGCATGACCTTACAGTAGAAGAAATAAATTCCACTCCCACCCACCCTAATAGATATACTATATATATACTATATATATAGACTACAACGCCATCTACAATGAATTTGATTGGATAAAGAAATATAAATTTAGCAACCAAATGAGAAATATAACTTTAGAAACTAACTGAGAAATATAACTTTAGAAACAAACTTAATCAACCAACCTACCAACCTTTAAAAAAAAAAAAAAAAAAAAAAATTTTTATTATTTTTTTTTTTTATGTGACCTTGACCACATCTTCAAGGACGGAGTGGTATCTGTAACTTGACGGATTCATTTATTCAACATTAGTTTTTCCGTGTAACCTATATATAGAATGGCTAACATGCCCACATCTCATTTTGTCTCGACGTCTGCCGACAACAGTCATCTAAATATCCGTTTGGAAAGCCTGGCTTGGCTCTATATAAACATTAGCATTGCTGGCCTACCAGGTCTAAAGAAATCATTGAGTCCATCCAAAATTATTTTCGTGACTAGATTATAGGGTCTGGCAAGCCATCTGCATAATCATATAAATTTTCAGCCCCTATAATCGAGTATGAAATAAAATATTTTTTTTATCTGTATTTAAACATGCAGACATTTCCGCGAAGCGGAAATATCTGCATGTTTAAATACAGATAAAAAAAATATTTTATTTCATTTCTTTTAAATTCTAATGTCTAAATTTACAATATTAGGATATTTTTTAAAAATTTATAGAATACTCACAGGTTGTATTTTGTTTTTTCGACAACGAGATTTGATAGAGGGGCTTAGGCTTTGAAAATATTAATTGGACTCTCTCCAAGCAACAATTTTATTTTCTTAAATGTAACTTAATTTTTTCGTTTTTACAGATTACCTTATGAAGGCTCAATCTTTGAAAATAATGACTGGATCTATATAAGCATTAGCAAAATCATTTAAATACTAATGTCTAAATTTACAATATTAGAATAAAATCTTGTAAATTGACAGGATACTCATGGGTTGGATTTGGTTTTCTCGACAACTTGAAGATTATTTGGAAAAGAACTAATGTTGAATAAATTAAATTAGTTTCGTCAAGTCCGTCCTTGAAGTTGCGTCAAGGTCACACTAAAAAAAAAAAAAAAAAAAAAAAAAAAAAAAAAAAAAAAAATTTTTTTTTTTTTTTTATTTATGTGTCCTTGAGCATATCTTCAAGGACGGACTTGACGACTTCATTTATTCGATATTAGTTTTTTTCGTTTGATCTATATATAGAATGGCTAACGTACCCACATTGTCTCGCCAACAACAGTCTAGTAAAATCTTTTAAATTCTAATGTCTAAATTTACAATATTAGCATAAAGTCTTGTAAATTAAATCTGCTGCGTCTTGCTGTAAAAATATACATTCTGTATGACGATTCAAGTCATAGCTGCGATCTTCTTCTGTGGCTCATCTTTCAACATTTGATTTTTCCAACGTCGGCACTAATTTTCAAATACGCAGATCCGTTGTAATATTTAAGTCATTAGTTTTATCGTTTTCTGGAATCCATTCTTTGCGTTGTCTTCAAGATTTTGTATAGGATATGTATTAACGAAACCATTAATGCCATATGAATTCTTTGTAAGCAAGAAACCTTAAATATTTTTTATTGTAGATTTCAGCTTCACTAGCCTCTTTTCTACAATAGGGACAACGCTTCGAAAATTAAAACCAAACCATGATGCATTGCATGTGAAAAGTATGGTTGCATGACAATCTGAGACCTTTTCGTTTAAACAGTCTTATGGTTCTCAGACATATGGAACACTCAAGCTTAGATGCGTCGGACTTAGGAACAGCCTTGGGTGCAGACATCATAGAAACGCTTAAAAGCACAAATGATTCGATAGCGCTGAGCTCTGGACTTTATATACTGATAAACGTTTTCCATGAAAACATATATATATAGCCAGTCAAGGTTCAAGGTCACACGAAAAAAAAAAAAACAAAAAAAAAAAATTTTTTTTTTTTTTTTTTTTTTTTTTTTTTTCGTGTGGGCGAAGCATTTTCTAAGCACTGACTTGGCTATATATAAACCCGTGTAAGCGACGTATTGTCGTAACTTGTTTCGGTCAGCCGACATTGCCACACCTTGTCATATTAAAGATGGCTGACAACGAAAATGTAAAAAATTCTAGTTTTAGCATTTTTCAAGCACGTAACGAAAGCGCAATGCAAAAGTTGAAACTAAAGGTGGAATCTGTCGAAAAAGAAAACGTAGAATTAAAAGAAAAGCTGGTACGTGTCCAAAGTGAACATAGATGTTTTTATGAATTTCTTTCTAATATACATGGCGAAATAAATGATTTGAAAGGGAATAAAAACATCAGCTTGAGGGAAGAAAATATCATCTTGAAAACAGATATTGAAGACTTAAAATTAGAAAGTGTCAACTTAAAATTAGATATTGCCAACACTGAAAGAGAGACAGGCAACATAAAATACAAAATTGCAGACTTAAAATTTAAAATTGCAACTCTTAAACGAAAATTGTTAGGATATTAAAAGGAGCATTTTCTAAGCACTGACAGTGAATGTCTTTTTTTTTAATTCTACCAATTTTATTTTTTTCGAGCCTTGTACAAATATGTAATGTCAAATATATTAACCGTGACTGGTGTCGTGAATTTATATAAGCATTAGCAAAATCATTTAAATTCTAATGTCTAAATTTACAACATTAGATTAAAATCTTGTAAATTTATAGGATACTCACGGGTTGGATTTGGTCTTTTCGACAACTTGAAGATTATTTGGAAAAGAACTAATGTTGAATAAATGAAGTTTGCTTCGTCAAGTCCGTCCTTGAAGTTGCGTCAAGGTCACATGAAAAAAAAAAAAAAAAATTTTTTTTTTTTTTTTTTTTTTTTTTTTTTTTTTTTATGATCACGTGGGCGTGGCTTGGCTATATATAAGCGTCAGCTTTGCTGGTTGTTATACATTTTTCAATTCTAGGACCTTCCAATAGAATGTGCTGGACTTTGTCATTTTTTCTACAACAAATTTTACAGTTTACCATATGAGTGCTTAGTCTGTAAATATTAACTGGACGCGTTTTAGAAGACCATCTGCAAGATCTCAACGTATAATATTTCTTCGCTCTCTGAGTTTATAAAATCGCGTCTCAGATCCAATTTTCACAACACAGACATGTGGCTTAAAGTCTCGTTTGCCAACAAACTTTGTTTGCTCGCAGCCGTAGCTTCAGACGGCAAAACATATTTTGGGGCTTTTGAAGTGGGTATAATGCTGAAATACGCACGTCCACGCAGTTTCGTAGTTCAGCACGCAAGAAAAGACTTGTCCAGTCTGATTCCGCAGGCCTCACATTTGACAAAGATTTACAGACTCGTGTTTGATTTCGAAGAGATGATGGCGGTCATCCAAAAATCTAATCGAATGGCTCTCGAAGACTTGTTTATCATAAAAAACCTTTGGCATGAAGGAAGAATCAATGCCTCTTATCCAATGGTAATACCCTTCAATCGAAAAGATGCATTCAAAATCACGGTTCGCGAAGAAGGCGATACGAATCTCCAAGACTGGCTTCAAGGGTACTGCAAACGGACTCATTCGATCATCGAACCCCCTCGCAGTCCAGATTCTAAAGATGAGGCCATGGATAATCAGGAAACGGCGAAAGATTTATCCATATGCGTTGGTGCTGAGGATTTTTCGACTCTCAAATCTAGTGCGATGTTGAACAACTCATTGGGTACATTCAAAAGAAAATGTGGTAAGCTGGAAAACGCTTATGCTATTCAAGCGGCCGATAAAACTATTCAATATAAAATTTTTAAATTTTTATCTCTGCAGCCTCACATTCCTCATTCTATAATATATAGGATGGCTAACATGCCCACACATCATTCTCTCTCGACATCTACCAACAACAGTTTTCAAGTTATCATGTCTCCGTCTGTACTTTCAAATTTGTCAAAATTTTCTATCTGATATCTTACAGTAGATTTTCTGAAACGCGTAACAAAATAAAGTCCAATTGAAAATATCAAAGTCTAAACCCTGATTTGAAAATCTGGAAAACTTAGAAAAAAAAATTTTGAAATTGTTTTTTTAAAGTTAGAATTTGACAATGTGAAGCTTAAGAAATGGATCATTAAAAATGTAACGGTATACTGTTTCTTCAAATATAGGATTGAGATGTGTTAAATCAGTTTACAAATAAAATATTAGTTTACATAAATTTGACGTTAATTTGAAACAATGAGTCGATATCTGCATCGTTTGGATATTTCCATTTTTAAATAGACAGTTTTATACGAAATGTATTTTGTTATTAATATTTTACCAACAAGAGTCGCTATTTTATAGATTTGATACTCTGATCCCTAAGGTCACTTTTTCTAATTTTTGCGACATAATATCTCATTTTTTCTAATGCCAGAGTTGGTCTCTGAAGTTACATGGTACTCGATTAGAAAATATGAGGCGTTTTGTCTTTCAAATTAGAAAAAATGATTTTTGAAAAAGACATAAATATTTATGTTATCGTATACGATACCGTATTAGTACTGGAACAGGTTTTAAATTTTCGTGGTCAAAACTAGGGTGTTGAATTCCCGTAAAATGTATATGACCAAAAGAGGCTTCAAGCAGCGACTGCATAATGGTTAAAGCATGAATTAATGAATCGAGCACTGACTGCATAATCTTTAAAGCATATCTTAATGTATAGAGCGTTGAACAAATAAGGGGGGATATATGTAACAAAAACCTCGAGCTTTAAACAAACAAATAGTTGGGCAAAGTTGAGCAAAACAAAAAGCCTCGAGCATTGAACAAACAAATAGTTGGGCAAAGTTGAGCAAAACAAAAAGCCTCGAGCATTGAACAAACAAAGGGCATATGTGTAACAAAAAGCCACGAGCAAGCGCGGCAGAATGTAGAGAGCAAAAAAGTATGTAGAAATATAATATAAGCAATATTTGCATGGTCTAAATACATACAAAAATCTTCGAGCATCTATAGAGAGGCTATATTTTGTTTTTAAGTAAAATATTTAGTATATATATCGTTTCTTATATTAAGCCCTCAGATGGTAGTCTGTAAAACGTGTTGTCAAAAAAGTGTGTCTGAACTTGAAAATTTTTATAATAGCCAGCAAAGCTAATGATTATGTATGGCCAACCCAAGCCATAGGCATTTCTATAACGGATCGAAGATATTGCAGCCATATTTAGGTTAAATATATAATGTAATGCACATGCAGGTCAGCCCGTTTCAATTTTATCATATTGCTCAAACACATTACGAGACATAATGACTAGACAACCGTTGCTGACAAATGTTGAGAGACAATAAGAGTGTGGAGACAAATAGATAATTATGTATAGCCAGTCAAGTTTCAAGGTCACACGAAAAAAATTATATGAAAACTAACCGTCGGTTGTGAGATTTCCAATGCCTCTGCAATTTGTCTTTGAGATAGCTTCTTAGGAGACAAATAAAGAGCTATAATTTCGGCTTCGATGTTGGGGGACATCCTGTTTAATTTATAGCGATCCAACCACAAACTGGTAACAAATACAGCAACCTATCTATGCTGATGATTGTTAATCCTATATTTAAAAGTCAGTTTTGGAACACATAAAAGTTCTTTCAAATTGGACAGAATATTTAAAGACGAGTAACGAATTTAAATGGTAACATTAGAAATAAATAGTATTTTTGGCAATTCTAGGTGATAGACCATAAACGGTGACGCCACAAAATCACTGTCTGAAAGCAATAGTCCTGTCGTACTTAAAAAAAAAAAAAAAAAAAAAAAAAAAAAAAATTTTTTTTTTTTTTTTTTTTTTTTTTTCGTGTGACCTTGAACCTTGACTGGCTATATATATATATGTTTTCCTGGAAAACGTTTATCAGTATATAAAGTCCGGAGCTCAGCGCTATCGAATCATTTGTGCTTTTAAGCGTTTCTATGATGTCTGCACCCAAGTCCGACGCATCTAAGCTTGAGTGTTCCATATGTCTGAGAACCATAAGACTGTTTAAACGAAAAGGTCTCAGATTGTCATGCAACCATACTTTTCACATGCAATGCATCATGGTTTGGTTTAAATTTTCGAAGCGTTGTCCCTATTGTAGAAAAGAGGCTAGTGAAGCTGAAATCTACAATAAAAAATATTTAAGGTTTCTTGCTTACAAAGAATTCATATGGCATTAATGGTTTCGTTAATACATATCCTATACAAAATCTTGAAGACAACGCAAAGAATGGATTCCAGAAAACGATAAAACTAATGACTTAAATATTACAACGGATCTGCGTATTTGAAAATTAGTGCCGACGTTGGAAAAATCAAATGTTGAAAGATGAGCCACAGAAGAAGATCGCAGCTATGACTTGAATCGTCATACAGAATGTATATTTTTACAGCAAGACGCAGCAGATTTAATTTACAAGACTTTATGCTAATATTGTAAATTTAGACATTAGAATTTAAAAGATTTTACTAGACTGTTGTTGGCGAGACAATGTGGGTACGTTAGCCATTCTATATATAGATCAAACGAAAAAAACTAATATCGAATAAATGAAGTCGTCAAGTCCGTCCTTGAAGATATGCTCAAGGACACATAAATAAAAAAAAAAAAAAAAATTTTTTTTTTTTTTTTTTTTTTTTTTTTTTTTTTTTTTTTAGTGTGACCTTGACGCAACTTCAAGGACGGACTTGACGAAACTAATTTAATTTATTCAACATTAGTTCTTTTCCAAATAATCTTCAAGTTGTCGAGAAAACCAAATCCAACCCATGAGTATCCTGTCAATTTACAAGATTTTATTCTAATATTGTAAATTTAGACATTAGTATTTAAATGATTTTGCTAATGCTTATATAGATCCAGTCATTATTTTCAAAGATTGAGCCTTCATAAGGTAATCTGTAAAAACGAAAAAATTAAGTTACATTTAAGAAAATAAAATTGTTGCTTGGAGAGAGTCCAATTAATATTTTCAAAGCCTAAGCCCCTCTATCAAATCTCGTTGTCGAAAAAACAAAATACAACCTGTGAGTATTCTATAAATTTTTAAAAAATATCCTAATATTGTAAATTTAGACATTAGAATTTAAAAGAAATGAAATAAAATATTTTTTTTATCTGTATTTAAACATGCAGATATTTCCGCTTCGCGGAAATGTCTGCATGTTTAAATACAGATAAAAAAAATATTTTATTTCATACTCGATTATAGGGGCTGAAAATTTATATGATTATGCAGATGGCTTGCCAGACCCTATAATCTAGTCACGAAAATAATTTTGGATGGACTCAATGATTTCTTTAGACCTGGTAGGCCAGCAATGCTAATGTTTATATAGAGCCAAGCCAGGCTTTCCAAACGGATATTTAGATGACTGTTGTCGGCAGACGTCGAGACAAAATGAGATGTGGGCATGTTAGCCATTCTATATATAGGTTACACGGAAAAACTAATGTTGAATAAATGAATCCGTCAAGTTACAGATACCACTCCGTCCTTGAAGATGTGGTCAAGGTCACATAAAAAAAAAAAAATAATAAAAATTTTTTTTTTTTTTTTTTTTTTTTAAAGGTTGGTAGGTTGGTTGATTAAGTTTGTTTCTAAAGTTATATTTCTCAGTTAGTTTCTAAAGTTATATTTCTCATTTGGTTGCTAAATTTATATTTCTTTATCCAATCAAATTCATTGTAGATGGCGTTGTAGTCTATATATATAGTATATATATAGTATATCTATTAGGGTGGGTGGGAGTGGAATTTATTTCTTCTACTGTAAGGTCATGCATAAACCAGCTCCTGCTGTCTAAACCCATTTCCTTTAAAATAGGATTGGATAGCGTCATTTATACAATATTGGCTTTGAAAGCAAGAATTTTATAGACTATTGTTTGGGTAAGATGTTGCACGTTTTCATGAAATCAGGTCATGGGCGTTTATAGAATATTATCATGAAGCCAGACTGTTGCTGGTCATACACAATGATTATTTGGATACGTTAGCCATTTTACATTGATATGTTAGCCATTCGGCCAATACCAATATTAGAGCCATCCGGTAGCGATTAAAGTTATGCCCGAATAAATTTGGCTTGTGATTTCGTGGTATTTGATAAGGGCCATCGTGAAAATTGCAATAGATTAGAAACAGGACCCAATAACGTATTGTCTGGTCAGACATAAACTAGAAGATATCTAATAAGCTTTTTCAATAAACATGCTAGGTGAGAGAAGAAGACAGAATGAATGTAGCTTGAGTACGGAGCCGCTATTTATACAAAACTTAATCAACCAACCAACCAACTGTGAAAAAAAAAATTTTTTTTTTTTTTTTTTTTTTTTTTTTTTTTTTTTTTTCACAGTTGGTTGGTTGGTTGATTAAGTTTGTTTCTAAAGTTCTATTTCTCAAATGGTTTCTAAAGTTATATTTCTCAGTTGTTTGCTAAATTTATATTTCTTTATCCAATCAAATTCATTGTAGATGGCGCTGTAGTCTATATACATATAGTATATATATAGTATATCTATTTGGGTGGGTGGGAGTGGAATTTATTTCTTCTACTGTAAGGTCATGCATAAACCAGCTCCTGATGTCTAAACCCATTTCCTTTATGCCGTATCGAGTTTAGCCATCATCTGGCCGCTACTCTCTAAGCTTTTCATTTGTCATTGGCAAATTCATTATCTCGTTAATACTATTTTCATAATTACGTTTAAATTTTTACAATATGGGTCTCTCCTGGTCAATTCAATTGCTATGTTTATCTCCCAGTCTGTTTCAAATTTTATCGAGGCCTCTTTTTAAATTTTTACGGATCCAGCTAATATTGGTATAGGTATACTGAAAATATACTGAGCTGGCAAATTCAACACTTCGCAGGACGAGATCGAATGGTCACACAAATAATTTTGGATGGCCATTCTAATTTTGGATAGCTATTCTAATAATATGGCCATGTCGTTTCATAAATAAGTTTCATGATAACATGATTAGGTATACCGGTCACGATTTTGGATGGACGGACCCAATGAATTCTTTAGACCCGGTAGGCCAGCAATGCTAATGTCCAAGCCAGGCTTTTCCAAACGGATATTTAGATGACTGTCGTCTGCAGACGTCGAGACAAAATGAGATGTGGGTACGTTAGCAATTATATATATAGGTTACATGGAAAAACAAATGTTGTATAAATGAATCCGTCAAGTTACAGATCCGTCCTTGAAGATGCGTTGAAGGTCACATGAAAAAAAAAAAAAAAAAAAAAAATTTTTTTTTTTTTTTTTTTTTTTTTTTTTTTTTTTTTTTTTTTAGTTTGACCTTGAACACATCTTCAAGGACGGAGCAGTATCAATAACTTGACGGAGCAAACTTAATTTATTCAACATTAGTTTTTTTCGTGTAGCCTATATATAGAATGTCCACATCTCATTTTGTCTGCCAACAACAGTCATCTAATCCGTTTGGAAAAGCCTGGCTTGGCTGTATATAAACAATCCTCTCTCAAATCCATTCTAATAATATGGCCTTGTCGTTTCATAAACCAGTTTCATGATAACATGATTAGATATACTGGCGACCTAATGATTTCTAGAATTTGACGGATTCATTTACTCAACATGAGTCCAAATAATCTTCAAGTCGTCGGTAAAATATTTTAAATAAAAGCCTGTCCTATAAAATTTCTACATCGGTCCGATCTATTTTTAGCTCCCACACTCAAGTACCGCAAATTTAGCTAGTGTATAGTTATTGCGATAAACACAGGTACAAGAGACAGTCGACAGCGATATTATTCGAGCATTCACACTCTCTTGAAATATTTCATGTCGCATTCTCAAACACGCAAGAAGACCTTTCATGGATGAAAACAATCATGGGTAACGACAATTTTTTAACGTTTCAAGGTATTTCAGACATAGCATAAACTACATTATTTTACGTTTCAAAGGCTATGTGCGTTCGCGTTTCAATTCATACAAAATCGCATGAGAATTTTGCTTGAGAGGAGGCCATAAACGATAGATATTTGAAACGGGCCATGCAGACATTACAAATTCAATGTGGTGACGTTAGAAATTTAACATGGGGCTCTGGGAGACATAAGTAAATATTTTAAGCTTGTATTGTAGAAATTTTATTTGAGACTTTGGAAGACATAATAAATTTGTATACAGAATCATTAAGCCACAGAGGCATGACGCCAGAATAAATTTGGCCCGTGATACTTAATCATCGTAAAAAGTTTGAATAGATTAGAAACAGGATAGGATAGCGTATTGTTAATCTGCCAGACATAAACTAGAAACGTTCCAATAAGCTTTTTCAATAAATATGCTAGAAGACAGAATGAATGTAGCTTGAGTACGGAGCCGCTATTTATACAAAATATATATCAATCAACCAACCAACCAACCAACTGAAAAAAAAAAAAATTTTTTTTTTTTTTTTTTTCACAGTTGGTTGGTTGGTTGATTGATATGATGGTTGATATGATGGTTGGTTTCTAAAGTTATATTTCTCAATTGGTTTCTAAAGTTATATTTCTCAGTTGGTTGCTAAATTTATATTTCTTTATCCAATCATTGTAGATGGCGCTGTAGTTTATATATATAGTATATATATAGTATATCTATTAGGGTGGGTGGGAGTGGAATTTATTTCTTCTACTGTAAGGTCATGCATAAACTAGCTCCTGATGTCTAAACCCATTTCCTTTAAAATAGGATGGGATAACGTTATTTATACAATATTAGCTTTGAAAACAATCTGGAATTAACAATCTCCAAATAAATAAATTAATTTACACATTAGAATTTAAATTATTTTGTTAATGCTTATATAGATCCCCGACACCAATCAATATTTTCAAAGACTAAGCCTTCATGAGGTAATCTGTAAAAACGAAAAAATTAAGTCGTATTTAAAAAAATAAAATTGTTGCTTGGAGAGAGACCAGCTAATATTTTCAAAGCCTAAGTCCCTCTATCAAAACGTGTTGTCGAAAAATTAAACCCGTGAGTATCCCATAAATTAAAACCGCTACTCTTGTCATTGGCAAACGAATGGCATCTCGTTAATACTATTTTCATAATTACGTTTAAATTTTTAAAATATGGGTTGCTACTCTCTACGTGTTCGGTTTACCTGGTCTGCAATTTATCTGCTATGTTTATCTCCCAGCCTCTTTCAATTTTATCCAGGCCTCTTTTAAATTTTTACGGATCCAGCCAATATTGATATAGGTATTCTGAGCTGGCAAATCCAACACTTCGCAGGACGAGATCGAATGGTCACTAAAATAATTTTTGATGGCCATTCTAATTTTGGATAGCTATTCTAATGATATGGCCATGTCGTTTCATAAACTAGTTTCATGATAACATGATTAGATATACTGGTCATGGATGGACGGACCCAATGACTTCTTTAGACCCGGTAGGCCAGCAATGCTAATGTTTAGAGAGCCAAGCCAGGCTTTTCCAAGCGGATGACTGCAGACGTCGAGACAAAATGAGATGTGGGTACGTTAGTGATTCTATATATATAGGTTACATGGAAAAAGAAATAGAAATAAAATATTTTTTTTATCTGTATTTAAACATGCAGACATTTCCGCGAAGCGGAAATGTCTGCATGTTTAAATACAGATAAAAAAAATATTTTATTTCATACTCGATTATAGGGGCTGAAAATTTATATGATTATGCAGATGGCTTGCCAGACCCTATAATCTAGTCACGAAAATAATTTTGGATGGACCCAATGATTTCTTTAGACCTGTTAGGCCAGCAATGCTAATGTTTATATAGAGCCAAGCCAGGCTTTCCAAACGGATATTTAGATGACTGTTGTCGGCAGACGTGGAGACAAAATGAGATGTGGGTACGTTAGCGATTCTATATATAGGTTACATGGAAAAAAACTAATGTTGAATAATCCGTCAAGTTATAGATACTGCTCCGTCCTTGAAGATGTGTTGAAGGTCACACGAAAAAAAAAAAAAAAAAAAAAAAAAAAATTTTTTTTTTTTTTTTTTTTTTTTTTTTTAGTTTGACCTTGAACACATCTTCAAGGACGGAGCAGTATCAATAACTTGACGGAGCAAACTTAATTTATTCAACATTAGTTTTTTTCGTGTAGCCTATATATAGAATGGCTAACATCTCATTTTGTCTGCCAACAACAGTCATCTAATCCGTTTGGAAAAGCCTGGCTTGGCTGTATATAAACATTCCTCTCTCAAATCCTTTCTCAACATTCTAATCGGCCGTATCGAGTTTAGCCATCCTATTGGTATCGCCAACATAGTCATGCAAGCACGTCTCGATCTAATTTTAGGAATTTTAAAGATTTGGCAATATTGGAAAGATTCAACGGATCAGTGGGCTTGCATAAGATTTTTTTAATGGATACACGTATTTGGAAAAAAAATAATATGTATCGATATTTTTAGGACGGGCCAATTTAATTGATTACAGGCTATTGTAATAATTTTAAATGGATACATGTATTTGGTAAAAAATAATATGTATCGATATCGGTAGTCTTGTTAAATGCTACGGCTAGCATAGACCTCTATAAAATGTCTACATTTTTTCCCATCTATTTTTAGCTCCCACCCTCAAGTACCACAAATTCAGCTAATGTATTGTTTTTGCGATAAACACAGGTACAAGAGACAGTCGCCAGCGATAATATTCGAGCATTTACACTCTCTTGAACACTTTCACAATCATCGCATCTCTATAGTGAATCGAAGATCGGCCAACAGGCATATAATATTTTTTAAATCTTTCTTAATCTGCCAACCCTTTTAGAGCTCCTATCCTACATGATTCTTGCCAACGGGCGTAGAGAAATCTTTAGATTCTGGCCCTCATGAAATCCACTGACAATTTCTTCACGACCTCAGACTAGATAATGTTTAGGTCTTACGACGGCAGACATTAGACATTGTACATAGACTTTTAAAATTGTGATATTAGAGATTCAACTTAGGCCGTTAGAGGCATAATATCCTTTCAATAGGTCTCGAACAATTTTTTATAGATCTGATTATAATTTTAACCGGTCCTGAGGAAAGGCTTACATAATATCCTGTCTCTCGAAAAATCTTTTTATAGAGATCTGATTGTAATTTTAACCGGGCATCCTGAGGCATAATATCCTGTCTCTCGAAAATCTTTTTATAGAGATCAGATTGTAATGACTGCCACATATAGCTTAGTCTTTAAAAATTTTAAATTTTACATAAAAAAAATGCAAGTTTTAAGCCAATAAATTAAATTTTTAAATTCAGATCCCTTAAATTTAGCTATCGAGTCGGTATATTTTACCAAGATTCATATTTATCTTATAACTAAGCCATATCCCTTGAAAATTAGAGATCAGATTGTAATGACTGCCACACTTAGTCTTTAAAAATTTTACACGGCAAAATTTAAACGAAAAAATTAAATTTTTAAATTCAGGTTCCTTAAATTTAGCTATCGAGTCTGTATATTTTACCAAGATACATATTTATCTTATAGCTAAGCCATATCCCTTGAAAATTACAATCGGTACGCATCCAATGTTGGCACTAAAAGAATTCATTAGAAATTCAACTTAAGATATTAGAAACGAGCCATGTAGACATTATAACTTCAAACTAGGTGACATTAGAAATTTTACTTAGGCTGTTAGAAACTTAACATAGACCCTTAGAATGTAGACGTTAGAAATACAACATCGGCCATTAGAAACGAGTCCTGCAGATATTAGAACTACAACCTAGGCTATTGGTCACGTAGACATTAGAAACTCAACCTAGACACCGAAGACATTAAAAAAATTATTCAATTTCGTGAACGTAAAAAAAATAATACTTACATGGTCCGTCAGCAACAGTCTTCTAGCTATCATGTCCGCATAAACTTGAACAAGTTTATAACAGCCAACCAGTAAAGCTATTGTATATATAGTCAAGACACACCCACTTAAAAAAAAAAAAAAAAAAAAAAAATTTTTTTTTTTTTTTTTCAAAGTAATATTTTTTTTAATTTTCGGCTGTTGTCACTTTGTCCTGAAGCTCGTTTATTTTATCCAGCATCTCAGTCACAGTTGGTTTATATTTCGTTTTGACGCACGCAAGCTGTTCTTTCAGAGACAACACTTCTCTTTGCAAATCCGATATGTTTCTATCGCTCTCCGCTTTCAGAGTCTGGTATTTCTCTTTCCAAGACGCGTTTTTGTTTATCAACGAATCATCAATTTGTTCTCCGTAATTTGATTTTAATTTAACCATCTCTCTCCGCAATCGGGCAATTTGTCCCTGCAAAGTATCGTTCTCAGCGCACAACTCGTCCATGAGTTCTTCGGGATACGGCTCGTCTATCTCCACATCTGTCTTTAAGTCTATACTCCCATCAACAATTCTCTTATAGTACAAGTGTATCATTGGATCTATGGAATTTGTATTGTCAGCCATCATGTAGAGTTTTGTAAAAATGTTTGAGTGTTAAGAATACCGGACCCTTTAAATAGGTTATAAACATAGCCTTGAACAAAACCACGCCCACTCAAAAAAAAAAAAAAAAAAATTTTTTTTTTTTTTTTTTTTTTTTTTTTTTTTCAAAGTAATATTTTTTTTAAGTAATAATTTTTTTTAATTTTCGGCTGTTATCACTTTGTCCTGAAGCTCGTTTATTTTCTCCAGCATCTCAGTCACCGTTGCATTATATTTCATTTTGACGCACACAAGCTGTTCTTTCAGAGACAACACTTCTCTTTGCAAATCCGATATGTTTCTATCGCTCTCCGCTTTCAGAGTCTGGTATTTCTCTTTCCAAGACGCGTTTCTGTTTATCAACGAATCGTCAATTTGTTCTCCGTAATTTGATTTTAATTCAACCATCTCTCTCTGCAACTGGGTAATTTGTCCCTGCAAAGTATCGTTCTCAGCGCACAACGGACAGGCGTCCATGAGTTCTTCGGGATACGGCTCGTCTATCTCCACATCTGTCTTTAAGTCTATACTCCCATCTCTAATTCTATTATCTATAAATTTTCGAAAACAAGTCAATAAATGTCTCACGGTTTTGCTATGAGATTTTTTCCCGAATTCCCAATTGTAGTCTCCATTACACCATACGCAAGAAGTTTTCGCATTGATTCCATGAAATTTTGAATGTTTTTCGTATTCAGTTGGAAAAAAATGTAACTCGCAACAAATGCATTTGAAACAATAATTTTTGATTTTCAAATCATTATAGTACATGTGAATCATTGGATCTATGGAATTTGTATTGTCAGCCATCATGTAGAGTTTTGTAAAAATGTTTGAGTGTTAAGAATATCGGACCCTTTAAATAGGTTATAAACATAGCCTTGAACAAAACCACGCCCACTCAAAAAAAAAAAAAAAAAAAAAAATTTTTTTTTTTTTTTTTTTTTTTTTAAGTATTTTTTTTTTCAAACTATTTTTCTTTCAAAGAATGTAATTTTTAACTAAGGGCACTTCTCGTACAATTTTTGCTCCTGTTCTTCGTTTAACTGAAATGTAAAGAAACACCAATCATCTAAGTCCAAGATAGATTTTACTTTAATCCCAGGTTTGCTAAACGGATCCCTCCCAAGAGACAGATCCACTGCGATATAAGTTAGCAAATTATTATCCATCAAAATATCCATCAACGCTTCATATGCCAAATTGAAATACTTATCACATTTGTATGGAAATTTGTTAAAACATTCTCCAAGAAATTGTCCGGTAACAATCAAACACTCCATTACCCAAGGCTGATAGCAATCGCGACCTCGCCAGCTATGATTTGTTAACGTTTTATCGCGAAACAAGTTACTGACTCTAGGAGATATCGAATTTGACTCGATAAAATCATTTAATTTTTTCTTCAGCTCGACAATAATGTCTCCGACCCTTTTAACAGTAATACCAGTATGCTGGGGTGGAATCTGAAAATATTCTTCAAGCATTCTCAAAATTGAAAGACCGAATTTATGTTCTCTCAGACTAAATTTTAAATCCATGTAATTCGCGTCGTCGACCAACATCTCATCTTCAGTATCCAAATCGTTTGCCAACTGAACACAGTCTCGAAGTAGATAATGGAAAGCGATTTCAATGCGATGGCTCATTGTCAAAGCGTTATGGTATAAAATTTAGAAGATAGGCGTATATATAGCAAATGTTGTTTCAATGGTAAACAGGACAAGGCAGGAGAAGACTGTTGCTGGAAACAGAATGATGATTTGAGTACGGCAGCCGTTATTTATATAGTATGAAGACAAGCCACGCCCATTCAAAAAAAAAAAAAATTTTTTTTTTTTTTTTTTTTTTTTTTTTTTTACGGTTGGTTGGTTGGTTGATGAAGTTGGTTTCTAAAGTTATATTTCTAAAGTTATATTTCTCAGTTGGCCGCTAAAGTTATATTTCTCAGTTGGCTGCTAAAGCTATATTTCTTTAGCCAATCATTGTAGATGGCGCTGCAGTCTATATATATAGTATATATAGTTATTTCTTCTACTGTAAGGTCATGCATAAACTAGCTCCTGATGTCTAAACCCATTTCCTTTAAAATAGGATGGGGATAGCGCTATTTATACAATATTGGCTTTGAAAACAAGATTTTTATAAACTTTTGTCTGACAAATGACAAGATCCGTCCAAATGACAAGATACTGTCATCCGTAAAATGTTTTCGTCAAGTCGATTCTAGGCGCTGAAAATTTATATGATTTTGCAGATAAGTTTGGGTTGTAACCCTGTTGCCGATTAAAGAAATTAATTTAGACATTAGTATTTAAATGACTTTGCTAATGCCTATCCAGTCATTATTTTCAAAGACTAAGCCTGCATTAAGCCTTCTTCATCTCAGCTGCGTTATCACTTCGTCCTGAAGCTCGTTTATTTTATACCCCTTCACCAACCGTATATATTTCGTTTTGACGCACGCAAGCTGTTCTTAAATTCATAAGCTGCTCATAAGATATATGCTGCGTCATGGCATCAATCCTGGATTGAACCCGTTGAGCGAATGAGGAAAAATATCTATAGAATAAGAAATTTGGCTTTAAGTGTCGCTAGAGACCCATCGTTGTATCTGAGGCCATTCATAAATCGCAACGAGTGTGCTGTACATCTTAGCAAAAATATGAGCCTAAGTTTAGTTTATGTCGGGTCATCACAAGCGACGAAAGCTGACGGATTGTACAGTCGGTAACAAAAGTGTCCGAACACTAGCAAAAATTCCTATGTAAAAAAAGTACATTTCATACTGTTTTGTTAAATAAATCCTTGTCGAATCCTGTTCTTAGTCAGTGTAAGAACATGATTCGAGAAGGATTTATTTAACAAAACAGTATGAAATGTACTTTTTCTACATAGGAATTTTTGCTAGTGTTCGGACACTTTTGTTACCGACTGTATGTAGAGGACGAATTTGTAACGATTGAGGCACCATCTGAAAACGATCCCGTGGCAAAAGAACTAGCTATATTAAGAACAATTCCGCTAATTTCTCTTCATGAAAGAGGAGATTTCGCTGGCATTCAGTTTATGTACCATAATGTTGAAGGATTATCCACTCATTACGAAGACGTACTGGCCGATCCATGCTTCATGAAGAGTGATATAATTATGCTAGCAGAAACGAGAACGTTACCCGCAGATTACTTTGAATTTCCAGGATTTGTAATGGCTGCTGTAATTCATAGCAATGATAGTCCAAGAAAGCCTCGAAAGAAATGCGGCATTATAACTTATATCCGACAAGGATTATCAAATTTATCGAGAAAAACCTTCAGTATAAACCAAGACAGAGTCCAAGTTTTAGTATGTTACATACTCAATAATATAAGATTCATCTTGGTATATGCAAGTCCACAAGCCAATGACGAACAAAAAAGGGAAGTTATAGTAGAAGCTCTCCTGCAAGAGGACGAAGATTTCAAAACGGTGCTGGTAGGGGATTTTAATATAGATTTTAATTCAGAAGAAGGAAAAGACTTTATGGAGGGGTTACAAGTCCTGAACTTAGATCTACGAACGAATCCCAAACACTATACGACGAGAGGCGGTACGACAATTGATGCAATTTTCTCTAATAAAAGTATGCGAACAGGAGTTTATATTAGTATGTATAGCTACCACATGTCTTTGTATGGACAAATAGACTAAGACAGCATGTTTATATAGTATGAAGGTAAGCCACGCCCACTCAAAAAAAAAAAAAAAAAAAAAAATTTTTTTTTTTTTTTTTTTTTTTCGTGTGACCTTAACACATCTTCAAGGACGGAGCAGCGTCTATAACTTCACGGATTCATTTCTCCAACATTAGTTTTTTTCGTGTGACCTATATGTAGAATTGCTAACGTACCCACATCTCATTTTGACTCGACGTTAGCCAACAACAGTCATCTAGTTATTCGTAAAATGTTTTCATCCGTTGTACGGTAAAATATTTTACGGATAACTAGATGACTGTTGTTGGCAGACAAAATTAGATGTGGGTACTTTAGCCATAGTTTTTTTTTCAAATAATCTTCAAGTCGTCGGTAATACATTTTAAATAAAAGCCCAGCTCTATAATATTTCTACATTTTTACGTCGGTCCTATCTATTTGTAGCTCACACTCTCAAGTACCGCAAATCCAGCTGTACATATCGTTTTTGCGATAAACACAGGTACAAGAGACAGTCGCCAGCGATAATATTCGAGCATTTACACCCTCTTGTCACATTCTCAAACAAGCCTCATTTAAGAAAATAAAATTGTTGCATGCAGAGAGTCCAGATAATATTTTCAAAACCCCTCTATCAAAACTTGTTGTCGAGGAAACAGAACGTGAGTATTCTATAAATTAAAAAAATAATATGCTAATATTATAAATTTAGACATTAGAATTTAAAAGAAGTAGAAATAAAATGTATCGCGGAAATGTCTGCATGTTTAAATACAGATATAAAAAATATTTTATTTCATTTTTACAATATGGGCTGCTATTGTCAATGCGTTCCTGCTAAGCATGGCCTCTGCAATTCAATTCAATGGCACCGTTTGTCGTGACAACCCTCAGCCTGTTTGAATCTTATCGAAGCCTCTTGTTAAATTTTTATGGATCCAGCCAATGTAGGTATCTTAAAATAGAGCTGGCAACTTCGCTGGAATGGTCCCAATGATTTCTATAAACCCGGCAGGTCAGCAAGGCTAAAGTTTATATAGAGCCAAGCCAGGCTTTTCCAAACGGATATTTAGATGACCGTTGTCGGCAGGAGTCGAGACAAAATGAGATGTGGGTATGTTAGACATTCTATATATAGGCGACACAAGAAAAAATATAGACTTGAAAAAAAAAAAAAAAATTTTTTTTTTTTTTTTTTTTTTTTTTTTACAGTTGGTTGGTTGGTTGATTTCAATGTGACTTAGATGAAATTTTATTTCTAATATTTTTTTTTGTATATAAATTTTTACAAGCCTTCTTTTATAAAAGTATCCGTTCAAAATCTTAAAGTATTCATCGGCATACATCCAACATTGGCAATACAATTGTTACAAAAAAACGGGTCGAACGAAGTGTCAAAGACAGTAATCTGCCATGAGACACTTCGTTCGACCCGATTTTTTATAAATCGTTTGGGTGACCTCTGTTTTATTAGGCAATTGATAACGACTATGCCGTTTTAATCTCCAACTGTTTCGGCCGTATCATGTAATTAACCCTTGGTCGAGGCTTCCAGGCACGATATATTTTTTCTCTGGTAGAGACTTCAGGAGATTTTGGCAGTCGGCTTATGGGAGTTGGGACTTTTAAGTAAATATTCTGTGATGTGGCTATTGAAACTGGCTTTGGCTTGGGAGCTGGCTTTGGTTTGACAGTTGTCTTAAGAATTGGCTTTGGAGTTGTCTTAAGAATTGGCTTTGGAGTTGTCTTAAGAATTCGCTTGGGAGTTGGCAGAGACATCGATTTATCATATTGAAATATCAGCTCGCAATAGAGACGAGATGTATTTAATATTTTCCTTTTAGGTTGTAAGGCATAGCCGTAATCAAATCGCTTGTCAGAGTCTACGGGAAGCATATTCATTTTGAAAAACAAAAGGTCAGAATGAATAAGCTGAGGCGAGAGGCCGGTATTTATACTCTGGCGAACGGATGCATGAGATCTGATAAGCGGTTCTGAGAAACGATAAAAATAATAGTATATAAGGCTCGACAGGATGACTGTTTATAGATTAGATCCTGTCTTTGAGGAAACGAGTTACATAATATCCTGCAAACACAATTATTCTAGAAGGTCAGCTAGATAAATATATCTCCTCAAGCGATAAACTAATCTTATAAAAATTTTCCTGGCAACTCATTTCTATGAAAACAGGATGAGATAAGGCTTTTATAGAGGACACGGATGCAGGATATTGCATAACTCAGTTGCTACGATAAGGCTTTTATGTCGCTGAACAGGATGCGGCTGTGAAACAGATAAACATTACTGGAGAATGATAGTGTAGATACTTTAGCATGATATATATAGGTTAGCTAGAGTCAATCAATCAATCAACCAACCTTGAAAAAAAAAAAAAAAAAAAATTTTTTTTTTTTTTTTTTTTTTTTTACAGTTGGTTGGTTGGTTTATATATATTTATAATGTTGAATGAATTGATGATCTACTCATTATTATATTTAATGTCCTGTCGTAACGGATTCTGTTGAGTCGCTATCTGATTGGAGAGCAACAGGTTCTGCAGGTTCTGGATCTGGATCTGCTGCTTCTGAATCTGCACTAGAGATCTGTTCTGCTGCACGCCCAACTCTAATTTAAGCCTGTAAATTTCTTCCTGATACAAGTTATCTATTTTGGAGTACAGTACGTCAAATTTCTCAATCTTGGTTTTCAAGAGTGAGATTTCTGCATCCAGTTTAGATTGCAAGTCAAACATCTGCTGCTTTAAATTTTGCATTTCGGTCTTTGCGTCGTTGTCCAACGGTTCCCACATTTTGTACATGCTGAGCTTCAATGAAAGAGATAAATATTAGAAACTATCTAATGTAAGAGTCACAGAAATGGCCTGATACGATTTAATGTTGGGAGCGTTTTTAGTAGAAGGCTAGACAGACAGAATGAAGGAATGAGTACGGCTATTTATAAAGAATGAATCCAAGCCAATCTACCAATCAACCAACCTTTAAAAAAAAAAAAAGAAAAGAAAAAAAAAATTTTTTTTTTTTTTTTTTTTTTTTTTTTCGAAGGTTGGTTGGTTGGTCATGTGACCTGGACTTAGATGGACTTTTATAAAGTATTGTCACTTTCTAATTTCACATTTTTCAATTATGCGTCTTCATATTTGGACAGTCTCCGTCTAAGCTCAGCAATCTCATTTTTCAGCTGCATTATGACTTCGTCCTGTAGCTCGTTTATCTTATCCCGCAATTTTTTGTTCTCAATCACCGACCGTTTATATTTCGTTTTGATACACGCATTCTCTTCTTTCAGAGACGACACTTCTCTTCGCAAATCCGATATTTTTCTATCATTCTCGGCTTTGAGAGACAGATATTTCTCTTTCCAAGACACGTTTTCATTTTTCAATGAAGCCCTCTCTTCTGCAAATTGTGCTTTCAATGAAGCCGTCTCTTCTGCAAATTGTGCTTTCAATGAAGCCATCTCTTCTGCAAATTGTGCTTTCAATGAAGCCATCTCTTCTGCAAATTGTGCTTTCAATGAAGCCATCTCTCTCTGCAATTCGACAACTTGTCCCTGCAAAATCTTAATCTCGGATTCCAGTTTCCAATTCGCTTCCACGATCGGCCTCGCGTCTCTCAAATAACTCTGGATTTTATTTGGCGGCGTCCATAATTCGTCGCCTAACAATTCATAGAAACAATTACCTCTCTCAGCCTGAACCCTCAGCCAGTTTCCATCTACGTCTTCTCGATCCAGATAAAGCTTTTTACCACCCATCAAATATAGAAACTGAGGCGTTTGGTTTTCCGTCGGAACGAACTCTCTTTTGAGAGGCAGCACCATCCCACCTCTGAAAGCGTGAAAATGTTTAATCTTTTGTTTATACACTCCGTTTTCTTCAACCAGCATACCGTAAGCCAATTTGGTCATCGAGGCCCTCCGAAACATTTCCAGATCCATAGCCCCTTGGACGCCTCCGTCCCACTGCAATGTCAGCGGCAACCTGAAGTCTACCGGCAGCGTCCGAAATATGTAAAAATGTTTATTTTTCAGTGGAGCCTTTTTATGTCTCTTGCCATCTATCGTAAAGTAACACCTCGACCGCCTCTTGCTAACGTAGCCTAGCGTGTTCACCAAATGCATGGCAGATTCTATCAACTCGTATTTTTTCGAAGCGTAGTTTTTACGAGGTCTTTTGTAAGGTTTGACTTTCGACCAAACTTTCTTGAAGAGACCCATGGGGGCGACCACTATCATATGCCGATGCTGTCTGAAAATTGGATCCTCGGCCGTACCGCCGTCGCACCAACAAGAAAAAGGCAGCGTGGCGATCCTACCGTGTTCTTTATCCAAAACTCTTATAAACGATTCAAATGCGGCAGCCTTAACCATGACGTGAAACCATTCACCTTCCGACCTCGCGTACTTCCGAACGTAGGAGGCGGCCGCGTTTAGATTCTCGTCTTCGAAATAATCAACCTCGGATCCATGATTCAACAGCCAAAGGTCTTCGAAAAGGCGTTCCGTTAAGAATCCACGAATGTCCTGATGATCGAAAAACGATTCTGCAGCGCACAACGGACGAGTGTCCATGAGTCTGAGCTTGTCGGGGATTTGATACGGTTCGTCCATTTCCACATCTGTCTCCAAGTCTCTATCGATTCTCTTAACGGCTATAAATTTTCGAAAACACGCGATCAAGTGATTCGTGTATTGGTATTTCGTTTTGGAATCCCATTTCTTCTTTCCCAGACACCAAACGCAAGAAGTACTCGTCGGTAATTTATGTATTTCCAAACAATGTTTTTCGAACTGAACGGGCAAAAGTTGAATGGGACAGTGTGGACAACGAAAAGGGTAAGTTTTTCGCCTCAACTCTTGACGATAAAGATACAACGTGTTACCTTTAGCCATTGATCTGGTAAATATATTTGTAAAGATTAGCTAAAAATTCAACACTTTATATTGAAAATTTTTACAACAGCCTGCAATGATAATCCTCTTGCTATCAACCGTTTAACAGCCTCTTGTAAAGTCCGTTTAAATAAAACGTTTAAAATGTAAAAAATAAACTTGAAGACCCTCTTTTAAAGCCGTTTAAATTTAAAATGAAATATTTAAAATGTAGACTTGAAGACTTGAAGACTTGTCAATATTTTCATGATTCAATCCTCTTTTAAAGATCAAAGCCCAAACACGTTTAAATTTAAAATAAAAACTTTAAAATGTAACAAATATTGTAAAAATAGTCGAATTTTTAAGTCGTCCGTATTTCTGGTAATTGACTTGACAATCTCTTGCACACAAATTGGGTGACCCAACCAACCAACCAACCGCTGTCGAAAATTAACGAAATTTGAAAAACAACAAATATCTTATAGAATAGCGTAAATGTTTAAATGTAAAATGTAAAAATTATTTAAAATGGGGGAGAAATGTCGAAATACGAATGAGTGTCTCGAATGAGTGTGTGGCCATGTGACTTAGCTCCCGTATGCAGTTTCAAAATTCTTTCTCAGCCAAGATATTTTTCCGAAAACGAATCGAGACTATCAACTCCGTTTCGCATGAAATTTAAGCTTTCGATTGCACCTCTTGGAATGGCCCCTGGAAACGGTTTCCGAGACATCTTTTTCACATGTCAAAATTAGACGAGACCATTATAACAAATCCGACCTCAGTCTAGATCAGGCTGTTTGTTACGCAAAAAAGACAAATGTTGCTGGTAACGAGGAGGCCATGAACGACAGACATTAGAAATATAACACGGGCTATTAGAATGTATATATTAGTAATTTAACCATGCAGACAATAGAAACTAGGTCATGAAGAAATTAGAAATTCAATATAGGCTACGCAGATATTAGAAACTTAACATTTAGACTAGATAACCTTTTCATTGCTGTTTTTCGCGTCGGGAAATATTTTTTTCAATTTCCAAATGACAACTGTCAGCTTGCATGAAATCCAGGCTGTCTATCGCACCTCTTGAAACTGCCTCTGAAAACGGTTTCCGAGATAACTTTTACGCGTATCATGTATTCTCATACAAAGTCAAATGCCTATCTCCAATCCGTGTCGTCTGTCATTTTTGGAGCTGTCCGCTAGCATGAAATCCAGTCCTCTGAAAACGAGACAATTTTTACACGCGTCATGCATAAATAGTCAAATGGTTATTGAGATCCCCAACATGATACCCTTTAAGTCTTTCGTTATGCAGTGCTACGAGAAGCCCAACACTTTATAAAGGAAGGGTTGAAAAAATTAATGTCTGTATGTTTAACTACTAATAAATAAAATATTTTTTTCATAAATATATAAATTTTTAGTTATCGTACCTATGATCGAGTCTACAATATAGTTGGCTGATAAGCTAAGCTTTATTTTTTTAAGAGTATTATAGTAATTTTATCGATTCAAATAGCCAAGTATTATAGTTATACATTTAGTGTATGCTCAAATATGAAAACAAATATCGCCGTTTATTACCTATAATGAATGCCTTTATCTAATTTTCTGAAGGTTAAACTTATGGATGTATTACCATGAAACTGCCACTCGTCATATTGTAATAGACTGGCTTATCCCTTGAAAATTTAAATTTTTTCTCTTGGCCAAAACTAACGTACGCTATGGGCAAACCAATAGGTTATGAAACCGTTGGTGTCATAGCGGAACAGGATTCGTTAAGATTGGTACAGCATTCATTTAGAAACGGTCGTTGCCTAACCTTATTCATTTTAAAAACAATTATTAAGCCAAATGTGTAGCAATTTAATTTCAGACTGTAGAAGACATGAGATTAGAACGAGTCACGGAAACAGGACGAGATAGCCTATCGTTCTAAAACCGGCAGGATCTAATGTTAGATAGATGAGCGTCTTAGTGGGACAGATTGATGCGAGAAGAGTTGAGTACGGCTATTTATACAGAATGAATCCAAGCCACGCCCACTGAAAAAAAAAAAAAAAATATATATATATATATATATATTTTTTTTTTTTTTTTTTTTAATGTGTCCTTGAATGTGACCTTGACGGAGCAATGTATAAGATATGACGGAGCTATTTATACAATATTAGTTTTGTGTCAAGTATATTATTTTTATACGTTACGTTATTTTTCGATATGTTATTTTTTACGTTACGTTATTTTTAATATGTTATTTTTATACGTTACGTTATTTTTATACGTTACGTTATTTTTACGTTACGTTATTTTTAATATGTTATTTTTATACGTTACGTTATTTTTACGTTACGTTATTTTTTACGTTACGTTATTTCATTTATATATTATTTTTTACGTTACGTTATTTTTTACGTTACGTTATTTTCGTCACTTAACATTTAGCTGACTTGTACAATCTTTTCTCCTGTGTTTTGTCCAATTGAAATGTCCACATACTCCAATCTTTGTCCAAAACTGATTTAACCTTAATACCAGGTTTACCAAACGGATCCCTATTATTGAACAGATCGGCTCTGATACAACTTAACAAGCCACTCTTTTCCATAATATCTATTAAGGCAACGGATGCCAGATCAAATACCCCGTTGTTGTATCGAAATTTGGCAAAACATTCTCCGAGAAAGCATCCAGTAACGATCAAACACTCCAGCACCCAAGGTTGATAAGATTCGGCACCACGACGATACGTTAAGCTTTTGTTGCGCAAAAGGCCTCGGACTTTAAGAGATATGCTATCAGAATTGAGTATGGCTACTAATTTTTCTTTCAGCTTGGGAATGGCCTCTTCGATCTGTTCGATCTTCATACCAGTAGGTAAAGGCGGTGTCTGAAAATAGTCTTCTAACATTCTCAAAATAGAAAGGGCAAATTTGTGTTCTTTCGGTTTCCATTCTGGATCGTCCCAGTCATTTCTGATGTCGACCATCCTATATTCGCCGGTAGCTTCCCAGTTTGCCAGATGAACGCAGTCTCTGAGTAGGTAATGAAAGACGCTTTGAATGGGATCGGAGAAATCCATTATGAAAAATTGCAAATGTCAGTCCAACAACAATTGTAGAATGAGAAAAATGATATAAATTCTGAAGGCAGCCAGGGTATATATAGGGGCAGATTAAATGACCTTGAAAAAAAAAAAAAAAAATTTTTTTTTTTTTTTTTTTTTAAAGGTTGGTTGATTAGTTGATTGACTCTAGCTTACCTACATATATATCATGCTAAAGTATTTACACTATCATTGTCCAGCAATTGAACTTAGAAGAAATTTCGAGATCGGTGAAAAAATGGCAAAGTCCCAAAAAAAATATTATCTTGAAAAAAATTATAAGAATAAAAAAAAATATAAAATCAGTCATGGTTTATATAGCCATGCCACACCCACTTGAAAAAAAAAAAAAAAAAAAAAAAAAAAAAAATTTTTTTTTTTTTTTTTTTATGTGACCTTGAACATATTTTCAAGGACGGATCCATAACTTAAAGGAGCAAAGTTTATTTATTCAATATTAGTTTTTTCGTGTGACCTATATATAGAATGGCTAACGTACCCACATCTCATTTTGTCTCGACGACAACAGTCATCTAGTTATCATGTCTTCGTAAATCTTTTCGTCCGTTGTACGGTAAAACATTTTACGGATAATCTAATCGAATCTCATAAAATTTATAAGTTATTTTTTTACAAATCCAATATTGGTAGCCTTTCGATTTAAAAAAAAATGGGTCAAACGAGGCTTCCATCGTCAAGATAAGTCATAATGACAAATCTAGACATGAGGAAGCCTCGTTTGACCCAAGTTTTTTAAAATTTCCATGTATATAACTATTGCACATACACTCTTCGCCTTTCCACAATAGCTGTTCGACAAACAGGACAATTTTCCAGTTTGTCCGAACAAGCCATGCAACATACCACATGCCCACAGTCAAAGAATGCCACCTGGCTCTCTTCTGTCAAGCAGACCTTGCATTCGTTCCGTCTCCTCCAACGGGTAGCCAATCTTTTCGAATTGTCAGAAGGGCCGTCCAATAGATCATTTCGGAAAAGGTCCGTATATAGTTGCAGCCAGTCCTGCAATTTGGCATTCCCCTCCGTTTTAATATGAACATCAAATATAGCTTCCGAAGACATAGGAAAATCAGCCGCGACCCGTCCATATCTCCAGAGTCTCTGCATTTCTGCTACGTCGGAAAACAGGCTCACGTAGTTAAACATTTCTTCTATTTCAAAAACTGGAAAGGAATCTATATGTTTGGTGGCACGATACTGAGAAAATTCGTAAATGTCATTAAACTGCAGCAGCAAACCCACATCTACTGCCGAAACGTAAGTCATTCCGTCAGAGGCTAGGGCAGACCTCAAGCCGATATGGCCTGGGAAAAATAATCTCATCCACATGACTTGAGAGCTAGTGAGCAATTGAAATTACAAGCGCTGAGCACCGGCTTTTATAGTAGAAGCATATCCTTTAAAACAGGATGCGATAAAGTTATTTATATGAGTTACATAAGTCCAAGAAAACAGGATGAGGCCTTGTCCTTTAAAGCAGGATGAGATAAAGTTATTTATACGAGTTGCATAAGTCTTTGAAAACAGGATGCATGTAGGAAGCGGCTAAAATTATAATCAGATTTATAAAAAAACTGTTGACAGGATATTATGCAGCGAATTCTATATATATGCTTAAGCCAATATAAAGATATTTTTTTCTAATTGGTTATTTTTAGACCGGCGAACAAGACAATTTCGCTCGGATTACCAAACGGATTATAGTTGCGATCTAGGTCGCGTTCAATGCAGGCAATATAGCCATAAGTGTCCAACATATCTATCAGCGTTTCAAAAGCCACATCAAACATATCCACATAGCAATTTGTCCAGCAATCTGCAATAATACATGCTGTAACAATTAAGCATTGTAGAATCCAAACTTGATAACAGCATTGGCCAGGCAGCACAACATCTTCAGCGAATAGATTTTTAATATCAGGAGACATTTTATCGTAGTCGTAATATGCTATGCATTGCAATTGGCCTTTCAACATTCTAAATGCCTTTTCGGGCGTATGGCCTTCGAATGGATAGAGTTATTCTGAAAATACGCTGTGAGCATTTTTAAAATAGAGCGGCCAAAATTAGATTTCAACAAGACTTCAGAGGTCTCTTGACGATAGGCGAGACTAACGCATTCACGGAGTAGAGTACGAAACTCATTTTGGACAGACATGATGCCAATGAATCCTTTAGAACACAAACCCGCATTTATATAGGCACGATTGCACTGAGAAATTTATAGCGAAGCCACGCCCACAAAAAAAAAAAAAAAAAAAAAAAAAAAATTTTTTTTTTTTTTTTTTTTTTTACAGTTGGTTGGTTGGTTGGTTGATGAAGTTGGTTTCTAAAGTTATATTTCTAAAGTTATATTTTTCAGTTGGCTGCTAAAGTTATATTTCTCAGTTGGCTGCTAAAGCTATATTTCTCAGTTGGCTGCTAAAGCTATATTTCTTTAGCCAATTATTGTAGATGGCGCTGCAGTCTATATATATAGTATATATATAGTATATCTATTAGGGTGGGTGGGAGTGGAATTTATTTCTTCTACTGTAAGGTCATGCATAAACTAGCTCCTGATGTCTAAACCCATTTCCTTTAAAATAGGATGGGGATAGCGTCATTTATACAATATTGGCTTTGAAAACAAGATTTTATAGACTTTTGTCTGACAAATGACATGATATTGCAGGTTTTCATGAAATCAGAATAGATCATAGGCTTTTATAGAAAAATTTAACTCTCTAGTCTCCATCAATGTACATCTTGCTCAAAACACATTACGAGACATAGTGACTAGACGACCGTTGCAGGCAAATGTCGAGACACAATGAGAGTGTAGTCATGTTAGCCATAGTATATATAGACAAGCTTCAAGGGTGGGCGTGGCACCTTAAAAAAAAAAAAAAAAAAAAAATTTTTTTTTTTTTTTTTTTTTTTTTTTTTTTCGTGTGACCTTGAATACATCTTCAAGGACGGAGCAGTATCTTGACGGATTTATTCAACATTAGTTTTTTTCATGTGACCTATATATAGAATCGTTAAAGTGCCCACATCTCATTTTGTCTGCCAACGACATCCGTTTGGAAAAGCCTGGCTTGGCTCTATATAAATTTTAGCCTTGCTGGCCTACCGGGTCTAAAGAAATCCATCCAAAATCGTGACGAGATTCAAATCATCCATTGTACGGTAAAACATTTTAAATAAAAGGCCTACGTAGACTACAATAACATGTCTGCCTATTTTCTACGAATCGATGTATTTTTAAACCCCACCCTCAAGTACCTCATATCTAGCTGGAGCCTCATTTTTACGATAAACACAGGTCTCAGACACAGTCGCCAGCGATATTATTCGAGCATTTTGACCCATCGATCCAAAAATTAATATTGACACAATTATCAGAAAAAACTGTCTTTCAGGCAAGCTAATGCTTATATAGAACCTTGTCGGTAAAAATTCAAAGGTTGTCCAGCAAAGCTAATTGTTTAGACTTTGCAGAGAGACCAGTTAATATTTTCAAAGCCTAAGACCCTCTATCAAAACTTGTTGTCGAAAAAACCAAAATTAACTCGTGAGTACGCTATACATTAAAAAAAAATATGCTAATATTGTAAATTTATACATTAGAATTTAAAATAAATAGAAATAAAATATATTTTTTAAATCTGTATTTAAACATGCAGATATTTTCTACCAGTTAATATTTTCAAAGTCTATGCCCCTCTATCAAAACTTGTTGTCGAAAAAAACAAAACTAAACTGTGAATATGCTATAAATTAAAAAAAAATATACTAATATTGTAAATTTATACATTAGACTTTAAAAGAAATAGAAATAAAATATTTTTTTATCTGTATTTAAACAAGCAGACATTTTCCGCTCTGCGGAAAATGTCTGCATGTTTAAATACAGATAAAAAAATATTTTATTTCATACTCAATTATTAGTATAGCTGAAAATATATATATATGATGTCTCTAATTTACATCGACCCTTAAGTACCGCAAATCCAGCTCGAGTATCGTTTGTGTGATAACTAAGGCCAAACAAAATGTCGCATGCAAAATCTTCGAGCGTCTATAGAAATGAATAGATTTTTTTTTTTTTTTTATAAAATATTTATATTATATTATATTATATTTATATTATATTATATTATATTTATATTATATTATATTATATTTATATTATATTATATTTATATTTATATTATATTATTATTATATTTATATTATATTATATAATATTTATATTTATATTATATTATATTTATATTTATATTTATATTTATATTATATTATACTTATACTTATACTTATAATACTAATTTAAATATAAATATAAGTATAATATATGTAATAAATTTAATCAGTCCGTATCGAGTTTGGACATCCTCTTGGTTTAGGAAACAATACTTTAAGGGCTACAAAAATTATTTTGGATAGGCCCAATGATTTCTTTAGAACACAAACACGATCCAGCCAGCAAGGCTAATCGGAGTCAATCTTACACGATTAAAAATTTAATATCGACGTCTGATCAGTAGGTTAAGCCACATTTAAGAAAAAAATCTTTGCGTCGACTTTGCAGAGAATCCGTTCATATTTCCAAGGGTAAGCCCTTTGTCTAAATTTGCTGTCGAAAAAAACAAAATTGACCCGTGAATATCCTATAAATTTACAAGATTTCATACTACTGTTGTAAATTTAGGCCTTAGAATTTAAAATATTTTGTTAATGATTATATAGATTCAGAGACAAAGCCATCCAGACAATATTTTCAGAGACAAGGCCTTCATAAGGTAATCTGAGAAAACGAAAAATATTAAACTACATTTTAAAAAAATAACATAGTTACCTGGACTTTGCAGAGAGTCTTCACACCAGCTAATATTTTCAAAGCCCTTTCATCGTTGTCGCCACATATGTAGGAGTAATGTTAGAAAATGAGATTTGTCAGCTGCTTATATAGGCGCTATAAAGCTATCAAGGTCACAAGGTCACACGAAAAAAAAAAAAAATTTTTTTTTTTTTTTTTTTTTTTTTTTTTTTTTTTTCACAGTTGGTTGGTTGGTTGGTTGATGAAGTTGGTTTCTAAAGTTATATTTCTAAAGTTATATTTCTCAGTTGGCTGCTAAAGCTATATTTCTCAGTTGGCTGCTAAAGCTATATTTCTCAGTTGGCTGCTAAAGCTATATTTCTTTAGCCAATCATTGTAGATGGCGCTGCAGTCTATATATAGTATATATATAGTATATCTATTAGGGTGGGTGGGAGTGGAATTTATTTCTTCTACTGTAAGGTCATGCATAAACTAGCTCCTGATGTCTAAACCCATTTCCTTTAAAATAGGATGAGATAACGTTATTTATACAATATTGGCTTTGAAAACAAGATTTTATAGACTTTTGTCTGACAAATGACATGATATTGCAGGTTTTCATGAAATCAGAATAGATCATAGGCTTTTATAGAAAAATTTAACTCTCTAGTGTCCATCAATGTACATCTTGCTCAAAACACATTACGAGACATAGTGACTAGACGACCGTTGCAGGCAAATGTCGAGACACAATGAGAGTGTAGTCATGTTAGCCGTAGTAAATATAGACAAGCTTCAAGGGTGGGCGTGGCACCTGAAAAAAAAAAAAAAAAAAAAAAAAAATTTTTTTTTTTTTTTTTTTTTTTTTTTTTTTTTTTCCGTGTGACCTTGAACACATCTTCAAGGACGGAGCAGTATCTTGAACTTAACGGATTCATTTATGCAACATTAGTTTTTTGGTGTGGCCTATATATATATATATCATGTCTCCGTTTTAAAACATTTTAAATAAAATGCCGGTATCCAGCATGTCTAATGAATCAATATAGTATGGCTAACGTATCCAAATCATCATTGCGTATGACCAGCAACCGTCTGGCTTCATGATAATCTATAAAAACCCATGACCTCATTCTGATTTCACTACAGCTCCTATGCCAAGTACCGCAAAGCTGGGTGAACCTACTTCTTTACGCATCTAAAGGTCTATCAGACAGTCACCAGCAATATTTTTCGAGCATATTTCACCCTTTCAGAAATTCAAACGATAGCTCCTATGCCAAGTACCGCAAAGCTGGGTGAACCTATTTCTTTACGCATCTAAAGGTCTATCAGACAGTCACCAGCAATAATTTTCGAGCAACTCCACCCTTTCAGATTGGAATAATAAATTTTTAGAATTTAAATATTTTATATGCTTATGGAATCGTTAAGATTGGTACAGCATTCATTTAGAAACTGTCATCGCCTAACCTTATCCATTTAAAAAAATTATTAAGCCAATTGTGTAGCCATTTAATTTGAGACGGACATGATAAACGGAATCGATTTAATTTTGCATCTGCTGAATGCCCATCTCTAATTTGAGCCTTCTTCCTGATACACGTCAAAATTCTCAATCTTAGTTTTTCAAGAGTGCAATATCTACATTCAATTTGGATTGCAAGTCAAACATTTGTTGTTTTAAATTTAGCATTTCAGCCTTTGCGTCGTTGTCCAAATTACGTACATACTCAGCCAAGACCGAAAAAGAATAGTCGCATGAAATTTAAGCTTTCGATTACACCTCTTGGAATGGTCCCTGTCCGAGACATCTCATGTCAAAATCAGTCGAGTCCAATAATAGACGCTGACGAGACATTAGAAATTAAAGCATGCAGTCATGTAAATTTTTACAATTAAGATTTAAAGATTACAGTTACGATCTATTCAAACTACAGCTCTTATACCAAAGTACCGCAAATCTCAGCAACGCTGACGAGACATTAGAAATTTAAGCATGTACATTTTTACAATTAAGATTTAAAAATTACAGTTACGATCTATTCAAACTACAGGTCTTATACCAAAGTACCGCAAAGCTCAGCAACGTTGACGAGACATTAGAAATTTAAGCATGTAAATTTTTACAATTAGGATTTAAAGATTACAGTTACGATCTATTCAAACTACAGCTCCTATGCCAAGTACCGCAAAACTCAGCAACGTTGACGAGACATTAGAAATTTAAGCATGTAAATTTTTACAATTAAGATTTAAAGATTACAGTTACGATCTATTCAAACTACAGCTCCTATGCCAAGTACCGCAAATCTCAGCAACGTTGACGAGACATTAGAAATTTAAGCATGTAAATTTTTACAATTAAGATTTAAAGATTACAGTTACAAGGGTATTCTATTCAAACTACAGCTCCTATGCCAAGTACCGCAAAGCTGGGTGAACCTACTTCTTTACGGCATATAAAGGTCTATCAGACAGTCGCCAGAAGTATTCTTCGAGCAACTCCACCCCGTCAGAATTGTTCACGTTCGGTTCGAAAAATAAATATTTAGAATTTAAATATATTATTTAAATATTTTATTTTAATAATAAAATATTTATTATTTAAATATTTTATTTTAATAATAAAATATTTATTATTTAAATATTTTATTTGTTTATCGAATCGTTAAAAAATATATATTATTTGTTTATCGAATAGTTAAAAATATATTATTTGTTTATCGAATCGTTAAAAAAAAATATTCAATATTGGTACAGCATTCATTTAAAAAATGCCCTTATTCAATATTGTAAATTTCTATCTCAGATTTAAAGACATTAACCAATCAACCAATCATGCTAAAGTATCTTAATGTTAGGAGCGTTTTAGTAGAAGGTTGATGCTAGAAGAGATTCAGACAGAATGAAGGAATGAAGGTTTGAGTACAGCTATTTATAAAGAATGAATCCGAATCAATCAACCAATCAACCAACCTTGGAAAAAAAAAAAAAAAAAAAAAAAAAATTTTTTTTTTTTTTTTTTCAAGGTTGGTTGATTCGTTGATTGACTCTAGCTAACATATATATCATGCTAAAGTATATACACTATCATTGTCCAGCAATGCTTATTTGTTTCAGCGTCTATAAATATCTTTACCGCATCCTGTTTCCGTGTCCGTTGCAAATGAGTTATGCAATATCCAGCGATAAATTATTCTATAAAAAGCCTTATCTCATCCTGTTTTCGTAGAAAATGAGTTATGCAATCCTTCAGATTGACTATATAAATATTTTATTATTTAAATATTTCATTTAAATATATTATTTGTTTATCGAATCGTTAAAAAATATATTCAATATTGGTACGGCATTCATTTAAAAATTGTCCTTATTCAATATTGTAAATTTCTATCTCAGAGTCAAAGACATTAGCTATCTCAGATTCAAAGGCATTAGTATCGTTTCAATATTGAAATATTAATATTATCTATCTCAGAGACCCCATTCAAAGTCTCAATTTGTACCCATCCAATATTGGCTTACTACCGTCGCAAAAAAATGGGCCGAACGAAGCGTCAACGACAGAAATCTGCCATGAGACGCTTCGTTCGGCCCATTTTTTTGCCCCCTCCAATTTAAATCTCTAAGGCATCAGTTTATACCAGCGAGATCGATTCCCCACGAAGACTTTGATTTTGGACGGAGGGGTGTCTGTCCAAGAAATAGTCTCAAATCTATCTTCGTGTAGGCGAGGGTCATCATCGTGGTCTCCATCATAGAACAGCTTGGTTCTTTCTATGAAATCCTTTAAGAATTCATCTATGAAGACATCAGAATTCCTCACGATCCGAATTCTGACAGCTTTATGGATGCATGCAGTTGGCACTATAGGATCTAAGATGTCAATCTTAGCAGATTTCATCATGGCCTCAAAACCCATGGTCGACAGCGCATCTCCGAAATGAATCTCTTCTATTGGATACACCCAGGTATTAGCTAAAGAGACAGGTATCCTGAACCTTTTGTAAACGAGGTCCCTCACCTTTAGCTTGGTAGTTTTTTTTACGTATGCGCTACCCTTACCCATCAGCTTGGCCACATCAGAGGCCCTGACGAACAAAAGTCCATCCGCAGAGACTACGAATAGGATTTTAGCATCAAGCTGTGGATGTTCAATTGTGAATAGCATGACTTAATAGCAATAGCAACAGAAGTCAAAATGATGCAGGCTCTTAGAGGCAGCTCGTATATATACCCGATTCGCGACCTAATTTTAGCAAGCTTTCTTAGAAAACGTGACCTTCTGATAAAATTCTTCTAGCTGTTGACAGGATATTATGTAATCCTCAGGACGCGATAAACTTATTTTTAGAATTAATTTGTCGTTTGAGCGGGATCTTGCATAATCTACAGGACGTGCGTAAGAGGATGTGCGTCAGAGGATGTCGATAAGAAATTTAGATAGAAATAGAGATTGCTGCTAGTATAAATACAGGCTGCTGGACGAGACATTTCATTCTGACTGCTTGATATTCTAAAAGCTCCAAAATGATATTTCAAATTTTAGCTGAAGAGTTAAACGTGAAATTTACTTGTTTTTTGACTTTTGACGGTGAAATTTTTATCAAAGGTTCAGACGTAGCTCGCACCATGGGCTATCAAAATCCTTCTGGCGTTTTAAACTTATGCCATCTTACAGTGACTGACATCGCTCCCGAGGGCTTGAGCCTGCCTCCGTCTCTAGCCAAGACACGTATTTTTGGATTGGAAGATGCCAACACGCTGTTGGATATGCATCCAGGCGAATTTCAATCCTTATTTCAGGGGCCTATCGAGATTTTGTCGCCGATAGAGTGTACGTTCAACATCAGAAGGCCCATACGTATCAAGATAGCATGCATTAGCTCTTCCAATGCTACCATGGAGAGTTTTATAGCTGATTTGAAAATATCCATGGACTCTTACCTGCAATCTGTACCGATGGATAGCTATGTCTTCGGAGAGAGGTACGGAGACCTAGAATTGGGGTATTTTCCCAAAAAAATTAAAGTTTTGGTGGGAAACAAACCCTACTTTTATAAATCCTCGTCTTAAGATCAGGACGAGGTGCAAAAAAATGGGTCGAGCGAAGCCTCTCATGACATAAGTCATTGAGGCTTCGCTCGGCCCATTTTTTTGCGATAGATAGAGTGCCAACATTGGATGCGTACCGATTTGAACTTGTAATTTTCAAGGGATATGGCTTAGCTATAAGATAATTTTGTATCTTGATAAAATATCTATAGACAAATTTAAGGTATCTAAATTTAAAAATTTAATTGTTTCATTTAAAATTTACTGTGTAAAATTTAAAATTTTTAAAGACTAAGTGTGGCGGTCATTATAATCTGATCTCTAATTTTTCAAGGGATATGGCTTAGCTATAAGATAAATATGAAACTTGGTAAAATATCGATAGCTAAATTTAAGGGATCTGAATTTAAAAATTTAATTTTTTTCGTTTAAAATTTACATTTTTTATGTAAAATTTAAAATTTTTAAAGGTTAAGTGTATCAGTCATCATAATCTGATCTCTAATTTTCAAGGGATATGGCTTAGCTATAAGCTAAATATGAATCTTGGTAAAATATCGATAGCTAAATTTAAGGGATCTGAATTTAAAAATTTAATTTTTTTCGTTTAAAATTTACATTAAAATTTTTAAAGACTAAGTGTAGCCAAGCCAGTCATTATAATCTAATCTCTATAAAAAGATTTTCGAGAGACAGGATATTATGCAAGCCTTTCCTCAAGATGCTTGATAAGCGGCTCTCGGTTAAAATTACAATCAGATCTCTATAAAAAGATTTTCGAGAAGTGTTGACAGGATATTATGTAAGCCTTTCCTCAGAATGCAGGAAGCCCGGTTATAATCAGATCTCTATAAAAAGATTTTTCCAGAAGTATTGACAGGGTCCTCAGGAAGCCCGGTTATAATCAGATCGATAAAAATTGCTCAAGAGACAGGATATTATGTAAGCCTTTCCTCTTGATAAGCGGTTCGTAGAAAATTACTATCAGATCCTGTTGATAAGACCGGGTATATATACGAATGTTCAGCGAGAGCTCTTCAATTGCTAGTCGATCTCTCTACTAGCTGCTTAGATACATTAGCTCTCTGTCAGTCATGTTTTTCCATGTAAAAAATTATGCTTATGGCGTTGCCTTTAAATGCCTAATGGCCACTGATGGCACCCTGTTTGTCCGGGCTGAGGACCTGGCTATTTATTCGAGGCACCCTCTAGATCTAAAATTTGCCGAAAAATATGCAGGCCTCACCGTCCGAGATGTGATGGACCCTAAAATCGATTTACCTAAATGGCTCGCTAAGACGAGAATCTTCTCGATTAGCGAAGCCAAACATCATTTGAAAGGGTTCATGGGCGAACAGGAATTTGATGAAATGTTCGATGGTTCGGCCATGGTGAAATACCAGGCTAACATGAAGCTCAGCTTCGTGAAAGCCATAGGTGTTCGATTTGTTGAAAGGTCCCATACCAAGTTCGAAGACTTCCTTGCCGCATACCAACTACAGGTGAGGAAATTTTTTGAGCTTGAATATGAGGATTATGAATTATACAAATCTCAAATGACCGGACCGTTGAAGATGACCATCAGTAGGCTATCTAATGAGCAATCCATAGAGAGCTTATGCTAATCTTTCAAATGAGAGTAAAAAAATGGGTCGAACGAGGTGTCTCATGGCAGAATTTCTGTCTTTGACACCTCGTTCGGCCCATTTTTTTGCGATAGATATAGTGCCAATATTGGACGGGTTTAATTTGAGACTTTGATATTAAATTTATAAAAAAATCTATTTAAGCTAGTATCGAAGAGATTATCAGGATAGCATGAAGACTATTTAAACGTATAAACTATATTAAGCCAATATTGTAGAAATAAAATTTAAGACTCTGGAAAACGAGATAAAATGGTATCAATTTAAATGTATAGATAAAAATAACTAAGCCAACAGAGACATGACTGGACAATGACGGTTTGGATACGTAAGCGAGTTTATCTCTCTCTATATATATAGATGGGATGAAGCCACGCCCACAAGAAATCCAACGACCTTAAAAAAAAAAAAAAAAAAAAAAAAAAAAATTTTTTTTTTTTTTTTTTTTTTTTTTTGTGTGTGTGACCTTGAACACATCTTCAAGGACGGAGCAGAATCTATAACTTAACGGAACTAACCTAATTTATTGAACATTAGTTTTTTTCGTGTGTCCTATATATAGGATGGCTAGCGTACCCACATCTCATTTTGTCTCGACGTTTGCCAACAACAGTCATCTAGTTATCTGTAAAATATTTTGAATTTGTAATTTTCAAGGGATATGGCTTCTCTATAAGATAATTATGTATCTTGATAAAATATCTATAGATAAATTTAAGAGATCTGAGTCTAAAATTTTCGTTTAAAATTTTAACTTTTTGTGTAAAATTTAAAAATTTTAATGGCTAAGCTAGAGATAGAGTACCAATATCGTAACGATTTGAAGGGATATGGCTTCTCTATAAGATAAATATGAATCTTGGTAAAATATACAGACTCTATAGATAAATTTAAGAGATCTGAGTTTATAAATTTAATTTTTTCGTTTAAAATTTTAATTTTTTGTGTAAAATTTAAAATTTTTAAGGGCTAAGCTAGATCTGTAATATTTCACAGTTGGTTTCTAAAGTTATATTTTTTATCCAATCATTGTAGATGGCGCTGCAGTCTATATATATAGTATATATATAGTATATCTATTAGGGTGGGTGGGAGTGGAATTTATTTCTTCTACTGTAAGGTCATGCATAAACCAGCTCCGTGATACCCAAACCCGTTTTCTTTAAAATGGGATGGGATAACGTTATTTATACAATATTGGTTTAGAAAACAAGATTTTTATAGACTTTTGTCTGACAAATGACAAGATCTTGCAGGTTTTCATGAAATCAGAATAGATCATGGGTTTTATAAAATATAATAAAATAAAATATTTTTTTATCTGTATTTAAACAAGCAGACATTTCCGCTTCGCGGAAATGTCTGCATGTTTAAATACAGATAAAAAAATATTTTATTTCAAACTCAATGATGTCTCTTATGTAAAATGTCTTTAATAAACCGTACTTTTTCCGACAGCGGTACCATGATTTGTTTCAAGCCAAAAATGCGTATCTTATCCTCTAGCAGTACGTTCCTCGATTGTATCCTGAACGAATCGCTCACGTAGCCTATACCTATATTAGAGCCATCCATTTTTTCGGTAGCGATTAAAGGTACGCCAAAATAAATTTGACTCGCGATACTTAATCACCGTAAAAAGTTTGAATAGATTAGAAACAGGCTAAGATAGCGTATTGTTAATCTGCCAGACATAAATTAGAAACGTTCCATGGCTAAGCTAGAGATAGCATATCGTTCTAAATCCGGCAGGATCTAACAATGGATAGATTTACTGGGACAGAAGACTGATTGGAGAAGAGTCGGCTATTTATATAGAATGAATTCAACCAACCAACCAACTGTGAAAAAAAAAAAAAAAAAAAAAATTTTTTTTTTTTTTTTTTTTTAAGTGGGTGTGGCATTTTATATTTTTTATTCTTATAATGTTTTTCAAGATAATATTTTTTTTTGGACTTTGCCATTTTTAACCAAGCTCGAAATTTCTTCTAAGTTTAATTGCTGGACAATGATAGTGTAAATACTTTAGCATGATATATATAGGTTGGCTAGAGTCAATCAACTAATCAACCAACCTTGAAAAAAAAAAAAAAAATTTTTTTTTTTTTTTTTTTTACAGTTGGTTGGTTGATAATCTTCTCTATATAGGATCGCTGACGTGCCACCTCCTCATTCTATCTAGATCTTTGCCAGCAACGGTCATATCTCTCATCTGTTAAAATTTTCAATTTTTCAACTAGGCATATTGACTAGACGACCGTTGCTGGCAAATGTCGAGACACAATGAGGAGGTGGCAAGTCAGCGATCCTATATATAGAGGATATAATCAACCAACCAACTATGAAAAAAAAAAATTTTTTTTTTTTTTCAAAGATTTTTTTTTTTTTTTTTTCAAAGATTTTTTTTTTTTTTTTTTCACAGTTGGTTGGTTGATAATCTTCTCTATATATATAGGATCGCTGACGTGCCACCTCCTCATTCTATCTAGATCTTTGCCAGCAACGGTCATATCTCATCTGTTAAAATTTTCAATTTTTCAACTAGGCATAGTGACTAGACGACCGTTGCTGGCAAATGTCGAGACACAATGAGGAGGTGGCAAGTCAGCGATCCTATATATAGAGGATATAATCAACCAACCAACTATGAAAAAAAAAAAAAAAAAAAATTTTTTTTTTTTTTTTTTTTTTTTTTTCAAAGATTTTTTTTTTTTTTCACAGTTGGTTGATTATCTCCTCTATATATAGGATTGCTGACTTGCCACCTCCTCATTCTATCTCGATCTTTGCCAGCAACGGTCATATCTCTCATCTGTTAAAATTTTTAGAAAATTAGTTTGTCGCTTGAAGCCTTCAAGATGATCCGATAAAATTCTTCTAGAACAAATTTGTTGGCAGGATATTATGTAAACCGTTTCCTCAAAAACAGGACGTGATAAGTTTTTTATAGATGCGTCAAGCCTCTCTAATCTATAAAAAGTCATCCTGTCGAGCCTTATATAGTATAACTGATGTCGTTTCTCAGAACCGCTTATCAGATCTCACGCATCCGCTTGCCAGAGTATAAATACGAGCCTCTCGCCTCAGCTTATTCATTCTGAGCCTCTGTTTTTCAAAATGGAAATGTTTTCTTTCGACTCTCTGACCGACGAGCGATTTGACTATGACTATGCCGTAAAGCCTGGATGGAATGTCTTGAATACGTCTCGTCTTTCTCTCGAGTTATTATACAATTATAATCGAGACATGTCCATGCCAACTCCAAAACCAGTTTCCAGACCATCTCCAGTTTTCAAATCTAAACCCGTTCCAGTTTTCAAATCTAAACTCGTTCCAGTTCCAAGACCAGTTCCAGCTTCTAAATCTGTTCCAGTTCCAGTTCAAGTTCCAGCTTCTAAATCTGTTCCAGTTCCAGTTCCAGTTCCAGTTCCAGTTCCAGCTTCTAAATCTGTTCAAGTTCCAGTTCCAGTTCCAGCTTCTAAATCTGTTCAAGTTCCAGTTCCAGTTCCAGCTTCTAAATCTGTTCAAGTTCCAGTTCCAGTTCCAGCTTCTAAATCTGTTCAAGTTCCAGTTCCAGTTCCATCTTCAAGACCAGTTCCAGCTTCTAAATCTAAACCAGTTCCAGTTCAAATTTCAATACCCATGTCAGAGATGATTTATTTTAAAGTACCAAAGCTATTAAGCCCGCTACCAAAATCTCCAGACGTAACAACTTATCGTGCCTGGAAGCCTCCACCGAAGATAGATTTCGTGGTACGGCCTAAATTAAAAACTGCTGGCTTTGAAGATCCAAGAATTCGAAGACGGCATGGCATAGTCGTTCTCAAGTCGGACGTCGATCTGAGAGATGGCAAATGTTACAGCCTCATACAAACAGAGGTCAGGAAAAATTACTGTTGGGTTTAAACCCAAACGATTTATAAAAAAATCGGGCCGAACGAAGTGTCTCATGGCAGATTCCTGTCTTTGACACTTCGTTCGACCCGTTTTTTTGTAAGAATTATATTGCCAATATTGGATGCGTACCGATTTGTACTTTAAGATTTTAAATGGATACTTAAGATTTTGAATGGATACTTTTATAACTGAAATCTTGGAGATATAAATTTATATATAAACTATTATCAACCAACTTAAAAAAATTTCAAGATTGGCAAAAAAATATTATTTAGAAATCAAAAACTATAAAATCGAAATGATAAATTTTGAAAAATTTTCCAGATTGGTGAAAAATGGCAAAGTCCCAAAAAAATATTATCTTGAAAAAATTATAGAAATATAAAATCAACCAAAGACACTTTAGCATGATATATATAGGTTATCTAGAGTCAATCAACTAATCAACCAACCTTTAAAAAAAAAAAAAAAAAAAAAAAAAATTTTTTTTTTTTTTTTTTTTTTTTTTTTTTTTTTCAAGGTTGGTTGGTTTGACTGGCTATATATAATTATCTATTTGCCTCCACACTCTCATTGTCTCTCAACATTTGTCCGCAACGGTTGTCTAGTCATTATGTCTCGTAATGACAAATATGATAAATTTGAACCTGTATCTGAAACAGGATTCCATCCAATCGTGTCCAAATGCTAGATCTTCCCATTTTAAATGAAACCTGTTAATTTTGATCGTGGCACAGTCGTCGTGTCGATCTTAAACTTGGTCCATCCAAAAAGCCTTCATAAGTCCCGAAACAGGACAAACTTGAAATCTGACCTTATACTGAACTTGGTAATTTATAAAAATATTTCAATAAGTCCATAACCTTTTAGCGTTTGTATTGAATTCAATTTGTCTAGGCTATAGGCGTCTTTCAATTTTGACAGGATCGCTTAAACATGAATCTGGCTTCAGCTATGCAAGAGGTTATGATAAAATTGAGTCAACTGTATCTGAAACAGGTTTTAATTGTCATGTCCTATCGAAGACATATCGCTTAGCAGGACCCTTGAAAACGAAGACATATCGCTTAGCAGGCGTAAAAATTTAAAATTGAAACTGGAGGTCTCGATAAAATTGAAACAAACTAATATAAACATTGTTGCGTAGAGAGAATCCGTAAAATTTAGCAAGAGGTCTCTATAAAATTTAAATTGCTGAGAGTTGTCACGACAAATGTAGCAATGGACACTGGAATATTTAAATGTAATTACGAAAATAGTATTAACCATACGTTGAGTAGCATGACAAATGAAAATTGAAACGTAATTAGGATAATAGTATTAACCAAATGGACTACAGATTAAGGAAGGGACAAATAAATAATTATATATAGCCAATCAAGTTTCAAGGTCACATTAAAAAAAAATAATAATAATAATAATAATAATAATAATAATAATAATAATTTTTTTTTTTTTTTTTTTTTCAAAGTTGGTTGGTTGGTTTCTTTCAAGTTTGTTGGTTAGTTAATATATATATTATTTTCTCATTTATCAAGATTAGCTTTTCACCTGGCCTTTTTCGCGTTTTGTCCAAATGTTAAGTTTCAAAAGTCTTGCGTTTCAGCTATGGTCTCGATAGAATGGTGAAACATTATTCAATCCAAATCTTCTCATTTTAAATGAAACCTGTTAATTTTGATCATGTCTATCTTAAATGTGGATCGCTTGGCAGAGGCCTTCATGAAAATTGAAACCATGACAAAACGTAGCTCTGACCTTAAATGGCAATTTGTTACAGCAGATTTTAATCCATAACCCTTTAAAATTTGTCTAAGCTATAGTAGTCTTTCAAATTTGACTGTTCAAAAGAATCGTTTAAACGTGGATCAGCTATGCAAGAGGCCATGATAAATTTGAGTCACGTTGCCTGTATCTAAAACATGTCAAAACGAAGACATATCGCTTTGACATGGCAATTGAAAACGGGGCAGGTCAAAATTAAAACCGGAGACCTCGATAAAGTTGAAACAGACTAATATTAACACTGTTGCGTAGAGAGAATCAGTAAAAATTTAGCAAGAGGTCTCGATAAAATGCTGAGAGTTGTCAAGAAGACTGTAGCAATGGACGCTGGAAAATTTAAACGTAATTATGAAAATAGTATTAACCATTCGTGTAGTAGTATGACAAATGAAACGTATGGACTACAGATTAAGGAAGGGACAAATAAAAAATTATATATAGCCAATCAAGTTTCAAAGTCACACAAAAAAAAAATATCTTTGAAAAAAAAAAAAAAAAAAAAAAAAAAAAAAATTTTTTTTTTTTTTTTCGTGTGACCTTGAAACTTGACTGGCTATATTTACTATGGCTAACATGACTACACTCTCATTGTGTCTCGACATTTGCCAGCAACGGTCGTCTAGTTACTATGCCTCGTAATGTGTTTTGAGCAAGATGTACATAGATGGACACTAGAGAGTTAGATTTTTCTATAAAAGCCTATGATCTATTCTGATTTCATGAAAACCTGCAGTCATTTGTCAGACAAAGGTCTATAAAAATCTTGTTTTCAAAGCCAATATTGTATAAATAACGCTATTCCATCCTGTTTTAAAGGAAATGGGTTTAGACATCAGGAGCTAGTTTATGCATGACCTTACAGTAGAAGAAATAAATTCCACTCCCACCCACCCTAATAGATATACTATATATATATACTATATATATAGACTACAGCGCCATCTACAATGAATTTGATTGGCTAAAGAAATATAACTTTAGAAGCCAACTGAGAAATATAGCTTTAGCAGCCAACTGAGAAATATAACTTTAGAAACGAACTTCATCAACCAACCATCATATCAACCAACCAACTGTAAAAAAAAAAAAAAAAAAAAAAAAAAAAAAAATTTTTTTTTTTTTTTTTTTTTTTTTTTTCACAGTTGGTTGGTTGGTTGATATATATTTGTTTCCTCGTTCATCACTTTTCATTTATTAAGATTAGCTTTTCAATTTCATCCTGGCCTTTTCACGTTTTTACCCAAATGTTAAATTTCAAAAGTCTCGATAAACTTGAAACAGGTCTCATTTTAAATGAAACATGTCTATCTTAAATGTGGATCGCTTGGCCATCCAAGAGGCCTTCATGAAAATTAAAACCGGCTGGGTGTATCTATGACAAAACGTAGCAATTAGATGTTTGAACTGAGTCCATAACCTTTTACAGTTTCCCTTTAAAATTTGTCTAAGCTATAGTAGTCTGTTCAAAAGTATCGTTTAAACGTGGATCAGCTATGCAAGAGGTCATGATAAAACTGAGTCACGTTGCCTGTATCTGAAACAGGTCAAAACGAAGACATGGCAATTGAAAACGGGGCATCGCTTAGCAGGCAAAATTTAAACGAGCTGGGCTATAAACGTAACCATTGAATTGTAAATGCTGGGCCAGCTTAGCAGTAGCAGCCCATACTGTAAAAATAATATTTACGAGATCTAATGACAAAACGAATAGCGTAGAAAGACAAATGAAAAGTCCGTGCCAAATGCCAGTCTATGGCATCATTTTAAAAGAAACCTGTTAATATTGAGCCATCCAAGAGGCCTTGATAGAATTGGCTGACTGAACAAATCTATAGGTACGTTTGAAATCTGAAAGACGTAGAGAGTAGCAGCCCATATTGTAAAAATTTAAAATTATAAAATTCAAAAGTGGATATATGTATGAAGGGTTAAATTTCAAAGTCACATGACCAACAAAGTCACATGACCAACAAACTAACTAACCAACAAACTTGAAAAAAAAAAAAAAAAAAAAATTTTTTTTTTTTTCAAGGTTGGTTGGTTGGTTCATTTTAAGAGTGGGTGTGGTCACGTGACTCGGATCAAAAAGTGATATAACAGAGATTGATTTCGGAGCTAAATAGAAGAACCCAAATTGTCTCCCCAACTGGCTAAACCCAGATTAGGTATTTTTTAGCTTGAAATCTTAGCTGATCTGAGTTTGGTCGTTGGTAAAAAATATCAGCGAATTTTTCTAAGGCCCAAATGAAATTCTTTCAAACTAAATCTGGCAGACTATAATTTTATTAAGAAATACATACGGATAGTAGTCATCCCTCCCATCATCCCCGGCATCTCTTTAAGAAGATACCGTACAACGTAAAGTCAGATCCGTCTCGGTACCACGTCTGGACTCGTCCGACGTTCAGATCAAATGAATATCGTTAGCCCGCTTAGAGAGAGATTTGGCATAGTGCCAAGTTTTTACTGAGTCGATACACGGGAATGAGTCGATACTGTGTCGCATGACAATACCGCTTAGATATCTTCATAATTGGACAATCTATATTTCAAGCTATCATTTTCCGCTTGCAAGCTAACCATTCCCTCTTTCAGGCTAGCAACTTCAGCTTTCAGGTTAGCAATTTCGTGCATGTGTAAATCAAAAATATGTTCCAAGTATTCCATTTTTTGCATTTGCAGCGTTTTGATTTCATTTTTGAGAGTCTCTATATTATTTTCGTAAATCTCTTTCATATTTTTCATTTCGGCCTCTATCCCTTTGCAGCGTCTCAATATGGGCATCACGCACTGAAAGCACATCTGTTGACGCTTGCTAGGCACCCAATAATCTTCTTTTACGACTTCGTAAAACAGCTTGTAATCTTCTTCGGTCTGCGTGCCTCTCGTAAAATACATCTTTTTTTCGTTGTTCAGATGCAAGAAGTATTGGGTATGCGTACTAGACGACTTGAAATTTCTCGATACGGGTAGTACCAGTTTCAATTTTATGTCTGGCAAATGTTTGATTTTGATTTTATATTTTCCGTCGATGAACGCTATTGGAACTCTGAGCAATTTAACGGGATGCCTGCAGGCATAATTTTGGGTTATGAGCCTCATGATGCCTCCGTTCCAGAGCGTAGCCAAGACCAATCTGTAATCTTTGGGAAGCGTCTCTTGGATGTAAAAATGTTTCCTGTTACCAACTCCTAGTTGGCTTCCGAATGAAAAATTACAGCTGGATTTTCGGTTGCTGAGATATCCCAGCGTATTGACCAAATGCCAGACGGTCTCTATGGATTTGCTTTTCAGGCATCTGTAACCGACATACGGTCGCTCGTCGGGCCTGATCCTACCCCACACGTTCTTGTGAAAATGATCTTCTGAAGGAGTTACCACGACCATGTGCCTATGCTGCCTGAATTTGGGATTTTGTTCCCTGCCGCCGTCGCACCAGCAAGAAAAGGGTAGGGTTTGTGTCAAGCCGTCGTCTCTATCCATGAATCTTATAAAATCTCTATAGGCTACGGCTCGCACCATGACGTGGATAAACGCTAGGTCGCCTTGAAGATATCTCAGCACGCAAGAGGCGGCCAAGTTCAGCGTTTCGTCTTCAAACGGTACGGGTGGAGGCTCTAATTCGATCGGCCAGACGGGTTCGTAGGCCCAGTCATCCATGAAGAAACGCGTATGCTCGAAAAAATCTTCTTTTGCGCACATTGGGCTGAAATCGAAAAATTCGTATGGGTCGGCAGTAGGATCATCATCAGAATCAGGTTCAGGTTCAGGCTCAGGTTCAGGCTCAGTCATCCTAAATCTAAAATTTCTAAAGCATTCTATCAAATGATCAGCGGCTCCGTTCTTTTCCCCTCTTTGGAATGTAAATTGGCCCTCGCACCAAACGCAGCATGTTAAAGGGTCCATGGCGGTTTCATTCTTACAATGCCTTTCATAATGTTTGGGCAAGACGAGAACGTTGCAGCGCGGACACGAAAACTGAGTTCTGTCGCCTGCGAGAGCGTTCATATACCTTCTCAAATTGGGACCGGCAGGCATGGTAGAAGAGTGGCTTGAAGATGGCTGGATATAATTTTATAATTTACAAGGGTCGGTATATATAGGCAAAGTAAAGAAGCCACGCCCACTAAAAAAAAAAAAAAAAAAAAAAAAAAATTTTTTTTTTTTTTTTTTTTTTTTCATGTGACCTTGAAGCTTGACTCGTGTGACCTTGTCTGGTTTTATATAATTATTTATTTATCTCTTCCTATAATGTGTTGTCCATTTGATTAATACTATTTTCATAATTACGTTTCAATTTTTATGGATCCAATATAGGCTGCTACTCTATAGATTGAGGTTTTACTTTTGCAAATTGATTTCCAACAGCGAATGAGTATTTTGTATTTGAAGCTCGGCAGTTTCCTCGTAACTGGCTTTGAGCTGCCGTCTCACTTTCCAGTTTCAGCTCGTCGCAGCGTGCCATGACAGACTTTACCCATAGGATGCACATCTGCTGCCATTTGCAGGGCTGCCAATAATCATTTCCAACGAGCCTGGTTTGGCTACACATTTGCTTGCCTGGAATCTTCATTTATAATTTGTTGGGACCTCTCTTAAATAAAAAGAAATACTATTTCAAGATTGAGCATGGACTTGGCTATATATTGGTAGCAACTCATGTTGTAAAAATTTAAACGTAATTATAAAAATAGTATTAACGAGAGCCAATGACAAAGCGTAGAAAGACAAATGAAAAGCGTAAAAAGTAGCGGCCCGTGTCCAAATGCTAGTCTATGGCATCATTTTAAATGAAACCTGTTAATATTGAGCCATCCAAGAGGCCTTCATGAAAATTGAAACCGGCTGACTGCTATCTGAAACACGACAAATCGATAGGTGAAAGACGTAGAGAGTAGCAGCCCATATCGTAAAAATTTAAAATTATAAACCTCAAATGGTAAAGTCCAACACGATATATCTATAGTAATGGTCTTCAGAGTTGGCTTCTAAAGTTATATTGTTTATCCAATCAAATTCATTGTAGATGGCGCTGCAGTCTATATATATAGTATATATATAGTATATCTATTTGGGTGGGTGGGAGTGGAATTTATTTCTTCTACTGTAAGGTCATGCATAAACTAGCTCCTGATGTCCAAACCCATTTCCTTTAAAATAGGATGGGATAACGTTATTTATACAATATTAGCTTTGAAAACAAGATATTTATAGACTTTTGTCTGACAAATGACAAGATCTTGCAGGTTTTCATGAAATCAGAATAAATCATGAGTTTTTATAGAAAAATCTAACTATCTAGAGTCAATGAATGTACATCTTGCTCAAAACACATAGTGACTTGATGACCGTTCCTGGCAAATGTTGAGAGACAATGAGGGTGTAGTCACGTTAGCAGTTCTATATATAGACAAGATCATCAACCAACCAACTGTGAAAAAAAAAAAAATTTTTTTTTTTTTTTTTTTTTTTTTTTTTTTTTTTTTTTCGTGTGACCTTGAAGCTTGTCTATATTTAATATGGCTTACGTGACCACTAACTCATTGTGTCTCGACATTTGCCAGGAACGGTCGTCTAGTCACTATACCACGTAATGTATTTTAAGTAAGATGTACGTTTTCATGAAATCAGAATGATATCATGGGTTTTATAGAATATAATAAACTAAACTAAATAAACTATTAGAAATAAAATATTTTTTTAATCTGTATTTATACATGCAGACATTTCCGCTTCGCGGAAATGTCTGCATGTTTAAATACAGATAAAAAAAATATTTTATTTCATACTCAATTATAGGGTCTCGTAAAGAGTTTCATCTCGCTGATTTCGAGTTTCAGCTTGTCTGCATGTCGCGCAACAGGCTTGCTACAACCTGCAGGTTTCCACGATGCCAAAAAGCATTTTATAATCTAGTTCAGTTTGTTTGCCAAGCTTGAAATACATCTTTCTACCGTTGATCAGATGCACTCTTCACAAGACTTGAAATTTTTGGACACGGGCAGCACCAAATTCAATTCTGGTAAATGTTTAATTTGGATGCGTCATTTGCCAATAATAAACTCCATTGGGACCTTGATAAGCGTTTTCCAGTTTAAATATCTCTGATCTAAGAGTTTGGTTCGTCAAAGAGCCAATACTAGCTTAAAGCTAGCAAAGAGCCGATACTAGCTTATAATCGCTCGGCAGCGTCTCTTTGATATAAAAATGATTAGCGACACCTGCTGAGATATCCTAACGCGTTGAACCATACAGATTCTATAACTTTTCTCTTGAGACATTTGAAACTTACAAGAGGTCGGGTTTGATTTTACGCTTCTACCAAATTTGATTTTGCCATTGCACGAAACGCAACAAAGCCAGGCATTCACGTTATGTTTATCAGACCTCTGATAGTCTTTAGCTAAAATTAAAAATTTGCCTTTGCAGTGCGGACAATAGAACGAAACGACATCTCCATAGAGGGTGTCTCTATAACGTTTTACATTATGATTAGCTGCCATACAAATACAATATAACTGGAGACCAAAAATTAAACAGCCGTCTTGTAGCAATCTAAAATACTTATGCTGGATTGAAATATTTCAAGCTGCTTATATAGAGCTAATCTAAGCAAGATGACCTTGAAAATATAGCCAGTCAAGTTTCAAGGTCACATGAAAAAAAAAAAAAAAAAATTTTTTTTTTTTTTTTTTTATGTGACCTTGAAGCTTGACTCGTGTGACCTTGTCTGATTATATATAATTATTTATTTATCTCTTCATATAATGCGTTGTCCATTTGATTAATACTATTTTCATAATTACGTTTCAATTTTTATGGATCCAATGCTGCTAATACTCATTTCCAACGAGCCTGGTTTGGCTACACATTTGCTTGCCTGGACTCTTCATTTATAACTTGTTGGGACCTCTCTTAAATAAAAACAAATACTATTTCAAGATTGAGTGTGAACTTGGCTATATATTGGCATTTGCTTAAATGTATAAAATATTATTAATCATACAGAGGCATGACTAGAAAACGTTCAGATAGAATGACGGTTTAAGTACGCTAGCCATTAACATGTTAAAGCGAAGACATATCTTTTAGCAAGACCCCTAAAAACGGGGCATCGCTTAGCAGGCGTAAAAATTCAAAATTGAAACGGGTTTGGCCAGTCATGACCATTGAATTGTAGATGCTGGGCCATGCTTAGCAGGAGACAGTAGCAACGCTGTCTGAAACAGGACAAATCGATAGGTGAAATCTGAAAGACGTAGAGAGTAGCAGCCCATATCGTAAAAATTTAAAATTGATTTCTAAAGTTATATTTTTTATCCTATCAAATTCATTGTAGATGGCGCTGTAGTCTATACTATAGTATATATATAGTATATCTATTTGGGTGGGTGGGAGTGGAATTTATTTCTTCTACTGTAAGGTCATGTATAAACTAGCTCCTGACGTCTAAACCCATTTCCTTTAAAATAGGATGGGATAACGATATTTATACAATATTGGCTTTGAAAACAAGATTTTTTATAGACTTTTGTCTGACAAATGGCAAGATGTTGCAGGTTTTCATGAAATCGGAATAGATCATGGGTTTTTATAGAAAAATCTAACTATCTAGAGTCAATTAATGTACATCTTGCTCAAAACACATTACGAGGCATAGTGACTAGACGACCGTTCCTGGCAAATGTCGAGACACACTGAGGGTGTGGTTACGTTAGCCATATTATATATAGACAAGCTTCAAGGTCACACGAAAAAAAAAAAAAAAAAATTTTTTTTTTTTTTTTTTTTTTTTTCCATGTGACCTTGAAACTTGGCTGGCTATATTTTCAAGGTCATCTTGCTTAGATTAGCTCTATATAAGCAGCTTGAAAATTTTCAATCCAGCATAATTTATTTAGATTGCTACAAGACGGCTGTTTAATTTTTGGTCTCAAGCTATATTGTATCCGCATGGCAGAAAAAAATCTAAAATGTTATAGAGACACCCTCTATCGAGATGCCGTTCCATTCTATTGTCCGCATTGCAAGGGCAAAGTATTAATCTTAGCTAAAGATTATCAGAGGCATTGTACTGATAAGCATAAACTGAATGCTACTCTTTGTTGCGTTTGGTGCAAGGGTGAAGTCAAATTTGGTAGAAGAGAAAAAAGTCGTCATGCAGATCATCTTATGAAATGCTATAAGCAATTCAAGGTTCGCGTATCCCAACCCGTTCCAGAAGAAGATACCTCCTTTTCAGACGGATCGTATATAGAATTCAATTTCAATCCTATGTGTGATAAGCATGATTTTTTCGAGCACGATCAAATATTTCTAGACGGTAGCCGTGCCTATGAGCCCATTTGGCCGATCGAGTTAGAGAGACCGCCTGTTTATTTTCAAGACGAAACGCTCAATTTGGCAGCCGCATGTATCTTAAAATATCTCAGCGGCGAGGGAATATGGTTTCATGGAATGGTTAGGGCTATAGCCTTTAACAGCTTTCTCAAATGCATGGACGAAGACGCTGGTAACACTAAAACCCTACCTTTTTCATGTTGGTGCGACGGCGGAACTGAAAAAGATTCAATATTTAGACAGCATAGGCACATGATCGTGGTGGCGCCTTCCAGAAAACATTTTTTGAATAAGGTATGGCGTAAAATCAAACCCGAAGAGCGACCTCATGTAGGGTTCAAATGTCTCAAGAGAAAAGATATAGAATCCGTATGGCATTTGGTCAATGCTTTGGGATATCTCAGCAGGCGCCGGTCCAAATGTAATTTTTCTTTCGACGATTACGGTGCGGGTGGTAAAATGAATCATTTTTATATCCAAGAGACGTTGCCTAGAGATTACAGGCTAGTATTGGCTACGCTCTTTGACGGAGGCATCACCAAACTCTTAGACCAGAGATATTTTAAATGGGATCCGAAAACACTTATCAAGGTCCCAATGGAGTTTATTAGTGGTAAATGGCGCATCAAAATCAAACATTTGCCAGAAAACATATTGAATTTAGTGCTGCCCGTGTCCAAAAATTTCAAGTCTTGTGAAGAGCCCACTGAGTATTGTTTGCATCTGATCAACGGTAGAAAGATTTATTTCGAGCCTGGCAAACAAACTGAAAGAGATTATAAGCTGTTTTTTGGCATCGTGCAAGACGAATGGTGGGAGCCCTGCAGGTTGCAGCAAGCCTGTTTTATGTGCGCGAAACTTTACATGCAGACATGCGACAAGCTGAAACTCGAAATCAGCGAGATGAAAACTCTTTACGAGACGGACTACAAACTTACGTTGGGTGATCAAAATTAGCATGTTTCATTTAAAATGAGAAGACTTACCATTTAGACACACCTGTTTCAATTTCATCGATACCATAGCTGACTTTTGAAACTTAGCATTTGGATAAAAACATGAAAAAGGCCAGGATGAAATTGAAAAGCTAATCTTGATAAATGAAAAGTGATGAACGAGGAAAAAAATATATATCAACCAACCAACCAACCGTGAAAAAAAAAAAAAAAAAAAAAAAAAAAAAAAAAAATTTTTTTTTTTTTTTTTTTTTTTTTTTTTTTTTTCGTGTGACCTTGAAGCTTGTCTATATATAATATGGCTAACGTAACCACACCCTCAGTGTGTCTCGACATTTGCCAGGAACGGTCGTCTAGTCACTATGCCTCGTAATGTGTTTTGAGCAAGATGTACATTAATTGACTCTAGATAGTTAGATTTTTCTATAAAAACCCATGATCTATTCCGATTTCATGAAAACCTGCAACATCTTGCCATTTGACAGACAAAAGTCTATAAAAAATCTTGTTTTCAAAGCCAATATTGTATAAATATCGTTATCCCATCCTATTTTAAAGGAAATGGGTTTAGACGTCAGGAGCTAGTTTATACATGACCTTACAGTAGAAGAAATAAATTCCACTCCCACCCACCCAAATAGATATACTATATATATACTATAGTATAGACTACAGCGCCATCTACAATGAATTTGATAGGATAAAAAATATAACTTTAGAAATCAATTTTAAATTTTTACGATATGGGCTGCTACTCTCTACGTCTTTCAGATTTCACCTATCGATTTGTCCTGTTTCAGACAGCGTTGCTACTGTCTCCTGCTAAGCATGGCCCAGCATCTACAATTCAATGGTCATGACTGGCCAAACCCGTTTCAATTTTGAATTTTTACGCCTGCTAAGCGATGCCCCGTTTTCAGGGGTCTTGCTAAACGATATATCTTCGCTTTAACATGTTAATGGCTAGCGTACTTAAACCGTCATTCTATCTGAACGTTTTCTAGTCATGCCTCTGTATGATTAATAATATTTTATACATTTAAGCAAATGCCAATATATAGCCAAGTTCACACTCAATCTTGAAATAGTATTTGTTTTTATTTAAGAGAGGTCCCAACAAGTTATAAATGAAGAGTCCAGGCAAGCAAATGTGTAGCCAAACCAGGCTCGTTGGAAATGAGTATTGGCAGCATTGGATCCATAAAAATTGAAACGTAATTATGAAAATAGTATTAATCAAATGGACAACGCATTATAGGAAGAGATAAATAAATAATTATATATAATCAGACAAGGTCACACGAGTCAAGCTTCAAGGTCACATTAAAAAAAAAAAAAAAAAAAAAAAAAAAAAAAAAAAAATTTTTTTCATGTGACCTTGAAACTTGACTGGCTATATTTTCAAGGTCATCTTGCTTAGATTAGCTCTATATAAGCAGCTTGAAATATTTCAATCCAGCATAAGTATTTTAGATTGCTACAAGACGGCTGTTTAATTTTTGGTCTCCAGTTATATTGTATTTGTATGGCAGCTAATCATAATGTAAAACGTTATAGAGACACCCTCTATGGAGATGTCGTTTCGTTCTATTGTCCGCACTGCAAAGGCAAATTTTTAATTTTAGCTAAAGACTATCAGAGGTCTGATAAACATAACGTGAATGCCTGGCTTTGTTGCGTTTCGTGCAATGGCAAAATCAAATTTGGTAGAAGCGTAAAATCAAACCCGACCTCTTGTAAGTTTCAAATGTCTCAAGAGAAAAGTTATAGAATCTGTATGGTTCAACGCGTTAGGATATCTCAGCAGGTGTCGCTAATCATTTAATACAGATTAAAAAAATATTTTATTTCTAATAGTTTATTTAGTTTAGTTTATTATATTCTATAAAACCCATGATATCATTCTGATTTCATGAAAACGTACATCTTACTTAAAATACATTACGTGGTATAGTGACTAGACGACCGTTCCTGGCAAATGTCGAGACACAATGAGTTAGTGGTCACGTAAGCCATATTAAATATAGACAAGCTTCAAGGTCACACGAAAAAAAAAAAAAAAAAAAAAAAAAATTATTTTTTTTTTTTTTTTTTTTTTTTTTTCACAGTTGGTTGGTTGATGATCTTGTCTATATATAGAACTGCTAACGTGACTACACCCTCATTGTCTCTCAACATTTGCCAGGAACGGTCGTCAAGTCACTATGCCTCGTAATGTGTTTTGAGCAAGATGTACATTCATTGACTCTAGATAGTTAGATTTTTCTATAAAAACTCATGATTTATTCTGATTTCATGAAAACCTGCAAGATCTTGTCATTTGTCAGACAAAAGTCTATAAATATCTTGTTTTCAAAGCTAATATTGTATAAATAACGTTATCCCATCCTATTTTAAAGGAAATGGGTTTGGACATCAGGAGCTAGTTTATGCATGACCTTACAGTAGAAGAAATAAATTCCACTCCCACCCACCCAAATAGATATACTATATATATACTATATATATAGACTGCAGCGCCATCTACAATGAATTTGATTGGATAAACAATATAACTTTAGAAGCCAACTCTGAAGACCATTACTATAGATATATCGTGTTGGACTTTACCATTTGAGGTTTATAATTTTAAATTTTTACGATATGGGCTGCTACTCTCTACGTCTTTCACCTATCGATTTGTCGTGTTTCAGATAGCAGTCAGCCGGTTTCAATTTTCATGAAGGCCTCTTGGATGGCTCAATATTAACAGGTTTCATTTAAAATGATGCCATAGACTAGCATTTGGACACGGGCCGCTACTTTTTACGCTTTTCATTTGTCTTTCTACGCTTTGTCATTGGCTCTCGTTAATACTATTTTTATAATTACGTTTAAATTTTTACAACATGAGTTGCTACCAATATATAGCCAAGTCCATGCTCAATCTTGAAATAGTATTTCTTTTTATTTAAGAGAGGTCCCAACAAATTATAAATGAAGATTCCAGGCAAGCAAATGTGTAGCCAAACCAGGCTCGTTGGAAATGATTATTGGCAGCCCTGCAAATGGCAGCAGATGTGCATCCTATGGGTAAAGTCTGTCATGGCACGCTGCGACGAGCTGAAACTGGAAAGTGAGACGGCAGCTCAAAGCCAGTTACGAGGAAACTGCCGAGCTTCAAATACAAAATACTCATTCGCTGTTGGAAATCAATTTGCAAAAGTAAAACCTCAATCTATAGAGTAGCAGCCTATATTGGATCCATAAAAATTGAAACGTAATTATGAAAATAGTATTAATCAAATGGACAACACATTATAGGAAGAGATAAATAAATAATTATATAAAACCAGACAAGGTCACACGAGTCAAGCTTCAAGGTCACATGAAAAAAAAAAAAAAAAAAAAAATTTTTTTTTTTTTTTTTTTTTTTTTTTAGTGGGCGTGGCTTCTTTACTTTGCCTATATATACCGACCCTTGTAAATTATAAAATTATATCCAGCCATCTTCAAGCCACTCTTCTACCATGCCTGCCGGTCCCAATTTGAGAAGGTATATGAACGCTCTCGCAGGCGACAGAACTCAGTTTTCGTGTCCGCGCTGCAACGTTCTCGTCTTGCCCAAACATTATGAAAGGCATTGTAAGAATGAAACCGCCATGGACCCTTTAACATGCTGCGTTTGGTGCGAGGGCCAATTTACATTCCAAAGAGGGGAAAAGAACGGAGCCGCTGATCATTTGATAGAATGCTTTAGAAATTTTAGATTTAGGATGACTGAGCCTGAACCTGAGCCTGAACCTGAACCTGATTCTGATGATGATCCTACTGCCGACCCATACGAATTTTTCGATTTCAGCCCAATGTGCGCAAAAGAAGATTTTTTCGAGCATACGCGTTTCTTCATGGATGACTGGGCCTACGAACCCGTCTGGCCGATCGAATTAGAGCCTCCACCCGTACCGTTTGAAGACGAAACGCTGAACTTGGCCGCCTCTTGCGTGCTGAGATATCTTCAAGGCGACCTAGCGTTTATCCACGTCATGGTGCGAGCCGTAGCCTATAGAGATTTTATAAGATTCATGGATAGAGACGACGGCTTGACACAAACCCTACCCTTTTCTTGCTGGTGCGACGGCGGCAGGGAACAAAATCCCAAATTCAGGCAGCATAGGCACATGGTCATGGTAACTCCTTCAGAAGATCATTTTCACAAGAACGTGTGGGGTAGGATCAGGCCCGACGAGCGACCGTATGTCGGTTACAGATGCCTGAAAAGCAAATCCATAGAGACCGTCTGGCATTTGGTCAATACGCTGGGATATCTCAGCAACCGAAAATCCAGCTGTAATTTTTCATTCGGAAGCCAACTAGGAGTTGGTAACAGGAAACATTTTTACATCCAAGAGACGCTTCCCAAAGATTACAGATTGGTCTTGGCTACGCTCTGGAACGGAGGCATCATGAGGCTCATAACCCAAAATTATGCCTGCAGGCATCCCGTTAAATTGCTCAGAGTTCCAATAGCGTTCATCGACGGAAAATATAAAATCAAAATCAAACATTTGCCAGACATAAAATTGAAACTGGTACTACCCGTATCGAGAAATTTCAAGTCGTCTAGTACGCATACCCAATACTTCTTGCATCTGAACAACGAAAAAAAGATGTATTTTACGAGAGGCACGCAGACCGAAGAAGATTACAAGCTGTTTTACGAAGTCGTAAAAGAAGATTATTGGGTGCCTAGCAAGCGTCAACAGATGTGCTTTCAGTGCGTGATGCCCATATTGAGACGCTGCAAAGGGATAGAGGCCGAAATGAAAAATATGAAAGAGATTTACGAAAATAATATAGAGACTCTCAAAAATGAAATCAAAACGCTGCAAATGCAAAAAATGGAATACTTGGAACATATTTTTGATTTACACATGCACGAAATTGCTAACCTGAAAGCTGAAGTTGCTAGCCTGAAAGAGGGAATGGTTAGCTTGCAAGCGGAAAATGATAGCTTGAAATATAGATTGTCCAATTATGAAGATATCTAAGCGGTATTGTCATGCGACACAGTATCGACTCATTCCCGTGTATCGACTCAGTAAAAACTTGGCACTATGCCAAATCTCTCTCTAAGCGGGCTAACGATATTCATTTGATCTGAACGTCGGACGAGTCCAGACGTGGTACCGAGACGGATCTGACTTTACGTTGTACGGTATCTTCTTAAAGAGATGCCGGGGATGATGGGAGGGATGACTACTATCCGTATGTATTTCTTAATAAAATTATAGTCTGCCAGATTTAGTTTGAAAGAATTTCATTTGGGCCTTAGAAAAATCCGCTGATATTTTTTACCAACGACCAAACTCAGATCAGCTAAGATTTCAAGCTAAAAAATACCTAATCTGGGTTTAGCCAGTTGGGGAGACAATTTGGGTTCTTCTATTTAGCTCCGAAATCAATCTCTGTTATATCACTTTTTGATCCGAGTCACGTGACCACACCCACTCTTAAAATGAACCAACCAACCAACCTTGAAAAAAAAAAAAAAAATTTTTTTTTTTTTTTTTTTTTTTCAAGTTTGTTGGTTAGTTAGTTTGTTGGTCATGTGACTTTGTTGGTCATGTGACTTTGAAATTTAACCCTTCATACATATATCCACTTTTGAATTTTATAATTTTAAATTTTTACAATATGGGCTGCTACTCTCTACGTCTTTCAGATTTCAAACGTACCTATAGATTTGTTCAGTCAGCCAATTCTATCAAGGCCTCTTGGATGGCTCAATATTAACAGGTTTCTTTTAAAATGATGCCATAGACTGGCATTTGGCACGGACTTTTCATTTGTCTTTCTACGCTATTCGTTTTGTCATTAGATCTCGTAAATATTATTTTTACAGTATGGGCTGCTACTGCTAAGCTGGCCCAGCATTTACAATTCAATGGTTACGTTTATAGCCCAGCTCGTTTAAATTTTGCCTGCTAAGCGATGCCCCGTTTTCAATTGCCATGTCTTCGTTTTGACCTGTTTCAGATACAGGCAACGTGACTCAGTTTTATCATGACCTCTTGCATAGCTGATCCACGTTTAAACGATACTTTTGAACAGACTACTATAGCTTAGACAAATTTTAAAGGGAAACTGTAAAAGGTTATGGACTCAGTTCAAACATCTAATTGCTACGTTTTGTCATAGATACACCCAGCCGGTTTTAATTTTCATGAAGGCCTCTTGGATGGCCAAGCGATCCACATTTAAGATAGACATGTTTCATTTAAAATGAGACCTGTTTCAAGTTTATCGAGACTTTTGAAATTTAACATTTGGGTAAAAACGTGAAAAGGCCAGGATGAAATTGAAAAGCTAATCTTAATAAATGAAAAGTGATGAACGAGGAAACAAATATATATCAACCAACCAACCAACTGTGAAAAAAAAAAAAAAAAAAAAAAAAAAATTTTTTTTTTTTTTTTTTTTTTTTTTTTTTACAGTTGGTTGGTTGATATGATGGTTGGTTGATGAAGTTCGTTTCTAAAGTTATATTTCTCAGTTGGCTGCTAAAGCTATATTTCTCAGTTGGCTTCTAAAGTTATATTTCTTTAGCCAATCAAATTCATTGTAGATGGCGCTGTAGTCTATATATATAGTATATATATAGTATATCTATTAGGGTGGGTGGGAGTGGAATTTATTTCTTCTACTGTAAGGTCATGCATAAACTAGCTCCTGATGTCTAAACCCATTTCCTTTAAAACAGGATGGAATAGCGTTATTTATACAATATTGGCTTTGAAAACAAGATTTTTATAGACTTTTGTCTAAATGACTGCAGGTTTTCATGAAATCAGAATAGATCATAGGCTTTTATAGAAAAATCTAACTCTCTAGTGTCCATCTATGTACATCTTGCTCAAAACACATTACGAGGCATAGTAACTAGACGACCGTTGCTGGCAAATGTCGAGACACAATGAGAGTGTAGTCATGTTAGCCATAGTAAATATAGCCAGTCAAGTTTCAAGGTCACACGAAAAAAAAAAAAAAAATTTTTTTTTTTTTTTTTTTTTTTTTTTTTTCAAAGATATTTTTTTTTTGTGTGACTTTGAAACTTGATTGGCTATATATAATTTTTTATTTGTCCCTTCCTTAATCTGTAGTCCATACGTTTCATTTGTCATACTACTACACGAATGGTTAATACTATTTTCATAATTACGTTTAAATTTTCCAGCGTCCATTGCTACAGTCTTCTTGACAACTCTCAGCATTTTATCGAGACCTCTTGCTAAATTTTTACTGATTCTCTCTACGCAACAGTGTTAATATTAGTCTGTTTCAACTTTATCGAGGTCTCCGGTTTTAATTTTGACCTGCCCCGTTTTCAATTGCCATGTCAAAGCGATATGTCTTCGTTTTGACATGTTTTAGATACAGGCAACGTGACTCAAATTTATCATGGCCTCTTGCATAGCTGATCCACGTTTAAACGATTCTTTTGAACAGTCAAATTTGAAAGACTACTATAGCTTAGACAAATTTTAAAGGGTTATGGATTAAAATCTGCTGTAACAAATTGCCATTTAAGGTCAGAGCTACGTTTTGTCATGGTTTCAATTTTCATGAAGGCCTCTGCCAAGCGATCCACATTTAAGATAGACATGATCAAAATTAACAGGTTTCATTTAAAATGAGAAGATTTGGATTGAATAATGTTTCACCATTCTATCGAGACCATAGCTGAAACGCAAGACTTTTGAAACTTAACATTTGGACAAAACGCGAAAAAGGCCAGGTGAAAAGCTAATCTTGATAAATGAGAAAATAATATATATATTAACTAACCAACAAACTTGAAAGAAACCAACCAACCAACTTTGAAAAAAAAAAAAAAAAAAAAAAAATTTTTTTTTTTTTTTTTTTTTTTTTTTTTTTAATGTGACCTTGAAACTTGATTGGCTATATATAATTATTTATTTGTCCCTTCCTTAATCTGTAGTCCATTTGGTTAATACTATTATCCTAATTACGTTTCAATTTTCATTTGTCATGCTACTCAACGTATGGTTAATACTATTTTCGTAATTACATTTAAATATTCCAGTGTCCATTGCTACATTTGTCATGACAACTCTCAGCAATTTAAATTTTATAGAGACCTCTTGCTAAATTTTACGGATTCTCTCTACGCAACAATGTTTATATTAGTTTGTTTCAATTTTATCGAGACCTCCAGTTTCAATTTTAAATTTTTACGCCTGCTAAGCGATATGTCTTCGTTTTCAAGGGTCCTGCTAAGCGATATGTCTTCGATAGGACATGACAATTAAAACCTGTTTCAGATACAGTTGACTCAATTTTATCATAACCTCTTGCATAGCTGAAGCCAGATTCATGTTTAAGCGATCCTGTCAAAATTGAAAGACGCCTATAGCCTAGACAAATTGAATTCAATACAAACGCTAAAAGGTTATGGACTTATTGAAATATTTTTATAAATTACCAAGTTCAGTATAAGGTCAGATTTCAAGTTTGTCCTGTTTCGGGACTCATGAAGGCTTTTTGGATGGACCAAGTTTAAGATCGACACGACGACTGTGCCACGATCAAAATTAACAGGTTTCATTTAAAATGGGAAGATCTAGCATTTGGACACGATTGGATGGAATCCTGTTTCAGATACAGGTTCAAATTTATCATATTTGTCATTACGAGACATAATGACTAGACAACCGTTGCGGACAAATGTTGAGAGACAATGAGAGTGTGGAGGCAAATAGATAATTATATATAGCCAGTCAAACCAACCAACCTTGAAAAAAAAAAAAAAAAAAAAAATTTTTTTTTTTTTTTTTTTTTTTTCAAGGTTGGTTGGTTGGTTGATATATATATTTTTTCCTCGTTCATCAAGATTCGCTTTTCAATTGTCATGACCAAACGATTGGTTACTAAAGTTTTTTTGGATCTCTATCATTGGATCTCGTTAATACTATTTTCATAATTACGTTTAAATTTTTACAATATGAGCTGCTAATCTCTACGCGTTCAGTTTTTCTGGCTCAGCATCTCAATTTAAAAGCTACATTTGTCCCGTTTCAATTTTATCGAGGTTAAATTTTTATGGATAATGTTGGCTGTCCCGTTTGCAGGTCCAATCGATAGGATGGCATAGCTGAAGCCGGATTTATCTTTAAGCGATTCTTTTGAACGGCTTAGACAATTTTCATTTGTCTACTCATAAAATTTATAAGTTATTTTTTTTACAAATCCAATATTGGTAGGAGATAGATTTAAAAAAAATGGGTCAAACGAGGCTTCCATCGTCAAGATAAGTCATAATGACAAATCTGACATGAGGAAGCCTCGTTTGACCCAAATTTTTTAAATTTTTAATATTTTTAGAGTGATATGTAATTTGGCTGTTCGGACTCATCTATTATATATTCTAGAGTGCCAGGTGTCAGGAGATCTTTCATCATAGAGTCTAGTAGTAGCTGATCTGGCATGGGAGAGCATACTATATTATTAAGATCTTCAGGCACCGCTGGGCTTTGAATAGGCCATTCACTATGAAATCCTGGATTTTCAACAAAAGGCATTGAATGTTCAATAGGTGCAGGCTCTGGATTTGCAATAGGTGCAGGCTCTGGTTCTCTAGTTTCAGGCTCTGTATTTGTTGCAGTGTCCTTGAAAGTGAGCTTAGCTTTCTTTAAACGCTTGGGATTCTTTTCGGCCTTACGTTTTACCGATGCAGTTCTCATATCCATTCCAGGTAGATCAGGCCCGTAGGTACGTACGAAGTTGTTTTTAAGGGGATCTGTCAATATTTTCCAGATTTGAGAGTTATATTGTTCTGCATAATTTGTAGTGACCACGGTTATTGTTTTGTCCAACACAACAGGAGGGTTTGTCGGCAAATAGATTTCTGGCAAATCAGTTACTGGTTCTGGCTCTTGGGATGGTTCTGGCTCTTGGGATGATTCTGGCTCTGAGATTGGAGCTGTTTGAATATATTCAGAGGGTGGCTCGTCATCATCATCCATATGAGGTATCATAGGTGTTGGCACAGATACCTCATACATCCCATCTATTTTCGTGATTCTTTCTACCAACGGATTTTTTACCTTGAAACCCAGCTTCAAGCTCTCCCGCACAACATGTAGACTGAAGAAATTCTTTTGGGTCGTAAATAAAATATAGGTAGTGCCAGCAGGTATCTTGTAGCTCGAGCGAGCAATCAATATGAACCTCTCGTAGAAGTGAAGCTTGTCCCCTGAGAAATATCTGCTGTCAGCTCTCACTCGTGTCTCGTTGGGGGGTCTCACATAGAACAGCAATGGTGCGTCCAACGTCTGGATAATATGGGCGCATCCTTGCCCAACGGTTCTCTGTCCAAACGTGAAATGACCTTTCACCAGAAATTGGTTATGGGGACACTTGAAACCAATTCTCATATCAGCGTTGACTCTGTTGGCTTCGCTGGGGGGTCTTTTGAATCTGTTCATAACAGTGATCCATTTTATGTCTTGAGGTCTCAGCGGATAGATTGTCTTGGCCTCTCTGCCTATTGCTGGAATCGTATTCAGGATCTTGTCCGTCAGAGTACGTTTTTTAAACGAAATTTTATGATCAGGTGTCAGATGTAGGCAGAACATATGGACTTCTCCCATCATCGTTTGGAAATGAGGATATTTCTTCAGCTTCTTGACAGAAGTCGAAAGAATTTTCGGAAAAGGCTCAGTCATTCCGAAAAGGTTATGAATAGCGTTAGCCGCTTTAAGTTTCTTCACAGAGCATTGATGCTTATACATGTTAGCAGTTCAAGCTCCGAAGAGAGAATGACTATTCGATCGAATGGCAGAGCTTATATAGTCGATCTGAAAGCAGGATGTTGCATAACTGTTTTTCTACGAAAACAGGATAAGATAAGGCTATTTATAGAATTATTGTCGCTGGATATTGCATAACTCGTTTGCAAAATAGGACACGGAAACAGGATGCTGAACACGGAAACAGGATGCGGTAAAGATTTTTATAGACGCTGAAACAAATAAGCATTTCTGGACAATGATAGTGTAGATACTTTAGCATGATATATATAGGTTATCTAGAGTCAATCAACTAATCAACCAACCTTGAAAAAAAAAAAAAATTTTTTTTTTTTTTTTTTTTTTTTTTTAAAGGTTGGTTGATTAGTTGATTGACTCTAGATAACCTATATATATCATGCTAAAGTGTCTTTGGTTGATTTTATATTTCTATAATTTTTTCAAGATAATATTTTTTTGGGACTTTGCCATTTTTCACCAATCTGGAAAATTTTTCAAAATTTATCATTTCGATTTTATAGTTTTTGATTTCTAAATAATATTTTTTTGCCAATCTTGAATTTTTTTTAAGTTGGTTGATAATAGTTTATATATAAATTTATATCTCCAAGATTTCAGTTATAAAAGTATCCATTCAAAATCTTAAGTATCCATTTAAAATCTTAAAGTACAAATCGGTACGCATCCAATATTGGCAATATAATTCTTACAAAAAAAACGGGTCGAACGAAGTGTCAAAGACAGGAATCTGCCATGAGACACTTCGTTCGGCCCGATTTTTTTATAAATCGTTTGGGTTTAAACCCAACAGTAATTTTTCCTGACCTCTGTTTGTATGAGGCTGTAACATTTGCCATCTCTCAGATCGACGTCCGACTTGAGAACGACTATGCCATGCCGTCTTCGAATTCTTGGATCTTCAAAGCCAGCAGTTTTTAATTTAGGCCGTACCACGAAATCTATCTTCGGTGGAGGCTTCCAGGCACGATAAGTTGTTACGTCTGGAGATTTTGGTAGCGGGCTTAATAGCTTTGGTACTTTAAAATAAATCATCTCTGACATGGGTATTGAAATTTGAACTGGAACTGGTTTAGATTTAGAAGCTGGAACTGGTCTTGAAGATGGAACTGGAACTGGAACTTGAACAGATTTAGAAGCTGGAACTGGAACTGGAACTTGAACAGATTTAGAAGCTGGAACTGGAACTGGAACTTGAACAGATTTAGAAGCTGGAACTGGAACTGGAACTTGAACAGATTTAGAAGCTGGAACTGGAACTGGAACTGGAACTGGAACTGGAACAGATTTAGAAGCTGGAACTTGAACTGGAACTGGAACAGATTTAGAAGCTGGAACTGGTCTTGGAACTGGAACGAGTTTAGATTTGAAAACTGGAACGGGTTTAGATTTGAAAACTGGAGATGGTCTGGAAACTGGTTTTGGAGTTGGCATGGACATGTCTCGATTATAATTGTATAATAACTCGAGAGAAAGACGAGACGTATTCAAGACATTCCATCCAGGCTTTACGGCATAGTCATAGTCAAATCGCTCGTCGGTCAGAGAGTCGAAAGAAAACATTTCCATTTTGAAAAACAGAGGCTCAGAATGAATAAGCTGAGGCGAGAGGCTCGTATTTATACTCTGGCAAGCGGATGCGTGAGATCTGATAAGCGGTTCTGAGAAACGACATCAGTAATACTATATAAGGCTCGACAGGATGACTTTTTATAGATTAGAGAGGCTTGACGCATCTATAAAAAACTTATCACGTCCTGTTTTTGAGGAAACGGTTTACATAATATCCTGCCAACAGATTTGTTCTAGAAGAATTTTATCGGATCATCTTGAAGGCTTCAAGCGACAAACTAATTTTCTATAAATTTTAACAGATGAGAGATATGACCGTTGCTGGCAAAGATCGAGATAGAATGAGGAGGTGGCAAGTCAGCAATCCTATATATAGAGGAGATAATCAACCAACTGTGAAAAAAAAAAAAAAAAAAAAAATTTTTTTTTTTTTTTTTTTCATAGTTGGTTGGTTGATTATATCCTCTATATATAGGATCGCTGACTTGCCACCTCCTCATTGTGTCTCGACATTTGCCAGCAACGGTCGTCTAGTCACTATGCCTAGTTGAAAAATTGAAAATTTTAACAGATGAGATATGACCGTTGCTGGCAAAGATCTAGATAGAATGAGGAGGTGGCACGTCAGCGATCCTATATATATAGAGAAGATTATCAACCAACCAACTGTGAAAAAAAAAAAAAAAAAAAAAATCTTTGAAAAAAAAAAAAAAAAAAAAAAAAAATTTTTTTTTTTTTTTTCATAGTTGGTTGGTTGATTATGTCCTCTATATATAGGATCGCTGACTTGCCACCTCCTCATTGTGTCTCGACATTTGCCAGCAACGGTCGTCTAGTCAATATGCCTAGTTGAAAAATTGAAAATTTTAACAGATGAGAGATATGACCGTTGCTGGCAAAGATCTAGATAGAATGAGGAGGTGGCACGTCAGCGATCCTATATAGAGAAGATTATCAACCAACTAACTGTAAAAAAAAAAAAAAAAAAAAAAAATTTTTTTTTTTTTTTTCAAGGTTGGTTGATTAGTTGATTGACTCTAGCCAACCTATATATATCATGCTAAAGTATTTACACTATCATTGTCCAGCAATTAAACTTAGAAGAAATTTCGAGCTTGGTTAAAAATGGCAAAGTCCAAAAAAAAATATTATCTTGAAAAAAATTATAAGAATAAAAAATATAAAATGCCACACCCACTTAAAAAAAAAAAAAAAAAAAAAAAAAAAAAAAAATTTTTTTTTTTTTTTTTTTTTCACAGTTGGTTGGTTGGTTGAATTCATTCTATATAAATAGCCGACTCTTCTCCAATCAGTCTTCTTCTGTCCCAGTAAATCTATCCATTGTTAGATCCTGCCGGCTTTAGAACGATATGCTATCTCTAGCTTAGCCATGGAACGTTTCTAATTTATGTCTGGCAGATTAACAATACGCTATCTTAGCCTGTTTCTAATCTATTCAAACTTTTTACGATGATTAAGTATCGCGAGTCAAATTTATTTTGGCGTACCTTTAATCGCTACCGAAAAAATGGATGGCTCTAATATAGGTATAGGCTACGTGAGCGATTCGTTCAGGATACAATCGAGGAACGTACTGCTAGAGGATAAGATACGCATTTTTGGCTTGAAACAAATCATGGTACCGCTGTCGGAAAAAGTACGGTTTATTAAAGACATTTTACATAAGAGACATCATTGAGTTTGAAATAAAATATTTTTTTATCTGTATTTAAACATGCAGACATTTCCGCGAAGCGGAAATGTCTGCTTGTTTAAATACAGATAAAAAAATATTTTATTTTATTATATTTTATAAAACCCATGATCTATTCTGATTTCATGAAAACCTGCAAGATCTTGTCATTTGTCAGACAAAAGTCTATAAAAATCTTGTTTTCTAAACCAATATTGTATAAATAACGTTATCCCATCCCATTTTAAAGAAAACGGGTTTGGGTATCACGGAGCTGGTTTATGCATGACCTTACAGTAGAAGAAATAAATTCCACTCCCACCCACCCTAATAGATATACTATATATATACTATATATATAGACTGCAGCGCCATCTACAATGATTGGATAAAAAATATAACTTTAGAAACCAACTGTGAAATATTACAGATCTAGCTTAGCCCTTAAAAATTTTTAATTTTACACAAAAAATTAAAATTTTAAACGAAAAAATTAAATTTATAAACTCAGATCTCTTAAATTTATCTATAGAGTCTGTATATTTTACCAAGATTCATATTTATCTTATAGAGAAGCCATATCCCTTCAAATCGTTACGATATTGGTACTCTATCTCTAGCTTAGCCATTAAAATTTTTAAATTTTACACAAAAAGTTAAAATTTTAAACGAAAATTTTAGACTCAGATCTCTTAAATTTATCTATAGATATTTTATCAAGATACATAATTATCTTATAGAGAAGCCATATCCCTTGAAAATTACAAATTCAAAATATTTTACAGATAACTAGATGACTGTTGTTGGCAGACGTCGAGACAAAATGAGATGTGGGTACGCTAGCCATCCTATATATAGGACACACGAAAAAAACTAATGTTCAATAAATTAGGTTAGTTCCGTTAAGTTATAGATTCTGCTCCGTCCTTGAAGATGTGTTCAAGGTCACACGAAAAAAAAAAAAAAAAAAAAAATTTTTTTTTTTTTTTTTTTTTTTTTTTTTTAAGGTCGTTGGATTTCTTGTGGGCGTGGCTTCATCCCATCTATATATATATAGAGAGATAAACTCGCTTACGTATCCAAACCGTCATTGTCCAGTCATGTCTCTGTTGGCTTAGTTATTTTTATCTATACATTTAAATTGATACCATTTTATCTCGTTTTCCAGAGTCTTAAATTTTATTTCTACAATATTGGCTTAATATAGTTTATACGTTTAAATAGTCTTCATGCTATCCTGATAATCTCTTCGATACTAGCTTAAATAGATTTTTTTATAAATTTAATATCAAAGTCTCAAATTAAACCCGTCCAATATTGGCACTATATCTATCGCAAAAAAATGGGCCGAACGAGGTGTCAAAGACAGAAATTCTGCCATGAGACACCTCGTTCGACCCATTTTTTTACTCTCATTTGAAAGATTAGCATAAGCTCTCTATGGATTGCTCATTAGATAGCCTACTGATGGTCATCTTCAACGGTCCGGTCATTTGAGATTTGTATAATTCATAATCCTCATATTCAAGCTCAAAAAATTTCCTCACCTGTAGTTGGTATGCGGCAAGGAAGTCTTCGAACTTGGTATGGGACCTTTCAACAAATCGAACACCTATGGCTTTCACGAAGCTGAGCTTCATGTTAGCCTGGTATTTCACCATGGCCGAACCATCGAACATTTCATCAAATTCCTGTTCGCCCATGAACCCTTTCAAATGATGTTTGGCTTCGCTAATCGAGAAGATTCTCGTCTTAGCGAGCCATTTAGGTAAATCGATTTTAGGGTCCATCACATCTCGGACGGTGAGGCCTGCATATTTTTCGGCAAATTTTAGATCTAGAGGGTGCCTCGAATAAATAGCCAGGTCCTCAGCCCGGACAAACAGGGTGCCATCAGTGGCCATTAGGCATTTAAAGGCAACGCCATAAGCATAATTTTTTACATGGAAAAACATGACTGACAGAGAGCTAATGTATCTAAGCAGCTAGTAGAGAGATCGACTAGCAATTGAAGAGCTCTCGCTGAACACTCGTATATATACCCGGTCTTATCAACAGGATCTGATAGTAATTTTCTACGAACCGCTTATCAAGAGGAAAGGCTTACATAATATCCTGTCTCTTGAGCAATTTTTATCGATCTGATTATAACCGGGCTTCCTGAGGACCCTGTCAATACTTCTGGAAAAATCTTTTTATAGAGATCTGATTATAACCGGGCTTCCTGCATCCTGAGGAAAGGCTTACATAATATCCTGTCAACACTTCTCGAAAATCTTTTTATAGAGATCTGATTGTAATTTTAATCGAGAGCCGCTTATCAAGCATCTTGAGGAAAGGCTTGCATAATATCCTGTCTCTCGAAAATCTTTTTATAGAGATTAGATTATAATGACTGGCTTGGCTACACTTAGTCTTTAAAAATTTTAATGTAAATTTTAAACGAAAAAAATTAAATTTTTAAATTCAGATCCCTTAAATTTAGCTATCGATATTTTACCAAGATTCATATTTAGCTTATAGCTAAGCCATATCCCTTGAAAATTAGAGATCAGATTATGATGACTGATACACTTAACCTTTAAAAATTTTAAATTTTACATAAAAAATGTAAATTTTAAACGAAAAAAATTAAATTTTTAAATTCAGATCCCTTAAATTTAGCTATCGATATTTTACCAAGTTTCATATTTATCTTATAGCTAAGCCATATCCCTTGAAAAATTAGAGATCAGATTATAATGACCGCCACACTTAGTCTTTAAAAATTTTAAATTTTACACAGTAAATTTTAAATGAAACAATTAAATTTTTAAATTTAGATACCTTAAATTTGTCTATAGATATTTTATCAAAATTATCTTATAGCTAAGCCATATCCCTTGAAAATTACAAGTTCAAATCGGTACGCATCCAATGTTGGCACTCTATCTATCGCAAAAAAATGGGCCGAGCGAAGCCTCAATGACTTATGTCATGAGAGGCTTCGCTCGACCCATTTTTTTGCACCTCGTCCTGATCTTAAGACGAGGATTTATAAAAGTAGGGTTTGTTTCCCACCAAAACTTTAATTTTTTTGGGAAAATACCCCAATTCTAGGTCTCCGTACCTCTCTCCGAAGACATAGCTATCCATCGGTACAGATTGCAGGTAAGAGTCCATGGATATTTTCAAATCAGCTATAAAACTCTCCATGGTAGCATTGGAAGAGCTAATGCATGCTATCTTGATACGTATGGGCCTTCTGATGTTGAACGTACACTCTATCGGCGACAAAATCTCGATAGGCCCCTGAAATAAGGATTGAAATTCGCCTGGATGCATATCCAACAGCGTGTTGGCATCTTCCAATCCAAAAATACGTGTCTTGGCTAGAGACGGAGGCAGGCTCAAGCCCTCGGGAGCGATGTCAGTCACTGTAAGATGGCATAAGTTTAAAACGCCAGAAGGATTTTGATAGCCCATGGTGCGAGCTACGTCTGAACCTTTGATAAAAATTTCACCGTCAAAAGTCAAAAAACAAGTAAATTTCACGTTTAACTCTTCAGCTAAAATTTGAAATATCATTTTGGAGCTTTTAGAATATCAAGCAGTCAGAATGAAATGTCTCGTCCAGCAGCCTGTATTTATACTAGCAGCAATCTCTATTTCTATCTAAATTTCTTATCGACATCCTCTGACGCACATCCTCTTACGCACGTCCTGTAGATTATGCAAGATCCCGCTCAAACGACAAATTAATTCTAAAAATAAGTTTATCGCGTCCTGAGGATTACATAATATCCTGTCAACAGCTAGAAGAATTTTATCAGAAGGTCACGTTTTCTAAGAAAGCTTGCTAAAATTAGGTCGCGAATCGGGTATATATACGAGCTGCCTCTAAGAGCCTGCATCATTTTGACTTCTGTTGCTATTGCTATTAAGTCATGCTATTCACAATTGAACATCCACAGCTTGATGCTAAAATCCTATTCGTAGTCTCTGCGGATGGACTTTTGTTCGTCAGGGCCTCTGATGTGGCCAAGCTGATGGGTAAGGGTAGCGCATACGTAAAAAAAACTACCAAGCTAAAGGTGAGGGACCTCGTTTACAAAAGGTTCAGGATACCTGTCTCTTTAGCTAATACCTGGGTGTATCCAATAGAAGAGATTCATTTCGGAGATGCGCTGTCGACCATGGGTTTTGAGGCCATGATGAAATCTGCTAAGATTGACATCTTAGATCCTATAGTGCCAACTGCATGCATCCATAAAGCTGTCAGAATTCGGATCGTGAGGAATTCTGATGTCTTCATAGATGAATTCTTAAAGGATTTCATAGAAAGAACCAAGCTGTTCTATGATGGAGACCACGATGATGACCCTCGCCTACACGAAGATAGATTTGAGACTATTTCTTGGACAGACACCCCTCCGTCCAAAATCAAAGTCTTCGTGGGGAATCGATCTCGCTGGTATAAACTGATGCCTTAGAGATTTAAATTGGAGGGGGCAAAAAAATGGGCCGAACGAAGCGTCTCATGGCAGATTTCTGTCGTTGACGCTTCGTTCGGCCCATTTTTTTGCGACGGTAGTAAGCCAATATTGGATGGGTACAAATTGAGACTTTGAATGGGGTCTCTGAGATAGATAATATTAATATTTCAATATTGAAACGATACTAATGCCTTTGAATCTGAGATAGCTAATGTCTTTGACTCTGAGATAGAAATTTACAATATTGAATAAGGACATTTTTTAAATGAATGCCGTACCAATATTGAATATATTTTTTAACGATTCGATAAACAAATAATATATTTAAATGAAATATTTAGATAATAAAATATTTATATAGTCAATCTGAAGGATTGCATAACTCATTTTCTACGAAAACAGGATGAGATAAGGCTTTTTATAGAATAATTTATCGCTGGATATTGCATAACTCATTTGCAACGGACACGGAAACAGGATGCGGTAAAGATATTTATAGACGCTGAAACAAATAAGCATTGCTGGACAATGATAGTGTATATACTTTAGCATGATATATATGTTAGCTAGAGTCAATCAACGAATCAACCAACCTTGAAAAAAAAAAAAATATTTTTTTTTTCCAAGGTTGGTTGATTGGTTGATTGATTCGGATTCATTCTTTATAAATAGCTGTACTCAAACCTTCATTCCTTCATTCTGTCTGAATCTCTTCTAGCATCAACCTTCTACTAAAACGCTCCTAACATTAAGATACTTTAGCATGATTGGTTGATTGGTTAATGTCTTTAAATCTGAGATAGAAATTTACAATATTGAATAAGGGCATTTTTTAAATGAATGCTGTACCAATATTGAATATTTTTTTTAACGATTCGATAAACAAATAATATATTTTTAACTATTCGATAAACAAATAATATATATTTTTTAACGATTCGATAAACAAATAAAATATTTAAATAATAAATATTTTATTATTAAAATAAAATATTTAAATAATAAATATTTTATTATTAAAATAAAATATTTAAATAATATATTTAAATTCTAAATATTTATTTTTCGAACCGAACGTGAACAATTCTGACGGGGTGGAGTTGCTCGAAGAATACTTCTGGCGACTGTACATCTAACAAATAAATAGTTTTATTTCATATATTAAAATATAACTTGTTTATTTCATATAATAAATCATAATAGAATACAAAGTGTATGGTTATTGCATTATGTTTAAAAAGAAAATTTTATGTAAATTTTTATAAAATACTTCGTAGAGTGTAATAAAGCGAATTATTAAATCGAAAATGTACATAGGTATCATTTCAGCCCTTTGGTGTTATGCAAACATGACAGTTTTATTTGTTCCAACCATTAATTTTAAAGTTATTACAAATAAAAAAGGTATAAGTCATCTTTTGTGCAATGCGGCTTTTTTTTTTTTTTTTTTTTTTGTCGCTTAGTGTACATGATAGTCGATAAAACAGACGTACAATTAAACAAACATTACAATAAAAATTAATGATTGATATTGAATTTAAAAAGCCCTAGTAGAGAACACTGTTCCGGAGGCATAATCTTACAATTTAGATGCTTCACGAAGGGTTTGGTTGGTTAGTTGGTTGGTTGATTGGGTTTAAAGTCGCACTAATACTGCACTATGGGTAACTGGCGACGGTCTGGAAAGTGCCCCTAAGGATGGCCCGGTGACATGCCATTACAATTTTAATCCTGCACGGAGAGGATTACTGTCGGTAACAAAAGTGTCCGAACACTAGCAAAAATTCCTATGTAAAAAAAGTACACTTCATACGGTTCTGTTAAATAAATCCTTATCGAATCACGTTCTTACACTGACTAAGAAGAGGATTCGACAAGTATTTATTTAACAAAACCGTATGAAGTGTACTTTTTTTACATAGGGATTTTTGCTAGTGTTCGGACACTTTTGTTACCGACTGTACTCCCTCTGCTTCTGTAACTCCCATTGCGGAACATGGAGGACATTGAAGCCACGATGGGTTTTACGTGTACCAGACACAATTTATGGACATGACGATCTTTGACTGGCTCGAGAATCGAACACATAATCTTCCGATTATGTCATAATCGGAAGGTGAATTGGTAGGGATGTGATGTTTAGGAACAAATAGGTTATTAGTCCGTGGTCTGTTCTAATATGGTTTATATACAAACGGAACACTTGCAATTTCGATGACGTAAATTTTGCAAGTTTTTTGCAAATACAGTCAGCAGCAAAAGTATCCGAGCCCTAGCAAAAAATCCTATATAAAAAAAGGTACATTTAATGCAGTTTTGTTAAATAAATCCTTGTCGAATGCTGTTCTTAGTCAGTCTAAGAACAGGATTCGACAAGGACTTATATAAGAAAACAATGTTACATGTGCTTTTTTTACATAGGAAATTTTGCTAGTGGTCGGAATGGTTTGCTGCCGACTGTAGTCATACATTTGGAACGCTCGCAAATGGCTTTGCAACCGGAAATGTTTCATTTGTATGTGCTCTCAATGGTGAAGACAAATTCGCTAGCATTTGACATACAGGATTAGAAACTGACATTATGTTTCTATTGTACATGAATTTCTCGATGATACCAGTTTTTCTTTATTTGATATCTTACCGACTTTCAAGTAACCACTGAAATTTTAATCTATTTCGCCCAAACCATTTTGTTGGTTAGATTGATTCCACGTACGAGGTGCATGTTTTGTGCGACGTAGTCTACCAAGTGTAGTCGGAATGTAATGAGAAAGCTAAAATATCTTCATTTGTATGTTGAAAGAAAGTAATTTAGTGCTTTTAATTATTTTCTTTTCATTAAATCGTGTGGAATTTTAAAGATTTTTAACAATGTAAGTATATCTTTCCAATTAACATTTTTGTTCGTGCTTACAATGTTAAAATAAGCCGAGACTAATAATTTCGTTTTTAGAGCATGTTTTTTAGGATTTAAATTTTATTTATCCCGAATAAAATATGTATATATGCTGCTAATCGGGAGAATTGAGATATTGTTATCTAATGAACAGTAGTTACTTAAAAACTTCATATATTTCTATAGATTGAGCTGAGACGTAACTTTTTTTTTTTTTTTTTTTTTCTCAGTATATGTGTATGCGCATTTTCAGTATGCAATTTTTAAGTGTTCATGCATTTTTTTTTTCTTTAAGTGGGATTATGATGATAAAGCTCCTTATTAAATAAATTTTTGTCCAATGTCTAACATGAGTTTTTTCTCATTCAGGCGAATGTTTAGTAAAATATGTAAAAAGCAGATTTTTAAATTAGCATTTCACAATTTAGCATTCTCAGTTGGTTTCCATGCAAACTCATCTTATACTCGTGTATAATACGTAAATACACGTATGACACGCAAATTATTACACAAAAAATATTACTCGCGAATTATCTGTCAGTTTTGCCGTAAAGAATTTTTTTTCTGTAATGTTAAAAATAGGTGTACAATATTTTACTAAGCTGAGAAATTTTAAGTGTAATAGTTTGAATTGCTTGATAGTTATATTCTAGAAGAGTTAGTACGCGTTATAATAATCTGTTTCAAGGTAATTTGATGTGAATGTGAATAAACTTTGAAAAAATAATCTGAAAGTTTTACATATTTAACTGTTCTTGGGTTTCAAGTTGTGAAAGGGGGGAGGAGAATTGTTAAGTGCAGACACTCTCCACCAATTCAATTAATTGAGTTAATAACACTAGTCTTAACGATGTCGGACTTAAAAATTTCGTGATGGAGGGGGGGGGGGATATAAAAAATATATTGCGAGATGTTCCTTTTCCTTGGAAGTATGTGTAGGCAGGTGTGAAGTATATTTACTTTTTTTTTTCCCCTGATACTTTAAAATTTCCTTTTTCAAGGGGGGGGGGAAATTGCGAAAATTTTAAAAATTGATTAATTTTATTCTGCAAAGTTTTGTAAGCGTAAAAGAATCTTTGTTTGTAAATGCTATCACCGGCACATCTCAGCTATTTATCGAACTACCAATATTAAGCTTCTAGAGTAAATTGTTTGAAACTTATAATTTACCCCTATATAAGACTCATCAAATTCACTACCCTCTTTTTAAGCTTAGTCTTATGGCGGATTTTTTCAAATCCCAAAACCAAATAGTGTTCGCATAGATTATAAAGAAACTAATATTTTATTAAATTATTTCAGTTTATTTAGTTTAATCTACAATATAATTTACCTTTGTGATATAACACGTTAAAATTTTAAAGGATAAAATCTGAATTCTCTTTAGTTTAACTAACTAAACAAAGCATTAAAAAAATTGCTTTTGTTTAGCCCTGTATGTTGTTTAAAAACTGCAAAACAAAAACGTTGAAATTATATAAATATTTTTTTAAAAGAAGAAATTTAAGATTTTCTTGGTTGTCTTAATTTTAAAAGAAAAGCAAACAATAGATTGCTTTTGTGTATATAGTCTAAAACAGCAAGTCTGCACAGTATAAATTTATTTTACAAAATTGGAGCAATTCTTAGCAACTTTTCGTGCCAGTGGCGCAGCGACGGTGGGGATCCAGCAGGTCCAGACCCCCCCCCCAACCCAAATGAACTAATACTTTGAAGATCAATTTTGATCTTCTTTTTTTTTTTTCCTGAACGTATATCATGACCAGCAAAGAAATCAAATGTTCTGTCCCCTCAATTTTTTTTTCTTTGGACAAATAATCTTAATAGTTGAAATGAAACATTGAAAATTTCAACTGTTAACACTATCCAACAAAGTTTAAAAATGTTTGACTTCTGTTTCTGTCCGCGCTCTAATGCCTGTAACTGTTCATGTAATTCCTCGAACATTTCTTATTAAAGTTTAACGGGATGTTCCCAATTGAAAATGGGGTAATATCACCTCTGTTGTGTTTTGTGTACAATGACGCCCGAAAATAATCGAAAATACTGCGTTCTATGAGATGTTTCTAAAACCCATATTTTAATACCTTTTTATTTTGGACAAATGAAATTGACATTTATTATTCATATGCACACACAAATTTTTTCTATAGAATACAGAATGATTAGCATTAAGGTTTACGGGGACCCACAAAAATATTTATATATTAAGGACTTGGAAATTTCATACTCGTTTTTATTAAGCCTTTTAAATATTTTATAACAATGTTTAAGTAACTGTCAGAATTAGTCTATTTGTCAGTCTTTCTGTCCGTCCGACTGCTCCTACGTCTATCGGTCCGTCTGTTGCGCTCGAATGCCCTTAAATAGTTTCAGAATTTCTTAAAAATGATATGCTATTCATATATATATATCTTATTTACTAGAAAAGCCCCGGTTCGGGAATAATTTCAAAATCAAACTCGAAATGTACAAAACTCGGCCTGATGCTGCTTGCGTGCCGATAGATCAAAGTTTGTTAACGAAACCATTTTTAAATTCATGAAATCAATGAAGGTAGTGAATCAACGAAGGCTTTGCCCGCTTTGCTGCTCACTATATTGAAAGGAAACATTTTTATATTGCTTTATAAACAAACAAAAAAAAAAAAAAAAAAAAAAAAATTGCTCTAAAGCACGCTTTGGTTCCCCGCTGCCTCCGGCAGCTATCCACTCATTCAGACTCTCGGTTGCCTGTAACAATATCTTACCAGTGAGCTTTAATTTAGGTACTTATCAGATGAGTTTCGAAACGGACAGTATCGAAAAAATATAAGTAGCAATTTTATATTTGGATCCCAGTTACATATGAACACTATACGTGATGTACATAGTTTTCTTTCACTTTATTTTCTATACTTACTTGATTTATTCGATCAATCATAAAATGAGAACAATTTCACGCCAAATATATTACAATGTGCTATGATCGGCTACGTCTACCGCATGAGACAGTAAATTTTTGTTGTCATAATAGTACTTGAATTAGTTAATAGCAGTTGGTATATGGAAAAATAAGAAATATGTAAACTTGATCCTAAACTTGATCCATGGTAAAGCCTTAATATAGCTCCCCTTGGCAGCTTTTGAATTTTTATCGCCAATTTAGACAAATACATAATTTGTGATTATTTTTTCTGTTTCTTTTCTTTTCCCTTTTCGTTCTTTTCTGTTTTTCAATATTTTATAATTTGTATTTTTGATGCGCTACTTGGCTTTAAGTGGCTTTTGCGAGAGTGGAATCCTTGGTGAAAAATATCCGATCTATTTCAGCATTTTAAAAATTACCCAGGATTATCAATAAATATAAAGCTCTTTAATATAATGCTGAATAAGCTTTCATGCCAAGCGCGATTCATACGTGCCAAAAATATACTATTTAAAGAAAAGAAAATCTAAAATTGAGGTATATATATATTAAAAAAGGTTATGTATTTTTTTTTACTCTATTTTCATATTCATTAGTAAACTTAATATTATATAATTTTTTTTTTTTTTTTTTTTTTTTTTTTTCGCGTGAAATATTTCATTTTATGCTGGGGAAAAAAGAAAAAAAAATCGACAATTAAATATTTAAATGTTCAGTTTTAAAGCTATTACCAGGTTATTTTCATATTTTAATTTTTTAAAAATCTAATCGAAATTTCGTTACAAATAAGGTACAAAATGAAAGAGGCGATTTTTCTGTATCCGCCAGATTTAAACAGCTTGATCGGACAATTATATATTTTTTAATTAACTGAGTATGAAAATTTGGTGGCAACTTGCGTCCACACACACACACGACACACAGTCCAGGGAAATCTTAGCCATTTATATATATAGATTGAATAATATTTTTGCTCTTAAGAACAATATTTACTGAATTGGAATCTTTTTCAATATCACGTGATGGAGCAAGACGACTATTTCATTTAACGTTCATTTATATTTCCATTAATATTTGGAACTCTCGGACAACTTTATCTAAATTGTTTTTTTGTTTTTTTTACTCCAATTTCATATTTTCATGTGCATGAGCAAATTTAATATTTTATAATTAATTTTTCACGTGAAAGCATATTTCATTTAATGTTCAGGTGATACATAACCTTTTTTTGGCAACAATTAAAAATTTAAAAGTCAATTTTCAAAGCTTTTACGAGGTTATTATTTTCCTATTTTAATTAATTTTAAAAAATCTAATCAAAATTTCGTTACAAATAAAAGCCGAATGGAAGGGGCAATTTTTCTAAATCCGTCTGATTAACTTATCGGACAATTAGATTTTTTTAAATTCACTAAAGTATGAAATTTTGGTGGCAACTTGCGTCAACACAGAGTGCAAGAAAAATCTCTTAGCCGTTTATATATACGTATAGATTTATTTAAATAACTTCGTAACGCACAAATCAAAGAAATTTACATTTATTATTCATATGGTAAAGGTATGTTTCTATGCGATTTAGTATGTTCAGCGTTAATATTTACTGGACTACCCTAAAATATTCAGATTCTCTAATGGTTACTATTGGAAAATACTGGAATCTCATTTTCGTTAAGATTTTTTAAACTTTCCAACAAATCTTAAGAGTATAAATTCATTTAGACTGTGGGTCTTTCTAACAGTTGTTTGGTCACATATGGAAAAAGTTCATTGAAGTTTAAACAATGAAACAAGTACGCATAGTTAAAAAATGTTAATAATCTATGCGAATAGCATGATTTTTCGTTCTTTATCTTTTTATAAATGCAACAGTTTGCTCATTGTGCATTATTTCTGCCGATGGTGTTAGCGTGCCTTGGTAAGCTTGTAAGTTAAAGAAATTATTTCTGTTTTTGGAGAATGATTAGCATCTAAGTTGGTGAAAAGTAAGACATTGTGTAGAATAGAAACATCTTTCTAAAGGAAATAGGAAATCGGGAAAAACAGAATCCTAAGCGAAGCCTTTTTATCCATTCGTTCCATTGAGAGTAATAAGGAGACATAGAAGGGAAATAGTCAGCAAAATTATTTATTTTAACGTCCTCAGAAATATATAAATTGCCTTAGTATTCAAGGTTTTAATGATGTATCTCCTGTAAAATGTCAATTTAAAGGCATTCAAGATTATATAAAGATGAATAAAGCTTCTAAAGAAATTTACCTACATATAAGCTTAATCTTCATAGTAATTTCAGATGCCTGTTCATTAAAATTTTGTTAAATTATTTTGGAATTAGCAAAACATAAGAATATTTTAAAACCCCAAAACTACAGGCAGAGCCGGATTAACTTAAAGGCCCAGAGCACACACTTTTGTGGGCCCATTTCACTCCCTCACACTTCGTGCCAATCATCAAAGTTGCATATACCTGTATGTAATACTACAATGACAGAATTTTACATTTTATATTACCATATTTTTGTCATTTTAGGACAAAAGACAAAATCCAATTTTAAGGGTTATTGGACCTCGCACCTACTCTGGGCCAGGGGCGTAGGAAAGGGAGGGGCTCAGGAAGATCAACCCCCCCCCTCCATTGGTTATTACAAAATTTTCTTTCATTGCCAAATAAAAGAAATATTTTAAAACCGAAAATTAAGTCTCTTAAATGTTCTTAATTAGCGATTTTTGCAATTATCACTAATAATTAGTGATTAACATTTAATTATTAAATTTCTCGAGAATTTTGAGTAATTTTTAAAATGAAATTTTTTTTGAGCCCCTCCCATGATTTTTGAATTGCTACGCCTTGCTCGGGGCACGTACCCCGTGTGAACCTGCGTTATTCAGACCCTGACTACAGGATCTGTTTAACAACTACATCAGTGAGAATTCTTCAGGCTGAAGCAGATATGTCTGGAAAGGGAAGTTCAAAGGCCCAATGCAGTTAAATTTAACCTACTGTTTCTGTCTTGGGAGAAATTGCTAATGCAGTATACGACAGAGATTTAGTGTTATGTGCCTGTTTGGTGACATGCTGTGATGTTCCGGAGCGCGCTCCTCAGCTTTAGTCCAAAAATTTTCTGGTATTTAATTAAATTTCGCCTTTTTTTTTTTCTTTGGGGGGGGGGGGTCTGTTGTGAACGTGAGAACAAAATTCTCCTTACGAATTTTAGAGGGGGGGGGGGCAATGCAACCCAAACTCATGCTAATTTGATTTCTTTGTGCGAAAATCTTTTGTTTTTAAAAATACATAAACATTAGAAAACCCTTCTTTACATCAGATTTACATCATATAAACCCATTGGATTTACATCATCAGATAAACCCATCAGATTTACATCATCTAACGTTGATGTAAAATGCGTGGGGTGAGATTTATTGTGTTGGGTATGTTGAGAGCACTAGGCACTACGATCGAGCTAACAATGGTCAAATTTTCAGTCTAATGTCCGAACCTGTCTCCGCTTAGCTTTTGAATGGGTTTCCTGTATAAAAAGGCCCTTATTTTTTCTGTTGTAAATTAAACATCTCCAAAAAAGAAAAATGCTTTCTTTTCCATTTAATAATGCAGGGAGATCAATTTAAAGAGTAGGGGAGAGTGGGGTACAATCGTATAATAGGACCGCTCCCTATAACTTGATTTTTATGGTTCGTATTTTGGTACATATATAGCAGCACTACAATGATGAAACTTAACCAGCAACTTCATGCCTAACTAACAGTTAAGCCATTTTATTCGCGAAGTTTAGTTTACGGTAGCCAAAAGTAAACATTTTCAGTTAAACATTTTTTTTTTTTTTCTTTTCGTCTTTCAGGAATTATGATCTGGAACATGCTATTTAGCATAATAAAGAGCTACGGTCATTTATTATTATATTTAATCTCATTAAAATATTTTTTAAAAGGATTTGATATATTTTTATACATTTGCTATCAGAGGTCCAGATGGGGTGCAATGAACCACTAAGAAAGGGGGGTACAATGAACCATGGTCCATTTACCTCAGTTCTGTCATAATAAACTGATTTATGAAATCTGCATTTTTGAAGCGTTTAGCTATAAATTATATATAACAATTTCAGTTAACCTTAATTAGATCTATTATGGCTGTTAATCACCAATAATTTCAACTCCCGGTTGAACACAAATTTTAAAAGCGCATAAAACGGGGGTGCAAATTTTCAGCAAATTTTGATGCGTTGCTTCTGCCACCTAGCGGTATAGATATTTTCAGAATTTTTACGTAAAAATAACCAATCAAAAATTATATGAAATACTTGACGCTAGATGGCAGAAACAGCGTGCCAAATTTTGCTAGAGAGCTGCACCCTGCCTTTAGACGCTTTTCAAGTTTTTGCGTTGAACCAGAAGTCGAAGTTAATGGTGAATACAGCCTTCAAAGATGAGTAAGAAAGCAATTCACTTTGTTTTGTTATTTTTAATAACCATTCAGTTACTTTTGTATTCTTATATTTTTATAAATATCCTACAGCTATAACAAACTAAATTAAATTATGCAATTAAAAAATAATACGAATAAATTTGACGAAAAAGACGGTTTTACATTTTGTTGGTTTAATCACAGAAACAAGAGATAAAGAATCTGTTTTTGTGAGATTCATGCAAAGAAAACTTAATCAAGATCGCTACATTTTTTTTCTGAGTGTTGCTATATCTCTTGTAAATTTTCAAACTATTGTAATGAGTTTTCCAGACCCTACAACTTCACAAGAAAAGATTTTTAGCGACACAAAAATTGTTTGGCGGATAATTTTCTAATTTTAATGTTTATTAATTTACATTATTTGTATGAATCGAAGACATAAATAAGTTCATTCTACATTTTATACTATTAACCCTTTATCTACTGCATAATGATACACACAAAAATTGTTTAAAACATATATTTTTAGTTACTAAAGTGCATTATTTAAAGATATATATGTTAAAAATTATGCACATATCACCTCATCATAATAATTAATGAGGAATTTTGTGAGGTCGTACTTTAGTGTACCACTGGTACATAGAGGTCGAAAAAATTATTTAGACATGAAAAAAGTGTAGAGAAATATTTACTCTTTATGTTCGTAATATTTTTTCTAAGATTAGTGGGATATTCTTGAAATAATATAGGAATTATAACAAATGAAGATCGTGGAAAAATATGAAGCAAAAACAGCAAGTGCACTCCATAAAATCCCTTATGGAACAAAAATGGCTATGTATCGTCTAATGCTTTGTAGTGAGATTTAAGGGAAGTACATGGGATTAAAGGGAGGTACCCTTCTTAAAAATATCTTTGACATTTCTTCTATAAATTCGATTTTATACTCTTTTTAAAGTAATGGTACTTTAAAGTACCGTCAGTAGATAAAGGGATTAAAAAAACATACTACATTAGTATGCTTTTTAAATTTGACCTGTGGTCCACAGTACGTCATGTACCATTGTACCCCGCGGTCGGGGTACAATGGTCCATTTTGTCAGTTATTTAAAAAATATTATATTAATAAAAAAAATAAAAAAAATAAACAGAATTATTGCTTTTGACAGAGTGCAACGTAAGGCGTAATATGCACACATATTTTCGATAGCGAGAAATTACTTTGTGAGTAAACACCTAAAATTTCCAAAATTGGTTCATTGTACCCCACTTTCCCCTACGTGTTTGTTTTTTGCATTATTCCCATTTCTAATGTATGCAGCGAAACTTTCAACACCAAAACACAAATTGTTATTTGTTTATATTTCATGTGCGGGTAAAATAAACGCTTAAATTCACATGAAAATCATTTAGTTTTTAATAAAATTCCTCAATTTCAAATGTAAAATTAATAAAATTAAAAAAAAAAAATCTTTTTAATTTAAATTTGATTTAATCAAATCATATGAGCAGAAATAGAATTAAAAATTAATACCTGTGTTCCTTAGTTCAAATGTGTCCTAATACCAATGCTTACTACTTTTTTTGCTTTTAGAAATTGAAACAAATGTTACCTACATATTATAGGCATATTTGAATAAGTTATGGTATTGAAAATCTTAGAAATCTACATTAGAAATAATGAAATGACAAATATAATATAGCTTTATTTGAGATGCAGCTTACAGCTTTATATTATTTTACTTGTAGCTTTACAGTTAATGTTTATTAGTGAATGAAGGGATAGATTTTGTCTTAGACCCACAAAGCTGGGATTTTAATACCACAATTATGAATTAACACTAGGCGTAGTATGATGTAAATAAGCTAAATCTTAAATTTTCTCCATTTTTTATGAATCATAAAAATTCTTGCAGTATTACGTCAATTTTGTATTTTAAAAGTACTTTAAAATTATAATGCAAACACTGGTATTCGAATTAGTAAAAGAAAAAATAGTCACCAGTATCACCCTCTGTTCACTGTCTTAAAATGACATTTTTTATGCTTTGTACGTTTTTTCATTCTTGGACTGCGCCACTGTTTCATAAATATATATATTAAAGATTATTACAGTAAAGTTATATTCTAATAAACTTACGAGTAGTTGGTTGTTCCCTTTACACAGGATTTCATTGTTTAAAATCGAGACCATTTTTAAAAAAACAAATTTCTGTATTAAAGATTAAGGAGACCTGGCATCACTGAAGCAGGTTTAAAATAAAAGCTTATAATCTCATTTAATATTTATAAATTGAACTACATTAGATTTGTTCAATAAAATATATATTCTCATATTTAAAGTGTACCTTCCTTATATTTAAAGTATTATATGATACACACATTTAAAGGTTCTTTAAATACGAGTATTTTTAAAGAACCTTATTTAGATTTGAAATCTTTAAAAATTGCATTTGCTCAGTTTGTATATTCATGAATTTATGATCTTCAAAATGCTGAAACTCCCACAGATGTTTACGAAAAGACTTTTTTTTTTTTTTTTTTAAATAGGACCTGCTTAAAAGTTCTATTAAAAAAATATATTGTTTTCTCAAATATCTGTAGAAGTTTAGAATTTTGGAGATAATGAATTCGTAAAAAAATGCAAACTGGGAAAACGCAGTTTAGATTTCCAATTCCAAAAAATGTTGAATTATAAGAGTTGTTGCCTGAATTATCTATATTGAACAAACCTAATATAGATAAATTTATATGTATTAAAATACAAGCTTTCATGTGAAACTTACTTCAGTCTTGGCAAGTCAGAGCTGCCAGGTCCTCTTAATACATAATCTGAAATATTCTTTAATTCTTATGAAATATTTGAATTTGAACAGAATACACTTCAATCACGATGGACGAAGATATCGCTGATGTTCCAGGATCCTCTAAAAATGATGCAACAAAGCCGAAGAAAAAAGCTGTTGCTCCAAAAAAGGTAGATAAAGAAAAGAAAGCAGTTAAAACTACATCAGCGAAAAAACCCAAGACTGTGCCTACAAAGGCAGCAAACAAAGTAACATTGTCTAAAGAGGAACCAGGGCCACCTAAAGATAAAAAGAAAACAGTGTCTGATCTAGTATGCGAAGCAGTTAAAGTTTTGGGTGAGTAACCATTTTTTTTTTTTTTTTAATATTTTGTCTGCTAGTCTTAAAAAATCTGAAGGTGAAATTACTATAAAATCTTTCAATAGCATTAAAATTCCGTAGTATATTTTTACTTTTTTTCTATATTAAATAAAAGAAAGTATTAGATTCGTAAAAACAGACTTCTGGTTTTTAATTGATTTGCGTGTTTTGACGTTACGATTGATCAATTTTAGAGATCAATACGATTTGATCAATTTTAGAGATCAATACGATTTGATCAATTTTAGAGATCAATACGATTTGATCAATTTTAGAGATCAATACGATTTGATCAATTTTAGAGATCAATACGATTTGATCAATTTTAGAGATCAATACGATTTGATCAATTTTAGAGATCAATACGATTTGATCAATTTTAGAGATCAATACGATTTGATCAATTTTAGAGATCAATACGATTTGATCAATTTTAGAGATCAATACGATTTGATCAATTTTAGAGATCAATACGATTTGATCAATTTTAGAGATCAATACGATTTGATCAATTTTAGAGATCAATACGATTTGATCAATTTTAGAGATCAATACGATTTGATCAATTTTAGAGATCAATACGATTTGATCAATTTTAGAGATCAATACGATTTGATCAATTTTAGAGATCAATACGATTTGATCAATTTTTAGAGACAAGTGACAAATTTTATAAAAACACTAAAGAACAATGCACATATCATAAATATATGATTTAGATGCATTTTGATATGAATAGGTGGCAACTTATAGGACAATTTCGTGAAAATGTACCCGATGGGGATTATTTGTCACCCGTAATTGTGTGTGTTTAGGGGATTACGTAATAGTCAACCGAAATAATTTTCGATGTAGGACAGGAGCATAGTTTATACCGCTCCCCCCCCCCGGGAAGAAATGGTTCTTAAGGGGGGGGGGGTATTAAATATGAGTATTTTTTAAAGAACTCGTACCTTTTTTTTTAACGAATGTTCGAACAACATATTTGGGATAATTTCAATCGGTTATTGATTTTGTCATTTTTTTTAAATCCTGCAAAAATGTATTTCTTAATATGCCGCTTTTAGGGCTCAAAATACTTTCGACATTTACTAGTGTTACAACTTTCTTAAACTAAAAATAGTCTGCACTCATTATGGGAAATGAATTTTCATAAATTTTAATAAAACTTACATTCTGTGACTTTGTCAAAGGGGATTTGATTAGAACTCAAAGTTTTAAGATTTTATTTTAAACTAAATTTTTATGTAAAGTAAGAAAATTAGTTCCAACACGTTTGCAGCACTTCAACAAAAATTTTTTGTATATGCTTATATTAACAAATCTGTTGCTGTAATTTTTGTATAGTTTGTAATTAAATTTATATGAAACAATTTTCGTTAGAATCTCAAAACGAATAATTTTGTTAATTTAAACATTTTTTATTGACTTATTTAAACTTAAGTATCAAATTTTTAATTCAATAAAATTTCTCAGTGTGGAGAAATAATGCTATGACTACAACATGACAGTTAAATACTAAAATAACGCAATGGTATAAGTTAATTCAAATTTGTCTTAATGTTCAAAGTTAAGATTTTAGATTGCTTCCGATGAAATTTATTCAGGGTTCTGCATGAGATATAAAAGATATCTTCTCGTTGTCCAATTTTTAACAAACTGTTTTGATCGTACGTTTGTCAGTGACATATCCACAAGGGAGTTATAAAATTTTCTAAAAATAAAGTACGATGATGAAAAAGCACAGTTGGTGAAGAATCTTGCCTACCCCCTTCCAAACTTTGCTTAATACAGGGTGACACTAAAAAAACTTCACATTTGCAAAAATAATATAAGTATTCCAGAAAAAATTGTTTATTCAGAGATATGAGGTACATCTTTGTGAGGACTTTGACTACAGTTCATCAAAGCATGGGAGGTTTTATTGGGTAGCATGGGGCTTTGTCAATGGTATTGTCATTGCCACATAGTAGCACAGAAATTGACTCAGCACAGTATTTAATTTACAAACTGTTTTGAATATATTTGTATATTTTTTCCTAAACAAGTTTCTATTTTGCAATACTTTGTTTTCTTAGCCTTTTTAAATGTTAGATTTTAAGTCCCCCTGTATATAAGTCCAACTTACAATTGCATAAATGAATTACGTGCGTGTTAGTCATTGCTGAGGTACTGAAGTTGGTGCAATTTGATATTCATGCACAGCAATTTATAGCGATACCCAGTGACCTTTTTTCCCCATATGCGTAAAATGTACGTTCATGCGTCTTACAAGGAAACATCCAAAAGGTGTCATCTTCAAAAGGTATTGAAAAAAATGTGGTTCTACGCTTCATAAAATACCAGAAAATGAAAAAAATATCGGCTGAAATTAAACAGCGATCATAAAAAAATAACAAATTTGAGCATATTTGGCGATTTCACACTGCTAGGCGATTGATTTTGAGTACTTGGCGGAAAAGCAAAACACGGTTCTGTTCGTACACGGCAATCTCGGTGCTAGCAAACGTATCGCCTAACAGCGCTAAATCGCCAAATATGCTTAATTTTGATAATTTTTTGTGGTCGCTGTAATTTATTTCAGCCGATATTTTTTTCATTTTCTGGTGTTTTTATGAAGAGTAGAATCGCATATTTTTTTCAATACTTTTTGATGACACCTTTTGAATGCTTTCTTTTTAGTGATAGCTGAGCTCCTGAATTTGATTTATGTGTAGCAGTGTGGCTGAATTGGGACTTTACTTCGTTGTTTTTACTTTTTTATTACTGCTATACAGAAATAAAAGCAATATGTTTTAGTGTTTGTATTTTCATATTTTGGATATTTTATAAAATATTAGTTTAACTTCAGTTAAATTCACGTATCGTAAGGACTTTCAATGTGTAATATTTATACCTGAGTGCGAAAAGGGGTTACCGAAAAGAAGGAACCGTAATTTCCGTGGAGGATCAAAATTGTAATGTCTCCGGATCATCTTTTAGTGGTAAATCCCCTGTTTAGTAGAACATCTTGCCACAGTTTTAAGGTATTATAAAAAATATATATATATATGTACAGTCGGCTGCAAAATTATTCGAGCATTAGCAATAATCCTTGCCAAAAAAAAAGTACACTTAATACAGCTTTGTTAAATAAATCCTTGTCGAGTCATGTTCTTAACCAGTCTAAGAACATGATTCGACAAGGATTTACTTAGCAAAACAGTCTTAAGTGTACTTTTTAAATATAGGAATTATTGGCTAGTGCTCGAATAATTTTGCAGCCGACTGTATATTGATAACAATGTTAATAAAAACAATTTTATGTATTAAGGCTTGATTAATGCATCATTTGCAATATTCTTAATATATATTTGAACAAGATGCATTGCAATACAGCTGGAGAAAGGAACTTCCGCGTACTTCAGTTTATATGAAAAAAATAATAATAAACTTAGTTTTTGACACTTCAAAACGTAATATCGCGAATTGTACAATGGCTAGCAAACAAATAAACGACAATTTAGACATCAAATCTACTAATCTGATTTTTAGTAAATTGATTTCATAATTTTTATTTACTTGTAGGTGACCCCAGGAAAGGCGCATCAGCCCAAGCAATTAAAAAATATGTTATAAGTAAGTATTTGCTTTGAACTTTTAAGACAATGTTTAGCTTTAGAGAATTTATTGTATGGTGAACAGTAATTTCAGAGTTGCCAAATTTTTCTTATGGTTGGATCCCACTATTATAACCTTGACTCCCCCCCCCCTCTTTTTTTTTTTTTTTTTTTTTGTTGATTTCATGGTAAGAAGTTCCTGGTGAACTAAAAAGCCTTTATTTTATTAGTTGAACAGGTATACAAAAACTTGCTTGCTTGAATCTTGCCGAAATTTGGACTGTTGAAAATTTTCAACATACTAACATCGATACTTCAAGCTTACAAAGAAACTAAAGAGCTAATCGTAGGCTTTCGTGAAAAAAATTACTAGCATGAGATTTAATCAATGTTTTTTAGAATTAGGTGCTGTATCATAGAAAAACTATGGCAAATATAAAATCATTTTTTGTAATTTTTATCTCTAGATGAACGCGCTACTTGGCAATTCTAATTGAAATTTTAATCTACGGTTGCTATGGTGTTTAAATATTTTTATTTTATTTCAGTGTTAATTTCTATTAAATATATTATTTTTATCGCCCGAAAGCTAATGTACAGTTTTGTTTATAATTTGTTTCCTTATTCAGAAGGCTCTAGAGTCAGTTCTATGGCCCCAAACGAGACAAAATTTCACTAGTATGTAGTAAGTGATGCGCTCTGCGAAAATCGGAAAAAAATTAGTTTCGTCAATAAGTGGCGCTGCTCCAATATCTAGGCGATTTTTGAGGATTTATTCTATCAATTTCGGTCAATCCAGACGAAATGCACAAAATTTATTTTGCTTTTTACAAAAAATCTGCAAAACTCGCCTTAGATATTGGCGCAGCGCCACCTATCGATGAACATAACTTTTCCCTTTTTCGATTTTTGCAGAGCACAATGTCCTCTAATTATTTTCATCAATAGGTAGCCTAAGACGACTTTTGCAGATTTTTTCGTGAAAGACAAATTAAGTTTGGTGTTCTCGTCTGGATAAGAAAAATTTATAGAATGAATCTGCAAAAATTAACATCTGTGAAATAAATTTACCTTTATATTTACAAAAAATCTGCAAAATCACGACGCCACCTATTGACGAAAATTACCTTTTTTTTTTGGGGGGGGGGGGATTTTGCAGAGTGCAGAGTCATTTATTGATGAAAGTAATTAAATGGCACTAAAGACATCTAATTAAAGACATCGCTCTAAAGACATCGAAAAAAAATCGTCAATGCGTGGCGCTGCGTCAAAATCTGAGGCGATTTTTGCAGATTTTTTGTAAACAAATTTGTGCGTTTCGTCTGGATTGACCGAAATTGACAGAATAAATCTCAAAAAATCGCTTTAGATACTGGGGCAGCGCCACCTATTGATGGAATTTTTTTTTCCAGATTTTTTTCAGAGCGTATTACTTGTACTACATGCTAAAGTTTTGTTTAATTTGGAGCTATAGAACCGGCTCTAGAGCCTCCTGAATAGGATAACTTTATAACAACCCTGTATACATATTGAGTAAATTCATCATAATGCAACAGGTTAAACCTCATTTTGCATTGATTTAAACCTATGCAATATGTGTAAAAAAATGTTGTTATATAGACATGACGTCACATTAAAGCTGTTTAATATGCTCGAGTTTTTTTTTTTTTTTTCTTTTTTTCTTTCCCCAAAAGGACGAGGGTTAATGTAATTTAGTATGACTTTTTCGAATTTGGCGTCCAAAACTTAAAATTTAACTTTTTTTTTTTTTTTTTCCAACTTAGTTTAACCAATTGAACTAATTTTTGATTTTAACGAAAATCTGATGTTATAAAACTTTTTTTATAGGTCACTTTGCCAGATCGCATTTTTAAAATATCAATCAAATCTTCCAATATGTAAATCATGCTAGTAACGCGGTTGTTTAGAGTATAAAAACGGTCTTTTAAAACACCACTACTGCAAAAGTTTAAAAACTTACTATAGCAATGTTCAGGCAATTTTTTTTTCTTTTTTAATTTGATGAAAAGTTAGATTTAAAAAATTTAAATAGAATTTCATTTGTTAGGCAACTTAGTATTAACCTTTTAACTGTCAATTTTCAAAGTCTTTAAGTTAATTTTTTTAATCTCGAATTTTTAAGATTGTAAAAAAAGTCTAAAATCAGCGAGTTCACCCCCCCCCCCCCCCAAAAAAAAAAAAAAAAAAAAAAAAAAGGTTTAAAAAATTTTTTAGCTATACACTAAACGCTTAACAGAATTTTACATTACTTTAGCATCATGAATATTTTTTAAATTAACTCATTACTTTGCTTAAGTTTTCGAAGAAGGCAAAAATTGAAAATATTTTTTTTAAAAGGCTAAAGAACGTTCAGATGTATTATAATTAAGTGAAGATGCATATATTTTCAAAAATTAAGTCTCTTACTTTTATCTGAATTTTTTAAATGAAAACATGAAATTTGGACTTGCTGGTTTTAAAATTTTTATCTAATTACTCTAGAAGTTTTTCATTGATTTGAACTATTTGTTCAAAAATTCGATTATTCAAACAGAAAAAACAGCCAGCTGTAATTTAAAATTGAATTTTTACCTAATTGTACTTCGTTAAGTGACATTAAATTACTTCTACTTGATTAAAAATCATTTTAAAAGAAAAGTACATTGAATAATTTTAAAAAATTATAATCTATTCTACCATCTTTTAGTTAAGAAAAATAATCTTTTTTAATTGCAGACGGATTTTATTTTACTTTTAGAAAATGTAATCATGGATATCGCCAATATAAATAAGTGTAAAATTCAAAACAAGCATCTCGTCCAAATTTTTTACTTAAAAAAAAGGGGGGAGCTAAAAATTTTGAACGTGTGCATTTACTTATAATGAATCTTAAACGCAATCTTTATTTTTTTCCCCCTAATTTTTTCCTTTACTTCGTAAGGTAAACGCACCAGTAGTGGACACTTTTAATTTTAAACTCTGAAAATAAGCTACTTAAAAATTCTGAAGGTTCGAGCAACGTTCAGGAAGGGAGTTAGTCCTCTACTGTTAAACCATTTAACTAAAAATAATTCCGACCATTAGTTTTAAAATGTTAGTTTAACTAATAAAACAATTTGCACTTTTTGTGATTTTTGCCGTCTTATCACTTTGAATAAATAAAATTTTATTTGCTCTCTCTCTACTTATTTTTAACCGATTTTTTACATCTTTTTCTTTCATATAACTAAAATAAGTATGCAGAATTCTTTTCTTTTGCTGTTTTTTAAATCTTGTATTAACGCATAGTATTTTTATGGGTGTCCATTACTGATACCAAAAAATGTCATGACCTATAGTGGACAGCCCTGTCCATTACTGGCTCATGTGACTTTTAAGGTCAGATCCAGTAGTGGACACAATTCTGTAATCTCGCAATTTTAGAGTTGATTTCAGTGTTTTTACACGTCACTCTAAAGTTACGCATTTAGCAATTGGCGCCGGTCTGGGACTCGCTCCTAGGAGGTTAAGGTGACATGCTATCACAATTTTGATCTTCTGCGGAGAAGGTTCCCAGGCTTTCCCAAATTTAGAAATCTGAACAAAGTGGAAATTCGCTTCAATCATGAGATAATCTTGGGGCATTTTAATTTTTTTTATTCGCATTTCTTTTTTTGGGTTCAATATTGGACTAGTTGGTTAAGTTCTGTTTCCATTGAAACAGCATAAATAAGGTCCGTATTTAAAGGGTTGAGCATGAGTGAATTTTATGTCTCACTAGTGCTACACTATGGGCAGTTAACGACTGTCTGAAATTCACCCTTAAAAATAGTCCGAAGACATTTGATAACCCTCAAAAGTTTAACTTTGATGGGAACATGGAGAACATTGCAGTCACGAGGAGAAAATTGTGATGGGATGGCTCCTGATTAGCCTTATTAGTGATTTACACAGTCGTCAATAGTGTAGCACTAGTGATACGTAAAATTCACTCAAATTTCAGCCCAAAATGTTGGCCCCAACGGGGATTCATGTACGCGAGGACAAACTGCTAAAACGGGTCTGTCCACAAGACATAAATATTTGGTCACTTTAATTTTAAAGCAAAAATTCAAAGGGGTCCACTACTGGGTTTTTAGCGTGTCCACTACTGGTTCATTTTAAGCTCTCCGAATTTTTGATTTTTCACATATATACATGTTACAATTAGCAATTTTCATAATACAGTCGTGTTAAGAAAAAGTTAGTAAAGGTGTGAAATCTTAATTATATTTTGACTCTAAAGTTTGAGAAATTACACAGATAGCTGGAAAATATCCTTAAAGTGTCCACTACTGGTGCGTTTACCTTATGTGTTTTTAAGAAATAGTTAATTTCATTTTTTTCCCCCCAATTTCAATCTGTTAAAAATTCAGGATATTAAAGTAATAGAAAAATTTATTTCACAACGCACATGTCATCCGAATTTTTTGTTTAAAAGTTGTTCGCAAAACATTGTTGCTTAACATTTGTAAACCAGTGTAGAAGGAAAAACAAAAATTTCCCTTAAAGTCTCCTTTTTAGAAAATCACTCGCAGCTAATACTATCGCAGATAACGTTTTGAATTTTCACTATATTCATTTGTGTAATTTAAGTTGCTCTGTATAATCTTAAATTATGCAGACTGATTTTAGTTAGCATTTGCGCATGCGTAGTTGTAAAAGAATTCATACGAATTAATTTACATCTCGTCAATTTTCAATATTTTCGAAGAGCAGATTGTTTTTAATTTTCGTTAATTTACCTGAAACTGGCGTTAAATTCGGATTGAAGAAAATGTTAAGCTAAATATGCGAAAAACTTTTAAACAATTTTATACTGGATAAATTTATACTGAATGAAATTAGAGATATCTTTACACAAATGAACATGAGCGTTGTGACCCACAGAAAAGTGGTCTCCGTTTAAAGACAATTTAGAGCATTTCAATGTAAAAGATCAAAAATACATTTTTATTGGATTTGCAGTGGACTCCTCCGAATACTCTCGAGCCCAAAATGTTATTGGAAAATGCGGTCTCAAACATTCGCATTCCCCAAATTATAGAATTTGTAAAGTATTTAAGGTACTCGACAACGTTTAAATTCAAAGTGCCCCCATTTTGTCACATCTCCATATGAGTTGCTGATCTTGCTTTCCGGATTATTGGCATAACATTGGGAAATCGTCGGCAAACACGGTAAAGCTAAAAATCGCACGTTCTCCAGAAGAATCAGTTTGACTATGTTTATTATATAGTGTTAAATAACGCACAGAATCCTTTGGTTTTTTTTAAATGACTTTTTAGGGAGTTACTGTCAGTACGATTAACAATCCCACGAATTTTCATGCAACTGCTATTAATTCATGATTGAGACTGTCGTTCTGAAATTTTTAAAATTTCGCATGTATTTACTTACTGCGCAGTTATACAGACTAAAGTCAAAGTGAATCTTGATACTTTAGAGGTCTGTTTTAACACATCGCACCCCGCCGAGAAAAGTATCAAGTAAAACTTGTAACTTAGAGGTTATTGGAAAATGTATAGGGTTCCAACTGCATAAAACATCACATTCCTATCTCGTAAATTATTCACATCATCACGGGCTTGAGAATTTCCTACGGCTGTCGTGACAGCCGCTTACCTTCACCTGAGGAGAGAAGCACATAAGGTCTTGCATGGTCAAGATGTTCGGAACGATGAGCTGTGTGTATTCACAAGGAACCGTGGCGTGATGATTTGATGCTGTCAGCATGACGGAAGAGAGGCAGAGCAGAGCCGATCTAAAAGCTGTGGAGTCATATGGCAGTAGAGCAAGGATCACTAATCATAGAGAGAGAGAGCGTACGTACATAAAATACTATACAATTTAGAAAATTTAGCCTATCAGGACTGTTAAACAGTCAGAGAATATATATTTACAATACTAAAATTTAATAAAAATATTTTACAAATTAAAGAGATACATTATTCACCTGAAAGGCATTTATGCTTTTACTGCGAAAGCTAGTTCATGATTTATGGCATTCTTTGAGTTGATTATTTCTCAAATACTGCATTTTTGTGTTGTCACTTTTCTTTCCCGGGGGGTGACATAGAAATTTATCTCGAAGCTTTTTCAGAAACACCCAGCATCTTTAAATGATATCATTCAAAACATTCATCAAAATTCAAATATAAAAGGATTAAACCCTATAGTACGTAAGATTGTTTTTACATTTTTAATATGGGGCCATGGAATTTTTTTTCCAACTTAAAATAGTAGCGATACGGAGTGGTTTAATGTAGTTTCAGATAATTATCACTTAAATGTATTCGACTGTATAAAATTTACTCTATTCAATGGTTTATTACTTATGGATTACTTTTTTTCTCCCCTTAGGTAATAGTGAAAATGCATCAGCAAACTTAAATTTCCATATAAAGCAAGCACTCGTGAAAGGAATCGAAAAAGGGATCTTAGTTAGACCACCTGCTTCCAAAGATGTTACGGGAGCTGTAGGATATTTTCGCTTAGCTAAAGTAGAGGCGCCAAAACGCACTAATAAAACGGTGAAAAGGGAGAAAATAGACAGCGAGCATGCATCAGATAGTGAAGCTACTGAAAAGCCTCCTAAACCAAGAAAACGAAATTTATCTGATACCTACATACAGGAAATGAAAAGCACTCTAACATCGACGCCAAAACCTTTGATAAAACCATCTGAACTTCTAAAAGAAATAAAACAAATCAAAGCTCCTAAGAAAATTGCTTCAGACAAAGATCACAAATCGATGGAATCTCATTCATCTGTTACTGAAGAGGATTTTAAAAGCAATAACCCAAAGAGTTCTAAAGAACCGACTAAGAAAACTAAATCGGATAAATCAAAAGTTGTCAAAGCAGATTCAACTTCCAAAGTAAAATCTACAGCAAAGAAACTTTATGGTGGTTCTGATGGAAAAGTTCCCAAATCTACTAATAAATCAAAAGTTAAAAAATGAACACGATTTAATTTTATTAAATTTTATATGTAATTCTTCTGAGTTTTATTTTGTAGTGTATTTTTAATAAATGTTTTATAGAATGGACGTTCATGAAGTAAGTTTTAATCTTAAACATTTAAGGAAAAATAATTTCTGGGATAGCTAATAGCTCAAGTAAATTCATTCTAACCATCTAAAAAATCTTTAAAAAAATTTATACGTCGGCTTTTCCTATTGGTAAACGTGTGTGTACATATAAAAAAAATATTTTTTTTTACACGCACACCTTAATCATACCTGTTCTTCGCTAGCTTAAAGTGACTTAGTTCAGCATTTAATCTTTCCACATGTTGAAAAATTTGTAAAGGTTAATATTCTCTACTACCCTTTAGGCCTAAATTCTTAGTGTAACTTTTACCTTTTTTCTATTTTGAAATGTAAAACTGTACATTATTCATATTTTGGCACCTTCGGTTTTTACTATCTCTAGGCTGTCTTTTATTAATCCTATTTGGTTTTTAAATAGTGTTACTTCTTGCAACATGAAATTTAAGATTCTTACTGTTACACCGTTTACGTCTTTCAAAGGACTGGTGTAAAAGGATGTATAATCGAAATCTTAATAACTTTGATTACTACAAATTTAATGACAATCAAAATTTATGTGAAAACATTAATTAATAAAGTTTAAGTTAGTAAATGTATATTACTTTTTTAAGACTATAATTAAAAAAAAATATTATAAAAAGTGAGAAAAATCATACTATTAATTCATGGCTGGGTACTAATTACATACATATTGAGTATTATATTACATTTTTTAACTATATGAAAACATTTTGAATATTAATTATATGTACTGCGTATCTTTAATAATCAGCATACGATTTATGTGCGTACAGATAAATATTTAATCTTAAAAATATTTAATATTTGTCTGATTTGCTGCTTGTCTATGAGTAATAAAATATCTACTGTGGATTCAATTGATTTTTTTATCAGTATTCTTGGATTTTTCCCCCTCTATTTAAGATGCTTTGTAGGAAAAATTAGTGTTATTTAGAATGGGGTCGAGAAATGTCGCGAATTTTAGTAAAGTGGAAAAGACGTACAGTCGGTTAAGTCTCCGAACACTAGCAAAAATTCCTATATAAAAAAAAAGTACACTTAATACAGTTTTGTTAAATAAATCCTTGTCGAATCCTGTTTTTAGACCGACTAAGAACATGATTCGACAAGGTTTTATTTAACAAAACTGTTAAGTGTACTTTTTTTTTATATAGGAATTTTTGCTAGTGTTCGGAGACTTGTTATCCACTGTATAACCGTTATTAGCGGTATATAAACAATTTCTGCGTTAAAATGAATAGTAATGAATGGAGACTTCACTAACACGACGTATAAATGCAAAAGACGTGTAAACGGTACTTTACTGTACAGTCGGCTGCAAAATTATTCGAGCACTAGCCAATAATTCCTATATTTAAAAAGTACACTTAAGACCGTTTTGCTAAGTAAATCCTTGTCTAATAATGTTCTTAGACTGATTAAGAACATGACTCGACAAGAATTTATTTAACAAAGCTGTATTAAGTGTACTTTTTTGGCAAGGATTATTGCTAGTGCTCGAATAATTTTGCAGCCGACTGTACATATGAAATGCGTTATTCAGGCTATTCTTCTCCTCCCTTTCGAAAGACCTGAAATGCACGATTTGACTGGGAAAAGGATCAAAATCTACAAAGGTTTAAATTCTGAAATATGAACAAGATTAACCCTACTCGCCAAAAAAAGGTGTATGTAAATAAACATACATAATTTGAGCTATTTAGGAGCTTTTTATATGAAATTGACTTCGTCATTGTGTCTTAATGTCACGCTAGTAAACAATTAAAGTAAATATAAGCCGCTCCGTTTGTGGCTCCGCGTCTCAGTTGGTTAGATAGAACGTGACGTTAATGAAGCGGTGGTCAACAGTTCAGTCCCCGGAAGGTCCGGCGTGTTAATTTTCGAAGATAATTAGTAGAAAATGTGTCAATTGATAAAAGAAATTTTCGTTGACTACACAATATCTTAAGAATATTCGAAGAAGTTTTCTTTTTTAGATATTAGACAACACAAAATGTTAGATATTAAAAAAGCTCAAAATAAAGTTTCAAGTACAAAATACATAAATATTTTTAGAAGTTTATATATACGCATACACACTCTAAAACAAGACGCACCAAGAAGTGGGGACAAAAATTGGTAGATGGCTTGGTATTGATAGTTGGCAGATGTGCTCCTGTGAAGTATCGGGGCAAATTCTGCCCAATTGGTGCGTTAGATTGGTAAAATCCCGAGCTGGTTGTAGGACCCTTTTCATGATGCTCCAAACGTCCTGAGTAGAAGAGATCCGGGTACTGAGCTCAACCCTATTGAGCCGCCTATTAAGGGTATTTGAAGTCACTGAAGTACCAGTTGCACGTAGTATCGACGATAATGAATTGGTGATTGATTCCATCAAAACCTGTATGCATGTCAATTTGTGTCCAGTTTGCATTACTCCTTCTTGGTGCGTCATTTTTTTTTTTTTTTTTTTTTATACATATGTTGAAATTGTCATCGCGTTTTCTGTCACGCTAAAAAACACTTCCACTTTAAAAAAAAAAAAAAAAAAAAAAAGAAAAGAAAAAAAGCAATTCGTTGTCTTTCTTAATGGCTCAGTTGGTTACAGCGTCACGTTAATTTTTCAAATAATTAATAGAAAAGGTGTCAGTTGATAGAAAAAAAAAAAAAAAAAAAAAAAAAAAAAATTTCGCTGTGTACACAGTATCCTAATAATTTTTTAATTTTTTTTTTTTTAAATAGCTTTTTATCTAGTTACTAAAAAGCACAAAATAAAAAAATTAAAATTTTTTTAGAAGCTTTTTATTGAAATTGGGTTTCGTTATCGCGTCTTCATGTCACACTAATAAATAAGGCACCTCAACTTTATAGTAAATCTCAGCAGTCCTTATAGTCGCTCGTTGACTCAGTTGGTTACAGCGTCAAGTTGCTAATACGATGGTGGTGAGTTCCATCCCCGAAAGATCGATGTGTTAAATTTTGCAAATAATTAATAGAAAATGTGTCAATTGATAAAAGAAATTTTTTCATTGTCTACGGAGTATTCTAAGAATTTTTAGTTTTTTTTTTTTTTTTTTTTTTTTTTTTAAGTTACTAAACGCGCAAAATAAAAATTTCAGTAAACATTAATAAAAATATAAATAAATTAAAATAACACTGAAAGTTGTTTATTATTGTGGAGCCCTAAAATAAAAATTTATTCTTGCAGAGACGTGCTATAAAATCATAAAAGTTTCAACAAGAAGAAAATGACAAAGAAAAATAGATATTTCCCAATGCAAAACATGAAAAAGTTAAATATTTTTAATATTTTAAAAAGCATTCAAAAACAATATTCCTTTTGTATAAGTATTCGTTAGATTTTTCTAGAATGTTCTATGATTTTTTTTTTTTTTTTTTTTTTTTTTTTTTTTTTGACAGTTCTTAGACTTTTGGTCAGAGCATCATGCTGATAACGCCATGGTCCCGGATTCGATCCTCGAAAGACAATATAGTAAATTTTTGCAGATAAATAATAGAAAAAAATGTCAACTGATAAACGAAAATCTTCTGTTGTCTACAAAATACCCTAAGAAATTTTAATTTAGTTGTTTTAAGAATCTTTTCCTTCCTTTTTTGTAACTATAAAAAGCATAAAATTTAAGTAAAAAAATCATTTTTTAAAGTTAGAAGCTTTTTATTTTGAAGCCCTAAAAAGCGTAAAATATAATTTATTCTGGCTAAGAAATGAAAGTTTCAACACTAAGAAATTTTTGAAGGAAAATATAGGTACTTTTCTTTTGCAAGAGATGAAAATTTTTTTAATGTTCAAAATATTTTAAAAAGCTTTCGAGACATTTGAAATTTCTGGCCTAACGAATGATTATACAAAAACTGATAACTAAGAATATTGGTCTCGAAAGCTTTTTAAAATATTTTGAGCATTAAAAAAATTTTCATCTCTTGAGGATTGAAATACGCAAAAGGAAAGTACGTGCATTTTTCTCTAAAATTTTCTTAGTGTTGAAACTTCAGTTTCTTTGTAGCATGTTTTTGCCAGAATAAATTTTATTTTATGCTTTTTAGGGCTTCACAATAAAAAGCTTCTAACTTTAAAAAATTATTTTTTACTTCAATTTTTATTTTATTCCTAGATTTCTTTAGCAAATAATTACTGTGTAGTATATAACAGAAAATTATAACTCATGTAATTGAAATACTATTTTAGATATTCCTATAAGAGCTCATCACGATCCTTAATGTGCAAAAAATGTCCGTAGTCACCGCCAAATCTTCCTGTTGAAAATTGTATTTCAATATTGAGACGGATCACAGAACTTGTAACATTCAGTCGTGGTTGTAATTGAGGCTTTATCCGGAGTTATCACGACTGGCCGAAAATTTAATTTCTATCGTTGGGTTTACCTTCGAAATAAAGCCAGGGACATACTTGGAGGGGAAGAACTGAATACATATACTACAGTGTGAAATGTTTTACAATGTAATTGATCCTTTGATTTATATTCACAAATTTATATTTATACCAACAAATCTGCAAAGAATTAAGTTTAATAATAGGCTTCTCTACAGAACTGCCTGATCATTAATTTATAGATTTTATGGAATATACAGAAAAAGTAAACAAGGCGCATAGTCAAGTCTTTCTCTTGAGGAGAAATGGCGAAGTGACGACGCAATCCAGAATGTAATACAGAATTAGGAATAATTTTTCGCATATGGGAAGGGATTAACTTTTTTCCTACTTTGAATAAATGTAGGCTAAGATTTGTGAATAATAAAGCTATCTAATGTTACTTTTCGAACTTGTGTATATTGGCCTTATTTCGAGGTGTCCCATAAATTTTACCGATCTTTTAGTATTTGAAGTTTGTATCTTTCGATGCGAGGGGAATTGGGAAAGAGTTGTAACCTCTTGGCACGCAATTTGGCCAGCTGGCCTGCAAGTGCATCTCCCTTCGTACCCGTATGTATAATCTCTTACCTAGACATATTCTTTGTTTTGATACGTTAGAATTTCAATTACAATTGTCTTGCATTTCTGCGTTAAGCTCTTGGATAGCGGATTGTGAGAAATATTAAGTTTTCCCTAGATAAGCGTGGCTGAGGAGTACCTTCTCTGAGCTATTAGACAGGAGGTGGCCAGTTCGATCCCAGGTCACTCGTCGATTTAGATATTCGGAGTTTTCTTCTGATTTCGCATGAATACGGGCTAGTACCCCTTAAGAAAAAAAAAAATCCTCAACCCGGCATTTTAATGTGTCCCCAAGTCCCTAGTGTAGACAAGTCCTTAACCTTCCATAAAACATCGTTGGATAAACGAGTTTTCCCCATATGTAAATTTGTCATAATGCGCAGTCTGATTTTTCTTTTAGAGTAGTCAGTGCAAATGAATACTGTAGACTTGTAGTTCTATGAATGTTAGTTTTATTCCCTCCCATGAAGGATCTAATGAGTTAATCATTTTTGCGTTGTATTCAAAGACAAATCTGTCTTAGATTGAAGTCACGCAGCCAGTGAATACTTAATTTCCCTTTTTAATTGCAAATATAATGACAGTACATTTATTGTTTATAAAGCTGTTAAAGTTATTAAATGTAATTACCAGAAAAATATTTTGTAACTGACTGTCTAGTAGCCGAAGGGGCCAGATCAGAATAGTAGTTCAGGCATAGATGATCGTAATAATTCGGAATGTACTTTAAGCCGTAGCTCATGTTTAAAGTGCCTTACTGCACAGAAGGGATAACTCAAACCTTTTGTGACAAGTGATATTTAAAAAAGGGTAAGGTCTATACCTCCATAAATCAAAAAATCTGACATTAACAATCAACACCGAAAAGTTGTCAACGTTCAAAAGTAATTCTACAAATGCATTCTAAGAACATTAATTGTATGTTATACGGACGTCTACCTATCCATGAAGACGTTATATAGTACGGTCTAAATGTTTTACTTTCATAGTTGGCTTTACAGAGCTTTAACTTTCAGAGTTAGTCCTACAGAAACGTTTTGAGAAGTTCTAAGCGTGTTCTCATGACGTTCTAAAAATGTTTTATACGTTCTAAAATAGAGAAATTTTAAGTACATTGTGGACGTTTTTCATATTTTTACTTTGTAAATTCTTGGAATTATAAAACTTTTCCCACATATCCCTGATGTAACAATATAAAGTATATTGAAAATTCTAGGAAACTATTTAAAAAGTAAGTTTCAAAATTTTAAATTTTTTGAAAGTTTAAAATGTTTCAATTTTGTTTCGTCCCCCATTTTACATTAATTTTTAACAATATTTAAAAAAATATAGTTGAGTATTAATTTATTAATTCATAAGTATATATACTTGTTTGAATGCCTAATTATTGCATTAAGTTCCAGATTTTCAACATAAATATTTTTAAAGAATTAACTAAGCGTGGAAATTACAAAGTAATTCCCAAACATGGTTAGTATATACTATATGTGTGTAAAATATATTGGGAAGCATTTTAAATATTCAGAAGTTTTGCATATTTCGATGCATACGCACTGAAATAGACAATATTAAGCATATTAAAACTTGGAAAATTATTAAATATATATATATCCTTTTGAAAAGCATTTAAATGTTCCCTGCTAACTATTTTATTATTCCTCTCAATTTTACATCGAAGTTCATAAGGATATTTGTATTGCTTAATGGATTCATTCATAAGTAATCTTTTTAAAAATCTATGTTTAAATGTTAAAAATTTACATAGGATTCCAGTTTCAACACAACATTTAAAAAAAACTAACTTATCAAGAAATCTACAAAGTAATTCCCAAATATTAAATAAAAATATATCGTTAAAATGAGTGTAAATTTATGGAGAAAAATAGTTACTAGGGAATATTTCTTTATTATTATTTTTTTTAAGAGAAACTTTAATATTATAAAATTTTGTAACATTAAAATATAATTAAGTCAATAATTGGAAAAAAGTATACCCATATTGAAATACAACAGTATTAAATATACTTTTAATTGATATGATCAAACATTTTAAAAAATTAAAGAATTCACAAATTTAAAGTGTTTAAATGTTCGCAGCTATATATATATATATATATATATATATTGTCTTAATTTTATATTAATAGTCTAAAAGTATATTTTAAACATCTGTGTTACTTCGTGGATTGATTGACAAAGTAAAACTAGTATGTTGTGGCCACCACAAGACTTTCTTCTATATTTTCCTATACATATTCAATCAGTAACAATATTAAAAAAAAAAAAAAAAAAAAAAAAAGATTTTTTTTTTTCTTTTTCTTTTTCTTTTCTTTTTTTTTTTTTTTTGTGAAAATTAATACATATTCAATCACTAACAATAATTAAAAAAAAAAAAAAAAAAAAAAAAAAAAAAAAAAATCGAAATTTTTTTTTTTTTTTTTTTTTTTGTTAAAAGTAAAAAAAATCGATAACTTTGTTTTAAATTATCACAGATTTATGGTTCAACCATTCGTTTTAAAGGTATTGACGAGATCTTTCGAATGATACCCATCTTCAAAATTTAACCCCCCCGGGGGGGTACTTCCCCCCCAGGGGGGGAACCGATGCCCCCCCATGCACAATTTTTTTTTCCTAGTTAACTACTACTATCATCAATAATTCAAATTAATTTTACAATCACAAGTTTAAAATAACTCTCATTATGCCCATTTATACGGAATTTTGTCCTATGCTGCCATGTTAAAAATTTGCATAAAATGCGATTACAGCGCCACCTGTTGAGCTATTGATCCCCAAATCTAATGGGCACCAGTTCATGTCAGGGTGCAACTAAATACCAAGTTTGGTTAAATTTCATTCATATGTTCGTGAGATACAGCGTCCACAAAAAAATGATACAGACACACAGACAGACAGACAGACAGACACACAGACAGACAGACAGACAGACATTTTCTAAAAACTATCAATTCGTGTTCAGGACATCCCAAAACGTGTAGATCCGTCAAAAAACGGAGGTCGAAAATTTTCGCGAATCCAATACTTTCTCTATATTACATATAGAAGAAAGTAATAAATAAAAGCTTGAATTTGGAATGTCATATAAAATTTCAACATTCAAATATAAAAATTAATTTTTTTCAATTCACAGTACCCAAACATTTTTTGAATATATTGTTACACTATACTAAATTTTGGGGAGGAAAATTATGAAGTATTTAGTATGGAACATTTTATATAATGCAATTAGTTAAATTTTAATACACTTAATATCCATACATTTTAAAGCAACATATGCCTATTTTCGCAACTCAAAATTATTTACAAAATATTTAATTGCCCACCATACCTTCAAAAGTCTTAATCTGATTATTCTTGAAATCATCCCCTGTGCACGAGGACTGCGTTAGACAATGAAAGCCACATTAAAAATTCATAGAACTCAATGCAAGTTTAGTAAACTCCTTTCAAAAAGTAAGGTCTGTTACATTATGTTAATAAGTTTTGTAACAGCTGTGAAAAATATGTAAATCTCAGATGGTAAAAACCAGATGCCAGAATTTGGCGCCAATTAATTTTCGGGAAATGAGGTAGCCCAAACACAGCATTTTTGTAACTTAAACTGAAGTGCATTTATTCTTTTTACAAACTGATGAAAGAAAGGTATAAAAAATCATTTTATGCTTAACATACTAGTCTAAAATCCCTCCGGTACACAGAATGAATAATTTAAAAATTGTATATAATATATATATATATATGTACTGCAGTGGTGAGTATCTCGATATATGCTCGCTTCGCGAGCATTAAAACTATAGATGAAATTCTGTCTGACAGAATTTAATTTAGTACGACAGGACTACTTATATTTGTATTTTAACACCCTTTCATATATATATATATATGAAAACACTAGTCTAAATAGCTAGGTAGTATTCAGCCGAGACCCGTTGGTAGAGTACACAACTACGAACCCGAAGGTTGTGAGTTCGATCTTCACCGATGGGAAGTGAAAAAAAAAAAAAATGCATAAAAGTTTTTACGGGTTTCACAAAATATTTTAAGGTAGAGTAGGGAATTAAATGGTGAAATTGGATACTGGCAGACATTTTCGAAGGGGAACACTATAAATTGGTAACGACGCAAAATGCTAGATTGAAAGAAATAGTTCTGTCGCACTAAAGAATCATAAAATATTTCTAAAAAATCTTATTTATAAATTAATTGAAGTTGGAGAATATGAATTTTGACTTTTTAATACAGTCGGCAGCAAAATTATTAAAGCACACATCGACACTTTTCATTTTTTTTTTTTTTTTTTTTTTTTTGTCTAATCGCTAAATTTTATCATTAACTTACTTTTTTATAAACAGTATAAAACTGAGATCATGACTCAGCAAATATTTACTTAAAAAAAAAAACAGTATTAGGTGCCCATATTTTAAGTAGGAATTATTTCTAGTGCTTTAATAATTTTGCTGCTGACTTTATATCCGATACATTTCTTTTCAGCGTACAGTCGGTAACAAAAGTTTTCGAACACTAGCGAAAATTCCTATGCAAAAAAAGTACACTTCATACAGTTTTGTTAAATAAATCCTTGTCGAATTCTGTCTTAGGGAGGCATACTATTGTAACAATCGGAGCTATCGTAGATCACAAGTCGGATCGTAAACTCCGCAGCAAAAGTATCCGAGCACTAGCAATAATCCCCGTCATAAAAAAGTACACTTAATATTGCTTTGTTAAATAAATCCTTATTGAGTCATGGTCTTAGTCTATATAAGAACATGATTCGACAAGGATTTATTTAACAAAGCAGTATTAAGTGTACTTTTTTCAGACAGGGATTATTTCTAGTGCTCGGATACTTTTGCTGCGGTGTGTACGATCCGACTTGTGATCTACGATAGCTGCGATTGTCACAATAGTATGCCTCCCTTAGTCAGTGTAAGAACATGATTCGATAAGGATTTATCTAACAAAACCGTATGAAGTGTACATTTTTTACATAGGAATTTTTGCTAGTGTTCGGACACTTTTGTTACCGACTGTATTATATTTCTTTGTTGTTGGATGTCACTTTCTTTTATTCATTTTTCCTGTTGGCGATAGCTGATAGAAAATTGGCTTTTTTAAAATAACAAGCGTCGCATACGTCTTGTAAAAACATATACAGTCGGCTGCAAAATTATTCGAGCACTAGCCAATAAGTCCTATATTTAAAAAGTACACTTAAGACTCTTTTGCTAAGTAAATCCTTGTCGAATCATGTTTTTAGACTGATTAAGAACATGACTCGACAAGGATTTATTTAACAAAGCTGTATTAAGTGTACTTTTTTTTGGCAAGGATTATTGCTAGTGCTCGAATAATTTTGCAGCCGACTGTATATGTTGTTAAGAAAACTCTATAAAACCAAATTCATTTTTTATGGACTTTTTCAAAACTCCTTCTGTTCGTTGAATTTTTCGTTTTAAATGAACACTTTTGCAACTAAAAAGTACGATAGAACCATAGAATAATAGTACTGCTCTGCAATAATAATTATAATAATAATAATAATAAAAATATCGAGATCTAATACCATTCTTGCTGATTCTTATGAAAAATGACTTCCTGAATCCGAATATGGCTCCCATTTTGCCCAGTTACCCACAGTTTTCTAGATACACAACCCTCCCTCAATTTCTTTCCCTGTTCGATAATTTTATGACCATGAATCTGATTTGAAGAATGAAAAATAATTAATTTAACACCTAAAAAAACAAAAATATATAAAGTTTAAAAAATAACATTAATAACCGATTAAAAAGATATAGGATATGTAAAGCATAATTTCAGTGGCAAATTCCCCCCCCCCCCCAAAAAAAAAAAAAAAAAAATCCCTTGTCGCAAATGTCCATGTTCGAACTCTGTAGCACCCCAGAAGGTATTTAACGTTTAAAATAATCCTCCCTCCTCCTAAAAATCAAATTTATAGCCATAAAATTACCGAAAGATAATATAAATAGGGGTCCATTTCTAAAAAACGGTGGGTAATAGGCCAAAATAAGCTTCATATTCGGATTCAGGAGGTCATTTTACATAAGAATATGCTGAAATGCTGTCACAGGCAATTTTCTTGCCGAGCAGTGTAATCAAGGAAGAAGGCGCACGTCAATCTAATGCTTAGAAATAGAAACCCCTTCTAGTGAATTGTCAGCGAAAGCTTCTCTGGGTTCGCAATTCCTTGAAGTAGGGCATCCATCCTCGGCGCATTTATCACTGTTTATTGTGTCTGCTGCCTCGTTGACTGTAAGACTACGGGGCTTACTTTATTCCTGTCGAGATCTTCTAGATATCGAGAGTGACGTCAACATGACGTACCAAAACGAAACCTGAATACTAGAGCCCCTAAATAAAATAATAGGCCGGCGCATCACCGCCATTTTTTGCCTCCGAAGAGGACAGCATTCCCGATTGGCGTCCTTATCGCTTCCCTAATGATTTTAAGAAATCTTGATCTGAAGCTAATCCGGTCAAGATAAGAGCAATAAGCAACAATAATATTCCTAAAAACACATTTTTTTCACAATACATTCTCAGGATGTCATTTTATTCTGAGGATATCCTATGGATGTACTGGGGTAAGATGTGTTGTTAGGGCGGTTTCTGTTTCTTTTACAAAATGTCGCTAAAACTCAAATACACAGTCTGCGAACACTTTATATTCACTTCTTGAATGATTATAGCTGTTTATCGCTAAACAAACTTCCATATCATAGTTTACTTAGCTAAAATTAGGATATATAATAAAACAAGTTACTCTAAAATAACGTAAGACGATAAAAAAAAAAAAGAATGTTTGTCGTTTGTTTATCAGAGAAACGCGCTGGGTACACGTGGCAACCCTAAGGCAACAAAATGCCTGATGCGCTAGCTCATATATATAGGAGCCTTACTGAATACCGTTTTCTCAGTTTGCTACTTTATTCCACATTTTTCGAGACGGTCTCGAAAGTAAACATTCGTTATCATAACGAAGCCCACTGTGTTTGCGAGACGTTGTCGAAAGCGAATTGTAGAAGAATTTTTCAATATGGCGTTTACATTATTTCTTTCACTTTTAATGGATTTCGAACAAAATAGAAGAATTTCGAGAAATTATTTAAGAAATTGATCTTCTAGATGTGAGATTCACCAAACTATTCAGTCTGGATAAAGAAACTGGGATATTTCTCTGCGACGAAGTAAAACCGTCCTATATCATAACTACGTACTATCATAAATAACTACATCATCCTCTCAGTTATTTTCCTTCATATTTATTACATTGATATTTTATGCTTTTTTTCTCTCTCTCTGTCTGAATAGTTATAAAAATTCCGATGGTTTCAAATTGTCTTTGAATTGCTATATGCTTTGTAATCGTTATTGTTTTCATTTTATCAGGACAAGTTTGTTTTCGATTTTAACATTTTTCAAATAGTCACTAAATAATCTTTATTTACTTTAACATAAATTTCAAATTAATTCAGATGCATTTATAGTAATAACAATAAATACTTGGTGTATCTTTAAATGACATAATTTTTTTCATCATCTACCTATTATATCTATTTCATTAATATAAAATACCACATTATATAAAAATATAAATATGGCATAAAATTGTTACTTATAACAATATTATTTCCTTCATTTTGAAATCGGAAAATTTTTAATCACTCATACTCACACAACAGTTGTTAGCAATTAATTGTTTTCGAATGACTAATATAATTTGTTTTTACTGACAACAATTTCATATTACAGTCGTCATACTGCACTTAATACTGTTTTGTTAAAAAAGTCATTTTGAATAATGTTCTTAGACAAGGATTTATTTTAAAAAAAAACTAAACCATGAAGCACTTATTATAAACATTTAAAATATACAACCTTTTATTAACTTCATGTCTCAAAGACATTATTAACTTATAAAATACACAACATTTTACTAACTTCATGTCTCAAAGACATGAAGTTAATAAAAGGTTGTATATTTTAAATATGTTTATAAGGATTTATTTAATAGAACACTATTAAGCATAAAAAATCATGTATAATATAGGAGAATTAGAATTTTTTGTTTTTGTGTGCATGAAGTGTGAATACATGTATGATAGTGATTGCTACGAAACAGATTTTTATGCATTTTGAGATTGATACAGAGCAAGGTAACATAACCCAGTGGTTTTTTTTTTTTTTTTTTTTTAATTTGTGTGAAGTGTGCATACGTGAACAGTGGTGAATGTTGTAATATGGATTTTCCTGCATATTTTAGATTCATGCACTGCAAGGTAACGGCAAACAGTGAAGGCTGTTTTTTTTTCATGTGCAAAAGAGTACATATGTGCGTGACAGTAATTGCTACAGAACCGAGTTTTGTGATTCATACACAATAAGGTAGCAATACAAGTGATATATATATTTTTTAATTTTCTTGTGCATGTAGCATACAAACATGCTTGAAAGTGATTGCTACAATACAGATTTTCTCACACTTTTTAGATTTATAGAAAATATGGTAGCGGCACACATTTTTTTTTTTTTTTTTTTTTTTTTTTTTTTTTTTTAGTACTATAAGACTATTTCTTTCAATCTGGTATTTTGTGTCGTTACTAATGTATAGTGTTCCACTTCGAAAATGCCTTCGAATTTCCTCCATAGTTCATCTTTTTTATTTGTTTATTTTTTGTTTTTCATATGCGTGAAGCTTACATACATACACTCGTGATAATAATTGCTACAGAATTGAATATTGAACATTTTGAGATTTATACTCAGTCAAATACAATTAAATTTATTGGTACATTTAAGTACTATTATAACTGGTGTTGTACAGTACCGTAGATACATGTAATAATGTATCAGTAAATTAAAATAAATTATAAACAGTTATCTGTATATATAAAAGAGTAAACTCACTGATCACCGACTCAAGACAGCCGTGGTGATTCTATGGAAGATAAGAGTCGCAAATTTTGGTAACCACGTTGGTTTTAGGACAATGACGCCCACTAAGACGGGATTTTGTGAAATATCCCCTCATTCCCCCCCGGGGGGGCAGAAGGCAAAACCCCTTTATAAGCATAACTCAACTCCAAATTGCTTCACTGTGAAGAAATTGCAGAGGGAGAGATTAACTTGAGTACAAAAAAAAGTATTTTCTGCGATTTTGGATTTTTAAGAGGGGGGGGGGGGTAAAAACAATTTACGCAGGCAAATTTAGAAAAATACGTATTTTCGAGTAAAACTCTACCAATAATAGCACAGAGATATAGAACACCGCCAAGAACCTTCTTGAGGATATTTCCAAAAACTCATTTTTGTTTTTTTGTGATTTTCGGTTTTGTGGGGGAGTTACGAGGGGACAAAGTCGAGCCACATTTTAGCGCTGAATTCGTCTGCGGAAATCAATAGGAGCTGAGGTTACAAGTTTTATTGTGTGGCTTATTTATTTGTGTTCCCAACACCCATTGTAATGAAATTTTGCGTAAGGGGCAATAAACACGTTTCCAAGTATAACATTGCTTGAAATTATCTGAGCAAAATTAAATTTTATATGTGGGTTGTTTATGCCTCCACAACACGAACAGTAAAGGGATTTTACGAAATTTCTCCCTCCCCCTCCCACTTTAAAGGAGGGGGAGGTAAAACACGAATATAAGAGTAATTCTGCTCCAAATTATCTCAGGACAACGATTTTTTGATATGTCAATTGGTTATGCGTATTCAAGACACATACTACAAAGGGATTTTGTAAAATTCTGTCCTATTCCCCCCTTGGGGGGGGTGAGGGCAAAAAGCATGTTTCCAAGCATAACTTTACTTCAAATTATCTCAATAAGATTAATTTTTATGTGTGGGTTGTTTATGCGTTCCCAACACGCATTATAAAGGGATCTTATGAAATTTCTCCCCCGTTCAACGGCGGGGAAGGGGGAAAAACGCTTTTACGAGTAACTCTGCTCCAAATTATCTCAGAATAGCAATTTTTTGATATGTCGATTGGTTATGTGTAATCAAGACACACACTATAAAGGGATTTTGTAACATTCCACCTTATTCGTCTGGGAGGTGGGGAATCATGTTTCCATGCGAAACTCTGCTCCAAACTATCTTAAGCAATTTTTTATGTGCTGGCTGGTTATATGTTCCCAACACGCACTATACAAGGATTTTGTGAAAATTCCCCTCCCTCCCCCCCCCCTTTAAAGGCGAGCGGTGGGGGGAAATACAAGCTTTAAAGAGTATCTCTGCTCCAAATTACCTGAGGTAGGTGATTTTTTTATACGTCGATTGGTTATGCATACTCAAACACACAAAATACAAAGGGATTATTTGAAATGCCATGTTATCCCCCCCTTGAGGGTTGGGGGGAGGGGGTAAAAACATGTTTCCATGCCTAACTCTGATCCAAATAATTTTAGAATAGCAATTTTTGATGTGTGGACTGTATATGCGTATTCAACACACATTACAAAGTGATTTTGTGAAACTCCACGCTACCTCCCCTGAGAAAACATGTATTGTGTAACACAATAACATGTAGCACAAATGTGTAATTCTGCAGAAAATTATCTTAGGAAGATTTTCAATGTGTGGGTCAGTTATATGTATTTAACTCATAATGCAAAGATATTTTACGAAATTCCCTCCTTTACTTTAAGAGCGGGTTGGGGAGGTTGACTAAAAAACACATTTTAAAACATAACTCTACTTTAAATAATCTCAGAATCCCGATTTTTTTAATGTGCCAGTTAGGTATATGTATGCAACATGCACTGTAAAGGGATTTTGTGAAGTGTGGTGAGCAGGAAAACCGCTATCGAAGGTAGCGAGAACTTTAACTTGGATTTTGACTGATTTCAATGATTTATTATTATTATTATTATTATTATTAATGATATGGTATTTTGAGAATTAATTTCAATATAATGACCAGCAAAGCGGGTCAAAGCCTGCTAGTTAATAATAAATTTACCATATTATTTATATTTAAAAATTGGCGATTTTTTAGTGGCATGAGGCTAATATGCAAGCACCTCAAAAAATACATTTGAAAAAAAGTATTCATTTTAGGGATGCACGGGATAGATATTTTGGCCGAATACCGAACATTTTTCAAATCGAATAGTAACTATTCAGCTGGCTCATTTACTTATATTCAAGTGTCAGTCAGCTAATTTTTTGTGAACTTTTTCAGTAATACCATTTACATTTAGTAATATTTTATTTTTTTAATTGTGAAAAAAATATAACAAAAAACTACTATTCAGAAACTATGGTTTATATAAATATAGAAAAATATTAGGAAATATTACCAAACATAAGTAGTGGTGTAATGCTGAATTCACAGTCAAAGAAAATTATTAACTGTCTGGCTTCTTAATAAACGCGCAAACTTTCTTAAGTAACAATATCTTTTTGCACCCACTCTAAAAAGAATAATCTGGTGTGTCACTCACACGACTTTCTCTTACCCTAAAATTTAATACTATAAATACAGGTTGCAGATTAAGAGGTAAGATAACGAGTACTGTTATGTAAACCTATGTTATACAATTCAAATTAGGCTTCGTAAGAGTTTTATGTGATAATTAGTTCTGTGTGAGGAGGGCTACTGCCCACCTCAACCCCCCGTTTCATTAATGCACCTGCATTTCAATAGAATTTAATTCGGTTATTAAAAAATAATTCTGTTTTTAAAAAATAATTTATTAAAATAATTTAAAAAAATTATCGACGATTTCCATATTAGAGAAGTAGTATAACACTAAATATACAAAAAAAAAAAAAAAAAAAAAAAAAAAAAATTAAATTTATCCTTAATATTGCATAACAATTTTTTTTTTTTTTTTTTTGAAAATGAAAAAAATTGATAACTTTATTTTAAATTATCGCAGATCGATGGTTCAACCATTCGTTTTAAAGCTACTGGCGAGCTCTTTTGAAAGATACCCATCATGAAAATTTACTCCCCTCGAGGGGGGACTTCCCCACGGGGGGGAGGGGGGGGGCAAGGCTCCTACATACACAAAATTGTTTTTCCCAGTTGACTATCTCTGTTACAAAAAATATATATTCGTTTCATTTGGCTTAGTGCACTCTATAGATGTTAAACTCTACTTACCTGCAATTTCCCCCAAAGACGTAATGTATTTGAATACTTTTGAATGTCCCTGTACACGAACCATTTGCTTGATCTTAATGAAAAGTTTAGTGTAGCATCCTTATATGATACATATTTAGAATACCAAGTTTAAACTTTCTGCCATAATTTGTTTTTGAGATATGTTGATAACAGGCAGACACATACACAGACAGACACACACACCAACCGCTAAAAACATGATTTTCGTATTCAGGAGACCTTAAAACATGCAGATATAACAAAATCTCACTTTCAAAAATTTCACCCAAAAACAACACTTTCTCTACCTTATGGGTAAGAGAAAGTAAAAAGTTGATTCTCAATATTACATTTTTTTTTTTTTTTTTTTGTGAAAAATGAAAAAGTCGATAACTTTATTTTAAATTATCGCAGATCGATGGTTAAACAATTCGTTTTAAAAGTATTAGCGAGCTCTTTTGATAGATACCCATCATGAAAATTTACTCCCCTCGAGGGGGGACTTCCCCTCGGGGGGGAGGGGGGGCAAGGCTCCTACATACACAAAATTGTTTTTCCCAGTTGACTATCTCTATTACAAAAGATATATATTCGTTTCATTTGGTTTAGTGCACTCTATAGATGTTAAACTCTACTTACCTGCAATTTCCCCCCATAGACGTAATGCATTTGAATACTTTTGAGTGCCCCTGTACACAAATATTTGCTTTATCTCAACGAAAAGCTTACTGTAGCATCCCTATATGATACACATTTAGAATACCGAGTTTGGAATTTCTGCTACTATTTGTTCTTGAAATATGCTGATAACAGACAGACACGCAGACCATTCGCTAAAAACATGATTTTCGTATTCAGGGGACCTCAGAACATGTAAATATAACAAAAACTCATGTTCAAATATTTGACCTTAAAACAATACATTCTCGACCCTATGGGTAAGAAAAAGTAAGAAACAGAAATGCATCATTTGAGAAAGATGAATTTAAAAGTAACAACGTACTAGATAACCTGTATCAAAACTGTTGTAAATGTCTCTCTCTCTCATGTGAATAAATTGTGAGATAGAGATGCGATACTCTTCGTGCATGTTGGGGCACTTCATATACATTTTTCAGTTACAAGTTAAAAACTGCTAATTTATGACTTGTGTCATTTTTCTTGCCAGATTTGGATCCGACCTTTGTTTGACCTCTTGAAGTTTCCTAGATTGTAACTTGTAACATTATGTGAATTATGTACGTTCTTTCTTAACTCAACTTAGAAACGTATCGTTATACTGTTATTGATAAAGACAACTTTTGTTAGATATTATTAATTGTTATGATTAATGTTACTAATAATTTTCTTTAATGTTACTTGAAATTAGATGAAATAATTATTTTCCTTTAAATATAAACTATTTCTTAATTATAATAATAAAGCACCACAGAACTGGCGTTTTAAAGTAATAACTACAGAACTTTGGATAAACACCATAAATTGCAATAAACTCGCAACAATTGTTTTGGGTCGAAATAACACACGACCCTTCGTCAGACGAACAAAGTAGGCACGAGTGCTGCAGTCAAAGCGGCAACAGACCTTTTTACCAACGCGTAGCCGTTTTGACTGCAGCACTCGTGCCTACTTTGTTCGCCTGACGAAGGGTCGTGTGTTATTTCAACCCGAAACAATTGTTGTGAGTTTATTGCATTTTATGGTGTTTATCCAAAGTTCTGTAGTTATTATATTTCTTAATTACTCTGAAAATCTTTTATAATTAAAAATGGCAATTTTTTTCAAATAATTATTATTATTATTTTTTTAATTGAATTTTTATACGTTCCAACTAGCCGAATGATTTAATATTCGGCCAAACCGAATATTCGGCTAGTCGCATAGTTTGGTTCGGCCAAACTGAATATTCGGTAGTATGGCCGAATACTGAATATTCGGTGCACCCTTTCATACTTTTCCTTTTCTATTTCATTACTTAAAGATGATCCTAATTCATAGCAGGAGTTTTAGAAACGCATGAGGCATTTGCACATCTGCGGGCAGTTCATGGTTTTTTTAAATGGCAATAAATTAAACAAGTGCAGTTGGTAGTTGGCCCACTGTCAGATATTTATGAAATTTTAAATTTCAACATGGTTGGGTGTTGCATAACGAAAATTGCATTGTGTAAATGGGGAGGGCCTGACACAGGGGGAAATTGACTTTCAACAACCTTTTGGCGATTTTTCTGGAATTCGCCAGGATGGCACCATTCCGAATAGTAACCCTCTACTGGCAGCATACAAAAGGGAGCTTTTCAGCGATATAACCAAACAAGAAAACACATCGAAGAAAAGCAATTTGATCAGAAGCAATACATATATAAAAGAAAATCATCATAATATATATATATATATATATATATATACTGAATAAGTTTGGAATTGTCACAAATAAAAAAAAATAAAACTCAAAATCACATATGTACATGCTCAAAATTACCAATCGCAGGAATAAGTAATAGACATGTCTATATGCTTCGTGTACAAGAAAAAATATTACTGAACACCTCTATCTCAAACAAAATTTTGTTCTCCAGTAATTAGTAATAGGTACTTGTGTACACTTTGAGTATATGAAATTGTACTCGAATTGTTCATGCTATCCGTAACTAACATTCATCTTGATGAGGATTATGGAAACACTTCATGTTAAAAGTAAATCACATTAACAATGTTCATGTTAATGAGGTTTATGTTTGACTGTATTTACATACATACACATATAGTATAGTATTTTTTTAAATGCAGCAACAACCAGAGTAACAGAAGATTTAATGCCACTCAATACTACATCGATCAAAAATAATTATTTTTTACCAAATAAAATTATCCTTTGATGACTTAAGTTCAATTATAAGAACAATTAAATTTACTAGCTCTAATAAACTTAATTTTTTAATTAGTTCTTAAAACTTATCTCCATACCTTCTTAAGTTTTATATTTTCTTTAATATGGCTAATTTAAAGTATTAATGTAATTAAGCAACTTCAACGTAATAAAAGTGCAATATGTAAATTAAGATAACGGTACATTTATAATCAACTAATGATCATTAAAAAAAAGTATTAGAAAAAAATTCCTGTTTACAATTTATTGTTTCTATTGAGACTGACAAAGTTTAAATACATTTTCTTCTTGCATTTAAATGAAAGAAAATTTGCATGCTTCATGCTTTAAAATAGGCTCAATGGCATTGCTAAAATGTAATAAAGACTGAACACACTCGCACACAAAAAATTACATTTTATATTAAAAATATAAATACTTTAATATGTTAAATACAAAGAAAAAGTGTATCTAAAAAGGTTTGTAATTAAAAGTACAAATTTTAAATCTAAGAAGTTAATTTTTAAGTTTGGTTGCATCTATTCTATAATTTGTGCATCTAAGAACCACCAAGCCCATTACATAAATAATGTTTTCCCTGTTTTAGAAGGAGAGCATTATTATTATTAAAATAATAAACGCATGCAATTTGTAAACAATTTGACAACAAACAAACAGCACGCAGGTGCGATCCGAAGCCGATTACAGTTGACGTTCGCTATGAAGCTCAGAAAATAGTTTTCTATTTTTTCATTGGTTAAAAAATGCGAAGAAGAAGCTAAAAGTACCCCCTCCTTCGCTGTTATGTCATTTCGAAGGGAGGGACTTACTGTCTATATCATCTCGATTTCACTTATAGGACGAGAGGAATAAAGTACCAATTCCTGCACACTTCGTTATTGAAGTATCGTTTCCAGACAGTAACGAAAGACGTCACTCTCGATCTCGACATGATCTCGATGGGAATAAAGTAAGCCCCTACTATATAACATGTTGAATTATTCGCCGCCATTTGTCCGTCAAGTCCGCATTGCTAAAACTAAGGGTTACATACAAATGGAACGCTTGCAGCTTCGATGACGTAAATTCTGCAAGTTTTTTTGCAAATACAGTCGGCAGCAAAAGTCTCCGAGCACTAGCAAAAATTCCTATATAAAAAAAGTACACTGAATGCAGTTTTGTTAAATAAATCCTTTTCGAATTCATTTCCTAGTCAGTCTAAGAACACGATTCGACAAGGATTTATTTAACAAAACAGTGTTAAATGTGCTTTTTTTACATAGGAATTTTTGCATGGCTCGAATACTTTTGCTGCCGACTGTAGTCATACATTTGGAACGCTTGCAAACGGCTTTGCAGACGGAAGGGTTTCATTTGTGTGTACCCCTAAGACTATTATATGAGATTATATAAGACTATTATATAATAGTCTTAGGTTTGGCAGTGACGAACTGTCATACAAAATTATTATATGAGACTATATAAGACTATTATATAGTAATCTTAAGTTTAGCAATGACGGACTTGACGTACAAATGGCGGTGAATGATTGAGCCTGTTATATAGTAGTCTTAGTTGACTGATTGGATTGACCGAGAGACGAGAGGATTCAAAAATCTCGCCAACCAATCAGATTGAAGTCTTGTTACTTCCCTATACCCGACATTCCTAGATTTTTTAAACCGAAACCAAAATACATACGCTCTCTCTTGTACTATTATGGCTGAGATTGCGGTGCCTCGTTCTTAAGTCTGATCTTAAATCTTACGAACTTTCGTAGAATGGGCGTGTTTAAGAACGATCTTAACTTGGTATTGCGGTGGCGAATTTGGAAAATGCCGACTCCTCAGAACCTTGGCGACAGAAGCTTGGCGCGAAACGTTATTCTGAGATGATAAATCTGAAATGTGGAAACTAATCATTGATTGAATCAAACCAGTCAGAAATGAATCAATCATCGATTCATATCGTTCGTAATTCGTATTTGTAGTATGTAATTGTAAACATTAAGTAAAACATTTTGCTTAAATAAAAAGTAACTTTCTTCACATTTTATTGAATGAAATGCGATTATTTTACAAGAAAACATTTTTTTTTTTTTTTTTTTTTTTATAATTTTTAAAATGTGCTAAATAAAAATACAAATCTATTACACATAACTTTTTTTAACAATAAGTAAATGTATCACAATAAATTTCTCCACTGATTTATTAATTTTACCATTCAATATTTTTCTTTATACAATATAAATTAATTTTATCCAAATAAATTAATTTATACTGTTACATATTTATTCTGAAGTATTCTTTTTTTCTGTCTCTTTTTCTGTAAGAGGAAAAAAAATCGCAATAATTTGTTAAGTAATGATGAACTTAAGTATTTTGTGAGTAATTATAAACATAAGTAATTAAGTAAAATTTATTTGTCAGATAATGTTAATTTTGATTAATGGAGATTTTTTTTTTTTTTTTTGCCTAACTTTGAAATTAAGCTATATTAATTTTTAAAATAGCAACACATTGATTTTCTTTTATTTACTTATTTAGATTAATAAATAAAGAATGCTCACTTTCTAAAAATCGAGCAAATTCAAATGTTTGCATAGGTATAGATTGATTACATTTATAATATGATTAATTATATGTATAATCTCTTCCTTAAAATGAAATTTCTAATTTTTTTTATGTAAATGATTTTTAACTGAATTTATTTCAGTAGTAATCTTGCTTCAGTGAAAATGAACTATATCCAAACATTTAAAAGTATTTGTATAACCTTTATATAAAACCTTTCATTTATAAAATTTCATGCAAACAATTCTGCATTCAAAGACCTTTTTTGTTGAGTTTTATATCGTTACAACTTGACAAAAAAAAAAAAAAAAAAAAGATATTTGAAACTTAAATTTTTATTATTGAGAAATTTTTAGTCTTCTTGATGCAGCAGATTGCGCCAACAAGTCATATAATTTAGGATACTTTGATATAATTAATATACAAGTGCTTAAATAATGCCACAGTCATTTTCTCAGCATGTAGAGTGTTGCCAATACAAAAATTGAGTTTTAGAACTAGAAGTTGGTGTTACTCACTAGTTGCTCTTAATTTTGTGTGTATAGTATTTTCCCCCTGATGATCACATGAAAATGGAGATATTAATAGCAATATTTTATCTGTATAAACATTATGTGAATTGTCATAATAGATTACCATTCCAGTTTAATGCTTTTAATACTACACAAATCCAAAGCAAGCAATAAAAATCCAAAGTATTTTATTGCCAAATTTCACAAGATCGGATTAACACTGTTGTCTGCTTTAGACAAACTTATTTTTAAATTAAAATAATATTTGAAGATAATAAGTATAAAGGCAATACTTTTATAAACACTAATAGTTTTTTAAATCGCGCATAATGAGTATTTTTAATGAAAATGTTACAAAATAAAAATATATATATATGTTATTCATCGAAATTTTAATCATAATTCACTGTAAGAAAAACATTGATATCAGTGGTAATTTAAATGCATTCATCAAAATAACTTCTTTTAACAATAAATGTTAAATTTTGCTATCTAAAAACATGAAGTTAAAAAGTAAAATTTACAGTAATTAAGGATATCCACTTAATTTTCGAAGTGTACTTCATATTTTTACTCTAATAAAAACGTTGATATAAGTATCAATTGAGATGTATTCACCAAAATAACTTAGTCTAACAATAAATAATACATTATAAAAAAGCATAAAAGAAATGGCACTTAAAAGTAATAAATACAAAACTTTGAATAAACACCATAAAAGCAAGAACTCGCAACAGTTGTTTCGGGTCAAAAGAAAACCTAGCCCTTCGTCAGGTGAACAAAGTAGAGTGCTGTACACAAAGCAGCAACACAGTGCAACCTGCAACAGCGTGTTGTTGCTGTTTTTTTGCAGCACTCGTGTCTACTTTGTTCGCCTGAAAAAGGGTCGTGTTTTCATTTTGACCTGAAACAATTGTTGCAAGTGTCTGCTTTTATTGTGTTTATTCAAAGATTTGTAGTTATTAATAAATAATGCATTTTACTATTCAAAAACAGGAATTTAAAAAGTAAAATATACTGTCATTCACTTAATTTTCAAAGTATAATTGACCATTTATTATTATTATTTATTTTTTTTTGTTATAGATTTGGTAAAATAGAAACTTTGACTATTCATAGTTAGTTCTTTGTATGCTATCATTCTTTCTATCAAGATACTCTACCATAACTTACCTGTCAAGATTGCAGCCATGTTTATTTTAATAATTTAAACATGAAAAAGAAAATCATTATTAAATGAAGAATTAATTGCCTTAACCATGTTACACGTACATACATTTTAATAAATTATAGCTATATTTTAATACAGTTGTGCATATATATTTTTTAATACACGTACATTCCTTAATATGGAAGCCTATTTTTAAGATTAATAAAACAAATATTTAAAATTGAATTACTTCACTATGCATAGAAATCTGTACAGCAGCGATCACTACCATACATGTGTGCTCACTCTGCAACCATTAAATCCAAAAGAAAAAAAAGGAATACTGGATATAGCTTATTCATTTTGCATGAAAATCTGTGTAGCAGTAGCAGATCTAGGGGGCTGAACCCTCCCCCCCTCCCCCCCCCCCCAAAAAAGCACTGACATTCATAATTGAATGTTACAATTGTAAAATTTTCATTGATCTGGAATAACATCTTGAAAACCCTTAGCCCCCCCCCCCCCCAAAGTTAAGTTCTGGATCCGCCACTGAGCAGTGGTCATGGTACCATACATGTATGCTCACTTAGCTAGCATTAAAAAAAAAAAATCTCACATGGGGACCATTGGAATATACATGTCCACAAACATTCCTGAAAATAAGCCAAAAAAAAAAAAGTCCTAGTTCATTAGGAAGGGTAGGTTGATTTCTCTTTTTATGAAGTAGCCGCCATTGTAAAACAATGGCGGCTGTAAATTATTAATGGACTTGGTAGAAATACTGATTTGGGCTATGTACATATAGGGTTTTAAGCACATCGGTTCATCGGTACTTTTTATGTGAATTTGAAATTTTCAAGTGGCCACCACTTGAAAACAAAAAAGAAAACGAAACAACTTGGTTAACAAACTTGTCCAAGATATTTATAAGATAAGTTCACTGTCCAAATTTGGTTCAATTTGGAGTATTATTTCGGGGGTTATCATGATAACAAAATTTTCATTATAGACAGATAAATAGATATATAATACAGATAAACGAAGAGATTGCAATAGGTCGATTTCTAAAGAAATCAACCTCTTAAAAAAAAAAAAAAAAACTGCTACTCCAACCACAATAGTCTTTATGATAGGATTATATATACCACCTATAGTAAATTTTTTATAAATAATACTTCATGTCTTATTACAGAAAATACCATTGGCAAATATTTAGCTTAGACAGTAAAAAATAAATAACTGGTGTACAATGGCTATTTAAATTTAAAACACTTTCTCCCACACCATAAAATTAATGAAAGCACTACCAGTTTCGAAAGGACGTGACCTTTCTTCTTCAAGTACAAAAAACACAAGTCTTGCTTTTTTCTCCAAGGTAATAGCAAGTGTTTTGCACCTGAAAAAGAAAAGCCACATCCCTTCGAAACTGGTAGTGCTTTCATTAATTTTATGGTATGTGAAGAAGTTTTTAACTATTAAACATAGCTTAGTGTTCAATGAAAATCATTCAAGTACAGATGGAATACTTTTGTTCTCTTTGGCAAAAATTAGTGGTAAGAAACGATGCATTTTACCAAAACAAATAACTCTGTTAAAATTGAGAAGTAAGGTTTACTAATTTTGGCTATCCTGAAACAATATTTGCTGCCAAATTTGATCGCTAATTTCACCAAGCTGCCAAGTTTGTAGCCAACACATATGTTGGTCTTTGCATCAATTTTAGCGATTTGCTGAAAAATTTGTAAATAATAAGAAAAAACCTTACATTACAGGTTCGTAAAAATCTGAATAGCTGCTCTCATGAGGGGGGGGGGCTCCTTCATCAGCTTACTTCCTCGTGGTCTATGCCATCGCTAGTGGATATTTTCTTCTGTCTCTTACTCTCTCTTTAAGTAGATGGTGCCACTGTCAGGAAGCATATGTGCTGAAATCAAAGCAGCGTCCGTTGCCACTTTCATGCAGCACTGGTGCTTACTTTGTTCGCCTGACAAAGGGTCGTGTGTTCTTTCGACATAAAACAATTATTACAAGTTTATTGCATTTTATGGTGTTTATTCAAAGTTTTGTACTTATTACTTTAAAACTGTGAATTTACTGTTTTGTGGTGCTTTCTTATTATCTTCTCTTCTGTTTTATTCCGTTTCATGATATTTGTGAAATATGCTAGCAGACCCATAGCTGCAGGTACAAAAGCTATCTTGTGCAATGAAGATATGTTCCAGTTAGCATAGGATGCAAAAACTGCACAACTGGAGGACTTACCGAGGGAAACTGTCCTTCCTTTTCTTTTTAGTCTTCCTTAAACTGCAACTGTTTAAACACACATTTCACTTTTTAAACGTTTTAGGATGATATGATATGCTTTTTTTTCTCTCTTTCTCTTTCCATAGTAATAATAATTATAAATTTATACACTTAAACTGCAATTTTCAAATTTACTAGATGAGGCTAAGTCTGAAAAAACAATTTGTTAAAAATGAAGTATAACTTAAAAATTTTCAAGAAATTTGTAAAATTTTGGGAGCGTAGTGATTAAATCTACAAGTCTCTCATGACAAAGGTCTTAGCAGAAGAATTAAAAATTATTTTGCATGGAGCAATTCTAAAAATTTTATCTTATTAAATTTAAGTAGTTTCTGAGAAATATGTAAAATTTTGGATCAGGAAGTGAAAGCGGTGAGTTGCCCAATTAATGAAAAATATGTTTTTTCTTTGGATTAAAGCTGAATTGACCAAACTTATGTTCGATTTGATTGAAAGAGTTGAATAATACCATGAAAATTAAGTAATACCAAATTAAAAAGCACCATAAAATTCAAAAGCATGCAAAAGTTCAAATGGAAAACAATTGAACAATACAAGAAAGTAAAATATTAAATGTTTATCTATTTTAAGAAAAGTTTTCTTTACTGCACGCCATGATGAACAAACATTCTTTCTTCAATAAACTTTTCCTTCCTTTTCTTCCATCTGACATCGGTGTTAATGAAATGAGCTAGCAAGCCCATATCTACAGGCACAAAAATAATTTTGTGCACTGAAGATATGTTCCAGCTGGCATAGGATGCAAAGACTTCATAAATGGAGAACTTTCTGGGGAAAACTGCTCCGTCTTTTCTTCTTCACTCTTTTTTTAAACATTATCTATATAAAATATATATTTTAATATTTAAGGATAATGTGTAATTTTTTTAAACTATAGATATATACACTGAAATTGCTTATTACAAATTCGTTAGTTGAGGCTATGTCTGCAATAAATAAAATTTTTAAAAAGGAAATACAACTAAAAAATTTTATAAACAAACACCATAAAATTAAAAAACACACACAAAAGTTTGAATGGCAAACAACTGAAAAGGATACAAGAAAATCAAATGACAAATTTAAATGTTATTATTTTTAGATTTATTTACACCATGTCACAAAGAACTGGCTGTCTTCAATAAGCTTATCCTCCTCTTTCTTCTATCGGATGTTGATATTAATAAAATCGCTAGCAAGCCCACGTCTACAGGCACGAAAATAATTTTGTGCACTGAAGATATGTTCCAGCTGGCATAGGATGCAAAGACTTCATAAATGGAGAACTTTCTGGGGAAAACTGCTCCGTCTTTTCTTCTTCACTCTTTTTTTAAACATTATCTATATAAAATATATATTTTAATATTTAAGGATAATGTGTAATTTTTTTAAACTATAGATATATACACTGAAATTGCTTATTACAAATTCGTTAGTTGAGGCTATGTCTGCAATAAATAACATTTTTAAAAAGGAAATGCAACTAAAAAGTTTTATAAACAAACACCATAAAATTAAAAAACACACACAAAAGTTTGAATGGCAAACAACTGAAAAGGATACAAGAAAATCAAATGACAAATTTAAATGTTATTTTTAGATTTATTTACAGCATGTCACAAAGAACTGGCTGTCTTCAATAAGCTTATCCTCCTCTTTCTTCTATCTGATGTTGATATTAATAAATTCGCTAGCAAGCCCACGTCTACAGGCACAAAAGCAATTTTGTGCACTGAAGATATGGTCCAGCTGGCATAGGATGCAGACTTCATAACTAGAGGACTTTCCAAGAAACACTGCTCCTTCCTTTCTCTTCGATTTTCTTTAAACTGTGATTGTTTATAATTTTGAGCTTTTCAACTGAATTTTTTTTTAATTTTACTTTATGCATTTTTTGCATTTAAATTTTTCTTTTAAAATGTATTTTGAAGCAATTTTATTTTCTATCATTCTGAGTAAGGCATTCTTTGATAAACTTTCCTAAAAGTTTGTAAATCTCAAGGATAATAGTAAAATTGTGTCAAGTTAGTTATTTATTAAAAACACTAAGTCATATCATAAACTGTATTATTATCCACAATTAACAAATATTAGTTCTTGTTTTTATAAATTTAAATTAACATCACTCAGAAAGTATGTGTACAACTTAATCAGCAGTCCACATAATGCAATCTATTCTATGTAAATATATCTTACTATACTATTCAAAATGTAATGTGTAATAAATAAATTTATTGAAATTATCATTATGAAAATGATTGAACTGATAATTACATGTTTACATGTAATCATCAGTTCAATCGGTTTCATTTCAAAGGGTGATATTTAACAAAATAAATATCCAACTAATATACTAATTAAAAGGAGAATGATCACTATTATATCACAATTTTAAGTCAAATGTCTAAACAAATAACTTGATGTAAGATAAGCTATCAGGATAGTATTAGATACTAACATTCCAATAAGTTATAGCAATAATATACACAATATTACTTTTAATTAAAAAAAATATATATATATTAATTCTAGGCACTTATACAACTTACAGACATTAAATTCAACTTTAACAATTATAAAACCATTGAAACTTGTGTTTACGTACATACCTTGCATCTTGCAACAAGTTGTTCACACACACACACAAAATAGAACATTTGAATTCCAGCACTATTAATTAATTATTCATTTAAATGCAGATGTGAAATAATAACATACATCGGCAAAATATAAAATAAATATACGTCAATCTCTTTTCACGTTTATCTATGCATAATATAAACACGACAATTTTATGTTTAGTGTACATGTAAGATGTTTCCAATTACCTACCTGTGAACATTTCCATTTTAAAACCCGGAAAAGCTTGTATAGAAAACAAAAATATCTATTCAATTACCAAATAAATGTTTTAAATCATACTTCAAAGTATCCAAATCAGGAGATAAAAGCATCTAAAATTTATATACATATTTTGTAAAGTGTTAAACAAATTTCTATTGCTGATATATGATGAACTCTGACGTTCGTTTCGTCAATCGCACGGATTAGGAGACCAGGATAGAACACTAGATAGGGCAGCGAGCGCGAAAATAGAAGCTTTCCTTTCCGCATTAATTCAGCTGACCAGAGTAAGCGATCCGATCGCCGCCTGGTGTAGTATCTTTGAAACTTATCGGAAGAAAGGGAAAGCCCGCCCCTTAGGCTTCAGTCATCCAACGAACGAACAGCCAGAAATGTAAAAACGCGCTGATTGGTGGATTCTCGAGATTGGTCGCCCTCTATATGAAAGATGAAAATTACTACCTTCCCGTAACGTTAGTAATATATCCTGTAGAATCTCCTAATCCGTGGTCAATCGTCATCAACATTCACATTCAGATCGATTCAGATGCAACCCTTGTGTTTGTCATCGCGACTCGCGCTCGCTCGCCAAAGCCCGATTATGTCTTTTCGCCAAGGTTCTGAGGAGTCGGCATTTTCCAAATTCGCATTGCGGTGCCTCAAGCGTAGGTCCCCGGCGGGAGAAACGAGTCAGCCAACTGGAGAAGCAGAGCGAGCTATTTTGTTATTGCGCGCATCCAGTTACGATTCGACTAAGCTCTGAGTTTGTCGTAAGATGGTGAGATACTGCAATACGACTTGCGTTTTGTTTACATCTTAAGACAGCATTTGCGCTTAAGATAGCTTTAAGTGAGGCACGCAATCCCAGCCTATATATCTATGGGCAAAATGCATCTAGCGACGAGAAGCGCCCTCTCTATTTCCTAAAAGTATATTGAAGTTTTCAAGATTTTGCCCATTGAAGTTTCGCATCCAGCTAAATCTTACTCCGTGGTTTGCCACAAAAGCAATCGATTGATTTGCAAGCGTTACGCTTGAATTTTGAGATGGTCATTATACAGTGGTTAGCAAATGTATCCGAGCACTAGCAAAAATTCCTATGCTAAAAAAGTACACTTAACACTGTTTTGTTTGGAATTATATTCTTAGACTGACTAAGAACATGATTCGACAAGGATTTATTTTATAGGAATTTTTGCTCGTACTCGGATCTTTTGCTGCCGACTGTATTGATTCATGAACTCAATGGACGATTATTATTAATCGAATAATTTTATAATCGACCTTTCCAAATGATTGCCTTTAATAAAAAAAATTCGAAAATCGAATTCGAATGTAATATTTACTTATTTACTGGTTGAGGTTGTTTGACGAAGAAATTATTAAAAGAAAAAGTTTTGATTATATAAAATATCATTCGAATTATACATTCTGTAGTAGAAGCAACTTTAAGTCATTTGAAATGTTTTTGGTAAATAATATGCTTATAAAAATCTGCTATTGTGCAATATGTTAACAAGTGTTAATGTGTAAATAAGTGCTGATGTATTCCTGTGAGAAGTTTATGTTCTACATTTTATTTTGATCACAATTTGAATAAGAATAGGTTTTTTTTTAACCCTGTGCTGCTTAATCAGCTCATCATTTCCTTGGCTCTTGGATTAAAAATTCATCGTTAGTTAATAAAAACAAAAGAACTTGTTGAGTCTAATAATATTTTTGGTGAATTTTAATGTAAGTATATTGCATAGTCTTCCAAACTAAAAATTAAATCGCATGTATGTAATGAAATGTTGAAAATAACAGTTTGTAATGTAATAAAATGTTGGAAACGACACTTTATAATAATCTCTTGAAGTTCAATAGATAAAGTATTTTGTTGTTTAATTATGGTTGAAGCTCATTGTGTAGTGTTTGTATTTTTTTAGGTGTGTAAAAAAAATTATCTGATTGTTTAATTAAAAATTCAATCTGGCAGAAATTTACGTAAAACTCTTCAGTTATAAATTGCACCCATTCCTCACGAGGAAAAAAAAAACTGTGCTTTTCTGATTCTATTTGTTTGTGACAATATTGATAGTCTTATTGAATTCTATATTCATAGCTATTTGTGATGTTTCTAATTTGCCTTACATGCCACATACACAGATAAAATTAAAAACTTTAACATTTATTTATTGAATTCGAAAAAAATGAGTTAAAAAATTTAAACTTATTAAACTTCATTTTAGAGTAGATATAGTAATGCATAACAAAATCTTCAGTGTAACTAATATTTTTAAAAAACTGAGTTCATAAATTTTACATACAATATTTTTAGATTGATGACTATCTGTGATGTTCTGAATTTACTACTTGAAGAATATAAAATAAAAAACTTGAGAATTATCTATTATTTTTTTAACTGCATTTTAATATTTTCATTGAAATAAATTTTTAAGTGGATGTATAACTTATAACACAGATTATATGTTGATAATTAATACTATTATTATTATTACTATTATTACTTTCCGAACACTATAGTGAGGAAAGTATTGTAATCATGTCAAAAATCCGAATTCGAGATTTTGATGTTTCTATACGTTTCGAGGTCCAACGAGTCCGTTTTCACTATTTTTACGATGATGTATGTATGTGTGTGTGTATGTATGTATGTGTGTATGTATGTGTGTATGTCTGTGAGTGAACACGCTAGCGTCTAAACGCTTTGTTCGAATAAGCTGAAAGTTGGTACGTATATTGTAAGTCACCATAGTACGAACCCTATAGATTTTGGTGAATCTAGCACTTATAGTTTTTTTTACAGGGACACAAAGAAAAATTCTTTATCATTATGGCCAAGGGACCAAAATCTTAAAAGTGCGATAGCATCTAAACGCCTTATTCAATTGAGCAAAAACTTTATACACATATTATAGGTCACAGATACTCAATCTGTATAGATTTTGGAGAATCTAGCACTTATAGTTTTTTTTACAGGGACACAAAGAAAAATTCTTTGCCAAATTTTTAAAAGTGTGATAGCGTCTAAACGCCTTATTAATCTCAGCAAAGAATTTGTACACATGTTATAGGTCACATTTGAACCAACTGTATAGATTTTGGTGAATCTAGCACTTACAGTTTTTTTACAGGGACACAAAGAAAAATTCTTTATCTTTATGGCCTATGAGACCAGCGATAGCATCTAAACGCCTTATTCAATTGAGCTGAAAATTTGTATGAATATTATAAATCACTGTTGCACTAACTATAAGCATTTTGGTGAATCTAGCATTTATAGATTTTTACAGGGACATAACGAAAAATTCTTTATCATTATGATCTAAGGGCTCAAAGTTCAGTAGCATTAAATAAAACCTCGTGTGATATATGGAGAAAAATACTCAAACACTCTGTTATGGTTTTCTCTTTTTTGTTTGTTTAGCAACTCCTCTTTCTTTATTTTATCTACAAAACTGTTAGTTACTCAATGTTCGGAAAGTCGAGTGGAGTCACTCCAGATTTTTATTTTAAATAAATTTTGAAAAACTAAGTTCATAAATTTACATAAAATTCTAGTCTTAACAGGTAATAAATTCATAGTTATCATCAAGCCAAAACCAAAGGGGTTTTGGGGGATTCAACACCTTTTCGAAATTTTGCAGATTTGTCAAAAGCTTTTGAGCTACACTTCATTTTTAACACTAAACATTATGTGTACTAATTTAGAAATTTTATTTATTAATTCATCAATCAGCCCAGGTTCGATTCTCGGCTCTGGCATTTTTCACATAATTCATGAAAAAATCAACCTTACACTCCACTTTATCTAAAATATATATATATATATGCAGGGTGATTAGAAAAAACTACCCCTATATATGAGACCATAGCTACCATACCGTTGCGAGAAACTGAATAAAAATTTGGTGGAAGGTATTTTGAGGTATGCGCTCAAGAATTATATAAAAAACAACAGTTAAACTCTAACAGTTACAGTTACAGTGATAAAATTTCAACTGGCAACACCTACTTTTTTTTTACTGAAATTGAATCTCTATAGCAAAAAACAATAAATAGCGTTGGATTGGAACGGTACCTCTAGCATGAAAATCACCAACGCTAGGCATACTAAGAAAAAAAGAGAAAACAGCTGTGATGTGCCTACCAGAGCACAACTTACATTTCCTTAATGACGTCACATTTCACACTGAGTCTTCGGCTCTCACTAAAGTCTACCGATTCTGCTTCGAAACGAGAAGAATAGACCACAGTATCCTTAATTTCATGTAGGTCTACTGAATAAGGGTTTTAATTTTGTTGTTAGTTGTAAGACACCGTCATGAGTGACGTTATCACACTAAGTGAAAAATAAGGCATTGTGAAATGCGTGATGTGTATCTTGCTTTCTTGCTCTGTGAACAATATGCCGCTTACTGGGAAACATCATTATCATCAAAATCGGTTTTCAGTGCCATTTTACAATGCCTTGTTTTTCACGTACTTTGATGACGTCATCATGACAGCCTCTTACGACTAACAACAAAATTAAAGCCTTTATTCAGTTACCTGCAACTATGGATCATATTTTAATTTTCCCGTGTAAAAAAATTAATTTTCTAAAAGTAGAGAAAAAAGGTTACTAATAACAACACTGACATTTGTTTTCTTTCATATTTACAACCATGGTTCCAGGCCATGAAACCCCAGTCGGTAAAATACCAAACTCATAATTGGAATATTGCCGATTCGATACTTCAGCCTGTCAAAGACCGCCATGTACACTAATGGTGGATGGTGCACATAAAATCCTTCATGACCGCAAAGTCCCCATGTTACCATCAAAACTGTACCTCTGGGAATCACCAAAGCCAGGGAGCCATCCCCTCCATGGAGGATTAAAATTGTGATGGCATGTCTCTGGAACATCTCAATTACCCTCCTGATTGTCGCCAATTACCCATAACACAGTACTGGTGTGATGTTAAACCCAACCTACATACCTACAACCATGGATCATATTTTAATTTTCCCGTGTAAAATGACTTGATGACAGAAAAACGTTACTGGGAGAAACTTTTTTCAAGGTGGCAAATAGAGTACCTTCATAAACCTGCCATTTTTAATTAATAACTTCTTTAATTAAATTGATAGAAAATTTTAAGTAGCTGAAATGTCTTCCTTGGAGTATTTGGAACACATTGATACCTCTCATGACGCCAGTGACAATTTTTAATTGGAGGCCAGCAATTTTTAAAAAATATATATAGAAAAGGCATTAAAGCCAATTTTAAAAGTGATTCAAGAGCCCAGACCGACTTGGGGGCCAAGGGCATTGGCCCTGCTTGCACTGCCTTAGTCTGGCCTTGCATAAATGGGTTCTTTTAGTTTTTGTATTGTCGCTCTATGGTCACTTTTTTGTAAATTAAAGCTTTTTATATATAAAAAAAAAAAAAAAAAACTTTAAATATTGGAACAATCACTTTTGTTAAGTTTGAAAAAATTAATAGTTTATTGAGTTAAGCTTAAATAAAGTTTACGGCAGTTGAATATTTTTGTTGTTGTTAAGTTTATAAAAGAATTAATAGATTTATCGATGTTAAAAATTAATATTTATTTTCGTTTTTTAATAAAATTGTTAAAAGTTGTTTTGATTTTGTTAAAAGTTGCTGGTCAATTTTTATTTAGTTGTCTTTGATATAATGCCAGGATTAGAGATGGGAATGGTCCGGAAATTTTGGGGAAAAAACCAGTTTTTTTCGTTTTTTTTCCCGAAGGGGTTTATTTCCTCTCGGAAAAATTTGAAATTTCTAGAACAAAATAACGTGTTTAAAAATTTATAATATTTACATTTCGATGTTTTTTTTCATGAAATATTTTTTCATGTTCAGTGTCTTACATGAAAACACTGACTCTGATAATGTTCATATTTCAAAAATAAAGTTTTAACCATGTAATCAAATGGTGATCCTGAAATATTTAAGTACTATTACAATGACCTCCGTCCCATCATATTCATTTGAAATTACTTATTCTTTTCAAGTTCCTTTATACTTTCATCTTTTTTAAAATATATATATATATATCCTTAGACCTGTCTAACTATTGTTTTAATGTGTATGGATATATATTATACACACACACACATATAATATAAATGCATGCAACGGAAAAAAAAAAAAAACTAAGCAACTACTTTCTATCAAAAAATTTATTTCACAATTTATAAAAATTACGTGTGCAAAAACCAACTTGATTTATGTCCTTTATACCTTAGTTAATAAGTTTTATATTATATATAAAAAATAATAATAATAAATCAATAATAAAATGTTGTTTTAAATTTCTGAAGTTCAGTAAACTTTAAACTTTTATTTTATCTTTGTGATTAATTTTATTTTAAGTGAAATGTGAACACACATAAATGGTTAAAAATTATTAATCCATTTTTCAGATTTTTAAATTTATAACTTAGTGTATCAATTCCATTTAAAAAAAAAAAAAAAAATTAAATGATTTGCTAACTCTGTAACAATGAACATTAATTTTATTTTATAACTTTAAAAAGTTTTGCATGATTTTTCAGATGAATCATTAAATTTAATTTAGTTTTCGGATATGAAAAAAATCAGGTTCGAGTCAGTGGAAAAAAAAAAAAAAAGTGTTGGTTTGATTCTAATCTAAATTCATTTTATCAATGCTACTGGGAGATGAACATTCCATAGGAATGCACACCCAATGCAAAATTAATGGTTGAAAGATGATTTGACTAGTTTTTGGTGTTTCGTACAAGGAGGAAAGGCACTGGCAGTTATGAAACAGAAAGGCTCATTTTTTAATAGTAAAAGCTTTTTGCATGTTTCTGTTAAGAAAAAAACAATATGGATTGCATGTATTTTTAAATATTTAACACTTCATATTTTCTAATATATTATTACTATTAAGAAACCCTATTTATATCTGTAAAAATTCAATTTTTCTCATTTTTTCCAATTTTTCCAGAAAAAAACTGATTTTTTTCCACTGCCTCAAAATTTCCAGAAATTTTACATCTCTAGCCAGGATAAAATATATTTCTACTAATGTTGTTACTTGTTACTATATATTGTTGATACCATTTACTCACGTTGTTAAGTTTTATGAACTTAATAAAAGCTGTTGATTTTAAAAACTGTCATCCTTATTTCATACCAAAGTTATATTTCTTATTTTAAACATTTTTAGCTGCCAAGTAAGACTACTACATAACAGGCTGAATCATTTGCCGCCATTTGTCCGTCATTGCTAAAACTAAGACTATTGTATATGACTATTATATGAGATTATATAAGACTATTATATAATAGTCTTAGGTTTGGCAATGACGAACAATCATATAAGATTATTATATGAGACTATATAAGACTATTGTACAGTAATCTTAAGTTTAATAATGATGGACTTGACGTACAAATGGCGGCGAATGGTTCAGCCTGTTATATAGTAGTCTTACTGCCAAGTGCATTTCAGTAATTTCTATAGCATATATCAGACATGTTACTTTTCAGCCTCAAGGCTTGAAAATTTTTATTCTTGGGATCAATGCAAATCTGCATTAAAACTTTTTGGACATGAGTAGTGTGTGTGTGGGGGGGGGGGGGTCAGCCTGAATTTGTGCGATATATTATTAGCAATTTCTGTGCGATTATTCAAACTTGGAGAAAATGAAAAAGAAATAGCACTTCAACTGCATTTTCCTAATGAACTTGAACTACATTATTTTGATAATCAGTTGCCCCAGCAAACAATGCTTCTGTAGAATAAATTTATTTTCAAGTATGTGTAATAATTTTGTCTGTTTTTTATGCACTCACAACTATTTTAATTATAATTAATATGATATTTAATATAAGATTTATCGTTCTGATTTTGTTTATTGTGTGTATATGTATGCAATCAGATTTAACATTATTTTTATTATTCTAAAATTTATATTGTGTCAGTTGCCTGATACCACTTTTGAGAGGGGGAAGGGAGGTCATGAAAAGTTCAGCCTTTTTTTCTCTAAGGTTGTACCCTGTCTGGTATATAATAAAACACTCTGCAAATATGTTTCAGTCAAATTTGTCTTAGTCAAATTTGCTATCAGCCATAATTAAACTTGGCCTATTCAGAGTAGTCTGTAGTGGTAACTAGTTCTGCAGAAAAACTTTTTAAAATAAAATTTTTAAATTTTCCACTCTGAGTATACAATCGGCAGAAAAAGTATCTGAGCACTACAAAAATTTCTATATAAGAAAAAGCACACCTAATACTGTTTTGTTAAGTAAATTCTTGTCGAATCATGTTCTTAGACTGACTAAGAACAGGATTCAACAAAGATTTATTTAACAAAACTGTACAAAGTGTACTTTTTTTACATAGAAATTTTTGCTAGTGCTCGGATACTTTTGCTGCCAACTGTACATGCACCAAAATACAAACAAGCTACAAATTTCAGTACAAACAACTTTATTTATTATAGATTTAATTGTTATTTATTACAAGTTAGACTATTTATCGATGGAGATCATATTGTTCAATGTGCGCCCCATCATTAAGCTGTACAGTAGGCAGCAAAAGTATTCAAGCACTTGCCAGTAATTCAGATATCAAAAACTACACTTAACACTATTTTGTTAAATAAATCCTTGTCGAATCATGTTCTTAGACTGACAAAGAACATGACTGAACAAGGATCTTTTTTAACAAAGTCAAAAGAACAAGGATATTTTTAATTAAGTGCCCTTTTTTCAGACAGGGATTATTGCTAGTGCTCGAATACTTTTGCTGACGACTGTAAAATCTGCAGTCGATGAAGAGTGTGTTCAACAGCTGGTCACCAGTGATCCCCCATAGATATGTTATATGGTCCTTCAAACCAGCCAAAGTTGCAAAATTTCTTTTAAAAAACAAACTCTTTAAATGGCCCCATAACCAAAATCCCACAGATTAAGTTTGGGGGAACGGGTCAGCCAAGGAGTGGAAAATGAATGCGTAATCACTTTGTCATCTGTAAAATTTTGCTACAAAAAGCTTTGCAAAATGAAAGAATAACACTTTTATATTGTTGTATGGTTTGAAAATGTAGACCACAGTTATTTGTTACATATGTAACATTTCAAGCCTTTTGACTGTAATGCTTGTTTATATTTTGATGTATGTCCCCTTAGAGTGGAAATTTTATTTATTTGCAGAGCCTTTGAACACATCCTTTGATACGTCTATATACAAATTTTTGACTTAATCCTCATTTTAGCTACAGCTATAAAGTGCTCTGAATAGGCCAAGTTTAATTACAGTCGGCAACAAAAGTATTCGAGCACTTGCTATAAGCCCTATCTAAAAAAAAAATGCACTTAATACCGCTTTGTTAAATAAATTTTTGTCGAGTCATGTTCTTATCAGTCTAAGAACATGATTCGACAAGGATTAATTTAACAAAACAATACTAAGTGTACTTTTTTGATATCTGAATTATTGGCTAGTGCTCAGAAACACAGAAACTTTTGCTGCCGACTATAACTTTTCAAGCATTTTGACTGTAATGCTTGTTTGTATTTTGATGTATGTCCCCTTAGATCGGAAAATTTTATTTATTTATTTGCAGAACCTTTGAGCACATCCTTTGATATGTCTATATACAAATTTTTGACTCTCCTCATTTAAGTTACAGCTATAAAGTGCTCTGAATAGGCGAAATTTAATAACAGTCGGCAGCAAAATAATTCAAGCACTAGTAATAATCCCTGTCTAAAAAAATACACTTAATACTGTTTTCTTAAATAAATCCTTGTTGAGTCATGTTCTCAGTCAGTCTAAGAACATGATTCGACAAAGATTTATTTAACAAAACATTATTAAGTGTACTTTTTTCATATTGGAATTATTGGCAAGTGCTCAGATACTTTTGTTGCCGACTGAAACTTTTTAAGCATTTTGACTGTAATGCTTGTTTGTATTTTGATGCATGATGTCCCCTTAGAGCGGAAATTTAAAAAATTTTATTTATTTGCAGAACCTTTGAGCGCATCTTTTGACACGTCTATATATAAATTTTTGACTCAATCCTCATTTTAGTTACAGCTATAAAGTGCTCTGAATGGGCCAAGTTTAATTACAGACGGCAGCAAAAGTATTCGAGCTCTAGCAATAATCCCTGTCTGAAAAAAGCCCCTTAATACTACTGCTTTTTAAAATAAATCCTTGTCAAGTCATGTACTTAGTCTAAGATCATGATTCGACAAGGATTTATTTAACAAAACAGTATTAAGTGTAGGGGAGAATGAGGGTACAATGGACCGCTCCCTATATATATTTTTTTTTTATGTTTTGTATTTTGGTTCATAGATAGCAGCACTGCAATGATGAAATTTAGCCAGCAATTTCGTGCTTAACTAACAATTTAGCCATTTTATTTGTGAAGTTTAGTTTACGGTAGCCAAAAGCAAATACTTTAGTTAAGCATTTTTTATTTTCGTCTTTCAGGAATAATGATCTGGAACAGGCTATTTAGCACAATAAAGAGCTAAGGTCATCTATTATTATATTTAATCTCATTAAAATATTTTTTAAGAGGATTTTTTATTTTTTTTAATCATTTGCTGTCAGAGGTCCAGACGGGGTACAATGGACCATGGTCCATTTACCTCAGTTCTCTGTCATAATAAACTGATTTACGAAATCTGCATTTTTGAAGTGTTAGCTATAAATTATGTATAAAAATTTCAGAGTTAACCTTAATTAGATCTATTATGTCTTCAAAGATGAATAAGAAAGCAATTTACTTTGAGTTTTCTTCTTGTTTATTTTTAATAACCATTCAGTTACTTTTGTATTCTTATATTTTTACAAATATCATACAGCTACAACAAACTAAATTAAATAATGCAATTAAAAAATAATAATACAAATAAATTTGATGAAAAAGACAGTTTAACATTTTGCTGGTTTAATCACAGAAAATAAAAGATAAAGAATCTGTTTTTGTGAGATGCATGCAACGAAAACTTAATCAAGATAGTTACATTTTTTCCTGAGAGTGTTGCTATATGTCTTGTAAATTTTCAAGCTATTATAATGATGAGTTTTCCAGACCCTACAACTTCACAAGAAAACAGCAGATTTTCAGTGACAGAAAAATTGCTTTTCGTATAATTTTCTAATTTTAATGTTCATTAATTTACATTATTTGTATGAATCAAAGACATAAATAAACAAATATAATATATTCTACATTTTATACTATTAAAAACGTAAGTACTGTTCTTTTAAATACCTCGATAGCACAGAATATTATTTTATAATAACGCAGATGTCACATATTTATTTTAATTATATATATATTTCGATAGAATAATTTTACAGGTAATTATAATTAAGAAAATCTTCTTACCTGTATTCGTCAATTTAGCATCCGATCACTCTATTCTTGTTTAGACAGCTAAATCATTATAAACTCTTCTATAAAGAAAATATCCATTAGATTCAAATGATTCAGCATACTCAGTTACGAGATGACTTTGTGTCCTTTAAATATTTAATAAAAGAATAAAGAAATTAAAAAAAACATGAGTTTAAGTTACGGAGCTACTAAACGCTCCGAACATTAGAAGATCTACATAACGACTACAGATGAAAATATTACATGTACAGTGATGCAGGTGCGAGTGGTTTCGTAGGCATGCACAGATGCCTCATTTGTTTCTTTTCACAGTCCGAATCGAAAGTAAAATGTTTTGATAGTCTGAAATATATTGGGCAGATAATTGTTATATTTTTCAACACTCCACCTTGCACAATATATATTAAGTTTTAATAAGTTGCAGTTTATCTCTGTGTTTAATGAATGCCGCTTTAGGTAGTGCCTTAGTGAGCACATCGGCAGTCATATCCTTGCTTGAGATATATTTCAATTTAATAATTCCTTGTTCGCACAACTGTTTAATTAAATGATATTTCACATCTATATGTTTTGTGCAACTTTGGTACTTATCAGATTCAGTGAGTTTAATACAGGCCTGGTTGTCTTCATAAATAACGATTGGTTGATTTTGTTCTATGTCAAGATCTTTCAGTAGTTTTAATATTGATATTGTTTCCTTTGCTGCATTTCCAGCCGAGATATACTCAGCTTCAGCTGTTGATATTGCTATGCAGTTCTGTTTCTTGAATGTCCAGTTAATCGGGTTTTTGCCAACAAAGTATACATTTCCACTTGTAGATTTTCTATCAAGTGTGTCATTTGCCCAGTCAGCATCAGCAAAAACCTTTAAAATAGGTTCTTGATCAACATTATATTTTAACTTGTAGTCATTAGTAGTGTTTAAGTATTTAATTACCCTTTTTGTGGCTTCCCAATCCTTTTCTCTAGGTTGTTCATTTCTACGACTAAGTATATTAACTGCTGCCGAGATGTCCGGTCTGCTTAACGTTGCTATATACAACAAAGCTCCTACAGCTTGCCGATATTTGGTGTTATTTGGTAGAATATTTTCAATTTTATCATCTTTCTGGTATCCTGGATCAAGTGGTGTGTTAATTGGTTTGGAATCTTGCAAATTAAATTTCCTAACAAGTTCATTTATTTTATTTTTCTGATGTATAGCTAATGTCCCATTATCACCTCTTTCTATTTGTATTCCTAAGTATTTGTTTACTTGACCTAGATTTGTGATTTCGAATTCGTTTTCAAGTTCCTTTATTACTTTGTATATTTCATTTTTGTTTCCTGCTAACAATATGTCATCGACATATATAAGTAAGTAAACTGTATTATTGTCCTTTGTCCTTTTGTATAAACATTTGTCTGATTCACAGGCAGTAAAATTTAATTTGATTAGTGTATCATTGATTTTGGTATTCCAAGACCTGGCTGCTTGTTTGAGGCCATATATGGCTTTTCTTAGTTTGCAGACCTTTTTCTCTAGTCCTGGTATTATGAAGCCTTCTGGCTGGTTCATAAAAATGTCTTCTTCTAGTTCTCCATGTAGGAAAGTAGTTTCCACGTCAATGTGAGTTAACTGCAAATTTTTGTACAATGCATTTATCAAGAAGGTTCTGATTGTTGTATGAGAAGCCACTGGGGCAAAAGTCTCATCAAAATCAGTTCCATACTTTTGACTAAAACCTCTTGCCACGAGACGTGCTTTGTATTATTCAATTTTGCCTGAGTCATTGTATTTTGCTTTAAAAGCCCACTTGGAACCAACAATGTGTGTATTAGGTGGAGGATCAACAAGATCCTACGTTTCATTTTTATTTAATGATTTTATTTCTTCTTCCGCTGCTTCTAACCATTTTTCTTTCTCAATAGGATTTTTCATGTTTACTATATCGTCAAATGTTTTCGGTTCAATATAACTAGTATTAGTTGACAGAAAAACAAAACGTTCAGGTGGTACCCCTTTATTTATTCTATCTGACCTCCTTAGGGTTTGTGTATTCTGAATTTCATTGTGTTCTTCTGTTACATCATTTTCATTGTTTAGAATAACAGGAATTTTAGATTCCTCATTAATTGCATTTTGGTCAATGTTTTGAGAATGTTCGTGAGTTTCATGCTCTTCGAGAAATTTTACTGTTCTGCAGATTTTTATGTTTTTATTTATATAAATTCTATATCCTTTACTTTTTAGATCATAACCCATGAAAATTCCACACTTCGCTTTATTGTCTAATTTTTTTCTATCAGTTTTGTTCACATAAACATAAGCTTTGCAGCCAAATGTTCTTAATTTTGAGAGGTCTGGTTTCATACCAGTCCAAAGCTCATATGGTGTCTTTTCACGGGCACTTGTTGGTAGTCTGTTTTGTAAATAGTTTGCTGTCATTAAAGCTGCTCCCCAAAAGTTTTTGTTTAATTGACTTTCATTTAACATGCATCTGGTCATTTCGACTAAAGTACGGGTTTTTCCTTTCCGCCACGCCGTTCTGTTGAGAACAATGGGGCACAATCAGTTGGTGTTGTATACCCTCATTTTGAAGAAATTTTTCAAACTCTTTATTCATATATTCACCACCATTGTCAGAATGCAAAATTTAAATTTTTCTTCCAAATATATTGGAAGTGAGTGCATGGTAATTTTTGAAAGCTTCTAAAGCTTCATATTTATTTTTCAACAGATATATATAAGTTTAGCGGCTGTAGTCGTCAATAAAAGTGAGAAAATAACTTTTTCCACCCACTGTAGGTGTCTGGAATGACCCACAGAGGTCAGAATGTATTATGTCTAATGTTTGTTTTGTCTTGTGTGTAGCTACTTTGGGGTATGAGTTGTTTTCCAATTTTGACATAATGCAAATTTCACAATTATCATCGTGTTTACAATTGTTCAGTTTAATTCCCATTGCCATTTCCTTACTGATGAGTTCTTTTATTTGTGCGATATTTTTGTGTCCTAATCTACTGTGCCATAGTTTAACACAATTTTTATTATCGCAAGTTTGTGTCATGTTTATTTTTTCTTTTATGTTATCATTTGTTTTAACTTCATACAAATTGTCAGCTACTGTCGCAAAAATATATTCTTCATTTTTAAATTTAATTTCACAAGTGTTTTCTTTAAATATTGCCTGACAATCATTCTCGGTTGCCTTTTTTATTGAAATTAAATTTGTGGCAATTTCAGGAATGAATAGAGTGTCTTTGAGTATAATGTGTTTGGTTTCGTTTTTAGAATTTCTCACTTCTATTTTTACATCTCCACAACCTTGTGAGATTACTGATTGACCATTGGCTAACATAACTTGTGTTTTATCATTGTTTTTAAATGATATGAACCTTTTTATGCTGTTGTATACATGGCTTGAACTCCTGCTATCTACGATGAACGAGTTTCTGTTTGAATTTCCTACCACAAAAGTTAGATTTTTCATTTCATTTTCCATTTCTTGTATCATGTTTGATCTTTGTTTGTTTTTATATTTATTGCGACTGTAGAAATTGCTTTAATAGTTATTTGAATTTTTGTAGTCATTAGGGTAGGGTGGGGTAAAATGGGTCACTTTTTAGCTATTTTCACATTTAATCTTCTGTAGCACTAATAAAATATTTTTTTTCAGTTCTTTAACAATTGTATCTTTACATTTGATTATTTCAGAACATTTTCATGTACTTATAATAATAATTTAAAAATTATAAATTGGTTAAACTTAACTGTGTATGTTTTGACCCATTTTACCCCACTGTGGGGTAAAATGAGTCAGAACGCAAAATAATGCAAATAATGCCTGAAGAATATATTTATTATGAGATACACTAAAATAAGGAATAAACTTGTTACATATATAGCTAAATAATGATAGTTTTACATTTTAAAGAAGTACTGCTCTCAGTTATTGCAAAATGGTTCTTCTAAAACAGATACAATGTCAGTTTTTTCTATTATATCAATATCATCATTCTCAGGAAAGTATATAATGTTTTATAATTCTAATAAAAACATTTTAGATCTCAATAATGTTTGAAAGAGTGTTTAAGGCAAAACAAGGATGTACTAGAGATACAAAAGACAGATTTGCTGATAAGAATAAAATATTATACATATAACAAATGCTATGTAAATAAATAAAAAAAATAGGATAAGTTGAGAACAAAATAAATCTAATAACCCTAGGCCTAGTGCATCTTTATTCAAAAACAAAATAAAAAGAACAAGTGGCATAGTAAGTCTAAAATTATTTAATTACAACCTGAATTTAAAGAAAATTACATTGTTTAAATGTAGAAACTGAAAACTAAATAAAAATACTAATAAATGACAAACATTGTTTAAATTTAATAAATTATTAAATATAACATTAAAATTAAAGAAAAGAAGCACCTTACATTGCCTAAATTTAACAAAATTTATTGCAGTTAATCTATATTTGAAAAGAATCAACTAAGCCTAACTATGACCCATTTTACCCCACCCAAGAAAAATTTAAATAAAAAAGAATATATTTAACATTTTTCTTAACTGATTGGCTTGAGATGTTCTCTAGAGTTTCTTCTATGAAAAAATGCTTCAAGCTTGCACTATTATTAATAAAAAAATATAGATTTTCTGAAGTTAGTTCAGCATGTTTTTTTTTCACACTATCATCTTTAGAATGTAAACAGTTCTTCTTGTGTTGCATTTTCATAAACATAACTTTTTTGAAATTGGAAAATGTTATTAAAAACTTGAAAAATATTGTTACAAAAATTGGTTTAAAAAATTCTAGTCTAATTATATTTACTTAGCGTTATTTATAAAGTGACCCATTTTACCCCACGACCCATTTTACCCCACCCTACCCTATTCTCTTTGTGTTTATATTCGTTGCTTTCTCTATTTTTTAAATGCCAACAATCGCTTTTATTATGCGAACTCTTTTTGCAATAATTGCAAAACTTTCGTGGTGGTGTTTTATTTTTAATGTGCATTTTATAATATGCGCTTTCATTATTTGTTTGATTGTTTTCTGATCTTTTTAGATCTTCATCTAGTAACTTTCCCCTAATGAATTCTGGGGTCAAGTCTTCCTGATCTCTAGATTCAATTGCAGTAATCAAGGTATCGAAACTTGGAGGAAGTGAGCATAGCATAAGAGCTGACATGTGCTCATCATTTATCACTTCACCTATAGCGGTCAATCTATCTCGGATCTGATATATGTGCGTTAGATGTCGAGATAGGTTTTCACCCTCTGCTAGTTTAGCAGAATATAACTTTCTCAATAAAAATAATTTGCTTCATAAGTTCGAACGCTCGTGAATTCTTTTCAAAGTGTCCCACGTTTGCCTAGCTGTCGCGAGATTTTTAATGTGTACGATTTGATCGTCTTCTATCGATAAATTAATAATCGCTTTGGCTTTGCGATCCTTTATTGTCCACTCATTAGTGACAGGATTTGGAGGTTCATCTGTTATCAATTCAAACAAATTTTCCTTGCATAGCATCATTTCTATTTTGAACTTCCATAAATCGTAATTCGTGGAATTCAATTTGTCGATGATTGAAACATCTTTTGCAAAAGCCATTTTAACTTTATTATTTAATCACTGCAAATATTTTGATTATATAATATTTCTTTTCTTATTATACTTAATTACAATTCAATTGAGTTTTTTCTTTTCTTTCTTTTTGTTTCTAGAACACATATATTTTTCAAACCAAAACTTTTGGTTTCAGTTCTATTTTGAACGGATGCTTTTTTATTTATTTTTTTTTTAATCGAAATTTATTTCAATTCATTTATTATTTTTGTATATTTAATACATTCCATTTCATATTATCTTAAAATAGAATACTAGTATTTATATAAATGAATTTGTTTTTATAGAAAGTGTGACATCATTTTTTGTTCTGTGCTCATAATCTGTTCTTTTAAATATCTCGATAGCACAGAATATTATTTTATAATAATGCAGATGTCACACATATATTTATTTTAATTATATATATATATTTCTATAAAATATTTTACAGGTAATTATAATTAAGAAAATCTTCTTACCTGTATTCGTCAATTTAGCATCCGATCATTCTATTCTTGTTTAGACAGCTAAATCATTATAAACTCTTCTATAAAGAAAATATCCATTAGATTCAAATGATTCAGCATACTCAATTACGAGATGACTTTGTGTCTTTTAAATATTTAATAAAAGAATAAAAAAATTAAAAAAACATGAGTTTAAGTTACGGATCTACTAAACGCTTCGAACATTAGAAGATCTACATAACGACTACAGATGAAAATATTACATGTACAGTGATGCAGGTGCAAGCGGTGTCGTAGGCATGCGCAGATGCCTCATTTGTTTCTTTTCACAGTTCGAATCGAAAGTAAAATGTTTTGATAGTCTGTGAAATATATTGGGCAGATAATTGTTATATTTTTCAACAAGTACTACATTAGTATGCTTTTTAAATTTGACCTGTGGTCCATAGTATTCCATGTCATGGACCATTGTACCCCTCGGTTGTGGTACAATGGCCCATTTTGTCAGTTGTTATTAAAAAAATTGTATTAAAAAAAGTAAACATAATTATTGCTTTTGATTGAGTGCCACATAAGACCCAATACATAGGTAATATGCACACATATTTTCAATAGCAAGAAATTATTACTTTGTGAGTAAACACCTAAAATTTCCAAAATTGGTCCATTGTACCCCACTCTCCCCTGCTTTTTTTATATTGGAATTATTGGCTAGTGCTCGAATACTTTTGCTGCCGACTGTATGTCTACCCTGTATACCATTAAATAGAGTTGTACTTAAAGCAGTGTCAGAGCTGTGTCAACAGAAAACTTGTCTATGAAAGTGACGCTTCGAAAAGAAAAGAGATAATTGTTAGATGTTGAAAACAATTGCAAATGTTTAAATACTTGGTTAATTAGTTCCACTTCTGTATTGCAAAGTCAGCCTTTAGAGACAATAATGATACATTAAATACAAGTAACTTGAATTAGTTTATTAGCTCATAAGTTCAAGTAAAACAATTTTTTTTTTTTTTTTTTATAAAATTAATTTTAAAAATTAGAGGTTCTTAACTTTAGATGAGAATTAGAGATTTTATATAAAAATAATACTTAAGTACCTTCCACATACTCGGTAACTTGAGCCGAGATGCCTATTTCTGTTTTTTGCTATGCTTTGTTTTTGCTCCTTATATCATCATAATAAAAGTTATGAATTAAGTGACTGCCAACAACACTTTGTTTTTCATATGTCTGGTGACCATTTTCAATCAAAATTATTTATTAGAATAAAACTGCATTAAATAGTGTAATCTTTTTGTTATTATTTTGGATTATAATTAGGAAGTTAAGGTATTACACTAAGTTTTCATTTATTTACCGGAAAAAACAATAGCAAAACATTTCTACTATTAAGTTTTCTAAAATTAATTTTTAAAATCATCTATTAATTTGGGATCTTAATATTTGAAGAAAATTAAACATTTTATTGAAAAACTAGCTGAACCCAGCCACGTGTTGCTGTTGTTTTAGTAGGCTTTACCCGCTTCGGTATTTACTGGTCATTATATTTAAATGACTTAAAATTCCTTATCAATTACACTGCTCTGCATGAAAATTGCCCCCAACACCATTTCTGAAAATTCTTAAGTAAAATGACCTCTTGAATCCGAATAGTATGCCCATTTTGCCTTATTACCCTCTGCTTTTTAGGGACGGCCCCCTATTTTTTATCACTTTTCGGTAATTTTATGGCTATAAATTTGCTTTTTAGGGTGGGAGGATTATTCTAACTGTTAAATATCTTCTGAGGGCTACAGAGTTGGAAAATTCTAGAACATGAACATTTGCAGCAAGGGAAAAATTTAGGAGGGGATTTGCCACTGAAATTATGTATTACATTTCTTATATTTTTTAATCTATTGTAGCGACGCCATCAACACCATTCAAATGTAGATAATCCTAACTTACCAATGGACAATGGGTTAACCTTTTGTCCAGAGGTATGGCGCTGGATTACTACCAAAACGACCTCGGTTCAAATACAGCCTACCGCAGCATGCATTTCCTTCATTGGTGACCATGGATGTTTCGAGTTATTAACTTCGCTCTTTGGCAATAGATGGCAGCACCACAAAAACCCTCCGAGCAACAAAGCCTGTGAATTGCTGTTCTCACAGAACAAAAAGCCTGTCATGCCCCACACCTTCAACTTGCCGCATCAACAAACACAACTGCTCCTTCAACTTGGCAAAACGGGGCAACTGACAGCACAATCTGGTCATCGCTACGTCTACAGCAGTAATATCCCTCGTACGACAGTGTACTCTCTAGGAGGGGGAGTACTGTTATTACGCCATTCAACTGTACAGTCGGTAACAAAAGTGTCCGAACACTAGCAAGAGTTCCTATGTAAAAAAAAGTACACTTTATACGGTTCTGTTAAATAAATCCTTATCGAATCATGTTCTTAGACTGATTAAGAAGAGGATTCGCCAAGGATTTATTTAACAAAACCGTATGAAGTGTACTTTTTTTACATAGGAATTTTTGCTGGTGTTCGGACACTTTTGTTACTGACTGTAGATAATCCTAGCTTACCGATGGACAATGGGTTAACCTTTTGTCCAGAGGTATGGCGCAACGACCTCGGTTCGAATACGACCTACCACAACACACATCTTCATCTATTATTAATGTTATTTATTACACATTTTATTTTTTGTTTTTAAATGTTAAATTAATTCATTTTCATTCTCCAAATCAAACTAATGGCCATAAAATTACCGAACAGTGATAAAAATTTGGGGAGGGTGTGGTGTCCCGAGAAAACGATGGGTGACTGGGCAAAATGGTAGTCATATTCTGATTCAGGAGGTCATTTTACATAAGAATCAGCAAAAATGGTATAAGGGCTCAAAATTTTTTTTTTTTTTTGCAGTGCAGTGTTATTAATATTAAAATCACACGCACACACAACTAAATAGCTATTTAAACTTGTGAGCTGTTTAAACTAATATACATACAGAAAATATCTCTTAAATTCTAACTCTATTCAACCAGCCAAACAACACTAACGCAAACATCAGACATATTCAGTTCAAAATAGAACATTTACTCTCTAAATAAAACATGCATGTTAAATAACAAACATCAAACCAGTCTGTGCTACACAGCAGCAATTGACATAACACATGATGCAAACAAGCAAAAGTAAACACAAAACCCATAACATCTGGCGATTTATCATGCTTGGTGTAATCAGCCAGTGAAACTGAAATTAAGCCCTCTATACTGTACATTAAAAAAAGAAAAGATCACTGCGTACAGCAGTCTGTAATGCATGAATTTGAAAGTGCCCAAAATTATATGCCGCAGCAATCACTATCTTACACTTATGAATTATTTGTGCACACGAAAGACAAAACAGCATTATAAAAATATTAGAAACACTGGTTATAAACATTTAAAAGCACATGTTAAAAACTTTCTACAAACATTTGTTGAAATTTTTAAAAGCACAGATTCACACCTTATTAGAAATATCAGTTCAGAACTTTTTAAAAGCACTGGTTGAACATTTTTAAAAACAATTTCTCATAAAATATTTTGGAAGCACCAGTTAAATAAATTGTCTGAAACACTGATTTAAAAATATCTATCAAAACACTGACTTTTGTAAAGTATATTTATAATACAGTCTCCCCCCCCCTCCCATCAAATAAAAGTACTTGCTTACCTGTGTTATTTCTTATCTCAAAGACTGTTGAGTGGCAAAAATGTGTCCATATAACTAAGAACAAACAAGCTCACAACACTTCTAATACATTCCCTCAGAAAACACTGGTTTTCATTTCATATGATAAACATTTAACACACTTTATTCATTTTTGTGGATTTTGAATTGTTTGCTAATTTATTTCAATTTTTTATTTTCAGCTCTGAAGAATATTCTGCGGATAATGCATAAACTTACATTAAGAAGTTATTTTAAACCACATAAAATAAATACTTGCTTATGTCACTTTTCCTTTTCTACAAGGAGCACCAAGCTGCACAGTCACAACAGAAGAGTTCTCAAGTTCTTGGGAGTCAAAGGTTAGAGTTCCTATAAAGTTTTATTTTGTAATAAATTGATAAGATGTATGTGTTTTATCATTGACCTGTATTTTTTGGAAGCAAAGTTAGAAAAAACACTATCGTCTTTTGTATAACTATATAATGTACATCAAAGTAATTTTATTTTATAACTCTTAAAATAATCCTAGCTTAACAAGCATTATTAGATTTGACATTATTCACTCAAGAAACTGATTTTATTCACCTAATTAAATTTATATTTAATTTCACATTAGTTTGTATATGGTAATAATGTAAATTTCTTGCTAACTATTACTTTAGAATATAAATATGTATTTCTTAAGCTTGTCTTAAATTAATCATGTAATTTTAATTTAATTTAAAAAATCATGCATAGATGGCAACACTTTCAGTTAGATGTACTGGTTTTAACAAGGTTAAGTGTATTACATAGCTGCCAAGTTTTCTGATTTTTAAGTAAATCTTCCGGCTTCTGATTTTTAATTGATTTCTTCTGTTTTCTAAAAAGTCGCGAATATTGTTCATTAATAAGAAACCCCATCAACTATCGGCAGTGAAATGCTTCACGGAAACTTTCTGATTCACAATTTTTTTCAATCCTCTACGTAAATGTTAATATTCATTTTAAACTTATTTTGTGACATTCTAGAATGTATAAAGAAATATAATTATTCAATATTTCTCGCTCATGTAATTATTTTTCACTCCTCCCTCCCCCTTATTTCTTATCTCCAACCTAGCGATTGGCAATTAAATGCTCTGTGGAAGCCATTTGTTTCCCAATCTTTCTGTACCCACAAAATAAATGTCAATATTCATTTTAAACTTGCTTTATTAATTTTAAAAACCTGTAAAGAAAAAGAATTTTTTCCCCTCTCATGTAATTATTTTTTACTCCCCCCCCCCTCTTTTCCCCAGCTCTAGCTAGCAATCAAAGGTCAAACATCCTCCATTGCTCAAGCTTTCTCAATCTAAAACAAAAAGATCAATGCTCATATTAAAGTTGTTTTATTAGTTTCTAGAACCAATAAAGTGATAGAAATGCTCGATATTTCTCGAATATGTAGTTATTTTTAGACTTTAATACTGAATCTATTTGCTTTTCCTCAATAAGTTTAAAATACATACTACTTATATCGCACCAAACATAGTTTTTATGCCTGCATTATGCATAATGTCAGTAGCTGAAATAGTAGTCAGTAACTGAAGTACAACGCGGATTTTCAATACATTACTGTTATTTTGTTTTTATTTTTATTTATTTTTTATTATTTTATTTTCTCTTTCATTATATTACAAACCTACCTAGGAAAATTTAAGGACTTTATTATTATTATTTTATTAAAAATTAAACTTGCTGTAAAGTATTAGGTATTTTGTATTAAAAAGGAAATTTATCTTAAAATTGTTTTAAAATATAGTAGTTTTTAAATTTTCCTATTACAGAGTAGAAATCTTCCTATTTTTAAAGCTGCAAAGTTGGCAGCTATGGTATTAGACTAAATTACTTTTTAATTTATTATTTTTAAATAGTTATTTATTTTAAAATTAATATTATCATATTTATTTAATTAAAGCAAGTATTTCTTATTATAAATAAGATAAATTTAATTTTGCATTTTTGTATTGTTTACCTTTTTATTCATGTTTAAATCATCTTAACTGTCTTGAAGTGTGTGTTTCACTGTTAACCACTGTCATTCACTTTTCCTCATCTGCTTTATGTATGCTTAATTGTGAGTACTATAAGTAATAGTAATTGTGAGTATATCATTAACTGGAACTGTAAGTTTTGCTTGTGTGTTATAATTTAGAATGCATAATTTTTAATTTATAATTATTTAAAAATATTAATTATACTTCACTTAATTATATATGGGTGATTGCCAATCTAAAGGGTAGAAAACAAAGACTAATTTGAAAATATAAAAATTTTACCAAAAAAATTTGAAAAAATTCCTTAATTCCTTTTTGACAACTATGAATCTAAATTACTTGATGAGCTATCTCGTTAGCTATTTTTTGGTTGGTAATTAATTAATTTCAAAATTAATGTGTCAACGGAGCGGACATCACTGACCACGGAGTGGACACTTATAAATATCCAAACCTGAAAGTTATTTTGCAGCTGTATCTTTTCATCCTTATTGTTTTACTTGCGTTTTAGAAAATAATCAACAAATATTTTTACTTTAATTCTTTTGAAAAATGAAAATAACAGGAAAATAATTGTTGGTTCCGCATATTCTTTCTTTCTTTCTTTGTTTTTTTTATGTGATTGATCTAATATGTTGAAGACACTTGTATTTCCTTGCTATTTTTCCTGTTAAAACTTCGAGGATTTCTTTAAGTTTCTTCTTTGATTTTGTGCCTTTAAAACTTTCTTTTATTGGCTTTTTTATAACCTCGCCAAAAATAATACATTTCTCAATTTCTTTTGAATTTCCTTCTGTGATAATTTTTTTCACTTTTCTCTTGGGTTTTTCAGAATCAGTAGTATTATTTTTTGACTTCACATCCTTAGATCTTTGCACATACTTTTTGTGTTTTTCAAGCTTCCTAACCAATTTTTTGTTTTCTTCACAAAGCCTTTCACTGTTCTTTTTCGACATTTTTCTTCCACTTTCTAGTCTGCTAGATGATGATACAGATGGTTTTGTTTTCAGAGATGGATTAATTTGTGGTAGTGTGATGTTTATGGCTGCTGAACGAGGTGTATCAGGAGGTGCATCATCTCTGAGATGTTCTTCAAAAATTATTCTGTTTCTTCAATCTCTCCCTTTGATTTCTGTTTTGGTTCTTCCATTTTTTCCTAACACTTCATTTCATTTGTTCAAACATTTTAACTACAGTATTCTTCCTTCTGTGATATATTTATCTTTCTTTAGCTTTTCCTTCTTCATGTCTTGCGGGATCATTTCTTATGCTCTTATTATACACAAAGATATAAAGTTATTCAATTAATAAAAATACAAAACAATTTTAATTTTGCTGTAAAACAAAAATATTTTTATTTATTTTTTCTTCTGAAACTAAATTTAATTATATTTTTGCAATTATTTTTCTAAAGTGTTATGTCACCTTTTCTACATTTTACCTTTAAAATTAAAAAGAAAAAAAAAAAAGGACATATAGTATACATCATTCTTTTGCATTACTCTGTAAACAACACTCATAAAACTGTTCTTAAAATTATATTAATACGAATTCTGTTGTTACATTTAAACCATGAAGAGAAATGCTTAAGAGTTCAGTAAAAAATAGCAAATACTGTTTTAAAGACGTTGAAATGACATTTTTAGAAAATCACGAATAAAAATATAAAAGTTAGGGGGAAAATATATTTCCATTGCACCTTAAGCAATCAGTAGGCTAACAAAAAAAAAAAAAAAAAAATGAAGGGATAAAATTTATTTATCAAATTTATTTAGATTATTTTTCAAATGTATCTATTTTTAAGATTAATTTTGATAGTATCCACTCCGTGGAAAGAAGTGTCCACTTCGTGATCAAATGATGTCCACGGAGTGGAAGTCCACGGAGTGGACAGAATGTCTGATTTTGAATTTTAAGGAACAAAGCAACAACGTCAGGAACAATTTAACTTTAGTGTTGAATTATGTCTTATAACCATTAATTGTAATAATAATTAGATAATAAATAATCCTTATAATTACTTGTATACTTCTGACCACGGAGTGGACTGATGAGATAGCCAAACAGAGGTATCACAGATGAAATCTATTTTAACAGAACGAAATAAAGCATTGAGTTCAGCACATGTAGGTAAAAACAAAGATGGCTTCCCCCTCTTTCTTCTCAGTTACACACTGGTGACAGACAGTGCCATCTACTGAACTTTATGGGAAATTAAATAGTTGTCCACGGAGTGGACACATTTTATTAGGGACATTTGTTATAAATTAATTAAAAAAACAAGATTCATTTTATAACTCTAAAATTTTATAAATATATTTTTAAGGATAATTATGTCCTGCTTAAATCAAAATGTAATTAAAAAACATTAATATTAAGCTTGAAAATAATGCTATATTCTGCAGACTTCCCTTGGGGACAGTCCACGGAGTGGACATTCCAGGTTTTATCGATCGAGTTCTAAGAAAAATAAATAACATTAAAAACTTTTATAATAATATTCAACTAGAGAAAATCGTAAGAAATAGCCTAGTTGTAAATTTTTTTCTGATTGAAAATATTTTCTATTTTTGAGGGCTAAGGGACATGGTTTCTACCCCTTATGTTGGCAATGACCCATATATATATGATTATTATAGATATGAATATCAGTGGCGTAGCATGACATTTGAATCTGAGCATGCTCTGAAGCCAACTATGGAAAGAACACTACTCATCAAGTCGATATCATTTCATCAAATTTAAGCGTGGAATTTTCCAATTTCTTTGTTGGTTGGTTGATTGATTGTAGGATTCAAGTCTGATTGGCTACACTTGGGTCCTAGGCCTATGAGTAAAATGCCGTATGTGGGGGTCTTTCTAAGGGGTCCTAGCCCGTATTTACGCGAGTTTCGAAGAAAACTACGGAATACTCCAAACGACTAGGTCAATGAGCGCGACCTTAGATCGAACCCGACATTTTCCATCTACCACCTTTAAGCACAGAACCACTCGGCTGCCGGTGGGCCTCCAATTTTCAGAATCATACATAAAATTTTACATACAATTTTTGTCGCAGTAACTTTAAAGCATATATCTAAAGGACTCTTATATGAACTTACTGCAGGTTGATTTGGTCACTTTGTTGATCACTGTATTTAAATAAATTTTCAAAGAAATTTAATCACAAATTTTTATATTATAACTTTAGAAACAAAAACTTACAAAAAAAAAAAAAAAAGAATAGTGAGAATTGGAAAGAAAAAATTCCACTGAAATCGCTGAAAACTTGACTTCAGGTCCCCGCTGCTTTCTGCTGTGTCTTCCACAATTGCACTACGTCGGATTGAGGAACCCGCTGGTAGTGGTAGCATCTTAATCAAGCACTTCAATGTAGGTGCTTATTGACCGCTGATAATTCTTATACAAGAAGTTAATTGTTACAGTTTTTAATAAAGTTAAAAATTTAATAAGTTTAATTCTTTCTATCATATTGCTATTTGATTTTGATAGAAACAACACATTAAAAATAATAAACATTTCACTTCAAAAGGAGACATTACACCTTTACATAAACAATTATTTTTGAAAACGCTACTATTATGTGTATTAAAAAAAAAAAAAAAAAAAAAAATGTGTAGGAAAAGATATTACCAGATTGAGAAATTTCTTTTATTCTAAACGTAATGCTAAAAATAAATAAATAAATCTATTGGAAGCAGTATTAAAATCTTTATTATATAAAAACTATTTGATCAACATTACTTAATTTGAAAAAATGAAAAATAAATAGAATAGTGATCTTTATTAAGAATGCAGATGGATGAAAAGAAAAACATGCAAATTAAATAAAATTTAAGAAAATAAAGTAGAAAAATAACGGAACACTAAAAAATATACAAATAAATATAATAATTAATTTAAGAAAGTCAGGTTTGAAAATTAAAAAAAGAAAAGAAACAAGGAAAGGAAGTAAACAAAAAAAAAAAAAGGAAAGGAAAAAGAAAGAAAAAAATCTGTGCAAATCTGCATGATCAAAGCTACGCATTTGCCAGTTTTTTGTAGATCTGTGTTCAGTGGCCTGACCTTCATAGCACATACATACACACATGAAGAAGATATTTTGCTTTATTCATATTATAGAATAAACAAAATTTGTCGCATGTTTTTATTTCTGGTGGAAGTCTTCACTTGGGATAAGTTATTTAGATAAATAAAAAAATTTCTGGCACATAAAACAATTTTTGGAAATTTATCCAAATTTTACTTTGCAATTTAATCATTATTTTTAAATCATTTTTTTTTTTTTTTTTTTTTTTTTTTTTTAAGAAAGTTTTTTATTACATCATTGTAAAATTAAGTATAAATTTTAATTTATCAATCAAATGGAGAAACCAGCTCTCCTCTATGCGAACATCTCTACCAAAGGTAACAAAATCCCTAAAGCGTTAAAAATACCCAAAATTCCAGAATGTGCTCTGCAAGGATAGCATGCCTTAGATCGTTTATGCAGCAGAACTCCTCATGTACTTTATATGAGTAAAAATTAGAGGGACGTTGAATATTCCCTCAAATAGCAAAAAATCTTTATATCAGGCAGGCTTTGCAAAGGTCAGCAGGGAAAGAGGGGGACGCTTTATCTGGGACGATACTGGTCAGCAGACATCTCCTAAAGAAAGCAGGAGGGAAGTAATGACAGTAGTAAGAAAAAAAGCACTCGGATTTTTTCAGGAATAATGTAACAAAAGAAATTTCCTTTCACTATAATTTTTCAAAACTGAATGACAGATAATGTATAAATGGAAGCAAGTATTTAACAAAATTAATTAAAATAATTTATTTTTAAGCAAATTCTGTATTCTGTTTAAAGTTTAGATAGTTTTTAGTGGGTATGCGGCGCATGCCTAGCATACCCAGAGAATACGCCACTGATAGGTATATAGGGTTGTTATAATTAATGTTCACCTAATCAGAAGGCTCCAGAGCCTGTTCTCTGACTCCAAACGAAACAAAATTTCACTAGTATGTAGCACAAGCTCTGCAAAAATTAAAAATAATAAAATTTAACTTTAAAAAGTTAAAGTTTTCGTTAATAGGTGGCGCTGTGCCATTATATAAAACGATTTTTGCAGATTTAAAAAATAATAATAAAAAATAAAGGAAAATTTATTTCACCACAAATAATTTTTACAGATTCATTCTGTCAGTTTTGGTCAATCCAGATAAAACACAAACTTCATTTTGTTTTTTACAAAAGTTCTGCAAAAATCACCTTAGATTTTGGCATAGCACCACCTATTGACGAAAATTGTAAATCTTTTTTTTTTTTTTTTTCAGAGAGCAATGCTACCTATTGACAAAAATAATTAGATGGCACTGGTAAGGCACTTTTCACCCCCTCCATCACACACTCCCCTCCCCTCAGCACTTGTGTGAAAGTGCCGAGTTGGTAGTCAGCTGGGATAGCTCAGTGGTGGAGTGTCCATACGGTGGGCGGTGTGCTTGAGTTTAATACCTAACTCTGGCATTTTTCACATGATTGGTATGAAGAATCTGTTTTACACTCCAGTTTCTCTAAATGAATTAATTATTTTAATTAATCAAATTATTTATGATAAAACTACCATAAATCTTATTTGTGCTTATTTTTTCCATTTTTCTCTTTTTATCAGTCAACTCTATTAATTTATCTGAGGGTTTTGATTTCCAGTTTTCAAAATAAATAAATAATGAAATAAGTAAAAGAGCTAATTTTTAAAAGGTTGTAGTAAATATTTTTAATATATATTCATGGTAATTTATTATTATTATTTTTTTTTTAATATTGTTAACCCGTTAGTAGTCGCTAGTTGGTCGATTTGCCGCCCATCCTTTAGTGTTGACAAATATTTTTATTCAATAGCCACCAAATATTTTTAGAAGTAGCATTTGATATACATAAAATGCGAATAAAATGGAAGAAACGTCACTCACATCACTTCTTAAAATTATTGGTAACAGTTAAATAAAAAGTGCGCAATCTGTAATAGGTGGCGCTGTCTACAGCGACTACTAACGGGTTAATAGTGTTGTGTATTTTTCATACTGATACATTTTTTAAGATGCATGTTTTTTTTTTTTTTAATAGGCTTTTGTAATTGTGTGGTAGTTCTTGTTCCTGCAACCCTTGAATCAGTATCGTCTAGTTCCTTTTGTGTATCACAACTGAAGACACTATCTTTTAATGACTTGTTAGTAAGACATTTATATACTACAAGTTCATTTCATAATAACAGAAATGATAAAAAATCTACTGAGAAAGGTGAAACAAAAATTGATCCAGCAACAACACCCCCAAAATCTATCTTTTCAGGTATCAGCTTTTGTTGGATCTTTATATATGTATATTTTAGTTTTATATATAATATAAATAATTTACCTTATAATTTTTATTTTATTTTCTGCACAACAAAAGGAGATAGAGAAGGAAGACGAAGAAAAATAGATTATACAAAAACTTTTACTGAGAGAAATTTTATAACGCCTCTTAGAGCAATGAATGAGTACCTTTTGAAACCAAGGTAAGACAATTTTCTTTTTAAGGGAACCTGGCACCTTTGACTTAACACCACTGAAGTAAGTTTCATATAAAAGCTTATATCTCCTTCTCCATTTGATATTTATAATAGAAATAGTTTAGTTGAATAAAATATGCATTCAGGCAGCAATTCTAATGGTTTTTGATACATTTCTTACAGATTTGAAATTTTTAAATTGCATTTTTTTTTCCCCATGAATTTATAATCTTTAAAACTTCTACAGATATTTAAGAAAACACTTAATATATTTTGGATGTTTAATAGAACCTATTTAAAAGAATAAAGATGGATTTTGCAATATCTTTGAAAGAAATATATATATATATATATATATATATATATATATATATATATATATATATATATATATATATGAGTAATTCTCTGAAAAGTGGTCATTTCATGTCCCAGTAGTCTTGAGGGCATATTTTTAAAAGCACAAAAACAAAAAGCAGTCCAAACTATCAATATTATTTGGTTTTGGACATAAACTGTTATTCTTTGGTTATTGGAATTCAAATATAATTTAAAAATATTCTTTAAAATGCAAAATATCATTCCCTCACTGTGTCCCCATTCCCACATGTAAGTAAATAAAATGGTTTCTATGGTATTAAAGCATCTATATTTAGATTATTTGAAGTGAAAATTTATTAAACATACTTTAATAAATATTTATCCATTATACTACATTTATATATTATGCAATGAAAGAAATTAGAACACTTATTATTGTTGTCCCTGGTAATAGATATCATTCCCTCATCAAACTGTAATTATACCCCTACTTACTCCATTAATGGCAGCACGTACTTTATATAAGTCAAACTTAATTTATATAGAAGCAAAGTAAAGAAAACATTTTGTGTTCTGTTGGAAACATTTTACAATGAATAGCATATGGCTCTCAAATGTTAGATTGAAATACAGTATTTTTATTATCTGTCATTCCCTCACTCATTATAAAGTTAATTAAAATAAATCAAATTTGCTTTTTTATGCTATTATATTAATAAAAATATGTTTTAATAAATATTTAGTGTTTGAAAATATAGCTAAACTTAATAATATTTTTATAAAGTTGTTTCTAGAAGAAATTTGTCATTCCCTCACAATCATTCCCTCATTTTCTAATTAATAAAAATAATTACTATTTCAAAAATTATCAGATACAGCTTGGTTAATATTATTTTTTATTGACTGTGTATGCATTTTTATTATTTTTATTAACATGTATATGCACAAAATGAAAAAAAAAAAAAGAAAATGGAGCAATTTTATTTGAGCTAACTTTTTTTTTAAAAAAAAGCCCACTTTTCAGAAAATGACCCATATATAAGAAAATCATTTTTTTTTTTTTTTTTTTTTTTTTTTTCAAATTTTTACATAGACACACTTTTTTTTTCACAAAAACTAATTAATAAATTTCAAAATTCATCCCTAATTCTTTTAAGGGAACTTACCTCATGCACAAAGAAGATTGTGGAATCCCATGGTAACCTATGAGAAAAATATGCTAATTTATATTTAACTCAAATTTAAAATTTTAAATGAAATTTTTTGTTCATCTTAAAGACAAAAATATTCTTTATAAGCCTATAGACATAAAATAATTTTAAGTATTTTAAATTCTGTGATAAGGTTCCGAAAATTATATAACCTGTTCTTTACTTGCTTGTAATTACTGACTGAAAATAGATATCGAAATTTGAAGCTTACAGAAATGACGCTTGTCTTTTTTCTTTTGTTTAAATCAAGCATTTTTTAAATCAAATTTATTCAAACTTTGTCATTGATTAGCTTTGAAATTAGTTTCTTAAAATCTATTCATTATCTATCAAGCTGTCGACCTAACCTAATTGATTCTTGAGCTGGGGCTACGCACTATGGGCAATCACGGGTTTCCATACCATGAAGGAGACTAAGTTTTCCAGAAAGAACCAGAGAAGATTTGAATACACAAAGCTAAGTAAAAGTGGAGGACTGTTTAATTATGTATGGCTAGTGGAAAAATATATCAGTAATTGTAATGTTCCAAAGTCATTATGGTCATTTAATTCCCTACTTATATAAGAAATGCAAATTTTAAACTTTATTTTTCTTCAAAGTCGACTTGTCAAACTTTATATAACAAAGTTCAAAAAATTAATACATTATATATTTTATAATTTATGCAACACTTATTTTTATATTCTTGAATCTTCATTTTCTAAAATAAACTATGTCTAGAAGTAAAAGTAATTAAATTTAAAACATTATAGATATTTACATAAGAATATATTTCTATAAATAAGTTTAATAACAGTATCTATAAGTAGAATGTAAATTTTATAAATATTTCTTGTTTTAATAATTTAGTGAAATCATGGTTTAAACCTTTTCAGTGTGATATTACTATGACTTAATAAGAATAATTAGAATGTAAGTGATAATATGTGTTTAGTTTAATATGTATAGATATTGTTAATGCAATCAGAGGCGTAGCGTGAAAATTTGATTGGGGGAAGGGACCCGACGTTTGGCGCCCTTTCATATTCCTCAAATAAAAATGCCACCTGTATACTATCAAGGGTGTTGCCATCTGGGGGATTGAGGGCACAAGCCCTGTCGTTGGTTAATATGTGCCCCCCCCCCCTCCTTCGGGGCATATTCCTAAAATATTCCAAGAAAAAAAAAGCTTTTTTTTTTTTTTTTTTTTTTTTTTTTACATCTTTGGAGCATTTGAATTTTTTTTAAGAGAATCTATATTTTAATACGCAAACATGAAATTTCTCTTACATTTTTAGCCTACTTTCAATAAAAAGAGGGGCTTATAAGTAGTATTGTTCAAAAGATATGGTTAATGTGCTTTGCAGAAATATATATATATATATATTCTCGTATGAGACTAAACAAAAGTATCTTTCTTAGTACAACCAGAGTATTGGTTTGAGATAAAGTAGAACAATTAAAAAAGATTTTTTTCTCCTTTTCCAACAAGTTTAAAAGGTATTGCATTATAATTGAGGTAAAACATAAAACTTTCAAGATAAATTTTAAGAAATGAAAGTAGTAACTCTTTGCTAAGGAAAGCAACTTTATACATTTAGAGTGAACCATGGGTGAAAGTTTTCAGGCTATTGACTGAATTCAGTCTTTTTTATGTGTTATAATACAGATAGGCCAATTTTATGAAATTAATCTTTGTTAGGGGCAAATAAAGGTCCCAATTTTTTTTCTGAATCAGCAACTATTAATGTTAATTCAGTTATATTAATAAATAATTTTGCCCTAGTTCTTATACTTATTAATGTAATCTTTGGAAATGTATGTTTTGAATATCTACATACATTATGTATGAGTTTATTATATTTTACCCAATATTACAAAAAATATATTTATATACTTCAGTCCAGCGAAAATTTTTTACTTTCACCCATGGAGTGGAGAATACCTAATCTCGCATACTGCCGTGGCCCATGTTATTCTATGGGAAAGTTTGATTTCATGATTACTCATTACATAATGTATTTTTTAAATACTGTTTTCTTTTCACATTCAGAAAATTTACAATCGTTAATTTTTTTGCATCTTTATATATCTTTGCTATTCACTGTAAACGGTTTTGTACATTGCCACTTTGACTGCAGCACTTGTGCCTACTTTGTTCGCTTGACAAAGGGTCATGTGTTCCTTCGACCCGAAACAATTATTGCAAGTTTATTGCATTTTATGGTTTTTATTCAAAGTTTTGTAATTATTGCTTTTAAACGCCAGTTCTGTGATATTTTCTTATTATGAAATTAGATATTGTTCACTCTTAAGGGAAAAAAAATTCAGTAATTTATTTATTCATTGTTATTATTTTATATATTTAAACTAATTAAAAAATGTTTTTCTTTTTTCCCATATCATGTGAAAAATATTTTAAGAAATGTAGTAGCCATTGCTAAGGAACATGACACAATTACCGCATGCCTCTATGTGGAAGAACAAACTAAAAAAAAAGTTCTGTTGTCCTAAATTAAATCTTTTTTGTACAGAAATTTATATCTTACTTAGGTGTTGTGATCGGGAAAAAGGCCAATTGACTGTTCTAGGGTCCTAGGCATGAGGGGGGAGTGCCTTCTGTGGAGGCCTTTCTAAGGGTCCTAGACTGTATTTATGCAAGTTTTGAAGAAAACCATGGAAAATTCTGAATGGCTAGGCTGATGAGTGTGACCTGGGATCGAACCCGGCACCTCACATCTACCAGCTTTGAGCGCAGAGCTACTCGGCCGCTGGTCGGCTATATTTTACTTAGAAACAAAAAATAAGCTGCGATTTCTTTTTTTTTTTTTTAATGCAGTATTTCATTTTTTATTGTTATCTGCATGTGCAATTTTTTAAAATGCAATTCAATGACTGGTGATTTAGCTTGATTTCTAGATTTATTTTCCATTGTTTTCTTTGTCTAGCAAGAAAAGTGAGTAAAAATGATGGAAAAATTAAATTTATTTAAATTTTTATGTTAATCCTGAGCAAGAAATACACAACAGCAGCTTAACTTTCTATTGATATAAACAAGATTTTGATTGATGAAGGTTTTGGCAATAAGACTGACACATATTTTAACAAAATAACAAAGGTTATTAATGGCTTAAAATGTAACAAGAATATATATGCAACATAGGTTAGAATTATGAACAATATAACCTATGAAAAATATTGCTGGGCAACAAACCTAACAAATAGAAAAAGTAAAAAAATGTTACTTTAGTTCTTGATTTAAGTGCAACTTGAAAAATACAACCTGCACCTGATCAACACCATTAAGGAATGTATACTTGAATCAAAATTATTGTAAAAACTCCAGGAACAAAAGCACCATATTAAAAATAACGATCTTCACAACCAGCGTGGAACCAGCGGAAAAGCCAACAGCTTGCATTAAACACTAATGAAGCACTTCCATTTCTTAACAGGCTTCACGGAAAGAGAGCGCAAACATTTGCCGTACACCCCTTTTATCTAAAACGGCAGGGATTCTCCCTCAGCCAACTGCAGATGAACTCTAGTCACAACAAATCCGCATACATCATGCTAGACAGTCACGTGTGTCTGCTGCCGATGATGCATTGTCATCAATGATGGCCAATGATGTCATTAGCTATGTCACAGGTCAGTGGCGGATTTAAGGGGGGGCTAGGGAGCTGAAGTTCCCCCCCCCCCCCCCAAAAAAAAAAAAAAAAAAAAAAAAACACTGACATTCACAATTGAATATTGCAATTGTAATTTTTTTTTTTTTTTTTTGGTCTAGAATAACACTTTAAAAATCTTAGCCCCCCCCCCCCCAAAAGTCAAGTTCTGGATCCGCCACTGTCACAGGTCGAAAAACCGGAACTGAATGATGTTCTTTCACCCAGTAGTTTGCCGGCGAAAATTTTTCAATGAAAAATGTAAGCAAATTATGCAATTAAAATGATGCTAGTGATAAGATACAGAAACATGCGATTTAAATTAAGGAAAGATAAAACAGCAGCCTACAAGATTTTGAACCAGGAAAACACATTTAAATGTAAGTTAATAATACTTTAGTTTTCAAAACCTATTAGAGTTAATGTCTATTTACTAAATATAATGCTTTTGCAAAAAGTGATTCTCAATAAAGAAAACATTTAAAGTTAAAGCTAACAATTAGGAAATAATTTAAGTTATATTTTGAAAGTAATTTAAATTTTTAAAACAACATTGAAAAAAAAAATTTAAATATTTCTATCATGTGCCCCCCACTATGTTGTTTCGAAAAAAACAAAGAGTTGCCAAACAATTTACATAATAAAACAATATCACAGAATAAAATCATTCTTGAAGCCATTTGGTCACATAGAAATGACATGTGGAAGACTGACAGATTCACATGAAGACTTCAAAAAACTTCTTCACGGTTTATGTCAAGCTATTAGTCCTAGATACAGCCATTACATGAGCTCACAATTCTTATCACAATTCCAATTCCACATCGAAGATATTCATATGTACTACTAGAAAAATTGTAAAACAATCATTAGCATACAGTTATATACGAAAAATTTCTCCTCTTTCATTGTAAAAAGCTTTAACAATTAACACATATAACATACACATAATTACATAGATGCGAGCCCGCGAACATTCATACAGAAAAACTTAAGCTTGACATCACAACCACAATGGAAACCGAAAAATTCCAAAGGTTAAAATTGAACGATGATCGTAAAAAAAATTTAAATTTATACAGAGATTCATACAAAAGTTCAAAACAATTTTTACGTTAAGTATAATTACCAATTCATCAATTTAAATTAAAGAAAATTTTCTTATTAAATTTTGCCAAGTCATTTCCGGTGACAGCTTTGGTAAAGGGATCTGCATAATTAAGTTTACTACTAACGTATTTCAATTCAAAAACTTCATTAAACAGTCATTCTTTTATAAAAAATAATTTTATGTTTATATGCTTCAAATGATTGTTTTCAATTGGAGACAGTAAAATCTATGGCTGGTGTATTATCTGCAAAAAGAGTTGGTAAATTATGTTGACCTGGAATTAATTTAAAATTTAAACAATCTTCTAAAGTGTGGTCAAACCATATAAGTTCTTTAACACATTTGCACATTGCAATGAACTAGCTCTCCATCGTTGAGAGACTTACCCCCTTTCTTTAAATGTACGCCAAGATATGGAACTATTATATAAAAACACAATTTGCCCTCCCATAGTAACAATATCATCCCTATTCATTGTGAAATCTGCATCTGAATATGCCACCAAATCTGGATTTTTACAAAACAAATTTTAATTATATTTACAAGTACACAACACGTACCCTAGTAACTTTAATAGACCATGCCAATGAACCAAGCCGTTGTTACTCTGGAATTGAGAAAATATATTTACTGCGTATGCAATGTCAGGTCGCATCCTACTTGCTATGAATTATAAGCATCCTAAAATATTACGATATGGGTACTTGGATATCTCATCTACTTCACTTTGGTTAGACGGTCAATCTTTCTTGGAATATTTGCAGCCGTTAACTATTTAAAGAGTTGAAAAAGGGATTTAAAATTTTTCAAACCTTTTATAAATTTCTTCAATATAAAGTTCCTGTGACAACTGTACACATCCAACATTATATTGAAATTCCATCCCCAACAGTTTTTTCGTTTTTTCCAAGATTTTAAGATCGAATTTCAATTCCAAAGAAGCAATAATTTTATTAATTTGACTTTTTGTGCTCCCAAAAATTATAATGTCATTGACATATACCAAGAGTACAATGTTATCTTCAAAATAGTAAGAGCAATTACACCAGTTAAACTTTTTAAAACCCAGATTTAGTAACACACTGTTTAGTTCATAGTACCATAATCTACCACTCTGGTGAAAACCGTAAAGTGCCCGATCCAGTTTACAAACTAAATTTTCACTTCCTTTAACTATAAATCCCTGAGGTTATGACATATAAATATCCTCATGTAAAGAAGCGTATAAGTATGCACATTTTACGTTACACTGTACATTCTCCCACCCAAAACAAGAGACAAACAATGAGAAGAAAAACTGAATGATTGAAAAGTTGACAACAGGAGAAAAGGTTTCATCATAATTTTCTCTTTTAATCTGATGGAAGCCTTGAGCAACTAGTCTTGCTTTACAGCGAACTATATTTCCCTGCTCATCTTTCTTTGTAGCAAAAACCCATTGATTACCTAAAACTGATTTATTTTTTGGTAAATTTACTAAGTGCCAAACCTTTCTTTCCTCCATGTTTCTCATCTCTTTATTCATTGCTTTTCTCCAGTTCAAAACTTGAGCTGATTTAATTGCTTGATTATAAGTTTTAGGGATTATATCTAGTCATGCAGACGTGGTAGATTTGTTAGTTAAATTCGTTGATGGGGCTAAATTAACCTGACTAAAAGTATTTCCATCAACAAAGCCTTCACATAAATTTTTACCAGAAAAATCGAAAAGGGATGGATCAGATTTGATATTGTTTTTATTACAAAAATTTTTTACTTCATTTAACAATCTTAGTCGAGTGTTAGTATCGTCAGGATAGTAATAAATATCAACCCTATTACCTATTTTTCTGGGTACCGGGAATCTTCTCCAGATTACATCTGAAGGGACAGCAGAGGTAACAGGTCATTTCTCATCGTCAGACGATAATGGTCTTATATCCAAGGTGACATCAACAGGACCTGAACTGGAATAATCTCTTGAATTGATCACTAACTCCATCACATCATCCAACGAGGTGCCCATCACAGCTCCACTGCTGCAACCTTCTTATAAATGGAATCTGAAAAACTCAAATTTAATGTTTCTATAATTTTATCACTTTTTTCAACCCAAACTCTAAAACCTTTAGTTTTTAACGCAGATCTGACTATTACCCCCTTTTAGATTTCGATTAAAATTTACTTGCCCTTTTCTGCTTTGGAACCCCTACATAACACACCAAACCAAATGGCTTGAAATGTCTTACTGAAGGCTTATTGCCAGTATATAACTCAAATGGTGTTTTATTTTGTCCGCGATGTATAACCCTATTCCAAACGTAACAAAAATACAATGCAGCTTCAGGCCAAAATTTAAACGGTAACCCACTCTCAGCTAACATGGCACAAATACAGTTCAAAGATTAAGATGTTCACAAGCTCCATTCTGTTCAGGAGTAAAAGCGTTAGTAAACTCGTGTATAATCCCCTTTTTACTACAAAAGTCCTGGAAAAGATAATTTTTGAACTACGTACCATTGTCAATTTGAATGGATTTTAATTTTGTATTCAAAGATCTTTCAGCCCTCGTCACATGTTTTTCAAATATTTCAAAAACTTGAGATTTCTCTTTTAGTGGGTAAATAGAAGTCCTTTTAGAAAACCCATCTATTATGGAAAGGAAATATCGCTCACCATTTCTACCGGTTATTTTTGTAGGACCCCATACATCTTAAAGATTTTTTCCAGTGATTTACTTAAATTTTCCTCATTAACTGGTTTAAAAGATATTCTTTTCTTTTTACTCAATTTACATGGTTCACAGTTAATAGACTTATATTTTAACTTGGGGAGACCCTTTACACCATTATTTCTACTTGTATTTACTACTAAATCTGAACTAATATGTCCAAAACGAGAATGCCATAATTCAACATCTTTTACACTTTTTTCCCTCTTACTAACATTGGACAAAACTGGTTTTTGATGCTCCCCATTTTCTTCCAAATTTTGAATGTTACGCTCTAATTCCCATTTATTACTAAAACATTTGGGATTAGTATGATATGTACCATCTTTTAATTTAGCAATGAACAAAAACTGATATTCCCCCCCCCCACACACACACACCGGAAAAACTGACACCATTAATGTCCATTTTAGGACCAGACAGTAAATTTTTCCTTAACTTAAAGGAGTATAAAATATTATCAAAAATACATTCGCAGTTGTTAAAGGATAATTGTACAAAACCTCTTCCCCTCAATCGGGACACTGGCCAACAAGGTTTTCACACTCAAGAGATACATAGTCTAAAAAATAGTTTTTATTGTTGTAGAAATGATGGGAGGTCACGGTGTCAAAATCCCAATGACTGCCATTATCATTTAAATTACTATAATTTAGCTGTGCTAAATAAGGGAAATTAGGAGGGGACTTCTTATTCTTGTTTTTGTCGCGGGGAACTGAGTCATTAACATTTCTACTTAAATTCACCTTACAATTCTTTTTCATGTGACCCGGTTTATTGAAACGATAACAAACTATAGTTGTCTTTAAAGGTCTTTTATTACTTTTATATTGGGTATATTGTGCCTCTAGGGAAAGTTCAGTTTTCCTGTTCCTGTCTCTCAATTTAAGTCTTGTCTCTTTGGAATTCAGTTCATTTATAATATTCTGACACATAAATTCTTTCTCAAGCCATCGTAACATAAATTGCACCATGGCTTCAAATTTACTTGGCAGAAAATGAAGAACTTAGAAACAAACGTAAGTAATGGGGACTGGATGTCCAATATCCCTTAACTGCTCAACTAATTTTGATATTTTGTGGTTATACTCATTGATAGATTCATGATCATGAATTATGCACTGCAACAAACTTGAAAAAAGTTGCATGTGCTTGGCCCTGGAATCCGAAATAAAATGATTTAATTTTTTCCATGCCTCTATAGGACAAATACAATCATCGACTCCATTCCTATATCCTGGTGATATATGCAAGTAAATCGTCGCTAATGCCGTACGTGAAAGGGCTTTAAATGATTCAACATCCTTTACACTTACACCTTCACCTAATTCTGGTAACTTCTCAGTGTCATTAACAATTTCCCAGCAATTTTTATCCAAAAGAATAAATTTTACATCTTTTACCCATGTTGCATAATTGTCAGCATTCAATTTTTCTGTAGCAGGTAATATATTCACAGCCATTATAAAACAACAATCTTAATTGCCAAAACGAACTTAAAACTTAAATACAACCATCAATCACTAAAAACAAAGGTTAAAAGGCTGATCAGACAGGCTGTTCAGAAAAATACAAATTAAAAAAAAAACACTTTGTTTACAAAGACACAGCCCGTAACCAAAAGTCAGTGGCATCACCAGAAAAAATTTCAGGGGAGGGCATAACAAGGAAAAATACTTTTTTTTTTTAAATAAAATTTTGATAGCATAGTTTTAAAGTTAAAGAAAAAAATTCTTATTCGTAACTCCCCCCTCCCCCCCTTGCCTCATTGTGCCAATGTCCATGCCAAAAATGATGGAAAAATTAAATTAAATTAAATTTAAATTTTTTTGTTAATGATAAGCAAGAAATGCACAATGCAAGAAATGCACTTAACTTTCTATTGATATAAATATAATTTTGATTGATGAAGGTTTTGGCAATATGACTGACACATATTTTAACAAAATAACAAAGTTTATTAATGGCTTAAAACATAACAAGAATATATATGCAACATAGGTTAGAATTATGAACAATATAACATATGAAAAGTATTGTTGAGCAACAAACTTAACAAATAGAAAAAGTCAAAAAATGTTACTTTAGCTCTTTATTTAAGTGCAACTTTAAAAATTCAACCTGCACCTGATCACCGGCACAAATACCATTAAGAAATGCATATTTGAATCAAAATGATTGTAAAAACTCCAGGAACCAAAGCACCATATTAAGAATAACAATCTCCATGACCAGCGTGGGACCGGCAGAAAAGCCAACAGCTGGCACTAAACACTAGTGAAGCATTTTCATTTCTTAACAGGCTTCACAAAAAGAGAGCGCAAACACTAGCTGTACACCACTTTTATCTAAAACAGCAGGGATTCTCCCTCAGCCTACTGCAGGCGAACTCCCATCACAACAGATTCGCATATGCCACACTAGACAATCATGTTCGTCCGCTGCCAATGATGCGCTGTCATCAATGACGACCAGTGATTTCATTAGCTATGTCACAGGTCGAAAAACCAGAACTGAATGACGTTTTTTCACCCAGTAGTTTGCCAGCAAAAAATTGCCGATGAAAAATATAAGCAAAGTATGCAATTAAAATGGTACTGCTGACAAGTTACAGAATATGCGATTTAAATTAAGGAAAGATAAAACAGCAGCCTACAAGAGTTTAAATCAGGAAAACACATTTAAATGCAAGTTAATAATACTTTAGTTTTCAAAACCTATTAGAATTAATGTCTATTTACTAAATATAATGCTTTTGCAAAAAGTCATTCTCAATAAAGAAAACATTTAAAACTAAAGCTAACAATTAAGAAATAATTTAAGTTATATTTTTAAGGTTTAAATTTATGTAACAACATAGGAAAAAAATTAAATATTTCTATCAGTAATTTTATTTTTCTCATCTGTTGACATACTGTTTTGATATACACAGTATTCTTCGCTATCGAAATGTCCAATAGAAGATTGATCGGTCGGATTGAGAGGCAAGTAAGATAGAGATGTTCTTAGAGACATGCTTTGTCATGTAAATAAAATTGCTTATAGCGATTTTTTTTTTCTTTTTGAAGGATATAATAGCAATTACCCAGAACATTTTTTACTGCATCCATTCGTCTGCTACTAATAAGTTTAGTTTCCTAATTACTCATGTCAAATTTAATCAAATTTAGTTATTACAGTGCAACCTTTTTGAAAAACCACCTTTCATAAGCCGAATATTTGTAATCAATAATTTTCTATTAAAAAAAAAAAAAAAAAAAAATTAAAATTAAGATTTTTCTTAACACTATCACTATGTCCTAGAAGTGGGACATTTATATTTTAGATGAAAAAATTTAAACCACACTGATATTTGTGCAATTGCTTTTTTACTCTTGAGTAAGGGGAGATTTCACTGACTATCAAAATACAATGTGTATTACTATTTTCAGCTAGTTAAAGTCTGGGGTTCAAGGGTTAAGTATCTGTAGAAGTTTCAGCATATTGAAGATCATGAATTCATGAAAAAATGCAAACTGAGAAAATGCAATTTAAAGATTTCAAATCTGTAAAAAATATCAAAAACCATAAGAATTGTTGCCTGAATATATATTTTATTCAACTAACCTAATATAGTTCAATTTATAAATATTAAATGGAACTATACGCTTTTATATGAAACCTACTTCAGTGGTGCCAATCCTCCTTAAATTTCTTTTTTGTGTTTTGAGAAAAAAATTTCTTCAAACATCTCTTTAAAAATCTTAAATTCACAGCAGATTGACTTTTTGTCCAATGGTGGTGACTACATAAAAATTTAATTTTTTGAAAGCTGAAATTATCAATAAATACTGTGTTCATCATAATGACAGTCTGATGTTAATGCTATGGGCAAAACAACTGTCAAGAAAAAATATCTCACTTCCAGGAAAAATTTTCCCTATTTCGAAAAAATGATTGTCACTTCTGTTATTGTGAATTCACTAGATGAGGTTATTAGAATTTTAGAATTACATTCTAAATTCTGTAACAAAAAATATGTGGGTGATCAAAATTGATGGTTGAGATAATGTTGTCTTTAGTAACAATATGATTACTAAATAAATAATTATTTTTGCAGTTTCTGGAGATGTTTACTTATTAATTATTTATGATATTAATACATTTTTATTTCTATGTACTTTATTTCATTTCATTTCTTTTTTTCTTTTTAATGAAATCTGTAAGTTTGATTCTGACTCTTATAAGCTCTAATGTTGTGTCAGTCTATTAACAATGTAACTTTATTACTATTAGCATTTATTTCCCCCCTTTCTTTTAGACAAATTCATTAGATAAACTTTGAAGATCTTTTAAAATGTAAATGCTGTATATAATCTATTTAAATTGATTCATTTTTATTTAGATAAAAAATTAAATTTTGAATGAAAATGCAGAGAGCATTAAACTGGCACTGAAATATGAAAATATAACTAAATTATTTTAGAGAGAAAAACTGAAAGTTCTGAGGGGGGGGGGGATATATATATATATATATATATTATTTATTCTCCATTATATATATATATATATATATATATATATAATGGAGTTGAGCTGGGCACTTTGCCAGAAGAAAAGATGATAGATGAACAACCAAAGTCCTATTTTGAATACCGAGAGACAAGAAAAGACCACAGTGTTGTTGGAGAGATGAAATTGTGAAGTTTGAAAGAGCAAAATAAAGAATTGTTCCAGCAGTGGATTGATAAAGGCTAAAATTGATGATGATATTCAGAAAACTATCAGTCATAGTTATGTATGAAAGTTTACCTTATTTTGATACTTTTTGAATTATTGAATTTGCAAGCAACTAATTTAGCCTGAATATAAATTATTAAATTGTTTATATACTTGATATATAGATGATTATTTTACATATACATGGATTTTGTTTTAATATTCACTTACCTTAGACAAAAAGTATTTTTATATTTAAATGAGGCAAAATTTTAATTCTGTAATAAGATTTTAAAAATACAGTGATGTCTTTAATCATCAGCAATTTGAAATTTATAAACAGTTTGTTATAGTTTCATCTATATTGTTCTAATATTCAACACTTTTCTATGCTGAATTTATAAGAATAACATATTTATCATCATCATCATCATCATCAAAGCGATCTCTAGAAGCAATTATGATTGAAAAATTTACCACTTTTTTAACTCCATAGAATTATGTTTAGAATAAAAGGCTTGAATTCAGAATCAATCTTATTGGTTCATGAAATATACCGTAATTCCGCGTGCATAGTCCGCACCATCGTATAGTCCGCAGATGAAGTTTTATGTAAAAATTAATTTAAATATCATCAGATTGTCCGCATTGCCGTATAGTCCGCGGGAGAAAAATATAACCCCAAGAAAACAGCAAGTAAAACACTATTACGTAGTTTTATATGAAAATATTAAAGCATTCCCAATATTAAAATAAATAGTATAAAGAAAAGAAGTAATTGTTATTAATAAACCATATTTTAAAAATTATACATTAAAAGAAACCTTTAAAGTTGATGTTTACATTTTCTATCGGAATTCCCGGTTGCATGGTTGAGTCATTGAGTGAGTTTTACTTTCCTACTAGAAATGCAGTATGGCTGATTGTATGTGATTCAGCACTAGGAGATATATTTTTTGGAAGATTATCTCAAAGTTTGTCATTGGTATTGCTCAGCAGTAAAACTTACACGATATTTTGCGAACATAATTTAAAAAATAACAGTACAGGAATATTCTGCAGTGTGCTATCCTAATAGTGATCTTTTGCTTTATGCTCCATGGTTCGCTACCAATACGATATACGATACGATGTTTTCTTTGTGTCTTATTCTTTTGTTTATGTTTATATTTGATCGTCAGAATCGGCAGTTCGTACTATTCGCATGTTTAATTCTGATTTTGAGGATTTGAACTGTGAATAACTAGCAGATAATCCGCACCACCGTATAGTCCGCGGGTGAAAAAATTTGCCTTTTTAACACACATAGTCCGCGGACTATACGCGCGAAATTACGGTAGATGTGTATCATTTTAATATGTACTTGAGGATTAGATGCTGTGCAATGAGTTATACGGTTTTTGTTGAAGAAAAAATTCCATGGAAAGATCATTTTTAGGATTCACTTTTTATATTACATTTACAAAAAATATATATTAAAAATTTTCGAAAATGAAAGAAGAAAAAGTTTCTTACATTTTTTCTTTTATTCAAAAAAAAAATAATAATAATAAAATAAAAATGAAATATATGAGACCAAATAAATAAAAATAATACAGAAGATCAACAAGTTGTAAAGTTGTCAGAGGTTGGCCAAATGTTGGAAAATTTTTTAGTTCCTATGAGTTTATATAACTTTTGAGACAATCATGAAGTCATCATTCTAACTTGTATGGATGGGAAGCAGTAGTAAACTTTTAGTTTCAAAATTATTTATGTGATAATATATGTGATAAATTTGTTGACATAATATAGAAATAATTTTAAACTCCTTTAATCAGCGTGTTGATAAACAGTGGTTTAATTTCATGAAAGGCCTTAGAGCAATTTGCACAAAAAAAATCCTCTTAGTATTGAATAAGTAGTTACAATAACGTTAAAATACTGCTTTATCATTGGTTTAAATGATAAGATTTATTGACAAATTAATTTTGTATTGATTCTTTTCTAGTGACCTTGAAAGTTTAAGAAAAGTACAGCGAAGAAGCCCGTTTGAAGATAATCCACCTATGTCTGTCTATCTGCGACGTGATGTTGAACAGAAGTAAAGAATCTTGAATTAGTCCTTGTAAAATTTAGTGTCATGTGCAAGTAACCATCTTAGTTATTATTTTTTTTAACTTAAGTTTTGTTATTATAGTCAATAGTTATTTGAAAATTTCTTTTTTATAAAGTGATGAATCCATGTTTAGTGGCTATTTTGAGAGTACCAAATTTTTTGAATTGTTATTTAACTGTTTTTATCATGAAAAAAATATATTTTTATGTTGGGATCAAATAAATATAAATTTGTATATTTCTCCATCAATGAAATTAACCTTATTGACACTTTAATGTTCTAAATTATAAAAGAATGTATTTTTTTTTCCCCCTTTAAAACACTTTTTCCTTATCTCATTAAAGAAACATTAAGAAAATATACTAAAAGATGTAGAAAGATTTGGTTCAATAAAATTATTTAACTAAGTTAATGCACATCATCTGCCCCTTCATATACATTATTGTTAATATTGTAAACATTTCAATTGAAACTTCAATAAAAATTATGCATAATTAAAGTTTTTTTTTTTTTTTTAAGTGACACTGGTTGAGAATAGAATGTAAGAAAATGGTATATTAGTTTAAGTGGGAAGTAACACATAGAAATCTCACCCACCCATTCCTTACAAAAATGCCAGTATTTTTTTCATTATTTATGCAGTTTGTTACTTCAAGATATATTAGATTATTCATATGTATAGTTTTTTTTTTACTTGAACATTTTTATTTTAACATCTGAGCGACTGATGTGGATTTTTCCATTTACTGAGCATTTGTTTTTTCCCTAATAAACTTATAATTAAAAAATTAATTATAGATTCTTTTTTTTTTTTTTTTTTTTTTTTTTAAGTTTCAAGTTTATATATAATAGTCATTAGGTTAATCTTTAAACACCTAGTCATATCTTTAATTTCAAGCTGAAATAACAATTGTTTACATTCTAAAGACCATTTAGTGAAAATAACATTGCAATTTTATCTTTTTCAAAGACCCTGGTTGGTTAATTTGTGGCATTTGTTTGAAAAGAAAATTAAATAATTTTTAAAATAGTATTTCTAAAGTCTTATAGACTAAGAAAATATAAAAATGGCACAGTGTGATTTTATTATTACTAAAACAAGAGCAAAAAAGTTAACCAAAAAAAAAAAAGGTTTCCAAAGCAACTTATTTATATATATACATATATATTTTTTTTCCTTTTGTAAATTTTAAAATGTTCTTTACACATAATAAATTGAAATATAATATTCATCCTAAACTATGCTGTTAAATGTATTATTTTCAACTTTTTTATAAATAATACTATGAACTGACGTTAAGGGTAAAAGGTAAATCAAATAAAAACTTTGTACATTCAATAAAAAATTTTCTTCATTGTTTTTTAATTATTAAATTTTCAAACAAATATAATTTTTGCTTACTGAATTTAAATTGAGGATTTCTTTATTCAGAGTAATAAAGAATGCTAAATTACATGCTAAAAGAAAAAAAAAAATTAAGGAAACAAGCAAAAAAGTGAAGAAAACCATGAGAAATTGCCATGCGCTGTCATAAAATGGAGAGTATACATGTAGATTCTTTTTAAATACAAAAGCACATTTCTTTTCATTATATTACATTATAACAGTTTGTTGTTTTCTTGTGCATAAATAAAGTTTTGTAAAATAAATGTTGTTTTAAAATTAACCAAAATATTGGCCTTATACATCTACAAAATACTTCATCAATCACTTAATTCTAAATTTCAAGGGAATTAGTTATAGTAATTTGACACATGCTCTCAAAATTAAAAACAATTAAATATAAGCAATTTTTAAATGTTTAACAATTTTAATTTTTATATTTTTGCCTTTATTTTAAACTTTATGTATGTGAATGTGAGCTTTGTGCATTGGCGTAACTAGAACATTTTTCTAGGGGGGGGGCCATGGCCCCTTTATCTCACGATTTTTCAAATTTATAATTAATATTTACGTTATAGTTTTTCAGACTCAGTATCAACCCTTTTCCATAACGGACGATGTTAAAAGTGCATAACGGAGTTTTGTACCAAAAGACTTGTGTGTGTTTCTATCTTTTATTTTTATTACTTATTTATTTAAGCCCTAGTTTTCCAAAACAAACCGGTGAATATTATAGGTGAACTTACCAGTTGAATATAAGTAAAAGGTGTTTTACAGCTTGATAATGCATGAAGAAATATACATGGAATCTAAAAAGAAAAAGTTACAATTCTCGTAATAATATGAAATGAATTGCTCTTTTTCTGCTCTTAATATAACAATGACTGTTATTTGTATTTCCATTACAACACAATGTCATATGATTAAAGAAGGTAGGATGGTGGGAGTATAAATGATTTAACTAATTTGATTAAAAATGGCAAGGTAATATTCCTAGGTAAGTATTCCCAGAAAGGGATTTAAAGTGACAAAAATTAAGTAAAAGTGGTTAATGTTATAATTAAAAAGCATTTCTGTTTAGAATAGTATATCAAAATAAAACTGAATATACTAATATTAAGAATGAGTAATTTATTTAAAACATAATTTAACTGGGAGAAACCTAACTAGAATTTTTTAATTGCCTGCTTATTATATTACCCCCCCCCCCCCATTTTTTAAAAATAAGTTTGTTATTATTAAAGACAACACTTGAAGTAGTTACTGTATGATAATGTAGTTGTAAATAAATGCACTCAGTAACACTATGTGATAAATAAATATGCAAAAGATTTTATTTATTTATTTTAATTTTCTGATCTCAGCGAAAGCTATACACAATGATACTTATTACTTTCGGCATATATATAGCTTCAATAAATTAAAAATAATAATAATAAAATAAAATAAAAAAAAGTTTGTCAAGAAAAACTTAACAAAAAAAAAGTCTTATTTCCTTTAAAATTTTTACTGGAGGTACATATACAGGTAGCAATTAACGACTCATATTTCTGAGGAAATATTCAAAACCATCCAGAAATTACATAAACCTAATATGATGTGGCCTTCATAAAACTTTCTTCTATACAAACTCATTCTCTTCAAATAACTTAAAAAATGATTTTTTATTAAAATTTATCTCCCATGATGAATGAAGACGATTACCATCCCAGAGCATTATAATGCTAAACAAACAAAGAAGGTCAAATTTTTGTTCTACAAAAAACATTTTAAAAAATCAATTGTCTATAAGGATTTTTTCACTTTAAAGAAGGAAAAAAAATCGATCGGTTGATTTTAAATTGTCCCAGATCAGTAGTTCAGCAATTCTTTCAAAGGGTATTGACAAGTTCTTTTGAAAGATACCCATATTAAAAACTTACACCTCTTCCCCAACATGGAAGGACTTCTCTACAAAATTTTGTACAATACTTTACGTTGAAAAATTAGGGTGGGTGAGGAATTGTAGCGCCATTTGTTTGCTGAATTTTACTAAAAATTGTTATGCTCTAATTTATGTCATGATGTAACTACATATCGATTTGTATGAAATTTTGTTCAGTTATTCTTAAGATACAATAATCTGCTCAAAATTTCATCACATACATATACACAGGCTGACGGACAGACATATGGTCAAATATGTTCTGGATCTCTCAAAGCGTATAAATCCATTGTAAACCATAAATATAATTTTTTTACGAAATCAATACTTTCTTTCGTTGAATATAGAAGAAAGACTTTATTATTCATTTTTATTTTACTTTATTTAGATTTAGTTTTATGCTTCTCTGACATGAAAATCGCATCTGTATTATCATGAAAAACATTTTTAATGAATAATAATTTTAGTAAAGTTTCGCACTGCGGGAGTTCATATGGTAAAATATAGCACAAAGTTTTGCAATCGCCATAACATGCTAGATTTTTTTTTTCAGCTGTGTAGTAAGTTTTTTCTTTTTAACACTTTTCAAAAATGTTTTAAAAAAGCAGAAATGGCTTCGGTACATCTATCTGACATGAGCATGGCTTCTGCTTATCTGTTTGATATAGATCCCACTAGTGGCTGAGCGGTTCTGCGCGCAAACCTGACAGATAGGAAATGCTGGGATCGATCTCAGGTTGCGCTCATCGAGTTAGCCGTGTGGAATTTTCCGTGATTTTCTCTGAAACTCATGTAAATATAGGTTAGGACCCCTTAGAAAGACCCCCCGTAGAGCATCACACCGATAGTACTAAGACCCATGTGTAGTCAATCAGACTTAAACCCTACAACCAAGCATCTGTTTGAGATCTCATATTACTAAAAGACATTTATTTCTTTGGAATTGATGGGTATATATGTGTATTTTTTTTTATCATACATCAGCAGGTTCATTGTGGCTTGTTTTCAGTTGAAAATAGCATAAACAGCATTAGTGATTTAACTACGGAAATTAATGGAGTAATTCAATTGCATTACGATCTAAGAGTGACATTTCTTAAAACTTTGAAAATGACATATAACAAAATTATCGTTTAATTTTCAGATGCAATAAAGTATGTTTCCTATGAAAACGGCATGATTTTCTTAATGATTCATTTACAGGATCAGATGGCGGATTTATATTACTGCCGCCTAGGGGCTAACGGCAAATTGCCGTTCGTTTTTGCATGAAATAACAACATGATTCTTAATGCAATATTTAAAAGAAATATTCGGAAAAACAGACGATTTTTAAATAATTATTTTTCAGTTTCATCTGCAGACGATTTTAACTTTCTTAATTTAAATCAATATCAAAAAATTATTTTCCTCGTGAAATTAAAATAAAGCAGACGCTATTCAAATTTTACATGCAACTGCTTTTTTGCTTCGTTCATGAAAAATAAATTCTCTAAAAATTGTAATTAATAATGAAAGAAGAAATAGGGTCTGATTAACGCATGGGCCGGCTGGGCCTTGGAAAATAAGAAAATCTTTCTACAAGAAATCATCAAATACATATAAATAAAAATTTATTAAAAATAATAATAATAATAATTAATAATGTAGTATCTTTGTTAAAAATAACTTACCAAAATTATTCTGGATGCTTGAAAATGACAAACACGCACTTCACTGGTTCTAAATCTGCAATAAGTTGTGGTCCTTATAGCCAACGAATGTCTTTACTTTGAAACTTTGACATTTAACATTCATGGAACTGACCTCTCCAAAATACAGATGACTATTTTGCCCCTGTTTGCTTCCGAGAATCAAGAGTATACTTGGTTCCTAGAGAGAGGACACAGGACAGGTTTTTATTTTTCTCTCTCTCTCTCTCTCTCCTCTCTGCCTACTACCTATTATATGCATATCACCCTGTCTTCTCCAACTCAGTATTAAAGAAAGAAAATTCCGTTCTGAAGGGCTTACCCAGGATTTTATTTTGGGAGGCGTCCAAAATCAAGGTTTCATTAAAGCACGTAGGGTGCAAGGCTGTGTTTTTTTTTTTTTTAGGACCCCCTTACATACTATTATAAATACGCTTAAAATTGAGCATCTTTTTGCCCCTCATAAAGAGCCTCTTGTTCACTATAATTGAAACCTTCACCATTACTTATGTAAAATTTAAGGTTTTGCAAGAATTTAAGTTTAATCTCACTTTTTTAAATATCAAAATTTAAAATTACAGTTCATACTGAATTCACATTTACTAAATCCACATGAAAAAATTATACATTTCTCTAAGTGTTTTTTGCATATTTAAAACATCACTCGATTCCTTAACACCTAAATAGTACCTTCAGTGAATTTTGTGCATTTTTATCTCTAAATGACTCTGGAAGTATTAGAAAATTTCTCTTTACCAGGAAGAGGTTAGTTGTGGTTGTTGGTTTAAGGCCGATTGACTACGCTAGGATCCTAGGCCTATGGAAAATCATGGGGTCTTTCTAAGAGATCTTGGCACGTATTTAAGCAAATTTCAGAGAAAACCACGAAAAACTCCAAACAGCTGAGTCGACGAGCGCGACCTGTGAATGAACCCGGCCTTTCCCGTCTACCAGCTTTGAGCACAGAAACGCTCGGTTACTGGTAGGGCATCGGGAAGAGGGAAAATATTTTTTGAGAACATACTTAATTGAAGTACATACATTTACAATAGATTGCAGCAATTGTGGGCCCATTTTATCATATGGAAAATTTCTTTCTGCAATGACTCATTACCTTATGTATTTTTTTAAATTTCTGTTTTCACATTCAGAAAAGTCACAATCATTAAATAAGTGCTCATTTTTGAAAAATTAGTTTTTTAAAGTTTTTACACTTTAATTTTTAGTTAAAATAAGCGAATTTTCACGAAGTTTATTTTTCTAATTATTTAGCCACAATATGAAATACTAAAAATTTAAAAATCTGTTTTTGGAAAATGAGTTCTAATTTAATGATTATGAGTTTTCTGAATGCGAAAACGGATTCTTTAAAAAACATTAGGTAATGAGTAATTATAGAAACAAATTTTCTCAGAGGATAACATGGGGGCCACAGCTGTCAGCGATTTTGGGCATTGTTTGCTATAAAATGGAACATATGTTCAGTAAAGATACTGTAATATTAAATACTTTTCTATAAATGTTTGTTTATTTACATATTTATGAAATTACTTATATATTAATAAAAAATACAGAATCAAATTGAAACTTTGTTGTCTCGAAGGCATCATGTTCAATGCATCATAAAAATTGCATGTTAATTATGATGCTTTGAGAATATTGCTAAGCAAAAATAGTCTTTCATGCACAGTTCTGTTTATAGTAAACGTCTTTAAAAGATGTCATTGTGCTCGTAGTAGATACATGTAAACTGTCAATTTCATTTTGCTAAAGAAATACAATAGGCGTAACTGCACATCAGAAAAAGAAAAAAAAAAGAAAAGCAATTTAAATCAAAAATAAGCCTCTTTTTCACACTGTCTGCGTTTTTTTTTTTTTTTTGTCCTTTTATAGACCACAAAAAATATCAGGGCTATTTGATAAACCTTAAAATTTTGAAAAAGTAACCAAAAAGTTGCTCATGTACGAAAAAATCTATAAGAAATCATAAGTTTTCCCGATAGATTTTACATATGTTTCTAATGTAGGTAGCTATTGCCCCCCTCGCCTCCTCCATGGAAAACTAATTCTATCAAATGATACGATTAAAGAACTGATTGAAAAACATATTTTCTTTTCAAAGTTATGGAGGTTATAAAACAATTTAGAACATCAGAAGGGCATATTTATTAAAGAAACTTTTATTAAATTTTATTTCGGGATGGGTCCGGACCCCATGGACCCCCTCCCTGGGTATAGGTCCTTGTCTGTGTCTGTAAGTTGCAGTAGTTGCAATTTCTTTATCCCTTTTTTTTTTTTTTCTTTTTTTATGTGCGTGCGTAGGTATGTACTATTTTCACAGCACATTTTATGTCTTTTAACTTAAAAAAAGGAAGAAATGGTAATTTGGATTTTTTTAAAATTCTGTGGGGGTCCAACTGGAACTCTGGGGGGGGGGGGGGTCCAGGCCTCCTTGGACCCTATCTAGTTATGCCAATGGCTTTGTGTATGTGAAATCTAAGCTTTATGTATGTGAAAGTATGTTTAGGTTTCAGAATTAAAAGATATCCAGTATGTTGCTAATGTCATTATTTTAGTCTTATTCTAATTTTTATTAATGCTTCTTATCAAATTCTTGAAAAGGAGGTAGCTTTCTGTATGATAATGATATTTTATTTCATGTATTAGCCATATTACATGGCATTTTTATGGAATATACATCTTGATATACAAAAAAAAAAAAAAAAAAAAAAAAAAAAAGCAATTATTTGTAAATATATATATATAGAGAGAGAGAATATATTAATGCAAAATAATAATCTGTAGAAGCTTTTGCATATATTCCTCTAATAAATTGCCTCAAAACCAATAATGTTATTGCAGCATTTTCAAATTCATATTTCATTTTTTTTTTTTTTTTTAATGGAACTTTTTCATAAAAAACCCATATACTACCCATTGATAAAGGTGACTTATGCAATATCTTACATGTCTAACACTGAGTTTGCTCTTTCAATATTACATTCACACTTATACCTTGAATTTGTTCAGATACAGTGGCAGGTCCGGAGGTAGAGGGGAGGAGGCTGAAGCTCCTGAAAAAAACATTGACATTCACAAAACCTTAGAATTAATGAAAAAGAAATTAATATTGGAATGATTGAATAACATTTTCAGCAAAGTCATATTAATTATCTGTCATAGTTCAATAATCAACAGCAATGGAAAAAAAAAAAAAACTCAAATGTTGACTTCTATTTAAGGGGCGCCTCCTTTAATGGCCAATTTTTCTTGCTCCCAAAATCTCCCTATGAGATTTGATATTGATTTATTGCAATTGAGTGCCCATGTACAAATGCATATCATTTTTAAGGGTCCTATTTTGCAAGTGTAGATAATATTGTTCAACTCTTGATGTAAATTGACCACATTTGTATGTAATTCCTTTCAAAGAACCCTCTTATTCAATGCCATAGCCAGAAAAAATTTCATATTGGGTTCAAATTTTAGTACACATTGTTGAGTGTTAAAAATGAAGTTTTAATTGAAAAGATTTCAACAAATCTGCAAAATTTTGGGGCATATTTGAACCCCCTTCTGCCCCCTTGGCTATGGCTTTGATCAGCGTATATTTCCTATGGTCTGCATATATTTCCTATAAATGTGTTGTTAAGGAAAATAATTATTTAATAATACTTTATAGATTTTAATGTGCATATTATAGGTGATATTCAGTCTTGGAAAAGTGAATTTTGTGTCGTACAATAATTTAAGTAATAATTTAAAAAGCTTTTAAGAGAGAAGAGTGTTGATTTTAAATAAAAATATTAAACCCAATTTAGATTAAAAATTCAAGCTAAACCTACTATTTTTAGTATATACTATCTCTTCAAAGAGATAATGTTAGACATATCATGTGTAATATAGGGTGATTATATAAAAAAAAAAAAAAAGACTATCCTGATATATGAGATCATAGCTACCATACCACTCACAGAATCTGAATAAAAACTTGGTGGAAGGTATTTTAAGGTATGCGCTCAAGAATCATATGAAAAACAACAAATAAACTCTAACAGTTACGGTTATAGTGACAAAATTTCAAACATTTCAAATGGCAACACATACTTTTTTTTTATTGGAATGGGATCTCCATACCAAAAAAGCATAAATAGCGTTGGAACGGTACCTATAGCATGAAAATGGCCAGCGCTAGGCAGACTAAGAAGAAAAGAAAAAACAACTTTGATTTGCCTACCAGAGCACGATTTTCATTTTTTAATGACGTCACATTTCACGCTGAGACTTTGGCTCTGACTAAAACCTACTGATTCTACTTCAATATGAGAAAAAGAGATGTAGGTATGCTTAATCTCAAATTCACATTTCCAGTTAATGAAAAATGAGCCTTGTCTGTCCACAGAATGCGTGAAGACCAACTGTTATTCTCGTCATACCGAATAAGAAATTCATTATTTGCAAAATCTATCCGTAGTTGATTATCATACACTTGTAATTTTTGATCACGTTGGAACCGATATGGAAACATTTGGGGAACACAGCGCAGAATCTTGCATATCATAGAATTTGGCAGCTGCAGAAAGTGGGAAACATTATGTGCACTTGCACGGGGAATATCGCTTATTATCTGATGGACTTCTGCAACAATCTCGACAGGAACAGAAGGTCATTTAGGCCGAGATTGATCACATGCGCAACCAGTTTCTTGAAATTTACGTATAAAGACCAGTACAGCTTTTTCAGTACATGGGCTTTAGCATTGTCCATGGTGTGTGCCATACACAGCGAAAGACGAAATGTCTCTGCGGTGTTTTGTCCGTTCAGGTTATAAATCTTTAGAGTTTCCCCACGTTTCCCTTAAAGTAACATATTGTTCACAGAGCAAGAAAGCAAGATACCCATCATACATTTTACAAAGCCTTATTTTTTACTCAATGCGATGACGTCAGTCATGACAGTGTCTTATGACTAACCACAAAATTAAAGCCCTTATTCAGTAGCCTTACATGAAATTAAGGATACTATGGTCTCTTCTTCTTGCTTCGAAGCAGAATCAGCAGACTTTAGTCAGAGCCGAAGACTCAGCATGAAATATGTCATTAAAAAAATGAAATTTGTGCTCTGGTAGGTAAATCACAGTTGTATTATCTTTTCTACTTAGTCTGCCTAGCGCTGGCGATTTTTGTGCTACAGGTACTGTTCCAACGCTATTTATACTTTTTTGCTATGGAGATCTCATTCCGATATAAAAAAGTAAGTGTTGCCATTTGAAATTTTTGAAAGTTTGTCACTGTAACCATAACTGTTAGGGTTTAACTGATATTTTTTATATGATTCTTGAGCACATACCTTAAAATACCTTCCACCAAATTTTTATTCAGTTGCTGGAAACAGTATGGTAGCTATGATCTCATATATCGGGACAGATTTTTTATAATCACCCTGTATATAGTTTGTATTAAGAAAACACTTTACAAACACATATTTAAAAAAATTAAATTTAATTAAAAACATATGTACGTTCATTCAAAACTTGTTGCTTTAATTTAAAAGCACTAGAAATCGCAAAAATGTTTCATACTTGCAGTTTAAATATACTTAAATAATAGTTTACAATTAAAAACATAGCTTGACATATTGTGCAGAAGTATTTATGATGGCATTAAACTTAGAAGGAATATTATTTTTACCAAGAGTTTTCAGTGGGCTTAATAAAGACCTCTTATTCCTTAAAAAATTATGCTAAGTTGATCAGTTTGATCTGATTAATTGAATCAATTTCGTATATTCATAATATTTTTAGCCTGAATTATGATTTTTTTAACGACTTCTAATGAAAGGGGACCTGTCTAAAGGGCCATTTTTTACAGCATCATAGGTGGTTTTCTTAGGAAGATTTCACTGTATTTATTTTTTCTTCCACTGTTGTTGTTGCTGTGAATTTGCAAAGTTAACATTTTATGTTTAAATTTCTATCTGCTATGAGCAAAAAATTATGAGCACCTTTTTCAATTTATCTCCAAATTATCACTTAATTAGAGTGTTGGTGATACGATAGGTACAATACAGGTATTACTTTGTGATTAAAATGTACAATTGGGGAGGGGGCGGGGGAGGGGGATGCAACACTCGACATAACTTTATTGCTAATCGATACACAAAAATGCAATAGGTATCATTCGACAGGGAATTGTGAATACTTTTAGAAAATGAAGTAAAATTTTTAATTGGGGGGGCATCTACATATTAAAACGTACACCAACTTTGATTTTTTCAATGGTGATATCCTATTTTTATTTCATATTTGAATTTTTGGGGGATCTCAGCTATGCGAAAAATTACATTGGTTGTATATTTTGCTTATTTTTTTATAGAGTTATAAGAGTTCAAAGTTTGAGTGTGCTAATGTTAAATTCGTATCTCAAACTTTTATTAATAATATCTTCACAAAAAATAACTTAATAGATATAACTTTTTTTTTTTTTTTAATGAGATACAGTGAAGAAACCCAAACATAATCCATGATAACTTTTGATTCTGAAAAATATTAATAAATTCATATTAAAAAAATTATGAATTATGACCTATATTAATTTTTACGTAAAATGAATCCTAATGCTGAAAAATACAGGTGTGAAATTTGCAGCTCATTCCAGTTATTAGTTTTCAAGCTATAAATAAATCTTTCTTTTGGAGTTGCTTAGGGGGCTGTCTCGTATGAAGTTTTGTATGAGATAACGAAGAAAATCTTTAAAATTAACAGAGAAAATTAAACAAAATATTTTTATTTTTTATTTATCTATCAAACTGTATACAGTATCAACATTATAAATGCACAGAAATGAAACAAAAAAAAATTAATTTTTAGACATTAGTGATAGAAAAACAAAAATTCCCGTTTTCTATTGAAAATAAGTCCTGCCTATCATCGTTCTCTTAAAACAAAACAATATAGAGGGAAAAAAAAGAAAAAGTGACTTTGCATTTTCATGTTAAACTCCTTAATTTCTTGGGGCAAAAATATACACACCTTTGTAAAAATTGTCAATTAAAAAACGAATGGAATTGGAATGCAAGGCAGACTTGTTAAATCACTTCTTAATTACCATGATAGTTAAAGGGTTAATCATTTAGTTCATATATTGCTTCTTTTTTTCTTTTTTTTTTTTTCTAGGGGGGAGTGGTTGATTATTTTTTTAAAGATACTTTGGTCTTAAAAATTATTTTTTTAAATATATTTTAATTAAGAAACTATATTTCCAGAGAAATTACAAAACAAATCGTACTGTTTCAAAGAGTTAAACTAACTCAAAATTGTTAAGTACAATTAATGTTGTTTAATGTTTACTTCATGATACCTTACAATAATTTATCTGAAAAGATTTTATGCGTTGTTGTAGGTACATATGTATAGCTATATTATTTCAGTTCGTATAGTATGTCACACCTACAAAATAAAGTGAAAGAAAATTGAAGCTTTATTAGTTATCAGTATAGCCATGTTAGACACTTTTTAATTGAAAAATATCGCACATTTTTCTAAGAGCATTGCCTGACCAATCTTAAGCACAATATATTTAAATATGTTATCTAATGAAGTACTTAAGTATAAACATATCTAAAAAAACGAAATCAGGGATAAGTGAGGTGTTGCAATGATGATAATGCTTGAAAACTGGAAACTGGTGCGGCACTTTTTTTCTTGAAAAATTTCCAGTATAAAACATTAAACTTTTGCCTAATTCTTGTACAATCTTAACTTTATTTTTCTAGATTTACAGATATCCCCCTAACGCATTTTTGGTTATAACTCTATGAATACTAAGGATAAAGTATATAAACTGTATACTTTTCTGCCCTGCCAGACTCTCAGAAATTTAAATATGAAGTCAAAACTGGGCATATTATCTAAGCATATTATCTTAAAGGATTCTTAATAATTTTTCTAGGTAAATTCAAACAATTATTTATATTTTACAAAAAAGGTATTGTATTTTATATAAAGGTATTGTATTCACTGTTATATTAATTTTAATTTATTGAATGGATCATTTGATTTTTTTAAAAATTGTTAATTAAATCAACTTTTATCCAAATGAATGTTTGAGTCATCTAAGGAAAGGTAGCTTAACTGGATTGAAAAAGAATGAAGATTTAGATAATATTGAAGTAAAAAAAGGAGATTCTAGGAAATATTTAATTCAACTCAAAAATAATTGAATTTTTTTTTTTTTTTTAAACACATTATTTTTCCTTGTAGATTGTGTATTTATTATTATATTCCATGATGTTTATATCATTTATCTCAATTTCAAGTTCTTTCATTTCATATTGATGATTCCTGCATTATAGGTCCATCGAAGTGTGGGGAAGTCAAGAAGCTTTACAGCGCGAAATTAGAAAACGTCAGGAGGAAGAACAACTGTATCGAGACAGTAAGAATCCATTTAATTTCTTTTTTAATGCATATTTTAGATTTAAATTTAAATATTTTTCCCTATATTTTTTGCATTAAATGAATGAATAATGATTAGCTAGAGAGTTTAGTTTTGAATAATCTGTTTAGCTCTGAAATAGCCATTTGTTGATTTTTAACATTAACAAAACTTAATATATTTACGTAGCAGTATTAATCATATTATATTAATGATGCTGCATTACTATATTTTATAGTGTAAAATATTCAAAATTTTCAAATTTTCTATGCTCTGCAAAAAAAGAAAAGAAAATTGCGATCTGATATCATTCTTGCTGATTCTTATGTAAAATGACCTCCTGAATCCGAATATCACTCCCATTTTGCCCAGTCACCCACCGTTTTCTAGATACACCACCCTCTCCCAGTGGCGGATCCAGAACTTAACTTTTGGGGGGGGGGGGGGCTAAGATTTTTCAAGATGCTATTCCAGATCAATGAAAAATTTACAATTGTAATATTCAATTGCGAATGTCAGTACTTTTGAGGGAGGAGCTTCAGCCCCCTAGCCCCCCTCTTAATTCCACCACTGCCCTCTCCCTCAATTTCTTTCCCTGTTTGATAATTTAATGACCATGAATTTGATTTGAAGAATGAAAAATAATTAATTTAACACCTAAAAACAAAAAAATATAAAGTTTAAAAAATAACATTAATAACAGATTAAAAAAATATAAGATATGTAATGCATAATTTCAGTTTCCTCTGCAAAATTTTTCCCTTATTGCAAATGTCAGTGTTTTAGAATTTTCCAATTCTGTAGCCCCTCAGAAGATATTTAACGGTTAAAATAATCCCCCCCCCCTCCTAAAAATCAAATTAATAGCCATAAAATCTCCAAAAAATGAAAAAAATAGGGGGCCATTCTTAAAAAACGGTGGGTGATAGGGCAAAATGGGCATCATATTCAGAATCAAGAAGTCATTTTGCATAAGAATATGCTGAAATGGTGTCAGAGGCAATTTTCATGCCAAGCAGTGTTATTAAAATATTGCATAGTATATGAAAGTGAATGCAATAGCTGGACCACCTGAATGCAACAGCTGCACGCCTGCAAATTCTAAATTAATTGGCTAAGAGTCTATAATTTAGTGCTAATCTAGTCCTTAGCCAGGATTGGTGTCAAACAGAAGCAGTGTAGTTAAAAGGATATGAGAATTACAATAATAATAAATAAATAAATAAATAAGAATGGAAATTTAAAGTTTCCAAGACTAGTATTAGTTTTGTAGTATTGTCATCTTTCAATAGTTGTTATTTGATTCTTAATTGTTTGTGCTACAGAATTTAAAAAGAATCTTCAATATTACTAATTATAAAATGTTTCTCAACAAGATTTATTTATATATTATTCTAACATTTTCTATATTGCCATTATATAATGTTATTGCATTAAGGAACATGACATATTTAGAGCTCTCAAAGATCCAGAAATTGTTGTATAATCACTGAAAATAGATGCAATCTGAACCACCTGTTAAATAATAAATAAATAAATAGTTATGGAAACGAATTTATCTTAAATTGCTTAGTTTTTCAACTCACTTTTAACAAAAAATGTTTGTAGAAATAATATTCATTGCTTTGTTTGAGTAATAAAATAATTTTACAGGCTGCAAAAGAAAGCTTTAATGTATTTACAGTCGATTAAATATACTTTTGAAAGAAAAATAAATGCTATTTAAGTTCCACAAGTATTGCAAATATTTAAATAATATTATCTAGTTGTTCCTTTGATCTATTTTGATTTGTAAACAGTTACTGATATTGTACCAACATAAAATGAATTGTTACAATATTTAACTTTTTGTTTCTTTGTTGCTTTCTAAATAATATTGAAATTCACATTATAGATATTTTACCTACTTCTTATTTTAGAGTTGAAATGGTTCTTAAACTCATTTTTAGTTTCACGTATTTGTGTATGTGCTTGTATATATAGAGGAATTTGTATGTAATTTGTCCATTTTCTTTTTATGTTTTAATAAAAGTTATTTTTATTTAAAAGGCTTCATTTTTAGTTGTGTTGCAATATTTTTTGCCTCATATAATATGAGGAACCTAGATTGTATGAACATTGTAAAATATTCTTTAGTTAATTACTGTATTTTTTTTTTTTTTTTTTTTCATCTGATTCTCGAGAATAAATATTACTAAAGTGTGTATGAATTAAGCACGAGGAACTTTCAAAATGATTAGTAATTAAGAAAATTTTGATATGTTATTTTAGACCAGAATATAGAAAATTAACTGAATACAGAATGAGATGTGTGAAATCTATCTAATTCAAAATTATATTTGCCTGGAAAGTTATGACATGTATATAGAAAACAAATGCTTATTGACTGATTTAAAAAGTATCAACAGTTATTGTTGATTGGGGAACTTGAATAATAAAAAGTTTTATTTATCAACAAAAAATGACTGTGTTAATGACCATATACAGAAAAGAAATTTTTGGGGAATTGTGAAGAAATGCATGATAAAAGTGCATTTTTTGGCATGATTGACAAAATATCTGTACTGATAAGTATAAAGGATTTAAGTCCAAATATGTCGATTTTGAGTTAAGTACATTGTCAGACTTAGAAAAAAAAATTCTCTATTGACTGGTATAAAGGATTTAAATTAATGTCATTTATTCTTTGAGAAAATCCATTGGTAAAAAAAGATTAAAATCAGAAATTTAGTATTAATCTATGGCATAAAATATTTAATTCAATTTTTTCCCTTTATTAAATGAAAGTTGACAATGGCTAAATGGTATAAAGCATATAAATCAACATAATCCCTTTTTCCTAATCGATTCTTCTGATTAGTTTTTAGTTAGTTTAACTTTATTTTTCATCTCCTGAAAAATGAAGAATATGGACTTAAATCCTTTATACTTATCAGTACAGATATAATGAAGACAAAAACACAAAAATACTTAAAACTGTGGTTTCCAAGACTTTATCCTAATAATAATAATAAAATTGCTAAGATTATTATTTTTATTGTTGGTAAATCACATGTGCTGTGTATAGGTTTAATTATATTTTTGCTGTAGCAGCTGCAATATTACATGCTGAAATCATCTATGAAGTATGTATATGTTACCGTTAAAACGTGAAATCTGTTAATCTGCAGATTACCTAGCTAATCTGCAGATTAACTACAATGACCCTTTAAAGTGCAGAATAAAGAGTTTTCTGCATTTTAACTAGGTAATCTGCAGATTAACTAAAATGACCCTTTAAAGTGCAGAATAAAGAGTTTTCCGCATTTTAACTAGGTAATCTGCAGATTAACGGTTTCAGTATCGTTAAAGTTCAAATGTTTGTTTCGAGCCTTAGTTTTTTTTACATTCACTATGACGTCAAACAGCCATGTGATACAGATATGCAAATGACCTTCGAACATAACTAAAACTTTTACCTCTTCACTTCCGCTACGCTATGATGATAAACCGATAAACGGCAAACGCAAAATGTGGAGGATAGGATGGAAGCCATGATTAGGTTTATTATTATGACTAACACAAAATTTAAAGTAACAAGTAAGTTATAATTGTTTTAATTTTGATTTTATTTCTATCTTTTTTAATTCTGTCAATATAAGTTTGATAAGGGTCTGTATTTTATTAATGAAATTTAATCTTAATTAAAAGCTGTCTCTCGTGAAACTCTATTTTGAATTATGAAAATTAGATTTACATTACAGTAATTATTTCCTTCCGAACTAAAACTATTAAACCATAACTTTTAAAAACTAATTTATTTTAAAATTGATTTAAATTACTATTACTTACTGAAAAAAAAAAAAAAAAAAAAAGATATATTAATTATTAACTTTGAAAAATATTATGGCATTTAATAAATACTTAATATGAAATTTTTGTACATTTTTTAGCATTTCATTAAATTTTTTTTTCTCTTTCAGTTTCAAGTTTCCTGTACATATTTTATATATCATGATTATATTTTTATTTATTTATTTATTTTTTTTTAATTTTGTTCGCTTTTTCAAATAATTTCGTTGTAGATCACATAAAAAGTGTTAATAAAGGTTTTTTTTTTTTTTTTTTTTTTTTTTTTGGAAAATTAATATATTTGCTAAACTTGTGCAGCTATATGTATGCTGCAAAATATAGTTTCATAAAGCATTGAAAACTGTCAATTTAATTTTCATGCATTCTAAAAAATGTTAAAGCAGTTTTAATTATTTGAAGTACTTCTTAAATAATGCTTCTGATTTGTCTAATTTAATATTTCTAGTATTTAAATAGAAATAGCAATATAAGTTGTTAATAAAACTTTTTTTTTTTTAATTACTAAATATTTTTATTTTGAAAAGAAATCGTTACTGTATTACACTTCTAACATTCTTTTATAAAATAGAATTTATTGAAAGCTATTAAAGCTATTATATTTCATATTAAAAATGAATAACATATTCAAACTTATATTGACAGAATAAAAAAGATGAAATAAATAAAAAATAAAACAAATATAACTTTAAAAGATATAAAAATTAAAACACATACAGATTAAAATAAGTAAAGAAATAAATAAAAAAGAAAAGAAAATTTTTTTTTTTCCGAATGAAAAAACAAATACAACACAGCGTGCTCTAAAATTACAACACCAGATATCTTATTTTCACTTTAACTAGTGCCTAGTAGGTAATGTGCAGATTATCTAGGTAATTCGCAGATTACCTAGGTAATTTGAGAAATAAAACAATTTTCCTCACTTTAACGGATCACCCTAGTTAATGTGCAGATTACCTAGCTAATCTGCAGATTAACTTATTTCTGCACTTTAGCGGTAACATATATATAAAACAGACAACTAGATGAAATCTGTGTGTCTGTTATGGGAAAAAAAAAAAAAGATAGCAACTAACAAATTTATTTTACATTTGAATGCTTAATAAAGAAGACAAAAAACACGAATAACAGAGGAGGTATCATTAAATTATCTTTTAAATGTTTAAGTTCTGGTAATAAAGAAGAAAAAGAAAAGTGTAGCACAACCCCCAATAATATTTAGATAGAAATAAAATCATCAAAATTTTTTTTTTAGGGCAAATGGAAATTCTTTTATTAGTTGAAAAAAATGTATTTATTGCATTAAAAGATTTTACAATTTAGATAAATTTTATCTATTCAAACTTCGTTCTAAAATAACTAGGAAATAGAACAGAATAATTAGAGAGTAAAGACATGTCTTCTCTTGGTTATTAGTGTGTTAAAAATAAATCTTCAAATTATCGATATGAACAACTATATAGTATTTTTAAAGAAATAATTTTGATGAGAAAAATGTAATATTGCAAGCAAATGAATTAGATATTTAAAATAAAAAATTAATTATATTTGATTAATTATAAATATATGGAAGTAAAAATAAATTATTATACTAGTGTTAAAAAAATCTTAGATAACATTATGAGATAATTTTATATCAAATGAGAAATATTTGTATTAGTGAAATTTATTTTTCTTCCCTACATTGGTTTCTTTCCCCCTTTTTCCCCTCCAGTGAAAATTGTTACATTATGTAATAATTTAAAAATTGGTAAATAAGATGAAATAAATCATTTAAGAAGGGAATTGTTATATTAAGATGAAATTATACGCTATAAATATAAAATATAGTGAATGTAATAAGTTATATGTAAATATTAGAACATAATTTTGAAATATAAAAAGTATAATGCATGATAGAATATATATTGATAAAAGAATATGCCTGTGCATGTGTTTTTACAGCTATAGGCTCAACAGCTATCCATCACAAAGCTACAAAAATTGACAGCCAGATACATTAAGGAAAAAGGGTACAATGTGAAGAATGATAATTAGCTTTTTGTTAATAAATGTTTTGTGTGATTTTGGAAATTTCATGTGTGGTGCCATCGGGAAAAAATTGATTTTAGTTTAAAAAAAAAAAAAAAAATTCTAAATCTCAGTAACTTTTTTCTTTTTTAAATATTTTTTAAAAACAATTTGCATATTCTTAGATTCTTATGATTTTTTTCTTTTAAATTCTTGCATCTAAAACAGTCCTAATCAGATTAAGTTATAAATTATATCGGGAGATAACTGAAACAGTGCTCTCTTTTGAAATAAAAATTGTTCAAAATTAAATGATTTTATTCATTTTCTTAATAAAGCCAAAAACAAAAAAAAGTTACATAAATTAACATACATGTTAGAATTTTCAGTGGTTGCAAACAACCAAGTGGTGTTTGCTATATTTAAGGTAATTGTTTACCGTTATTTAACCCACTGAGCATCTTGAAAAGGGGCAAAATTTTAGTGTTGTTTTCACTGTATGGTCTTTACAATGTACTAAACAATGATTATTTTTACTTGAAATTAAAAATATAACTATGCACTTAAAGTTACTGGCCTCATTACTATTATAAATAAGCTTCATACTTAAAGAAAAATAAGTTACAAATCCATAATACACTTTTGATTATAAGTGTATTGAAGAAAAATATGTATCAGCCATTCAGAGGATTAAAGTAATATCACAGTTGATGGCAGGTGCCATTGGTACAATCTAATGCAAAAAATTTTTACAATCAGAATTTTCAGGGGTCACGAACTAGCTGGTCACTGAAAGTAGCTAGTAAATGTCTGAATCAATTTTTAGTGAGTTTAAAGTAAATAATAAAAAATATTATCTCTCTCTCTCTATATATATATATATATTTAATATATAAAAATAGATCTTAGTATTTAATACTAACTACCTTTTGTCACTTAAGCTCCTTCTTCCTTTTTGGTTAATAACCCCTGAAAATTCTGACCATAACAAATTCACACTCAGTGGTACCTATGATGCAGTTAATCTAATATGCTGCTTTAAACAATTTTGACCATAGCAAACCCACCAGCTGTTTGTAATCCTTGAAAACCCTGACTGTGACAAACTCCCATTCATAGATGCTGATGGCGCCTGCTCACAAACCAGCATGTAGAATGAGGAGTCAGTCACCTTTAGCAACTTTTTTGAACTTCGGTCACTTTTTTGAACTTTTCTTTAATTTATCATAGTTTCTACAAAAAGTTAATTTTTTTATTTTGGAAATAATTGCAAGTTTGTTTTGAATTTTAATTTGATGCCTTGGAGTTGTTTAAAAAATATTCAAAGATAAAAATTATTTCAAATATGCCAATATCATTATGTAATAGTAATTATTTCTTTACTCTTGTTCTTCGCTGTAAATTAGGCAAGTACCCTTATTAGGCACCAGTCTTGATGTTGATGTCTGGTATGTTTAAAAAAAAGTAGGGCTCCGCCTAGAAATTCTAATTATTTAAAATTTATTTATTTATATTTAAAGCTTTAAAATTATGTCATCATAGTTTCGGTGGTTATCTAAATTACCAAATAAAACTCATATTTCAGAGCCAAACCAATTTGATAAAACAGGTAAGTTGGCTCTTAATTTTTCCTGACTTTGAATTAACACAATTGTAACTTTTTCATGTTCAGTTTGGTTTATAATGAGCTTTTTTTTTTTTTTTTTTTTTTTTTTTTTTTTTTTAATGGCGATCTGACCTGCTTTTCCTGATTTCACATTTTAAATGTCTTTAAAGTTCTAAAAATCTGGAACAGACTTTTCCTCTTTATTTCTTAAAATGTTAAAATAAGTAAAGGTTATTGACTTAAGTAAAGTAAAAGTTAATTACACAAACATGATGTTTTTAAGTAAATCTCCAACTGAGACTGAATTCAAATTCAAAATGCATTAGTTAGACCTGGATTTAACTTCCCAGTTTCAGATTATGTTCTGTAGTGTCAGAATCATTATATTAAACCTTTGAATTAAACAAAACTTTCAATTTAAGATTAATGCAGACAGTGGCAAGGCGTCCGGTCATCGATAGATTCGTCGATGACCGTAAAAAAAAAAAATGAAATAACATTAAGTCAATTTAAATCTATATAATCATATTTTAAAATATCTTTGAGTTTTTCTAATCCCCTGCGTATGATATAGTTATCTGGTGCTGCCATCTATCGGTTCTACTAAGAACCATCCAAAAACATTTCGAGTCCCCGTTTCTTGGAGTGAATCTGTTTTACGTCTGCGCAAGCCTGCACGTGCCAACATTTTCCGTCTGCAACATATCAAATAGCTTAAAAATCAGGTGCTAGTAATCTATATTTTTAGCACTTCTAGTGTCAGAAAAATGAGCAGTGTTGCAAACTGTAGGGATTTATCCCTACATATAACAACTTACAGAAGTTTCCTTCAGTATGTAGGGACGGATTTTTACTTTGTAGGGGTTTTTTTGGGTCGTATGTAGGTCGTTTATCAGGGATTTTCCATAATTTTATTTTATTTTATGTGTGACTTTTCATTTAAGTAAGGACTTTTATCCTTAATGTAAAGATATTTTGTGCTCTGTGTACAGACAATAGGGAATATTTAGTTTCAAAATAATTTTATGAAATTTTATTTAATAATTTAGGATATTTCAGTAGGTTAAATTATGGCTTTAATAAAGAATTTTAAATTTGAGAATCTGTGTCTTTTTTTTTTTTTTTTTTTTTGGGGGGGGGGTGAAGTTGAACACAAAAATGTTATTTTGTACCAGAGTTAATGGAAATCTTTTTATTTATTGTTAGAATAACTTTCTTTTCTTTTCCATAAAATATAAACAAAATAATAACAATTATAATCGTTGTTATTATTATTTTTTTTTTGTTTGTTTAATTAAACGTTTGAAATGAAAAAGTATTTATATAATTGTATTTAATGCACCTTAAGTCCAAATTGAGCCAGCAGTAAATCTTTAAAATATTGAATTATTAAAATATTACTTCGTGATCTTCATGTACTTCGTTAGAAAAAAAAATCCAAAAAAAAAAAAAAAAAATATTTTTTATTCAATATTAGAAGACAATGTAAAAAATATCTTCTTAATTTTTTTAATTGATTTTTTTTTTTTTTTTTTTTTAATGTTCCAACGAACACGTGTGTATAATTTAATCATCTATTTTTAACCCTTAACAATGAAATCAATTTTTCTCTAGTTATATTATGAAAAAATGCTTCTTTACTCTTTCCTCTCTGTTGCTCCAAGAATGAAAACAAATTCTCTCTTACTGCAAGATTTATTTTTATTTAATTTATTTCTCTTCATAACAAAGTAAAGATCATGTTTTTTCTCCCCCCCCCCCCCCCAAGTACTTTCATGCTAAGAACATGATATTTCTCCGAATTTACATGGATTCATATATTTAATTATAATGTCATTAACAAATTTTCTGCAATTTTAGACAGTTCGACAGTTAGTTAGACAATCACAGACAATGATTATTTAATTCAATCTGCAGATAAATCGTCATCATAAAAGGTATGCGTCACTGATAAATGAAGAACACATTTTTCCATATTATGGGATTCAGTTGTAATAGCAACTGGTAAAAATTAAAAATACTCAAAAAAATCATTCATAAACTATTACTTTTACCCATATTACAAGATAATGCTATAACAAAAGTGATAATAAGCAAGGGAATGGTTAAATTAATATAATAACAATAATAATAATAATAATAATAAGACAAAGTAAAATTATGTATTGCTCACAAATTTTGAAATTATACCATAATTAATTAAATTGACCATTACTTATCAATTAATTATTACACACATTAATTTAAATTATAGCATGTTACTGGATATAGCAAAAGTGAGACAGAGAATGATTACATAAATGTTATTTGAGAAACAATGTTAAATCGTGCAGCTCTTGTAAACTATGAAATACTTTCCCATTTTACGAGATATAGCAAAAGTGAGACAAAGACTAACTGAGTGTATGTAATTGATTGAATATAATCAATTAATAAAAATAATGTTTTTAAGATTTAAGTTTAAAAAAATAATAATAAAATAACTAAATATTTCTAAATTGTTTTTTTTTTTTTTTTTTTTTTAATTTACAATTTCTTACAAAATGTGTCATATAATAAAAAGAATGTAGGAATGATTTAGATGTTGTGCGTATTCGTGGGGGGGGGGGGATAAGAAAAAGCAATGACCTCGATGAAATCTCATGCCTCGCCACTGAATGCAGATCATTGGCACAAAAAGTATATTTTAAAGTATGTCTGCTTAGCCTTCTTGAAATGTAGTTGGCTTATACTTTTATTTGCAGCATAACAGACATATTTGCATTTCTACATTATCAATATGCTTGTTATTGCTTTAGCTAAAAGACTATGCATAAATTTAGTTTTATCTAGAATTTTGAAAAAGAAATTCATTGAGGAAATATTAAGTCATAAATATTATTTTTGTGTAAAAGTAGTAGCTCGTGAATGATGTTTTGGAGATGTCTGTTCATCTGTCTGTCCACGCTTTAACTCCCGTAAATATTTATTGAGTATCTTGAAACTGATATACCGTAAAATCCCGATTATAAGCCCCCTCCCCACTTTTAGGCAATTTTGGATTTTTTGCATAATCCTGAAAATAAGTCCCCTCTCCATTTTTTTCATTTTGGGTAAAAAAAAAAAAAAAATTATTGTAAAATTTATTAACTCCCTTCTTCTCCTTCTGTTTTAACAAAATAACAATGAGGTGGAAATGAGAACTATGAAATAAGTATAGATCTATATTTTCATTGAAATTGTAAACCTATTTTCCGATTTATGGCAGCACCAGTCTTAATTCCAGAAAATGTTCTTACAGGCTTCCTCAATATTCATTAAAAAAAAATAATTAAAATAAATAATAATTGAATATATAAGTAAACTTTTCTTTATTTACCTTTCATATGCTAAAGAATAGAGTTATTTTATTGAAATTTTTATTTTTCCGACTGAGTGAAAATAATGCCTGGACCAGGAGTCGAACCCCGGAACTTTGACTTACAAGGTCAAGGCTCTACCAATTGAGCTATCCAGGCCGACAACCGGTCAGCATTACTTACTCAGACAACCTTTAGGCAGATACATCTGATCTATCATGTAGATAGCTCGACAGAAATAAGCCGCAGGTAATGGAAAACACCATTAAACAATGGGAGAAAGAAATACAATTTTTTTATTAAAATCACACAATCAACTGATTGAAAGAAAATCATTTATTAAAATTTTTATTTTTCCGACTGAATGAAAATTTTCCATTACCTGCGGCTTATTTCTGTCGAGCTATCTACATGATAGACCAGATGTTTCTGCCTAAAGGTTGTCTGAGTAAGTTATGCTGACCGGTTGTCGACCTGGATAGCTCAATTGGTAGAGCCTTGACCTTGTAAGTCAAAGTTCCGGGGTTCGACTCCCGGTCCAGGCATTATTTTCACTCAGTCGGAAAAATAAAAATTTCAATAAATATGATTTTCTTCCAATCAGTTGATTGTGTGATTTTAATAAAATAAAAAATAAATAAAAAAAAGTTCTTTTATTTACTTATTTAATAAAGGTTACATTTAAAAAAAATTATTAGCTTTTAATTTAATTATTTCAATTAAAAAGATTGATGTCATAAATTTGTAAAATGTTATGTAAAATGAGTTTTATGCATTTAATATTCACCTAAATATACACTCTTATTAATTTATAAACACTAAGATTTACCTTGCCTTTACTTTACCAAAATCAGTCTAATTTTATTTATTAGTCTTTCATATTAACCATATGAAAAAATTAATTAAAATTATCAATTTAAATTAATAATAAAATAATTTTAAATTAATAATTTAAGATTTATTTCTGTAAATTACATTCAATTCTGGATTAGGTAATAAATATTAGTTTTATTCTCTGGTGGTAGATGGCGCCACCACAACTTTTTAAAAAAGAAATTTCTAATAATCCTGATTATAAGCCTCTCCCTACTTTTCAATGGTTTTGCATTTGAAAAACGGGGGGCTTATAATCGGGATTTTATGGTATATTATTCAAGTTCACAACCGGATGTTCTCTATTGAAAATGGAGTGAATACCTCTACTGATTTGTGTACAGGGACACCCGTAAGTATTCCAAAGCATTGTGTTCTATGAGAGATATTTCCATAAACCATACTTTAATACATTTACTGTACACAAATCTTAAAAAAAATTAAATATGTTATTTAAGTTCACTATTGGATGTTTCACATATAAAATGGAGTAAGTACTGCCACTGGTTTGTGTACAGTGACACTCGAAAGTATTCCAAAGCATTGCATTCTATGAGAGGTATTTCTATAAACCAAATTTTGATAACTTTACTTTGCACAAAGCTTAATGAAATTCAAATGTATTATTCATATGCACACAAAAAAAAAAAATGCTTTCTATAGAATGTAATGTAATCAGCATTAGATTTACAGGGCCATATGAAAATATTCAGTTACATTAAGAACTATTAAAAAAATTGCTGAAATTTCATTTACAATAAGCATTTTTAACACTTTCTAACAATTTTCAAGTGTGAATATTATTTCAATTTGTGTATGTCTGTCTGTTCATCTGTCTGCGCTCTAACTCCCGCAAACATTTAAGGGATATCTCGAAACTGATGTATGTTATTCAAGTTCACTATCAGTTGTTCCCTATTGAAAATGGAGTGAATACTTCTACTGGTTTGTGTAGAGGGGCACCTGAAAGTATTCCAAAACATTGTGTTTTATGAGAGGTATTTCTATAAATCATATTTTAATAACTTTACTGTACAGAAATCTTAATGAAATTGAAATATGTTGTTTAAGTTCAAGTACATTATCGGATGTTCCTCATTGAAAATGAAGTAAATACCATCACTGGTTTGTATATAGAGATACCAGAAAGTATTCCAAAGCAATTGCATTCTATGAGAGGTATTTTCTACAAACCAAATTTAAAATAACTTTACTTTGTACAAAGCTTAATGAAACTGAAATATGTTTTCATATGCACAAAAGAATGCTTTCTATAGAATATAGTATGATTACTATTAGTCTTACAGGGCCACATAAAAATATTCAGTTACATTAACAACTATTAATAAAAAGTTGTTGGAATTGCATTTTCTGCCACTTTCTAACAAATTTTAAGTGTGGAAATGATTTTAATTTGTTTATCTGTCTGTCCAGTTGTCTATCTTTCAATGTCTCACCCCCCAGCATCTGTAAATATTTTCAGAATTTTTAAAAAAGGATATGTATTAATGAGGTTCACTATGGAATGTTCCCTATTTAAAATGACATTAATAGGTCCTGTACAACTAGTTTGTGTACAGGGACAACCAACCAAAAAAAAAAAAAAATGCCAATGCAATTTGTTTTAGGACAGACATTTTTAAAAATCACATTTAAATAACTTTCTACTGTAAAAATCATAAAGAAACTAACATGTAATGTTAATATTCTAAAATAATGTTTTGTATAGAATATGATATGATTAACCTTCAGATTTACAGGGCTACATTAAAATATTCAGATACATTAAAGGCTGCAATTATAATCTTATGGCTTGATTTTCTTATGTGTTAAGCCTTTTTAACACTTTCCAACAATGTGTAAGAGTGATTTTAAATTCAATCTGTATACTTTTCAGTCCTTCTGTCTGTCTGCTGTGTGATAACGTAGGCAAAGAATATTGAAAGTGTTAATAAGTAATACATGCTACATGATTTTTTTTTTTTTTTTTTTTTAATAAAGCCAAAGAAATCATAAGCCAAAAATTCTTTTGTAATTGATAACTTATTATTTTAAAATTGTGTTGACAATCAAATGGCCTCATCTCATCCAGGATAAGCTGTTATAATTTTACCTGGCTTACTTGGTTGGGGATGACCATGATTATTTTCCAAGGTAATAAAAAGTTCTTTCGTTTAGTCACTATTTAGTTGACATATACTGGAGCTCCATACCTGCAAATATCCACAAGAGAGAGAAAAAAAAAAATCCATATTAGCGAGAAAAAAAAAATCTGTATTCAGATCTTTTTTTTTTTTTTTTTTCTTTAACAGATCTTTTGTAGAAATTTTTTTTAATTGGAAAAAAACTGTTATAAGGATTTTTTTTTTTTTTTTTTTTAATGTATTACAGTAATAGTACAACAAGACTATTATGTCTTGATTGAAAGAAAAAAGAAAACTATTATGCTGTAGCCATCACAAATTTTTCTCCTGTATCATTTTAATATATTTTTCAGTAAAATACCTAAAACCTGAAAAAGATTGATTCAGCCTAACTTTTCATATTAGCCATCTTATATATTAAGTGTGATGCATTTATACACTATAAAGGCTAAGTTATTGCCGTCCCGTAAATAGGAAAAATTTCAGCACACTAATGTCACCAACAGTCTGATATGCACATAAATTAAATGTGCATAGTTTTTGATAAAAAAAACTATCTAACATAAAATTTCGTGCATAATGTACACTATAGATCCTGAGATATAGCCTTTTCATAAGTGAGTAATATGGCAGCATAACAATGCAACTTCCTGGGTGATATATGCCAAAATCTAATCAGCGCCAATTTATATCAGGATCCAACAAAATATAAAATTTCATGATATCTTGTGCATTTTTTCATGAGATACAATTCTAACAAAATATTGCTAACACACATATACAGACAAACAAACATTTTCAAAATATGACCAAATCGTATTCAAGACAAACATGCACAAACCATCAGAAACTGGAAGTTGAAAGTTTTAACAAATAATTTCTTCTTCAGTATGTAGAAGAAAGTAAAATTGTGTGCTGAAACAATGAATGGAATATGCAAGAAAGCTTTATTTAAAAAATGTCTATTGTAGATTATAGAAATGCACAATAAGAAGATATACAGAAAGCATAAAACATTTTAGAGCGGTAAAATTAAAACCTTGATATTTGAACAAAGACACTAATTTTTATAAGAATGATCATGCGTTATCTCTGAGGCTGTAAATTTTAAGAAAAATAAAGATAAATTATAAAAATTAATGTTTTAATTTTTAAGTATAGGAATTTTCTCTTAAAACAGCACTTTAAATGAAAAAGAAAATGTTCCTTTAAGTCGTAATTATCGGGAATATCTTGATTTTTTTTCAACAAAATTCCCATATATTAGATGAATTTACAACCAATTTATAAAAACTATTTTTGGACTCTGGTAACATTAAAACAAATAAACTAGGTAAAAATTTACTGTCAAAATTTTTGACCTAATAAATTACCTACAGTAGTCGGGTTACGGAAATAAAAAAAATGTTACATACTTAAATATTTTACATTTTTTGAAATAGCTGTGTCCATATCCACAGATCTAAGTGCAAATTAACCATATTCATATCCATATTCACAGATACCGAAAAAATTGTATCCATATTTATATCTGTATCCACAGATATAATATCCACTCTTTGACTATCTGACACATCCCTACTGTTTAGTCATCTTTAAAAAAAAAAAAAAAAAAAAAAAAAAAAATGTCACCTTTCTCACCTTCTTCAAAGATCTCTATAGTTCCTCAGCTGGAGTGTGTAACTTTAAACAAATTTAATCCAGACAAACCCCATCAGGCTATTTGCAACCCTTGAAAGTCTTAAGCATGGCAAACTCCCATTCACAGGCAATTTTTTTTCTGCAAATAAAGTAATGTAGGATCATTTTAGCAAAGTTTTATTTTATTTTTAAAAAAATGGGGTTTAAAATCATCTCATATTTTTTACCATTTTTATTTTAAAACATAGTAATCTTTTAGCAACCTTTTGAAAATCCTTACTGTGGTGAACTTGTGCTTACTGTCACTTAGCCTGTTTCTTCATCATGTAAACACCTCCCTTAATCTATTGCTTTAAACACAATTTCAATTATTACCTTACTTACTACCTAAAAATATTATTAGTAAAAATAATTTCACCAAATATAGTATTAAAAGTTTCAATTCTCATAATTGTATAACTTAGCTTCAGCTCAAAGAAATCATCTTGAATTGAACTTTTGACTCCAGCATTTGCCACAGACTGCAAGTTGCATTCTGTAAATGAATAAATGTGTATGTGTGGAGGGGGTAATTAAGCATTAGTTTGTTGTAGCTATTATGATACATTGTTTCTTAAAAAATTATAAATAACCATTTATATTTTTGGATCATTTTTGTTTTAAAAGAGTGTGTAATACTTTAACTATCTACTAATATAATTTATTACTAGATCAGTGTTTAGTTTTAAAGGTTGCAAGAATTTTTAAATGAAATTCGATAAAATCACCAAAACCCACGAATGAGTAAGTTGTATCTAAAAAAGTTTTTTTTAAATATAGCAAGTTGTATCTAAGATTTTAAATGAATCTTTTTTTTTTTTTTTATGAAAATTGTCTGCTTTTTTTATAGTGCATTAAATTTTTTCTATGACTTAAAGTTAAGCTACTCGGCATCAATCATGAAACTCCTAAAATCTCATCACTTTTGTAATTCACACATGGCACATTCACAGAGTCTCTAACTATACAGTCAGACAGGAATAGACATATCCTTTTATTTGTATAGAGAAGAATTGGGATATTTCTTTGACTTTGAAAAGTGGCTATTATGTATTTTGAAAACATGATATATTTTTTTTTTCCTTTTTAATTTTTGCTCGAAGTACATAATTGTACAATCTGAGAAAAAAAAAAAGCCCCAGCCTGATTAATTTAGTTGTAAATTATCATAGAAACATGTAGCTGATCGATTTGTTATGACATCTAGTTATTAATGCAGTAGTTGAATTTTGCTTAGGGGTCGTCTACATATAAGAATTTGCATCAATTTCATTTTTTTTTTTTTTTATGGTGACACCCATTTTTGACTCTATATTCAAATTCCTGAAATCAAAGCAGTTTGGGAAAAGGTGTGGTTTACATATTTTTAATTAATTCTTGATAGAGTTACAAACAAAAATATATTAAGGGTTATGCATGTCATCCCTACGGTCTTATATAGAAAAATATTATATCCATTCAGATAATAACTGAAAAAAGTATGACAGATTTAAATATAAAATAATGTTAATAACATATATATATATGTGTGTGTGCATCTAAATTTATTTAAATAATTCTTTTGATTTCTGTGTATACAAGGTTATAGATGACAAAAATGATAAGAGACGATCCCTAACAGCAATGCGAAATGAAATATCACTATAAGTCAAAAAATAATGATAGGAATGCACTGCAAATTTGAAAATCCATATTTTTTAATGATGCTTTTTCTATTTGTGCAAAAATTAATACAGAGCATATATATATATATATATATTTTTTTTTTAAATAGGAATTTATTAATAATTTTCATAATTCAAAATCTTTTTTTTTAATTAAAAATATGCATGGAATTTGATCATTTCATTCCATCAAATATAGTAATTTTTCAGGAAGATAGGAATTAATATTTGTCACATTCATTCAACATTAGCATCTCCATATTTTGACACCTTATAACTCTGAATAACTGGGAGAAATATATAAACTATACCATTTTTCGGGCTGATTTGATCTAAATAACCCAAACAATTCTAAAAAATTGTGTTACCATTAAAAAAAAAAAAAAAAGTTTGCAAGTTTTAATATGTAGATGACCCCCTAAGTAAAATCTAAGTATATCATAATAAACTAGGCCTTATTATTAATCAATCAATACCATTGCATATTTATTCGATGATTTGGGGAGAAATTAGTCAAGGGTGGCATTTTTTTTTCTTTTACTGACTGTACATGGACCTTTTATGCAAGTAAATTTATATTGAGTTTTATAGAAAAAAGAACTTTGGGACTAGGGTAACAACTTGCTTTATAGGGAGGTGGCCCTCCATTAAAAATAGACTCTAAGAGAGGTTTTACTGTACTTATATTATTGCTGTTATTTTTAATTTTGTATCTGTTTATTGTTCATTGTCATATATAAAATAAAAGTAACTTAAATTTCAGGATTATTATATGCATGTGAATTATTTTATAGGTCTTTTTAATGTAAAGAGAATTTTGAAAGAATACACACATGCAACTATGCATCAAGAAGAATTAAAGGTATGGTTACATATACATAGCTGCCAACTCTCATTAAAATATGGGAGATTTATTACCGGAAATTTCAAATAGTAATTTTCAGCTTATTTAAACATAGAAAATTTTGTGAAAAATTACTGGGGAATATTGGGGTTAAAACCTTCTTTGATGGAAAATTTGGCAAGTATGTATATATGTTTAATTTTTAGATTCTGTTACAAGTAATTTAAAAACAGTGCTAGTCTTAAATGTTTTCTTTCTTTGAATAGAACTGAAATGCAATAACATCACCAGAAAGAAAAACTGAAGACTGTAAATGTTTTGCTTTGGTGTATTTTAGAAACTCAGTTTGACTTAAATGGTTCATTGGTTGGTGATTCAGATGATTAAGCAAGTCTGTATATAAGCACTAACGTTTTTTAAATCTAATTTAAGCTAAGATATTTATAAAAATTATACAGATTGTTCCAAACCAACTCAAATCCAAAAAACATATGGTCAAGTCAAGTCAAGTCAAACTCTATTCACAGAAAAGGATAGAGCTAATCTGATCCGTGAGTCCAGTTGGTTTGTCTCTAATTGGCTCTGTGTTATAAATTTTATTTGGCAGTTTAGATAATCACCAAAACTTTAAAAACATAGTTTTAAAGCATTAAGTGTAATTTTAAATTAATTAATTTACTGATTAGAATTTTCCCAGGAAAGGCAAATACCTTTCTTTCCTCTGTGTGCTGATGCCTAAGCTGAAATGGTATCATATATTATATTAAGTCATAAAAATTTAAAATATGTCATCTTTTTTTTTTTATTATTATTTTTCATGAAAGATTGATTTGAGACATTTGATTGTTATAACTGAATAATAATTACTCAAAGGGAAAAAATGTGAAGTGAGTAATAAAGGGAATCTTAGGTTAAAAAGTCAGATTTCTTATTTATATAGTCATAAAAATCTATCCATCTGATAGTTGAATGTTTAGTACTTTGGCCTTTAGTTGCCAGGTGTCAAGTTAAATTCTCAATTCAGGCATGAATATTTATAGGGGTTTGGAATCCACTTTGATTGTAAAGCGATATCCCAGGCTCTAAAACTGTGTAATATTTCAAACTTGTCTTAATTTTTTTTAATGTACTTGTTGATAGACCTTGAACTTATGGAGTTATTATGTAGTAACTGAGTATTATTTGACAGTGAATTCAAGATTCAGTGATTTTATAAAAATCAGGATTGTATTGATCCAAGCTGACACCAAGTTTTTCTTCACAACTTTAGTCGCAGTTATAAAGTTATTTTAATAATATTCGTCGGGCTCATTTTGTGTATATGTAAAATAGCATAGCATTGCAAATGTGCAAAATGTTTTATTCAGGAACACAATATGTAATCTCATGTATATTTTAAAATATAGAATATTGGTTAGACACCAATACTTCAAGTGTTTCTTCAATATCATTATATTTTACTTAAATTTTATGAAATATGGAAAATTTCATTTAAATATTTTTATCAACATTAAATTTATAAATAAAAAATTACATTTGAGTCTCTTATTTTTGATTAAATAAAAATAGGTTGTGATTCAATTTCAGTTCGTAATATTGTTAAATTTGCTATATATTTAATTTTTCTTTCTGTCCCTTTTCTTTCTCAGGCATTTAGAGACACATAATCTACCACCAAATCATTCAAATTTTTTTCTGAAATTTTAAAAGAGTTATTTAATCAAAGAGAAATGTTATTTATTTTTGCAAAACCTACACTGAAACTATGATTCCTCAATGCCTCAACTCTTTATCAGTGCCCATGGTAGGACATAGTTATATATGTTAAAAATCATATGTATAGGTAATACGCTATACATATGTACATAGATGAAAACTAAAAACTTCAATGAGAATATAGTTTTAATTTTCACTACATTTATGATTTATTTTACTTATGATTTTTGATATAATGTATATATAAGTATATTTTAAACCTTGAATAAAGATAAAAGTGTTAAATTAAATTGACTGTTTTACTTCATCTGTTTAAGTAATCTTTTTTTTTTTTTTTTTTTTTTTCTCCCATTTATAAATGTTAACTTCACAAGCAATTGCTGCCTAAAGGTCTTTTTCAGTAAATATATAATTTCATTACATTTTATTCCTACCATCCTACTTATTTATTTACTGAAAGAGAGAACTTCTCAGCAACATCTATAGAGCTTTGGGCTTCTCTCCCAGAATTCTCAAGAAAAAGATATTTTTGAGTAAAAATGCCTTGACAAGGAGATCACATGTTGCCAGCAACTGTATAGTATAGTTCACTCAGTGAAATCCACATTTCTCTATAATCTGCAGCTCTTTTCTAAATGTAAACAATAAAAATTGTGGTTAACAGTTAAGTACATTTCAGTTATTTTTCTGAAAAAGAAAAAAAAGTCACTCAAGAACTTTTGGCAGGGATTCAATCAAATTATTTGAAACAATATGAAAAATATCTGTTTTTAACAAAAACTTTGCAAAATACAAATTTTTAGTTCATTAATTACATTTTTTACAATTATTAAAAAAAAAAAAAAACTTTAGATATTTATACTTTGCAGTTTGCAAATTCGTAATAGCTTATTAACCTTTTTATTCCTTATTTTGTTTTCATTCATAAAACAATAAGTTTTATATTTAGTCATAAGTATAATTCAAAAGTAACAAAATATAAATAAATTTTGAAAATAGGTGTGATAGCAGAATATGAATTATTACAGTTAACAAAGGAATTAAGAGGTGTTTATTTGTACTTAATATAACTGCTGATGCTAAGTAAAATAATAAATTTTTAATAAGTAAAAATATCAAAATTTTGAAAGAATACATGTTACAGTTAATTCAAATGCAAATTACAAACGTTAAAAAATAAAGTAAAATAAAAAATATTTGAAGCAATTAATTCACAAGTTGCCCAAAAAAGGAAACTGTTTACGATATTATTATCAGAATAGTGTAAAACATCCTTTCTTTCATCATCAAGAATAGAAAAACCATCTAAAATATATATTTTTGTTGTTGTTTGGAAAATGTTTATAGATTATAGATTATAAATAATTGTTCATTTTGAATCAATGGGAGTTTTAGATAGTAAGAAAGAAAAGCTTAAATTTTAGGATTCCAAATGGCATCATGCAGAATGAAAGGGTTAATTAAATTTGAACAAATTTAATTGATTATATACTTTAATTTTACAAAACAGTGTATTATTATTTTATTATACAATTTAATTAATAATCCTGTTTTTTTTTAATGAAATCTTCTGGTTTTTGAGCGTGAATCTTCCTATTTTTGTCTGTGTTAGGTTGGCAGGTAGGAATTTTATTTTAAATTTGTTTTGAATAATTAAATTACTTATTTAATATAATTTGTATTTTAATTTTTACATTAACATTGCAAATTTATATTCTAACAAGAAAAGAAGTGTATATAAACAAAACTGTCATCTATAATCTGCAAAAATCTTAGTCCCAACTATTGCGGATTTCACAGAGTCAATTGGGCTTTTAAATATGTTTTTAATTGACTACCCATTGATGCATAACAAGGGGAGAAGAAACTAGGATCATAAGTGACTCCAACATGAGCAAAGAGCATCTTCTCTGGTAGAAAGTGGCCTAATGCACCACTGGACAGTCAAAGCAAATACTACACAAGACATAAAGGAAAAAGGAAGGAGAGCTGAACCTCTTTTCTTATTAATAATAACAGGAGACTTGGCGTTGGAATATTAAAACCCGGATAAACAACTACGTCAGAAACGCCAAAGAAAAATATTGGAAATGCATACAGCTGTTTCGGCAGCCTTAAACGTGCCGTCTTCAGTGCTTTTTGCACTGAGAACAGCACGCTTAAGGCTGCCGAAACAGCTGTATGCATTTCCAATATTTTTCTTTGGCATTTCTCACGTAGTTGTTTATTCGGGTCGTTTCTTATTACCCATTATCATACCACCTATTTTTTATTCTTTTCAATTTACAAATCATAGAGGAAGAGTAGACATTTTAGTCCAGAATTAAGAGTTTTTATGTTCTAACTATCTTATGACAAAATCTTTCTTATCTTCAATAACAATTTTGTTATGGGTTAAGTGATTTAGTTTTGCATTTCAGTGTACATAGAAAAAAATATTTTGTTCATTTTTCATGGAAATATATATATTTTTTAACCCTCAGTTACCGCACTTAAGTCATGTTGTTACCACACTTGGTTTATCATAACCTGAGAAACATTTATCACTAATATCTTTTGTTCTAATTATCCAAATTCAGTTTGTTTTTCCTTATAATTATTGAGTTGGAACTCAGAAATATAAATATGATATGCAAAAGTTTTGAAAACTTTTGCACCAATCAGTATTATGCTGTAAACAATTGTTTTTTTTTTTTTTGTTTTGTTTTTTTCTAAATCATGAAAATATGTTTTATTTTTCAAATTGATAGTTTTATATGAAAAAATCTTAATAAAATCGAACCCTTTTAGCATTGAATTTCTTCAATACATCTGTTAAAAGATTTTATGACTCATTTGACAATTTTCTTGGAAAAAAAAAAAAAAAAAAAGATATATTTTTTATTATTAAAAGGCAGTTTTTTAGTATTACTGTTATTACTTTAAAAAATTTCTTAACTCTTCTAAAAAAGATTTTAATTCATGGAATGATGCAGATGGACTGGGATTGATCAAAAAACATTAAAATACATAATGAAAATGAAAATAACTTTATTTGTCAAACTTTATTCAAAACTTTTGAATATGTTTGATAAGTTTTCACAACATAATTATGGTAATTATTAATATAAGTATTGTTATACAACATTGAAGCTTTGTAGATTATTTTTATATTGCAATCAAACTTTTTAATTACTTTACTATTTTGCATTTTTCACTTTTTGTGACGATTTTACCACGTTGATTTAGCATAACCCATAGGTGAAATTCTGATGCGTGTAATTTGTATGTTTTACACAAACTGAGGCAGGGTAATTCATAGGATTATAGAGGATGAAAGTTTTTCTTTTCTACACTCTAAACCTCCCCTCTCTCACAGTGGCGGATCCAGAACTTGACTTTTGGGGGGGGGGGGGGCTAAGATTTTTCAAAGTGTTATTCTAGACCAATAAAAAATTTACAATTGCAATATTCAATTGGGAATGTCAGTGTTTTTTTTGGGGGGGGGGCTTCAGCCCCCTAGCCCCCCCCCCCCCTTAAATCCACCACTGCTGTCTCATTGTTCGAGAATACTGTGCTATAAACAACTCACTTGGGTTAGTGTTACCCAATGTGGGAACTGAGAGTTAATCTTAAGAATTTTCACAAATAAAAATGTACTAACCTCGTATTAGTTATTTGAGTTTTATTGTATTTATTACTAATACCCTGTTATGTATTACTTATCTAAGCTTTATTATTTTATTTATAGTTGTTATTCTTTAAATAAAGGGAAAATAAATCTGCAATTCTTATTTGTAATGTAATTTGATAAAGGATTATCATACTAGTTATAGATATATAAAATTTTAGTAGAAAAATTTATATAAATTATTACTATCAGTTTGCATGATAGTTAGATATAACTGTATATCACAATTTTATTTATTTATTTATTCATTTCAGCGTCAAGAAATGATTCTTAGGACATCTGGCAGAGTGGTGATGACAGCTGTGATAATGTAAGGAATTAAGAAATGATTTGAACATTTTTTTCTTTTAAAATGTTGACAATTATGAATAAAATTTATAAGCATTTAATAAAATATATTTGTCTAATTATTATAAGAATGCTCTTAAAATTGTTTAAGTTAAGGCACTTATGCAATCTTTTAAATAAAGAGAGCATAGTTTGCAAGAATATCCTTAATTTTTCAACAAAGCTAAAATAGTTGTTGAAAATTTTGAACTGATTCATTTTCTAAATTCTAAAATCACTGTTAAGGCCCTATCAAATATTCTACTTTATACTATATTCTAGTTGTCATTCAATAAATTTCTTTATTTAAAGTAATAAGCAAAAGGGTCTACCTGGATTAGTCTTGGGACACGCACAGCTGTCTGGTTTATATCCAATTCCTGGACGATTCTTCTGTATGAGTTTTTTCCGGATACGTAATAATAATACAGTAGTCAGGAAGAACTTGACGAGGTCATTTTTGTCTTTTTATGGTTTATAATGAAAATTAACGCATTCTCACTAATAACACTTAGCAACAGCATATCTACAAAATAAGAGAAAAAAGATTAATTATCAAAAAGTGTAATATTAAGAGTCTTATTAGTCATATGTCTGGACACTGTCAGAGAGGAGCATCTGCTTTCGACAATAGTAATAAAAAATATATATAGTTATTATTATTAAAAAATTATTTGTAATGAAACATAAAGGCTAAATTAGACCAGGAATACCTAGAATTAATTATCCTAACATTGAATGCATGGAAAATGTTGGAAAAGAAGGCAAAGGATAAAGATTTAATTAATATTAATAAAGAATTAAAATTGAAAATACAAGCTTGTTTATGTAACTGTAAGAGAATTAAAATCTTATTTTTTCATTCATTATTTCATTTGATTTAAATAAGTAGAAAGGTTGTCTAAGAGGTTGATTTATATTTTGTGCTATCTGGAGATTTTTAGCTACAGTGAAAATTAAAATGTATTTACAGTTATGATTTTTTTTATAATAATGTCTATGGAAATCTCTGCCTTAAAATTATGTATTCATCAAATTTTGTTTTTAAATAGTGTCATATCTGCTTCATCTGAAATAATAAATAGATCCTTTACAATGTATCCTATAGATACTGCACTTAATTTAATGTGAGATGATTGATTCAAGGAAATTAATTAGTCAAAAGAATGTGTGTGATTCTGTAATTAATATTGCTATTAATAATCATGATTGTGGAAAAAACTTTTTTATGTATTAGTGATTAATAAGTGTTTTTTACATTAATCATTGAAAACTGTAATGGAATGAAAATATATATCTTAGTTTAGATAAATCAATACTTAAAAAGAAAAAGAAAAGAGAGAAAAACTGCATGAGAAAAAAAGTAAAACTAAAGATTAAAACAGGAATAAACTACTACGTCAGAAACGCCAAAGAAAAATTATTGAGGTGCATACAGCTGTTTCGGTAGCCTAAAGCGTACCGTCTTCAGTGCAAAAAGAATTCTGAATCTGGAGAAGTGCTCGTATATATAGGAGAGGGACCGGATTTAGTTCAACCAATAGGATTACGGAAGAGGAATTTCTTTGGTTGAACTAAATCCGGTCCCTCTCCTATATATACGAGCACTTCTCCATATTCAGAATTCTTCTTGCACTGAAGACGGTACGCTTTAGGCTACCGAAACAGCTGTATGCACCTCAATAATTTTTCTTTGGTGTTTCTGACGTAGTAGTTTATTCCTGTTTTAATATTCCAACGCCAAGTCTCCTGCTATTAAAACTAAAGATATTCATATGTATCTTATTCTTAGCATGTATCTTATTCTTAGGTTATTTCATAGCATGTTTTTATTTTTCGATTTTAATATTTTTGTGAGTTTGCTAAAAGCAAGGGAAAAAAAAAATATATATATATATATATAATTTTAATTGATTTTTGATTGATTGGTAAAAGTACAGTCAGTATTAGCTGTATAGTCAGTCTATAGTAAATCCAAGAAAATGTGACAGTGTAAGCGTAGTGCTCATGTATGTGGAAATTAACAGAATGCTATTTGAGAATTAGTAAGACATTTTTTAAATTCAAGCTGCTTATTTTCTAGCACATTCTTGAAGCAGTTTTTATTTCTAAATGCTTAAAATTATTAGATATTCTTATACAAAAACTTTAAATCTAGCAGTGTGTTCCATTTCTTGATTAAAACAAATGATTCTTCAGAAAATGCTGTCAAAGTTGCAATTTTGAACTTAATTTGCAGATGTAAGGCCTCAAGATGTAACACTTTTTTTTTTAGAAAATGTTTTCAAGTAAGATTTCTTTTTTCAATACAATTTCTTTAAGACTTAAGATTCAGTTTTTAATCCAATTAAAGATAAAAAAGCTTAAATGAGATAAAAATGTTGTGGGGGAAGAAGAGGACACATAATGTCTAATGGGTTATTGCTTAAATTTTGTCCCCAAACTAAATATTAAAATAAGCAAAATAATAATAATAATAATAATAATAAATAGTGTTTCTTAAATGCTGTTGTTTAGTATTGGGGTGGGGGGAATCAAAAGATAGTGATTTTTTCAAAAAGCAATTTTGATTCTGTTGTTTGAAGCGATTTATTAACAGGTTACTGGATTTCATGTCGATACCATTCCTTGTCCTTAGTTCTGGAAAGATATTGATTCTTGTTTTTGACACTATCTAAATTATTGAAGCTGTGTCCATTCAGGAAGCAACCCATTGATTGATTGGAAAAGATCCCAGGTAGCACAGTATGGTATTTTCAACATTGAACAAACGGCAATGCATTCCGTTGAATTATCGTTTTCCGTAACGTTAATAATCTGAAAATATGTCTCGTGGATTTCCTCATCTTTCAACGGTTGTTTTAATACATTTTACAACGTAAAAAAAAACGTTGTAAAAGGGTTGTACGAAAACGCAATACTGTCGTTTTTTTATACCCTAAAAAAAAAGTTGTAAAACGGTTGTTCAGAATCGCAATACTGTCGTGCTTTTTATATCAGTTTTCAACGGCTTTTCTTATGTCTTATAAACGTTGAAATCCAAGAAAAATAGCTATCTCCATATATCCATTGAATTTTTGTTTCTAAAATATTGCTAATAATTTAAAAAAGAAAAAAAATACTTCGTTTAAAAAAAAAAAAAAAAAAAAAATGGAACATTCTTTTTTACTTAATTTTTAGACTTATAATTTTTAGTACTCAAAAGTATAACTTTTGTATACATAAGACCTGTTTTTAATAATATAAATTTACTGTATATACTTCGTTCAATAAAACAATAGTAGTGCTACATTATATATAGATATATTTTTTCAGTAAATATGAAAAAAGTAAAATTTTACAAAAGTACAGTTTTAAAAAAGAGTATTAAATATTTAAAGTTAGATCGACCCCTGAAAATTTAAGACAAGAATTCAAACATAAAATTAAAGAAGGGAAAAAGAAACACTCACTTCATTACTTGAAAAATCTTGTTTAAATAAATACAGCATCCACAATTAGTCGAGAACTCTGTAATTTTTAATATTATGCTAGCAGGTAAACACACCCAAAACCGAAGAATATTATAACTTTGAGCTTTTAAGGGAATTTGCCAGCTAGCAAGTTGTTTGGAAATTACGTAAAATGTCAGAAAACTTTCGTACCATTTTAACAGGAAAGTGATATTCATCTTCTTTCACATCACATTCACTTTCAAAATGGCACGCGTCGTATCGTAAGACGCTTTTAAGGTTTGCCACAATATACTTGGCGATTTCGCATGTAGAACGGGAGAAAGCGTACAATATGAACACCTTCGTTAGTTACGGTTTCCGAAAGCCAAAGAACATTCTACTATACTTGTTAATATAATTTGCCGAAAGCTTCCCATCTTATCATGTTAGAAGTTCTTTTGCAGCACACCATACCTTCTAAAACTCTAAAGAAAATTATAACACTCACATCACACCAATTCACAATCGTGTATCGATATCAAGTTGAAGAGATTCAACGTCATTTGACGGAAATAATGACTTATAAAAAGCACCTATTTATTCGTTGAAAAAACATATTTTTTATTAGAATCAAAAAGAAAAACAATAACTAATAAAATACCTATTTTAAAACGTCGAAAAAATAACAAAAAAAGTACAACCATAAAACAATGTTTGTTGTAGGTTTTCTTTATTACTGAGTAAATATTCGAAATAGTTCAGGGAGAATATTGCGAAATAAAAACTATTTTTCAACGGACATAAAATAACGTAACCAATTTTTCACTGTTCAGACTTATTTGCAACGCTATAACAACGCTATGTGTTACCTGGGATGGTAGTCAGATGTGCTGTGTCTAGATTGTAAGCTAGATGCGGTCAGTTCAACTGCGTCCAGTTCTTTAATCTTTTTATTTGTAGTTTCACATTAGTTTGCTGTATAAGAGCTCACTTTTGATTATCTATTGCTGGTTATTTATGAACTAAATAATCCACCCAGCATGGCATACATATGGTCAAATTCCACCAAACTCACCATAAAATCTTTTTCAAAAAACAGTCTTGCTTTGCTATCATTTCTACCATTTTTCTGCAGTCTAACAATTATTATAATTTTTTTTTTCTAAATTGTTGAAATAAACCCCCTTCTTATCACAAATCCCAATGTAGTGAATGAAATAGTTCTCACAGGGATTTTCTAGTGATTTTCAGCATATACCTGCATAATTATGAGCTTGATTTTTTGCTAAATCATGCAGTACTTCCTGGCAGAGCCTATGACATTTCCAATAGCCTTAAGATAACAACTGAAGTTTGTGGAACACTGAGTTTAGCAGGCAGTTTGCTAGTACTTCTTGATGGATTGACTTCAAAGTCTTCACAGATGGCTTTAGTATTTACCATCATAGGATGACCTGAGCATAGCTCATCTCTAAGCTCTATGTGTCCTTCAATGAATATTTTAAATCATTTTTATATTGTATGAACTGAGGTTACCCCTTATTCTTCCACTTTGCTGTGGAAGTCTTCTCTGTCTTCAAGTGCTTTGTCTTGTCTTAGCCACTTCAGTGACTTTAAGCTCATGCTTCCAATAATAACATAAAACTACTTGAATTTTAAAAAATTTCTATGATTTTGCTAAAATAAAAAAATTAAAATATCAGACATGCCAAGTCTCCTGCTTTTGGCAGGAGTCTCCTGCTTTTTGCTTGTTTTTCTATGCTCCTGATTTTCCACTCATTTCTCCTGCTTTTCTGATGTAATTTTTATCTATCCCTCCCTAAAATATATAAACTGAAACAATTACAAGGGGGAAAAGAAAGTGAACTTTAGGTTCACCCCAAACATTTTATATTTAATTAATATTAATTTAAATATAATTAATGTCATTTGATTTTCCACTCTAATTCACCCAGCTCATACTTAAAAAGGTCATACATAGTTTGTGGTATATTATTACTTTTTTCTCTCAGGGATGGAAGGGGGATCAAAAACTTTTAAGGGGACTTGGTACCATTGAAGTGGGTTTATATAAAAGCTTATATTTCCATTTAATATTTATAAATTGAACTATGTTAGGTTTGTTCAATAAAATATGTATTCTGGCAACAATTCTTATGATTTTTGATATATTTTTTACAGGTTTGAAATCTTTAAATTGTTTTTTCTCAGTTTGCATTTTTTCATGAATTCATGATCTTTAAATTGCTAAAACTTCTACAGATACTTTCCACTTAAAAAACTTTACTTATAGAGGCCCTGGTCTTCATCTGTAACTTTTTCTGTGATGTGTTTTGACAAAACTAACTCTGTTTTTTTCCTCCTGTCGGTTCTTGATTAGATTTTGAGAATGTCAGAGAATTAGCTAATTTCAAAAATCACTCATGTACTTAAAATCATGAAACCATAGGAATTTTAGATAATCCATGCAGCTGCAACAGGAATGAGCCAATGGGAAGCATCTATCAGAGGTGGCACCATCTTCTGCAATCAAAAACCAAGAGAAGAAAAACAACAAAGTTTCATCAAAAAACACAGAGATGAAAACCAGAGCCCCGACTGAAAGAACTCTTCTAAAATGAAGCTTCTAGTTTTTTTTTTTTTTTTTTTTTTTTTTTTAAGTCAGATGTCTTTAAAAATATTTAATTAGAGGATATCTTAAAGAAATACATTAAAACTTTAACAGGTATTTTTTAATAAAAAGACCTTATAATTTTCTTGACTTAATATATTTTTCTTAACAAATCAACGTTAAAAGCTTTAATTAAGGGGGAACAACACAGTAGAAGCTTTGTAAAATACATTTTTTTAAAATGAATTTTGCAATGATTGAGATAAATAAAACATTATATATTTTTTTTGTCTTATTCTACTTACCTTAATCTTCATTTTAAAATGTAAAAATTACAAAAATCAAAAAAGATATTTTTAATATAACACAATCTTTGAAACTGTGTTTTGCAATTATCGATAATTGGCTGTATGCATAACTTGAGTAAAAAGAATGCGAAACTGAATCTGTTTAGATTTTTTTAAACTATATAAATATAGTTTTCGTTGCACGTAGGTTTTTTTGAAAATTTGAATTTTTCACAAAATGGCGAAGTGTTTAAAAAAAACTCAAAAAATATTCAAAAAAAGGAGTACATATTCTTGGATTACTGAAAAACTATAAATCAAATCAAAAAACCCCTACGTGCAACGAAAACTATATTTATATAGTTTAAAAAAATCTAAACAGATTCAGTTTCGCATTCTTTTTACTCAAGTTATGCATACAGCCAATTATCGATAATTGCAAAACACAGTTTCAAAGATTGTGTTATATTAAAAATATCTTTTTTGATTTTTGTAATTTTTACATTTTAAAATGAAGATTAAGGTAAGTAGAATAAGACAAAAAAAATATATAATGTTTTATTTATCTCAATCATTGCAAAATTCATTTAAAAAAAATGTATTTTACAAAGCTTCTACTGTGTTGTTCCCCCTTAACAACATTATGTACATAAGGATTAGTTAATTTGTAGAATAATAAATTTTTTTCAGATTTTTTTTTTTTTTTTTCCTAGTAATAATCAAAACTTTAATATTCTTATGTATATTTATTAATTTTGTCAGTTGTTAGCAGCATTACTTAAGTGTTGAATCCCAAAGTGATATTTATATATTGGGAGTAAAATGGATATAAATGAATAAATTTATAAAATGAGTCTAAATGGGAAAAAAAGAAAACACAACACAATTTAATCTTTCTGGGGTATAAAATTTTGCTTTCTTTTTAGAAATGCAACAAATTTCGTTTTAAAGTTGGTTGCCTGGATTTATACTGGATCTCATAGTATGTTTGCTGAAGCTATTCATTCCTTAGCTGATACAGGAAATCAGGTATGTTTTTTTCATTTTAAAACATTTTATTATTACATTAATTGTTTAAGTTTCATTGGCTTGTAAATTCTTTTTTTTTTTTTTTTTTTTAATATAGTGTCTGTTAGCTTATGGCATAAAGAAATCTCTTCAGACTCCAACTGAATATCATCCGTATGTATTTAAATGTATATATATATACATATATATTTATTCATTATATGTTACTTTCTAAAGATACAACCGAAGTATTATGTAGTTAGTCAGTGTATACAGTTTTTGTTTTTAACATATGAAAATTTGTGACAATTCTAGGAGATTTATTATTATTATTTAACTTTCATAACTGTAAAATATTTGTACAATATTTTAAGGAATTATAGTAGAGGACTATTCAAATGTGTCTAGCTTAGTATCAGATGTTGTGCTGATTTTAGGTCTTAAAAATACTATATTTACATTAGAAAGAACACAACACAAATTAAGCACACAATAGCAGAATTTTATGCTGTGGTATAGGTCAAAATATAGAACAGAACGGAAATGAATCTATCTATAATTTATAAATTTTTGTTGTTAATTTTAGAATAATCTGTTTGTCTATTTTGAAATTTTAATATGTTCTACATAATAAAGATTTTTTCTGAAAATAATCAAATATATTTATTTATAATTTATACTCAGTTATAAAGCTCCCCTATTCTAAAGATTAAAGATAATAATTACCCACCTTAATCTTTCATCAAATTACAGTTTAATATATTCCTATTATTGTTATTTTAGTAAAATTATCCTAATTATCAGAAATGTCTGTGCCTGGATTTAAAACACTCTTAATCATGAGACACAACAGTGTCCCAGTGATGCAGTGAAGCTCAAATGAAGCTTAGCCGCAACACTGTATATATAAGATCAAAAGAAATTCGGAATGCCAACATTTTATATCTCAGTAAATATGAGTCGTATTGTTCTGATTTTTTTTCTCCTGTCTGATCTTATCCTGAAATTACTACATTTCAACATGCTGTAAATTTTGAGATCTGAAAATGTTTTGAAAGGGGGGGGGGGGGGGGAGGTCTAGAAGGGTAAGATTTTTTTTTTTTTTTTTTTTCTTGAAAACTGCTCTGGAGATTTTTTAAAAATTGATGTATGATATTAATTGCTTTTATCTCAGGTAACTGGCGACTAATATTTTTCATTTTTTCAACAAAAAAAGGAGCAGCACGCAATCTATTTGCATACATTTTCAATTAATTTCGATAATATGACACAAAGTAAACATTTGTATAAATTTTACTTACTATTGGAAAGTGTGACTCAAAGATAAAATAAATAAATTACAATACATAACATAAGCTTAACAAAAGTGTTATATTTGACAGCATTTTTGAAAATTAAAAGCAATGTTTCAAAGTATTTATTAGATAAAATAAAATTTAAAAACAAGTCATTTAATGTAGCACCCCTGCTATAGTGGAATTTCAGTATCATTTGTTTTAAAACATGCATTTTGATATTATAAGCGATGTGAATGAAAAAGTATCAGTGAGTAAAAGATACATATTTTTTTATGTTGAAAATAATGTTTACGTTGTGAATATAAATAGAAGAAAAAAGCAAATGATCAAATAAGAAAATCTATGTATTTTAATTAATTTTCAAAGCATCACTCAAAATTTGATATCATTAATTTTAAGACCCATATTTCAAATTCTTTTAGTCATACAGTGCTACGTCACAAACTTTTAATCCATTAAGGGTTTTTTGTATTGATAATTTTACTGTTCTCACTACCTACTGTTCAATAAGTTTATTGATATTTTGAATTCAGTTTACAATACCATCTTGTTCAAATATATATTGTGTTTTTGTCAAGAGGATTGCTACTCTGCATCAAAATATTTTGTGTGACTTCATTAGTATAAGTATCTTAAAAAAACTTAAATTTCTTCAAAATAATATGTTTGACTATAATTTAAGATGTGCATTTACTAAATTTGAGTGTGAAATCAGATTCTGATACTCTTTAACATACAAATAAAGGTTTTTAAATTATTTTATTTACATCTAAGAAGCTGGGCAATTCTCAGGCATTTGCAGATTTTAGATCAGCTTTTACACATTTATTTTTTCTTTCCATTCTTAGCAACTTCTTAAAGGGAGTTAAAGAGGGAAAAAGAATTAACTTAATTTTGTTGTTATTTAAAGTACCGTATATTTCCGAATATAAGCCGAGACTACGATTTTCCCTGCAGAAATCTGATATCTATCAGTTGTCCTCGCACATAAAAATTAATTTTATGAATATAAATGCTTATATTTTATATATATATAGTTGTTAACTTACCTTTAATTTGAATTTAAAAGTTTTCTCTATTTAAACTCGGTCAGCCATCTTTTACTTACATCGCGCCATTACTAACGATGTTCTGTTTACATTGTTGCTGTTGCCAAATTTACTCTGCATATTTTTCTTAATTTTTGCTGTTGCCACTTCTATTAAAGTAGTTATGATAAATTGTATTTTTGGCTTTGACTGTTGAGTGGCAATGGTAATGCATTGTTTATATGTAGATTTTTGACTTGTCAGTCAGTATAAAAAGATCGCGATGCATGTGTTAAAGGGCAGTTATCGGCAGTGTTTAGCAATGGCCAGGTAGTCTTCAATTAGATATGAAGCGGTAGTTTATGAGTTGTGTAAGTAGCTTGATGGTCAAGTAACGATGTATGTGCTGATAGTATCGTTCCTGCTAAGCTATTAATGCTCTTTGGCTATTGCACTTTTTTTGAGAAATGATGGCTGCCGTTGTTAAGTTGTTAATAGTTTACACATGTTAAGTTTCTGTTTGTTAAATTGTTCCTTGTTAAAGGTTAAATTTTCCGTCGTTCATGGATGATGGAAGTTTTGAATAAAATGATAATTGACGTCCTTTTGAGACGAGTTTGTTAAATTTGATAGTTTAATTAATGTTAAATTTTGTTTAGACGCTTTTTAAGCGTCATTTGTTTAAGTTTGAAATCTTTTTAAAAGTTAATTAAAAGTTAAATGAAAGTTTCTAAATTGAAGTGTATAGTGGATGAACGTAATTGTCTTCATTTCAATTTTGTGTTATTTCGTCTTGCTTCACTTTCGCTGATCAACCAGGCGATCGCGGAAGTATATTTCTTCATCGTATTTTCCCGCTGATCAACCAGGCGATCGCGGAGGCTCTGCGACGTTTCTTGAAGTATATTGTCATCTGCTTTTTCATTGTGTTTATCAATATGCCTAGCTCAACACCTGTAAAAGGTAATCTTGTTCTTGTTAAATCTCTTGTTAAATCTAATTTCTTGATAAATTTGAAATCTTAATATATCATTATATCTTGTTGAATAAAGTTGTTTTATTTGTTAAAACTTTGGTCTTTAATGTGTTATAATAGTTGAACACTGGTCGGGTTATTTCTATTGAAGCCCTTAAAATTTAAATCTTAATGTTTCCACTGTATTTAATCTGCTTAATAGAATTTATTTGATACATAGACTTTTAGTTTATATTATTTGGTTATGGGCTAGTTTTTTGAGGGTGTCTTTTTTAAACTTGACCAGTTGTTCTTTTCTTGTTTTTTGTATAATTGATAATTAAGTAACTATTTAAAAATGGCTTATAATATTGTACCTCAAATTACCAAGTTAAATGCAACTAACTATTCTGGTTGGAAGTGTGATATTAAATTTTTACTTATGGAGAAAAATGCTTATGATATCGTCACTGGTGACGAAACTAAGCCCAAAGTCAGTGAAACCGTGTCTGAGGAGGCAGTACAAGACTTTAAAAGAAGGCAGAATGCTGCCATGTCAATTTTATATTTGAATATTGATAGTGAGTTTAAAAGTTTAATAAGTGAATGTACTGACCCCTCAGAAGCGTGGAAAATTTTAAAGGTTAACTTCCAGCCAGATAGTAGAAGTTATCATATGAAATTGTTTTCTGAAGTTATGACATGTTTTTTAGAACCTGGCGAATCTATTGGTGTTTTTGCAGCTAGAATATCTAAAATTGCTGATCAGTTAAAATCCATTAATAAACCTATTGCTGACGAATACTTATGTTTTCAGGTTTTAAGATACCTACCTGATAAATTTGATCAGGTTGTTCAACAAATTCTTCGCTGGCCTGATAAGGACTTTAACTTTAAAAATATTGTTGTTGAGTTATGTGCCGAGGAAACGCGCCTTCAACTTAGAAATTTTGATAAAAGTAGAACGGAATGTTCTATTGAGGCCCAAAATGTAAAATTTAAACGCAGGCCTGTTTTTACTTGTTGGAGGTGCGGGAAAAAAGGCCATGTTATTAAAGATTGTAAAGTTAAGTTAAATAATGATCTAGCTGCAAAAGAAAAGGAAAAACCACTCAGAAGTAATTTTTCTAAGAGGGGTGGCTCCAATCAACAGTCAAAACGTGATAAAACTCCTAAAGCTCAAAATTTTATTGCAGAAGCAAATTTAAGTAGTTTTGATAGAGAGGGAAGCTGGGCTTATGATACAGCGGCCTCTCATCACTTCTGCAAAGATAAATCTTTTTTTTGTAATTTTTCTGAAATTTCTGGTGATGAGTTACACGTGGCTGTTGATGGCGTCACTTTTCCCATTACTGGTAAAGGTGAAGTAGAACTGAATTTTAATGGGACTGTTATTAAACTTTGGAACGTTTTGTATTCGCCGAACTTGCGGAAAAATCTTTTGAGTGGTTCTAGATTCGACCAGGGTGGTGCTAAATTTATTGGTGAGGCCGGCAAAATAAACGTGGTCGACAAGTATGGTAATTTCCTTTTCTCTGCTAAACTCCATGACGGGATTTATTATACATTTCCAAAAGTAATTAAAAATAAGCACAGTGTTAAATTGAATGGGGGGCAGAATTCTAATGAAAATTTAAATGATAATACTGAAATTTCAGCTTTTCCTGTAATAAAACCTGTTAATATAAAAGACTTTGATACCTGGCACCTTCGTTTTGATCACCTAAGTCCTGACTTAATTTTTAATACTATCCGTAATTCTGCTGTAAAAGGTCTGCCCAATTTAAAATCAGTTGATAATTTTTTTTGTGATCCCTGTCATGTGAGTAAGCAAAATCGTATTCCTTTCAAACCCTTAAGTCATTCTTCTTCCAAAAAACCTTTAGATCGACTTTTTATGGATACTTGGGGTCCAATTAAAATTCCTGGCAAAAAGGGTGAACGTTTTTTCTTGTCTATAATAGATGATTTTTCTGGTAGGTCATCCGTTTACCCCCTCCAGGAAAAATCCATGTGTTTTGATGTTTTTAAGAGACATGTTTTGAGGGCTGAAAGGTTTTTGGGAACCAAGTTGAAGTCGATCAGAACTGACAATGGCAAGGAGTTTGATAATGATTCTTTTAAGGGTTTTTGTAGAGAAAATGGAATAAATCATGAGCTGACCAACTTTTACACGCCAGAAGAAAATGGAGTTTGTGAGCGGTTCAACCAAACAATCATGAACTGTGTTCGGGCTATGCTAAAATCCAGTGGCTTGTCTGATGATTTCTGGCCTGAAGCTTGTTTACACTTTAATTATACGTGGAACCGGATTTGTCACGGTGGGAACTCTAAAACTCCATTTGAACTCTATTCAGGAAATAAACCTTCTGTTCGACATTTAAGACCATTCGGTACGTTGACATATGTGGGTGTTCCAAAGGTTAGACGTAAGCACAAGTTAGACTCCAAATCAAAACGTGGTGTCCTTGTGGGCTATGCCTTGCGTACCCGTGGTTACAGAGTCTGGTTAGAAGACGAGAGGAAGGTTGTGGAAACCATTAATGTTTCTTTTGTTGAAAGCGGTGATGTTCTACGCAGTGGAGCGGTGATGGGCGACTCTTCTTTTGAGTTGGTGCTTGTCCCAGAGGAACAACCACGGCCCGTAGACCGGTACCTTCTTCCTGGTCCGGAGCCTGGTACCTCTGGGGTCTTGCCCAGCGAGACTGAAGTTGTCGTCCCAGCCGTCTCTCCTGTTTCTCCTGCTCCTCAAGTTACTCCGCAGACTGCTTCTCCTAACTGGATGACCAATCCCGTGTGGTACAGGAAGGTTGTGCCTCGACCTCAGGGAGAAAAGGTCGATATTTACTATTATCCTGATGGAGAGGGTAAAAGGTGTTGTCAAAGGTCACCTAATGATGTCAAAAAGTTTTGTAATTTAAATAATATTGTTTTTAACCCTGCTGATTTTGATTTTTCCAAGTTTAATAAGTTTACTGGTGTTGTTAATCCTGGTGTTATACCTTCCGCGTCCAGCACGGCTAGTTGACTAGATGTGGTGGTCCCGAGAACGTATAAACAGGCTTTAAAATCTGCACAATCTGATGAATGGCATGGGGCTATGTTGGAAGAGTTAGAATGTATGGCCACGAGAGGTGTCTGGCATCTTGTGAGACTCCCTGAGAACAAGACTGCGTTGGGAAACCGCTGGGTTTACACAGTAAAGCGTGACGAGTCTGGCAACATTGTCAGATACAAGGCCAGGTTGGTCGCGCAAGGTTTCAACCAGATCCAGGGCGAATCGTACAATGAGACCTTCTCGCCTGTGATAAACTTTTCTGTTGTTAGATTTTTTTTCTCTCTTTTAGTCTCATGTTATGGTTGGTTTAATGTACAGTGCGATGTTAAGTGTGCCTATCTGTACGCTCCCTTAGAGGATGAAATTTACATGAGGCAACCAGTTGGCTTTACTGAAAAAGGTAAAGAAGACTGGGTCTGTAAGCTGGATAGAGCACTGTACGGATTACACCAGTCAGGCAGATTATGGTTTTATGAATTAAATAAAGTATTGTTGGAACTTGGTTTTAATAAATTTGAAAATTGTAACTGTGCTTATTCATATTATGATTTTTCTGTTTTATTGGTTTATGTTGACGACATCGTTGTTTTTGCCAGGACTGAATCTCAAGCTAATGACATTTTAAGTTTGCTGAAATCAAAGTTTGATTTGAAAATTTTGGGTATCACACGCAAGTTATTAGGTGTGGAGTTTGAGTATACAGATACAGGAGTTTTGATCCACCAAAATCAATATATTGATGAAGTCATTAAGAGGTTTCAAAATCACCGTGTACCTATCTCCTCCTTACCTATTGTTAAAGGTATCAAATTTTCAAAAAGTGATTGTCCTGTTATTCAAGAAGACATCGATGAAGCTTCTCATTTACCTTACAGAAATCTCTTAGGTTGTATTTCTTTCATTTCAAACCGTACTAGACCTGATATCGCATATGCTACCAACATTTTCTCACAGTTCCAACAAAATCCAGGTATTAAACATTGGCAGGGCCTACTTAAACTTCTTGGATATATAAAATTCACCAGTCAATATAAGCTCCATCTTAAATGCACACAGGTTAAATTAATTTCTTATTCTGACGCTGACTTCGCCGCTAATAGGGACGACTATGTTTCTATGGGTGGCCAGTTGATTCTTTTGGATAGTGCTGCTGTTTCTTGGCGTACTAATAAACAGAAAGGGATTACCATATCAACGATGGAGTCAGAATTTGTTTCTATGTGTGATTGTGTTCGTGAGCAGGACTGGTTTTATAATATTTTATGTGAATGTTCTGGCTTAAATCTTATAGAAAATAATTTTGAAGTACCTACCCTATATGCTGATAATCAGGCTGCAATACGTTTTACAAAGTCCAGGATTGAGAGTTTCCATACACGTCATGTTAATATTAAACTATTTTTTATAAGGGATTGGTTTGATGAGGGCAAATTCCATATTGAATATATTTCCTCTAAATTGAATCTTGCCGACCAGTTTACGAAGCCGTTGACAAAAAGTGATTTGTTAAAATTTATAAAAGTGATCTTTATATAAATCTTTCGTGTTTGAATAAATTTCTTCGCTCTGTAGATGCTTTTCATGATTTTTTATATTATGTTATCATGGTGTGAATGTGTGTGTGAAATCGTGAGGCGCCTTGCGTATTTGTTCATTGTATATATATATTCATTTTTCATAATTTTTCATATATTGCATATATATTCATTTCTTGTATATATACCTCATATTTACTCTTTCATGTTTGAATATTGCATCATATAATTAATATTGTATATAATGTATATTTTTCATATCACTTTTTCTTTAGTGTATCTGCGGAGTGGGGAGTTGTTTTTCATCACTTGAAATTTTTTTGTCAATGGTTATCTAGTAATTAGTTTATTACATCACTTGTGACATTTCGTATGGACTATGGGGAATCTCATGATGGTATTTTGTTAAATTTTTTTTTATATGCTGTGGTGGGGGGCAATTGATATCTATCAGTTGTCCTCGCACATAAAAATTAATTTTATGAATATAAATGCTTATATTTTATATATATATAGTTGTTAACTTACCTTTAATTTGAATTTAAAAGTTTTCTCTATTTAAACTCGGTCAGCCATCTTTTACTTACATCGCGCCATTACTAACGATGTTCTGTTTACATTGTTGCTGTTGCCAAATTTACTCTGCATATTTTTCTTAATTTTTGCTGTTGCCACTTCTATTAAAGTAGTTATGATAAATTGTATTTTTGGCTTTGACTGTTGAGTGGCAATGGTAATGCATTGTTTATATGTAGATTTTTGACTTGTCAGTCAGTATAAAAAGATCGCGATGCATGTGTTAAAGGGCAGTTATCGGCAGTGTTTAGCAATGGCCAGGTAGTCTTCAATTAGATATGAAGCGGTAGTTTATGAGTTGTGTAAGTAGCTTGATGGTCAAGTAACGATGTATGTGCTGATAGTATCGTTCCTGCTAAGCTATTAATGCTCTTTGGCTATTGCACTTTTTTTGAGAAATGATGGCTGCCGTTGTTAAGTTGTTAATAGTTTACACATGTTAAGTTTCTGTTTGTTAAATTGTTCCTTGTTAAAGGTTAAATTTTCCGTCGTTCATGGATGATGGAAGTTTTGAATAAAATGATAATTGACGTCCTTTTGAGACGAGTTTGTTAAATTTGATAGTTTAATTAATGTTAAATTTTGTTTAGACGCTTTTTAAGCGTCATTTGTTTAAGTTTGAAATCTTTTTAAAAGTTAATTAAAAGTTAAATGAAAGTTTCTAAATTGAAGTGTATAGTGGATGAACGTAATTGTCTTCATTTCAATTTTGTGTTATTTCGTCTTGCTTCACTTTCGCTGATCAACCAGGCGATCGCGGAAGTATATTTCTTCATCGTATTTTCCCGCTGATCAACCAGGCGATCGCGGAGGCTCTGCGACGTTTCTTGAAGTATATTGTCATCTGCTTTTTCATTGTGTTTATCAATATGCCTAGCTCAACACCTGTAAAAGGTAATCTTGTTCTTGTTAAATCTCTTGTTAAATCTAATTTCTTGATAAATTTGAAATCTTAATATATCATTATATCTTGTTGAATAAAGTTGTTTTATTTGTTAAAACTTTGGTCTTTAATGTGTTATAATAGTTGAACACTGGTCGGGTTATTTCTATTGAAGCCCTTAAAATTTAAATCTTAATGTTTCCACTGTATTTAATCTGCTTAATAGAATTTATTTGATACATAGACTTTTAGTTTATATTAAAATCTGTCCAAAATTGCAAACCCGTATATCAGCCGAATTGAAAAAATACTCTTTTAAAGTTCAAGTATTTTGCCAAAACGGCGAAAATATTGCCAATCTATAAAACTTTCAGGATAGTAATCTGTCGAATGAAATTGCGCGAAATGCGTGCTTATCCAATAGAATTCCTTACCTTGCTTAGCTATGACTTAAAACGATTGCCGTGTGTTTGCCAACGGCGATAGTTTTAACTCTGGCAACCCTATCAGAAGGGAGGCTAGCATATTTTTACCAGCTCAGTTGCTATCTAGTTTTGCTCCTGCTTGCTACGATAAGTATTTCTTCTTCTGCGCCATTTTATTTTTTACTTCGCTTTATCCATAGTGTCTGCTAAGCGTTGTAGTTATACAGCTAACTTCAAGGTGCAAGTAGTTGCCTTTGCCGAAACATCAAAAAATAGTATGGCTGCGTGCCATTTTTCAGTTAACGAAAAACAAGTTCAAAAAAGATAAAGACAGAGAGAAATTGCCGAGATGCCGAAGTGGAAAAAAGCAGCACGTGGTCGTCGTTCTAGGTTCGCTGTCCTAGAAGAGAGTCTGGTCCTTGGGATACAAGAGTCTAGGATGAATGGATTCCCAAGTTAAAATCCATGCTAGTACCAGCAAAGAAAATAGGCTGGTTATTGCTATGTTTTGCTTTGTCTGCTAGATTTTTATGCTGTTATATGCTTTATAATGCTAGCCAGCATAAAATGCTATATTAGCTAGCTTACACAGCAGTAGCACGACAAGCTATATACAAGCATTTTATGCTTATTTGTTGGTTTAAGCTTTTCCAAAGCCTGGAGAGGTATGTACCTTAACAAGCTATTATGTGCTTTTCTATGCTTGCCAGCGTAATATGTTATGTCGGCAGCTTAAGTAGAAATAGCATGGCATGCTAGATGCCAGTGAGAAGTGAGAAAATAGCAACAAAAAAGCATTTGTTGGTTGTGAATTACTGCTAGTATAGCAGAAATTTCAAGCAAATAGTAGTCATAATTACTGCTGGACCAGCAACATACTATTCAAGCAACAGAAGCTGGATTATGTATGCTGGACAAGCAATAAACTGTGCCAATACACACCATGACTTGCTGGTAATTTTGGTGGAACCAGCAAATATTTTTGGTATTTTATGCTATTTTACTTGCTGGGATACAGCATTTAATGCTAGACTAGCAAACAAATACCAGCAAGAATTTTAACTTGGGTTAATTATCACTCGCACCGCTATCCGGATTAGGGCACTCAACCTCATGAAAACGCCGGAATATTCTCAAGCTAAACCAGCAGATTTCGTTGCATCAGTTGGGTGGTGCAATCGATTTATGAACCAGCACAATTTGTGCATTAGAGCACAAACCAAGCTTGCTCAAAAACTTCCTGCAGAGTTAGAAAACAAGATAGAATCGTTCCAACGGCATGTGATTAGTTTGCGGAAGAAATCGTCTTTCGAACTTAGTCAAATTGGCAATATGGATGAGACGCCCGTTTCTTTTGATCTGCCAGCGAACTATGCAGTTGACAGTAAAGGCAGCAAGACAGTTTTTGTTAAAACAACCGGCCATGAAAAGTGCCGTTTTACGGTTGTTGTGGGCTGCCTGGCTGATGGAACCCGTTTGCCCCCAACTGTAATTTTCAAGAGACAATCTTTGCCTAAGGGAGCAAAATTTCCAAGTGGAATTATTGTTTGTGCCCATGAGAAAAGGGTGGATGGATGAAAATGGTATCTTGGAGTGGCTGGAGAAAGTATGGAGTAAAAGAAAAGGCGCCGTATTTCATAAGCCATCCATGCTGGTTTGGGACTCATTCCAGGCACATTTAACAGACGCAGTGAAGCTCAAGTGCCGGCAGCTGAAGATGGAAGTCCCCGTAATACCGGAATTCCTAACATCGATGCTGCAGCCCCTGGATGTCTGCATAAACAAGCCATTTAAAGACAGACTGTATAAAAAATGGATTGAGTGGATGGCCTCTGAAGACAAAGCCCTCACAAAAGGAGGAAATTTGAAAAAAGTGAATATCGAGACCGTTACACAATGGGTTAAAGATTCATGGGAAGAGGTTTCTTCTGAAATAATCGTGCGTTCGTTCAAGAAATGCTGCATTAGCAACGCTATGGATGGGATCGAAGATGATTTTGTGTATGAAGATGACCAGTCAGGCTCCGAAAGTTACGACGAAGATGAGGTCCACCCGGACATTCAAATGACTTCGAATGAGTTTGAAGAATTGTTCAGGAAGTCTGATTCCGAATCTGACTTTGAAGGCTTCGACTAATTTCTCTCTGTCTTTTTTTTCTTTTCTTTTCAGGCACAATGGCAACTTCTTATAATAAAAGGCTCTTTTCAGGGCCATACCAATCTTTTAAAAAAAGGTCCTTTTTCAGGGCCAAAAAGGCCCTTTTCAGGGCCATACAAATCTTTTTTTTTTAAATGGCCTTCAGGGCTACAAGTATTTTTTTAGTTCAAGTGCTGCTTGGAGGATACCATAAAGGTAAATTTATTTTTAAATATAATTACTTTTATTGCTAGTTATTTTAATATAAGAGCAAAACGCCTAAATACAAACGAAAAAGTATTAAGTCTTCTCTAAATGTGCAATTTTTATGTTCTTTTTTATTTAGACTGCAATCTATTTTTTTTTAATGGCGTACATCTAAATTTTGTATATTTCTATTTTTGAGTATTTTTATCAGTGCCTCAAGGCAGTCTTCAACAAAAAAAAAAAAAAATATCCAACTTCTTTTGATAGTGTGAGCTTAAAAACATTTTAAACAGATATGATTTAATTGTGTAAATTAAAAATATGATCGGGAGTCCTGTTTATTCAAGTTTCTCTTATACTATTGCCGAAGTTACTCCATTCGTGCAATCTGCCCATGACGTCAGCTAACAGCTGGGCGAGACAGACTCCGGCAGGGGTACTAGCTCTGAAGCATTATTGCTTCGGCGACGTATGCTTTGCATGCAAAAACTAAGCCAGTTTTATTTTTTTAGAATGTGTAATATACATATTTTTTATTTATTTAGACTAGAAAAATGGTTTTTATGGTTGATATCGCCTACATTGTTTTTATAATTACTTTTGAATGTTGTAAATTTGATCTTGAGCGAAGAATTTTTCATCGTCAAAAAAATAAATAAATAAATAAACACACGGAACTATATCAAACTGCTCTAGAATAAATTTTAAATTGCTAATTTAAGAGTTTTATATGTGCTAATTATTTTAAAATAAGGTTTAATATCACTATTTTACTTTATATATAGTTTTAAGCTTAAAATATAAATATTCAATCATTGTTTCTAAAGTACGTTTTTTGCTAGAAATGTGGATCCGTATATAAGCCGACCCCCATAATTCAGCTTCCGAAAAATTTCCGAAAATTCTCGGCTTATACACGGAAATATACGGTATACTAAAAAGTAATTAATTTATTAAATATGTATACATGCATAATTTTTCAAATCGTGTTTTAGAAAAGGAAATAGTGCTTATTGGTGTATGTTTAAACTGCTTTAATTTCTAAATTATTTATTTTATTTATTGTTCTTTTACATATCTTGATTGGATTTTACTTAAGGGGATGGTGGACCTTGAAATTCATGAAAATCGAGAAAAAAATCGAAATTTCGTTTTTCTTATATTAATCTTCTCTGATTAATTCTGCACAGTATGCGACCAATGGGATGTTTCTAAGTTAATAATTTTCAAAGTTATAGACGTTTAAAAAAATTAAAGGGCCATTTAAATGCCCTCTGAAATGTAAACAAAGAAGCGGCAAAGATTAATCATTCATATTTCATTCTATGAAATGCTCCGGGCGTCTCAGTTTTTAATTAAAATTTATGAAATTCATATCAACAATTCTTGTTACACATTAGAATAGTTATTAGTATTGATTTTACGATTTGTCCATTTTTTTTTTTTTTTAATTGGATTTTGCTATGGAAAAACAAGAAATTTTCATCGAAAATTGATATATTATGCGAAAAAAATTCATTAAAAATAGAGTTTTTCAATGAATTCATCCAATTAATACTAACTTTTCTTAAAAATGAGTTTGTAATTAATAATTTTGAAAAAATGCGAAAAAATGTTAAAAATTGGAACGCCCGGAGCATTTTTTAAAAAAATTAAAAATTTTAAATATTTTAAAATTAAAATAAAAAAAAATAAATTTAAAAAATTTTTTTTAGGTATTTAGGACATTTATGAGTCCATATATAAAAATATGAATTTTTATAAATTTGTGGCTATAATTAAAAAAAAAGTTTTGTAATGTCCACCGTCCCCTTAATGAGTTAATATGTTTGTATATTTTTTTCTAGGAAAAAATTATATAAACCAGAATAATAAATTAAAAAATAATCTATTTATTAAACTTTAAGCATCAGTATTGGATCCATAATTTAGCAACCATGAGATTGGCCTGATTCCAATTATTAGAATTTTCTTCCCTTCTGATCCCTATGGAAAACAGAAATATCACGTTCACATTCTTCCTATTTCTAGCCATAAAATGACTTACCTATGATCTGTGCTGATATTTTAGATAATGTATTAGAAGAATGGTTTTGTTTTAAATATTCTTTTTAAAAGAAAAATTATTTGAAATACTTACAATGATCTTTTTTTTTTTTTTTTCCTTTACTATTATAAAGATATTGCTAATTTATCTAAAAAATAATTTAGATATTTGAATAAAATTTCTTGTATATTAAATGTCAACCTAATTTCATGTTCTTTGACTCTCTGACTGTCTTAAAAAGGGGGGAAATTGTAATATTATATTCACAATACCCTTTTTGTAATGTATTAAATCGATGATTATTTTACTTTGAAATAAAAAATGCAACTATATTAAAAATAAACCTTATGATTGTTATATGTACGATAAAATTTATTCATAAACGTATTAAAATTATGTATGTAAAAAAAGTCATTTTAACATTTATCAACATTTGTATATTCTCTAGTATACAGTAATAATTCCTTAATATTCACAGTTTTCACATTCATTAATACAGAACTGTAGAACTTAATATTCACAAGTGTGTGTCTCTCTCTTTTTTTTTTTTTAACTGTGTGAAGTTGTATCTATTTACCAATTTTAAGATGCCAACACACAAATAGGTAACAGGGTGCAGTGTCAATCTGGTCTGAAATTTGTTACAATAAGCTAATCTTTGTAGTGTTAGTTATTTGAAATGAATGGTGTAATAATCCCTTAAACCTATTCACTTAAAAAATAAAAAATACTCTTGAGTGCAAAAGGCTGCTGTTATATATTTCACCTGTTACTTTTGATTAGAAATTAAATTGAGTTGTAAGCACACTAACCCATGTGCACTTCCTTACAATTTCAGAATACGAATTGGATGCACATTATTTTTTTCATTTTTAAGTTTATTGTTTTCTGAAATTAACAAATGTTTGCTTATAGAATTTCTCTTATATATATATATATATATATATATATATATATATATATATATAATAAAGATGATCTATTAAGCAAATTAGAAGCCAAGCAACAGATACAAGATCACTGAAACACCAATGACCAATAAGATAAAAAAAAAAAAAAAAAATCATCAGTGGATGAAATACATTAATGTAAAGAAACCAGATCTATTGATTAACAGTCTGCAAAAACAAACGAATCAATAAAGTAAAACAACAAATCTTAACTTAAAACCATAAACTTATCAAAATTAATGAAAAAACAACCCAAGAAACACAAGATAGGAAGAAGGAGGCAGGCGGCAAGACTTGTGACTTGCCTGTGGGGTTAGACTAGTTTTACGCCGGCAACACTCCCCCAGCCTGCCACAACAAGAACAGGAACCATATGGATTTAAAAATGCAAAATTTCAAAGCAGATGAACAACAATGAAGCCACGAAGCCACAATGAAATTCACCGATTGATCACATTGTGTTTAACAGTATAATTAGAACATTAAATATAGTTGACAACTCAAAAAGGAAAAATCTGAAATTTTATTGGAAAATGAAAGTTTGCATAGTAATACAAAGCAAATGCAACAAGCCTTCTACTTTTTTTTTTTTTTTTTTTTTTTTTTAATTTAATTTCACAAACCCACCCAACCATCCAGCCTTACAACACCACCCCACCTCCGTAATCAAACATCTGCCCACCCAACCGCCACCATTTTTATTGTCTTTTATTATTTTATAATTTTTTTTGTTGATATACACAAGAGTGTACACAGTTTTTTTTTTTTTTTTTTTTTTTTTTTTGTACTGACAGAGACATGGTTAAGGATATAAAATAGAAAATACAAAGTTTTTAGGAAAACCCATTTTAGCAGTGGCTGTGATCAGTTTATTAATATTCTTGTTTTTAAACTTTGCAGAGCATAAATTATTAATTCGAAATAAATGGTTAATGATGATGTTTCTAAATACCGAAAGATGCAGACAAGAATTAAAATGTGTAAATAAGTTGACATTAAAACAAAAATCTTGCCGTTTGTCATAGATATCTGTGTAAAGTTTATTACCATCGATGATTATTTTTAGATCTAAAAAGTTAATTGATTGATTAGTCAGAGTATTTTGAGTTAGCTTTAAATTAGGTGGATAATTGAAAGAAAAGCCATTTTGTGAGTTCTTGTTGAGATAAAATACAATAATATCATCGATGTAACGATAAAATCGAACATCATCATTGCAAATTTGCTTTTCATAATAATAAAGATAGAGATCTGCCAAAATACTGGAGCTACAACCTCCTTGTGGGATGCCTAATTGTTGCAAATAGATAGCGTTGTTGTGGAAGATATAATTATTATGGATAACAAAGTTAAGAAGAGTTTTAAATTTTTCTGCTTTAAAATTGTAAGGAAGATTAATTTGAGCTTTATATTCTTGAAAAAGACTGTAAATGATATTACTAAGATCTGATAACTCAATATTATTGAAAAGATCTTGAAAGTCAAAAGTCATAATATTGTCTATTGAATCGAGCGATTTTATGTAATGAATTAATTGAAAGCTATTTTTAAGACAGTGTAAATTATCAACTTTGCAAGTACATTTGTAAATTTGTTTTAGAATATCCAGTAGAGCTTTATTAGCATTGTTGTTATAAGTGTTACACCCAACAGTGACAGTGCGAAATTTAATTGGAGATTTGTGAAACTTAGGTATGAGAACTATATAAGGATAATTAAAGTTATTGAAGGGAAGTTGAAGTAGTTTATAGTAATTATGTATTTTTCGGTTATTAATAATAAGGTTATTATTAGTTAAACTGAAGATGTTACTATTATTGATTGATGAGTTTAAAATAGAGAGATAGTAGGATTTACAAATAATGGCATAATTATTAGGTGATTTGTCAACATAAGTGATCACAAAGTCATCCTGTAGTGATTTGATTGAGTTAAGAAGTACAGATTTTTTAAATAACACCAGATTTGAAGAATTGATAAATAATGCATTTTTGATTTTTTGTAACACTAAAACTTTCCATTGAGTGAAGTAGGCAATAGGTTTATTATGAGTAATAGATATTTTATAAATAAATAAATCTAGGTCATAAGAAAACTGTTGAAAGATTTGTGGAATGCTAGTTTTAACTGGAAGTCTAAATTTGGTGCCAAATTTCATGAATTTTTTTAATTGATAATTATCAATAATATTGAGATTACCCGTGATAATGTGTCCATGGTCTCTGTCAATAAATTTTGAGAAAGAAGGATCATTGCATTTACAGGTTACAGTGTTAGTAAAAGAGGTAGACATAGATACAGAATTATAATTGAATATCTTTCTGCCAAGAGGAAGAGGATATTTGAAGGTACGAGATAGATTTAAATCTTTAATCGGAAACAAACATTCTTTGTCATTAATGATGGACGTAATGTTAATACTGTTCAATATTTGATTTGTAAAATTCACAATTAAGTGAGTATTTGTTTTAAATTTGTTGGGCTTTTTATTAAGTTTTAAATTAAATTGTTTGATTTTGTACATTATAATATCATAAAAAATGTCTGAAAAATGTTTATTATAGGATTGGCTTTGAAAGACATTCAGAAAGTTTACTAAGTATTTCTTTTTAATTGCAAAAATAAATTTTCGAATAATGAACCAGTTATAGTTAGATAAGTAATTAGTCTGTAGATCTGAAATGAGTTTAATAATGGCACTTTTAGAAAAGATTAAATCTGTTTTTTTACTACCTCGTTTAGTTCTAGAAGTTTTATTGTTAATTTTGTGATTAAGTTGTGCATAAATAGTCGAATAATCATGTAGAGGGTTGATGTTAGAAAATGCTTTAATAGTTTTACTAAAGTATTCGGAATTTAGGCCATATGGATAAATTGTATTATAGTATTGCATAAATTTTGATTCAAGAAATAGACGCTCACTTTTATTTTTCTGAATTTTTACAATCTCTATGGTACATGAATTAAAATTATGTGATTTAAAGTGTTGTAATTCTATAGTTGACTTAGAAGATGCAGCTGAAAGGTTTTTAGAATCTGATCGATGCTGATTAATGCGTAGATGAAGAGGAGTTGAAGTTTCACCAATATAACTAAGTTTACAATGACCACAATTGATTTTATAAATAACATTGTATGCCTGACAAAATGGAACCAAAGAGTGATTATTATTCAATTGTGTGTGAGAGGCCATAGGGCAAGTTTTACATCTATTAGAACCGCATGTTCTAAACTGAAGTAAAGGAGGAGGAGATAATAGGTAACTGGATGTCGATCCAAGGATATCCCTATAAATATCCTTGTACCGGGCACAATACTGCTGTGAAGCTAAGTATTTTTTGCCAGGATCTAAAAATTTACTAAACAGAGTCATAGAGAAAAAATGTTTTTGTATATTAAAAATCACAAGGCAAGTATGTATTTACATTAGTTTTATCGAAAGTGGGCTATACCAAATTCAATTACTAAATTAAATTGATTCTTGAATAATAAGTATCTGGATTAATGAAAAGTGGAGAGAACTAAAAATAATAATAATAATAATAATAATAATAATAATAAATAAATAATATGTACATATTTACACTAAACCTCCTTTGACTGAATCTATTGATTTGGTTCCAATTAAAAATTAAATTCCGCCCATTTTTTTTTAAAAGTAAAGTAAGAAAAACTAACCATGACAATTCACAAAATGTCAGGCACAAAATGCTATATAATAATTATAATGAAATATTCGACTACACATACACAACATTATTTTTTTATTTTATTTTTTTTTTTTTTTAATTAAAGAGTAAATTTATATATATGTATATATATATATATTATTTAATTTGTAAATGCAGGTTACTTATATACTTCTTGCTAATAAATACATTTATTTGTTCATTACATGTTATGTCATTCTAATTAAAATATTATCAGGGGTCTGTCCAGGTTTTTTTTCCAGAGTCCTATTTTTGTGAAAAATTTTCTTATTTTTGTGAATTTTTCTTATTTTTGTGAAATTTTTTTCTGACATAGTTATTATTTTTATTTTTGTGAAAATTCATTTCACAAATTTTATCTGCACACACACACACACATATGTATATGTTTCATCTAGACAATTTCAGGAGGGTGCTGTGCCCTGTAATCCTTTTGACTGAAAAAGTGGCACCTTTCTTGGCTTTAATCTAAAAAAGTTGTGCCCTTGCCTTTTATTGAAAATAACCTTCAAATTGAAAATATGTTATAAATATAAATAAATGTAATGTATTGTGCATAACAATGAACAGTCATTCATATATCAGTAACAAGCAAAATTAAGTTGTAAAGAAAGTTAAAGTTTAAAAGTTATTCTTTTATTTGTACTTAAAATCGAAATTTTAAAATAAATGTCTGGATTTTAAATATTAAATGAACCCTTAAAAATCCAAAACTGCCCACATAAATCTAGAAAATACCTTTTCATTAGCAGCAAATTGCCCTTTTTATAAACCTGGGGGACAACTCTGGTGCTTATGCTTTTTATGGATGATTACGACTCATAGGTAAAACTCCCAAAAAACTAGTGTTTCAGAAAAAAAAAAAAAAAAAAAAAAAAAAACTCTGAATTTCAAATGATACTCAAATCATTTAGACAGAAGCCCTAATCTTTCTGTATCTTGTTATCAGCCAATCAATAAAAGAGGAGCAACGTAATTTGAATGTATTTTTTTAACGTAATAGTCCAAATTATGAGAATTTTCTCCTGTAACTGGCCGGCCTTGCTACATCTTTAATAAATGGAAGCGATCAAATTACTGACAAAATTACGAAAATACAAAATCACACATCTTTAGCTATGCTACTCTACAAACCACATACTAAAGAATTACAAACTAAACAAAAACTAACACAACGCGGCAAAAAGATGTTGCCAAAATATTTGTAATTTTCCACAGAAAAATTACGTCACATCAAGGAAAGGTACGCCACACCCATTATCGTGTTTGACGTCATTCCCTTACTAATCAGCGTGGACTCCGTGAGAAATGAAGGCGTGGTTTTATTGTCATGTTGTAGCGATAGTGATTAGTGCGAGAACATAAGAGAAAATTGATGGGATGCAATGTTTATATGTTGCTGAGCAGATGTTTTTGCTCAGTATTATTTTATAAATGCTTTGTTTTTCCAAAAACTTTTGGGAAAAGTTTGTTTATCTCCGAATTGAATTTTGTGAAGGGTCCGTTTTTTTCAGCCTGGAATTTTGTGAAAGGTCCATAAACGGACCCAGTTTTCCCCCTAAACAGACCCCTGATTATGGAACATAACCTCCTTCCCCCCCCCCCTACCCTCCCTAGATAGGCTTAACATTCATGAATTTGACATTCATGAGATTTTTGTGGAACGTAACCTTGTGCATTCCTTAACATTTATGTTAAGGAATTACTGTACAAAATAAAAATTAGTATATTAATTAATTTAATATCAATCAATCTTATTCCTAAAATTTTTCTGTTTTAAATTATTGTTTAATACGTTGAGCACCATGCGAATTCTTAATAAAATCCATTAAAATTCCTTTATGATATTATCCTGTTATAAATAAAAGTTAAGTAAATTTTAAATAAATTTTCAGTAATTACTACTTAAAACAATATAATATTTTTAGATTTATGTCATATTTCACACTGTCAACCACCGATGGTTGACATGGCTTTATATCATATTTGACACTGTCAGCCACCGATGGCTGGCATAGCACTCAATGTGTTAAAGATAATGAAGTCATTAAATAGTTGTTATTCTTTGTAGGTATGGTTACCATAGTTTGAGGTATGTTGCTGCTCTTGTTAGTGGAGTTGGAATTTTTTTTCTTGGAGCTGGTTTATCTTTATACCATGGAATTATGGGTATTCTTACTCCTGATGCCGTGGAATCTTTATATTGGGTAAGCTATTTTCATAACTGTATATATATCCAATTATATTTGGGTATATTGCCATGCAAAATATGCTTTTTAAAGCACTAAATATTTGTAGCCTAATTTGTCACAAAATAGTTTTTAATGATCATAGGTAAACATTTTTTTAAGTTTTGGTTATGCAGTTTGGAAAAATGCAAATAGTACCCAGAAACCTGGAAAATACTTTTGGAGTGTGCAATTTATGTCACAAGTCACATTACTATGTTGTCTTTTATGTCGCAAGCTATGTTATGTTTTATGCCATCAGCTATTTTTTATGTCGTAAACCAAATTTTGTGACTGGAAAACCTGGAAAAGTCAGGGAATTTTATTTTTTAAATTGAGTGGGAACCCTGATAGAAAGACCCCCCATGGAGGACACTCTTCTTCAGGCTTAGGACCCCAGGGCAGTCAATCAGCCTTAATCCCACAACCCATATGAAATAAAGGTTAGAAAAAAAAAGTTAAAAATAAGCAGAGGCAAAGAAAAAAAAAATATTTTTTTTTTTCTTATTGAAAATTACAAGAAAACAAGCAAAATTACAGAAAAATATTTTTTTTTTTTTTTTTTTTTGTTGGACAAATCATATTCTGAAACTAATGTCTAGAAATATTTGTAGTTTGATATCATTAATAGTACATAATTATAACATCAACCCTGAATGTTTCTCGAACTTATACAAGAATTAGAAAGCTTTTTTCCAAAGTTTAAATTTAAAAATGTCCACTGTTAGTACAGGGTCCACTAATAGTGGACTTATCCAACTCTTTTTTTTTTCCTTTCAGCTTCACTGTTCATATATATACAACAAGTACGTGTATACATTTGAATTTCTAAGTAAAAAATCAGAAATTATGCACTGTTATAAATTTTAGTAGTTAAACTACTGGAGATTATTTACCTTATACATCAAGAAAATTACAGCGAAAAATAAACAGAAATGTTAAAAACTGTTATATGTATATATTTTAATGGCTAATATTAGTTTAATTCACCATTGGCAGGGGAATATATTAGTGATTTATAACACTTTTTCTGAAGTAGAAATATTAATTTTTTAATTTTGTTGCGAAAAAAAAAAAAATAATAATTATAGAATAAAAATAGACAATCTCTATTATATATAGCTATTTTTAACTAAGAAATATTTCAAATTAACAAAGACTCTCAATTTTTTTTTTTTTTTTTTTTACAATGAGGGAAAATGTTTTATTTATCTTCCACGTTATATGAGACTCTTTATCGCATTGTATGAGTAATAGTCGCAGTTTTTTCTTCGCGTTATACAAATTCACGTTTTGTAGGAGCGTGTTATATGGGAGTTTACTGTATATTTTCAATAAAACAGTCTCTTTTTTTTTTTTTTTTTTTTATGGATTCCTGATAAGTTTCCTTTATGATACCTATTTCAGACTTTTGTTGGAATTTCAGACTTTTCTTAATTTTTTTAAAACAATTTTCAGGTTTTTCTAAATATTCTTATTTTTGTTCAATTTTCTTTCTTTTGACTGTTTCTAAACAACTTATTTTCATATATTCTCCATTTTTGCTTATAGAAAGTATGATTTTGTGTATCTGTTTCTTCTTTTATTACTAAAATTAAATTATCTTTGAGTTTTGCTGATACTTTCAGACTTTTTATCTATTTCCCACTCTGCTTGACTTTTTATCTATTCTCTCATCTCTGCTAATTAAAAGGCAGTTAATACTTGTATGGTATTTTCTGTCATAAATGAGCATAATTCTCTCTATATGTACACATGCATATATAAATACAGTCGAACATCGTTAATGTGAATCTCAAGGGGGATAAAAAGTTTGTTCATGTTATCAGTAGTTCATGCTATCAGTAACTAATCTTTGTTTTGACGGGGATTGTTGGAACAGTTCATGTTAAAAGTAATTCACCTTAACAGTGTTCACGTTAATGAGGTTTGACTGTATATTCTGAAAGTATTTAAACTGTTATTGATGGATTACCAGGGTTGCCACAGGCTACTAAAAGGCAACTATTTGCGACTATTTTCAACCTGAGGAGACTATGGCTACTTTTTTTTACCCAAAAAGCTTGAAAAAGCAACTATTTTCACAAAAAGGCAACTATTGGGAGACTATTTTTCACCTTTTGCAAAATTCTTCCAGAAATATGAGGAAAATGTCTCCGAAAGAAATATTTTCTCAGCTTTTTATAAACAATCCCATACTTAACCTTTTCACCCTCTATTTATTTTTTTTTTTCACCACCTTAAAGTACGGTATATCCCTGATGCTGACCTTGAAACAGGTAGACTATCCAATGAGAATGTAGAAATAGCACCAGACATGACATATGTACCTATTAAGCTGGCCAATTTGCTTACTGCAAATGACTACTAGTACACTCCTGTGACCTGTTATGTCCTTACTCACCCTGATTTCATGTAAGAAAAAATAACAAAATTATAAAAGAAAGCTCTTTTAATAAATCAGAAAAGCAAAACTATGCCCAAAAAAAAAAAAAAAAAAAAAAAACATAAGCTTTTAAGAGTGGACAATACTACCTTTTCAACAACCAAACCCCATGTTATTCTGTGGGAAAATTTGTTTCCACGATGACCCACAATGTTTTTTTTTTTTTTTGTTGTTGTTTTTTTGTTTTTTTTAATTGGTATATTTATATTGAATAGTAAGGAAATGCATATGGTTTTTATCCTTTAATGATTGTTAGCATGTGATATTTAAGCTAGTATTTTGTCACTAGGCTACTATTTAGGCAACTATTTTAATGTATCTAGGCTACTAAAGCAACTATTTTTGTTCTATTTCTTTTGTGGCAACCCTGATTACTGAATAAAAGAATTTTGAAGTGTATTGCACTCTACTTTAAACTCATGATTCTTTATATAAATTTTCATTTCTATTAGCTTCTTGCTGTGATAAAAATTTACTATAGATCTATACCTTTTATTTTTATTTTTATTTTTTTTATTCAAAATATATTTATATGGACCGTAGTTTCATTTAGATATTTGTTTAAGGATTTTTATTAAATAAGTTATTAAAATAAGTAATGTTATATTCCTACCTCACTTTTTTTCCCTTCTGAAATTTTATATCACTTGTGTATTTTTAAGTTATTTCAGTTTTCATATCCATTCATTCTTGACAATTAAAAAAACCTTTACTTAATGTATAGTTACAAAACCCCATACAGCCACTGATATCCATTAGACATCTAAATTGCATCCAATGTTCCGTAAAAAGTGCAAAATATCTGAAGAATGTCCGTTAAATGTCCATTAAAATACTAATTATAGGTAGACAAAATTTAGCTGTGCCTTTTTTGATGTCTAATAGATGTAACATGGTAGATCAAAACAAAATTTACACATTTTCAATATCTATTAGATCTAAAAAATCCAGTTATTGGAAATTTGGAGATTTATTGGATATGTAACAGACATCTAATGGATGTAAAAAAGAGTGACATTTGTCATGCTAATAGATATCTGTAGGATATTTATAGAAGTTTAATGGATCATTTTTTAACTTTTATACATGTTTATAAATGTCTTATGGGTGTAAGTAGCTGTGTGGGGCTGATTTTAGTTTGATGATCCTTAACATAATGGATTTAGTTTTATTTTGTTTCATTTTCCTATCCTACTGATAAAAAACTAATGGCCAATTCATAAAAAGCAAACTAATTTTTATAAACAGATATTTATCATTCATTATCTTTATGAAATATAGTTAAATATGTTTGAAGAATAGAAGAGGAAGTATTCTTATAGACAGATTCATATAGCTGTAGATAATAAAGTTATACTATAGCTTTCACTATTTAAAAATTTATAAAAAAATACTTTATCTTTATAGAATATTAAGCAAAAAATATTTTCTGTTAAACTAATTTGAGCATTATTGCATTATTTTCTTAATCATATAACAAATTATGAGTTCTTAATCTGTCTGTACTGATTGTACATATTATAAACTAAAAAAAAAAAAAAAAAAAAAAAAAGGTAACATTTTGTATATAAAAAGAAAATTCTGATCCCATGATCATGCGTATTTCTTAAAAAATAAAATAAATAAAGCTTTATAAATTAAGTTTATTAAGTGTTCATGTATTGAGTTCATATTTTTTTTTTTTTTCTTTTTTAATATGAACTGAATGATCTAACGTGTTACAAACTAATATTAAAATCTTAAAAAAAGAGTTAATTTTAGAAATTAACATTTTGTATACAAAAAGAAAATTCTGTTCATAAGATCATGATGTGTACTTCTGTAAAAAATGAAGCTTTATAAACAAAACATCAACTTAAATTTATTAAAAGCTCGTATAGTCAGTTCGTATTTGTTTATTCTAATTAATTAATTTCCACCAATTAAAAATATAATTGTAGATTTAAGGCTTATCTGTTATATAATAACTGTTACTATATATTACGAAGTGTTAAAAATATTGTCAATGAATAAATTTCAATAAATCTTATGATAATAATAATAATTAATATAATTTAATTGTATTTTCTATACTGAAAGTAAAAACTCGTAAACTAATCAGTATAATGTGATTTTAGGCTTACATAGTACTAGGGGGATCTCTGGTATCTGAAGGGGGTAAGTTTTTATTTGTATATACAAATATTTGTATTTTTCTATCATTCTCAATGTTTCTATATAATACACTTATTTCATTTACTAGTATATGTTAATTTTTATGCATAGATATTTCTTTTTATTCATTGTAATTATTACGTGGTTCTTTATTTAATGAAAATAAAAACTTTATACAAACACCATAAATTTCAAAAACACACAACAATTGTACATACTGCAAACTGTTTTCTAATGTATTTTATAAGTTCAATGACATAAACAAGCTTAACAGATTCCAAATATAAATAGCTTAAGAAAATTCATTTTTATTTTCCTTTAAAAGATTAAAAATGAAATACTTTGAGTACTAGTGGTTTAGATTGAAATTTTCAAAATTTATTAAGAAAGGGTTTTATACATTAGACACAATATAATATTTTTCAGAAACTTACATATATACTACCAGGCTTCATTTGGTCTTGTGAATGGTATAGTTTTATTAGCTCATTTAACCAGACATCTCAATACTAGGGGTGGGAATCGATTAACACTTTTAACTGGGTAAATCGTAGTTCATTAATCAATTAATCGGTCAATTAATACGATTTTTAATTGGTTTTCAATTTTTTTTATATAATTTTGTTTGAATGATGAATAAAACTCTCATATATACAGGGTGATTCAAAAAAACATGGACAAAATAACACGGTAGATCAGTCATACAACAAGGATCAAAAATCGCATAGGAACAGAGGGTCGCAACTGCGATCCGGAGCTGCTACAGGGCATCTAAAATAATACATAACACAAAGAGAAGAAACAAAACCATTACAGATCAATTTATTGATAATTACTCACTCACATGCGACTAATCTAAGTGAAATGTTGAGCCTACAGAAGAATCTCAAAGTTTTTGCCAGATGCATCGAGACATGCCTGGCATCTACATTGCATAGAACGCCATACCTTCTCAAAGATATCAGGTGTATCTCGAACACATCCTGCTGCCACAATGATTCTTCCTATCAAATCTTCCGGCGTTGCAACAGATGTTTCATACATAAGTCCTTTTAAAAATCTCCATAAGAAAAAATCCAAGGGAGTCAGGTCTGGTGATCGTGGTGGTCATGCGATTGGTCCACCGCGACCAATCCAGCCACCAGTAAAAATAGCCTGCAGATGTTCTCGGACGTCTGAACTAAAATGTGCAGGAGCTCCGTCTAGTTGAAATTGAATGTGTTGATGAATAGGCATCGGAACATCATTCAGCATTTCTGGAAGAACCTCTTGCAAGAATGTTAGATAAATGGGACTGTTAAGTCTTTCTGGGAGAATGTATGGACCAAGTAAACAGTCTCCTACAATGCCAGCCCACACGTTAACGGAAGATTTTCGTTGTGTGCCGTGCAGACGTGTAGTATGTGGGTTTCATCTGCCCACGTATGCAGGTTGTGAAAGTCCATCACACCCTCTAATGAGAATGCAGCCTCATCCGTGAAGAGAACACTTGCTGCGAAATTTCGGTCGGCAGCAATTTCTTGTAAAAACCACCACGCAAAATCCATACGATTGTTGTAGTCTCTCGTTTCTAGTGCCTTGTAAATGATAAGAATGTAGTCCATCGTCGTGTACAATGTGCCAGACGATAGCTTGGGAGATATAGGTCTTTCAGGATACAACTCGTGTACTCGTTGAAGGATTATGCTGGAGTTCTTGGACAACTCTTTCTTCAGCATCAACTCTCCGAGTTATTTGTTGGCGACCATCATCTTGCTTTTGCACATTGAACGAGCCGGTTTCACACAATCGTCGATGCAGAGTGTCAAAGAATGAGCGGCTAGGCATCTTTCTACCAGGATATTTCTTACGATACATTCGCAAGGCTTCTCATCCATTGCAGTTGGCCATGCCGTAAATTAAATGCATGTCAGCCACTTTGCAGTGCATGTAACTAGCCATGTTACGCCCAACACATCCATGGCTCGAATGAAGACAATCTCCATTTGCTCAGCTTGTGTTTGTATTGCAACGCCCTCTCATGGCTCTAGCGCCCTCTACAGGCATTTGCGACCCTGTTTTCCTATGCGATTTCTGATCTTTGTTGTATGACTGATTTGCCATATCATTTTGTCCACGTTTTTTTTAATCACCCTGTATATATAGATAGATAGTACACAACAAACATAAAAATGATATAGATGTTAATTTGACTAGTTCCTTAAACAATAAATAATAAGAATAATAAACATGCAAATAAATAATAAATAATGTGAAAAAATATATTCCTAATATATTCTTGAATAAAATTTTTGTTTGGAAATACAGCTGTGAAATAACTTATACTTATTATTACTTTTATATCCTGAAAGCTAAATTCCAGGGGTGATTGTGACTCAAAGGTAAAAACCCTGAAAATTAGAGCCTCAAATTAGAAAAAACCCAAAATATCAAATAATACTCAAACTATTTAAGCCAGAAGCCCTCAATCCTTTTAGATTTCATTCACATATCACCTGGATAACAAATAAACAACCAATGAAAGAAAAAATTACTTTATTGGAAATATGAAAATACAGATGGATTAGAGTAAAATTCCTGAAATGAAGGATAAACCCTGAATACAAACACCCCTGGGGGGTCTATAATGTTTTATTCATAAATTTGACTTTTTTTTTTTTTTTGTCCAATCGAAAGTAATAATTGGTTGACTTTAAGAGTTAATTTTATATAAATATTTTCGCTTATTTATTTATTTATTTTTAATAAATTCTTTTTCAATTCATTTTGAAAGAAAAATTGAATAAATTTACACATATTGTAGTTTTATATTGGCAGGCCTTGTCCACCTTGCTTGTCACTATTTTTAAATGAATTCTCAAAATTACATATCATTATTTTAAAAATCTCAAGTCCTTCTTTGTTTTTATATTTTAGTTTTCCGTCACTTCAAACTAGAAAATAATGTTATTTTCTGTTTCTACTTCAATAGTTATCATTGGCAATTCTGAACAGATAGTAAATACCTGAAGATATTGCAAAACTTCCCGATCAAAGGGATAGTGGAAATCACAATCCTTTCTTTTCTTTCTTCCTTCCTTTCTTTTCTTTTTTTTTTTTTTTTTTTGTTGAGCATTTCAATTTTTTTTAAGCTTCTCGTTTTCTGGGAAAACTATTGCCCTAGCCAACACTCCCTGTAGAAGACTACAGGCGGTGTTGCCCCAGTGTGGACATAAAACTATATTTTGTTTAATAACTGTCCTCTTCCTTTTCTCTCTCAACAAAAGTGCAACAACTTCTTTTGAGAGATTTTATTTTTATTTATTTATTTATTTGCATTTTCGTTATTTGATGGAAGTTTCTTAAAATATTAGTTAGCAAAATATGTGAAAAAATATTTTGTAGGCAGAACAGCACTTTTACTTTAATTCGTAGTTTCAAAATTTTTAATCGAATTAATCGAGTCAATTAACTCGAATAAAAAAATTGATCGTGACTAAGCATTGATCGATTAACCGAACCGATTAATCAGCACAGTCCTACTCAATACCATATCTAAATTTCTTCAAACCAGTTTCTATAGATATATTTTATTTGTGTTCTAGAATCTCCAATATTTTTAATATTTGTTCTTTCAATGAAAGTTCCTTGTCAAAATTGAATTAATATGATTTCAACTTACATATATCATTGATGTTTGATTAAAATAATTTAAAAATAACCATTGATTGCTTGAGTTTTATGAATATAATAAAAATTAAGTATTGCTTAGTAATTTGTATTTAAAAATTTTCATCTTATCATTTATGATGTATAAAACAATATGTGCAGTCTAAAAAATTTCATTTTAAGAAAGTGTAAATTATTCATTTAAAAAATTGGGACACTTATGACCCAAAGCTCATTGGAATTTATTAGAACTCTGTGTTTTCAATTCATTATTTTTCACAATTTATTATTTTTATATGCGTTAGTGAGAATACAATGAACATATATAAAACACAATAATTTGAATAATATTGTTATCAAGTACATAAAATTGATGTCATTATGTGTATGAATAGTCAGAAATGCAAATCAAGATTCTCATTATATGAAATCATAATAGAAAAATTCTCTATCATCTATTTACATGTGCCAGCGTATTCTAGTTGCAGAAATAGTATAAAAGCTATACAAAATAGATTTGAATAATTATACTCATTCTTGGATACTGGAGAAACCTGAGTAACTGAGTACTTAGAATTTTATACTCCCTTCCCATCAAGCATAAAATATAGGTTTGAGTATAGATTGTGTTAATAAAAACAACTGAGAAATTAAAAAAGTTATACTTTTATTTGCTAACCAAATGAAGTATGACAGTATTTATATAGGTTTTTGAAAAATACTATATTGTGTCTAATGCATAAAATCCTTTCTTAATAAATTGTTAACTTTTGGACTTACCACTCAAAGCATTTTATTTTTAATATTTTAAAGGAAAATAAAAATGAATTTTCTTAAGTTATATATATTTCGAGTCTGTTAAGCTTGCTTGTGTCATTAAACTTATAGAACACATTACAATACAGTTTGTAGTAAAATGTACGATCGTGTATTCTTGAAATTTATAGTGTTTGTGAAAAGGTTTTTTATTTTCATTTGAATACAGAACCAGCTAATAATTAGAATAAAAATAAAGCATCTATGCTTAAAATTGGCATGATTATATTAAAATAATTTTAAAATATTTATACAATGCAGAATAGACACAGAATTTATATATTTACAATTTTACTTGCAAAAGATTTAAAATATCTTATAAAAAACTTTTCCATTTATTTGGCTTATTAATTTCAGACACTCCGTGTCCATCTTCAGACCCAATAAAAAATTATTTTATTGGCTCTGAGTATATAAGAGCCAAATAAGCCAAATAAATGGAAAAGTTTTTTATAAGGTATTTTAAATGTTTTGCAAGTATAATTGTGCTTTTCTTTAAATATATATATATATATATATATATTTACTTTTATAATCTTGTTAGTTTTTTCCAAGAATATAATTTTTAGGGAAAAAAAAATACTATAAGTATAATTATTGTTTCTCCTAAAATTACCATATATTTCAGTGTATGATGCTATGCTTGAGTCACATGAATAACCAGGTAAAGCAATGGTTATCATGGAATCATCTTTTAAAGAGATACAAAAATATTCTGAAATTGTGCTATAAATACTGTATTAATTTCTAATATATTATATGAGTGATAATGGTTTTAAAAAATGAAAAAAGTATCTTTTCATTTATTCTCCAGTTTCTAACTGTTTTGTATGATAAATCATATGCTCTCGTTACAAATAATTGTTTGATTCCTTAGCATTTTTATGCTTAATTTTTTTTTTCATTAGTAGATCCATTATTATGTAATGAAAATAATATGTATAATATGAAGTATAAAGAATAAGAAAGTACAATCTATTGTTACAATTAAAATAACTGTAAGCCTACTGATTCATTATAGAGCTATTCTAAGCATAAATTAAAGTTATGCAAGCATACACTTTATTCAGTATCTGATATCCTTTTTAAAGCCGGTATCACACTTGCTCTAGGAGCACAGCTTTAAGCACAGCATGGAGCATTTAGTGCAACTGCGGTAGACAGTGGTATCTATGGAATTATTTGGGTTTTTTATGATTTTTACGTCAAGAAAATTTAGGGTGTTATTTGTTTCTATTTCCATGGTAAAGTTAATGTTATTATCAAGGCTATTTAGTTATAACATTATAACATTAACTTTACCATGGAAATAGAAACAAATAACACCCTAAATTTTCTTGACGTAAAAATCATAAAAAAACCCAAATAATTCCATAGATACCACCGTCTACCACAAACCTACAGCTAACTCCGAAATCATAAACAAAAATTGTAATACCCCACTCTCATATAAATACTCAGCTCTACAATCATACATTAATCGCGCAATCCTTGTATGCTCCAATAAAAACCTACTCAACAAAGAACTTAACCCCTTCCGCTCCAGGCTAGCTGCAGTGTAAATGTCTGACATACCAGATTATAATTTTGAAATAGTATCGTATTATTTCTTTGGACGTATGCACATACGTCCATGGTATTAATGGCCATTAACACTAGGACGTACGCACGTACGTCCCTGGAGTGGAAGGGGTTAAACATATCAAAAACATTGCCAGCAAAGCTAACTACTCCAAAAACCTTATCAACACTCTCTATAAAAAACGCATAAAAACACTAAACAAAATTAATAATGCACAAAAAACAAAACCCAATTTCACCACATCTATTCCTTTCTGTAATGGAGCCAGCGTAAAAATCCGTAACGAAGCTAAAATCCATAATATTAATATTCCAATTAAACCTAACAAAAACATTTTCCAGAACATACGCAACAAAAAAGATATTATCCCCCAAAACTCCACCACAGGCATATACAAAATAGACTTTGAACATATTAACGGCGATAGGGCTAGCTACATTGGCATGACGAAAAGACGAATAAGCGAACGCGAGAAAGAACACCGTGCAGATTTAAAATATGGTAAAACCTCCACAGCCTTTTCCACTACCCACAATAATAACCCAATTAATACTAACTCCATAAACATTAAAAAAATAGCTCCTTATAACAACTATAGTTACGCTTTGAAAAGGGAGGCCATTGAAATTATAAATAACTCAAATTCTATTAATGATAGAGAGCACTATTTAGTTCCGAAGGAATGGCAACAGCTAATAGAAGAAAACGATGTGAAGTGAAAGAAATGCGGCGTCAACAAAATAACCTTTGAAACTAAGGAACGTACGTCTAGGTTGTGATTCAGCACTGAGGATGGCCATGATGGTGGCCGAAATTAATCTGCTGTTTCCTTTAAAAGGATGTTTTTAAGGTATTTTTATTTTGCTACTAAATATAGTCCTTTTATTAAAATTTTAATAATATTTCTATTAGGTTTGATGGGGATATTTACGCCATATTTATTTGCTACATTTTTTGTTTTATTGGATGCTCCGCAATCGTGCGGTATAAAAGAGGTAAATTTAAGTTTTTGTTTTTGAAAGCTGGGAATATTATCAAGATTTTTAATTCTATTTTTAATTAGTTTATTAACAATTTTATCCAGGAATCCTGCTTTTCTAGTAAAAACTTTGATTAGGTTTAGTTCCTTTTTAAGATCGTCGGGTTCATTACAAATTAGAAATGCGCGATTGATATAGGAACGAATTGCATTGGTTTTATAACAGAATGGTGTTTTACTCTTGTAGTGAATGATTTTGTTACTATTAGTTGGTTTGCGGTAAACGGTGGTTTTGATTTTATTGTCGGTACGGATAATTTTGACATCAAGAAAATTAATTTGTAGGTTAGTTTCTTCACACGTGAATTGGATATCGTGATCATGCCTATTGATTTCATTAAGTATTTCATTAACATCAAGCTTTTTATCTATGACGGTAAAAACATCATCGACGTATTTATACCAAAAAAGAATTTTGTTTTTAAAATTTTCTATAATTTTATTCTCAAGTAATCTTAATTTGAATTCTGCGATAAAGCCTTAAATGGGCGATCCCATGGGGACGCATTTGATCTGTTGATAAATTTTGCCATTAAATGTAAAATAGTTTTCCTTTAACAAAATATTTGTAACTGCATTTAGTGTTTGGGCTATTTCAGGGTCGGAGTAGTAATTATTGATGGTTTCGTTCACAATTTGACAAGCTTCATTAATGTTTATAGATGGGTGCATGTTAATAACATCAAAACTTACAAAATGGTAGTTACTTTTATTTTCGATTTCTCTTAATTTTTTGACAAAGTCTTCTGTAGATTCTAAAGAGTGTTGTGAGGGGGGAATAATGTTACGATAAATATTTGCTATATATTTTTCTAAACAGTACGTAGGGGCTTCGTTTTTATTGACAACAGGTCTGATTTTTTAATTTTTTTTGGGGGGGGGTGGGAGGGTATGGTCTTTGAATCTACCGAAAATGCGGGGAGTATTAGTTGAATGGTTATGAAATTTGGGGGGGATGTTATCAGGCCATTTGCGTTCCTTAATAATTTTACGTGTTTTATCTGAAAGTTTATTGTTTGGGTCTTTGTTTATATCACAAGTCAACAAAAAAAAAAAATTTGTGGTGCCTGAAATTTTCAAACTGATTTTGAATGTTTTGGTGCTGCTAATTCCAAAAATGCTGTCCATTTTGTTCTAGCAGCTTTAGTTTACAAGATATAATTATAATTATTATGAACATTATCTCTGTTATTATTATTACTATTATTATTTTTATGACTATTACTATTGCTAATATTATGACTATTATTATTATTATTATTATGATTCTTCTTCTTCTTCTTTTTTTTAATTAAAATATAATTGAACTTAATGAATAATACTGAGGGGGTGAAGAATTGAAGTGAATTTCTTTGGAAATTATAAAACTCCTAACTATGAAGAAGTAGTGGAGACTATGCTCACTACTTTTTGAGCGCTTGGTTGTAACATGAGCATAAAACTATACTGTCTGCACAGTATTTTCACCGATTTCCACATCGTTAAAAGTATGGTATTTTTAGCATATAACGTAGATAAGCTAAAAATCTAGAGCTGATGGGGTAAAACTGAAAACATTTTTGGAATCAGTGACCCAAACACAGCCAGAAATTGGTTAAAATTGTTAGGCACCAAAACTACTGTTGACCAGTATAATATTAACACCTATTTCATTAATTATTTCTTCCATTTTTAAAATATAATCTTTACGATCTAGAATAGCAATTTTACGCGTTTTGTCAGTTAAAGTGCAGGTAATTTCGTTATTCTTTTTAAGATTTTTCAATTCTTTAAGATCTTCTTTATTATTGTTTTTATTTTGAGCAGACTTTTCAATTTTGGTAACTGCGATGTTACGTATATTAATTCTATTATCTTCAGGGATTTTATTTATGGCAGATTCAATTTTAGCGATACTATGTTTAATATTAACAGGTTGGTCAAGTATATATTTATGCCCCAATTGAAGTAGTTCACGTTGATGGTTATTAATTTTAGCATTAGACAAGTTAATAAAACGTATTTCGTTTTTTATAATAGGTTTGTAATTCCTTTTTTTAAGCCAGAATTTAAGTTTTTTTATGCCTATTAACAATTGCGTTTTTCTCAGTTTCATAGTATTGACTAATTCTCTCATTAAATAAAGTCCAATTTTCTAAGTTTGTAGCATTTTTAAGATCATCAGCGGCTTTATTCCATATTTCCTTATTTTCAAAAAATTCAGCTTTCCTTTTTCTTATTAGTTTATTCAGAATCTTATGTTCGAATTTGCGAACGTCATCCTTGAAATTATCAATTAAAAATTTGTTACTCACCTTTAGAAAGGTCGGTGTAAGTTTAAAATGTTTACAATCATTCAAGAAGTTAATTTTCTGTTCCAATTTAGCAAGTCTTTTATTAACATACTTCCATTCATTAAAAGTCGACTAATCATTTTCAAAAACACTAACTATTAAAGCAGTTCATAAAAAACACTAAATTTTATTTGAAAAAAAAAGAAAAAAGTTAAAGATATTAAGTTTATATATGCAAACGACCCAGTAAAAGATAAAAAGTTTGATGTTAATGAAATACTTAATGAAATCAATAAGCATGATCCCGATATCCAATTCACGTATGAAGAAGAAACTAACCTACAAATTAATTTTCTAGGTGTCAAAATTACCCGTACCGACAATAAAATCAAAACCACCTTTTACCGCAAACCAACTAATAGTAACGAAATCATTCACTACAAGAGTAAAACACCATTCCGTTATAAAAACAATGCAATACGTTCCTATATCAATCGTGCATTTCTAATTTGTAATGAACCCGATGATCTTAAAAAAGAACTAGACCTAATCAAAGTTTTTACTAGAAAAGCAGGATTCCCGGATAAAATTGTTAATAAACTAATTAAAAATTAAATTAAAAATCTTGATAATATTCCCAGCTTTCAAAAATAACCACTTAAATTTGCCCCTTCTATACCGTGCGATTGCGGAGCATCCAATAAAACAAAAAATGTAGCAAATAAATATGGCGTAAATATCCCCATTAAACCTAATAGAAATATTTTCCAGTTAGTCAGAAGCGATAAAGAACCCATCCCCCCTTTAGAAACTGCAGGAATTTATAAAATACCGTTTACCAATGAAGACAATAAATCAGGATCTTATATAGGAGTTACAAAAAGAAAAATTAAAACAAGAATTAATGAACATAAAAATGATTTAAAAATGGGAAAATGTAATACAGCCTTAGCTAAAACTTTCAATAAACAAGACATTAAAATAGATTTTGATAAAGCCACTGAAATAGCAAATTACGATGATTACTATTACACGATGTGTAGAGAATCAATAGAAATTTCAACCAATTATGATGCATGCAACGACAGCACGCAGTAGCCCCAGACCATGTATGGCGCCACCTTTTGGCAAAACACGTTCAATATTAGTCAAGCTCAAGTCTTCCACAGAAGATGTCGTTCTGAAGAGGACCAGGTACCCGGTTGAAAAATTTAAACAACAACGACGCACGAAGTAATGTTTAAGGTTTTTATCTATGTTTTTAAAACATATTATGCAGAAAATATAAAAGTTAGATTAAAATCTACATCTTATTTTATGGACAAGTAATTTTATTTTTCAAAATATACAGTTCTTGCTTTTTATGGGTGGTTTCTGAGTGTTTCTTTGTGAACTAAGATATTTAACAGCTAATTAAATAATTCTTTTAGAAACAGGATAATGACCGAAATATGTGAAATGATATTTTCTCCATTAAAGATATTTCTGCAACAACTCATTAAAAAAAGAAAGAAAAAAATGTGTTGCATTTATTTTGATTTTTTCTTTATAGGGACTTTAACTGTTGCCTTCAGAGAAACAAGAAGAGGAGCAAGACGAGAAGGAATGACTTTTGCACAATATGGTTTTGTTTTATTTAATAACTTTCATTTATGAATAAAAATTTAATAAATAGACAAAACATAGTTAAAATTTTCTCTAGATAAACTCATGATGAACTGCATAGGAATGAAAATAAATTGAATAGAATGTTCTTTGGTTGATCTAATGTAAAATTTCCTTTTTTTCATTAGTTTTATTTAAAAATTACTTTTGTTGCTCATTTGCTTTGTTTCAGTATTGTTCAATTGTTTCTTTAAAATATGCCCTTAAAATTCCATTCTTAAAAGGTCATAAGTTATATCAATTTATATAACTTTGTTAACTAGTTCAGAAAAAATTAAATTCAGTGTTAAATGTAAGTTGAAATGTTGAAAATTTAAAATTACTCTTAATGTAAAATGGTTAGAAAAACAACATTTATATTTTTTGCTTTATTGTAATAATTTCATATAAAATCTAGAAACAAGGTATACTTCAGTGCTCTCCTGAAAGGTATATATTGAGCAGAGTACCTAATAAAAGTTTTAAAAGCGAAAATTGAAAGTTGTCGCTTTGAAAAGTTTGTTTTCAAAGCAATGTCAGTGTAATTTCTAAAGTAAACACAATAAAATTTTTAAAGCTTCAAGAAACATTGGTGTATGACTGTGATTCTCTTTTCAAAGGGAAGAAAAAAATGGAAAAAATCTGAAACATTTAATGCATAACTCATGGAAAAAATTATTTCCTATTAAGCACATCTATTTAATGTTTAAATCTCAATTAATTGGCCTGAATTTTTACCTCCCAGACTGCATTTATTCGAAGTAGATCATGTTCGTAGTCAAAGAATTGCAAGATTGATACTTGAGATAGCAAGACCTTTATATATAGTCAGCAATACCCTCTTATAACTACTTCCACCACAAATCATCATACTTTGAGTTTTTTTTATTTTAATTAGATATACATATAACAGGGAATTTCGAATAATAAGGAAATGAAAATACGTAAATCAATCTGAATATTATAATTTTATTTATAATTTGTAAAAATATTTATATCTAAAATACCATGAATCAATAATTCTGCATTAAAATAAACTTGGCAGCTGTACGCATAAATCTGTCTTTCAATTGTTGAATAGAAAATTTTGTTTAAAATCAGTATAATTTCTTTATAAGAAAAAATAATGAAATACACAATATACTAGATTTTTCTCAAACAATCATAAGCAATATTAGCTTTAAAAAAAAAGATTTTTTCTTTTTTCATTTCTGTCATATTTAGCTAATTAAAAATAAATTATAATAATAGTAATTGAATAGTTCATATGCTTATCTATCTTGGTAATTATTTATTCATCTATAGCTCAATAGCATCAATTTTTGTAAAAATTTTATTTCAGTAATTTTCGAATTGTTTTGTAAAGTAATTTGTTTTCTAATTTAACAGTTTGCATTAAATTTGAATAAAATATTTGGTTTTAAGTTTTTTCTTTTCTTTTTTTTTTTTTTCTGGCAAGTAATGAACTATTAAAACAATTGTGATTTTTCTTTCTAAAATTTCTATTATGTATAAGATGTTTATGTGAGGTTTTATAATTTTTTTTTTTTTTTTTTTAAATAGTTTGTTAATTTATACTTTTTATTGTGTTATAAATGTATTTTTGGCTTAGTTTTATTTTATATTCCAGTTTTAAGAGGTCAAGATCCTAGTGTGAATGTTGTTTTGTTGGAGGATATTGCAGCAGTATTTGGAATTTTTATTGCCGGAGGATGTATGGGCTTGACTTCATACACTGGTCTACCCATTTATGATGCTGTTGGATCTCTTGCTATTGGTGGAGTATTAGGAGCAGTGGCATCATTTATTATTTATACTAATGCTGCAGCTCTTGTAGGACGGTTAGTTATATTAGTCTTTTTTTTTTTTTTATGTACATATGATTTTTCTTCTCTTTATTCATCATTACCATAATAAATATATTTAATAGGTATTAACTTTTGCAGGTCAATACCTGTTGAAAGGCTCCAGTCAATCAATAAAGAAATGGAAAATGACATTATGATCAGGTAATTTTTTATTTTCAAATGGGCCAAGTTATTACCAACTAAAAATAAATTTCATACTATAAAAAAAATTTTCAAACTTTTTTTTTTTTTTAATTTAGGAATTAAAAATTCTTGCTTTATTAAATCTTATGTTTTGAATATAGCACAGCAGCCTTTACTAGAGGTATAATAAACCGTTGCATTTTGCACTTTTTCAAGTATTACAAGTAAATATCTCTTGTCTTTTGTTTTCAAACTTATACAGAGTGTTCTAAAAGCCTTAACATTGGCCTTAATTCCTTAATTATTGATGACATTCATAGCAAGTTAGGAAAACATATTAAAAAAATGATACAGCCTTTTATGAAATCAATCAAAATTTTAGTACCTTGAATGCAAAGCTAATTAGAAAAATGTGTATTAAAAAAATGAATATGAAATTGTGTCCGAGGAAGAGGATCATGTATCTATTAATAATTCTTCTTCATCTGATGAGGAAATAGATTCCAAAGATACATTACCTGAAATGAAATCCAAAGATGGAAAAATAACAAAGCAAAGAAAACCATATTCAAGTGTTGGTCGATTACAAAGTTGTAATATTTTAAATCTAACCCCTAAGCCTACTCGATTTACAACAGCATGAATAGAGGACGAATATAGTGGTTTTGAACTGCTATTTCCCCATAATTTGAAAACTATGATCTTAAATTTTGCAAATTTAGAAGGTATACGTGTATATGGAGAAAATTGGACAGTTCTAAACATTGTAAATTTGGATGCATATATAGGCCTTTTACTGCTTGCAGGCAGGGCCAGATTACCGCATGGGCACACGGGGCACTGGCCCGGGGCCTCTAAATTTAGGGGACCTCACTTTCAAAAGCTGTATAGTACAAATTTTCACACGAAGTGTCCAGTAAAAACAAAAACTGATTAAAATTCTCCTTATCTTGTCTTATATTAGAATTTACAGGTTAAACAATTGTTGAATTCTGTCACTAATCTTGAACTAAGATATTACTTACATTAATTAATAAATGTGCATTAGTCTTTTTGTTGTCTTTAACATAAAACTAACGATTTCCTTTTAAGTTACTAAAATTTAAGGAAATAAAAGGTATAACTGAAGGAGAAAAAAAAAATTGCACAACACAAGAATTAAAAAAAAAAAAAAAAAAAGGCTCAGTGTTTTTTTTTTTTTTTTTTTTTTTTTGGGGGGGGGGGTAATTTTAGCGAGCTCAGTAGGGCAGAGGGGGAGAGGAGGGCCTCCTAGCATCATCAGTGCCCCTGACCTTTCAATAGCATAGTCTGGCCCTGCATGCAGGTGTGTATAGATCAAGCAATAAATTGACAACAAGTCTGTGTGATGAATGCAAAGGTGGGCACTTGTTTAGAGCTATTATGTCTCTAAAGAAATTCAAATTAATATCGAGAGTTATTAGATTTGATAATCGTAAAACTCGACAAGGGAGAAAATCAAATGACAAATTTGCAGCAATTCGAGAATTATGGGATAAACGATAAATGGGTAAAAATTTTACCCAATCTTTTCAATTCAAAAGCATATGTAACTGTTGATGAACAATTTATTGCTTTTAAGGGAAAGTGCCTTTTTAGACAATATATGCCTAGCAAACCTGTTAAATATGGTATTAAATTTTGGGTTTTATGTGATAACGGCACTTGCTATGTATGGAATATTCAGACATATTTAGGAAAACAATCAGGAACTGCCCCTGAAAGAAACCAAGGTTTGAGAGTAGTTTTGGATTTATCATATGATTTACGAGGACATAATATAACTTGTGATAATTTCTTTACTTCTTATGATTTAGGTCAAATGCTGCTCAAAAGAAATATATCAATGATTGGCACAATAAGAAAAAATAAATTTTCTATCCATACAGAAATTTTGGAAACAAAGGGAAAAGAAAGATATAGTTCAACGTTTGCTTTCACTAAAGATACAATGCTCGTTTCTTATATTCCAAAGAAAAATAAATGTGTTGTTTTTCGAAGTACATTGCATAAGAGCAATAAAATTGAACAAAATGTTCAAAGAAAACCAGAGATCATCATTAATTATAATAGAACAAAAGGCGCAGTTGATATGCTAAACAAAATGTTTGCTACCTACACTACAAAAAGGAAGACAAACCGTTGGCCAATGGTTGTCTTTAGCAATATATTAGACATAACAGCATATAACGCATATGTACTTTCCTGTAAAATAAATAAATCATGGAAGAAAGAATCTACTTATTGACTTAGAACGTTTATGGAAAATTTAGGGAAAAGTTTATAAAAAAGCATATGAAGTCAAGACAACATCTTCCAAGAAGAAAAGGAGCAAGACAGATAGTTTAAAATGCAAAAGAAGCCCACAAACACACTACGAGTACTTCAGCTGCTGTAGAAAGTGCTAAGAAGCGAAGACGGTGGCACCTATGTGAGAACACTGATAATAAATGTACATTTAAGTGTGTAATGTGCCACTCTTTTACATGCAAGAAACATCAGAAAACAGTTTGTCAAAACTGCTATAAGGAAATAATTGTTATTTGGAGTTCTAAAATTTCATCTGTGTTTTAAAAGTTTACCTGTAAACAAGATTTTGTAAGTACATTTTACTATCCTTTTCCCTTTTTTATTGTTATGATAATTATTTAATAATACTAAATAACAAAATTAATTAAGGTATAAAGTTTGTTAACTTGTAGACTTCAGATTTTATGTGCAAAAAATATGCATGGGTCTTTTTAGACCCGAGGGCCGAGGGACACATTCAAACATGCTCTGTGAGGAGCGATTGAAGGTTAAACTGTAGAAATCGCTGTATAGCAGCACCACCTGTTGAGCAGTTGACACTAAAAGTTGATAAGCACTGATTTGGGTCAGGGTGCATCTACACGTAAATTTATATACAATTCTGCGCAGTAGTTCTAGATATAAGTTGCCACAAAAAATTTTTCACACACACATACAAACGGACAGATAGACAGACATTTTCTAAAAATGATCAAATCATGTTCTAGACCTCTCAAAATGTGTAAATCCATCGAAAATTTTTATGAATCCAATACTTTCTTCTGTTGAATATGAAAGAAATAAAAAATAAAATTGTTATGGCTTATCATATCCACTGAAATTGAGATTTGAAATCGTTCTGCTTTTATGTTTGACAGACTATTAATTTGCAATTTTATGTTGCTTTTTTTTTAATAGATATTAAATTCCAAGTTGTCATAAAAATAAGTAAAAGAATTAAATTACTCATTGATATTGTCTTAAAAATAATCTTACAGCTCCAATCATATTTGCAGAATACTTATTTATGTTACATTTTAATGTATGTGAATGGAATCCAGTTATATAAAAAACAAATGCAAACATCTTTTTTTAATTATTGTGGGCTCTTAAAAAACTGAATTTTTCATGTGTACAGGGAAAGGGGGCTGTCAGATATGCAGATCCAGCAAAGAAAAAAAGGTATCCAGAATGTCTGATATTTGTATACGGTAAAATCCATATCCGGTCCGGTCCGGTCCATCCCTAATGAAAACCTTTTTAGTTAAGCTTTAATTGATATTATGTGTTTATCTTATCAGGATTTTTTTTTTTTTTTTTTTTTCAATTTATTGCATAGTAATTTGGTAGTTTAGGTCTATTATAAGATTGTAGTATGCATATATAAATTTAATGTGTTATTCACTACTTTGCATTATTAAAAAATTAGTACATCATACTACAACTTAGAAGAAAATGTAATTACTGTACTATGTAATATAGGGTGATTTCAAATGCATGGTAGAAACTTAGAGGAGATGTAGAGAATAAGGATACAAATAATATTCATAAAAGAAACCCAGGACACACTCCATTTCTTTAGTCATAAATACAAAGTGTCTCACTTCAACTGAAGCAAGATATTTTGTTTCTTAACTTCAGTACTAATGTTGATATTTTAATGAAATTTTCAACAATGGTATATTTATTCAAAACAATCATTTATTGTGTAGGAATGTACCGACACAAGTGATGTGGTGAGGTGCAAACATGGGAAATTAGGTAGCACAGCTCAGGCATTCCCATTGTATGCCTGTACATGTGTAATGCATGCCTGCTTTTTCCATGTGTGCAATCTCCCAACACTAATGACAGCGCATTTGAGAATGGCTGCTTCTCGTACTTTGATGCATAATGTTGAATGACAGTTCACTACTTACTACCTTCTACTGGTAATGGAACCAACCAATAGCTCCACTTCTCTTTCCTTTCATGTAATTTCCTGTATTTACGCCTTGCTGAGTGACTTGCACCAATACATTCCAATACAATAAATAATTGTTTTAAATAAATGTATCACTGTTGAAATTTCATTATAATATTTTCATTAGTGTAGAAACAAAATATCTTGTTTCTGTTGAAATGAGACACCCTGTATTTATAACTAAAAAACTAGATTGTGACCTGGGTTTCCTATATAAATTGTGAGTATCCTTGTTTTCTACCTCCCCTCCAAGTTTGTACCATGACTTTTTAATTACCCTGTAGTAAAATTACTTACAGTTAACTTCTTACCACTGAATATTTCTATTGTAATCTCAAAAAAAAAAAAAAATGTTTCTTTTTCTCTCTACTTTTTCTGTGTTTGCTTTCATCAAAAGCTTTTAATACAAAAGACTTAAGGTTTGTCACTTTAAAAAAAAAAAAAAATTATGTTAGAATTGTAATTATTTAATTATCTCTTGTCCAGGAGTGTTTTATTAAGTTTCATTTTCCATAACTATTTGAATTTTATTTATTTAATTTTTTTTTATTTAATTTTTTTTTTTTAAATTACTGATTCTATGCTTCTTTTTATAACTTTTAGAATTTGTAATTAAAAATTACATGTTTAAAACATTTCTTATAACATTATTTCTTCTGTTTAGAGCAATACATGATGTTAAAGCTACTGATATGGGAAACAACTATGTTCGTTATAAAGCTGAAGTTGATTTTGATGGAAGAGAATTAACACGTTCTTACTTGGACTCACAAGATTTAGATAATTTACTTAAGGTTTGTATCTTGTTTATATATATATATATATATACAGTCGAACCTCATTAACGTGAACTGTTTCCACAATCCCTGTCAAAATGAAAATTAGTTATATGAAGATCAGTTACTGATAGCGTGAACTACTGATAACACGAACACATTTTTTATCGCCCTTCAGATTCACATTAACGAGGTTCGGCTGTATATATATATATATATCTATATAATAATGATTTAATAAGCGTAGTAAAAGCCAAGTAACAGATACAAGATCACTGAAACCACAGAGACCAATAAGAATGAAAAAAAAAATTATGTAGGAGAAGCTCAGAAAGGAGAAAAAAACTTTCGAGATCTCACATGCCTCATTAAAAATAACAGAAAGTTAGGCATCAAAAATGACGACTGGGTGTAAAATCACAGTCGTCAAAACAAAATTTATAGTTGCAAAATACGACTAACGACTGTGAATTTCGAGCCCTGGTTTCAGCCACTAAATCATACCCACTATCATAAATTTTGGAAATTTCATTTTTAAAAATTTTGTTTACAGGGACAGAAAATTCTGACTTAGTTCTTTTACAGACTTCTATTACTTTTTTCATTTCGATTTCAGCGTCATTTGGAACACAAACATGATCTATTTTGTATGTTACATTGTACTGTAAATCTGTTTTAACACTGTCTTTACAATGTTCTTTTTTCTCTTTCAAGCACAACCATCTGATATAGAATTTACTCTTCTTTTGGAGGTGATACTGTTAACCATCCATTACTAAACTAGGCTTACCATTTCTTGTAGCAGTAAACTCAATAAATTAAGATCAAACTTTATGAAATATGACCTTCACAATATCAAATTTCAAAATGCAATGTACTGAACTTAACTGAATAATATCCGTACTTGTATAGATATATTTTTATTGGCTCAGAAATTGGCTTAGTCCACTACAATGGAATATGAAAAGGTATACAATGGATGGGTAAACCTGAGGTCATATCTTGTTAGCATTTAAAAAAGATGATATAGGGAATTTCCAGAATTTTATTCATACGTGATAATCCAGTACGGCCATCACATGACTTTCTCTTACCCTGCAATTAAAAAATAAGAATATGTAGTAGGTCGCTTCAGACACTTTTTTAGCAGGTCTCTTCGAACAGGGTCACTTCAGAGATGTTTTTTATAGGGTTGCTACGAGCATGGCACCTTTGACAAGCCAACAGAGTTTCTTATCAGTATTTTAGGGTAGATTACACTGCTCTGCAAAAAAAATTTTTTGTCAAGTTCTGATACCATTCTTGCTGATTCTTATGTAAAATGGCCTCCTGAATCCGAATATGACTCCCATTTTGCCTAGTCACCGACTATTTTCTAGAAACACCACCCCCTCCCCCAATTTTTTCCCCTGTTCGATAATTTTATGACCATGACTTTCATTTGAAGAATGAAAAAAAATTAATTTAACACCTAAAAACAAAAAAATATAAGGTTTAAAAAAAAACAATAACAGATTTTAAAAAAATATATAAGATATGTAATACATAATTTCAGTGGAAAAATCCCCCCCCCTCCTCGAAAGTTTTCCCTTGTCACAAATGTCCATGTTTTACAATTTTTCAACTCTGTAGCCCCTCAGAAGATATTTAATGGTTAAAATAATCCTCCCCCTCCTAAAAATCAAATTTATAGCCATAAAAATCACAGAAAAATGATAAAAATAGGTGCTATATTCGGAGTCAGGAGGTCATGCTGAGATAGTGTCAGAAGCAATTTTCATGCTGAGCGGTGTTATTAATGATATAACTTTATTTTAAAATGTAGGAAATGCAACAACTGAAGACTATTGAAGATGTTGAAGCTTTCATGCTCAAGCATGGTGAAAGTATAGTTGATTTGCTTGGTGGACATATTGATCGCATTGAAATGACTTTAAAGGTATTTCTAAGTTTTAATAAACAGATTAAAAGCATAATTTTATGTATTTTGCATACAGCGATATTTTATTTTTATTTTCTCTTTTGAAAAATATTATTGATGTACTTCAGTATTTTACCATATAAATCTTATATATATAATTTATTTTAAATATTAACTAGAGGGCTATTAATTTTATACTAAGAATATAAATGGAATTTAAAATACAATTGAACTTCAAAAATCCAGACATACAAAAGCCGAAAATCTCTAACATCTGGCCATTTTTCCAATTTCAGTTTTATATTTAAAACAAGACTTTGCTGCACCTGATTTCCACATTTCTAGAAAATGCAGTTTAAAATCTTTTTAACTGAACCCCAAATACATTAATATGAACATAATCTGACATATATTTATAATGACTGATTGTTAATTAAAGACTTTATTCTTTACAAAAACAGGAGAGTTAAAAAATTGAATTAAAAAAAAAAAATCTCACTAGAGTGAAACAGCTTTCAATTACTAAAAATGTTTTTAGAAAAAATCAACATAAAAAAAGCGTTGTCAGTTTCCATTGTTTTACGTGAGTATTTTTTAATGAATAAATAGATTTAAGGCATTATTTATTATCCTATTGTCTATTATATTTTAATTTATTACATTTTATATTATTTTAATTCAACATAAGTATGTTTTTTTATTATTATTCCTGTTTTATTAATTGATTCACAAATTTGATCGTTATTTAATTTAACTAGCATAAAAATTGCATTTTGATGTTATTATGATGGCATAAAAAATTAGTTTTTTACAAATCTCTAAAATTCGGAATCGCCATGGTCCCGCCAATTCTGGATTTTTGTGGTTCAACTATAGTATGATTTTTAAGTTAAGAAAGGATTTTTCTGCCAAGACCTTAGATAATCTAATAATCCTCACAATAATGAAACAATTTGAATCAAAAAGCTATGTTTGATATCTTGCTATGTAAGCATATATTTGCAGTTTGGAAATGGTGTGTATTCTTAAAGACATTTTAATTTGGCACTCTGTGTGTTTGAATATATTAACAAATATATATATATATATATATACACTGATGGAAAACAAATCCCAACACCAGGAAGGAGCTGTGCTAGATAAACGAAATTTGGTAGGCGTGTTTATACATCTGAAAGATAACGTCGATTCAAATTTCGAGCTACGCGCATAAGTATGGCGCTAGTAGCGACACTATGAACATGCAAATGAGGTTTGCTTTAAATAAGTGCTGTAAGGTTCGTGATCGTTATTTACAGTTGAGAATTGACGTAGTGGGTTAATGTTAGTTAAGGATGCCTCTAAGAAGACGAAGAAGCCATTATCAACTGCTCACTGAGTTTGAACGAGGTCGTGTAGTAGGGCTACGAGAAGGTGGGTTTTCTTTCCGCGATATTGCAGAAAGACTTGGCAGGAATGTATCCACTGTGCATGAGTGTTGGCAGCAGTGGTCAAGGGAAGGTACTGTCTCAAGAAGACCGGGTTCCGGACGGCCACGTGGCACTACTGAGAGGGAAGACCGCCGTGTTCGGCGTATGGCTGTGGCTAATCGTAGTGCGTCTGCAGCTGAAATTCGAGCTGCAGTTGGCACCACAGTGGCACAACGAACTGTTACAAATCGGTTACTTCAAGGACAGCTCCGAGCCAGACGCCCTGTAGCATGCATTCCACTGACTCCAAACCACTGCTGTTTGCGATGTGAGTGGTGTCAAGCTAGAGCTCATTGGAGGACGAAGTGGAGATCTGTTGTGTTTTCTGGTGAAAGCCGGTTCTGCCTTGGTCACAGTGATAGCCATGTGTTGGTTAGAAGGAGGCCAGGTGAACACCTGCTAGCGACCTGTCTGTGGCCTAGACACACAGGGCCTACTCTTGGAGTTATGGTTTGGGAAGCAATTTCGTATGACAGCAGGAGCACTCTCGTGGTTATCCCACGCACCCTGCCTGCAAATTTATACGTAAGTCTTGTGATACAACCTGTCGTGCTGCCATTCATGAACAGCATTCAAGGGGTGTTTTCCAACAGGATAAGGCTCGCCCTCATACCGCTGTTGTAACCCAACATGCTCTACAGAGTGTCGACATGTTGCCTTGGCCTGCTAGATCACCAGATCTTTCTCCAATCGAGCACATATGGGACATCATTGGACGACAACTCCAGCGTCATCCACAACCAGCATTAACCGTCCCTGCATTGACCGCCCAAGTGCAACAGGCATGGAACTTCATCCCACAAACTGATATCCGACACCTGTACGACACAATGCATGCACGTTTGCATGCTTACATTCAAAATTCTGGCGGTTACACCGGTTACTAATGTACCAACATTTCACATTTGAAATGGCTCTTCTCGCCAATGGCTCTACCTGTGATCTGGAAACTTTAATCAATTAAATATGTTACCTAGACAAATGTATTGCTGAAATTTCATTACTGTACAATAATTTTTTCTTGGTATTGGGATTTTTTTTTCCATCAGTGTATATAAAAGCAGCAATTTTTTCTTTTTTAATATTGTCATTCAAATATATTGTTCAGAATTTATTTATTTTTATTATTTTTTTTTTTTCCTGTGTGAGTAACTCACGATATAAGAAATCTTGTGGTGTTAGTTTAGATGGCATAAGTAACTAGAACTTTATTTTCTAAAGGTACCCCATTTCCCACACACTTCTTACATTTTTCCCATTTTGCTGGATATGTCAATTAGTTTATAGCCAATTAAAATTATACCAATGTGGAATTACTATACTAATTCAGTTGTTATAAAACAACTAATTATATAATCCTTGAATAATTAATTTTACACAAAGCAATTTTTTAAAACATGTGCATGTGTATGAAAAAGAAATACAATTTATTTAAAGTATTTAACATAAAAAACATTTGCTTACTAAATTTAATCACCAAAATAATATGTGATTATGGCACACACTACTTGTAATATAGATCCATAGTATATATGAAACTTTCAGTGTTCTTTATAAAAATAAAAAATTTCCGTATTATTCATAAATTAATCTTCTCACCACAATAAATGTCAAATTTGCAAGCAAACTATTTAAATTTATTTAGTTTGAGAGTTTATTATTACAGAATTTCCATTAGGAATAGAAACCCAATTATCTCTTTTCCTGTTGCTTCTAGCTCTACTCAATTTCAGTTTAAAAAGATATTGATAAAATTCATAAAGGACTCTTTAGAAACAACCTATAGATGTATACACTGGTGAAAATACAGTAGAAAGTCAGAAATCCGCACAGCTTGTCAGATACAAACAATGAAATTCACTATTAATAAATTACAGAACTGCAAATCAGAATTTTTGAAAAAGATCTTGAATACAGATTTTACGTTTCCATTTTATGATTACAAAAAAGAAAAACAAATAATAATATGAAAGATTGCAAGAGCCAAGTTGCTGCTAATGAAATTATTGACAGTATATAAAATTCATCTAAAGAAAATAATGATTATTGTGATATTGATGATATCAATCAGGTAAATAATAACAAACTAATTTTTTAAAATGCTTTCTGATGAAGGCATAATTTGTAAGGCAGAAATCAATAAAATTCATAGAAAAATAAATTTGTTAGCTACTGCTATTTATAATTAATAAAAAAATAAATAAATCATGCAGGTTCAAGTTTAGTTTAAAACTAGCTACATGTGAACAGATTTTATCTAAATTTGACAAATATTTTTTTCATTTTTATTTATTGTTTTCATTATATATTTTTGTTAATGTTCATTATTATTCTTATGTACCTAGTAATTTAATATTCAGTGTTATTATTCACTAGCATGTGTTTAGTTTGAATAATATTCTGTTTTTATTATTCAAAGTGAAAATCATTTTTTATGGGCCCCGAAATCCGCAAAATCCTAAAATCCGCACAACCTCTGGTCCTGAGCTGTGCGTATTTTTGACTTTCTACTGTACATTAATTGGGATGCCTTATTCTTTTCTTGAAAGTACGTATCAAAATAGTAATAATTAGGTTTGAAGGACCTCACATCATTAATCATATTATTTATTAATGTGTAGAAATTTCAGTATAAAGATTACTTGAAAGCATAATGTCATTTATTTATTATTATTATTTTTTTTTTATTTTTTTTTTTTTTTTAAATGAAATGATTAGCAACAAAATTAATTTTGTTTACCCAGATCCTTCCCCCTTCCCAGAAAATGAGAAATTCTTTGTTCTATAAATAAACACTCTAAAACATTTTAAGTATTTTCAATCTAATATTTGTTTAATGTTTAAAGTCATTTATTTAAAGCTAATGATTTTCTGTAATTAAAGGAAACAATGCAACTTGTTTCAGTTGTGTATGCGTATTTAAATAAATGTACAGTGAGTGTTCAAATTATTAGGAATTTTTTTTTTTTTTTTTGATATTTTTTCGATTTTTTAAAAAAATACTACATGAAATGACCTGAAACTTCATACATGCAAAGAACATTTAAAAACTCATATTTTCCACTATCGATTTACTTCAGAGTGTAATTAGGAGACCAACCACAAATTGAAGAAGAGCGCACATACTTTGGATCACCCTGTATCATAAAATGCTACAAATGACTTGTAACTTTAATATATTATTGCACATACTATTTACAATATTTGTGTGTTTTGGTTCGGTAGTTGCGTAATTATTTAGGTAGATATAATTTTTTTTTTTTTTTTTCAAAAATTACTAATTTTTATGACAAGTTTTTTGCTTAAAACTAGAACAGAAAACAGATTACCATAAAATTTTATAAAACTGGCTGAAAAATTGACAAAACATTAGGGAAATGTTATTCTGTAACATAAAATTCACACGTGTAATATTCGTTGAGATAGGAGCATTTTTAGTAAATAATACTTTACAGTGCATACACGAAAAAAAAAAAATGGCATACGTTGAAAGCTAAATATATTGAGCAACTTTTGTCAAAAGTTCATTTGAATAGAGTAAAAATTAAGCAAATTGTTGACAAAAGAACGACCCAGATTTTAAGTATTTTCTAGAGCTGAAATTTCATAAGGAGTTTTTCACATGACGCGTAATTAATTTGAAGATCCAATTATTTCAGTCACATTCCAAAAGTTCTTTTTTGTGAAAAGCCCCTTATGAACTCACAAATCTTAGTAAATAAATAAAAATATGTTAAAGTTACAAGTCTATAAGGGTTTTTTCACAATAAAGAACTTTTGCAATGTGGTTGAAATGATGGGATATTCAAATTAAATACGCAGCATGTGAAAAACCCCTTATGAAATTTCAATTCTGGAAAATACCTAAAATCTAGGTTGTTCTTTTGCTGCCAATTTGCTAATTTATAGTCTATTCAAATGAACTTTTGGCAAACGTTGCTCAATGTATTTAGCTTTCAACCTATGCAATAAAAACTTTTCTATCTTTTGCGCATGCACAGTAAAGTATTATTTACTAAAAATGCTCATATCTCAACGAATATTGCACGTGTGGATTTTATGTTTCAGAATAATGTTTCTCTAATTTTTTGTCAATTTTTCAGCAAATTTTGTAACATTTTATGGAAATCCGTTACAGTTATAAGCAAAAAAACGTGTCATAAAAATTAGTAATTTTTGAAAAAAAAAATTATATCTGCTTAAATAATTGTGCAATTGCCAAACCAAAACATAATTTTGTACATAGTTTGTGCAACAATGTACTATTAAAGTTAAAGTCATTTGTAGCATTTTGTGATACAGGGTGATTCAAAGTATTTTCGTTCTTCTTTAATTTGTGGTTGGTCCCCTAATTGCACTCTGGGCTAAATCGATAGTGGAAAATGAGAGTTTTTAAATGTTCTTTGCATGTTTGAAGTTTAAGGCCATTTCATGTATTAATTTTTAGAAAATAAAAAAAAATTCTAATAATTTGAATACCCACTGTATGTATATTATGCATTTATATGTTTTATCCAAAAAACTTAATTTATGTTTTTTTTTTTTTTTTTCCATTTCATTTGCAGAAAAAGTATCCTGAAATAAGACATGTCGATCTAGAAGTATTATAACAAGTTAGATACTTTATAATTTATAGATATGTAAATAATTGTATTTATTCTTTCTTGGGTGTTCACTAATATTTAAAAAAATTTTATGTGTAAATATTTTGACAGCAATAAACTATAATAAGACTTAGATATTTCTTGTTAGAACAATTAAAATAATGAAATAATTGATGCAACTATTCCTTGTTTATTGTTCATTTCTGATGTAACAGATAGACGAATTTAAAGACACTATAATAAATTAATAAATATTTATTTTTACCTTCAGTGTGTGAGTTTGTATTCATTGTAGTTTAATATATATATATATATTAACATTAGAGAATAGTACTATTTTTAATTAACTTACAAATAAACAGTCTTTAAATAGTCCAGTTATGGCTTTATTGTTTGGGAAGGGTAGAATAAATGCACCCCACCCCAAAAAAGCTATAAATCTGAGTTTCAGTTATGAGGTGCAATATAATGGGAATGGTACTATAATATTTTGTGTATTTCTTTTAACACAATCAACATTTTAAAGTTAATGATAATTATATAGTATAATTGATTTAAGGCATAACAGCTGACTTCTTAATTTTTTTTCAATCAAAAACATATACAGTTTAACCTTGAAAACACGGACATCCAAAATCCAGAAATTTCTAAAATCCGAACATTTTTACAATTTCTGTTTTATTTTTAAAAAAAGATTTTGCTTTACTTGATTTTTACATTTATTATGAAATTCAATTTAAAATACTTTTAATTGAATACCAAATACATAAATATGGATATAATCTGACATATTTTTATACTGCCTGATTATTAATTAAAGACTATTTTTTACAAAAACAGGCAGGTTAAAAAACAAAATTAGGGAAAAAATAATAATATTCCTATACTTGAGGCAAACTAACTTGAGATCACTGTCAAAGGCTGAGTCTGTGTGGTTTCGCAAGTGATATATAGTTCCTTTTAAATATTTATTTATATTATTAAAAATAAATTGAAATTAACATTAAATATCTGTATTAGTTTTGGTAATATTAGTTAAATCTGTATACTCAGCTTAAAGTGTATATTTTAATGATTAAGAAACTGTTTTTTAAAATAATAAATTAGGCATCACAATCTACTTATCCAGTCAAAAGCTTCCTTTCTTTGGGGATTTACTTAGAAGTGCGAAATTCCGGCAACACTCAACCCCTGGAATTTTTCGTGGGGACATTCATTTCTCGGACACTAGAATTGATGCTTGCTTTTCTTTTACCCTCTTTCTTCTCTATTCCACAAGCCTCTTATCTTATCATTTCAATGGCATCTTCTTCATTTGGATCCCCGCTTACTTTTCAACCTCAGAGAAAGGGGAGAACTTTACAAAGTTCTGCTAATGTTATCATCTTAAACGTTTTTATTAAACTCAGAGAACAAAATCCCATGTAATTGGACAATGAAATAACTGAGATGTGTTCTGAATTGACAGGAATTTCCCAGTCATCTATAAACAGAATAAAAGCTGAAATAAAGACGAATGGGGAAACTTTCTACTCCAGGAAAGAAACGTCCTTTGAAAGTTAATATAAGTACAAGGATGTAGAGATATGATGGCATCACAAAAATGGCTATTCAAAGAAAAGTGCATTCTTTTTTCTTCAGAAATGAAATACCCATAGCCTTAAAAATAATGCATGCAATAAATAAAGATGAAGATCTCACAAATTTCAGTATTAGGACAGTAAGAAATTTTCTTCATGATTTGGGCTTAGTCTTTCAAAAATATAAGTGTTTATCAATGCTTTTGGAATGTGAAAATATTTGTAAGCCTAAAATATATTATTTTAGCTAATTTGTTGCTGCTTAGTCCCTGAAACATGATGAGGAATCATACTACTTTACAGGAACTAAACTAATACAATTATACTTAGCAGCTAAAGGCAATGGAAGCTAACTGAAAATAAAGGTGGTAACATGTTGACAGTGAGAAGCAAAGATGACAAAACTTATGTAAAACAACTAATGTTTATTAAATATTAACAACAACAATAAAATAAAGTAATATCATAAATTAAATATCACAGAATAAGTGGTCTATAACATACTTTTAAACTATTGGCTTATGAGAAAAATGAAAAATAAACTGCTATTTAATTTAGTATAATAGTGTGGAGAGATACTGACATTTTATTGTCATAAACATTATAATATCACATCTTGGCAAAACTTGAATATCCCCATGAGCCATCAGACGAAAATAGTATTTTCAGCAGAAGTCCACATGTCGAGAGGAAAAAATAGGCTGATTAAAAATAACCATCTTCAATTGTAACATCACTATTACTATTTTTTTTAAGAACTTATACATATTTTACCTCGTACCAATTGCGGCTCGTGAATCAAAAATAGGTGAAGAGCTCAAAAATAATATTTAAGTATTTTTAATCATAATTTTTATTAAGCATGGTCTTAACTAAAATTAACTAAAAATACTTATTTAAATGCAAATTTATATTCCATAAATGAATACAGTATAAAATACAGTGTGCCTCTTCACCAATTTTCAGTGCACGAGCCGCCACTGCCTCTTACAATAAAGCGAAAAATTAAAGACATGGTCAATAAACATGTTACTACCAGCGTTCAAAGAAATTAAAAAAAGCAGGAGCAATATTATCTGAAAATTAATTCATGTTTATACTGTCGTCTGCCAAAGAAAAACCATCCGGTTTGCCATAAACATGAAACACCCACTCAAATAGCCAATCAGAAAATGGATAGTTGAAAGATTGATTGTGAGCATTCAACTCCTAAAGAGGCACCGCCGAACGGTGAAAACTAACAGTTCCGTGGCAATAAGTTAATATCACAATGAACCTAACCAAGATGGCGACATAAACAAAACCGGAGTAAACGCATTGCAGTACTTCAGAAAGATTTTCTAATCGAGTTAATAATATAAGTAATGCAATTATTTCACACATTAATAAAGATTTAATATATTTAAGAGACAATAACTTCTATTTATGATCAATTAAGTAAATTAAGGACTTAAAAGAAAACGATGTCAAGTATTACTTTTATATTTAAGGAGGGTCAAAAAGCTAACATCTGCCTCCTCCCCCCCCCCCACACACACACACGCACACTTAACATTGAAAAACTGGACTGAGTACTGTCTCATCGGGTTACCCATAACAATATGTGCTGCCTGCACAAGGTTAGGTCTAAATTAGCTGTTAATAAAGCAGAGTGTTAAAAAAAACAAAGTGTCAACTTGAAGAAAGAGTACTTACAGATGATTCCAAGTAACTTTATTAAAAGAACTAAGAGGTTTGTTTACCACAGTGATGGTTACATCCTGGATATGTACTTGATAAACCAGAACATTATTCATAAATAAAATAATTGAAGTGTACTTTCACTCAACGAGATTTATAAAGTAGAGTGATAAATGGTAACCCTTGAGAAGGTCCAAGATGAGTCATGTGACATACTCTCCTTGCACCTGCGTATTTGGTGGTTCCCTTGGTAACAGCTTATTTTCAGTAAATTTCTATGGCAACAGTTTGGAGATTGTTCTTCTCATAAATTATAACCGCCAATGTTTTTGTTTACTTACATAGTTTAATATTATTTTGTTCTAAATCATTTTGATTTTGATTTTACTTCTTTTTTATTTCGTGTAGTTGAACTTTAACCAACAAAATACATAAAAATAGTTGAAAAATTATTATTTATTGTTAAATTTAGATCTTTAAAAGTTTAAATTTTCTTTTATAAACACTTTTAAACTTTGTTGGGAAACGATGAAAGAAAAGGTATTTTATTATTTATTAAAATGTGAAATATGTGTAAAATTATTTTAAAAACAATTTATTTTGGTCATAGGACTGACATGTTATCTAAAAATAATGATAATTTGTCAAACTGATATTTTAAATGCCAAAATAGCAATAAAGGGCCAAATACAGCAACCTATTGGAGCATGTCACATGATTCATCTTGAACCATGGAAAGCTAATCCTTCATCCATTGAATCAGCACTCTAATATATTTATCTCGTTGCTTTTACTAAGCAAATAAAATAAGTAACACATTATTGGTAGCATAATTTTTAAAATACTACAGCTGACCACACTACTCTTACAGGAAAAAACTGCCATCTCATTGCACAACTCTGCAACCACCACATGCACTACTAAAAAAAAAAATCTCCCACCTTATCTTGGCAGCCGATCACAGGCTGTTGCCAACCCAAGTCAATAAAAGAAAAATATATCTATGTATTACAGTTACTAAGGTTAGTACAGTTAATCAAACAGTTAGATAGTTAAATACACATATATACATTACTAATCAAAATGGAATCTTTTAGGACTTAAAAAATAGATAGATATATATTTATATGTAAGTTGGGAAAATAAAAAAAAAATATTATAATATCACAAAATGCCCCCCAATTTCTCCCTTACATTAACATATATATTATCGATGACTTAGTCCACAGTCATTTCAGTTGTCTTTGATATTAGTGTTCTTGAAAAAAAAAAAAAAAAATCATGATGCAGCATGAGGAAAAAAACATTGCAATAAAGTCACCTTTAGTTCTTGGTAAATATTGAAATGTTCACATATGAAAAAAAATGAGTAATGTTCCTTTATGAAAAAAAAAAAAGGAAAGCAGAAATTCACAAGCTTCATCTAGTTAAGATATTATCACAATAAACATCAAACACTGCCTTGGATAAAGCATTTATGAATAAGTCTGCTACATTATCCTTTCTTGAAACATGTTTAATATTGAATAATCCATTCTGGTATTCATCTCGAATAAATTTATATTTCAAATCTATATACTTATTTTTTATGTTATTTGCACTTTTCTTTGTAAAGGCTATGAGAGCTGAGTTATCACATAGGAGGATGGGTTTTTGAATAGTACCAGTTAAGTCCAGCATTTTATACATCTCATGGAGAGTCATATTTATGAACTTCATTTCCTTCACTGCTTCACTTGCAGAGATAAATTCTGCTTCCATGGGGCTTAACGAAACACAAGTTTGTTTCACCACTCGCCACATTACAGGTGCACCATTGATGAATATTATATACCCACTCCGTGATTTCCTGTCTATAGTGTCGCAGGCAAAGATGCATCTACATACACTAACATTTGCAGAGGAGGATTGGACTTGTCATACTTTAAACCATATGACTTGCTTGATAAAAGATACATAAGGATTCTTAGCAGGGACTTGTGATGCTGCACACTAGGATTCTCTGCAAATTGTGATAGGATAGCAACATTCCATCCTGTATCTGGTCAGCATCGATGCAATATATATTGTAAGCATCCAAGTAAGCTTCTGAATGGCAAGTGTTCAGGAAATTCATCATCTTTGCTTTAAGATGCAGGATAATAGCCAGGGGAAGATGGTAATCTGATTTTTGGAAAAATTTCTGCATTGAATTTCTTTAAACATTTCTCTATATATCTCTCACAATTTACTTTATAGTTGCTTTCCTCTTTGAAATTAATATCTCCTGTAATCTTTCCTAGTTCTTTCACTTCATATATACTCTTGACTAACCTGATAACTTCAGATAAGATTTCTTCATCTTTGGCAAAGATCAGTGAGTCATCATCATACACTAGCACCAATGCTTTGTTATTATAGATGTAGACACATGAAATCCCTGGCACCTCTTGAAATCCATTAGTAATTAATTTGTTATGTAAGTCATGATACCAGCATCTTCCCGCTTGATGGAATCCATAAATGCCTTTGTTCAATTTCAGCACATAATGTTCTTGCCCTTCAATTATGTAGTCAGCTTTCTGTCGAATGAAAATTTCTTTGTCAATATCACCATAAAGGTGGGCACATTTAACGTCAAGTAAGGCATATTCGCAATAGAAAACTCCAATGAAAATGGAAAAGAAGAGCCTTATTAGAACAAAGTTCACAACTAGACTGAAGGTCTCTTCATAGTTGAATTCTTCCCTTTGGTTATTTCCCAAAGCGACAAGCCTTGCTTTGAATGTAACTATCTGTCCCTGTTCATTCCTCTTGACTGTATAGACCCACTTAGTGCCAATTATCTTCTGACCATCTTCCATTTTCACAGGTGTCCATACTTGTCTTTCGAGCATTGTTTTTATTTTGGCATCCATGGCCTTCTTCCACTGTTCAACTTCAGGAAGCCTTTTTGCTTGCTTGGGAGAGTTTGGAATAATAATCTCCGTCATGTAGGCTTGATTTTCAGGCTCCTGGGAGATATCTCTGTTTTCACTGTTCTCCACGCTTCCACTGTACTTTTGTAATTTTATAGGGCCTTCATATTTATTATTTGCTGAGAAAAGTGCTACTGGTACTTCATCACAATTTTGTGTTCTTTACAATAAATTTTAAAATCTCTGTTACTTCTCAGTCTTTCTCCTGTTGGTGCTTTAACATATACATCAACTTTGCCTTTTGTCCTGCCCTTTTTACGAATGTTCAAATAACAAATTAACTGATAATTTTTTTTAATTTTTGGTCAACTGAAGTCTTGTTTTATTAATTCTTTTCCTTAGTAATGGCTTTTTTTTTTTTTTTTTAAGATCTTTTGGTTTTTAACATATTTTGTTTAATTGTTCCCACACTGTTTCTGAAGGAATTATTTTGCTATGCACTTTTTTTTTAATCTTTTCTAAGTTATGAGCATGTACAAATCGATTTTTTTAAACTTTTGTTTCTTAACTTGCCATAATCTCACTTGGATGGGCAACATGACTGCCTAAAGACACATTTTCCATTTAAACAGCCAAAAAATTTTATATCTTCCTAAAAATCATCTCAGGAATATTTCGTTAACATATAATTAATTTGCCATCTCATGTATTAAAATATTTTTTGACTTTCATTCTAAAATTAATACGTTTTGTGGCATGGTTAAATGCTTTATACTTGCCATTTTTTAAATACTTTCTAAAATTATAATTTTCCTGACAGTTACATTTTATTTTTAAAACTGGGCTCAATCCTAAAGTGTATGTGGAAGGCAACATAATAAAATCTGTTCGAAAATATGCTTTTTAAATGACAAAATTGGCGGTTGCAAAAAGGGAAAAGGAAAATATCCAAGTGCAGCATTTTTTTGGCGCTTAGTGTATAGTAACAGAATGGTTTAATGTACCTTTTGTGGTCGAAATAACCACCTCATGAAGGATTGCAGAGAATTTCGTTTGTCATGTTGCATGACATAATCTAAATTAGTATTTTGGCAAAACAATAGAATATTCACTCAATCTTATCTAAATTATTTATTTCTCTATACTTCCTCTCGTATTTCACCGTAGGTTGGTTTTCCAACAACGCTTTGCGATCTTTTCTCCATCGGTTCTTCATTTATATTCCCCCTTACTTCTTGCTTTTGTGTGTGGTCGCTGTGACGCCGTTCTTTACGTCATTCCCCCTCTCTTCGTATGTGTTTGTTCGGACTGGTCGCTCTCGGGAGTGATGTTTTTCGGACACTCACTGCTTTACAGAGCATGTATGCTTGCCGTAGCAGAATACTGCAGACAACATAAGAGGATAGTTGACAGTTTCTATGAATCACCATCGCTCTCTTAAGTAGTGTTTTCCTCAAGTTCAATATCTTTTGGGATTATCATCTAATAAATATCAAGCATGTGGATCAGTGTATCCCAGTTTTGGCCATCTCTTCACTTATCGAAGTCATTAAAGAAAAGTTTTACTAATATTTCAAGCGTTTGTGTCTTCATTCAAGATTTGGTGAGATCTACTTTAATTATTGTCTTTTCTTTCAGAGTATCGCGATCTTCACACATTGCCTAGCGACAAATCTGTGCCTGGAGTTATAAACTCTCAATTCTTTACACAACTCTTAGAATAAAAGTGCTTTTGCCGCTCAGTAACTTTTTCTCAGATAGATTCTACTTTTAGCATTAGCAAAGCTCTATATAATCGCGTGCCAAGTAAAAGTAATATTATACGATATTCGTTCTCTCATAAAAGGGTCGGAACAACAACATGTTTATAATAAGCAAAATCGAACAGGTAATAACAGTAATAATTATTATAAAAGTAATAAAAAGAAAATTTTCTCAAATATTCATACTCAGTCATTCCAACCTGATAATTTAAACAAATATACAAGTCCAATAGAGCTGATGTGTTTGAACTCATAGAAACTTTTGAGACATCAGCATCTGGTACACAAAATATTGTTCCACACCAAAATTACTTGTCATGTGATAATAAATATCAGAGATTCTGGAAAGGACTACTCTGAAAATAAATTATCTAAAAGCTTACAAACGGATGTTCATCTTCAGTGCAAATTTTCTCAGCAAACTCAACCACATTTGTCTTTTCATCAACAACCAGAATTTATTGCAAGTGTCTATACACCTCAAACCAAACTTCCACTCATTAACCTACAATTTAAAGCAAATAGTTCTCCATTTTTAACTGATTCTGGTTCTTTTAATTTAGAAATTTATACATCAACCATGAAAATTCATTTCAGAAAATTTTGGAGTGGAAGGCTGATATTTTATACCAACTATGTGAAAAATACCAGAGCCGGGAATCGAACCCGGGCCTTCCGCTTTACGCGTGGATGCTCACTCTCTCTGATATCAAATAGTTTATTTCAGAAGTTAAAACATAATAATAAATATAAACAAATCCCTCGGCAGGTATCCATTAAAACAATTAACTCTAAAGTTTCATTTACAGCCTGTATTGAAATTGCATTTAAAATTGAACAGGAATTTTTTAGACATGTCTTTTTTGTAACAGATTTAGATTGTCAGTCTGTATTCCAAGGCATTTTGGGACTGGATTTTATGTGTAAAAACTAGGGTTGTGCTGATTAATCGATTCGGTTAATCAATCAATGCTTAGTCTCAATCCATTTTTTTAATTGAGTTAATCGGTCTGATTAATTCAACTAAAAATTTTCAAAATCTATTTAATATTTCAAACTACGAATTAAAGTAAAAATTTTAAATATTGTTCTGCCTATAAAATATTGCCCCATCAGTGGTCAAGCGATTCTGCCCCCAAAGCTGGTAGACAAAAAGTACTAGGTTCATTCCCAGATCATGTTCATCGACCTAGCAGTATGGAGTTTGCTGTAGTTTTCTCCGAAACTCGTGCAAAAACGTATTAGAACCCCTCAGAAAGGCCCCCGTGATGGGCACTGCACCAACAGTCCTAAGACCCAACAGCGCCGGCCCGAGCAAATTTGGCGCCCTAGGCAAAAATTTTTCGTGGCGCCCCATTAAAACAATTTTTTTTTTTTTAAATGTAAGACACGCAGACAATTATACACGTACAAATACTGTAATAAATAATTAACTATTTATTTTTATTACATATTGCATATTGTTTTTTCGTCGCTACTTTTAGCGGTATTAGAAACAATATCCTTCAAATAAATTGTTTTAGCTTTATTTTGATCTGTTGATAATGGTGATAGTCCTACAAATCGCTCTCACGTCACTATAGAACGCTGGTAAGTTTCTATTAATTTCAATTATATGAAGCTGGGTTCTCCACTGGCCACAGACACAGGAAGTGTCAGCAACAATTTTATTGCTGTTACTAAATTCAATATGCAATGTACTAGTTCGTTTTCACAAAAATTATTCAAAACTTCCTGTAGTGTACTTTCATCAACATCCTTAGAGTCTCCTTGAGTCAGATAATCTCCTAATCGTCTACATAATTTCAAAATCACTTTGAAAGTTTTTTTTTTACGACTCACAATCGTTAGAAAGGCATCATAAAACATGATTTATCTTTTTGGTCTGTTTGAACTTCTCATCATTCGAATTTTTTGCTGTATCAAGAAAAGAAATATAAAAATTAATCTTAAAATGATGTTTAGCATCACTTGTTGATTTATCAGCTGACTGCATAATTAAACTTCTTTTTCATTTTTCGTAATCGGGCTGGCTCTGACTCCGATGGGAATGATACCGCAATTTTAATTTCTTCGGAAAATGCCTCTTGTTTATCAAATCCGAAATCACTTTTACAGTTTCCAAGAAAAAAATTTTGTTTTTAGTAGTGCATTAGTAGCGGAGTTTGGGTCACATTTTCACCATTGGTGCGTCGTCCTTTGTTATGTACTGACGAAAACTTTCTTCACTTATTTTCTAATAGGAAATTAACATTTTTTATACATGATCTGGCTTGTGTCCGTCGAGAATGGACAACTAGAACGAAGCGGAGCTTTCAATGTTTGTGGGAAAAAGCTGTGCTATGATAAGCTACATTCCACTGTTTGTGGGTTAAAAGAAGACTCCTACAGGTTAAATAAAAGAAAATCTTCAGGACTTTGAATGACGTCAGAGAGTCATGTCGTCTATTCGCTGCAGATTACCCATAGAATTTTCTCACATTGCAAGGATACATAAACTCAAAGTGAAACCGGAAGCATTTTTCATGTTCTGTTTTTCATGTTCTGTTCTCTTTTTCATCAAAGTCTCAATCTTTATTTCTTTCATACCAAACTATTGTTTATTTACTAATTATTTTGGAAGATGAAGCAAGATTTTTGCTTATTCAGATTCAGGTGGAAAAATCTTTTGTTTTTTCAAATTATTATCCTGCTAGTGTTTCTTTAGGATTCGGACGAAAATAACTTTTCAAATTAGCCTAATTTGCTTTGCTAACTTGAAGCTTGGACTGTCTAGTTAAAAGAATTGAAAACTGGACAAAATCATATGATAGCAGCACAACATGAGATGAAAATCGGACATGAAGAGATGAAGGATGGATAAAAGAAGATGAAAGCTAGACAACATGAATTGAGAGAATAGCTGAAACCCTGACAAGAGGAGTTAAGGATAAAATAGAAGCCATGTAAGAAGAGATTCGATGAAAAATTAAAGTAATTCAAGAGAAAATGCAAGAGCTAGAGAAATTTTTGAGGAGAAAATAAAATTTACGAAAATTAAAGTTGAAAAGACAATTCAAGCAAAGTTTCTAGAACTTAAAGGTTCCAACTGCCCATATGTATCACTAGTGCGACATAAAACTCACTTTCCTACCCTCCAGAAATAAAAGAAGGGGAAAGTATTTAAAAATAAAAAAAATGTACAAAGGAAAGACCGAAACATAAAAGATGTGCAAGGGATGATTCATAAGATGAAACATGATGCACAATTTAGACCCTTGAATGGAAAGTCAAAACTTTATAGTTCCAATAAAGTACAGCCTCATTAAATAATGACTCGGTGACTTTTAGATATAATGTAAAGCTGTTAACAATTAGATGGACAGATTTAATGACGGACTGTTTTCAAAACTCAATTCGACGTTGTAAGTTTTTGAAATAAATAGATCATTATTATGGTAAAATCAAGCCAGTTGTTTGTGACACTTTCTCTAGCGCTTCTCATCAGATAAATTAGATTGACTTTGATGCCCTGAAAAGTTAATTCGAGGATTATCCATTTACTTCATTTTTACACGTCCAATTGAAAACACGTCAAGAAAAACTCAGTAAATGTTTCCAAGTCATAGCAGCAGACTTGTACCTTTTAGTCCTTTCTAGACAAAGATTGTGTTTAAAATTTTCGCTCAACATGAATGCTGTGTTTCCAAGACTACATTTTATCTATTCTAAAGTGCCGTTAGATAGTAATAAATAAAATAGATCTTGTTGTCTGGATTGTGCCGCCCTCTAGATTTGAGCGCCCTAGGCCATCGCCTAGTTTGCCTATATGGTCGAGCCGGCCCTGAGACCCAAGCAAAGTCAGTTGGTCTTAATCCTATACACACACACCCCTACAAAATATTTCACATATTTGCTTTATATACATGTATATCATATAAGGTGGAGCTTAGATTCTGAAAATGTCAATGTGCTTGTGTGTTTAAGGGATTGCTTAAAATAGTATCTTTTTTGCTGCCTGTTGCGTAATATTTGAAAATAAACATGTGGGCATGTTTCATTCTGATCTTCCATCATAAACGAGTGAGTGTAATTTAAATATTTAATATTTAAAGGTATTTTTAAATATTATATATATATATATATATATATTTAATTATTATTATTACATATCAATAATTTAGAGGCAAGAGCACTAAATATCCTAATTAAATATCTTCACAATTAATTCTTAATTTAACAGGAAATGTATTTCATAAAATAAAAAAATGATCTATAAATGTTCAGTGACATACGAATATTTGTAGTTGCTTTTCGAAGTGTTGTATTATCTTTGAATTTAAAATAGTTTTCTATTTATTAGAAAAAATTAAGATTTTCTTTTTTCATTATTTATTTGTATGGTTTTTATTATTATTATTTATTGTTTAAGCAACTAGTTAAATTGACATCTATACCATTTTTATGGTCTGTCGTGTACTATCTGAAAAAAAGAAAGAAAAGAAACATATAGAAGAGTTTTATTCATCGTTGAAATAAAATTATAAAAAGAAAAATGAAAATTGATTAAAAATTTGATTAATCCATTAATGAACTACGATTAACTCAGTTAAAACTGTTAATCAATTCACACCCCTAGTAAAAACAATGTCCAGCTATCCTCTGCTGATGGAACTGTTATAATAAGAAAACCTTTTTGTAAAAAAAATAGAACAGACTCCAAAAAGCAACTATCATGCAAACAACTAAAAGTAAAATGAAATTGTAAATTGCACCTAAAAGTATGAAATAAATTCTTTTGCCAAACAACATAAACACTACAATTAATCATAACTTTTAAAGTCAGTGCAAAATTAAATAAAAATTATTTTTTTACAGATTTGTTTTTAGACCGATAGCTACAAACGCTGTTGTCTCGAATGATCCATCTTCATAGCTTCTGTTATTATTTTATCACTGTATGAAATTGCTCCATTAGTAAAATTGACATAGAATAGTGAACATCCTTCGCGATTCCATATTTATGTTTCTACAAAGTTACTAAAGTTTTCTTTGCAAACTTGATATAACATTAATTTCAAGCTTATGTCACTGAGAAATATATGAAGTGCCCCAATGTGTACAAGAAACTTTACATTTCCATATCGAAAATTATCCACTCCAGAGGCAGTTGTGTCAGTTTTGTTCTAGTCAATGCCTTATTTTTAAGTTGATTTATCACAAATACTGCATTCTTAATTTGTGTTACTTTTCTTGCCATTATGCGGTATGAGAAAAAAAAACTACCTATTGAATATGAATACATTAACTTAAAAAAGTTTTAGAAATGTAAAGAACGGGTGCCCTGCATTCGTAATAGAAAATCCTATTTCGCATGTAGTATAAAAGTATCCAATATCGGTTAAACGTTCCAAAGAGAAACAGCTTGAAAAGAATTGATGAATCTCTGTTATTCATATAAGGCTATCAAATGAGGCTATAGAGAAAAAATTACAGCGTACATCTTTAATAAATTAAGACAAGCATAGAAAGGATATAATGATAACCTCAACTGCAATACATATCTGGATTCTTATTGAATTTTACAGAGTGTACGTGTCACCCACTTTGATGGAATGTGCTCAACGGATAGTTCAAAGAAGGATCCAAATAAGCATTGCAACTGACGAATAGAAGTTTAAACATAAAAATAAAAGTCTTTCTGATTTCTAAGATCGCTTCGGTACGTTACAGGATATGAAACTGCAATAAAAATAAAATTAATCTTTATTTATAGTAAAATACAAAAATAAAAACGTATATCTTACCATTAGAAATTATATAACTTAAAACGAGACATCACTATAACTACTTTAAATTAGAAAAACCTTTTTAACTTGCCTCGTTGTTGGCCGTAAGCTTTTCACCTGAACGTCCAGGCCTCCTCAGCAGCTTCATCTGTTGTGAAATTCGGACGGTGTTGTTGTCTGTGGACGGTTCTCTTTATGAGATGTCTCCACGCTTCATTTGGGGCCATTGCGTTGTTGTCATTGCACACATTATGGTTGGTTGTAATTTCCAAAGATTCACGGAACATCACGTAATAGTAATTGTTATAATTGGCTAATTTTTTAATTTCGTTAAATTTAATCTCTATATTTTCACTGTTATATGTTTTAGCTAGTGCGGTATTTATTTTGTCAGTTTTAATATCATGTTTGTGTTCGTTAATGCGGGTTTTAATTTTCCTTTTTGTAACTGAGATATATGAACATGCGTTTTTATTTTGATTAATATAAGGTATTTTGTATATTCCGGCTGTTTCTAGTGGTGAAATTGGATCTTTATCGTTGCGTATTAATTGATATATATTTCTATTTGGTTTAATCGGGATATTGATACCGTACTTATTAGCTGAAATTTTAATTTTATTAGCAGCTCCTCGGTCATATGGAATTGAAGATGTAAATTTAGAGGGGGGGTTTTGAAAATTAGGAATGCTATTTAGGCTTTTTAATCTGTTTTTAACTAGTTTGTTGATTATTTTATGGGGGTACCCCGCTTTTTTAGTGAAATCTTTGATGGTATTTATTTCATGATTTAGGTCTTCAGTTTCTTCACAAATTAAGATGGCCCGGTTAATGTATGATCGGATAGCGTTGATTTTATATCGGAAAGGTGTTTTACTTTTATAGTATACAATTTAATTACTATTTGTACGTTTTCGGTAAACGGTGGTTTTAATTTTGTTTTTTGTGCGGATAATTTGGACATCGAGGAAATTAATTTGGTGGTCTTTTTCTTCTTCGTGTGTGAATTGTATATTTGAGTCAATGCTATTAATGGAGTTTAATATCTGTTGGATATTACAATTTTTGTCGATAACGGCAAAAATGTCATCGACGTACCTATACCAATAAAAAATTTTATCTTTATGACGTTCTATTATTTCTGTTCTATTAGTTCTGTATATTCTTTCTTCCTTATATTAATCAAAATAAAAACGCAGGTTCATATATCGGAGTTACAAAAAGGAAAATTAAAACCCACATTAACGAACACAAACATGATATTAAAACTGACAAAATAAATACCGCACTAGCTAAAACATATAACAGCGAAAATATAGAGATTAAATTTAACGAAACTAAAAAATTAGCCGATTATAACAATTACTATTACGCGATGTTCCGTGAATCTTTGGAAATTACAACCAACCATAATGTGTGCAATGACAGCGACACAATGGCCCCAAATGAAGCGTGGAGACATCTCATAAAGAGAACTGCCCACAGACAACAACACCGTCCGAATTTCACAACAGATGAAGCCGCTGAGGAGGCCTGGACGTCCAGGTGAAAAGCTTACGGCCAACAACGAGGCAAGTTAAAAAGGTTTTTCTAATTTAAAGTAGTATATCTTACCTTTTAGAATTAGTTCCATTAATGTAAATTAACTCAATGTTTATTTTTTAATCACATTGTTTGTTTACCTTCGGCTGTATTGCTCATTCCTGTCCTTCACTCATAACAGCCAGCAGTAAAAGAGTTGGTTCTCTAATTCACTGTAGGATTTGCGATTGCTGATTTGCCGTTCTCGTAACTTACCGAATTTTCGTGAATTCATCTGTAAACAGTTGAACGCCGTATGCAAATCTGATGCAGAATCATCTAGAACTTTCACTTTCAGTATGAATGTTAGTAGACAGACAGCTGTGAAAGTTTGAGAGATGGGAGGTTTTTCTTATTTTTATTTTTCTTAATGTTTCGTTATTCGTGTTAGGTTCAATGGGGGATTGAATACCTGTTGACCTAACGTGGTAGTTTAGCATAGGTTAAGTTTATTTTTCTTCATTTTAGTGAAGTAAAAGATGTAAACAGGTAAAAGAACTTTTTATGAAGAACTTATTGACTTTTATTTAAAAGAACTTTCTCTTACTGCTCAGATTAGAATGTGAATATTTACTATCGGGTCATGAAGCCATTTAGCTATTTAATTGTCATTTAGCAATTTAAACATTTAAAATATCGTTTTGATGTTTTTGACATTCTTGTCATATTTTTGAATGTCTTTATCGTTTGCTATTAAGATGTAAAAGTCAAGTAATTAATGAAACTTATTTTTTTTTGTTACAAGGTAAACTATTACTTTATTATACTCTGTTATATATTTTTATTTTACATATGTTTTATTAAACTTTAATAAACTTATTTGGTTAATTAAAAACTTTGTGATTATTTGTCTTCATGCATTTATTTTAAATTAAATTGAAACTCTGCATGCTCATAAACTTCAACACTTTCAGCCACGTTTCACTGCTAATATTCTGCACTCTGCTAATATAAATTTGTAATAGAGTGTTTGTGGATATGAAATCCTTCATATCCAACACTCTACAACTTTGTAATTTACTTTTTTCTCCTACCTCATACAGTTTTCGAGATAGAAATGCTAACTCTGCTTTTTCCACCAGGGGTGTTGTAAACTGTCGCATCTCGTAGCGCATGGCCACTTTACTATACAAATATTATACTACTTTTACTTGTGTAGCAGCAGCCATTCAGCAGTTAAAAGAATGAAAACAGACTTTTGTGAGCACCCTGTCATTTTTTTAGAGCTTAATGAAATCATAATAGGAGCTATTTCAGGTCAAGATCTTTACATTAAATTTAAAAGTATTAAAATCTCAGCATCTCTTACGAAGTTATATAAGTTGTCTTACAACAAAGACAACTATAAAAACATATGGTTTGTATTGAGAACTCAGTCTTTTGTGAATTCAGTTAAAAATGACTATGTGCAATCAATGTGATCGCTTACAGTGACCGTACTCTGAACTACATAGCATATGTGTCATCTGATACAAAGTGTACAATGTAGTTCATGTGTGCACAGTACAGGAAATTGTGAGCAAACAAATGCACGTTTTATTTCTAGCATTAATGTCTACAAATTGTCTTTTCATACTGAATTGATTATGCTTTACAACTTTGTAATTCACTTTTTCCCCGTATCTTGAACCTTTTTCGAATGTTAACTTTGCTGTTTTCCACCAGGTGGCGCTATAAGCAGTTGCATCTCATAGCACAAGACCACTTTACTGTACTACATACCACTTTTACGACTATAGCTGCAGCCATTCAGCAGTTAAAAGAGTTGGGACTGACTTTTTTGGGCAATCTGTATTTTCTTTAGATCAAAAAGATATTACAATGGGACTTATTTCAGACCAAGACCTTTACAACAAAACAAAAAGTATCAAAATCGGAGCATCCATTCAGAAGTTATGAGCTAACAAACAAAAAAAAAAACATACTGTTTGAATTGAGAACCTCCTCCTCTTTTGAAGTGTGTTAAAAAATAACAATGTAACACTTCTTGACTGTGACAAATAAATACTAATCCTAGTCAAGTCATGACAAGATTTTTTTTAATTACCATTTAAAAAACTAAAGATATGTATAACTTAAATGTCCATTTGACTGCTATTTAAATATTTGAAACTCACAAAGATTAATTTAAAAAAAAAGCTAAAATGAAATACTTTTAATAAAAGGCCACATGCATATACTATACAAGTTTGTATAAGAAATAGGCAATTCTTTCATCAATCAATTTCAAACTATATTTACTGCAACGCTATTCAGAAAAGTTTGTTTTGCAAGAAATTCTTGAACGCATTTAAATTACTTGCATTTGACAGGAAAGGATGTTGCTCGCCAAATTGCGTGTGCTTTTTGTCTTTTTGCACCAAATATTCGAAAAAATATATATATATTTTTTTATAGAATTTTTAGCGGCATTCCGCCGATAAATTTGACTGATCTTGTATTACCTATGTAAGTAGTATCTCTGTAATTTTTTTCACAATATTCTGAGTATGCACTTTAAGGAGACCTTCCTTGTCAGTTCGCCTCACAGACTTTTAGAGTAAGGCTGTATGCTCTTTGCTCCCGCCAGACAGTATTTTGTTCGTTCGTGAAAAGTTCGAGAACCTACATCGGTATTCCCACTCCGCACAATGGGTCGAAAGAAGCTTAAAATGGAAGGGAAATCTCGTGACATGACTATGCTAGAGAAGTGGGACTTTATGACTGATGTAGCCAGAGATCTGGCAGATCATTCTAGATGTAGCCAAATGTAGAAAATCTTTACTAGGTCAATAAAATGTAAACATTTAAGTCAAAATCTTAACTTCAGATAATTTGGAGTGGAAGGCTGATTTTTTATACCAACTATGTGAAAAATACCAGAGCCGGGAATCGAACCCGGGCCTTCCGCTTTACGTGTGAATGCTCAAACCCTTGAGCTACCCTGACTGATTACTACCCTGTTTAGAATTTTCCATGTTTTTCTACAAAACTCACATTATTACAAGCTATTTCCTTTTTAGAAAGACTTCCACGGAGAACCTTCACCCAACACCCAAGCCAATGTTTCTCGAGTAGTTAATCGGGCTTACAAAACCATTACTTTGGATATATGAAAACAAAATAGAACATCACTGGATATCCCTACCTTACTAAGCACGAATTTCATATAGTATGAATTACTAAAATGCCTATACTATGTATGCTATGCGTACATGAGAACGAAGCAAAGAGAAAAACTTAACTGGCTCCACTATCTCACTCATTGATAACCCCCTACCTTGCATGTTTCTCAAAATTCACAAAAATCCACAGACTAAGGAATCACTTAGACCCGGTCAGACGACTATCTGGAATGGGGAAAAGTGAAGTAACTGTAAGGCGCTAAGAGCGACTGGCGGCCATATTGGTACAAGCAAGAAACCAGTAACAACGTAATCTATACATGTAAAAACGAATGCATGTCTGTCTGTTTGTCCTTTATGCATTACAACACCATTCATCCGATCGCCATGAAACTTTAAGAAGTTGTTCAGTACATTCCCTCAAAGTTTTCTGTTTTTTTTTTTTTTTTTTTTTTAAATATCGGTCCCCCCCCCCCTAAGGAGCAGGGAGGGGGCAAGAACGGGATTACAACATATTTTCCACCATTCGCTTTATTTCTCAAGGAAAGAAATAAATATTTAAAAGGTTCCAACTTCAAGATTTTAAAAACAGATATTACAGAATATCTAAAAAAAAAAAAAAAAAAAAAAAGGGGGGGGCAAAAAAAAGGTATATATATACATATATATATATGAGTAAACTCACGGATTCAACACAGCCGCGGAGGTTCTATGGGAGATGCAGTCACAAATTTTAGGAAGCAGGTTGGTTTTAGGACCCTGACCCCAACTAAAACGGGATTTTGTGATATACCCTCCCCCATTCCCCCTCCTGGGGGGCAGAAGGCAAAACACCTTTATTAGCATAACTCGGCTTCAAATTACTTCACGGTGAAGAAATTGCAAATCGGGAGACTAGAATCCAGTAGAAATAAATCATTATCTGCGATTTTGGAATTTTAGATTTTTATGGGGAGGGGGGATGATTTTCGGAGGCAAATTTAGAAAAATACGGATTTTGGAGAACTCTACCAATAATAGCACAAAGATATCAAAAACCTCTAAGTGTCTTTTTGATGATAGTTCCAAAAACTCATTTTTGGTTTTTTTGCGATTTTCGATTTTTTTTTAGGGGTGGGGGGGGAAGAGTTACGGAGGGCAAATTCGAGCTTCCTTTCAGCGCTAAATTTGTCAGGGAGAATCTATAGGAGTTGAGGTCAGAAATGTTAGTGTGTGGCTTATTTACATGTTAAATATATTGAGATATCTTTTTATCTTATCCCTTTATTAATTCTATACATATAAGACTAAAGTATTGTTCTGGAGTTCGGAAATTTTTGACCGCCAGTTTTCGATTGATTTACACGTTGATATCCCGATCATGGTTCGACCAGTTTTTGAGGATAAATGTCTGTCTGTATGCGACGAATTTTGTGAATGCTGCATCTCTCAAACCAGTGAACATAATTAGATATTTAGTTAGATTTTGACTTAAACTGCTGTTGATTACATTTGGGGAACAATTTTCTCAGCGTGGTGGCATTGTCATCCCATTTTTCTCATATTTTTTAATATTTCACAATAGAGCAATTAAATATATTTTCAAATTTAAATTATTTATAATATTAATATTCAAATATTACTATTCAAATATATTACTCAATATATTATTTATATATTATTCAATATTACTATTCAAATTAGTAATATATATAATAAAAATTGCAAATTTAATTTTTACTTTCTCTAACTCATACAATGATAGAGGAAATATTTTGGGGTCAAATTTTTGATTTTCAGTTTGTGCTATATTTACACATTTTGAGCTTCCCGGTGTTTGTGTTAGCATTATAAGGTCAACTGACTGTGTTATGGTTTAGGGTTTAGAGAGGGTCTATCTAATAGTTTCTAGCGTGCACTTATGCATATTTAGGAGAAAACCATGGAAAACCATTTTTTTTTTCACAAAGTGATGTAATTATATTAAAATAATAATGAAGTCAACTTTAACTCATTCAAAATTACATGCGTAAATAACAGTAAATACCACACTATAGAAATTTGCTCTTCTTGTTCAAATTCATAAGATTTTTTTTTTTTTTTTTTTTTTTGCCTTAATGGAACATTAGAAGCATCAATATTCTTTAGCATTTTGTATAAAATTTTAATTTTTTTTAAGTTCAACATGTTACAGTGAAATTTTCATTAAATAAATTACACGAAACACAATAAAATCAGCAAACTATTCATTTAATTTGTCGTTCCAGAATAATTCGATAAATTTTGACTCTTCATGAAAATTATTCATTCTTCATCATTTAGTATCAGCATTTTAAAAACCTTACTGATTTATTGACTTGAATTTGACTCTAACTTTTATAAATAGACAAAGTTGTTGTGAAATTTGAAAGTGTTATTTTAATGCACAATTGAAAATGTAATATGTAGCATTCAAAGTTTTTTTTACAGTACAGTGTAAAAGAACTTATTACAATTGCAGGTATCTGAAAAATCTGTTTTATATGCATCTTGATTATGTTATTCAGTAGCAAACTCAATAAAGCTTATACAAAATAAATCTCATAGTCACTGGTCAGGTATTTAAACAAGTAGATTAATATAAATACTTTAATTTAGTACTGTATAATTCAAAAAATGGGAGAAAGGTTTGCCCGTAAAAATAAGATATTTCTAAATTTCAGCAGAAAATGGAAGCTCCTGTCTTATATTTAAGATTTCGCCAACAGTTTACTAATAATATCGATATCTGTATAATTATATACACATATTATGCGTGAATAAAAAAATATGTCAATATTGTAATAGCAGGAGACTTGGCGTTGGAATATTAAAACAGGAATAAACTACTACGTCAGAAACGCCAAAGAAAAATTATTGAGGTGCATACAGCTGTTTCGGTAGCCTAAAGCGTACCGTCATCAGTGCAAAGAGAATTCTGAAACTTCAGAAGTGCTCTCCTATATGTACGAGCACTTCTGAAGTTTCAGAATTCTCTTTGCACTGATGACGGTACGCTTTAGGCTACCGAAACAGCTGTATGCACCTCAATAATTTTTCTTTGGCGTTTCTGACGTAGTAGTTTATTCCTGTTTTAATGTCAATATTGTCTTATTGAAAAGATTTACCAGAACAAGGTTTGACGCAGAAAACTTAAAAATATTCTGCCGCAGTGATTCCTAGTCTGTGGTTTTGCTTGTACTCATATGGCGGCTCGGTTACAGTTGAGGCTTCACATTTAGAACCACCTTGCCGGGTCTAGTGATTCCTTAGTCTGTGCAAAAATCCATATCACAGCAATAAGTATTATGCACGTATGTATGTTCAATGTACAGTAAAACAAAAAAATCACTATCCCCCCACATTCAGATGTCCGCTGTTAAGGATCCTTAACTAAAGATCTTTAAAAAGATGCATTTTCATTGGTCAATCGAAATGTAAACAATCTTTATTTCCGATTTTCCTTAAAATAGAAATTCAGATGTCCGTTTAAAGATCTTTAACTTTAAGGATCCGTAAATTCTTAAGGATAACTCTACACCCACGGATTAAAAGAGAAGGATGTATTACGTATGTTACGGAAAGGTAGTAATTTTCATCTTACAGATAGAGGGCGACCAAATCTCGAAAATATAACAATCAGCGCGTTTTTACATTTCTGGCTGTTCGTTCGTTGGATGACTGAAGCCGAAGGGGCGGGCTTTCCCTTTCTTCCGATAAGTTTCAAAGATACTACACCAGGCGGCGATCGAATCGCTTTCCTGGACTGGGCTGAATGGACGACTAGAACGAGGCGGAGTTTCCTTTTGTTTGTGGGGAAAAGCTGCGCTATGATTGGCTATAGTCCTTTATTTGTGGGGTAAATTAAGACTCCCATAAGTTAAATTTCATCATGACTTCGAATAACGACAGAAAGTAAAGTCGTCAATAGAGAAGTTTCATATGACGTCAGAGTGACGTAGATGGACGACAGTCAACTCCACGTGGGAATAAATAGAAGCCATTTTTAGCACAGTAAGCAAATGGCAGTTGAAAACAGCTCATATCACCATGGCAACCAATGTCGGAGAGCAAGCTGTTCACGTTGCCATGCTGCTATCAGCTGTTTGCAACTGCTCTATTTTATTCAAATCTGACTATCATATCTCCCTTTCCCCCTTTTTTTTTTTTTTTTTTTTTTAAATGATTAAAAAACATATAAAATACACTGAAAAAATCAAGTTTTAAACCTTAAAAAAACATTTAAAACACTAAAATCTAGAATTAATCTTATTTACAGATACTATGATGATGGTTTAAAAAAAGAAACAGAAGCAAAAAATAAAAGCCACCTAAAACAATTAACCTCCGTCAAATGGTAGATTTTCAATTTAATTTAAAATTGCTGAAATGTTGTCATATCTACATTGTTTCTCAAAATAAGCAAAAAAATAATTAAATACCCATTTTAATGTACTGTTTCTAACTACCTGAGTGGAGCATATCCAAAATGTCATTCATGAGATGCTACTGATACGTGTGTAATAGTGATTGCTCCGATAGGAAATTTTATACATTTTGAAATTATGTATATCAAGGTGCTATTCGTTTTTTTTTTTTTTTTTTTTTTTTTTCTCATGCAAACATAGAATTTATGTTTGCATAATATTTATTCCTACATAATATTTATTCCTACCATGCAGAAATTTGTTCATATAACCTGCCTTATTTGAATCATTAAAAAAGATTAAATTTTAACTTAAGTTGCAAATTCAGCTTTTTCATTTGCCCATGCAAACAATTATGTGAAATATAACATGAGTAATATTGTAGATGGTTGAAGTCAATGCTATATTTAAATTTTATACTTATTAATCAATAACCTAAAAGTTAAATTTTAGAAGGTGGACATTTCAACACTATCATACTTTGTTAATTTAATAAATAAGCTTGGAAAAATTGATAATCTTTTTTTTCTTTCTGCAAAACTTTACATTAAGGTGCAATATCCTTTGTTTTCATTGCAAAAAAATTATAAACCAACGCTACGACTGTAATTTTACTTAAAAATAAATAAGATAATAAGCAAATAAATGAAAATCATTACAAGTTTTGAATTTCGGCAAAAATAAGTTTAATAGGCGAATTAGTAAATTAAAACACATAAAAGACATCTGAACAAAGTAAATATCTAGCATTATTCAGTTAAAGTATTTGTTCACTGCATTTATTATGAAAACCATGTATTCCTTCTTCCATTTATAAAATATAAAGTTATTTTTTAAATAAGGAAAATTTAAATGAAATCATTTCTGAATACTTATTAAAACTTCAACCTTTCAATTTTAATAACACACGAGATTATTATTATTATTTTATATTTATTTATTAAAATATAAGGTTTTATTTTAAATCAAGAGTATCTGAATAAAAAAGTTAATTGTATGTTATAGATAAATGTAACTATAATAGAAGTAAGATGAAAACTTTTCTTTTTCTACAATTTTCGTCTATAGAGCAGGCGCATGTTTATAAACAAACGACGCTATTCTGCAACTTTTGCGCATGTAGGCAAAATATCTGCCTTTCCATTGGTGCTTTATCCCACCTTTTGCCTACGTTCTAAAGTACGTGCGGAATCATCTGTCGCAGTGACGTCACGTGCGCCTGCTCTATAATTACGGTGAGTACAAAATAACAACAAACTATTATTCGAATTTGAGATTTCTTCGTATTATTCGATATTTTTATACGATTCCGTATTCTGATTGGCTTATCAGTCATATAATCGATATTAAATCCCGAAGATTACCGAAGATAAAATCGGAATCGGAAGTAAAGAAAGCCGAAATAGTGACGTAGGCGTTAAGGATCCTTATTCTTGGCCGGTCTGAATTGCTTTTTAAGGAAAAATCTTTAACTTTGTGTTAAAGATCTTTAGTTAAGGATCCTTAACAGCGGACATCTGAATGTGGGGGTAAATGTCTTTATGCAGGAATCTCAAAATGCGTGAAATTACATACAGCAATACTATTAAGTTTCCATCAGATTTATAAGAAAGTTAATATTTTTGTCAGATGGATTTTTTTTAAAGATGTGATTTTATAAATATTTTATTTTAATTAAAAGAGAATTGATCTGATGACAAAATATTAAATAAAAAAATATGTCAAAATACTCATTTTTAACCTTTTATGAAAAATAGCTTTAGAAATAATAATAATGTACATACATATGTGTATATATAGATATATTTTTTCTTTATTAAAGGTTTTACCGAATAATTTAAAATCTTTATCTTTTATTTAGTATTTTTGTTTGGATGTAGCATTATGTTTGTACTGAGGAGAAATTCTTCACAATCGACAACAAAACAAAATCATGAATATGGGGATTAAAATCGGGAAATAATTTTCTTCGATTTTTAATCATTTTTTACAAAAAATCCAATGGACGATTGACATAGGAAATCATTTTCTTGCATCCACGGACGGTCAGTGACGTCACACAATAATCGCATAAATTATATTTTGGTCTAAAACGGCAACAAAAATTTAAAAGTCGCCAAGGGCATTAACTCTGTACCATGATCAAGTTTACATACTAATTTATTTATTTTTCTATATACCAACTACTATTAACTAAGCATGAAGTATATATAACCACAAAATAATAATTGTCTCATGCGATAGAAGTTGCCAATCATAGCATATTGTAATATTATATGTGGCTTGAAATTGCTGTCATTCTATGGTTGATTGATTAAATCAAATAAATATAGGAAATAACTTGAGAGCAAATATTATGTACATCACATATAATGTTGTTCATATGTAACTGGGATTTAAGACTACTATATAACAGGCTGAATCATTCGCCGCCATTTGTACGTCAAGTCCGTCATTGCTAAACCTAAGATTACTATATAATAGTCTTATATAGCCTCATATAATAGTTTTATATTGTAGTCCGTCATTGCTAAACTTAAGACAACTATATAATAGTCATATATAGTCTCATATAATAGTGTTATATGGTAGTCTTAGGTTTAGCAATGACGGACTTGACGTAAAAATGGCGGCGAATGATTCAGCCTGTTATATAGTAGTCTTACTGGGATTCAGATATAAAAGAGCTACTTCAAATTTTTCGATACTGTCCGTATCGAAACTGTTATGTATGATAAGCAACCAAATGGAAGCCCACGGGTAAACCATTGTCGCAGGCAATAGGGACAGGCACCGGAGATTGCAAGGACGAACAAGGCGCTGCCTAAGGCAGCGGGAACCCAAAGCAAGCTTTTGACCGATTTCAGTTTTTTTTTTTTTTTTTTTTTTCATAAAGCATATAGAAAAGAGTTTGCCAGCGAAGCGGGCAAAGCCGTCCAAAATTGTTTAAGAACTAAAATATTATTCAACAATTCGTCGGGAAATGAAAAAAAAATTAAAAATTTGAAACTCATAAATATTATATGAATTTCACCACATAGTTAAAATTTTAATTAACCAGTCACCAAATTATTATTAGAACCAGATTAATATTGTGCAATCATTCTTCTTTTAAAAACCAGCAAGTAGTCATCTTGGATGGCATAGTAGTAGCATTAACAGTCTTATTCACCAAATTTTTAACACTGATGTTAACCCCGGAATCTGCTAGGTTATCTCAAAATCGGTATTCACCACGCAAAATCAGCGATTTAACACTCGAGTTATTCCTCTTTTTTTTAATCCTCCTAAATTGGTTGGTTAACTCTGGTGTTAAATGAGCATGTTACAGATACAGCGAAAACACTCTTGTTTACTTTTTTAATGCATTGCGTTTTTATTGACCAATCAGCGAGACTCTTAGGCTGGGATTGCGGTGCCTCGTTCTTAAGTCTTATCTTAAATGTTACGAACTTTCTTAGATGGGCGTGGTTAAGAACGATCTTAACTTGGTATTGCGGTGCCTCAAGCGTAAGTCCTCCGCGTGTCCTCGTAAGAGAAAGCCAGCCAGCCAATGGGAGACGCAGAGCGGGCTATGTTGTGATTGCGCGCGCATCGAGTTACGATTCGACTTAAGATAGCTCTGAGGTTGTCGTAAGATAGTGAGACACTGCAATACGACTTGCGTTTTGTTTACATCTTAAGACAGAGTTTGTGCGTAAGATAGTGTTGAGCGAGGCACCGCAATCCCAGCCTTACAGATAACTCTGGTGTCAACTAATCCAAGGATGGTGAATACGAAAACTTTCTAACCCAGGGTTAAGGGAGTGTTAACTCTAACACAAGTGTTACGTGAACCATGGGTTAACACTGATTTGGTGAATAAGGCCGTTAATGCCTTCCAAAATGATACTAGCTAGCATGAATGACCAGGTTGAATAATGCTTCCTATACGTATGAAAGTAATTCAGATATTCATGTACAGTTATTACAAAATTTAAAATAGAAAGTTAATAAAGAGTTAAGTACGCAAACAGATGCCTAAACAAATCTATACATACTAAAAATAAAAATCATAATTCAGAATATGCGAGCAAACATATAACTAATTACATCATGAATTTAAAAATGCCGAATACATACCTTGATTAAATTTTCATCACCATCCCTGTTTTAAAGCCAGCAAGAAGTCATCTTGAAAGACATAGTAGTAACATTAAATGCCTTCCAAAATGGTACTAGCTAGCATGAATGGCCAGGTTGAATAATGCTCCCTCCACGTATGAAAGTTATTCAGATATTCATATACAGTAATTACAAAATTTAAAACAAAAGTATACTAGGTAATAAAGAGACTTTAAGTATGCAAACAGATCCGTAAACAAATCTATGAATACTAAAAATAAAAAGCAAAAGCAAAACTCAGAATATGTGAGCAAACTTATATAATTAATTACATATTTTAAAAATGCCGAATACATACGACATACCTTAATTAGCTTTTGATTACCATCTCGGTTTTAAGGACAGCACATTCTTCATTTTAATGCCAGCAAGTAGTCATCTTGCAAGGCATAAAGTAATAAAATTTAATACCTTACAAAATTCGACCAGCTAGCATGACTGATGATATTGTAAATATCTTCCTCTGGCTCAGGGTTATAGCATCTTCTTTTGGCTCAGGGTTATAGTTAAGCATAAAAATGATTCAGAAACCCTAATACACAGTTATTACAAAATTTAAAAAATAAAATATTCTATGTAAGTTAATAAATAAACAAGTCATAACTCATAAACATGCAGTTAAAATCCCATCCTATAATTACTTTTAATTGTTCATTCTTTTAAAACAGCAGATGAATTATATATAGATAGCGACTTCAACAGTCATGGAACAGGATAATATTTATATATTCTCCTTTTAAGTACATAAAATCTGTTATTATAAACACTTTATCACCCAATCAAACATTGTCTTCTAAAGAAGCTTTGAAAAATGCACACAGAAAAAGGACCCATACGCAACAGAAAACAGGAGTAATTTTGACAACCATTTTATTTTTCAATTGATTTTATGACCAAAAAATCAACAGAGATGCTAAAACCACAGAAACATACTGTAAAAGAAACAAACAAAAAAAAAAAAACAAGTCTTTCTCAAGAAGAAAATTTGGACAGCATTAATACTAATCAATTCGTAAAAGTTGGAAAATGTGTTAAAGTAGAATTTCCTGGGAAAAGATCAAAGAAAATATTTCATGGCATCATTCTTTCACACAATCATGAATATTCTGAAAATTTTGAAGGGATAAAAAAAAGTTTAAATGGAAGCGCCTATTGGATTTTCCAGAGAAAGATATTTCTGATGTAGATGCATCGTACATTCCAAATGTTCTTCCCGAACTAATGATGGACCATAGAGACATTTTTTTTTCCTCGAGAGAACACAAAATCAAGTGTTTATCAAAAAAAAAAAAAAAAAAGGAATGTGTATTTGTAATTTTATTTGCATGAAGTAAATTGTATTAAAATTTAAAACAGTTTTAAAGGATGACTTATTTTACCCCAACACATGGGGTAAGTCACAAACAGCATATTTAAAAAAAAAATTTCAGTACAAATTCTTCGTTTTTTGAGAGATATTTCTCTTAAAATGTCGTGAGGAATATTCATTTGCATATTTTGTGCAAATTTTTTAACAAATGGAACCAATACATTTTCTGCTGTTTAAGTGCAAACGTAAAATATGCTGTTTTTGACCTATTTTACCCCACCTGACCCTACACTACAATGTTTTTTTTTTTTCCTTTTAAGAATTTAAATAAGTTTGGGTTTTGCTTTGTACAAAGGGCAAGCATAACTTTGATTTAATTATCAACAAATTGATTGGAAAAAGACATTTTTAAATTTTATGTAAAAAATGATTTTTTTTTTTTTTTTTTTGGGGGGGGGGGAGGGGTGTTATAATGAACATTAGTTATATTTGTTTAAAAATGCATCCAATTTAAAAAATGTCTTTTTTTGCAACATAACATTTACATGTTTTAGAGTGCAAACAGCTTCAAGGATTTAAAAATGACACATCCCTTAATTTTAGTAGTATAATAGCCATTTCTCGTACTTTCATATTAATCTCATACTGACAGTTTATCCTTTAGTATTAATAACATGCCATTATATGAAATGAAATAATATAGTGCATACAAATTTAAAAATAAATATTAGTTTATCAAAATGGTGATTAATTGCTGGCATGCAGTTAATACAAAAGTATCTCATTTGTTTATATTATTACTTTATCATGTTGTGGTTGTAGGTGAATTCTACATATTTATTATTTTCTCCTCACGTATAAAAATTCAACATTATAGCAAAGAAAAGAATTTTCTAAAAATAGAAATTGTTTTATTCAAGCCTTGTTTTGTCGATGAATAAACACTGGAAAATCATTAGGTTATCTAAGCATCCCTCTAAGTAAGGTGCTTTATCATCTTGAAATGGTGTTTGCGGAAATGTCCAAGATACCTCCAAAATAGTCGGTCAGGCACCACTTTTACGAAGATTGTGTTTTATTTCGCGTTAATTGATCCCTTGAGCATAAACATTTGCTCGACTGTTTGAAAAGTTATGCACCTCCGTACCATGATGTACGGAGAATGTGTCACTGTTTTAAAAATGCGATTTTCATTAAGTCGGTCACATTTTCGTTGTCAGGTCTGCTTGTTTTCTTTAGCTCTAAATAAGTTAAACTTGACTCATCAAAGAGAACCAGTTCAGCCCAATAATTAAATAATCATTTTTTAATTTTTTTTAGCCTACTGAGGTCTTGCTTTCCTATTTCTCTTCATTAAGAATGGAATTTTTTCAAATTTTCTGTCATTTAAACCTGCTTTGTTTAATAGTTGCTGTACTGTAGTTAAAGAAATTATGCTGCAATGCTGCTAAACACTTTTTCTGAATCTCTTTTATGTTCTAAATGTAATACAACCGATTTTATTAGATACGCTATCGAGGTATATTAATGAATCAATCTATGCTAAGCGAAAGTTGATAAGAGCTATTTTCTGAAAGAAAAAAAAAAAAGCTATGTTTTAATTTCAAGCGAGTTTGTAATAAAACAATACGGCTACTGATCTTTAAGTTTAGACAGAGGGTTTTCTAATGACTAAGAAAACTGAATATCAATGAATATATTAATATGAAACACAAAAATATATAATTTCGCAGTGCATACGAAACTATGAAAGCTTAAATTTATAATATAAAATAAATTTTTTTCATTAAAACAGTACAAATACATCTATAATATCTAATATGGAAAGACAGAATAAATAATGATTTGAGAAAAATACCTTATTACTTACTTTATTCGAAAAAAAAAAAAAAAAAATAGTAGTACAAAATCATAGTACACATAAAAAAAACAAGATGGCTGCCGATCTTTAAGTTTAAGGAGAGGGTTGGGCTATCCTTAAGAAAATAAGGATCCTTAAAGTTAAAGATCTTTAAACGGACATCTGAATTGTTATTTTAAGATCTGGCCAGAGAAAGTCGGATATAAAAAGATTGTTTACATTTCGATTGGCCAATGAAAATGCATCATTTTAAAGATCTTTAGTTAAGGATCCTTAACAGCGGACATCTGAATCTCGGTGATAGCAAACAGCTATCACCGAGTTGCAAACAGCTGATAACAGCATGGCAACGTGGACAGAGTGCCCTCCATCATTGGTTGCTATGCGTGGTTGCCATGGTGCTGTGAGCTGTCTGCAACGCGAATTTGGAAAATGCCGACTCCTCAGAACCTTGGCGACAGAAGCTTGGCGCGAAACGTTATTCTGAGATGATAAATCTGAAATGTGGAAACTAATCATTGATTGAATCAAACCAGTCAGAAATGAATCAATCATCGATTCATATCGTTCGTAAACATTAAGTAAAACATTTTGCTTAAATAAAAAGTAACTTTCTTCACATTTTATTGAATGAAATGCGATTATTTTACAAGAAAACATTTTTTTTTTTTTTTTTTTTTAAATTTTTAAAATGTGCTAAATAAAAATACAAATCTATTACACATAACTTTTTTTAACAATAAGTAAATGTATCACAATAAATTTCTCCACTGATTTATTAATTTTACCATTCAATATTTTTCTTTATACAATATAAATTAATTTTATCCAAATAAATTAATTTATACTGTTACATATTTATTCTGAAGTATTCTTTTTTTCTGTCTCTTTTTCTGTAAGAGGAAAAAAAATCGCAATAATTTGTTAAGTAATGATGAACTTAAGTATTTTGTGAGTAATTATAAACATAAGTAATTAAGTAAAATTTATTTGTCAGATAATGTTAATTTTGATTAATGGAGATTTTTTTTTTTTTTTTTGCCTAACTTTGAAATTAAGCTATATTAATTTTTAAAATAGCAACACATTGATTTTCTTTTATTTACTTATTTAGATTAATAAATAAAGAATGCTCACTTTCTAAAAATCGAGCAAATTCAAATGTTTGCATAGGTATAGATTGATTACATTTATAATATGATTAATTATATGTATAATCTCTTCCTTAAAATGAAATTTCTAATTTTTTTTTATGTAAATGATTTTTAACTGAATTTATTTCAGTAGTAATCTTGCTTCAGTGAAAATGAACTATATCCAAACATTTAAAAGTATTTATATAACCTTTATATAAAACCTTTCATTTATAAAATTTCATGCAAACAATTCTGCATTCAAAGACCTTTTTTGTTGAGTTTTATATCGTTACAACTTGACAAAAAAAAAAAAAAAAAAAAAAAAAAAGATATTTGAAACTTAAATTTTTATTATTGAGAAATTTTTAGTCTTCTTGATGCAGCAGATTGCGCCAACAAGTCATATAATTTAGGATACTTTGATATAATTAATATACAAGTGCTTAAATAATGCCACAGTCATTTTCTCAGCATGTAGAGTGTTGCCAATACAAAAATTGAGTTTTAGAACTAGAAGTTGGTGTTACTCACTAGTTGCTCTTAATTTTGTGTGTATAGTATTTTCCCCCTGATGATCACATGAAAATGGAGATATTAATAGCAATATTTTATCTGTATAAACATTATGTGAATTGTCATAATAGATTACCATTCCAGTTTAATGCTTTTAATACTACACAAATCCAAAGCAAGCAATAAAAATCCAAAGTATTTTATTGCCAAATTTCACAAGATCGGATTAACACTGTTGTCTGCTTTAGACAAACTTATTTTTAAATTAAAATAATATTTGAAGATAATAAGTATAAAGGCAATACTTTTATAAACACTAATAGTTTTTTAAATCGCGCATAATGAGTATTTTTAATGAAAATGTTACAAAATAAAAATATATATATATGTTATTCATCGAAATTTTAATCATAATTCACTGTAAGAAAAACATTGATATCAGTGGTAATTTAAATGCATTCATCAAAATAACTTCTTTTAACAATAAATGTTAAATTTTGCTATCTAAAAACATGAAGTTAAAAAGTAAAATTTACAGTAATTAAGGATATCCACTTAATTTTCAAAGTGTACTTCATATTTTTACTCTAATAAAAACGTTGATATAAGTATCAATTGAGATGTATTCACCAAAATAACTTAGTCTAACAATAAATAATACATTATAAAAAAGCATAAAAGAAATGGCACTTAAAAGTAATAAATACAAAACTTTGAATAAACACCATAAAAGCAAGAACTCGCAACAGTTGTTTCGGGTCAAAAGAAAACCTAGCCCTTCGTCAGGTGAACAAAGTAGAGTGCTGTACAAAAAGCAGCAACACAGTGCAACCTGCAACAGCGTGTTGTTGCTGTTTTTTTGCAGCACTCGTGTCTACTTTGTTCGCCTGAAAAAGGGTCGTGTTTTCATTTTGACCTGAAACAATTGTTGCAAGTGTCTGCTTTTATTGTGTTTATTCAAAGATTTGTAGTTATTAATAAATAATGCATTTTACTATTCAAAAACAGGAATTTAAAAAGTAAAATATACTGTCATTCACTTAATTTTCAAAGTATAATTGACCATTTATTATTATTATTTATTTTTTTTTGTTATAGATTTGGTAAAATAGAAACTTTGACTATTCATAGTTAGTTCTTTGTATGTTATCATTCTTTCTATCAAGATACTCTACCATAACTTACCTGTCAAGATTGCAGCCATGTTTATTTTAATAATTTAAACATGAAAAAGAAAATCATTATTAAATGAAGAATTAATTGCCTTAACCATGTTACACGTACATACATTTTAATAAATTATAGCTATATTTTAATACAGTTGTGCATATATATTTTTTAATACACGTACATTCCTTAATATGGAAGCCTATTTTTAAGATTAATAAAACAAATATTTAAAATTGAATTACTTCACTATGCATAGAAATCTGTACAGAGCAGTGATCACTACCATACATGTGTGCTCACTCTGCAACCATTAAATCCAAAAGAAAAAAAAGGAATACTGGATATAGCTTATTCATTTTGCATGAAAATCTGTGTAGCAGTAGCAGATCTAGGGGGCTGAACCCTCCCCCCCAAAAAAAGCACTGACATTCACAATTGAATGTTACAATTGTAAAATTTTCATTGATCTGGAATAACATCTTGAAAACCCTTAGCCCCCCCCCCCCCAAAGTTAAGTTCTGGATCCGCCACTGAGCAGTGGTCATGGTACCATACATGTATGCTCACTTAGCTAGCATTAAAAAAAAAAAAATCTCACATGGGGACCATTGGAATATACATGTCCACAAACATTCCTGAAAATAAGCCAAAAAAAAAAAAGTCCTAGTTCATTAGGAAGGGTAGGTTGATTTCTCTTTTTATGAAGTAGCCGCCATTGTAAAACAATGGCGGCTGTAAATTATTAATGGACTTGGTAGAAATACTGATTTGGGCTATGTACATATAGGGTTTTAAGCACATCGGTTCATCGGTACTTTTTATGTGAATTTGAAATTTTCAAGTGGCCACCACTTGAAAACAAAAAAGAAAACGAAACAACTTGGTTAACAAACTTGTCCAAGATATTTATAAGATAAGTTCACTGTCCAAATTTGGTTCAATTTGGAGTATTATTTCGGGGGTTATCATGATAACAAAATTTTCATTATAGACAGATAAATAGATATATAATACAGATAAACGAAGAGATTGCAATAGGTCGATTTCTAAAGAAATCAACCTCTTAAAAAAAAAAAAAAACTGCTACTCCAACCACAATAGTCTTTATGATAGGATTATATATACCACCTATAGTAAATTTTTTATAAATAATACTTCATGTCTTATTACAGAAAATACCATTGGCAAATATTTAGCTTAGACAGTAAAAAATAAATAACTGGTGTACAATGGCTATTTAAATTTCAAACACTTTCTCCCACACCATAAAATTAATGAAAGCACTACCAGTTTCGAAAGGACGTGACCTTTCTTCTTCAAGTACAAAAAACACAAGTCTTGCTTTTTTCTCCAAGGTAATAGCAAGTGTTTTGCACCTGAAAAAGAAAAGCCACATCCCTTCGAAACTGGTAGTGCTTTCATTAATTTTATGGTATGTAAAGAAGTTTTTAACTATTAAACATAGCTTAGTGTTCAATGAAAATCATTCAAGTACAGATGGAATACTTTTGTTCTCTTTGGCAAAAATTAGTGGTAAGAAACGATGCATTTTACCAAAACAAATAACTCTGTTAAAATTGAGAAGTAAGGTTTACTAATTTTGGCTATCCTGAAACAATATTTGCTGCCAAATTTGATCGCTAATTTCACCAAGCTGCCAAGTTTGTAGCCAACACATATGTTGGTCTTTGCATCAATTTTAGCGATTTGCTGAAAAATTTGTAAATAATAAGAAAAAACCTTACATTACAGGTTCGTAAAAATCTGAATAGCTGCTCTCATGAGGGAAGGGGGGGGGGCTCCTTCATCAGCTTACTTCCTCGTGGTCTATGCCATCGCTAGTGGATATTTTCTTCTGTCTCTTACTCTCTCTTTAAGTAGATGGTGCCACTGTCAGGAAGCATATGTGCTGAAATCAAAGCAGCAGCGTCCGTTGCCACTTTCATGCAGCACTGGTGCTTACTTTGTTCGCCTGACAAAGGGTCGTGTGTTCTTTCGACATAAAACAATTATTACAAGTTTATTGCATTTTATGGTGTTTATTCAAAGTTTTGTACTCATTACTTTAAAACTGTGAATTTACTGTTTTGTGGTGCTTTCTTATTATCTTCTCTTCTGTTTTCTTCCGTTTCATGATATTTGTGAAATATGCTAGCAGACCCATAGCTGCAGGTACAAAAGCTATCTTGTGCAATGAAGATATGTTCCAGTTAGCATAGGATGCAAAAACTGCACATCTGGAGGACTTACCGAGGGAAACTGTCCTTCCTTTTCTTTTTAGTCTTCCTTAAACTGCAACTGTTTAAACACACATTTCACTTTTTAACGTTTTAGGATGATATGATATGCTTTTTTTTCTCTCTTTCTCTTTCCATAGTAATAATAATTATAAATTTATACACTTAAACTGCAATTTTCAAATTTACTAGATGAGGCTAAGTCTGAAAAAACAATTTGTTAAAAATGAAGTATAACTTAAAAATTTTCAAGAAATTTGTAAAATTTTGGGAGCGTAGTGATTAAATCTACAAGTCTCTCATGACAAAGGTCTTAGCAGAAGAATTAAAAATTATTTTGCATGGAGCAATTTTAAAAATTTTATCTTATTAAATTTAAGTAGTTTCTGAGAAATATGTAAAATTTTGGATCAGGAAGTGAAAGCAGTGAGATGCCCAATTAATGAAAAATATGTTTTTTCTTTGGATTAAAGCTGAATTGACCAAACTTATGTTCGATTTGATTGAAAGAGTTGAATAATACCATGAAAATTAAGTAATACCAAATTAAAAAGCACCATAAAATTCAAAAGCATGCAAAAGTTCAAATGGAAAACAATTGAACAATACAAGAAAGTAAAATATTAAATGTTTATCTATTTTAAGAAAAGTTTTCTTTACTGCACGCCATGATGAACAAACATTCTTTCTTCAATAAACTTTTCCTTCCTTTTCTTCCATCTGACATCGGTGTTAATGAAATGAGCTAGCAAGCCCATATCTACAGGCACAAAAATAATTTTGTGCACTGAAGATATGTTCCAGCTGGCATAGGATGCAAAGACTTCATAAATGGAGAACTTTCTGGGGAAAACTGCTCCGTCTTTTCTTCTTCACTCTTTTTTTAAACATTATCTATATAAAATACAGTAGAGAGCCAGAAATCCGCCGACCTAAAATCCGCCGAAGTCCGAAATCCGCACAGCTTGTCAGATACAAACAATGAAATTCACTATTAATAAATTACAAAACTGCAAATCAGAATTTCTGAAAAAGATCTTGAATACAGATTTTATGTTTGCATTTTATGATAACAAAAAAAGAAAAACAAAATAATAATAATATGAAAGACTGCAAGAGCCAAGTTGTTTGCTAATGAAATTATTGACAGTATATTAAATTCATCAAAAGGAAATAATGATTATTGTGATATGATGATATCAGTCATGTAAATAATAACAAACTAATTTTTTAAAATGCTTTCTGATGAAGGCATAATTTGTAAGGAAAAACTTAATAAAATTCGTAGAAAAATAAATTTGTGTTACTACTATTTACAATAAATAAAAAAAATAAATAAATCATGCAGATTCAAATTTAGTTTAAAACTAGTTATATGTGAACAGATTTTATCTAAATTTGACAAATATTTCTTTTCATGTTTATTTATTGTTTTCATTATATATTTTTGTTAATGTTCATTATTATTCTTATGTACCTAGTAATTTAATATTCAGTGTTATTATTCACTAGTATGTGTTTAGTTTGAATAATATTCTGTTTTTATTTTTCAAAGTGAAAATCATTTTTTATGGGCCCCGAAATCCGCAAAATCCTAAAATCCGCACAACCCCTGGTCCCGAGCTGTGCGGATTTTTGACTCTCTACTGTATATATTTTAATATTTAAGGATAATGTGTAATTTTTTTAAACTATAGATATATACACTGAAATTGCTTATTACAAATTCGTTAGTTGAGGCTATGTCTGCAATAAATAAAATTTTTAAAAAGGAAATACAACTAAAAAATTTTATAAACAAACACCATAAAATTAAAAAACACACACGAAAGTTTGAATGGCAAACAACTGAAAAGGATACAAGAAAATCAAATGACAAATTTAAATGTTATTATTTTTAGATTTATTTACAGCATGTCACAAAGAACTGGCTGTCTTCAATAAGCTTATCCTCCTCTTTCTTCTATCGGATGTTGATATTAATAAAATCGCTAGCAAGCCCACGTCTACAGGCACGAAAATAATTTTGTGCACTGAAGATATGTTACAGCTGGCATAGGATGCAAAGACTTCATAAATGGAGAACTTTCTGGGGAAAACTGCTCCGTCTTTTCTTCTTCACTCTTTTTTTAAACATTATCTATATAAAGTATATATTTTAATATTTAAGGATAATGTGTAATTTTTTTAAACTATAGATATATACACTGAAATTGCTTATTACAAATTCGTTAGTTGAGGCTATGTCTGCAATAAATAACATTTTTAAAAAGGAAATACAACTAAAAAATTTTATAAACAAACACCATAAAATTAAAAAACACACACAAAAGTTTGAATGGCAAACAACTGAAAAGGATACAAGAAAATCAAATGACAAATTTAAATGTTATTATTTTTAGATTTATTTACAGCATGTCACAAAGAACTGGCTGTCTTCAATAAGCTTATCCTCCTCTTTCTTCTATCTGATGTTGATATTAATAAAATCGCTAGCAAGCCCACGTCTACAGGCACAAAAGCAATTTTGTGCACTGAAGATATGGTCCAGCTGGCATAGGATGCAGACTTCATAACTAGAGGACTTTCCAAGAAACACTGCTCCTTCCTTTCTCTTCGATTTTCTTTAAACTGTGATTGTTTATAATTTTGAGCTTTTCAACTGAATTTTTTCTTAATTGTACTTTATGCATTTTAATTTTTCTTTTAAAATGTATTTTGAAGCAATTTTATTTTCTACCATTCTGAGTAAGGCATTCTTTGATAAACTTTCCTAAAAGTTTGTAAATCTCAAGGATAATAGTAAAATTGTGTCAAGTTAGTTATTTATTAAAAACACTAAGTCATATCATAAACTGTATTATTATCCACAATTAACAAATATTAGTTCTTGTTTTTATAAATTTAAATTAACATCACTCAGAAAGTATGTGTACAACTTAATCAGCAGTCCACATAATGCAATCTATTCTATGTAAATATATCTTACTATACTATTCAAAATGTAATGTGTAATAAATAAATTTATTGAAATTATCATTATGAAAATGATTGAACTGATAATTACATGTTTACATGTAATCATCAGTTCAATCGGTTTCATTTCAAAGGGTGATATTTAACAAAATAAATATCCAACTAATATACTAATTAAAAGGAGAATGATCACTATTATATCACAATTTTAAGTCAAATGTCTAAACAAATAACTTGATGTAAGATAAGCTATCAGGATAGTATTAGATACTAACATTCCAATAAGTTATAGCAATAATATACACAATATTACTTTTAATTAAAAAAAATATATATATATTAATTCTAGGCACTTATACAACTTACAGACATTAAATTCAACTTTAACAATTATAAAACCATTGAAACTTGTGTTTACGTACATACCTTGCATCTTGCAACAAGTTGTTCACACACACACAAAATAGAACATTTGAATTCCAGCACTATTAATTAATTATTCATTTAAATGCAGATGTGAAATAATAACATACATCGGCAAAATATAAAATAAATATACGTCAATCTCTTTTCACGTTTATCTATGCATAATATAAACACGACAATTTTATGTTTAGTGTACATGTAAGATGTTTCCAATTACCTACCTGTGAACGTTTCCATTTTAAAACCCGGAAAAGCTTGTATAGAAAACAAAAATATCTATTCAATTACCAAATAAATGTTTTAAATCATACTTCAAAGTATCCAAATCAAGAGATAAAAGCATCTAAAATTTATATACATATTTTGTAAAGTATTAAACAAATTTCTATTGCTGATATATGATGAACTCTGACGTTCGTTTCGTCAATCGTCATCAACATTCACATTCAGATCGATTCAGATGCAACTCTTGTGTTTGTCATCGCGACTCGCGCTCGCTCGCCAAAGCCCGATTATATGTCTTTTCGCCAAGGTTCTGAGGAGTCGGCATTTTCCAAATTCGCGTCTGCAACTGCCATTTGCTTACTGTTCTAAAAATGGCGTCTATTTATTTTCACGTGGAGTTGATAGCCCTCCATCTACGTCACTATGACGTCATATGAAACTACTCTGTAATTAGGTGAAATATTTCTCTTTGTGCATACTTGCAGTCGGCAGCAAAATTTTCCGAGCGCTACAAAAAATTACTATATAAAAAAAAGTACACTTAATACTGTTTTGTTAAATGTTTACCTTGTCGAATCATGTTCTTAGTTTTTATCTTTGAAAAATTGTAGCCATAAAATTATTAATTATAATTGTTACCTGACTTAGAATAAAAAATATCTAATTTAATTATAAAGGTATTCTAACATGGCCCCCATAGTTTTCCTTTTGGTTAAAAAGCTGAATCGCAAATGATAGCTTCACTGAATCTGGCAATGGTTCTTTTGTTTTTACTTCCCCTCGTGGTATCGGCAGGACTTGACACTTGACAGGACAGAACAGATTGTGTAACCGGCTTATGGACCATAAGTTATGGTAGACGCGAAGCTAACAAAGAAGCTTTCTTGAGTTTTCTTTAGAACAAAGGATTGTTCTTAGCTGGCCTTATTCATCGTGTCTGACTTCAAGAAATTGAAGGTATTTATATAATTTTGATTATTTATAATTCTAAAACTTTGATTATCTTGTTTTAAATTTATTTTTATTCTCGGGAACAAATATTTTCTTTGATTCATAATATTCTGTCCAAAAAGGAAACTACGTTTCTTTTATTCTTTGTAATTATTTGTTAAATAATTTACAATTTTACTACTACTTTGAAATTTTTAATTAATCAAAGACGAAGAAATGCATAGTATTAATTTAAGAATAATTTTATTCTTATTTATCGCGCAACTCTTTTAAGACACGTTAGTTACCGATGGACTTATTTTCGAGAAGCCAAAATACTTTATTGATTTCAGTTGAAATCAATTATCAGTTAAATTAACCATTAGAAGTTTATTATAAGCTGTTTTTATTTGTGTGTGTGTATATATACACAGACAACTTTTTAAATTTAAAATCTCATGTTTTGAAACTTATTTAAAAAATAAAATAATTTATCTTCTCTTTATTTTTTCTTCCTGTGTTTATAAATCAAAGTTCATTATTAAATATAGAGTTAATAACAAATTTAAATTTTAAATATGGAGTTCAAGGTCGTCAAGTAATACTTTTATTCTTAGAAATTCTCGGACGCTGCTCGGAAAAATTGCTGAAATTTTAACGAAAGTATCCCTATTTGCAATAAATTTGACTTTAAAAATTTTCTTATGTAACAGAATTGGTTTCCTGTTTTTATTAATTAAAGAAAATTTTAGAAATGATGGCATGAATATTAAATGAAAACGAAACTTATTTAATGGGTGGTATTTATTTGCACAATTACATGATTGTTTATCTAATAAATATTACATAACTGTTTTTCATGAACCATCTAGGAGAGAAGGGGGCTATTGTGGACAATTTTCATAAATTTTGCAAAAAAAAAAAAAAAATGTACCTACTAAATATTTTTAACACATAAAGTATTTTTTTTTTTACATTAATTTGTACCTACTTTTACCTTTAATTTGATATTTAATTATTTATCAATACAGTTTTTAAGTAATAATTTTTTTAAAAAATGGTGGTTTTTGTCCACACTAGCCCCATGTGGTGGGGTTAGTGTTCAATAATGTAACCCACGATATGTTCCTTCCCCTTTTGTTTAGTTTGTCTTGTGTAAATTTATAGAAGTAATTCATTTTCATAAAAAAAAAAAAAAAAACTTTAACTCTTTTATATTGTGCTGTTTGTGGCCCTTCATGTTCCTCTAAACAGCAAAAGTGGCCCTCGTGCCAAAAAGGTTGTGCATCCCTAATCCAGTTTAAGTATATTTTAATTATGGCATGCGTAATATATTTGTGTAGTTTGTTGAATTTATTTCTGTCTGGCAATATAAAAAAGAAAGACTGATTCACGCTCATTTTGTACAACTGATAAAAACACAGAAGTCGATAATGATGGTGATCATTTATGATTTATAGGGTTGCAAACAGAAATCGAGCAGCAGCTAAAAGAATATATAGGGAGAAATTTTAAGGCAGGTATAGCTGAAAAAACATTCAAATGTTTTTAGACAGAAAAGTTAGAAAAAAAAAGTTAAAATGGGAAAGAGAAGAGACAGAAAAAAAATTAGAATGAGAAAAAGAATAGACCATTTTGTCAGTGGCAGCCCGTGAACCGAAAATAGGTGAAGAGCTCAAAAATAATATTGAAGTATTTTTAATGCATAATTTTTATTAAGCAGGGTCTTAACTAAAATTAACAAAACAATTGTAAATGTATGTTCTATAAATGAATACAGTGTGCCTCTTCAACTATTTTTGGTGCACAAGTCGCCACTGCATTTTGTGAGTCAAAATGACCACCAAGATTTTCAGTAGTCGCGCATGTGCTGGGGCTACATTCGCAAAAATATAAGACATAATATTACGCATTTTCAGCAGTAGATGCAGTTGTTGCTGGTTACTATCAAAGTTTAGCTGGTTTCTAACAGGGGCATAACCACAGACATTATCAGCAAGGATCATGTAGGAGGCTGAGATTAATGCCCTAATTTGTTTAGAAGGTAAAAAATAAAAATTTATTTAATTCAGAAATATCTGAGCCCCGATATTCTCCCCTCTTCCTTGACTATACTCTTGGTTGCTATTATAATAGTTTAGCAACTAAATCCTCATCAAACTCATTGAGACTTTTGCAGACCATGTTCTTTATGTTAGGGCAGAATAGGAAGGTGACACGAATTTTGTTCCAAATTCCTGTGGAAAATGTCAATTACAACCATAGAAGCGCTTTCACTTACAGATCTCGCCAGTGGCATCTAATATCTCAAAGCGGTATTTTCATACCTACTTACCTACACTAAAACTATTCATTTTGGTACCCTTTACATTTGTACTAGGTATTTTTGAGACTCCTTATGTAACTTTTTTCTCTCTCTCTTCAAAGCATACTTTTTTTTTTTGTTTATTTTATTTATCTTTTTTGTATTTTATAAGATGCATTTATTTCATTCTTTTGCTTACTATTCAATAACTTTATGATTATTATAAGTAACCATATGATACAAACTGAAGTTCTGCACACAGGCGCCTGACAATGATATCGCGCTCCTGTATATATAAATGTGTGTGTGGATGTATGCATATTACACACTGAATGTATCTGCATAGTTTAACTCTTTTATATTGTGTTGTTTGTGGCCCTCCAGCCAAAAAGGTTGTGCATCCCTAATCTAGTTTAAGTATATTTTAATTAGAGCATGCTTAATATATTTTTGTTATTAAAGACTGCAATTAGATATATTAAGAATCTATCTCAAAGATAAAATTTCATACAAAAGAAAATTACAAAAAAAAAAAAAAAAAAACCTTAAATCACAAGTGTGTGTGGTAGAGGTCAAGACTTACAATTTTTGTAAGTGGCCACTGGATATGTTTAACCCAGTGGCCACTCGCGAGTCGACATCATACCTGATATTCACACACATAATTAAAAAATATATATCTATATACACATATGATGTGGTCGGAAAATTATGAAATAGTGGCCTTTATTGTATTATTTTAATAATAATTAAAAAATATATATATGCATTTCCACAGATTAAAAAAAAAAATCTTTAAATATTGTTTAAAAATAAATATTTTTTTTTTAAACTTTCATACTTCTCGAGTTTAAAATTTTCAATATCTGAAATGAAAGCGGGTGGGAGAAAGACAAAATTGGCTGAGAAATCAAATCATTGTAAAATAATTCGACTTTTGAGAGAAGATATGATCTCGTTTGAATTTCCTTTGAGTGTTTATGATTTTATTCTTATTTGTATTTTAAGAGTGAGTTTTATAAACATATAAGGTAGTTATAGTAGCATATAATGCAACTTTTAAATGCTATTAATAACTATAGTATTAGAAAGAAGATATTAAAGTTTTAGTAATGAGGAAAAATATATGGAAAAAAAACTACATTTTTATGTAGATAGTTAATCTATATATATCCATGGAAATCCACTATTTATTTATTTAAAAATTTTATAATTTATTTGCATAAAAGTTTTAGTATACCAATCTGAAGAAAAATGTTGCAGTTGCACATTTTCTTTCCATTTTTTCATTTAAATTCAAAATATCGCAGTTAGAGAGGTTTCAAATTCTTAATTAAGAGCTTTTATATCTCAAACGCTAATCTAAAAAATATATTTTTAACTATCAACAGAATTCCTTTTTAAAAACTAAAATTCAAAACTATCATATGCAATGTAATTTACAATAATATTTTTACCTTACATAAATCCTTACTAAGTCCGAGCTTCATATATATTTCGGCTACCTAACGGTGCCATCTTCAGATACACTCGGTAAAAAATGATTTGAAGGTGCTATTTGGATGACTTGTTTATCTTGTTTATCATCCAAATAGCACCTTCAAATCATTTTTTACCGAGTGTATCTGAAGATGGCACCGTTAGGTAGCCGAAATATATATGAAGCATAGATGTGATTTTTCCGCCAATTGGCGGAAATCCGCCAATTCGCTTTGCAAAATTAAAATTCCACTAATTGGCTTGATAAAATGAAAATTCCCCTTTGAAATTTCCTTCCATATTCAAAATTTCACGCCCGGATTTATGCCGCCCTTGTCCCGCATTTTTCTCTCATTCTTCCTTCTCTCTCTCTCAGTGAGAGAGAGCACTTCATTCTCTTCTATCGGCTGTGGCGCATGCGTGCTACGCACCTTCTCTCCCCGCGCTGGCCACGCCTTTTCGTTGGCTCCCCGCTCCGCTGTTTTCTTTTTCTACTCCAGGAAGCGTCCGATCTTATCTGTGCGTGATTTCAGATTTCAGCGGTCTCCTCATTCATGCTTCTATTAGATTAGGGTTAAATCGGTAGGATCTTGTCGTTCGTGTTCGTAAATAAATAGCAGTGTTACGTTTTCATTATGTCTATCATCGAAAATTGTGATACAGTACAAAGCCGAAAATACGGAATCGTCGGGACCGCGGCGATTCCGGATTTCCAGAATTTTTGGTCATGCCTAAAAATTACAATATTTTGGTTAAGTACTTGGATAATATGCAAATTCAAGTAAAAAAAACATATATAACGATTTTTAAATATATTCTGTAATATATTTTTTATCAACTTTAACAAAAAATAAATAAGAGTTAAACTTGAAAAACAAAACAGATTTATTGAAATATTTGCATAGAAAAATTAGTACAAGTTACAATAAAAGAAAATATATAAGAAAAACACACAGTTTTTAAAACATTTCCGCAATTTTTTTTTTTTTTTTTTTTTTAGTAATTCAGGTTTTTTAATTAAAAGTTTGAGTATAATTGAAATTATAATAGAATTTAGCTCTCAATTAGATAAACATTTATAAATTCTATCATATTTCTAAATTCTATCATATTTCTATATAAATTCTATCATATTAAATTCTAATAAAGAATTGTTACTATTATTATAATCTTCTTCCTCCTCTTTCAGGCTTTGCAAATGCCGGTTTTGAAGATTAATAAGAAATAAAATACTTTTTTGGTTCTTAATTTCAATATATTTATACTAACAAAAAAAAAAAAAAAAATCGCTGTTGATCATGATGATGATCATGATGATGATTAACGGCGCCGAAATTGTCCGGATTTTTGGAGTCCGGATTTTCGGCTTCGTACTGTACTGTGAAAGTGCGTGATATAGACAATACCGTTAAAAATAAATTCCGCTGGGAAAAAAAAAGAAACAAAGGCAAAAGTTTAAATCTTTGATCCAAAGAAACATGTAAAAATTATATCAAAATTTGTTTAAAATTAAATTATTATAAATATTTAAAATTACTTTAATTTACACTAACAAGGAAATAGAGCCTGATAACCGCACAAGCCCCATGATATATTAAGGGACAAAAATATTTTAATAATAGCTAAAATATATTTTCTAAATCTTTTTTTTTTTTCTCCTAACTCAACTGTGTTTCACTTATATGAATAATATTTTAAAATAAAATCTGGTTAAGCTGATTAAAGGTAATTTTAGTTGTCTTTGGAGCCCAAAACAAAAGCAGATTTTTATTTATTTTTTTGATCAAATAAAATTTGTTGGTCTGCTTTTTCGCTTGTCAAAACATATGGTATGTTATGGCAGGCTTTTATTGGGGGGGGGGAGCCTGATTCTTAAATATTTTCAGCCAATTTACTGGCTGAGTAATCACATGTATGATGAAGCTCGGACTTAGTAAGGATTTATGTAAGGTAAAAATATTATTGTAAATTATATTAATAATCCTTTCTTCAACATCTTTGTAAAGTATCATATGCAAGTTTTAAAAAATACACCGAAAAATCATACAAATAAAAGTAATGCAAAAGTCGCCAAATATCATCAAGGAATTGTATGGTTAACATACCGAATAAAAGAGACAGTTTTTTTCCCTATAGTTTTGTCTCAAAGGGCCACTCTGCCGGTGCCCTAGCGACGATAAATTACAGAATGCTAATGCTGATAAAGGCAATTATCGCCAAATCTGTTAACCTTCTGATCTAATAGAATAACTATTGTACAAATGAATACGCCAAGATGGGCCGCTTATGATGCTGCCCTATGCTTAGATAACGTAACCGCAGCTGGTCCAAGGCTGATTTTTTTTTTTTTTTTTTTTTTTTTTTTCAACATTTGGTGGGTGAATCATTAACACTTTCGCGACCGGCATACTTTTGTCTTTTCTAAAACTGATTGCCGGGGAATATCGAAGTAAACTAAAGCTATTTGCCGCAAACTTTTGATGTTTAAACGTGGATAAAAGTTGAATGTAATGTTTTGAAAATGTTACTCTTGTAATTACCTAAAGCTTGGAATGTAGATAAGTTGTATAATATTAGAACAAACCTATAATACTATCAAAGAATTGATACTCTAATAATATTATACAAAAAAAATGTTAGGTGGGGCCGTGCCCGTTGGCCCTTAATGACGAGCCACCACTGTCCTCACATATAAAAAGTTGTTAATTTTTTTAGATATAAATGTTTACTTTTCAAGAAATAACTTTTAACTTACCTTTTCTTTTCAAACTTATTAAATATTTACTTGTTTTCTTTATTTAAAATTCAGTTTGTCAGCTCTATATGCATCACGTATTAACGATCAATGTTTGTTTACATCTTTGCTGTTGCGATTTTGAATCTGCATAATTTTTCTATTTTGCTGTTGCCACTGCTGTTAAAATAATTATTATAAATTATATTTTGGCTTTGACCATTGAGTGGCAATAGCGATGTTTTGTTTATATGCAGGTTTGATAATTTTAGTCAGTATAACAAGCTCACGGCGAATGTGTTAGATTGCAGTTGTCAGCCAGCCTTCAACTAGCTATGAAGTGTCAATAGCTTTAGGTAATTGAGCAGCTTTAAGCTGTTGGTGAGCTAAGCACTTAGAGTAGGTGTGCTTTTAGCTTTTTACAGCTGAGCATGTTTTTTATGGCTGTTGCGTTTTATACCTTGATGGCTGCCGTTGTTGTTAAATTTTTACAAACAGTTAAGTTTCATTGTTAAGTTTTTTCCTTTAAAAGGATGAGTTTAATCTCATATGTTTTCATCATTCGTGGATGTTCGAAATCTAAAAATTAAATTGATAATTGAATTGAACTTGTTAAGTTTGTTAGTTTCAATGATGTTAAAAATGTTTAATGGCTTTTAAGCCTTTATGTTAAGTTTGGAGTTTGAACAATTTAAAAATTGAAATCTTTTCAAATTAAATCATAAAATCAATAGTGCTCGTATAGTAATCTTCAATATTCAACGATATATTTTTTTGTTCCTTTTCTCGTTAGTCAATGTGGCGACCACGGGATGTTGTGTCTTTATAGTGTCAACAAGATATGTGTATTATTGAAGATCATATTGTATCGCAAGTTTGTTACAACAGAATTTATGTTATATCTACCACTTTGTTTTTGTTCAGCACCTAAAAAGTAACTTTAATTTTTGTCATGTTCTGAAAATGTTTTACTAATATATATTTATGCTTTACTGAATAAAACTGTTCTTGTTAAAACTTTTGTATTCAGTGAGTTATAACATTTAAACACTGGTCAAGTCACTATTATTGAAACCCTTAAAATTTCAAAATTAATTAGTTTTCCACTGTTTCTATCTGCTTAAATAAGATTTATTGAAAGATTGACCTTATGGTCTTTGTCATTTGGTTATGGGCGGAGTTTTTTTGGGTGTCATATTTTTTAGACTTGACTAGTTGTTTTTCTCTTGTTTACTGTATAATTATCAATACAAAAAACCCTTAACGGGTTAAAAGTTTGTGACGCAGCACTGTACTTTATGGCTATAAGAATTAGAAATACGGGTCTTAAAAATAATGATATCAAATTTTCAGTGACGCTTTGATGTTAATTAAATTATACATAGATTTTCTTATTTCAATTTGCTTTTTCCTTTTATTTATATTTACAGTGTAAACGTTATTTTCAACATAAAATAGTATATAGCATTTACTCATTGATACCTTTCCATTCACATCTCTTATACTATGAAAGCATGTGTTTTAAAAGAAATTATATGAAATTCCAGTAATGCAGTGGTGTTACATTAAGTGATTTGTTTTTAAATTTCTCTGCAATTATTTTGTTTTGCATATTAAAGTATATGTGCACATTGAAATATTGCTTTTAATTTTCAAATACGCTGTCAAATATATCACTTTCATTAAGCTTATATTATGTACCGAAATATATTTATTTCAATGAATTATTCTATCTTTTGCGTCACGCCATCCAAAACTGAAAAAAATTTCACAGTTTTTTTCTTTGCATCACGATATCTATTTGCATGCATTTTCAATTTATTTGGATGAAATGACACAAAGTAAACATTTCCATATATTTTACTTACAGTTTTGGATGGCGTGACGCAAAAGATAGAATAAAAGATTTTAAGAGAAGGCAGAATGCTGCTATGTCCTTAATCTATTTAAATATCGAACCAGAATATCAGAGTTTAATAAGCAAATGTGATGATCCCGCTAAAGCTTGGGAAATCCTCAAAGTCAATTTCCAACCAGACAGTAGAAGTCACCATATGAAGTTATATTCTGAATTAATGTCCTGTTTTTTTTACCCTGGCGAATCTATGGCAATTTATGCAGCAAAAATTTCAAAAATAGCAGATCAATTAAAATCTATTGGTAAACCTATAAATGACGAGTATTTGTGTTTTCAGATTTTACGTTTTTTGCCTGATAAGTTTGACCAAATCGTCCAGCAAATTTTAAGATGGCCTGATAAAGACTTTGAGTTTAAAAATATTGTAACTGAACTTTGTGCTGAGGAGACTCGTCTCCAGCTCAGAAATCTTGATAAATCTAGGGTTGATTGTAATATTGAAGCCCAGAGTGTCAAGTTTAAGAAAAGGCCTGTTTTTACTTGCTGGCGATGTGGAAAAAAGGGTCATATCAGTAAAGATTGTCGGGTAAAGTTAAGTAATGATAAATCTGCTAGAGATAATACATTTAAAGGTAATTTTGTAAAAAAAAAGGTGACTCCGCTCAACAGCCAAAACGTGATAAAACTCCCCCCCATAAAAATAAAGGTTTTAAAGCTCAGAATTATATTGCTGAAGCTAATTTAAGTGGTTTTAATAGAGAGGGTAGCTGGGCTTTCGATACCGCCGCCTCTCACCACTTCTGCAAAGATAAATCTTCTTTTTGTAATTTCACCAAAATTTCTGGTGATGAGTTGCACGTGGCTGTTGACGGGGTTACTTTCCCCATTACTGGAAAAGGGGAAGTTGAATTAGATTTTAATGGTGTTATTATAAAACTTTGGAATGTCCTTCTCTCACCAAATTTAAGAAAAAATTTGTTAAGCGGTTCTAGATTCGACCAGGGCGGTGCTAAATTTACTGGAAAGGCTGGTAAACTAAATGTGGTCGATAAATATGGCAAGTTTCTTTTTTCTGCTAAGCTCTATGACGGGATTTATTATACTTTTCCAAAAATCATAAGAAATAATCATAATGTTAAAATGAATGGGGGGCAGAATTCCAAAACTAATGTTGATCTAAACTTTAATGCTGAAATTTCAGCTTCACCAGTAATTAAAACTGCCAATATTAAAGATATAGATACATGGCACTTGCGTTTTGATCACATTAGTCCTGATTTAATTTATAATACTATTCGTAATTCTGCAGTTAAAGGTCTTCCTCATTTAAAATCTGTTGATAATTTTTTTTGTGATCCCTGTCATTTGAGTAAGCAAAATCGTGTCTCTTTCAAGCCTCTTGGTTCTTCTTCATCTAAAAAGCCATTAGATAGAATTTTTCTTGATACTTGGGGGTCCTGTTAAAATTTCTGGAAAGAAGGGTGAACGTTTTTTTGTGTCTATTATAGACGATTTTTCAGGTAAAACTTCTGTTTACACCCTCCAGGAGAAATCTATGTGTTTCGAAGTCTTTAAAAGACACGTTCTACGAGCAGAAAGATTTCTAGGGACCAAGTTGAAAGCTTTGAGAACGGATAATGGCAGAGAATTTGATAATGAACTGTTTAAGGCTTTTTGTAGAGAAAATGGAGTAAAACATGAGTTGACTAATGCCTATACACCAGAGGAAAATGGGGTTTGTGAGAGATTTAACCAGACAATAATGAATTGTGTTCGGGCAATGCTTAAATCTAGTGGCTTGTCTGACGATTTTTGGCCTGAAGCATGCATGCATTTTACATACACGTGGAACAGGATTTGTCATGGTAAACACTCTAAAACACCTCTTGAACTATATTCTGGTAATAAGCCTTCAGTAAGACATTTAAGGCCATTTGGCACTTTGGCTTAAGTCAGTGTTCCTAAGGTCAGGCGCAAGAACAAATTAGATGCCAAGTCTAAACGTGGTGTCCTCGTTGGATATGCCTTACGTACCCGTGGATACAGGATCTGGTTGGAAGAGGACAAGAAGATTGTTGAGACGATAAATGTTTCTTTTGTTGAGAGCAGTGATGTGTCACGCAGTGGAGCGGTGATGGGCGACTCTTCTTTTGAGTTAGTGCTTGTCCCAGAGGAGCAGCCATGGCCCGTTGATCGGTGTCATACTGATCCGGAGCCTGGACCCTCTGGTGTCTTGCCCAGCGAGACTGAAGATGTTGTTCCAACCGTCCTCCCTGCCACTCCTGCTTCTGTCACTCCAGTTTCTCCTCAAGCTTCGTCTCCCAGCTGGAAGACTAATCCGATTTGGTACAGAAAGGTTGTGCCTAGGCCAAAAGGAAAGAAGATCGACATTTACTACTACCCTGATGGTGAAGGCAAAAGGTCATGTCAACGAACTCCAAAGGAAGTCGAGAAATTTTGTAATGATAATGGTTTAACTTTTAATTCTAATGACTTTGATTTTTCTAAATTTAATACTTTTTCTGGTGTTGTTAATCCTAGCATTATACCTTCCGCGTCCAGCACTACTAGCTGACTAGATGTGGTGGTCCTGCGAACGTATAAGCAGGCTCAAAAATCTAAACAGTTTGATAAGTGGCATGAGGCTATGCTTGAAGAATTAAATTGTATGACTACTAGAGGTGTTTGGCATCTTGTGAAACTTCCTGTGAATAAATCTGTGTTAGGAAACCGCTGGGTTTATACAGTCAAGCGTGACGAGTCTGGTACCATAGTTAGGTATAAGGCAAGGTTAGTCGCACAAGGTTTCAACCAGGTCCAGGGAGAATCATATGATGAAACATTCTCACCTGTCATAAATTTTTCTGTTGTAAGGTTTTTCTTTTCTTTGCTGGTCTCATACTGCGGGTGGTTTAACGTACAATGTGACGTAAAATGCGCTTACTTATACGCTCCTCTGAACGAGGAAATTTACATGAATCAACCAACTGGATTTGCTGAAAAAGGCAAAGAGGATTGGGTGTGTAAATTAGACAGAGCATTGTACGGGCTGCATCAATCTGGTAGGTTATGGTTTTATGTGTTAAATAAAGTATTGTTGGAACTTGGTTTTAATAAATTTGAAAATTGTAATTGTGCATATTCATATTTTGATTTTTCCGTTTTATTGGTTTATGTAGATGACATAGTTATTTTTTCTAGGACTTGAATCACAGGCAAATAACATTTTAGACCTTTTACAGTTTAAATTTGACTTAAAAATTTTGGGTACCACTCGTAAGCTTTTAGGTGTGGAATTCGAGTACACGGATACTGGGGTTTTGATCCATCAGGGTCAATATATTGCCGAAGTTAATGAGAGGTTTCAAAACCATCGGATACCTGTCTCTTCCTTGCCTATAGTTAAAGGTGTACAATTTTCTAAGAGTGATTGTCCAGTCATTCAGTCTGATATTGAAGAAGCATCTCATTTACCTTACAGGAATCTTTTAGGTTGTATTTCTTTTCTAGCAAACCGTACAAGACCTGATATTGCATATGCCACAAATATATTTTCTCAGTTCCAACAAAATCCTGGTTTTAAACATTGGCAAGGCTTACTTAAACTTTTAGGTTACATTAAATACACCAGTCATTATAAACTCTATCTCAATTGTACAGATATTAAAATAATTTCTTACTCTGACGCTGACTTTGCCGCTAATAGAGACGATTACGTTTCTATGGGGGGTCAGTTGGTATTGTTGGATCGTGCTGCCGTTTCGTGGCGCACAAATAAACAAAAAGGTGTCACTATATCAACCATGGAATCAGAGTTTATTTCTATGTGTGATTGTGTAAGGGAGCAGGATTGGTTTTATAATATTTTATGTGAGTGCTCCAATTTAAAACTTATAAATAATAACTTTGATATACCTACTTTATATGCAGATAATCAGGCAGCCATTCGTTTTACTAAATCCAGAATAGAAAATTTCCATACACGACACGTAAATATAAAATTGTTTTTTATTAGAGACTGGTTTGACGAGGGAAAGTTTAACCTCGAATATATAAGTTCTAAATTAAATCTTGCCGACCCGTTTACCAAGCCTATGACTAAAGGTGACTTATTAAAATTTATAAAATTAATTTTTCTTTAAATACTTAATATGATAAATATTTTTCTAATTAAATTTTCCAGTAAATTGCTGCATCTTTCTTTTTTATACATATCTGTTAAAGTTTTTTTGAAATTTTCCTTACCTTTGCAAATTTTTGTAAATATTGTATATAGTGGTATGAATGAATGAAATGCAAGGCGCCTTGTGTATGTGTTATCATATTTTTTCATATTTCATATTTATTGTATATTATATACCTGTACATTATCACTGTATATATAATCATTTCTCATACTGTTTTTTTTGACATATATATATATCTGATTTGCATTGTGTGGGGGAAATTATATGAATTGCATGCAATAGTACCTTGTCTCCTTAACTAAGTTGTTCTTTCAGAGTATCATTGGTGATACCTCATTTTTCGTTTTTTTTTGTAAAGCCATGTGATACTTCGCATTTTTTTCCTGAAATTATGGACTTAAGATGAATAGATGTGCAGCAAATTCTTGGTAATATTTAAAATATTGTTTTCTTATATAGTTCTTGTGTTTTTTTAATATTGCGGTGGGAGGCATTTGATATCCATATCAATGTCCTCATATTAAAATTAAGGAACATTTGAATTTACTTATTTTCATCTTAAGAAAGTATTTAAACTTACCTTTATTTATTTGTTAAATCCTTTTTGATATTTAAAATTTACTTAGCATCTATCTTTTCAAACATCGTTACTCTGTTTACTATATCGACGTTGCCATTTCCAGTCTGCATAATCTTTCTTATTTGTGCTGTTGCCACTTCTTGGGAATTATCATTTTTAATTATGTTTCGTTTTTCTCCACCGGGTGTCGTGGCGCAGCGGTCAATGTTGTTATGCAGATCAACTTTTTTAGAGAGTATATAAGGCCGTGATGTTTGGAGATACGTTAGTTTCAGTTGGGTCTCAGCTGAGTTTCAGTTCTAGTTTCGATGAGCTTCAACTAGTTGTGACTTTGAGTTCCAGCTCTGTTGAATAGCTGCTGGCGGCTATTATGAGCTATGGATATGTTGTAGAATGCTCATGTTTTATGCTGAACTCAAAATTTAAATAATTAAAGTAAATCGTTTTTGTTAAATTGTTGTTGTTAAAGTTTAAATAGTTTGATGATGTTGAGATTGTTTACCCTCGTTAAGTTTAAAATTTTTTAAATAATTTCTTTATAAGCTTAAATGGATGAATTTCGTGAGAACTTTTTTATAATGCTTGAACTTTACCTTCTTCTGATCATTGGAGTATCGTGGTCATTTGGCGACCGTCAATTGATTTGAATCTTATCCTAAAAGTTAAGCTTGATCTAAATCTTTTATTCATTGGTCATTTGGCGACCATGAAATTTGGGATCGTTTAGCTGACTTTATTCTTCAAAACTCAATAGTATTCGCTGGTCATCGGGCGACCGCGATCTTCAATATGCATTAATAAGTGTTATCTTCAAGTGTTTGTGTTTTTTCTTCAATAATTCACGTGATGTGTGATTAGGCACTCTTCTATAATATATTGAAATGCTTATGACTATGTGAAGTAGTGTTTTCCATCCATTCTCCCACATTGGTCATATGGCAATCAAGAAAATGGTTTTGAATGATGTGCTAAAATCTATCTATCTTCTTGTGACATCAAGTAATGATAATATATTGTAAAAAGGTAATATAGTTTCGTTTTGAGAATTAATCTTGTTAAATGAATTTTGAAAGTTTGTTATATATATTAAATCTTTTCTATAGTTATTGTTATAATTGTTTTGAATCTATTATATCTTCATGAATAAATTTATTTTCGTTTCAAATACTTTTGTCTTTACTGAGTCTAAAACTTTTACATGCTAGTCAAATTGAAATCCTCTAAACTTAAATAATTCTATTGCAGTTTTTTATCTGCTTAATATAATTTTGTTTAAGATAGACCTTAAAGTGTCTAACAACATACATCATTTTTTTTGTTATTGATAAAGACAACTTTTGTTATTTATTATTGTTATGATTAATTTAACTAATTTTCTTTAATGTTACTTAAAATTAGATAAAACAATTGTTTTCATTTAAATAGAATTATTTCTTAATTACTCTGAAAAATTCTTAATTTAATAACAATTAAAAATAGCAGAATTTTTTCAAAAAGATTTAAAAAAAATTAAAAAATTAATTTTTATATCTTCAGCTAGCTGAATAATTTGATATTCGGCCAAACCAAATATTCGGCTAGCCGAATAGTTTTTAGATTCGGCCAAACTGAATATTCGGTAGTATGGCCGAATACCGAATATTCGGTGCATCCCTAGCTTAAAGTGCCCTGAGGCCTCCAAGAAATTTTAAAAACATCATAGCCTTTCAATTTAGTTACATATAATCAGCTATATACAGTTCGAGGCAGCTATCACTGCTTGTTTGATGAATTGTACCCACTTAATATAAAAAAGATAAATTAATTCTTTTTTTTTTTTTTTAGAAACTTTGAGTGAAAATTTATTTCTCTTAATACACTGCTTCAGTTATGATATAATTTTTCCTATTAAATTATCCTTTTCCAAAATTATTTTATGTGTTCTATACCGTGAGTGAATAACATTTTATTTTCTGTATTTCACTACATTATTGTAGCTACAAAGTCTCAAGTTGAGTGGCTCATGCTACTGCATTTGTGATTGCTATAAAACTATTTCTTATTATGAAGATACTATGTTGAATAAAAATATTGGTAATAAATGCCTACATGGATTTTTTCTATGAGAATAAAATATTATTTATATTTTTATAATTTAAATAAAATGATAATAGTGTGGATATTGTGCATATATATACAGTCACTACACATAATAAAACACAAATATTGTGCAATAATGTATGAATAGTTTAAAAAAATCATTAAAATCAAATAAATCTCGATTTAAAAAAAAAAAAATCTGATTTAATAAAAAAAAGCGATTTTTATAAAAATAAAAAAAATCAACAACCTTGGTAACCAAAACGATCCTTGCATGTATCGGTACAGATACACTCTAGAGTTGTAGACAAAGTGTACCGTTTGCTGATTCGTCAGGTGGTTTGATGTTTTGATGGCTGTATAGTGATGTCTCTTATCTTCCCTGGTACAATTCATGTATAGTGCAGTCATGCTAGCACGAATAAAAACAACTTCTACTTATACTATCTCTACTGAACAGTTTACTTCAGAGAGAAATGAGTTTTGGTTCCTGTTCTGTTATAAGCCTCACACTAACTGCTGAGCATTATTTTTATTGTTATACTTAGTTTGAACTCCCCCCCCCCCTCCCAACAGCACATCTTCTCCACATGACATCCTGAGGATAACCTATGGATAAAAATACATCCTAAGGACATTTTCAGAATGTACTATGGACAAGTGTGCTGTTAAGGCCTCCCCCACACACAGAGAGAGAGAAAAAGAGTGTGCTACAATTTTTCACAAAAATAAAATATAGTTAGGATTTTCACAAAAATAGGTATTAAGTTTGAAATCCTGGATTGGCCCCTGGTTGTTGAAATTTGTTAGCTTATAACTTCATAAGAGAGATTTAATTTTAATACTTTTTTTGTTGTCGTAATGATCTTGGCCTGAAATAGGTTTCATTATCATTTCAACATTAAAGTATAAACAAATTACAGGATACTCACAAAAGTCTGTTCTCACTGCTGAACGCATGCAGCTGCACTGGTAAAAGCAGTATGTAAGTATTGATGTTGAAACTTCTGTCCGTCAGCTGCAATCAGGGTTGAACGGTTTTTTCCATAGTGGAAAAAACCTGGTTAAAACCGTCCCGGACAAAACACTGTTTTGTCCACTTTTGTCCACTATAAATTAGTTGCGAGTACTAAATTAAAAATTACCTTTATTCTTATAAAACAATTCTTTATCAATATGTATATGTAAGAGCTCATGAAATATGGTCATCTGGTTGCCATTGGCGACCAATATTGTTTAACTAGCAATAATGTTTTCAACTTTAAGGAAACTCTTTTTTTTTTTTTTTAAATATATATTTTGGTGAAAGAATTGGTCCCAGAATCGAGCTCTAATTCTACTTTCGCTGTTTTGATTCCTGCTTCTCTCACCACTTTTTGAGACACTGTGTTGAATTAGGGGATGTACATGCATCTCCATGCATGTTTCCTAACTTGATGTTAAATTATTAGTTATTTAGGGAATTAGAGTACACTGCTCCTGTTTACCCATGCTATCGACCTGGTGCTGAATCGTTGTACCAGTGTAATGATGTATTAATGCCAATGGTGTATTGGTTTAATGAAAATAATAAAACCAGTTTCATGATGTTAAATTTAAACAAGTGTTTCCTGGTGAAAAAAAAAAAAAAAAATCATTCAAGCCTAATAAATAACTGGTTTTTATATATAGAATCTTAATTTCTATATTCACATAAATTTTGAAACTGAAAAAAAAAAAAGAAAAACAGTGGAGAATATTTTTTATGGGCTACAAGAATTTTTTGTTGGTGACCATTTTTTTTACAAATTCATGAACACTGTGTATGTGAATATAATCAATTTAAATATTTCAAAATAGACATGAATGATTGAAATGGACAACCAAAGTTAACAATATTTAATAAATAAATATATCTATTTTACTACGGGTGGATTGGATACAAAAATGATAGTTTATAGTTTCAATTTTAATTCCCCCCCCCCCCCCCACCTCCACTGATTTCAGCTACATTGTCATCTCCCTCAAAGTCGTAAATACCTTCAAAAAAATTGTTATTAAGAATGATGAAATGAATGGTTCACATATCTTTCATAGAATTTTTTACTTTCTGAAAATACATAGGTAAGGAAAGTATTGTAATCATGACAAAAATTTGACTTTGTGATGTTAGTGTATCTACATGTTTTGAGGTTCCATGAGTTCACTTTTGCTATTTTACGATGATGTATGTATATTTGAGTAGAATGAACACAATATTGTCTATATGCTTTGTTCAAATGAGCTAAAATTTGGTGCATATGTTATAGGTTATCGTAGCACAAACTGTATACATCTTGGAGAATCTAGAACACTTCTTTTTCTTTTAACCAGGACACAAAGATAAATTCTTATCATTATAGCCTATGGGTTCAAATAATTTAAAGTTTGATAGTATCTGAATTTCTTATTCTATTCAGCTCAAACTTTATATACATGTTATCGGTCACTGTCGAATGAATCATATAGATTTATTTTGGTGATTCTAGCATTTATAGTTTTTTTTACAGGGAAATAAAAAAAAATTCTATAATATTATGGCCTATATATTAAAAACATTTAAAACCATTTAAAATTACCTCACAAGCGCTTTCAACTGCCTCCGCAGTCTTCCTCAGGTGTGCTGTGGTGAACACGTTCGTCGGGCGTATATTTTGTTTTTCTTCTCTAGGATAGGGCCTATCCTAGAGAAGAAAAACAAAATATACGCCCGACGAACGCGTCACCACAGCGCACCTGAGGAAGACTGCGGAGGCAGTTGAAAGCGCTTGTGAGGTAATTTTAAACGGTTTTAAATGTTAATATATTTTAAACTTTACCTTTTATTTGATTTTAAAAAATAAATAAATTATGGCCTATATTCTGAATTTACTTAAAATGTGACGGCGTCTGAATGCCTCATTTGATTGAGCTTTGAATTCATATACAAATTATAAGTATGTCACACAAACTGTATACATTTTGGTGAATCTAACACTATTAATTCTTTCACAGAGGTTTACAAAAGAATTTGGATGCATTCTGTTCTATTAAACAATACACTATTTGGGAGCAAATAATCAAACACTTATTATAATTTTCTCTTTTGTTTATTTAATGACTTCTCTTATTTTATTTTATTTAAACAACAGTGAATTACTTTAATGTTCAGAAAGTCGACTGGAGTCATTCGACATTTTTATTATTTCTCTTAAAGTTTCTGCATATTTATCGAACTGATTATAAATATATATATATACATATATATAGTCATATACATCTATCACATTTATGTTATTAAAGACATTACTTTTGTGAAAAATAAATAACTTTTCTGTGTGGAAGTAAAATTTAATTTTTTAATTTTTTTCATCTAGAATTTCCATTACCAAGTAATATTTTTTTTTACAAAATTAAAATAAGAATATACAATTATTAAATGATTAAATATGTAAATTTGATTTTTAAATTATCAGATAAAAAAATGACATGCTGGTATTGCAAATAAAATGTTATATAAAAATGAAAGTTTTGCTTTGAAAGAACTTGTGGACGTAAATTGATAAAAACATTCTATCTACATTTATAAGATTTTTTTTTTTTTTACCTTGTATGGAAATGTTAAATAAGATGTTTCCAAGTTAAGTACAAAATAGCAAAGAAACAACTTAAATTATTTTTAAGATTATAATCGTCTATGTATTAATCAATCACATTGTTTGTGAAAAACTTGAATATTGAAAATAGCCTCTTTTAAGGGGGAATAGGGGTGTTTTTTTTTTGGGGGGGGGGGGGGGGTGGGGTTAAGTTACTCTTCATTTTTAATTGTCAACATTATGTACAGAAGATAAGTCAACATTGTGCATGAAATCTTTTTCTGGCTGAACAGCTGTGTCTATTTCTTTTGTTTTTAAAGATTTAGATAAAGCGTTAAATAAATATATATATATTTTTTCTTAATATCCAGTATGATAATATTATAATAGTCCACCACAGCAGATTTACTTTGTTACATCTACAAACTGTAAACTAATCTAATTAGCATTTTCTTCATGATTTTTTTTTTTTTTTTTCGTGATTGAAATGAAATTGCACTTTTCATTAATCAAATTATTAATTTTTAATTAAATATTTCTATTGCTAAAATTGCTAATTTAAAGTTAAAATTGCAATTTATTGTTTTAACAGAATAATTTTATGCACTGAACAAGCACAGTTCCGTGGATTTTATTTTGTCCACTTTCGAGTGGTTTTTTCCAGTTTTGTCCAGGTTTTTTCCACTTTTGTCCAGCGTCCTGGACTTTTGACAAAAAAGTGGATGAAATAACAACCCTGGCTGCAATAAATATTTTGCTCTTTGTTTGAATTTTACACTGCACAATTTCCAGCGCAGCGGGTGACACATATTCACTGTAAAGTTTAATATAGATGCCTAACAGAATTTTTGGTTATGAATACAGCGTATCCGTTCTTTACATTTCTAAAGACTTTTTAATTTAACGTATGTTCATTCAATAGATAGTTTTTTGCTCATATCCGATAAAGGCAAGAAAAGTGACGCAACTTAAAAATGCAGCATTTGAGACAAATCAACTTAAAAATAACTTGACTAGACTAAAACTGGCACAACTCTCTCTCGAGTGGATAACTTTCTAGATAGAGATGTAACTTTTTTGTTCACATTGGGTGCATTTCATGTATTTTTCAGTGACATAAACCATTATTTGAGTTATGTCACTTTTCTTGGAAGTTGTGATTTGTGAAACTGCCGTCGGACGTCTTCTGATGTTCTGCTATATGAATAAGTTTTCACTGAAAAGAGAAAAAATCTTTTTGTAAAAAAATAGAACAGACTCCAAAAAGCAAGTACTATTCAAACAACTAAAAAAAAAAAAAAAAAAAAAAAAAAAAAAAAATTGGTATGAAATAAAACTGTAAATTGCGCCTAAAAGTATAACATAATTTCCTTCGCCAAACAACCTATAACACTACAATTAATCATAACTTTTGAAGTCGGCACAAAATTAAATAAAAATTGAAACCTTTATTCAATACAAAAATCAAATCCTATTCAAAATACACATCTCACATTGTCACCTGCAAAACGCAGCCAAAAACTACTTTAATTCAAGAAAACAAATAAGATTTCGTAAGCAGCAAAAGTTGGCGAAGATGCTGGTATCTGACGTCCTTGGTGAAAGAAAAATCGCAAAATTATCTTGCAAACATATTTAATTTCTTTGAGATATCATGATTATTTTGATAAGGTATATTAAGAGAGTAATCAAGAATATGAAACAATACTTCGTACAATATATATTATGAAAATATATATCTTGCACGTATATTTTTACGTTACGTTTTGATCGCCAAATCCAAAAGCCACCAAGGATGATAGTTATCAAAGTTATACCAAATTTGCAAAGGAAACTCTAACTTCGTAGAAACATAAATACCGCATTGTGAAGAATGTTCACTGTTCTATGTAGATGCTACTAATGGACCAATTGTATACAGTGATAAAATAATAAAGGAAACATGAAAAGGATCATTTGAGACAACAGCATTTGTTGCTACCACTCGAAAAACAAACCTTTAAAAACTTATTAAATTTTATTTAATTTTGCACCGACTTCAAAAGTTATGATTAATTGTAGTGTTATAGGTTGTTTGGCGAAGGAAATTATTTTACACTTTTAGGCGCAATTTACAGTTTCATTTCATACCAATTTTTTTTTTTTTTTTTTTTTTTAGCTGTTTGAATAGTACTTGCTTTTTGGAGTCGGTTCTATTTTTTTACAAAAAGATTTTATATTATAATGTCAATTAGTATGTTTCTTTCTGTTATTATTATTTTTTTAATTGTTTTCTATTTCATTTTAGGATTTGGAAAAAGGTAGAAATATTATTGATCATTAGCCCCTTCTAAAGATGGCCGAAGAGTCGGAAGTTGTTTTGAACTTCAAAAATGAAAGTAAATTATGTTGGCTTAATTCCATGGCAGTTTTTGTAGCCAACAATTCCACATTTGACAGACTCGTAAAACATCATGAAAATTCATTCATAAAAAAGATCATTAAGGATTATAATAGTGCTCGTAGATTGTTCAATACTAATGAACAGGGTTCTTTAAAAGAACCTGAATGTATATTAAGCACTCTGCAACAAGAAATTCTGAATTATTTGACTCCATCTTTGAGATATAAAAAAGGAAGTCCTGAATCTGCCTTTGTTGCCTTACTGAATTTAATCAATCATGATACATCACTTATAAAAGAGGAGTTAACTACAACTTGGATGTGGTTTAAACAATGTTCTTCTTGTTACATTCCATCACAATTTGTTGTCCAGAAGCCTATTCTTACTATTAAGTCATGCCAAGATTTTCATCCTACAGAAATTGTTGCAGAGTTTACATGTTGTGGTAAGAGACAAAACATGATGGGAATCTTCAAGGAAGTATCAGATTGCTTGATTTTTCATTTTGAAGATGGTGCTGGATTTGGACAGTCTATCCCTCTGCAGTTTTTTATAAATGAAAAGGACTATGAACTAACATGTATTATATTGTATATGGCAACTAGAAAGTCTCATGATCGAGACCACTTTGTGACATATTTACGAAAACCATATACAGATATCTGGGCAAAATGCGATGACCTAGAAGACACCGTTGTTTGTTACTGTGTTGATCCACCTGTTTATAATTTGAAAAATTTATACATGTGTGTATATGAGTCATTTGGGAAACTGGGAAAAGAAAAAATTGAATCATCTTTTGATGAAGATTCAGCAGTTAACTTTTGTGAAGAAATTGATTTAGTATATAGTAGTGATTAAATAACAAATTTACTCCATAAAATGTGTCTGAATGCCTTGTATCATAATGTTCAAGATAAAATTTCAGCAGCTTTTATGAACATATTTTCCTTTATACTCAATTATACAAGACTAAATTTAATTTTACAACACTGGCAGCTTATAATATTGAGCTGTTTATAAAATTACAAAATTATCAAGAAAAATCTCAAATTATAAATTTTATTTATAAATAACCTGAAAAGTTTTTTTTTTTTTTTTTCTTTTTTCCACTAGGTTATCTACATAAAATTTCATTCTCGAAACCTTGCGCTAGCGCTTTCAGATCCAATCCACGGCCTTCATCAGGTATGCTATCTTCCTAAACTGATGCATTCAGCGGTCTTGCTACCTGTCTCTTCTGCTCCTCATCCAACATAGTGGGTCACCTTGTGTCCATTTCAATTGGTTCTGTATTGCATGAATCATAGTTTGCCAAAATTTCAACGGCTTTGCATTTTATTGCATAAAAATAATTATTAAAGTGAGCTATTTTATTAAAGTTTGTTAAATCTATTTTAATATTTTCATTCTGATTTGCTTTGGTTAGGGCTGTCATTATTTTATTATATTTTATATTGTTTTCGTGTTCTTTTATGCATGTTTTTATTTTCTGTTTTATCATACCTATGTAGCATCCCGTTTTTTTCATTTTCGTTAGTGAAATTTATTTTGTAAATACCTGAAGTTTCGGAGAAGTGAATTTTGTCTTTATCATTTCGTATTCTTTGGAAAATATTACTATTAGGTTTTATTGAAATATTTATGTTTAATTTAGCTGCTTCAGTTTTTATTTTATTATTTGTACCTTTGTTATACGGGATTGGGGGGGGGGGGGGTATATTTCTGTTTTGGTTTTTGTGCGTTATTTTTATTGTTAAGTTTTTCAATCTGTTATTATAGAGTTTATTTATGATGTTCTTTTTATATCCTGCATTTTGGCATATTTTGTTGATATTTTGAAGCTCTCGTTTTAGAAAAGTTTTGTTAGAACATATGTTTATTGCGTGATTTATATAATATCATATAGCAGCTGTTTTATATCTATATGGGGTTTTACATTTGGTGTTTATAATTTCATTACTATTATTTTGTTTCCGATACACAGTAGTTTCAAAGTTTAAATTTGGGGTTTTAATTATAGTAACGTCTAAAAAATTTAGTAAGTTTTCATTTTCTATTTCAAGAGTAAATTTAATTGCTGCATCAATTTCGTTTAATTTATCAAGTATGTTTTTTGAATGGGAGGTGCTATTTATTGTTGCAAATACATCGTCAACATATCTATACCAGTGTTTTATATCTTTAAAGTTTTTTTAGAATGTTTCTGTTTTCCATTAATCTTAGTTCAGCTATTACTCCTGACATATTCGATCCCATCAGGATCCCTTTATTTTGTTGATAGAATTTATCATTAAATCTAAAATAGTTTTCATTTAATATTAGATTATTGGCGGAAATTAGAGTGTGGCTTATTTCGTTATTTCCATATTTTTCTTTTCTTTTTTCATTTATTATTTCATTAATTTCTTTTATATTAAATGCTAAATGCAAAACCCCATATAGATATAAAATAGCTGTTATATAATATATAAATCATGCAATAAACATGTTCTAGCAAAACCTTACTAAAGCAAGAGCTTTAAAAAAATCAATGAAATATGCCAAAATGCAGGATATAAAAAAAACTTAATAAATGTACTCTATAATAACAGATTGAAAAAACTTAACGATATAAATAATGCACAAAAAACAAAACAGAAATATACCCCTCCCCCCCAATCCCGTAACAAAGGTACAAGTAATAAAATAAAAACTCAAGCAGCTAAATTAAACATAAAGATTCCAATAAAACCTAATAGTAATATTTTCCAAAGAATAAGAAATGATAAAGACAAAATCCACTTCTCTGAAACAGCAGGTACTTACAAAATAAATTTCACTAACGAAAAAGAAAAAAACTGGATGCTATGACAAAACGGAAAATAAAAACATGCATAAAAGAACACAAAAACGATATAAAATATAATAAAATAGCGACAGCCCTAACCAAAGCAAATCAGAATGGAAATGTTAGAATAGATTTCAAAAAATTAATAAAATAGCCTACTTTAATAATTATTTTTAAGCAATAAAACATGAAGCCGTCAAAATTTTGATGAACTACGATTCATGCAATACAGATCCAATTGAAATGAAATGGATGCAAGGTGGTGCACTATGCTGGATGAGGAGTCGAAGAAGAGACAGGTAGTAAGACCGCCGAATGTATCAGTTCACGAACAGAGCGTACCTGATGATGGCCACGGAAAGCAGCTGAAAGCGCTAGTGTAAGGTAACTTTTAATTGGTTTTAATGTTTTTGTCTATATGTTTTTAGTGTTTTCAATAAGCTTTTAAGATCATTTGTTATTCATATTTTTAATTCATTATGATATGGCCTTGTCAAAAACTCGTTACAAATTTCATCATAAAATTTTATAAATATGCATTTCTTCATGTTTAATTATACAAGATTTTTTGTTTATCAATAAATGTTATTTCGTGAACTGTTACCATCAGGAGCTAGTGGAGGAAAAAAAAAAAATGTACTTTAATCCTAGGTCATCTGCATACAATGCCATTTGAAAAGTATGTTAACTTTATAAACTCTGGTTGGGCTGAAAACTAACCTTGAAGAAAATATTTATCTATTTTGTGTTTGGAGAAACATTTTTGTTATTCATATTTTTTACTGCTAATTCTCTGATGTTATGTCTTGCCAGAAAAACATGTTTATAACATCCTGTATGACTTAAAAATAAAACATTTCTTCATTTAACTTTTTTGTCCATTTTAATTACAAATTTTCGTTTCACAAATCTGAATTAGCATGTGGAAAAATCAGTAGTAGAATTTTTTTTTACATATTTTGGGTTTTATCTATATCTGTTGGGCCCACCAGCAGCTGAGCGGTTCTGCACTCAAAGCTGGTAGATATGAGGTGCCAGGTTCGATCCCAGGTCGCGCTCATCAGCTTAGCTATTCAGAATTTTCCATGGTTTTCTCTGAAACTTGCATAAATACAGGCTAGGATCCTTTAGAAAAACCCCCTCAGGTCTGCGCCCTACAGCCGTTAATCAGCCTTATTCCCGAATTCAATCCTATCTATATGTTTATATGAAAGTAAAGAGCATGTGTTAAAATAAGAAATTAACATGTACACTGAGCTTCGAAAAGTCAAGGTACAACTTGTTTTCTCGTTTTCTTTTGTGCATAATTTTGAAACAAATGAACATATAAAATTTGGATGGCATATTTGTTATCAAATTATTAATCATATATATGCAACTTTAACACAAGCAATAATTTTGAAACTGCCATAACTTCAATTTTTTTTTTTTAAAGTAATAATCTCGGTTTTTTACCTTTAAATTTAAAAGACCATAACTTATTTTATGATAAACTTTATTAATCAAAATAAGAACCATTAGAATCAACACATTTTTGTAACAAGAAATACGCTTATTTATGCCGGTCGTGTAGAACTCTGGGAAGTCAGCGAAGGCGTTTTTGGCATCCTCTTGGTTTCTGAAGCATTTCTACTGGAGGAAGTTGTCCAAATGCTTGAAAAAATAGTAGGCGAGTATGGCGGATGGTTGAGAGTTTCATATCCATCTCATGCAGCTTTTGTTACTTCATCATTGAAATGTGCGGCCAAGTGTTGTCATGGAGGAGAATCGGTCCTTTTCTATTGACCAATGCCAGGCACATACGGCGAAGTTTCTGGCGCATTTCGTCAATTTGTAGACAGTTGATAAAGACCTTTGACAAAAGGTCAAACTTTTATAAATCTTACTAAGCAGACTATCTTAAACAATGAAAGTGTTTAAGTTTTGAGTTTAAATAAAATGATTTGACTAGTGAGTAAATGTGTTGACTCAATTGAAGACAAAAGATTTTTAAACTTAACAAAAAGATTTATTCAAAATAACACTTGTGTATATATATATGTAACAACATTTTAACAGTAAATAGATTCAACAGTTGTATTAATTAAAAAAACATAATTCAAGTTGATTATTTACCTTTCAATACAATTCTCATGACCTGGTTACAAACTTCTTGAAAGCAGAAGAAGGTCACTTTAAATTTACATTTTTATTACGATTAAACCATTAAAAAACAACGTAATATTTCTAGGTCGACAGGTTGACCATAGAAAGATGGAAAACTTAATTTAAATACATATTTGTAGAAAACATGGAAACTGCATGTAACTATTTAACCAATTCAATGAATTTAAATATCGAACTAATTTCGGAGTCGTCTTGATGACCACTGAATGATAACAGTGAAGCACACTTTCAAAGCACACTTTCATGAATTAATACACTTCACCTCACGGTCGCCTTGTTGACCAGTGAGGAAAAAAACTGGTGGAAAGCATTTATATCTCATGGTCGCCAGGTTGACCAATGAGGCTAAACGAAGATTTTATCAATCAGAAGAAAAGCTTCAACTCTATCATTGAAGAAAATCAGCAAGAAAAAAACAACAACTTTAATCAAATGTAACATGAAGATTTAATTTATAATTAACTTTAAATATATTACTATTCGAATAAATTGAAAATCAATTAGGCGTATTAATTATTTAACCCTTTGACTGCCATGGCTGTCATATGTGATAGCCAGTGATGTTTCTGTTGGGGCATTGGCTATCAGATATGATAGCCAGTTTTCAACACTTCAGTCCTTGGCTATAAAAACCATATCAGTCGCATGAAAATTGTTCTGGAGTTTGATTGTTGGAGGATGAGAATCTCCCCCCCCCCCCTGTATTGCAAAATGAATCAGATTGATTTTTTTTTTTTTTTTTATGTAATTTTATGTTGAAAAAAATGCAAATTACACAAAAGAATTTTCTGGCACTGTGGTAAACATTTGCAATTTTGGCTTGGCAGTCAAAGTGTTAAACATATTTTGAAAAACATTCTTAAAAAAACTATTTGTGAGACCAGCTCACTATCAAAACATTTCTTACTGCTATTAAACCAACATTGCTACTGTTCAACTGCCAACTACAATAATCATTGCGTCCTTTTATACTACCCACAGAACGTCACATTTGCATAAAACATCGATGATGATGCTCCTTTGTGGCCAAAGCCAGAAACATTCATGTAAATTAGATCAAATAATTATGACACGATGGCAACAATAAAAACAGAAAAGTTAGAACTGCAGATAATGGCAACGATGAAAAGTAAACAAAGATCAAAGTTGAATAGCATTCACATGACAAATATGAAGAACTTTAAAAGGAGAAATAATAATCAAAAACTTAATAAAGTTCTTTCAACTGAAAGTAATTCAAAAGACTTTTAAATTCAATATATATGTAAAAATAAAAGAACGCCTTAATTTAAATGTGAGGACAAATGATAATAGCTATCAATGCCCCCAACCACAACATTTAAATATTTAAAAAAAAAAAAAAAATCAATATAAGCCAATTTAAATATTAGTACAGTACAGAGCCGAAAATCCGGACAATTTCGGCAGTGTTAATCATCATCATAAACAGCAATTTTTTTTTTTTTTTGGTATAAATATACCTAAATAAAAAACCGAAAAAGTATTTTATTTCTTAGTAATCTTCAAAACCGGCATTTGCAAAGTCTGAAAGAGGAGGGAGAAGAAGATTATAATAATAGTAACAATTCTTAAACATTTTGAGAACTAAATTCTATATTCTATTTCAATTATGCTTAAACTTTTAGTTGAAAACCTAAAGTACTAAAATAAAAAAAAAGTTGCAAAATGTTTTAAAAGTGGTACTAGTTAATACCCGTCAAAATTTGACGGATCATGTGCATCTTAAATCTTCATGGCATAAAGTTTTAAACATCCCTATTTTAATATTCCGCATTGCTCTTAACCAGTTTAAAATCCATTGCTGTAATGAATTATTTTTTGGTTGGAGGGGAAGAGTGAATAAATTTCATGAAATTACAATATACAAAATTTAAGCGTACTTCGTATAATAAAAATAAAATCTGAAGATTTTTGTCTAATTTTACTCTAAATGTGACCAAAAGAATGTTTCGAGTAATTAAAAGAGAGACAGAATTTATAAATTATGGTAAGAATGGAGAAAGAAAGCACACATCAATATTCAATATTTTTCATACATATTATTTTAATTTGCTTGCATCGATAATATTCCATTTCAGTTACAATATGACAGTGTCGCCATCTGTAATCTGTCAATAAAAGAAATAAATAAAAACTCATAATTTTTTTTTTTTTTTTAATTATTTTAAAAATCATAAATTTATATGGCAAAATAATTTAATTTAAAGTAAATTTTAATAGTGTTTTTGCTTTCTTTATATTCTATAATTACAATTTATTTGCACTTAGATCATGCTACACAGGGCTCGAATAAATAAGAATGCATTTAATACTTTAGCAAGTTAATTTGCTCATTAAATTTTTAATAATAAATTATTCTATGCAGATTTTTACTTGTATAAAATATCAATATTTTTAAGGTTATTCTTTTTAAATTATTTTTTTCTGTAATATAGTACAGAAAAAAAATATAAGAGATCAATTTAAAATTAGATTAAAAAATAAATAAATAGAATAAAATAAAACCTCCTTTGATTTTAAACATCTATCTTCATTTTTTCTAAACAAAGTTTTCAACTGATAAAAGTTAACTTTTAAAGAACAATAAACTCCGACAATTTATTACTTTTAAAAGATTTTTTTTTCTTTTAAGAAATTGGAAAAAAAATAATATTAGGAATATTGTATGGTATGTTAATATGAAAAGAGATGGCTCCACAAAATCTCTAGCAATATTATCCTGCGTAAGAAAATTTTCGGTGAAATGAACATGCATACGATGATAGTCAAGTATTCGCGAATTGCTGTGTTTTTAATATACTTCCTTGTCATGGAAGAAGATTGTAATTGATTGTCTTTTAATCAGTGTTCCTTGCAAAGTATGAATCAATGAATGTATCGTATGAATTGTTTTTATTATTGAGCTTTAATCAGGCGTCTGCTGGCGTCGTCTGCTCCAGCTATGTGATCGATGTTCATATTGCATTGTATAAAGGGGAAGAGATATTCCCGTTCCTAATTGGTTCGAAATTTCCTCGCGCATGCCCAAATCGGGCGATTTTGGTCTTAAAGAAATACCCTTGTGTTTTAATATTATAGATGTTTTTCTTATTTTTCTCTATTGTACCTTGTACTAATTTTTGTATGCAAATATTTGAATAAATCTGTTTTGTTTTTTAATTTTATTTATTTATTGCTAAATTTGATAGGGAAAAAAAGAGAATACATTTAAAAATCGTAATATATTATTTTTACTTGAATTTGCATATCACCTAAATACTAAAACCAAAATATTATAATTGTTAGGCATGACCAAAAATCCAGAATCGCGGCAGCCCCGACGATTCCAGATTTTCGGCTTTGTACTGTATAAAACACTATTAGTAAAAATGAAGCAGTATAACAACTAAAACAACATGTTACTAAATTTTCTTTTATAATTGATTACCCCCCCCCCCCGCCCCATTAATTAGAATTTTACTTTAAACAAAATTTCCCCCACAATGCAGATATACAACATGTTATACAAAATTCAATATATTTCGATACAATATGCAAAAGTGATGATATAATAAATATATATATGCAATATGTACAAGATAAATGCAATACAATAGAATACTAATATATATACAAATTTTATGAAGGTGCAAAATAATGATAAAATATATACATTATATACACAAGGCCTTGTGATTTACACACACACTATAATTATATACATATATACAAAGATATCTGCAAGGTGAAGAAGAGGAATTTAATCAATAGAATTTTGAAAGAAAACTACATTTATAAATTTTAATAGATCATTTTTAGTAAGCGGCTTCTTGAATGGATCAGCAAGATTTAACTTAGAGGAAATATACTGTAGGTTAAACTTTCCTTCATCAAACCAATCATAAATAAAAAAGAGTTTTATATATTAACATGACGTGTATGGAAATGTTCTGTTCTAGATTTAGTGAAGCAAATGGCAGCCTGATTATCAGCAAACAAGGTTGGTATATCAAAATTTTCATTTATGAGTTTTAAATTATGGCATTCAAGTAATATGTCATTAAACCAGTCTTGTTCTCTAACACAATCACTCATAGAAATAAATTCCGATTCCATTGTAGAAATAGTTACCCCCTTCTGTTTATTTGTGCGCCACGAAATGGCAGCACCATCCAGGAGCACTAACTGACCTCCCATAAAGACATAATCATCCCAATTAGCAGTGAAGTCTGCATCTGAATATGAAATCAGCTTAATATTTTTACAGTATAAGTGGAGTTTAAAATGACTGGTGAATTTAATATAACCTAAAAGTTTAAGTAAACCTTGCCAATGCTTAAAACCTGAATTTTGTTGTAACTGAGAAAAAATTTTAGTAGCATATGCAATATGGGGCCTGGTATGATTTGCAAGAAACGAAATACAGCCCAATAAATTTCTATATGGTAAATTTGATGCTTCTTCTATATCTGCCTGAAAAACTAGACAGTTACTTTCAGAAAATTGTACATCTTTTACTATAGCTAAGGAGAAACAGGTACCCAGTGATTTCGAAACCTCTCACTAATTTCTACAATATATTGGTTCTGATGGATCAAAACACCTGTATCTGTATATTCAAACACCACACCCAACAGATTACGGGTAATACCTAAAACATTTAAATCAAACTTGGACTTTAAGAGGTCCAGAATAGCCTCAGTTTGTGACTCTGTCCTAGCAAAGATGACGATGTCATCAACGTAAACCAATAAAACAGAAAAATCAAAATATGTATATGCACAATTACAATTATCAAATTTATTAAAACCAAGTTCCAACAATACCTTTTGTAATTAATAAAACCATAATTTGCCAGACTGATGTAACCTGTACAATGCCCTGTCTAATTTACAGATCCAATCTTCTTTGCCTTTTTCAGCAAAACCAGTTGGCTGTCTCATGTAAATCTCCTCCTTTAATGGAGCATACAAATAAGCACACTTAACATCACATTGCACGTTAACCTAGCTGCAGTATGAGACCAATAGAGCAAAGAAAAACCTGACAACAGAAAAATTTATTACTGGTGAGAAAGTCTTGTTATGACTCCCCCTGAACCTGGTTGAAACCTTGCACGACCAATCTAGCTCTGTACCTAACTACAGCACCAGACTCGTCACGCTTAACTGTGTAGACTCATCGGTTTCCCAACGCAGTCTTATTCTCAGGAAGCTTTACTAAATGCCAGACTTCTCTAGTAGCCATGCATTCCAATTCCTCCAACATAGCCTCAATCCACTTTTCAACCTGGTCAGATTTTAAAGCCTGCTTATACATTCTCGGGACCACCACCTCTAGTCAACTAATGGTGCTGGATGCAGAAGGTATAATGTTTAAACTTACAACACCAGAAAATTTATTAAACTTAGAAAAATCTAAATCTGCAGGGTTATAAACAATTCCATTCGCTGCACAAAACTTTTCGATGTCATTTGGAGACCTCTGGGCTAACCTCTTACCTTCTCCATCAGGGTAATGATAGATATCAATTTTATTTCCCTTCGGCCTGGGCACCACTTTCCTGTACCAGATGGGATCAGACATCCAATTTGGAGACTAAGTTTGAGAATGTGCAGGACTCATGGGGAACGGCTGTAACGACATCCTCAGACTCACTGGGCACGACACCAGAAGTATCAGGCTCTGTAATCAGGATGATGAGACTGATCAACGGGCCGTGGCAAATCTTCTGGGACATACACCAGCTCGAAAGAAGAGTCGTCCATCACCACTCCAATGCAAGGAAAATCACTGCGTTCAACAAAAGAAACATTTATTGTCTCTAACCTTTCTATCGTCATCCAACCAGACCCTATACCCATGGGTATGTAAAGCGTATCCCACAAGGACACCACACTTAGCCTTAGAGTCTTGTTGTGTATAAACTGTAACCATGAACATTTCTGGAATAACGCGGTTGCAATATGTTAACGGCAACCGCCAACTGAACTAAAAGACTGTTTAGTTTCGGTTTAGGTTTCGAAATGCAGCTACTACGCAGCTAGCCATGATGGCTATTTAACTACTTGTTTAATCTCTTAATTTGTGTATAATTATGTAAATAATGTGTGTTCCTGTAATAGATATGTACCGTGGTTAGTAAAGATAAAAAAATGCCAAAATATAGTACTTCTTCCAGTATGCATCACACACAAAGTAATGACAGCTGGCGACGATACTAATAATGGATTAGGGCGTGGGCTAAGCCGAAGTCATCTCAAGGTAAAAAAGATTATTATTTTTCTTTGATCGGAAGTAATGGAGGAGCAAATTAAAGCGTTGCTTGAACAAAATCAAGAACTATTAAAGGCACTGCAGAAGAAAGATTCTTCGGTGCAACATAAAGTAGCGGTACAGTTTGAGAAATTTAATGATGAAACGGAAAATTTCGATTGCTTCCTGGAACGCTTCGAGACATATCTTGATGTCCAACAGGTTCCAGAAGAATTAAGAGCTAAAGTTTTTATTTCATCTTTAAGCCCAAAATTATACCAGTTATTGAAAAATCTGTTAGCTCCTGACATTCCTTCTGACCAGACCTTGAATAAGTTGAAAGATGTTTTAAAAACGCATCTAAATCCGAAACCCTTAATAATCCCTTCACGCCATAAGTTTCTTAACCGTAAACAACATGAGGGGGAAACGATAAATAATTATATGGCTGAATTAAGAGCCCTTGCCTTGCATTGTGATTATGATACTAATATGTTAAATATTATGCTGAGAGACGTTTTTGTGAGTGGATTGCGGGATAAAACTATTCTCGATAGATTGTTCGAAGAGGATAATATAGATCTCGACAAAACATTACAGATAGCGTTAGCGATGGAGAAGGCTTGTAAAGGGACAAATGATATTATGGGCAGGGGAATAAATGCTTTGCATGCTGGGAAGAAGGGTAAACAGAAGTATCAGAAACAAACTTTTGCGGAAAGGCAGAAAAAATCGGAATGTACGAGATGCTCTGGCACGGACCATAATAGCAATGATTGTAAATTTATTACAAGTAAATGCAATTATTGTTCTAAAATCGGCCATATCCAAAGAGCGTGTTTTGCTGCAAAGAAAGCGGCTGCTAAACCAGTCAAACAAAAACAGGTAAATTTGAATAATGTTATTGAGAACAAAAATCAAGTACCTTTATTTGAACTACAGGCTGAGGGATATACATTACGGGAGGAAGAGCCAAGGCAACCCCCGATAATGGTAAATCTAAAAATTGAGAATAAAAACTGCCAAATGGAATTGGATACTGGTGGGGCCGTGAGTGTTATGAGCATTAGGAATTTTAGGAAAATCTCTAATAAGGAAATTCGGCCTACTAATATTGTCTTCAAGACGTATAAGGGGGACTCTTTAATGCCAATGGGGTATGTCACCGTGAAGGTTGAATATAAATATCAATGTTTGCTGTTAAATTTATACATAGTGAAAGAGAATTTAGATACGATCCTTGGCCGTGAATGGCTCCATAAAATAAAACTAGATTGTAACGCTATAAAAACTGTCAGAGCAGTAAGTAACATAAATTTAAACAAACTTTTAACTCAATATAAGGAATTATTTGATGACAAATTAGGAGAGATCAACAATTATGAGGTTAAGCTGGAACTGAAGCAGGGGGTTAAACCAATATTTCGCAGATTCAGAACGGTACCGTTTGCTCTAAAAGAAAGAGTTGAAAAAGAAATTGATAGGTTGGAGAAGGAAGGAATCATTGAAAGGGTGGAGAGTTCAGAGTGGGCTACGCCCGTGGTTCCGGTAGTTAAATCAGACGGCAATATTAGATTATGTGCTGATTTTTCTGTAACGCTTAACCCTAATTTGGTCGTTCCGCAGCACCCCTTACCGAAACTGGAAGAAATTTTTTCAAGCTTAAACGGGGGTAAACAGTTTTCAAAACTTGATTTCAAACATGCATACTTACAAATGAAGGTACACCCCGAAAGCCAAAATCTTTTAACCATTAACACGCATAAGGGGCTGTATATTTGCAAAAGACTAATGTACGGCTTAAACGGAGCACCTGCAATTTGGCAACGCTATGTAGACGGGCTCTTCCAGGGAATGGAAGGTGTTAAGGTGTTTATGGATGATGCACGGATTACGGGGTCTGACGAAATGTCACACTTAAGGGCCTTGGAGGAATTTTTCAAAAAATGTAAAGAACATGGTTTGAAATTGAATTTAAATAAAAGTCAATTTTTTCAAAAAGAGATAAATTTTTTGGGACACACAATAGATGCAAATGGGTTGCACAAAACTGATGATAAGATTTCAGCAATTTTAAATGCCCCTGTTCCGAAAGATGTACAGAAGGTAAAGAGTTTTTTGGGGCTGGTAAATTTCTACGGGAAATTTTGTAAAAACTTAGCCACCATGTCAAATCCCCTTAATGACCTTACAAAAAAAGATGTAAAATTTAAATGGTCGAGGAATTGTCAGGAAGCTTTCGAGAAAATCAAAAAGGAGATTTGCTCTCCCAGAGTTTTAGTGCATTATGATCCACACCTACCGATAACTTTAGCTACTGATGCTTCACCAGTTGGTGTAGGTAGTGTATTGTCTCATCTGTACCCTGACGGAACTGAACGACCCATAGCATTCGCTTCAAGAACTTTGTCACGAACTGAACAAAAATACTCCCAAATAGATAAAGAGGCCCTAGCCATCGTATGGGCCGTACAGAAATTTTATCTATATTTAAAGTGTCGAAGATTCACTTTGATTACAGACCACAAACCGCTAGTAGCTATCTTTGGTTCTAAACGGGGATTACCTGTTTTAGCAGCTACTAGGCTTTTGCATTATGCCCTAATTTTGCAATCTTTTGAATTTGACATCAAGTATAGGGATACTAAAAATCATGGAAATGCAGACTGTCTTTCGCGCTTACCGAAGAAGTCTGAAGAATTGGATGTCAAAGATGATATTTACATTAATCAGATGGGGCAAATAGAAACCTTACCTATAACCTCCAGAGAATTACGACAAGCTACGTCGAAAGACCAAGAGCTGGGGCCGCTTCTAAATGCTCTTAGAGAAGGCAAGGATTTGCAGGGTAGGGAAGCAAAATACACAATTGAAGATGGGTGTATTATGTATGGTCAAAGGGTATGCATCCCGAAGGTATATCAAAAACAAGTGTTAGCAGAACTACATGAGGGGCACCTTGGTATTGTAAAGATGAAGGCTATCGCCAGATCATTCGTATACTGGAAGAATATTGATAGAGATATCGAGGATGCTGCGAAAAATTGTACAGAGTGTGCCAAATATAAAGCTGATCCATCTAGGGTAAAAGTCCATCACTGGGAGTACCCTAGTTCGCCATGGGAAAGGGTTCATATAGATTTCGCTGGGCCTATCTTTGAACACATGTTCCTTCTTATTGTAGATGCACATTCCAAGTGGTTGGAAGTTTATCCAATGAAAACAACTACCGCCCATAAGACCATAGATTGCCTTCGAGATTGTTTCAGCCGATTTGGCTTACCTGTAGTACTTGTAAGCGATAATGGACCTCAGTTCACTTCACACGAATTTGAAATGTTCATGTTAAACAATGGCATTAAGCACAAAACATCTGCACCATTTAAGCCATCGAGCAATGGTCAAGCTGAGCGTTACGTGTACACTTTGAAACAATCGTTACGTGCAATGCAACACTATGCTGGAAGCATAAGTCAAAAATTAAGCACGTTCTTGCTTCATTATCGAAAGGCACCTAACGTCACCACAATGCATAGTCCAGCCATGTTATTCCTGAAGCGGGACATAAGAACCCGAATTAATTTGTTGTTGCCTGATTTGAAATCCAGAGTGCAAGAAAATATTAGAAAAGGTGTTTATGAGTTCAGGGACAGAAAATTTAATGTGGGTGACAAAGTGGCTGTTCAAGATTATAGAGCAGCAAATTCCAAATGGAAATTTGGACAAGTAATCAGCCAAGATGGTGCGCTACATTATACTATTGATGTTCAAGGGACATTAGTACGAAGACATGTAGATCAAATCCGTCCAGTTGGTGATCAGGTACAAAACGTTGATTATTCAGTGCGTAGTCATCATTGGACTCCATCTCAGAGTTTCCCGGTTGCTGAGGATTCTACTACGACGATTCTAAATGATGAATCCAATATTCAAGGAACACCTATGGAAACTTCAACCAGATCATCTGCACCCACTGAAAATGTTCCGGCTGGAGACTCATCAATTGAAACACCAGCAGTAAAAGACAGTGAGCTTACTACGACGAGTGTGAGTTCACCAAAAGTGCCACAAAATCCAGGAGCCACGCTACGACGTTCTGGAAGGATTCGTAGACCCCCCCAAAGACTTGATCTCTAAGGGGAGAGGAGGTGTTGTGTATAAACTGTAACCATGAACATTTCTGGAATAACGCGGTTGCAATATGTTAACGGCAACCGCCAACTGAACTAAAAGACTGTTTAGTTTCGGTTTAGGTTTCGAAATGCAGCTACTACGCAGCTAGCCATGATGGCTATTTAACTACTTGTTTAATCTCTTAATTTGTGTATAATTATGTAAATAATGTGTGTTCCTGTAATAGATATGTACCGTGGTTAGTAAAGATAAAAAAATGCCAAAATATAGTACTTCTTCCAGTATGCATCACACACAAAGTAATGACAAGTCTAACTTGTGCTTCCGCCTGACCTTAGGAACACCGACATACATTAGAGTACCAAATGCCCTAAATGTAGTACAGATGGCTTAACACCCGAATAGAGCTCCAGAAGGGTTTCTGTATTTTTACCATGACAAATCCATTCCATGTACAGTTAAAATGCATACATGCTTCAGGCCAAAAATCGGCAGACAAACCACTGGATTTTAGTATTGCCCGAACACAATTCTTATAGTCAGATTAAACCTTTCACATGTACCATTCTGTTCTGGCATGAAAGTGTTTGTCAACTCATGGATTACACCAGTCTCATTGTAAAAAGCTTTGAATCTGTCATTGTCAAATTCTGTGCCATTGTCGGTACATATAGCTTTTAACTTGGTACCCAGGAACCTTTCAGCCCTCAAAACATGCCTTTTAAAGATATCAAAATTCATGGACTTTTCCTGAATAGGGTAAACAGCTGACTTGCCAGAAAAATCATCTATAATGGCAAGAAAGAAGCATTCACTTTTTTTACCAGGTACTTTAATAGGACCACAAGTATCAAGAAAAAGTCTGTCCGAAGGCTTTTTAGAAGAAGAATGACCAAAAGATTTGAAAGAGACACGATTATGCTTACTTAAATGGCAAGAATCACAAAAAAAAAAAAAAAAAAAATTATCTACAGATTTTAAATTGGGCAGACCTTTTACAGCAGAATTACGAATAGTGTTAAAAATGAGTTCAGGACTTATATGATCATAACGCAAATGCCATATCTCAAAATCATTAACATTGGCAGTTTTAATAATAGGTGAAGCTGAAATTTCGGAATCAACATTTTCATTCTGCCCCCCCATTCCATTTAACACTATGCCTGCTCCTAATAACTTTTGGAAAAGTATAGTAGATCCTGTCATAAAGTTTAGTAGAAAAAAGAAAATCACCATCCTTGTCTATCACATTCAGTTTGCCAGCCTTACCAGTAAACTTTGCACCACCCTGGTCGAATCTGGAACCACTTAAAAGATTTTTCTTTAAATTAGGTGAAAAAAGAACATTCCACAATTTAATCTCTACACCATTAAAATTTAATTCAACTTCACCAGTAATAGGAAAAGTAACTCTGTCAACAGCCACGTGTAATTCATCACCTGCACTGTAAAAAATATGTCCTATTTGCTGCCAGAAATACTCTGTAATTTGAGAAAATATGTGTAATTTACGAAAAAATTACGTTGTCAGAACGTATTTTCTCAAATTACAGAGAATTTCTGGCAGCAAATAAGACATACTTTTTACAGTGTGTAACTTCAACAAAATTATTAACCCTTTGCCGCTCAGTGTTCCACTACATGGAACACCTAACTTCGCTAGCGTCTGCAACCGTTAAATTCAATTGCAAATGCATAAAAATAGGTTTATTTTTTACTTTGATCTTTCCTTTTCATCCTTAGATGGCACCAGTATGCAAGGCAATCCATGATATTTAGCTGGGACGAGTTATTTTAAACCCTCGTATTTACAAGAAATTTTGTATATTTTTTTTGTGATACAAAAAAGATTGCTTGAAAAAAGATTTCTATGTTATATCGTTGGCTGTACTCTAAATTATTTATTCTATATTAATTTTAATATTTTATACAGGAAACATACGAGGAATCGCTGAATAAAATAAGGTGTTCCATCTACTGGAACACTGCGACACTAACGCTTTTCATATTATGCAACCGAAAACAATGATGAGAGAAGACAGCTGTCTTTACGTGTCTGTTTTCCTCTGTTTGGAGGGAATGACGTCAAGCTATAAAATGCTGCAAAGAAGGGTTGGTTGTCTATTAAAAAAAAAAAAAAAAAAAAAAAAAAACGCACAAAACTAGTTTCATGTGCAAAACCTACAATGTTGGTTTGTGCTTCTACCAAAAGAGTGTGACGTGATTCCAAAAAATTTATGAAGCTAAAAAATAGACTAATTGTAAATATTTTTGAACATAGGACCTGTATATATGTATACTAACTGTAAATATAAAATTATTTTATAAAAAAGTCATATAAACAAGATTTTTTTTGGGGGGGGGAAGAGGTAGCAGGCCTCCCGTGATGCACCATGGGTCATGCTAAATCTACTACTAAGGTATAATACAGTGTTTTTTAATTCAAATGCAAAATCTTCTACATATTTACGCGCTTTACTGCGATGCTCTTAGAACTTTTCAGAGCTCTAGTGGCGCAGTGTTCCAGCTGATGGAACACCCACAGATTCAAAACGGTAAGTACTATCTTTACAAAATTATACATGTGTACTCCTTTAGACCTAAGTAGATAGCCTACAACTTTTTTTTGTTGAAATTCCAACTTTAAAGGGTAGTGAGCCGTAAAGGGTTAAAGAGAGCTTTATCTTTGCAAAAATGATGAGAGGCCGCTGTGTCGAAAGCCCAGCATCCCTCTTGATCAAAACTGCCGAGGCTTGCCTCGGCTATGGGAGTAGTGAGAGGGATGCAAATGCACCCCCCTAAATCTTAAATATAGAAATGAAAATTTACATTACATACAGTAGCTGGCGGTAAGAGTTTTGAAACGATATGTTTTTCTGCCCTAACATTTTATGTAAGAAAATTTCTTAATGGTGTAAATTAAAAATTTGTACCCCTTTTAAAGCTTAACAAAATGGAACATTAGAACATTTAAGACATATGTATGAATAAAAAGTAATTCGGAAATTTGAAAAAGTAAGCAATCAACACCATTATAAAGGAAAACTTCCCAGGATAACCAAAGATTGGAAGAAGGTCTTTTGGACCAATGAATCTAAATTCAATTTGTTTGTAAGCAATGGCGAATCATATTCGTCGTCCAAAAGATACATGAATGGATCCTGGGAACTAACGTCCAACAATGAAGCACAGAAGTCGATCAGTAATAGTTTTGGGAGCTTTCCATCATGGGGCGTCATCCCTCTTGTATACATTAATGATGGATTATGGATAAAAATATCTATAAAAACATTTTAGAAGATCACATGCTGTTTTACACTCGTAAAGAGATGACTCGTAAATGGATGTTTCAGCAGAATAATGATTCCAAGCATACCTTCAAAATGGTGAGAAATTGGTTTACAACTAAGAAAAGTTTTGGACTGGCAGAGTCAGTCACCTGACCTCCATCCAATTAAACAACTTTGGGACATCGGGATAAAAGTCAGACATGGAAATATTCTTCAAAAACAGAACTGCTTCAGAATATTCAATTGGGATAGGTGAAAATTCCTAGCTCCGTCAAGGCCGCGATAGTCAAGTCAGTAGAGCACCAAGCTCGTAATTTGAAGATTGCAGGTTTGATACTTGATCCAAAAACAGTCGTGTACACTTATGGTGGGTGGTGCATGTAAAATCCGTCGTAGCCGCAATATCCTCCATGTTCTCATCCAAATTATACCTTCTAGGGGTCATCGAAGTGAGGGAGCTATACCCTCCGTGGAGGATCAAAATTGTGATATCATGTCTCCAGACCATCCTTAGAGGTGCATCCCAGACCATCGCCCATAGCGCAGTACTAGTATGACGTTAAACCCAACCTACCTAATGACCTATCCTAGGTCTACCGTAGAAAGTTTTGTTAATTCCATTCCCAGATGCTGTGCCATAATCAGGCTTTGATTACCCAAAAAGGCACGAGAAACATGTGCTTCCCTTAGAAAATTTTCAAAAGGCCCCAAATTAAGCAAAATAAGGACCCCGAATTGTAAGCTTGTTATCTGAAATATTGTCTGATTATAAAAAGTCACGACAAACATGATTGCATAACTATTATTTTTAGATTATATAGAAATTATATTAATGAAGCTTTTATGCACGCGTTCACAATCGAATAATTCCATATGTAGTGAATACAAGTTTTCACCAGTTTACATTTTGGTGCTTATATTAAGTGAATCTACATGTGTGTATTTTCCCCAGATCTAACTACAAAGTTTAAAGAAAAAATTTAAGTTTTTTTCTATGTGTTTGTATGAGTCTTTAGACCAAACAGTCAATGGGGACCCCCAAAATGGATTTGTGCTTCCCCTCAGATGAAAGGTTAATCAGACCCTGGCCATAATCCCCAAAGCAAAATGATAGGCAACTATTAAATATTGCTGTATTTTGTTATATTAAGATGCGTAATTTCAAGAGTTTAAGAAAAAATGAATCGTCTCAAAACTTTTAAGTACTTTTTGAATTTCTGAATTATTTTCTATACGTGCATGTGTCTCAATTGTCCTAATATTGCATTTTATCGAGTTTTAAAAGGACGCACAAATTTCTAATTTACTTCATTAAGAAATTTTATTACAGGAAAAGTTAGGACTGAAAAATATCATCTCAAAACTTTTGCCATTTACTATAAATACTAGACTTGAAAAATGGCTAAATGGTATTTTTTCCTCTTTTCAACTGCAGTGTTTTGAAACTTTAACTTCTGAATGAGTGGTCTCTTTATATATCTACAGTCGGCAGCAATATAGCAGAAAGAAAAGAAAACAGTGCGTCAAATGTAAAGCTAGATTTATAAAAGCACGTGATTTTGAATTTATGTAAATACTATTATTATGTAAAATCTGAAATTTTCAATAGAATTTAAGAATTTTTTAATTACAAACTTATAAATCACAATTTTTTGCTAACTTTTAATTTTTATCAAAATTGGCTAAAAAAATTTTGAGTTTTTTAAATTTTAATTCTACAGTGCGTCCCAAAAGTTTGTAGACAACCGTTTTTTTTTTTATTATTATTATTATTTAAGAGCTAATTAAACGAGTAAGAAAGACGAAATAAATTATGTAAATATGTATTCACGTAATACAAATAATGAAATACTTAAAGAACATTAAACATATATAAATTTAATATAAAAGAATAAAACGAAAATAATGCTGTCCCAAAGATATATAGACAACCGGTGTTAAAAGCTGATTGAAGTACCGATCTTCAAATTTACATATTCCAAGGTTATGTACTTGTGACGTAATAGTTTTCTGAGATGAAAGCTAAGCTGTCTTTCTTTTTTTGACTGATTGTACAGATGCCTCACAACGTGCAGTTTTCCAATAATGAAATTTTGAAAATTTATTATTTCAAAGCTTGTCAAATGAAAGTTGTGGACATTTCTAGAAAAAATGGATGCAGCAGGGCTGGTATTTACCATATTCTGTCAAAAGGTGACAATTTTGAAACAAAATCACGTTCTGGGCGACCTAAGAAAACAACTAAACGACAAGACAGATTTTCAGATTAGTTTCAACCCAGAACCTGTCTGTACGGTCAATTTCTAGAGAGATGACTGTTCCAGTATCAAAATCCATGGTGCATCGACGGCTGCAGGTAAGTAAATTGCTTGCTTATCGCAAAAAGCGTCGTTCACCAAAGTTGACAAAATGGCATAAAGACGCTCGTGTTTAGTAAGCTCGAAATCATGTGAATTGGATATATGAATGGTTGAGTGTTCTGTTTAGTGATGAAAAGAAGTTCAATTTAGATAGCCCCGATGGTTAGAAATATTACTGGTTCGATATTCGTAAGGAACCACAAACTTTTTTCAGCAGACAACAAGGAGGGGGTTCACTCATGGTGCGGGGAGCATTTTCCTTTAAAGGAACTACCATCACTACCGATATTGTTTTTTTTTAAAGGTCGCCAATGTTCCGACGATTACCAGAAAATGTTAGAAGTGCGGTTACTTCTATTTGGAAATTTGTTAAGAGGGGAAGAATGGATATATCAGCAAGACAATTGTCCCATTCACGTGTCAAACTCTACTGCTAATTTCGTCAATTTGCATCAGTTCAGGATCGAATGCTGCAAATTGAAAGAAGTTGGTTTTCTCTAAAGCCAGAAATTCTTCGAACTATTGTTTTGAGTATGTCTGGTCGAGTTTTTGAAGTGATTAATAAAAATGGCTCAAAAATTTGAATGTTAAAGAAAAAATAATGAGTTGTCTTTAAACTTTTGGGACAGTAAATTTTTAGTTTTAGTTTCTATCACAATGTCTGAGTGTAATATAATATTTTTGTATAATATTATTATTGTCTTGATGTTACTTATAATTAAAAATGATTTTGAAATCTTTATTCATTTTTTGCAATGGTAAAATAAAGAAAAAACCGTTGTCTAAACTTTTGGGACGCACTGTATACACGTGCAAAGTGACCTAGAAAATAAAATAGAATTTTAATTCATTTTTAAAAAATCTCTAGAAAATATCCCCATCTTCAAACGAATTTAGAAATTTTTGAACTCTGACCTGCCAACATCCTAATTAATGTTCCGCAGTATTGTAAACCCCGCCTTTTTTTTTTTTTTCCCTCACCAGTATTTTTTTATAGTACTTTTCTTATTATTTAATCATAATTGCTTTTGGAGAATATTACTCTAAATATTTACTGGTCTGAAAAAAATGGGCGGGACAAAAAGCACTACGGAATATTAATTAGGATGTTGGCAGGTATGTTTATAACTAGTTTTTAACTTCTGTTGTTATTGGTTTAAAATTTTAAATTCATAAAAAAAAAAAAAAAAATCCCCTAACTTTTAAAAGTTTTTATACTCTAGTTCAATAAATCACGTGACTCATTTTAAATCTTGAAAGTGAAGTTGGATGCTTGCAAGCGATAATATTTTAAAATGTCAAAGCAAATTTAGCCTAAAGAAAAAATGCACTACCAGAGCTGCCAACATTTTCAACTTTTAAATCAAAATTGACACCAGTATTTTTAAATGGAATATGTTATATATATTTTCAACGATTAACATTACTGAAAGCAGCTGTAAAAATTTTCCGGTTTAAAGTCTCCCTTGAAAAACGGGAGACTTGGCATCTATGCACTACAATTGATTAAAAAAAAGGATCTATCAAACATATTTTTCTCAAACTTAATTAAAAACGCCTCGATTAAATCAGCGGTCTAGGGAAAAAAAAAAAAAAAAAAAAAAAAAAAAAAAAATGAAATTGGCGTATTCATTTATAAGCTACAGTGTTACAAGCAAAAACGCACACTATCATGATAACCATTACCAATAACAACTGTTTCTCTGCTGTCACCAAAAATATCTTTTACAGACAACTTTGGGCCTGAAATTTTTTGCACCCCCCTAGATAGGATGCTGGCTATGCCCATGGCCTCGGCTATAAAATTTTGAGATTTACGGGGGAGGGGGAGTTTTATCACGTTTTGATTGTTGACTAGATCCACCCCTCCTGATAAAGTTAATTTTAAGTGGTTTCTCTTTTGCAGCATTTTAAGTCATTACTAACAAGGAAGGTCTCCATAAGCGCATACGCAAAAAAATTAAAAAAAATTTCTGAATACTCTCCTCATGAGGTTACGTATGTTTCTAAAAAAAATTCCGTCGGTATCATTATATATCATCCGGAAAAAAATAATGAAAATGTCCGTTCCTTGACAATTATCGCTCGTTGGCGGCAAAATGTAAACTAATGCAAAACGGTTTTTTGATAAACACTCATTACAGAAATACGTTTTCCATACTCTTCATACTAAACTAGTTTAAGAAAGTTTACTTTAAATAAATACATGTTTATAACTACAATTTTGTCATGTAAATAAACCTAACGTGAAATTATACAACCTTTAGTTTAACATAGAATATTTAAACTAAGCTTAAGTTTTACTAAAATGTTAAATATCATGGCTTAAAGTAAAACAGTACATACATTTATTTATATTTCATACATTTATTTATATTTTCATAATTAAAAAGAACGTACATAACAGTTTGAAAATAAAACAATGGCAAACGGCAATCACTTAGCAGTGCGCTAGTTTGCGTTTTGGAAGAATACCAATTTCACAACCAGTAATTTAAAATCAAAATTTAAATTGATAAAAATTATTTCAAACTTAAATTTAAGTCTCAGACTTCAGTTAAAGTTACACATTAAAATTAAAATTTTACACCCATTTTATTTCCCTTGTTAAATAAAATTTACCAAATACTTTTTTTTTTTTTTTTTTTTTAAATTCTACATACCAAATTAATTTAAATAAGTTTAACAAAAATACATTTGTATAACTGCAAGTTTTGCACCATGTATCTTTTATTAATTTATTCAAACATTAAACCAAATTTTAATGGAAAACTATAGAAATTTAAATTTTTAAACTCTTAATGAGTTTAAATAATAATAGTATATAAGGAGGGGGAGTAAAACAAGTCATGAATTAGCAAAAATGCACAAAAAGAAATTTATTTGTATGACCATAAACTTTGATATTGAAAAATTCTTCATTAGAGGATGTAATTCCTAACCCCCCCCCTCCCCACACATAAGAAAAAAGTTTTCTTTAGCTTTTTTCTTTACTATTAGTTATACTTATATTTGTTTCTCCCAGGGATATAATTCATGTAACTTTTATACATATTTAAACTTCATATGAACACTTTTTAAACTGTGATATGCATTTCTAGAATCCACATTATGCAAGTAATTTACAGTGTCCCATTATACATATTTTTTATTTTGATGTTTCATATCTTTAAGAAGCAATTCAGTAGTATGAGTATGCTCATTTTCATCGGAATTTTCCGATATTTTGAAGGATATGCAAATACATCACCAGGAATGCTTTCAAATTTTTCATAACATATACACTCATAAATTTTTATATTTCAACAATGTGGTTTTTCAATTTAATTTCGTCTTCTGTAACATTTGTGAGTGCCATATTTTTCCCATGTATGTTTATGCAGCATCCAAACAACATTATACATATTAATTTCGAAAGACATTGTTTTCAATAAAAATTTAAATAAATTTATTTTTTCACACTGCAAAATTCGTTTTAAACGTTAATTAAAAATAAAAATAAATATTTGCAACTTGCAAAAAATACAGAAGATTTTTCAATTACTAATTAAAAATTAAAGCTATGTATAACTTAAAAGTCTATTTGATTTGAATTTAAATATTTCCAACTCGCAAGATTAAAAAAATAAAAATAAACAAGGATTTTTCAAAGCTAAAATGAAATAATTTTAATAAAAGGCCACAAGCATATATTATGCAAGCTTGTATAAGAAACAGGCAACTCTTTCATTGATTATTTTCAAACTATATTTACTATAAAGCTACTTAGAAAGATTTGTTTTGCAAGAAATTCTTAAACGCATTAAAATTACTTGAATTTGGCGGGAAAGGAGTTGCTCGCCAAATCGCTTGCATTTTTGCGCCAAATATTTGAAAGTATTTTATTTTTTTGCAGATTTTTTAGTCGTATTCTGTCGATAAATTTGACTGATCTTGTAATACCTATGTATTATGTAAGTAGTATCTCTGTAATTTTTTTCACATTATTCTAAGTATGTGCTTTAAGGAGACCTTCCTTGTAAGCTTAACCCGACAATCTTTTATACATCTCCAGCAAGTAATAACATTTTTTTTTTTACATTTTGGGCCTCGATAGGACACGACACTCAACCTTACATTTATCCAAAGTTCTCTAATGTAAACGTGTCTCCTCTGTATATTACGTAGTTTTTTAATGGTTTCATCGTTTGTCATCGTAATAAAAATGTAAAGTTAAAGTTACTTTCTTCTGTTTTCAAGAAGTTTGTAACCAAGTCATGAGAGTTGTATTGAAAGGTAAATAATCAACTTGAATTATGGCTTTTTAATTAATACAATTGTTGAATCTAATTAATGTTAAAATGTTGTTATATATATACTAGTGTAGTGTTATTTTGTATAAATATTTTTGTTAAGTTTAAAAATCTTTTGTCTTCAATTGAGTCAACACATTTACTCACTAGTCAAATCATTTTTTTTAAACTCAAAACTTAAACGCTTTTATTGTTTGATATTCTGCTTAATAAGATTTCTAAAAGTTTGACCTTTTGTCAAAGGTCTTTATAAATTGGTTATGGGCCAAATTTATATCTGTTTATATTTTTTCAGATTTGACTAGTTTTTTTTTTTTTTTACTTATTAAATTAAAAATGGCATATAATATATCTCCTCAAATTGTGAAGTTGAATTTCAATGCTCGTTGGAAATGGAAATGTGACTAAGTTCTTGTTAATGGAAAGGAATGCTTATGAAATTGTCATAGGTGACGAAAAGCAACCTAAAGTAAGCGAAACGGTAACTGAGGAGGCAGTAAATGATTTTAAAAGAAGGCAGAATGCTGCCATGTCACTAATTTATTTAAATGTTGAACCAAAATTTCGTAGTTTAATAAGTGACTGTACTGTACTGATCCGTCAGAAGCATGGAAAATCATTAAGGTCAATTTCCAACCAGATAGTAGGTCACATCATATGAAATTGTTTTCTGAATTAATGACATGTTTTTTGGAACCTGGCGAATCTATAGATCTTTTTGCAGCAAGAATTTCTAAAATTGCAGACCAGTTAAAAGCTATTGGTAAATCTATTAATGATGAGTATATTTGTTTTCGAATTTTAAGATATCTGCCCCGACAAATTTGATCAAATTGTCCAGCAAATTTTGAGGTCGCCCGATAAGGACTTCAAGTTTAAAAATATTGTTGTTGAGCTTTGTTCAGGAAATGAGCATCGCATTTACTTAACGTCTGAGAAGTTGACATACAAGAATCAATGGAGTCCATTGTCCATTCCAATTGATGCTGCAGTGAAGCAAGATCTGATTTAGACGAGGCACTGGATTCTCCACTTATAGTATAGCTGATTGCTGATGCATAGAATATTGAAAAATCGAGGTGCAGAAATGGAAATTTATAACCAGTATTATGACTGCTTTTGCTAGAAATATTGAACACCTAATTGTTCTGAGTAAGAAGAGCACATTCATTTTTTTTTTTTTTTTTTTTTTTTTAAGAAATTGAACATATAATTATACAAATACAGTAGAACCTCGATTATCCGAAGTAATTGGGAGCGAACTTACTTCGGATAATCGAAATTTTCGGATAATCGAGAATTCATCAATAATCATCTAAAATATTTATCAGCACTCGTAGTTTGGAAAGGATGGCTTGCATACAAAAGGAATGTGGGGAAAAAAAAAAAAAAAAAACCTTTAAAAATACATATTTGTTAAGAGAAAATTTTGGATGATAGTAGAAAGTGAAAAAAAAAAGTGGAGAAGAAACCGACTTCGGTTATCGGAGAGTTTCGGTTAATCGAGGTGAGTTTCGGTTAATCGAGGTTCTACTGTATATTAATTTTATTTATAGTATGTATTAATTTTTGATAGAATGAGTAATTAATTACCTTAAAACTTAATCTTGTTCATTAATCATTACATTTTTAAAATTTCTTCACAGTTTTGTGGGATGAATAGGCTTTTAAGTTCAAGAAAGTTTGCTGATTATGAAAACCAGCCACTTATTAAAATTACTCAGAAAAAAAATATTCTTTTTTTTTTTTAAGCAGCAAGTCCTGTATATATTTTTTAGTTTAAAAAAATAAAAGTATTAAATATATATATTTTTTTCAATATTTCTGTAGAATTTTAATCAACAAATTTGCTGTTTAAAAATTTATCAACTGTTTTTTTAATTATTCTTAATATGACATACATAAATTTTTAATTTCTACATGGGAAAAAAAAAAGATGTAAAAAATTCTTACTGGGGTTTAACAAATATAATTTGAATCAAGAAAATTTTTTCACACTTTACCCATTAACAAAATTCATATTTTCATTACCATCTTAATACTTTCACTTATTCTTTTACCTTTTTTTACATTTAGTGGATACAATTTATTAAACAAGCAGTGACAGCAGCCTCAAACTGTATTTAACTGATTATATGTAGTTACATCAAAAGGTTATGATGTTTAAAAACTTTTTGGAACCTTCAAAGCTTTTTAAACAGTACAATGTAAAATATGCTATTATTTTCAAAATATCATATGAGCCAATGTTAAATGACATAAACTGGTATTTAAATCACTACAACCCTGCATGATACAGGTCACTTTTGCAGAAACTGTATAAATTTTGTGTTTCTAGTACTTATAGATTTTTACAGGGACACAACCAGGTTGGCGACAATTAAGGAAATCATGAAAAAATCAGGGTACTTTATTACTCTGAAATTATCAGGGAATTTTGTAAAAACACCCCAAAATCATTGAAGTTTTCATTCTTGTCCTGCAAATATGACTAGAAGGATCGTCAAACATGTGTTATCTTAGCCAAATGATTACAAAGGATTGGCTGCTTTATAGTTTAATCTCGAAAAATTAACATTGATAAAAGAGAATAAATAAATATTTTTAGTGTCACAACTTGAGGAATAATTTTATGTTTTGATATTAATATATTGGGCAATTAAAATGATTCATATTTGTATAATTTTAATTTCTCCCAAATTTTGAATTTTGTCTTTTTTACTTTCTTCTATATGTATATATAAAGTATTGGATTTGTGATTTGTGAAAATTTTCAAACTCCAGTTTTCGATGGATTTAAACGTTTTGGGGTGTCCTGAACACCATTTGACTGTTTTTAGAAAATGTCAGTCTGTCTCTGTGTGTGTGTCACAAATTTTGTGGACGCTGTATCTCGCAAACCAATGAACAAAATATAATCAAACTTGGTATTTAGTTGGACCCTGACATAAACTGGTGCTGATTAGATTTGTGTAACAATTGCTCAACAGGTGGCACTGTGATTGCATTTTTTTTAAATTTTTAACATGGCAGTATAGGACAAAATTTCGTATAAATGAACATAATGCGAGTTACTTTAATCGTGTGATTTTAAAATTAATATAAATTATTGATAATACGAGGGTTGCTATTTATATTTCTGGCCTAATAATGAAAAAACAAATATGTAGGATCGAAATTGGTTTTATTGTTTTTCAAAATATTCTCCATGATGATCAATAGACTTTTGCATGCGTTTGAACCAATTTTCAAAGCACTTTTTCCAGTCCGATTGAGGTAACTCCAAAACATGCGTTTTGAATGCATCAACCACTTCTTCGGGGGTCGAAAATCGTTGTCCACGTAATTTATTTTTGATGTGTGGGAATAAGAAGTCGTCATTGGGTGCCAAATCAGGGCTGTACGGCGGATGACCCATCAGTTCGATCTTTCGCTCAGTCAGAAATGCATTTGTTTGAGTCGATGTGTGAGAGCTCGCATTGTCATGATGAAGAATGATTCGCCTGTTCTTCTGCTTTTTTCGAATTTCTCCGATGACTTCTGGCAAACAAGTGGTCGTGTACCATTCAGAATTGACCGTCCTGCGTTGCTCTAACGCCACTGTTGCCACATGACCGTTAATGCCGAAGAAACAGGCAATCATTTGTTTCGATGTGCTTCTTCCTCGAACAACTTTTGTTGGTTTTGCCTCGCCTTGGAAGACCCATACAGTTGATTGCTGTTTTGTTTCCGGCTCATATGCATAGATCCATGATTCGTCACCTGTGTAGATGTTATACACAGTCTTTGATGTACCTTGAACGTATTTTTCCAACATTTCCTTGCACCAATCGACACAAGCCTTTTTTTGAGCGTTTGTCAGATTATGCGAGATCCAACGCGAACAATTTTTTTTTACGCTCAAATGTTCATGCAATATTTTATTGATGCTAGTCATACTAATGTCCAAAGACGCCTCAATCTCACGGTATGTCACATGACGATCTTGCTTTATCAGTTCACGCACAGCATCGATCTTTTCTGGCACAACAACGGTTTTTGGACGACCTGCACGGGATTCGTCCTGGATCGAACATCGACCACGATTAAATTCGTTATACCAATTTTTTACAGTGCTGTAGGATGGCGCTTTATCGCTGTATAAAGAATTAAGTTCATCGAAGCACTCTTGTCTTGACAATCCACGTCGAAAGTTATGAAAAATAATCGCACGAAAATTTTCACGATTCAATTCCATTTTTTGAAAGAGAAGAACTTTTCAATTTACTGTCAACAACACAAATAAAGCTGTAATGGTAAATCGTCTGCTGAATTTACGTTTAAAAATATCAAACTTTCGATTAAAATCGTCTGCGGTCGCCTAGCAACACTTACTGTTGCCAAGGCCAGAAATATAAATAGCAACCCTCGTAGTAGTAGTTAACAAAGAAAATATTTTTGTACATGTGGAAACATCGCTTTTCCCCTTAGAGGGGAAGTATCCCCCCACGGAGGGAGTAAATTTTCAATATGGGTATCTTTCGAAAGATCTCGTCAATACTTTTAAAACGAATGGTTGAACTATAGATCTGTGATAATTTAAAACAAAGTTATCGATTTTTTTTAATCTTTTAACGAAAAAAAAAAAAAAAAGTCTTCTGATTTGCAAAAAATTGACATTTTCCGGCATTTAGTGATAATATATTTCTGTCAGATAAGCATCTGCATTTATAATGGAAAATAATTTGATAATTTAATAAATAATTTGTATCGAATAAATTTTTTGTAAAATTATATAGAAGAAAGTCATGTGGTGGCCACATCATACTAGATTTTAAGAGAACAAATTAAAAATAATAAAAAGAGTTGATATATTTTCGCTCATCAGTACATTTTTTTTTTTTTTTATTGCAGTGGTTCAGCGAGCATGTTACACAAGAGCGTGACATATACAAAATTATGAAATGTTTATTATAGGTAACAGAAATCATGTAAATCTATGAAAATTAGTCAGAGAAATCAGGGAACTTTTTTCTAAATTTTTGTAGCCACTCTGACAATAAAAATTTCTTTATCTTTATGGTCTATGATCCCAAAAGTGCGATAGTACTTAAACACCCTATTCGATTAAACTGAAATTTTATACACATGTCATAGGTCACCATTTGACCAACTGCATAAATTTATGCCCTATGGTATCAAATTTGTTAAAGTGCGACAGCATCTAAATGTTACATCATATTGAACAGAAATTTTTTAAAAACATGTTATAGATCACCTTCAAATGAGGTGTAGGAATTTTGGAGAATCTAGCATTTATAATCTTTTTACAGGGTACAAATAAAAATTCTTTATCATTGTGGCTGACGGACTCTGATTATTATGCGATAGTGTCTAAACGCCTCATCCGATTGAGCTGAAATTTTATACACATGTCATTGTTGTACGAACTGTATAGAGATTAGGGAGTATGTATAGAGATGCATGTATAGCGTGTAGGGAGATTAGCATGTATAAATTTTTTAAGTGACACAATGAAAATTTCTTTATAATTATGATCCTTATATAATTTATCCCTTTATAATTATGGCCTCAAACTATTTGAAAAGCAATAGTGTTAATTTAAACATACTATAGAATCTGAAATACTGAATTAATTTATGGGAAATCTAAGCTTATAAAAGCTAAAAGTATAAATTAATATTATTTATTTATTTATTTAAGTTACAATACTTGGTGTTTGAATGTTGAAAAAAAAAAGACCAGCAGTTCATTAAAATTGTTTTTCTACTATTTGTTCTGTTTTAAGCTTTTAATAAATATATTTTTTAAATATAAATGTATTCATGTTTTAAATTTTGTGTTTGTATTTATTATTTAAATATAATAAAGAAATAAAACTTAATTTTTATCCTGTTGTGATCCCAATAAAAAATTTAAATATTATGCAAGAGTACATTATTTTGCCAACTAAGAAAAAATAATTAGGTGCCACTTATGCCTGACTTTCACATTCTAATTTCTAACCCTGCTTATAAATAATGCATCTGTGTTCTACACCATTCAGTTCAGTGTCAATTGAAGAGAAACTTTTCCAGTTTCATAAATTGATTATAAATTAAAAAAGACATTGTGCAGAAGTATTTTTTGGGTGATATTAAATCTAGCATACGCCTTCTATTTTGTGTGTAGTACCAAATAGAGTACTTTTCTTAACCTGGCATTTTTAATTACTTTGTTAAGATGACTAATTTTTAACTGAACGAAATACCTTTGGAGTATTCAACACACATTAACACCTTTCATTACGTGGCGAACACCGTGAGGAGAATTGGAACTGAGAGAAACTTTGACACCAGCAACAATAATTTTTTTTTTATTATATGGAGATATATTTTCATACCACTTAGAGTATACATTTATTAATATCACACAATCAGCAGATTGGGAAGAAAATCATATATATTGAAAATTTATTTTTCCAACTGAGTGAAAATAATGCCCGGACCGGGATTCTGCCTAAAGGTTGTGTGAGTGAATAATGCCCACCAGTTGTCGGCCTGGATAGCTCAATTGGTAGAGCATTGACCTTGTAAGTCAAAGATCCGGGGTTCGACTCCCGGTCAGGGCATTATTTTCACTTAGTTGGAAAAATAAATTTTCAATATATATCACTTAGAGTATCTCTGTCATTCAAGGTAAGAAGAGAGAGAGAGAGAATTTTTCACCTTTACTCAAACATAAAGTGAGATTTCTAAAAAAAAAAAAAAACTGCAAGAACAGAAAAATACTAAAAAATTCTAGAATAATGTAAATTGCTAATGATGTCCAAATTTTCAGCTCACTGGTATAACTTCAGTATAGTTGTATTTAATTACTTAAATATGTCAATTGTTTAATTGTTTTCGCTGCTGATCACTGAAATATTATTGCACTTCAAATTGATGAAACTTTCTTTTTTAATCCTCAATAAAAGATTACTTACTTAATTCCAGTTTCTTTTTTGCTGTTTCATTGTAGAAATATATATTTTTGCAGTTGATCAGCAAAATACATAATTTTCTCATACAGTTTTTTTTTTTTTTAAATCGTTAAAATTTCTGATTTTTGTGAAAAGTTAAGGGTTTTTCATTTCAAGGTTGTTCATTTTTTATGAATAACATGTTTTCTGTATATACAGTCAGCAGCAAAGTTACTGAAGCATACTTTTTATATTTTTATTTAGTCTGATTGCTAATTTTTATCATAAACTTACTTTTTTATAAACAGTATATTGCATACAGCTGATCATGACTCGACAAATATTTATTTAATAAAACAATATTAGGTGGCATCTTTTAAGTAGGAATTATTGCTAGTACTTTAATAATTTTGCTGCTGACTGTATTGCATACTTTAAGTCAAAAATAAAACAAATGATTTTTAAAAATGTAAAAATTTTCATTAAGATACAATTGAGTGTGGTTTTATTTGGGTTTCTTCAAAGAAAACTGTCTAAGGTTTTATGGTTGGGTCAAACACCCTTGTACAAATAATGGTTTTACTTATTAAATACAATAAAGAGTCAAAAGTTCATCTTCAAAAAAATTTTATTACAATAATTTACAAAAGAAGTTTTTACAAGGAAATCTTTTCTAGTTGTCTTAACTATTTTTATAATAAAGACAACAGTTAATAAAGTCAGTCTTCGAGATAAGTCTTATTAGTAATAAAAAAAAAATAAAATAAAAAAAATGAAATTACATGCATATGTATGAAAAAAAGTATAAAGTATGACACATAGGTGCCGACTTTTGCTTTTCACTACGGGGGCGAGATTTATTGCTGAACACTGGTTGAAGGTGGAGGGGAGGGAGTACCGAAAAAGAATTATTAAAAAATCACATTACTAAAAAAATAATTAATAATGGCAATGACTTAATTATATAGTAATTAATTAATTTTTATTCTTTTACAATTCCTTTTACTTTCAAAGAACATCATTATTTAGAGCAAACCAAGTTAATATAATTACACCTTAACTCCGTACGTTTAAGGCGACCCAGCACTTTTTCTACTTTTTTTTAGGACTGAGGACTATTAGTCTCAATCTATGAATTTTTACGATACCAGTTTTACGATAGTTGGACATTTATTGAAATCTAAAATTTATCGAAAATATAATTGAATAATTTGAAAGCGATGTTATAATTTGAAAAATAAAAAACTGATAGTCCTCTATACTAAACAAAATCTGCTTTTGCCAGAATTTAATCTTTTTTTTTTTTTTTTTTGAAGGAAAAGAAAATTAATAATAATCAGTCAAAATGGACATTATCGAAAAAGTTTTTTTTTTTTTTAAATAATTTTGAATTAGAAAATAAAAAGCGTGCGTGCAAAATGAAATAAAAAAATAAAAAGGGATAATTAAGTTTGAGTTGGTAATCTATATAATATTTCTCTAACGTGGTCCAGTTACAATAATATTTTGTTGAAATGATACGGTAATGATCTATTAACAAAATACGCAAGGGAAAAAAATATTTATAAATGGGCAATATTTAAGCACGCACACTCAGCTCAATGACCTAATAAGAAAAAATGACGACATTTGTCTTATGAGACTATTTTATTTTATTTATTTATTTAATTTTTTTAGTGAGATTTCAATAAATCCTTTATTTCTTCTTTTATGGAGATAATTTAAACTTAAAACCCGAATAAACTACTACGTCAAAAACGCCAAAGAAATATATTTGAGATGCATACAGCTGTTTCGGTAGCCTTAAGCGTACCGTCTTCAGTGCAAAATGAATGCTTTCTTTTTGCACTGAAGACGGTACGCTTAAGGCTACCGAAACAGCTGTATGCATCTCAAATATTTTTCTTTGGCGTTTCTGACGTAGTAGTTTATTCGGGTTTTAATATTCCAACGCCATGTCTCCTGTTATTATAATTTAAACTTCTCAAATAGGGGAGGGGGGAAAGGAGACGGAAATAAGGATTCTAATTAAGGTCATTAAGAGATAATGCCCCTAAATGATTTAATTCCTGCTATGAGTATATTGCTGCAATTTTTTTTATAAATTTTTTTATATATAAACATGGATTAGACAAATTTTCCGAAAGCTAGAAATGCCAGGGAAAATAGATTAGCAATTTAATTACAAAGCAGATAAAGAAAGTTAATAATTAAGTAAAAAAAAAAAGTAAATTTACAGCATAAATCTTAAGTTGTAAATTTGTAGCACTACTGTAAATTACTTGCTACTCAAAAATTAAAATATATTAAATCATATACAGACGCTGTCTCCTTTTGTCCCTTCTGAGATTAACTATTTTTTTTTTTTTTAAGAAACTTTTATTTATTACATAATTATAGGTATATTATGAAATCTTATTAACAAGCAAAGTTATTTTTACAGAAAAAACATAAATCACATTTTTTTTTTTTTTTTTTTTTTTTCCCACTTAAGAATTTTTAAATTCTTTTTTTCTACAGCTTTCTATACTTTGTCATAATTTTTTTTGTTTTACCCATAAGAATATGTGTTATAACTGTAGGAGTGGATTTTGAAATTTATTAATTATTTTTTGAGAAAAATAAAAATACATAAATAAAAAGTATATATCTACCAGTCTATGCAAAAACTTAGAAAAAAAAAAGTTTTTAATATTTTTTCTTGTAAAAGCATTACAAAATCCATCCCTAAATCTTTTAAATAGCTTCTATTAATCATTCAAATATATATTGAGTCTTTTCTTAAATATCTATTGAAGTTTTAGCATTTTGAAGATTATCAATACATGAAAAAGTGCAAACTGAGAAAACAATTTAAATCCTTAAAAGCGTTTTTACTACATTTAAAACGATCAAATAAATTTTTAAATTTTCAATTTAAAAATGTATTTGAAAATTTAAATTAAAGTACTTTTTTAGCGAAAAAATGAAAAATGAATATTTTCACTGATCTTTTGCTTTTGAAACGTCCAAGGGCAATCATATATTATTAGTGCAGTAAAATGCACCAAAATTCTGTTCAAAAAGGTAATGAATAAAATTATTGCAATCACTGTAAAATTGCAACAAGTCGTAATAATCGTTTCGAATCGAAATAACTGAGCACGACTTTTCATCAGGCAAAAAAATATAGAAATAAGGAAGATGAAAGCAGAAACGCATTATATTTAGAACATCGTGTTATGCTCCTTAAAATGGAAACAAAATATCCGCAAAAAACTTGTGATTATTGTTTTATGAAACTTGATTAAGGGTCAAATCTAATTATTTCGATTCGAAATAATAGTTGCTTGTTTTTGTAATTCCTGGTGTTAGCGTAACAATGTTTTCTTTCATTATTCTAATTTAATGTTATTTCTGAAATTTACTCTTTGGTGTCTGTTTAAAAATTATTAAACTTATAATTTAGAATAATGATAAATTATTTTAAAATAATGAAAAATAAATTTTCTTGTGGGACATATTATATCCATTCATTATTTCACCAGTGACAGATTTACTACAGGGTTCATACGCCTCAGGGAGAACCTGAAAATCAGGGAAAACTCAGGGGAAAAAATTGGTCATAAAATCTCAGGGAAACTTTCAAAACAAGCACCAAAACCTGGAAAAACAGGGATCTACTCTGGAAAAACTTGGTACTTGCGCGTTTCCGTGACGTCATTATGGAAATCTGATAAGACACGTCTATTAACATCATGCCAATTCAATGAAAAACTGGGCACGCTTTTTGCATCTTGAACAACCCAATCATGAAATTAGACAGAGACACACCTTTTCTCTCTCTAAAAGATTCTTTAGCTTTATTTTTCTCTATAGTTAATTTGTTTTCATTCGATAATCGGCATCTGGCAGCAACTTTAAATATTTCGTTTGTTATTTAGTCTTACTGATGCAGTGCGCACATGCTTAGCTTAGGCATTTAATTTTTTTTTTTTTTTTTTTTTTTTTTTTTTTGTGAGATGGATTGAATTGTAATTAAAAAGTAATTATTATCATGAGTTGGAAAACATCGTTTAATCTGGACTAGACAGATAAAAACTTAAATCCACAGTTTGCATTTTGGGTCGAAAGTGTAGATAGTGACCGTTACAAAATACAATGTTGTTTAATAATCATTGTCTAATCAAATTTTTTGAAGCATTTGGTTTAAGGGCAAATTTTTATGTAAGGTAATTAAGTTTCCAAGAGTTTGTTATATATATACACATTTCCAATTCTGATTAATATTTTATTTTGTCTGAAAAGGGTTTTTAATTTAAAATATGTTATTCAGATCCAAAACATTCTAGGCAATTAGTTTGTAACTATTTATTTTTTATTTATTTTCTTTTTAGAAAAAAAGGGGGGGGGGGGGATAGATTAAAATAAACATCACTAGTTGTCGATATGGAAAAATTATTGATTCTGGAAACTAACTCAGGGAAAACTCAGGGAATTTTTTTTCTGAAAATGAGTATGAACCCTGTACTACTATCATAGGTCTATTTTTTCATATCTGCAAGTTTTCGATATATGCAGCTTTGAAAATTATGAGTAATTTTTTAGTTTCTTTTTCTATTTTCGTCATGAAGTTCTAATGAAGAATGACACATAAAATTAACAATTTATAAGATTTGAAGAAGAAAAAACTTATACAAGGAGTTCTATTTATTTATTTTTTATTTTAATACACATTTTCTGTACAGGAGTGTAATGACAAATAAATTGAATTTATTTATCTGTTTATTTTTCATAAAAGTATAAAGACGGTTTTAGCAAAAATTTCTTTTTTTTTCATGCCTTACTTTATATTGAAACAAATAAATAAATAAAATAATAATAATAATAAAAAAAAAAAAAAACATAACAATTTACAAATTACACTTTTAATGAGCAACTTTTATTTAGAGTTTCAAACAAAATAAATTAAACATAAAATGTAAGATTATGCGGTCATTTTTATAAAATTTGTATGAATTGTTCGATCAAATAATGAATTTATGTTAATCTTTAATTTAAGACAGCTTTTTATGCAAAATAATATACTGCATATAATTTATATACCAGAATCGCACCAAATATTTGGTTAGTATATATATATATATATATATAATTAGTATACGTAATATTTCATAGGCATATTTGGTTCGGCGGGATTTAAAAAAAAAATAATAACAATAATAATAATAACAGCTTAATGCTTAAAAATAAATAAATAAAGTGTCACTATTATTACAGATTTTTGTAATAACAGATATAGAAATTTCAGTGCAACCCTATAAAAATTTTACTTTTTGTCTCTCATAGCATTTTATTTATTTATTTAGTTATCTATTCATTTTGCGTTAATGAATGAGAACAAAAATATACATCATAGTAAAACATAACAAAAACAGTAACTTCTTACACAAAATATCAATATTAAAAAAATGACCTGTTTGAAAAGTTAGAATTTTTTTTTCTTTCTTTTGCAAGAAAAGTTTAACTATCTTTCAATTATTTTACACAAGAAAGAAAAAATTTTTAGCTCAGAAAAGACAGATTTTGCTATATATTGAATTTAAAATTCATTTTAATTCATAAAATTTCAAAATAATTTCGAATTTAAAATACAAACTATTAAATTAATTAGTCACTAGTCATTTATTATTATAATAAGTTTCAAATAAAGTTTTAAAACGGTTTTTTATTAAATATAAAATTATATTTCAGATACAGTAATTCAAATGTCAAATTTTACTTAATCTCAAAAATACATTATTTCAAGGGTTCAAACTAAGCAGTAAATCAGTAAAATCAAAGAAAATAAAAAGTGGATAATATTTGAAGTAATATTTATTATTTAAAAATTAATAATAATAATTAAAAAAAAAAACTTTTTATGTATATAATAAAAAAAAAAACATTTTGTTTTTTACTTTATTTTTAATCAATTTTGTAATTGTGACAACTTTAAAAGAATTAATATTTTTTTCAAAAATTTAAATGATGCACAAACCGCTATGTTTGTCTCTAGAATTCCTCAAATCTCAAAATAAACATTGAAAAAGCTTACCTCGTTTTTTAGCATTATTTTAAATCTCCAGTTTTTCTTTGAAAGGTCCTAGAATAATACCCTTTTATCTATCGAAGCAATAGGAAGGCACTCGCAACTCTATTTTTCAGTTCAGTAGTAAATAAGTAAATTGAAGAAAATAAACATTTTTCAATTCATTACATAAAATTTAAAAACAGTTCCCTCTACTTAGAAAGAAGAGTTAAATTTAAGTTTGTCTTTTTGTTTAAGAAATAGGATGAAGATTAAATGATTAAGACTTACAATGAAAATTATTTCAAAAGGACCTTTGCCTGAATTTGTCTCCATCGTATATGGCCTAATAATTTGGATGAGCTAAAAGCTAAAAAAATTATCGAGCCTCAGCTCTAAAAATTTATCAACTGAATTCTTTTCATTCTTTCCAAGTAAAGCTCATTGGGGGAGGGGGGGGGGGAGACTGTTTATTTTTGCACTTCCAATGGTGTTTCATGGATGTTTTTTAGCTACCTTTTGTTTAGGCTCATGGCGCCTAGAAGATGCTGGCTGACCGTTTTTCTAATTTTGTTAGGCAATTTTTTCGGACATATGCAATCGCTCATTAGGGTGTTTCTGTCATTGTACCTAACTGTCTAAAAACTAGACATACAGGCGATTTTATTATTGTAATCTTCTGTTTTGATCAATAAAATTTATTCCGATTTCAAAGGACCTTAATGTAATTATGTTTAACACTTTAGTTAATCCTCATTCTAAAGAGCAAAGATGTCATAGTCCAGCCTGTCATGGTTAAAGATTTGAAAACTGAAAACTATCCCACCCATTCTTTGTCTGTTTTGGGATTTACGATAAAAATTTGCATTTTAAAAGTACAGAACAAATGATAACCCATAGTTACAAAAAGTCAAAGTCAACAAAAGGAAAGGTACAAAAAATCTAACAAAAGTTGAAGATAGCTGGCCCCGATCGGAGATATATTTCAGGGCATCAAATCACATATGTTATTGTTTACTTTTGTTATATGTTTAACTTGAACAAACTGTAACAGATTCATTTTTAAAAGCCTGTCGCCTGTTCTATATTTTGCATGAGACCCTGAAAAGGGATTATCTCAATCTCGTTCAGCTTCTCTCGCGCAAAAGGAGCATTGTATAAGGTATACATCCTGTTTTCTACTAATTCGTCAATAAAGAAAGAAGGAGAGAAGAAAACAAAAAATTTCAAAGATGTGAAAATTTTCATTAAAATTCAAGTTTGTGATGAAAATATTATTTTCACGTTTGAAATTTTTACCTGTTGGAAGTACGGGGGCGAAACGATACTTTCGCCCCTGTGAAAAATTATAGCGGGGGTGACTGCTCCCGTTAAGTCGGCGCTCATGCCTAGGCTTAAGCCTAAATCCGACACTGGGCTCACATTGATACATTTTAAAAACATCCTCCTTTATTTAAATGGCCATAAAAACTTTAAATAAATGTATTTCTCACTTACGAGGGCAGTTTGATAAGTCCGTGACTTTAGAAAAGGTGGTGCTCTGATCGTACTCTTATTATTATACTATTTTCAATTTATTATTATCTGCGGCAACATCCGTGAGATTTGTAAATGATATTTTGAATACATTGTGTTCTATTTGATTCAAAAGCAAACGATTGGTGTATTTATTTTGATTAAGGAGAAAAAGAATTTCGTGTGTTGATAAAACATTTTCTTGCACGGTAAGACAGTTACCGAAACTGAAAAAAAGTTGACAAAATATTATGGGGACTCTGCTTCATCACATGGTATGGTTCACAAGTGGTTTACGGAATTTCATTGTGGCCATACTAGCACAAGAGATGCAAAGTGTTCTGGACATCCAATTGAGATCACAACTGAAGAAATGGTCAACAAAATCCATGATATCGTGTTAGAAGACTACCATGTGAAAGTGCGTGAGATAGCTAAGATGGTAAACATTTCAAATGAACGTGCATTCAATATCTTGCATGAACATTTGTGCATGAAAAAGTTATCAGCAAGATGGGTGTCGCGATTGCTGACAGTGGATCAAAAGCAGACTCGTGTAACCATTTCAAAGCAGTGTTTAGACAAGTACGAGTGCAATTCAAGTGAATTTTTGCGGCATTATGTTACAGTTCATGAAGCAAGGATACATTACTACACACCAGAAATGAAAGAACAGTCTAAACAGTGGACTTCTTCTAATGAACATGCTCTGAAAAAGGCAAAAATAGTTCCATCGGCAAGAAAGATTATGGCCACAGTTTTCTGGGACTCAAAGGGCATAATCCTCATTGACTATCTGGAAAAGGGAAAAACGATCATCGGACAGTATTATGCTGATTTACTTTACCATTTTAATGCAAAATTGAAAGAAAAGCGAATCCATTTGACCAAGAAAAAAGTGCTTTTTCATCACGACAATGCATCAGCACACTCGTTTGCAATCACAGCTGCTAAATTTTGTGAATTCCAATACAAATTGCTCCCTCATTCACCCTACTCTCCTGACTTGGCCCCCAGTAACTTTTTTCTCTTTCCAAATTTTAAAAAATGGCTTGGTGGAAAGAGATTTTCTTCATTTCTGAGATCAATAATGCCGCAATTGCTTATTTTAAGGACTCTGAGAACTTTTACTTTTTGGAAGGATTAAAAAAGTTAGAACATCATTATAAAAAGTGTATCATTATGAAAGGAGATTAAGTCAAAAAATAAAATGCATTTTGGTATGTATATTGGTTTTTTCACTTCAATGTCACAGACTTGCCCTCGTATTAAAAACACACTTCTGTGATAAATAATACTCTGAAAAGCTTATCTATAATAATAAAGGAAGATGTCTGTCTCTCTGTATGTCTGTCTGTGCATCTATACGTTCAGCTCCTACTGAACACAGAAGTACAAAAATTGACATATGGATACTAAGGAGCATTTCCAAGGGGCTCCTGAAAACAGAATTAAAAAGTTTTAACTAGTTTCGGAGATATTAATTAAAACATCAACCTATGACTAATTAAAAAGCCAGCGGATCGTATTTTTCACCCTCCAAGTAGAATTCAGAGCGTTCCTCAAAAGAAGAAACACAGAGGGAAAATTTTGCATGTATTTGTAAATCGATCCCTGCTCAACGATTTGAGATATTGAAAATATGCCTATACCACGAGAAAGAGCATTTATTAAAAATTCTTACAATACAAATGCTTTCAAAAAATACAGATTTTTTATAGTTTTTAAAAAAGTTTTTAAAAGGGTCCAAAATTTCTCTTTTTTTCGATCATCTTTTTTGAACCACCCTCTATGAAAGACTAATTGTCCCATTTCTTAAACAACCAATATATTTTGAAAGGTCATTTAATCCTCTTTCAAACCATATAAAATTTTTAACAAAATACTACATACACTGCTCGACATTGAAAATGCAACACCAAGAAGGAATCTTAATAATAACGGAATGAAATTTGTTGGACATATACATTATAGTAGGAAGAACAATTGATTAAAATTTCAGGAAATTTGGAGTAATATGTACTGAGGAAACAGTACATAAAGCAGCGACCTCTGTGAGCAATAACAGCACATACCTGTCTAGGCATTGAATCGAACAGCGATTGGATGACATGTACGGTTAGAGCACTTCATGAAGTTTTAACACAATGCCACAATTCATCGATCAAAGTTACTGGTGAGTGGTGGGGGGGGGGGGGGCAGTCGCTTTTCAATGATTAAACAGTCATTTTCATTGGTGCGAGATCAGGAGAACACGCTGGCCAGAGCAACAGTCAAACACATTCGACATCAATGAAGGTCCAGACAATATGGACAACTTGCGGTCATGCATAGGCCAGAGCTATGGGCCTTAACTCGTCAGAAATGTAATGGCTGGTATTCAGAGTGGCGGGAATGAAAACAAGAGGTGACCGGGACGTGTATCCAATGGTACAACATACCATCAATCCAGGTGGTGACCCAGTATGCGGCTACCAAAATTCTGATTACCCTCAAAACTGCATCACTGATATGGGCGCCATTAATGTGTGATCAACGATGAACCTGGATGCAGGAATGGCGTGAAGTCTCTTTTCAGACAAATCACAATTCTGTTTACAGCATCAAGATTGCCTTATCCGTATTTAACGGCATTATGAATAATGCACATTGCCAGCTGGGATTCGACATCCTCATACTGTCCATCATTTGCAATGATGTTATGGGTTCCCTACACGTCTCGATTACTTCATGTTCATATTCCTGGCACTCTGAACAGCGGCCATTAAATTTCTGATGAGTTAAGGCCCGTCCCTCTGCCCTGTATTCGAAGCCTCCGTAGCGCAAAATTTAAGCAAGATAAGCAAGATAATGCACGGCCACAAGTTGTTTGTATTGTCCAGACCTTCTTTGATACAGAATGTGTTTGACTGTTGCTCTGGCCAGCACATTCTCCTGATCTGGCACCAATGAAAATGACTGTTTAATCATTGAAAAGCGACTGGCCCCCCACCACTCACCAGTAACTTCGATCGATGAATTGTGGCATCGTATTGAAGCTTCATGAAGTGCTCTACCCGTACATGTCATCCAATCGTTGTTCGATTCAATGCCTAGGCAGATATGTGCTGTTATTGCTCACAGAGGTCTCTGCTTTATGTACTGTTTTCTCAGTACATATTACTCCAAATTTCCTGAAATTTTAATGAATTGTTCTTCTTACTATAATGTATGTGTCCAACAAATTTCATTCTGTTATTATCATTTCTTCTTGGTGTTGCATTTTCAATGTTGAGCAGTGTATTAGCGATCCATATTTTTAGATTTTACAAAACATCGATTTTTCACAAAACATTTTCTAACTCAAAATCTTTTAGAGATAAGTCATTTCTTTTTTTTTTTTTTTTGCATATAGACCTCGATGAAACGAAATTTATCTCAAAAGATTGAGAGAGTATCTCAAAAACTCAATCAGTTTTAATTTTCTGCATCCCTGTACTTTTTCATGAGATTCTTAATCCAGCTTTTTACATTTGCCGATCGAACAATACTTGATATTTTGGTTACCATGGCAACTCTCTTTTAACTTTGCAGATGAAATCTTGTAAGTGGAGAGAAAGAAAAACATCTGTTAGTGATTGAGGTCATGTGTTTTTTTGACTGGGATTAAAAATTGCAAATTTCAAAATTCTTCAATTTTTCTCTCCTGTGCACAAAACTTACTATACACCATGAACATCACAAGAAAAACTTGCAGTTCAAATTTCATCGATTTCTGTCAATAAACAAAAAAATTATATTTTAATTTACATTTTAATTACAAATTGAAATTTATTAAAATTTCAATATTTCAAATTCTAATAATGATTAAATTCTGTAAAGATATTTTAAAGTACTTTTATATTATCGAAAGTGGAATTCGAGATTTCACCTGATTTACATGTTTTAAGATGTCCTGATTAGGTTTTCTTTTGTATCTCAGCTACTAATTAAAATAATTTCATAAGTAATACATCATTTGAAAGCTTTGTTGATTTGGAATTGAACAGTAGATTACAGAAATTTCTACCATCAGACGGCGCTAATATCTTAAAATTTCAAGATTTCACGGCGCCACTGAGCGGGACTTTGCTAAAGTCAGAAATTTGAAAGATCATAACATGGTGAGCGAACAGACTGTTTCAGATATTGAAACGGGAAGAGGGCGTCGCAGGCGCTACCAAGCGGGAAATCATTGCGATTAAATTTTTCAATAAATCTATTTTCACTATATGCCAATAAGCTGATGTAAAACCTGAAACGGAAAAAGGTGCCGCAGGCGTCACTGAGCAAGTATCTCATAAAGTCGAATTTTTCAAGGATCGCGAACCAGCTAGTCGCTGAAGGCGGCTAGTCTATAATAATAAAAGAAGATGTCTGCCTGTCTGTGCATCTATACGTTTATCCCCTATTGAATGCAGAAATACAAAAATTGACATATGGATGCTCAGGAGCCTTCCCGAGTAGCTCCTGAAAACAGAATTTAAAATTTTTAATTAGTTCCGGAGATATTAATTAAAACACTGACCAATGTCAATTAATAAACCAGTCAGTTTTGAGCTTAAGATACGTTTAAGGAACGTTAAATGGCTAAATAAATTAGAAATATCGATCCAATCATTACAAATTCTGTAACAAATGAAAGGGGCGATTTTTTTTAAATCCAGGAGTGCAAACAGAATTTGAACACGACAATTAGATCTTTTAAAATTAACTAAAGTATAAAATTTAGGTGACAACAATTGATTATTTCATTTATCAGCTCGATCAATTCTTCAGGGCCAGACATACTGGCTGACTACTCTTCCGGTCTGGAATAAAAACATCTGCTACTCATTGAGGTTATGTGTTTTTGAACTGGGATCAAAAATTACAAATTTCAAAATTTTTCAATTTCCGCTCACATTTCGTACTAATGATTTTTAACATTATATAGCCCAGAATTATGCAAGTTTCGGAGAAAACAATGGATAAGTCAGACACAAATCTTTTTATAAAAATGTTAATATTACCTTTGTATCTCAGCTTCTAATTAACATAATTTCATAAGTAATATATCATTATAAAAGATATTTGAATTGGAACTGAAGTGTAAATGTTGCAAATCTCTGTCGCCAGAGGGCCCTTTGATATTTTAATAACTTTCGGTGACCAGCTGGTTTGCGATCCTTGAAAAATCCTACTTTATGAAACTCTCGCTCGGTGACACCTGTGGCACCTTTTTCCCATTTCAAGTCTTACAACAGCTTATTCACATATAGTGAAAATAGCTTTATTGAAAAATTTAATCGCAGTAAATTCTTGCCCGGTAACGTCTGCGGCGCCTTCTTCCAGTTTCAATATCTGAAACAGCCTGTTTGCTCACCATTTTATGATCAAAAATTTCTGAATTCACCATTTTATGATCCAAATTTCTGACTTTAGCAAAGTCCCGCTTGGTGGCACCTGCGGCGTCTTATCCTCGTTTTAGAACATACACCACCTTCCTTGCTCCTTAGAATTTAAATATTGAAATTTTAAAATATTACAGCACCATCTGGCGGTAGAAATGTCTGTAATCTACTGTTCAATTCTAAATCAACAAACCTTTCAAATGATGTATTACTTATGAAAATATTTTAATTAGTAGCTGATATACAAAAGAAAACCTAATCAGGACACCTTAAAATGTGTAAATTGGGTAAAATCTCGAATTCCACTTTTGATAATATAAAAGAACTATAAAATATCTTTTGAATGATGTATTAAAAATAATTTAATCATAATTAGAATTTGAAATATTGAAATTTCAAAATATTACAGCACCATCTGGTGGTAGAAATTTCTGTAATCTACTGTTCAATTACAAATCAACAAAGCTTTCAAATGAAGTATTACTTATGAAATTATTTTAATTAGTAGCTGAGATACAAAAGAAAACAGATTCAGGAGACCTCAAAATGTGTAAATCAGGTGAAATCTCGAATTCCACTTTCGATAATATAAATGTACTTTAAAATATCTTTCGAATGATGCATTAAAAATAATATAATCATAATTAGAATTTGAAATATTACAGAGCCATCTGGTGGTAGAAATTTCTATAATCTACTGTTCAATTCCAAATCAACAAAGCTTTCAAATGATGTATTACTTATGAAATTATTTTAATTAGTAGCTGAGATACAAAAGAAAACCGATTCAGGAAACCTCAAAACGTGTAAATTGGGTGAAATCTCGAATCCCACTTTTGATAATATAAAAGTATTTCAAAATGTCTTTCGAATGATGTATCAAAAATAATTTAACCATAATTAGAATTTGAAATACGTGCATTAAAATAAAATTTAATTTGCAATTAAATGTAAATTAAAATGTAATTTTTTTTTTCTATTCTCCGAAATCGATGAAATTTGAACTGCAACTTTTTAAAAGTAATTTAATCATAATTACAATTTGAAATACGCATATTAGAATAAAATTTAATTTGCAATTAAATGTAAATTAAAATGTAATTTTTTTTTTTTAATTCTCCGAAATCGATGAAATTTGAACTGCAACTTTGTGTTGCGATGTTAAAGGTGTATAGTAAGTTTTGTGCACGGGAGAGAAGAATTGAAGAATTTTGAAATTTACAATTTTTAATTGCAGTCAAAAAACATGTGATCTCTCAGTAAAAGATTTTTTTCTTTCGCCCCACTTTCAAGATATCGTTTTCCAATTCTTCCATCTCTGTGAATGGAAGTTGCCATGGTAACAAAAATACCGACTGTTCGAACGGGAAATGCAAGAATTTCAGAAACGTGGATTCAGAATGTCGTCACAAACTTCAAGGATGCAGAAATTAAAAAAATTTATAACTCATTCAATTTTTGAAAAAATCTTTCAATCTTTTCAGATGTGAATCGTCTGACCGAGATCTACGAGTATATACAAAAAAAAAAAAATGATTTATCTCTAAAAGATTTTGAGTTATAAAATGTTTAGTGAAAAAATCGATGTTTCGTAAAATCAAAAAATATGCATTGCTAATTCGTATTTTGTAAAAATATTTATATAGTTCGAAAGAGGATTAAATGACCTTTCAAAATATACCAGTTGTTAAGATAAGGGTCAATTAGTCTTTTGTACAGGGCGATTAAAAAATGATGATCGAGAAAAAGAGAAATTTTGGACCCTTTTTAAAACTTTTCTAAAAAATATAAAAAATCCGTATTTTTCAAAAAAAATTTTACCGTAAGAATCAAGAAATAAATGCTCTTTCTCGTGGTACAGGTGTATTTTCAATATCTGCAGCCGCTAAACTGGGATAGCTTTACAAAAATGCGCAAAAATTTCTCTCTGTGTTTCTTCTTTTGAGGAATGCGCTGAATTCTACTTGGAGGGCAGAAAATACGATCTGCTCGCTTTTTAATTAAACACTGGTCGACGTTTTAATTAATGTCTCCGGAACTAATTAAAATTTTTAAATTCTTTCTTCACTTTGCACTCGGGCAGGCTTCTGAGCACCCGTATATCAAATTTTGTAGTTTGCGTTCAATAGGGGCTGAACGTATAGATGATCAGATAGACAGACATCTTCCTTTATTATTATATAGATTCAATACCTAGAATTCTAACTATGATTAAATTACTTATAACACATCATTTGAAATATTGCGGACTTTTAAACTAATATAAGTAGTTAAAATCCATACGGGAGTTTCAGAGAAAACTGCAGAAAAGCCAGACCACTTTTATTACAATATCTCCAATTCTAATTATGATGCAGGCTTTCGAATTCCGATACTCTGCTCACATTTTGTATTAAGGGTTTTTAACACTATTTAGCCAGCAGTTACGCAAGCAAAGAAAAACCACAAAAAAATCAGAAACAATTTTTTTTTATATCAATGCTTATATTACCTTTCTATCTCAGCTTCTAATTAACATAATTTCATAAGTAAAAAAATATCATTTAAAAGTCATTGAAATTGAAGAGTACATATTACAAATCACTGTTGCCAGAAGGTGCTTTGACATTTTAATAATTCAACATCTCCAATTCTGATTAAGAGTAAATTACTTATAGGGAGAAGATTGGGAGACCGTAGGCTGCACCAGGTTGCGGATTTGCCACGATCAGAACTTTCAAAGGTCCTTTACATGATGAGCGAACAGGCTATTTCAAATCATGAAACGTAACATCGCCTTAGTCGTCCCAGAGCGAAAATTTGCTGCAGCTAAAATTTTCAAAGCTATTTGCAGTATAAGCGAGGAAGCTGTTGTAAGTTCTAAAACGGGGATAAGGCACTACATGCACCACCGAGCTGGACTTTGCTAAAGTCAGAATTTTGAAAGATTGTATTTGTAACACAGTGAACGAACAGGCTGTTTCAGATATTGAAACGGGAAGAGTGCGCCGCAGGCACTACTGAGCGGGAATTTACTGCGATTAAATTTTTCAATAAAGTTATTTTCACTACAGTACGACGCAAAAGTTTAGACAATGATGTTATTCATCTTTAAATTTTAGAATTATGACGTCAGAATTACAAAAACCTGTATATATATTTAAAATATGTTTTAAAATGCTATAATCAAAAGACAGTCGTTTGATTTGTTATAATTTTAATTTTTTTGATAAAAATAAAAAATTGCTTGTCGCAAAAGTTTAGACACGATTATGAGTTTCTGTGAATGTTTGCTGGCATATGCAAATTTAAAATCGATGATGTCATAGATTTTGAGTACTTAAGTTCTGCAAACGATAACGCTTCGTAGTCGACATGCCGCAAGCTAAAAAAATTCAAGGGAATGAGGTTTCAATGATTTGGCAGTTGAAAGCTGAAGGGAAGCGCATTTCAGAAATTTTGGCTATTATTAATAGATCTAAGAATTATATTCATCAAGTTTTATTGCTTGGTTGTGAATATAAAGCAAAATGTAGATATGGGAGGCTACGTGTAAGAAATATACGAGAGGATCACCTGATACAAAGACTAGCGAGTAACCAACAAATGAGTGAACGTGAAGTTCAAAAGTCATCGGGACTCTCTGTATCAAAGGATACGATTCGCAGACGAATTGTGGAAAAAGGAACAACAGTTTATAGCAAAATGTAAAAGGAAGCAGCTCTGAAGCCACATCATAAGTTACAAAGAATGTTGTGGGCTCGAAAGCATATGCCATATGGACAGAAATGGCAATCAGTCATATTTAGCGATGAAAAAAAAGTAGAATCTAGATGGTCCAGATGTCTGGTCATCGTATTGGCATGATTGTGGAAGGAACCTCTAGGTTTTTTTCAGTCGTAGATAAGGAGGGGGCTCGGTGATGATTTGAGCAGCCATTTGCTATAATGGACAAGTATCTCTGACCTTTACCAGTGGTCGTCAAATATCACAGCATTATACAAAGACATTAGAAAAGAACTTAATGCCATTTGCTGAGCTTCTAGGTGGCCATCAGTGGGAATTTCAACAAGACAATGTTTCGATTCACATTGCAAACAATACAAAATCTTGGTTTAATTCTCATAATATAAGAGTTCTCGACTGGCCAGCATGTAACACAGATCTTAACCCTACAGAGAATCTTTGGGGCATCATGTCTAGCAAAGTTTATAGCAATGGTAGACAATACTTTTCTGTACAGGGACTCAAGACATCTATTGAGGATGCATAGTACGCATTGGTCCCCAAACTATGCAAAATTTAATTTCTTCGATGGAAACTGGTATTTATGAAGCAATACAGAAGCACGGATGCACAATTAGGCTTTAAAAATTGTTTATTTAGATTTTATTTAATTTTTGTCTAAACTTTTGAGACAGTATTATATTTTTGTTACCATTTAATTACTTGCAATATGTACAATACTACTTTTTATTGTTATAAATATTGTTTATATGCACAGCACATTACATTTAAGCTATGTTAGGAAAATTTATTAAATATTTTTCGAAATCTGTATGAATTTCTTCATTGTCTAAACTTTTGCTTTGCACTGTATATGTCAATGAGCTGTTGTAGGACCTTAAACGGAAAAAAGGCGCCGCAGGTGCCACCGAGCGGGAGTTTCATAAAGTCAGACTTTTCAAGGATCGTGAACCAGCTGGTTGCTGAAGGCAGCTACTCATTAATATTTCCTATTTAATTGGTCTAAACTTCATAAAAATTGTGAAAATGGGCTAATATATTACCCAGTCTTCGATATTGAGGGCAGTTTTGGATTCTGGGCACATTTAACATCAGGGTGTCTACTGATTTGACAGAAAAAAAATTCATGACATTTTTTATCGACATATCCAACCTTTCTTTTTAAATTAACATATTCATTTTCTTTTTTTTTTACCGATATACCACCTTGCTTTATTTTTAAAATTATTGTTTAACAACATTATTAGCTGTTAAAAAAAAAAAAAAAAAAATCTGAAAACATTTTTTTTTATTAACAATCTAAGTAAATTAAATAGCAATGGAAATCAATCAAAAACAGACACATATAACTGCAAACATATGTACACTATTTGTGCAATGTTATAATATTGTAACTATTAGATTTTTTGGGGAGTGGGGGTGGGGGGGATTTGAAAACTGTCATTTATTTTTCTTGTATAAAAAAGAGGAATATATGTATTAAAATTTTTTTTCAAATCTACAAATCTCTCTCTCTCTTTCTATATATATATATATATATATATATATTTTTTTTTTCTCTCCACAAAAAGACTAATAGAAGAAAAGAATTATTAAACCAGAGAAATTATTAAAAGTATATAACTATACATCTCAAACTTTGCATTTGAATGTCTTTCCTATACTTCAAAATAGAATACATTCTGAATTAGAAAAAAGTAATTCATTCAGTTATACATTAGTACTGTTTTGATTAACAAAATATTTTGAGCATACATATATTTTAGAAAGTTTAAATGTCAAGTAAAAAAAAAAAAAATCAAAGTTTTTTTGTTTTTTTTTAATGGTGGGGAGGGGGGGGGGGAGGGGGGAATACCTGTAGATTTTCATAGAAGATAATTTTGTTTTTTAAAGATATAAATGACTATACTAGGTTTATAATCAAGCTTATATATTTACACTACTAAATAATAGTAACGTGAAAATGGATCTGAACTCACAATAGAGAATTTTAATGACCCATACCCGACTCAAAACCTAAAATGAAAATTAATAATTCATCTAAAAATCTTGCAATTTAAGTTATAAAGTATATTTTTATTGCTATACAACTGGTAAATAATTTAAAATGTAATTACTATTGCACTAAGTTAAAAGTTTTAAAATCTGAAAATGGGTAAATAATAATTTTTAACCACTTAGGTGTGTTGTGTACTAAAAGTGTACAAAATGTGCTTCAAGTTTAGTAATAAGTACAAAACTTTGAATAAACACCATAAAATGCAATAAACTCACAACAATTGTTTCAGGTTGAAAAAACACGACCGTTCATCAGCCGAACAAAGTGGGCACGAGTGCTACAAGCAAAGTGACAATGCACCAAAGGATGCATTGCCGAATTATGTTTTTGCCCATTAAAGAAATTATTTTGAAAGATATTCTCAAGTTGACCCGACTCATAGGAAAAAAATTTCAATCATCTCAACCCGAACTGCAAGAGAAAAAAATTGTTCGACCCGACCGGTGAAACTGGGTTACCTAAACCAATACGTGACTCAAACTGAAGGTCGAATTTCATGACCTGTTCTTCACTTTCATGACCTATTGCTGAATTTCATGACCTTTTCATGACCTAGTAGACACCCTGAACATTTAAAATTCACATACTTAATTTCAAAATTCAGTTATAAGTATGCATATATGCAAGAAAATTTTTAAATTTTCTTTACTTTTGCTTGTTAGTAATGTATATAAGCGATTGCTGATCATCATACATAATAGTTTTATTTCTCCTTATGGCATTTATCTTAAATTTAAAAGTTATTTTCTAAAAAGGGCAGTAAGGATGCAATTTTTTTAGATGTGGAAAGAAGGGAGTTATTTTTCAACTAAAATGTATGCAGGATGTAGCACCCTTCAGAATCTATTTAGGGAAAACTCTGAGCTGCTTCTTTATTTTTTAGAATTGTCACCAGAAAAACTTTAGTTGCATGAAACTGTAGTTAACAATTTATACATTATATTTTTAATTCTTTCAAAAATATAAATAATATAATATAGTAATTAATAACAAGTAAATTTTTAGATAACAGATATAATCTTATAAAAATAGTTCAAATCTATAATTAAATTAACATAAAATATATATTTCATTCATTAGAACTTATTGAATTTTAATATTTAAGTCTCAGAAATATTAAAATTACATGTTCAAGCTTTAATTATGGTTCCCTTTTAGGGCAAAAAAGAATATATTATATATGACAGTATGCATTATGTAATAATAAAGCCATAGATTTTGAGCAGTGCTAATGCTGATAACTCAAGGGCCTTCCTGAAAAATAATGCCAGACATTTTTAAAGAATGTACTTCCAGCTAGTTATATTTTAACCCCTTAACGTGCGCTGTCCTCGCTGTGAGGATGCAAAATTTAAGATCCAGCTGCAAAAATTCATCACGGAAATTTTTTAGCAAAAATTTACGTTTATAACATAGCAGAAAAGGCCGTTTTTTTAAACCTTAAAATTTCTTTTAGTTTAATTTAGTTCATGAATTCCGGTGGCAGTATAATTTAAATGAACTGAATTGTCTTGCACCACAAAGGGTTAAGAAATAAAATAATATAATTATATTAGAATATTAATATGACAAAACTTAGAAAAAATATTTACTTGAAACTCACCTCTACTGGCACAACAAAATACTGAAGTTTTCATAATTGTGGTTGATGTTCACCTAGCAGTATATAAAAATATTTTTACTTCCTGTAAGGCTTCTTTTCTTTCAGTGTCCTTCTGAACCCGCAGTACATTGAAGTCACATAAGTAAAGTATAAACACACACATTAGTCTTAAGAAATTCACATAGATGAAAATAAAAACATTTATTAGCTACAAATTGTATAAAATATTTAAGTAGTTTAAGAAAACATAAACAAATAACCGAATATTTTAATGATCTTGACAATAATATAAGAAATGAGCATTAAAATAATAATAATAATAAAATAAAAATAAAAACTTGAACTAAAATAAATAATGCTAAAAAACATTCTAATTTACAAGCATGAATTCATTTATAGAATTCTACATTATTATGTAGAATTCTGTGGTGGTGGAGAAATTGCTTTGACACCTAAAGCGGTAAAAGCTGTTGTCTCACATGTTGCAAAAGGCACCAGACTATTGTAGGTTCAGTTCATCTCTTAGCCCATATCTTCTTCAAAAACCAATTAATAAATTGTGAAAAAGCAAGAGAGAAACAAAAATTTCTTGACGAGCAAAATTTTGGATGAAATCTAGTTTAGTAGTCCACATACATTTGGCATATTTCATGTTAATGCAAGTGCACTAGATTGCCAAAGTGCAGCAACCTGAGTATTTTCTCTGGTTTACCATCCATGGATAATGTGTATATACCATCGGTGTATGACAGGGAGCTTTAAAGAAATTGTGTGTTTAAACGTTTCAATTGAAAGTGACGATAACCATGTTTTAGAATGACTTTAAAGAAAATGTTTAATATTAATTCGTTTAATATATTATTTTTGTTAAAGGGTGTGATATTTAAAGTAAATAACAAAAATGGAATGAAATTTATTAAAGTTAATGGATATTAATTAATGCTGTTATACAATTTTCAGGAAGCAATTTGTCAAACCTTGCGTGGTAAGTGGGATTATAAATATGAAGTTATTTAGAGGTAATTTGTTTGATATCCTAATTAATGGTAATTTAGAAAATTAATATTAATCTCTAAGTGAATGTTAACATATATAACAGAAATATTATGTATGTCAGTTAAATAGAGCATTATGCAAAATTTGAAATTAACATTAAAATTTCATATTTCTTTACTTTGTTTTTAATTATAATTTAGTGCTATGAAATTGTTTTTTCTGTCTGGATTTACTATTTATAGAAAGTTAATAAGTGCTTTGAAATTTGTATAAAAAGGTGCATTTGATGAGGATTTCGGAAGGGGATGCTATTAAACTATTTCACGTTGCAAAAGTTTAGTGTCTTTAAAAGAATTTTAAATTGGTGTTTTAATCCCTTCCCGTGTCATTTACCTCGACGAAACTTGGACCCAAGTGTTATGGGTCTACGCGTGGTAAACAAGTCAGTAATTCCACACCCTGTTATTGCTTATTTACTCTGAGTCAGATGACTGTCACCCCTATTTTAGCATTGGACTCATTGAGTTAGCACTTGCACAGATGCTTCCATGGTTTCATGAAATGTGGTTGAAGAATAATGTTCATGAGCTCGGCTTGTGATGTTTGTGTTTGGCTCGGCTTTCTTTTCACAAGCTTGACTCATGATGATTATGTTTAGCCCAGCTTTCTGTTCATGAGCCTGGCTTGTGATGTTTATGTTTGAGACAAAATCTTCATCATGAGTCAGACTCGTTAAAGCACAGGAAGGGGTTAAAATAATTTATAACAGGTGATTGGTTATAATTCTGTAATTTTTTTAAGTGAATTTTTTATTAAAAATTGTATTCTATTATTGCTTGCTTTGGATATATTGTTTTGATCAAATTGCTTATTTTTGGCTTGTTTAGTTCTTTGATTAGATCACTGAAGAGCTTGCTTTCGTTCATCGTTGGTGAAGGGTTATACTGTGAACACAATGTGCAATAACACCATCTTGGCAATTTTTAGAAAAGTCACCAAAGGGCCTACCAAACTAGATTTCCCCCAAAATTTCTATAAAAAAGCGAGAAAGGAGCAAACATTATCTCTGTTCAGCATTGCACCATAACACTGAATATTATTTTCTGGATAACATGCAGGAGACAAGAATATGCTCTATGGTATCTATCACATGACAACGATGCCAGATGTCATTATCTGTTCAGTGAAAATGATACAGGAGAGCAAGGGTGATGATAATACTATAAAGAAGGTGAGACATCAGAATATTATCTCGTCTATTAATAGACAGGAGCATGTGATCTTAATTGGTGGAATTTCACCATGAGCAATCATACATATGTATCATTAGTAAAAGAAATATTTGTCAATACAACTAAAAATTAAACATATATTTTCTTCTAAACATGCAACAAAAAGAATTAGGATAAAATAATTTGTGTCACAATGATCAAGAATATGAATAAGAAAAAGGTGTTCTGTAACACAAATTTTTGAATAATAACATGCAATAATACAATTTTAAGCAAAAAAAATTCTTGATTATATAGCTCTTTTCAACACTCTTATAACATGACTCATCCCAACCGCTGAAGTCTTTGAACATGAGCTTGAAATAATACTCCATTCATATGGTAATAATAAGGATTTTCAACTACACCAAGTTCTGGTTGATATTTATTATGGAAAGAGCCGTTCTCATCTGATTCTTCAGTCAAATATGACATGCAGTTATTAGTCTGAATGTGTGGAAGAACTCCAGATTCAGAACCAGGAACAGATGAATCTGCCTCAGGAAACTCAGATCTAACATTCAAATCGTTAATTCTTTTTGAAATGGGCATCATATCACATGTTTCATTTTCACAGCTCCTTGATCTTTTTCTAGTGCTGAGACTATTCACTGCGATTTTCTCATTTGATTCTTTACTGAAGTCCGTCATGTAGGTTTCAGTCTGAATGTGAGTGGGAACACCAGATTCACAACCAGGAACTGATGAATTTGCCTCAGAAAATCCAGATCTAATATGTAGATCGTTAATTCTTTTTGAAATGGGCATCAAATCACATGCTTCATCTTCACAGTTCCTTGGTCTTTTCCTACTACCTAGATCATTCATTACGATGCAATAAATTAACTCCTTTTAAATTACGAAATTAAAATTATTGAAATTGAATTATATAATATAAGAATTTTGTTCGCTAATACACTTTTACATTAATTATGATACTACTGAAATACTCAAAGAACGAAAATATCGCGGCAACCTTGTTTATGTTTTGGTTTGCCGATGGTCAGGATTGCCAACTTTCTTTTTATAAATTTTGTAACTTTTCCTTTCTTGAGCTGCTTCTTTTTTTTAAATCCATTCCGGTGAAGGATTATAACAGGTGCTTAGGTAACAAAATCCAAATTGATGAATGTTTTGAACAAACTCCTAGCGTAGCATTAGTGCAACGTAAAACCCACTCAAATTAAACCTCAAACATGTAAAAGATTTCAGAAGCCGCTTTTTAAAAATAGAGAGAGCGGCATAAAAACCCACCCACTTACTCACTTTGTTTTATTCTCTAAAAATAAGCTAAATTTGGTCATATACTAAAAAAATAAATAAATAGGAATTTAATAAACATATTTGATTATAGGAAAAGAAATCGTTGAAAGATTCGTCAACGAGAGAAATGTCTAACAGTTGTAGAAATCGCGGGGAGTAAAACCTTAAACAAATTCTACTTTCTTTCCTTTTCATTTTTTATTAAAACCCATTCTTTCATGTTTCATTCATTTCATCATGAAAATTCATTTTATGCACTGAAATAGTTGTTTTATTTTATGCAGTAAGACAGATTTTTAAAATACAGTTCTCACTGTAAAAACTATTCATTTTTTTTTTAAATAAGACATTTGATAACTGAATGTTCCTATTATTAAAATGCTTTTCATTCCCCATTTTCTTAAGAATTTTTCATTTGTCAATAACAGTGACGGATTTAAGGGGGAGGCTAGGGGGCTGAAGCCCCTCCCAAAACACTGACATTCACTATTGAATATTGCAGTTGTAAATTTTTTATTGGTCTAGAATAACACTTTGAAAAATCTTAGCCCCCCCCCCCCCCCCAAAAGTCAAGTTCTGGATCCGCCACTGGTCAATAAAATCAGAGTCAGAGTGAAAGTGAGGCAGGGGCAGGGCCCACTGCACATTCGGGCCCTCTACCTATTATTTTCCCCATGGTTTTTAAAACACTTTAAAAGCCTTAAATTTCTTCTGTACTTCACCCCAAAATGCATATTTTGCTAGTAGTATTACTTTTGCAAAATTTTCATGAAGTGTTATTTTCAAGAGCATTTTTGAATATTTTAAATTAAAAATATTTGAACTGTAAACAAAATTTCGCCCCTCTTCCTAAAATCAAGTGCCCTTGGGCAGTGGCGGATCCAGAACTTAACTGCTTTTTTTTTTTTTCGGGGGGGGGGGGGTAAGATTTTTCAAGATGTTATTCCAGATCAATGAAAAGTTTACAATTGTAATGTTCAATTGTAAATGTCAGTACTTTTTTGCCCCCCCCCCCCCCCGATCCGCCACGGCCCAGTTGGCCCGATTTTTAAGAATGCTGCATTATTTTACATTCCTTTTCAGCTTTAGAAAATTAAAATTTCATTGAAAATTACTCAAGATTATGACTGAGAATAAATGTTTTTTATTCAAAGTTAATTATAACAACTAATTTCAAATAAAAATGTTCTCGTGCGTCAGAGAATGGGCTGTCTCAACTCAGCTCTGACAGTTTATTTATTTTTTTCTTGTTATTCCTTTTTTGCTCGACAGCGGAGCGGAGCGAAGTACGCGGCGCGGAGATAATCTGTCTCATTCTCATTCCTGCTCCGTCGCGAATGGTTTTCTGCCGCCTCAACGTCTACTAGTTCTAGAAATATTACCGCGTGAGATCATCTTCGTGTTGTACTGATTTTAGTCGTATAACTTGATTGTCACCTTACGTGTGATTTTCTGTATGTGATCCTGTGACAAACTGTGAACTTTCTAATTTATTTAAAAAACATTGATCTATTATTTTCCTGATCTGTTGACTTAAATGGGAAAGTAAACTAATAGCTGGCTTTTAAAGTACAGCTGACACTGTACTTTCTGCTAATTTCGTTCTCTCTTTCTATTAAAGGGTCATTGAACATCTGAAAATATAAATAAATAAAGATAATTATGTTTGAACTGGATGAAAGGCCAGCTTAATAAAAACTTTGTTTGTGTCAAGTATGACATCCATTCTTCCTTTCACGCTACCAGTTGTAAAACGCCTTCTTGGTTGGAAGAAAGCAGAAGGTGAAGATAAGTGGAGTGAAAAAGCTGTCAAAAGTTTAGTTAAAAAACTTAAAAAAACTGGTGGTTTAGACGAGCTTGAAAAATCAGTCTCTAGTCAAGACCCTAATACTAGGTGTATTACTATTCCCAGGTAAGGAGATATCTTCTGAAAACTAACGCTCTTAATTTAAGAAAAATACTGATATATCCCAAAAAATTAAATTTTGTAGTTAATGTTTGTTTTATTGAATATATTGAAAATCATGTACAAGTTTCTCGTTCTGTTCTAATTATGGTTTTTCGTCAGTATAAACTTCCCCGAACTTACACTAAAAAATGGTTATTAATGATTTTTAAATATTTCATTTTAATTTTCTTTGGTAAGTTAGCAAAGTAACGGTAACTGTCATGCTTAAAAAGAAAGAAAGAATAATGAGTTCGTTAATTTTTGCTTTTAGGAAATATGTTTTCTCACAAGAAATCGTGAGTTTTTACAAAGTCACCATTTAACAATAGGAAAAAATAGATTTATTTATTAATTTATTCAACATATATAAATTGAAAATAAAAGAATTAATAAGAAAGCTTTTAAAACAGCATATTTTAAGTCTCAGCCTCAGCAAGATAAATTCTTATCTAATCTCCATTCAACTAAACTTGTACATTGGTTGAATTTTAAAAAATACAAATTTAATTGCATATCATTTTCCCCCCTTTACAGATCGTATTAAAAAGCAAAACGTTTCTATTTTATATAAAAGAAGCAATTATTAGCTATAGCTAAATTTATATCAGTAATTATTAATATATATATATATATATATATATATATATATATATATATATATAAATAAATCATCACGATAATTGATAAATAAAAATATGTTTATTTCAATAATAATAATATATTAAAAATGCAAATTTAATTGTATATCATCTCCCCCTTCCCCCTTACAGATCATATTAAAAAGCAAAATGATTCTATTTTATATAAAACAAACAATTATTAGCTATGGGTAAATTTATGTCAGTAATTATATATATATATAAATAAGTCCTTATGATAATTAATAAATAATGTTTATTTCAATAATAATAATAATTAAAAATACAAATTTAATTGCATATAATTCTTTTCTTTTCCCCTTACAGATTGCAAAATGATTCTATTTTATATAAAACAAACAATTATTAGCTAAGGGTAAATTTATGTCAGTAATTATTTAATATATATATATATATATATATATATATATAAATAAATCATTATGATAATTAATAAATAATGTTTATTTCAATAATAATAATTAAAAATACAAATTTAACTGCATATAATTCTTTTCTTTCCCCCTTACAGATCGTATTTAAAAAGCAAAATGATTCTATTTTATATAAAACAAATGATTATTAGCTATGGGTAAATTTATGTCAGTAATTATTGAAAAAAAAAATATATATATATATATATATATATGTAATATGTATATATAAATAAATCATTATGATAATAAATAAAAATATGTTTATTATATAAATAAAAAACCTTACTTCAGCTTTATTGATGTGACTTTTTTATTTATATAATAATTAAATTTGTAGCTTTATATTTTTAAAATTTCTAAAGTTAAAAATATGTTTATTTCAATAACAATAATAACATATTAAAAATACAAATTTAATTGCATATAATTCTTTTTCCCCACAGATTATATTAAAAAGCAAAATGATTCTATTTTATATAAAACAAACAATTATTAGCTATGGGTAAATTTATGTCAGTAATTATTTAAAAAATATATAAATAAAATGAAAAATATATAATAAAATATATAAATAACATTTTATTTATATATATAAATAAAAATAAATAAATCATCATGATAATTAACAAATAAAAATATGTTTATTTCAATAACAATAATAATATATTAAAAAAACAAATTTAATTGCATATAGTTCTTTTTTTCTCTTCACCTTACAGATCGTATTAAAAAGCAAAATGATCCTAATTTATATAAAACAAACAAAATATTAGCTATTTGTAAAGTTATGTCAGTAATTATTCAATAAATAAATAAAAAATATGTTTATTTCAATAATAATAATATGTTAAAGATACAAATTTAATTACTTTTTTCCCTTACAGATCGTATTAAAAAGCAAAATGATTCTATTGTATTTTATATATATATAAGCTATGGGTAATTTATGTCAGTAATTATTTAATAAATAAAAAGATTTTTATTTCAAGTAAGTTTGAAATTTATAGAAAAAAGTATCCATAGTGAAATTTTAAATTAAAGAAAATTCATACATTACTGTTGAATTTTCATTGTTCTATATAAAATATAGTCTGATAGTCTTCATTCGGATAAACTAGATTTTTATCGATAATGATCATCCGATTAATGCTGTTATTTTATTATAAATCTATTTCTATTTTTCTCACTATCTAAAAAGACTAGCTGAGATATCTGGGGGAAAAAAAACCTAATTTATAAATACTAAACGAATTACGCCATATTTTATTTGAAAGTCACTTTATTTTTTCAAAAATGACATAAATCAGATTTCCATTTTAAAACATATTTTGCACTTACGTTCACCAATTGAATATGCCTATAAGTAATTTAAATAATTTCAAAATTAGTGTGCTTGCCCTCTTTGTGTAATCAAAGTGTATGTTAAAGATTCAGCAAATATTCCTCTACTTTCGTTTTTACAGCCTTTTTTTTTTTTTACCAAATACAGTAAACGCCCAATTACCCATGAGCGGATTTGTGCCCGTTCTGCGGGTGCAGAAAAAAAGCGGGACTGAATGAAAGGGTTTTCTTAATAAAAAACAAATATGTATATACATATTAATAATAAAAATAACTATGTTGCTTTTGTTTAATTTTTATAGAGTAGGTACAGTACTAGATCGTATGTTAACATTTTAATTTATTTCGGAGCATTGTTAGTACGGGCCTTCCTTCCCACGAGTTTTCTTGAAGAGTTTTTTTTTATTATTATTATTATTTAATTGTAATTACATTACATACTGGAAAAAATTTCATTACAAATAAAGTGTTGTGTAAAGAGGGTGTGTATTTACGTTACAATGTTCTGGAATAAATTAAAATGTTGGCATTTCTTTAGTATTGTTTAATTTAATGCATAAATTAGCTTACAGTTTGTACTTTGGCTTCATTGCAAGTACACTTTTACTGTTTTCATAATCTATAGTATATAAAATACAAATGTTATTACAAATTCTGAATATTTTCATTGTTTTTTATTATACTTTATATACAATATATTAGTGTTTTGGAGCTAGATTTTTTTTTTTTTAAATATCATTTACTTCCTGTTTTTAGTCTTTTTGTGGTTTATCTGCAAAAGCCGTGCCACTCAATTTCGCGGATAATCGGGACTATACTTAAGACGTGTTACATAAGTTGGTATAATGTTTTTATAAAGTAAAATAGCTTTTCTCACAAAATTATCTACTATCTGTTATAAAAAAAGTTAATAACGTACAACATACCTCAAAAGTGTATTTTGCTATTTTACTTTAAACGCAGGGTTGGGTTTTTGACATCAAAAAGTAGTTTTCGACATGGCATGTCAAGAACATGTCATAAACCAGAGCCTCCTTAAGTAGATGCCTTCCACGCGCTTCGAATCCCTATGTTAAATTAGGCAACATTTAAAAAACAAAACTAACGCTAGGTGACAGCACCTACGCAGAGCAACAATTTTCTTCTGTTTCATAGATAAGTTATATTTTTCATATAAAATCTAGCTATTAATTTCAATTTAAAGTCCAAAATTGTATTTTTTTTTTCTTTTAATTTGAAAAAATGATGTGAAAGTGCTTTATCGTAAATATTTTCAAAAAAAAATATTCAAATATTTATATTTAAAAAAGTATAGGGTTTAATTTTCTTCGAAAGTGGACAAGACCTATTTTAGCTTTTCAACTAATTGAATTACAACGTATCAAATAAATAACACTTTTTTTTTTTTTTTTTTTTTTTTTTTTTAATATATTATTAATTAAAAAACGAAATTTAAAATTAAATAAGCAAAAACATGGCATGTCTATCACGCGATTAAATTATTTTTTATATATTTATTCAATAAAAATTTCAAAAATTTTTTTAATATAGATATCAGATGAAAGTTTCGTTTATATAAATTAAAATCTCTGAACTTTAAATGAGTTCAGTTTAGAATGAATAATTTATAATGATAAATTATTAAAATCATGTCTTTTTTTTCTTTTTTTGGTCATGTCCTTTACGTTACATTTTTACCTTATTAGGTGTGAATTATTTTTCTTAAATCGAGAATTTTATATTATTTATAAGAAAAATAGACCAGCACATTAACGAGATAAGTTAACATTCAGTAATAAAAATTGGAGAAGAAAACAATCTGTTGTCTAGTCCGTCAGAAAAAATAAATAAATAACCATTAAGATTTAAATTTTTAAAATTAAGGATTTCTTGAGTATAAGTTTTCTCTCGCACGAAAAGTTTTTTTTTTTTTTTCCCAAGATTTTATTAGCTCCACCAGTTCCGAGAGGGTATGCTTTCGAAACTGATAGATATTTTCGAAATAAAGTTGTGTTATGTTTACATGTTTTGAGGTCTCCTGAAACGAAAAATGTTTTTAGCGGTTGGTCTGTGCGCGTCAGTTTGTCTATCTCGGATATACTTGGAAAATGCTGAAAGTGTATTTCATTTTGTGTTAAGTGTTTTTCATATAAGACTAAATTTAAATGCACAATCTGATGTGCACATAGTTTATTGAAAACATACAGGGCTATCCAAAATTAAGCTAAACGTTCTTTTCTGTAGAATGTAATTGACGGAAGTGCTTTGGTACACTTTTTTATGTCGACGAATACTGTTGAAGAAGGAAAATTAATTTTTCGAACCTATAATGTAAAAAAAATATTTTTTTTGAAGTTCTATCTTCAACTCAGGTTTTTGAATAAAGTCACGTTTTGAGGTTCCCTGAATACAAAAAACTTTTTTTTTTTTTTTAGTTTTTAGCGATTGATTTATAAGCATATTAATTATGAGAAAAACTTAAAAACAAACAAATGCAGGAAATTCACAATTGTATTTTAAAACTCGTATTAGGTTTCAAATTGAAAAATTTGATAAAGATTGGCAAATTTAAGGACAAATTAATAACATCCTTGAAATAATTTTACTTCCATTACCCTACTACCGTAGGTAATGAAAGTATTGTGTTCGGTCCAAAAATTCGATATCGAGTTTTCCCCTGATTTATATTTAGCCAGTATATGTGTTTGTGTGTATATATATATGTGAGTGTATGGATGTGGGGATATTTTTCATTTTTCTGATAATTTTTCAAATCAGTACTCATGATATTTAATTTTTACATGAATTTTTAATTCCATATTCCATTTCTGTGGTAAAAGGTTAATAAAAGTAATGTTTTGAATCTTAAAACTTAATATTTTTAAAAAGAACAAAAGTAGAAATAAAAATTTTCTATTTTTTCTTTTCAAGATTCCCAACACTTTTGTTTCGATTTAACTGAAATAATCAAATTTTTATACGCATTTACACAAGTCTTTAAAAAACAGTGGTATTAAAAAAATATAAATCAATCTTGTTCCTATATTGGAGTATTTTATAGTTTTATTCATTTTATGAAAAAAACTACAAAATAGTCCAATATAGAGTGACTTGAAAGTAACTGAGAACAAGTTATTTTTCTGTATTCCTACATCAATAAATAAAAATTTTATTTCATTTTGTAATAAGCATTACTAACAGAGAGGTGTCAACCCTTCGAATTTTTATATCATAATTTCTTTTAAATTTATCTTCGTCTTAATCACACAATTTACGATAATAAAGAAAAATAATGTTTTTTGTGAAAAATATTATTGATATTCAAAAATCTGGAGGGTTGGCAATATTGCATTAATTATTTATGCAGTTTACATACCTTGTCTGGAAATATTTGGAAGCAATTTTTTACGCTGAATTGCATTGCTTGGTATTTCGTGGAAACATATATTTTCACGGCTACTGTCTGATTTATAAAATGGAACGACGCAATACACCATATTATAAAAAAAAAAAAAAAAAAAAAAAAAAAACCTCTCACATTTGTTAAATTAATAAAACATAAACCAGAACTCAATTGAAGCTCAATTGCATCGCGCTCGCGGGAAATAAACATAACTTTACGTACGGTATCAAGCGCCATCTACTGGCTATGTTCTTCTTGTACTGTTGCCAAGTTTTCGAGCGACTCGCTAGGCATCTACTTAAGGAGGCTCTGCATAAACTATCAAAAAGTGTCAAAAACCTCCAAGTAATTAAAAGTATTTTATTGTAAATCAAGATACAAAACTGAGTAAATCATAATTTATATATAGTTTTGTATTACATTAATGTAATTTTAATTAAAATAAAAGTATAATTCCTATTTGTAAAGGAAAAATAGCAAAAAAATATTGAAATTATTAGATGCCTTTTTCAAAGTACTATTTATATTTTTTATTATTTAATTATTAGTTAGAAATGTTATTAATTTAAATACTAGATTCTTTAAATCCATGATTTTTTAGTATGACAGGACTATTTCTTTCAATCTGGCATTTTGCGTCATTACCAATTTATAGTGTTCCACTTCGAAAACACCTATGAAATTTTGCGCAAGTCGATATTTATAGTCACAATTTGAACTAACACTTTTTTAGTGGTGGGAATATAATTTTACTAACAGCATGCTATTTCGCCATGTATTTTGGAATAGCAAAGTTGTAGTTGCTGTTTTTAAAATACCATTGTAAATACGATTTTTGAGATTTTAATTTCCAGTGAGAGTGATTAAATGTTGTAGTTTTTTCTACACCTAGAAGTTTGTGAAATTCATACCAAAACAAATTTTCATAAATAATTTAACAATACATTTCTTTACTCATATTCCATTATTTGAATAAAAAACAAAAATTCTTAAATATTCTTTTTTTCATTTTTGGCACATGTTTCTGAATGTTAATTATAATTAACATGTCTTTTTATTAGTACGACAGGGCTATTTCTTTCAATCTGGCATTTTGCGTCGTTACCAATTTATAGTGTTCCACTTCAAAAATGCCTTCCAATATCCAGTTCTACCATTTAATTTCTTTCTCTATCTTATAATTTTTTGTGAAATCCGTAAAAACCTCTATATGTATTTTTTTCTCTTCCCATCAGTGAGGATCGAACTTACGACCTTCGGGTGCATAGCTCTGTATTCTGACCACACGGTTCTTGGCTAAATATTTCTGAATATTTAGATTAGTGTTTTCAAGTATTTTTAGTATGACAAGACTACAGGGTTCATACTCCTCGGGGAATTTGGAATTTGTTAAAAAAAGGTCAGGGAAAATCAGTTATAAAACCTGGAAAAACAAATGTTTTTTTTCTCTGAAGTTATGTTTTTCTTATTTAGCTTCGTATCAAAATTTAAATCATTAAGTATTGTGAAAATACGCATGTAAATAATGATTTCTACCTGAATTTTTATCATGATCGGCAGTAATACAACATCATACAGTGGAAGTAGCTGTATTTTGTCCTGTCTAGAGGAGCGTTTCTTGTAATATGTTGCTAATATTTTCTTGAAAATTGTCTAGGAACTCACGGAAAACTCAGGGAATTTTTTTCCCATATTTGAGTATGAACCCTGGACTAATTCTTTCAATCTGCTATTTTGCATAGTTACCAATTTATAGTGTTCCACTTCAAAAATGCTGCTAATATCCAGTTTTATTATTTAATTCTCTAATACTCTTACTCTATTTTCTCTTTTACTCCAATGCTCTAATATTCTCTCTCTAATTTTACTATTTAATTCTCTAATTTAAACCAACTCTATCTTAAAATATTTTGTGAAAAAATATTTTTTTCTTTCAACTTACCGTCAATGAGGATTGAACTCAGTCTTCGGGTTCGTAGTTCTGTTCTCTGACCACATAGCCAACGGGTCTTGGCTGAATGTCAATGGATTATATTAATTAATCTGTGATGAATTTTGAGTGTAATTTAAGTATTGAATAATCAGTTTATATGTATCTATATATAAATATATATATTTATTATTATGTTTTGTTCTGTAGAGATTGACACTGTTAATTATTAACAATAAATGCGAAATTATTTTTAAGATTATTTTAAAAATTAAAATATTTAATAAATAAGTAGTAAGCAATTAGGAGAAAATACTATACAATCAATGCATTCAAATTCGAATAATTTATTTGGAATTAAAAATCAATATACTATTTGTATATGTGTTTAGGAATTTTACTGAATGCCCTCTATTCCTTTTTTATTTTTATTTTTTTTATTTAAGGGTGTTAAAACACAAATTCTGTCATAGGCAGAATTTCATCCATAGTCTTGTATTATTATTCAATCACTGATTTTTAAGTTACCTAAATATTTCATTTTGTATATAGACATGACATAAGCAGCAATTACAACATTGTTATATAATTTGAAATCATTATAGCTACAGGTTTTTAATTAATATTGCATAATAAACGGTTAATTATTATTATCAATATCGGGATGTCTCCACAAAAGTGTGATGGTGGAAAGGCTTAACACTAGAATTACGGCAATCTTCGTATACCTAGAAATACGGCGGGGATCATTTTGACCCCTGGAAAAAAAATCTGCATATTTCCCTATATAATATTATATATATTTAAAATCCAATAAAAATAAACTAAATTACAATGATTAAAGTATATTTTAAAGGGTATGGACAAATAGCTGGCTGAATAATGTTGAATTTCTTATTATTCCCTTTTGAGCATATATAGTACTAGTTCCTGCTTTGGCATTCTAAGTTATGTCAGAATTTGAACTATTGGGAGCTAATTCATTTTCACTTTCACATGAGCTAGAAGATGATATCACATGATCTCTCGTTATAACAAATTCTAAATCACTAGAAGTTTCCTTTTCATCTCTATTTTAAGAATTGTTATCCATTTCAAAACCAGAAACGCAATCAGATAGTTCTTCATCAGTGTAACTATTTATTTTTTTCTTGCGTTAGTCCTCTTATACGAGCCATTAGTATATAAAAAACTCCCATAAATATAACAAAAAAAATTATCAAAAATGGTTATTATATTTAACAAACAAAATGCCTAGCAAAATCTACAATCATTTTTTCGAACATAAGCTGTTTTATCTGTTCTCATTTCACAAGTAAATGCATTCCGAAAATTCAAATCACGTGACTGGCAGATGAGAGATTGTACAAACACATCATTTCCTTTCCTTTTATTTGTTTTTTGTTTAGCAGATGAAAACAAAAATAGTTTACCGTAGAAAAAAATATTCAGATATCTTTCTTTCTCACAGGGGTCAAAATGACACCAGCCCGTATTTCTAAGTATAAGCCTTAGTTAAGACTAAAAGTTAAATAGGATTTTCTTGGAAATTTTATTTTTTTGAAAAGCACAATGATTTAGGAAAAGTCAAGAAAGGATTAAGATATTTGTGAAAAAATAGAAGAAACATTGAAGAAAAAAGTTTGCTTGGGGTCAAAAATGACACCTTCCGTAATTCTAGTGTTAAAGTGATATATCACCTATTGCCATAAATGTCTAAACACCAAACTATTGAAAAAAAAATTTATTAAAATTATTCATTACTTTTAAAATTCAGTTTTCACAATCATAAAATTCACAATTGTTAAATTAGAACTTGTTTACTAAAATTGATTTTTCAAATTTAATTTTAAAGCTGTAAAGTGCGTCACATGAACTAAGTGTATTTTTTTTGCATTTTATAGCTTCAAAATTAAATATTAAAAAAATATATTTTAGGTAATGTGTAATACAGGACACCCAGCGGCGACTGAAAAGTAACTTTTTGCTACTAAAATCAATCCAGACTACTATGGCAGCTATATTTGTACAAAAGTAGCTTAAAAACTATTATTTTAAGGCTAATCAACTCTATTTTAAGAAAAATGGAGATTTTTTTTTTAAACAGAAAATTGTTTTTCTCTATTTTTCTTTATCTAATTTTTGAAATTTAGTGCAATATTTTCATTACCTAGGGTAAAACAGTGGAAGTGTAAGGCAAGGAAATTTATTACCATGCCTTGAAATAGTTGAAAGGTTATTTCCTTGAAATAATTAAAATTTTAATTATTTATCTTTTGTAATTTATTATTATTACTTTTAATCAAAGACTACTATTCATATCCTAAGGGCTACTATTTTATACATTAATGGTGACTAAAGCAACTATTTTTGAGTGTCTATCATGCTGGGAACTAGAGATGGGAATGGTCCGAAAAAACCCAGAAATTTTGGGGGAAAACCCAGTTTTTTTTTTTTTTTTTCGGTTTTTTTCCGAAGGGGTTTATTTCCACCTGAAATAATCTGGTGTGTCACTCACACGACTTTCTCTTACCCTGAAATTTAATACTATAATACAGGTTGGAGATTAAGAGGAAAGATAATGATGTTATGTAAACCTATGTTAAACAATTCAAATTAGGCTTCGGGAGAGTTTTATATGATAATTAGTTCTGCATACTTGCCAACTTTTCCGGTTTTCCCGGAAGACTTCCGGTTTTTTAACGTATCTTCCGGTCTTCCGGACAAATGATGAAATCTTCCGTTTTTAAAAAAGTCGCGGACATCGTTCGTTTTAAAAAGAAAACCCAAATATTCTACGAAAACTCCTGATTCCCAATCTTTTTCCATCCATAGCATAAATGTCAATGTTCATTTCAAACTTGCTTTATGAGATTCTAGAACATGTAAAGAAATAGAATTGTTAAATATTTCTTGCTGATGTAATTAATTTTTGCCCCCCCCCTCCCCCTTTCATTTATCTCCAACTAGTGATCAGCAATCAAATGTTCTGCAGAAGTCTTTTGTTTCCTAATTTTTATCCATCTGCAACATGAATGATAATATTAATTTTAAACTTTTTTCATTAGATTCTAGAAGTAGAGTTGAAAGAGTTTAATATTTCTTACTCCGTAATTATTTTTGTATCCCCCCCCCTTCCCCGGATTGTGATCAATGATCAATTCTAGAAAGAATAAAGCAGTGGAAGTGCTCAATATTTCTCACGTATGTAATTATTTTTAGATCTTTATTGCTGAATTTAATGAATCTGTGTATTTTTCCTCAATTAAATTAAGTATTTATATGTCATATTTATACCAAATATTAAACATGGGGGAAAAAATTAATAATTTTTTCAGGTAGGAAAATTTTTTCCAAATCAATTTAAGAAAATTAATACTCAGTTGGTTTTATGCACATTTGAAACTGATAATTAGCTACTGCTCCTTTTTTTATATGTATGATTAATGTACATACACAAAAATCATATTCTATTTATTTAAAAAATTAGTTATACTTTAACTTAACTAAGTTTTTTGTCTATTGTTAAATAAATTTCTTACAGATTCTGTTTTGTAGATATTTATATGTTGAAGAGGAATAACTTCATTTAAAACTTTTATATATTTAGTATAATCAATCTATAGTAAAACGTTTTTATAGTTTGCTTCTAAATATTAAAATTGTAAAACTGTATTGTTTATTATGTCAGAGAAAAAAAAAAAAAAAAAATCTTCCCTTTTTTTATGAAATCTTCTGGTTTTTCAACAAAGATCTTCCCTTTTTTTATTAAAATTGGTTGGCAAGTATGGTTCTGTGTGAGGGGGGGCTACTGCCCCCCCTCAACCCCCCGTTTCATTCATGCACCTACATTTATATAGAATTTAATTCGGTTGTTAAAAAATAATTCTGTTTTTAAAAAATAATTTATTAAAATTATTATTTAAAAAAATTATCTTTTATGATAATGCAGACGATTTCCATATTAGAGAAGTAGTATAACACCAAATATCCAAAAAAAAAAAAGTCCATTTTATTCTCAATATTAAAAAAAAAAATCGATAACTTTGTTTTAAATTATCGCAGATCGATGGTTCAGCCATTCATTTTAAAGGTATTGGCGAGCTCTTTTGAAAGATACCCATCATGAAAATTTACTCCCCTCGAGGGGGGACTCCTCTCCCAGGGGGGGGGGGGGGAGGGCGAGGCTCCTACATACACAATTTTTTTTTCCCAGTTGACTATCTCTATTACAAAAAATATATATTCGTTTCATTTGGTTTAGTGTAGTCTATAGACGTTAAACTATACTTACCTGCAATTTCCCCCATAGACGTAATATATTAGAATTCTCTTGATTGTCCCTGTACACGAACCATTTGCTTGATCTTAACGAAAAGTTTACTGTAGCATCCCTATATGATACACCTTTAGAATACCAAGTTTAAACTTTCTGCCATAATTTGTTTTTGAGACATGCTGATAACAGACAGACATACACACAGACCATTTGCTAAAAACATGATTTTCGTATTCAGGGGACCTCAGAACATGTAAATATAACAAAATCTCGCTTTCAAAAATTGACCCAAAAACAATACTTTCTCTACCTTATGGGTAAGAGAAAGTAAAAATTGAAAAATTTGAAATTTCTAGCATAAAATAACGTAATTAGAAATTTATAATATTTACATTTCAATGCTTTTTTCTTGAAATATTTTTTCATGTTCAGTATCTTACATGAAAACATTGATCCTGATAATGTTCATATTTCAGAAATAAAGTTTTAACCATGCAATCAAATGGTAATCCTGAAATATTTAAGTATTACAATGACCTCCCTCCCATCAACTTCATTTGAAATTACTTATTCTTTTCAAGTTCCTTCATACGTTCGTCTTGTTTCTTGAATATATAAATATATCCTTAGACTTGTCTAACTGTATTATTTTAATGTATGTGGATATGTATTACACACACACACACAGACACATATAAATACATGTAACAGTCAAAAAAAAAAAAAAAAAAAAAAAAAACCTAAGCAATTACTTTCTGTCAAAAAAATTATTTCACAATTTATATGTGCAAAAATCTACTTGATTTATGTACTGCACGTCTGAGTTAATATGTTTTATATTATAACAAGATGGCTGCTAGTTACTCAGGAAATTTAAGTCAATATGGGAAAATCATGGAATAGTGAGGGAATTTCATGTAAAGTCAGGGAAATTTGACAAATTTTGTGGAAATAAGCCATATTTGAAAGCTTGTTATTCTACATTGCTAAATTGTTCATTAATTTTGTGACATTTTTTGTGAAATAAGCAGCATAAGCCAGAAGAAAATGCTGATAAATAGTCATGAAAAAGTCAGGGGATTTGGAAAAGTTCTAACGTTAGCCACCCTGTATTGAAAAAAAAAAAAAAAAAAAAAAAAAAAAACTTTGATTAAAACAACTTTCAAAAACTTTTATCATAATTAACAAAAATTTGTTTGATATAATTATAAACATACTACATATATTCCCATAATTAAATATATGTATACACAAATTATTACATGCATATTGCAGAAAGGCAGTAAAAAAAAAAAAAAAAAAAATCATTTATATATATATATATATACCAAACTTAAAGCATATTTTTGTACTCTTGAAGTACACAACACACGTAAATGGTTAAAAATTATTAATCCATTTTTCAGATTTTTAAATTTATAGCTTAGTGTATCAATAACTCTGTTTAAAAATTCTTTTAAATGATTTACTAACTCAGTGACAATGAAAATTTATTTTATTTTATAATTTAAAAAAGTTTTGCATGTTCTTCAGAGAATCATTAAATTAAATTTATTTTTGGGGTTTCGGGTATGAAGAAATCAGGTTCGGGTCAATGAAAAAAAAAAATTTTTGTTGGTTTGATTCTATCTAAATTCATTGTGTCATTGCTACTGGGAGATGAACATTACATAGGAATACACACCCTATGCAAAATTATTGGTTGAATGATGATTTGACTAGTTTTTGTTGTTTTGTACAAGGAAAGGTACTGGCAGTTATGAAACAGGAAGTCTCATTTTTTAATAGTAAACGCTTTTTGTCTGTTTCTGTTAAGAAAAAATAATATGGATTGCATGTATTAAAATATTTAACACTTTATATTTTCTAAGATATGATAACTATTAGAAAACCCTATTTTTATCTGTAAAAATTCCCATTTTTCCCAATTTTTCCAGAAAACCCCCCGGAAAAAAACTGTTTTTTTTTTTTTCCACTGCCGCAAAATTTCCGGAAATTTTACATCTCTACTGGGAACCCTGTAATACTAATTACAAAATTAAAAGTTCACTGTAGAATAAGGATTAATATTCCAATAGAATTTATTCAGTTCATAATGCATATGCATTTTACACCATTCTGTTCAGCATTGATTGTAGAGGATCTCTTTTAATTTTGTATAAATATATTCTAAATTAAGAAAGAGACGTAATACAAAAGGCTTCACAACTCGTATTTTGTTATTACATACTTTCTCTAAAGAGAAAAAGAAATAGAATGGTTTTACCCTATTGTTTTATAAGTGGTTTTTTTCCCCCTTCTTTTGGCTGGCATGTGTGTCAATGCAAAGCGAATTTATAAAATAATAATAATAAAATAAAATTTCAATTATTAGCGCTTGTTCCCTTCGTTAAACTGGTGATTCAGTTTTAAGAAGGATTATATGTTCTAAGAGTTTCTCCTAAATTAACTTGAATGCGGGCCCTTAAAAGAGCCTCTATGGAGGGCACTCCGCTAGGTCTCTAGCGCAGACATTTGGCCTTACTCCTTACATCCCACATGATTCAAGAGAAAAAATTGAATTTTAATAATTTTTTTTCTAATTTAAACTTTTAAAAATGAAGCGTTCTTAATTACAATTAAATATAAACATAAAACCTTACTTTACGGCTTCATTATTTGCAAAGCTGCTTTCACGGGAGGGCCCTCTGCGTCCTCAGTGCTATGCTGAGTGGAAAGTGTTGCTTGCCTTTGTTGTCCTCCTCGCTCGAGAAATAATTATATGAACTAAATGAAATAACTATATTTAAGAAATCTCATAGTAAAAAGCATTATCTTGCCTGTCCTTCAACGAATTCCTAAACATACGCTTATCAAAGACACATTTCTAGCGAAGCGTGTTTGAACACATAGGTTTTCGCCAATGCTCTGCGCGATTGATTATTCCTAAATATGTGACCCGGTATTCGCCAATTTCCGACGAAAACCCAATTTTTCGCAAGCTTCATTTTCTGATCTTAAAAAAGAAGCCATTTGAATATCTGCAATGTACAAATAAAAATAACAATGTGTACACGTCCATTTTTTGTTTGGGTGTGGGGTTGAAGTATAGTATGAGCAAGGCAAGCTTCTAATAACATGTAAATTCAATAATAATCAATAAAAACTGTGTAAGCAAAGACTAGCAAACATTGTTTATTGCTCAAATAATTATGCCTGACTCTCCGTCAGGTGAAAATATATATACAATGAAAGCAGCAATGCATAATGATTACACAAACGCACGTTACTGCTTTCATATTGCACTCGTGACTGTCATTTCGCCTGATGAAGGATCGTGCATAATTATTTGGGCCCGAAACAATCATTGCATGTTTTTGAAACTTATATTTGCCTACAAAGTTTTATCTTGCATTATTTAACATTAATATTTCGATGCATTTTATAATGTGTAATAATTGTTTCTAACTAATTTACACTTCAGATGCAATTTAGCGGTGCGAGTGAAACTAGCGATTAAAACCGACTTAAAAAGAAAAGAAAGCTTAGTCACTTTCGGCATTTTTTCTCTGATTCAAAATCGGAAAAAAAAAAAGGATGTTTAAAATTGCAATCAAAGGTCAGTCATTTCTTACTTTAAAATGATCCTTTTCTGATAGCCACAAAAATGAAAAGAGTTTAGTAACTGTTTTTAGGGGGCTACATGGGTTTCAAAGATTAAAAAAAATCATATTTTCTCCCCCCCCCCCCCGAGTGTAATATATAAAATTTTTATCCAAAATTTTAAGCATATAAAAGACCAACATTTAAGCTACATTTTATAAAATTTTCATTAATAAATGATAATCGATATTGCTGTAGTACTGAAATACCGGTTTTAAAAAGTAATGAATAAAAACTTCGTAAGCAGTTACCACGAGTTACAAAAACTCGTAAGAGTTGTTTCAAGAAATAAGTGGTTATACGACTCTTCATAAAAAAAAGAAAAAAAAAGAAAGTAGGCTTGAATATAGCATTAAAAGCGACGCGAAGTAATTGTTGTAAAATTTAGTTACAAAGTTTTTATTCATTCAGGGGTCGATCCAGGCAAAAATTGGGACTCTTTTGCTGCCCCTTCATAAAATTCAAATCTCTAAAATGGGCCCCTTTACAAAATTCAAATCCATAAAATGGGTCCCTTCACAAAATTCTAATTCAGAAAATGGGACCCTTCACAAAATTCAGATTTATAAAAACAATACTTTTGTAAAAATTTTCCATGTTTTTTACAGTATTATTTTTTATAAGTGTCTATACTTGTTTAACAAAATGCTATTAACTTGATATTAAACATTAGATAGAGTAACTGCTAAAATGAAAGGGTTCTAGTGACAGTTTTTTTTCTTTTCACAAAAATGGGCCTCAAAAATTAAAACCTGGATCAACCCTGTCATTGTAAATCAATACTATTATTACTCTTGTTCAAGTACAATTTTATGCCTTTTGTAAATTGAACTTAAAACGGCATCTTTCGAAGTTTCTATGGCTGTAGCAATTTTAGTAAATTTTCCTTTTTATATTCAAATGCAAAATACTAATATTAGCATGAAGGTTCCAGGAAACATGGAACTTTCTTTATGAATTCTGAGAGGATGTGAATGAAGAAAAATGTTGGTATAGCATACAATAATAATCTTCCATCCGCTGGTCTGTAAAATGTATATGATTTCTTTATACGTAGCCAGTTTCTTTAACCATTGAAACTATTGGAAAAACGAAATCTAAAGCGAAAATATAAGCACCTATAATTTTTTTCCAAAATTTCCTATGCAATAACTCTGTTTTATGCAGGCATAAAAAAACATTTCTAGTTTATCACTTTTTTCACTTGTATAAAATGTACAGCAACCCAATAGCAGAAATAATATTTTTCATAAGCGGTTTATCACGCTAACTTTCATCAGTTATTATAATCTTATTTACAAAATATTATCACAGAACACTGCACTGCGAAAAAAAAAAAAAAAAAAAATCGAGCCCTGATAGTATTCCTGTTGATTCCTATGTAAAATGACGTCCTAAATCCTAATATGTCCCCCATTTTTCCCAATCACCCACCGTTTTCTCCGGACGTCACCTCCACTCCCAATTTTTATCACAGTTCGGTTATTTTATGGCCATGAATTTGATTTAGAGAATGGAAAAGAATTATTTTAACACTTAAAAACAAAAAAATATAATGTATAATAAATATTAATAATTGATTAATAAAATATAATAAATATAATTCATAATTTCAAATCATCCTCTAAATTTTCCCCTTGCCGCAAATGTTCATGTTTCAGAATTTTTCTTATCTGTAGGTGCTCAGACGATATTTAACAGTTAAAATAACCCCCCCCCCCTATAAATTAAATTTATAGCCATAAAATTACCAAAAAGTGGTAAAAATAGGGAGGGGTGTCTCCCCAAATCTGTGGGTGATAGGGCAAAATGGGCGTCATATTCGGGTTCAGGACGTCATTTTACATAAAAATTTGCAAAAATGATGTTGGGGCCAATTTTTATGCAGAGCAGTGTAATCTATTAAAAATAGAAAATCAAATTTTTAATAAATAAATTTATCAAGTCATCAAGGTGATTATTATAATCTTTTTTCTTCTTTTTGCTCACCAGAGGCCGAGCGGTTCTGCGCTCAAAGCTGGTAGATGGGAAATGCCGGGTTCGATCCCAGGTCACGCTCATCGACCTAGACGTTCGAAGTTTTCTGTGGTTTTCTCCGAAACTCGCGTAAATACGGGTAGGCCCCCTTATAAAGACCCCCTACGGAGGGCATTACACTTGTAGGTCTAAGACCCTAGCTTACCCAATCAGCCTTAAAACCTAACATCTTTTTAAAAAAGAAATTCAGTGCAGTTTATTGTTTCTTACCTATTTTAATTTAAATACTATAAATCATAGTAATCACATATAGTGAGACATACCGATATTTTTTGCTATCACTATTTTCTTTATATTATTTTTTTTAAACTAAAATATGCGATAAGGGTATCTGCATGGAAATAGTGACTATCACTGTTTCCTTTATTTTAAGATTTAAATTACTTAAAATTGCCCATGAAAAATTCGGGCACCCCGGTATTAAAAAAACTCTTAATTTACTTACCCCTGTTTATTATTGGCAAAACATAACTACAGATATCACGAATTTTGTTAAACATTACGTTTGCCAGTTGAACAAAAAAACCACGTCAAAAAAGATTTGGCTTACTACAATCTATGCCTCCAGTGGATAAACCTTTTGAACTAATTGCAATTGATAGTGTGATATGTGATAGTCCCTTTTAGAAAACAGCTGAAAAAGAGCTCAGTCAATCACCGATATCTCTATGAATGTTCATGATATTGAACTGGATTTTTTTAATAAGGTACTCTATTATGTTGAGTATTAAACTATATCAAAGTTATTTTGCTACAGTCCGCGCATGCGCAGTAATAAATTATTTACTACAACTGTCCATATCTCTTTGAATATTAAATGTATTTCTATTAAACTATAGTATAATGATTTAGGCACATGTTGCTAGTGGCGATTCTAGAATAAAAGAGCCGCGTGGGGGAATTCAATAAAAAGTGCATTATTTGCGGTCTTCTATGTTGTGATTTTTGTACGTGACAAAAGTAAAGTACTAACTTTACATGTATATATATATATATATATATATATATAGGTTGTATGCATTTGTTCTTCCAGGAATGCTGTAGAACTATTGCTAGATGGTTGAAAAGTATCTAAAGGCCTCTGAACATTAAAAATGTTAGAAAAGGCTACTTGGTACCAAAATGTTTTTAAAAAGGCCGCCAGGTGCTAAAATGTATTTAAAAAGGTCGCTGTGTGGGGCACGCTGCCATATTAGCCTAGAGTCAGCACTAGTTGCCATGTTTACTGAAAGTTTCATGAAATTCCGAAAAAAACCTGTAGATTTATAAAGTGAAAAGTTGCGAAAATGTTTGCATTTTTTAATAAAACATTTCTAACTCTTTAAATATTTGAGTTAGCCTCACGAAACTCTACTCACGTATAGTTTGTAGCCCCTTTTTCCCCCAGGGGTGGGGGTGGGGGGGGGGTTAGCACCCCATTATTTTCACCATTCTGCGGTAGTCATTTTTATTTCTTCTTCTTTTTGTGTTTTTTACTGTAAACTACTTTCTCGTTCTCTTCAGGGCTTAATTATTGAAAGAGAGGGAAAGAAAAACATAACTTCAGTAATAAGTATCAAGTAGCCTCTGTTTATATTTAAATTTCAAAACGCATTTAATATTAATGCTATTTTAATTCGTGACTTCTGATATTAATGATGTGCTTTACATCGCACCATGGCAAGAAAAATTGATAAAGCATAAATGTGTATGGAGTGTCGCAAAATTCATCACATTTCTTTCTCGAAAATTATTTACCTGAGAGGCAGTTGGAGTTGTTTCAGTTTTATGTCAATGTTTTATCTTTAACGGCCCTCTTCACTTACCGTCGCCGGAAGCCCGAGCCAATGTTATTCTATGGGGAAATTTTCTTTACAAATAACTTATTAACTAATACATTTTTTTAAATTATGTTTTCACATTCAGAAAATACCTAGCTGTTAAATTGACGCATTTTTTTTAAAAATGTATTTTTTTAATTTTTAATATTTTATTTTCAAATTGCAAAATGAAAAAAATTTCACATATTGAAAATTCGTATTTTGCAGCTTCAACATAAAATATAAAAAATTAAAAAAATAATTAAAGGTCCGTCAATTTAACAGCTAGGAATTTTCAGAATGTGAAAAGAGAATTTAAAAATATGTGTTAGTTAATAAATTATTTGTAAAGAAAATTTTCCCATAGAATAACATTAGAGGGCCTTTAAGTTGATTTTTCTCAAATGTTGCATTTTTGAGTTGTGTCATTTTTCTTGATTGGGTGCGATGTCTTTAGTTTTTCCTATTTACGAACCCGGTATACAGGTTGGTAAGGAAAAAAAAAAAAAAAAAAAGAAAGAAAAAATTGCTTATGCTATTTGTAAAATATTGATTTCCGTTTATCGTAAAACATGAAAGAGATTTTGTTCCCCTCCATCAATCGAATCATTTCAACCCTTATTGATAGGTGTAGAAAATGTTCAGACCTCGGAAATTTCTCCCCAAACACGGTATAAATTTCTCTCAATAATGCAAAAATCTACTTTGGTATACAAAGTCATTTGTTCTATGTAATAAATCTTTAAGAGAATAAATATACAGTATAACATAAAAATATAGCTGTTAGTGTATATTATAAGCACTTCAAAGTAGCAAATTGTTATTTTTGTTTTACATTTTTATTTTCTCTTAAAAAAATATTCAAAATTTCCCCAGTCAGTTTAAATTTTCCCCGAACCTCGTTCGGGTGTTCGGACATATTCTGCACTCCTGCAGGCTAAGCCGATGAGCGTGACATAGATTCAAACCCGGCACCTTATCTCTACCATCTTTCAAAGCATAACTTCTCGACTACTGGGTGGGTCTTAAAAAAAGGGAAGAAGGAGGTTCAAATAATTGGTGTACATGCCATACATGTAATTCTAGTGCCTGCGAATAAGAAATTGTATAAAATTAACGAGATGGCTATTTGTTTTGTTTATGACTGTTTATTTCTTCACTCGAAAACGACAGCTATTCTTTTCAAAACACATTCCTGCAGTCATTCCGTTGATAGCAGTGTGGCTGACACTTTAATAGAGGCGCGTGAAAAAGTGACGGAAACTATTAATATTCGTTTTATTTAACCCCGAGTGTCATCCGGGTGCTCGTAATTGACAGATTTCCAAGTTTTCTTTGCTCCCGAGGAAAACAATAACACTGTACCAGAATTTTTAAACTGTTTTTCGTTCTTTAGCTGAATTTGAAGAATTTTAAATAAATCAGACTTGCTAAATTCACTCTAGCGGTCGTTTACTTATTTATTTTTTATCGTGCATAATAATTTTAACAGAATAATGTTCTTCAATATTTTATTCAAATGCTTAAAAAGTTGATAAACATCATTTACTACAAAAAATACTTCAAAACGATGTTTTTGAGCATATATCACAGATCTATGTCCCATTGTGATAGATTCAATCCCAAATCGCTCACGCTGGCATAGTTTTCTTCGAAACTCGCGTGAATACGGGTTAGGATCCCCAAGAAAACCCTCCACGAAAGGCATGTCATCCATACCTATGTTTCTAGATTCTTAATCCTTAAATTACACCCAGGGCCCGTCTGCCGAGACAGAATTTCAGCGACACAGCGACATTGTCGCAGAAAAGAAATTGTCGTTTGCAGAAAGATTTGCTCATAATAATTAGATATTCCCATATGCCAGTAGAAAACAAAAATTTGTGTTACATTAATAATATTAATATCTATATAATTAAATAGACATAATATGTGTAAATTAGAAAATATGTTGTTATTAAATAACGTCATCTTGCGCAAAAGGTTTGCATAAATGAGGCTTGTCACAGAAAGCATAAAAATATTCTGCCACAGGGGACACCCGACTAAGCTTTATGAAAGCCCTGGGCACAAGATATATTTGAGGCTCCCTCTTTACACATTTATGAACTTCAATAACACGATCTATTTTCATAGACGGTTATATGTTTCATAATTCAAAAGAAGGAGGCAACGACAATTTAATATATACATGAAGATGAGTGAAAAAATCGTGTTGTGATAAATTCTACTATTAAAACCTAACTTATGAGAATAATGAAGTACAAAATATTACAGATGGTTTTATGGCAAATTATAAACTTTTTATTTTGCCTGCTGTGAAACAAAGGCAGCAAAAGTAGTAAGTATAAATATGCATTTAATTTAGTAAATTTGCCCTGAAATTTACTAAATTATGAAATTTGCACTGAAATTTACTAATATTTGAGGCCTTCTAAATTTCGAGTACCCCAAGTACCCATGCTTTAATCTTGACTCCGATTACACCACTCATTGCAGTATATAGGAAGTGTCGTGTTGAATCTAGATCGTGTTTGTCGGCTTAGCCATTTGAAATTATACGTGATTTTCTCCGAAACTAGCGTCAATATGTGCAAAGACTCCCATACAGAGCATCCCTCCCATGAAGATTTTTCTCCTTTTTTTTTTTTTTTTTTTTTTTATTCATGAAAACATTTTAATTCTTCATGATTCATTCGTGAAACATTGTAGTAAACGAGCCTGAGTCCCTCGTGTTGGCAATTGGCATTAATCCAACACCAACACTCATGTCTCATTAATGCTGATAGCGGCTTAATTTTTTCTTAATTTTTTTTTTTTTTTCTTTAAGAGACGGAGATTTCTGTATCCTATTCCCCTTCTTACCCCCGGGTTGTATTCAAAAACGCTCAATTTGTTATGACATATGCACATACAAGATTAATAAATCAATATGCATATATACAAGAATTGTATATTTTCACGTTTTTAAACACATACATAAATCTTGAAAACTTTATTTAAAAAAAATATCTGAGAGACTGATACAGCTTAAATTCATAATTGTGGGTTTCAGGCGAAAAAAAAAAAAAAAAAAAAAAAAAAGGGCCCCGTATATTCTAAATTTCTAAACACAACATAGTTGTTTTCACTGTATATTCCTAGCTCGCACTGTGGATAGTAGTTCATTGACTAAGAATTTTCTTGCTTTCTTGGTGGTGCTTATAGAATTGTGTTGCAATGAGACACTGGGATATTCCCGCCCCGCTCAGTACTTCCTTCGCCCCCTAGTAAATTAAACTGTAACATAGAGGTCTGCACGGGTCGGGCTTTCGGCCCGAGCCTGGCCAAATTTTTCAATTTGCTCTTGGGCCGGGCCGCCCGAATCTTTTTTTAGATTCCTCGTTTATCAAAGAAAAAGGAACATGATAAATTACTTTTTCAGTCATTTATTTTACATAATTTTACAGGCTAGTATGTCACATAAATTTTATTTTGTTCAAAAATGTCTAACTTCAAATTGTCTATCAGTTTGTCTGCATTTTTAGCATGTGCAAAAGCATATTTTCAATTGCATATGGTTGGATTAGCATTAAAGTTTTGTTTACCGGATCACATGAAAGATTTTGATACATTATGGTATATAACAGGAAATGGCTGAAAGTGTATTTTATTACTAATAACCATTTTAAATGCCTTCTTATATTGTTTGATGAATGCTAATATTTTCGACTCGACTTTCAGCAGTTTTGTTAAAGAACATTCTATTGCTTAGCTATATAAAACCTCTGCAAAACGCATACTAAAAATCTTTTTCATAGAAAGGCAAGTTTTTTTTTTTTTTTTTTTTTTTGTAAAGTTACATATTTTTGAGTCGGGCCTGATTTTATCGTTTTTCGTCCGGACCGTACACTGATAAAAAAAAATAAAAAAAAATAAACGGGCCTGGCCCGGACCGAATTTTTCGATCTGATACCGAGCCGGGCCGGGTAAGCAAAGTTTCCCTACGGGCAGGCCCCGGAAATTTCGGCCCGTGCAGACCTCTATTGTAACACTCTGTAGGATTCCTCTTGTACAATCAGTGTGTTCTATAAATCTGAATAAATGGGTGCCGTGTATGTACATGTCTACAATGGGGAAGGTGGAAAAATGGGTAACGGAAAAATAGGTAATTTGCGAATTGCTATTTGCGAATCATATAGTAAAAATTTCCAAAATTATACTGTAGAATAAAGCTATGATTCGAAATTATTTCTGAAACTTTCGCGTTGTTGATTATGATGCATTATTTGTTTGAATATAGTCCTAACTGGTTAACTGGCTGAAGTCCGATATATTTTTATTGATATGCATAATAATCGTATTCTTTCTATGAGGTATTTGAAATCTAAAATACGAAATCCTGCAAACTTTCTTCATCGAAACCAAATATAATTCTTAGTTGTAACCCCTAATGGTGTGTTTGAGAGCAGAAAGGCCGAATGTGTGAAAATTCGCCTGCACTTGTTGTTTTTATCCTAAGGTATTTCCTTTTTTGAATTATACATTTAATTTTATAATAAACTCCGAATATTTATTTTACTGAATAAAAGGGTGAGGAAGGGAAGGAACAAAATTGTTCCATTTACTACCTCAGAATAATAAATTTTCACTTAACAATCAAATAGTATAACACCAATGTCAAAGATGAATTAATTTCAAATAATAGTTTTACTCTGTAGCAAAAATTTGGACGTTTTTAATATATAGTTCGCAATTAGCAATTCACCCTTTTTTCTGTTATCCATTTTTCTAGGATTCCTACGGTGGGTATTATTGAAGTTTTACGGTATGTTTTGGCAGATGTCGGGGATAAGCTTAGCTATCACTAAGTGCATTACTTTTTTTCAGTTTTACAAATTTGTAATCATACTGTTGTTGTTTTCACAATTATATATTGCCATATTCCGCCTGAAACTGCAGACAGTGGTTTACATATCTGTCGTCTTGTCTTGTTGACGGGGGGGGGGGGGGAGACACTGTACTGGAGCACTGGGATATTCTCATATTTTCTGAAAATCAACAAAAGTCTATTCTTAGTATTTGACTGCCATTTTTTTTTTTTTTCTTTTTGTGTGTATGTGTGTGTCAAATCTCAAATTGTTGAAACACGGTATTATTTCACGACTGTTTGGAGAAAAAAAAAATTGTGTATAAAACTGTACTGGCTGAAATACGTAATTTTTTTCTGCTGTCTAAACGGGGAAATTAAAAAAATAATAATCACTGCAGTTTGCTGAAAAAAGTGATATCGTGTGCTCAGGGCCTGATTACCCAAAAGGCTCGGGAAGCACAAGCTTCCCCTCTAAAATTTAAGAGGGCCCCCCAAAATGACTAAAAACAGGGTCTTGAATTTTCTGTTTTATATTTTCATACTGAGATTGAATTTTTCTGAGAAAATTCGCCTAAAGCAAGATAAAATACTCACTATTTCGGGAAAATACTCACTATTTCGGGAAAAATCTATTATTTAACCTAAAAAATCTGAATGTTCTTAATTAACAAGTTATACAATTTTAGTGTTGTGTGTAGAAACCACCCAGATATATGAATGAAAAAAAAAAAAAAAAAAAAAACTATAAACACCCTCTAATTTCTGGTCTATAGCATTTTTATATTACAATATGTAACAGGAAAACAAGATTTTCTGAAATGAAAAAGGGCCCCGAAATGATACTGAGCTTCCCCTAGCTTCAAAGTTTAATCGGGCCCTGCGTGTGCTAACGAATTGAGATATACATGGATAATGCAGTACTACTAATTGACTAATTTTTGCAAGTTTTTCAATGTTTGTGCTCAAAATTAGGCAATTATTTCACCATAAAATAAACGAATTCCATTTTCCTCCCTATGTTTGATTGCTGAAATATTCAATTTTTCACTTTATCTACATATTACTGAAATTTAAGCTTATGGAAGGTAAGTTAGAAGAAAGAATGAGTGATAAAAACAAAATGTTTGAAAATTGAAATTTATGACAAAAAATTGAATTTTTGTAACAGATTTAAAATTATAGAGCATCTTTATAATTTCATTTGAAAATATTTTTTATTTATTCGAGAAGTAACATGATTTAAATTTTTTTTTTCTCCTCTGAAATCATAAAATTTTCCTTTTGTCCATTAAAATTATGCAAAATCTTATTTTCTTTTAGACTAAAATTGTTCTCCTTAGAAAAGTATTATTTTCATAATAATACCTTCACATCTTTGCAATACTTTAAAAAACTTCTTCAGGGATGTTTTCTTCAAACCAAAATGTTAAAAAAAAAAAAAAAAAAAAAAAAAAAAATCTCATAAAGTTTGTTGGTTTTAGCATCATGATCGTTTGAATTTTCATCTTCATCGGGATGTTTTTACAGGTTTTTATTTAACTTGGTAAGTTGTTTATATGTGTGTAGGTCAAATATAATAATTAAATTTCCACCCACTTCCTATCATCCGACTGAACTGAAATTTTGCATAACCCCAATGACAATACATGCTCAAGCATTAACGAATTTGGGATCGAAGACTGGTTGCGCTGCGTAACCAAATTCAGTTCAAAATTTGTTTTTGCATACGTATATATGTTATCCGCATTCGCTGAATTAGAGTTTTTAGTACATTTTGAAATAAAACCTTGTTTTCAAAATGTGTCTTATGCTGTACTGTTTTTACTTTCCTTTTCAAAATATCCGATCCGGTTAGTGTTTGGTGGGTAATTCTAAAAAAAAAATCAGATTTTAATTCATTAAACGTCACAAAATGTGTAGAAAGAAAGGGAATATTTTGAAAAACAGAGTGAAAACAATTCTAGGTAGCAATAAAAATACTCGTTATATAGAGAAAACACTTGGTGGGCCGTATTGGAAATCTATTATTCTCAGGCGGATCGCACCTTATGCATGTATATGTGTATATATGTTTGTGAGTGTAGGAATTATGTATGTACTGTACAGCATATATTTTTTTCGGAGGAGGGCAGGTTGAAGATTCGGAACAGAATACATTAACTTAAATTATTTTCATTCATAAATTAATATTAGAACCGTGCAAAATATATGACTATGCATCAATAACTTTAATAAAAATGGATCTAGTAATATTCAGTTCAGCAGTGTGCTTCTTTTAGTTAAAATATTCGTTGAAAGGTGTTTTCACTTCGAAAAGACAGAACGGATTTATTAATTTTTTATGTGTTAACAAAAGTTGCCAGATTTTAAATATCGTTAATCTCCTCGCGGGCCGCGGGTTGACCACCCCTGATACAGAGAATGCATTTAGCTAATTGAAGGTTATTTTACAAGGAAATTCTTAAAATATTCTTACTTTAAAATAAAAGTTCGTAAAATAGAGAATTAGCAAAATAGAAGTTCTTTAAATAAAAGTCAGTCTATATACCATTCACTGTAAGAGAATTTATGAAATTATCAATGTAATTTTATCTTGGATCGATTCGAAATATTCTCTATTATTTCAAGCATCGATTATAAAAACTGGCATCCAAAAAACTGCTCATATATATATATATACACACACTCACCTTAACGCAGCATCCTCATTTGAGGACAACTTATTAAAATAGCACGTATATTACTTTCTTCTATATGTAATATAGAGAAAGTATTGGATTCGCGAAAATTTTCGAAGTCCACTTTTTGATGGATTTACATGTTTTGGGATATGGAGAACACGAATTAATAGTTTTTAGAAAATGTCTGTCTGTCTGTCTGTCTGTCTGTCTGTCTGTATCATTTTTTTGTGGACGCTGTATCTCACGAACCAATGAATGAAATTTAACCAAACTTGGTATTTAGTTGCACCCTGACATAAACTGGTGCTGATTAGATTTTGGGATCAATCGCTCAATAGGTGGCGTTGTGATCGCATTTTATGCAAATTTTTAACATGGCAGCATAGGACAAAATTCCGTATAAATGGGCATAAAGTAAGTTATTTTACACTTGTGATTGTAAAATTAATAGGAATTATTGATAATAGTAGTAGTTAGCTAGGAAAAAAATTTTGTGCATGGGGGGGCATCGTTTCCCCCCCGGGGAAGTAAATTTTCAAGATGGGTATCTTTCGAAAGGTCTCGTTGATAATAGTAATAGTTAACTTGGAAAAAGTTTTTGTGCATGTGGGGGCATCGGTTGCCCCCCCCACCGGGGGGGGAAGTTCCCACCCGGGGGGGGGCAAAGTTTCAAGATGGGTATCTTTCGAAAGATCTCGTCAATACCTTTAAAACGAATGGTTGAACGATAAATCTGTGATAATTTAAACCAAAGTTATCGATTTTTTTTAACTTTTAACAAAAAAAAACTTTTAACAAAAAAAATATCGCAATTTTTTTTTTTTTTTTAACGAAATTTAACCAAACTTGGTATTTAGTTGGTCCCCGACATAAACTGGTGCTGATTATGTTTGGGGATCAATAGCTCAACAGGTGGTGCTGTGATAGCATTTTATCTAAATTTTTAACATGGCAGCATAGGACAAAAATTCGTATAAATGTGCATAATTAGAGTTGTTTTAAACTTGTGATTGTAAAATTAATATGAATTATTGATAATAGTAGTATGTAACTAGGAAAAAATTTTTTTGCATGGGGGGGCATCGCTTCCCCCCCTGGGGGGGGAAGTACCCCCCCGTGGGGGATAAATTTTCAAGATGGGTATCTTTCGAAAGGTCTCGTCAATACCTTTAAAACGAATGGTTGAACTATAAATCTGTGATAATTTAAAACAAAGTTATCGATTTTTTTCACTTTTAACAAAAAAAAAAAAAAAAAAAAGTCGTACTTTTTTTTTTTTTTTTTTTTTTTTAATATTGTTACTGATTGAATATGTATAGGTAAATATAGAAGAAAGTCTTGTGGTGGCCATAACATACTAGTTTTTTTTATGGTTTCTTGGATCTCGGAATGATTTCTGCTTTTTTAATCACAGTTTATAGCATCACTCTAAATGATCCCTGAAAGTTTTATGTGCCTGCTATTAATTATAATTACGTAATTTGGAATTGTTATTTTATGATTTTTCATCCACCGCATATAAATTTGTTTTTTACACAGATATACCAACTTGAGTGACGTTGAATAATAGATATTAAACTACTTTACTTTCGAGGTCTTTGTCTGCGTATAATAGGAAATCAATCTGTTATCTCGAAGTTTTTTCGCTAGAACACCAGAGTTGCCAACTTTTATAATTTATTCCGGAGCAATTTTAGCCCGCCTTCTTTTCGCACCAGAAATTTTATAGAATATTTTTCTTTAACATGTGACAACGGTTAAATAAGGGAAAAATCATTCTTTAAAATTTCCGGTGTGAGAAAAGGGTGGGCAGGGCCGTCGCAAGCTTCAATTTGCCGCCCCTTCATACGCTGAAATTTTGCTTAGACGAATTTTTATAACTTGAGATTTTCTGTCAGTCAAAATTTTTATAATGGTAACTCCATTTTCCCTTCTTAGTCACTAAGACTTTGGTTTAACGAAATTAAGTGTATGTAAGACCGTAACAAAACAAAATGTTGAAAAAAAAATTACGGTATTCTTTTAGTTTTATTCTAAAAGTTTCAGCATTTCCCTCTCACTTTCGAGTGTTGTCACTTTTTTTAAATCCGCAATTTTAAGTTGACTAATCAAACATTGCATAAAAAATGGATTTAATTTAAATTAATTTAGTCACACGAAACTGTACACAGGTTCGTAAAACAAATAGAAAATACTTTGTCAAATCTAATGCAGGGTGACTAGCCGTCCTCATTTTTGAGGACTGTTCTCATTTTTAGACATCTTCTCAGTTTTGAAAATTTCTAATGAGGACCACATTTGTCCTCCTTTTAAACTTTTTTGTCCTCATTTTCTGAAAATTGCTAACAAATTATGTATTTTCATAAATTAGATTTTCCTTTCACCAATTCTAAAATATTAATGCTTTTTATCTTTTAGTGTTGTACCTAGATTGTTGAAAATTTTCTTTAGACCTGGGAATAGAATGAAATTTTGTGAATAAAATAATATTATTATGCAGATAAAACCATTATTTAATTTCATTTGTATATATAAACATGTATTGCTGAAATAGTAGTATACATTCTTCAATTTTAAAGTTAATTTTTTATTATAACTGAAAATTTAATGAATTTGAAAATTTCAAATTCATTTTATCTCTAAAACTAAATCTAATTTGGGTTAGGTTGTGGGAATTAAGGCCGACTAACTGCGCTAGGGGGGTCGTAGGCCCGAAGGGGGGGGGGGTGCCCTCCGTGTGGGTTTTTCTAAGGGGTCCTAGCCCGTATTTATGCAATTTTCGGGGAAAACCATGGAAAACTTCAAACGGCTGGGTCGACGAGCGCGACCTGAGAAATCTGTGATAATTTAAACCAAAGTTATCGATTTTTTTAACTTTTAACAAAAAAAAAAAAACTTAGAAAAATATCGCAATTTTTTTTTTTTTTTTTTTAACGAAATTTAACCAAACTTGGTATTTAGTTGGTCCCCGACATAAACTGGTGCTGATTATGTTTGGGGATCAATAGCTCAACAGGTGGTGCTGTGATAGCATTTTATCTAAATTTTTAACATGGCAGCATAGGACAAAAATTCGTATAAATGTGCATAATTAGAGTTGTTTTAAACTTGTGATTGTAAAATTAATATGAATTATTGATAATAGTAGTATGTAACTAGGAAAAAAAATTTTTGCATGGGGGGGCATCGCTTCCCCCCCTGGGGGGGAAGTACCCCCCCGTGGGGGATAAATTTTCAAGATGGGTATCTTTCGAAAGGTCTCGTCAATACCTTTAAAACGAATGGTTGAACTATAAATCTGTGATAATTTAAAACAAAGTTATCGATTTTTTTCACTTTTAACAAAAAAAAAAAAAAAAAAAAAAAAAAAAAGTACTTTTTTTTTTTTTTTTTTTTTTTTTATATTGTTACTGATTGAATATGTATAGGTAAATATAGAAGAAAGTCTTGTGGTGGCCATAACATACTAGTTTTTTTTATGGTTTCTTGGATCTCGGAATGATTTCTGCTTTTTTAATCACAGTTTATAGCATCACTCTAAATGATCCCTGAAAGTTTTATGTGCCTGCTATTAATTATAATTACGTAATTTGGAATTGTTATTTTATGATTTTTCATCCACCGCATATAAATTTGTTTTTTACACAGATATACCAACTTGAGTGACGTTGAATAATAGATATTAAACTACTTTACTTTCGAGGTCTTTGTCTGCGTATAATAGGAAATCAATCTGTTATCTCGAAGTTTTTTCGCTAGAACACCAGAGTTGCCAACTTTTATAATTTATTCCGGAGCAATTTTAGCCCGCCTTCTTTTCGCACCAGAAATTTTATAGAATATTTTTCTTTAACATGTGACAACGGTTAAATAAGGGAAAAATCATTCTTTAAAATTTCCGGTGTGAGAAAAGGGTGGGCAGGGCCGTCGCAAGCTTCAATTTGCCGCCCCTTCATACGCTGAAATTTTGCTTAGACGAATTTTTATAACTTGAGATTTTCCGTCAGTCAAAATTTTTATAATGGTAACTCCATTTTCCCTTCTTAGTCACTAAGACTTTGGTTTAACGAAATTAAGTGTATGTAAGACCGTAACAAAACAAAATGTTGAAAAAAAAATTACGGTATTCTTTTAGTTTTATTCTAAAAGTTTCAGCATTTCCCTCTCACTTTCGAGTGTTGTCACTTTTTTAAAATCCGCAATTTTAAGTTGACTAATCAAACATTGCATAAAAAATGGATTTAATTTAAATTAATTTAGTCACACGAAACTGTACACAGGTTCGTAAAACAAATAGAAAATACTTTGTCAAATCTAATGCAGGGTGACTAGCCGTCCTCATTTTTGAGGACTGTTCTCATTTTTAGACATCTTCTCAGTTTTGAAAATTTCTAATGAGGACCACATTTGTCCTCCTTTTAAACTTTTTTGTCCTCATTTTCTGAAAATTGCTAACAAATTATGTATTTTCATAAATTAGATTTTCCTTTCACCAATTCTAAAATATTAATGCTTTTTATCTTTTAGTGTTGTACCTAGATTGTTGAAAATTTTCTTTAGACCTGGGAATAGAATGAAATTTTGTGAATAAAATAATATTATTATGCAGATAAAACCATTATTTAATTTCATTTGTATATATAAACATGTATTGCTGAAATAGTAGTATACATTCTTCAATTTTAAAGTTAATTTTTTATTATAACTGAAAATTTAATGAATTTGAAAATTTCAAATTCATTTTATCTCTAAAACTAAATCTAATTTGGGTTAGGTTGTGGGAATTAAGGCCGACTAACTGCGCTAGGGGGGTCGTAGGCCCGAAGGGGGGGGGGTGCCCTCCGTGTGGGTTTTTCTAAGGGGTCCTAGCCCGTATTTATGCAATTTTCGGGGAAAACCATGGAAAACTTCAAACGGCTGGGTCGACGAGCGCGACCTGAGATTGAACTCGGCACCTCACGTCTACCAACTTTGAGCGCAGATTCGCTCTGCTGCTGGTGGGCTAATATCCAATTTGTATAAATTTTAAGTATACTTTTAATTAAATTAATGTGAAATTGCCTTCTATTCTTTTTTTTTTTTTTTTTTTGTTAAGATTAAAATTTCAGATAAATTTTAGATTTTTTTAGATAATGCATAAAAAAAATCTGGAGTGACTCCACTCGACTTTCCGAACATTAAATAATTAACAGTTGTATAAATAAATTAAAGCAAGACAAATCCTTAAATAAAAAAAAGTGAAAACTTTCAGTCCATAGATCATAATGATAAAGAATACTTCTTTGTATTCCTTCCCTGTAAAAAATCTATAAGTGTTAAACTCACCAAAATCTATGCAGTTCGTGTGACTGTGACATATAGTATGAGTATAAATTTTCAGCTCAATCGGGTAAGGCATTTAGACACTATCGCACTTTAAAAAAAGAATTGGGCCCATAGCCCAATGATAAGGAATTTTTCCTTGTGTCCCTATAAAAAGTCTTTAAGTACTAGATTCACGAAAATTTATACAGTTCGTGCGTAATGAGGTAATGACTTATAACATGTGTATACATTTTCAGCTCAGACGAATAAGGCGTTTGAGCGCTATCATACTTTTAAAAAATTGTGGTCCATATTCCATAGTGATAAAGATTTCTTTTATTTGTGTCTCTGTAAAAAAAACTATAAGTACTAGATTCACTAAAATTAATAGGGTTCGTGCTACGGGGATTTACAAAGCGTTTAGGCGCTACCGTATTCACTCACACACACACATATTATCGTAAAAATAGTAAAAATGAACTCAGGAGACCGTAAAACGTGTATAAACACCAAAATCTCATAGATTGACATGATTGCAGTACTTTCCTTACACAATATGTTAGGAAAGTATAAAGGGCTTAGTTTAAACTTAATAATTCCCTTAAAATGCTGTATCTCAAATTCAGTGTTTCATTTTTCTTTCACACTCATGGATTCTAAATAATTTTGTCTTTTTCTTAAGGCCACCCATGTAGAACTCCATATACTATCCCTCGTTTCTGTTTAAATTAACAATATCCGGTCAGTAATAGCTTTTCTGTTGCATACCGACAGGACCGGGTCCTAAACGTACTCATCTGTAGTCTCCCAATTAAAGCTTTCTCAGAATGTATCTGTCTATAAAAACTAGGCTAGCCGGAATCGGACACCGGACCCATGCAAAGACAGTTTCTTATTCTAAGCGGAAAGCTTTGTGCTTTCACATTTCTCATACTGTCCTTTTCCCACATCTTGTTCGATTTATTAACGAATTTTACTAGCAGCAGTTTTCTCAACAATTTAGATTCTTTCATGAGGATGGGGGGGGGGGGGGGGGGGCTAGGGTGTCCTTTTTACAAAAGTTTTTGTAAAAATATTTTTTTTTTTCGTACTTCGTTTTAATGATTCGAGTGCCGCCCTTAGACAACTGCCGCCCTCAGGCATTGCCTGAGTTGCTTAATGCCTAGCGGCGGCCCTGAGGGTGGGGCTAACAATGCTCCGGAATAAATTATAAAAGTTGGCAACTGTGGAACACTAAACGTCCTCAAATAAGGGGATAGGCTGTAAATTAAAACTGTCAGAAGAATTGTTTAATTTAATATATTTTACTCTCAGTTGTCTATATTAATTGAGAATTGAAATATTCATCAAATATATTTTGCAAAAATAATTCGGGCGTTAACGGGTTAAACCAAAAAATAAAGTTTTATCACGTCACATTTTTTTTTTACTTATATTTTTAGTTCAATTTTAGGCGAAATTTCACTTCGACATGAAATCTCGTATCCTATTGTTGATTTGAAATACCATTATCCAATAATTGTTTACTTTAAAATGATATTTATAACAGTGAAATTAATCTAAAGTGTAATACAAATGGAAAATGAGAAAAATGGGAGGAAGGGCGTGTTCGGAGGAGCATATTAAAAAAAAAAAAAAAAAAAAAAAAGGTCATTTCACGGGCAACAAAGGGTGAACGCTGAATATTAAATATATTTTGGAGTAATTTTTTAATCATGAGAAATTTATTTAATTCACTGTAATAAAATGTGTGATTTTATCATAACTTTTGATTTTTTTTTGGTAACACCCCCCCCCCCCTCTGTTTTAAGGGGGGAAAAAACCTTGAGGGGGATTATTTTTGCATTCGGCATTCTAGAAAAATGTTTTCGATAATAAATAAAATTTCCACGCAGCTGCTTTTTTTTTTTTTCTTTCCCCCAAGAGCCTTGTTATTTTAATGTCATTTACATAGCATCATCTTTTTCAACAGATATAAAAGTGACAATCGGTTCCTGACCAGAGTATCAACCTGATTATACTAAAGACCGTCGTACAGTTAGAACTGGCTTGCGAGAGTGCATACTGCCTTTGGCATTTTCTTTCACTGCTGACGTTTTGCTAACGGAAAATAAAATAAATAAATTGGGAATCGTCATGGGCGCCCTTAGATTGCATCTAGTGTGCCTATGTGGAGAGCTGTCCCCGTGTATAACATTCACGTGTATCTGCGATTTCACAATTGACGTATCTCTGGAAACGTAACCGTAACGTATGTCTAACCCTCTCTCCCTTTACAAAGAGATATCAGGTATTTCAATTGCTATGACTAGACTGATCAAGTTCGTCCAGTTTCGCCTCACTCACAACTTGAGTTAAGGTAAGAAGTAATTCATTCTTGACTTTTTTTTTGTCCAAAAAAAATCTTAATTTACACTTGCTATCCCCCATCTAAATTTACATGATTGATTTTATAAACATTATTGATTTTTATAAACGTATTACCACTAGAGGTCTGCGCGGGCCGAAATTTTCAGGCCCGGGCCCAGCTCGGCCCGTAGGGAGGCTTTGCTTACCTGGCCCGACCCGGCCCCTTTATTTTTACTTTCTTCTATCTTCAATAGAAGAAAGTATTGGATTCGTAAAAATTTTCGATTTCGGGTTTTTGATGGATTTACACGTTTTGAGAGCTGTAGAACACGATTTTAACATTTTTAGAAAATGTCTGTCTGTCTGTGTGTGTGTGTGTGTGTGTGACAAAATTTTGTGGCAACTGTATATCTGGAACTACTGCACAGAATTTCATACAAATTGGTATGTAGTTGCACCTTGACATAAATTAGTGCCTATCAACTTTTGGTAAAAATCGTCTTACAGGTTGCGTTGCCATCCCGCTTTTTCTGAATTTTTAACAGGGTGATATAGGGCAAAAATTTTCAAGATGGGTATCTTTCGAAAGGTCTCGTCAGTACCTTTAAAACGAATGGTTGAACTATAAATCTGTGATAATTTAAAACAAAGTTATCGATTTTTTTTTTTTACTTTTTACGAAAAAAAACTTAGAAAAAAAAAATTTTTTTTCTCCCCTTAATTTTATCAAACTCCCACGGTTTCCGTGTTCTGACAAACTTAAACTAATTTTTGCTTTTTTCCCCTAATTTTGTCAAAGTCCTCTACGGTTTCCGTGTCTTGACAAACTTTAACATATTTTTGCATTTTTCCCCTAATTTTGTCAAAGTCCCACGGTTTCCGTGTTTTGACAAACTTTTACAAACTTTTGGGTAAAATGTGAAAATTATTCTAAGTTTGTCAAAACACGGAAACCGTGGGACTTTGACAAAATTGGGGGAAAAATGCAAAAATTTGTTTAAGTTTGTCAGAACACGGAATCCGTGGGAGTTTGATAGAATTAAGGGGAGAAAAAAAAAAAAAAAAAAAAAAGTGGGACTTTGACAAAATTTTGGGTAAAATGTGAAAATTTGATAAAGTCCCACATTTTTTTTTTCCCTCTCCCCTTAATTGTATACTTTTTTTTTTTTTTTTATTGTTACTGAGTGAATTTGTGTAGGAAAAGATAGAAGAAAGTCTCGTGGTGGCCACAACATACTAGTTTTTATCAGTGTACGGCCCGGACGAAAAACGATAAAATCAGGCCCGATTCAAAAATATGTAACATTACGGAAAAAAAAAAGTAATTACATTTCTAGGAAAAAAATTTTTAGTATGTGTTTTGCAGAGGTTTTATATAGCTAAACAATAGAATGCTCTTTAACAAAACTGCTGAATTTTTACAAAATATTTATATGTAAACAGAAATTCATTATTACAGACGTACAGACGGCACAAAGACAGGCAGAAAGTCAAGTCGAAAATATTAGCAGTCATCAAACAATATAGGAAGGCATTTAAAATGGTTATTAGTACTAAAAATACACTTTCAACTATTTCCTGTTATATACTGTAATGTATCCGAATCTTTCATGTGATCCTGTAAACAAAACTTTTATGCTAATCCAACCATATTCAGCAGAAAATATGCTTTTGTACATGCTAAACATGATGCTTCTTTCATCCAGTGTCCTGGAGAAAAGAAAGAAAAGCCTTAGAGAAAAAGTTACAGCGGAAAGCTTTTCATGCCACCTAAACTCTGCAGACCATAGGACACAAAGCTTTATACACAGTAACGTATCTAATTTTTTTTGTTTGTATATGTGTGCAAACTAATAGTGACAAGCATACTATTTTGAATAAGAAACCATCTAATATTACTATAATAAAATATAGTAATTTCGATACATGTTTAAAATATTTGCGGAAAATCAGATCGCGGACAGACAAACTGATAGACAATTTGAAGTTAGACATTTTTTATCAAAATAAAATTTTATGTAACATACTAGCCTGTAAAATAAATGACTGAAAATGTATTTTATCATTTTCTTTTTTCGTTGATAAATGAGGAATCTAGAAAAAGATTTGGGCTGACACGGCCCGAAAATTTTTTTTCTCCTGGCCCGGCCCGAGTACACAAAAAAAGTGAGCCCAATCCCACAAAAAAATTTTAAGCCCGGGCCCGGCCCAAGAGCAAATTGAGGGGGATATTTATAATTTCACATAATTGTTTGTATTACGAATGTTTATTTACTTATCTGATTTACTTTTTTTTTTAAATCCGAAATTTGTTTAGGTTATTTGAATTTTAATTTAATAAGTGGACAAGGGACAAAAAATATCTTTCAAGTTTACAACATTATTTGTGCAAAAACGAAATTGGAAACATTTTTTCATTCTTCTTATTAATATTTTTCAAGAGAAGGAAAATGAAAAATCAATATAATGTATGCGATCCACTTATATAATCGCTTGCGAAGAGTTGTTTGCAAGTGTAGTGACGTCACGAGTCACGACCGCTCTTGTCACATGAAAAAGTGTTGTCGCGCTAAAATGAAAACTGCAATTTTAAAGTTATTAATTGCCAAATACAAATTATTTTATTAAAGTAAAATGGCCAGCTTTCAAATCCGTATGTAAAGTGATATCAAAATGTAAATGTAGTGTTCTGTGTAATGAAAGTTTAAACGACAAACATGTTAATGATATAAGGTAACATTTTAAGATATTTTCTTTAAATTTTTTCCGTTTTTTTTTTTTTTTTTCAAATTATTGACTCTATTTTAAATGCATTGATGTAAGTGGATAACCATATTATTTTTTCTCTTTGTTTTACTCTGAATTAATGCACCTTTCTTTTAAACATTTCGTTATATACAGATTGTTCTTTTTAATTTTTAATTAAATTTTCCAACGCATTTATCATAGATAGCGCTTATCATTAGAATCCCATGAAGCAGTAATGATTATGAAGAATTATCAAACCACTATTCAATGAAATTATAAATTCTTCCCACTATTTTTATTTCATTTATTTATTTTTATTATTTATTTATTTATTTATTTATTTATTATTATTATTATTATTTGGGGGGTGGGGGTCATAGATATTAACAATTTTCGATCGGAATGACATGCGTATTCTTGGAGGCCGTAAGCCCCACCAGTGGCCAAGATGTTCTCTTGGCTGGTGTTCCAGTAGCCCCCCCCCCCCAGTCAATCAGGGTCTATAAAATTTTGTGTCATTTAACTACCCCCCCCCCCCTTTTTTTTTTCTTTCTATTCTTTCTTTCAATATTTTTAATCCTATATCTTCTCTTTTTAAGATTTTACATAGAATTATTTTAAGTCTGACATGAATTAAACAACAACAATAATAATAATAGTATTTGTGATTTACATAAAATATTTCAACGTCATAACATGTTACAAATAAGTTCCGAATTATCTTATTTTCATCATTCAGATTTAAAGACAACCCCGACCCACAAGTGCTTCATTTCAAAATAAATAATTGGGACTCCTCACAGAATTAAATAACTTTGTGATGATCATTAAACTAAACATCTCAGTTTTTTTTTTTTTTTTTTTTTTAAATTCTCAACAAAATTTTTGTAGCTACACTCTACTAAAATTTAACCATCATTATATGAAATGTATTTAAAGGAAGTGCAAATAGAATTTATTTCTAAGTGAAAAGGAAAAAATGAAGATTCATTTTTTGGTTCACAAAAGGAAGGAGGGGAAAATCTTTGCAATACAGCATGAAACAGGACTTTGCAATATTGCATAAACAAAACTCGAATTAATAGTAATCGGTCACTAACATTTACATTATATATATATTTTTTATTATATTAGTATTAAATTTCACATTTCTATAGTTCAAGTTCAAACATTCGTTTCAAATGTATTGACGAGTTTATTTTAAAATATATTCTTATTGAAAATTTTCACTGACTAACGGGAGAAAAGGAGGAAGCGATATTATTTACTTCCTACGTATATTAAAATTGTACCCTGGTGGACTATTACTACTTATATATATATACTATTTTTTATTTTACAGTGCTTGGTTAAAAATGCTCCTCATTTTGTACATTTATCCAAAAATTTGGCTTATGCTGCCTGATTAAAAAAAAAAAAAAAATCAATCAAAGCTGTCTTTTGGGGACTAGAAGTGAAAACTAAGTAACTTGTAAATTGTATCGTCGAGCTATTAGATTATTATTTTCGAATTATTTTTGGTTTGTAAAGAAGTGTTTATGATCTGTATTATATGATTCAGCACAATATTTGTAGCTACTCATATTAAATGAAATAAGCCTTATATTAGGTAAAAATATTGATTACTTATGAAATTATTTTAATTAGTAGCTAAGATACAAAAGAAAACCGATTCAGGAGACCTCAAAACGTGTAAATCAGGTGAAATCTCGAATTTCACTTTCGATAATATAAAAGAACTTTAAAATATCTTTCGAATGATGCATTAAAAATAATTTAATCATAATTAGAAATTGAAATATTGAAATTTTAAAATACTACAGCGCCATCTGGCGGTAGAAATTTCTGTAAGTTAATGTTCGATTCCAACACAACAAAGCTTTCAAATGATGTATTACTTATGAAATTATTTTTATTAGTAGCTGAGATACAAAAGAATTTAGAAGACCACATTCAGGAGACCACCCATTCAGGAGACCACAAAACGTGTAAATCAGCTGAAATCTCGAATTCCACTTTCGATAATATAAATTGGTAAAAAATATGTTTCTTCTCATGGAAAGCCTTCGCTGACGATGACGCGAGTTTCATGATTTTTGTTCACCCAAAAGTGCTCAACGCGCCTAAAGAAGTTTTCACTTAAAAAAAAAAAAAAAAAAACAGACAGCACCACCTATTGAGTGATGTCCACTTAAAGCTAATCAGCACTAATTTAAATCAAGATTCAAGCGTGTATAAACATTTATTGAATTTCGTACATTGGTTCATGTACAAAAATTCAATAATACCAACACAGATAAAGACATTTTCCGAAAATCATCAAATCATGTTCAGGAAATCTCAAAACGTGTAAATCCATCAAAAATTGGAGTTTAAAAAAATTCACGAATCCAGTACTTTCTCCTTATGTGTATATAGAAGAAAATAATAAACACAAGATATAACGGCAACAAGAATAAACTTTGTGACGGATATCTGTGCTTAGAGCGTGCATTGATGATTTACTTACTCTCACTCATTTTCATTACGATTAATGCACCTATAATTATAGTAATTTATTATCTGAAATTGTCTTTAACGTAACAATCTAAACATTTTGTATTATTTTTAACTTTACAAATGTTAAAGCTTGCCGCCTTTAAGAAATGTATATTTACCGTAAGTTTTATAATACAGTCCTCCTGATCCCAATGGGCCCACCAGCAGCCGAACGGTTCTGCACTGAAAGTTGGCAGACGTGAGGTGCCGGGTTCGGTCCCAGGTCGCGCTCGTCAGCCTAGTCGTTCCAAGTTTTTCGTGGTTTTCTCCGAAACCGGCATAAATACGCGTTATGACCCCTTAGAAAGACCTTCACGGAAGGCACACCCCCTCAGGCCTAGGACCCTAGAGCAGTCAATCGGCCTTAATACTCACAACCCAACCCAACACTGATCCCAATGAGATATCATTATAAAAATTTCAGTCTATGAAACTTACAGAATTACAAAATACATATAGAGATATATTTTTAAATAATTAAATTTTTATCATATATATATATATATATATATATATATATATATATATATACTAAATTTATTGTTAACAGACATAATTATGTTACACATCGAATTTGTTTTATGTTTGTTTATGCTTTAGTATTGAATGCTAACTATTTACCTTAAAAATTATGACTCTTACCATTTACGCGCAATATATGGTAGCCATAATACATTTTTACATGTGCAGTAACTTTATATTTTTATCATAACTCCTGATCCCATTGCAATTCCACTCTAAAAAATTTTGGTTAATATAGCTTTTCTCTATATATTAAAAAAAAGTTACTGTCACTGGCGTCAAATTTTTTTTGTCTGCGACAGCATCTTCTAGCTGAGGGCAGGGTCCTTCGTGTCATGAGAGGTGTCAATTTGTTCCGAATACTCCAAGGAAGGCATTTCAGCTCCTTAGAAATTTCTATCATTTTAATTAAAGAAGTTATCAACTGAAAACGACAAGTTTATGAAGGTACTCTATTTGCCATTTTGAAAAAAGTTTCTCCCAGTGACGTTCTTCGGTCATGAAGTCATTTTACACGGGAAAATTAAAATAAGATCCATGGTTGTAGGTAGGTAGGTAGGCAGGCAGGCAGGCAGGTTGGTTGGATATAACAACGTCGCACCAGTACTGCTCTATGGGTGATTGGCGACGGTCTGGGACGTACCCCTAGAGATGTTCCGGAGACATGTCATCACAATTTTAATCCTTTACGGAGGGGATGATCCCCCCGCTTTGGTGATCACTGGAGTTATAGTATGGATGGGAACATGGAGGACTTTGCTGCCGCGACAGATTTTATGTGCACCAGCCACCATTAGTGTACACGACGGTCTTTGGCCGGCTCCATTATTGAATCGGTAATCCTCCAATTACATGCTCGGCGCTTTACCGACTAGGGTACCGCGGTCTGAAACCATACATGTAAAAAAGAAAGAAAATAAATATCAATTTTTTTCTCTACTTTTAGAAAATTAATTTTCTTATACGGGAAAATTAAAATATGATCCCTGGTTGTAGGCAGGTAGATAATTATGTAGGTTGTCTTTAACGTCGCACCATTACTGCGCTATGGATAATTGGCGACGGTCTGGGACGCACCCTACGGATGTTTCGAAGACATGCCACCACAGTTTTGGTCCTACACGAAGGGGATGGCTTCACCACTTCGGTGGCCCCCAGAGGTATAATTTTGATAGGAACATGGAGGATATTGCAGCCACGATATATTTTACGTACACCAGCCACCATTAGTGTACACGACGGGCTTTGGCCTGTTCGAGAACCGAACCCGCAATCTTCCAATTACGAGCTCGGCGCTCTACCGACTGGGGTACCGCAGTCCGGATCTAAGGTAGCAAAAAAGAAATAAAAAGGGTCATATACTAGAGCTGTAATGCAAAATGGTCTAGATATTGTGAATTTCTTTCTATTAAAAAAAAAATATATATAAGTATTATATTATATATTTCAATTTGACATTGAATATGAGGATTTCCAAAATATTTTTCTGTTTTTGTCTTGTAATATGCACTATTAATATTACTTTTAGGTGAAAGAAAGCGTATAGGCGGGCAGAGCTCTGCATGTGTTAATAAGTAAAGTGAGTCGGGGGGGAGGAGGCGAAGCCTCCATCTGGGGTTGGTGAGCGGAGCGAGCAGGGGGCAGAGCCCCTTAGTAGTATCACAAAAAACATAATTTTATTTCTCTCCATTTTTTTACACTATTTTTGAAAATTTTTAAAAATTAAATTTTAACATTTTATTAAGAAATACATAATTTTACATAATCAAGTTGTATATCAAATTAAACCTTATGAAGTTCTCTTTAAAATGAGGGGTTAGGAATATCTCTCTTCCTTTAGGGAATTTATAATTGAAAGTGTGCAAGTAAGCCCAGTAGCAGAAATTTCAGTATCTATCTGCAACAGAACAAAATTTATCTGCGATCCAGAAATGCCTTATCAAGTCAGATATCAGAAAAAAAGTATAGTTGCAATTAATAAATTATGTAAAATGTATATCTCAAAAAGAAAGAACTTTAAGAATATGCAACTAGTACAGTAATCTACAGACATAATGCAAATTATATTTAAGTATTTTTAAACTTAGCATTTCTTTTCGAATTGTTAAATTAATTTGCAAAGCTTTAAACAATCTGCAGCATCCGCTGCCATGCTGCACTGTTTTTGCTACTGGTCATGTAAGCTAAAAAAATACTGATTTTTTTTTAATATTAAAAAATATTATATTGACAATCCAATGAAATATATATATATATATATATATATATATATATATATATATTTTTTCTAAAAACGCATCCTCATTTATATCATGAAGAAGAATGATTCTTGAAAGTTTCATTGAAATCTGAAGTGGTCAGGTTGAAAATTAAAAATTTTTGGTTGATTTGGCGTGGAACGACTACTTTAATAATATACAGTCATGCATAAATGCAATATCAGAAATTAAACAAATATAAATCCTTCATAATAATAAAAGTTACCATACAAATTTCCTAAGGTAGAAATTCTAAAAGGTAATTTTTATCTGAAATAAATTAAAAAAAATTTTGTATATTTTTTACTAAAATCAACTTTTAATTACGTACAGCCATATACAAATGCAATATGAGAAGTTAAATATAAATCCAACATGTGTACACTTAAAAGTAAATGGAATTATGTAAGTAGCTATTCAATTCTCTCTCCCCCCCCTCCCTACCTGAAATACACACACACACACAAATAAAAATTAATAAATAAAATTTTAAAAGGTTAATTTTATTAGTTATGGTAATTATATTAAATATAATTTGATTTTATTAATTATAGTCTTTGTAATTCGATTTTATGTATATTTTTCACTGAAATCAATCTTTTCCCTACAAACACATCTTCTTTCCAGGACATTTATAGGACATCTTGAGGATGAAATAGAAATTTTTAGGATGTAATATGGATGGAAGGGATATCTTTAGGATGAACTGTGGATAAGTGTGTTTGTAGGGTAATAATGTGCAGTCATGCATCAATACAATGTGAGAAATTAAACAAATATAGATTCTGCACATATATACTTAAAAGCAAATGGGGTCATGTAAGTGGCCACCAAGTTATCCTAGGTAAATTTTCAAAAGGTAATTTTTAATTTTTCTTACCTTCAAATTAAAGTTTCATCCATTATATTCTACTCAAATTATATTTTTAATACTCTGTATAAATGATACATTAGAAATTAAGAATTCTATTCTGATAATAAATATCATTCACAGAGCAATTTACAAATTTATACAGTTATTGGACTTCCCTTTCTAAAAAAATATTCTAACTTTCACAAGTAAAAAAAATAAAATAAATAAATAAATTTTTTGTTAATTTGCAATAAATAAATAAATAAATAAAAGCATATTTTTCACTGAAATAATTATTTTAATAATATGCAGTGGGAGTGGTCATAAATAAGTTGTGTGAAGTGAAACATTCGAATAATAAATATCATCCTAGGATAGTAAAAAGTAAATTAAATTTATGTAAATAGTAATTAAATGATAAAATTTACAGTTTTTTGTGTAATTATTATCCCGCTAAAAGATTATTGTAGCAAAAGTAAAATAATTAAAAATAATGAATTGAATTATTGAAAAAGTTCATTTTTTAGGAAGACCCCCCTTAGTGATAAATAATAATAAATCTTAAAATTATATAGAGTCTACATATGTAAAAGTATTATGAAAAAATAAATATTTTTATATTCGGCACAGTTCTGAAAATTAATATTTTCTACAAATATTATCCCCCTTCCCCCCTCCCTAAAAAGTTTATTACTATAACTTTGGTGAGTAAAATTCTCAAAGGTAATTTTCGTTAATTTGTAATAAAGTACAAAAATAAACGAAAAAAAAAAAAAAAAAAAAAGAATGCACATATATTTCACTGAAATAATTATTTTAATAATATGCAATGTGAATAAATGAGTTATGAGAAATAAAACATTCTAATAATGCACATCATCCATAATCAATAATATATAAAAGAAATTATGTAAATAATAATAAAATCATAAAATTTACACTTTTTTTTTTTTTTTTTTTTTTTTGTCTCATAAAGAATTATTGTATCAACAAGTAAAATTATTTAAGAAAATAATAAATAAAAAGTTTATTTTTGGGAAATTACACTTTTAATAATAAATCTCAAAATCACATAAATTTTTAATAATATACAGTCTGCATAAATTACTGAAATCATGCTTTAAATACTAACACGAACGCACTGTGTACGTCAATGAGTTATAAGAAATTAATCATTCATACATTAGACATAGAAACAGTAACTTATATAACAATAACCATTAAGTTATGAAATCCGTAATAGTCTTGAATTATCTACCAAATAATATAATAAATTCTTATTATACATACTGTGAATAAATAAATAAATAATAAATAAATAAAATAATAATAATAATAATAAAAAATAATGAAAATAAAGTAAAGGTTAATGCTTATTAAATTAATTTGAAATTATTTAAAAGATTTTATGCGTTATACAATTCCTTTGAAATTATGCTCCTACTTTCAATAATATACTCTGCGCATAAAAGAAGCATAAGAAATTAAAAATTATAATAATGCACACGATTCACTAAAATTTTAAAAAATAAATTATTTAAATAGCTATTAAATAATAAAATTTACATTTTTTCCCCCCTTTCTTTTTAATCGTTGTTAGAACAGCCACCTTCCCGCAGAAAAAAAAAGGGGGGGGATATATAAAATAAAGAACAAATTAATTCTATTTCAAAATAAAGTAGATGTAAATTGTCGAAATAAAATAAGCTCTCACCTTATTCAGAAAATTTTTCACTTGAATAAATAATAGCCACGGAATTTTATCTTTTTTATTAATTTTATCGAGCTTGTCTATAATATTTGAGATCATATAAAACATTTTTATGCGGTATCACACCCATTATTATCCGCGAAATGACTACTTTTTTTTTTTTTTTTTTTTTTTTTTTTTTTTTAAGCAGACCTTTATTGCATTGGCGCTTCGATTTGTTTACCGTACTTGAAACGGCTTGGATACCTAATACCCACGATTTGCAGGGCCGTCTTAATACATTCGGGCGCCCTGAGCTAACACGTTTAGGCGCCCTTTTCCTTTACCAAAAGTATCCTAATTTTAAGTTTAGCTCAATTTTTAAATGCAATTTAGTTTTTTAATTTAATAAAAACTAATCTAATTAAAATTTAATAGCTATTTAAATCTAAAATTAGGATATTTATTAAAATATTAATTTTTGATTAAATATAATGATTTTTTTCATTTGAAATGATAAATGAAAATTCTTAGAAATTTAATTTGTAAAATTGTTCTTCAGTATATCTTGCATAAATGCGCAAGTAAAACTATATATATGTATATACTTTTAATAAGCAAAATAACTTTCTTGTAAAATTATTTACATATTTCTTCCATTGTAACAATTCATTTTATCACTGTATCAATCTATTTTTACCTCTCTTGTTCCATTGCCAGAAGCTGGCAGACAAGAAATGCCGGGTTTGATCCCAGATTGCCCTCGTCGACCTAGCCGTTTGGAGCATTTCGTTATTTTCATCTAAACTCGCCTAAATACAGCTAGAACCTCTCAAAAAGTCCCCCCACATAGGAAATTCCACCCAGACCTAGAACCTACGTGCAGTCAATCAAACTTAAACTCTACAACATACCATACCATCCATTGCCAGAAAGTTTGATTTTTTTTTTCAATCTAAATTCAAAACAAAATATTATTTCTGTATAGAGTTGGTGGTCAAATTACTGGATATTTTTTCTGCTATCGGTTTAATCACAACTGCAGTTAGGAGACCAAACGCAAATTGAAGAAAATCAGAAATACTTTGGATCCTCTGTATTATAAAAAACTACAAATTACTTGTAACTATAACAAATGATTTCACTTAATATTTACAATATTTGTATTTTTTTTTTTTTTTTTGTGGTAACCACACGATTATTTAGACACTATATATATATATATATATATATATATATATATATATATATATATATATATATATATATTATATTAATATATTATAGTAGTAAATTATTAATTTTTATAACAAGTTTTTTTACTTATAACAAGAATAGATTTTAACAAAGTTTTACAAAACTTTCAGAAAGAATTATAAGACATTAGAGAAATATTATTCTGAAACTTAAAATTCACACCTGCAATTTTTGCTGAGGTATGAGCATTTATAATAAATAATTTTTTTAAATATGCATGCACGAGAGAGAGAATTGTTTTTATTACACAGGATAAAAGCTAGATATATTGCTCAAGGTATGTCAAAATTTCATTTGAATAGAGTAAAAATTAAGCAAATTATCGACAAAAGAATGAACAAGATTTTAGATGTTTTCCAGAAGTGAAATTTCATAAGGTGTTTTTTCCAGGCTACATATTTAATTTAGCTATCCAATTACTTATTGCAAAATTCTTTTTTGCGAAAAACCCTTTATGAACTCACAAATCTTAAATCTTAGTATATAAATAAAATTTTGTTAGAGTTATAAGTCCAAGCACATTAAAAAATATTTATTATAAATGCTCAAAAAGTATTTACTACAAATTATATGTGAGAAATTTATGGTTCCGAATAATATTTCACAAATTTTAGTGAATCTTTATGCAAGTTTTGTAAAATTTTATTGAAATCCATTCTTGATATAACCAAAAAGTTTGCCAAAAAAATTAACTTTTGTTTAAAAAAAAAAAAAAAAACCCATCTAAATAATTGTGTGACTCGCATATACACACACACACAAAAAAAAGTACATAGTAAGTGAAATCATGTGTTAAAGTTACAAGTCATTTGTAGCTTTTTATGATACAGGTTAATCAAAAGTATTTGTGGTTTTCTTCAATTTGTGGTTGGAAATCACTCCATTATTTAGCATATTTGTCTTGAGACATATTTCTTAGTGTTAAGAAGCTGTTTCAATTCCCAAACTTAAAATGAAAAGCACTGTATTCAGTTAATTCCATGTAATACATTAATATATACAATTAACAAATAATAAAAAAAAATTTCAAATAATTAAAGACTCATTCTGGGTTGACTTCTGATTAATTATGGCAATTCAATCAATTTTTCCCTTTCTATTCGCTAGAGGTCATTAGCACCTGTTCAAATTAAAAACTAGTGACTAGTCTGTTATATGGCAATCTCCTAGAGGGACTGTTCTTTGTACTTTGCGAGAGTTCTGTTTTCCGGCCACACCAATGACCAAAAGGTTCTGTTATCAAAGTTGTAGATTAGAGGTGCCGGAAGATTCGATTCAGGTCTCTTTCGTCGGAATAACTATTCAGAATTTTTGTTGATTTTCTCTAAATCTCGCGTGAAATCAGACTAGGATTCTATAAAAAGACCACCGATGGAAGGCAGGTCTACGTATTAGCGTAAACAATCAGCCCTTAGAATCTCTTACCTTCCATTCCCCCCTCCCCCCCCAAAAAAAAGGGGGATAAGAGAGTTAGATTTTATTAAAAGTGTGACTCATATCACCAAAATTTGAAATTGTTTGTGGAAATAGGCTAGTCTGTCTGTTTGTTTGTTTAAACGTTGAATACAATTTAAGTATACTTGAAATAATTTTAATATAGAAAATTTAAAAAAGGTTGATCTATTAATTTTGAGTTAGACCAGAAAAATGTCATCTTTATGCACATATATTATAAAATTAAAAAAAAAAAAATGTGAAAGACGCCCTTAAACATGTGGCGCCCTTGGGCTGCAGTCCAATTAGCCCAATGGATAAGGTGGGCCTGACGATTTGTGTTCATTTTCATATTTCACTTCCGTTATATTTATATTATCTAAATTTAGATTATCTAAAATCAGGGAATAGATTATCTTAATGACCACAAACATGAACTTTAAAACAAAAAGTATCAGTAAAATAAAGAATAAATGTTTGCGAATACACTTCCATACGGAAGTTTTTAAAATATTCAGAAAAACTGAAAAAAAAAAAAAAAAAGATAAATAAATAAATAAAAAAAAAAATAATAATAATAATACGGTTCCAGTGAAATTCGTTTTAAGAATTCGCCAAAATCAAAATAAAGAATGAATAGAAGTCATCCTATTCACAGATTTTCCGGTTTAGAGATTCTTTGATCCTATCATTGGCCACTACTTGATCTACTTTCTGACCTTGTTACATCAGGATGATAGCGCGGGAGGGGTTATTTCATTCGAAGTTCAGTTTTTTATATGGGGAAAAAAAAAAAAAAAAAAAAAAAAAAAAAAAATGGCGTTCTAAATAAAGTTTTTTAAAAAGGAATTTAGGTGCTTTCGTGAAATTCCGAGGGTAGACTCCTAACATCCACGGGTATATTTTAATAAAATGCCCTCCCTGAATATGCATTAAAAAAAAAAAAAAAAAAAAAAAAATGTGTTTATTTCTGTAGCTCTGCCAGGTATTCTATCTTAATGTTTTAGGAGATTATGTTTCGAAGCAGTTTATTTGATGTTTGTTTTCAAAATTCTTTTGGCTTCATTTTGTATTATTCACAATTATGAAAACTTTATAGTGTATTTCTAAAATTTATGACACGTGGCTTTTATTAGGGGGAAAAAAAGGGGGGGGTAGAAAAAAAGAAACAGGTGTTTGTATATTATAATCTTTTGTACTGAAGATCACAGCTGCAACTCATTGATATCTTTTCATATTTGCGGTTTTTTAAGTTATTTCAAAGGGGTTTTCAGCCGATTAAAAAAATTATTTTACCAGATTACGCTTCGCAGCTTGAAAGACCTCCGTACGCGACTGAAAATGTTTTTTTTTCTTTTTCAACTGTTCAAAAAGAAAAAAAAATCAAAATCTTTCCTAATCTTCCCGAGAGCCTTTTAAAAAACTGGCAAGTCATGCCCCCCCCCCTTTTCTAATCCAACTTACTTTGATACAATAAAGGGGGGTTAGTTTTTAACCCTTTAACGTGCGGTGTCCTCACCGCGTGAATACAATTACCAATTCCCAACTATCTACTCATCCTCTATTTTTTTTTTTTTTTTTGCTAATTTACTTTGATAACTTAGGGGGGAGGGGGTAGTCATTTTTTATTTTCTTTAAACTTTGGCTGCAAATTCTAGGGGCTGTTGATATTAAATAAGCGCGGAATTATCTTGCCCTTCAAAGGGTTAATGGAGCTGTCTGAGCCATCTTTCTTGGAATGAAAAGCAATAAAGATGCGAGGTTTATAAAAGAAAATTGCAAAATAAAATATTACTTTTACAGTAATCTTTTACGTAAACATTTTACGTAAGAGGGAATGTGATCTGACATACAGGGAAGATTATAAATCAAAATTTAGAGTTTATCTCTGGAACACAAAAAAAGTATGTATAGAAGTTAAGATTAAAAAATTATATAAGAAAAGTGTGGTGCTGTACTTTATCGTATTAAAAAATAATCAACATTTTGAATTTATTTTCTTCGGAAAGAAAGAGGAAATGAAATTAAAAGATTCAGTGTTAATACACAGATTTTTACTGTCTTAAGTTTTTTTTTTTTTGTCTCCTGCAACAGTCTCGACAGTTTTTTTCAGTTTGACTTGATCGTTGTCTTTCACCATTTCATAAGCTGCAGTAGTTTTTCAAAGCCGTTGATCTATAGCTAGTCTGGAAATATCAGACATTGTTTAGTCTGATTTTAATCACTCTCTTCATTTTTGAAAAGTGTAAATGGATATAATTATTTATTTATTTCCTATTTCTGAATGATCCGTGCGAAGCAAAGTTATTCAGGTTTTTCAAGGCTACGCAGATTTGTTCAGACTGGTCTTATTGGATATTGTAAAGCTAACTGTACCATAAATTCGATCCTATGGTGAATTTTGTCATGACGCATCTCGAAATTTGGGAGGTGGATGATCTCATTTTTATTCATGAGGTGTAATTTTAGAGTTTTGCTGCTGTTAGATGACTAATGCGAATTCTCTGAAAGTTTCTGTTTCCGCCAACTCAGGTAGCGGCGGAAAAAATGTATATCTTGTTAACCGACTTCAAAAAAGAAGGAAGGTTCTCAATTCAAACCGTATGTTTTTTTTATGTTTGTTAGCTCATAACTTTTGAACGGATGCTCGGATTTTGATACTTTTTGTTTTGTTGAAAAGGTCTTGGTCTACAATAGGTCCCATTGTAATATCTTTACGATCTAAAGAAAATACAGGGTGCCCAAAAAAATCAGTCCCAACTCTTTTAACTGCTAAACGGCTGCAACTATAGTGATAAAAATGGTATGTAAGTATAGCAAAGTGGCCATGAAGTACAAGGTTAAAACGCTTGCAGCGCCACCTGGTGGAAAAGAGCGAAGTTAGTGTTCCTATCTCGAAAACGGTTCTAAAGAAAAAGTGAATTACAAAGCTGAAGAGTATCCCCGATTTAGTACAAAAAGATAGTTTAGACATTCATGCTAACGTTCCTATCTCGGAAACGGTTCAAGACAGGGGGAAAAGAGGAATTATAAAATTGCAGAACATCATCGATTTAATACGAAAAGATAGTTTTGGCATTGATGATGCTAAAAATACAAGTCTAAAAACGTGCATTATTTTTGTTCGCAATCTCTTACACTATACACACTTGAGCTACATGGCTCACGTTGTAGCGTAGCAGGTGAGACATACGCTATATATTTCAAAATACGGTTACTTGATACTTTTTGTTTTATTGTACAGAACTTGGTCTGAAGTAGGTCCCATTATAACGTCTTTACAATCTAAAGAAAATAAAGCACCATCTGGTTAAAAACAGCGAAATTAGCGCTCCTATCTCAAAAACGGTTCAAGATGGGTGAAAAGTTAATTACGAAGTTGTAGAGCATCATCGATTTACTACGAAAAGATAGTTTTTAGACATTATTGCTAAAAATAGAACGCTTAAAGCGTGCAGCTGTTTGTTCGCAATTTCCTACACTGTGCACACTTGAACTACGTAGCACACTTTGCAGCGTAGCGGATGACACGTATACTCTGGTTCAAAGTACTGTTACTGTAAGCGGTCACATCGATTAGCGCAAAGTCGTTTTCAACCAACTTCAGAAAGGAGGGTGTTCTTAATTCGAGCTATGTGTTGTTGTTGGTGTTTGTAAGCTTATAACTTCGTAAGAGACGCTCTAATTAACCGACTTCAAAACGGAGGAGGTTCTTAATTCAAAGCGTATGTTTTTTGCTTTTGTTTTTGTTTGTTAGCTCATAACTTCTAAACAGATGATCCGATTTTGATACTTTTTGTTTTATTGTAAAGGTCTTGGTCTGAAATAGATCCCATTGTAAGATCTTTTCGATCAAAAGAAAATACAGGGTGCCCAAAAAAGTCAGTCCCGACTCTTTTAACTGCTGAACAGCTGCAGCTATAGTCATAAAAGAGGTATGTAGGTATAATAAAGTGGACATGTGCTACGCGATTCAACCGCCTAAAGCGCCACCTGGTGCAAAAGAGTGGAGTTAGCGATCCTATCTCGGAAACGTTTCAAGACAGGGGAGAAAATGAATTATAAAATTGCAGAGCATCATCGATGTAGTACGCAAAGATAGTTTAGACATTAATGCTAAAAACAAAACGCTTAAAATGCGCATTTGTTTGTTCACAATTTCCTATTTTGTGCACAGTTGAACGACATTGCATATGTTGTAGCGTAGCGGGTGACATTTATGCTATGTAAAATTCAAAGTATGTTTACTGTAAGCGGTCACATCGATTAACGCATGGGCGTTTTAAACCGACTTCATAAAGGAAGAGGTTCTCAATACAAACCACGTTTCTCGTTGTTGTTGTTGAAATTTGTTAGCTTATAACTTCGTAAGAGATGATTTAATTTTAATACTTTTTTGTTGTCGTAATGATCTTGGCCTGAAATAGGTCTCATTATGATTTCATTAAGATATAAACAAATTACAGGATACTCACAAAAGTCTGCTCAGACTCTAACTGCTGAACGCATGCAGCTACACTGGTAAAATCAGTATGTAAGTATCGATGTTGAAACTTCTGTCCGTCAGCTGAAATGCATATTTTGCTCTTTGTTTGAACTTTACGCTGCGCAATTCCCAACGCAGCGGGTGACACTGTAAAGTTCAATATATATGCCTATAACAGAATTTTCGGTTACGGTGTTGGTGTTAGGGATTAAGGCCGATTGACAACACTGGGGTCCTAGGCCTGAGGGGGAGTGCCTTCCGTGGAGGTCTTTCTAAGGGGTCCTAGCCCGTATTTACGCAAGTTTCGGAGGAAACCACGGAAAACTCCGAACGGCTAGGCCGACGAGCGCAACCGGGGATCGAACCCGGCACCTCACGTCTACCAGCTTTGAACGCAGAACCGCTCAGCCGCTGGTGGGCAATTTTCGGTTACGAATACAGCGTATCCGTTCTTTACATTTCTAAAGACTTTTTAATTTAACGTATGTTTCTTCAATAGTGTTTTGCTCATATCCTATAAAGGCAAGAAAAGTGACACAACTTAAAAAATGCATCACTTGAGAAAAATCAACTTAAAAATAACTTGACTAGAATAAAACTGGCACGACTCTCTCTCGAGTGGATAACTTTCTAGATGGAGATGTTCACATTGGGTACATTTCATGTATTTTTCAGTGACATAAACCATTTTTTGAGTAATGTCACTTTTCTTGGAAGTTGTGATTTGTGAAACTTCCGTCGAACGTCTTCTGATGCTCTTAGGTCTTCTGATGCTACATAGGTTTTCACTGAAAAGAGAAAAATAAAATCTTTTTGTAAAAAATAGAACCGACTCCAAAAAAGAACTACTATTAAATAACTAAAAATGAAAGAAAATTGGCAGAATATGGAACTGTAATTGCGACTAAAAGTATAAAATAATTTCCTTCGCCAAACAACATATAACACTACAATTAATCATAAATTTTGAAGTCGGCGCAAAATTAAACAAAAATTTATACCTTTATTCAATACAAAAATCAAATCCTATTCAAAATACACATCTCACATTGTTACCTGCAAAACGCAGCCGAAAACTACTTTGATTCAAGAAATTAAATAAGATTTTGTAAGGTGCAAAAGTTGGCGAAGATGCTGGTATCTGACATCATTGGTGAACGAAAAATCGCAAAATTATCTGGCAAACATATTTAATTTCTTTGGGATATCATGATTATTTTGATAAGGTATATCAAGAGAGTAATCAAGAATATGAAACAACGCATCGTACAATATATATTACGAAAATATACATCTTGCGTGTATATTTTTGCCTTACGTTTTGATCGCCAAATCCAAATCCATCAAGGATGATAGTTATCATACCAAATTTGCAAAGGAAACTCTAACTTTGTAGAAACATAAATACCGAATTGGGAAGAATGTTCACTGTTCTATCTAGATACTACTAATGGACCAATTGTATACAGTGATAAAATAATAAAGGAAACATGAAAATGGATCATTCGAGACAACAGCATTTGTTGCTACCTATCTAAAAACAAACCTTTAAAAACTAATTAAATTTTATTTAATTTTGCGCCGACTTCAAAAGTTATGATTAATTGTAGTGTTATAGGTTGTTTGGCGAAGGAAATTATTTTATACTTTTAGTCGCAATTACAGTTCCATATTCTGCCAATTTTCTTTCATTTTTAGTTATTTAATAGTAGTTCTTTTTTGGAGTCGGTTCTATTTTTTTACAAAAAGATTTTATTAAAAATCACATTTAAACAACTTTCTACTGCAAAAATCCTAAAGACATTTTTATATATTGTTAATATTGTAACATAATAGTTTGTAATATGATTAACTTTCAGATTTACAGGGATGCACTAAAATATTCAGATAGATTAAGGGCAGCAATTATAATGTAACGGCTGCATTTCCTTTGGGGTTAATCCTTTTTAACATTTTTGAACAATGTCTAAGAGTGATTTTAAATTCAATTAGTCTATCTGTATAGTTTTCAGTGCTTCTGTCTGCCTGTTGTGTGATGACGTAGACAGAGAATAGTGAAAGATATATGATACAACAAATACGGTCAGCTGGAAAATGTTAATAATCAATGCGTACTGCATGTTTTTTCGTTCTTGTTTATATTATTAATTAAAAAACGAAATTTGAAATTGAATAAGCAAAAACGTGGCAGGTCTATCACGCTATTAAATTTATTTTTATGTATTTACTTCATAAAAATTTCAAACTTTTTTTAAGTTTAGATATCAGATGAAAGTCTTGTTACATATTGTGTTTGGAGAGTTCGTTTTTTTTTTTTTCGTAAAATATATTTGAGCTTATTTTGTACTTGCTTGTTACATACCAGTGATGCCAGATTAGAGATTTTGTCCCCATTTTGGGGATTTTTGAGGCTTTTGGGGACCAAATGTTTGTGGGGACTTTTTGGGGGAATTCTAAAATTTTTGGGGACAAATCTGGGGAGTTCAACATTCTGTCAACGTAATGACAGAAAGTGGTTCAAATGTTGGCAACGAAATGATTTATCCCTACGACTAGAGACTTTCAATAGCTTTATTGTTATTTGGGGATTTTTTTCAAAAATTGCCTTCATTTGGGGAAAAATCTGCTTGATATTTTTCTTGAAAAATTTTTTTATTTTCCCTTTTTAGTAGAAATGAAGTTGGGGATTTTTTCGACCCCCCCCCCCCTGATTTGGGGAAATTTGAAGAGCTGTTTGGGGAAATAATTTTCGACCATCTAGCATCACTGTTACGTACGTTAAGGCTCATTTGTATGATATTGGTCTGATTAAAAAGGTGGTATAGGATATTTTTTTCCCCTTTTTGTTAAGGACGTTTTTTTCTTTCCTTTTTCTTTTTTGAAAGCAAATAAATAAATAGTTTTATGAAAAATATTTTTATTTTTATCAATCCTCGATAACGAAAAGGTTACAAAGGTTTTGAAGCCTTTGTATGTGTCTGTGGCACTGTAGCTTCCAAACGAACAGACCGTTTTCAATGCAGTTTTTCTTTTCTTTCTTTCTTTCTTTCTTTTTTTTTTTTTTTTTTTCAATTCGAAAGTTGATTTAATCGGGATGGCTCTCAGATATGTTTGATGAAAATCTGTTTGCTAGATTATTTTAAAATTAATAAAATATGATTTTTCAAGTCACTTTGCATTCATATTTTAAAATTTGCGAGATGGCAAACTTTTTAACTTTTAAATCATTTCAAATTATAAATCATGTTTTTTTTTTCCTTTTTATAGGGGTCAGTCCTAGTCCATATTATTTCATAGAAGTGTGTTGCTCGACTATTTTCGTTTCTTTTGACGTCATACCCGCAACACTTAATAATATGTTTAAAATATTAACCTTATTTTGTTTGTGTAATTCAAAGTACCTTAATGAACTATTTTGGAATACAAACTTTTATAACTTAAGTCAAAAGAATTTTTTTGTGGAGATATAAATATCACCTTTTGTTGCGGTGGTGACATAATAATTAAGAGTAATTAAATATGCTTACCTTCTGTTAACGAAGATTACTAGGCACTTCTTTGTAGGCAAAAACTTACCAATAATGGATCTCAGATTGTGTATCTAAGTTTAGACATTTGCAGAATTATTTGTTCATCTGTATGAGGCCATCAAACATAAAAAGTTTTGTCTCAGGTTATTTCACACAAACATAGTGTCTCTATTAATTAAAATATGTTAATTTGGCAAAAATTTTATTTTTTTTCAATAAAAAAATGAAATAATGAAGTTTTAACAGTTAATATACAAAAATTTAAACCACATTTAAAGAAGTCTAAATTTTCATCCTCATGTCCACATTTTTATGGATTGGGCGAAAAACAGTATTTTAATAAACAATGAGAATTTTTTATAAATTCTAAAATTATCTAATATTTGGCCTAATAATCCTTTGCAATTTTTTTCATGGGGGGAAAAAAGTTGACGAGGGAAAAAAAATTCTATTCTATAAAAAAAGCCTGAGTGCCCCCCCTCTCCCCAGAGTATAGCTGTACAACTAATCAAATAAATGAGTCATTTATGACGATGAATAACAACTAACCTAATAGAAACTATACAAAATCTAATCTGTATTTTCGCTTAAAGGATTAAAAATTACATGTTTTGGGTATTTTTAACTGACGAAGGTTATTGCTCTCTGCCCGTGATAAGTGTTATCCCCCACAACCTAAAATAAAATAGAGTGAAACACCCCATATCACGGGATATTACTTATAGTTGTACACACAGTCATGCATGCAGTAAAATAATTTTATAGCTCATAAATAATGAAATTTTCCAGTATCTGTAGGGTAATAAATAGCCGTTGGGCGCGAAACTACTAAGACGTTTAAGCGACATATTTAGATTTTGGTTCTGTGATTTTTATCACCTGCGTTTGTAGAACGGTGCACATCTTTTCTTAAGCGGACGTTTAATTCATCGTTTCCGAGAGCCAAATCCCATGTTATTCTATAGGTAAAATTTTTATGCAAAGTACTGATTGCTTAATGTATTCTTTTTTCACGTTTTAAAATACACCACCATTAAGTTAATTCTTGTTTTCTAAAAAATATTATGATTGTAGCGTGATGTAAAGTGCAGAATAAAATACTCATTTTATTTCACAAACAGAAATTATATTAATTTTACACAGTTTTGAATATAGATTGAAAACAGAAAGTGCGATGAAATATAGCGAGTGAATAATTAACATAAAACAATGTAATTGTAAGTATATCATGTTATTGATTAATGTGAAAGGCAGCATGCAAGCTACCGTGTGGATGAAACCATAACGCTTAGCCGTTCGTTGCGCGGCTTTCTGTTCAGAGTAGAGTTTAATGTTCGTGCTTGGTGAAGAGAAAGAGTTGAGATGTTTCGTTTCTAGAAAGTTGGAGTTGAGTTGAGTGACTGCCTAGCTGATGGAACAATGATTATTTATTTTTAATATTTCGTTTTGCATTTTTTGCTTTAAAATGAAAAAAATCAGTCTTTAGAAAACGACAATCAATTTTAACCATAGTGAATTTTCTAAAAGGTCAAAACAAAATAATAATAATAAAAGTTTAAGAGCAATTTGCATAACATATTTTGTCCATTGAATTGCTTAGGATTAGGCTGCAGATCAAGTTAAATGAAGCATTCCCTTAATGTATTTCAACTTTCACAATATACTCTGAGTCAAACTCGTATACGTTTTTTAAATTCATTTATTTCATCAGAGATTTTAATACAGAAAAACAAAAAATTAAGTCTCATAAGTTTTTCAAATATTTTATAAAATCTAATTGTTAAAAACATCTAGGTTTAACTTCAGTTGTCTATTTTAATGAGCTTCACTAAATCATGCTCTCTAAATTTTATGTAAATAGTGTGTATGTGTGTCATTTACTGTTCGTTTATACGTAGTATCCAAACTCCAAACACTATATATATATTGGGTCATAAAGTATGAAGTTGCAAATTTTATTAAGTATGAAGTTTCACATTAAGTATCTCTGACATTTACACAGATATTTCGTTTCTTTTTCAGGCACTGTCAAGCTGCATCATTGTTCTTCCAAACACGCATTTTAAATTCGAAATTATTGTTTAAATAACATTTTGTAGAAAAGACTTTGTGGAACCATGGATAAGTCGAAAATTCGTATTATATTTGAATATGAGTTTCGCCGTGGAATCTGTGCTTCGGAGACAGCTCGTAAAGTTAATACTGTGTTTGGTGAAGGTTCAACTAACCATAGCACAGTGTCATTTTGGTTTGCAAAATTCCGTTCTGGTGACTTCAGACTTCAAAATGAGCCTTTTGGTAGACCCAAAACTAAAGTGAATAACGACGAATTGATTCATTTCTGTACTTTCACGCAACAAAGGCGAACCTTTTCTGCATCGTAACGTGTGACGAAAAATTGATCTTATGCCACAACTGTAAGCGTTCAGCACAATGGCTGGATAAAGATGAAGCACCGAAACACAGTTCTAAACCAAACATCCATAGAAAGAAACTCATGGTGTCTGTTGGACAAGTCAGAGTGATTCAGTATAGCTTTATCAAACCTGCTGAATCTATCACGGCAGAGGTCTACTGTTACCAGTTGTACCAGATGATGAAAAATCTTGCAGAAAAACAACCAAGATTAGGGAATAGAGACCGACCAATTCTCTTACATGACAACGCCCGTCTACACACTGCAAACATAAAGCAATTAAAAATATTGCAAATGGATTTGGATACTATTGATCATCCTCCATATTCACCAGATCTTCACTTACAGATTACTGTTTGTTTAGAAATTTGGATAATTTCTTACAGGGAAAAACATTCACATCTCAACATGCTGTGCAAAATGCGTTCCGTGAATTCATTGACTCTCGCTCTCCAGGCTTTTATGCTAAAGGCATAAATCAGTTACCATTAAAATGGCAAAAATGTGTTGATGCAGCAGGAGCATACTTTGAGTAATCATGATGTTATTTTGTTTGAAAAAAATAAAGCAAATTTTCAATTTCAAACTTCCAGTTTCATACTTTATGACCCTGTATATTCCATATAGAAAGTTTCCATATACAAGAGTTTTAAGTTATAATTCCATATATAAGATATTTATACTTTACTTTTCAAGGATGTACAAGCGCCCCACCAATGGCCGAGAGGTTTCTTTTCTCGAAGCTTAGGAGTGCCAGATTCGATCCCAAGCTGTGCTCGTCGGTCTAGTTGTTTGTATTTTTTTGTGATTTTCTCCAATACTAATACAAATACGGAATAGAACCCTTTAGAATGTCCCCTTACTTAAGGCATTCCACTTACGCCTAGGTCCTTCGTGCAGACAATTGGCATTAACCCACAATACCAACAGAAAGATGTACCAATAAATAACAACAATTTTTATTATTTTTAGTAGTAAATCCGACGCATTTTGCTGCAATGAGTGCATAATTTATGTATCTGTAACGTGGGTTTGCATAGATTAAAAGCGGATTTTGTATCGATGAATCTTTTGGGGGCGGGGAATGAAATATGTGTTTGACAAATTTTAATTTAATGCCAGAAGTTAATTTTAATTTAAACCGCAGATGTTTTTTCTCATTTCTGTCCATTTAAATCGGACGATTTTTAACCCTCGTCTCCATTTATCATTAAAAATATTTCTTGAAAATTTCATTTTCTATGAATTATCGAAATGGTTAAAGCCGTTCTTTCACATTTTCTAATCTTTTGTCTCACACTGAAGGTAAGTTTATTAGTAGAAACCAATTTCCTTTGAGATTTACAATTTGTGAGATCGATTTCTAACTCTGCAAAACCCTTAATCTTTGAATTTTATCAAAACAGTTGAAGTCGTCTGAGGATTCGGAAATGAGTCTTAGTCGATTAAAAAAAAAAAGAAAGAAAGAAAAAGCGTCGATTTTTGCAAAAGATTCATGATTTCCTGTATAGTTTGGAGATTATATGAGGGAGGGGCATATCAATGGGGGGGGGGGAAGTCCTCTTAATGAATGAGAATTACTTGCTCGAGGATAAAAGTCCAGGAATTGAAGTGGGTAATGTTTAATAAAGAAATGCCAAATGGAAAGTGGAGAATGTTGAAAAGAAAATGCGTTGCGGAAAAATGAGAAATATAAACCTAACAGGTAAATTGTTTAATTGCCCCGGACATTATCACGACATAAATATCTCGGGGTTATTTGTTAGTGGTGGTGAGAACTTAAAGTCGATTGACTTCATAATTAATTTTAAATGCCTTCCGTATGTGTGGGGTGTCTTTCTGAGAGGTTCTGGCTCGTATTCATGCGAGTTTCGGAGAGAATACAAGTAAAATTCCGAACGACTAGACTGATAAACGCGACATACTTTTTCGGACAAATGTAATATTTTATCTTAGGCAAATTTTTAATATCTGTATAATTTTTAAAACCTGCTCTAATTGAGAAGCTATAATATGTCCTATTTTTAATATTTTAAACATATTATTAGGTGTGTTGCATCAAAAATACTGTTACATAAAAGTAATAATAATAGCCATAGAAGTCCAATTTAGAAAATCACTTACTAAAAATAAGTAAAGGATTCAATAAATTACTTTCAAGGGAATCAGTTGTTCAAGTTTTTGTACTGGAGTTGTTTTTTCCCTTTCTTTTCTACTATTTATTATAAGTACAAATATATTTTTTGGGTGTATCTTTCATAAATTTATAGATAAACTTTCTGCTTATTTTGGCGAATGTAATTTTCGTTAAAAGGAGGCTAGATGATGCGATTTTGTTTGGTATAATGGTGCTGCAAATTGATGCTAAAAATGCGGCTACTATGGGGGTATCCAAGCGCCTTCTGTCTACCAGTTTTGAGAGCAGAACTTATCGGGCATTAGTGGATCATTATTTCTCTGCTCTCGAATGAAAATGATCGGAAAAAAATTCCGAAAATAAAGATCCTTTCTTAAATTTAAGGTAGCAGGCATAATTTCTTCCAGATAAAAAAAAGTTCAAGATCAAATTGTTTTCAAATTCGGGAACTGCACAAAAGGGAAAAAAAAAAAAAAAGACCAGTGGATCTCGTGTGTGTATAAAGAGGGGGCGAGGGTGTATTATTGACAGAAAATCGAATTCCATTTGGAGAATACCTTTGTAATTAATCTTAGCCATCTATATACCTTAAATGTTTCAGAAAGTTGCGAAATATTGAATTTTCAAAAATATTTACAGCATTTTGCATTTAAACAATATAATAAATTACATGGATTTAGCATAAATTCTAAATAAATTAGTACAATGAATGTTTTGATTATGAAGAACAACATTGACAGGCGAAATAACATGGTCATCATTGAGTGAAATTTTAAGAATTTTATTTTGTACTGTTATACTACTTATTTATTTACAAAGCATGTACTGACCTGGTGAAAAATATGCTTTGTAAATAAATAAAGCTGGAAACTCTCAAATTTAATAGCATGCAAACTCAAAAACTAACTAACTAAATAATCGATTATTATTATTATTATTTTTTTTTTAAATTAATATCATTCATAAGCGTGGAATATTTCTCTAAATATAGCTATAGCTTGCACCGTTTTCCAAACTAAGGGTCGTAAGCCAACTTCAGGTAAATCTTTGAACACATAGGTGGTTTTCTACAGTTTATGAAAGTTGGCTTTAAAATTTTCATCAAGCTAAATAGTTGCAGAGGAAAGTGACCAAAAAAAAAGAAAAATGCGCAAGTTAGACAAGATATGAAGGAATAAAACACGTGTCTTCTCAATGTGCGGATGACGTATATATGAATAACCGGCTTTTCGCACACAGTATATCTGTCATATCGTCTGTTGCTCGAATGTGCGATTACGTTTCTCTACGGTACCTCAGCTCGATCCACCTATTCGGAATCTATTTTTTGCTATGGATATTCAATTCGTGTTCACATTAATTTAGAAGCGGTTCGTCTTTAGTGTGTTATTCGTAGTGTATACTTTAGTTGTTTTGATAAGTATTATTGATAACTGGTTTATAAAGAAGACGGCGACTGAAACGACAGCGAATCGTCAATGTTAAATTCAAGCAAAAACCAAAAATAAGAAGGTAAGATTCTGAATATGTAACATAAGAATTTTCATGGTCTGATGAAGAATGTAGTCAGGGGTCGATCCAGGCAAAAATTGGGACCCTTTTGCTGCTCCTTCACAAAATTCAAATCTCTAAAATGGGCCCCTTCACAAAATTAAAATCCTTAAAATGGACCCCTTCCCAAAATTCAAATTCAGAAAATGGATCCATTCACAAAATTCAGATTTATAAAAACAGCCCTTTCACAAAATTTTGTTTTATAAAAATAATACTTTTCTAAATTTTTTCCATGTTTACAGTATTATTTTTAACGTGTGTCTATACTTGTTTAATAAAATGCTATTAACTTGATATTAAACATTAGATAGAGTAACTGCTAAAGTGAAAGGTTTGTAGCGACAATTCTATTTTTCACAAAAATAAATAGAAATTTCACAAAAATAATTTGTTTTTCACAAAAATGGGCCCCAAAAATTAAAACCTGGATCAACCCCTGGTAGTATCAGACCGGAAAGTGCTATTTGCAATGATGTATTTGTAAACTATACTATGTATCCTAGTAAATAACTACACACATAGAGACAAAGCATCTCAATTTGAAAAATCAGTCTCTCGATTTTTTTTAAAGGAAATAATGACAATAATAATAACTTTTTATTTCACTTAGATCAGTAAAATGTATCTCAGAAAAAATCTGGAGTGACTCCACTCGACTTTCCGAACATTGAGTAATTAACAGTTTTGTAGATAAAGTAAAGAAAGAGTAGTTGTTAAACAAACAAAAGAGAGAAAACCATAATAGAGTGTTTGAGTATTTTTCTCCATCTATTACACGTTGTTTTATTTAACGCTACTGAACTTTGAGCCCATAGATCATAATGACAAAGAAATTTTCGTTGTGTCCCTGTAAAAACCTATAAATGTTAGATTCACCAAAATGCTTATAGTTAGTGCAACAGTGATTTATAATACTCATATAAATTTTCAGCTGAATTCAATAAGGCGTTTAGATGCTATCGTACTTTTAAAAATTTAGTCCCATAGGCCATAATGATAAAGAATTTTTCTTTGTGTCCCTGTAAAAAAACTGTAAGTGCTAGATTCACCAAAATCTATACAGTTAGTTCAACTGTGATCTATAACATGTGTACAATTTTTTTTCCTCGGATTAATAAGGCGTTTAGACACTATCACATTTTTAAAAATTTGGCCCCATAGGCATAATGATAAAGAATTTTTCTTTGTGTCCCTGTAAAAAAACTATAAGTGCTAGATTCTCCAAAATCTATACAGATTGAGTATTTATGATCTATAATATGTGTATAAAATTTTTGCTCAATTGAATAAGGCGTTTAGATGCTATCGCACTTTTAAGATTTTGCTCCCATAGGCCATAATGATAAAGAATTTTTCTTTGTGTCCCTGTAAAAAAACTATAAGTACTAGATTCACCAAAATCTATAGGGTTCGTACTATGGTGACTTACAATATGCGTACCAACTTTCAGGTTAATCGAACGAAGCGTTTAGACGCTAGCGTGTTCACCCACAGACATACACACACACATACATACATCATCGTAAAAATAGAGAAAACGGACTCAGGGGACCTCAAAACGTATAGAAACATCAAAATCTCGAATTCGGATTTTTGACATGATTACAATACTTTCCTCACTATAGTGTTCGGAAAGTAACAAGTGTGCAAAGCTAGCTTTATAAAAGTTCTCTGAAATTTAAATTTAATAAAACGTCGTTTTTCTATAAAATCTAATTTTCAGATAAAAGAATCGAAAATTATAAAATGTCAACGCAGGGCTGGCCTTGAATTTAAGTATTATTTTTCTTTAAAATTCTCTAATTTTCAACCGAATTTAGCTATATTTAACTGTGATCATTATTTTTAGCCAATTTTTAATTTTTGTCAAATATCGGTTAAAAATTGCGATTTTTTTTTTTTTTTTTTTTATAAAGGCTTTAAAAGAAATACTTTAATAATAATAAAATCATCTAATATGAGTTGGAAGTTGAAAGACTGACCACTCACAAGTTTGAAAATATCAGTGCAGAGTATAAATAAATCGCATTTTAAGTAAAATAAATAAATAAAATATTAAAATTTCTAATGTTCTACCGATTTAATAGATTTTTGGGTTAACTCATTATTACTGTTTATAATAAAGTTTTAGCTTTTATCAAAATCGGTTTTGAAAAAGCGGTTATATGCTCCAATCCAAAACACCACATGCGTTTAACATGATTTAAAAACTGGAAAATTTCCAGCTGGCAGAGATTTTATCTAACGTCATATGAAAATTGGAAGAATGTCAGTTCGCAAATTTTAAAATATCAATGAAAAAAGAAAAAAACTGATCATCACCATTTTTCCTGATTTTTCCCTGACTTACGCTGTTTATTTCCCACAAAAATTTCACAAAATTAGCGAACAATTTAGCAGTTTCAAATAATGAATAGTTATGAAAAGTTACGAATACACTGTAAAAAAATAACTATTACCAGGTGCTGTGATTGAAGTACCTATACCCTGTGATTGGAGTATAAGATCTACCAACTCTGTGATTGGAGAAAATAATTATTTTCTCCAATCAAGAGAGGTTTTGCAGTTGGTAATAGTTATTTTTTTACAGTGTATTTAGAATAACAATAGTAACGAGCTTTCAAATATGGCTTATTTTCCTCAAAATTTGTCAAAATTCCCTGACTTTACATGAAATTCCATCACTTTTCCAGACTCGCTTAAATTCCCTGACCAGTGGTCACCCTGAAAAATAAAGAAAAAAAGTCATTGAAATCGGTCTTTTGGTTTGGGAGCTCCAGTGTCACATGCAGACAAAGGCTTAAAAATTCAATGCGCCGAGAATATGAAATGGATTGCTGATAGATATGCTTTCTAACAATTGGGTCGCGGTATTCAAAAGTTTGCGAAAGTATACGTTCTTGTAGGATTACAGCAATCCTATCAAATTTTAAATCTCGTAACTTTTACAAAAATGGATATTTCTGTTATAACAGCTTTTGAAGAAACCTATTTAAAATATTTTTATTCTGAGAAATATACTTTGAAATTAACGATTTAGGAATAAGCCTTTTGTGTAATACAAAAGAATTAAGTCTATTTCTTATTAGCTTTGACACTCTGAACAGATCAGTAGGGCATATATATTTTGTTCTGATTTGTGTCTTTCTCTCTCTTGCTCCCCTACCTTGTCTGTTCGAAGTCTTTTTTTTTTTCCTTTTTTAATCCGTACCTTCACGTGCCACACCTGCTACTCCGTCTTAATTACCTGAATATCACCCGCCGCCCAAAACATACCGGCATGGTAATAATTTTTCAGTTTGCTTTTCTGATTATTTCGGGTGGTGCTTTTTCGTTTTCACTGGCACACTTGGACTGGCATGCGTGTCTCTTCATCATCCTCTCCCTCACCTATGTATCTACCTGCATTCTTGTTTCCGTACTTTTCAGGAACCCTTTTCCTCCCGTTCAAATTCCACCTGATGAGATGCTCATTTTTTTCCATTGATGAGATGCTTTACTGACTCAACGACGGTTCCGGTTTCTTTCTTTCTTTTATTATGTAACTCTTGTTACCTTGGTGGCCGGTGTATCTGTGAGTCACGTTTCTCAGACTCTCTTACCTGCTTACGTTCGTGTTTTCGTGCTTGTATAACCCTATATAACCGCTAGAGCAATGGTCGCTAAACTTATGAAGCTTCTGTCAAGAGAAGTATGAATCAGTAAAATTCTTATTGAAATTGAACTAAGCTTAAATTAAAGAGCGTGGTCAAAAACATAGGATAGAGTGCAAACTCTTTGCAACGCCCCCGACAATTTTTCTCATTTTCTCTAATTTATAATCAGTTTACATCTAAAAAATTTTTAAATCTGGGCAAATATGAATTTTACATATCTAGTTATCTTGACGAAAGCTAAATATTTTCCAAAAGGTTCGTGATAACTATATTTGACGGTGAACAACAATGTAATGCAATTAATTGTGATCAATTTTCTTTTATATCTTGTGCTCCTTGTGAAAAATGATTATACTTTCATTAATTTTTCTACTTCTAATCATTGTCAATAGAAATTAAAAACTAAATTTGTAAATTTAAATGTGATTTTCATCTGTATAATTAAATAAACATATTTTTAAATTCCTGGTTAATTTCTTATTAATTGATACACTTGTTAATAAATAAATAAATAAATAAATAATTTTTCTAAAACTAATAATTTTATTTAATTAATAATAATAATAATAATAATATATATATATATATATATATAATTTTTTTTTTTCAACTTGAACAAAAAAATTATATAGGGTAGGTGCACCAGTGATTGACACTTTTAGAGCAATCTCTGATGTGTTTAATGTTCTAGTCATCAGAAAATATTTTTAGAATTCTTAAGTTAATACATATGGCATGAAAGACATTCAGAACCACATATATGTTAAAATATATACATTTGATACCTTTTTTTTATGAATTTTTATTTGACACCCACTCAGTATTCCAGTAATTGACACTCCCAGTTTTTCCTTTTATTAGTAATTAGCACCCTACGTTCCAGTGTTGGACACTGCTAGTTATTCATTTTACCAGTTATTAGCACCCTATGCTCCAGTGTTTGACATAAAATGTTAAAATTCTTATATGTAAATTCTTATTTTATTATTTTTCTTATTTATTAATTATTTCGGAAAAGATGGCAATTACTGGAGCATGCCAATCACTGGAGCACCTACCCTATATAAGGTTTAAGTATAATAACTTTCATGAATTTCGCATAAATACGTGTTCTAGTTTGTGTTTATGTTCCTAAACGTTCACTTTAGCGAAAATAATTTAAAATGGATTTAACTATGAATTAAAGTCATAAAAAATGTGTGATAATAATTATATTGAATTACAATTACTTTTACTTTTATGTGTGTGTTGTTGGTATTATCATGTGTCTATTGATGCTAAATTTTATAACGGTAATAAATTCTTCAATATATATATATATATATATATATATATATATATATAAAGAAATTTATGGAATATGGTACTAAATATCGACTCCCTTCAAAAACTAATATTTCAAAGATTATACAGTAGTTTTCTTATGATATTGATTTGTTTATTTATAAACTCTCCATCTCTTATAATAAACCTATTGAATATTTCAATCAATGGAAATTTTTAGTAATTTCAAAACTTAAAGCTGAATTAATTCAACATAGATCAAATCTCACACATTACAATAAATCAAATCTCTTTAAATCTATCAAAGAATTGCAACAAAACTTTGTTATTACTTATGTCGATAAATCTCCTAATAATTATGCAATAATCTGTAAACATTATTATCTTTCTTTACTCAGTTCATCTATATCTAATAGTACTAACTTTCATACTACCAATAATGATCTTAAAATCAATAACCGCAAAATTCACTGCTTTTATAAATTGCTAAAGCTTCCATTTAATAATTTTAAATATCCTTATATTGTACTTATCCCTAAATTTCGCAAAAATCCTATTAAATTCAGAACTGTCACTGTAGGGTGTAATACTTACAACAACAATGCTAACAAAATTCTCCTTGATATTCTCAAACAAATCTATGACTTAATTAGTAAATCAAAAAATTTCTTTTGCCTTAAAAATAGTTATCAACTTAAAGCCAATGTCTTATCTATGAATAATGTGACTGATATCATGACTTATGATTTTGCTGACCTATTTAATAATATTAATTTAACAGATCTTCATCGTATCATCTTTAACATTTTTGAAAAATTTAAAAGTCAAATATCTTTACCAAAATGCTTTTCGGCAACTTCATTTAAGACACTTTTAAATTTTATTATTCATAACAATTACATTCTACACTGTAATAAGATTTATATTCAAAAGGTCGGTATTCCACAAGGAGGATGTAGCTCGAGTATGTTAGCTGACTTATACCTTTACCATTATGAACAGGGATTATGTATTGAAAATGTCTATTTTTACCGATACATTGATGACATTATAATTTTTTATGTCAATAATTTTTCGCCTAATTTATTTAAATTTGAATATCCTTCTCACCTTACCTTAACTTATAATCATCTCAACAATAACTGTATTAGTTTCTTAGATTTAAAACTTAAACTTGATGGTAGTAAAATTTATACCGATATGTATGACAAAAGACAAGATTTTAGTTTCAAAGTAAATTTATTTACACAATTTACCTCTTGTCTTCATATCTCTGTCTACAGAAATATTATTCTCAATCACCTCTTTCGTATACATAATCTTTGTTCAGATAGGTTTAAAAACAAAAATATCTCTCACATAATTAATGTTGCTACAAAATGGGGTATCCTAAAAAAATTATTTATTCACTTGTTTATCAAAAAGGGTCTCTGTCTAACACACACACACACAAAAAAATAAGGTTTAATTAAAAATTAAAAATTAAAAAAAATCAGGTGGATGGGTGGGCAGAAGTTTGATTGAGGAGGAAGGGTGGTGGTGTTTGGCTGGTTGGCTGGGAGGGTTTGATGCTGAATAAAATTTATTAAAAAAAAAAAACGTGGGGGGATTGCTGTAAGTTACATTCTTATTTTTTCTGGTTGATTCTATGTATTTTGAACTCTTTTATTTTTTCTGGTTGATACTATGTATTTTGAACTCTTTTATCATTAAATTTTACAATGTGCTTCTGGCTACTTGAGGCTTCCCTTGTTAAGTTTGAACAATCCATCTATTTGCATAACAAAAATAAAATCTTATAAATATTAATAAAATTAAAAAAAAAAAAAAAAAATCTTTTAAATTTTAATTTTTAATTTTAATTTATGATGACCGCATTATAATGCTTATCCTTATAGTTGTGCTCTTTGGCATTATTGCTTGTAATTATGTCTTCTTAAAACTTAACACTTAATAATTTGACTTCAAAATAAAAATCTTAAAAATTATCTTAATCTTTCAGTCAATACATCTTAAATAAAAATCTTAAAAATTATCTTAATCTTGCTGTTAATACTTCTAAATTATCTTAATCTTTCAGTCAATACATCTTATATAACTGACTTAATGTTATTATAGCTAACCGAAAGATGGCGCTTGTTCTTAGTAGTCTTTAACCTTCATTCTTCAGTCCTTATCTTAAACGATTTAATTATTAATATTTTTGGTACGATTTAATTTAACTCTACTAGTATTAATTTTAACATTATCATTTAATATTTACTCTGTGTATTTTATCTTTAATGTAATTGTTCTGAAGTATTTTCGATTAATCGATATCTGTCGAGCTATTATTTTAACTTCAATTTAGGTTTTGGCATCAACCATGTTTCCAGTTTGTGTTAACTGTTTTCCATGTGCTTACTCTGCTTATTTCATGTTATTAATTTGGTTTCCTTTAAGATTTTAATTAATATTTATTTATCCTTTGTTTTAATTTAATTTTTCACTTTTTTCTCATTCTTTTTGGTCTTTTTGCTGCATTGATCGGGGCGTGAGATGATATAAATTGCTATGATTAGCAATATCGTTTTACGAAATCATTGCAGCTTTCTCTGCTTTATGAAGTATGCGCCCCTTGATAAGTATATTTCTAATTTTAAGCATTTATATCCAATTGATTATGTGGTTTATTATCTTTTTTCTCATTCACAAGTTTAATGGTCCTTTTTTATTATCCTTCAGGTCGGCGTAAGTATTTTAAGTTAATATGGTAACTCATTGGTTCCTTATCTATATCGCAACTTTTTGTGTCATTCTTTCCTCTATGTTAAATTCAGTTCTATATTTTAGTGTGCTGTTATTGTTTTAGTTCTATTAATTGCTAAATTTTAAGATTCAAAGATTCAAAGACGGAAGGAGGCCGCTCACCACTATGCAGCAGTTTTGAGCGATTTTAACCTCCAAAGAGGGGCTCTGACGACAAATGTCACATAACAATGTGAAATTTTGAAAGAGCCCGTTTCTAGAGGTTAAGTCTCCCCCGTTGTTTATTGCATAAACACTAAAAAAAAAAAAAAAAAAAAAAAAAAAGAAAAAAAAAGAAAAAGAAAAAATTACATTTTCTGCCGGATATAAAATCCCACGCGACAGAGGGCAGCAGTAAATAAAAAACAAAATTTCCGCTTCTGATGAGGAGAATTCGTAGGCAGCTGAAAAAAGTACAAATTTTGCGACGGGACTTTGGAAAGGTTAGTAAGATTAGTATTTAGTTAGTTAAATTGGATAGTTCCATTAGGGTCACAAAGATTTTAGTTATTTTAGTTTTTAAAAGGGGACGCTCTAAAATATTAAATAGCCAGTAATATATATATGACCTGTCGGAACTCGATATCAACACTTTGGTACTGCGCCACTTTTTCTTGCTACCCATGACTGTTTCGTTGGTTTTCCTAGAAACAGCTATAACTTCTTGGGTCATGTTTTATCCCATAGGGGGGACGTAGTTGTTGCACAAACTTTGCGCTCTACTCTATAAATTAAGCTTAACCTGGTTTCAATAGGAAATTTACTGATTTATACTTACCTTGTAAGCTACCGTACCGTTTTTAAATCCTACTGTAGACTACCAACCAAAAGAATTACCAACTTAAAAAAAAAAAAAAAAAAAGTCTTGGTTTATTGCCTATAAACTTACATTTCTAGTAAATATGAAATCAATAATGAGCTACTAGTAGTTCGCGATCGACGGTTTTGGCGAACTCTGCTGGAGTTAAATATGTGAGCAAATAGGGATATTTATTACAGTTAATTTTCATGTATATCAAGTGATATCCACGAATGTAATTTCACTAAAACTGATTTCTCTTCGTTTATTTTACAATATTTTTTTTTAATTGTATGAAGAATAAATTTCGAGGGGAAGCTCGACAATAACGGAAAGACAGGTTGAGCATAATCCCTTTTCCCTCTTGACAGGTTTATTGGACCTAGAAAAGTTAGCAAGGCAGACTTCGATTTTGGTGGAATTCTCCTTCTGTGTGTTGGGGGGGGGTGTCTTTCTAAGAGATACAGCTCATATTCACGGTAGTTTTGAAGAAAACCTTATAAAACTTCGAACCCGAAATCTTCCCGTTTATCAGCTTTGTGAGTAAAGAAGCTCTTGGCCTCTGGTAGGGGAGGAAAAAGACTAGATTTCTTAATTTTGTATGTTTTGCTTTGTAACTCTGATTAGCTGTAAACTCTCCCGATTTTTTAACCCTGATATTTTACAATAGTTGACCCTTTTGTCTAATTAAATTGCAAAAATTTAGTCTCTTAATAAAGCAGAAATTTGTATTCGGAAATACTGGTATTAAGGGGATGGTAGATGTAGAAAATCTGTCTTTGAAATTACTGCCTTAGAGTCATGTTAAAAATTTATGTAAATTTCATGCAAACTTTTTTTAAATGCAAACATAAAAATATTTTTAAAAAATATCAATAAATCCACAAATTAATGCGTAAATGTGTTTAGAAAATATTGATAAACTATAATAATGTAAAATTGAAGAAAAAATTCAAAAACTCGGTCGCATGAAACATTTTTAAAATTTTTCAAAAAACTTAAAAAAAAAAAAAAAAAAAATTCATTTTGAATTTTTTATATTTTTAAAGGAATTTTAACATTAATGCATTTCAATGCATATGTATGCAAACTTGCATAACTCTAAGACTCTAATTTCAAAGACGATTTTGAACGACTTCCAACGTCCACCATCCCCTTAAAAAATCGGGATAGTTTGGCTGCTCTTATTCCGAAATTCATTTTTCCAGCTGTTTCTTAGCATACTTTCCGGAAGATACCCTGCCGTAGAATGTCTTGAGGAGAATCTTGTCGAACATTACAAACCATGTAGTCAATGATCTGTGCATAAACGCAACCATAACCATAAGCGCAAAGTCCCTCCATCCCAAATTATGTTTAAGTCAGATGACTTTGTTTTTTCAAGAAACCCTTAACGCTAAGGTTTTACCGAAATCGTTAGGTCCATTTCTAAGAAAATCAGGATTTTATATAGAGATGGTTAATAGTGGATGCTAATTTTATTAAAGATAAATTCGATGGATTTGTCTTTTAAAGAAACCTTTGACCCCAAGTTATTAAATTCGTTATATCTATTTCTGAGTAAATTCAATTTCAGCCATATTTTGCCACACGCGGATAAAGGGTGAACAGGGAAAGCGAATTTTCCTGAAGATGCGGATTAGTCCGATTAATTTTTCACCTTTAAAATTCACTTTATCCGAAATTTTTATTAAAATCATTATATGCATTTCGGAATAAACCCAATTTCCGCCATATTTTGCAGGTGGCGGATAAAGAGTTAACAGCGAACGTGAATTTTCTTGAAGAGGATAAGTCCAATAAATTTTTAACGCTAAAAAACCCTTAACGCAAAACTTTCGTCAAAATCATTATATTTATTTCGAAGCAAACCCTACTTTGCAAACAGCAGATAAAGGTTAACAGTAAAACCAAATTTTCCTGAAGTTGAGGTTAAGTCATGCATTTTTTACTCCAAATATCCCTTAACCTCAAATTTTTATAAAAATAGTTATCCATTTCCGAGTAAACCCAGTTTTTGCTATAAATTGCAAATCCAGCGAACGAGAATTTTCCTGAAGATGAGGATAAGTTAAATCGATTTTTTACCCCCCAAAAAACCTTTAACCGCAAATTTTCATCAAAATCATTAGAGCCGTTTCCGAGAAACTCGAAACAATATATAGTGAGTCACGTGACTAACTCGTTTAATATAAACGAAGGATTGAAGTAGTAATAATAGGAGAGGACGGGGCACAGTGGACCATCCCTATTTAAATCTGGTAATAGTCAACTCTTTTAGTTCATATGGATACTCATGTATGGCAGAATGGTACTAGTTTTATGCAGCCAAAAAAAACCACATGGGAAATACTGTAACTAATTTTAACAATTTGGTTCAAATTGACGTACCACAGACGCCGTACAGCAAGGTGCATTTATCATCTTGAAATGCTGTTTGAAGAAAAGTCTGAAATACCTCCAAAATAGTCGGTAAGGCGCCACTTTTATAATCACCGTGTTTTATTTTGAGTTAATTGATCCCTTGAGCATGAACATTTGCCCGATTCCTTGAAAAAATGTGCACCGTCGTACCTTAATGTACGGAAAAAATGTCACTGTTTTAAGAGTGCGATTTTCATTAAGTCAGTCACATTTTCGTCCTCATTCTAGCTTTTTTCATCAGCTCGAAATAAAGTAAACTTGATTCATCAGAGAAAACCAGTTCAGCCTAATAATTAACTGATAATGTTTTTAAAGGTCAACTAAAGTATTGTTTTTTCTAACTCTTTTCCTTAATAATGGTTTTCTTGCAGATCTTCTGGTTTTTAACCTGCTTTGTTTAATTGTTTCCGCACTGTTTTTGAAGAAAGTATTTTGCTATACACTTTTTAAAAAAAATCTTTTCTAAGTTCTGAACATGATACAAATCGATGTTTTAAACATTTGTTTTTTAACTTGCGGTCATCTCGCTTGGATGAGCAACGTGGCCACCTAAAGCCAAATTTCCAGTTTAAACGGCCAAAAAATTTTATATCTTGCTAAAAACCATCTTACCTATATTTCGTTAACATTTAATTATATTGTTATCTCATGTATTTAAAATATTTTTTTATTTTAATTCTAAAATTAATACTTTTTGTGGCATCGTATCTGCCTTATTCTTACCATTTTTGAAATAATTTCTAAAATTACAGTTTTTCTGACAATTGCATTTTGTTAAAACACTGGTCTCAATGCTAAAGTTTATGGGGGGGACGACATAATAAAATCTGTTCGAAAATTTGCATTTTAAACGATAAAATTGGTGGTAGAGAAGGTGAAAAGGAAATATCCAAGTGCGGCTATACACACACATATATATATATATATATATATATATATATATATATATATATATATATATATATATATCAGTGGCGAGGCGTGAATGACGTTTTTGGTCATCGTTACGCGAGTGGCTGGAAACAGTACATTGTAATAGAATATGTATTTATCTTATTGGTTGATTCGTCTGTTTAATACAGCAACGTAGGTATGACGGCATTCCAACAGTCAATCAGATGAATGAACTTTCCATGATAATGGACTGTTTCTAGCCACACACATGAAGATGACCAAAACGTCACTCACGTGTCGACACTGATATTGATATATATTGTCTCTAGTGTAAATAAACATGGCTGCCTGCGAGTGTGAATAACGTGAACGTGTGTTTTTGTTTTATTTAATAATTAAAGAGCCCCCCTTCCCCCATAATCTGTTGTAAGTACCGTATGTATTTTCTATGTGTGAAACCCGAGTTATTACTCAAATAAATTTTTTGCCAGTTACTGGCATTTTTAAGGCAGTAAATTTAAATGTTTTCTGCCTGGAAGTGTTAGTTGCTAGCATTTATTATTTATATGACGGATAATGTATAATGGAGCGTTGAATAAGAAAATTTATCTAAAAGGATATGGATGTAATACTAAAAAATATTTTTTTTTTACTACCTAATATATTTAAACTTTATAGTTAAAGCTTGTTTTTACATGTATAAAAATTAACATTTTTGTTTAAATTTCTTTAATTAAAATTTGTATGTATACTGAGCGACCCCCCCCCCCCCCCCCAAAAAAAAAAAAAAAAAAAAAAAAAAATCCGCACTTGGATATTTTCACCTTCTACAATTGCCAATTTTATCGTTTGAAAAGCAAATTTTCGAACAGATTTTATTAAATTGTCCTCCGCATACATTTTAGCTTTGAGTCCAGTGTAAAACAAAATGCAATTGTCAGGAAAATTGTAATTTTAGAAATTATTTCAAAAATGGTAAGAATAAGGCAGTTAACAATGCCACAAAAATTATTAATTTTTGAATGAAAATCAAAAAATATTTTAATACGTGAGATGGCAAAATAATGAAATGTTAACGAAATATTGGTAAAATGGTGCAAGATACAAAATTTTTTAGCCGTTTAAACTGGAAATTTGGCTTTAGGCGGCCATGTTGCTCATCCAAGCGAGATGACCGTAAGTTAAAAAGCCATTGCTTATAAAATCGATTTGTATTGCATTTAGAACATGAAAGAGATTCAGAAAAAGTGTTTATCAGCATAATTCTTTTTAACTACAGTGCAGCAACTATTAAACAAAACAGATTTAAACGATAGAAAATTTGAAAAAAATTCCATTCTTAGTGAAGAGAATTAGAAAAGCAAGACCTCAGATGACTAAAAAAAAAAAAAAAAAGTTAATTATTGGGATGAGCTGGTTCTCTTTGATGAGTGAAGTTTAACTTATTTCGAGCTAAAGAAAACAAGCAGATCTGACCACGAAAATATGATCGACTTAATGAAAATCGCACTTTTAATCAGTGACACATTCTCCGTACATTATGGTTCCGGAGGTGCATAACTTTTCAAACAGTCGGGCAAATTTTTATGCTCAAGAAATCAATTAACTCGAAATAAAACACAATCTTCATAAAAGGGGTGCCTGACCGACTATTTTGGAGGTATTTTGGAAATTTCCGGAAACAGCATTTCAAGACGATAATGCACCTTACTATACGGCGTCTGTGGTAAGTTCATTCGCTTCAAATTGTCAAAAATTCTTATCCATTCCCATGAGAACCTATAATTCTGTAAGTAATCATATCTTTTTTCACTAAATCCCACAAAGGATATAGTAGAATTTCTTCTTTACCAGGCATGGAAATAGTCCTTATCGCGATCCGCTCGAAAATGTTTCGTCTATAAAAAGGCGGGGAAGAGAGGAGAGGATTCGAAATTTGTAGCCTACAACTCTGCCAGAACTAGAAAAATTATTTGTGATATCTGGCGCATAGAAATTTTTGAAATTTATATTAAAACACTGTATAAAACTATGCCATTGCGCATTAAAGCAGTGATTTCATATAAAGGTGGAATTAACCCAATGCAGAATACATATTTTTTATAACAAATTGCTTAGAACTAACATATAAATAGTTTTATTCCATATATTAAAATAGAACTCTTTTATTTCATATGATAAATCATAATAGAGTACAAAGTATACGGTTTAATAAAAAAGCACCACAAAACTGGCGTTGTAAAAATTATTACTTACAAACTTTGAATAAACACCATAAAATGCAATGAACTCGCAACAATTGTTTCGTCGACCCGAAACAATTGTTGCGAGTTTATTGCATTTTATGGTGTTTATTCAAAGTTTGTAAGTAATAAAGTATACGGTTATTGCATTATGTTTAAAAAGTAAGTTTTATGCAGATTTTTATAAAGTACTTTGTAGAGTGCAATAACGCGAATTATTAAATCGAAAATATGCATAGGTATCGTTTCACCCCTTTGGTATTATGCAGACAAGGCAGTTTTATTTGTTTCAAACATTAATTTTAAAGTTATTACAAATAAAAAAGGTGTAAGTCATTTTTTCTGCAGTGCAACTTTTTTTTTTTTTTTTTTTGTGGTCGCTTAGTGTACATATATTATTATAAGTGATATATTGTATTTACATGTGGTAAAGCAAATCTTATAGTATTTTTTTGCAATTTGATAATATTTAATCTAAGGTGATAATGAAATAGTTGACAACTATGGAAAATTAATGTTGTGTAATAACGTCAAATTTTGGCTGCCCAAAATTTATTGAAATACAGTCGGCAGCAAAATTATTCAAGCGCTAGCAATAATTCCTATGTAAAAGAAGTACACTTAATACTGTTTTGTTAAATAAATCCTTGTCGAATCATTGTCTTAGGTAGTCTAAGAACATGATTCGACAAGGATTTATTGAACAAAACAGTATTAAGTGTACTTTTTTTAACATAGGAATTATTGCTAGCGCTCGAATAATTTTGCTGCTGACTGTACTTTTGGGATACAGTTTCATATTAAAGTATGATGTATGATTTACTTATCTGTGACTAGGTTTGATGTTTTCGATTTACATTATTTTGTTATAAAGCTCTAGATAACTAGAAATACGTTACATATTTTAACATATTCAAAAACAGTTGTCATTAAAAAATATTCTTGATTTAAAAAAAAAAAAAAAAAAAAAAAAAAATGAAATTAATTAGATAATCGAATACTTAGCTTTTTTTTTTTGGGGGGGGGAGGGGGTGGCATGCATGTATGTACTGTTTTTTTAATTTACAATATACAATAAAATATAATGTTCATTGTTTGACAAATTATAATATTTAAATTAATTCGTATTAATTATAAATCCTGTGTAAAATTATCTTCCGTCAAAGTAAGAATGATTAAAACCGTCTCCAAATTTATTTTTCTTGTAAGTGAATTTTCACAAAATGTCTAATTTAGATTGTAAAAAATCAATTATTAAAATTAAAAAAAAATATATCCACTCACTTTTTCCTCACCTAGATATGGGAGATTTTTATTAGATTCTATTATATACAAATACTACAAATGAAGTTTTGCAAGTGAATGTAGCATGTTTTATCTCTAACTTAACTAATACAGTAATAATACAATTTAAAATGAAAATTTTATTTGCAGGGAAAATAAATATTTTATCGTAATTTCCTCTAAACTTTATTAATTTCCAATAGTTTTATATAATGGGACTTACATAATTCATAGACATTTTTTAAATAAGACATTCAGTCACAAAGAAAATATACAATTGCTGTTTTCACTAAACTTAATTTTTAATAACTTTAAATTATAAGACTTGTTATTCTTAATAGACATGCTAATATTATACATGACTAATAAGAATTTTAATTACGGAGAAAATATGCATACTTTTGTAATTTTAATTAAACGTAATTAATTCCGTTGATGAACCGTTGAGGGGGAAAAAAAAAAATCGGTGAACCCGACCCGAAAGAAAACTCAGTCAACCCAACTCAAAATGGAAAAAAAAAAAATAGTTATCCGACCCGAAGCTAAATTATATCAGTCATCGTGTCAACACGCAGTGTTGTGGTGAGTTACGAATTGAGTTATTGCTCAGCTATAGATTAAATTATACCATAATCAAAAAATTCATAAATGATGTAATTTATGAGTTTCTTCAATCTAGACGCCTGAACGAAGTGTTTGTTTTTCCCATGGAATCTAAAATAGCCTGTTACATTATAAATATGAAGGTGCAAAAAATGTGAAAAACATGTCGTGCTTGTCTTTTTTTTGTTTTTTGTATGATCAAAATTCTGTCTTCAGATTCCAGTTGAAATTCACGAAGTTTTACTTTTAAAATACATAGGAAAATGCAAAAATACTAAGAAAAATTTACACTACAGGGTAGAGGTCTACACGGGCCGAAATTTTGAGGCATGAGCCCGGCCTGTACGAAAGCTTTGTTTACCCGGCCCGGTATGTGATCGAAAAATTCGGCCCGGCCCGGACAAAAAGCGATAAAATCAGGCACGGCCCGATTCAAAAACATGTAAAGCAAAAAAAAAAAAAAAAAAAAAAAAAAAAAATGCATGCCTTTCTAGGAAAAAGATTTTTAGTATGTGTTTGCTCAGGTTTTATATGGCCAAGCAATAGAGTGTTCTTTAACAAAACTACTGAACTTTTACAAGATAATTATATAGAAACAGAAATTACTTATTACAAACGTACATATGACACAAAGACCGACAGAAAATCAAATCGAAAATATTATTCATCAAACAATATAGGAAGATATTTGAAATGTTTAATACTACTAAAAGTGCACTTTTAACCATTTCCTCTTTTATACCTTAATGCATCCGAATTTTATGTGATCTGGTAAGCAAAACTTTAGTGCTAATCCAACCATATTCATTAGAATAGATGCTTTTGCACATGCTAAAAATGATGTTACTTTCATCCAATGCACTAGAGAAAAGAAAAAGGAGCCTTAGAGAAAAGTTATAGTGGAAGGATTTTTATAGTCTTCATATCACCTAAACTCTACAGACCATAGCACACTAAGCCTTATACACAGTAACGTATTTAACATCTTTTGTTTGTACATATGCGCAATCTAGTAGCGGCATGCATACTATTTTGAATAGGAAACCATCTAATATTATTTTAAATAAAATATATTAATTTCGAAACATGATAAAAATATTTGCGGAAAATCAGAACGCGAACAGACTGACTGATAGACAATTAAATTTATTTTACAGATATTTTTTAACAAAATAAAATTTTATGTGACGTACCAGCTTGTAAAATTTTGTAAAATAAATGACTGAAGAAATATTTTATCATTTTCCTTTTTCGTTGATAAACGAGGAAACTAGAAAAAGATTCGGGCCGACCCGGCCCGGAAAAAATTACATCCAGGCCCGGCCCGAGCCTGCAAAAAAAATTTTGAGCCCGGCCCGGTCCGTGCAGACCTCTAGTACAGGAAATTAAGGATTACATTTTCGGAATCCCGATTGATTTTCACCTTAATTCCGAGAATTTGATTGACATATCTGGAAATTTCTGGGATGATGTATGGGCGATTTTATTCACGAAATTATCAAATGATGTATATCAAATTGTGGAATAAAATATTCTAAAGTTTCCAGCGAAAAGTTCTAAAGTTTGCAATATACATAAATAATCTAGACAAATTAATATAAAACTGCTTCAAATAATATTCAGCTTGTTTTAACCCGCAATTTCATAGATTTTGCATAGTTTAAACATATATATTTTTTAAAAACTTCTGTTTTCTACTTAAGGATTATGACCAGAATTGAAGTCTGTAATTGTCAGTATTTTGTAACCAATATTTATTACTGGCTATATTTTAAGCAGTAATATTTTATTACAGGCTATAATTGGTATTTTATTTCAATTTTCAAGCATTCCTGCTACTAATATTACTTGTCATTTAAGATTTTTTCTTTTTTTTTTTTAAATGATTTCATATTTTAAAATAGTAATTAATGTTTTTCGTATTATTTTTCTAAAAAAGAAAATTTCTTATAAAAGGGAAAAATCAGAGGTACGGCAAAGTAGAAACTTTTATTTTCTAATAGTATCATAATATAATATTGTAATCAGGGTTGCTGCGGTACCTTAAATTCCGGGAAAACCTGGTTAACTCAGAGAATTTGGAAAAAAAAAAGAAAAAGAATTTTGTAAAAACTGGGAAAACACAGGGTATAACAGAAAAATCAGGGAATTTAAAATTTTTTGGGAAAAATACCGGAAAAGAAATGTTCATAATATAGTTTTAATTTCAATTTTTAATTTTAAATCGTCGAATTTTATAGTTTAGAAGTTTTTTTTTTTTTTTTTTTTGTGTGTGTGTGTGTGTGTGTGTGTGTGCACTCGCTTTATAATGAATGGAAATAAGAATAAATTATGCTTTTCCCTAACATTTTAAGTTAATAAAATATACTCCTAGATGTACTCAAAGGACTGCTGCATTGCGCATCATATAACATTTTACGTTTTACAGGGAAAACTAGGGAATTTTATTATTTTTTCCCCCTTAGATTTAAGTTGCAATTCTGGTCGTGCATACAGTCTCTCTCTATATATTTTTTCTGATGAGGTGTAGTATGACAATTACACATTTTGAATGATTTTATATAAAGATTTAGATTAATATACATTTAAATTGAATCGATTACTTAAATAATTATTCAATCTTTCATCTTAATTCGTCTATTTGTTCTCTTCATAAGTGAACGCAAATATAATAATTTATATTCTTTTTTCCTAAATGTTAAGTTCCGTTCTCACATTGACAAAATATCTTTCTGTTAAATTCATCACTCATCATTACAGTATAGCAACGAAAGAAAAAGGAATATGCTTCATTATGTCTACTTAATTCTGTCTTTTCACAGCCGTGGGATGTTACTTTCGCAAGCCTATAATTCGGTAAGATTTTCTTGTTAGCTTAGAAATTAATGCGGTCTTTTTCGTTTTCCTTGGGCATTTTTGATGAATCTTAAAATAATTGGTTTAATTGGCAACTGTGCCCATATTATTCAAAATGCTTCTAAACATTTCCTTGTAACTGTCAGACCTGCGAGTAAGATTAATTGCTAAGTAGAATGTTCGTAACACATTATAAAAGGCCGATAAGAGGAGAAAAAATGCATTCTAAGAATTGTATGCAAGCGCTTTTCAAATTTACATTTTACATTGTATAGCTATATTTTGTTAATAAGTTTTCTTCGATAATCCATTTAGAACTTTCGCTGCGACGGACGAGATATCAATGATTATTCACTGTGCGCTAGTGACGCGATAACTCGCCCTCTTTTACTCACTATTTTTTCTATATTGTTGCAACGAATCTAGTAATTTATTTATTAATTGAACTTATTAAATTAGCTAATTAATTTATTTACTAGGACGAAGGCACGCCATTGTATTAATTATTAATGAAGTAATATTTATTATAGAACCGAATTAACTGTTTTATAAAGCCCGTCTGTTGCCGGGTTCGAAGTTAGAATACAAGTTCAAAGCTTGGATGTTTGTAATGATTATCTAATTAGCCACGGACCGCAAATAATGACTCACGTTTCCTCTTGCAGAGTTCATGAAATTATCATTTATCCTGCCCAATAGACTATAATTAAATTATATCTACAACATGATTGCAACTCATAAATTCATAAGAAAAGTTTAAATGTCACCTGTTACATACACGGTTACATTAACATGGGTTCCCCTCTCTCCCCAATTCTCGCAGATATTTACATGCACTATTTCGAAAGCAAGCGTTTTAAGAAAATATCTTTTCCTTTTTGGACCCGTTACGTTGACGACATCTTCACGCTTATCGACATATCTCGTCACAATATTGACCATGTCTTAGAAACTTTAAATTCAATTGACAGTAATATCCAGTTTACCTATGAAATATAAAATAATGGTTCCCTTCCATTTCTTGATACCCTCGTCTCTCGCACTGTAAATGGATTTTCAACCACCGTCTATCGTAACAATTTTGCAGTCTCCTTTCCTACCCATGCGCGTTCATGTCACCCACCTAACCAAAAAATGGCTGCTTTCTATACTTTTGTAAACCGTGCCCTTAATATTTGTTCAAATCCTATTTTATTAAAATCTGAAATTAAATACCTGAGAAAGCCATTGCAATTTGACAGAGGTTATGACCCTTCCATTATAGACAAAGCTATCCAAAAATTACAACTCCCTCGCATTTCGTCTACTAAATCAGGCTCTTCTAATATCAGTATTGTTTTACCCTATTTTCCTAAAACCAGTCAGACCATAGCTAAAATTCTCAAACAATATGATTTTAAAATAATATTTTCGCCTTCCAACAAACTCACCTTTTCTCAGTTAAAAGATCCCATTGATATGCATAATTCTTGGGGCATTTATAGTATTTCCTGTCAGCGTGGTTTATCATATATTGGCCAAACTAAACGCAGTCTTAAATTTCGTCTAAAAGAACATATGAATTACATCCGCAAACAAGAAACTAATAAATCGGCTATTTCTAAACATTGGTGGGAGGAAAATCATAATTTTAAATTTAATTCAGCTAAAATAATTTGCAGACCTAAATCCATTCATGAACTCGATTTCTTTGAAGCTTCATATTTATAAAAAAATTAAAAACCTTGTAAATTGTGATTTCGCTGTTTCCTATTTGTCTGATTGTTGGAAAATTTACATTCAGTCCACATTTTCTTAATTTTTCTACTGTTTACACAGCTACACATTCCTAAATTCCTATTGGCCACACTCCCCACCTTTTCCGTAATCCTATTGGTTGAACTAAATTCGATCCCTCTCCTACATATACGAGCAATTCTCCAGATTCAGAATTCTTTTTGCACTGAAGACGGTACGTTTAAGGCTACCGAAACAGCTGTATGCATCTCAAATATTTTTCTTTGGCGTTTCTGACGTAGTTGTTTATTCGGGTTTTGACGGTGTATGTATATTTTTATGCAGAGCTTTGCACTTTATGAACCTTTTTCGTTTGTACTTTTTACATTCATAGACAATATACATGATTTACAATTTCTCTGAAGGTAAAAACAAAACTCCAAATTGAATAAAGAGCAAATTTCTGCGACCGTTATTCATTTTCTGACGCAAGACTCATCGTCGAATAAAGTGTACCTAATAATCTCTAATCAGACAAATGTATAATCTTATTGTGCTTTGTGCGAGTGAATTTTTATTGATTTCTTTTTAAATTTAATTTACGATTATTCCTGGCGTTAGCTTCAATAAAACTAAATTAATTTCACGCGCCTCTCTTACCGGAATTTAACTTTTGATTTACTCTTCGGAAAACTGCGATCTTATCTAATTTAAAATTTTCTCCCGTTAAATCGATTCCGAGGCCGTTCGCCTTGGTCGCATTTGGAAAACACCGTCTGCGGCCGTTTTTGCGGACTCTAGCTAGCATAGCGGCTGCTACAGAATTTTAGACATTGTCTAGACATCAGTGGCACGCGCACGCGTATCTCAAGCTTCTTTCTATATGCATAGTCAATTTGCGGTTGATCCTCCCGTAAAGCTCCTGGTTACACGTAAGCGTGTGCGTTGTTGCATCTCATCTTCGTTATCTTCCATCTTCACGATTTAATATTGTTCTATTCAAATTGCGCATCTCTAATTTAATAAAATTTCGTATTGTTTAATTTGGAAAATTAACGTTTTGTTTATATATTTCATTTTTCTTCTACACTTATGATAACGAACAGGAAATCTTTTTTATGGAATTTGATTATGGTAGAAGGTTGATAATAATAATAAATTAACTCACAAGATAATGAAACGTAGCTAGCATATTTTATTTTGTATTTATATTTATTGAGAAAACATTTTGCTCCCCCCCCCCTCGATAAGTTTGAAAGATAACTTAGTAAGGGGGGGGGGGATAGTTGCTGTTGTTTTTAAAAATTACTTTCTTAAGCAACTAAATTTTTATAAGATGATAAATGAAGTTAAAAGAAATATATATATATATATATATATATATATATATATATATTAACATTTTAAAACCAAATAAAGCGTCAGCAACGCATTCTTCTTCTTGTTTCTTCCATTATTTTGAGTGAAATTTTCCGATAAAATTTATCAATACAATACTGACAAAAAAAAAGGGAAGTTGGTGCGGAAATTTAGATTATTTTAAAGCTATGCAAGAGATGCCAAGTAGATATCGCTGATTTTCCAGAATCACAAAAACGTATGAAGCAAATATTTATTTAATCGTGGGGATATTGTAATGTTGATGTAAACTACAGCGAAACCTCTTTATTCTATTCAAGAGCCACATACCTCCCTTTGACAGTTTTTGTCGCTGCGAAATTTTTTCCATAATCCCTAATTTATCTCCATTAAAGGCCCATATAAAATTCGCATAAGTCAAGAAAAGTAACACGGCTCAAAAATGCAATATATGAGAAAAATCAAATATAACGATAAAGTATATTGACTAGCCTGCAATAAAACTGACAAATGTTTCTCAGGTGCATAAATTGAGAGACAAACGTGACGCTTTGAATGCGTATGAAGTGCCTCAACGTGCTGCACGTTGAGACACTTCATACGCTTTTTTCAATGACATCAACTCAAAATTGCCTTTTTTGACGTGTCACTTTTCTTACCCGAGTGCGAATTATGTGCCTCTTTTAGGGGTCCCATTTTGCGAGAGTAGATAATTTTATTTTTTTCTTTATTTGAACTGATCACTGTCTACCGTATCATCGTATGTTTAATAATATGCGTGTAAAAGAGATAAGTAAGTGACAAGACTTCATTTTTCTGAATGTGCTTACTTTAGAGATAAAATAAAATTCATGCTTAGAAAAGGCAATTTTGTCTCATACCATTACGTAGCTAATAATTTAAATGCCATGAGCTTCTAAATGAATAATGTTAACATACAGCTAAAATAAAAATAATAAATGTATATCTACGATTAAATATTAAAAGCTAAAATTAGTATTTCGCTTCAGGAATCTTAAGTGGATCTATAGGTTCATAGGAGACTTCTTTCCCACTCAGAATATGATGCTTAGCTGAAAAAAAAAAAAAAAAAATCTTGTAAAACAACATTACTGTTTAAAAGCTTTTAAAATTCAAACAAACTAATATTAATCATTATTATATAGACTAGAGGTCTGCACGGGCCGAAATTTTGAGGCCCGGGCCCGGCCCGTCCCGTACGAAGGCTTTGCTTACCCGGCCCGGCCCGGTATGAAGTCAAAAAATTCGGCCCGGGTCCGGCCCTGCCCGTTTATTTTTTAACCGTGTATGGCCCGGCCCGGACAAAAATCGATAAAATCAGGCCCGACCCAGCCCGGCCCGATTCAAAAATTTGTAAAATAACAAAAAAAAAAAAAAAAAAAAAAAAAAAATACATGCCTTTCTATGAAAAAGATTTATAGTATGTGTTTTGCAGAGGTTTTATATAACCAAACAATAGTACGTTCTTTAACAAAGCTGCTGAACGTTTACAAGATAAGATAATTATATATAAAGAGAAATTCATTATTACCCAAGTTAAAATCCATGCTAGTACCAGCAAAGAAAATAGGCTAGTTATTGCTATGCTTTGCTTTGTCTGCTAGATTTTCATGCTGTTATATGCTTTATAATGCTAGCCAGCATAAAATGCTATATTAGCTAGCTTACACAGCAATAGCACGACAAGCTATATACAAGCATTTTATGCTTATTTGTTGTTTAAGCTTTTCCAAAGCCTGGAGAGGTATGTATCTTAACAAGCTATTATGTGCTTTTCTATGCTTGCCAGCGTAATATGTTATGTCGGCAGCTTAAGTAGAAATAGCATGGCATGCTAGATGCCAGTGAGAAGTGAGAAAATAGCAACAAAAAAGCATCTGTTGGTTGTGAATTACTGCTAGTATAGCAGAAATTTCAAGCAAATAGTAGTCATAATTACTGCTGGACCAGCAACATACTATTCAAGCAACAGAAGCTGGATTATGTATGCTGGACAAGCAATAAACTGTGCCAATACACACCATGACTTGCTGGTAATTTTGGTGGAACCAGCAAATATTTTTGGTATTTTATGCTATTTTACTTGCTGGGATACAGCATTTAATGCTAGACTAGCAAACAAATACCAGCAAGAATTTTAACTTGGGTATAGACAAGGCACAAAGACAAACAGAAAGTCAAATCGAAAATATTAGCATCCATCAAACAATACAGGAAGGTGTTTAAAAAGGTTAATACTACTAATAATGCACTTTCTTTCCTCTTATATACCGTAATGTATTCGAATCTTTCATGTGATCCGGTAACCATATTGAACAGAAAAGTTGTTTTTGACCATGATAAGAATGATGCTACTTTCATCCACTGGAGAAAAGAAAAAGGAGCCTCAGAGAAAAAGTTACAACGGAAGGATTTTTAAAGCTTTCATACCACCTAAACTCAACAGATCATAGGAAACAAAGCCTTATACACAGTAAAGTATCTAATTTATTTTGTTATGTACATGTACGCAAACTGGTAGTGACATGCATACTATTTTGAATAGGAAACCATCTAAAATTACTTTAAATAAAATATATTACTTTCGAAGCATGCTAAAAATATTTGCGAAAAATCAGATTTCGGACAGACAGACTGATAGACAATTAAATTGAAGCTACAGACATTTTTTTTAACAAAATAGAACTTTATGTGACATGCCAGCCTGTAAAATTATGTAAAATAAACGACTGAAAAAATATTTTTATCATTTTCCTTTTTCGTTGATTAACGAGGAAACCAGAAAAAAATTCGGCCCGACACGGCCCGGAGAAAATTTCATTCAGGCCCGGCCCGAGAACAAATTTAAAAATTCGGCCCGAACCCGGGCCAGGATCGGGCCGTAAGCCCGGCCCGTGCAGACCTCTAATATAGACATAGACAAATAATGTAAATTTGGATAATTTAATTTATAGAGCTTGTCTGAATTTTTTTTTTTTTTTTTTTTGAATAGCCTCTATTTAAAAGGACAACTCTTTTGAGGATTAATTTTTTTATGACACTGTGGTTTGGCCCTTTTTGGGAGGTTTCGCTGTAAACATTTGTTAATGGAGAAATTTACTCCTTAATAAGAACGAAAATTAACCAGGCCAAGAAACCAGGAGCCGATCCAAGCACAAATTCGAGCTCTTTAGTTGCCTGCTTTACAAAATTCCATAACATAAAATAGTCCCCTTCATAAAATTTCGTTTTATAAAAATGATTCTTAAAAGAAAAAAGAGAGAGAAAAAAGAAAAGAAGAAGAAAATCCATTTTTACAGTATTATTTTACACTAATAGTCTCTAGTTATATTGATACAAGAGACTATTAACTCGATATTAAGCATTATATAGAGTGACTGTGAAAATAGGTTTTACATGATAAACTATTTTTTTTTCTTTTTTTTTAAACAAAAATAAATTTTAAAAAATCACACTTTTGTTTTCGCTTTAATCAGTAATATTTCTCGATAAAGTATTTTTGGGGGAAAAGTGCAGTTGAAAACAGTGACTGTTTGAAGATAAACGGGAAATTTAAATTACAGATTCTTTTGTCTGATATAAATTTAAGATCTGAATAGATGTTTCTGTGCTATATTATATAGCTCTAAATATATCCCTGTGATATACATGCTTTAGTTAACCTTCCTGCGTTTCAGCCCAAAACGATTTTCAACTATCGGTGAGTTCCTCATTCAGTTAGCTAATGATTTAAATGACTGACTTGTAATAACAAGAATATATATATATATATATATAAACTTAAGCTTCAGAAACTTTGAAATTACCGTGTAAAACTACGTAAAAGCTTCAAACAACTCAGAGAAGCATGTAGAGATGCATGCTAGGATTCACCCAAAGAGATAGAAAGCGAAACACATGGATTAGGGAGCAAATCAAAGTTACTCATGTCATTTGTAGATTTAAGAAGTTAAAATGGAGCTGGGTTGGGCACCTTGCCAGAAGAAACGATGATTAATGGACAACGAAAGTCCTATTTTGTATACCGAGAGATAAGAAAAGACAGAAGAAGGGACCACTGTGTCGTTCGAGAGATGAAATTGTGAAGTTTGGAAGAGTAGAAAGGAGAAAAATTGCTGAAAACAGGGCAGATTGGAATCACCTAGGAGAGGCCTTTATCCTGCAGTGGATTGATAAAGGCTGAAACTGATGATATATAAATTTTGAAAGAAGAATCTCACAAAATTTATAGATTTTCTTTTAAAGAGAAAACATAAAATAGTTTGCTTTTGTGTAGCCTTTTATGTTGTTTCAAAATGGCATATTAGTGGGCGACATAGTTAGTAAATTAAATAAACACCTCATAACACAGCTAAAAATGCACTTTTCAACAATTTCCGCTTATACCCCAATAATGTGTCTGTAAAAAAAAAAAAAAAAAAAAAAAAAAAAAAAAGTTAACCAGTCAACCTATAATGTACTTAAATATGTAATGTGACTTTGTAGATCAGTCATAAACACTAATTTTGTCATTGTGTAGAAAATGTGCTTTTATACTTCTGAATAATGTGTTTTTTATGCAATATAACGATATTAAAAGGAGCTTTAAAAATATAAATAAATGATGATAATTAAAAAAAGATATTACATGTTATAAACTTGCTTTTCACAATGTCAATTTTAGAGTTATGAAGAGGAATTATATTCCTATTACCATTCTCGTATTTCAAATTAATGTAGCATAAAAAAAAAAAAAAAAAAAAAAAAAATGTTTTTATTTTGAAGGAGGATTGCATCGAATTTCTTAATAAGTCTGACATGCTTAACATTTCTCAAATAGTAATTAGCTTTTATTTACTGATTTTACTGACTGATTTGTCTCTTACGTCTTATACTTCACTCTAGGAGATTTCTACTAAAGCGCAGTTTTTTTTTTTTTTTTTTTTCATTTTTTTAGTTTTCCCCCCAGTGTTTAAATTATTCCTTTTTTTTTTTTTTTTTTTTTTTAATTTTCCGGATATATAATATTTCATTTATTATTTAATTTAATGTGAAACTTTCGATGGAAGTAAACATTGGAACTGACCGTATGCTTATGCTCCGAAGAATGCACAATGGCGTAGTGAGAGATATATGTCAGTAATAGTTTATACAGGGTGTCGACAGTAGAAAATTTTCCCCTCATTCTTCCACCAGTACTTTTTTCTTTTCTTTTTCGGAATTTTTAGTAGTAAGTTTGCACGATTAATTAAGTAGAAGATCATTATATGAATATACTGGTGGAAAAATCATGAAGTCGACACCCTATTTATAAAATTATTTTTAAGCACATATGAATTATTTAATTGCATGTAAGTCCAGGAGATGAAATACAGATTTATTTGTATGAATGAGAAGCACAGAAACAAGATTTGAAGTAAATAAATAGTAAATTTTTAGAACTGTTGTTATATATCAATTAAGTATAAAAATCAGGGTTTTAAAATCCCCCCCCCCTTTTTTTAAAGCCCAACCTGGGTGTCTTTTTTTTTTTTTTTTTTTTTTTTGGGGGGGGGGGGGTAATTGGGTTTTTAATATTAAATCTAGAATAAAACGATTGGATTTGAATTTAAAGTTTTAGTCTAAAGCTGTTCTCTTTAAATAAAGGAAACTTATTATAAAACAATAGTAATTAATTCAGGGATGAGATTTTTGAGCTGATTTCAGCTTTTTTGTATATAATCTTTATTATTATTATTATTATTTAATTAATTTGATTTTGTATTTAATCTAAAAAAGCTTTTCAGCTTTTTTTTTTTTTTTTTTTTTTTTTATGTTTCTGAGGTCTATTTGTTCTTCTTTTATGCATTGAAGATTAAAATAAATATGTATTACATTAATATAATAGATTTTGTCATCAAAATTCTAGTATTTCACTTCAATGTCTTGGCGTACAGTTTCAGCTTTTTTGTATTTTTGCAACCTCATCCCTAAAAATTATAATTAATTAAAAATTAAATGACCTTTATATTTTTAATGTTTGGTTTGGTATAAACTGTAGAATAAAAGTAAAATGAACTCTTATTTAATTCTATTTAGTATTTTACCACGATTTTGAATTAAATTTTAATTTTTTATTATTAAGTTATTTTGCGTAAAATTAAAATTAGTAACAAAAGCAAGATATTTTAATCCTTCCATGTACGATTTTTATATTACAAATAATTATGTATTTTTTATATGGGTGAAGTAAATATATATATGCAAAACATCTATTTTTATTTATTTAATTTTTTATTGATAGTGACACATTGTATTCATATTTGAAAACTTATTTAATAAAGGAATACGAAAGAAAATTATCACTGCCTGTATTCTATACTTACGTGTCTAGAGTCGATCCGGGTTTTAACTTTTGGGGCCCTCTTTTGTGAAAAACAAAATATTTTTCAGAAATTTTTACTTATTTTTGTGAGGGGGAAAAAAAAACAAAAAAACAACCATGTAACACCTTCCTTTTTATCAGTCGCTGTATTTGTACATAAATGTTTATTATCAAATTAATAGTGTTGATTGAACGAAGTTATAGGTACCTAATCATTAAAAATAATTCTGGAAACATGGAAAAGTTTTATAAAAAGATCATTTTCATAAAACTAAATCTTTTAAAAAGGCTGTTTTTATGAATTTGAAGTTTGTGAGGGGCAACAAAAAAACCCCATTTTTGCCTGTATCGATCCTTGTAAGGCCAATAAGGTATATTTGTTAGTTATGTTTAATATTTCTTGCTAAATCCTCAGAATTTTAGAAAAAGTCTCTTCCCCCCCCCCTTTTTTTTTTTTAAATCATGATTTACAAATACAAAAATGTCGTGCAGTTTTGTTTAATTATTCTCACCTTTCTTTTTTGAAAAATGTTCCATTCAAAAGAGAATGTTTGTTAAAATGAAAATAATTTAAGAGTTTTTTCTTACGTTATAATTTAAATTATTTTTCAAAAAGTAAAAAAAAAAATTATTAGATAAAAAAAAAAAAAATTATAAGTTTTTTTGGGATATGTGGGCGGGTTCGAAACCGTGACAGAGATATGTAAAATACTCTATGTATGCTATATTGGGTTCGAAACGGGTTTTGGACCCGCCCACATGCCCCAAAAAACTTGGAAGGGTTTTTTGTCTTTACCCACTTAAAAAACTTCAATAAAACCCACTATCAAGTGGGTTTCATTGGGCTTTTTAGGTTGATTTCTTTAGAAATCGACCTATTGCAATCACTTCGTTTATCTATCTATCTATCTATCTATCTATAGTGAAAATTTTGTCATCACGGTAACAACCGAAATAATACTCGAAATCGAACCAAATTTGGACAGTGAACTAATCTTATAAATATCTTGGATGAGTTCGTTAACCAAGTTGCTCCGACTTTTTGTTTTCAAGTGGCAGCCACTTGAATATTTCTAACCGACATTGTAAAAAGCGTATTTAAAGCAAGATTTGCTTGAATTTGTATGTAAATCTAGACTACATAAGTGTCTAAATGAACTTTATTAATGAAATTTATCTGCCATTTTTAATAAAGTGGCGGATATCTTAAGTTAAGTGGGGCCATTTGAAATCAGGCTACCACTTGAAAATTTAAAATCACGATAACTTCCGAAATAATACTCCAAATCGAACCAAATTTGGACAGTGTCTTAACTTGTGTTATGAATATCTTGGATGAGTTTCTTAACCAAGCTACTCCACCATTTTGTTTTCAAGTGGAGACCACTTGAAATTTTCAAATGCAAATTGTAAAAAGCGTATTCCGAATTTGTTTGAAATTTGATGTATACATAGACTATATAAGTATCTCAATGAAGTTTATTAATGAACGCATCCGTCCTTTTTAATAAAGTGGCGGATATCTTAAGTTAAGCAGGGCCACTTGAAATCAGGCTACCACTTGAAAATTTAAAATCCCGATAACTTCGAAATAACTTCCAAATCGAACTAAATTTGGACAGTGTCTTAACTTGTGTTATGAATATCTTGGATGAGTTCGTTAACCAAGTTGCTCCGACTTTTTGTTTTCAAGTGACAGGCCACTTGAATATTTCTAACCCACATTGTAAAAAGCTTATTTAAAGCAAGATTTGCTTGAATTTTTATGTAAATCTAGACTACATAAGGGTCTCAATGAACTTTATTAATGAAATTTATCTGCCATTTTTAATAAAGTGGCGGATATCTTAAGTGGGGCCACTTGAAATCAGCTACCACTTGAAAATTTAAAATCACGAGAACTTCCGAAATAATACTCCAAATCGAACCAAATTTGGACAGTGTCTTAACTTGTGTTATGGATATCTTGGATGAGTTTCTTAACCAAGTTGCTCCACCATTTTGTTTTCAAGTGGAGACCACTTGATATTTTCAGATTCAAATTGTAAAAAGCGCATTCCGAATTTGTTTGAATTTTGATGTATACATAGGCTATATAAGTGTCTCAGTGAAGTTTATTAATGGACGTATCCGCCATTTTAAATAAAGTGGCGGGTATCTTAAGATAAGCGGGGCCACTTGAAATCAGGCTACCACTTGAAAATTTAAAATCACGATAACTTCCGAAATAATACTCCAAATCGAACCAAATTTGGACAGTGTCTTAACTTGTGTTATGAATGTCTTGGATGAGTTTCTTTTAAGTGGAGACCACTTGAAAATTTCAAATTCAAATTGTAAAAAGCGTATTCCGAATTTGTTTGAATTTTGATGTATACATAGATTATATAAGTGTCTCATTGAAGTTTATTAATGAACCATGGATTTTCTCGCCAAAAGTCGCCAAAAAATCGCCAAGTGGAAAAGTCGCCACATTTGGCACCAAATCCATTACCTGCCATATTGGAGCTTTTTAATGCATTTTTAAGGGAAAATTAGGCTATTTTAACGTTAAAACAAACTAGAAATGCAGAAAATTAACATTTAATCAACTTACTAAGCCTCTTTGAAAGAATTTTTACAAAGAAAAAAAAAAAAAAAAAAGAATTATTTTCAAATTTGCAACAATATCCTAGATTAATTAGTTCACTGAGCAAATTTTTCTGCCATTTTGATCCAAGTGGCAGCCACTTAATTTTTCAACACGATGACTTTTGAGATTCTGAATTAATTCCAACTATATTTGTACAGTAGTCTTATCTCACAAATGCATTTGATATATTTGTCAACTTGGCCCACCATCTTGTTTCCAAGCGCCAGCCACTTGAAAATTTTAAATTCACATAAAAAGGTATTTATGAACCGATTTGCTTGAAACTCTATATGTAGATAGCCTACATCAATATTTCTACTAATTCGTTAATAATTTGTAGCCGCCATTTTGAAACAAAATGATGGCCACTTGATAAGAAAAAAGAAATCAACCTACCCTTCCGAATAAGCCGGGAGGACTTGTTTAAAGTTTTTCACTTTTCAAAAAATCATTTATTATTTTTTAGTTGGCATTATATATATATATATATATATATATATATCATGAAAAACGGCAGTTTTTCGAGTGACGCAAGCGGAAGGACAAACGGACGGAAAGCTGCGAACTCATATATACGCCTAGTTTGACATCAAAGAGATTTGTAAAAGCCGACACATAATATCTCAGCAAATGAGCCATATTTTGTTCTGATTTTTTCAAAATAGTCTTTTATCTTCGGTCTTAATCTATCCTGAAAATTTTACATTTCTACATGCAGTATGTTTTGAGATCTGAATCTCAATTTAAAGCGAAAAAGGGAAAATGTGTGGTGTAACGATGTAAGGATGTAATAAAAATATCTCTAAAACCGCACGAACGATTTTAATTTAATTAATATATGTTGTTAATGGGATCTTTCTGAATCTAGTAACGTTTTTGTTTTTTTCAGGAAAACTCTTGTTTTTTATATAAATCGCTTTAAATATGGAACTATATTACTCCGCCAATTACATATGTTTCTTCGGGTGAAAACGCTGTTATGCGGTTCTTACTTGTAAGGTATGTGGGTTGGTTTGTTGACCGACTTGAATGCAGCCAATGAATTATTTAGAATTTTTTTTTAACGCAAAAGTACTTTATTACATGTTTAAAATATTTATTGTATATATACTAAGTCAAATTCACTTAAATATATTTTCTCTTCTGTTATGAAAAAAAATAGTTTTGATTTCAAAATTTCATATTTAGTCAAAGAAATATTTAGATAATATTTTAAATAAGGAAGTATTTTGTAATTTTAGATATTCCATTTTATCATAATAATGATGAATTTACAATTTTTTAAAGCGAAAATTTTTTTAATCATTCATGAAAATCGATTTTATAATAACTCAATGATTTGCGATTCCTATTCATGTATCCTTACGCTCCGGGAATGGAAAAAAACAGCAAATACAGTTTTGACGCCATCTATCGTTTTTATTTAAAACATACTCTTTCGTAAATATATATATATATATATATTTCTTTTTAAAAATTAAAAATCTCTTTAGAAAATACAGTTAGTGTTTATTCATTTATTTATTTTTCAGACTTTAAAATGATACATATTTTAAATATTAACATAATCAATTTTTTTTATTATTATTATTCAAAGCAATGACTAGAGGATGAAACAGTGTTTGCACTGTTTATTAGAAAAAACAGTGTTTTAATAAACAGTGTTTAAACAGTGTTTTAATAAAATTCATTTTTCATGAATTTCAGTAAAATTCATGAAAAATGTGTCAAATAGCAATTATTAAAAAACACGTCAAAATAAATAAATAACATCTTTACTTTGAAACCCATAATAATTTATTTAAAAAAAATTATTCTTTCTTTTCTTTTTTTAATTAATTAACTTGTGCATGAAAAATTCTATTTCATAATTTACAATTACAGTAAACAAAAAATCCTCCTTTAATTTTAAATAACTATTTCTACCTGTTTCTAAACAAGTTTTTTTTTTTTTTGTTTTTAATGAAAAAAAAAAAATTAAATCTGTATGTATATGATTTTAAAAAAAACTTCTAGATGGCGCCACTACATTTAATTTATTTTTCTTAAAAAAAAAAAAAAAAGAAAGAAAGAGAAAGAAAGAAAGAAAAAAACTTTTAATAGCTTCGAAACATGTAGAAATAATTATTTAAAATTAAAGGAGCGTTTTTTGTTTATTGTAGTTGTAAATATATTTATGAAATAGTATTTTTACGCAGAAATTTCATTTTTTTTTAAACTTAACTTATATTTTCCATAAAATTTTTCTCCAGGTGATTTTATCTTATTTTTAAAATTATAGAAATGTAAAGCTTAATTTATATTTTGTCTATTTTTCCCCCCAAACGTTTTATATGAAAATATATAGGAAGTAATTTTTACCTGCACTTTTGATGAAAATTTAAATTGTGAATATTGGAGCAGTATACTTAGCCTTAAAAGGGGAAAGAAAATATATAAAATTCCATTTTTAATATTTACTTGATATATTTTTTTAATTGTTTAATTTGTAATTCTCTAAAAAGAAACTTGCAAAATGTAAATTACGTAATTCTAACTTAAATTTGAAAATTTTCATTTACTTTTTTTTTTTTTTTTTTTTTTTTTAAGAGTTTGAGAATCCCAGTCAATAAATTTTTCTAGTGCGAAGCTTCTCCATTTTGTTTCCAAGTGGCAGGCTACTTGAAAATTTGTGAGTATGATAACGTTTGAAATACTGAATTAATTCACACTAAATTTGTAGTGTGGATTTATCTCAGAAATGTATTTGATATGTTCATTTGCCAACTTAATCCACCCTCTTGTTTCCCTGTGCCAACACACTGAAAATTTCAAATTTACATTAGAAAGGTTTTATGAACCGATTTGCTTAAAACTCCATATATAAATAGCCTTCATTTATAAATCCACTAAGTCCATTAATAAATTGTAGCTGCCATTTTGAAAAAAAAAAATGGTGACAACTTCATACGAAAAGATAAATTCCCAGAGATAAAGACCCTTCCTAGGAGCCAGAAGGACTTGTTTTAATTTTTTGATCAATAACCACTAAAAAGTAATAATATCAGTACAAAAAACGCTTAACGGCTTAAAAGTTTGTGACGCCGCTACTTTGTGGCTATAAGAATTTTTAAAATATGAGTCTTAAAAATAATGATATTAAATTTTAAGTGACGCTTTGCAATTAGTTAAAATATACATAGATTTTCTTATTTGATCATTCACTTTTATCTTTTATTTATATTTATAATGCAAACGTAATATTTTTAACTTCAAGATCAGACAGATATTTAAAATACACTCACTGATGCTTTTTCATTCGCATTTCAAATTCAAAATAACAGTTTTAAAAGGAATGATATAAAAATTCCAGTGGCGCCTCGGTGTTATTTTAAAAGATTTGTTTTTAGATTCCATTAAAATTACTTTTGTTTTGCTAATAAAATATATTTACACATTTAAACAGTGCTTTTAATTTTCAAATATACTGTCAAATAATTATACTTTCACTGAGTTAGCATTATAAAGTAAAATTATTTATTTCAATAAATTGATTTATCCTTTGCGTCACGCTATCCAAAACTGCAAGTAAAATTTGTGTAAATGTTTTCTTTACGTCACACTACCTCTTTGAGCAAATTTTCACTTAGTTGGACACTATGATACTATGTTTTGGATAGCGTGATGCAAAAGATAAATCAATTTATTGAAATAAATAATTTTACTTTATAATGCTAACTCAGTGAAAGTATAATTATTTGACAGTATATTTGAAAATTAAAAGCACTGTTTAAATGTGTAAATATATTTTATTAGCAAAACAAAAGTAATTTTAATGGAATCTAAAAACAAATCTTTTAAAATAACACCGAGGCGCCACTGGAATTTTTATATCATTCCTTTTAAAACTGTTATTTTGAATTTGAAATGCGAATGAAAAAGCATCAGTGAGTGTATTTTAAATATCTGTCTGATCTTGAAGTTAAAAATATTACGTTTGCATTATAAATATAAATAAAAGATAAAAGTGAATGATCAAATAAGAAAATCTATGTATATTTTAACTAATTGCAAAGCGTCACTAAAAATTTAATATCATTATTTTTAAGACTCATATTTTAAAAATTCTTATAGCCACAAAGTAGCGGCGTCACAAACTTTTAAGCCGTTAAAGGTTTTTTGTACTGATATAACCCTACCTACATAACATAGTGTATAATATAAGAGATAGATAAAGGAATTTGATATTATGTAATTTATTTATTTATTTATTTTCAACTTCAACGTAAGAAAAATTTCTTTCATTTCATCCACTAATACAATACCCTTAAGGAAAGCTTTCCTAATTCTATATGCAATCTCTCTTTTGAACGGAACAGTTTTAAACAAAATAATCTGGTGTGTCACTCACACGACTTTCTCTTACCCTGAAAATTAATACTATAAATACAGGTTGGAGTTTAAGAGGTAGGATAACGAGTACTGCCATGCAAACCTATATTAAACAATTCAAATGAGGCTTCGGAAGAGTTTTATATGATACTTAGTTCTGTGTGAGGGGGGCTACCGCCCCCCTCAACCCCCCGTTTCATTAATGCACCTACATTTATATAGAATTTAATTCTGTTTTTAAAAAATAATTTATTTAAATTATTTAAAAAATTATCTTTTATGATAATGCAGACGATTTCCATATTAGAGAAGTAGTATAACAGCAAATATCCAAAAAAAGTCCATTTTATTCTCAATATTTAAAAAAAAAAAAAAAAAAAAAAAACGATTTTTTTTTTCTGTTTTTTTTTTTTTTTCGTTGAAAGTAAAAAAATCGATAACTTTGTTTTAAATTATCGCAGATCGATGGTTCAACCATTCGTTTTAAAGGTATTGGTGAGCTCTTTTGAAAAATACCCATCATGAAAATTTACTCCCCTCCAGGGGAGACTTCCCCCCCCCCAGGGGGGGAGGCGAGGCTCCTACATGCATAAATTTTTTTTTCCCAGTTAACTATCTCTATTACAAAAAATATATATTCGTTTCATTTGGTTTAGTGCAGTCTATATAGACGTTAAACTCTACTTACCTGCAATTTCCCCCATAGACGTAATGTATTAGAATTCTCTTGATTGTCCCTGTACACGAACCATTTGCTTGATCTTAACGAAAAGCTTACTGTAGCATCCGTATATGATACACATTTAAAATACCAAGTTTGAACTTTCTGCCATAATTTGTTTTTGAGATATGCTGATCACAGAGACACACACACACACACAGACATACACACAGACCATTTGCTAAAAACATGATTTTCGTATTCAGGGGACCTCAAAACATGTAAATATAACAAAATCTCGCATTCGAAAGTTTGACCCAAAAACAATACTTTCTCTACCTTATGGGTAAGAGAAAGTAAAAAGATGAGAATAAATTAACAAAAATTGCAAGTTATTTTTTGTATTTATCAGTCATACCTTTTTTTTTTTTTTTTTTTTTTTTTTTAAAGAAATAATTTGCCTAAAATTCTAAGAATTTAATGTAACTAAGAAATGTATATAATATATTATACTAACCTTGCAAGGTTAGATAAAGGCAAAAAATGAGGTTCTTTTGCTGCCCCTCACAAAATTCAAATTCAATAAAAACAGCCTTTTTAAAAGATTTAGTTATTTAGTTTTACAAAAAAAAAAAAAAAAAAAAAAAAAAATCTTTATAAATATTTTTTATGTTTGTAGATTTATTTTTAATGATTACTTATACTTGGTTCAGCGAAATACTATTAACTTGATAATAAACATTATATAGATCAACAGATAAAATGGAAGGTGTTACATGATAATTTTCCCCCCACAAAAATAAAAAGGAGTTTCACGAAAACATTTTGTTTTTCACAAAAATGGACGCTAAAAATTAAAACCTAGATCACCCTGTAAGTGTAGAATGCAGGAAATGATAACTTTATTTTGTATTTCTTTATTAAATAATTCAGTAAGTTTTATTGTATGCCATTATCAATATTATAACAAAAACTTTAAAATAATTTTTTATTTATTTATTTTTTTTTTTTTTTTAATTTTCCCATAAAATATATATATATATAATTATTTGTAATATGGAAACCGTACATGGACGAGTTAAAATATTTTGCTTTTGATACTAGTTTAAATTTTACACAAAATAAATTAATAATTAAAAAATAATTAAATTCAAAATTGTGATAAAATACTGAATAAAATAAGAGTTTTACTTTTATTCCTTAGTTTAGACCAAAAAAAAAAAAACTTTTTTTTTTTTTTTTTTTTTTTTTTAAGACCTGGCTCAAAAACAGCAATCGGTATTAGGCCCGTAAAAGCAGATTCATATTAGCAATAACAATAAGCGCGAAACCCCCCGCCCCGAAAAAAAAAAAAAAGGAAAAAAATAAAAATAAATAAAAATAAAATAAAGATTTCATTCTCGATTTATTTGAGATTGTATTCGCAGATATGTCGTATAACGCTTATGAAGTTCCCACCATTGGCCTAGAAGTTCTGCTCTCAAGACAAGAAGTGCCGAGTTTGAACCCAAATCGCATCGGTCGACCTAGCCGTTTGAGGTCTCCTGTAGTCTCTCCGAAACTCGCATGTTTACGGGTTATTACCCCACAGAACACATCTATGGAGGATATACGATCCAGGCCTAGTTTTAAGTAGGTCGACACTAAAACCAGGGTTGGGAAACCCCAACCCACGTGAGTTTTTGTGGGTTTTCATTACAATGCTTTTGCATCGCAATGGTTATATATACACTCAGAATAGTAATTAATATTGCTCTAATGTTAATCTCCTTATATTAAAAAATCTGTACGCGTGTGTGTGTGTGTGTGTGTGTGTCTGTGAGAAACGGCTTGAAACAGAAAAGGTTCCGCCGCTAACGGTCACACGGACTTCGAACAGGTACCGTCGGACAGAGAATTTATCGCAGATCAGGGTTATCTAATTTGCTAAACGATGCGACCCTAATTAGCGGAGATATTAATTAAAACGTTGACCATTGTCTACCGAAAAATGACCCAGAATTCATGATTAAATGCTTAAAAAGCGACATTTTTACGGAAATGTGGAAAATAAATTAGAAATATCAGTCGTATCGTTACAAACAAGATACCATTGGAAAGGGCTTTTTTTTTTCTCAATCCGATGGTTTAAACGGCTTATCGATCGGACAATTAGATTTTTTAAAATTAACTAAACTATAAAAAAATGTTGGCAACGAATCACAAGAAAGTTATCTTTGCAGACATTAAGTCTACAGCAGTCTTCAACAGAAATACATCTGGTATTTATTGAGGTCACGTGTTTCGTAGTGCGATTAAAAATTACAATTTCCTATTTTCTTCAATTTTTCAAATTTTACACATTTTATTTAGTATATAATATTTACACCGCAAAACAAACTTGCATTTCAAATTTCATCGATTTTCGTCAATAAACAAAAGATTTACATTTTAATTGCAAATTAAATTTTATCTTTACACGCCGGACATTTTTGCAATATTCTAATACGCGTATTTCAATTTCTAATTACGATTGATTTATTTTTTATACATCATACGAAAGATATTTTAAAGTTCTTTTACATAATTCAAAGTTTTCAACAGATTTACACGTTTTGAGGTCTCCTGAATCAGTGTTCTTTCATGGCGCTGTAATATTTTCAAATTTCAATATTTCAATTTCTAATTATGATTAAATTATTTTTAATACATCATTCGAAAGATATTTTAAAGTTCTTTTATATTATCGAAAGTTTTCACCAGATTTACACGTTTCGAGGTTTCCCGAATGAGTTTTCTTTTGTATCTCAGATACTAATTATAATAATTTCATAAGTAATACATCATTAGAAAGCTTTTTTGATTTGGAGTCGAACAGTGGAATACAGAAATTTCTACCCCCAGATGGCGCTGTATTTTTTTCAAATTTCAATATTTCAATTTCTAATTATAATTAAATTATTTAAATTAAATTTCTAATTATATTAAATTATTTTACTAAAATTTGTTCATCCGTGCGAAGTAGGACGGGTCAGCTAGTAATAATATATAACCAGTGTCCGACAAATTCCGGGTGCCAGGGTGACTATAAATATTCTTTGTTGACCAGTTACGGTAGACTGACAAAAAAAAAAAAAAAAAAAAAATTCATGCATTACAATATTTTTTACGTATATTTTTGATTTTCCACCCACCTTCTTGTCTTGGTATAAAAGATGACATTGCTGATGTATTGAATGAATAGTATGAGTTTAATGTTTTCTGAAAAATTTAACAATTATTTATGTTTTTGAAAGATGTTTTTTCATGAAAGATAAATTCCCATATTTGATAAATCTTCTTACTACTATACTGATACTTTCCATGTCAACATCTTTATGTTAAACAAGATTCAAGCATCATAAACACTAGCTAAAGCAAACTATGTTCGAATTTACAATGAGAAAGTTTAAATAGTATGATATTTATCAAATGGATTCTCTTTAAAGGAATTCTGTCCTGAAAAATTAATAGACAAATAGTATTTTAAAGCCAAAACTTAAACACTCTCAATATATTTGATGATTATATTAAAGGTAAAAATAATATTTATTTCTGTGATTTTTTTTTCCCCAGTAGTTTGTTTTTATCTTTATAAATAAAAAATAGTTATTTTCTTAAAAATTTCCTTAATTCACATTTTTAACTGAATAGTTCATTTATTCAATGTTAAATAATATGTGAATGACCTGCATTAATTATACAAATGTGAAATATTATTAAGTTTTGCTGTGAGTATTATCATAGAAATAAAATAATTCGCTATTTCTGGCTCCTAAGATATTGAAACTTTGTCAGTCCCTGTACATAACCATGAAAATAAAACTACAAAATTAAATTTTATTGAATTAAAAAAATCTTAAGTAAGACACATTCAGAGAGAGAGAGTTTACTTGCAATTTACATTTCAATTCCAAAAAATGCATGATCAGTGACTGACTGGCAAATTTTAGAACAGCTGAGTCAATAATTGACTCAATATTCGACTTTTCCCCACTGTAAACAAAAATATGTAATACATTGAAAAACACAAATATTCTAGTAATTATTGAAGAAAATTTTTAGATAGGTAATTTAAATATTTTTAAATATGAAAAAAATTATGTGAATTGTTGATGTTAAAAATTTCATTTTAAAGAAATTTTAGAATGCATTATTTTAATGATTTACATAAGAATCAGTTGATCAAGAGTGTAATTAAATTTCTGGTTTTAATTTGTTAAGATTATGATTTGAACATTAAAATCGTGTAATTAAAATCCTTAAAACCCTGTTTGAAATACTGGTAATTTTTGCCACTGGCAAAAATTGTGGCAAAAACTATTTTTGCCGGGGCGGTTTTTTCCGCGGTTTTTACCATAGTTTTTTCCACTTCGGCAAAAATTGGCCAACCCTGGTATCTTGCTTGAAACGCAAAATAATATCAGTTATTATAATAAAAGTTTTAATTCTGAAAATCTCAGAATTAATAATCTTTCGTTTGTATGAAATTTCTAGAAGTCACAATTGTGAGAAATTATATGTATTAAAAAATGTTTTATGTATTACAGAACACACAGATAATTACTAATTTAATTAGTTAATTTTAATCAGTCAAACTTTGAAAAGTTGTGCAATTCATTGATATGTACATCTAAGAATTCTGGTGCCGGTCGGATTTCGATTATTTTTTGAACCGATATTCCCTCTTTCTCCGTAGTAATTTAAAGCAACGAGACTTATAAAATGAGTTTAATAACAATTACATAAATATGATTACTTAACTCTTAAGACGTATGGTCGAAAATTATTTGCCTTGCAATATGTATATTTGCTTCCTTATTTAACTTTTATTTATATACAGTTAAAATATTATAAAAGTAGATTTTTAAAATGTTTTTATACATTTGAAATGTTATATTGTACACTGAAGTTTTGTTTATAATTAAACATATATACTTGTAATTTTTTCATGTAATATTTAATTCCTTAAAAGGTCAGTTTAATAATATAACTATCCTATTTAGTGTAATAGAATTTTAATTCACTATTTTATAAAATAAATTTTTAGCATTACTTTATTGCGATTATGGATCTGGTTACGGTTTAGAAGCTGCAGGTTCGGGTCAAATTTGGATGATTGGCAATTTAATTCATTTATTCTTTTTGTTGATTAATACGTTATATGATAATTTTAAAAGATTTTAAATATTAATTTTGTAGTGTTTAAATATTTAACGTTCTAAATTTAATCAATAAAACTGTCATTGTGTCAAGTTTTTTTTTTCTCCCTCTTTTCCAGTTTTGTTGCTGATTTTGATCATTAAATATGATATATTTAGATTTTAGTTTTTAATCATTTATAATGTTACATCGAAGGCAATTAATTTTTTAACGAAACGTAAAAGTAAACATATTCGCCCCATAAACTACATTTAATTACATTGTTGTATTTACATTTTTCCCCCCCTCCATTACTAATTCATATGTGTATTCTTTCTTTTAGGTAAGTTCACTTTTTAAATTTACATCGATGTATAGTCACGACCTATAGTGTAAGTAACTTTAAATTATACTTATATTCGCATATTGATAACTTTTTTGACACATCTATTTAATAATCATAAACATGCAAAATCCGTTTAAAGTCATTAGTCAGTAATATAGGGTGTTTTGAGCATGTTCAAATTTCTTTTTAGCAGGATTGGCCAAAAAACGCCGGGGGTGGGGGGGGGGGTTAAACCAGGTTTTTATTAGTATATGTTTCCTGGTTACATAATACATATTTGTAAATAAAATTGTCACTTTAAAAAACAATTGATACTCAATATTAATTATTTCTTCACATAAAAATAATTTAAATTAATAATAACAAACAGGGGTGAAGATTTTTCAGCCTTTTTTGTAGGTTGGGATTTTCTTTCTGTAATAATGTACAAGAAACAAAGTTTATACTTTTTGATATGAAGTTCTGTTAGATCATCTAATTAAATTAAGGTTTCACATATATATTCATTTTACTAAAAACATTTTTTTCTCCCTAGTATGTGTGTCAATAGAATAATTTATTTCTGTAATATAGTCTTTTGCCACCTGAATTCTTATTTTTTGTTTTAATGCTTATTTTTTGCATTAATTTTTATTTTTTTTACACTTTTGTCAATCTCATCCTGGAATAAAGAACTGTTATACCAAAGTGCATTAAATTTTACTATAGCTGAAAACTTTTTGTATATAAAACTTCTATAAATATTCCGTAATTGTAATATTTTACAAAACAATAAATCGCACTTAATGTTATGAGTTGAGTTTTCATTATAATGATGCAAATGATAATAATAATAATAATAATAATAATATGAAATATATAAATGATGATAATGATATAAATAATAATAATATGCAAAAATTACATTTTTAAGTATGTGTTTGTGTTCGTGAGAAAACGCTTATTAAAAAGAGAACATACAACACTGTAGAAAACTAAGGAGTCACTATAAATAACACGCGACAACTAATTCAAGTCGAAGTAGTAGGCACATTTCATCAAGAAAGAAAATGTAGGCAGGAGTGTAGCATGAAAGTGCCTGATGAAAACCAGCACTTAACAATTGTTTAACGTTGAAATAATTGCGTGCTTTTGAGTCTTATGGGGTTTATTTGCAAAGTCTTTATTTTGCATCGTTAAAACCACATGTTAGCGCGTGGAGTATTGTGCCTGGCTGCTGTTTATGATAACATTTAAACATAAAAATATTTTGTTCGACTCTATTTTCGCTTCTTGTTTTAGTTTTTATTTTATTTTTTTAGAAACGATTTTATCTGATAATAAATGTATTACTCATACAATTGAAACTACAATTGTATTAAAAATCATTAAAAAAAAAAAAAAAAAAAAAGTTATAATAAAGTACCTCCGAAAAAGGTGAAATTTTTTCTCTTTAAGGATTTCTTTTGTACTTCAACGAACTATTCAGATTTCTTAATCATCAATTTTTAATGACAATGAATAAATAAAAGAAAATCTGTATAAGGATGGCTATTTTTTAAACAAAAAATTCCAAGGCTTATTTTTTTTTTACAATGGATATTTTTTAAGGAAACTGTACGTGTAATTAACTAACTTTTTTTTAAAAAGAAAACTGATCAAGACATTTGATCTTGTAACATGTCACCCCGACTGCACTTTACGTGGGATCAAGTGAAAATCAAAATTTAAACATAATTTTGCATAATGCTGTAAAATAAATCCATAAAAATAGATTCCCTCCTCAGTTATTTCATTATTTTTAATGATTTCCCTCGTTTTATTTAATTTTTAATTATTTATTATTATGTAACTGGTCTAAAAAGTTTCCTAAGGATTCGGTATAAGAAATTGATATGTCTACTCTTTTTTGTATTGATCAAACGGGATGACTTGAAAACGTTAAAACCCTTTAACACAATTTTAAAGTAGAAAAACCCAACGAATAAAGTTTCTTTTTTTAACCGACTTCAAAAAAGAAGGAAGGTTCTCAATTCAAACCGTATGTTTTTTTTATGTTTGTTAGCTCATAACTTCTGAACGGATGCTCCGATTTTGACACTTTTTGTTTTGTTGAAAAGGTCTTGGTCTGAATTAGGTCCCATTGTAATATCTTTACAATCTAAAGAAAATACAGGTTGCTCAAAAAATCAGTCCCAACTCTTTTAACTGCTAAACGACTGCAGCTATAGTGTTAAAAATGGTATGTAAGTATAGCAAAGTGGCCATGCAGTACAAGGTTAAACCGCTTGCAGCTCCACCTGGTGCAAAATAGATGAGTTAGTGTTACTATCTCGAAAACGGTTCTAGAGAAAAAAGTGAGTTACAAAGTTAAAAAGTATCATCGATTTAGTACAAAAAGATACTTTAGACATTCATGCTAGTGTTCCTATCTCGGAAACGGTTCGAGACAGGGGAAAAAAGAGAATTATAAAATTGCAGGGCATCATCGATTTAGTACGAAAAGAAAGTTTAGACATTGATGCTAAAAATACAATGCTAAAAACGTGCATTTGTTTGTTCGCAATTTCTTACACTATGCACACTTGAGCTACATTTCACATGTTGCAGCGTAGCTGGTGAGACATACGTTATATAGTTCAAAATACGGTTACTTGATACTTTTTGTTTTGTTGTAAAGATCTTGGTCTGAAGTAGGTCCCATTGTAATATCTTTACAATCTAAAGAAAATAAAACGCCATCTGGTGAAAAACAGCGGGATAAGCGTTCCTATCTCAAAAACGGTTCAAGATGTGAGAAAAGTTAATTGCGAAGTTGTAGAGCATCATCGGTTTACTACGAAAAGACAGTTTTTAGACATTATTGCTAAAAATAGAACGCTTAAAACGTGCAGTTGTTTCTTCGCAATTTCCTACACTGTGCACACTTGAACTACATTGCACACTTTGCAGCGCAGCGGATGACACGTATACTCTGTGGTTCAAAGTACTGTTACTGTAAGCGGTCACATCGATTAGCGCAAAGACGTTTTCAACCAACTTCAGAAAAGAGGGTGTTCTTAATTCGAGCTATGTGTTGTTGTTGGTGTTTGTAAGCTTATAACTTCGTAAGAGATGCTCTAATTAACTGACTTCAAAAAGGAGGAGGTTCTCAATTCAAACCGTACGTTTTTTTGTTTTGATTTTTGTTTGTTAGCTCATAACTTCTGAACAGATAATCCGATTTTGGTACTTTTTGTTTTATTGTAAAGGTCTTGGTCTGAAATAGGTCCCATTGCAATATCTTAACGATCAAATGAAAATACAGGGTGCCCAAAAAAGTCAGTCCCGACTCTTTTAACTGCTAAACAGCTGCAGCTATAGTCATAGCAGTGGTATGTAGGTATAGTAAAGTGGATATGTGCTGCGCGATTCAACGGCCTACAGCGCCACCAGGTGGGAAACAGTGGAGTTAGCGTTCCTATCTCGGAAACAGTTCAAGACAGGGGAAAAAAGTGAATTATAAAATAGCAGAGCATGATTAGTTTAGAATGAAAAGATAGTTTAGACGGTAATGCTAAAAACAGAACGCTTAAAACGTGCATTTATTTGTTCACAATCTCCTATTTTGTGCGCACTTGAACGACACTGCATATGTTGCAGCGTAGCGGGTGACATTTATGCTATGTAAAATTCAAAGTATGGTTATTGTAAGCGGTCACATCGATTAACCCATAGACTAAAACCGACTTCATAAAGGAAGAGGCTCTCAATACAAACCATGTTTCTCGTTGTTGTTGTTGTTGAAATTTGTTAGCTTATAACTTCGTAAGAGATGAATTAATTTTAATACTTTTTTTTGTTGTCATAATGATCTTGGCTTGAAATAGGCTTCATTATGATTTCATTAAGATATAAACGAATTACAGGATACTCACAAAAGTCTGTTCTCACTTTAACTGCAGAACGCATGCAGCAACACTTTTAAAAGCAGTATGTAAGTATCGATGTTGAATCTTTTGTCTGTCAGCAGCAATGCATATTTTGCTCTTTGTTTGAACTTTACGCTGCGCAATTTCAGCGCGGCGAGTGACACGCATTCACGGTAAAGTTCAATATATAAGCCTAACAGAATTTTTGGTTACGAATGCAGCGTATCCGTTCTTTACATTTTTAAAGACTTTTTAACTTAACGTATGTTCATTCAATAGATAGATTTTTGCTCATATCCGATAAGGGCAAGAAAAGTGACAGAACTTAAAAATGCAGCATTTGAGAAAAATCAATTTAAAAATAACTTGACTAGAATAAAACTGGCACAACTGTCTCTCGAGTGGATATCTTTCTAGATGGAGATGTAACATTTTGTTCACACTGGGTGCATTTCATGTATTTTTCAGTGACATAAACCATTTTTTGAGTTATGTCACTTTTCTTGGAAGTTGTGATTTGTGAAACTACCGTCGAACGTCTTTTGAGGTTCTGCTATATGAATAAGTTTTCACTGAAAAGAGAAAAATAAAATCTTTTTGTAAAAAAATAGAACCGACTCCAAAAAAAAAAAAAAACTACTATTCAAAAAAAAGAAAAAAAAAAAAGAAATGAAATGAAACTAAATTGCGCCTAAAAGTATAAAATAATTTCCTTCGCCAAACAACCTATAACACTACAATTAATCATAACTTTTGAAGTCGGCGCAAAATTAAATAAAAATTGATACATTTATTCAATACAAAAATCAAATCCAATTCAAAATACACATCTCACATTGTCACCTGCAAAGCGCAGCCGGAAACTAATTTGATTCAAGAAAACAAATCGTAAATCTAACTTCGTAGAAACATAAATAAGGTCATTGTGCCTAAATGCGATAACCCATAAATGCGACAAAGTTCTTCTACTGAAAATCTAAATGCTTAAATCACAAACTTATAAATCATAATGGAAAATACACATTTCAAGAACGGTTCGCGAAACTTTTCATTAAATTTTAAAGTTTTTTACTAGTAGAATTTTCTTTTGCAGTAAACATTGTCCATTATGGCTTTCCGACGTCTTTTCCTAATTGCGATAAAATATTTTCAAATAGTAACTGTAATTTTATCCTTTCATCTTTCAAGATCAAATAACCACTGTTACGTCATGTGCTTGAATACCCTTCATACCTACCAGAAGAAAATAAAAAAAAATACTAATTTTTTTTAAAAAGAGGGGTTTAAAATTTTTATCGCATTTAAGGGTCTGTTTACACCATTTTCCTAAATGCGACAAATTTTATCCCTTAAATGCGGCAAATTTTACAGTTGATATATTAAGGGAAGTTTAAGCATTTTTTCCTTTTTAACACTTTCCAACAAGGTTTAAAAGTGACTTAGACTTGTCTGTCCCTCTGTCCGTCTGTCTGTCTGTCCGCGCTCTAATTCCTGTAGGGACACCCGAAAGTATTCCAAAGTACTGTATTCTATGAGAGGTATTGCTGTAAACCATATATAATACCTTAACTGCATACAAATCTTAGTGAAATTGAATCATGTTATTCAAGTTCACTATCGGATGTTTCATATATAGAATGGAATAAATACCACCAGTAGTTTGTACACAGGGACACTCGAAAGTACTCCAAAGCATTGCGTTCTATGAGAGGTATTTCTATAAACCAAATTTTAATAACTTTACTTTCCACAAAGTTTAATGAAATTGAAATATGTTACTCATATGCACAAAAGAATGCTTTGCATAGAATATAGCATGATTAGCATTAGATTTACAGGGCCACACAAAAACATTCAGTTACATTAAGAGCTGTTCATAAAAATTTGCTATAATTTCAATTTCGTTTACATTAAGCGTTTTTAACATTGTCTAACAATTTTCATCTGTGAATATAATTTCAATTTAAGTATCTGTCTGTTCGTCTGTCCGCGCTCTAGCTCCAGTAAATATTTATGTAATTTCTTGAAACTGATATATGTTATTTAAGTTCACTATCGGATGTTTCCTATTGAAAAATGAGTTAATATCTCTACTGGCTTGTGTACAGAGGCACACAAACCTTTTACAAAGCATTGTGTTCTATGAGAGATATTTCTATAAACCATATTTTAATACCTTTACTGTACACAAACCTTAATGAAATTGAGAAATGTCATTCAAGTTCACTATCGGATGTTTTATATATTAAATGGAGTAAATACCACCACTGGTTTGGGCACAGAGACACTTGAAAGCATACCAAAGCATTGCGTTATATGAGAAGTATTTCTATAAACCAAATTTTGATAACTTTGCTTTCCACAAAGCTTAATGAAACTGAAATGTGTTATTCATATGCACAAAAGACTGCTTTCTATAGAATATAGTATGTTTAGTATTAGTTTTACAGAGCAACAAAAAAATATTCAGATACATAAAGAGGTATTAAGAAAAGTTTGCTGGAATTGCACTTTCGTTTACATTAAGCGTTTTTAACATTTTCTAACAATTTTTAAGTGTGAATATAATTTCAATTTGTGTATCTGTGTATCTGTTTGTCTGCCCATCTCTCTGTCTTTCGGCGCTCTAACTCCGGTAAATATTTATGGAATATCTTGAAACTAATATATGTTTTTCAAGTTTACTATCGGATGTCCCCTATTAAAAATGGAGTGAATACCTCTACTGGTTTGTGTACAGGGGCATCGGAAAGTACTGCAAACTATTTATTTTTTCTATGAGAGGCATTTCTATAAACCATATTTTAATACCGTTACTTTACACAAATCTTAATGAAATCGAAATATGTTATTCAAGTTCGCTATCGGATGTTCCTTATGTGAAATGGAGAAAATATTACCACTGTTTTGTGTACAGGGAGACTTACAAGTATTGCGTTGTATGAGAGGTATTTCTGTAAACCAAATTTTAATAACTTTACTTTGCACAAATCTTAATGAAATTGAAAAATGTTATTCATATGCAAAAAAGAATGCTTTTTATAAATACAGTATGATTAGTATTAATCTTACAGGGCCACATAAAAATATTGAGTTACATTATGAGCTATTAATAAAAATTTGCTGTAATTGCATTTTCTTTTACAATAAGCATTTTTAACACTTTCTAACAATTTTTAAGCGCGAATATGATTTTAATTTGGTTATCTTTCTGTCCGATTGTCTATCTTTCTATCTGGCTCTCGTCCCAAGAGTTCTTAAATATTTTCAGAATTTTGAAAAATTGATATATGTTATTAAAGTTCACTATGGAATGTTTCCTATTTAAAATGCCATTAATATGTCCTACACAACGTGTTTGTGTACAGGGAACTTCCAATGCTTTGCGTTTTAGGACAGACATTTTTATAAATCACATCTAAATAACTTTCTACTGTAAAAATTATAAATAAATTGAAATGTATTTTAATATTCTAAAATAATGTTTTGTATAGAATATGATATGATCAACTTTCAGATTTACAGGACTACACTAAAATATTCGAATACATTAAGGGATCAATTATAATCTAACGGCTGGATTTTCTTTTGCATTAAGCCTTTTTAACGTTCTTCAACGATGTCTGAGCTGGATATTTTTGTGCCACCCTGTAAATCTAATGCTAATCATGCTATTTTCTGTGCAAAGCATTCTTTTGTGCATACAAATACCATATTTAAATTTCCAAAAACTTCGTGGAAAGTAACGTTATTAAAATTTGATTTATAGAAATATCTCTAATAGAACGCAATGCTTTGGAATACTTTTGAGTGTCCCTCTATATAAATCGATGGTGGTATTTCCTCCATTTTATACAGGAAACATCCAATAGGGAATTTGAATAACATATTTCAATTTCATTAAGATATGTCTACAGTAAAGGTATGAAAATATGGTTTATAGAAATACCTCTCATAGAACACAATGCTTTCGAATGCTTTTGGGTGTCCTGTGCGCAAACCAGTTGAGGTATAAACTCTATTTTCAATAGGGAACTCCCGATAGTGATCTTGAATAACATATTTCAATTTCATTGAAATATGTCTACAATAAAGGTATGAAAATATGGTTTATAGAAATACCTCTCATAGAACACAATGCTTTGAAATACTTTCGGGTGTCCCTGTACACAAACCAGTAGAGGTATCATATTCACCCTTAAAAAAATGTTAGAATGTGTTAAAAACGCTTAACGTAAACGAAAGTACAATTCTAGCCATTTTTTTTAATAGCTGTTAATGTAACTGGATATTTTTGTACCACCCTGTAAATCTAATGCTAATCATGCTATATTCTGTGCAAAGCATTCTTTTGTGCATATAAATACCATATTTAAATTTCCAAAAACTTCGTGGAAATTAAAGTTATTAAATTTTGATTTATAGAAATATCTCTCATAGAACGCGATGCTTTGGAATACTTTTGAGTGTCCCTGTACATAAACCGATGGTGATATTTCCTCCATTTTATACAGAAAACATCCTATAGTAAACTTTAATAACATATTGCAATTTCATTAAGATGTGTCTACAGTAAAGGTAAGAAAATATGGTTTGTAAAAATACCTCTCATTGAACACAATGCTTTGAAATACTTTCGGGTGTCCCTGTACACAAACTAGTAGAGGTATGAACTCCATTTTCAATAGGGAACGTCCAATAGTAATCTTGAATAACATATATCGGTTTCAAGAAATTCCATAAATATTTACGGGAGTTAGAGCGCGGACAGACAGACAGACGGACAGACGAACAGACAGACAAACCGAAGTCATAAACACTTTTCAACCTTGTTGGAATGTGTTAATAACCGTTTTCAACCTTCTTTGGAAAGTGTTAATAACATTAAAGTAACTCCCATGCATTAAATGCATTATCGCATTTAGGGAGTTTGAACATCGCATTTAGGATATAGTACCTTAAATGCGACAAAAATTTCCTAAATGCGACGCTGGTATATATTTTCATAAATTACTGATATTTTTTTAATTTCTTGAAAAAAAATGACTCAAAACACTAGTTTAGAACTATGAGTATAATATTCAACCATTTTTTCTTTCTTTTCATAATTATTTGTTTACTAAAATGTCATAAGTTTCCTAAATGCGATAAACTTACCAAAAATCACGTCGCATTTAGGCACAATGACCTTACCGCATTGTGAAGAATGTTCACTGTTCTGTGTAGTTGCTACCAATGAACCAATTGTATACAGTGATAAAATAATAAAAGAAACATGAAAATGGATCATTAGAGACGACAGCATTTGTTGCTACTGATCTAAAAACAAACCTTTAAGAACTAATTAAATTTTATTTAATTTTGCGCCGACTTCAAAAGTTATGATTAATTGTAGTGTTATAGGTTGTTTGGCGAAGGAAATTATTTTATACTTTTAGGCGCAATTTAGTTTCATTTCATTTCTTTTTTTTTTTTTCTTTTTTTTGAATAGTAGTTTTTTTTTTTTGGAGTCGGTTCTATTTTTTTACAAAAAGATTTTATTTCTATCTTTCTTTCCTTTTTTTTTTTTTTTTTTTTTTTTTAATAATTTCTTTCCTTTTTCAACTTTCAAATGGCATAATGTATATAAGTGGATCAATGACACTACTGAAGCGTATCTTTGTGATTATTTGTATAGTTTAAATGAACTGAAATGTGTGGCGTTTAAGGATGTTTATTTTATTTTTTGCAACTCAGCCTCATAATTTTTTATTTCACGCAAGATTTTTTGTCGCACTTCCACACTATGATTATTTATTTATTTTTCTTTCTCTTGAGAGGAGGTCACAGGATGCTAGGAACTCTGGTTTGGAAATAATACCCGACTTACAAAACGTATTAAATATTGTACATAGTATATGCAACAATGTGTTAAAGTTACAAGTCATTTTGTAGCTGTTTAGGATACAGGGTGATGCAAAGTATTTTTGCTTTTCTTCAATTTGTGGTTGGGTCCTTAATTGCAGTCTGGTCTAAATCGATAGTGGAAAATGTGCGTTTTTAAATGTTCTTTGCATGTCTGAAGTCCTGCACCATTTAGTCTAGAATTTTTTTAGAAAATCGAAAAAATGTAAAAAATAAAATAAAATAAAATAAAATATTATTTGATTACTCACTGTGTGTATATATATATTTAAATCATCTTGATCGACTAAATGGGAAAAGAAAAATAAACAAATACCAATTTACGTCTAAGAGAAATCCTAAGAACCTTGTTTGGGAAATGCTGTCTGGCTTAATTGAAGATAAATCTGTACTGATAAGTATAAAGGTATTAAGTCCAAAAATGTCGATTTTGAGTTAAGTACATAGTCAGACTCAGAAAAAAAAATTCTCTATCGATTGGTATAAAGGATTTAAATCCATGTCATTTAGTCTTTGAGAAAATCCATTAGTAAAAAAAAGATTAAGTCATAAATTTAGCATTAATCTTTGGTATAAAATATTTAATTCAATTTTTTTCCTTTATTAAATGAAGGTTGACAATAACTGAATGGTATAAATCAACATAATCCCTTTTTCCTAATCGATTCTTCTGATTAGTTTTTAGTTAGTTTAACTTTATTTTTCGTCTCCTGAAAAATCAAGAATATGGACTTAAATCCTTTATACTTATCAGTACAGAAATAATGTTCGACATTCGAGATAACGGATATGATGAACTAGGAATATAAACAAATAATTTCTCTTGTTTTATTTCTAGAGAAAAATCTTTTTAAAAATTTTAGTACTTTGTAGTGAAGGGGAAAAAAAATCAATTATATCATTTTCGCCAACTATAGTAGGTTAATAAAATTAATTTACCTTAAATAGGGTCAATTCATTAATTTACTTGTGAACGTGTTAAGATTCTAATGCTGCATGATTGCGGTTTTTCTATTTCACTTTTAAAAGAGACAAGGAAAACTTAGGGGATTCTTTTTCCAGACTTTTGTAGAAACCCTATAATACGTATTGGTTTCGTTTTCATCTCTGTGTACACGAGAATTTCAGATATTTTAACTTATATGTCAATGATCAAATCAAATTACGTATGATTTATTGATGTATGACAATTTGATATATTAAATGAAAAATATATCAAATAATTCATTCCCATAGTTCCTTTTCATGCTAATTAAATTTCAAAGTGATTCTTGATTAGAAATTAGAATAAATACTACCTTGCCCTTATTTCAGCGACTTTCTAGTTGAAATTTTAACTCTATAGTTTTTAAGATAATCATGGCTGTCACAAAATAAAAACTCCTTTATATCTGCACTGCACGAAAAAACTATATAAGGACAAGTGAAAACTCACCAAATGTAATCTGAAGCAAAAATGTATGGAGGGGGGGGGGACTGAAAAGTTTTCTTTTTCATAAAAATTAGTTAAATTTTCCAAGAATAACTAACTATAAATTTATTTACTTTGGAATGTGAATTAAGTGGGCATGAATTTCGAACCAAAAAAAAAATTAAAGGATCTAAAGCTTCAGTTTTTTAATTTTCTAAAAGAACCTCAAATGTAAGGAATGAAAAAAAAAAAAAAAAACGAACTAGGAGAACAGAAATTTACCAACTTGTTTAAATTAACTTGCTTAAGAAAACTTAAAAAAAAAAAAAAAAGAAAGAAAGAAAGAAAGAATCTACAAATTAAATTAAAAGTAATTTAAACTAACCATGTGCTATAAAAACCGTTGAAATAAAGATGTTTTTAATAAACATTCGAATACTTGGTATGGAAAGTTAATTTTGTGTCCACATCTTACAAGTCAACAAAAGAAAAAACGACTTGGTTTTGCAAAAATAAAATTATAAATAAATAAATAAAACGTATTCTGTCGGGCTAAAATGGAATGATGTAATTTTTTTCAGACGAAAGAAAAAGTTCAATCGATGTGCCAGATGGTTTTCGTAATGTTTGGTATACTCTTAGAGGTCGATCCAGGTAAAAATTGGGGCTTTTTTTGCTACCCCCTTCCCTTCACAAAATTCAAAATCATAAAAACGACCTCTTCCACAAGAATTTTTTTTCCTCTTTTAATTATTATAAGAATGATCCTTTTATAAAAATTTTCCATGGTTTCAGTATTATTTTTAATTAATACTTTTATGTGGTTCAGTGAAACTCTATTAACTTGATATTAAACATATATACGAATAACTGTTAAAAATGAAAGGATTTACGCATTTTATTTCCCCAGAAAAAATGGACCCCAAACATTAAAACCTGGATCGACCATTGAATCTGCATCAAACACAAACACATTTTTTTCCCAAACGTCAGTACGATGGGGGTATTCTAATGATATGGGGCCATTTGCGGCTAGCGGAATTATTCCAGTGTCTTTTTCAACTACAAACTGAACTCCGACAAATGCGCCACTAATTACTTCAGAATACTATTTATTCCAACAAAATAACGCTTCCATACATGTTTTCCTATAAATGCAAAACTCTCATTTGAAAGCTAGTTCAGTAAATTTATTTGATTCGCCGGCGAGGAATCCTAATCTAAACCCGTCAGAATATTCTTTATACTTTTTTTGCACACTGTAGTAAAAGGTCTGCTCAATTAATGTTTAATGATCTCAGTGTTAGTGGTAATAACTTGTTATTATAGTTAAAGATTATTAAAAAAGTTCACCTCGATCTCGGGGACGGGCGCAAAAATGTTTTAATAAATTATGCATGTTTTGTTTGGATTTGGAGGATTTTTTTTTTTTACTTCTTTTTTTTCTTAAATGCCAATTGCTATAATTAAATAAAAGAAAAAGGAAAATCAGGGAGACAAATTACATTATAGTAGAGATAGGTCTTTTATAATATTTAATTTTAAATCAGTCAGTCAGAAGTTTTTGTTTCATTTATATGTAGCGCAAAGTGCAATAAAACTCATGCAAAACACGTTTTATAATTCTGTTCCTGTTAGAACGGACTTGTATTGTACTTAATCATATAGTAATAAGGTTTTACGGTTTCTAAACATGATTATGAAGAAAAAAAAATCAGAGATATGATGAAAGGAATTGATTCCTTTCAATTGCCTATTCCAAACGCGTTGCGTTTTCATTGTTCTTTAACTTATAAAAATACAAAGTTCTTGTCATGCAAGAAAAATGACGCATTTTGGAAAGAGTAAAAATTCTATCATGCTTTCAGCTGCTCCCATCAATCAGAAGATTGAGGTTTATAGAGAAGAGAGAGGAAATGTGTAAATACTGCATAGCGTAAATACTGGATAGTTAAAACTTTCTTCAGGAAAAAAATATTCGAATTGGTTATTTGCGTGACTGTGTTATGGGTGTCTGCATTATCGTTTCGTTCTCGATGAAAATAATTCTTTTTCTTTTGGAATGATTAAATGTGGCGGCGTCCGTTTGGCTTTAGAATGATTATTTTTAACTGGATCAATTCTGCATGATTGTATTTCGTACTTTTCCTCCCATTTGTGTTGGATAAAATATTAAGAGCTTTGTTATCCAAAAAAGATACATTTCCTTTAATCAGATGGCTTTGCTTTGAAAATTAGATAAGGTAAAAGAAAGATATTAAAAAGAAGAGAGGTAGTTTTTTTTTTTAGCTTTCTCTGAGTTCTTAATACATTTTTGACAGAGCCGTCCTTATGGGTGTGCGACAGGTGCAGTCGCACAGGGCCTCGCACTTTAAAAGCTCTCGCGCCACATAATTTTCTTTCTTTCCTTCAACTCTTTCTTCTTCTTCTTCTTTTTTTTTTTTTTTCTAAATGCACGACGATTTCTTGTGTCTGATATTTTAATTTACATCGTAAAAGCGTAATCGATTTAGGAGGAAAGTGTAATGCGTGAAATCTTATTATCTGAAAGCGTGACATTTCTTGTTTACTTATATTTTAGGACAAGAATTATTTAAAATTTCCATCAAATTTTAAAAATACGTGACCTGAACAATATAAAGACGCGAGAAGATTGAAATGATTGGTTTCCTTTTTACTGTTTTTATTTTGATTTGTCAGAACTCTAATTTATTTCATTTATCAAGTTAAATATTATATATATCTAGTAAAATAGACATATGCGTCATAATCCCCCAAAATTTTTGAAATTATATGACTGGAAAACATCAAACTTCGTTCAGTTTTTTCCATTATTATATGGAAAAATTTTACAGATTTTAAAACTGTAAGATCTAATAAACGACGCGAGAAAATGAGAAATTAACTGCTTTTTACTTTTTTATTATAATTTACCGGGGGACTTAGGCTTTAAATTATAAATTCTACTTCTCTCGCCTTCTCTTTATATAAGTATAAGGAAGATTTTAAATTCTGCATTTTGGTATAATTTTAAAAGGAAGCTGCCAACTAAAATCTAGATTTACATACGCATTCAATTGGATTTTGTGATTTAATTTAATGCATGAATTTACATAATTTGTAATTTTATATCATCATTATAGTAAGTCTTTGTAAACAAAAAACCCTGCCCTGCTGGCAAATCATTTATTTCTGTTATTTTAGTATTATTATTATTATTATTTACTTATTTATTTTTTAACCTAAATTACATTTTAGCGGTTTACCTCTTGGAACAGAAGGGAAAGGGGTGAATTTATGTACATATAATGTGAATTCGACAGATATGATTGTTCAGTTTGGGTAATTGATAAGGTCATTAGTTTTTCACGAAAGGTAGAACCACCAGTTTAACCCCTTGGGTACGGATATATTTGAGAAAATATTTGCATGTGTAACGGATATAATTTTTGGTTGCTTGGAGTAGTATGTAAAAGCAGTACATTTTACGTAAGAATTTATTTATTTCTAAAATATTGGTGACATATGTAGTATTAAGATGTCTTCAAGTAATTAGAATTGCAAAACAAAAATAAAAAACAAAAAAAAGTGAATGACGTGTCTCAGACGTCAAATGTACCCAAGGGGTTAAACGGGGTTCCGAATCTTGAAAAATATTCAACTCAGAACCGCGATTTGCGTCTAATTCACCACAATGCGTACAGACACATTACACAGGACAGGCACAATACTCTTCTCAATAGTCTTTATAAGATTCCTTACTGGCTGAGATACTCCCAAAAAATCGAATTTTTTACTGTAATTCTTTCTGAAAAATGCATCCCCCTCCCTTCGCTTTTTAGCATCTTTCATTATTTCTTCTTCAAAAAGGGGGGGGGGGGGACTTTCATAATATACTCGCAAAGATTCTTGATTGTTTTTGAATCGTGACACGATATTCGCTTTTAAGCATTTTTTATTCATATGATACGTATTCACCTTTTCATACTTTTCCTCTCGTTATATCATGCACTTTCTTCTCTTCCCCCCCTTCCCCTCCCCTCGAATCTCGGACAGTTATTATCCCGTAATTAATTTACTTGAAATAAGGCATGCATCGTCTTTTTTTTTTTTTTTTTTTTTATTTATTTTTTTCCTTTCCCCTCCCGTTATCCGAAGATACGTATCTTTTGCAGACATTTTCACGTTTTTCTGTGTGTGTGTGTGCGCGCACGCATGCGCTGTTTTGTTCCTTTGGGTATTTTGCGTATTTTCTGCTCTTTAGGTGCCTTAGTTTTTTTGTAAATTACCGATAATTTCATTAAATAAATATATGAATAAAAACAAGATAGAAAAATCATGTTGTTCGCATGAATTACAAAACTCTTTCTATCTGCACTTACGTTATTTAACTTTCTGTAATTTACCTTCGCAGACACACAGACAAATCAGACTCAGATACCTGACCCGGACCCGACAGATGAATTTCGAATCAACCTGAAACCCAATCCGAACCCGACAAAAAAATTTTCATCAACCCGAAAACCGACCCGAACCTGCAAAAAAAAATTTTTGCGGCCCGCACCCGACCCGAACCCGCTTTCTTTACGCCCGAACCTGACCCGAAACCCGAAAACTAAATGAACATTTCTTATTCATCTAAAAATCACGCAAAACAAGGTAAAATCATATAACATCATACAAAATAAGGTAAATTTTCATTTACCTTCATTCGTCACACAGTTGGTAAATTATTTAATTTTTTTTTTTTTTAATGTAATTACTAATTGTATTAAGTTAAAAATTAAAAAAATCTGAAAAATGGATTAATGATAATGTGAGTTGCGAATTTCAAGAGTGCAAAAATGTGCGTAAAGTTCGGCGTTAGTAGTTCATTGTTTAATGCTTATATTCTGAAAAAAAAAAAAAAAAAAAAATATATATATAATATAAATAAATAAATGAAATAAAATAAAACGTGTATATTTATTGCTTTCGTTCGATGTGAATGTTTACTTTCCTATAATAATTTGGGTAGCACGGATATGATTCGCAATTAAACATCTGCTTTCCTACGATCACTTTAAATTCCCACGATCAGCAAATTATCTCCCTCCAGTAGCAATTTTGATGTACTGTTTATTTGTTCTAGAGAAGACGATAAAGAATATTATCTGCCTTGATGAAATCCGTTTCTTAAATGTGTTTATTTTACATTACTTTTTACTTTCTTCTATATTCGATTGAAGAAAGTATTGGATTCGTAAAAATTTTCGACCCGTTTTTCGATAGATTTACACGTTTTGAGGAGGTCCAGAATACGATTTGACCATTCTCAGACAATATCCGTGTGTGCGTGTATGTGTGACAAAAAAATTTTGTGGCGACTGTATCTCAGGAACTACTGCAGAGAATTGCATATAAATTTATATGCAGATGTACCTTGATCTAAGTTAGTACCAATCAACTTTTGGTGTCAATTGCTCAAAAGGTGGTGCTACTACACCGCCATTTTTCCAATTTCAGGAAAGGCTATATCTCAGGAACTACCAACTTTTGGTCTCAATTGCTCAACAACAAGTGGCGCTGCTGTACAACGATTTCCCCCAATTTAAGGGAAGGCTATGTCTCAGGAACTACTGCACAGAATTGCATATAAATTTATATGTAGATACGCTTCGACATAAATTGGTGTTTAACAATTTTTGGTTCCAATCTCTCAACAGTTGGCGCTGTTATACGTCGATTTCCGCAGTTTCAGGAAAGGGCGCTACTATATCTCAGGTTTTATTGTATATAATCAAACAAAACTTGACATGTAAGAAGGCCCTTATATGACATTATGCTGATTCAATTTGGATGCATATCAGCCAATAAGTGGCGCTGCTATACTGTAAATTTCCCCGAGAACGGGGTAGGTATATCTCAGTTTCTATGGCATATAACTGTACGAAACTTGATATATGAGGTAAACATTATGAAGACGCATTTTTTTAAAAAGGTTATTTAATAGAGAATTAAACTGTCTTTCTTTTTTTATATTTAATGTAGGTTTTTTTCTAAAAGGAAAATCATCTGCATTCATGATGGTAGATAATTTTAATGAATAATAGTTTTAATAAAATATTTTTACTGAGTGAATTTGCTTCAATACACTTTTTCCAACAAGAAACAAGTTTATTTTTTTTATGCCGGTATCATAAAATGTAGTCGTCCTGGAGGCAACAAATTCATTGAATGCCGTTTCAGCATCCTTTTCGATTTCTGAAGCATTTCTCCTGCAGGCAGTTATCGAGATGTTTTAAAAAGTGAAAATCTGTAAGTGAGAGGTCAGTTGAATATGGTGAATGGTCTAAAACTTCATAGTTTCACGTGTGCAGCTTCTGACGAGTGATCACTGTAACATGCGGTCTAGCGTTATCATAGAAAATATCTAGAATAGGGCCTTTCCTATTGACCAATGCCGGCTGTTTACGTGTAAGTTTCTGGCACATTTCATCGATTTCTCTACAATATTTCTTCGCTGTGATGGTTTCGCCTGGGTTTAGAAAGCTATGGTGAATTAAACCAGCTGAGGACCACCAAACAGTCACCATAACCTTCTTTTGATGGAGTTTCGGCTTTGGGAAGTGTTGTGGAGACTTGTCAGCATCCAGCCACTGCGCTGAACGTTTACGATTGTCGCACAAAATCCACTTCTCATCACAAGTTCCAATTCGATTGAGAAAAGGATCATTTTGGTTGCAAAGAAGAAGGGCAGACGTGATTTCAAAACGCTTGTGTTTCTGATACTCATTCAATTCACGAGGAACCCATTTATCCATTTTTTAAACTTTGCCAGTCAATTTTAGTTGGCGTGAAATGGTTGTAGGAGATACACCTTGTTCTTCTGCATAATCTCTAACAGTATTGCCTGGATTTTTTTCAACTATTGCTCGTAAAACTTCATTGTCCACAACAGTCTCTGGTCTGCCCCGGTCTTCGTTTGTGAAGACTCTCATCCCCAGTTTCGAACTTTGCATACCAACGTCGAATGGTACGTTCATTTACAGAACTGTTTCCAAATGCAGCATTAATGTTTCGGCCAGCTGCTGCAGCATTATGCTTATTTTTTCACTCATACAAAAATAGCACTCTAAAATCTCTAGAATTCATCCTACGATTAAAGCTATAAACTTATCACCAAATCACAATACCTTATTTGAAACACATCAGATGAAAAAGACAAGGTTTTAGCTTTAAAATGATACATAATTAACGACTGTATCAAAAAACTTTATCAGGAACCAAATCTCAAAAATTTTACTGGTGAGAATCGGACATTTCATATGTTACAACTTGATAGTTTTGAAATGAAATCACAACTCGTAATTCCTCTGTATTTGCTGTATGTACAAATATAAATGGAGGAAAAGTCAAAATTTCGTTCACATAAAAGCGAGTATTGAAATTCATTAAAAGTAAAGGTATATATATATATATATATATATATATATATATATATATATAAATTGTGGCTACCACAAGACTTTTTTCTATACTTTCTAATACAAATTCACTCAGTACAAACAATTTATTAAAGCTATTATTTATTAAAATTATCTACCATAATGAATGCAGATGATTTTCATCTTAGAGAAAACTTACACTAAATATACAAAGAAAGACAGTTTTATTTTCTATGAATAATATATTATAAAATTGCGTTTTCATAATGGTTATCTCACATATCAAGGTTTCTACAGTTATACACCATAGAAGTTGAGATATAACTTTTCCGTTCTCGGGAAAAATTGCGGTATAGCAGCGTCACCTATTGGTCGATATGTATTCAAATTAAATCAGCCTAATGTCTCATAAGTCTTTTCACATATAAAATTTTGTTTGATTATACGCAATATAGAACCTAAAATATCCCTTTCCCTTAAATTGTGGCAATCGCTGTATAGCAGCGCCACCTATTGAGTTTTTCGCACCAAAAGTGGATAGACAATAATTTATGTCAAGGTGTGCAAATTCGTGAAGTAATTCCTGAAATTTAGCATTCCCTTAAATTGTGGAAATCGCTGTATAGCAGCGCCATCCGTTCAGCGATGGGCACCAAGAAGTTTATAGGCAATAATTTAAGTCAAGGTGCATTTACATATAAATTTATGCAATTATGTGTAGTAGTTCCAGATATACAGCTGCCACAAAATTTTTGTCACACACACACAGAGAGACAGACTGATGTTTTCTGAAAATAGTCAAATCGTGTTCTGGACTTCTCAAAACGTGTAAATCCATCAGAAACCGGAAGTTGAAAATTTTTACGAATCCAATACTTTCTTCTATTGAATATAGAAGAAAGTTAAAGCAATTTGCAATTTTTTTTTTTTTTTTTTTTTTTTTTAATTATCTTTTTAATTTCCAGAACGTAAATGCAAGGCTATACTGTATTTCTTTAATTTATATATTAACAATAGTCGAGAATGATTTAGAATACCTTTCTAATTTTTATACTATTTCCACAAAAGATACGTAGTATTAGTTTCGTTGGAGAAAAGAAAACGGATCCAGATACAAATACGGCTCTGTTTTTCTGGCGGATGTCTGCGGATCCGGATACGAATATATACGGAGCTCCGATAGTATATATAGTATGTTTTAATCAGTTACAGAGTTATAAATATGCCTACAAATTTATGTTTATAATTGTAAAAATATTTTGAAAGGTGTTCTCAAGTCGACCCGACTCTTCGAAAACTAACCCAACCCGAACACGACCCGCAAGAAAAAAAGATCAGTCAACCCGACCCGATGAAGGACTCTAAACTGAGAAACACTTTCAGCTTCGTTGGGAATAAGAACTAGGCACTTGTTCGCTATTACTTTCACGCTGTACACAGGCCTATTTTATTACCATGTTTTCATTAACTTCGATTCTTGTTTGTTTATTTGTATGTACAGTGCGGCCACATATCCTAAAACTAGCAGTGAGGACGCGTCCAAAATGTTGGAGGGATGCCAGCTGGACCGACAGTTTGAAATTTGGAATACATCCAATAATTCTGCGCTCTATTGATCATTTTCTCTGAGTCAGATGACTGTCACCCCTATTTTAGCATTGGACTCGTTGAGTTAGCACTTGCGCAGATGCTTCCATGGTTTCATGAAATGTGGTCGAAGAATATGTATGTTTGTTTGTCCAGTACAAATCTTGCAATCGATTTTTAACTAACTTCCCAACTAATTAGACATTTGAAACTTTCAGGATAGCTCAGAACACGGTGACAATACATTTTTTTTAACACTTTTAGTGAACTGTTTCAGGTCCCTACTGCCTTCGGCAGCGTTTATATGATTCGACAGAAAATTTATTTAACTAACTTCCCGACTAGATAGACATTTGGAACTTTCAGAATAGTTCAAAACACGGTGAAAATACATTTTTTAAATACTTTTAGCCAACTGTTTCCCGTTTCTGCTGCCTTTGGCAGCTTTACCAGTACAAAGCTTGCAATCGATTTTTAACTAACTTCCCGTCTAGTTAAACGTTTGAAACTTTCAGGATAGCTCAGAACACGGCGACAATACATTTTTTAAAATACTTTTAGTCAACTGTTTCAGGTCCCTACTGCATTTGGCAGCGTTTATATCATTCAACTGAAAATTTATTTAACTAACTTCTCGACTAGCTAGACATTTGAAAATTTCAGGACTGTTCAGAATACGGTGACCAACTGTTTCGGGTCCTTGCTGCCTTTGGCAGCGTTACCAGTACAAAGCTTGCCATCGATTTTTAACTAACTTCCCGGCTAGCTAGCTAGCCATTTGGAATTTTTACAATAGCTCAAAACACGATAAGAATGATTTTTTTAAATACTTTTAGCCAATTGTTCCGGGTTCCCGCTGCCTTCGGTAACGTTTATATGATTCAACAGAAAATTTAAAAACATGGTATATAAAAAGTTCTTTTTATCTTGTAATTATTTCATTATTATTATTTCTTACGAAATTCCCATTTTACTTCTTTCTCTGTCTCTTGTACTGCTTTGCTCGCATTTTTACTATTTTTCTTTCTTCTATATGTATATACAGAGAAAGTATTGAATTCGTGAAAATTTTCGAACTCCAGTTTTCGATGGATTTACACGTTTTTGGATGTCCTGGACACGATTCGACTGTTTTTAGAAAATGTCTGTTTGTGTGTGTATCACAAATTTTATGGATACTGTATCTCACGAACCAATGAACGAAACTTAACCAAACTTGGTATTTAGACTTGGTATTATTGGCTCTGACATAAACTGGTGCTGATTAGATTTGGGGATTAATCGCTCAACAGGTAGCCCTGTCATCGCATTTTTTCTAAATTTTTAACATGGTAGTATAGGACAAAATTTCGTATAAATGTGCATAATGAGAATTATTTTTAATGTGTGATTGTGAAATTAATATGAATTATTGATAATAGTAGTAGTAAAAATTTTGTGTAGGGAAAAAATTTTGTGCATCTGAGAGCATCACTTCTCCCCCTGGGGGGGGGGGGGTAAATTTTCAACATGGGTATCTTTCGAAAGATCTCGTCAGTGCCTTTAAAACGAATGGTTGAACTATAGATCTGGGATAATTTAAAGCAAAGTTATCGAATTTTTTTATTTTTTGACGGGAAAAAAAAAAAAAAAAAAAACATCTGATAATTGCGAAAAATTGATTTTCTTTCGGCATTTAGTGATATAATTCTGTCAGATAAAAATCGTCGTCATTTATAATGGAAAATAATTTAATAATTTGTATTGAACGAATTTTGTGTACAATTATATAGAAGAAAGTCATGTGGTGGCCACATCATACTAGTTACTATTAAATTAATCTTACAGATGGGGTTAGTTATCCACAAAATGATAGTTTGTGAAGTATATTACGATACTGATATATCACATATTTTAATCTTATAAAAATATAAATTAATAATGAATTCAATCTTCTCAATTTTTATTAAATGACCCCTTCACTTAATATTTTTTATTTAATGGTTTAAATATTTGTCATTTAAATAAACGTGTTACATTTATTTACTCATTGTTTTTCTGTGTTCCAGTTGTCTGCGACTATAATTAAATCACCAATTCTTTAGAGGATATTCTTACAACAAATGAAAGTTAGTTGATAACTTATTTTATTAGACCAAATATATTTTATTTCATCTTTGTAAGAGTATTTAATTCTGCGTATATATCAGTTTAGCTTGTAAATTCTTTCGTAACCGTCGCAGACTTCATAGTCCTTCATCAGGTGAAAAAGGGTAAGCACAAGCGCAGCATAGATGTGTTACTGCTTTTATGCTGCGCTAGTGTTCATTTTTGTTCATTTAGTCTCATGAAGGGTCATATTGAACTATTTTGATTGAAAACAGTTGTTGTTGGAGGCCCCACCAGTGACCGAAAGATTCTGCTTTCGAAGCTGGTAGACAAGAAGTGCCGGTTTCGATTCTAAATCGCGCCCGTCTCTAGGCGTTCGGATTTTTTTTTTCTTGATTTTCTCCGAAACTCACTTAAATACGGTCTAGGACCCTTTAAAAAACACCTCAGGGAGAGCATCTCACCCAGGCCTATGCAGTCGATCAGCCTACCCCGCCACCACTGTAAACAGTTGTTGCGTGTTTTTGCAACTGTGTTTGTTTACAAAGTTTTTTAATCATTATCTGTAATACGTTGAACTTTGGCATAAATCTATTGATTCATTGGTTTCAGAAGTATACGAAAATTCAATTGATTTAAAATTATTTTATAGAATACCTATTTCGTAATAGATATTTTCATTTATTAAAGTGATATTCGTCTAAAAGTTCATCTTCTAGAAAAATAAAAACGAAGAAGGGAAAAAAAAAAAAACTTTAAAAATGAAGTATTTATTTCAAATTTTCTCTTGAATAAATACATGGATAATATTTAAATAAATATATTAAAAGTTCTTTTCATTCATTTTTAATCACTTGAATCCTCCAATATACTAATTTTCGAATTCCTTTTTGAATACATTTATGTAATCTAAATTATTTTTTAAATCAGTTGTCTAGACGGGTACTAACATTTTGTGAAAAGAATTTTTTTTTTTTCCTTCGTGATCATTTGAATATGTATTCTAAAAACTGATTTCATAAGTTAGTTTTGTTTGTTTATTTTGTTTTATTTTTTTGAACCAATTATAATATTTGGCCTTTAGCATTTTTTTTTATTTTAAGGTTATTCGAAAGATCCGTTATCAAACAGGAAGGAGTTAATATTTATTAAAGTCTTGTACAGTACTTAAATTGATGTAACTCGTGATAAACTATACAGACGTCCAAACAAATTTTAAGAATTAATCTCGCAATCCTTTGAATTTAATTTAAATTTTACTTTCACTTGCTTAATAAATAAATAAATGTATATACACTGCTCGACATTAAAAATGCAACACGAAGAAGGAATGATAATAACGGAATGAAATTTGTTGGACACATACATTATAGTAGGAAGAACAATTGATTAAAATTTTAGGAAATTTGGAGTAATATGTACTGTGAAAACAGTACATAAAGCAGCGACCTCTGTGAGCAATAACAGCACATATCTGCCTAGGCATTGAATCGAACAGCGATTGGATGACATGTACGGGTAGAGCACTTCACGAAGCTTCAACACGATGCCACAATTCATCGATCGAAGTTACTGGTGAGTGGTGTGGGGGGAAAAGTCGCTTTTCAATGATTAAACAGTCATTTTCATTGGTGCGAGATCAGGAGAACGCGTTAGCCAGAGCAACAATCGAACACATTCTGTATCAAAGAAGGTCCGGACAATACAAACAACTTGCGGTCGTGCATTATCTTGCTTAAATTTTGCACTACGGAGGCCTCGAATACTGGGCAGAGGGGCGGGCCTTAACTCATCAGAAATTTAATGGCCGCTGTTCAGAGTGCCAGGAATACGAACATAAAATAATCGAGACGTGTATCCAATAGGAACCCATAACATCATTGCAAATGATGGACAGTATGATGATGTCGAATCCCAGCTGGCAATGTGCATTATTCATAATGCCGTTAAATACGGATAAGGCGATCTTGATGCTGTAAACAGGATTGTGATTTATCTGAAAAGTGACTTCACGCCATTCCTGCGTCCAGGTTCATCGTTGATCATACATTAATGGCGCCCATATCAGTGATGCAGTTTTGAGGGTAATCAGAATTTTGGTAGCCGCATACTGAGTCACCACCTGGATTGATGGTATGTTGTACCATTGGATACACGTCCCGGTCACCTCTTGTTTTCATTCCCGCCACTCTGAATACCAGTCATTACATTTCTGACGAGTTAAGGCCCATAGCTCTGCCCTATGTTCAAGGCCTCCGAAGCGCAACATTTAAGCAGGACAATGCACGACCGCAAGTTGTCCATATTGTCTAGACCTTCATTGATGCCGAATGTGTTCGACTGTTGCTCTGGCCAGCGCGTTCTCCTGATCTCGCACCAATGAAAATGATTGTTTAATCGTTGAAGAGCGACTGCCCCCCCCCCCACCACTCACCAGTAACTTCGATCGATGAATTGTGGCATCGTGTTGAAGCTTCATGAAGTGCTCTACCCGTACATGTTATCCAATCGCTGTTCGATTCAATGCCTAGGCAGATATGTGTTGTTATTGCTCACAGAGGTCGCTGCTTTATGTACTGTTTTCTTAGTACATATTACTCCAAAATTTCCTGAAATTTTAATAAATTTTTCTTCCTACTATAATGTATGTGTCCAACAAATTTCATTCCGTTATTATCATTCCTTCTCGATGTTGCATTTCCAATGTCGAGCAGTGTATTAATGTCAGTTGTCTCTTCCTAATTTTTGAGACTTTCTGGTTTTATAAAACTTTTGTAAAAACCTTTTAGACAAAACTTTTATTCTGTAGACAAAGAAAAGTTTATTTTTTAATTATTGCCGCTCTAAGAAAATCGGTTTTATTTTTGTATTACATAAAATCTTTTTGTAAAAAAAAAAGAACCGACTCCAAAAAACAACTAAAAATTAAATGAAATCGAAAATTGTGCCTAAAAGTATGAAATAAATTCTTTCGCCAAACAACATAAACACTGCAATTAATCATAACTTTTAAAGTCGGCGCAAAATTAGATAAAATTAGATTTTTAACAGATTTGTTTTTAGACCGATAGCTACACACGCTGTTGCCTCGAAGGATTCGTCTTCATAGTTTTCTTTATTATTTTATCACTATATACAATTGGTCCATTAGTAACTTCTCGAAATTCTGTATTTATGTTTCTAAGAAGTTACAAGTGTTTTATTTACAAACTTAGTATAGCTTTGTTGGCAGTTTTTGGATTTGGCGATCAAATCTTAATACAAAAATATACACACGAGATGTATATTTTCGTAATGTGCATTGTACGAAATATTATTTAATATTCTTGATTGCTCATAACCATGATTTTTTGAAAGGAATCACCTATGTTCGCCAGATAATTTGGTGATTTTTTTTTTTTCGCCAAGGGCGACAGATACCATGTCAACTCCGCAAACTTTTGCAGCTTAAGAAATCTGAACTGTATTTGAAATAAAATAGTTTTCTGTTGTGTTTTGTCGATGCCAAAGTGAGATTTATATTTCGAAAAGAATTTGAATTGAACAAAACACTATCAATTCTTATTTAATTTTGCGCTGACTTCAAAAGTTATGATTAATTATAGTGTTTATGTTGTTTGGCGAAAGAATTTATTCCATACTTTCAGGCGCAATTTTCGATTTCATTTAATTTTTAGTTGTTTGAATAATAGTTGTTTTTTGGAATTGGTTCTATTTTTTTACAAAAATATTTTATTTTATTTTTTCCTATCAGTGAAAATGTAATTATAGCAGAACATGAAAAGACGTTCGACGGCAGTCTAAGATGCCGCAACCCGCAAGAAAAGTGACAAACTCTAAAAATGGTAATTTCGAGTTTATGTTACTGAAAAATATATGAAGTGCCGCAATGTGCACAAAAAACGTTACATCTCCATCTCGAAAATTATCCACTCGAAAGGCAATTCAAATCAATGCCTTATTTTAAAGTTAATTTTTCTCTAATACTGCATTTTAAGTTTGTGTCACTTTTCATGATTTTATGCAATGAAAAAAAAAAAAAAAAAAAAAACTATCTATTGAGTTCACATATATTACATTAACCCTTTCACGCCCAAGGGAAATATTTTTCCCTTCTACAAAAATCGTTATCGATTGTTCAATTATTATTGAATCGATATTTTTTTTACTGAATGTCAAAATAAAACGTATGTCCAAGGCAGCAAATGTGTTTCTGAACGAATAAAAAAAAAAAAAAAAAAAAAAAAACGTGTAGAAAATAGGACACATAATAAATGTGTTATGTGCAATGTCCACTTGTGCTTCACAAGTAAACGAAATTGTTTCGTAGAATACCATAACTAGCTATTTATTTTACTTTTCTGATAATTTTTATATTACAAAGCAATAAATAAAATACCGATATAATAAACCTAACTCTTCGTTTATTTACTTTTATGGTCCATAGGGAAAATATTTCCCATGAAATTATAGGAAACCTATACACCCTGCTATGTTTTTCTGGTGATATTCTCTTACTTTACACCCACAATCGCTAAAATATTGTGTTGTATTGGCATATTTAGTCTTGGAAATCTTATGGTCCTGAAAGGGTTAAAAAGGTTTTAGAAATGTAAAGAAGGGATGCACTATATTCATAACCAAAAATTCTGCTAGGTAGGATATTTGGTTACGACCGTATTTTTGTTACATGTAGTATAAAAGTATCCAATATCAGTAAATATATGAAATATTAACTCTCAAAAGAGGAGCAGCTTGAAAAGAATCAATGACTCTCTGTTATTCATATATAGCGCTATCAAATGAAGCTCGGCTCCAGAGAAAAAATTACAGCGTATACCTTTAATAACAGACACAGAAACGATATAATGATACCCTCGACTGTAATGTACATCTGGATTCAGATTGAATTTTACAGAATGTACCTGTTACCCGCTAAGCGTGTGTGCACCACAGAGTAAGTATAGGAACTAGAGAGAGCAATAAAACGGTACTTGCGGGAGGAAGATTGTGTCACGTGACTTCTGGCAAAACACTTTTCCCTGAGCATCACTGTAGCACTGATTTATATGGTAGTCGCTAATGTCCTTGATGTTTTCGATAGATTTTACCCAAAAATAAAAGTTATATATGTATGAAACAATAGAGCATAGAATCATTTGTCATCCTCAGTTAAAGTACTCCATGCATAATTATTAAAAACGCTTAATTAATCTGTAGTTTAGAAGATTTAATGCCTATCGAATCTTGGCGATAGAGTTTGTCGCCAAGAGAAAATTTCTTCCGTTCGCTGAAATGCTCTACTTTCTTCCAAATAATCATAAAAAATAACAATAAAAATATAAAATAAAAAGTACTTTTCCTTATTATTTTTGTTTGATATATTGAAAAAAAAATCCTTTTTAATTTTCAATACATGTGTGTATGTGTGCGTACTAAATTTGTATTACTAAAATTAATTTAGAAGTGTTATTACTGTATTTTATGCTAAAATGCTATTTTGCAATGCTTCATTTTAATATATATGTATATATATATATATATATATATATATATAATATTTTATTCATTACAAAAAAAAAAAAAAAAAAAATGTTAAAAGAAATACGTTCGTTGAAATTATATAACATCTATTAAATTACTTAAAAAAAAAAAAAAAAAAAAAAAAAAAAAGAAAAAAAGAACATTGTAGAGGTTAACATTAAATTGAATTTATTTAAGATATTTTATTTATTCATTTAATGAAATTTTTTAGTGGTTAAGGTTTACAAGACATATTTTCCCGTCACTGATATTTAAAAAGATTGAGTATTTAAATTAATTTACCTAATTATACTTCTTCACTATTCCCCATCATAGATTTGTTATCTTTAATTTCTGTATTTATACTATAAGAAAACAATAATGCTTGTTTGTGTGAAACCTTTTTTTTTTTTTTTTCAAAAATAAAAGTTAAGAACAAAATAATAATAATTTAAAAATAAAAACTTAAATTTTGAATAAGTTACAAAGTTTTTAAAATAGAAAGTTCATAGTTAGAGTTATTAAGAAACACTACAGAACTAGCGTTTTAAATTAAAAAGTACGAAACTTTAAAACAAAAAATACTATAAATTGCAACAAACTGGCAACGATTGTTTCAGGTAAAAAAAAAAAAAAATAAATTAAAAGAAAAGCACAACCCTTCGTCAGGTGAACAAAGTAGGGACGAGTGTTGCAAACAAAGCGGCAACGTTTGTTTGATGTTATTTATTTATTGATAAACTATATTAAAATATAAATAAATAAATAAAGGCAAACATATTTAAATAATAATATAACGAGTGATAATTACATAAAATAATAGTAATTATAATTATGTTGAACATATCAGTATCAGTAAATGTTCTATTACGTATCCTTTTTTAACCGACTTCAAAAAAAGAAGGAAGGTTCTCAATTCAAACCGTATGTTTTTTTTATGTTTGTTAGCTCATAACTTCTGAACGGATGCTCCGATTTTGATATTTTTTGTTTTGTTGAAAAGGTCTTGGTCTGCAATAGGTCCCATTGTAATATCTTTACGATCTAAAGAAAATACAGGGTGCCCAAAAAAATCAGTCCCAGCTCTTTTAACTGCTAAACGGCTGCAGCTATAGTGATAAAAATGGTATGTAAGTATAGTAAAGTGGCCCTGCAGTACAAGGTTAAACTGCTTGCTGCGCCACCTGGTGGAAAATAGTGGAGTTAGTGTTCCTATCTCGAAAACGGTTCTAGAGAAAAAAAGTGAATTAGAAAGTTGAAGATTATCATCGATTTAGTACAAAAAGACAGTTTAGACATTCATGCTAGCGTTTCTATCTCGGAAACGGTTCAAGACAGGGGAAAAAAGTTAATTATAAAATTGCAGAGCATCATCGATTTAGTACGAAAAAATAGTTTTGACATTGATGCTAAAAGCACAAGGCTAAAAACGTGACTTTTTTTGTTCGCAATTTCTTACACTTTACACACTTGAGCTACATTGCTCACGTAGTAGCGTAGCTGGTGAGACATACGCTATATAGTTCAAAATACGGTTACTTGATACTTTTTGCTTTGTTGTAGAGATCTTGGTCTGAAGTAGGTCCCATTATAACATCTTTACAATCTAAAGAAAATAAAGCGCCATCTGGTGAAAAACAGCGGCATTAGCGCTCCTATCTCGAAAACGGTTCAAGATGGGAGAAAAGTTAATTACGAAGTTGTAGCGTATCATCGATTTACTACAAGAAGACAGTTTTTAGACATTATTGCTAAAAATAGAACGCTTAAAACGTGCAATTGTTTGTTCGCAATTTCCTACACTGTGCACACTTGAACTACGTTGCACGCTTTACAGCGTAGCGGATGACACGTATACTCTGTGGTTCAAAGTACTGTTACTGTAAGCGGTCACATCGATTAGCGCAAAGTCGTTTTCAACCAACTTCAGAAAGGAGGGTGTTCTTAATTCTTGCTATGTGTTGTTGTTGGTGTTTGTAAGCTTATAACTTCGTAAGAAATGCTTTAATTAACCGACTTCAAAAAGGAGGAGGTTCTCAATTCAAAGCGTATGTGTTTTTCTTTTTGTTTTTGTTTGTTAGCTCATAACTTCTGAACGGATTATCCGATTTTGATACTTTTTGTTTTATTGTAAAGGTCTTTGTCTGAAATAGGTCCCATTGTAAGATCTTTACGATCAAAAGAAAATACAGGATGCCCAAAAAAGTCAGTCCCGACTCTTTTAACTGCTGAACAGCTGCAGCTAGAGTCATAAAAGTGGTATGTAGGTACAGTAAAGTGGACATGTGCTATGCGATTCAACCGCCTAAAGCGCCACCTGGTTGAAAAGAGTGGAGTTAGCGATCCTATCTCTGAAACGTTTCAAGACAGGGGAAAAAAGTGAATTATAACATTGCAGAGCATTATCGATGTAGTACGCAAAGATAGTTTAGACATTAATTCTAAAAACAGAACGCTTAAAACGTGCATTTGTTTGTTCACAATTTCCTATTTTGTGCACACTTGAAAAACATTGCATATGTTGTAGCGTAGCGGGTGACATTTATGCTATGTAAAATTCAAAGTATGGTTATTGTATGAGGTCACATCGATTAACGCATAGGCGTTTTAAGCCGACTTTATAAAGGAAGAGGTTCTCAATACAAACCATGTTTCTCGTTGTTGTTGTTGAAATTTGTTAGCTTATAACTTCGTAAGAGATGATTTAATTTTAATACTTTCTTTGTTGTCGTAATGATTTTCGCCTGAAATAAGTTTCATTAGAATTTCATTAAGATATAAACAAATTACAGGATACTCACAAAAGTCTGTTCTCACTCTAACTGCTCAACGCAAGCAGTTACACTGGTAAAAGCAGTGTGTAAGTATCGATGTTGAAACTTCTGTCTATCAGCTGCAATGCATATTTTGCTCTTTGTTTGAACTTTACGCTGCGCAATTTCCAGCGCAGCGGGTGACACGTATTTACTCTAAAGTTCAATATATATGCCTAACAGAATTTTCGGTTGCGAATACAGCGTATCCTTTCTTTACATCTCTAAAGAGTTTTTAATTTAACGTATGTTCGTTCAATAGATAGTTTTTTGGTCATATCCTATAAAGGCAAGAAAAGTGACACAATTTAAAAATGCAGCATTTGAAAAAAATCAACTTTAAAATAACTTTACAAGAATAAAACTGGCACAACTGTCTCTCGAATGGATAACTTTCTAGATGGAGATATAACTTTTTTGTTCACATTGGGTGCATTTAATGTATTTTTCAGTGACATAAACCATTTTTTGAGTAATGTCACTTTTCTTGGAAGTTGTGATTTGTGAAACTTCCGTCGAACGTCTTCTGATGCTCTGCTATATAAATAAATTTTCACTGAAAAGAGAAAAATAAAATCTTTTTGTAAAAAAATAGAACCGACTCCAAAAAGGAACTACTATTCAAACAGCTAAAAATGAAAGAAAATTGGCAGAAAATGGAACTGTAGATTGCGCCTAAAAGTATAAAATAATTTCCTTCGCCAAACAACCTATAACACTACAATTAATCATAACTTTTGAAGTCGGCGCAAAATTAAATAAAAATTGATACCTTTATTCAATACAAAACTCAAATCCTATTCAAAATACACGTCTCACATTGTTACCTGCAAAACGCAGCCGAAAACTACTTTGATTCAAGAAAACAAATAAGATTTCGTAAGCAGCAAAAGTTGGCGAAGATGCTGGTATCTGACGTCCTTGCTGAACGAAAAATCGCAAAATTATCTGGCAAACATATTCAATTTCTTTGGGATATCATGATTATTTTAATAAGGTATATCAAGAGAGTAATCAAGAATATGAAACAACACATCGTACAATATATATTATGAAAATATACATCTTGCGTGTATATTTTTGCCTTACGTTTTTATCGCCAAATTCAAAAGCCATCAAGGATGATCTAACTTCGTAGAAACATAAATACCGCATTGTGAAGAATGTTCACTGTTCTATGTAGATGCTACTAATGGACCAATTGTATACAGCGATAAAATAATAAAGGAAACATGAAAATGGATCATTCGAGACAACAGCATTTGTTGCTACCGATCTAAAGACAAACCTTTAAAAACTAATTAAATTTTATTTAATTTTGCGCCGACTTCAAAAGTTATGATTAATTGTAGTGTTATAGGTTGTTTGGCGAAGGAAATTATTTTATACTTTTAGGCGCAATCTACAGTTCCATTTTCTGCCAATTTTCTTTCATTTTTAGCTGTTTGAATAGTAGTTCCTTTTTGGAGTCGGTTCTATTTTTTTACAAAAAGATTTTATTTTTTCTCTCTTTTCATCCGTTTGCCCCATAGGAGTATTACACTCACGTCAATAACTGTGATAAAGCAATGGAACTGGCGTTAACAAGCAACCCCTTCATCGCCAAATGCCTAAACTCACGTGTTTCATCTTCGAGACACTTTCATTAGGACGACACAATAGGGGTGCGCTCTCTAGTTACTATATTTACTCTGTGGTGTGCACAGCGTATAGTTCAAACAAGGATCCAAATATGCATTGCAGCTGACGGATAGAAGTTTAAACATCGAAATAAAGGTCTTTTTGCTTTCTAAGATCGTTTCGGCATGTTACAGTGCAGGAAATCCCGAACACACAGATGCACGTTAAAAACTTTCTGTTTTAACATTCATATTTATGAAGTGTCATTTTCTACTAAATCGATGATGTTCTACAACTGTGTAATTTACATTTCTTTCCCTACTCCATAATGTTTTCGAGATAGAAACGCTATTTTCAACCGAAGGCGCTGTAAGTGGTCGCATCTTGTAGCGCATGGCCACTTTATTATACTGCTATTACGAGTGTAGCTGCAGCCGTGCAGCATTTAAAAGAGTGAAAAAGGACTTTTGTGACACCCTATAATTTATTTAGATCTTAATGAAATTATAATGGGACCTATTTCATTCCAAGATCTTTAAAACAAAAGAAAGTATTAAAATCGGAGCATCTCTTGCGAAGTTATAAGCTAACAAACAACAACAATGTTGGAGATAAATAGTTAATTAAGGACATTCTCCAAACTGTTCATTCAATACACTGCGTTGTTATGCTTCTAAATTACACTCAAGTTCTTTAATTATCTTTAATGGGTCATAAAGTTTCTTTTTTATTAAGGAGATAATTTCAAATTAAAATAAGTTTTCCAAGATAATATATGTATAATTTTTGCTTGAAAACTGTTTAAATAATAATAATAAAAGGGCCTGATTTAAAGATTTTAAGAATTAATTTTTGAAAAACGGGAATCAATTTAATGATTGGAAATTTTGTGAATGTGAAAACGGAATTAAAAAATAAAAAAGTAATGAGTAATTTCGGAAACAAATTTCTCCACAGAATAACATGGAACAAGGCTGCCATCCACTTTAGGTGAAGTGTCCCCTTAAAACAATTTCATGATAATTTACCAGATTTGGATGCATTTAATTTCTAAATTTTAGTGTTTAAAATATGTTATTTATAATATGTGTTATCTATAGGTCAACTAAACTTTACATATATTTTAGAGTAGTTTTTCTATTCTATAAAATAACAGAGAACATTATTTTTTAAAGTTGGACCTTTTCTCTCTGAATATTTAAAATGCTCTTCCATCCCCTTCCCCGGGAACTAATAGTCTGGAATGAGTATTGGCTGCTAAACGATCTCCCAATTTATGGACCGACCTACTTAATTTAAATCGTGTATAAATGAATGAAATTAGTGATAAAAGTTTAAAAATAAAATTAAATTCAAAACTGTTAAAAACGTATATATATATATATATATAATAAAGATTATCTATTAAGCATAGTAGAAGCCAAGCAACAGATACAAGATCACTGAAACACCAATGACCAATAAGATTTAAAAAAAAAAAAAAAAAAAAAAAAAAAAAAATTCAGATATATATTCCCATTTCCGAATCAGTGGTTTGTATAATTTCTAAACGCAGAATAAAAATTCTTTAAATGTTTTCACATTCAAACCAGTTTAATTCGCTCATCTCGAGTCCAAAGATGAGGGGTGAAATAATAAGAAGCAAATATTTGTAAATTAGACCTTTTCGGTCCACCCCGAGAGGATGTCAATAAACCTGATTCAACCCATCCTGGAATTTCTTTTGCCTGTAGTGGCCAGTCGACATTTTCGTCTTTACATCAAGAAAAATAAAATAAAATAAAATAAAAAAATTCCGCCACTAGTTACGGACTGCTCCAAAGAACTTCAATCGAATTCACTTCATGCTTAGATCCGCCCATATAGATTTTTTTTTTTTAATACAAAATTAATTAAAGAAATTGCGTGAGTGGGGGAAAAAAAAGTTCTCAAACACTTTGATACGTTATTTCACTGTCAATTATGTAACGGTGATGTGGTGGGGTGTGTCCATGCGAGCGTTCTAAGTCCGAGTGGAATGTCCTCCTGGGGTCTTTCTGAGGAGTCCTGGTTCATATTCACTCAGATTATGCAACGGATATGTGAGTGCATCAATAAAATTGTCTAAAACCTTTTAAAGTTCATTACATTGAGAAATTTTTCTTAAATGAAGGAACTCCGAGTTTAGGTAAATTAATATTTTTAGTATTTTATAATATTGTAATATATATCTATAATATAAAATAATTTTAAGTTTTTAATATTCCTTTTGTATATTGTAACTGTGGTGTTTCTGATAATATTGTGTATAGGGTTTATTCCAATAAATTTATAAAATAATAATAAATGTATATAATAATTAAATGTAAATCACAGTAATGTTCTTTTCTTACTGTTTTGGGAAAAAGTTAATGTTAGTTTGATCTGATCCCTTTTAAGAATTTCCAAAGAATTAACTTTAGAGGATTTTCTTTTTTTTTCAAATATTTAAAGTCTTGTATAAACGCTATGCGATGATATTCAGTTCAAGAACTTCGAAGCGTTTGGCATATCCATAAACTCTCCGTCGCGGGCAATGTTGAGAGATCAGACCGACCCAGTTTTGCTAGTAAAAAGTAGTTTTTACTAAACAAAATAAATATTTTGCATAACACTTTAGTATTAAAAAAATTATATTCGTAAATTATGCAAAAATAAATTGAAAATTATATAACGTAATGAGCTAAAACGTTTTAACGGAGGGTTAAATATTATCATTTATGGGAAATTGTAATCTTTTTTTTTAATGGTATGCCAGTAAAAATAAACAAATAAAAGTTTTTATGACTTTAAATTGTACATGAGTATGTAGAATATCAATTAAATTTATATTTAATCAATTCATAACCAAATTAGAATATTAATTTAGTTTATATTTTCATATCCAAATTATATAACATATTTCTAATAATATGGTGGTGTGTGGACGATATACCAAAATAACCGAGCAATGAACCTCCAAGTAACTTGAAGGAGGTCCTATAATACCTGCCCTAAAGGTAATCTTTATTTTACGCCTTGACATCTTCATGATTGTTGTCGGTCGAAAACCCTTAATTTTAAATAAATCCCCTCAGCGCGATTCCCGTTTAACTGCTATGTAGTGAAGCCAAAGAGCTGACGTCTTCTCTCCCTTATGAATGTGTCTGCTTTGCGCTTCTGCCCACCCCGTTCGTCTGGCAAAATCAGACAGGACGTTCCATTGCTGCTGATAGGGGTTTGCATTCAAATCTCGCGTTGATCGCAGGAGGAAGAGGAGGGACGGACTCCGTTAACCGACCTTGTATTTTCTTATTCTGTTTGAGTGAAGTTCAGGCTCTCAATTATGTGTGCTAATTGTTACGTAATGTTTTATATATGTTTGAATGACCGCTCAGCTCCAAATTTAGGAAATTAGAATGCTTTTATAAGAAGTATTACGTAAAATAAAAATGGAAAGTCGTGGAATTTCAAAAAAGGGAATGATGTTGCTTCCGGGAGAAAAAATAGTGTATATTAGTGTTTTTTTTTTCCCCCTAATAAAATAAATACATAAATAAATAATTTTTGTATTTATTTTTTATCCTGTTGGGGGTGGGGTTGCGGCAGTGATTTTGAAGTTTCAAAATCAAGTATATTGTACATTTATTTATAAGGGAAGGGAAGGGGAAGTAGAAAATGAAAAATATTTTGATTAGACGAATTATTTGTTTTGTCGATAGCCGCCTTATCAGAACCAATTTAAGCTTTAATTTGTCTCTTTTAAAAAATTCTTTTGTCGGACTAAAATTTACAAAGAATAAAAGTATAGAGGTGAGTTTCTTTTTCTTTTCTTTTTTTTTTTGTTCGGGCAGATTAGAGGGCGGGGAGGGGGAAAAAAATAATAATGTCGTCGGAATTAGTAGGGAACAATAGTATAACATTTAGGTAATGCAATTCCTATAAAAACTGGGTGTGAGTTTCTCCTGTATCCCTCAAGAGGAGTAGCCCCTGAAACGTTTTAAGGGCTGTACTCACAAGGGAAGTGTGAATCAGTAAAATTGCTGTTGAAACCAAACAAAGCTTAAATTAAAGAGCATGGTCGAAAACATTGGGTACCGTACAAATTTGCTGCAACAACTCCCATGGGGGTGAGATATACCCTCTATTAGTTTTAGTTATTTCTGTAAAAAATAATAAAACACACATAATTGTGTGAACGGATGGTGCAGTGCTAGCGTGCTTGACTTCGGATACGGAGGTCCTGGGATCGAGTCCCTCAAGGGCGTTTTGTAATTTTTTCATTTTCTTTTCTATACGTTTTTAATTAAATTAAATTATTAATTTAAGAGAAAATATTTATCACAAAAAGATTTTTTTTTTTGAGTATTCCAATCAATAAAGTATTGAGAATGAATTTAAGAAATGCATTTTTTTACTTATAAAAAAGAAACCATGTTTAAAACTACGAATATAGTTTCTAATTTATAACAATTATGATTAAAAGTGGAAAAATCATGAAACCATAAGTATGTTTCACAATTAGAACAAGAAATATAAAAAGATTGATCACAATTATTTGAATTTCAATTTTATTCACCGTCAATTATTGTTCATCACGAACATTTTGTCAAATATTTGGCTTTTCGTTGAGATTACTTGATTTGTAAAATTCATATTTACCCAGATTTTGAATTTTTTTTTTTTTTTTTTTTTTTTTTTTTGATGTAAATTAATTATAAGTAAAATCATTTTGAGAAAATTTGTCATTGTCTTCAATTTTATTATCAGTTCTTCCGACACCACGAAATTTGACAGTTGTTTAATGAAATATTTGAAATAAAAGTTAAATGCGACATCTAATAGTTAAGCAACAGCTGTTCATCATTCAGGATTTTTCACGCAAAAAATTGCCTGAATAAATAATACAATTGAGAGCAGACGATTATTGCTATTAATGTCGTGCTTGCTATTAATGTCGTCGTTAAAAAATAGTAATTAATGATTTATATAAAACAATCATTAACAAAATTTTATCTGAATGTAATCATTAACAAAATCTTACCTAAATATAATATATATAATGTATTTCCCGTTAAATTATTAATTTCTTTAAATTTAATAAATAAATAAATGAATTGGTTGTATATATATATATATATATATATATATATATATATATATATATATATATTACATTGTCCGCGTTGAAAAAAAAACTTGTTTTAATATAATTAATATTTTCTCTTACAATAATGATTTAGTTTAATTAAAAATGTCAAAAATAAATATTTCAGTTGAAATACAAAAATAAAATACAAAATGCCCTTGCGGGGATTCGATCCCACGACCTACGAATCCGAAGTCAAGCACGCTAGCACTGCACCATCCGTTCACACTATGTTGCGTGTTTAGTTGGCTTTTATAGAAATAACTAAAACTAATAGAGGGCATATCTCACCCCCATGGGAGTTGTTGCAGCCATGCTCTTTAATTTAAACGTGGTTTGGTTTCAATAGCAATTTTACTGATTCATACTTCCCTTGTACTGAATTCAGTTTTTTAAAAAAAATTTACGGTCTCTGATTACATGTTAAGTTGTTTTGTATTTATGGAATTTTCTCATTTTGAATGTTTAATTTACCATATAATGTACTGGAGAATTCTCCAGTATCACTCGTTATCTATGGAAATAAATACTTTTGATAATAGCCACATGATATACATCATTAGTAAGTATCCTCTTGCCATTCATCTTGCAGGTAAGTAATAACTTTCAGCCCTGCCCTACTTACTACATTACATAATTTTATATTAAAACTAGCAAGCCACGCCCGCTTCGCTGGTCACTATTTTAAAATGAACCAATATAATTAATGAATTCTCAAAATTGCATTAATATTTATCATGTGAAAAAAAAAAGAGAAGAAAAAACAAAAAATCTGATCGGAAAAAATGTCGCACCGGGTCCCCACTGCCTTCGGCAGCTGCGCTGCACGCGCGCATTCATGTTAGACACTCTTAATGAATCCCTATATTATCGTAAGGGAAAAACATAAATAAATAAATAAATAAAATAAAATAAATTCTTCTCTCATCGGTGGAATAATCGGTCCGAGCCTCCACTGACTGCAGCAGTGCGCACGGTGCGTTTGTTCCTTCGCCCACCGTACTCGCTCCTCCTTATTATTTTACACTTTCAAAAATATCCGCAATCGTTTTCTCATGCTTTTAAACCTGATATTACTAATTTCCAACGTTCTATCTGAATTTCTTTATTTTTGCCCCTGCGTCCGCCCCTCGTAATAATTCTACACTTTTGAAAATATCCGCAATCGATTTATCGGGCCTTAAAACCCAATAATACTTATTTTCAACGCTCTAACTCTTATTTTTATATTTTTGCCCCTTCGCCCCTCCCCCTTCCCTTCAATCCTAATAATTTTATAAAATCGAAAATATCCACAATCGATTTGTAGGTATCAAAAACCTCTACGTACCAATTTCGAACGATCTAACACTATTATTATTTTTTATTCCCCCCCCCCTTCCCACACCTCCTAATAACTTTACAAATTCGAAAATATCCGCAATCGATTTGTAGGTATAAAAAAAAAAACCTCTATGTACAATCTAACTCTATTATTATTTTTTTTACTAGCTTGTTGCTTGAAAGCGTAGGTTTTTCTGAAAGTATTCCTGGTACTATCATGTTTAAGCTCAACCAAACCTATGAATTCAAGCAACAAGTTGTTTTATCTACAAGGCTTTTTTCTATCCAGTTCCTAGCTACACAATTTAAGAAGTCTTTGCTGTAACAACTATAACCGCCAACGATCCTGTGATATATAAAATACTGTCTCATTTGTTTCGTAAATGTAACTTAAATACCTGATGATGCCATGCATTAATGGCGAAAAGCATAGTATTATGTACAATATGATTTTAATAAAATTTTATGACGTGTTTTAAAAGTGTTGTCCCAATTTTTAATATGTTTTTAATTATGATATATTATTGCTTAGTTTATTTCATATATAAATTCAAAACTCGCAGTAAAAAGGTCGTTTGACCGTTTAAAAATGTACCTCTAATTGGTAATGCTTTCAAGGTCTTGAATACAACGAATCATCTGTTTTCATTTTCAACGAATCATTTTGCAGCAATGCTGACATCAAGAGCATCTTTGCAAATTTAAAAGAAAAAAATAACCTTAAAAAAATGAACGTGATAGAATGTTTTGTAAAATTAGCATCATATTTGATAATGATAATAATAAGTAAATAATATCTGAGACCAAGTCCTTTCGAATTTCCTTCTTTCTCACAATTCATAAAATAAAATTTTTGGCCTAAGCAGAATTTAATTTTGGACGAGAAGCCTATTCCCTCCACCCATCCCATCCCAGACATTACACTGCCTTCTATGACTTGAATTACTTCTAATGCAAGGTAATAAGTTTTATTACCAGATGCTTTCTCCATAAAAATATCTCATGCACAGAATATTTTCTGCCCCCCGCTCCTCAAACCATGGATAACTATTTTCCCTGGTATCTACTGTGACGTTATATATTCTGTAGTGCTCCCACTAGGTCCATTTTTAGGGGATTGATCCGCTTTTTCGCTACTTAGTCCGTAAAGTCCGTTTTTACAAACAATTAACCGACCGTAAAAATTTTATCGATACTCAGATAAATGCCGAAAATCGTTAAAATTTTAATTGAGAGAGCCGATATTTTTAATCCGATCGTTTTATATAAAAACAAAATTTAATAAATTTAAGACAATAATGTATTAGTATCTTATACTATACAGGGGTTAGAATCTTCTGCCAGTGGCGAATTTCCCGTTTTCTCAATCTCCCTCCGACGCCGATTTTACTCTGTTAACCTTCCTCTCTTTGTGGTAAATACGGGCTAGGTCCCCTTAGAAAGACTCCCACGTAGGGCACTCTTCTTTCAGGCGTAGGATCCTTGTGCAATCAATCGGCCTTATTCCCAAACACCACACCATCATCTTTTTTGTGGTTCCGTAAAGGTAGGCTTATTCAAGATGTAAATAAAGTTATTCATCGTTCTAATTATGTCATCATATATATATATATATATATATATATTTCTCTCTGAAAAGCGAAATTCTTTAAATAGTCATGGAATTTGCTTGGAGCCGAAATTCACGAGTTCGTTTTCGCATATAAATTTTAAATATCGGTTAACAAAAATTCCGCGAGCGTAAGTCTCTTCTTGTCCCAAAAAATGATTTTTTTTTTTTTTTTTTTTTTTTCTTTTTGTAGATAATAAATTGCCGGAAGCAGTACAAAACTGTTTCTGATTTAAAGGTTTATATCACAATTTTTCAATTATGGCAAAAGTTTGCACTGATAAAACAAATGAAACAATTCCATGGATCAGACAAGGAAAATTCAGTTTCAGAAACGTACTCCTAACTAAGATCGACGACCTGAAATGCAAATCGGCGAAATTAAATTCCTTATTAAAAATATACATTTTTAAATTGTTCGTTGAAAAAATTCAAATGAGAAAATTACATATTAATTAGCTGGGAAAAAAAAAAACTTCTAAAAGATTGTAATTTTTGCAGTTAATTGCTTATTTTGGGAATGTGCTTAAAAAAAAAAAAAGTCGGGGGAAAAAAAGCGGCGAAATAATTTTTTATTTCAGCAATAGACTAAGAAAAGCGCAATTTTTTACAATTAGTGATGAATTGGTGTCTTATTTCGGGAATTTGCTTTAAAACAGCGTGGATTTTATCAGTAAAAGGTGAAATGATCGTGTATGGGGTCGGTCGCATATAACGGGAATCTTCTTTTTAAAAAGCGTGAATTTTTGTCAGTTACCTTGTGAAATAATTGTGTATTTTGGCAGTCGGCTGCAGAATTATCACGCGTATTTCGGGAGTTTGTATTGAAAAAAAGTGTCAATTTTATCAGATATCGGTGAAATGGTCGTTTATTTCGGCGATCAGTCCCAAAATTATCCCATATTTCAGGAATCTAGTTTGAAAAAAAAAAAAAAAAAAAAAAAAAAAAAAAACAGCGCTAATTTTATTAATTAGCAGTTAAATAATTGCGTTCAGCGGTAGGTCGCAAAATTATTACCTATTTGGGGGAAATTTCCTTTGAAAAGTAGTGCCGATTTTATAAGCTAGCTTCGACATGATCGCGTATTGCGGCGATCGGTCGCAAAAATACCGCGTATTTTGGAAATCTCCTTTAAATAAAATTCGAATTTTATTAATTAGCGGCCAAATGATTGTAGCAAAATAATCGCGTCTTTCGGCAGGTGTTAGCAAAAATAATGCATTTTTGGAAAACTGCTTTGAAAAAGTGCAGATTTTATCAATTAATGGTGAAATGATTGCGTATTTCGACGATCAATTGCAAAATTATTGCCGATTTCAAAGATCTATTTTGGAAAAAAAAAGTAGATTTTATCATTTTATGGGGAAGTGATTGCGTATTTCGGCGATCGATTGTAAAATTGCTAATTTAGGGAATTTGATTTAAAAAAGAGAGATCCCCCACCCCTCCCTTAAAGAGTTAATGTAAAAAAATAAAATAAATTAAAACACAAATATAGCATTGAAATGACCGCGTATTTCGGCAATCAGTCGCAATATTATCACGTGTTTCAGGAATCTGCTTTGAAAAATGCGGGATTTTTTTCATTTAGCGGTGAAATGATCGCCTATTTCGGCGGTAGGTCTCAAAATTATTTGCTATTCAGGGAATCTGAAAAAGAGCGCTAATTTTATAATTGAGTATTTTGAGAATCAGTTAAAAAAAGAAGAAAAAAAAAACTGACGCAAATTTTATACATTAGGGGCAAAATAATAGCATATTTTCTGCAACTAATTGCAATTAAATATAAATTTTGTCATTACTGGCGAAATAGTCACTTATTTTGGCAATCAGTTGCAAAAATATTGCATGTAATTCGTCAAATAAATGGCTTCTAAAACAATCATCAACTGATAAGATGAAACAGTATGAATTAGCGGTAAGAAACGGCTGAAAGAATGACATGCCAGCACATTTAACGTCTCACCATGAAGTAATTAAAGAATTTCACTCTATGTGTAGTATACATTTTCCCCTATGAGATAGTTATTCTGCATTAAAAAGAAGAAAAAAAAAAAAAAAGCTAGGCAACTTGCATCTGTTAACTTGTTATTCAGCATCATTTAAAACTTTCAAGAAGCATGTGCTGCATGGGGGAAAGTAAAAAATTTTCGCTGGACTGAAGTATATATATATTTTCTTGTAATATTGGGTAAAATATAATAAACTCATACATAACGTATGTAGATATTCAAAACATACATTTCCAAGGGTTACATTAATAAGTATAAGTATGAAAACTTAGGAAAATTATTTATTAATATAATTGAATTAACATTAATAGAGGCCGATTCAGAAAAAAAATTGGGACCTTTATTTGCCCCTAACAAAGATTAATTCCATGAAATTGGCCTATCTGTATCACATAAAAAAAGACTGAATTCAGTCAGTAGACTGAAAACTTCCACCCATGATGTGCTGTGAGCATGATTTGGTAAGTAAATTTTCTATTATATTTGATGATGGTGATGTATACATGTGCAAACGCATGTCCATGGTGATATTAATTTTTCCTAGATAAAAAACTGAATATTTTTCAGCACAAAATGCAATTTTGCTGTTCCAAACTAAGAAATCTGCTCTGAAACAATAATTTTATGCTCCAAAATGAGGTTTTTTTCTACTCCGAAGTTGTTTTATAGCAACTGAAACCTTGCTTTTGTCTCTCAGTGGCGTAATTATCCCGCATTTCAGTAATCAGCTGCCAGAATATGGCACATTTGATCAGAAAAAAATAAAATAAAAATAAAAAAAGTTTTGTCAATTGGCTTTAAAAGTTAGCACATAATTTATCAATTACTAATGGGGATTTTTCTTTTTCCCTACAGTCACACAATTTTTTTTTTTTTTTTTTTTCTTTGTGTGTGTGTGTAAAACTAATAATCGCATATTTAAGGATCCAGCTTTAAAAAAAAAAAATAATAATAATAATAAAACTAAAATTTTGTCAATTAGTGGCAAAAAGGTCTTGCGTTTCAACAATCGTTTTCAAAAGTATTGTGTAATTAAATAATTTTTTGTTTTTAAATGCTTTGAAAGAAATTGTCAAAATAAAAATTTCAATAAATTTCAGTTTTCTATTAACTAAAATATAATATTAGCGGGGAAAAAAAGTCAGAAATGCTGGTTTTTAACAGCTTTTTAAAATAGGAAGTGTAATTGTATACACATTTAAAAATAATAATAATAATTTTATTAAACAAGTTGCTTTAAAGTTTGCAGTAGTACTTCATATTTATTTGAGGCCCTGGTCTAAGGCCGTGATATTATTATTAGATTTTTTAAAGCAATATTGCGTAACAAGTTCGCCAGATTTCAACTGGTGTTAATAAACTTCCAGTAAAACTTTTAATTTTAAGTTGTATACAAAAATAAGTTTACTAGCAACTTTTAGTTCTATCAATGCTCTCAAAACTGGTAGACGTGAGGTACCGGTTTTGTTCCTAAGTCACGCTCGTCGACCTAGCCGTGTATCAGGGTAGATTGTGAAATTCCTGAAAAAATACCGGAAATTTTAACTAGAAAATATTTTTATGTAGGGAGAGGACGAGGCGCAATCCTCTCATTATGAAAAATATTAATTTTAATTAGATTTAGCAGTCATATGAAATTGATAATTTAGTCTTATTTTATGAATTCAACTATTAAGAAGGCTGGAATTCCAGTATTAAATATAAAATAAATACTTGAAATCAGGGAAATTACATAAACTCAATCATCAATTATATTTATTATAAAGTCATTTTCGGTAAACAATAATAAAATGTTCTTGGAACAACATTTTTGAATACTGTGTATTGTAATGAAATAAGCATTAGGGTAAATTATTTAATTCATTTCCGTTTGGTCTGTTTTCTGGTTTTACTGATTTTCTCTGACCCTTTCACTTTTTAAACCCGTATTTCTGTTTTTAGTTCCAAATTAGGCGTATAGATGGTGTTACTTGTCGTGATTGGTCTAAAAACAAACACGTGCTGCTCCTATTGTCATTGTCACGTTTTTGTTTTGATTTGATGGACGTGAACTACGAGTTTTAGCTTTTACATGTATTTTAATGATCGTCGTCATTTGATGATTTTACTAATGTATGGGTACTGCTAACTAATTTTTTCATTTAAATAATAGCTGATTTAGAGCATAATCAGCTAAGTTATTATGATTCAGAAATTAGAATATGAAATATCTCAAAATGTGTGTGGGGATAGTGAATTTTTTACTCACTGACTTGATATAGATGGTTGCAGACCAGCAAGGCGATGTTTAAATTAAATGATCCACCTTATATACCACCAGGAACTGTCAATACTTTGAATATTTATGATTATTAATTATATATCTGCAGTATGTATTAATTATATAATTTCGATTGAACTGCAGTGAACTGTCAATTTGCAGTTCAATGCAGTATATATTTATTAATTATCTATTTGCAATATGTAAGCTCGGAAATGATTCAAGTATGCACACCCCAAAAATGAAATAATACGAAAAGTAAAGTAATTATGAAGCATAATAACACGATAGATAATGAAGATCAACTGGATCAAAATCTGAATTCTGTAATGAGGAGAAAGAAATATTACAAAATGTTATTTTTTCACTGTCTAAACATCTATATATGGAATGGTCATGTGTTGTATAAAAAACTTGGTGATAAAGATATAAGTTTACAGTTTCGACCGGATATTCTCAATCTACTAATTGAAAGGCATATAACTAACAGTTAAAAAAACAGAAAAGGTTGAACTCTATGTTTGTTAACTCCATTAAGATCTTTTATAAATCTGATTCCATGTAGGGTAAGTGCACCAATGATTGACACTTTTAGAGCAATCTCTGATGTTTTTAATGTTCTTGTCATCAGAAAATATTTTTAGAAATTTTAAGTTAGTACATATGGTATGAAAGACATTCAGAACCACATATGTTAAAATATATACATTTGTTGATAACAATTTTTTTTTAAATGAATTTTTATTTGACACCCACTCAATGTTCCAGTAATTGACACTGCCAGTTTTTCATTTTATCAGCAATAAGCACCCTATGTTCCAGTGTTTGACACTACTAGTTATTCATTTTACCAGTTATTAGCACCCTATGTTCCAGTGTTTGACATAAAATGTTAAAATTCTTGTATGTAAAATAAATGATTTTATTTTTCTTACTTATTAATTTTTTCGGGATAGATGTCAATTACTGGAGCATGCCAACCACTGAAGCCACCTACCCTATAGGGGATAAAAAAAATATGCAATGTATGTTCACTGAAAGAATATGATAATAGCAAAGGAATTAGAAATGAATGAATCTAGGTATCTATAAATTTTTACAGACTGATGTTGTACTATGCCTTTTGTTTTGTTTTGAATTATATCATATTAAATTGGGTGTTTGTTTGGGAAAGAAGGGGAGCTGGATAAGTAAATAAAATATTATTTTGACAAATGTAATAAAAATATTGTATATATATTTTTATATGCAGAACTGTAAGAATAACTTACCTGTTACAAAATAATCTTTGGAAAATATTTTATTTACTGTTTTGGAAAACATTTTATTTACAGTTAGGATGTTGCTCCAAATGCTTTGAAAATTAGAAATGTAAATTTTCATTACATTTTTCACTGACTAATTTTTTTTTTTTTTTTTTGGGGGGGGGAGGGGGGGGGGGTTAAATACAGGGTTAAAATACAACTGTTAGAAATAAAAAGAAATAATTAATCTGTTTTTAATAAAAAGTGCAAATTTTAGTCTGTTTTTTAAAATTATTTTTATATTATTTATCTATGGTTTGTAAACATTAAATAAATATTTTTGTGGCAGAGCAGTTCAATTTTTTTTTTAAATAATTTTTTTTTTTTCTTTTCTGACATCGGTCACTGCGACAGAGTAGTCAGGGGTGAAACTTTTCAGGGGTTATTCCTGAAATCAGGGTTTTCGAAAAATTTGCTGTCTCTGAATTTCCTGTTAAATTATTTTGTTTTTAATGAGACTTCTCACTTGGAATATTTTATTTGCCTTGTAATGTAATAAAAACCCTCCAAATATCACTTATGGTAAGTATAAATAATTATTTTTAATAATAATCAAATGATATCGCTAAAAGGGTTACCACTGCCTTTCATTCTGTGCTCACATTGCAATTTTCAGGGTTTTTGCATGTTAAGTAACTGAGTAATAACATTACGTAATATTAATAATTGTTTGTGATGCTGTATATGAAACATGATGCAAGTAATGTATGCATTATTTATACTTACATCAATTACCCACTATATAATCCTAAAGTTATACCATCAAACATAAGATGACTAACTACAAAAACCTAATAGGAGTACTAGATACATAATAAATATTTCAGACAAACTTATTTCATTGTATTATTAATAGAAAACTACTATAGTACGTGTATTATTTAATATTTGCAGTAGTCACAGGGTTAAAATTTACTTGCTATAACAGATGCTTTACTCAAACTTGTGAGAATGGGACTCGGTTTCGACTGAATTTCGGATCCGAGAGACCTAGGAAAAATAGCAAAATTTTGACATTTTTAATTTTGCAAATTCAAGGGGAAAGGGAAAAAAAAGTGTTTGTGGATTATTACGCCATGAAAAATAGAAAAAATGATCTCATCCTTTTTCTTTTAGTACTGCTCACAACCCCCTACCTCTGTTTCCATGCTACTTTCAGTAAGCTCTGGAGCTTCTGAAGAGGCTTTACTTGTATGAAATGAGTAAAAACAAGCACGTAAAATAGACTGACAAAAAAAAAAAAAAAAAAAAAAAAAAACACCTTAAAAATTTAATGTTGATTTCACTTGAAGGACTAAACTTAACAGAAGCCCACATGCTTTTGTTAATGGGGGGGGGGGGAATCAGTCATATAACAGAAATTTCAAATATAATCAACTCTCTTTAATCCACAGACCTGTAATTTGCAAATTCATCCAATCCACAATTGATTTTTTAATGTAAACAAAAAAAATTTACAGACGAGTTTTTTTTTTTTTTTAAAGCAACATTTCTCATATTTTTACTTATTTTCCCCAGTTTCTTAATCAAATTTTTAGCTTAATCCTTACTTTCAAACACATTTGCGAAAAAAGGAAAAAAAAAAATTGAGATTCTTGTATTTATTATCTTGCAATTCATACGAACTAGCACCAGATCATATTCCTTCCACCAAAGAATGTCAGTAAGTATATAAAAAATTAAAACTATAACATCAATGTTTAACAGAATAAAAAATAATCAATGGTGAATAATCATTTCTGCACTTAAAAAATATTTTCTTTTGTATTTTTTAAATAAATATGTTTTATTGCTATGCGTTATTTGAGTATGCTTAAATTATTTATCTTTATATATGAATATTTGATTGATTAGTTTTATTAATGTTAAAGAAATATTTTATTGTAAAATTTATTAGAAATTGTCTTTCCATTTTAATGTCTGTTTATGAATTAATGATAACAACTGATTTTATATCTGCAAAAGAAAGTGTAAACAAAGGCAGTGACCTCTAATCTGCAAAATTCTGTAATCTGCACTTACCTCTAGACAAAACTTTTGTGGATTAAAGGGAGTTAGTTCATTGTAATTTATAATCATTAAACAGATATACTGAAAATCGGCTAACGCTGAAAGGGTTAATAATGGTTATACATATACAGTAACCGCCGCTTAATAAATTCACTGGTTAATAAAATCAGCCGCTTAATCTGATCAAATTACCAGGACTGGAATCAAATCAATGCAAACCAATTTTAAAACCGCCGCTTAATAAAATCAGCATCGCCGGTTAATAAACTCAAAAAAATATCTTCAGCAGTAAAAATATCATTTATGCACGCTAAACAATTTTTTCTCTACACTGTGGTTTTTTATTTTTGAAATAAAATAGAAAGTAAAATACAGAAATCTTTCTGTTATCTCTCTTTGTCGAAATTTTTACACTTAGAGCATTAAATTTTACATTTACAAGAATTAAACACTTGTCTTAGTAACAATTTCAAGGAATGCATTTTTCAAAGTGGGGTTATAAATTACAAATTTAATTTGATTAGCAAGTGCATTTTTTTTTTTTTTTTTTTTTTTTTTTTTTGTAATGTTTAACTAATAAAAGACAATTTTTCGTTCTTATTCTGAAATAACTAAGAAGCAAAAAGCTTAAACGGAAAAGTTAAAAAAAAAAAAAAAAAAAAAAAAAGCGCGAACTTTTAACAAAGTATTAATGATTTTCATCAAAGGAAAGCATATTAGAACTTGGGATATGTTTAATTCACTTACTTTGAAGAAACAATCAAACAATTACCTGTTAAAAATTAATTAATATTGTTTATTAGTTCCATTATTTGGTACCTTTTGAAATTTCTTTCCAAATTTAGGTAAATAATGCCATTTTCTTGAGTGCAGGAACGTTCGCCGGATATAAAAATCAGCCGCTTAATAAAATCACTTTTGCTCAGAACGAATGTGATTTTAATAAGCGGCGGGTACTGTATATTATTTTTTAAATTTATTAATTACATTATTACTGTCATCAAGACTTTTATTAGTTCCAGTACTTCTATTTCTTTGTTACATAATTTTTAATATACATCGAACTCCATCTGTTTTCCGTCTCATATTTAAAAAGTTAAAAAAAAAAAAAAAAAAAAAAAAAAAAAAAAAAAACCCTCTTTTTCATTTGTTGCATTGCATGCAGTTTTATATATGTGATAAAATGAATATGGGGACTCTTGTCTCATTTGATAATATTTACTTATTAGCTAAATGACAATGAATATTTACAATGGCTTTGTACAAAATCAAAAGAAAAGGGAATCTAGTTTGAATATAAATCGTCATTAAATGTGAACTTTTTTTTTTTTTTTTTTTCATGCGACCATTCAGCGTCTTATTTCCTTACACGTCCAATCTTGTGCACCATCAGCATGCTTCTCCTTCCGTTCAATCTACTGTTGCCAGATTTTTTTATAGTTGTCGCTTCTAGTGGAGATGTTCTACGGCTGATGTGATGCAGTCTCCTGGTGTACAGGCATACCTACATATATATATATATAGGGACCGATTTACTCACTTGGAGGCCCAAAGCACTCATGTTTAATGGGCCCCTCCTCCTTGTACTTAAAGGGAAAATATTTTTAAAGTAAATAATTTTTCTGCACATTATTATACATTTTACATGATAAAATACAGATTGTTTGTCCTTATATAACTGATAACTTCACATCAATAATGGAAAAGTAGTAATCAAGGATGGTGGACTGTGGTGGTTGTAAGCATATTTTGCAGGTGATTTAAAAAATAATCTTAAAATTTTTGACATAGTGTGATTGTATACAGAAGTATTTTGAAGTATATACAATGATGTATTAAAAAAAAAAAAAGTTAACATGCATACATTGGATTTAGTTTAGCTTTAGTGAGAGTTTGGAATGCAGCATTCAGTTATATTTGCGTCTAACTAAAATATCTCAATTTTTCCTACCAGCATAGCTTCCTTGAAAGATGATACTGCCGATTTATAAAACAGCACAATAATATGGCAGTTTATTGACAAAAAGAACAAAAAGAAAAACATCTATCATCATAGCAAACTATGGAAATTTTCTTTTCAACTGTTTTTTAAAATGTATAATGAAATTATTATTATTATTATTATTTTTTTTTTTGGGGGGGGGGGGGGGGGTTCAGTGTAAGAGCTCAGAGAATGTATACCAAATGCCCTGCTGTAAATCAGGCACTGTATATATATATTGACTTATGATTGTTTTCAAGTTTTTTTTTTTTAACCTTCCTGTTCATGTGATAACATTTCTTCCTATGTAAAATATTTTATCTTTTATTTATTTTTTTCTCAAAATCCAAACCACAGATGTCGGGGGGGAAAAAACGCAGCTCTCGACGTAACTTTGTTGCTAACAGATGTAGAAAAATGTAATAGGTATCATTCGATGGGGAATTGTGAGTAGATTCAGAAAATGAACTGAAATTTTGAATTGGGGGTCGTCTACATATTAAAACGCGCACCAACTTTGATTTTTTTCAATAGTAATGCCCCATTTTTATTTTATATTTGAATTCCTGGGATCGCCAGAACGCGAAAAAATATATTGGTTGTATATTTTACTTATTTTTTCACAGAGTTATAAGCGAAAGCGTTCAAAGTTTGAAGGTGCTAATGTTAAATTAATATTTCAAACTTTTATTAATATCTTCACAAAAAATAACTTGATCAATATAATTCTTTTTTAACGAGATACAGTGAAGAAACCCAAACATAATCCATCATTACTTTTGATTCTGAAAAATATTTTTAATTTTGAAAAATACTAATAATTTCATATTCATAAAAATTATGAATTATGACCTATATTAATTTTTACATAAAATGAATCCCAATGCTGAAAAATATGGGTGTGCAAATTTTCAGCTCATTGCAGTTATTAGTTTTCAAGCTATAAATAAATCTTTCTTTTGGAGTGGTTTAGGGGGCCGTCTCTTATAAAGTTTTGCATGAGATAACAAATCAAATCTTAAGAAATAACAAGGAAAATTAAACAAAATATGTATTATTTTTTATTTACGGGTCAAATTATATAAAAACAACGTCAAACGCAAAGAAATTAAATAAAAATGATGATTTTTAGACATTAGTGTTAGCATCAAGAATTCTTGTTTTATATCTAGAAGACAAGCCCCGCTTTCGTCGTTCTTCAAAACAAAACAATACAGAAAAAAAAGTAAATGTGACATAGATTATTCATGTTAAACCCCGTATTTTATGTTGACAAACATGTGCACTGGTTATATTCACTTCAACGATTACTGGTGGTAAATTTTGAATCTTTTAAACGAACACTAGAAGAAAAAAATAACTAGATAGGCGGGGTTTACTGTTTTAAATAGAAAAATTGGTAAATGTAAAAATTGTCAATTAGAAAAAACGAATGGAATTGGAATGCAAGACAGACTTTGTAAAATCGTTTCTTAAATACCGTCATAATTAAAGGCTTAATCATTTGCTTCATATATTGCTTTATTTTTATTTATTTATTTATTTACTTTGTAGGGGGGAGGATTATTATTTTAAGGATACTTTAGTCTTTAAAATTTTAATAATATATTTTAACTTTATATTTTTAAAAATATACTTTAACTTTAAAAATATATATTAACACTTTTGCGACCGCAGGATTTTGTCTTTTTGCCAGTAAAGTCCGCCTACAAGCGTTATTCTCTCAAAATAAAATATTTCAGAGCAAATTTTCTGTATTCACAATTATATTACAAATGGATATACAGTATAATTATATTCTTTCTATTCAATATATTTCCATCCATAGTATATTTTATTGCAAAAATATGAACACTGGGTACAAACTTAAGAAATAAGTAACACACAAATTACGAAAGAAACGCCCGCGAGGAGAGTTACAGATTTTCAAATGACGTGAATCTACGTCAGCAGTCGCGAAAGGGTTAGTTAAAAAATTATATTTTCATAGAAATTATAAAACGAATTGTACAGTTCCGAAGAATTCAACTAACCCAAAACTGGTAATTGCGATTAAAATTGTTTAATATCATTGTTTACTTCATGAACCCTTACAATAATTTATCCGCAAAGATTTAGTTTATGCATTGTTGTATATATATATATATCTATATTATTTCATTTCGTATTTTATGTTACACCTACGAAAGAAATTTAAGCTTTATTGGTGATCGGTACAGCCATAATAGACGCTTTTACTCGAAAAAATATTGCACTTTTTTCAAAGGGTACAGTCTGGACAAATCACAAGTGTGATGTATTTAAACAGACCTAAAATTATTTAAAAAATGTACAGAAGTATTCACAAATCTAAGTAACTGAATTCAGGAAAATTAAGAAACTGGAAAAGAGTCAATCTTTTTATTAATTTTTATAATTCTTTTATTCCTGAAAGATTTCCGGTGTAAAACATTAAAATTTTGTCTATTTCTTATAGGATCTTAATTTTATTTTTCTACATTTACAGATAACCCCCTAACACATTTTTTATTATAACTCTATAAATACTAAAGATAAAGTATATAAACAGTATACTTTTCCACACTGCGAGACTCTCAGAAATTCGAATATGATGTCAAAAATGGGTGTTGCTATTGGAAAAATCAAAGCTGGCGCTCATTTCAATATGTACATAACCACTAATTGAAAATTCGACAGCATTTTCAAAAAGTGCATTTAATTCCCTGTTGAATGGTGTCCATTACATTTTTCTGCGTCAATTAATAGTGAAATTACAGCGAGTGCTGCAATATTTTTTTCCCCAACTGTACCTATATATTTCTTGATACGTACAAAATTTATTGCATTTAAAAATTTCCTTCTAAAATGATCTTGCATTAAATCACTGAATATATGTGATATTTCTACTTTAAATTTTATAGGACGATAATTTAGAGTTTTCTACATTCTGAAAATTTCGTTTCTTTTTCTTTTATGATAATTTCTTATTTAAGAGTTTAACGAAGTAAATCTTCTTTATCAATGAATTTAGGCTCTGAATACTTTTATGGCTTTTTAGAAGACTGATAGGTTCTGCTCTCTAAATTGGTAGATGGGAGAGTAGTTAACTTTTTTAGGAAGTTCAGATTTTTTTTTTTTTTTTTAGGTAATGTATAAATGAACAATAAGCATGAGCTATCATGCTTTGTTAGAAAGATTCCATGAAGAGAAACAAATTTTGTGCAACATAATATCCCCAAAAAATCTTTTAAACATTGAATTTCTTAAATGTGAAGCATAGCAAAAGTTGAGTTTTTTTTTTTTTTTTTTTTTTTTTTTTTTTTTAATGGTTGACTATTACATATTTAAATGTACGAAAGTACCCAATATTCCAAGTTGTAACTTTAAGCATGCCATCAGAAAAATAAGTTAGCATGTACTAGTGTAATTTACAAAGTTTGATTGTTACTTATTCTGAAATACAATGAAAGGCTATATTATATTTAGATATTTGTTTCTTTGGGCAGGTCTTTCATAAAACTGCTTTTTTAGTTAACATGTTCCAAATCTGCTAAATTTTAATAATATGTAATGCTAAAAAAAGAAAAAAATCTTTATCGAAGTTAAGTTGGGTTTTTTTGCAATGTGATAATCATTGAGATTGAAATAATGAATTTATTTACATTCATCTATCACAATCTATTCAGATTGAATATGTACACCATTTAAAGAAAAAAATAGTGCACTTTATTAGGTTCTTACTAATTTCAATAAAATTTCTGTATTTTAATTTAAAATCGATTTTATAAGTGTATTAGAAATTTTTTACATTGTTTGTACATTATTATTTTCTCCACAAAAATTTTAAAATTCAATGAATTTTATTGCAACTCCAACATGTCAAAAATGAATTCCTGGAATTTATACGTATAAATTAGTAGTTGATTGGAACATATATGTTAAGTATTTCTCCCTCTCACAATTATTAAATATTTTGTGGCATCATGTAAGCCCCTTTTGATACGCCCTCTAGTGAGGCAATGTAAAAATTCAGCAGTAGAGAAAAATACGTTGGCTGGTAAGCATCAACTTTCTCCAACTCAAAGAAATAAAAATAAAATTAATTCTATTAATATATGGTCCGTCGTTTACTTACCATATATTTAACAATATATAATAGTTAAGACGAATATTCTTATTGTTTATGTGGCTTATCTGGTGTTTTTTTTTTTTTTTATCACTCTACTGACTTTTTCCTGACGGCATTTTTACAATTACATGTCTGTATATCTGAAATATGCATAAAAAAAGAAAAAAGAATGTTTTTGCCATCAAAGGGAAAGAGGGGGAAAAAATTATTAAAGTGCGTGAAAGTCCTCAGGCACTTAGAGAATTGAATTAGATAATTACTCCAAAACTAAACATACAAATTTATCAAAATGCATATTTGAAGGTTGGGATTAAAATTTTTTTGTTTCAAAATTTGCCAATTTCAAAACAATTTATGTTCCTTTTAGTATAAAATTGGCATTTTATTTCTTTATTTTCTTCTTAATATATATTTAAGCTTAAAGGTACATATTATACCCTATCAATAATTTTTCTGTTATTATTTGGATCAGTATCAATAAAAGGCGCACTTTTTATTTTTCTTTCTTTTTAAGCTCTCATATCTCTTAAATTTGTTTAACTCTTCAATTGTTGACACATAATGTCCTGAGCACTTTTACGTACTCTACAGGGATATTGAACTTTTCTTTTTCTTTAGGTCTTTGGACGGACGATTACAAGTATCACACCGTAAAGGACTCCCACATGTAATTTATTGTCGGCTTTGGCGGTGGCCCAATTTGCAAAGTCATCACGAGCTGAAAGCTATTGACAGTTGTGAATTTGCATTTAATCTAAAGCGTGACGAAGTTTGTATAAACCCGTATCATTATTTGCGTATAGAAAGTCCTGGTAAGTGTATAGTCAAGTTTTACATTTTAAAATATGCCACAATAACAAAATTATTTACATATCTACATACATAAGTTTCTAAATGCCTTAGACATTTGAATATTCATATTGGGTGGTTGCAAAAGTTTGTGCCTACTTTCATAGATCACTTTATCTGTTATTTAATTAATTATGCTCCATGGATTACAACTAAAAAGATCATTGAGACACTTAATAATGGCAAACCTATTGTTTTTCACCATTTCAGGAACTGGGATAGACATCGAAACCAGATTTCCCTGCAATCCTGCTAGATACATTTTCATTAGGTGCAACTCTGTCTTTATTCTTCTCTACCAGCTTTTTTTTTCTATTATGACAAACCCATATTTCTACTCCAATTACAACTTGATGCAAGAAAAATTTGTATTATTAACCAGTAAAGAGAGAATTATTGGAAACACAATTTAGTTTGTTTCATTCTGTGAAAATGTATGGAACCCATGTATTAGGTTTTTGAGGGTATCCATTCTTTAAATGGCGAAACACAATCGAATTATCAATGTTTAGTCTCTTGGTAATTTTTTTCTGTAGTATTTTTTCATGGATCATAATGACCTAAATCATGGATAAAGTTATCTATGAAATCAGGCAAGAACTTTTGCAATTGCCCTATGTAAGAATGTATAAAAATTATTTTGTAATTGTGACTCAAAATAATATGTTTGATTTGAAAACAATTTTTTCTTTCTTCATTATTGTTCTTAGAAGAAATAGGCGACAAAGTCTCGGATTTAAAATTAAATTGAAACACTTTTATTAGTTCGAGGTTCCTCTCTCCGTCTTACAACTTTCCCATCTCTAACTCACCAAATCTCATGTAACTCTATGAAGAATTTTTTTTTTTTTTAACATAATTACTCATTACTTAATGTATTTATTTATTTAAATTATGTTTTTACATTCAGAAAATTGGACTTTTCAATTAGTACTCCTTTTCCCAAAATTTATTTTTGATATCTTTGATATTTCATTTTGCAGTTAAAAAATGAGAAAAATGCACTTGTAGTTTTTTTTTTTTTTACATTTTTTTTAAACTCAAAATTAAAATATTAAAATTTTAACAAATCAGTTTTTTGAAAATGAATACCAATTTTAAACGGTTGTGAATTTTCAGAATGTGAAAATGGAATTTAAAAATATCAATTAGACAATGTGCAATTCTATAAACAATTCCCCCCATTAAATAACACGGTCTTTGGCTGACCACGAGGATCTGTAATGTATCCCCTTAAATCTTTCCGATCAGGCGCCTGGCGATCTTCAGCCATATTCCTCTGAAGATGACTAGATGCTTTGTGAAAAAGACTTAAGCTGAATGAATTAATAAAGGTAGTATTTCAATTTAATTTCAAATATAAACATAGTTCGTCTAGATTAAAATATAGTCTTGAGTGTTCCAAATGAATCTTGTGCCCTGTTGTATACAATACAACAGCATCACCCTTACAAGGGTAAAATCTCCATACACTCATACCTAGAAAAATTTGAAAAAATTAAAGAAGACTCTTCTTATAAAGTTATGTATGCTTATAAAATATTTTTTGGTGGGATCTGCATATATCATCTATGAAAAAAAATAATGATAATGTCAGTTTCTTGGCTATTTATCGCTCATTGATGATGCTATGAAATTTAAAACAAAACATTCTTTTGATAAATAATCTTAAAGGAAAACTTTTTTCTATACTCTTCACACTAAAATAATTTAAGTAAGATTATTTCAAAGTAACACTATTCTATAACTGCAATTTTCTTTTTTATATTTACTACCAGGCTTTGCCTGCTTCGCTAGTCACTACATTAAAATGATTTCTTTTTAATTGAATAATTGAAACATTTAAATAAATGTATTTCGATTGGCAACCATTTTCGCCAGAGCTTTAGTATGGGATCTCCTCAGTAATATTAAATATTTTTTTTTAGCTTCTCGAATCTATACAACAAAACTATTATTAAAATGAATATTCTTGAACAATCTAATAGTAAAGCTTATTCTTCGACTATTTTGGAAACAGTTGAAACTATTACTCATATAGCAAAAGTCACTATTAGATGAATGTTCTGGAACATTCTGAAAAACAGTCACTTGTTTCACAGGAGTAAAGCAAATAACCTCAAATACTCCGGAGCATAAATCTTCACAAGCTCAAGAAAAATGTTCATTCGCTTAGAGCTCAATCCTTAAAGTGCAATCACTCAGAATAGGTATCTGAATAACTCTGATTCGCAGTGAATACATACTCTCTCGCATAAATCAACTCACTCCTGTATATAACTTTTTGCAATGATTCCATCGAGAATCCCATGGAAAGCTCGAGATCTGTGCTCCCGTGTGTCGGAGATCTTCGAAACTTGAGGAATTCTAAAGTATCATTTTTCATCAAATTTGGTTGCCCTATCACCAAATTTGGTCATCCATTCACCAAGTTTGTCACCAAGGTTGACCCTACTGAAAGTCAATGAATGAACGCCCTTTTATTTTCACTTCGCCTATAAAACTTCTTTCATTGCAACAGTGCTAATGATCCGGGCCAAAGAATTAATCCCTTATAACAATATGCTATGAGCACTATTTCTGCTGCATTTTAGACAACTAATATTTTTATGGTTATATATATTTCCCATTAAACATATTCTTATTTTTATTTACTTATTTAAATATTAATTTAAATTAATCAAATATTTCTGCCAGACAGCGTGCACGTACAGTCACACACGGCAGCTCGTATGTTTGTATTATAATTTATGCATAGCCATTGTACTTGTAGGATCTCCTGTAAATGATGAAAATTGCAACTGGCATGCATATTGTGCTTGTGTGTTTTTCTATTCAAATAATTCATGCAATTTTACCCATATTTCCCTGGCAGTTTTACACATCGCTACAAGATCACATATTCTAGAATCAAGTGTCTGGGAAAAAATTCCTCGAGCAGCTCCGTTACCTTTATTGAACTTGGATAACACACTGTTGTATGCATTACGAATATCTGCTGTAGCATCTTCGGGAACCAGTTCTGGCTTTATGATTTCGCCAATACACATCTCGTTTTCCTTTTCCATAAGCAGAGCTTCTACCATCCATTTCCACCTTACCCAATTTTCTGAGTCAAGAAATTTATCTCTCATAAATAATTCCATAATTAGTTATTAATTATATCGCTAAATTCAGTTTTACACCATGAATCTCGATCACTTTAAATACGCTTACTTTGATACTTTTCACTTAACTCTGGTGCGGAAGGACATGAATCTGGGCCCCATAACCTGTTAACACTTTAACAATATTAAGTAGCAGAGATTAGATCTTGAGTTTTAATTAATGTAGTTACAGAAAACGACAAATTTTGTAAGTTACATAGGATATTAACCAAACACCATACGAATGCTACAACATCAATAAACTGAACAGGAAAGAGAACTTGCCACCAGCACAAAGAAAAAATTACATGTAAAAGCTTTGCGAACATGAGCAGGTACAGGGAGTAAAGTGTTAATTGAAAATTCATAATATTAACAGTATCAGATGCAGGTAAAAACTACGTTATGTTCTATGACGGACTGGTCCTTGAATCAACGTTCGCCATTTAATTTAATGACCAGTCTCTCTCCATTCAGTTTCTCTAGATTGAAGGTGCTGCTGGTACTGCCGAGTGAGAATTTTCTATAACCAGAATTTTCAAGGTTCACGAACCAATTGCTCACTGAATACATTTAGTAATATATAAAGCTAGTTTGTTTTAACATGCAATTACATCAGATGTGTTATATTATATGCTTATTCCATGAAAACTATTCTGATTCAATTTTGGTATGGATCACTTAACTGGATTGTTGGTGTCAAGGGAAATTGTCTGCACTTGGGACCTGGACCTAAGGGGGATGCCCTTCGTGGAGGTCTTTCTGAGGAGTCCTAGCCCGTAATCCCACGAGTTTCGGAGAAAACAACAGAAAACTGTGAACTACTAGATTGATCAGTGCAACCTGGAATCGAACTCCATTTAACAGGGAAAGTTCCAACAATAAAAATAATAATAATAATAAACAATAAATATTAGAACAAACATATCTGAGAACCATCCTGGTTAAACCAGCATTTTAATAATAATAATAATAATAATTATAAACACATTAAATCGGTCCATTCGCTTGGGAGCTAAAGTACCGACAGAGGCTTCAAACTTTAATACTCTCCTTTATTTTGTCGAGGGTTAAAAATGGAAGGGACGGACATACGAGCTCAGAGACTATTGTCGAGATTAGCTACATTTCACCTAACATCGATTCATTTCAGAGAATATGTAGTTGGAATGCTTTAATATATTCACAAAATAATACTTTTTTTTTTTTTTTTTTTTTTTTTCAAATTTTAGGGAGAATTTGGACATTTTTTTTTTTGGCATTTTTCTGGGGAAAAAAAAAAAAAAAAAAAAAAAAACCTGCCAAATATTTTTTTAATAAGGTTATCACCATGGGTGAAAGTCTCCTGTCTACAGGACGAAATTCTGTCTTTCAAAAATATCCCAGGACAGAAACGAGACGGAAAAATTGGACGATTTTCCATACTGCTTTCGCTATCGGAAACTGCCCCGCTCCTTACCAGCTAATGACGCCGTGCCGCTGCCAAGCAGATTTTTTCTGGTGTTTCATTCTTGAAACGTACTGTATTTTTGCAGCTGATCAGCAAAATATGTAATTTTCTTATCAAAGTTTTCTGAAAACATTTTAAAATCATTCTTGAATTTTTGTGAAGGGTCTGTTTAAATTTGTTGATTTTGTGAAAGGTTTTTCATTTCAAAATTGTTGATTTTTATGAATGACTTGTTTTCGGACCAAATATTAAATTAGCCCCGCAGAAGAGTACATGAATTTTTCTCTATGTTGTAAATTTTATGTAAAAAAATAAAAATAAATAAATAAAAACATATGAGATCCTTGCGCTTTAGTGCAAACCTTATGGAAGTTACATTGAAAAATATTTCAGTCTTGTCTACATCTTACAATTTGCAGCCATGGTTATCATACAAAGGGCTGATTAATTATGTTATTTTTTAACTACAACTCAATTTTAATAAAACAGTGAAGTCTAAATTTTTCAGAGATAAATTGTTTTTAAATTATGATACACATTTATACCCCCCTCCCAGGGTTTAACCTGGCAAAAAAAATTACTTTAGCATTTTAGCGAAAATAGGCAAGCACTATTTTAGCTTTTTCTAAAGTTAATTATTTGGATACCATTGATTTCTTTTACTTAGCTTGGTTATCCTCAGTTTTATTTTCTATTCTTTTGTTCATTGATGATTTTTACCAAGCATCCATATTTGTGACTTTAAAAATATGAATCAGGGAAACTATGTTTTGATTTTAACAATAGAAAAAGAGGTACTCATATCATATGTGTAAAATGAAAAAGCAATTGAAAAATTAAGTAAAGTGTAGTGGAAGATAATCGTGAAATACTAGTGCTAAGAATGCTTCTATGAATCAAATTTTGAATTACTTTTAAATATTTCTGCATTTAAATTCAATCATTAAAAATAAATCCAAATTACTACATAAATAATCATTCCCAAAAATTGCAGTCCTTTCGTAGTTTTTGCCTGCAAATATTACAAAAAAAAAAAAAAAAAAAAAAAAAATCAGAGTTATTATATAGAGATATTTTATACAGTTATCCAGTTTTAGCTTTTTAGCGAAATTCTGACCAACATGTTTTAGCAAAATATGATAGCTTTTAGCAAAATGCTAAAAAAACTAATGGCAGTTTAAACCCTGCCCCCCCCCCTTCTTTTAGCTTATTTATGAAGCAGAAAATACCTTTTGTGAACTAAATATACTTTTTAATAATTTTGAATTTTTTTCTCCTGTTTTAAAAATATTGAAAACTGTCTTTATTGGAACATTAAAAAGGTGGATTTAAAGTGTCCACTACTCCACACTAGTGACTAGTGGCACGTTTTGAGCTCTCTTTAAAATTTTTTCAAGCATATAAATCATTCAGTCAGGCCCTGACTAACGCCAGGGCATGCGGGGGAGCTGTCCTCCCCCTCCCATTTTGGTAGCCCCCCCCATAGGCATATGCAGGAATGCTAATAAGTAGATGCCAAAAGGAAAATGTAGCAGCAATTTTTTTTAAAATAATAATTAACTGTCGAAGCCTTGCCTCCTCCTCCAGCATTGCCCTGCCTTTCAAAATACAAAGGGCATTCCATAAAAACTGAGAGTAAAATCATAAAAAATCAAGAAATATATTTACAGCAAAAAATACATCATTCTTTTTCAAAATACCTTCCGTCAGATGATATGCAACGGTCCCATCGTTCAACCCACTTTTCAAAACAAATAGAGAAGCCCTTTTCTGGAAGCTGCTTCAAAGAACCCTCCACTGCTGAAATAACTTCAGCATCTGTATTAAATTTTCTGCCACGGAGCTTCTCCTTCAACGTCGCAAACAGCCAGAAACCGCATGGTGCAAGATCTGGACTGTAAGGGGGATGTGGCATGATTTTAATATTGCATTTACTAAGATACAGTAGAACCTCGATTAACCAAAACTCACCTCGATTAACTGAAACTCTCCATTAACCGAAGTTGGTTTCATCTTCACTTTTTTTTTTCACTTTCTACTATCATCCAAAATTTTCTCTTAACAAACATGTATTTTTAAAGTTTTTTTTTTTTTTTCCCACATTCCTTTTGTATGCAAGCCATCCTTTCCAAACTACGAGTGCTGATAAATATTTTAGATGATTATTGATGAATTCTCGATTATCTGAAAATTTCGATTATCCGAAGTAAGTTCGCTCCCAATTACTTCAAATAATTGAGGTTCTACTGTATTGCTGAACAGAAGTAGCGACATGCGGGCGAGCATTATGGTGATGTAATGTCCAATTCCCTACCAGTTCATGACATTTTCTCGATATGTGTTGTCGCAAAATTTTCAAAACTGAAACATAATATTCACCATTCACAGTAGTTTTTAGAGGCACAGCATGCTGATAGATTACAAATTTATGATCAAAGAAAATAATCATCATGACCTTTCCAGCAGATTTGGTTTGTCAGATTTTTTTCGGAGGCGGAGAATCAGTATGTTTCCATGCACTTGTTGCGTACTTGGTAAGGGGATCATAATGATGCACCCAAGTTTCATCACCTGTTATTACAGTCTTTAGGAGATTTGGATCATTTTGAAGCATCTGTTTCCATTCACAACATTGGTGAATTCTTGTTTTCATTTGTTCTTTAGTAAGGTGATGAGGGACCCATCTGGAACAAACATAGCGAAGCTGTAAATTGTTACGTAAAATGCGAAATATCAACTTTTCGAAATGTTTGTTGATGCCGCTATCTCTTCACATGTCATTCGCCGATTTTCTTGAAGGATTACCCACACAGTGTTAACATTTTGATCATTCACAACACTTTTTGGTCGCCCAGGCCTAGGAGCCAGTTCTGCAGACGAACGGCCTTTCTTGAAATCACCATACCATCTAAAAATCATAGACTCATCAAAACATTTGTCTTTGTAAGCTTCTTTCATTAACTTAACTGTTTCTGGAGCTGTTTTGCCCAAACGGTAGCAAAATTTTATGGCACAACGCATTTCTTTTTTTAACTCTGAATCATTCATCTCCATTTCTGTAGGGCAAATAAAACAGTTCTTTAAACAAGCACGGAAATAGGAAAATAAAATCGTCTGCTTCGTTTAGAATTTTGTATAAACGTACAATTAACAGTTTGAAAAAATCGCCTGCACTTCTATTTTTTAGTTTTGCGGTGTTGCCACTACGTAAAAAAATAACTCTTAGTTTTTATGGAATGCCCTTTGTAATAATAATAATTAAAGTATAAATAAAGGACTAATTTCAAACATTTAAAAACTTTTAAAATACCTTAAAATCCTTGAAAATGCAGCACTATTATATATTTCGACACGCATCATGGTTGTCTTCAGATGTTTAGATTTTGCTGCTTATTGACCATCATCGCCACTAGACTCATCATCGGCTCTTTCGCTGGTGATGTCATACTTACGTGTTTTCCTGTTTATCAGCTGTTGCTTCACTCTAGGTATTGTGCCGTGCTCTCGCTCATTAACAGCAGAGTTAGATGTTAGGATTTCAAGGTCTTCATGTTTTAATGCGTACTTATGTTAGTTGTAATGTGCAATTTTAGTAGTTGTTATAGTATTAGGGTTTATAAAGTTATTTATAACCCTATGAACCATAATTAGGGTTATAAATAACCCTATAAACTAACACTTATAATACTAACCCTTTATAGGGTTATTATTATGGTTTATAATAACCTTATAAACCCTATTTTGGATCAGAATGAAACAGGTTGGTTTATTTATTTGTTTCATTTTTTTTTTTTTTTTTTCTGTTTTTTTGAGAAAAATATACAAATGGAGAATTTGGAACATTTTTTGTTTATATATATTTTAAAGAATATTACTTATATAATATTTTTTTTAATACTACTAATATTATTTTTTTAAATACTTAAAAAAAAAAATTTAATGAGTTATAAAGTAATAATTTAAGAGTTTTAAATACTTTTCTAAGTATCTGTGAACTATTTATAATTCATACTCTGTATTTATTTTACTAAAAGAAAACAACTCGGTTTAAAGAGAAATATAGAGAGATTATTAATACTTCTTATCAGCTACCAAGAATAGAATACTTGGGTCAATTTTGAAAATTTATTTTATTAAATGTTATTAAATTTTAAAAATTGACCCAAGCATTCTGCTCTTAGTGGCTGACAATGTGTAATCTTACAGATGTCTTAAAGGAACTTGTTCAGGCAGGTTAACTCTACTTTCTGTACAATGTGCCTGTCAGCTTGAATAATTTAGTTTAGTTATTAGGCTAATTTGGCAGGAGCAGGGCCAGGTCTGCTAGTCGGCGATTGGTGAGGGCCCCCGGCCTAAGGGGGCCCCAGAACCCCCCCCCTCCAAAACATACTACTTTATAATTAGTTATATCAGAATAATTTGACTATTTATTTTCCTACAATATTTCGGATTTACAGTAAATTTTGACTCATTGGGTATTGTGCAGTGCTCATAATTTCAGGCAAGTTCGCGACCAAAGAACTTAAATGCAAACAAGTATTGAAGCTTAGCGATGAAAACCTTGTCCTTCTTGATTGTTTTCATCTAGAATGCGTGCACAAGTGAAGCCGAGAATGTTTTATTCATGGAGCACACTGCTTCATGCTTCATCTTCACCCTGTATGTTTGTTCACCTATTTTAAGCAGTCATGAATTTCTATATGTAGTATCTAGATTGCGATACTTACGTCTCTTCGGAGCTGCAGTTCTTGTTCTTTCCTCATTTAACTAACTTCTTTATTGCAACGTTCACTCTCTAAGGCTCCTATTAAGGTTGTATTTAAAGCAGTGTCAGAATTGTGCCAACATGAAACGTATTTATCAATGTAGTGCTTTGAAAAAAAAAGAAAAGAAAATCTTTAGATGTTGAAAAAAATTCCAAATGTCTAAGTACTTGGTTAACTAGTACACTTCTGAGTCGCAAAGTCGGCATTTGAGGGACGACAATGATACATTAAATACAGGTAACTTGAATTAGTTTATTAGCTCATACGTTCAAGCAAAACAAGGGGAAATTTCACTTTCACTGGCCTGTTGGCAATTTTTCCGTAAATCGCCAAGGCAGTGCTGTTCCCCATCGTGTTCCGAATTGCAACGCTCCACCAGTGGCATACGATGTTCGTTGGTTGGATTTAACATCACACTATACTCTATTTCCTTTACACAGTCGCCTCAAGGCCACACTCAGATGAACTGTGATTTCACTTTACCCGTCCGTTGCTAAGTTACTGAAGAAACAACGACATCTCACTGGATGGAATTGAGCACGTGATCTCAGTCATGTGATATCCTTCTCCGCATTCCGTGGCCTTGGAGCGCCTCTGATGAGGAAATGAACTATAGTGCTGTGCACTAGTGACAGTGAACAAAAACGAGCATTTCGGCGATCTAACCAAATAAAAAAAGATGTCGAAAAAGCAGTTTGATCAGAAACACTACATAGAAAAAAAAACCATTAAAAAAAGGTAAAAAAAAAAATTACTGAATAATTACAGATTATAACCAATCATAAATAAAATAAAACTCCAAACATAAAATCTCACAATATAAATACTCAAAATTTCCAGCCACAGGAATAATAATACACACGTCTGTACGAGGAAAAAATACATCACTGAATACTTCTATCTGAAATTACATGAATCTGGAAACTAAACAAAATTTCGTGCTGCAGCAATCGGTACTATGTACGTCTGTATGCTTCATGTACATGAAAAAAAATCACAGAATATCTCACAATGCATGAATCTCAAAAATGCATGAAATTGCATATCGCAGTAATTAGTAATACGCACATTCGTACACTTCACATACGTGAGAAGAAAGGAGTCACAAACTACCCCTACCTCAAAATTTATGAATCTCAAAAACATATCAAATTACATATTGCGGCAATTAGTAGAACACACGTCTTTATGTATAAAAAAAACTTACCCCTAATACTTTTTATACTTAAATATACATAAAAATTTCTAAATCTCCTTCAATAAAAAGTTAACACTGATTAAATATCCTTTAATTTCAGTAAATTTCACTCCATTTTTGTTATTTACTTCAAAAACGACACAATTCAACAAAAATAACATATCAAACAAATTACTGTAAAACATTTCCTTTAAAATCGCTCTGATAAAACATGGCGTCATTAATTCTCGAACTTTCAATTCAAACATTCAAAAAACGCCCTTCAATTCAGCAGATAAACAAAGTATCATACACTGGTGTTGGTGTACCATAGCAATAAAGAAAGTAACATACAAATTTTTCCTGGGGAATCTATGGAATTTATGTTCACGAATTTTGTTGTGTGTTGAATATTTTCATCAAACATTAACAGTGACAGGATTTTGTCAAATTTCCCATTGGAGTGGCGAGGGGGCCAAAAAAAAAAAAAAAAAATGCAAGCATAATTTTGCTCTAAATTACTTCAGGACGACAATTTTTTGCTATGTGGGTTTGCAATGTGTACACAATACTCATTATAAAAGGCTCATTCCATATAAAATGAACAAATTTTAAGGAAAAATTGTGCCGCACCATTTTTGATTTTCATGATATTTTGTAGGTAATATGTACCTATCTTTTGTATCCCAAAACAGTTTTTTTTATTTCAGATATATTTATTCCACTTTTTTATATATGCTGCTTTTATAATTATGAAAAGGTAATAAATAACTTTCAGCATATCAATTTTATAAACTTTAATAAATTTTAAATCCAACGTTTCGGCTAAATTCCTTCATTAGCCTTCCTCAGGGAAGAATGATGTTAAAAAACACATAAACATAGAAAATTTAAGTACATGATACCACAATTACAACTTCAAAACATTTAACAGATGATTACACAAATTGTAAAAATATACTATATACATTTTTAAAAATATGCTAAAACACTCAAAGGAACATGAAACATGATCACTACAAGACAAGGATAAAGAGCTACTAAAGCAAAGGTTAAAAATATCAAAATTGCGGGGTTGCCAGAACTAAATTAAAGCAGGGTAACCATAAATTAATTTAAGCCCAAGAAATGAAGCCAAATTGGCTTCATTTCTTGAGTTTTTTTTATTTCATGAAAAAATTTTATTCTTGAGATATAGCCATTTGTTTATTCCATGGATGAGTAAAAATCACCACTTTAGACTTATTTTCTAAAAGCTGTAGAATTTATATTTGAATTATCAGGAAGATCAGATTATTAGATTATTAGAAAGCTTTTAAAGAATGGACTTTTATTTGTGCATAGTAAAATAAATTTACGTAAAGACTAAATAGAATTTTTTGGACATCAAATAGTCGTTCACAAGCTAATGTTTGGTGTGGCACTCACATATATTTTGCTTACCCTTTTAACTTTTAAAAATACTTTTTATATCATATGTATGAGGAATTAATTTTCATTCCTGAGCTGCTTTCCTGGGCATGGTAAAATATACAAAAGAAATTACATTCACTAATTACAGTTAGGATTTCTTGGTAATATTTGTTCTTGAGATATGCTGATAACATACACAGACTAGCCACTAAAAACCTTAGTAATATTCAGGGAACCACAAAACATGTAAATATAACAAAAACTTAATTTTGAATATTTGAATTAAAAAAAAAAAAAAATACTTTCTCTAGAAGTAAAGAAGAAAAAAAAAAAAAAAAAAAAAAAAAAAAGGATGAACTAATCGAATATTAGAAAATTTTTATTTAAGTGGTACATTATATTATAATGTTGGATAAAATAGATGTTATTAGTAATTAATTAATCTTGCATACATAAGTGGCCCACTGTTTTTGTCATATTTTATAGTATCTCTGTATATTATGTATTTATTTTAACTTTAAAAACATGTCCCATCCCTCCCTCATATAAGGGAGGGATGGGACACTTTTATAACTATGTTAATTGGTTTATAAAATTAATATTTTAATAATTACCATCAAAATTACATTTTTAAAGGATTTTAAAATGTTTCAATTTGTTTCTCTGAAACTTAGTGTTGTACCAGTAAAAGTAAATTTGTAAGAAATATTTTGTTAAAACTGTCCCATCCCTCCCTACTCTCTCCTATATATGTATGTTCCAAACAGTGTTTCCTCTACGGTAGCATTTTTCACAAAATGCTAAAAGACTTATCCAAAATGCGAAAATGAAATAACATGTTTTCGCTCTTTTGCTAAAGCATCTTACTAAAAACAAATTGAAAAAAAAAAAAAAAAAAAAAAATCTTCGAAAATATTATAACAAATCTTTCATGGGAAAAAAAATTGTAACATTGATCAAGAAAAATCCATTGTTTTATGCATATAAGGAAAACCAAATGCTGAACTATGCTTAAGAATCGCATACAGGAAATCAATTTGTAAATAAGCATGATGCATTTGTAAAGTGGTTTAATATAAAAAAAGAAAAATTATAAATTGTAAACCAAAAAGATTTCAATAGTAATAAACAAATTTCACTTATTAATTTTTTTTTTTTTTTTTTTTGTAAGTTATGTTTTTATTTTCAGATACAGTATAAGCTTAATGTAGTTTTACGTGCCATTGTGATAATTATGTCTACAGAAAAATAATGTACTTCGTATAAAAGATGTTCATATTGTTTTAAAAAAGTTTACAAAATAAAGTAATAATCTAAAAAGTTTAATATTTTTCAAGTCTGCCAATAAATGTGTTAAAATATATGCTTGTACTATATTCGAATTTATCTGGTTACAGTGGTAAGTTACTTTTTTGTTTTTTATTTCAAATTAAAAGAATTTTTATCTTCTGTGTATAACTCTTTAAAGACCTGATTAAAAACTTTTCAGTTTAATTTACAAATGAAAATCAAACATGTCGAGGCGTTTAGAATGAAGCGAGGCGTTTAGTGTGTGAACTGATATTCATCTTTTTCTACTGCTTCTGGCATTTTCGCATTCTGCTAAAGCTTTCTTTTCTGATTTTAGCTTTTTTGCTAAAGAAAATTTTCACTCAGCTTAAACCCTGGTTCCATATACAAATCCACATTTTTTGGAAGATTCATTTCTAATGTTGCATACAGATAGATTAAAGCCCAGAATAAATTTTAGGCTACTTACTACTACTACCTAATTTTAGGCTAAGTTATGATTTGTATCGCAATCTTTGCTCTATGTAAGAAGCAATATAATTGGTTAGATTCACTGACTCATAAATCTAAACAATAATTTCATTGGTTGAAATATTTCAACATAAATAATGACCTACATCTATGTGACTAATGAGGTATGCTGTTTTGCTTCTGTAAGCTGCTGTTCTATCTACCAAAATAGCCATTTGTACAAAAAAAATTTGTTTTTGTTTAGTTTTCTGTATGCTGTGAAGTTGTAGATCTTGAATTCTAGTGAAGGTGGTGGGCCAATGGACCCTATATGGGGATTTTTTAGTCAGAAATAAATAATAAAATACTAGTTGAATGCAATAGCTGCAAACAAACTGTGAGTGCAAAACCTTATAGAATGAAAGAACATCCTAAAAAGTATAATGGCGCAACTAGTAATGAACACAAGTAAGTTTCTGCCTCTGCAATACAGCTTATGGAGAAAGAATCAAGTGATAAAGAACAAGAGAATTCAACTTCTCTTCCTAAGAAATCAAAACAAGAACATGTCTCTACAAAAGTTGGATCTTCTAGAACTCAAAGTAGTATGAGTAATTTTATTGTGAAAACAAATTCACAAGAAAAATATGCTTTGGATGAGGCAAATGTGAAATTTTTCTACAGCTGTAACATTCCTTTCTTGGTGAGTGAAAATCCATCATTTATAAACATGATAAACATACTAAGACCAGGTTATGAACCCCCCAAAAGAAAACAGTTGGCTGAAGATCTTCTAGACAAAATACACAGACAGTTGCAATTAGAAATGGAAAAGAAAATCAGTGGTAAAAATGTTTCATTCTTATAAGATGGGTGGAATAACATCCATAACGAACCAGTTGTTGCACATTCTATTCACACTGGTTCTGTATGCATGTTTTATAAGTCTGTAAATAAAGGAAGTGAGAAAAAAACTGCAGCTTATTGTACTGATGTAGCAAAAACAGTAATAACTGGCATAGAGACAAAATACGACTGCAAAGTGACAGTCTTAGTAACAGATAATGAAAATAAAATGGATTTAATGAGAATAATCATACATGAAGAAATGTCATCCATTGTAACTTATAGGTGTTGAGCCCATTACCTAAACCTTCGTGGACAGAAAATCACACCAGGTTCTACCATGGAACATGTAGTTTCAGTCCACAAATATTTCAGAAACCATTATAGGCCCAGAGTACTCGAAAGCTGTGAAACCCCACATATACCTTGTGTTACACGGTGGAATAGCCAGGTAGATTGCTTAGAAACGTTTATAAAAAATCACCTGTACTATGTTCAGATACTTGTAGAACATGAAGATGATATTGATAAAGGAATTGTTCAGGTCATAAATAACCAGATGATCTACAAAGGAGTCAAAAACTTGCTGCTACAGACAAAACTCATTGCTATTGCCCTTGATTTAGTTCAGAAAGAGAACTGATCAATTGCACATGCTTCCAATATTTGGATTAATCTAACTAAGAGAGATAATCTTATGGGTGCTTATGAAAAAGAAGTGACATACAGATTTAAACAAGCAGTTACTGATTATCATTTGCTAGCTTATATGCTGCATCCAAAGTATTGGGGATTGAAGTTATCATGTGCTCAAGCAAAACATACCAAAATTTTACTTGCCAATTTTAACCCAGATTTTGTACCTTATATTATAGCTTTGCTAAACAATTCGGCTCCATTTCCTGAAATGTATTTTTCCAGTCAAGTTTTAACAACTACCCCAGGTACTATATGGTGGTCCAGTTTTAAAAAATGTGCAGTTGATGAAAGTTTCACAAATTTTGCTTGTTCCTTGATGGCAATGCCTGCTAGTTCTGCTGGAATTGAGAGAATCTTCTCAAATTTCTCATTTGTGCATAACAAATTGAGAAATCGTTTAGGTTTAGAAACCACACCAAAACTTGTCTTTTGTTATAGACTACTGAATAGCGCAAACAATGTAAACTTTGATTTTGAATGGTGATAATATTGTGAATAAATTGTACTTTGGTTAACATTTGTTTTTCCTATGCATTATCTGTTTTATGTCAGTAATTACTTTTATGTCATTTTCTGAGTTTCTGCCAGTTTCTGTGGCAGAAAGGGGTTCCTACCAGTAGTGTTTTAACCACCTCAGCATAAACTTGCCAACCCTGAACAAACCAAATTTTTTCCCTATTGCACTTACATATCAATACTATATGCAGAAAAAAAAATTAGCTGTTACTGGCAGTCCTTCTTTTGAAAAAAAAAAAAAAACTTAAACTTACTAAAATTTTTAAAATGTGCTTTTTAACCCCAAAAAGTCGTGTAGGACAGGTGATAAAAATCTCAAAATACCATGTTAAAAACTCTTATGCTGTACTTAAACACAGAACAAAAATTATCTAGTAATTCAAAAGGAAAGAAAAGATAAAAGTTTTTAAAGTAACACAAAAAACCACTCATCACCGCTATTGAAAACAGGTTAAATAGACATGGAATTATCAAATAAAATACTTTATTGAATTAAATTTAAATCAAATACATTTACAAAATGTAATGTGACCTAAAAGATAAATAAATCAACATTTCTTATTAGGTATTTCTTTATCATTTTGCCATTTTCTCTTTCAGCAAAGTTGACAAGTGCTTATTCATGTATGAAGTTGTGCTGTAACTTCTCCCTGTAGCTGTCAATTACAATCCAGAGGGTGTTAGAATCTTTAAAATGTTTTCCTTCTAGACCCATGAATGACAGTTTCTGGCTGACTTCATAGAACATGTGCCAGTGCCTCTAAGATGGAGATAGTGATCCAAAATTCTTCATTATTGTTGTAAATTTTCACTTCCATAACCTCATTCAGCCACCAATCATTATCATACACACAGCAAACATAATCGTTTACTTTTGGCTATATTTCAGCCCTCGGTTGAGCTAGATTTTCTTTACTCACAGTAACAATCTTGAATTCCTCTGAAACAGATGTTATATGGACATGAAAAACATTGAGGCTGACAGGAATAAAACTGTGTAATGTTCATGTTTGTGGTATGTGAATTGCAAGTTAGTATCTTGTCTGCAGTTGTTGTTCAATCTCTTTGATAAAATTTTCTCTTGAACAAAATAAAATATCCATCTTCTTTAAATTTTTTGTATAGTTGTCTACTATTTTTTGAAGACTAGCATTTCTCAGAATTCTTTTAACTGTACCACCAATACCACTACATAGTCCTTTCCCATGGAACATAGCAAAAAAGTGCCCGTACCATTTGTAAAGTAGCCCGTACCATTTGTAAGTGCACCAATACCGTTGTAATTCCCGTACCACAGACATGATTATTACAGTTTTATTCCTGTGAGCCTCAGTGTTCTTTATGTCCATATAACATCTGTTTTAGAGGAATTCAAGGTTGTTACTGTTAGTAAAGAAAATCCAATTCAACTCCAGGCTGAACTGCAGTTAAAGTAAACAATTATGTTTGCTATGTGTTGATAATGATTGGCAGCAAAATGAGATTATGGAATTAAAAATTTACAGTAATGAAGAATTCACTATTTCCATTCTAGAGGTCCTGGTACATTTTTTCTAAGAGGTCAGCCAGCCACTGTGATTCATGGGTCCAGAAGAAAAACATTTTAAAGATTCTCATACCCTCTGAATTGTACTTGATAGCTACAAGGAGAAGTTACAACATAACTTCATACACGAATGAGCACATGTCAATTAAGTTTAAAATAATAAAGAAAAACCTGATAAAAAATGTAAGCCTTTTTTTTGGTCACATTACATTTTGTAGATGTATTTCAATTAAATTTAATTGACTAAAGTGTTTTATTTGATAATTTCATCATTGGCAGCCCGTGCTAGGAAAAACAGTGGAAGAGCTAAAAGACGAAATTTTTTCGTAGGGATTTGGAGGGGGGGGGGGTAAGAATTTCCTTGCTCGTGGGGAAAAGTTCAGCTTTATTGGTCATTGCCTTATTTCATCTTTAGGATGGTATCAATAACTATGCGAAAATATCATATTTTGAAGATTAAACTACTACATTTACTAAAGAAAAAATTATTTATCACAAAGAGGTCATTTATTAAATCCCAAATAAACTAGGGTAATCATATGTACCATATGTCCATGAAATTGAGACAGATACATATTTTGAAATAATTTTTCTGTTTTGAAAAATTGTAACAAAGAAATTATTTATCATAATTCATCCTTATCATAATTATTTATCATAACTGATACTTTTCAATCCACATTTATTTGACATAAATCATCCCTCTGTAATTCGGGAACTATTATGTATATATTCAGGCACAAACATGAAATTTGTTGTATATTTTTAGCCTATTTTTAATAAGAGGAGAGCATTAAAATTACTAACATTCGAAAGCTAGACCCTTTCACAAAATATGAAATTTGGCACCAAAGTACCTTGGAAGTTTATCGCCAAAATCTTTACTTACGCAACTATGATAGCCATTTTAATTCATCGACAAAATGATAACAAAAATATAAAATCCACCAAGGGATCCTATACTATAGCTGTATCAAAGAAATTTTAAGAAATGGATATAGTAACTGTTGCTAAGGGATGAAACATGATTACCGCATGTTTTTATATGGAAGAATAGATTAAGAAAACATCGTGTCACACTAAATGAAATTTTGTTTTGTAGAGGTTTTTATACCTATTAGTTCAAGCGGTTTCGATATAGTGTTTACTGTTTAATGTTCTACGCTTTTAAAATGCCGGACAAACAATTTCTATCAGTAGGACTGAGAAGTAAATAAAGAGAAGCAGAGACTTTCATAGGGATTTGAAACATCATGTAAATAAAAAGGCTAATAGATTTTTTTTTTCCCTTAATAAAATAATTATTAAGAATACTGTTTACATGGAAGCTTTGAAATTGTGTATTTACTATTTGAATGCCTGCTTAAAAAATGGCCAGGTTTCGATCACAGGGCGTTGATTGCATTTTTTCAATGCTAATATTGTAAAGGTATTTTAAATGGCAACTATAGATTATCCTTTTATAAAAATTAATAAACAGTACAATTTTCCCAATTAAACATGGTTTTTAAAATACTTGACTTTATGACAAAACATTACAATGAAATGAAATAAAATTTCCAAAAACTCTTGTTTAGACATTCTAGAGTATGGCATTAATACATATAAAGAAGGAAGATATTTATTTACCTTAAACAATAGTAACAATTATCTTATTTTTTTAAAACTTCCACAACTTATATATTTAAAATTCTTAAAAAACGATAAAGTAATAATAACAATAAATATATAAATAAATGAAAAAGAATTCGGTGTTCATTCATTTTCAAATATTAATTGTAAAACTTAAAAATTTAGCAATTTATTTATTTATTTATTTTTTTTTTTTTTTAAGAAAAAAAAAAAGTCCAATAATGTGTAATTTTCCTAGTGTAGTTGAAATACAAAGCCATTTATAGCCTTCAAACCAAGATGTTTTTAAGTTAACATTGTGACATTTTCCATTTTTTTTTTTTTTCTTTTTACGATAAATTCTATAGACTCTGTTAGTCTCCCGTAAATACCATCTTTTTGTCTCCAACTTTTCATCTGTTAAACTGTGTTTAAAAGCTTTAAAGATTATAAAATCTGACAAAGAATTAATTAAAAGCATAAATCGCAAAATTAAAAAATTAAAACGGTAAACAGTAACATTTTAAGGGAACCAAATTCAATGAGAATTCCCTTTTAAGCTAAGCTTGAAGATCTATTATCTCTTTCATGAAAAGTCTTTCCTTTCTCTTTCGTCATTTGAAAATTCACAGTAGAATATTTAGAGTAACGTAAGCATTACCATGGTAACCACGCAGTGAAGGCAGAGCTAAAAATGAATGTCTTTCATCTCTTCCCTTGCACTTCAGTTATATGAATTTGTGCGCAGAATTGGATGTTTAGGAAAAGATTTAAATTGATGTTTTTATTGGTCGTTATTTATTGAAAATTTGTTATAAATCCTTATTAAATTCTACAAAAAAAAAAAAAAAAAAAAAAAAAAGAAAGAAAGAAAAAATACATGGAAAAAATTGAAAAAGCAAAAACATGTTATTTCATTTTTGTATTTTGGATAAGTCTTTCAGCATTTCACGAAAAATGCTACCATAGTAGAAATACTACCGGAAGGGGCGGCAAAAAATACATTTCCTAGCGTAATTTTATTTATAATTATCTCTGGAAGTTTTTTTTGTCATGGGGCTGTGGCTGGGCCATAGGTACACAACACGCACTATAGGAGGATTTTACGAAAGATAACCTTTCACCCCTTGGGGTCTGGTGGGTGAAAAACATGTTTTGAATTGTAACTCTGCTTTAAGTTACCAAAGAAAAGTGATATTTTAGTGTGTGTGTGTGTTGGTTATGCATACCCAATGCACTCTATAATGAAATTTTGCGAAATTTCCTTCCTTTGGTGGGAAAGGGTAAAAAAACTGAAGTTTTGACTGATTTCAATGAATTTTTATTATATTTTTTCATTTTATGAGATTTTTAGTATTAATAAGTTGTATGTAATTTTGAGATTCCATTTAAATATAGTAGCCAACGAAGCAGGCAAAGCCTGCTAGTTCCCTCTTAATTCCCCAGTAAGGGGGCCCCTGTTCAATTTCTATCCGAGGGTCCTTAAAGGAGCCAGTCTGGGCCTTGGCAGGGGGCTGCACCTATAGTTGCCCTTTCAAAACATTTTAGCACCTGGTGGCAAGTATCCAGAGACCATTAGATACTTTTCTCACTCATGTACATCTTTCTGAGAACACAACATTTTGCTAGAACAAGTGTATATAACCTATATATATATATATATATACACACACACAAGTAAATGTGGTAACTTATGTATACTTTTTTTTGTTTACATGATTTACTTTTGTTGTGTACAAAAATTACAATGTAAAGAACAGAAAATGTGTAAAAAAAAAAGGTGGCAGATGTAAAAGAGAAAAGGGATAATAATGCCCTTTTAATTGAGTTCTCCTCGTTAGTTCTTTTACTCTAGAGACAACACTGAAAATTCTTTAGTTTATTCTTTTTTATTTTACAAATTAGATTTTGTGAAACCATGTAAAATCAAATTATTATGTAAAATGACAAATTTGTGTAATTAAAATTAGTTTTTTCTTACAAAGGATTGACATTTTTAAATTGCATTTTTTTGACTTATTGTGGTCAACTTTATACCTGATGGAGAGTTAACTACATGGTATAGCAATTATTTTGTTGTATTTTATCAAATTGCAAAATGTTGCTCTAAAATATCTTAGACATTTTTTATGTTAGTAAGTAATGAATACATATTAACAAGTTGATGCTATGAAATATCCTTATTATATTAAGTGTAAGATAAAAGGAAATTACTTAAATTCATATATCTTTAAAAGAAAATCAAGAAATTTACTGCTAACTTATGTTTATTACCTAGAGTGACATGCATATAGATAACCACCCCTTTTCAAATCAGCAATAGCAATTTCAGTGAATAATTAAGTATGTAATTCAGTTTTAGAATTTGCTCGAATTAATGCTTGTTTAGAATATTGATCTGTTCAAAATTAAATTTCTGTATGTTTAAAGGTTTTATCAAATATTTATAAAACTAAATCCAGAACTACTAAATTTTTTATTTATTCCATAACATTGTTAGTACCCACCTTTTCTTTTTTTCATATCACTTTTTTAGAAGTGTAATTTTCTTATTTAACTATAGTTACATATTGGAGAAAATTACTGTACAAAGAAAGTGGCATTGAAAAAAAGTAATCGAGTACTATCAATGTTACAGGGTAAATTTAAAAAGAAGTTGGCTGCTCTGTAAATTTTCCATCTGAAATTTATTGTAATTTCCTAGCTTAAGAGTAAAATATTATTTCTTAGCACATTGAGCACCATGTCAGCCATTTTAGATTCTAGACATTTTGTCATATATCTCTAAGTACTGAAGGAATCATCTTGAAACTTGAGGAGTGTGCAGCACATATTATACTTCAAACATTTCAGTGAAAGTTTTACCCCGAAAGTAAAAGCAGTACCAATAAAAAATTAAAACGTTGAGCGCTCTGTCAGCCATCGGTGGCTGACAGTGTCAAATATGATATAAAACTAAAAATATTACATTTAATGATTGAAAATTTATTAAAAAATTGCTTAATTTTTATTTATTATAGGAGGAATCATTGTGGAATTTTAATGGATTTTAAGAATTTGCGTGGCGCTCAACGTGTTAATTATTTTAAATTCATTGTTTTTATTATTATTATTATTTTCACTGTACTTCATTTTATTATTCAATTTTTCTTGTTCTCTCACTAAACATTTAATTTGTATTGATTGTAATTTTTAGAGTTTAATTAAATTCTTTTTTCCTTAGCTTTACCGCCCATCTTAGTTCCTCGTAACACAGGAGATATACCACATCCACTTCCAAAGATAGACGATTATATTAATTCTGTACCAGAAAATACGGAATTTCCAGGGCTGGCTAATACTGGTTTTCCTTTAACAACTGGTAAGTTTTGATTATTGATGCACTTGTATCTTAATTTATTTTTCTTATGCACTGTATGTATAGCATATGACTGAAGGGGCATTTTTAAACATATTTACAATTTTTATTGGATTTCTAATTTTAATGCAATAAAAATTATGGAAAAAACTTATTTCTGTTTAAAAAAGTAAGATTTAAAAAATATAAGTGATTGCAGCTATTTATGCAAAAATACTTTAAGTTAAATGCTAATTATTTGCAGTTACCTAATATAAATATTTACAAACCTTTCTTACATTCTAAAGTTAACTCTTGTGTGTGTGTGTGTGTGTGTGTGTGTGTGTGTGTGTGTGTGTGTGTGTGTGTGTGTGTGTGTGTGTGTGTGTGTGTGTGTGTGTGTGTGTGGTTGTCAATGTATTATGGTTATTAATTCTTTGGAACTATTTTGCAATTTTAAGAATTTCTTGTCATATGAGAAATTTAAACACTTCATAACCAGTACCACATACTTGAAATTGCCCATCACAGTCTATCACTGATTTTTAAATAATATTTTAATTATTTTTTAAATTATTTTTCTTTTTTCTTATTTATCACCAAAAGTAAAAAAAAAAAAAAAAAAAAAAAAACTTGTCTAGATATAGGGTTTTACAGACACATTAAAATATTCTGTAGTAAACGAAAACATGGCATATTTTAAATTATAAAATGTGTCAAATATAGTATATTTGTGTTGCTGTAAGAGAATGCATAAGAATAAAGTATGGATTTAATATTTTTTATTTTAAAACTATACTTATTAAAATTATGTCTATGTTATAGAGAAAGTTGTTCTGACATAACTTTCTTACTGTGAATAACCACACACATTGAATTTTAAATGCTTTTTCAAATATCTAGAAAATGATTGATCAATTATTCTGAATTATTGCATGTCTAAAAAACATGTTATACCTTGTATGTTTTAGCAAAAATTTTGTCCCAAAGACAAAAAAAAAAAAAAAAAAAAAAAAAAAAAAAAACTTCATCTGAATTCTGATGTAGCATATGATTAGGAGTTTTTTTTTTTTTTTTTTTTTTACTTATAATCATTTATATCTGAATAGAATATTTATGCATGGAGATATAATGGTCTATTTATTTATTTATTTTTAAACTGCCGGTTTCTTTATTATGAGAAAATGGGGCATCTTGGGACATGGCCCACATTGGGACACCTTAAATTTCAGCTTTGATTTTGTAAGTAGGAATTGGTTTTCTTAGGACATTTTATTGGGCAGCACAATATATTCTTCAGTGTAACTTAGAATGTTTCACATTAGCAGGTAAAGATTAATCCAATTTTCTTTGTTTTGAAAGATTCAAAGTTACATTAATGGGTGATTTCATAAAAAAATTTCTTGTGCAAAAGATAAAATAATTTAAATCTGAGCATGTAGGAATTAAAATATCTCCATGGACTTTCATATAATAATTTTAATGTTAAAAAATACATTGTACTGCTAAGCTTAACTTTTTGAGAGTTACTTTATGATAATAATCCAAGTGGGGGCAGGTTGGATGCTCTATCAACCTCCCCCACCACCATGCAATGCAAAGAAAGCAATGTTTGCTTGTACTATATAAATTTATTGAGACTTTAATGTGCTAAAATTGGGATATTGTTTTGTTGGTATAATATACCGTAAAATCCCGAAAGTAGCCCCCCCCCCTTTTGAAAAGCAAAACGGATGAATTTCAGGTGGGGGGGGGGGGTTATAATCAAGATTCTTTTAAAAAAAATGAAGAAAAGAGAGGGGAGGTTATATTCGATGGAGGGGGTACTTTCGGGATTTTACGGTACTTACTTAAAAGGAAATATTAAAGGTAATATCTTACATCAAAGGTAAAAAAAACTGTGTGGTGATTCCATTGATAACATGCATCCGACACTTTATGAAAAATTAGTTAAATTAGAAATAATATATAAATATTAAAACTTAATTCAATGCCAAACTTAACTTGCAATGCCGACGTACCGTAAGTGTGCCCGAAGATTGGATGTAGCTTTGTTGGATGGACAAAAAAAAAAGGGGGGGGGGTTTACTTTCAGGATAACGGAGACATTTCACTTTCAGCGAGAAAAGGGAGGCGGGGTTACTTTCGGGATTTTACGGTAAGTAATGATGATGCTCAAAGTGTTTTATAGTACGCCAATAGATGGCGCTGTGTGTTCATTCTTTTCTTCTGTAACTGTACATATATAAATAAACTTTAGTTTCAGTGTAGCTCACGTGTGGTTAACTTCATGTGGTTGCAGGAGCTCTGGTTGCGTTCGATCGTTGGCAAAAATGAAATGATGCCGTGTTTCCGATAATGAAAAAACTAAAAAATGGATGAGCGAAAGTAGATCTTCAAAATTAAAAGCGGTTCTAACTATTAAAAAATTGTACGATGCCATGATTAAAGAAGCAGGTGACTTAAAAGATGAAGAACAGGCTGAATGGGTTACTAAGAATGCTGAAGCTGTATCGTACATCTTACTTTCGTTATCCAATGAACAAAGTCTCCAATTCACCGACAAAGAAAATGCTAAGAAATTATGGGAGAAAATAAAATCAACATTTACCGGAAAACTGGAAGATCGAAAAATTGATGCAAGTTACGAAATAAAAAATATTAAAATTAATCCAGAAGAAACCGTAACAGATTACACTACAAGAGCAAGAGGCCTGAAAACGAAATTTACTTCATTAGGACTGGAAATTACGGAAAGAGAAATTGTCTATTATACTGTGAGAGGCCTTAGAAGAAAATTCTCGAAATTTGGAGAAATATTGAAAACTCAAAGAGAAAAGGATTTAGATGAAATACTGGAGATTTTACGTGAAGAAGAGAGAACGATTCTTAAATCAGACGATTACCGAACTACTAGAAGAGAAGAAGCATTTTATGTTAAATATGAGAACAAGAACAGAGTGAAAAGTTGTTTCATCTGTAAAAAAACGAATCATCTAGCTAAAAGCTGCTATTTTAGGAATAAAGATAACTTACCTCTGAACAATCATGATAAAAGAACAAATGCTTATAATAAGAACAAAAACAAAACCCAGTTTAAAAACAAAAACTCGAATTATATGAGTAAACATGATAATTTTGTGCACTCTACGAACAGAGAACAATTTGATATTTCTGAAAATAATGTGTGGCTATTAGATTCTGGTTCGAGCTGCCATTTTACAAATAATTTGAATTATTTTTGGGATTTTATTAATGATAATGGATATATCAATTTAGCAGGTAAGAATTCTACTTTAGATTTTACTGGTACAGGAACTGTTCATGCTAAAACATTGGTAAATAATTCTCAAAATATTTTAACTATGAATGATTGTATTGTGCTCCAGATTTGAGAAACAATTTAATTTCTGTAACTAAATTAATGGATAGGGGTTATAATATTAAGTGGAAATCATATTTTTGTTCTAAGTAAAAGTGATGAAATTGTGTTAAAAGCTGTTAAAGTAAATAATAGATTTGAAGTCATATTGGAACCTTACAATGATATGTCACCTGATTCTCTAGAATGTAACTTAATAAATAAATCGGAATCTTATGATATCTGGCACAAAAGACTTTGCCATTTAAATCCACAATATATTATAAAAATGCAAAATATTATTGGCATAAAATTTAGAGATTCTGAAAATTTTAATTGTGGATCATGTGACATTAGTAAGTTAACTCTAAAAATCTAACTCTAAAACTCAGAAAAATCATCCAAAAGTAAATTTTGATCAAAGTTGTTCTGTATTAGAGTTGATTCATGCTGATTTAGCAGGACCTATAATTGTTAATTCCTTAGGAAATTCTAGATATTTTTTAGTATTGGTTGATGATTTTTCTGAGATGTACTTCACTTATTTCTTGAAACATAAACATGAAACATTTCATGCTTTTACTATTTTCAAAGAAAGGTATGAAAAATCTGATGAATAAGAAGATTAAACATTTGAGAACCAATAACGGTTTGAAATTTGTAAATAATGAATTTGAAAATTTTCTAGAAAAATCTGGCATAATACATGAAAAGACTGTACCATATAATCCTGAAAGCAACGGTATTGTAGAAAAATATATAAGAGTACTGGTAGAATGTGCAAGAACTGTGTTATATGATAGTAAGTTACCACTTAGATTTTGGGCAGAGCCATAAATTGTAGTACCCACATTTCTAATAACACACTGCAAAAAGGTAAACAAAAAATCCCGATTGAAATATGGACAGGTAGGAAACCAAAACTAACTTATTTAAGAACTTTTGGTTGTTTAGCTTACTATTACATTCCTAAACAATTCAGAAATAAATTCGATGTTCCCGCTAAGAAAGGTATATTTGTTGGATATTCTAGAGATAGGCACGCATACAGAATTTATCATATCGATAAAAAGAAAATTATTGAAGAAAGATCAGTTAAATTTGATGAAACATCTAAAGGTAATAAATTCTTAAAAAGAGAAACTGAAACTTATTTGTGGGATATTAAAGAATTAACCCAGTTTAATGAAACCGAAACTTCTTCCCCACCCGAAAACAATCATAATAATTTATCAGATTTTTCGTCTGAACAACAAATACTAGAGCAAAATGAAATACAGAATGATTCAGAATCTATTTTTAGATCGCCACCCCAATTGCTACGATCAGAAAGAATAAAAAATAAAATGTCAGCTAATTTGGCTATAAAATTACCTTGACGAGGAATTGGTATAAAAAAATTTTCAGAAAATAAAAAATAAAACAAATCGCAAAAAATGGGAGATTGCTATGGAAAAAGAAAAGAAATCGATTCCATGAATAAACGCAATGTTTTTGAGATAGTTGAAAGTCCCCCCCCCCCCCCCCCCCCCAAAAAAAAAAAAAAAAAAAAAAAAATTAAAGTAAATGGATTTATTCAATTAAAAGGGTTAATAATGAGGAAATTTATAAAGCTAGATTAGTAGTAGCAGCTTTCAATCAAATAAAAGCAGTCGATTATTCAGAGTCATATTCACTGGTGGTAAATATTGAATCATTTAGACTATTAATGGCAATTGCTTCTAATCCAAATTTATCTATAAGATTTTTTAATGTAAAACAGCTTATTTATATAATAACATTGAAGAGACTGTATATATAGAAATATATACAGTCAATGAAAATATATACAGTCAAGGTTATGAAAATAAATTTGGTAAAAAATAATGTATGTAAATTGAAACTTAGCATATATGGCTTACCCCAAAGTGGCCGAAATTGGCACATTAACTTAAACATGAACTGAAAGCGATTAGCTTCTCTCCACTTGCATCTGATAATTGTGCATGTACTTATAAAGATGATACGAATTTCCTAGCAATTTGTGTGTACGTAGATGATTTAGCAATTTTTTCAAATAATTCTAAGTTGTGTGAGGCAAAAATAAGTAAAAATTGTCTGTGACTAAAAATAAATAAATAAATAAAATAAAATAAAGGGTATTTAAAGACATAGAATATAAGACAATCATAAATTACTAAGTTTTCAATTACTCATCTAGGACTATAAGATTTCTCTTTCAAAATGTGTGGTAAGTGGCAATTTTTTCTTTTGATATATGGCAAATAAATAAAAATATAATGATAATGCTTGAATTGATTTTTCAGAAACTTAACTAAAGTTTTCTTAGACCAACTGAAAAAAAAACCTTGTTTTTTAAATTCCTTCCAGGAAATTTTTTTGAAATATAAAAAATTCAGAGAAATTAGGACCATTGTATTGTAAGTTTTGATGTAATCAATTTGTAACCTTCTATAGACATAAATGAAATAACTGAAATTTTAAATTCTAAAATCAAGAAAAAATATAAAAATAGTGAAATAGCTACCTCATTAATTTCTGCCAGCAACCTTATTCTCTAAGAAAACTATTATAGGTTTAACAAACATTTTTACAGACAAAATGTCCCTATGGTATCCCTGGTTTCAGGTTTTGTCGCTGATTTAAAATTAAGAATTCTAGGGGACAATATATATATATATATATATATATATATATATATATATATATTCAAATCTTTTAAAAGCAAGATTTTTCATTGTTTTAGGTATGTTGATGATATATTTGCCATTATTAAACAAAATTAGCAATACTTTAGATATTACCAATATACTCAATAGTCTAAATCAAAATATTCAATTTAACCATGAAACAGAAATTAACAGTAAAATTAAATATCTTGACATTACTGTTATGCAAACTGATAAAAATGAACTGAAAACTACAGTTTTCCAGAAACCCAACCGCTGTAAAGGAATAATTATCAATAAAAGTAAAAACCCCTATAAATAAAAAATCAACACTATCCAGTCATATATTAATCATGCCGTTAATGTTTGTTCCAATTGCTTCAGCTACGAGGCTTTTCTCTTAAGTGTGTGTTTGGGTCTGGGTATAATAGACCTCTGGTCGATGTGTCCTAGCTCTAGGTATCCAACTGAGGGCTACCTTCCTTAACAAGTCATAAGTCAATGTTTGTTCGAATCTTAACTTATTAAAAGAAGAATTAAAACTCATCAAAGAACACATGTAAAGCAGGGTATAAGAAGGATTTAATTAATCGTTTGTATCAAGAAAAAATTAAATAAAATTAAGCCATATTGAAAATTGTCAAAAAATAAAATCCAAACAACAGCTATTCCTTATGATCACGGTGTTTCCAATAAAATTAAAAATAAAGCCACCAAAATTAATATCCCTATAAAATCTAATAGCAATATTTATCAGTTTATTCATAATGATAAAGATATAATCGGCCCTCTAGAAATATCCAGTATTTATAAAATCTAGTGTACATATTAAAACAATAATGAAGGGCATTGCATATAAATTACCAAGCACAAAATTAAAAATACAGTAAAAGAAAACATTTCAGATGATGTAAAATTTGGGACAGTACAACTTTAAGTAAAACATGTCAGAGTGAAAATATCAAAATTGATTTTTTAAATGTAAAAAAGATCACCAACTACGAAAATCAAACATATTTAATTAATAGAGAAACTATTGAAATTTTAGTTAATCCACTGTCATGTAACAGAAACAAGCCAATAGGAAACCTTGACCGAGCACGGCGTCACCTTTTGAAGTGTAGGCCACAAGCTGAAGATCTTACCAGTTTTGCCGAAAGCTCCCACCATGTAGCCACTGAGGATGATAGGGGCCCCTTTTGACAGGTGTATGGCAAAGGAACTTAAAAAGTAAGGGATTCTTTTTTTGGTGGTTTAAGTAAAATAATGATAATGAGAAATTTATATATTTAATATTGGATTCAGTTATAAATAATGATAATTTGTCAACTAAGAAAACTTTTTCAATATAATAATAATAAAATCCAGAAAAAATATGTATGTTAAAAGTAATTCGCGTTAACGAGGTTCAACTGTGTGTATATATATATAATATATGGCTTAAACAGCTATACAGTCTTTAAAATCTTGCAATATTAAGCTCTATGAAAGATTGTATGTCCTCTGAGGAGAAATTTTTCAAATTTTGAGCATTTTCCATAGAGATTTTTTTTTTTTTTTTTTTCAGTATTATATTTACCACTTTTTTTTCATGTTTCTGTGCAACTATTAAGCCACTGTCACACGAAGTTCCGTATGAAAGGCATTAGCTTATAGTATCGCATAAACAGGATTTTCATGAAGGAAACCGGTGAAATACTACCATTTGATAGTTTTGCCTCACGTATATTCTTCAGTCACACATTTTCAACTGTTAGAATCACATACGGTAGTTTTTAGAATGAAGTCCTCCAATCAGAGAATCATGATTACAGAGTACCCTCTATCCTTTTCCTTTTTAAACTTCCTTGAGTTGAACTATCGCCAAATATTGGGTCCGCTGTTTACATTTCTGGATTTCATTTATGCTTAAAAACAACCACACTTCGAAAAGTCATTTGGTAGCTTTTGAGCAGTAATAGCTTATATTTTAGAATATATGTTCTTTCGTCTGATACCACCTTTAGTAATCGCTTTATGATACTTTAACACAGTAATAATAATATAATGTACTAAATGAAAATATTGTTTTTAATAATACATTTTGTTGCTAACACCTTTTTACAAAAAAATGGACTTGGTGTCCTTTACCTCTGGGGCACAGATATGATGTTAACTACAAGAAAATTGAATCAATTTGGTCTAATATTTCTTTTTGTTATTTATTTATTTATTTATTTTTTTAATACTTACAGGTAAAAAAACACATTATTAAATTATTGTACTATTTTACAGCATATAGCACTTTTTTGGGGTTGGTTTGTAAATTTTTAATTCAGATCTGGCTAATTCTTCATGACATACTTTTACATTTTTCAAAACTGTGTTCTTTTTCTATAATCTTTTCATCATTTACAACTTCGGCATTTTTTCAATAGATTTTAGCTTAAATTCTTCTATATAAATTACATTCGTTTTGATATACTATAATTTTGCGCGTATAGTCCGCGGACTATGTGTGTCAAAAAAGCAAATTTTTTCACCTGTGGACTATACAGTGGTGCGGATTATTTGCTAATTATTCACAGTTCAAATCCTCAAAATCAGAATTAAAAAGCGAATACGAACTGCCGACTCTGACGATCAAATATAAACATAAACAAGAGAATGAGACACAAAGAAAACATTGTATCATATATCGTATCAATAACGAACCATAGAGCAAAAGGTCACTATTAGGACAGCATGTTGCTCAATATTCCTGTACCGTTATTTTTTAAACTATGTTAAGAAAATATCATTGAAGTTTTACTGCTGAACAATATTAATGAAAAACTTTGAGATAGTCTTCCAAAAAATATATTTCCTAGTGCTGAATCCCGGACCATCATTAATTACCCATAATACATTTCTAGTGGGAAAGTAGGTCTTTAAGTAAAACTGACTCAACCATTCAACCGGGAATTCCGATCATAAACGTGAACATCAACTTTAATGGTTTCTCCTAATGTATGAATAATTTATTAGTGATTTTGAAAATATGATTTATTAATAACAAGTACTTTTTTTGTTTATACTCTTTATTTTAATAGAGGGAATGCTTTAATATTTTCATATAAAACTACATAATAGTATTTTACTTGCTGTTTTCTCAGTGTTATATTTTTCTCCTCCAGACTATATACGGTATAGTGCAGACAATCTGATGTCTTTAAAAATAATTTTTACATTAAACTTCATCTGCTGACTACACCATAGTGTGGACTATATACGTGAAATTACGGTAACTTGGATACAATATAAAACATAAATGACCCAAGTCAGACTAGAATGCAAAATGAAGCTAGTGAGTAGTGATTGTAATAAATATGTCATTTTTAGAGAAATCAACTTCTAATTCACTCTTGAACTTGATTGTACAAAATTGCTTATAGCTAAATTTTGTGAATTACAGCCGAGTTGTGATAGCTATAAGCACCCTCTATTATTCACTATCAAAAATAGAAAGTTTTTTTTGTTTTTCCTTAAGTTTTTATAAAAGGAAAATTTTATTTTTTATATTATCCATGCATTATGAAACTTTTATCTTGCATTATTCATGGATTATACGTCCAAAAAATATAGTTCTTAAGATTACTTAATAATCTGAATACTGAATATATATAAAAACAATTAGGTATGTAAAGTGTTTATGATGTATATTTAAATTATGCATTAAGATAATAGTTATAAAATGAGACAAACTATATATACTAAAAATAAAGCATTTTAAATTTTAATAATGCTTAAAAACCCAATTAGAGTGAACGAAAATTGGTTCAGAACAAATAAATAAAAATAAAGGGGATTTTGGTACCTTTTCGGGGGGGGGGGGGGGGGAGTCTTAAAAATTTTCCCCTTTTATATATATATATATGTATATATTTTTACTCTTAATTGAAATGTTTAAATTAGAAAGTAATTTTTCAAATTACTATTTTCAAATATCGTACTCACAATTAATGTTTGAAATTTTGAATGGTGAGTCTTAAATATAATTTAACAAAAATAATTTATTAAGAATAGTTATTATAAAGTGAAACATGCTAGTTATACTTGTACACACCCGGGGGGAATATTTTTTCAATATGGGTGTCTTTCGAAAGATCTCTTCAACACCTTTAAAAGGAATGGTTGACTATAGATCTGTAATAATTTAAAACCAAGTTATAGATTTTTTTATCTTTTAAAGAAAAGAAAACTTACGGGGAAAAAAAAAAAAAAAAAAAAAAAAAAACGTATTTCTTTTGGTATTGGCAAAAAATTAATTTTCTTTCGGCATTTAGTGATATAATTCTGTCGGATAAAAATCGTCTGCATTTATAATGGAAAATAAGTTAATAATTTAATAAATAATTTGTATTCAATGAATTTTGTGTAAAATTATATAGCAGAAAGTCATGTGGTTGCCACATCATACTAGTTTAATTTGTTTTCTGTATTTTATTATTATTATATATTTTTATTATTGGTTTTTGATGGATCAAGACTCAATAGTATCAGGAAAATTCAGGTAAAGAATTTGTCCATAGTGGATTCTGTTCATAATTTTTTTCATACCAGTAAGTCAATTGTTCTTTAATAGTAGCTTCAGTTTCAATTGGAATTTCTGTCAGAAGTCAAATTTATACAAAGGTATGGCAGTATTAATTAAAAATCTCCAAGAAATTTTCTGCTGGATACACCATGTGTTCATAAATTTTACTTTGATATATTTCTAAACAAACAACATTATTTTTTTTAAATATGTATAATTTAAATTTCCGTTATAGTGATTTTGTTCTAAATATTTTTAATAAAACACTAATCTTAATAGACATTCTAGCCATTGTTTTTATGTATAATGGTATGTAAACCAACCATTTAAAGGTTAGTATAAAAATGATAATGCTTAAAATTCTGGCTAACTATTAATGAACTGTCCTGTAATAGGTACAGGCATCAACATAAGAAAAGGCACATTTTCAAATTCAGACTTTTTTGTTTAATATCTAAAGTAATACTTAATGGATTTGCTTGAAACTTTAGACATTAAAAAAAAAAAAAAAAAAAAAGTTTTACCACATAGGGGAGAGTAGGGAGGGATGGGACATTGGGGGAGATGGGACACCTAAAATTATTCTTAAAATAGACATTGTTTTTAATTTCTGACTCCTCCACCAGGTGATGTAACTATAGCCCCATATTTGTTGCTATGTATCATTTCAGTTGGAGAATTCTGTGAGTTTATGTAACAAAAAAACTGTTTTATAATACCAAAAGTAAATAATTGCTTAATTTTCAAGGCAAGTTTTCAATGTCACTCACTGATGTTAGCATAATTTTTTTTCAAATTTTATATACCTCATAATATAACATTTATGAATTAGTAGCTAAATTAAGTCTAAAAGTAGCATGTCTAATAATAAGTTATATTTTGAAAAAATATGAAAAGAGAGGGATGGGACAGAGCAGCTCATGGAGGGATGGGACATGTAAGAAAAGGAAGAAGAATGAAGATTCTGTTACTCCTTAAACAGAGACTATCAAGAGGCAAATGAATGAATAAGTGGAAGAGGAAATGCATGAAATAAATTCAAAATCATGGAAAGTAATTGGTGTGGCACTCACACGACTTTTGCTTACCCTTTTAACTTTTAAAAATACTTTATTTACCATATATGTATGAGGAATTAATTTTCATTCCTGAGCAGTTTTCCTTGACATGGTAAAATATACAGAAGAAATTACATTCACCAATTACAGCTCGGATTTCTTGGTAATATTTGTTCTTGAGATATATGGATAACACACACAGACTAGCCACTAAAAACCTTATTAATATTCAGGGAACCATAAAACATGTAAATGCAACAAAAACTTTATTTTAAATATTTGAACTAAAAAACAATACTTTCTCTGTTAGAAGTTTAAAAAAAGGATGAACTAATCGAGCATTGGAAAAATTTTATTTTAGTGGTACATTATATAAATAATGTTGGAAAAAATAGATGCTATTAGTAATTAATTAACCTTACATACATAAGTGACCCACTGTTTTTGTCATTTTTCGTAGTATGTCTGCATATTATGTAATTATTTTAATTTTAAAAACATGTCCCATCCCTCCCTCATGTAAGGGAGGGATGGGACATTTTTAAAACTATGTTAATTGGCTTATAAAACTAATATTTTAATAATTACCATACAATTTATATTTTTAAAAGATGTTAAAATGTTTCAATTTGTTTCTCTGAAACTTACAGTGTTGTACCAGTAAAAGTAAATTTGTAAGAGATATTTTTGTCAAAAGTGTCTCATCCCTCCCTACTCCCCTATATTCCAGTGACTTGCAGGGTTGTAATTAAATCCGGAGAAAATTTAAAAAATCCTATCTGGTGGATTTTATTGGTTTTAACCGGAGAAAATTGGAGGTTTTTGGAGAATTTTGGACTTTTTATTAATTGCTGATAAAATTTAATATTTGTTATTTTTAGATATCAAAATTATTTTAGATTATGTTCAGAGGTATATGCAGGATTTTTTCCTAGGATCCTATCTCCTATTTAATGTAAAAATATTTATATTGTGGGAATTTTTAAACAGAGTTAGAAAGAAAAAATAAGTCAAATAAATTGATAAAATGAAACAAATAGTTAGTTATTTCATCCAATGAATTAAAAAAATATAAAATTTTTTATTCTTTGGAGATCATCTTATATAAATGCAAGTAATTTTTTGCTTTAATTAAATGTGTAACTAGTTATTTCCATAAGCTTTGCTAATAGAAATTTGTTTCTTTCAATTATAAATCAAATATTTTCTCTAAGTCTCCATTCATTCTGTAATACAACACTAACACCCAGCAGTTTTTTCTTTTATTTTTTCCAATCGTGCACCACCTGTATTGGCTGGTGCATCTACTTACTTAAACTGTCACCTGCATTCTTCTACCATCATTCCTTTGCAAACCATAGCCCAATGCGCAACGTTAATTCAACCAACCAACATTTGCAAACCTGTTTTAAAAGTGGTTCTTTAAGATGATTGGCAGAAAAAGGCAGGTGCTAGTGCTAATGCTATTATCAGCTTCACACTTGTGGTCAGTCTCAGTGCACTCTGGGAATGAGTTGCAGTGAAATAGGTAATAGTTTGCCATAGTCAAAAATGTTATTTAGTTTTATATAGTCAAATATGCCATTATATTAATAGTGGAAATAGAATATTTTTCCTCAATACTAATCTTACAAATTTTTGCTTGAATTTCCAAAGCATGTGTTAAGGTTGGAGCAATAAGAAGAATTTTGTTCTTAAAAAAGTATTGGATCCCTATGCCATTAGGAAGTGGAAGAAAGCCAGCACCAAAGTGGGGTGAGGTTATTGATTCTGGAACTGAAGTGAAATGCAAATATTGTGGTATTACTATCAGCAAAAGGATAGAAAGGATAAAACAACAGCTAGAAAAATGCAAAAGAATTAAATTGGATTCTTCTCATTTGAGTGATGAAAATACTCTTCAGCTTGACTGCAGTGAATGGGAACCTCCATTAAAAATAACTAAAGCTGATCCTAATACTGATATTTCTTCACCAAATACATCTACAAGTACATGTGAACAGGTTTCTCCTAAGCAACAAATATTTCCCTCTACTTCTAAAACTAGAGATCAAGCATCAATTTTATCATATGGAATCAAAACTACTGCAATTCAAAAGTCAATGCTTGATAAAAAGATTGCCAATTTCTTTTATGCAAATAGTATTGCATTTAATGTTGCAGATAACGTAGAATTTAAAAATATGATTCAAGAGTTAAGGCCAGGATATATTTCACCAAGCAGAAAACAGTTGTCTGAAAAATTGTTGTGTGATGCATATGATGAACTTGAGAACAAATTAAAATCAGAAATTTCAATCGAAACATGTCTAACGCTAATATTAGATGGCTGGTCAAACATAAGCAATGACCCCATCTTCACATGTAGCATTCATACAGGTAAGAATTCTTACCTTTTTAAAACTGTTGATTGTGGAGCAGCAAAAAAAGATGCAGAATTTTGTTCAGATTTTGCAGAAACAGCAATAAAGGAAATTCAAGAAAAATTTGGCAAAGATATTTTTGCTGTTTGTTCTGACAATGAAAATAAAATGATTGCTATGCGAAATAACTTAAAGTCAAATCACCCTGAATTATTAACATATGGATGCTCCTCTCATATGTTAAATTTATGTGCAAAGGACATAACTCTGGCTAATATAATGAAACATATAATTGAAGTTCAAAAATACTTTAGAAACAAGCACAATGCACATGGTTGGTTAAAGAATAAAGATGGCATGATGCCCCAAATTCCAAATGATACTAGATGGAACTCACAAAAAGAATGTCTGAAAACTTTTTTGAAAAATTATCACAAATGCGTTGAAATAAAGTTTGAACACATTGAAGATTTCAACAAGGAAATAGGAAAGTATCTAATGAATGTTGGCCTGTATTCAGAAGCCTTGAATTTGTGTGAACAATTAGAAGTTATAAGTAAGGGTTTAGATGCTTTGCAAGATGACAAAGCCACATTGTCTACAGCTGTTGAGGTATGGTTAGATATTTTAGAAAACCCGTCTCTTAGCAGTTATTTACCTATGCTGAAAAAGAGATTTTCTGAAAACATGGAGCCATTTCATTTCCTAGCGAATATGACTGATCCAAAGTATTTTGGAAAACGACTAACTTCTGAACAAGAAGAAATGGCAGAGCAGTGGCTTGCCGACATGTATCCAAATTTTCTACCTTATGTTTTAAAACTGAAACTGAAGGACAGTGATTTTTTTTTCAGCCACTGTATTTTCAAATTCAGTTATTGAAAACTTTTCTGCAAAAAAGTGGTCTCATTAAGTCAAAATCAATTAAAAAAAGCATCATTACTGTACCTGAAGCTGAAGAATTTTGTGACTTTTTTATAAAACTACATAGCTGTCCACCCAGTAATGCATCAATTGAAAGAATCTTTTCCATTTATGGTTTTGTTTGGAGTAAAGTAAGAAATCGTTTAGGAAATGACAAAGCAGAGAAGCTGGTTAAAATATATTGACACTATAGAACAGAACCAAACGATTGGTGACATTTTTTGTATTTCCTTTTTTCATTAAAAACTGTTCATTTATAAGCAATTATGCAGCAGCAATCAAAAAACAAAAATACTGTTTTTAAGATTGAATTAATTATAGATTCTTATCTTATACTATGTATTGAAATTCATTTATGTTCATTTTTAAACATTACGCTTTGTAATCATCTATTTGTTTAAGGCAACTGTTTCTTTAATGTTATTAAAAAAAAATGTTTGTTTTTTTTTCCTTATTCAACAATATTACAAATTCAAATGATTTCATTTTCATAAATAAATTAAGTCATAAAATTTGCTTGTCTTTGTATGCTGAATTAATATTATACTGTATACCATAATGGTTCATATTCTTTTCCAGCTTTCTATTTTAAAAAAAAGTTCAGATTCAATTTAAATGAACTTTTTTCATCTTATTTATCAGTTACTTATATATTTATATTTTCTCCAAAAATCTCTGGATTTTTTTAAGTGGATTTATCCGAAAAAAAAACATCCGGATTTTTTTGGAGTGGATAAATCCGGCCAACCCTGAGTGAACGCTTAATCCTGAACGCTAGAAAGAGATTATATGACAATTGCATGAATATTAATGGTGGTATGAAGGTTTCTTTAATAACAGCAAAAGAATTTTGTGTGTTTTTAAATAACAGGCACATTTTAAAAACAGAGCAGTGTCATTAAAAAAAAAATTGATATACTACCATAGACACAGCTTTCTGTAATCAGAATATAAAAATATCAAATACTATTTGAAATACCAGAGTTTTTACTAAATTTTTAAGTATGCATGCGAAGATGCTAGCAAAGTTTATTTTGTATAATTTACTAGCCAAATGTATAAATATATTCTAAAGAAAAAAGAAAAAAAAATCCTTAAGTAAATATAATTAAAATTTAGAAAGATATCATTAATAGAAAGGTTAATTTCAAGTACTTTCAAAAAGATGCAAAATTATAAAAAAGTTTTACCACTATTTTTATCTTGAATTAATGTACAGCTATGGACATAAGTGACGACAGACTTTGCATTTCTTCAAAAAATGGGTAACATATTTGAAAACCATTTTTATTTACTAAAACATACTAGAAAAGCTCTGGTTCGGGAACAAACCGAATTCTGAAAGCAGGAAAAATTTCAAAATCAAACTCAAAATGTACAAAACTTGGGCTGATGTTGTTTGCAAGCCAATAGATCAAACTTGGTTAACAAAATCATTTTTTAATTCATGAAAACAATGAAGGTAGTGTAGAATCTTATCAGTAAAAATCTCTGAACAGATTCTTTCACATTATTTTCTATATTTGATTTATTCGATCAACCATAAAATTTCACGCCAAATATAACATTACAATATTCTATAATTGGCTACATCTATCACATAAGACATTTTTTTTTGTGGACATATACTTTATGGTTTTGGGCAATTTTTTGTGGTTATAATAGTAGTTTAGTTAGTTAATAGTACTTGGTATATAGAAGAATAAATAAATAATTAATTAAATATATAAACCTGATCATGGTACACGCTTAATATAGCTCCCTTAGTGACTTTTGTATTTTTATCACCATTTTAGACAAAAATACATAATTTATGTGATTATTTTTTCTGTTTCTTTCTTTCTTTTTTATTTTTCAATATCTTTTAATTAATTTATATTTTTGATGCGCTACTTGGCTTAAAATTCGAAAGTAGACTCCTTGGCGAAAAATGTCCAATCTATTTCAGCATCAAAATTTAAAAAAAAATATGCAAGATTAAGTAAAGCCCTTTAATATAATGCTCAATTCAGTGGCGGATCCAGAACTTAACTTTTGGGGGGGGCTAAGATTTTTCAAGATGTAATTCCAGATCAAAGAAAAGTTTGCAAATGTACTATTCAATTGGGAATGTCAGTACTTTCGGGGGGGGGGGGCTTCAGCCCCCTAGCCCCCCCCTTAAATCCGCCACTGGCTCAATTAGCTTTCATGCCAAAAACATACTATTTAGACAAAAAAAAAAAAAAACTAAAATTTAAGGTACGTTAAAAAAAGTTATGAAACAAAATTCTGAAGAATTATGTTAGATTTTTATTATTATTATTTTATTTAAAAGTCATAAAGACATCATTTTTGCATATGCATGAGCAAATTTAATATTTTATATATATATATATATATATATATATATATTTTTTTTACACGCGATAGCATTTTTCATTTTATGCAGATTTTTTTTTTTTCTTTGGGCAACAATTGTAATTTAAATGTCTAATTTTAAGCTCTTACCAAGTTTATTATTTTCATACTTTAGTTAATTTTAAAAAATCTAATTGTCCGATCAATAAGCTTTTTACTCCGTCAGATTCAGAAAAATCGCCCCTTTTATTAGGCACCTTATTTATAACAATACGACTGATATTTCTAATTTATTTTTCCGTTGTTTGTATTGGTTTTTTTGGTGCGTCCACACACAGACAGAGTCCAAGGAAATCTCTTAGCCATTTTTATATATAGATTTTTTGTATAATCGTTAGTATCTTATTTATAGTCAGTAGTATTGAGTATAATGGGCTACACATTTTATTCTGATATTATAATTACTGTGTTTTCACTTTTGTCTTTCATTTTCAAATTGAAAAGTTTTATTTATTTGAAGTTTATTAACTTGAATGTTAATTTAATATTTTGTAATTATCTTTATAATATTCTAAGCATTGTATGAACAAAATGTTTTATTAAAAATAATAGTTTTCAAATACAGTGGAAGATCTTTATGACAAAATTCTATATAATGCAAAATTTCTCAGACATAAACAATGAATTTTGCAATTAAGAAGCACTTGCATTTCTACATTCAAATACTATTACCCTCTAACAATGAATTTTGCAATTAAGAAGCACTTGCATTTCTACATTCAAAAACTATTACCCTCTAACAATGAATTTTGTAATTAAGAAGCACTTGTATTTCTACATTCAAAAACTGTTACCGTCTAGAGGACAAAATGTGATATATATTATTCTGTTCTAAGGGACTTAGATATTCTATTCTATTTTGATATGTTTCAGAGATATTTGCCCTTGATTACAAGGTAAGTTTAAGGATGCATTGAATGTGATCTATCAGGCCTCTGACCAACCCAAAACACTTGGTGGGCTGCATTGTAAATATATTTTATTCAGGCGGGCCACATTCTATGTCCACACTCTATGTGTATATATGTTTGTGAGCATATGAATCGTGTATGTATACATTTCTTTCGGGGAAGGGCAGGGTGATGACTCGAAGCAAAATACATTAATTTAAATTATTTTCATTCATAAATTAACAATATAATCATGAAAAATCTATGACTATACATTAATAACTATAATAAAAAAAGAATTATGGAGCTAATTATATATCATTACAACAGTGCATTTTTTTACCTATCATAATCACTGAAAGGTATTTTCACTTCAGAAAGTCAGAATGGTTTTATTTATTTTCAGTGTATTAACCAAAGTTGTCAAAATTAAAATGCCTTTAGTCTCCTCGAGGGCTGCAAAAAACTACACGGTCGGCTGAATGCAGCCTGGGGGTCACATGTTGGCCACCCCTGATCTATGTAATGCAAAGTTCTAAATAATGCACAACTTCATGTTTTTAGGTTTGTATTTTTAAGATCTACTGTATTTTCTCCATCTTTTTAGGAAATGCAAAATGTATTTTAACTTATGTCCATGATTATTTGTTGATTCAAAATGAAAATATAGGTAAAAAGTAAGGGGTAATCTAAGGGGGCTTAAGCCCCCATAACTAGCTGATATGGTAAAAAATTTTAGACACACGAAAACATATACAGGGTGTTTCAAAGTCTGGATACACCAAAATATCTCGAAAGAAAAGCAATTTTGTTGAATACATTGATTTCAAAAGTTTCATACAATTAAATGATCTGTCAGATAAGATATATCGTAGGCTGGCCCCCTAGGGGTCCCACAGGACACAAATTAAGTTTCATACATTCAAATAATCTATCAGATTAGGTCTATCAGATTAGGTATCACAGGTGGGACCTCACACGACACAAATTCAATTTTTTTCAAATAGTAATCATACTTTTTTTTTTCCACATAATTGTATTATGTAGAAAAAATCTATTTTAATATATGTATGTATTGCTTTCTCTTTTCAAGGTAGTAGGACCTGGGACCACAATTCTTATGTTCGAAAAATGTCTGGAAACCTCGAATTATCTCAAAATTAAAACACTTTTGCTGATCACATTGGCTTGTAAATTTTTTATGCTTTTAAGAAATCTGTCATATGAAATATCACAGGTACAACCCCAAGCCCCCTAGGGAGCCTCTAGTAACACAAGCTTCATTTTTTTTTTTAAATGAAACTCTATTTTTTTTTTTCTGGAATTGTGTTGAGCAGAGAGAAATAACTTGCTTAAAAACATGTTTCACTTTTTATATTGTCATTTGGGAACCCAAAGGCAGTGGTGCACCCAATACATTAAATATTAGGAATTTTTGAAATTATTACATTCAAACACAAAAACAATGAACAAGTTCATTGTTTTTTAGTTGAAAGATACCCTAGACATTCCATTGAAATTTTTAGGAATCGGCTTCTAAGGTCCTAAAGCATATACTGTTATTATGAAATCGAGGGAGTATCTAAAAAGTCAGGCAGGAGAAGCAATCTGATAGGGATGTATTTGTCAGAAAAATGGTATACCAGGCTCATACAATTTTATATTTTAATTCATGAGTATTTATAGCATCTTTGTGAAAGTTTGTTTTTCCTTGGGCAAAATTAACACAATCGCATCGGCAAATGAAAATTCTCGTTTAATATAAAATAAAGATCAGCCCTACTCTTATTCGTTCCTCTAAAACAACATTTTTAATTAAAAATGAAATTTGCATATTCGTTAAACCTTTTATATGCCACTAGTATATATATATATATATACATGTAGTGAAATTTCCCATCAGTTGAAGATAAACTTTAATTGGTTTAATCTCAAATACGCAAAATTATTTCTATAAAAATATAACGAAATGGAGGAATGCCAAAAGGTGTAGTTTACTGTTCAAAATAGGAAAATACCTCAATAACAATATGTTAAGTTATTTTACAAATGCTTCTGAGGATGGGGTAACTTTTTTTTTTTTTTTCTTTTTTATTATTACGGTTAGTAGAACATACAGTAGAGTCCATTCACAGTTTTCATTTTTGCCTCTCATGTTACTGAGATCTAAGCTCCATTTTTGGATAATGCAATTTTTTCCTGTTATGAAAATTCAGTTTCACAATATATATAAAAATTATACTAGAATACAATATCCTGTAATGAACTCAGAAAGGTAACGCTTGAAATATTTGCTAATTGAACAAAGTAAAATTCCAACATATTATATATTAGAATAGAATTAATGTAATACATATTTAAGTTTACAAAAGGATTACAAATTTTATTAAAAACATTTTAAGTTACCATATTAAAAATCCTTAAAAATTGGCTGATATATTTCGGCTTCATCCGAAGCCATCATCAGAGCCCGATGACACAAACAAAGATCGTTGGCGGTTCACTCCTCCTTTATAATTCCGTTGCTCGTCATTCCTTCAGTTCTCTTTACTTTTTCCAGGGTCGGTCTCCATTCAGGTGGAATTATGCTGTGTTCGATATCATTTATTGCGTCTTGTGTAGTTAGGATTTCTATTGCTTCTCTTTTAAGTGCGTATTTGTGCGAATTGAAATTTGAAATTTTTTGAAAGTTAATAGAATTGATATTAATAGGATTAGTGATGTTATTTCTAGAAAAGGCTGTGGATGGTTTATTATATTTAAGGTCGCTAAGGTGTTTGGTTATTCTGTCTTTAATTTTTCTTTTTGTCATGCCGATGTAGCTGGCTTTATTATGTTCGTGGTCTTGAAATTTTATTTTATAGATACCAGCTGTTTGATTGGGATATTAACGTTGTATTTTTTTCCTTCATTTTGGATTTTGATAGAGGCGCCGTTACAATAGGGAATAGCGGAGGTAAAAGAAGGTTTTGTTTTTGTGCGTTTGTGATCTGGTTAAGTGATTTTAATCGTTTTTTATAGAATTTGTCAACAAGTTTTGGGTTATAGTTAGCTTTCCTTGCGATACTTTTAATAAATTTTAATTCGGCATTTAAAAGGGATTTGTTTGAACATATGAGGATTGCACGTTTAATATAGGACCTTAAAGCGGCGTATTTATAAGGAAGGGGGTATTACATTTATTGTTTATAATTTCATTATTTATTATTAGTAGCTTTACGGAATACAGTGGTGTCAATTGTATGGTTTTGATTTTTGGTGATGTATACGTCAAGAAAGTTTAGGCTATTGTTGTTTTCAGTTTCATTGGTGAATTTAATGAGGGGATCGAGTTTGTTAAGATCTCAGAGAATATTTTCAGGGTTAGTATTTTGGGGAGTAACGGTAAATATGTCATCCACATAGCAGACCCAGAGTTTGCAATTATTAATAATATTACATGCGGATTGTTCAAAAAATCTCATTTTTAGTTCAGCTATAATCCCGGATATCGGAGACCCCATAGGCACGCCCTGAGTTTGTCTGTAAAAACTGCCATTAAAAGAGAAAAAAGAATTGTTTAGGATGAGGTTGTTTGTACGGATTAAGGTATCACTTATTTTGTTATCACCAAATTGGTTAATGATTCGATCGTGAATAATTTCACTAATTTCGGTAATGTTAATGGAAGGTTATAGGTCTTTTACATCAAAGCTATTGAGGGTATCATGAAAATGGATAGTAGTTCCGCGAATTTTTTGAATAAACATTTCAGTGGAATTAATGGAAAATTCTGAGGAGGGAAGAAGTGATTTATAAATATCTTTCATATAGACCTCCAAACAATATGTGGGACCTTCTGATTTGTTGACGATGGGTCGAAGTGAGGGGGGATTTTTATGATCTTTGTATTTACCAAATAATCGAGGGATAATAGAAGCGTGGTTATTAAAGACGGGAGGGATATTATTAGGCCACGTTCCAGTTTTTATTAACGATTTAGTTTTTTCAGTAAGTTTATTAAGTGGGGAGTGTGAAAGTTTAATTGCGTTTAATTTTAGAATTGTATCTTGCCTCATTTTATTATAATTATCTCTATCCATAATTGTTAATAAGTTGGTTTTGTCAGACATTAGGCAGGTTAAGTTACTATCTTTTTTTAGATCACGAATACTTTTAATATCACTGTAGTCATATTTATGTTCCGTATTGTTAAGGGATTTGATAGCTGTGTGTCTGATAGCCGGGCGTTTTTGAGGTGGGATAAATTCGAGAGCGGTTTCTGTATGAGCTATTGTGTCTTTAATATTAGATTTATCGTTAAGGATGAATTTAGGTCCGAATTTTAAGATAGCATCTTGATGAGTGTTAAGTTTAGTACTAGAAATATTTAAGTATGGGTAAGAAGTGGGTGGTTGTATGTTTTTAAGAAATGGTTTCCTTTTTGAAATCCAAAATTTAAATTTTTCTTTATGACGCTGCGTTAATTGTGTAAAATTAATATCGGTGAAGTGATTGACTTTATTTAAGAAAGTTTTAACATCCATTTGAGGGTAATTGGATTCAATTTTATTAAGAATGTTTTTGTACTGTTGTTTTAATTCATAAATTTCAATAGACTTCTGTTTTATGCATTTCTTCAATAAGGACATTTCGAGTTTTTTAGCATCGTGTTTATAGTGTTGATTAATGAAAGGGGTTTTTATTCTAAGGAAATTGGGAGTAAGTTTAAATTGTAAGCAATCTTCCAGAAAAATTTTATGGTGCGTTTCGCGATTAAGTTTAAGGGCGTTTTTTTTTTAAATTACGGTAATCACTATTTACATCCATTATACGTGAAAATGATTTTTTCTCAAAAAGACTAAAGTAGAATGACGAGCGATAGATACTTTTACGGAAAGGACAGACAACAAGTAAAAAGCAGAAGTTTCAAAAAATAATAGATTAAAGAATATAATAAAAATTCAAAGAATTAAAAATGGATAGATTTTTAAAAAATCCCAAAGACCAATAAAAGGTTAAAATTATTGTAAATAGTTAAAAGTTATTCGCACATGACATCCACTTAAAAACAAAAAGTTCGAAAATTTTTTTTTAAATCACCACCAAGTCAATGTGATAAACGTCATCAATAAAATATCCATTAATGGATTCCTTGTCTGGTATCGACTTATATAATACATATTTAAGTTTACAAAAGGATTACAAATTTTATTAAAAACATTTTAAGTTACCTTTTTAAAAATCCTTAAAAATTGGCTGATATATTTCGGCTTCATCCGAAGCCATCATCAGAGCCCGATGACACAAACAAAGATTGTTGGCGGTTCACTTCTCCTTTATAATTTCGTTGCTTATCATTCCTTCAGTTCTCTAAACTTTTTCCAAATCTTTCAGCAGCCCAAGTCGCTGCAAGAGCTTCTTTTTCAATTTGTGAGTAGCGAATTTCTGTTGGAGTAAGTGATCGGGAAGCATAGGCTACAGCACGGATTTCACCTGTTGGCTGTTTTTGCATCAGAACAGCCCCTAATCCAAATGAAGAAGCATCTGCAGACAAAACAGTATAATACAGTTGGATCTCTGTTTAACGGCACTCTACTTAACGACGACTTCTATTGAAAGACGATATTTCACAGTCCCTACCCCCTTTGCCACAAAAATTTTCTATTTAAAGACTATGATGTTTCTATTTAACGACGATTTTTTTCTTTTTTTTCCACTTGAAACTCTTATCTGTAATAGAGAAATTTTCTGTAGGAGAAAAAAAAAAAAACTTTCAATAAACACAGAAATTTTTTTTCATACATGCAATGTTGCAATCATAAAAGTGTTGCAGGGTTTACAAGAAAAAGGGGTGGGGGTTACTGTTTCTTGGAAAATCGAATAATGGAGCTGTGTGGGAGTGCAATCACTCTATTGTCCCTAACCCCTTGTCATGTGATTTTCTGTAGCTGTTGCCTCCCATTCCTTCCGATAAGGCAGTCTTTGCTTATGTGTGTGTTTATGTTTAGAGACTTAGAGAGTGTGTTGCATTGAAGTACGAAGTGAGTCGAACATTATGGCATCAATGCGAAAGCATCTCAATCTACACGAAAAGGTGAAAATTATTGAAGAATGGGGAAAAAAGCATTGGAATGATGAAAGTGGAATTTGAAAAAAAATTTCAATTACCTGAGTCTACTCTCAAAGACATTTTAGCAAGCAGAGAAAAAAATGTTGAATCAGCACAAAAATTCTGTTTTGGATCCACATCCAAAGGTAAGAAACAACCCAGCCATTATACTTGGGTATCATTCGCTGCATGAAAATTAGAAAATTTACAGTCTTGGAAGCAATGCACATGATAATATCAGCTTGGAAAGAAGTTTCTTCATCCACAATAAAAGACTAAATTCACAATGCCGTCATTAAAAAAAACTTGACATAGAGCTGCAATGTATGGATGTAGAAATAAATGAAGATGACATTACCCATGATCATGAAGAATGGAGAAGTGTTGTTTAAGGTGAGGATATTTCAATTGAAGATTTCTTCCAGTGTGATGAATCAGTTTTAACAACAGACTATAGAAATGTAGAATAAATTTATGAGGATTTAGTAAACGAAACTTTAGTGTCAGACGAAGAAAGTGAAGTTGAAGAAATGGAAAATCAGATACTGCCATCATCTTACAAAAAGGCAACTTCAGCTCTAGATGTTCTCCGACTTTATATTGTCTCATCGAATGTGGAAGATGACACATTTAATATTTTAGACAATTTTGAAAAAAGAATAATGAAAACCAGGCCAGAGTTGAAGCAATCAACAATTTTTGATTTTTTTTTAAAAGTTAATTTATTGTATTTTTTGTACTCCATTTTTAAACAGGGATGAGAATTTTCAGACTTTTGTAGGGATTTTAGACTTTTCTTAATTTTTTAAAAACAATTTTCAGGTTTTTGCTTCTAAATATTCTTATTTTTGTTCAATTTTCTTTCTTTTGACTGTTTAAACAATTTTATTTTCATATATTCTCCAATTTTGCTTATAGAAAGTATGATTTTGTGTATCTGTTTCTTCTTTTATTACTAAAATTAAATTATCTTTGAGTTTTGCTGATACATTCAGACTTTTTGTCTATTTCCCACTCTCATCTCTGTTTAAAGTAATTTAAAATGTAATTTTTGAAAATAAAGTACAGTAATTGTCTAAAAAAAAAAACATAACATTTTTAAACACGCCAATATATAGAGAAATATATTAACAGTCCTAAGCCTGTAAAGTGTGAAGGAAAATGTTATGCTTATAATTTTTTACCATATTCTGTTTACGGACGTTCTCTACTTAACGACGATTTTTTATGGTCCCTTGAAAGTCGTTAAATGGAGAACCAACTGTACTTGGCATTGTACTTAGCTAGACAAATGTCAGAACAAAGTATGTCCTTTATTTCTTTTAAGACTGCATCATGTACACTTGTCCACTGAAACACAACATTTTTGTTTAAAAGAGCTCTCAGCGGTTCCGTTTTGGAAGAGAGATTTGGGAGAAATCTTGCTACATGATTCACCATACCAAGTATGCGTCTAACACCAGAGACATCATTTGGAGGAGAGAGATTTTTGATGGCACTGACTTTGGCAGGATCCGGTCTAATGCCATCTTTTTCAATGACATGACCAAGAAATTTCACTTGAGGAACAGAGAATATACATTTTTCGGAATTAAGAGTGACACTTGATTTAGCTAGCTTTTCCAGTACTAAAGTAAGCCTTTTGTCATGTTCTTCTTGGTTTTTACCAAATACATGAGTGTCATCTGTTTGATTGACGACACCTGGTAAGCCTTCCAAAATCTTAGTAATCCTTTGCTGAAAATGCTCTGGAGCAGAGGTGATTCCAAACGGAAGCCTCGTAAAGCAGTAGCGGCCAAAGGGAGTGATGAATGTGGTTATTTCCTGTGAATCCTTTGTCAAGGGAATCTGAAAGAATCCCATGTTAGCGTCAAGTTTGGGGAACACGCTTGCTTCACCGAGCAAACCGAGAGATTCTTCTACGGCTGGCATGACAGTTCTTTCACGAACCACAAATTTGTTTAACTTTGTGAAGTCAACGCAAATTCTGATATCACCATTAGGCTTTTCCACCGGAACGAGTCCTGCACACCACTTGGTAGGCTTGTCGATACTTCTGATTACGCCCATTTGTTCCATGCGATGCAATTCAGCTTTTACACGCCCACACAGGGGAATAGGAACACGCCTGGCAACACTTACGCTATATGGAACGGCATCAGGTTCCAAAACAATTTTGTATTCTTCCTTCATTCTTCCCAGACCAGTGAATAAGGAGGGGAATTTTTTTACAATTTGTTGATTTCTGTCGTTTTTCACCACAGAATTGACTATCTTAATGACGTTAAGTTCGGTGAGTGCCGAGTATCCTAGGAGAGGTTTGCACACATTTTCAACAACAAAGAGAGTTTGCTTTGAAGTATTATCCTTATACTTCAATATGGTTTCGAATTTACCACGCACTTTTAATCTCGAACCATCTGGTCCTTTAAGAATTTCATTAGCTTTTGACAGAGTCCTGGGAACACCTGGTGTTTCGGGATGAACGACAGACACAGCTGCACCAGAGTCAACTTTAAATTTCACACAAGAGTCATTAAATTCAATGTTTACATGCAGAGAGTTTTTTGGCGCCGAGGTAACGCCACCAACGGTGTACACTGAGGACGAATTTTCGTCATGCACTGAAGAAACGAAATTTTTCTTTGATAAGCACACCTTAACAAAATGGCCACGCTTATTACAGCCTCTACATAAAGCATTTTTTGCCGGACATTGAGTTCGAGAATGTAAATTACCACCACAAAAATGACAATTTCCCTTACCTTTGGAGTTATGAGATATCTTTGGAGAGTTATGAGTAGTTGGTTTATACTTTACATTCAGGTCACGTTTCGGGTTTTGCTTTTTCAAAGAGTTGACAGCATTTTCAGAATGTCCATCCAGATGCAGGAGGTCTTGTTGTTGTTGTTGCACAGCTTCTTTTTGCCGTGCCTTTACAATGGCTGTTTCCAGAGTTAATTTTGAATCTAACTGCAGAGTTTCTGAAAGTGATTTATCATTTAATCCGACAACGAATCTATCTCGTATTAAACGAGTTTTAAGAGCTCCGAAATTGCAGTGTTCGGCCAGATTAAAAAGAGAAGTGGCAAATTGATCCACAGTTTCGCCGACTTGCTGTTTACGGAGATTGAATTTCGCTGACTCGTATACTTCATTGTGCCGGATGACAAAATGAGAATCGAACTTTGACTTTACAATATCATATTTGTCTTTGTCATCTGTTGATAGTTCAAAAGAGGCCAGTATTTTTCTAGCTTCGCGTCCCATAGTATAGAGAAGAGTTCGTACCTGTGTTATTTCAGGTTTTGCATTGAGTCCGGAAGCATATCGAAAGTCTTCGAATTCTTGTATCCATTCGGGCCAATCCGCTGAGTTTTGAAAATTAAATGGCGAAGGAACCTTTAAAGGTATTTGAGTAGAATCTACAGCCATAATTAAGCTGTTTGAGAGAAGATTCAAAATTCTAACACCAACAGAGCCTTTTTTTCCTGGTCCACTTTTAAGTTACGTACGGAGAGTTCTAAAGCAGAAAATATTTAAGAAATTTTTATCGAAAACACTACCTGACAGGGACGTATCCAGAGGGGGGGCTCTGGGGGCTCGAGCCCCCCCCAAAATTGTCTGAGACAATTTTTTTTCATGTTCTACTAACCAGAAAAAAAAATTGTAAAAAAAGTGAATTTTTTCTCCACAATAACTTATTTTTTGTTTTTGTTGTTAGTTTTGTTTGCTTGTGAAACCTTATTTATTAGCAATTTTCTGTCTTGTAAAGTCCAAATTACCGAAATGCATATTAGCTCTTTGTAAAAAACACTTAAAGAGATCTTTATGGTACTTATTGTTGAACACTGTAATGTGTCTCCTTTCTTTTAAACACTTCTCTTGCCAGAAATAGCATTTTAATTCCATGTGAGACAAAAGATTCGTCATTAACAAAGATCACAGTTGCATATGGAACTTCTAGTTTTGTTAGTTATGCACGTAGTATACCTTCCATAGAGTATAAACTTTAACAATAGAAAGCAGCTAATATAAAGTCTACTTTACAGAAAGACATGTGATGAAAGATGGTACTATCTTATCCTACTTAAAGCAAAAATGCCAGTAATCACATCATAGAGTATAGCATTCAGTATTCATATTTGCAGCGAGGCAGACTTTCAAACGAATGTCCAGATTCTCAAACCAGACTGGGCTTTGACTGGACCAGACTGTAGTGGGTACATGCAGTCAACAGGTTCTGTCAAAGAAATTCCGTATCAATTTTCCTTGTTTTCCAAAAGGAAACCGAAGTGTTAAACCCACTTGCGGAAAAAGCCACCATATGTGGCTACTACATTTACAAAACATGGAGGACACAACAGATTTTACTTGCACCAGATACCATTAATCTACATGACAGTCTTTGGATGGCTCCAGCATCGTTCTCTCAATCTTTCAATTACGAGCCCGACTCCTTATTAACTGGACTACCGTGAGTCCAGTTTTTGGGGATTTTCTCCGTTTGTCACGGATTAAAGAACTCTCTAGCAGAGACTTGTGCATTTTAAAAGACTAGTTCCATCAGTTTTAGGCCCAAGGCACTTTATAGAATTATTATTATTATTAAATCTTTTCTTGCCATTTCAGATTTTAGGAATTCCATTGTTTGCGTCCATGCGGCGTTGTAACCGATCTTATTTATAGCGCATAACCATTTTACTATGCCTAGATACGAATTTTAAGGCAATAACTTATATTTGTTTTAAAGTTAAGGTGATTTGTGGGGGGGGGGGGGGGGGGGGAGGAGAGGACAAACTTTAATGCACACGCTCCTGGTGTACATATATATGTGCGGATGCACGACTGAGTAAAAGTTGGGCCCCCTCCGAAATTTTTTTTTGGATACGGCCTTGCTACCTGACACCATGTCGTGTTATGTAAAGTAGTTTAAGAGAGAACTACAAAACTATAGAACACTAATAGAATATTTACTTGACCATTCATACAAGACCGGAGAATACATTTAGAACAAACTCAAAAACAAAACATCGAACCGACAGTAGTAGTTGTAGTCATTACATGAGTGATCGCAGCATTTGCGATAACGAGAGATTCAGTTAGTAAGTTGCAATCACACGACAGGGTCGGTCTCCATTCAGGTGGAATTAGGCTGTGTTTGATATCGTTTATTACATCTTATGTAGTTAGGATTTCTATTGCTTCTCTTTTAAGTGCGTATTTGTGCGAATTGAAATTTGAAATTTTTTTAAAGTTAATAGAATTGATATTAATAGGATTAGTGATGTTATTTCTAGAAAAGGCTGTGGATGGTTTATTATATTTAAGGTCGCTAAGGTGTTTGGTTATTCTGTCTTTAATTTTTCTTTTTGTCATGCCGATTTTTCCGTAAAGCTACTAATAATAATGAAATTACAAACAATAAATGTAATACCCCCCTTCCTTATAAATACGCCGCTTTAAGGTCCTATATTAATCGTGCAATCCTCATATGTTCTAATAAATCCCTTTTAAATGCCGAATTAAAATTTATTAAAAGTATCGCAAGGAAAGCTAACTACAACCCAAAACTTGTTGACAAATTCTATAGAAAACAACTAAAGTCACTTAACCAGATCACAAAGGCACAAAAAACAAAACCTTCTTTTACCTCCGCTATTCCCTTTTGTAACAGCGCCTCCATCAAAATCCAAAATGAAGCAAAAAAATACAACGTTAACATCCCAATCAAACCCGATAAAAACATTTTCCAACGAATCCGTAATGAAAAAGATCCCATTCCCTTCAATCAAACAGCCGGTATCTATAAAATAAAATTTCAAGACCACGAACATAATAAAGCCAGCTACATCAGCATGACAAAAAGAACTAGTATGTTGTGGCCACCACAAGACTTTCTTCTATATTTTCCTATATACATATTCAATCAGTAACAATATTAAAAAAAAAAAAAAAAAAATTTTTTTTGTTAAAAGTAATACATATTCAACCAGTAACAATATTAAAAAAAAAAAAAAAAAAAAAAAATAAGATATTTTTTCTAAGTTTTTTTTTTTTTTTTTGTTAAAAGTAAAAAAAAAATCGATAACTTTGTTTTAAATTATCACAGATTTATAGTTCAACCATTCGTTTTAAAGGTATTGACGAGATCTTTCGAAAGATACCCATCTTGAAAATTTACCCCCCCCCCCCAACTACTACTATTATCAATAATTCATATTAATTTTACAATCACAAGTTTAAAATAACGCTCATTATGTACATTTATACGAAATTTTGTCCTATATTGCCATGTTAAAAATTAAGAAAAAATGCGATCACAGCGCCGCCTGTTGAGCTATTGATCCCTAAATGTAATCAGCACCAAATTATGTCGGGGACCAACTAAATACCAAGTTTGGTTAAGTTTCGTTAAAAAAAAAAAAAAAAAAAAAAAAAAAACGATTTTTTTTTTCTAAGTTTTTTTTTTTTTTTTTTGTTAAAAGTAAAAAAAATCGACAACTTTGTTTCAAATTGTCACAGATTTATAGTTCAACCATTCGTTTTAAAGGTATTGACGAGATCTTTCGAAAGATACTCATCTTGAAAATTTACCCCCCCCCCCCCCCCCCCCCCCCAACTACTACTATTATCAATAATTCATATTAATTTTACAATCACAAGTTTAAAATAATGCTCATTATGTACATTTATACGAAATTTTGTCCTATGCTGCCATGTTAAAAGTTTACATAAAATGCGATCACACATCTGCTGGGCGATTGATCCCAAAATCTAATCAGACCCTTTCCATGTCAGGGTCCAACTATACACCAAGTTTGGTTCAATTTCATTCATCGGTTCGTGAGATACAGTGAAACATACGAAATTTTGCGATCACAGCGCCACCTGCTGGACGATTGATCCCCAAATCTAATCAGCACCATGCCCCGTCAGGTTCCATCTATATACCAAGTTTGGTTGAATTTCATTCATTGGTTCGTGAGATAAGGTGAAAACACTAAACCACAGACAGACACACAGACACACATTTTTTAAAAACTATCAATTCGTGTTCAGGACATCCCAAAACGTGTAGATCCGTCAAAAAACGGATGTCGAAAATTTTCGCGAATCCAATACTTTCTCTATATTACATATAGAAGAAAGTAAAAATTAAAGACAAAATAACCGAACACCTTAGCGACCTTAAATATAATAAACCATCCACAGCCTTTTCTAGAAATAACATCACTAATCCTATTAATATCAATTCTATTAACTTTCAAAAAATTTCAAATTTCAATTCGCACAAATACGCACTTAAAAGAGAAGCAATAGAAATCCTAACTACACGAGACGCAATAAACGATATCGAACACAGCATAATTCCACCTGAATGGAGACCGACCCTGGAAAAAGTGAAGAGAACTGAAGGAATGACGAGCAACGAAATTATAAAGGAGGAGTGAACTGCCGTCGATCTTTGTTTGTGTCATCGGGCTCTGATGATGGCTTCGGATGAAGCCGAAATATGTCAGCCAATTTTTAAGGATTTTTAATAAGGTAACTTAAAATGTTTTTAATAGAATTAATGTTGTAGGATATTAAGAGGTTCTGCCCCCTGCTTGCTGTGTTGACTAACAATCACAAAGACTTTGCATCCGACTTGTTTCTGTTAACCAAACCTATTATGATTTCATTAAGCTCTTAACGAATTACAGTGTGCTCACAAAAATCCGTTTTCATTCTTTTAACTGCTGAAATGCTGTAGCTACACAAATAAAAGTAGTATGTTAGTATAGTAAAGTGGCCATGCACTGCAAGATGAGACTGTGTACAGCACCACCTGGTGGAAAATAGCGGAGTAAGCATTTCTCTCTCGAAAGCAGTTCGAGGTAGGAGAAGAAAGTAAATTATAAAGTTGTGAAGTATTATCGATTAGTACAGAAGAATATCTTATAAATATGAATGTTAAAAACAAAACGTTTAGACGTGGATCTGTTTGCTTGTAGTTTCCTTCCCTGTAACATGTTGAAACAATCTCAGAAATCAAAAAGACCTTTATTTCAATGTTTAAGTTTCTATCCATCAGTTGCAATGCCTATTTTGATCCTTGTCCACTGTGCACATTCCAGCACAGCAGGTGACATGTACACTCTGTAAAATTCAATCAGAATCCAGATATGTGTTGCAGTTGAGGTTATCATTATATCTTTTCTATGTCATTATATCATTGTATCATTTCTATGACTTTCTAAACAAACATATTCAGCAAAATTGTTTTTCCTTCAAAGCAAATTCAGAGTTTTAAAAAAATAGGGGCCCTGAGACCTCAAATTGCAAAATATAAAAAGCAAAACATGTTTCAAAGCAAATTCTTTCTGCTCAACATGGTTCTCTGGAAAAATAATAATAATAATTTCATTTTAAAAAATAGAGTTTTGTGTTACAAGGGGCTTCAGGGTCTCACCTATGATATTTCATCTGATATATTATTTGAAAGCATAAAAACTTTCCAAATGAATGTTATCAGCCGTTTAAGATAATTTGGGATTTTCAGGCTGTTGATATCAGAGGGATGTAAATGTAAAGATAAATTTCAAATGAAAAGGGCAAGATAAGTCTTTCTTTCCTTCATAAACATTTGAATTTAGTGGAATACTGATTTAAAATAAATCTACTTCTTAAATCCTTACTTGTTAAGATTAAAGAGATTAATCAACATTAACTTTAAAAAAGTATTACCTCTCATTATAAAGAAAAATGAGAAAGTGAAATTTAAACTTCTATTTATACTAGAAGATGTTGGAGTGATCATTATAATAGCAAAATAACCTAATAAAACTTTAAATTTGTTTGTTATCTTGTGTTAAAATAAAGATGAAAATTTTGAGATAATTAACCCTTAATCTACCAATAGTACTTTAAAGTACCATTAGTTTAAAAAGCATATAAAATTGAATATATGGAGAATATGTAAAAGATATTCATAAGAATAGAACATATATATCTCATTTTAATCTCACTACAAGGCACTAGACACAAGATGCAGTAATTTTTGTTCCAGAAAGGATTTTACAGAGTGCTTTCGCTGTTTTTCTGGATCTCATGTGGTATAATTAATTCCTATATTATTTCAAGGATTACCCATCAATCTTAAATACGTATATTTGTATAAGGAACATAAAAAGTAAATACATTTTTACGTTTCTTTAAGGTTCAAATATCTTTTTTGCCCAGTGGTGCACTAAATTACCACCTCATAAAATCCTCATTAATTACTATGATGAGGTGATACACTACATAATTTTTATTGCATGTATCTTTAAAAATCTCTTAAGTAACTAAAAAAAAAAAAAAAAATGTTTCAAATACATTTTTTTTGTGTGTTTCATAATGCAGTGGATAAAGGGTTAAATCATTTTTATTATTAAAATTATCCTGACTTTTGAAACTAAATACAAACATTTCACCAAAAATTTATTTGAATATCTTTATATAAACTCATTTTTACATCTTCTTAAATATGTAATATATGTAATATAATAATCATACCAACACCTCTGTCAAATCTTGTTTACAGGGGTGTTTGCGTCCCCGGAAATTGCTACCAGAATTTTTTAATACTGATATTATAAGTAGTTTTCTAGTAAAGTTAAACAATTAAATATAACCAAAAATATAATTCATAATTACTGGTGTGAAATAAAATAAAAAACCCGGAAAGCAAACACCCCTATGTTTATCTTGTAAGGTTGGAATGCATCCTCATTAACCCCTTAACCTACAATGACGGGCATAGCCCGCGTACGATGGTCGGGCCAGAAGTGAATATTACGGGCATAGCCCGTGTACGCAGAGCCTGATTAAGGGGGAAGCACACATTATTTATACTTACACCGTTATTTTTTAACAAATACTTTCCTCCTATAATAAACAGAAAATTCTCATTAAAATTTATTTTAAAAGAATTCTGGTGTCTAATAACGGTGAGTAAATTGGATTGTTTTACACCGTTCATTTTTTATAAAAAATATTTCCTCGTCAAAGCGTGGAATTTCTATGACATGAAGTAAAAAATAATTGTAAAAATATTCCGGTGAGAGCGGAGATGATGTGTGCTTCCCCCTTAATCAGGCTCTGCGCGTACGGTGATCGAGCCAGAAGTGAATATTACGGGCATAGCCCGCGTACGATGGTTGAGCTTGTATACGATTTCGGCCCAACATCTTCGAATCTAAATCGTAGGTTAAGGGGTTAACAAAGGAGAGATGGGTCTGGAGAGGTGTAATGCTAAACACATCATAAGCAAAGCTAAAGCACACTGCTAACAGCTTATGAAATTCATATTTATAGCTTGCAAATTGGATTGTGGGTAGCTGTTAACAGAGAATTTCGCAGTTAACACTTGTAGCATTAATTGCTATGCAAAAATGTTGGTATGAATCTCACTTAAAAGAATGAAATAAAACATTTAAAGTTGTGATGAATAGTTATTAAATGTATATGATATACATAATGTATATCATATAACAAAAGTATAAATGATATGCATAATACCATATACATAGATATTGTAATTTATATAACTCTATCATCCTCATGTTATTGAGCAAAGATGTTTGATAAATTTTTTTAGCATCAGCCATTAATCAGTATGAAACTCGATAATAGTAATGTTGATGAATTTTCAATGTGCCGAATTATTGTGTGACTTTTAATTATTCTAATAAATATATGAAAGGAAACGGGATAAGTTTTCATAAGTAAGTTACATTTGACTAATTTATGAAAAATATAATTTTATAATCAGTTGCTTTGTTATTATTATGAAATTAAAACTGTTTTCTTATTTAATGGATTTTTTTTTTTTTTTTTTAAGATTTTATATTAGTAATATGGAATTTTCAAAATTCTTTTAAATGTTATTAGCAGCAGCGTAAAGTCTGCTAGTTTTAATGTAAAAAAATAAAATAAAATAACCAAGTTAATAGATATTGTTTAAAAAAAAAGGGAAAGAAAAATGAATTTGAAACTGTGTCTGGATTTTTTAATTTGCCTAATTACATAAATTTTTTATAAATTTTATTTTCTAAATTATCAGTGTATATTCACTCGGGGAAAGAAGGCCATTAGGAGGTAAAACGGCCTTCTTTCCCCAGGTGAAAGAGAATCACATTTTTCCCCTCAATGATCAATCTGTCTTATTACTATATCTAAGATAATATATGTAATGTATAATACGATTGATAATTAATAGTTATTAAATGTCTAGAGAAATAACTTAACTTTTTTCACTAGTTTAAAGTTATAGTTGTGATTACAACAGCTAGGACTGAATACCATATGTGGGAGAAGCTTTTGACCATTTTAGCAACAGCTAGTTAAATGAAATTTGTAAACAATGATGAGTTAAGTTAATTTTCTTGTATAATTAAGAAATATAATAAAATAATGAGTAAAAATTCAAAAAGGAACTTTTCTTTCTTTCTTTTTTTTTTCAACAAATTGCTCTTGCTTTTTTGGCTTGTAAGATTCAGTTCAAAATCTTTGATTAAACAGGCATGAAATTTTGTCTGAAATCCTCCCTTTTGAAGGCCATCTTGGCTGTTTCTGAGATCAGTGTAAATCCAAAGAGAAACCATAACCAAAATTTATGGGGAGGGGGGGGGGGGGTAGCAAATTATGTTAACTTCCCAAAGTATGTGATTATTTTGCTGAAAAATTAACAAAATTACTGCTTTAATTTTTTATATATTGTTGCAAATTCCTGAAATAGCAAGATTATTTTGCTGTTAATTGTAACAAAATTTTGTGCTATTTTCAAAGTTGATTCCAGAAATAAACGATTATTTTAGTGCAAAACAAAATTCCTGCATTTTTGGTCACAAATTTCTGAAATATGCAATATTTTTGCTGTTGATTGGGGAATTATGGATTTATTTCACTGCTATTTAAATATATATATATATATTTATTTATATACAGCTAAATGATGAAATTATGGATAATTTTTGCTGCCAATTTCCAAAATAAATAATATTTTGGCTCTACCTGGAACAAAACATTTTTTCCCCTAATGTGTGTGTGTCTGAGATATGTAATTCTTTCATTAAAATTTCTGCTTTTTTTAAATGTTCAATTAACAAGTGTGCAAAAATTGATGATTCTTTTTAATTTTTTCTGCCTTTAATGAATTCACTAATTAACTGATTAGTTTACTGTAAATTAATAATTGTACATTTTTGTGTTTTAATTCCCAAAATACATATTTTTGCATTATATTGTGATAAATTTGTGTTGCGCACAAGTTCAGACTTTTTGGCAGATTGCCACTTTTTTATGCCTGATTAAAATAGGTTGTACACAATTGGAGGAGGGGGTGGGATATGCAGGAATTTTTACTTGTTTATCTTTTTTTTTTCTCCATTGTCCTTTTTTTTTTTTTCTTTTTAATTATTTGGTTTGTTTTATGGATATTTTAATTCTAATCTTTGTTCCTATTCTTGACTAGGCTGAACTGAGCACTTTCTTATCTTTCTCATTTTTACCTTGGGTTTAGGCCTACATTTTAATTTTTTGCTCAACTGATTCCAGATCTATAGCTAGAAATATACTTTAAGTGTTTTATTTCTATTTATATTTCCCTCAGTGCCATTGGCAAGAAATACTGAAAACTTTAGACTCAAATAATGCAGTGAATGTCACATAAGCAATTTTTTTTTAAACTAACTTTTTAAATATAGGACTTCACTTTTCTAACCTGAATTTTTTTGCGTATATATTTTTTTGCATAAAGAAATCATTTTTTTTTTCTATTTCTCTCTTTCTCTCTCTCTCTCTATATATATACACACACACACACACACGACCCCTTATAAAATGTATACTATAAAAGTAGCTACATCTCATTAGAAAACTTTTATGATTTGAAGTATAATGCTAAATAATCATTTAAGAAGAATTACAATTAACCTTGATACCATTAGGATCCTTTTGCAGTTAGGCCCGATGTGCCTTCAGATGTATCTGCTGATCTGAGATTTCTTCCTCTCCTTTTATACCTCAGTTTTAGCATGCCATGCCATTTGGTGTCTATTAGGGCGTGATCATTATCATTGCAGGCTGTTTCATTGGCTAATACCTTGATGACTTCTCTTTTGATGGCATAGTTATTGTTACTGTAATTTGTGATTTTTTAAACATTATCAAAATCTCTTAGGTTTTACAGCATGGTTGGTTTTGGTTAATGCTTAATGCTGTTGTTATTTAGTTAAATTTTATATCATTCCGATGCTCCTTCATGTGCTTCTTTATCTTATGTTTAGGCATTCCAATGTACATGTTTCTTTTATTTTCCAAATTGGTGTAATTGATTTGATATATACTTGCGGTTTGTAGTGGTTTGATTTATTCAAGTTTGTCTACTTGGTTTTTAATTTTAAATATAATTAAAATTGCATGAATGAATGCAGGAATAATATAAAATTTAACAAAATAATATCAGCACTAACCTAAATGAAAACCTAATAATAGATTTTTATAATGTTAAAAAAACTTGCATATAATAACTATGCCATTAAAAAAGAAGCCATTGAGGTATTGGCCAATGAAACAGCCTGCAATGATAACGATCCCACCTTAATAGATGTCAAATAACCAGATATGCTGAAATCGAGGTGTAAAGGGAGAGGAAGAAATCGTCAATCCACACAGCCACCTGAAGATGTGTTGGGCCTGACTACAAAGGATCCTAATTGTGAAGTTTCAAAGTAAATTGTAATTCTTAAATGTTAATCCTTCAGCAATTTATACAATATTTTAAATGCTAATAATCATTTATTGTATTTTTTAATACATAAAATGTATAATATAAAAAGTAGCTGCATCTCATTAGAAAACATATGTGATTTGGAAGTATAATGCTAATATTAATTAATAGTTTCAAAGAATGTTCTCCGTTTAGACAATAAGTACCTGGTCTAACAAAATCTATATTTTATAAATTTCTATTTTTAATGAATATTCTGATGAGGTGTTCACCAAATTCTTCGAGGAAATCTCACTTACCAAATTCTCAGTTGTTATATACATGTGTTGGACAAAATAATAGAAACACTTTCATTTTTTTACATTTTACCGAATATCTTGAAAAATACTTAATGTATTGTTCTTGAATTTTGGGAATGAAGAAAGCATGTCTTTCCTCATATTTTCTAGCAAAGATTTTGTCACGAATGCCTTTAGGGGCTGAACAACAAATCCAATAAAATAAAAAAATGTTTGTGATTACCCTGTATCTGTAAATGCATCCATTCATCTGCAAGTTTTAGATGTGGTTATAAATGTTATATTTTATACATGTGTTGAGTTTTGTGAGGCTAGCTCGAATATTTAAAGAGCTATAAATATTTTATTAAAAAATACAAAAAATTTACGCAAGTTTTTATTTTATAACGCTATTTTATTTATTTATTTTTTTTTCATGAAAATTTCAGAAAACCTGACAACATATGCCTAAATCATTAAATCATTAGACTATAGTTTAAAACAGATATATTTATATTAAAAGAGATATGGACAGTTGTAGTAAATAATTTATTACGGTTCATGCACGGACTGCAGCAAAAAAACTTTTACACAGTTTAATACTCAACAGTATAGAGTACCTTATATATATATATATGTATATATATATATATATATATATATATATAAAATCTAGTTCAATATAATGAAAATTCATAGAGATATCGGTTGTCACATTTGATCTGTGAGTTTTAAGAAAAGTGTTAAACATGAAAAATTAACTGCAATAGAAATATTGATGATGGATGTAGGAAAAATGTTACATTTGAAAGCTTGTTTAGGTACCAATTGATCTTTTTCTTATATTATCAGATGATGTAAAAGCTGTTCAAAGTTTAGTCAAAAAAATTTGGTCAGCAGTGTACATTTAGTCTAGCTAAGACCTCTGTTGTATTACTACATCATCTTGGGTATCATTTATTTCGTTTTTATGCTGTGTATTGTAAGCAGTTGATAGATATAACTTCTGTATTTCATTCTAATTTTTTTTTTTTTTTTTTTTTTTTTATGAAATTAAATTTAGTTTACAAAATATTTAATGTATGAAAATTATATCTTATAAAATTAACTTTTTATTTGTCATGTGAAGTCATTGATGTAGACTATAACTTAAACATTTGGCCTTGTCCTAAATCAAGCCTATCTAAATTGTCATTAAAGTTAATATTTCACTAACACAGTGGTGGACCTACAATTCTTGGTGCCTAGCAGGAAAGTCTCACTTAGACCCTCTAATTAGAACCCCTTCTATATTGAAGACCCCTTACACTTTTTCACTTAAATTTATTACTATGAAAAGGAAGTAAGTTATATGATTGATTTGGAAGCCCAAACCAACTAGGGGCATTAGCCTCGCTTACCCTACCTTAATCAGGATTTGCATCAATGAGTTTTATAGTTTTGGAGTTGTTGTCCATAACCATAATAACCATCCATCCATCCCAACAAGCTTAAATCTACGGTCACTTTACGTTCATTAAGGCTCTATAGACTGGAACCTGTGGCTTAAAGTGAAATTCCAGTGAATGTTTCTGGTTAAAATAATGGCATGATGAATTTACCAGATACATATAAAGGTTAAGCTTCTTTGGAGGCCCCTTGAAGAGCAGAGACCTGGGATGGCCCCACTCTCTGCCCCACCCTTGGTAGACCATTGGGTCAAAGAGAGACGGATTACCACAAGGACAATCAGGGCAGCTGTCCCGTGCCCCTACTCCAAGGGCCCCCCCAAATCATATGTAGGAAAAATATTACTTGTATGATATTATTTTTAAAAAGTTTGTGCTTTACTCAACAAGACAAATGAAAGTTGTGAGGTTAGCAACATTGGCTATGTATGGAATATACTAAATCACACATATATTTAAAAATTTATTTAATTTTAATTTAAATCTATTTTAACAATTTATGGAATAAATTACTTGTGTATTCAGTATTAATCTTTAATAACCACTGATTATTCTTTTTCAATCAATAAAATAAAAAATAGAAAATGAAATGAGAATCTCTTTGCAAGCAAAATCCCGTTATATCATTGTCTTTTAAAAATACTGCATGGCTTATTTCATTCCTATTCTCCCTAACTCAAGGTCCAATTACTAACGTAATTTTAACCATTTACCGCCCAATTCATCGTCAACCTCCACCACTGGTTTATCAGTAAACCACAGGTTCAGAAGGAAATTCTATTCTCCGTTAACTCGCCTCTGTGGTAGCGCCGCTTAAAACGAAACCCAGATGCATAAACTCAACCTACCTCAAACGGCAGGTTAGACGTAGGTTAGAGAACAATTATCAAAAGCCGAGCGCACATACGCAAATTGTTTTATTTCGTTTGCGCTGTGTTTTATAATTTTCTTATTGTTATTGTTTTCTGTTTACGATAGAAAGTGATATTGCAGTATTCAGTAATTTGTATATACTATATATACGTATACAATATAAAAAATATTGAAATTTTTTCAAAAATATTATTATTATTTTTTTTTTTTTTAAACAGGTTTTAACACCACTGAATCTGGAATAAAATTTATCAAAATTATAATGACATATCTTGTTGACACACCCACATGTCTATCATAGTTTTTGTTTTGATTTAGACTTTAAAGCGTAATTAAAAATATTTAAAAAACCTGGAATTCTTATGAAATTTCACTATTTAAACATAAAATATTTCTTTTTAATGGATCCATAAAGCAATATCTAAATACGTTTGGGATATATGTTTGAACAATAGCGATATAAAATTAAGGAAGCACACATCCACACTTTCCTTTTAATTCTTTTTTTTTTTTTTTTTTTTTTAAAGTTTGATTGCTAATTTTTATTATCAACTTACTTTTTTATAAACAGCAAAGGACTAAGATTATGACTCGAGAAATATTTACTTAACAAAACAGATTTAGGTGTTTTTCTTTTAATTCTGAATTATTGTTAATGCTTCGATGATTTTGCTGCCGACTGTAACTACTCTAGGTTCCTAAGCCAGCAGGTAGGAATTTTTCTAAGGAGTTCTAGCCTGTATTCATACTAGTTTCGGAGAAAACCACGGAAATTTTAGAATAACGAGATCGACGAGCAGGTCCTGGGATCGAACCTGGCATTTCCCATCTACCAGCTCCGAATGCAAAATTACTCGGTTACTACTGGGGCTTAAATTTAAAATTAAAGGGAATTTTTTTTTGACTGAGCAAGGCATTGAACGATTACTTATATATTTAAGTTTTACTTTCTAATTTAAATAGTTTTGAAGAAGATACAATTAACACTTATATTTTAATAGATATGTATACAAATTTTCTTAATTTGACAACTGTAATAATAATAATAATAAAAAAAAAGCTTCGTATAGTCCCCCTTCCCTTTAAAAAATTAAACATGCTAGCTAAATGCGAATATTTCAATAATTTGAATGTATGTATCTTTTTATCGTTTATAATATGAATAGAAAATAGAAAATCTACAATAAAGTTTTTTTTTTTTTTTAATGCAATTCTAATTAAAAAAAAAGAAATTTAAAACATCGTGATGGAAGAATAAAAAATTCCCATTAAATATTGAAGATTCACTTTTTTTTTTTTAAGAAAAATAAATTATTCCTCACAACCCATTAAATTATAAGATATTGTCTAATGTTTTTTCAATTAACAGTTTATATTCTTTGTCATTTAAACATTAAAAGATAAACTTATTTATTGACAAGACATTTTTCTGTGTTTTTCAATATAATTTTATTCCGTGCAATTTGTTTTTATTAAAATTGTAATCGATAAAATTATTTTCCATGGTGAGTACACACGATTTCATATCTTGTAACTTAATTTTGAAGAAAAAGAAAATAGCTAAAATGGTTCCTACAGACATCCTAAAAACGCATTTAATCTGAATTATTTATTTATTTTTTTATTAAAAAAAAGAAAAAAGAAATTGATAGCATTGTTTTAAATATATAAAAAATATACGTTTCAAAAATTCGTTTAAAATATTTTTATGATTAATTTTAAAAAATACTCATTGATTTCCCACTTATTCACAAGAAAAGCAATGTTCTTAAATATACAGAATTTTTATTTTGGTTCACCATTACTATTACAAATTGTTTTATTTCTTATGAAATAATAAATAGGTTTTTTTTTTTTTTTTTTTACAATATCTATATATAAATGTTTTGGATCCATGAAATAAAGAAAAACAAATCTTAAACACGCGCACAGTGTCTTCTTATGGGTATTAAATCACATGCTTTCCTTCGACTAATCAACTTTCAGCAGTTCAATCTAGGCTGAAAACCTCCAGGTTCAGTAACCAGCTTTGCAAGTTAACGGTGAATAACAAATATTCAACTCAGGTTTTGAGTCGCAAGCCTAGAGTTTTTGCACCTGGGGTTCAGGTTTTGAGTCGCAAGCCTAGAGTTTTTGCACCTGGGGTTGAACTAGTAGTTGAAGGTTATCGGTGAATTAGCCAGTGAGTCAAAATATCCCATGGGTTTTCAATTCTCATGGCTTAATGTTGCCTTTCATGTAAGCTAGGTTTGCTTATTTTCGGTATATGAAAGTGATTATAAAGTTTTGTTTGGTTAGTGTATTCCAGGTTTATAAAAATATGTGGTAGAATGATGTGACTGTAAATTGTAGTAAAACTTCTGGCTTTTTCTTTCTTTTTTCCTTTTAATATTAAGTTTTTGAGAAAGGATAGAAAGTTTAAGAATTCAATCTTTTTAATAAGTAAAACTTTATTCAATTGTAGTCCTTTTGCTTTTATTACTTCTTTGTAAGATTTTCTTTTAAGTAAGTATATAAGATAGCAAATTTTATACTAATTCTTAGATACACCCCCACCTGGCTACATGAGTGAAGACGGGGATAGCCAAGAGCAAAATGGTACTGAGAATATGGGTAAGTTTTAAAAATTCATTTTTATTTTAAACTAACTGTAGATTGTAAGTTTCTGTACACGTACAGTACACTTTCAAGAGTCCACACATTTACATTTTAAAACCTCATTTAAGCGGAATATTATTATGAAACACTTTATATGTTATAAATACTACAATGCCGAAAAAAGTGTGTGTAGTAAAAGTTCAAATATTTAATTAAAATTTTTAATATAATGATCAATTTTTACCCATTTTATTACAGTTACGGATTATCTAGATTTTTGACGAGCCTCATCAATAGTTAAGTCAGATTATTCATTTTCTGTCTTAAATTTTTTCTTGTAACCTGCAACAAAGTCAGAGGTTCTTGGACAATCACACAAGTTTCTGCTATGAAAAAGTTTAAATATTTATCTCCATGTGAAAAAATCTTTCTAGAAAACTTTTCTCCTCCTCAATGTAATTCACTATCAGATTTTTTTTTTTTTTTTTTTTTTTTTTTTTTTTTTAAATGATTGCATAATTTCTTCTCTGTGGGATTGAAAAGCTGTGGGATTGGTCAACCCAAGTCACATAGTTAATAATTGATTTATCTCCTAAACCAGCTACTGAATTTCTGCAATCTACTTATCAACAAATCAATTGTGATAATATGACTTAAGGCTAGATAACTAAACATAGGAAAAATCTACGATGTCTTGGACATCAAAGAGAAAAATTGAAATAGCAGACAGCTGTTTCAATAGCATTTAGCATACTATCTTCAGTGCATAAAGAAATGAGAAAACTTAATTTCTTTTCATCTTTTTACATCTATAAGAATCTTAAAAATATTGTTAATGGTGATTTCACAGTACCCCATTTGTTCTGATTGTTGGAAATTTTACATTTAGTCTACATTTTCTTAATTTCTTCTATGTTTTTTCACAATTGCCATTTCTTAATTTCCTATTAGCCAATCTTCTAACATTCTGCATAATTCTATTGGTTGATCTGAATCTGATCCCTTTCCTACATGTAGGAGCACTTTTCTCTCATTTCTTTATGCACTGCTAAATGCTACTGGAACAACCATCTGCTATTCAATTTTTCTCTTTAGCGTTCAAGATGTTGAAAATTTTCTCTGTGTTTATTTATGATAATGTTTGTTTATCATTGTAAATGTTATGTGGATTTTAGAGTTGTAGATTTTTGAGAGTTGACTGTATTTACTTTTTTTTTCATTCATGATATTTTTTTTATCCTTCCCCTTTATTTACGTTGGTAGTTTATCTTAAAGGCAAAATTGGACTGTAAGTTACCTTAAACTGCAAATTTAATCATAAGCATTCAGTTATTTTATTGATTCAATATTATAATGGCACATATTGTAAAATTTTTATATACCAATTTTTAAAAGGAAGACATAACTTAGAAAATGTTTCAAATGAATTCTTTGTATGGTTACTAGATGGCAGGTGATAAATATTTTAAGATTCAAGTGGTATTAAAGAAGAGAGAGAAAAAAAAAAACCTTCAGCACTAACATTGGACTTAATAATAGAATAAAAATGCCCTATAAGTGTTAAGTTAGTTGATTGGTAGCATGCGTCAGTATCATTCAGAAAGCAGCTTCAAATAAACTCAGTCAAGTTTTTAATTTTTCAATTCACAAAGTCTAACTTTTCTTTTTCTTTAGTGAAATAAATTAAAACTTCAGTGATGTCATTTATCTTTGAAAATCCCAGGTCCTTGGACCCATGAATGAATTAAATTTTTATCTTACTGTAAATGAAAAACAATTTTTTATAACTTTTTAACCAGCCCTTTTTGAGGTTCTCTTAAAGGTAATGTTATGTAGGAGGTGATTGCTGTTAAAAAACAACTGAAACAATTTAGCTCAATGTACTCTGGAACCATAAAGGAAAAATGAATAAGAGAAAATATAATATAATATACATATATATACAGTATAACACCTTTAATCCGGAATTGTCGGGACCTCGCTGATTCTGAATTACAGAAATTTCCGAATTATAGATCTTTGTTTCAGAACTTGGATCTTAGATGCATTTTAGATACTAAAATATAATTATATGAATGTTTATATAAAATATTAAAAATATACGATAAGCATTGATTATCATATAATAAATTATCGATTATTTTTTTAGTCAAATAATATTAACAATTTTATTTATTTGAAATATTAAAAGTAAAACATTACAAAAAAAATATCTTTCTTTTGTGTGGTGCCGCCATCTTTCTTTAATTTGGATAAATAACTTTTTAATGAATAGAATACCGTATATTTCCGAATATAAGCCGAGAGTACATTTTTCCCTGCAGAAATTTGCCCAAAATTGCAAACCCGTGTATAAGCCGAATTGAAAAAATACTCTTTTTAAAGTTCGGGTATATCGCCAAAATGGAGAAAATATTGCCAATCTATACAACCTTCAGGATAATCTGTCCAATGAAATTGCGCAAAATGCGTGCTTATTCAATAGAATTCCTTACCTTGCTTAGCCATAACGTAAAACATTCACAGTGTATTCGGCAACGACGATAGTTTTAACTCTAGCAACCCTATTAGAAGGGAGGCAAACACAGATGCGAACGCAAGTCCCGGCAGCTGAAAACGATGGTTACCGTGTAATACCGGGCTGGGACGCAGGGAGACCTAACCCTAACATCGATGAAGCAATGCCACCGCTGGATGTTTACATAAATAAGCCATGTAAAGACCGATTGCATCAATTTTTTTTAATGATGTATCTAAATTATTTTGTATATTTCTTTTTTTCAGTATTTTTATCAGTGCTTCAAGGCAATCTTCAACAAAATAAAAATACTTCTATAAAAAAAACGAAGCTTTGCCGCTTTTGCTAGTGTAAGCCTAGAAACATTTTAAACAGAGATGATTTAAATTTAATTGTATAAATTAAAAATATGATCGGGAGACCTGTTTTTTCAAGTTTCTCTTATACTATTTCTGAATCAGACTGAGAATTTACTCCGTTCGTGCACTCTGCCGATGACTTCAGTTACCTACCGGCAGGTCAAAAAGAAATGTAAACACACGTGACTACATCGAGCGTTTCGTGAAATAAATTTAAAATTGCTAATTTAAGAGTTTTATATGTGATAATTATTTAAAAATAAGGTTTAATATCACTATTTTACTTTATATATACTTTTTAAGCTTAAAATGTATGTATTCAATCATTGTTTCTGAAGTATGTTTTTTGCTAGAAATGTAGATCCGTATATAAGCCGACCACTATAATTGAGCTTCTGAAAAATTTCCAAAAATTCTCGGCTTATACATGGAAATATACGGTATGTAATTTTGTGATTTTAAATCATAACTGTAATATAATAAAAGAATAAATAATATAAATTCCAAAAATCCAAGTTCTATTTAAAAATTTTTTTTTTAATTATTTGAACAGATTATGACAAGTAAATTAATTTTAACATACAAATTAATAGCAGTGTAAAACATTTAAAGTTAAAAGAAATTATAAATGAATAATGCTAAAAAAAATTACATATTTGTTACCAAATCAAAATTTACATAAAAAATACATAAAATTATTAAAATTAGATTAACTGATTAAAAAAATATATAATGAAGTAATTTACAAATGTAAATAAAACTTACTTTAGCATATCTAAAAAAGACAACTGTTTCATTTTTGGCTTGTGAGAACAATCAGATACAATTCATATGTCATTCATTTTAATAACCAAACTCACACATAAAAAATGTAATTTAACAACATCAACAAGGCACTAATAATCTTAAACGAAAACAAACAAGAATAAAAAAAGAAAGTGACTATTGGCATACAACTAATACAAACATTTCTTCTAAACTTTCAATCAGACACCTGTTTGTTTTAATAGTTATTGGGAAAAAAAAAAAAAAAAAAAAAGAAGCATTACGATTGATTGTTTAAAATAATTTTTTTTTAAACGGAATTATTTGTTTAGTGGCGCCATCTGTAGTCATTCATCAAAAACAGAAACAAAAAAGAGAGAATTTGGTTTTCAAAGTCCAAATTATGGATATTTCCGAATTATAGAAGTCTGCATTAAAGGTGTTAAACTGTATATACTAGCAGGCTACACCCACTTCACTGGTCACTATTTTTAAATGAATCACTGTAATTAATGAATTTTCAAAATTGTATTAATTTTTATCATGTAAAAAAAAGAGAGAGAGAGAGAAAATTTTGATCAGAAAAAATTCTGCACTGGGTCCCCACTGTCTTCGGCAATGCAGGCCAATGTGCACTGCATGTGTGCATTTATCTTCGACACTCTTAATGAATCACTATACTATCGCAAGGGGAAAACATAAATATAAAATATAAAAAAATTCCCCTCTCATCAGTGGAATAATCGGTCCAGGCCCCCACTGCCTGCGGCAGCACATACACGTGCATGTGTTCCTTTGCCCGCCGTTCTCACCCCTCCTAATTATTTTACACTTTCAAAAATATCTGCAATTGTTTTCTCGGGCTTTTAAAACTAATAATACTAATTTCGAACGTTCTATCTGAATTTCTTTATTTTTGTCCCTGCGCCCACCACCTCATAATAATTCTACACTTTAAAAAGTATCTGCAATCGTTTTATCAGGCCTTAGAACCTAATAATACTAATTTTCAACACTCTACCTCTTATTTCTATATTTTTACCCCTTCCCGTCTATCCTAATAATTTTTCCCTTTTGAAAATATCTGCATTCGATTTGTAGGTCCCAAAAACCTATATGTGCCAATTTTGAACAATTCCCGGCTCTCCTAAAAATTTTACAAATTTTAAAATATCCGCAATTGATTTGTAGGTATCAAAAACCTCTATGCACCAATTTTTAGCAATCTAACTCTATTTTTATTTTTTTGCCCCCTCCCCTTCTCTCCCCCCCCCCTCGTAATAACTTTACACTTTCGAAAATATCCTCATTCGACTTGCAGGCCTCTAAAACCTATCTGTACCAATTTTGAACGGTCGAACTGTATACTTTTAAATGCAAATTCTTAGTTAAGTATAATTCAAGTAACAGATCTTTATAAGGTATTAATTTTAATTATAATTGGGCTAACTGTATTGTATTTCTATTTTTTTTTTTTCTTTTTTGCCCAATAGTCCCCCTCCCACCTTCCCACCCCACGTGGGACGGATTTCTAGAAATTGTTTTTTTTTTATATTTGTGTGAGCTATGTTTTAGAGCAAAAATCTCACATATACCTTTTTTTTGGTTTGTTTGTTTGTGATATAAAGGATTATTTGAAATTATGTTTTGCTGCTTTGAAAGAGATATTATTGAGGAAATAGAATCTGTTTAATAAAATTCTTCTTAAATTTCACTTTTGTTACACTAAATATTCTTTAAAAAATATTTCTTTTTTTTTATCTGTGCAATTTATATCTTGAACTTCATTAACAGTTCCAATGCAAAAAATTAAATCTTGGTTGGTTATTGGGTTAAGGCTGATTGACTGCACTAGGGTCCAGGTCTGTAGGTAAAATGCCCTCCATTGAAATCTTTCTAAGGGGTCCTAACCTGTATTTACGTGAGTTTCAGAGAAAACCATGGAAAACTCTAAATGGCTAGATAAACATAAATACAGAAAATCCTGTTCTAAAATTATGTGCTTTCAACAATAATGCCTAGTGGCAGAATTTATATTTAACGTTACCCAACAATGACTGTGAGGGACCTATGCATTGACACTCTTGTATCATATTACATAATAGTTATACTGAAATTTTGGAGTTAATTTGCATAATTTTTTATTTATAGGATTCTAACCATTCTTATAATGAAACAGGAACTTGAAAGACTTTGCTGAAGGCACCAGTGTCTGAAAGCAAAATTTTCAGCATTTTCAATGTATTATATATATATATATATATATATATATATATATATATATACATATATATATATATATAAAGTGATTTACATAAGGCCCTGGAAAAGTATAAGGTCACAAAATATATTAATAAAAAAAGTATAAAACATAGTAAAACTCGAAAAATCTAATATCACTCTTTCTTAGAAATGAAATTTAAAACATTTAACATAGGTTATGAAGGTATGTAATATATAATCAAAGTATTAAATGACAATTTAGAAATCTGATGGCATTTCATCTTGGAAATAATTATAAGGTCGAGGAGTTGTGAATGAAAATATAAAATCAACATTCTACAAATTGGCCTTTTTTTTCAATGACATTTATCAGTCGATCAGTCATTGTTGATTCAGGTCGAGATGAAGTTTCTTTTTTGATATTTTCTCTTGTATATCTGATTGCATTGATGAGTTTGCCTTTCCCTCAATGGTGTCATATGTCCTTATAAACAGACTGCGCAAGTATGCTCCAAATATTTTCCAGTGGGTTTAAATGTGGAATGCAGGATGGGCAATCAAACAGACGGACCTCATTTGCTTCAAATCAAGCTATTGTTGAAGAAGCAGCATTTTTTTAATATCATACCATTATATTTTAAAGCCATCTGACCCATAAAAATAAAATTTTCTCACCAAAAAAAAGTAAATCTTTGCGCTTATCTCCAAGCGAAACATATTTTTTAGCAATTTCTAAGTGAACTAATTTATACCTTTTTGTCAAGTGTTGTCGAGGTTGTAATTTTACGAACTGTGCCCTCGGATTAGAACTTAAAATACTCCTGAGAGTTCGACTAGTATATGGTAGACTTAAACCTCAAACTATTTCTAAAGAAGACTTTTTAGTCGCATGTCCATCGAAAAACAGTCCATTTTTGGCGCTTTGAAAGTGCATTTAGTCTTCTTGAGCGCTTGCATTTATTATATTTTTAAAGAAATTATTGACTGATTTAGACTATTCAATAGATCTGGAAATAGCTGCATCACTCATTTCACTCGCTTTCATTCCAAGGATTTTACGGCGTTCTGCATCGGACAATTGTTTCTGCGTCGGCATCGTTGCCAATAGCACAGAGAAAGACTAAAGCAACCCTAATTACATTGTTAAGTTACCTTTTTATTTCTTGCATTCTCAGACCGCAGAAAATTTGCATGTCCCTCTACAAAATTCGATGACCTTATACTTTTTTCCCATGAACAAAAAAGAAAAATATCTAATATGGTAATTAGTTCATTTAATTTAAATTAGATTTAAATTAAAGTGTATTATAATTAACAAATCAATTGCATACTTTGTATTTTTGTTGTTTTCCCATTCAAAAAATTTGCATAAATCCTAGTTTAACTGTTTTTTTAATCGACCTTATATATATATCAGTGCTGCCAACTCTCCCGTTTTTTAATCCTATCTCCCGTTTTTACGTTTTAATGTGTATTTCTCCCATTTTTCTAATATTTTTGAAAAGTCGAACTAAAAACGCTAATTTTTGACAATTCGTAGGTGCCATCTTTTCAGATTTACGAAAGCCTTCCAATTTATAATCTTTCTCCATCCACAACATAAATGTCGATATTCATTTAAAACTTACTTTATGAGATTTTAGAATCTCTAAAGAAACAGAATCCTTCAATATTTCTTGCTCATGTAATTATTTTTAACTCCCCCTCCCCCCCATATTTTCTTATCACCAACTAGCGATCGATGATCAAATGCTCTATGGAACACTCTTTTTTTTCCCATTCTTTCTTCATCCACAAGCCACAAAAAAAAAATCAATATTCATTTTAAACTTGCTGTATTAGATTCTAGAGCCTATAAAGAAGTAGGAATGTTTAACACTTCACACTCATGTAATTATCATTTGACCCTTTCCCCCCCCCCCCCCCCTAATTTTCCCTTTCATCAATGACCTAACGTCCTTTGATGCTCAGGCTTTCTCATTCTACAACAAAAGAATCAAACATTTTTCCCCGGGTTTTAAAAAATGTAGAGTACTGCTAGTAAAAAAAAAAAAAGCACTTTTTAGATTCTTGAGGACAGATTTGAATTTTTAAGGACACATTTGACATTTAAAATCCAAACACTTAATTTAAAAATTTAATTATAAATATGCATACAAAAAGAAAAGTCTATTTTTTTTTGTTTAACTTTTCTTTACTTTTACTTGTTGTTAATGTGCTGATTGTCTCACACAATAGTTTTATTTATATTTACAGCATTTATCTTCAGTTTGTAGGTTATTTTCTACAAAGGCAGTAATGGGGGAAAAAAATAGATTGGGGCAAGATGTTTTTTTTTTCTTTCTTTTCCAAACAAAGAGCAGGCAAGGTGCAGCACCCTCCTTAAATTATCTAGGGAAAACTCTGGATCAATGTTCATAAAAACTTATTTTATTAGATTTTAGAACCAACTGAAGCGATACAGGGGTTCAAAATTCTTTACATATGTAGTTATTTTTAGATTTTCTAAATGAACTTGTTAACTATTTGTTTTTTCCCAATAAGTTTAAAATATAAATCACCAAACAAAAGTTATATTAGGTCTTTTTAGTTAAAAAAGTATCATGTATTGAATAAAATAATTTTGTTTTGTTTTTCTCCACGAAACCATAAATCTCTCCTTTTCTCCCTTGAAATTATGTAAAATCTCCTGTTTTTTTTCCCACCAAGGTTGGCAGCTAAGGAAACCACCAAGGAAACGTAGCCTTCCACACGCTGCAGTAACCAGTGAAGTAGTTAAATTTAATATCGTCAGTATTTTTACGATGTGCTACCAGAACCAAGTGATTATAAATTTGAGTAGAAACTTAAAATAAAATAAGTAAATAAAAGTCAATTCCACTCACATACCCACAATTTCTTATTTCATTAATAAACAAACTCTTAAATTAGCACATTTAGTAGTTAGCTAATAATTGCTTGCAAAATCTAATTTCAAAATGCAACAGAAAATAAACTAGCACAAGTCAAAACCTAGATAAATATTAGCTGAAAGTTCAAATAAGATTATCTCCAAAGCGACAGAATTATTTTCAGTATTTTACATCAGAAAATTAGGCAGTCAAGGACATTGATCAGAACCACTGACACGCTTTTTTTTTTTTTTTTTTTTTTTTTTTTTTTTGTAACATATATTCATATCGCTCATTTTAGAGGACTCCCTTAAAAAAAAAAAAAAAAAAAAAAAAGATTTCATATTGTAATTAAAGAGTGATGAAGAATTAATTTTTAAACCTTGTTTCCTCGTGAAGCAGGAGGTAGATGGAGAGAGAAAACAAATAAATGAAAAGAGCATTCTAATTCTTCATCTGTAACTTCCCGTCTATAATTTATCCTTGCAAATGTCCGATTCTCCAAAGAAAGTAGAATTATGTCAGTAGGGGGGGAGGGAATGAAGAGATCATATTTGTCTATCCACCCCCCCTCACTTGCACTTGGGTGTAGAAAAACAGATGCAATAGTTAAAAGGAGTTCTAAATAGCAGACTGCATTTCTCAGTAGTAGATCGAAAATGCATTCATTGAAGATAAATAAGCACGGGGGGGGGGGGGGGGGGGAGGCTGATTGTTTGACTGTATTTTCAGAAAGGAAGAGTAAAAAGGTTTCTCAATTACTCGCCATTTAATGGTTAAAAAAAAAAAAAATGTCAAAATTTTCCAGGCTATTGAGATTTCTGGTTAGTTGAATGTTGGATAGCAGAGCTTTTACTGTACTAATATATTAATTTTTTTTTTTTTTTAATTTTTTTTATTTATTAATTATTATTATTTCAGATGCGACACTTGTATCTTCGCCAAGTCCACCGCTTGGTAAGTGTTTTTATTTTATTTTTAAACACTTTTGTTTAACTTGATATGTAGTTTATTTATTTATGCATGCAAGTCAAATCAAAGAACTGAAATTTTGCATATGTGTATAACCTCGATAGCAATGTATGCTGAATTAGTAATCGACTTAGAGGTGGAGGTCTGGAGACCCTTGGTTCCTAACTCTAGTTCAATTTTTTTTTTAATTATTATTATTATTTAATCATCCAATTGAGTTGAAATTTTGCATACATGTATAACTCTGAGGATAATAATACCTGCTCAAGTAATAACAATCTGTGGCTGGGATCTGGGTGCCCTGGGTCCCCAAATCTAGTTCAAAATTTACTTTGAATTTTAACTTATTTCCTATCATCCATTTGAGCTGAAATCTAGTATGCATTTCCAATAACAATATACGCTTAAATAAAAACATACTTGGGGAGAGAGGGGAGGAGAGCACATGAGGCCCCCACCTCCAGTTCAAAATTTCTAATTTTAAACCATTTCTTATCATCTGATTGAGCTGAACTTTCACACACACACATATATATATATATATATATATATATATATATATATATATATATATATATTCCACACCTGCTGAATTGGAGATTTTAGTACATTTTGAAATAAGTTTCTTTAAAATTTTATTATTTATATATTATGTATAAAGTAAAATGAATTTTTGTTGTAGTGTGACCTCTGAATTGCTTATTTTTGTTATTGTTCTTTGCAAAGCAAATTTGCATAACTGTATTATGAAACAAAGGAGGATTGCATGTTACAGAATTAATTATTCTATGTAGTTGGAGTAGGCTAATAGAGAACAAGAAATAAATTTTATGATTATAGAAGAAGAAAGAGAGAGAATATTGTTAATTATGGGATAAGCAGCTAGATTTAACCATGAGATTTTCCTCGTAGACTTACAAAAGATTTTGGAAAGACTGTTCATATGTGTCATTAAAAAATCTTGTTATTTATATAAAATAGCTTTTTCTAACTGTTCTTTTTTTTTTTTTAAGATCGTTATTTATTTTACATGTGAATAAAAATAGTTGGCAAAATTGCTCACGTAATGGATATCTTTACAAAATGTAATAATATGTGATTAACTTTTTTTTATACAAATTTATTTTCAGCTGTTATATGTCAAAAGCCGTCTCTTACATTGTATTTCTGATTTTTTTTGCATATGTTCTTGGAACACTGCTAGAGGGCTATAGACTATTTTTATTTTTAATATTGTTAAGAATTTCTAAATAATAATACTTATTTTTATGTAATTTCATTCAAAGGGTCTTAGTCAGGTTATAAAATGTTAATTTTCTGCATTTCTAGATTGCTTTGGCATTAAAATAGTTCATTTTCTTTTAAAAACCCATTAAAAAGCTTCACCAGGACAGGTCTTGGCAATGAATTTGGTGACTATCGCTCCTTGGTAATTTTTTTTGGTGACCTTGATGATAAAATCTTTATCGATATATGAATTATCTAAGCTCTAATGTGATTATTTCAGAACATACTGGAAAATTCTTCCTATTCTGCCCATATCTCGGCCAAAATTATCCTGGTTAGAGAAAGTCAGGTAAGGTATTCTTCCCAAGAAATTTTAGCTTTAAAAAAAGTTTTGCTGTACCAGTAAGTAACCTTAGATGAGGACAAACATATCCGTGTGGATGATCATTTGAACAGAGCACTTATCGCCTTTGACCACCGCCACCCAATAATTTTACCTGCTAAGAATAAGTTAACAAAAATAATATTTCTATTATTATAAATGTAAATTGCATGTTGGACCAGAGGGTATTTTAAGTACCATTAGGCAAAAGTTTTGGCCAATTAATGGCCGAGATATACTGTCCTATATTAAATTAAAGGTTTTACCATCAAATGACAATTCCTGGGCCATATAATAGTCCTTCTTCTTCTTAATGGAACTTATTTTGCTCTATTTGTGTCTGCTTGATTTTGTTTTGCATAAGGATTCATTTTATGCTTTACTACTTTCACATGCTGCTGGTTGGTAGTCGAGCAAAGTTAAAACCGTGGCACTTCACAACAATCCCTAGGATGTTTATAATCTTCAGAATTGCTGAATAACCTTCATTAAAGATGCTGGCTGCCATATAAGATGCTACTTGCACTGTTTTTGTATCACAGTGCAAGAGTTTTGGAGCTAGTATTGAAATAATTGCATTTAAGCTCTTGTTGTTATTGAGCAGTTGTTATCATCAATTTTAATGCCATCATAACTCTTGTTTTTTAATTTTTAGCAGATGAACTCACAAAGCAGTTTATGTTTCTAATGTAAAATGATTTCCCAGAAATTGTCTTACATTTATGATTAGAAAATTTGTTTCCAAAAATTGTTTTTATGTATTAGGCATTTTCCTAATCTTACTATGTACAGGTGAATCGCGTGTAACACTGGCGAAGCACTAAAAGCATGGTATGATAACTTATTTAATTTTAGATTATTTTTACCGACTAGGGATCATTAAATGCATTTTCAGTGTCATCTATGAAGTGTAAAAATGATGAGAAATAACAGGATCCTTTACTATAGATGGGCTAAATTTTTTGACCTACAGAACAATGAAATCATTATTCTTTACAAGAGCATCTAAACGCTTGTTACAGAGCAAATGCATGGGTTCCATTTAATGGCCTGTGAAATCTAAAATAATTTAGATAATGCTTAATCCATTAATTATTTGAAGAAACCATTTACACACTTGCATCATATTTTGGCCATAATATTTTCAGCTGGGCACCCAGCTCTCCTCAGCGGCTTCATCTGTTATGGAGTTCTTGGAATGATGTTCTTTGGCAATTTTCCCCACAAGGTGGCACCACACACTATCCGGTGAAATTGCGCCGCTGTCATTGCACACCTCAGGATTAGTAGCGATATCGATAGATTCCCGGTATATTGCATATTGGTAATTTTTGTAATCTGCAAGTTTTTTAGTTTCATCAAAATTTATCACTATATATTCTTTACTAAATGTTTTGGCTAAAGCTTTATTAATTTTACCAGTTTTTATATTATTTTTATGTTCATTTATTAGTGTTCTAATTTTTCTTTTTGTTACACCGACATAAGAAACTGATTTTTTATTATTTTGATTTATAAATGGTATTTTGTAGATTTCTGCAGTCTCTGATGGGGAAATGGGGTCTTTATCGCTGTGTATTAATTGAAAAATATTTTTATTAGGTTTCATGGGGATATATATTTTTTAGCTACATTTTTTATTTTATTTGAGGCTCCATGATCAAATGGGACAGAAGAAGTAAATTTAGTGGAGGGGTTTTGAAAATTAGGTATGTTATTAAGGGTTTTCAATCTATTTTTAACGAGTTTATTAACTATTTTATTGGGGTAACCTGCTTTTTTAGTAAATTTTTTAATTACGTTTCATTCACGGTTCAAGTCATAGGATTAATTACACATTAAAATCGCGTGATTAACGTATTGGCAATTGCGTTAATTTTATATCAGAAAGGTGTTTTACTTTTATAGTGTATAATTTCATTACTATTGGTCGGTTTTCGATAAACTGTGGTTTTAATGTTAACAGGGGAGAATAATTTCCCGGTAAATTTTAGCCATATATTTTTCCAAACTGTAGGTGGGGGCTTCACTTTTATTAAAAACTGGTCAGAGTTTCGGAGGGTCTTTATGATCTTTATATCTACCAAAAATGCGGTGTGTATTGGGTGCGGGATTTAGAAATTTAGGGGAGGGATATTATTGGGCCATTTTCCATCTTTAATTATTTTTGGGGTTTTCCTATTAACCTGTTATTAGGGTCATTAATTATTTCTTTAACATCTATTTCATTAATGTAATCATTTCTGTCAAGGATGGAGATTTTACGTGTTTTTTCGGTAAGTGTGCAGGTTATTTCATTGTTCTTTTTAAGATTTCTTAGCTCACAAAAATCTTGATTAATATCCTGATTTTGTGCGGATTTAGTAATTTCAGTAATGGCAATATTTCTAATGTGTATTCTGTTTTCATCTGGAACTTGACTGATAGTGGATTCGATTTTTGCAATGCTGTCTTTGATGTCAACGGGTTGAGATCAAGAATGTACTTGGGTCCTAATTTTAACAGTTCATTTTGGTGGTTATTGATTTGAAGTTAATGTATGGATATTCAGTTTTGATAATGGGTTTGTAATTATTTTTTTTTAAGCCAGAATTTCAATCTTTTATTATGTTTTTTCATTAGGGTGTATTTCTCAGCTTCATGGTATTGGGTAATTTTATCCCTGCATAAATTCCATTCTTCTCTATTTGTAATTCTTTTAAGATTTTCAGCAGTCTCATTCCATAATTTTTTATTTCAAAAGATTTCTGATTTCCTTTTGCGTATTAACTTATTTAAAATCTTCTTTTCAAATTTATGTACATCGTTTATAAACTCTTGGGTAAGGAATTTGTTATTTGCTCTTTAAAATGTTGGGGTTATTTTGAATTGTTTACAATAATTTAAGAAATTTACTTTCTGTTCGGATTTTACTAGTTTCTTGTTAAAAGATTTCCACTGACTAAAATGATGACTATTCATATTAGATACAACAACAGGTTTATAAATTTTAAAATTATGCAAAAGCATTAAAATGATTCCTTAAAGAAACCAACTCCCCAAAAAATTCCAACTACTTGAAAGATAAACATTAAACATCATCTAGAATTAAAAAATAAAGATGTGAATGACATATAGATTAAATTTTGTTTGAAAATATCAAAATTAAAATTATAAATTAAAAAGTTAGAAAGTTGTATAGGCAAATGACATATGCAGATGCAAATGGCTTCAAGACTCCATAATCAACAGGCAAAAAACAACAAGTCCAGGTTTTTGACATTAAATATTTAGAAATTATAAATATAAATGAGGCATTTTAAACTATTAATTATTTGATGAAACCTTTTAAAACTTGCCTTATATTTTGGCTGTAACATTTTCAGCTGGGTGCCCAGCTCTCCTCAGCGGCTTCATCTGTTGTGGAGTTCTTGGAATGATGTTCTCTGGCAGTTTTCTCTATAAGGTGGCACCACACTCTATAGGAATTTATGCAAGAATAAAATAACCCAATACCATGACGCTGAGAAATACACCATAATGAAAAAACATAATAAAAGATTGAAATTCTGGCTTACAAAAAATAATTACAAACCCATTATCAAAACTGAATATCCATACATTAACTTCAAATCAATAGCCACCAAAATGAACTGTTAAAATTAGGACCCAAGAACATTCTTGATCTCAACCCGTTGACATCAAAGACAGCATTGCAAAAATTGAATCCACTATCAGTAAAGTTCTAGATGAAAACAGAATACACATTAGAAATATTGCCATTACTAAAATTACTAAATCCGCACAAAATTAGGATATTAATCGAGAAGATCTTCGTGAGCTAAGAAATCTTAAAAAGAACAATGAAATAACCTGTACACTTACTGACAAAACATGTAAAATCATCATCCTTGACAGAAATGATTACATTAAGTAAATGGAAGAAACGATTACCGAAACGGGTGTTAAAGAAATAACTAAGGACCCTAATAACAGGTCAACAGGAAAAACCCAAAAAATAATTAAAGATGGAAATAATATCCCCCCCGAATTTCTAAATCATGCATACAGTACACCCTGCATTTTTGGTAGATAGGAAGACCATAAAGACCCTCCGAAATTCCAATCAGTTGTTAATGAAAGTGAAGCCCCCACCTATAGTTTGGAAAAATATATGGCTAAAATTTACTGCAAAACTGTTCCCTCCTCTAAACATTCTTTAGAATCAACAGGAGATTTTATCAAAAAAATTCCAGGAGATTGAGGATAAAAGCAATTACCATTTTGTTAGTTTTGGCGTGATTAATCTGTGCCCATCTATAAACATCGAAGAAGTAACTCAAATAGTTGATAAAGTAATTAATGATAATTTTCAGGATCCTAAAATAGCCCAAATGCTTACAGCTACCACCAATCTCTTACTCAACAAAAACTATTTCAAATTTAATAATAAAATATATCAGCAGAAGAAGGGAGGTCCCGATGGGATTGCCCATCTCGGGCTTTATAGCCAAGTTTGAGTTAGGATTAATGGAAAACGAAATTCTCGAACAATCAAAAGACAAAATATATTATTGGTATAGATACGTTGATGATGTTTTCGCCATTATCGATAAAAATTGTGATATAGAACAGTCATTGAATACTATTAATAGCATTGATTTCAATATACAATTTACCTATGAAGAAGAAATAGACCAACAAATTAATTTCCTAGACGTCAAAATTACATGAACTGACAATAGAATTAAAACCACAGTTTATTGAAAACTGACCAATAGTAATGAAATTATACGCTCTAAAAGTAAAACACCTTTGCAATATAAAATTAACACAATCGCTCATACATCAGTCGTGCTATTTTAATAGGTAATGAATCTGATGGCTTGAACTGTGAATTAAACGTAATTAAAGAATTTACTAAAAAAGCAGGTTATCCCGATAAAATAGTTAATAAACTTGTTACAAATAGATTGAAAACCCTTAATAACATACCTAATTTTCAGCTCTAGAAAAGGCCTACGATCAGGCTAGAGCTCTAGAACTAGCCAAACATCACTCTGCTTCATATTCAAGTATAACTTATTCAACACCTGTGGCTGCTACTGAACAGCCAATAAGTCACATTGAAGAAGCTCAGTCTGCAGCATTTACTTAGGTTCGATCTGGAAAATGTTTCTTTTGCGGGTATGATCACCATTTATGAAGTTCCTGCCCTGCTAAAGAGGCACTATGCCGTGGATGTGGAAAAAAGGGACATTATCAAAAAGTATGCAAGTCAAAATCTCTGTGCAACACTACAAATTCGACTGCAGCAACCTATACCTTAGCATCGGTGTCTGTAGTTCCTAATTGTCTCCAAAAGTCACTAACTAAAGCCCTGATTAATGGTATTGAACTAAATGCTCTGATTGATACTGGCAGCTCTCTCAGTTTCATAAATCAGCGTTTTGTGGAAAAGTGTTGAATTTAGGCTAAACCATACTTCGGCAGAATAACAATGGCTAATTCCTCCCTGAGTTCTGACATTACAGGTTGTTGTACAGTGACTGTAAAATTGCAAACTCATTTGTATAGAAATGTTGAAGTTTTAATCATGAACAATCTGTGCTGATTTACTAATCGGTCATGACTTACTAAAAGACCATTCTTCAGTTGAGATTGATTTCAATGGGGACAGACCACCACTTAAAATATGTTCTCTGGCAATGGCCCTTGTACCTCCTGCCTCACTGTTTTCTAACTTAACACCAGACTGCAAACCTATCATTACTAAATCAAGGCATCAAACTGAGGAAGACAAACTATTTATAGCTGCAGAGATAAATAAACTATTGGAAGAAGGTGTAATCGAGCCAAGTGACTCTTTTTGGCATGCTCAAGCATTTGTAGTGAGAGGCGAACACCACAAACCCAAAATGGTTGTAGATTATTCACAGACAATAAATAAATTTACAATGCTTGTTGCCTATCTTCTGCCCAGAATTGAAGAGCTGATTGCACGCATATTCAAATATGAAGTATTTAGCACTATTGATCTTAAGAGCGTTAACCACCAAGTACCCATCAAGCATTCTGAGAAACATTATGCAGCCTTTGAGGCTGATGGTAAATTATATCAGTTTCTACGAGTACCCTTTGGTGTTACAAATGGAGTTGCTAGTTTCCAGAGAACCATAGACAAAATAATTGCAAATGAAATGTTAGAAGGCACTTTTCCTTACCTTGATGATGTAACAATATGTGGGAAAAATCAAGCCGAGCATGACCATAACTTAGAGAAATTTGTCTGTTGCCAAGAAATATAACTTCACATTAAATGAAGATTAATGCTCATTTTCTACTAAATCCATGAAATTATTAGGCTACTCTATTACAAACAAAATAATAAAACCTGATCCTGATAGACTTGCCCCCCTAATGAACATGCCTATCCCTAAAGATATTGCCTCCTTACAAGAGAGCCCTAGGGATGTTTGCCCATTATTGTCGTTGGATCCCTTATATTTCTGAGAGAATTTGGCCTCTACTAACTAAAGGCCCTTTTCCCCTTACAGAAGATGCTGCTAAAGCATTTAATTCTCTAAAATATGATATAGCTGATGCTTCCTTAGGTGCTATTGAAGACAATATTCCTTTTAGAGTGGAGACTGATGCTTCAGAATTCGCCATCGGGGCCACCCTAAGTCAGGCTGAACGTCCTATGGCATTCTTCTCTAAAACATTGAATGCATGTGAACAAAAGCACTCCTCTATTGAAAAAGAAGCCTATGGTATTGTAGAGTCTCTACGAAACTGGAGACACTACTTGATTGGCCGTCACTTTGAGGTCTTTACAGATCAAACGTCAGTTGCATTCATGCTCGATCAATACCATAGTAGTAAGATTAAAAATGAAAAAATTATGAGATGGAGATTGGAACTTGCTTGTTTCAAATTTGACATAATATACCATCCGGGAAAAAGAAATGCAATAGCTGATACATTATCTAGATTAACTGCAGCTATAAGCCCACAAGTGAATTTAAAGGAGCTGCATGATGCCTTGTGTCATCCCAGAATTACACGAGTGTACCATTGGGTTAGGTCAAAAAACTTACCCTTCTCTCTTGATGACATAAAAAAAGTCATAAACTTGTGTTATTGCTGTAATGAAGTAAAGCCACATTTCTGTAAAATGAGGGGAAATTAACTAAAGCAACTGCTCCTTTTGAAAGATTGAACCTGGATTTCAAAGGCCCTTTACCCTCAGTTTCTAGAAATCATTTTCTTCTTACTATCGTGGATGAGTTTTCGAGATTTCCTTTTGTAATTCCTTGTTCTGATAGGTCAGCTGCTACTATAATTACTAATTTACAGAATGTTTTTTCTATTTTTGGAATTCCTGCATACATACACTCTGACAGAGGACCATCGTTTATGTCTAGGGAGTTGAAATCCTTCTTAACTTCACTTGGAATTGCAACAAGCAGAACTACCACATACAATCCTTCGGGAAATGGCCGGGTAGAAAGGTACAATGGAATAATATGGAAATCTATACAACTGGCATTACACTCAAAGAAGATGGAAATTGAACGTTGGGAAGAGGTAATTCAACCTGCTTTACATTCAATCCGATCTCTCCTATGTACGGCAACCAATGCTACACCTCATGAGCGTATGTTCACCCATGCTAGAAGATCCTACAATGGAAGCTCCTTACCTACCTGGCTATCTCATCATGGACCCGTACTCATGAGAAACCATGCCCGAACTAATAAGTATGAGCCTATTGTTCAAGAAGTCGAACTCATTAAAGCAAACCCAGATTATGCTCAGGTTAGATTACCTGATGGACGGGAAACCAGTGTTTCTGTACGACACCTAGCTCCTAGAGGCGAAATCTCTACACCTACTATTGATAAAACAAAGCGTTGATGACAATAAGTTGCACCCATCCTTCCTCTTCTCACCAGAATTCTGAGTTGGTCAATAGGCCTCTAAAACCCGTATCTCCTGAGAATAGTGTTTCACCAAGACCTAGCAATCCAGAACTTCTCCCAGAGAGTCCCAGAAAATATGCTGAGGATAATTTGCCTGATGGTCTATCCTTATGTCCTAAAAGACAGAGGCGCCAACCAACCTATTTGGTAGACTATATAACAGACTGAACTAGGGAGTGGTGGTTGTGGTATATTTATATGTGTGGCAACACTGATATTATGTATTATCAAGTAGCAACTCTCCTACACTGCATAAAAAAAGTAGACGGACACTTCTTTAAAATTTTTTAAAACCCCGTCTTCGTTTAATAGGAAATGTCAATTAAAATTCTTTAACATGTTTATACTTATCAATCTTCATATATTTGACAGAAATATAAAAATATTCAATTATTTATAATTTTAATGTAGGGAAATGCAGAAAAGAGAAAAGATATACATTTGCACAAATTTTTTTTTAAAAAAAGTAGACGGACACTGGTCAAAAACTGCAATTATCTAAGTGGGTGTTTCTTTCGGAATACCAGTTTTGCATGTACATGTACATTTGGCATTTTGCCAATTGCTAACGTGCTTGACAAGATGGTTTTACGTAGTTAAATTTCTTGGACATGATTGCGGCATGCCACGAGGAATTCATCTAACTTATTACCAGAAAGGACAGATTATAGCGCTGAAAAATGTTAATAAAGGAGTCAGAGAAATTAGTAGGCTACTTCTAATAAGCAAAAGTAGCATCAGCGATTTTCTACATGCTCTTGAAGCCCATGGCGTAAGGAAAAAGAGTAGCCGGCCAAAGAAACTCTCGCTTAGAGACCAAAGAAAAATTTTTACTGAGCTGAAAAAAACTGGAGTTCAACTCCCAGAGTTCGAATAAGCACAGGAATTACTAACGTAACTTCTCAGACAATTTATAACTACATTAAGCACTCGGAGCTCTTTCAATATAAGAAGAGAAAACATCATCCATGCTGGAAGGATCACCACTTGACAGAACGCCTACAGTGGGCTCAAAACCATGCGTTTTGGACTACAGAATGGATATCTGTAGTTTTTTCAGATGAGAAAAAAATTAATTTAGACGACCCAGATGGATATCAGTATTATTGGCACAGTTTGGAGAAAGAAGACGAAGTGTACTTTACTCGGCAAGTTGGTGGTGGTGGCGTGATGGTGTGTCTAGCTGTTGGCTATGGTGGAAGGACAAATTTAGTGTTACTAAGTAAGAAGAAGACTCACAAAGATTATATTGAAACACTAAGCAGTGAGCTTTTGCCATTTGCATGTGATCTTAGAGGAGAAAACTGGATTTCCCAACAAGATGGAGCGCCAATACACACCGCTAACAACGTTAAAACTGGTTTCATGAGAACAACTTCAATGTTTCACCCTGACCAGCCAAGAGTTCGGATACGAATCCTGTAGAAAATATTTGGGCTGTACTTGTTCATAAAATTTGAGGGTGGACGCCAGTATGAATCAATTCACCATTTCAAAGAAGCTCTTACAAACATTTGGGAAATTTTCTGCCAAAAAAAGATTCAAAATCTCATTGATTCGATGCCTAACAGAGTATACGAATTTATTAAATCAAATGAAAGACGAACCCCTCACTAAAAACGTTTTATTTTAGAGATACAAGATGTGTCCATCTACTTTTTTTAAGAAAAATTACAGTGCAAATATGCACCATTTTTGTTTCTGAAATTTTCCACTACATAATTCAAGAGGATTGAATCTATATCCAAAAAATAATAATATATGATGTCTCAAGAATATTATTATATTAGAGAAATGAACCTCATATCTCTAATTAAAGAAATAAATGGCTTTAAAGTATCAAAAGTAAGTGTCCGTCTACTTTTTTTATGCAGTGTATATTGTTGATATTCCATATTCGCTTTATTATTTATCTCTTATTCTCTTACATTGCAACGTAGCTGCTTATGCTCCAATTTTAGTTAAAGCTTTGAATTAAGCTCCTACTTATTGTAGTGCAATATTTACACCTTACACCACCTTATATGTCAACTTTCATAAAAATACATTAAGAGATTTTTTAAATCAGTGTACTGCTGTCAGAATAAAAAAAATGGTCATTGAAATATGCTGAGTTTTTATCTTAGAAACTGTGTTCAAATCTGATTTTAAAGCATATGAAAAGTCATGAAAAAAAGTCTTTTGTACTATTTTGATAGAACACATACTTTTTGAGAAAAATGAATTGGCAGCAAGTTCAGCATCAAAGAGGAGTCCAGGACAGAATAGATAGTATTATGCTTCGCTAGTCTATGCCATTTACTTTGTGGTTGGATTGTTGGCTGTTCATTTTTGGACAAGGCGGTTCAGAGACCGCTGTGCTAGATTTTTAATTATTCTTTGTAATTTTTTTTCTTTTAATGAATTCTATTATTATTACTAATATTAAAATTAACCTTTTTTTTTTTTTTTTTTTTTTTTTCCCCCCCAGATGTTCAACCTGTTACATACACAGAACCTGCATTTTGGTGCTCAATATCCTATTATGAGTTAAATACAAGAGTTGGGGAAACGTTTCATGCATCTCAGCCTTCTCTAACTGTTGATGGATTTACAGACCCATCCAGCTCTGAGAGGTTTTGCCTTGGTCTTCTTTCTAATGTGAATAGGAATAGTGTTGTAGAGCAAACTAGAAGGCACATTGGTAATAATTTTTTAATTATTTTATTGTGCATAAATTTATATCATAAAGAAGTTTCAAGTCTTTTGTTGCATTTCATAGTAATTAGCAATACAGTACCTTTTTATAAAAACAAGGGGGATTTTCTTTTAAAGGATATGGGGACATCGCTCTTGTCATCTAGCTCGGCAAACCCTGAGGAAATTTATGCCTCTCTACTCACTTTGCTTGCCAACTCCTGAGGGGATACTTCCCTTTTAAATCAGGGTTCCCACTGTCCTTGAAAGTCCTTAAGAAGTACTTGAATTTCATTTTCTTTTTCAAGGGCCCTTGAAAGTACTTGAATTTTGTGCAAAGTCCTTGAAAATCCTTGAATTTTCCACTCCAATAGACGAGCTTAGCGTGAACTCTGTCAAGGCTAAACTACCTCCATCTCCACATGCGCGCGCCATTGTCTAATATAATGATTTTGTCATAAAAATCTTATTTCATTGTCTTGCTTTTGCATATAGTTTCAACTTATTTGTTTTTTTTTTGCAAGTCTCATACCTGTTTGATGGACTGGTCATTAATTTTGAGCAGAAAGTGATCAGACCAGGACTCAAACCTAAAAACTTTGGAATAATCTTAATGATTCAAATCTTAAACTAATCGTTTTTTGACTCTTGTAAAAGTTAATTTGGTCAATCCATCAAAAGTGTATTGTGAAAACAGGCAAAGTTATTTTAATTATTAAAAAAATATTACTAATGAAAGTAGTTACTAAAGTTTTGTGTATACGCCTAGCGTTCTGTGATTTTTCCCTAGTCCTTGAAAAATTTCAAATAGGCCTTGAAAAGTACTTGAAAAGTCCTTGAATTTTTTTCTCTTTTAAGAGTGGGAACCCTGTAAATATAGTTTTGCCTTTTGTTGATTAGGATTAAGAGTGCATAGCACAAGATAGTGAGAGAATAATATTATAGCAATCTCTATATTTGATCTCAAATTGAAATACACGATATTTAATCTTATACTGTCTATGTCAGTGTGAAATATTCGGCAATTTAATAAGAACTTGATATAATTTTTGATGGCCTATGCTTATAATATAATGCTTAATCCGTTAGTAGTCACTAGTTAGTCGATTTGCCGCCTATCCTTCAGTGTTGCCAGATTTTTTTATTCAATAGCCACCAAAAATTTTTAGAAATGGCATTTGATATACAGAAAACGTGAATAAAATCGAAGAAACGTCGATCACATCACTTCTTAAAATTATTGGTGACAGTTAAATAAAAAGTTCGCAATCTGTAATTGGTGGCACTGTCAATAGTGTCTACTAACAGGTTAAATTTTCTGTGCCGTATTTTACTGTCACAGAAGAACAAAAACATTCATTATATTAGACTTAGGCAATAATGCAAGATGTTCATAATCATTAAAGTTAATTATTTTTTATTAAAAAAAAAAAAAAAGAAGCCGAAATAAACAAAATTGAGCAACTTCAGCATCCATAGGAATAACACAATCTCAACACACATGTACCCAAAAAGGTTAGAAGATATTTTCTTTGCATTTTATGCAATTTTATTTATTTAATATTTTTATGCAGTTAGTCTTAAAAAATATAGTTTTGAATGCATATTCACAAAAAATTATAGCCAAATTCTAATTATTGTTTATATATGTTGTAAAATTTACAAATGGATGTTTTTTTCATGTCACATGTTTATTAAATACTAGCAGGCTTTGCCGGTCACTATATTTAAAGGAATTAAAACAGAATCACTCTTTTTTTATATTGCTTTATATATATTAGGTGTACAAATAAGTTTTAGGACACTTCGATTTTGTATCATAACAGCTATTCTAAATTAATTCAAAGGTCCCGCTCACTTATCATAGATGGCGCTTGATATGTAGTATCGAAACGTAAAGGAGTCATAAACATAACCTATAAATTCTGTAAATTAAACATGCAGACCGATAAGCTATTTATTAGACACTGCATTCGCTATGAATTCCATCAAGGAAAAAGTGTTAGGAAAGCGTGTGAATCGATATGTTCTGTTCTTGGAGACAACATTGTATCTAAAAGTGCATGTGAGTATTGGTATAAGCGATTCAAAGAAGGTGATTTCGACGTTAGTGACCATGAACGCACCGGGCCTCCTGTAAAGGTGAACGATCAGGAACTGCAAGCGTTGCTGGATGAAAACTCTTGTCAGACGGAGAAACAACTTTCGGAACAGCTTGGAGTAACTCAACAAACTGTTTCTTATCGTTTAAAAGCAATGGGTAAGATTCGAAAAGGAACAAAGTGGGTACCACACTTTCTGACTCAAGAAAATAAAAACAGCCGTCTTAACATTTGTGTGAGTCTTTACAACAAGCAACATAGAAAGTCTTTCTTGTGGAAAATTTTGACCGGCGATGAAAAGTGGATTTATTTTGATAATCCGAAACGCAAATATCATTGGGTTGACCCCGGCGAGCCGACAACATCCACGCCAAAGCGCAATGTTCATTGTAACAAAGTCATGCTGTGCATATGGTGGGATATGAAAGGCGTTCTGTATTATGAACTTCTCAAACCTGGTCAAACAGTTACTGCCGATCGCTATTGTCATCAATTGATGCAAGTGAATCAAGAAATTGAGAAGAAGCGTCCATTTTCTGGTAAAGGAAAACGTCCAGTAAAACTGCTCCATGACAACGCGCGGCCTCATGTGGGTAAACCGGTCAACGATACGTTACTAGCGCTTGGATGGGAAGCTGCACCACACCCGGCGTATTCACCAGACTTAGCCCCATCCGATTATCATTTATTCCGGAAAATGCAGAACGATTTGTCTGACGTGCGATTCAAAACATTTGAAGAAGTGGAAAAATGGGTCGCTAAATTTCTCACCTCGCAAGACGAAAGTTTCTTTGCGAAAGGCATCCGCGAGTTACCTGAGAGATGGCTGAAGGTCATTCAGTGCGATGGAGATTACTTCGATGAATAACTGTGTTTTACTTCTTTTTTAATAAACCTTGAATTTTTTGAAAACTGTCCTAAAACTTATTTGTACACCTAATATATATATATATATATATAAAAAAAAGAAATCCATTGAAATTTCTTAAATGCTCGTTTTGGGTCCCCGATGCCTTCGCAGCATCTTCTTCACCTGAGAAAATCTTGGATACATGTCCCTATTGCTTACGACAGTACCTTATCCGTAGGCGTTCACATGATTTTTCACATTTTTAATATTTTATTTTCTAGCAAAAAAATGCAAAAAATTCACTTAAAAATAAATTATTAAAAAAAAAAAAAAAAAAAATTAATTAGTACTAATTTAACAGTTCTGAATTTTCTAAATGTGAAAACAGAATTTAAAAAATATATATTAGGTACTAAGTAATTGTGGAAACAAATTTTCCCATAGAATAACATGGGCTTTGGCTGTTTGCAAGATTTAGTATTGTACATTCTTAAGCTATAGATGCAGACAATTGAGCCTTAATGCACAAGGAATGGGTGTAGAACTAGGCTCAGCACAATGAGTTTTTTAGATACCTATTTTTTAAATAGATATATTTAATAATCATTTTACTTATTTCATTTGACTGAGGGATATAAACCTTTCTTTATATAAATTGTATTCAAAAAAGTGACTGCATTGACCCCTATGATGAAAGAGCAACTCCACACTAACTCAACCTAACCTCCTTCTTCTTCAAAAGAGTTGGATTAAAACTGTGAGTTAAACAGTGATTCTCAGCTGGTACTCAGTGTACACAGTGGTCTCAGCACGAGAGAACTGCAATTGATTCATTTACTAAGCATTTTTATGGAAAAAATGAGAAAATATGAATGAAAGCACTTTAAGGTAGAAATATACATTAGGGGAACTGGAAAATAATGTTGCTTTTTTACAATAAATTCAAACAGATGAATTTTCAATAAGATTTATTCTTAATCAATGATGTAATCATCCTCGTTATCAACATCCTTTTGCCATCTAGCGTGCAAGTTTTCAATGACAAATTGATAAAAATCAATTGGTTTTTGAATAAATATCTGGAAATTGCATTTCGGACATCATCCAAATTTTAAATTTTTTGGTACTTAGAAAATGTTGTAGTGATTGGAATAAATGGAAATTCGATGGGGCAATATCGGGCAAGTATGGTGGGTGAGGCAATACCTCTCACCCCAGTTCATTATTACTTTCTTCTATATTCAATAGAAGAAAGTATTGGATTCGTAAAAATTTTCGACCTCGGGTTTTTGATGGATTTACACGTTTTGAGAGCTGTAGAACACGATTTCACCATTTTTAGAAAATGTCTGTCTGTCTGTCAGTCTGTGTGTATGTGTGTGACAAAATTTTGTAGCAACTGTATCTCAGAAACTACTGCACAGAATTTCACACAGATTGGTATGTACTTGTACCTTGACATAAATTAGTGCCTATCAACTTTTGGTAAAAAATGTTTTACAGGTTGCGTTGCCATCCAGCTTTTTCTAAATTTTTAACATGGTGATATAGAACAAAATTTTGTATAAATGTGCATAAAGAGAATTATTTTTTAGTAATCATTATGAAATTTACAAGAATTATTTATAATAGAGATAGTCAACTGGGAATTTTTTTTTTTTTTTTTTTTTTTTTTTTTTTTTTTGTGTATGTGTAGGAGCCTCGCCACCCACTCTGGGGGGCGAAGTCCCCCCCTCGAGGGGAGTAAATTTTCAAGATGGGTATCTTTCGAAAGGTCTCGTCAATACCTTGAAAACGAATGGTTGAACTAATCTGTGATAATTTAAAACAAAATTATCGATATTTTTTTTTACTTTTAACAAAAAAAAAAAAAAAAAAAAATCTTTTTTTTTTTTTTTTTTTTTTTTTTACAAAATTTAACCCCCTGACATAAACTGGGGCTGATTAGATTTGGGGATCAATCGCTCATCAGGTGGCGTGGTGTTCGTATTTTTTCTAAATTTTTAACATGGCAGTATAGGACAAAATTTCGTATAAATGTACATAATGAGAGTTATTCTTAACCTGTGATTGTAAAAATAATATGAATTATTAATAATAGTAGTAGTTAATTAGGGGAAAAAAATGTGCATGTGGGGGCACTGCTTCCCACCTGGGGGGGAGTACCCTCCGGGAGGGGAGATAAATTTTCAAGATGGGTATCTTTCGAAAGGTCTCGTCAATACCTTTAAAACAAATGCTTGAACTAAAATATGTGATAATTTAAGACAAAGTTATCATTTTTTTTTTTTTTTTTTACTTTTAACGGGAAAAAAAAAAAAAAAAAAAAAAAAAAAAAAAACTGAAAAAAAAAATCGTATTTCTTTTTTTTTTTTTTTTTTAATATTGTTACTGAGTGAATTTGTATAGGGAAATATAGAAGAAAGTCTTTTAGTGGCCACAACATACTAGTTTTTTTTTCCAGGGTTCATCTTGCCCAGTGCAGTCTTACATTATCATGCTGCGGAATAGCACCTTTTCTGTTGATAATAACTGGACACTTTCCAATTAAAGACTGATTTATTTAATCCAGTTGCTCACATTAAAGGTCTGCATTCACATTTTTTCTATGTTTTAGCACTTAAAAATGAACAACCATGTGAATACTCCACCAAACACACAAAAGTAACCTGACTTAGCTGTACTTTGTGGCGATTCATTCGGAGAGAGACATTGCCTTTAGTATTTTGGATTATTATAAAGGACCCATTTTTCATATCCAGTAATCAAGCAATCAAAAAATGCTTCTGTATTGGCCTGCTAAAGCCATAAGTTTGGTTAGATTTGTTTTCTTCGGACAGATTATGTGGGACTCAAACACTTGCTCTGCCAACCTGCTGCAAATGTTCTTGGATGGTCGAACATTTGGTTGGTTAAAAGTGTTTGACAGTTCCTCAATTGCTTGGCATGGATTTGTCTCCACTTCTGTCCTTAACATGCCATTGTCTAAAATTGTTGGTCTTTTTGGGGTTGGGGACAAAATCTCGCAGGACAAAATATAGCGAGGACAAAATATCGCCGATGTAAATGAATACAAAGAAAAAATGAGTTGGTAATTATTAGTAATGTTGTATAAAATATCATAGCAACACATACCTTCCTAAGAGCAATGACATTCTGAGAAAAATACGAATTTTTTTTTTTTTTATATATAAATTTTGCTTAAAATATTTTTAAAACTATATTTATTAATTTTTGTCAAAATTAGTCATAATGAATTCAATCGTGTTTAATAATTTAAAAATTTTTAATTCAAGCTTGTGAATAGTGTTCAGCTTTAATGTCAGCAGTGATGTACACGATTTTTAAAATGTATTTTGAATAGTGAAAAGCAAAAGATAAAATAACTTAAAAATAAGCATAGATAAAATAATGAAATTCAACTCTATGATTTATTTATTGAATTATTTATTTATTTCAATTAATTAATTATCATTTATAAGGCCATGTGGCCCCTGCCAGAGATCACACGTGACACAAAATCAATTTTTCAAATAGATCATACTATTTTTTTTACATGATATTTTGCCCGGCGAGATTTTGTCCCGCGATATTATGTCCGGTTCCCGTCTTTTTGATTGATGCAAGTCGGAAAGATCAAAAGTAATAGATTTGAATTTAGAAATCCACTATTAGCATTTACAAAAGTTTAATGCGCTTGGATAAACATTGTAAATGTTTTTGGTAGATTTTGCTGCATTACTATACTTACTACTCAAAAAGCCTACAATGCTGGATGAGTACCTCTTCTAGTATTTGGCTCTCCATGTCACTATAAAATGCAAAGGAAAAATTAAGCTATTTACTAGTAAACAGCTCACTTTAACCTTGAAATATCTTTGGCACAAGTTTAAGAACACAATGAGCTAATAAATGACAATCGAATATCAAAATGTGCAAAAACGACATTACTTACCGATCTCCCTAATACGCTCCTTTCTTTGAAATTATCTCAGTTGTCAATGGCAGACACTAAAATGAAAACAGCAAGAAAATCTGAATAGCTTTTATTATAATAAAAAATAGCATCCATTTATAGTACTTTTTATTACCATATATACATTATATTACTATTATTATTATTACTATATGTACATGTGTGTGTATATATATGTATATATATATATAGTAATGATGATCTATTAAGCATAGTAGAAGCCAAGCAACAGATACAAGATCACTGAAACACCAATGACCAATAAGATTATGTCAAGCACTTTATTTTAATCTGTTTATGTATTGTTTTTATAGGACGGGGAGTTAGATTGTATTATATTGGAGGAGAAGTATTTGCTGAATGTTTAAGTGACAGCAGCATTTTTGTTCAAAGTCCAAACTGTAACCAAAGATATGGATGGCATCCTGCTACTGTTTGCAAAATACCTCCAGGTAATTTTTTCTTCGTGTGTAATAAATTTCAGCAACAGAAAATAATCATAAATTGATATCATCTGTAGTTCCTTAATTCATTATTCATAGCTACAAAGTATTTCTAATATTTAAATAAAATGAAAAAACGAAGTTATAATAATTACATAATAAAACATAAAAAACCTAACTTTACTTCGTTGGCCGTTTTTAGATCTTTCGGTACCTGGCAATCACAATTAAATTTCCTTGATGTTACAATAACCCGGAACAAAAATAATTTCAAAACCACTGTTTACAGAAAACCCACCAATAGTAATGAAATTATTCATTTTAAAAGTAAAGATACAAAACGAATGCTATCCAATCATATATTAATCGCGCTATTTTAATATGCAACGAACCTGAAGACCTCGAGAAAGAACTTAACTTTATCAAATGTTTAACATGAAAAGCAGGATATCCAAATAAAATTGTTAATAAATTAATTAAAAATAGACTTAAAAGCCCAGATCACATACCTAATTATCAGAAACCACCCATTAAATTTACCTCATCCATTCCTTATGACCGCGGAGCCGCAAATAAAATTAAAAGTACAGCTAATAAATATGGCATAAATATTCCTATCAAACCGAACAAAAATATTTTTCAATTAATCCGTAGTGACAAAGACCCCGTCCCCCCTCTCGAAACCGCCAGCATTTACAAAATTCCATACATAGATGAAAACAATAAACCCGGTTCATACATTGGCGTCACAAAAAGAAAAATTAAAACAAGAATTAAAGAACACGAACATGACATTAAAACCGGAAAATCTAACACTGCTTTAGCTAAAACATACAATAAAAACGATATTAAAATAGATTTCGATAATACTACAAAATTGGCCGATTACCATAACTAACATTATGCTATGTATCGCGAATCAATAGAGATCTCAACTAATGACGAAGTGTGCAATGATAGCGGCGCAGTAGCCCCAAATAGAGCCTGGAACCACCTGATGAGAAATCAGCAGAGAAGTAACCAGAAGCCAAGTTTTCCATCACAGAGTTAACGTTTTCTGAAGAGGACCGGGTGCCTGGTACCGAAAGATCTAAAAACGGCCAACGAAGTAAAGTTAGGTTTTTTATGTTTTATTATGTAATTATTTCTAATATTTTGTAAATTACTTCTATATGTTACTATATACACTGCATAAAAAAAGTAGACTGACTTTTACTTGTAATACTTTAAAGCCGTTTATTTCTTTAATTAGAGATATGAGGTTCATTTCTCTAATATAATTATATTCTTGAGACATCATATATTATTATTTTTTGGATATAGATTCAATCCTTTTGAATTATGTAGTGAGAAAATTCCGAAAACAAAAATGGGGCATATTTGCACTCAGGCTCGTACTGGTCCACCGGGCAGCGAGGCAAATGCCCGGTGCGCCCTTCGCCGAGGAACTTTTTTTTTTTTTTTTTTTTTTTTTTTTTTAATGTAAAAATTGATTTTTTTCCCCCCTAGAGCACTGTAAAATTATAATGGTTTTTGTTTTAAATTGAAGGAAATATTTCGATAGAATTTATTCTCAAAAGCAATCCTGAAACTTCTTTATCTGAATGCCTACATGTACGTATTATAAAGGAAGAATGCGAGTTCTTGAATATGTTCATGTGCGCCCCACTACACTAGGCACACAGAAGACGAAGTAAAATGCGTTTTGTAAGTTCCACTAAAGAGGGCGCCTTGTATTCTCCACTAAAGAGCGAACTTGTATGTTCAGTGGAATACATATGTGAGCACCATTAATCAAATTATAGTTTTAAAACACGTAGCGTTATTATAAAAATCAATTAAAAACTATTACTAAATACAAATACGAAACATGACGCCTTTTATATTCAGTGAGTACATATATTTTAAACACTACAAATATGTAAAACGAATTTTAGCGCATATCGCCCAATAAAATATATCGTAACTTAGTGATAACACTATATGCGCCCCGCTAGGCATAAAAGGCAATTTTTAAGAATTTTATATGTAGTCTCCTTATAAAAATGAACTAAAAAACTATTTTTGAAAAAAATACAAAACAGAGTGCCTTTTACATTTACGGGATAATACATGTATTTATTTCATCACTAAAATTATTTATATAAATGAAATAGAATCTATAAATAAAAACTGCGCCCCTATCAGTGACGTAGAAATAACACAATATGCGACCGATCTGGCATAAAAGGAGCCCTCTTTTTAATATTTTTATAAACAACAGAAATTGCTTACAAACTAATATTAAATGCTCATTAAATACTAACCAGCACGCCTTTTAGCCTTAGTGAGGTGCACATATTCTTAAATTTTATCAAAACATGGATTAAAAAAAAAAAAAAAAAAAAAAAAAAAAAAACATGTTCTGGCAATATCAAGAATAACAAATAATACAGAAAACAGGGTATCTTGCATGTTCCACAAAACAAGGCGACTTGCATGTTTAGCGAAACACATACGTGTGCCTCTCTAATCAAAATGTATGTAAAAATAAATAAAAATATAGCGTCTTTATAAAAATAACCTGAAAACTAATACTAAATACATTTTTTTTTTTTTTTTTTAAAAGCGCCCTGTAAATAATATAGTAAAGTCGAAATGACACCATATGCGCCCCTCTAGATAAAAAAGTGTCCTGTTTTTAAGGCACCCTGTCCTGTTTGAAATGGGACGCCTTTTAGCCTTAGTGAGGTGCACTTGGCCTACATATATATTTTAAACACTTCAAATATGCAAAAGAAATTTTAAGTGCCCAATTAAATATATCGTAACTTTAGCGATAACACTATATGCGCCCCGCTAGGCATAAAAGGCGCCCTGTTTTCAACAGTTTTATATGTAGCCTCTTATAAAAATGAACTGAAAAACTGTTTTTTAAATAAATACAAAACAGGGGGCCTTTTATATTCAGTGAGTACGCATATATAATTTAAACACTACAAATATGTAAAAGAAAAAAAAATTAGTGCTTAATATAAAGTATATCGTAGCGTTAGTAATAACTTTACATGCGCCCCGCTAGGCATAAAAGGCGCCCTGTTTTCAACAATTTTATATGTAGCCTCCTTATAAAAATAAACTAAAAAACTACTTTTGAAAAAAAAAAATAAATAAATAAAAATACAAAATACAAAACAGGGCGCCTTTTACATCTACCAGATTGTACATGTATTTATTTCATCACTAAAATTATTTATATAAATGAAATAAAATCAATAAATAAAAACTGCGCCCCTATCAATAATGTAGAATTAACACCATATGCGCCCGATCAGGCATAAAAGGAGCCCTCTTTTTAATGTTTTTATAAACGACAAAAATTGCTTACAACTAATATTAAATGCTCATGAAATACTAACCAGCACGCCTTTTAGCCTTAGTGAGGTGCACATATTCTTAAATTTTCTCTAAAAATGGATGAAAAAACATGTAAATCTATCCCCCTCAAACCCTATCAAGAATAACAATTAATATAGAATGCTTAACCCTTTAACGTTCACTATAAAATATCACTTTAAATAATTACTAAACTAATTTTAAAAATGGCTTTTAGACACGTAGCTGATAATAAATATTTAAAAAAAAAATCGCATTGTTCCTTTTTGAGAAATATTTGTTTTGAAACATCTATAAGTTAACCTTATTAAATTCAAATAATATTTAATTTAATAAATAAAACTCTTTGTAAGTAAGCATTATTGACTACAAAAACTCGTAAAAGTTGTTTCGGGTGAAAATAATAGTACAGCTTTTCATTAAATGAAAAAAAAACGAGACATTAGCGCATCATCAAACCAGCAATTCGCACTCACGCACACAAAGAAACTTCAAGTCACTTATGCAATTAGCTTCTAGTGAAGCATTATTTGTTAAATTTTGGAATAGTGCTGATATCTACAGACAGAAAAGGAACAAAAGTTTAAAACCTGATTAAAACAAGGGGGAAAAGTTAAAAAAACTGCTGCATAAAAATTCTTAAATTATGCCAAATGTTTGATTTCGCTGCGAAACCAATGATCGTTAAAGGGTTAACAGGGTATCTTGCATGTTCCACTAAACAGGCCGATTTGCATGTTTAGTGAAACACATACGGTACATCTCTAATAAAGATGCATGTAAAATTTTTAAAAATATAGCGTCTTTATAAAAATAAACTGAAAATTAATACTGAATACAATATAAAAAAAAGTGCCTTTTATATCATTTTTTTTTTTCTCCGTGAATGTAAATTCCATCTTTGAACGAACTGTACCTCGCCTTATCCTTCAAAGTAAACAAAACAAGTACATAAAAAAGTCTTTCCTTTCTAGAAATTATTCTTAGTTACTTCTCGATGTACAGCTGGGGCTGAGACAAAGCATATCTAACCTACAGATTAGTATACGCTTTGGGACTTTGGGCTGAGAGGATGACAATGAACGTTATCAGTAATTTTCGATGTGGGCACAGTTGAGGCTTTTTCAACAATAGGGGGATTAATGTGAGCGCAGTTGATGTGTTCCCCTTTTAGTCACCTAAATGATTATAATTATAGTACATTTACATACGAAGTCTTTTTCAACAACTATTATGGTGATAGATATTATTTGTTCCCACACGTTTACGCATTTCAAAGAAATGCTAATAATCTTTTTTCTACTACTGGGAAAAGATGTGCTTCAATTTTTTTTAACGAATAGCTGAAGATGGGGGAGGGACATTCACTGTGAAACCTGCACATCTTTAATTCTATATAATGTAACACGAAAAAGTGAAGGTGGAATTATCTGAATGGTATCAGCCAAGCCACGTGAAATACAAGAATTTTCATTTTGGGAAAAATAATCTAAGGTATATTATTCATTATTATTTTTATAATTTTATTATTATTTGTTAAAGTGCAGGAATGTGGAGAGATAGAGATTATATAATTGAATTCTTCCAAAATTGTGATAATTTTTTTTATTTCACACTTGTAGTCCTGTAGATTGGAATTATATGCTCCCTACATTAACTTTTTATGAAGCTTTAATAAAAACTTGACATATGCTTTGAAATAAAATAAAATAATCTATATATTTCGCTTATACTCTATAGCTTATATGATATGTTAATTGTCTGTACATTTGTTAACATTTTTTTCTTTTTAATTTGGGCAACTGATCTGATACAATTTGCTGTTCTAGATCGTGGCCTACTTGAACTTGCGTTACTGGCATATCGGGCGCTTAGTTTGTGCCGTGTTCGTTTATTTTTTTCCCTCTCTCATTTTTTAAAATTATAATATGGTCATATCTATATCTCATATCATTATCAAGTTTATCTTACATACAAATGCCATTATATAATTCTTTGATGCATTTAACTTATGAATTTATTTTCTTTTAAGTTAGACTCACAACACTCCTGTATACTTCTGAATCATAATTTCTTTATTATAATGAAATAAATAATATAAAACACATTCTAATAATTTCTTATGACATTCTGTTGTTTACAATAATCTGCGCGCAATATTTGTTGCTTGTGAAATAGCTTACGTGAAAAATGCTTACTTTTTTCCTTAATTTTTCTGACTTCATTCTCCCTTTCCTTGAGGCCTACCAGTGGTTTTGCGCTCAAAGCTGGTAGGTGTGAGGTGACAGGTTCGATCCCAGGTTGCGCTTGTCGGTCTAGTCTTTCGAATTTTCCGTGGTTTTCTCCAAAAATTGCTTAAATACCTATTTCACCCTTAGAAAGACCCCAATAGAGGACACTCTCCCTCAGGCCTAGGATCCTAGTGCAGTCAATCGGCTTTAATTCCAACAACCCTTTCTTTGCTCATTGTCCATTTTTTGAATATGTTTTAAACCACAATATCTATAGATACAGTCGTCGAAACAACGTTATTTATGGTTTTTACTCTAAAAAATTCTGACGCAATTGAAAAATTATGGGTTTTGTGATATAAAAAATTTACCACTGTAAACTTAACTGTGAGAGCTGGAGTAATGTGTTTAATTTCATGCTCGAGCGCATATTTTAACATATTCAAATTCAAGCGGACATAGCATTTTACTTTAATGGGATGCTAGCTAGAGGGGTCGTGTACAGTGTTCTCTTCTCACAAAGGAAAGTTTATGTTTAGTATGTATAAGAAATTTTATGTAGTGATTTTTTAATACGATATATTCCATTGGTGAAGCGTTAAAAAGAAAAGAAAGCTGTCTAAGGTGGAAAAGGAATATATTAAAAGCCTTTTTTTGAGAACTCTGGTCGTGTATGAAGAAAATTTTTTGTAATCACCTTGGTATTGGTGCAAGATTGATTGCACTTGGATCCCACTTCTCCGTGGAATGCCTTCCATTAGGTCTTTTTAAGGAGTTTTAGCTCCTATTCCCATATTTGCACAAGTTTCGGAGAAAATTATGGAAAACTTCGTATGATTAGGTCAAGCGTTTAGACCTGAGATCGAAATCCACACTACTTATACCAATTTAGAGAGCAGAACTTCTCGGCCACTACATATAATAACCTTGAATAATGTTTAGTAGTAAACTAGCGCCCTTGGTATCTAGATTGTTGGCGCCCTTTTTATTCAAATTGCCAGCGCCCTCTTTGTTATGCCAGTACGACCCTGTTTGCACTGTTAATTTTTCTTTAAAAAAGTAGACGGACACATCTTGTATCTCTAAAATAAAACGTTTTTAGTAAGGAGTTCGTCTCCCATTTGCTTTAATAAGTTCGTATACTCTGTTAGGCATCGAATCAATGAGATTCTGAATCTTTTTTTGACAGAAAATTTCCCAAATGTTTGTAAAAGCTTCTTTGAGCTGATGAATTGATTCATACTGACGTCCTTCATAAATTTTATGAACAAGCATAGCCCAAATGTTTTCTACAGGATTCAATTCCGGACTCTTGGCTGGCCAGGGTAAAATATTGAAGTTTTTCTCATGATACCATTTTTTAACGCTGTTAGCGGTGTGTATTGTGGCTCCATCTTGTTGGAAAATCCAGTTTTCTCCTTCAAGATCACACGCAAATGGAAAAAGCTCAATGTTTAGTGTTTCAATATAATCTTTGTGAGTCTGCTTCTTACTTAGAAACAATAAATTTGTCCTTCCACAATAACCAACAGCTAGCCACACCATCACGCCACCACCACCAAGTTGCCGAGTAGAGTACACTTCGACTTCTTTCTCCAAACTGTGGCAATAATATTAATATCCATCTGGACTGTCTAAATTAAATTTTTTCTCATGTGAAAAATCTACAGGTATCCATTCCGTAGTCCAAGACATATGGTTTTGAGCCCACTGTATGTGTTCTGTCACGTGGTGAGCATTCCAGCATGGATGATGTTTTCTCTTCTTATATTGAAAGAGCTCTGAGTGCTTAATGTAGTTATAAATTGTCTGAGAAGTTACGTTAGTAATTCCTGTGCTTATTCGAACTCTGAAAATTGATGCTCCAGTTTTTTTCAGTGCTGTAAAATTTTTTCTTTGGTCTCTAAGCGAAATTTTCTTTGGCCGGCCACTCTCTTTCTTTATGCCATGAGCTTCAGGAGCACTTAGAAAATCGCTGATGGTACTTTTGCTTATTAGAAGTAGCCTACTAATTTCTCTGACTCATTTATTAACATTTTTCAGCACTATAATCTGTCCTTTCTGGTAATCAGTTAGAGGAATTCCTTGTGGCATGGCACATTCATCTCCAAGAAATTTAACTACGTAAAACCATCTTGTCAAGCACGTTAGCAATTGGCAAAATGCCAAATGTACATGTACATGAAAAACTGGTATTCTGCAAGAAACATCCACTTAGATAATTGCAGTTTTTGACCAGTGTCCGTCTACTTTAAAAATATATATATATTGTGCAAATGTATATCTTTTCTCTTTTCTGTATTTCCCTACATTAAAATTATAAATAATTGAATATTTTTATTTGTCTGTCAAAAATATGAAGATTGATAAGTATAAACATGTTAAAGAATTTTAATTGACATTTCCTATTAAACAAAGACAGGGTTTTAAAAAATTGTAAAGAAGTGTCCGTCTACTTTTTTTATGCAGTGTATTTTAATAGTAAAGTTTTTACATAAAAATATTGCATGTATATTATTGATTTGTGTGTTTCTACTTAAGTGCTACTAGGCAAAAGTTTTTTTCATTTTAATGCCATTTGCATGGAATAAAAATAAAATTAATTTTATATATTTAAAAAAAGAAAAAAAAATAGATGTCAAAATAACTTCTATATCACCTCATGTAGTAATTCATTATTGTTACTGACAGCAAAGCCTGTGTACATGTTCTGCACAATCTTTCACAGGTATCTGATGCAGGAAAAAAGAAGACACTTAAATTTTCTACAAAATAACATGTATAGACACATTAAATTTGTTTAGTATACAAAATCTGATAAGTTTTGTTGCCTCTTTTTGCTTTTTGGACTTTTTATATCCATATTAATAAATAATTATAATATATAGAAACTAGAATGGTCATTTAATTACAGTATTTTATTAATAATATTATTTTTAAATGTATAAAATAATTTGAATATGTCTGGACAAAGTATCAATTAGAGAACAATCTCTCATGATTTATAGTTTTCAGAAAAATATAAAAATACTATTTCATTTGTTATGACATAAAACAAACAACAGAAAACATTGCAAGATGGGAGATTTTCTTCATAATTTAAGCCAAACCCATAACAGATTACTTTGGTGCATTTGGTGTAAAAGAAAATCTCTTTATATAAATTCCTATAGTAAATAGTATTTTGTAGGTGAACATGAATGTTTAAATAAATTATGGAAATATAATGGAAAGTATTCAAGTTTTGGTTGGTTGGGTTTAAAATCACACTAGTGCTGTGCAATGGGCAATTGGCGACGGTCTGGGACTCATCCTTAAGGATCAAGTTTTGGGATTTTCATTTGTGTTGTAGTGTAATTTGGTAGCAGTTACTTTGACAAATCTATGTGGTGATAATGGACGTATATGCAAAATATTTTAGAGGAAATGTCTTGATATACCCACCGTGTATATTAATGGTGATTGGTGCACGTAAAATCGCTCATGACAGCATTGTCCTCCATGTTTCGATCCAATCAAAATATACCTCTAGGGATCACCAAAGTGAGGGTGATATATGTACTTTTCAGATGCAAATGAATACAAATAATTAAAAGAACCTGACAATCACATGCTACAGTTACAATGTATTTTTTAAGCATTGTGTTTTAGAGGGTGATCTAATTTTTTTTTTCTTTTATTATTTACTTGTCCCCTTTTTGTTTCTGGGAGAAAACTTTCACTGAAATATTTGAGGTATGTCATGTTCTTTACATGCCTGAAGTTTCAGGATAAATAATTCATCAGTTCTTTCCCCCACACCTAAATATTTGTCAAAATGTGTAAAATCTTAAGTTTCTGGTCATTTATGGCAAGGTAGTGTAAGTATGTAAATATATAGACAAAAACATTGTTTATTATTATTATTATTGTGTAATAATGAATTTATAGTGGTTTAAAAAATTAATTACAAGATTTGCTCTTAATATTTATTTTGATTACTAAGTATGATTTATATTTTTTAGTCTTTTAATATAAGTACTTTGAATATTAATTATCTGTGGTAAACTTGCTTAATACAATCATTCAATACTTTGACATTTTATAGTTTTTTTTTTTTTTTTTTTTTTAATGAAATACCATTTTAGCATAAGTTGTTTATTTTATTTTTGCTTTGTTAATTGTCTATTTTTAACTTACAAAATGTTTTTTATTCAGGTTGTAATTTAAAGATATTTAACAATCAGGAATTTGCTGCATTGTTAGCCCAGTCTGTTAGCCAAGGTTTTGAAGCTGTGTATCAGTTGACAAGAATGTGCACAATTAGAATGAGTTTTGTCAAAGGATGGGGAGCTGAATACCGTAGACAGACAGTAACTTCAACACCTTGTTGGATTGAACTACATCTGAATGGTCCTTTACAATGGCTTGATAGAGTTCTAACTCAAATGGGCTCTCCTCGTATACCATGTAGTTCTATGTCGTAAATTTGTTTATTTTGTAACTTGTGACTTGGTGCTGCAGTTTTGCTCACATTGGGTAGCTAAAATAACACCATGTGTTGTTAATTTTGTGTGATAAGTTAATTGAAGAAAGAAAGTCTTGAGAATGTTACTAAAATTTTCCTATGCTGTTTGCTGTTTTTGGCTATTTTTTTAGAAGGAAACAAGTACCACAAGTTTTGATGGTAAATGAAAAGCTATTTTCTGAGATATAATGTATAACTTAAATTTTAGCATTAAGAAGAATGCATTCTAATAGAGGTTTCCCAATATTTTATTTTACATTACTAAATTGGTTTTATCATACATATAAAGCAGTTGAAATAATTTGTGCAATTTTAAGTATTGATTAGTTGAATGCTGTGCTTTTGCTATGTGAAATATTTTATTTTCAGCAGTTAGAAGGTATTTTTCATATAAAGAATGTCTTGCCATTTTTCTTTTCTCCCTCCCCCCCCCCCCTTTTTGTTTTTCTTTCTTTTTTTAAACGAATATGTTTTAATTTTCACTTTCAGAAAAACAAACTTGAAATAAGTTTGAAGAAGGAAATAGGTTTAATTCTACATGATTGTTTTTGATTTTATTATATTTTGCTTTTACTTTATACATAAAATTAAGTTTTTTTTTTTTTTTTTTTTTTTTTTTTTTGTTTTTCCATAATTGCAATTTTTGAAAATATGAAGCAAAATTTTGTTTAAAAAGTCTTTATATCTGTTTTTTGTGAATGTGTTGTTCATTGTATAATTATATCTGTATACATGTATTTTAAAACTTTTACTATGTTCAAATTTTTAGTTATTGTAAATTTTTATATAGAGGAATCTGTATTTAAAACAGATTTAAATGTAAATAATTGTTTTTGTTTTTATTACCTTTTCTTTAGCTTTTCAGTTAATGAATATTTTATGCATAATTTCAAGTTTTGAAAACAAGATTCACTTGGATAATTTTATTTTGTTATAAAATTCTATTTTTATTTTATTTTTGTGGATGCATTGTTCCTTTATTTTATAATTATATGTTTTAAAACTTTTAGTATGTTCAAATCTTTATATATTTCAAATTTTAATCTCATTAAGTTTTTTATTATTGTTGTGCATTAAATATGGTTTATGAAAGGATAATTATATATATATAGCAGTGATGGCAAACCTTTTCCATAAGAGGCAATTTTTGTTTATTACTGTTTTTAATACTAGCTGGTGGGTAACAAATTCAAAGGCATTTGCGAAGAGGGAGGGGTGAAAAATGATCTAAAAAATTCCCTTTCATTTTTTTTTTACTTTTGCGTTACAAATGAAAAATGGAAATGATAATAATAACATTGAAAATATTATATCTGACAAGGAGAGGTCACAACATGGAAAATTCAGTTTGGGACGAATTTGCGCACAGTTGTAGTATACCATCAAGGTAACAACGTATTAAAGCCGTAAAACCCATTAGCCACACAATCATGAGAAAAAAGTGTTTAAAGTTTTAGATGTCACTTAAGTGTAAAAGACTTCTTCATCCAGCTGAAGCTCCAATGGCGTGGTTGGGAAGGCGTGTTTCTTGTACCCAGAGGGCTTGGGTTCGATTGTACCTGTACGCTTTCTGCTTTTTTTTTTTTTACTATATCTAAATATTTAGTTTATTTTTATGCTTTAAGTTTTTTTTATTATTATTGTTATAGTAAATTACAAATTTTAAACATAGACAAAATGATAATTTATATTTATATGTATATTAATTCAAAAATAATTAGTAAAAATGAATAAATAATTAAATAAATAGAATAGAAGAACTGATTAAATTTTCAAATTTTGGAATTGAATATTTAGAAGATTAAATTTTACAAAATGCATTCTCACAGTAGTTTGTTAACAACTTAAATAGCATTAAAAAAAAAGTGCTCAATAATAAGTGTATAAATTAAAGAAAGACTGACGAGAAAATTGAAATGAGTTAAATACACTGAAGTGTAAAAAAGATAATTAGCAGGTGTGATATCATATCATGGTTTCAGCCCTTCTGTTTTGATTTTATTAGGTTTATTTTATACAACCGCTTTCAACTTGTGAATATTTGAGTTCAGCTGAAATTTTATTTCAAGCACAGGAAGATATAAAACAAATAGTTGTCTAGGAAATTGATCTTCTGATTAGTATTTGAAGAAATAAAGGATTTCTTTGCTGTTGTATAAAATCCTCTACCCCAAAAAAGCATTTCTACCTACTGTTTATTTTGGGTGTCTAGAAAGATATTTCCTTTGATGTGTCATTGTCAGTTCATTTTTGAAATCTCTGACGAATAGACACATAATATATTACAGTGGCGGATCCAGAACTTGACTTTTTTTTTTTTTTGGGGGGGGGGGGGGGGGCTAAGATTTTTCAAAGTGTTATTCTAGACCAATAAAAAATTTACAATTGCAATATTCAATTGTGAATGTCAGTGTTTTTTTTTTCCGCCACTGATATATTACACTTTTTATTATTATATAGTGCTTAGTAAAAATATTAAAACTGAGAAATGTCAAGTATTGCTAGTGTATTAGAAGTTGAGGCCGAAGAAATTGTTGAAGAATCTTTGTACAGTGATGCATCGAAATCTAGATTAAAGTATGCTGTTATATATTCTGAACATTTGCTTATGCAAAATAATTTAATTGCATCGGAATGATCAAGTATAATTTCTGAAGAAGCTATATTAATTGGAGAAGAAATTTATAAAAATGCTGCAGACATGCTAGCTGAAAAAATGATTATCAATGACGAGGAACTGATTCATTGCAATGAAACATGTGAAAACATAAATTTTGAAGAGGTGAAAGGAGATTTTTTTTCTGAGGAATGTGAACCACAAAAGAAAAAAAAAAAAAAAAAAAAAAAAAAAATATATTCCTTTGGATTAAAATAATATTAATAATAATAATATATTGCCAAAAATTGCTGTAAATATTGCCAAAGCATATCCAACATGGAATTTACAAACGTTACAAAGAAAAGGATGCTATCATGTAAAAAATAAAAAAAACACTATCTATATGGGAAGAAGAGATTAAAAATGGTGGGAATAGATGAGATAAATATTCCATTATAGATTATTGGACTTATGACCGATTTTTTTGAATCGAGAAAACACTATAAACAAGTGACGACCAGAAATTTGCAGCAGTGGGCTTTAGCTGCAGCAGGGCAATTCCCTGATCGTGAGTTTAAAGCTTCTGAATCATGGTTTAAAAAAAAAAAAAAAAAAAAAAAGGCATTCGTCAACAAAAAATCACAAGGTTTGTTTCTGAAAAAGAAACAGCTGTGGTAAATGATATTTTGGCTTCTGCTGATACTTTCTGAATTCTTGATTCCTCATTTTAACAAAGAGTACGTGATTAACGCTGACCAAACAGGTATGTTTATGTTAATGCTATAATTGTTTGAATTGAATTTAACTTCAATTTTATACTTATGAATTGTATATTTTCATTGTCTCTTTTCAGGATGCCAGTATCAGTCTACTTATAATAGGACTCGCAAGACAAAAGGAACTAAAACGATTTTTGTTAGAAAAGAAGATATAAATAAAGTTATTCATGCATATACAGCACAATATGCTATCACTTTATCTGGTAGTTTATTACCTCAGGTATTTTTATGCCTTGAAGAAGCAGCTACAATTTTGGCCCTAGGGTAAAAAAAAATTAGTAGATGAATACACGTAGAAGTATAAATATGTTGTTTTAACAGTTTCAAAGTCAGGAAAACTTATTACAGATCTTTACAAGAAATTTCTTAATGATTGCATTGCATAAAACCATGCGTGAAAAAGAGAAGTTTCTACTCCTGATTGACCCTTGGGGTTTACAGACTAAACCAGAACTGTATGACGAAATTTTTCAGGATGATTGTAAAATGCCTACCAGTGGCGGATCCAGAACTTGACTTTGGGGGGGAGGGGGCTAAGATTTTTCAAAGTGTTATTCTAGACCAATAAAAAATTTACAGTTGCAATATTCAATTGTGAATATCAGTGTTTTTTTTTGGGGGGGGGAGGGGCTCAGCCCCCTAGCCCCCCCCCCCCCTTAAATCCGCCACAGATGCCTACTTGTACATTAAAAGTCATTCCATCAAAGTGTACTCCTCTCATTCAACCCTGTGATGTTTATTTTCATAGACAGGTAAAAAATTTAATCAAGCATATTCAAACTTGTGCTTATTTACTTGAACAAAATCGAAAAATACATTCAAGGGAAGATTGTATTAAAAGACAGTCAATAGTACATCATCAATTATCATCTGCAATCTTTCATAAAATGATTCTCTATGCTTGGCATGCTTCCAAACTTTCAGATGAAGAGAAGTATTTTTTAATGTGAATGAAATTTGTTTTCCAATCAATCTGCTTAAAAATCCTTGTTCTTGTGGCCAATCAGCATTTATTAATTGCACGAGATGTCAAATTACTTTTTGTTTCCTATACTTTTATGATAATTATCATTTTGGTTCTTGCATTTAATACATCAAAAAACAAATGTATTCATAAATTTAAAATACAATAAATAATTATATAATTTGTTTGAATTGTAAAAAAAAAAAAAAAAAAAAATTATTATTTATAAAATTCATAATTTGTTATAATAAAAAATATATAAAATAAAATATAATAAATATTTAGATAGATAAAGTTTTAAATAATGTATTTATTTTTACCAATTACTTTTGAATTAATATACATATAAATATAAATTATTATTTAAAAGCTTTTAAAATACCTTATATAAAATCATTTTAAGTGCAGCATTTTCATGATATATTTCGACTCGCTAAATATCGCGGTCATCTTCAGATGTCAAAATAGCTGCCTTGACCATTGTCGCTGGACTTCCATTTATTCTCTTCTTTTCGGTCGTCATCATTTCGTTTATTCCTATGCATTAGTTGTTGCCAATCTCCCGGAATTGTACCATGCTCTCGGTTGTTAACTGCGGTGTTAGTTGTTAGTATTTCGAGTTCTTCACGTTTTAATGTGTATTGATGGGAATTGTAGAGGGCTATTTTTGTAGTGGTTATTGTATTAGGGTTAATGGGGCTAGTAGTATGAATTCGGGATAACACAGTGGAGGAAAGGTTATATTTAATATCAGTAACATGTTCTGCTTCGCAATCTTTTATTTTTCTCTTAGTCATGCCGATGTAACATGCGCTATTATTGTTGTTTTCAAAATTAAATTCTATTTTATAAATGCTGGAGGTTTCTTTGGGGTCTATTAAATCTTTTTCATTTCTAATGCGTTGCAAAATATTTTGGTTAGGTTTTATAGGTATGTTTATTCCAGTTCGTTAGGCTTCGGATTTTATTTTATTAGCAATTCCATTACAGAAGGGGATGAAAGGTGTAAATTTGGGTTTTTATTTCTGAGCCACTAAAAAATGAATTCATGGGTAATTTAAAAAGCGTTTGTGGGTCAGTGTCTGACTTTTGGGTCATAGGTTCACCATCACCGTTATATATGAAGAATGAATTTTGGTATAATTTTATTTGTTCTTTTTTTTTTTTTTTTTTCCTTAAAAAAAGATTTAAAAAAAAAAAAAGCGCTAGTCAGTGTGTTGCTAAACACATAAGTTTTTATTTTTTTTTTTTTTGTACATTTTTATATTGGATAACTACAAGACTCATTTTATTGTTTTCATTAATTTGAATGCAATATTACTTAATTAATTAATGTTTATTTCATTAATTTGAACTTCAAGAGTTGAACATAAAATGTGTTTGTAAATTATTATATTAGTTTTGCAGTATCTTAGCTTATAAAATATAGAATTTTTTTTTTTTTTTATAACTTTAATTTTTTACTGCGAAACTAAGTATGGTTATTATTTTATAAAGATAAATATATTATCTTATAAACACTCTTCTTTTTTCTTTTTTTCCCCCAAATAAATAGTTTAATGACATTCAGTTAATATAATCAACTTAAAAACATTTCTGACATATAATTTGGTTTCTCATCTATATGTATATATATCATAATACCTTTTTTACAGATTTTTTTCCACCTGTTGTTATGGATATATATAATAATAAAAAAAATAAAATAAACTGAAATGTTTTGCCAACATTTTGAAGTATGTTTCAGATATATGAAAACATACATACATAGAAATATATGTGTATGGTGATATTATCAATAATTAGGGCATATTTTAAAGCAGAGACATGCTATTGCTGAATTTTAAAGCAATATTGGAAAAATATTTTAAAAAAGTATTTTGAATAAATAACCCTCAGCTAAAAATGATGAATAAACACTTAGTCAAATTTGTGGGGTGGGGGGTGGGGAAACATGTTTTAAAAAAATTAATTTGGCAATTAACTCATTGAAGTCATCTAATGACTAGTGACTTTGTACTTTTGTAGTATCTGCATAATAGTGATACTCATTTTGTTATTTGCACTAATTCAAAAAATTTAAATTCTGAAATTTTGGAGGTATTGTTAATTGTTATTCTAATTATACAGAGGTAATAGACATTCCACCTAGTCCCTCATGTAGATAAATATATATATATATATATACATATATATATAATTAAAATATGTTTTATGATTTATTCCATTAAAAAAAAAAAATGCTAAATTGCTTTACTCATTTTTTTTTTAGCATAAAAATTATTTCATTAAGCATTGCGGAACACTAAGTCCCAATTTTTATTTTAAAATAAATTGTACTAATAAAATGATACAGGATTCCAGTTTTTTTTTTATTTGAAGATCAGTAATATTACTATGATAAACATGCATATATATATATATATATATATATATATATATATATATATATATATATATATTTAAAGAACTAAGCTTGTTTTAAATTATAAAAATTTAATTGTGTGTTATTAAGTTTCATGTTTCTTTTATCAAAATGCTTTACATTGTGGGCTTAAACATTTAGTTTCATTGTTTTAGAATTGTATTCTCTATGATATGAATGGTACTTGGTAAATACGTCTCCAGTTACATTTTCTTATGCTTTTCTCTAAAGCTACAGGCTGATTGGTGATAATTATACAATGATAATTTTTAAAAAGTTAAGCAGTTGTGACAGTGAATATTTTTTAGATAATTTGGTTATTGTGCAAATATTATAATCATATACTGTGTACACTATTTAAATGTCTGTTCCACTATACTATCATATGCTGCGCTTTATCATGTCATGTGAATTTTTCTTATGTTTGTATCATATCTTTGAAAAATGAAGGATTTGCTGCAAAAGGGGCAAATTCAGTTTATAAAATTTTAGGTAACAGTCGTACTTTTTGAATAATATAAAAAATAACAGTAGATGCTCTCTCTTATTTATTTATTTATTTTTTTAATTGTGCCAATTAAAACTTTCTCTTATCAGTGTAAGATATATAACTTATGAATTGTGAAAACTAGAATGTCTTGCAGCAAACACTTCAGTTATTAAGTGAAAATATCTACATCTTAACAGCTCTAAATGTTGTATTTCATTGAAACTTAATGTTTGTGAAATAACATGTTTGTATTGCTATTTTCCATATAATTCTTCAGTGTAAAATATTTCAAGCAAACAACTTTTTCACTTTGTAATTTATTCATAATGAGAAGCATTACTAATATAATTGTGTGTATACTTTCACGTTTCTTTCTTCCCCAATTTTACAAGAATTGGAGTGAGCATTTTGTTTGTAATTCCCAAGTTATTTCTAAAATATTTAATTATTCTTATTTTTATCTAAATATACTTTCTCCCTCTCCTCCCCCCCATTCCTAAGTGAATTAGTATAACTACTCGGAGGTGTAGCTAGGGTTTTCATCACCTGGGGATAAATTGAGATTTTCTACCACTCCTGTTCGTCAAAATGTAAACTGGGTAAAGAAAGATTTTGTTTCTTAAATATTAAATAAAAAATAAGAAAAAACATAATTTTTAGTTTAATTCTTTTAATTTGTTAAAGTACTTTTATGCATATATTTTCAAGATTTAACTAAATTTTATATAGAATGAAGTAAAATATTTAAGAGGAGAAAACACATTTCAAAAACAAAAATTGTACATTTTGGCATACTTTTTCAAATAATGAAATTTTTCAAATATAAACGTTGGCATATTATTTTAAATAGAAAACTTTCGTTCATTTTAAAATGAAAATTTTATAACTTATGCAATGAGTGTGTACTTGGTTTGAAAATTTAAACCTGTTTTTGTAATTGAAGAGTTATATACATTTTTTAATAACAAAATATATAAATAATAATAATAATAAAATCTGTTTTCTAAAAATTTGTGTGATTACAGCTTCCCTAAGAATGACCTCCCTTTTCCCCTCAATGGAGAACATCCAACCCAGGCATAAAATTCTGGCTTAGTCAATTGATCTTAATAGCACAACCTTCATCAGACCAAAAAAAAAAAAAAAAAAAAAAAAAAAAAAAAATTAAGCACAAATGTGGTATCAAAGCATTGACTTTAATGCTGCTTTCTAAAAGAAGATGCGCTTTGTAGATAATTTCGAAAACACATGTTTCAGAAAGATTTACAATTAGGCGAAACTACACAGTCGCTTTGGGCTGCCAAATTAGCAAGGCCACCAATAAATAAATAATACACTGTGCAATTAAAAAAAAAAAAAAAAAAAAAAAAAAAAAAAATTATTTTTTTTTTAAATTTATTTAGAGAAAAAGAGTTTGAGAAAAATCAATCCAATTTTTGACTTTCTCTCTTTTAAGGCATATGTGTATTGTAATGATTTTTGGCAGTTAGATAACCAACCAAAATATATTTTTAACTAATTATCGTTCAAATACTGAAATGAATTTTTATTAACTTTAACTTTTAATGATGATGATTTAAATTTACAGATGAGTATATACAGCAAAAAATATGTAAGAAATATTCAAAAACTTCACATAATTCAGAGACTGTTGTTTCTAGTTAAACCATAGCAACACTATTGCTGCACACCTCTTGATGAGGAAATATCCCATTTTTCCGGGATATTGAGACAGGAATCTCCTCACAATCAATGTTTCAAAACTTCTTTTTGGACTGAAAAACTCTAAAAAAAAAACTCCAAACTCTTCTCTCCAACATTTTCACCTCTAGTATCGAGGGGAAGGGGGATCAGAAAAACACACCTCTTTTGGTTTGATTAGTTAAAAAAAGTTAATTTTGTTCAGCTTACATCATTTGTTCAGTTCCTGATTTGTCAGTAACATGGAGACAAACAGTTGTTTCCAACCCTTTATTTATTTTTATTTTTTTTATAACCGGGAAATTCATTAAGAACGGACAATACCTAATCTCGCCGGCAGCCTTCGCCCATGTTATTCTATGGGAAAATTTGTTTACATAATTACTCATTACCTAATGAATATTTTTCAATTCTGTTTTCACATTTAGAAAACTCATAAGCGTTAAATTAGTACTAGTTTTCCAAAAATTGATTTTTTAAAATTTTAGTATTTCATTTTGCGATTAGAAAATGAGAAAAATGCATTTTGTGAAAAATCGCATTTTTGAACTCAAAATTAAAATGTAAAAATTTTTAAAAATGAATTTTTCAAAAGTGAGTACTCATTTAACGGTCATGAATTTTCTGACTGCGAAAACAGAATTTAAAAATATTCATTAGGTAATGTGTAATTGTAGCAACAAATTTTCCCGTAGAATAACATGGGCGAAGGCTGCCAGCGAGATTAGGTATTGTCCCCTCTTAAAGCATTGTACGGCTAATCATAAATAAATATGTCAACAGGATAATTTATCCATTATACTCATATAATTAACATAACCAATTCTATCAGTTATATTGTAAATGCATTTCACTTTATACTTTAAATCATGGGCGTCGGCAGAATGGGGAAAGGGGGGGAATTCCCCCCCCCCCTGGAAAATTCTCCTAAGCATTTTTTCTTTAAATTTAAAACTATGCTACCAGAATTTTATTAAAAAAAATTTTTTTCAGGTTGTGCCCCCCCCCCCCCCCCCCCCCCCTGAAATTTTTTCTGGCGACACCGCTGCTTTAAATCTGTCATGACTACTTCATAATAATCATCACACACTTCAAATCTGTCGATTCATAGTAATCAACAACTATTTATTAAAAATGAAATATGCATGAATTATGACTATCATCTGCTAAATAATTACTTATTTCTGCAACCTAAACTCTGAAGCTGTCAGAATTTTGTAATCGAAAAACTAATTAATTTTTTTTTTGAGTTTTTAATAATCAGTAATGTTAAATATGCTTCTTTTACATCATCTCACAGAAATATTAATGCAGCCTCCCCCCCTCCCCATATATCTAAAATTGTCCCCTGGCTCTATAAATTTTGCATCCCTGACTTTCCTAGAGCTCCATGTACCTCTTTTGCTCTATATGCTGATACTACTATTTTTGCTAGTGATTTTCATCGTAATAAATTTTTGACTACCAATTCTAAAACCACATTTCCATTTTAGAAAGCTATTTTACAAAATGGAGAATTAAATTTAATCCTTCCAAATCTAACACTGTCTATTTTTTTTGTATTCATACACTCAATCCCCCTTAATTCTTAACAAACTCATTTACTTTGAAAAGAAAGCAAAATACCTTTGTGTCTTCCTTGATAGCACTAATTTGTAAATATTATAGATGAGAAAAGAGTATCCAAAAATTTTATAAACCAAATTTGACCTTGCACACATCCTTGTATTCACTAGAAAGATTCCCTTAATTCTCTTTTTTTAAAAATGTATTAAAAATTGCACAAATTTTATATATATATTTTTTTTTTTCAACTTATAATCAAGTTTTAATATAACTTAAAAGTTTTTTCCTAGTTTGTTTTCTTTTCTTTTCCATAGGGGAGGGATCGGAATCACAGAAAATTTACCTTCGGTCACATGAAATTTATAAGATGCTGTGGCATAATATCTATTAAAGAGGCCAACAAAAATCCCCTGCTTAGAGCCACCAAAAGTGTAAAGCGGGCCCTTGGGGGGGGGGGGGGTAGGAAAAGGATAACGTTATGCTGATGGAATGGTAGACAGTGTATACAGATTTATTTATTACTTTGCAAAATGGGAAACATTTCATTCTAAATTTTTGCAACATCAATTTGGAACCTCTATATGCTGTACCCAGGGATAGATGCCCCATTTTAGCTACACTACTGTAACTATTTCTTGTTTTAACCCACCAGTACACGGATGGGGAAAACTTCCATAAATGAACGGGTCAGGTCTCACATACCCAATGCAGTATGTTCTTTGAATAAAAAGACACAATTTTCTTCCAGTATTTTAATGATTACAATATCAGAGTTGCCAACTTTTATAATCTATTCCAGAGCATTGTTAGCCCCGCCCTTTTCTCACACCGGAAATTTTAAAGAATGCTTTTTCCCTTATTTAACCGTTGTCACATATTAAAGAAAAATATTATATAAAATTTTTGGTGTGATAAGAATGCGGGGCTAAAATTGCTCCTGAAGAAATTACAAAAGTTGGCAACTCTGCAATATAACACCCACAAAATTAAATCCCACAATAAAAATACAAAATATAAAATTTTACGTTTATTATAATTTTTTTTTTTTTTTTTTTACAGAATACAGTCGACACCGGTTATAACGTACTGTCAAGGGACCAGAAAATATGGTACGTTATAACCGAAGTACGTTATAAGCAATATTTCCAATATAATTTAGTGCCTAACGAAAGAAAAAGGTGCATAATAGCACTCGCAATAATAGAGATTTTAAATAGAAAGTTTATGATTTTCTCAAAATAAAATAAGAAAAACGAAAAAAAAAAAAACCATTTTACTACTTACATGTTTATTTGGAAAAATAATCTGTTATTTTTCGTTGTTTTCTTTGATTAGATGACACAGTAAAAATTACATTTTCAATATTTATAATGGAACTTTGCAGAGTCCCTGAACAGTCAGTATGGAATTCAACGAACCGCGATAAAGTTTTAAATGTATAAAGGAGATATAAGGCGATAAAGGAGACATCGAAAGACGGTATCCAAGAAAATATACCGATTTCCAAACCAGAAATACAAGGTTAACATCGAATTTTGGCTTTTCGTTCCAGTCTAAAAAGTACGTTATAACCAGATTAAGGCTTTTGCATAGTCCGTTATAGCCGAAGATGTAAACCATTACATTATATAGGGTTTCATTTGGGACCAAGCATCTGAGTACGTTATAAGCGAAAGTACGCTATATCCCAGGTACGTTATAACCGGTGTCGACTGTATATGAAATGATTCTTTCGCATTGCATTCTAGTAAATAAAATGTGTCTCACAGATCCAACCCATGTACTGGTGGGTTAAGGGGGCTTTTCACTATTGCCAACAGCATTGAAGTAGGTTCCATATAAAAGTTTACATTTAATTTTTATAAATTGAACTATATTAGTTTTGTTCAGTATTATTCAGACAACAGTTCTTATGGCATATTTTTTATGGATTTGAAATCTTAAAATTGTTTTTTGTTAGTTTGCATTTTTTCATGAATTCATGATCTTCAAAATGATTAAACTTCTACAGATAATTAATGAAGGACCTAATAATTCTCTTTGGATGTTTAATAGAACCTAATTAAAAGAATTAGGGGTGGAAAAATGATTTTTGTTAGATTTTTCATGCTTAATATTTTTTCTTTTAAAGATGTTACAAAATCCATCTCTAATTTTTTTAAGTAAGTCCTATTGAATATTTAAAAAATGTATTAAGTCTTTTCTGAAGTATCTGTAGAAATTTAATCATTTTGAAGATCATGAATTCATGAAAAAATGCATACTGAGAAAACACAATTTAAAGATTTTAAATTTGTAAAAAATATATCAAAAGCCATAAGAACTGTTGCCTGAATATATATTTTATTGAACAAAACTAATATAGTTCAATTTATAAATACTAAACAGAAATATAAGCTTTTATATGAAACATACTTCAGTGGTGCTGCCAAATGTGCCAAATTCCCTTAAGAAAAGAAATATTCCATATTGAATAAATATCTATGTAATAAATGTATTTTTATGATAAATTTTCATGTATTTGTGTATATTTGTATACTTAATGCTTTTGCTTTTTCTGCATAATAAGGTCTTGAAATTTCATTTCTCATTTGAAATGAATTTTCAACCCAAGCATTAACTTAAACTGTAACATCTTATCTATATAGAGAATAAGTGATTGAAAAAAAAAAAAAAAAAAAAAAAAAAACAAACATATATATATATATATATATATATATATATTGAAAATCTTGCACTGTTTCTAAGAAAAGGTAACCATTTCTTATATGATTGTGTTGGATAAGTATTAAATGTATGTAAATCCTAAATATGCAAGATATTGACCATTTGTAGATGTACTTACATTTGAATATGCTTTTTTTTTTTTAACTATTAGACTTCTGACTAAAATGTTTGGCTTTTTAGTTTGTTCTTTTAAAGCAAAACTGTGCCTTGATTTCTCTCTCTCGCTCTCTCTCTCTCTCTCTTTTTTTTTTTTTTTTTAAATAATACTTACTTTCATTCTTATCCTTTTAAACATGCATAGAACAGATTGTCATAGCTATTGCAACAGAATTGGCATATATATATATTAAAAAAAAAAAAAAAAAAAAAAAAAAAAACTACTGAACTTTCTCATGAGATTTGAAAATTATAACTTTGCTTCATATTCATGAGTTATTTATTCAAAAATAAAAAGAAATCATAGCTAAGATAAGGTATTTCTTTTCTCCAAAATATCATTAAATATATATATATATATATAGGGTAGGTGTTCCAGTGATTGACATGCTCGAGTAATTGACATTGTTTCCAAAATAATTAACCCCTTGGGTACATTTGACGTGTGAGACACGTCATTCACTTTTTTTGTTTTTTATTTTTGTTTTGCAATTCTAATTACTTGAAGACATCTTAATACTACATATGTCACCAATATTTTAGAAATAAATAAATTCTTACGTAAAATGTACTGCTTTTACATACTACTCCAAGCAACCAAAAATTATATCCCTTCCACATGCAAATATTTTCTCAAATAAATCCGTACCCAAGGGTTTAATAAATAAGAAGAAAATAAATAAAAGCGCATGTTTTACATATAAGAATTTTGACATTGTATGTCAAAGACTGAAGCATAGGGTGTCAATAACTGGTAAAATGAAAAACTAGCAGTGTCATACACTGGAGCGTAGGATGCTAATTACTGGTAAAATGAAAAACTGGCAGTGTGGAACATTGAGTGGGTGTAAAATAAAAATTCATAAAATAATAACAATGATTATCAAATGTATATATTTAAATATGTCTTTCATACCATATATATTAACTTAAGATTTCCAAAAGTAGTTTCTGATGACTAAAACATTAAAAACATCAGAAATTGCTCTAAAAGTGCCAGTCACAGGAGCACTTACCCTATATTTATTTTTACTGAACATAGTAAAGAATTGATATACATAGTATGACAATTTGATACATTGATTTTATTTTCTATAACTTAAAATATTAAATATTTATTTTGAAGAAATGTGCATATGCCAGAAATTTCAATATCTTTTTAATAAAAAACAGACCAAGGCTTTAAATATTGCTCTATTTATAACTGAAAAATATCATTCAGTGTTTTTAAAATGTAGTTTTAGTTTCACTTGAATAAATTTTTAAAAAATTGCCGATAGAATTTCAAATTATTAACTTTTTATTTTTAGACTGTGATTAAAATGGAATTAATAAAAATATTTATTTATTTATTTTTTCAACTTTTCCAGTTTGAAATAGCTTTGTAAATACTAATTATCAAGGAGATACTTTCTATGTCAATAGACTTTATACATGTTATGTAAACAATAGCAAAATACACTGAATATTTAAAACTTAAGATACATGTATATATATATATATACATACATTGAAAATGTTTTCCTATATCTGAAATAGCTTTGGCTTCCATGAGCAGCAAAAATTTTTTAATGAAATGTGAATGTTATTTGGATACTGAAATTCCATAAAAAAAGAATTCTTTTAAAATGCTAAAGAGAAAATTTTAATAGATTTTGCTAATAGTAAGTAATAAATGTTAAAAGATCCAAATTAAAAGCAATAGAAGTAGAGTATTTTTTATAATTTTGTTCAGAAATGTAAAAATAAAGTTTTGTTCAATACTTTATAAAATTATGTATCCAAAACTCAAAATAACTGCTTGAATTTAAAAGCATATTAATTAACTTTTAATTTAATTTGCTTTGAGGTAAAAAGTATGTTCATAAAAAGAGAAAAAAAAATGTCATTTTTTGTAATGTTACTCATTTCATGTGAATGTAAGTCATAAAAACTTTTTACCTTTGTTGAGTTGCTTATTTGTTTTTACTAACAGGCTAAAAAAAATGCTGTGATATAGAATAAACTGTGTTAGTATATGTGTTATTTGCTACATTATGATCTGGAATATAGTAAACGTTATTTCTTGATGTACCTATTGTCTATTTTAATCCTTTACATAAAAATTATTTTCATAATCAATTTTATTGTTTACAGTGGGATAAATTAGGATGACTCATAATCTAATGTATCTGCTTAAATTTAAGTTTTTTTTTTTTTAATACTTTTTACATATCTCACATTATTTATCATTATGATGCATTTTGATTTATTCATGCATAGCTAATTAACGTTTTGAATTAGCATAAATTTTATACATGAATATCTTGTATAATTAATCTAAAAATGGAAATAATTAAAAAATTACTAATATTTGATTCCTAGAAAGAATAAATAGTTTGACTGTAACAATTTTTTTTTTTTTTTTTTTTTAAGTTTTGTTTGTTTATAAATATCAGGGTATACATTTCACCCATATATAAGCCATTGTTGGAGTATATAAAATCATTTTATTGAGCTGTTGAAAACACTATTTTGTATACATAATGTCATGCGTATTTGTACATCCCTCTACATTGTAAAATTTCTATCATGTTGCAGTTTAAGATATTTATATGATACATTAAACAAACCGAATTTTAAAAAAGTTAGCAGTAAACTTTTATTATATTAATGAACAAGCATCATTATCTTTTATATGTTTTTGTGGAAATTAATAGCACATAGCAGTTTGTATTAAATTAGTAACATGTTTACGTTCCAGTATAATTTGTTGTTTTATATTTTCATCAGTTTATCTCATAACCAGAAATCTTTATAATATATTTTTTTTTTTCCACAGTCATTTCATGATGTAATTCAGTCATACTCGGCAATAAAATTGTGTTTCTCTGGTGGAAATAATGTTTCTTTTTTTCTTAATATTGCATTTAAGCACCCAATTATTTTCATATTCAGTAAATCTCACAAAACCTCCATATTTATTTAATACATACCATTCAAATCAGACATATTTCAGCTAGAATTGCTTTGAGTTTATATTCTGTCCCTTCATCTAGCATTCCAAAATGAAATAAAAAGTAATTAAAAAAAATTCTGTTCATAGAACTTTGCTTTCATTTTTTAGTCCAATTCTACTAAAAATAATTTATTAAAGAAAAAAGCTCAAAATTCTACATATAAATGTTTAGAAAATTTTACTTCCCCCGCCCCCCCCCCCCCCCTCTTGATTGAAACTGTTTTTCTTAGAGCATGTATTTGACTAGAGAGCACATTCAATGGGTAATGAAGATTGAGAATATTTTCATCGGTCATGTGAAAAATTAAACAGACACATCCATTTATAATTAGATGACACAGCAAAAAAATCTTTGACCCCTTTATCCAAAAGTGGGTTGAAATGTGTGACAAGTGTGCTTCATTGGCGAAAACTTGAAAAGCACTCGTCATGTGATTTTTATGTTGTTTTACATTCTTCGGATGCACTCTCTAGTCAAATATATGCTTTAGAATGTATTTGATGTTTCTGTATTTCACAGGGGGGATAGTGTTCAGGTAATTTGCTTGATTTTAGGTATTTCATTTTCAATGCTGAAATTTTCATTTTTTTAAATAGTTAAATTTATAAAATTCGACTAAAATATCAATTTCATATGGCTGCTAAACTTAATATTTTTTATGATGAGAGGGTTGAACCTATCAGCAATAAATTTTCCCTACAAAAACTTTTTCTCACTAAAATTTCAGGTATTTTTACATGAATTCAAAAACACCCCTAACTCTAAAATAATTTTAAACTATCCTACACTGTTAAAAATTTCTGTAAATTTAATGTAAATATTTATGCAGAGTCTCTGTAAATTTACAGTAATTCTTAGTTAAAAGTGAATAATCAAGATTCTTAATCTTTATTCTGTATTTTTACCTAATTTTAAATTAAAAATGACTGTTTCTACTTTAGAAAAAGCATTCTAAGTCCGAAATATATTCTCACCAATAATTAATTAAGTGAGTATTAGTTATTAAAGTGAATGTATAAAATAATTTTTTTTAACATTCCATTTATTTTTCTCTGTAATTTTACGTAAGACTTAAGATAATACATTACACAGAGCTTTCTGTTGACATTTTAAACAGTGTACTAAGAGATTTTTGCAATATTTATTTCAGAAGTGTCATATACAAATTCATTTAGAATATTTAGCTATTTGGAGCATAAAGTAATTTTTAAGAGCAGAAGATTTTAATGATATATGTAAAATATTGGGATAACTAAGTTATTAGTATTAAAAAAAAAAAAAAACTGCTTGATAAGTATTTTGCAAGTCTTTTACTTTTTGGTATTATCTCACTATCATTGTTTAGTTAGCTGTTGTCTTCGTAGTCTTTACTTTGATATTCACTCTAATTACTCAAAGAATCACTAAAAAATTTTCATCAAATTGATCACAATCACTACCTATATAATATTTCTCTAACGTGGACCAGTTATGATTAAATTTTGTCGAAACGATTCAATAATGACGTATGGTGTAATCTGATTGGCCAACCCAGACCCAAAGTATAAATTCAGCTACTATAGAAAAAGCTATTGTAAGCACTTTGGCTACAGATTTTAGCTACAAAAATTTAATATTATACACTTGAAATGCACATTTTCTTAAAGATTGAAAAAAAAATAACTTTTTGTGTTGAAACATGCTCAAAATCTCATATTTACACTGGTTCTCATAATTATAAGGACACCCGTTTTTCTATATTAACTAAACACTAAATACTATTATTTAAACAAATATATTTTTTATTAATTTGAATTTCATTAATAGACTATATTTAAAAAGTTTTATCGTTTTTCTATCTTAAAAAACTTTAAATACAGTCAAAAAGATGATTTTTCAGGTGTTCACAATTATAAGGACAGCTCGAATCTTAGTAATTTTGTTCAGTTATTCTTTAAATTAATATTTTATGGGGTCTCTTTTTAGGATGAAAGTGTCAGACATTCTGTCTGGTATATACAAATATATTTTCTTTAATATTCAGTTTCAATACCATTTCATACAGCATAGATGATATTCTGAATACATTTAAACTATTTAAAATTGCTTTCTACTTGCATGCACATTTCTAATAAGATAAGTTAAGGTTTTTTTCAACTTTTAGGCCATGGAAAAGGCAATAATACAGAAGTTTCTTTCTTCAAACTATTTCCTATTGCTCTAGAAGTAGATCAAAAATGTAAGTCTTGTTCAAAAAAATATTATTACCCCCATAAATCTAACAAAAATATGAGAATTCCACGTTTAAAATTTGCGGATATTCTCTTGATGTTCATAATACAGTAGAGAGTCAAAAATCCGCACAGCTCGGGATCAGAGGTTGTGCGGATTGGATTTGGCAGATTTTGGGGCCCATAAAAGATGCTTTTCACTTTGATTAATAAAAGCAGAATATTATTCAAACTAAACACATACTAGTGAATGATAACACTGAATATTAAATTAGTAGGTACATAAGAATAATAATGGACATTAAAAAAATATATATAATGAAAACAATAAATAAAAATGAAAAAAATTACTTGTTAAATTTTGATAAAATCTGTTCACATGTAGTTTGTTTTAAACTACACTTGGACCTGCATGATTTATTTATTTATTGTAAATAGTAGTAACATAAAATTATTTTCTGATAATTTTACTGAGTTCTTCCTTACAAATTGAAAGCAAAATGCCTTCCTCAGATAGCATTTTAAAAAATTAGTTTGTTATTGTTTACCTGATTGATATCATTACTATAATAACCATTTTCTTTTGGTGAATTTAATATACTGTCAATAATTTCATTATCAGCAACTTGATTCTTGCACTTTTTCATATTATTTTGCTTTTCTTTTTTTGTAATCATAAAATGCAAGCACAAAATTTGCATTAAAGATCTTCTTCAAAAATTCTGATTTGCAGCTTTGTAACTTCTAAATTTCATTGTTTGTATCTAACAAGCTGTGCGGATTTCGGACTTCGGCGGATTTCTGGCTCTCTACTGTAATAGAAAAAATTACTAAATTCATTCTGCCTTCAGTAGAAACAGCTCCCTAGAGCACCATAGATCACCTTTAAAATGCCCAATTCACATCTGCCTTTAAAAACATCTGCTCTGTCTTTCGCTATCTTCAGATCGTGCCAGTAACTGTTAAAACCATTTGGTTAATCAAGAATAAAGTGTTTTTTATCCAAAAATGCGATATTTTACCATTTAATATTGTCTTTATTCAACTTTAACACAGACGATCTTTCCCCCATTAAATGCTTATTGATTATTACATGTTTTTTATTCATTTTAACATATTAATTATTTTAAACATGCATAAGTGCTGACCTCAACCTTTCGTTAAAAATTATGAGCAAATTCAGCAGCAGTCATTATGAGTAGAACAGTAAGAGGAATTATGAGTCTTCGATCTCTGTAAAACAACTCTGATTTTGCATCAGATCTCTCACCTATCGAACTAGCAGTTCACCGTTTGATAACATTTCCTTCAGCAATTTTAGATCTTCGAATTTCATTAGAAATTCGGCGGATTGAAATTATCCTTCCACTTAAAAAACACATTTATCATACTTCACTACATGAACGTTCTTTTTTTCGAGGAATTATCAGTAATGTCCGTCCAAGAAAAATTGAAGGCTTATATATGAATTAACCTAGCCCAGTAGTTAACAAATTCGCATGTCAACTGTAATTTATCTGCTTGTAAGTTAAATAAAACAAAAAAAATCTTGATTGTCCCTATAATTATGAACATCTAAAAACATGGAGAAAAAAATATTTTGGATTATTTTATATTAATTTTGTTTCCCGTTTGAAAAATTATGGCATTTTGTTTTTTAGAATGCTAGATATATTAAGTGCACTTAGTATAATCGTGTTCACAATTACTTTTACATTAGTTATTTCAAAACATAAAGTGTCCTTATAAATATGAGAAGGAGTGTATAAGTATTGTTGACACTTTAACAAAATTAAGTAGCAGAGATTAGAGCTTGAGTTTTAATTAACGTAGTTACAGAAAACGACAAATTTTGTAGTAGTTACATAGGATATAAACCAAACGCCATACGAATGCTACAACATCAATAAACCGAACAGGAAAGAGAATTTGCCATCTGCACAAAGAAAAGGTTACATGTAAAAGCTTTACGATCACGAGCAGGTACATGGAGTAAAGAGTTAATTGAAAGTTCATAATATTAACACTTCCTCTTGAACTTACAATTCTGTTATTTTCACCATACCAATGTCGCTGTTCAGCTTTATCTAAAAATTGTGAACAACCCGACAGCTTGCCTGTAAATGATTTTCTCCAAATCAACTTTTAGAGAATCTTCCCGTGAAAGATTGCCTCTTTCCATGGGTGTAGAAACAGGGTTGGCATCTTTCATGTTGAACTTTTCCAAAACCTTGTAAACATAATTTTTCTGACTGATTGCAGTATCACCACTTTTCAGCTTTTTTATTTCTAAGCCAAGGTAGTATTCAGCATCTTTATGTGTCACTTTAAACTCATGCTGCAATTCCCGAAGGAAATTATTCTTTATTTGTGGAGTCGTGGCAACAAGTCCATCATCAACATATAATGCTAATAATAACTTCTGTTGTTTGTCATTGTTGGAAAACAGACATGGATCAGCATTACTTGCCTTTAAACCATACTTTTCTAGAAATTCTTTGAATCGCTTGTTCCAACATCTCGGTGATTGTTTTAGTCCATAGAGACTTTTTACTAATCGACATACTCGACCTGAGTTGTCATCATAACCTTCTGGTTGTTTCATGTAGATTTCTTCCTCTAATGTCCCATACAAAAAGGCAGTTTTCACATCAAACTGTGTCAGCTCCAAGCCCTCATTTGCAGCAACACTGATCAAAGCGCGGATACTTTCAAAACGTGCCACCGGACTAAATGTTTAAAAATAATCTACTCCTTTCCTTTGTGAAAAACCTTTTACCACCAACCTAGCTTTGAATCTGTCGATTTCACCACTGGCATGATACTTCACTTTATACACCCATTTATTTGCAATGGCTCGTCTTCCTTCTGGTAGGTCTCTTAAATACCATGTTTTATTCTCAGATAACGATTTAATTTCTTCATCCATTGCAATCTGCCATTCATTGGCATTTTCAGATTTTATTGCTTGATAGTAATGTTCTGGCTCAAGCTGTTCTGCAATACAACATTCAATAAGGCTTTCAGTCCTTTTCTATCCCTTAGTTCTTGAACACAGTTTACATCCTCAGGAGTGTCATCTGAATCAAATTCAGTTTCAGTAGTGGGTGTAATATCTGGTAGTTCAACATTACATTCTGGTTCAACTCTGACAATGGCTGATGCTGATTCAGAAGAAAATACTACATCTCTTGTTTGTTCTATCTTTCTTTTGTCTTTGAACCATACACGATAACCATCAACTTCATCTAAATAGCCAACTACAATTCCTTTTTGACCTTTTGGATCCCATTTCTTATGTTTGTGCTTAGGAGTATGGACAAAACACTCTGTGCCAATAATTCTAAAGTGGTCTAGTCTTGGAGTTGTACCTCAAAAAAACTTCATAAAGAGATTTTCCTTCAATTGCTGATGTTCCAGCACGATTCAATATGTGCACTACAGCATTGACTATTTCAGCCCACAATGATTTTGGCAAATTCTTAGCAATCATGATTGATCGAACTAGATCAACAACAGTTCTGTCATTTCGCTCAGCTGATCCATTTTGTTGAGGTGTATAGGGTGTAGTATAGCGAAACTGAGTTCCCATTTTCTGCAGCAAACCTTTGAAATCTTTGTTATTATATTCTAATCCACCATCACTAAGTATTGCCTTGATAGGTTTCTGCGTTTAATTTTTAAAGAAAACACAAAATTCTTCAAATTTACTCACAACTTCTGATTTATGTTTAAGAAAATACACTTTTCTGTACTTAGAATAATCATCAGTAAAACAAACGAAATAATTAGAACCACCTACTGATTTTTCCTCCATAGGTCCACAGACATCAGTATGTATAAACACATACTGTCACCAATATCCTTTGCACGTTGTTGTCGATTTTGAAATGTAATCTATGTTGCTTACCTAATACGCATGCTTCACAGAATTCATTACCATTTTGCACATCAATACCTTGAGATTGAAGAAATTTTTTCACATGTTGCTTATTCAAATGTCCTAGTCTCTCATGCCAGATTTGGAGAGAGTTCACTTCATTCAATTGAACTTCCGAAGAGGACGTTGTAATAGTGCTGAGCACACTTATTTGAGGTACAACCATTTTACATAAAAGTCTGAATAAATTTCCATTGCGTATTCCAACAGCAACGACACCTTTCGGCTTTATAAATTCACATTTGTCATTTGACATGTTGAACTTTGACCCATGATCTAATGCTTGACTTACAGAAAATAAATTTCTTGAAGAATCTGGAGCATATAGTACCATTTTCCATTACACAGTCTTTCCAGCTACCATGTATAAGCATTTTCACAGATATCTTGCCATGGCCATATGCTTTCATTGTTGAGCTATTTCCAACTCTCACTTCTATTGGGCATTTATATTTTGTAAAACTTTGAAAGCAATCATTTCTGTTTGTGATATGTTGTGTGGCCCCTGTGTCAATTACCCATGTGTCATCACTACCAGCTGCAAGACATTCACTTATAAAAACCTCTTCTTCTTTAGCCCTTTTATCATGCACAGTATTTTTCTTATAATTACAATTATTTTTCATGTGGCCTCGTTTTCCACATTTGAAGCATTTATATTGCTTTCCCTGTTTATTTGCAGGCCTTTCAAATTTGGCTGTGCTACCTCTAACTTTCTCCAAATTGGATTTGGCATATAAAGCAGTAAGTTCAGTTTCTCGAGAAGAAGATTCTGTCAGTCTTCTCTGCTCTTCTGTAACCAACAGTTTTTTCAATTCTGTTAGTGTTTGTTGCTCTTCAGGCCTTGTACACCAAGACATTTTCAGGGGTTCAAAGTCACTAGATAAAGTTTCCAAGAGTTTACTCATTATTACAAAGTCATTGGATTTAATATCTAAATCAGACATACGTGAAACTAGGCGCTCCAATTGCACTATATGCATAGCCATTGTACTTGTAGGATCTTGTGTAAATGATGAAAATTGCAACTGACATGCATACTGTGCTTGTGTGTTTTTCTGTTCAAATAATTCATGCAATTTTACCCATATTTCCCTGGCAGTTTTACACATCGCTACAAGATCACATATTCTAGAATCAAGTGTCCGGGAAAAGATTCCTCGAGCAGCTCTATTACCTTTTATCAAACTTGTTTAACACACTGTTGTATGCATTTCAAATATCTGCTGTAGCATCTCCAAGAACCCGTTCTGGCTTTACGATTTCGCCAATACACACCTCGTATGCGTTTTCCTTTTCCATAAGCAGATCTTCTACCATCCATTTCCACCTTACCCAATTTTCTGAGCCAAGAAGTTTATCTGTCGTAAATATTTCCATAATTAGCTATTAATTATATCGCCAAGATCAGTTTTTCACTGTGAATCTCGATCACCTTGAATAGGCTTACTTCGATACTTTTCACTTAACTCTGGCGCAGTAGGACACGAATCTGGGCCCCATAAACCTGTTGACACTTTAACAAAATTAAGTAGCAGAGATTAGATCTTGAGTTTTAATTAACGTAATTACAGAAAACGACAAATTTTGTAGTAGTTACATAGGATATAAACCAAACGCCATAGGAATGCTACAACGTCAATAAACCGAACAGGAAAGAGAATTTGCCATCTGCACAAAGAAAAGGTTACATGTAAAAGCTTTACGATCACGAGCAGGTACATGGAGTAAAGAGTTAATTGAAAGTTCATAATATTAACAAGTATATTTCAAAGAATTTAAAATCAGTTAAGCCTTTCATTTAAAGCTATTCGGCAGGACGGTAGTGGCACCATCGGTTATATATTTTTTAGATTTTTCATTCATTATAAATACAGTCAAAACTTGTTAATGTGAATCTCAAGGGAGATAGAAAATTTTTTCATGCTATCAGAAACTGATCTTCCTTTTGACGGGGATTGTGGAAACAATTCATGTTAAGTGTGTTCAAGTTAATGCGGTTCAACTGTACAATAATATTATTTCATTTTAATTATTTATTTGGTTTGTAGATACATTTATTAACTAAGGAATTTCTGTTATGTATGATTTGGTAATTTAATTCCATCCAATTTTAAGAAATAATTGATTTTCAATATAGCAATTATTTAATTTATTCTAAGAATTTTTAACTTAGCAGTGGAATTTTTTTTTTTTCCAGAAATTAAAATTGTAATGCAAAGGTAAAAGATTTAAATATCTTTTAATAATAAAAGGAAAAAGACTGACATTTTTCAGTGATGTTATTTATGGGTCATTCCATGTTAAATCAAAAAATGGGTCGTGCCACACCATTTTTGATTTTAATGAAATAAGTAATGTATACCATCTTCTGTATCCTAAAACAGTTTCATTTCTTGAAAAAATTTTGTTCTTGTGTTATAGCCATTTGCTCTGTGGATGAGTAAAAATTGTCATTTTAGACTCATTTTCTAAAAGCTGTAGAATTTTTATTTGAATTAGCAGGAACATGAGATGGGGCTTATTGGAAAGCTTAATGAACGGACTTTTGTTTGTGCACAGTAAAATAGATTTATATTAAGCCTAAATAGAGTTTTTTGGACATAAAACAGTCGTTCACAAAATAATGTTTTTTGTAATTTTAAGCATTAAAAAAACAATGGACTTGAAGTAACAAGCTAATTCCCCCCCCCCCCCCCCCCCCGTGTTACACTTACATATCAATACTATATGTAGAAAAAACAAGAAAGAAAAATCATGCAGAACGCATTGATTAGTAACACTTTCCAACTGTATGTAATGTTGTATCGAATAACTTTTAATATTCTTTGCCTACGTTATCACACAACAGACAGAACTGAAAAATATAAAGATAGACTAATTGATTTTAAAATTACTCTTAGGCATTTTGGAAAGTGTTAAAAAGGCTTAACGCAATATAAAATGCAGCCACTAGATTATAATTACAGCTTTTGATCTCTCTGAATATTTTGGTGTAGCCCTGTAAATCAGAAAGTTAATATCATATTCTACACAAAACATTATTTCAGAATATTAACAATACATTTCAATATTTTTATGATTTTTACAGTAGAAAGACTAAAAAATATCTTTAAAAAAATTCTGTCCTAAAACGTAATGCATTGGCTTTTTTTTTTTTTTGCTGCTGTTGTCCCTGTAAAAAAACTAGTTGTACAGGACCTATTGTCATTTTAAATGGGGAACATTCTATAGGGAAAATATTTTTAAAAATAACACTCAATAACACAATGCTTTTGGGTGTGCCTGTACACAAACCAGAAGAGATATTCCCTCCATTTTCAATATGGAACATCAGATAATGAACTTGAATAAAATATACCCGTTTCGAGAAATTCCATAAATATTTACAGGAGTTAGAGTGCGGGCAGACAGACAGAGAGATGGACAGATACACAAACTGAAATCATATTCAAACTTAAAAATGTTAGAAAGTGTTAAAAACGCTTAATGTAAACGAAAGTACAATTCTAGCAATCTTTTATTAATAGCTCTTAATATAAATGGATATTTTTGTATTACCCTGTAAATCTAATGCTAATCATGCTCTATTCAATGCAAAGCACTTTTTGGTGCATATAAATAACATATTCGAATTTCCTAAAACTTCGTCCAAAGAAAAGTTATTAAAATTTGATTTATAGAAATACCGCTCATAGAACACAAAGCTTTGAAATACTTTCGGGTGTCCCTGTATACAAACCAGTAGAAGTATAAACTCCATTTTCAATAGGGAACATCTGATAGTGAACTTGAATAACATACATAAGTTTCAACAAATTCCATAAATATTCACGGGAGTTAGACCTCGGGCAGATATTCACACTTAAAAAAATGCTAGAAAGTGTTAAAAACACTTAACGTAACCAAAAGTATAATTCTAGCAATTTTTTATTAATACCTCTTAATATAACTGGATATTTTTGTGCCACCCTGTAAATCTAATGCTAATCATGCTATATTCTATGCAAAGCATTCTTTTGTGCATATAAATAACATATTTCAATTTTCTAAAACTTTGTGGAAAGTAAAGTTACTAAAATTTTATTTATAGAAATATCTCTCATAGAACGCAATGCTTTGGAATACTTTTGAGTGTCCCTGTACATAAACCGATGGTGGTATCTCCTCCATTTTATACAGGAAACATCCAATAGTGAACTTGAATAACTTAAACTATATTAATTAAAAACAAAGTGTTGAATTACTAAATTAAATACATAAAGAAAAACCTTTACTGACTTCGTTGCAACGAAGTCAGTAAAGATTTTTCTTCATGTATTTAATTTATTGAATAACTTATTTCAATTTCATTAAGATATGCCTACAATAAAGGTATGAAAATATGGTTTATAGAAATAATTCTCATAGAACACAATGCTTTGAAATAATTTCGGGTGTCCCTGTACACAAACCAGTAGAGGTATAAACTCCATTTTCAATAGGGAACATCCGATAGTGAACTTGAATAACCTATTTCAATTTCATTAAGGTATGTCTACAGTAAAGGTATGAAAATAGGGTTTATAGAAGTACCTCTCATAGAACACAATACTTTGAAATACTTTCGGGTGTCCCTGTACACAAACCAGTAGAGGTATAAACTCCATTTTCATTAGGGAATGTCCGATAGTGAACTTGAATAAAATATTTCAATTTCATTAAGATATGTGTACAGTAAAGGTATTAAAATATGATTTATAGAAATACCTCTCACAGAACACAATGCTTTGAAGAACTTTTGGGTATCCCTGTATATAAACCACTATTGGATATTTCCTGTATAAAATGGATTAAATACCACTACTGAACTTGAATATCATATTTTAATTTCATTAAGATTTGTGTACAGTAAGGGTATGAAAATATGGTTTATAGAAATGCCTTTCATAGAACACAATGCTTTGAAATATTTTTGGGGGTCCCTGTACATAAACCAGTAGAGGAATAAACTCCATTTTCAATAGGGAACATCCGATAGTGAACTTGAATAACATATATCAGTTTCAAGAAATTCCATAAATATTTACAGGAGTTAGAGCGCGGACAGACAGTCGGACAGGCAAACCGAAGTCATAAACACTTTTCAACCTTGTTGGAAAGTGTTAAAAATTAGCTGTTACTGGTGGTCCTTCATCGTGAAAAAATTGTTTAAACTTTTAAAAAATTAAACATGCTTTTTCACCCCTCCAAAAAAGTCATGTGGGACAGGTGATAAAAATTTCAAAATGCCATGGTAAGAAGCTCTTACACTGTACTTTAAAAGTTACTTTGTTATTCCAAAGAAAAAAGAAGGGATACAAGTTTTTAAAGTAACACAAATAATCACTCATGACTGCTATTGAAAAAGTAGACAAGATAATTACCAAATAAAGCACTTTATTGAATTAAATTTACAAAAATGTAATCTGACCTTAAAAAAAAAGAAATAAACATACAATTCTTATTAGGTTTTTCTTTGTTATTTTGCCATTTTGTCATTCACCAGAGTCGACAGGTGCTTGTTCATGTATAAGTTATATTGCAACTTCTCCTTGTAGCTGTCAAGTATAAATCAGAGGGTGTGAGAATCTTTAAAATGTTTTCCTTCTAGACTCATGAATCACATTCACTGGCTGATTTCTTAAAACATGGGTCAGCTACCCAGTATAAGAACAGCAAAAACTTCATAAATTTGTGTTATCATGAACAAGATTTTAAAATGGAAGCTGAGTAGCATTTTTTTTTTGGCCATGTGTCATGGGGAAAGAACCATGTGATGGTATTAACGAGATGGTTAAAAGAATTGGGAGAAAGGCTAGTCTTCAAAGAACAGTAGACAGTTATATAGAAAATATAAAAAAGTTTTATTTTGATCATGATAAATTAATGAAAAGATTGAACAACTACAGACAAGATATTATATTGTAATTTATGCGTACCGCAAATAAGAACATTATGTAGTTCTATTTCTGTCAGCCTCAGAGTTCTTCATGTCCATATAACATGTTTCAGAGAAATTCAAGGTTGTTGTTACAGTCAATAAAAAAAATCCAGTTCAACCCCAGGCTGAACTACGGCCAAAAGTAAATGATTATGTTTCTGTGTGTATGATAATGATTGGTGGCTGGGTGAGGTTCTGGAAGTGAAAAAAAAAAAATTAGATTAGGGATTTTGTAACAGAGTCCCGTATACTGATAGTAAAGGTAACAATAAGTGTTACATTGGAAAAAGGAAAATAAAATAAAAGAACACAGCCAAGATATTGCTGCAGGTAAAATCACCGCTGTGTTAACAAAAGTCAACAGGGAAGATGATATAAATATTCATTTTGAAAACATAAAAAAACTCACAAATTATCAGAATCATAAATACGCTGCATATCACAAAGCCATGAAAATATTTAGTTTTCCAAATTCCTGCAATGGCAACGATACGGCAGGGCTAGACGGACAGTGGCGCCATATGCTCAAAAGAAGCAGCAGCCAGGCAGAACATTGCAGTACCGGACCTTCCAACACTAAAGTTGCCATTGATAATGCTGGGGGACCCCAGTGAAAACATTCCGGCCAAGAAACATGGAGTTATAAAAGGTTGTTTTTATTTGTAATTAAGTTTTCATACATTTCTCATATTCCACCTAAAATTACATTAGTTGATCAACAAGTTGTCAATCACAAAATCTGTTTCCTTTCTAGGAATAATTTCCTTTTTTTTTTTTCTTTTATGCACTGATGACAATATGCTAATTGCTACTGAAACAGCTGTCTGCTAGTTTATTATTTCTTTTGGTGTTCGAAACGTTGTTTCTCTCTAGCACCACATCTTCTATCAATACTTTCGTTATTAGTTTGAAGAAAATTTCAGTCCTTTTTTTTCAATATCACTTCTTTGCACATTATTATTATTTTTTTTAAATCTTAATAGGACTGACATAAGACATAATTTAGACATTTAGACATAAGCTGTTAAACACAAAACAGCTTATGTCTAAAAACAAGCACAGAAAGCATTGTTATATTCTATAATGCCATTTTAGATTGATTTCAGCATAGTTGTAATAAATGTTATTAAATTTTGAATCCCATTAGGCCAAACCCAATTTACCAATAAATATAAAACAATAGCCCCCCCCCCATCCTCCCCTCTAGAAACACATTTCCCATAAAGTTAAACCTAAAAAATTTACCAAATGCGAAACAATAAAGAACCTCTTGAAACAGCCAGTATTTACAAAATTCCCTTCACCTATAGTGATAATAGTAAAGGATATTACATTGGCATGCCTAAAAAGAAAATCAAAACTAGGATTAAAAATATTAAAATAGATTTTAATAAAACCAGTAAAATAGCAAATTATTACAATATTAACTACACTTACAATTGCATAGGCTATTGAAACTGTTAGTTTATTTCAATTCCTGCAATGGCAATGAGCCCACAGCTGGCTCAGACTGATTATAGCACCACCACCTTCCAGAGGAGAAATACTAAAGGAAAGATTATTAATCACTTTGTTCACAAGTTGTCAACTACTAAGGACTTCGCTGATGATGGTCTCTTCCCCCCCCCCCCCCAGTGCAAAAGCTGCTACATAATATGCAGCTATTTTAATATGCTGTTGTTGATATCTATCTATTATATGTTGCCAGTCTTTTGGTATAATGCTGTGCTCTCTTTCGTTAATGGCAGTGTTAGAGGCTATGATTTCCAGGGCTTCTCTTTTTAATGCGTAGTTATAAGGTGCTATTTTGGTGGTTTTTAAGGTATTGGGTATTATTGGGTTATTTATGTGCGTGCGTGATAAAGCGGTGGAGCATCTATTGTATTTAAGATTGTTAATATGTTCTATTTCCCGGTCTTTAATTTTTCTCTTAGTCATTCCGATGTATGAAGCAGTTTTATTATTATTTTCAAAATTAAATTAAATTTTATAGATCCCTGGGGTTTCTTTAGGGTCAATTATATGTTTTTCGTTTCGTATTCGCTGTATAATGTTTCTATTGGGTTCGATGGGAATATGTATATTATGCTTTGAGCCTTCATTTTTGATTTTGTTCGCTATGCCATTGCAGAAGGGTATGGAGGTGGTAAATTTAGGTTTAATCCTTTGGGCATCATTAATTTTATTGAAAGATTTTAGGCGTTTTTTAAAGAGTTTTTGTACTAAAGAATTACTATATCCTGCACGTTTAGCAATGTCTTTTATAAATTTAATTTCGATGTTAAGGAGATTTTTGTTAGAGCATATTAGTATGGTGCGATCTATATAAGAGCGTATGGCTGCAGTTTTGTATTGGAAAGGGATTCTACATTTATTATTAATAATTTCATTATTGTTTGTTGGTTTTCGATATACAGTAGTATTAAAGGTATTATCTTGGTTTTTAATAATTTTAATGTCTAGAAAATTTATGCTATTATTGGTTTCTGTATCGAGGGAATATTTTGATCAAGGTTATTTAAGTCATTAGGAGGTTTTGGGGGTCAATGTTAGTAGGGATGATGGCGAAAACGTCATCCACATATCGTAGCCAGATTTTACAATTTTTTATTAATTCATGGGCGGAATTTTCAAAATGTCAGAGTTTAATTTTAGCAATAATACCTAATATAGGTGAGCCCATTGGCACGCCCTTCGTTTGTCTGTAAATATTACCATTGAAAGTGAAATACAAGTTGTTTAATAATAGATTATTGACTATAATTAGTGTTTCGCTTATTTTATTATTACCATAATTGTTAATTATTTGGTTTTGTATTAAATCAGTAACTTCATTTAGGTTTATTGATGGGTATAAATCTTTAACATCAAAGCTAACGAGTGTATCTTCATAGTTGATATCTATATTTTGGATGAATTTTATAAAAGCTTCGGTTGAATTTAAACTGTGATTTGAGGGAGGAAGAAGGGTTTCGTAGACGTTTTTCATAAAAACTTCAAGATTGGATGTAGGGCCTTCTGATTTATTTACTATAGGTCTAAGGAAGGGAGGGGTTTTATGATCTTTATACTTTCCAAATAGGTGGGGGATAATAGGAGCGTGATTATTAAGTTTTGGGGGGTTATCATTGGGCCAGGATCCGGATTTGATTAGTGATTTTGTTTTATCTGTAAGTTTTTTGAGTGGGTTTTTATCAATTTTGTTTACTTCTAGTTTATTAATAGTATCGGTCATCATTTTATTGTATTAGTTTCTATCAAGTATAGTTATTTTACCGGTTTTATCAGTTATTAGGATTGTAATATTGAGATTCTTTTTTAAATCATTTAGGCATTTAATATCAGCTTTATCGTTATTTTTTGTTTTTTTAAACAGTAAAATCTAATTAGAATGCTGTAATTGAGCAGTCTGTCACAATAATATCAGATTATTTTTTAATTTAGAAATTTATTCATCAACCATGAAAGTTCATTTCAGTTAATTTGGAGTGGAAGGCTATTTTTTATACCAACTATGCGAAAAATACCAGAGCCGGGAATCAAACCCGGGCCTTTCCGCTTTACGTGCGGATGCTCAAACCATTGAGCTACCCTGGCTGATTACCAGCTGTGCATTTCTCACATAATATTAATTGGCAAAGTCACCAAGACTGCAAGCACAGCTATATCAAGTGACATTATTAATCATGGCACAACTGCAATAGACCACGGAATTCAGCTTTACGTGCGGATGCTCAAACCATTGAGCTGCCCTGGCTGATGTTGATTTTTGGTGAAGTAATTCATTGTCATACAGCACCGCATTTCTAGTAGTAAGGAATATTAAAATAGTTTAGTATTCGCTACTTCATAACTGCCAACTTTGCAGTTTTAAAATTACGAAAATTTCTACTTGAAAATGAGAAGAAAAGAGGTCTGAAATAGGAAAATTAAAAAGCAGAATATCTTATTTTATAGAACGTTTAAATTTTAATAAAATAATAATAAGAAGAAGAAAGTCTTTTTTCTGGTAGGTTTGTGACATAAGATCAACTAAAGCCAGCTTTTTTTTTTTTTTTTTTTTTTTAATTTAATGCATGAATGTTGCCGCTAAAGTGCAGAAATCAGTTAATCTGCAGATTAGCTAGGTAATCTGCACATTAACTAGGGTGATCCGTTAAAGTGAGGAAAATTGTTTCATTTCTTAAATTACCTAGATAATCTGCACATTACCAACTAGACACTCGTTAAAGTGAAAATAAGATCTTCGGTGGAAGAGCAGCAACGTTTGCAGTCACAAGGATTTTGCATTTTCCCACATAGGTGGAGTCCAATTATAACAATAGGTACATACTTAGTTCCATAATATATAATTAAAATCTTTCATTTAAAGTTAACTAATTTCTTTTTCCCACGTAAGTTGGAGACTTACTTATTTTCAGGTATTCACACGTGCAAATTTACCACATATCATATTTTGGCCTGCTGATTCTAAATCTGTAATAAAAATTTTCCCACATATGTTGGGGGTCAATGTAAACATTATTGAATTTACATAGGTTAGGGCAAATTTCCTTTTTTAGGTTTCTTTACATAATAACAATATTTACTTTCAATACATGTTACTTAAAGTAGTTTTCATAAATTTACGCCACTTTTACTCATACATAGGTTGAGGCCTACATTTTCTTTTTTTTACCCACATATTTGTATTTCTCAACTGAAAACTCAAGTATTTAACAAATATTTCAATTGTTTAACAACTAACCCTTTAGATTTTGTAATTAATGGAGCACACTGTAAAAATTGAACATACTAGATTGCATCGCAATGTGAAAAAAATTGCCAGTACCTTGTGCTTAAATTTCAAGTGTGTTGTAAATAAATACGTGCTTGAATTTTCAAGGAATGTGTTGTAATTTTAAAACACGCTGTGTTGTATTTGTTTTTTTCATTCGGAAAAAAAAAGAATAGTTTTCTTTCTTTCTTTACTTATTTTAATCTGTACGTGTTTTAATTTTTATGTCTTTTAAAATTATGTGTGTTTTAATTTTTTTATTTATTTCATCTTTTTTATTCTGTCAATATAAGATCAATGATGTTATGCATTTTTAATATGAAATGTAGTAGATTTAATAGCTTTCAATAAATTCCATTTTATAAACTAATGTTAGAATTGTAATACAGTAACGATTTCTTTTCAAAATAAAAATATTTAACCATTTAAATAAAAAAAAAAAAAAAATGTTTTTTCAACAACTTGTATTGCTATTACTATTTTTAAAAAAATTATGCATCAATTTTCAATTCGCTAGAGAAATATTAAATTAGACAAACCAGAAGCATTATTTAAGAAGTACTTCAAATAATTAAAACTGCTTTAATATTTTTTAGAACACATGAAAATTAAAATGAGAGTTTTCCAATACTTTATTAAACTATATTTTGCAGCATACATATATATGTACAAGTTTAGCGAATATATTAATCTTACCCCCCCCCCCCCAAAAAAAAAAAAAAAAAAAAAAAAAAAACTTTATTAACACATTTTATGTAATAAACCATAACGAAATTATCTGAAAAAGCAAACAAAATTAAAAAAAAAAAAAAAAATCCATGATATATAAAATATATAAAGGAAAGCTGAAATTGAAAGAAACAACAACAAAAAAAAAAAATACTGTAATGAGATGTTAAAAAATGCACAAAAATTTCATATTAAATATTAATTAAATAATGGCATAATATTTTTCAGAGTTAAAAATTGTTTTTTTTTTCCAGTGAGTAATAGTAATTTAAATCAATTTTAAAATAAATTAGTTTTAAAAAGTTGTGGTTTAATAGTTTTATTTCAGGAGGAAATGATTACTGTGTTGTAAGTTTAATATTTATAATTCAAAATGGAGTTTCACAAGAGAGAGTTTTTAATTAAGATTAGATTTCATTAATAAAATGCCGACCCTTATCAAATTTATATTGACAGAATTAAAAAAGAGAAGAAATAAAATTAAAACAATTATAACTTACTTTAAATTGCTTCGATCCTCCAAGTTTTGCATTTATCGTTTATCATAGCGGAGCAAAGCAAACATTTAAAAGTTTTAGTGTATAATTAAAATATATAAAAACCTTTGACTGACTTAGTGTTTCTCATTAAATTTTTCCGCTCGGTACCTCACTCTCCTCAGATGACAGCCCCCCCCCCATCCTTAAATCCGCCACTGGGTTGTAATTTCTATTGACTCCCGGAACATTGCGTAGGAGTCAATAGAAATTACAACCATTAGGGAGGCATGTAATGACAGTGGTACAGTGTCCCCCGATCGTGTGTGGCACCACCTTATGGTGAAGGAAGATCCTGCACTTCAGTCAAGCTCGAGTCCTCCACAGAGGAAGTCATCTGAGGAGAGCCAGGTACCTGACCGAAAAATTTACTGACAAACATGAAGTAAATCAAAGGTTTTTGAAGTATTAATTATAATTAATTAAAATATATGTTTTTATTTAATATTTTTTAAAGTTTTTGTTTATGTTTAAAGCTCATTCGCGTATCTGTATCACAGCTGTTTGACGTCACAGTGAATGTAAAAAAAACTCTGGCTCGAAACAAACATTTGAACTTTAATGATACAGAAGCCGCTAATGTACAGATTATCTAGTTAAAATGTGGAAAACTCTTGATTCCGCACTTTAACGGGTCATTTTAGTTAATCTGCAGATTAGCTAGGTGATCTGCACATTAACAGATTTCGAGCTTTAACGGTAACAAATATACTTTTACTTCAAGTCAGTATTTCTAAAATAGGTCTTTTATCAGTCTAATTCATCAATTTAGTGACACTGTATTTTCGAGTTCGAAAGACAAGAAATCATACTAATGCATTAGAAATCTACATTGCACATTTCCTATCTTACATTTTCAGTTACTGATATTATGTATCTTGTATACGACCTAACATATCTTTTGTTTGGTAATACAGTATGCCTTTTAAACTAATGAAAAAAAAAAAAAAGATTAATTAATTTCAGTAATAAAGTCCAGGAATAATTACATATGTGAGAAATATTGAGCACTTCTATAACTTTATTGGTTTTAAAATTTACCATTGACGCTAGCTGGAGATGGGGAAGGGAGCAGTGGCGGCTTGTGAACTGAAAACAGGTGAAGAGCTCAAAAATAATATTTATGTATTTTTAATGCATAATTTTTACTAAGCATGGTCTTAACTAAAATTAACAAAAAATACTTATTTAAATGTAAATTTACATTTTATAAATGAATACAGTGTAAAATACAGTGTGCCTCTTCACCTATTTTCGGTGCACGAGCCACCACTGGAAGGGAGGAGAACAAAAAATAAGTATATGAGTAAAATATTAAGCAATTTTACTTCTTTGTATGTTATAGCATCCAATAAAGCAAATTTTAAATGGACATTGACATTTATGTCCTAGATGGCAGAAGGTTGGGAAACAAAAGGCTTCTGCAGAACATTTGATCACCAATCGCTAATTAGATATTAGGAAAAGGAGAGGAGTCAAAAATAATTATAGGAGCAAAAAATATTGAAAAATTCTGTTTCTTTATAGGTTCCAGAATCTCATAAAGCAAGTTTAAAATGAATATTAATGTGGAGCATTTGATTGCTGAACATTAATTGGGTTTCTTTCTTTCTTTTTTTTAACGAATGATATCAGAGATGTTTTTTAAAGTGGGAGAAATTAATTAAAATTTTAAAACCAGGACATTAACTTAAAAATCGGGAGATTTCTGCCAAAATCGTAAAATTTGGAACCTATGCTCCCCTCCACCCCCCCTAAAAATAATTTTCAGTCATGATTTCTCATTGGATTTGCACTGGTCTCAGAAACAGTCACAACGACCTTCAGAAAAGCGGATTTCTGCAAAAAATTGGAAAACTTTCATGCCTGTTATAAGTTCTAGAATCTAATAACACAAGTTTATCATGAACACGGACACTTATGTTATGGATGGATAAAGATTGAGATTTGTAGAGTTTTGTCAGGTTGTTTAATAGTCAGTCGCTACTTTTAAAGGGAGGGGGGCAAATAAAACTATGTGTATCAGAAATATTGAGCAATCTTGCCTTCTTAAAAGTTCTAGAATCTGATAAAGCAAGTTTAATATACATATTGATGTTATGGGTGGAGAAAGACTGGAAACTGCATGTCTTCGATGGCCTGTCTGATCGCCAATCGTTAGTTTGAGGGAAGGGGAGACAGAAAAAAATTATAAAAAGCAGAAATCTGCCATTCAGCAGAAAGGTAGCATCCCTGAAATCAGAATTCATTCAGACTTTTTTTTAATTTTCAATTTATTTGACTTTTTTTTTTTTTTTTTTTTTTTTTTTTTTTAAGAAAAGAAAAAAGTTTTTTGTAAGAAATTTTTTTCTTGGATTGAGAAAGAAGTAATGTTACATAATAAAAAAAAAGGAACTAATACTTTGCTAGAAATTTTAGTAATTTGGTATGAAATGCCATATTTTTTGCTTGTATGTATGTATAAGAAAAGAAATACAGAACACTAAAGAGAACACGATAAAAAAATATTTTATTATGTTATTACAATAACATTTAGTTTCTAGAAATAGTTTTCTTATTTTGGTACTTATGAGCAACAAAAAATAAAGCAACATTCAAAACCATAAACGCCAACAACTGAAATTCATATTATTAACATCATAACTTATGTACAGAGAACAGATGGATTTACCAGTGAATTACATTAACATTTAATGAGAGAAGTAAGCAAAAACGCAATGTATTATGACCTTGCATGAAGGTCTTAATGTTCATGATTGTGTTAACTTTGGATATAACTTCTTGAGGTGATGATATTTAAACATTAAAAAAATCTAATTAAAAATTTTAAAAATGTGAGATCAATATTACAAGTGTAAAAATACAGAGACAAACACAATTCAAATATAACATCAGATAGATGACTAATACCACTAATTTGTCACTTTCAGGATTTGAAATTCATAAAAAATAGAAATTAGTCTACCATTCTTCAAGCACACAAACACATGAAACTTGTAGAACCATACGATACAACTGAATAATTCATATTATATATATGCTTTAAATTATAAGAACATAACAAATTCATTAAAACAAGGAACTTACAGCAAACAGTAGAATAATCTTGATGTAAATAATGATATAACATTTTAAAGTTCTTTAAATTTAACATATTTTACAAGTTATGTTGCTTAACATATAATTTATAAAACTTTTCAAAAAAGCCAACAAGCCATACACAATTTAAAAGTTGACAAATATATATATAGTTAAAGTTTTATAAAAGATTCCAATTATAAAATATAAAAATTATAATTTTTGATGATGATGCCACAATAGAATATCACATTAAGCATTCAAGGGGGAAAAGGTAAACAAAAACAAACATACTACTGTTTTAAATTTATGTTCATACACTTCAATTATCATCAAACTGCTTTAATACCCCCCCTCCCCCCCCCAAAAAAAAAAAAAAAAAACCTCGAAACAAAGCTAGTTTTACTTCAACCATTTCTTAATTTTTTAATTTCATTTCTTAGACTGCAAAAAACATAAATTACTTGATTAGTTACAAGCTAGGGGGAAAAAAAAAATACACATAGAATTATTGTAGAAATAAAAGTATATTAAATAGATTCAAAACTAATATATAGCATACTAGAAAACTTCATTATAGGAGTTTGTGGCATTATCATCAAGAATCACTTTAGAATTTTTTCTTAAAAAAAGTAATATTACATAGTAATTAACTAAAAAATGTGTACATGTGCATGAAGTAAAAAAAACAAACAAAAGAATATATATATTTCAGATTGTGGTTGTAAAATACTAAATTATTTTTACATGTATATCAAATAGGCTTCAGCCAGCTGAAGCTTTTTCAAATATAAATAAAGATCTAGTTTTAACCTTTAAAATGTCACCAGTTATATAATAGTTTTCAATTTTACAAACACTTGAAAAAGCATGTGGAGATGTAACAAACATGCAAAGGGTACATTAATTCATGAAAATAACAAATAAAAAGTACTCTAAATAATCATCACAACCTACAATACAAAGCTGATTGGTATCTTAAGAGCACCAATACAAAACATTGAGAATCCACAAAAACAAGTTAGTGTTCATTTAACAAAACATAAAATTTCACTCACTGGAAAAATATCTTTCACTATAATTAAAAATATAATATACATAAAAAAGTATAATACAATATTTTAAGTTTCAAACAACATCTACATTTCCCCCCCTCTAAAATGAACTGTACTTCTCAGATTTCTTTCATGATAAATGAAGGAATGATAAATCAAATTCCAACAAAATAATATAAATGCACTGTAAGGAAAAAGGGGGGGGGGGGATTTACATACAATACTGACATCAGTTCAATAGGTCAATTAAAAATAAAATTTGGTGGGGAAAAAAATACCATATAAAAGTTACTAATATAAAAAAAGTATTTTGTTATCCCAGCAAACAAAAATATATCTTGGAATAACTAACAGATCAAGTGATAACAGGAAAAAAAAAGGATTTTATTAAAAACTGTAATTTTTACTAAAGATAGTGTTCATCATAAAAATGAACAAATGAGTTTTTCTGTACAAAAACTAAAAGTAAGAAATAGCAATGAATGAAACTTTGTAAGAAAACTCCATAAATCGCAAAAACTCAGTTTTTACTATTTGTATTTGCTTACAGTCTTCACTTATTACCTTGGGAAACAAAATATTTCTGTACATTTTATAGTGAGTAGAAAATAGTATTTAAATTTTTGTGTCAAAATTAATCACATACATTCTTAAATTAAAAGATGATTGTTACTCTGTGATATTTCACTATATAAAGTAATCAGAATAGTTATTACTCAAGCTCAGTAACTTATTAGACGATAAAAATTAACAGTAAACATAGGTCAATCTTTTCTTACTGATTACCCTTGCCTAAAAATTCTCTTAATTTAAGAATTGTCATAATTAATATAATCTTGATTTTAGAAATTTTATTAATAAACTCATCAACCGTAAAACTGTTTAAAATTAATCTTTAATATATATATTTTTAAAATTAAAGTTTCTAAGTAGTTGCCATTTGAACAATAAGACAGAAAATTTTCATACTAAGACAAAATACTGCATTAAAAAAAAAAAAAAAAAAAAAAAAAAAGGACAGGATGAATACCTCTTTGGATGATCAGAAAAATTCATAAATAAAACTTTTTAAAATTCATTGTACATACTGAATTAATTTAATAAAATTCCTTTTGTGCATAATTTTTTTTGGAAATTTCCTGATAATTTTTTTTATGAATAATTTTGTAGAAATCAAAAATAAATAATTGACGAATCTCACTCACATTGTAATATATAAATATACATATTTTATAGTCTAATTTGGAATTCATTTCATACATCCTTAATAAACTCTCCAAAATTTAAATCAATGTAAAAATATTGCAAAATTATAGGCCTTGATTGAATATTTTATCACAGAAATTAATTATTCATATGGACAATGCATTTTCGTGAACAACACCCCCTCCCCCTCTTTCATTTGTAACAAGATTTTTTTAAAGTATATAAAAACAACAAATCTTGAAAAACGTGTGGAAAACTCATGGAAAAGCTTTTAGATAATTAGAATTTTGTTTAAATATCTTTTGTAAATTCATTACACAAACAAATTTTATGCAATTATAAAGAGTAAAAAGTATTTGTCAACCCTGGAAATTCATTGGAATTGCATATTTTATACTTCCTAGAATTTTATGGCACACACTATGATTATTAAAACAAAAATTCTGTAATATGCTGGTAGTATGGCATGGTTATTATATTTATATAAAATTTAACTCTGAAAATTGGTTATTCTGCACTCAAGTTATTTTTCAATATAGAAATTTATAAATAAGTAACAGCATGACATCAAACATTAACAATTCCGACATATTTTGTTTATAATATCAATATTTTGAAAATAAAACAATTCCATCAGCAAGAATTTATGAAATTCTATAAGCTTTCAGTTTAATAATACACAGTCATATTACCTTCATGCCTGAAATGTATTATTTAGATTTAAAGAATATTTTCTCACTAAAAATTTCAATAATCATTAGTTATTTCACAATCCCATTTTAATAATATTTTCTTTTATATTTTTTTAAAGTATAAAATGTTTATACCCACATATAAAAAATTCAAATATGTCTTCATCTTCAAGCTACAACTTCAATCCCTTTCCCCATAGTCCCAATAAATTTATATATATATACATATATTTTTTAAAGTAATTTTTGAAGATACAATTTAAAAATAAATAAATAAATAGTTGTTTTCTTTTCAAGACAAACAAAATGGCACATAATTATTTTTCTTCAAATTCATCTATGTAATACAATCTTATTCTTATTACACAATTAAATAACTTTTTTAGCAATCAGACAGACACACACACACACACTGTCCCTTTTTATAACTTTTAATATTTCAAAATTTTCTCATTAAAAAAAAAAAAAAAATTACTTAGGTATTTACATACACAAACTGAAATATAGATTAATATGTTCAACATTTGCTCATACAACATGAGAAAAGTTTCTAGAAATAATTTCTATATACTTTTTACCTCTCATATGTGCGTATTTATACAGATTCATTGTTACAGAATTTCTCGTATCAATTGAAAAAAAAAAAAAAAAAAAAAATTACAAGAGAAAAAAAAATTGTTCATTTAAGCCATATATATAGATATAAAAATTCAACTAAAAATTAAATATCATTTAGAAAATGTGACATATGAAAATAATTTAGTTAAATTGTTTATAAAAATTTTAAATTACATAAGCAAATTTAACATTCTGTGGGAACAAAATAAAAATAATGTTAGTTTTTATTTCAGTTTTTTTTTTTTTTTTTTCTTTTCTTTTTCCCACATTAATGTATTACACATGTAATATGACTTTTCTTTATTATGTTTTCCCCCCACTTTTATGAAAAATAGAACATTTTCTTATTTTAAACTCAAAATCTGTAAATTTCATGATTAATTATAATACCTTTAATTTTGCTTTTCAAACAGAAAACAGTAATATTCTGTTACTAAGAACATTTTTAATAATGTTAATTTTGGCACCCACATTTTTTAAGTTTTTAAATTGCGATTAAACTATATTTTCGTTCTTTTGTTGATAAATTGATGAAATTCCTTAAAATATATTTACCTTGATTAAAGTATTAAAAATTCAATTTACTGAACACTTTAAATTCAAAGTAAAAAATAATCTTTCAAATGTAACTTACATTATCAAGAACAAAGTAGAGATGCAGATTCTGAGAAAACTGAACACAAAAAAGCAAATAGACGTATCTCAAAAGGAAGGAAAGAAAAAAAGAAGCCTTTTCTCAAATATAATGACTGAGCAACCATACCCTTTTTTTAAGCTGTATACTGACCTTAATTAAAATTAAGAATTTAAATATATTGCACACATAAGTAAATTATCCTGAAGACCTGCAAAAATCTTAAACTTTTGATTTAAAGTTCTTTTATACATCTGGTGATAAATGGTATTGTGTGGGGAATATATATATATGCCTGTTGCAAATAACTTCTTAATACTGAGACCATGAACCTTTATTAGCATTATCAATATAAACAGACTTCATTCCATGAAAAAATTGTCAAAACATGAAACAGCACCTGTAAACATAGTCACCTTTAAAGTTTTTTTTTTTTTTTTTAATTACGACTTCTTAAAATTATTCTTGCAAAGAAAAATTATTCATTACAGTTTATTATAAAGTGTAATATGAATATTCTGTTTATATTGCATATTGTGTGCATACATTTGCAGATTATATATTAATATAGAAAAAGCTTATTAATGCATCATAAATAAATTAAAAGAAAAATAAAAAAAAATATTTTCTCCACACTCATTGAAAAGTAAAGAAATGCAAAATTAAGAGTTTTATTTAGTAGAAGTAAAAGAAATATTTTTTATTAATTAAATTTCTACCGAAACCAGAATATAAAATTATATTCAACTTAATGTTACCTAAAAGTACTTATTAATTTGCATTTTTAAAAAATCTTGTCAATAAATTTTTCGTATTTAAGCATTACATAAACCTAAGCTTTACCCAGACTTATTTTTCTTCTACAGAATCAGCTTATTTAAGATTAAACAAGCTGATAAGTAATAAATAAGAAATATAGTAATTTAATTATTTTAAAGCAAACCTGAAAATTATTTATTTCTTTATTCTAATGTGTAATAAAGCTTAAGTTTTCTTCTCAATTTAATACAGGCTCATTAAACTACTTCGATTTTATTAAAAAATGAAGCTATAAATTATTTTCATTATGCATTTTTAATGTGAGTATGGATAATAAATATTGAATTACTATAGATTTCAGTTCCTTTATTTCTATAGTATTTAAAAATAAATAAATAAATGAATAATAAATAATAATAATAATAATTTCCATTTAAAAAGATTAGAAAAGCCTATTGTTACCCAAAATTAGAATTTAATTGAACATGATCACTATATTTTTTTTTGTTTAATCTGAAAAATGCAAACTAAGCATTAATGTCATTTCTCTTTAATATTTATAATCATTTAATTTTTACTAGTATATATCAGTGACTGTTATTCAAACTGTTTTTAAAAATTTGATTGCATATGATTATTACAAATTCTCAACCCGAGAACAATTCTAGTTTTTTTTCTTTTTTTTTTTTTAAATTATTATTATTATTATTAAGGAAAGAAAAAAAAATCACATGCTTGTAATATATTTATGCATATATATAATAAATTATACATTTTTATCCTGTTGACACAATAAATAATCACAGCAGATTTTTTAAAGCAAAAACAATTGCTATTCAGATCTTGTTTCTAATTTTCAAAAACAAATTTGAATGATTTATTCAACTCTTTTCTGCAAAATTAGTTATAATAAATGATAAAAACAACAGTTAATCAATACTTTTGAAAGTATAAATGAGGTTAAATATTTTAAAACCTCTAAAATATACATTAAAAGAATTACCAAGTAAACTAAATAGAACAATACAACATATTGTTTTACAAGTCCTATATAAATGCAATTTACTTTTGGGGATGATTTTATGTTCATTACTAGCTGTTTCTTTTGCATATTGTTTCCAATTTTGTTTACATTTAAATGCTATACACAAACAAGTCATGTCTATGTAGTTGTAGAAACACCTTTACAGGATTTTTTCATCTTTTCTTTTAGAGAGGGTGACCCAATTCCAACCTTAATAAAAACTTCATAATTTTTTTCTGTACAACAGAAGGAAGATGGGGGGAAAAAAAAATAATAATAAATAATCTCCGAGAACAAATCGTAGAAATGTAACAATTTTTGAATAAATTCCATTTCATATTAAAGTAATACTTGAAATGCAGCAGTTTCATGCACCAAAATCTGAATTAGTTTATAATCAAGATACACAATACCATATCACTAGTGAAAAAAGATTGGATCATATTTTAGAAAATATTAACAAAGGTAAAACTTTAATTCACAGAGGCATTATGAAACATACAACCAGTTCATAAAGCTGCTAAGTCACTTATCAGTCTGGCACTTGACTAATGCTTTTGAATCTTGTCCTTTCGCTCAGCATTTGCCTAAAAGATGAAGAAGACAAAATACTAGTAGGCAAAAATTACATAAACAATGATCCACTGTAATATCAGCAGATTATTGTCTGTCTAAAAGCACCTTTTTTTTTTTTTTTCTTTTACTGTATAATAAAACTTGTTATAACACAGAGATAAGATTCGAGGGAGGAAAATATATATATATATATATATATACATATGCAGAGATAAGATGCTGAATAAAATATTAGAATTTTAATAACAAAATTATTATATATTGCACTAAAAATATATCTTTAGAATGCTTTTATATTAAATTGGTTTTGTCTGTCATAAATATTCCTTAATATGAATTTAGTGTAGAATCTTCATGGAACCTTCTGGAAACATCTAGAAACTTCATGGAAATGTATAGAAACATCACGGAAACTTCTTAAATTCTGTTACCTTCTAGAAAATTCTGAAAGCCAAAATTTTTTAGAAGGTTTCCTGAAATTTTCATGCTGCCTTATGAATTGTTGTTAAAAATTCATTATCATTTGTAAAAGCTAAAATGTAACAATAAGCCATGGATGTTGGCACATGTGGGACAAGGGGAACACTTGTCCCCTTCAGTAAAATTCTAATATATAAAAAAAATAATATTTTAAAAATTAGATGTAAAGCTTTAATACTATGTCATTAGATTTAAAATGATTAACCAAATGAAATTTATATCATAGAGACAATTAGAGCCAAACTTACCCTATCTGCATTGATAGGTTCGGATCTTTCCCTGCGAATGGAGTTTGAATCGTGTTGACAATAATTATTTTGGATTTTGGTTGGTTTAGAACAATCTGTATACTTTTTGTAAATAAAATGTCTTAGTTTAAATGACATACATAAAAATTTGTTGTAGCAGATGCTTATACACAGATTTAATCACCTCAATCAACCGACCAATTATTTGAACCTAACTGAATTTTTAAAATAGTGAAGTTTTATAACTAAGTTCGTCCATTCCTATTTTTCTGCCGGTGCCACTACAATAAGCTATGTGGTAATGTTAACATGGAAACTTGATGCAACTACTATTAGTGCTAGAAAGCCCTGTCTTTATCCAAAAGACAGGGCCATCGCAAGGTGCTCTGCCGCTCTCAGGCAAGCTTCAATTTGCCGCCCTTTCATACACTGAAATTTTGCTTAGACGAATTTTTATAACTTGAGATTTTCCGTCAGTCGAAGTTTTTATAATGGTAACTCCATTTCCCCTTCTTATTCACTAAGACTTTGGTTTAATGAAATTAAGTGTACGTAAGACCGTAACAAAACAAAATGTTGAAAAAAATTTATGGTCTTTTAGTTTTATTCTAAAATTTTCAGCACTTCCTTCTCACTTTCGCGTGTTGCACTTTTTTAAAATCCGCAATTTTAAGTTGACTAATCAAACATTGCAAAAAAAAATGGATTTAACTTAAATTAATTTAGTCACACGAAACTTTACACAGGTTCATAAAACAAATAGAAAATACTTTGTCAAATCTAATGCAGGGTGACCAGCCGTCCTCATTTTTGAGGACTGTTCTCATTTTTAGACATCCTCCTCAATTTTGAAAATTTCTAATGAGGACTACATTTGTTCTCATTTTCCGAGAATTGCCAACAATTTGTGTATTTTTATAAATTAGATTTTCCTTTGTTTGTCTGTCTGTCTGTTCTTTATTTGTCCGATTGTTACGATTTCGATACCAAATGAAAGGGGCATTTTTTCTGAATATAAGTGTGCAAGTGGCTTATCGGTTCAGCCCCTATTGAACGCAGAAGTACAAAAATTGACATACGGATGCTCAGGAGCCTTCCCGAGGGGCTCCTGAAAACAGAATTTAAAAAATTTAATTAGTTGTGGAGATATTAAAATGTCCACTCATGTCTAATCTAAAAGCGATCTCAATGACTGAGAATTCACCGCCATTGCATAAAAAAAGATATTTTAACGGAGTTAAAAGCAGAAAAAGTGGAAAATAAATTAGAAATATTTGTCCGATTGTTACGATTTTGATAACAAATGAAAGGGGCATTTTTTCTGAATATAAGTGTGCAAGCGGCTTATCATTACAACAATTAGATTTCCTAAAATTAACTAAAGTATGAATTTTTTGTGGCAACATCATTTCAAATGCCAGACAACCATCTGCCACGAAAAAGGAAATGATTGTAACCGATCAAGATGTCACGTGTTTTTTGTTTTTTTTTTTTGGGGGGGGGGGGGGGGGATTGAAATTTTCAATTTTTTTCAAATTTTCATTCACGTTTCATTTGAATTAATATTCGGCCTAGACAGCATATTATAAAGCTACTGTTCAATTTTCATAAGAATATGTGAATAAACAAAAAAATTAGATTAAATTTTGTTTTATATTTTGCAGTATTTAAAATTGAGATATGCCGTTGAAGTTTCGTAATATTTGGTTTTAACGTCCGATACTTCGATTCTGAATATTTTTGAAAGTGTAGAATTATTAGGAAGGGCTTGAAGGAGGGGGGTGGGTGGGAGGCGAAGGGGCAAAAAAAAAGTTACAGCGTTTGAAATTGGTGTTATTAGGTTTTAATGAAAGATAAATCGATTGCGGATATTTTCAAGTGTAAAATTATTAGAAGAGACGGAAAGGGGGGTGGGGGAAGGGGAAAATGTAGAAAAGGAACGGTTGTTTCGGAGAAATCCACAGAAAACCCAGAACGCCTTTATTCTTTTATATTTTGCAGAGTTTCGAATTCTGATACTCCTTTCACATTTCATACTATGGATTTTTAACAGTATTTAGCCCGGAATTACGCAATTTTCGGAGAAAAACACGAAAAAGTCAGACATAAATCGTTTTATAATAGTGTTTATATCATTTTTGTATCTCAGCTTCTAATTAGCATAATTTCAAAAGTAATATGTCATTTTGAAACTTATTTGAATTGAATTTCAAGAGTAGACGCCACAAATTTCTGTCACCTTCCATTAACCGACTACCGTAAGTAATGGAATGCGAGATTTCACGTGATTTACACGTTTTAAAGTGTCCTGATTAAGTTTTCTTTTCTATCTCAGCTACTATTTAAAATAATTTCATAAGTAATACATCATTTTAAAGCTTTGTTGATTTGGAATTGAACAGTAGATTGCAGAAATTTCTACCGCCAGATGGTGCTGTAATATTTTAAAGTTTCAATATTTTGAATTCTAAATATGATTAAATTATTTTTAATACATCATTCGAAAGACATTTTAAAGTACTTTTATATTGTCGAAAGTGGAATTCGAGATTTCACTAGATTTACACGTTTTAAGGTGTCCTGATTAGGTTTTCTTTTGTATCTCAGCTACTAATTAAAATAATTTCATAAGTAACACATCATTTTAGAGCTTTGTTGATTTGGAATTGAACAGTAGATTACAGAAATTTCTACCATCAGATGGCGCTGTAATATTTTAAAATTTCAATATTTCGAATTCTAAATATGATTAAATTTTTTTAATACATCATTCGAAAGATATTTTAAAGTACTTTTATATTATCGAATAACCTACATTAAATTTATCCAATAGAGGGCGCTAATCGCAATTATTCGAGATTTTGTTGGCTTTTGGCCCTCTTTGAATATATAATTGTACTTGACATCATTTTTATTTCAAGTCTTTAATATACTTAATCTATTATAAATAGAAGTTATTGTCTTTTAAATTTATTAAATCTTTATTAAAGTGTAAAATAATTGCATTACTTACGTTATTAACTTTAATGTGTAATTTTTCCCGAAGTACCGCGTTGCAGCTACTTCGGGTTTGTTTACGTCGCCATCTTGGTTTAGTCCGTTGCGGCATTAACCCTTCGCTACTGAACTTTTAGTTTTCACCGTTTGGTGGCGCCTGTTTAAGTTTTGAACGCTCACAATCAATCGTTCAACCATCTATTTTCTGATTGGTTAGTTCTGTGGGCGTTTCATGTTTACGGTGAACTGCACGGATATTTTTGGCAGACGATAAGTATAAATATGAAGTAATTTAATAGAATATCGCTCTTTCTCTTTTTGTTATATGTTTTACTGCTGGTGGTAAAGCCTAATTATTGGCCATGATGTTTTTTCGTTTTCTTAAATTGACTTTTGAAATAGTAATATGGAATAATAGTTTTTTTTTTAAATAGTAAATCGCTTTTGAAAGGTTATTCTTTTAAGATAGCCTGTTGTTTGTCCAGAAGATGTGGACTTTTATTTTCTCGGCTCTACTGGTTCGCCGGAAGAAAAATTAAATGGATGTGACATCATTTCAGAAAAATAGTCAGTTTCTCTCCACATATATTTATACATTAAATTTAAATAGCAGTTTATTTTTCTCTCATACGTTTAAAGTTTTTTTCTAGTTGAACATCAAATCTGTGATATATTAATGATGTTACTTTATTTTTACTTGTTATTAATATTTAATAAACGTTAGTTGTTTTATATAAATATCTTGTCTTTATTGCCTCTCACTGTCAACATGTTTTTCACTACCTTAGTTTCCAGTTGGCTTCCATTGCCATTTGCTGCTTAATATAACATGTATTAGTTTAGTTGCTGTAAGGTAGTAAGATTCCTTATTTAATACTGTGGACTGAACAGCAACAACTTTTAGCTAAAATCAGGGCCGGCGCCAGGGGTGAGGCAACTGAGGCAGCCGCCTCAGGCGCAATCATGCAAGGGGCGACATTTGGCGCATTTACACTGAACATAGAATTCATTACGAGAAGAAAAAAAAAACTATTTCATGGTTTATATATATTATGAAACATTTTCTAACTGCATGTACTTACTACTATACTCTTTAACCTTTAAATTTAACTCTTTGCAATCTATTGTCCACTGCTAAGCCTCGAAATGACGAATATTCGTGGTGAAGGTTACGATAACGGCGCTAATATGACATTCAGGTGTGCAAAAAAGAATTATAGCGAAAAACTAAAGCTCTTTATGTACTTTGTTCATGTCATTCACTGAATTTGATTATAATTAGCGTTGCTGCTAAAAATCCGGTGAATTATGCAATTTTTTTTTACTTATTCAAGAACTTTTTGTTTTCTTTTCGACATATACGTCCAGATGGTCAGTGTTAAAAAACACATAACTTCTTTAACTTTAAAAAGTGTTAGTACGACTAGATGGGAAAGTCGGATTGAGACTGTAAAACCGCTTAGGAATGATTTGCCCAAAATATGTGACACATTAGTCGAAATTTCTCTAGATATGTCAAAAGACAGTGAGACAGTCTGTAAGAGTAAATCACTGGCTAATAAAATAGCAAAATTTAAATTCATTTGTAGTGTTGTACTTTGGAATGAAATTTTGACCAAAATAAATATTGCTTCAAAACATTTAGAAAGTCCAAAAACGGTCATACCGGAATCTATTAAGGTTTTAGAATCGTTAAAATCATTTTTAAAAGACTTTCGTGACAAAGGCTTCCAACAGATTATGACTTCCGCAAAAAAAAAAAATTGCAGATGAAAAGGAAATAAGTAATGATTTTGAGCCATCGTGTTCGGTAAGAATTAGACGCAAAATTAAACTATTCGATTATGAAGGAACCGACACTCCTGTCGAAGACCCATCAAAAAATTTTGAAATTGAGGTGTTTAATTATCTTGTCGATATATGCCAAAATTCAGTTACCGAGAGGTTCAAACAATTAAACGACCATAGCAACGTTTTTCAATTTTTGTATGATATTCCTTCCTTAACTGAAGTAAACTCAAGCACTATCTTTAACTACTGCAATGTTTTGCATAATCATTTAACCGATGATATCGAGTTAAATAATTTTTTTAACGAATTGTTAATTTTTAGGAATACCGTAAAAAAGGGATGAAAGCTGTTGATATTTTAAACTTAGTTGAAGTATTTCCAAATACCTATAGCTATTTGCTAGTAGTGAACGCTTGTTTTCAAAATTAAAAATTATAAAAAACTATTTAAGATCTACAATGGCTCAAGAGCGCCTTTCAAATTTAGCAATTGTACCGGCAATTGAAAATGAAATTGCTTCTGATATTGATTATAATGATATAATTAATGATTTTGCAAAATTATAGGCAAGGCGTGTCAAATTTTAAAAGAAAATGCTTAATTCTTGTCATATTAAATTTGTGTAAATATTATTAACTAGCAGGCTTTGCCCGCTTCGCTGGACATTAAACTTAAATGAGTTGTCAAAATCCCATATCTTTATTAATAACCTAAGTTCTCTCTGTGATTGGTAGAGGTTTTCCTGCTCGCAGCGTGAGGAGTCTGGGTCCCCACTGCCTTCTGCAGCAACTTACCCACTTCTTACTTCCCCTTCCTCAGCGGGTGAGTTCGAAGTTTTGCAAAATCCCACTAATGTACATAATGCGTACACTTAATCAATATCCACACACCAAAATTTGCCATTATAAGATAATTCAAAGCGAATTCAAACGGGAAAACATGTTTTTACACATGTTTTTTGCCCTCCGACTCCGAAAAGGTTTGGGGGGGGGGGGGATTTCGAATTTCGTGAAATCCAGTTACAATATGTGCCGGATGCAAACAAACAATTTACGCACCAAATTTCGTGACCACAGAAGTCTTTAATAGAAAATATTATAAATAAATAAATACAAAAAGCACAGCTTTAGTATGGGACCCCACTGGTGACTTTAAATATTTTAAGCCATTTTTGAGATGAACTGAATTGGCTATCTCAATTGTGCAATTAAAGAACTTGGCGAGAAACGTCCGAGCTACTTCGGTGTCGAATTTAAAATTTCGCCAAAGGGATCCGATACTAAAGCTGTTCCATACACAAAATAAATAAATAAATAAAATAAAATAAAAACTCTTTTCTGATATTTACAAAATAAAAATAAAAAATCCAAATTATAATCATTTACAATTAAGGGAAGAACATAAAAGAACCTCTTAAGGTACATAACAACAACAAAAATATTTGTTTTACTGCAGGAAAGAAAAGTACTGCTTTATTAAATAAAAATATAACTAATGCCAAATATCTCTATGAAAATATTTATCCACACACAAATTCTTGATTTAAAAAAAATAATAAAATAAATAACCAACTTTTGTAGGTATTTTCCTCTCTAATTTTTATTATTATTCAGGTGAAATAAAAAATATTTTATTTCTGGAAAATAAAAAAATATATAAATATAAAACCTTCTACCGAATCTGGGTTGAAAACGGAAAAAAGGTAAAATAAATTAGAAATATCAGACCTATATTTATAAATTTGATACCAAATGAAAGGGGCGATTTTTCTGAATCCGGGGGTACAAACAGTTTTTCGATACGACAATTAGATTTTTTAAAAATAACTAAAGTATGAAATTTAAGTGGCAACGGAAAAACGGAAAAATAAATTAGAAATATCAGACCTGTCGTTACAAATTCAGTACCAAATGAAAGGGGTGATTTTTCTGAATCCTAGGGTGTAAACAGTTTTTCGATACGACAATTAGATTTTTTAAAATTAACTAACGTATGGAATTTAGATAGCAACACTTAATTTCAATCTTTTCATAAGTAGTAGTGTGAATCACGCGAATAAAAAAAACTTTATCTTAAAAAATTATTTTTATATTTTATTTTTCCATTCAAAGCGTTTTAGTGAAAAATATTTATGGCGCATGCGCAAGCGTTTTTTACCCTCAATTTAAACACTAATCATAATTTAGAAAGTTTCTATAGATATAATGTTAAGTTGGGTGAAGACCTAAGTTTCTGCCAAGCGCAGTTGAATTCCGTCCAGCCGTTCTCGAATGATGCCCGGACAAACGTGTTTTAGTATTTTACCCCCCAGGGGGGAACGAGGGGGAAATTCTGAAGAGTTCATAGATATAATTTTAAGTTGGGTGAAGACCTAAATTCCTGCCAAGCGCCGTTGAATTCCGCCCAGCCGTTCTCAAGTGATGCCCGGACAAAAAAAGCGACATACAGACACGATGACACACACACACAGGCAAAATTTTCTGAAGTCATTTTCAGCTTTCAAGGGGTGTGAAACGTGAAGATATCGCAAAATTTTTTGATTCCGACAACTTTACAGACAAAAGTCTGATTTTATTAATATAGATAATGAATACGTATATTTAATGCATATGTATATTTAACTGTAAATGAACGCGTAATTTTAAAATACGATTATATTTATTACATAAATTTATAAAAACTTCTAAAAACATTTTGGCTTGTTTAAATTTTTTACTTGTTTTGGATATGTTCTTGTAAATAATAAAAATACATAAATGATAGCATTTTTCCTCATTTCAAACGGATATGTGCAAATTCTGGAGAGTTTTACCATATTCTTTCCTTCATTATATAATGTAAGTTTATTTTCTGTAATTTAAATATGAAAATGAAAGAATCCAACTAATAAAGTGGTGACAATTTCATAGAAATTCTGAAGACTATAGGACCTTTGTTAGTTACTTCTTACTATTATTGTTTCTGTCTAATTATATTTGTGTGTATTATTGACAGAGGTTATGACCCTTGCATTATAGACAAAGCCATCCAAAAATTACAGCTCCCTCGTATTTCGTCTACTAAACCAGTCTCTTCTAATATCAGTATTGTTTTACCCTATTTTCCTAAATCCAGTCAAACCATAGCTAAAATTCTCAAACAATATGATTTTAAAATAATATTTTCGCCTTCCAATAAACTCACCTTTTCTCAGTTAAAAGATCCCATTGATATGCATAATTCTTGGGGCATTTATAGTATTTCCTGTCAGTGTGGTTTATCATATATTGGTCAAACTAAACGCAGTCTTAAATTTCGTCTAAAAGAACACATGAATTACGTCCGCAAACAAGAAACCAATAAATCGGCTATTTCTAAACATTGCTGGAAGGAAAATCATAATTTTAAATTTAATTCAGCTAAAATAATTTGCAGACCTAAATCCATTCATGAACTCGATTTCTTTGAAGCTTTCCATATTTATAAAAATTTTAAAAACCTTGTAAATTGTGATTTCGCTGTTCCCTATTTGTCTGATTGTTGGAAATTTTACATTCAGTCCACATTTCCTTAATTTTTTCTACTGTTTACACAGCTAATATTCCTAAATTCCTATTGGCCACACACTCCCCCTTTCCCGTAATCCTATTGGTTGAACTAAATTCGGTCCCTCTCCTATATATACGAGCACTTCTCCAGATTCAGAATTATTTTTGCACTGAAAACGGTACGCTTAAGGCTACCGAAACAGCTGTATGCATCGCAAATATTTTTCTTTTGGCGTTTCTGACGTAGTAGTTTATTCGGGTTTTAATATTCCAAGTCTCCTGTTATTATTTATTTCACTGTTCATGTTTGTGTTCTTGTAAATATTAAGTATATGAAAAAAAATTTCATGTGTAAAATGTCAAATATTTCTCTTCATATCATAGAAAAAATTTCATACGTAGTTTGTTTTTGCACATTTATTATCTTTTTCTGGTTTTAAAATATGAATGCTTGATAATGTTTAGTTTGATATTGTAATGAATGATTTTGTCAAAGAAAATCAAGGCATAAATAAAGTTTTATTTCATTCTTTATACTAGTCGATCTTCCCACCTCCAGCAGTTGACATTTTCAAATCAACATTTTTTCAAATTTGTCATATTCACTACATCTAAAACAAGACGACTGTTTAAAATTTAACTTTTGAATCAAAATAATGGAATTCGTGTGATATGCAATTTAAATTTAATTATTTGTGAAAATTAATTTGAGCGAAAATTCATCAATATCATTGTTAGTTTATTTGACCGAAGGTATAATGCTTTTTTTTTAAGTTTACCTGAATCTGATGCAGAGAAAACAGAGAAAACAACCATAATTGTTTTCGGTTGTAATTTATTAACATTTACATTGTGACCAAGAAATAAGGGTGGCAAGGAAAGAAAATCGCCAATTTGCAGTCCTTACATAGAATTACACCAGCCCTTCAAATTAGCATTTAGATTTTATAGCATCAGACGTTCAGTACGAGAAAGTCTGGGTTAAAAATATTGTTCAATAAAACACACAGGTAGCATCAATATATTAAAAAAAAAAAAAAAAATACTTTCCTAAATCATTTTTCTTCCCTTATTTTATTCATTCTTCCAAACCAAAAATAAATATTTATTTTATTAATTAAATAAATTTTTGAACAATACCTCAAAAACAAGGATAAAAACTTTTTTTTCTTTATTTCAATTTATTGTTTAGCAATGGCATCAGTTTCGAGTGTTACTTTCGAGAAACTTTGGCTTTTATTATTAAAAGGTTATCAAAGAAGTTTTTATTTATGCCTACTACAAGATTTTAAAAAGCTCTATAACTTGCTTTTCTATAACAGTGATTTTGTTATTTAAAATTTTACAACGAAGTAGGACTGCTTTTTAATGCACAAACATAATTTTTTTTCATTAATGCCTTTTAAAAACTTCGGTTTTTTTACCAGACTTAAGTTTTTTATTTAATCTTTTATTTTTATTTTATTTTATTTCGTTTTTTTTACATTTATATTATTGGTGCAATAAATAACTTTCACCAAAGGTTAAATCATTCAGATTTTCTTTTTAAAAATAAATAATTTGGTTTGTCGATCACACAACTTTCGTTATCCTTCATTTCAATGCTATAAAGATAAATCGCAGGTAAAGCAGTTCCATCAATTACATTTAATAACTAGTATGTTGTGGCCACCACAAGACTTTCTTCTATATTTTTCTATACAAATTCACTCAGTAAAAATAATTTATTAAAATTATTATTAAAAAAAAATATCTTCCATGATAATGCAGACGATTTCCATGTTAGAAAAGTAGTATAACACTATATTTATATATATTATATATATATATAAAGTCCATTTTTTTCTCAATATTATAAAAAAAAAAAAAAAAAAAAAAAAAAAAAGATTTTTTTCCCCCGTTAAAAGTAAAAGGAAAAAAAAAATCGATAACTTTGTTTTAAATTATCACAGATCTATAGTTCAACGATTCGTTTTAAAGGTATTGACGAGACCTTTCGAAAGATACCCATCTTGAAAATTTACTCCCCCCTCCCCACATGCACAAGTTAACTACTACCATCATCAATAATTTATATTAATTTTACAATCACAAGTTAAAAATAACTCTCATTATGTACATTTATACGAATTTTTGTCCTATACTGCCATGTTAAAAAGTTAGAAAAAATGCGATTACAGCGCCACCTGTTGAGCGATTAATCCCCAAATCTAATCAGCACCCGTTTATGTCAGTGTCGAACTAAATACCAAGTTTGGTTAAATTTCGTTCATTGGTCCGTGAGATACAGCGTCCACAAAATTCGTGATACACACAGACAGACAGACATTTTCTAAAAACTATCAAATCGTGTTCAGGACATCCCAAAACGTGCAAATCCATCGAAAACTGGAGTTCGGAAATTTTCACGAATCCAATACTTTCTTTATATTGCATATAGAAGAAAGTAAAAAAGAACGTGTAATACTTTGAGTAATCCTCCATATTTTCTATAAACTATGTGCAAATCATATTGTTTACTTAAAATTAGTCCTATATGAAAAAACATTCAGAAATTTCAGTGTATAGACCTAAAATATTCTGTATGTTTTAATATGCTTAATATATACTTTGGTAGCCCTGGAAACGAATGTTTAATGATTTCCATACCACAATCTACACAAAACATGTTTTTATGCATATATATATATAAAAGTTTATTTCATTTTCTGTAGGACAGGCTATGTTACCCTGGACTTACCAGAAATTTCCCCCATCCCATACCCATAAACGTAATATATTTAAATCCTCTTGGATGGCCTTGTACACTAACCATTTGCTTGATCCCAACAAAAAGTTTATTGTAGCATCACTACATGATACCGATATAGAATACCGAATGTGGACTTCTTGCTACTATTTTTTCTTGTGATATGCTGATAAGACACTCAGAGATCAACACTGAAAACATGATTTTCAGATTCTGGACACCTCAAAACGTGTAAATATAAGAACAAAAACTCAATTTCGAAAATCTCACCCCAAAACAAAACTTTCTCTATCATATATATGGATAAGAGAAAGTAATTATAGTTAGCATGTTAAATTTTTTATGCTAATAAACATTTGAGGAGTGATGACGTCATATGGGCGGCATTTAATAATGCTTGCCTCAGGCGGCAAAATAGCTAGCGCCGGCCCTGGCTAAAATATATTTTAGGCTTACATTTTTCACCTGATTTATATGTTTTAAGGTGTCCTAAAGGGGGGCAAAAAATTAAAAATTGAGTTAAACCGTTCAAAATTGGTATATATAGGTTTTAGGTGCCTACGAGTCGAATGAGGATATTTTCGAAAGTGTAAAATTAAGGAGGGACAGGAAGGGTGGTGAAGGAATACGCGCGTGCAGCGAGTGTATATATGAATTCATGCGCACTGCGCGCACACGGGTCTACGCTAACGAAGGCAGAGGGGACCCGGTGTGAGTTTTTACCCGATCGGAAATGATTTTTTTTTTTTTTTCCAATTCTTTTTCTTAAGAATAAAAGTTTATGAGTAATAACATGGAATTTTGAGAAATCATGAGGGTGGTGAAGGAATATGCACGCGCAGCACTCATATATATGCATTCGTGCGTGCGCATCGCCCACAGGTCTACGTTGCCGAAGGCAGTGGGGACCCGGTAAGACATTTTTCCCCGATCAGTTTTTTTTTTTTTTTTTTTTTTTTTCCACATGATAAAAATTAATGCAATTTTGAGAATTCATTAATTATAATGATTCATTTAAAAATAGTGACCAGCGAAGCGGGCGTAGCCTGCTAGTCCTAAAATATTAATGCTTTTTATCTTTTAGTGTTGTATCTAGATTGTTGAAAATGCTCTTTAGACCTGGGAATTGAATGACATTTTGTGAACAAAATATTATTATGCAGATAAAAACATTATCTAATTTCATTTGTATATATAAACATGTAATGCTGAAATAGTATTCATTCTTCAATTTTAAATGTAATTTTTTATTATAACTGAAAATTTAATGAATTTGAAAATTTCAAATTCATTTTATCTCTAAAACTAAATCTAATTTGGGTTAGGTTGTGGGAATTAAGGCCGACTAACTGCGCTAGGGGGGTCGTAGGCCCGAAGGAAAGGGGGGTGCCCTCCGTGTGGGTTTTTCTAAGGGGTCCTAGCCCGTATTTATGCAATTTTCGGGGAAAACCATGGAAAACTTCAAACGGCTGGGTCGACGAGCGCGACCTGAGATTGAACTCGGCACCTCACGTCTACCAACTTTGAGCGCAGATTCGCTCTGCTGCTGGTGGGCTAATATCCAATTTGTATAAATTTTAAGTATACTTTTAATTAAATTAATGTGAAATTGCCTTCTATTCTTTTTTTTTTTTTTTTTTTTGTTAAGATTAAAATTTCAGATAAATTTTAGATTTTTTTAGATAATGCATAAAAAAAATCTGGAGTGACTCCACTCGACTTTCCGAACATTAAATAATTAACAGTTGTATAAATAAATTAAAGCAAGACAAATCCTTAAATAAAAAAAAGTGAAAACTTTCAGTCCATAGATCATAATGATAAAGAATACTTCTTTGTATTCCTTCCCTGTAAAAAATCTATAAGTGTTAAACTCACCAAAATCTATGCAGTTCGTGTGACTGTGACATATAGTATGAGTATAAATTTTCAGCTCAATCGGGTAAGGCATTTAGACACTATCGCACTTTAAAAAAAGAATTGGGCCCATAGCCCAATGATAAGGAATTTTTCCTTGTGTCCCTATAAAAAGTCTTTAAGTACTAGATTCACGAAAATTTATACAGTTCGTGCGTAATGAGGTAATGACTTATAACATGTGTATACATTTTCAGCTCAGACGAATAAGGCGTTTGAGCGCTATCATACTTTTAAAAAATTGTGGTCCATATTCCATAGTGATAAAGATTTCTTTTATTTGTGTCTCTGTAAAAAAAACTATAAGTACTAGATTCACTAAAATTAATAGGGTTCGTGCTACGGGGATTTACAAAGCGTTTAGGCGCTACCGTATTCACTCACACACACACATATTATCGTAAAAATAGTAAAAATGAACTCAGGAGACCGTAAAACGTGTATAAACACCAAAATCTCATAGATTGACATGATTGCAGTACTTTCCTTACACAATATGTTAGGAAAGTATAAAGGGCTAAGTTTAAACTTAATAATTCCCTTAAAATGCTGTATCTCAAATTCAGTGTTTCATTTTTCTTTCACACTCATGGATTCTAAATAATTTTGTCTTTTTCTTAAGGCCACCCATGTAGAACTCCATATACTATCCCTCGTTTCTGTTTAAATTAACAATATCCGGTCAGTAATAGCTTTTCTGTTGCATACCGACAGGACCGGGTCCTAAACGTACTCATCTGTAGTCTCCCAATTAAAGCTTTCTCAGAATGTATCTGTCTATAAAAACTAGGCTAGCCGGAATCGGACACCGGACCCATGCAAAGACAGTTTCTTATTCTAAGCGGAAAGCTTTGTGCTTTCACATTTCTCATACTGTCCTTTTCCCACATCTTGTTCGATTTATTAACGAATTTTACTAGCAGCAGTTTTCTCAACAATTTAGATTCTTTCATGAGGATGGGGGGGGGGGGGGGGGGGGGGCTAGGGTGTCCTTTTTACAAAAGTTTTTGTAAAAATATTTTTTTTTTTCGTACTTCGTTTTAATGATTCGAGTGCCGCCCTTAGACAACTGCCGCCCTCAGGCATTGCCTGAGTTGCTTAATGCCTAGCGGCGGCCCTGAGGGTGGGGCTAACAATGCTCCGGAATAAATTATAAAAGTTGGCAACTGTGGAACACTAAACGTCCTCAAATAAGGGGATAGGCTGTAAATTAAAACTGTCAGAAGAATTGTTTAATTTAATATATTTTACTCTCAGTTGTCTATATTAATTGAGAATTGAAATATTCATCAAATATATTTTGCAAAAATAATTCGGGCGTTAACGGGTTAAACCAAAAAATAAAGTTTTATCACGTCACATTTTTTTTTTACTTATATTTTTAGTTCAATTTTAGGCGAAATTTCACTTCGACATGAAATCTCGTATCCTATTGTTGATTTGAAATACCATTATCCAATAATTGTTTACTTTAAAATGATATTTATAACAGTGAAATTAATCTAAAGTGTAATACAAATGGAAAATGAGAAAAATGGGAGGAAGGGCGTGTTCGGAGGAGCATATTAAAAAAAAAAAAAAAAAAAAAAAAAAGGTCATTTCACGGGCAACAAAGGGTGAACGCTGAATATTAAATATATTTTGGAGTAATTTTTTAATCATGAGAAATTTATTTAATTCACTGTAATAAAATGTGTGATTTTATCATAACTTTTGATTTTTTTTTTGGTAACACCCCCCCCCCCCTCTGTTTTAAGGGGGGAAAAAACCTTGAGAGGGATTATTTTTGCATTCGGCATTCTAGAAAAATGTTTTCGATAATAAATAAAATTTCCACGCAGCTGCTTTTTTTTTTTTCTTTCCCCCAAGAGCCTTGTTATTTTAATGTCATTTACATAGCATCATATTTTTCAACAGATATAAAAGTGACAATCGGTTCCTGACCAGAGTATCAACCTGATTATACTAAAGACCGTCGTACAGTTAGAACTGGCTTGCGAGAGTGCATACTGCCTTTGGCATTTTCTTTCACTGCTGACGTTTTGCTAACGGAAAATAAAATAAATAAATTGGGAATCGTCATGGGCGCCCTTAGATTGCATCTAGTGTGCCTATGTGGAGAGCTGTCCCCGTGTATAACATTCACGTGTATCTGCGATTTCACAATTGACGTATCTCTGGAAACGTAACCGTAACGTATGTCTAACCCTCTCTCCCTTTACAAAGAGATATCAGGTATTTCAATTGCTATGACTAGACTGATCAAGTTCGTCCAGTTTCGCCTCACTCACAACTTGAGTTAAGGTAAGAAGTAATTCATTCTTGACTTTTTTTTTGTCCAAAAAAAATCTTAATTTACACTTGCTATCCCCCATCTAAATTTACATGATTGATTTTATAAACATTATTGATTTTTATAAACGTATTACCACTAGAGGTCTGCGCGGGCCGAAATTTTCAGGCCCGGGTAAGGCATTTAGACACTATCGCACTTTAAAAATATTGGGCCCATTGACCATAGATAAGGAATTTTTCCTTGTGTCCCTATAAAAAGTCTTTAAGTACTAGATTCACGAAAATTTATACAGTTTGTGCATTATGACTTATAACATGTGTAAAAATTTTCAGCTTAGACGAATAAGGCGTTAGAGCGCTATCGCACTTAAAAAAAATTGTGGTCCATCTGTCATAGTGATAAATAATTACTTTATTTGTGTCTCTGTAAAAAAACTCTAAGTCCTACATTCACTAAAATCAATAAGGTTCGTTCTATGGGGATTTACAAAGCGTTTAAGCGCTATCGTGTTCACTCACACACACACACACATCATCGTAAAAATACTAAAAATGAACTCAGGGGACCGTAAAACGTGTATAAACACCGAAATCTCATAGTCAGATTTTTGACATGATTACAATACTTTCCTTACATAATATATTAGGAAAGTAAAAATCGCTTAGTTTAAACTTAATAATTCCCTTAAAATGTTGTATCTCAAATTCAGTGTTTTATTTTTCTTTCGCACTCATGGATTCTAAATAATTTTGTCTCTTTCTTAAGGCCACCCATATAGAACTCTATATACTACATATATCTCTTATTTCTGTTTAAATTAGCAATATCCGGTCAGTAATAGCTTTTTTGTTGCATACCGATAGGACTCTGTCCTAACGTACTCATCTGTAGTCTCCCAATTAAAGCTTTCTCAGAATGTATCTGTCTATAGTAGGCTAGCCAGAATCGGACATCAGATCAGACCCATGCAAAGATAGTGTCTTATTCTAAGAGGAAAGCTTTGTGCTTTCACATTTCTCATACTGTCCTTTTCACACATCTTGTTCGATTTAGTGGGGAATTTTATTAGCAGCAGTTTTCTCAACCAATTTAGATTCTTTCGTGAGGAGGGGGTCTTTCTTCCCAATATATATTTTTGTAAATATATATATATATATTAATCTTGCTTATTTTTTTATTTTTCGTACTTCGTTTTAATGATTGGAGTGCCGCCCTTAGACAACTGCCGCCCTCAGGCATTGCCTGAGTTGCTTAATGCCTAGCGACGGCCCTGCCAAAAGATTCAATTTTTCAGATAGATTAGAGGTTTGATTCATTTCTTTAGACAGTTTAATTTTTGTGAACTTAAAGAAATCAAAAGACAACAAAGTGATTGAACTTTTATTAATTTTTAGGATAATTTAAGATAAAAATAACAGATGAACAGTACAAACTTCCAGTTAGAAATAAAGAAAACTAGAGGGCTTATGCGGACAGAAGCGGCAGAACTGTCCGGTCCCGGGCATTAGTTTTGTCTTTTTTTTTTTTTTTTGTACTGTATCTTTTCTGACCTGACTTGATAATAAAAGAAGGCGAAGAGTTACATAGCAGGATAACTCTCTGGTTGCCGCTTATAATACGTCTAATAGCTGTTGCAATCTAGGGGGGGGGGGGGGGGGGGGGGGGCTGGTGACGGCAGAAAAAGGATTAGTAAGCCAGTTTTCTTTACTCTCTGGAAAGCAGGGATTGCTAACAAGTTTCCTGGAATCCCCATTCATCTCTGTGTTGTATTATATTCCTTGTTCTATATGAATTTTCAGGTGAGAAGTGCAATACCCATTACTACAGTCTCAGTCACTTGCGCCTCGGGGGATGAAGTAAAGTAGAATTTAGCCGCTGAATGTGCTCCCGCCCCCTCCCCTTTCAGAGACGACTATTCTTATGTCCGTATTTTTGGGGTGACAAGTCCCCTTTCTCCTTCAGTGGCTTCTGTGGTCTCAGTCACAAATCTAGGGAGAGAACGAGGAAGACGCTTTTCCTGTGCTCCATCTAAAAACTCATTTTGGTTAATTAAACTATATATTTATTTTTTTCACCTATAAAAATGAGTTCCAGAAAACGGCAAAAAATCGAGTCTTATTTTAAAGTGTCTTTAAACTCCCCGATTCCAAGTTTAGAAAAAGAAACTGTACTTGATAAAAACAATGATGATACTCATAGAGATGAAGATAACACTAATTTTACAAAAAGTGCAAATTCTGAACCTTGTATGTGCCCATTATGCAACGAACAAGAGAAATCGGTACGAAGTGTCGCCTAATTTTTTCTGTTTTACAAAGTTAAAAATAAAATTTTGCTAATACAGCTTTTATAAAATATTATTCTTATGTGTCGTTTTGGTCTGGGGTGCTCGATCCCCCTTAGCCCCCCCCCCCCCAGCAAGGACGTACCCAGGGAGGGGGTCCATGGGGTCCGGACCCCTCCCGAAATAAAATGTAATAAAAGTTAATTTAATAAATATGTTCTTTTGAAGCTATAAATTGTTTTATATCATGTATAACTTTAAAAAGAAACTATGTTCTTTAATCAGTTCTTTACACTTATCATTTGATCGAATTAGTTTTCTTGTGGAGGGAGTAGATGATTTCTTATAGATATTTCTGATACATGAGCAACTCTTTGGTTACTTTTTCAAAATAATACCAGTGGCAAACCAGTGGCTGAGTGTTTCTGCACTCAAAACTGGTAGACAGGAAGTGCAGGTTCGATCCCATGTCGCGCTCGTTGACCCAGTCATTCGGAGCTTTCCGTGGTTTTCTCTGAAACACGCGTAAATATGGTCTACGACCTCTTAGAAAGATCCCCCCCCCCCCCCCCCGATAGAAATTCTACCCATAGGCCTAGGACACTAGCGTAATCAACTGCCTTTAACCCAAATATTATAACTAACCCTTTTCCTGGCAAAGAGAAATCTTCTGATACTTCCAGAGCCATTTGTATAGAAAAATACACAAAATTCGCTGAAGTTAGTATTCAGGTGTTAAGGAATCAAATTATGTTTTAACACGTTCAGCGCCATGTCAGCCATCGGTGGCTGACACTGAACTTTCCGTTTAGGCCACGTCAGCCACCGGTGACTGACAGTGTGAAATGTGATATAAAACTAAAAAAAAACAACAACAACATTGGTTTAAGTAATAACCGAAGATTTGTTTCAAATTTACTTAATTTTTATCTATTATAGGATTATATCATTAAGGCATTTTAATGTATTTTATTGAAACACGGTAAACATAACACGTTTCTAAGCAGCGCACGTCGCCTGAATGGGATTTCTTTAAGAATTCGCGTGGCAATCAACGTGTTAAATATGCGAAAAATACTTAAAACAATGTTTCTTTTTTTTCGTGTGGATTCAGTATGTATGACTTCAGTATGAACTGGAATTTTAAATTTTGGTATTTAAAAAATTAAGCTTAAACTGAAATTCTAGGAAAAGCTTAAATTTTGCATAAATAATGGTAATTACTTAATAAGTAATGTTTTCAACTATAGTTAAAAGGATGCTCAGTTTAAAATGTATTTATAATAGTATAGTTAAGGGGCCCTGAAAGCGTCACAGTTTTGCACCCCACGTAATTTAATGAAGCCCTAACTCTGGACCCCTCCCGAAATAAAATCCTGGGTACGTCCTTGCCCCCCCAGTGGTGCACCATTGATCATGCTTCAATACTCCAGGCCCTGTCAAAATTCATGTTCCGCCGCCCCTGTATGCGGAGTAGGAAAAGCACAAAGAATTGTTCTGACTAATGCAGTGGTGAAAAGGTGATAATCGACTGTTCATGAATAGTATTCAAGAAAATTAAAAAATTATTATTACTGCCAAAAACTAATTGTCAGAACATGGCATAAGATAGTTAAATTTAGCAATGGAAAGAATTGTTCCAAGCAATATCAAGAAGACAACCAAGAGTTCCTAAAACTTTAATTTTATATGAGGGATTCCAAAATTAATACTTTATTACTTTTATTTACAATATTATAACAAGTTATGCTCTGTTATAATGTTGATCTATCTAATGACAACATCAGAACTATATTGGGGGTCTCTTCTAAGGAGTCCTAGCACTTAGCCCGTACTTACGCAAAAAATTGCGATGAAAAAGCTCTTGAAGAGATAGAAAAACTTAGTAATTTGCCACAATATGATATTCCTTATAATTATGCAATTTTGACATTAAACAACTGAATAAAAACTATCAGGATGTGTAAGAAAATGTGTAATTTTGATCAAATTTGAAGTAAATTAAATAAATCAAAAATCAACTAAAAAACAAAATCAGTATTTTACATAACTAAAAACCTAAAATAAAAGAGTAAAGAATAAAAAATAAAAGATTTTTAAAATAGAATGCTTTTATAGAGGAGTCCTAATTTGGTCAGTTTGAAGAATAAATAAATAAAATTTGAAAAGCATTCAAAGTCGACAAAGTATTTTTTTTCCCTCCTTTAAGTTTACCTTAGTTTTCCAAAATTTATCTTATTTTCCCACTCAGTTTTTAGGGCACATCTATAAAAGCATTCTATTAAAAAAAAAAAAAAAATCTTTAACTCTTCTTTTATTTAATCTATAAAAAAAAAAAAAATAATAATAATAATGCTTTAGCATTCAATTATTAACTAGTATAGGTAAAAGTTTTATTTTTAATTAGTTGATATAAAAAAAATTACATCAGAAAAGTTAAAAAATAAAGATTCTGCCTTTGACAGAATTTAATTTAGTATGACAGGACTAATTTATATATTGCAATCTTCAACTAAAAAAAAAAAAAATTGTTATTAGTCATCCTGGCTAATAACAAGCTTGACATTTCTCACATAATAACCATTGGCAAAGTCACCGTATCTGCAAACACAGATGTAACTATTATGTGAGAAATGTCAAGCTGGTTATTAGCCACAGCAAAATTTTCAAAAAGCCTGAATTCAAGGGTAGCCCCTGAAAAGTTTAACCCCTGAGCCAAGGTGGCTCAGTGGATGAGCATCCGCACGTTAAGCGGACGGCCTGGGTTCAATTCCTGGCTCTGGTATTTTTCACATAGTGGTATAAAAACAATCAATCATATACTCCAAACTACCTTAAAATTAATTTTTATCGTTGATGAGTTTATCAATAAAATTTCTAAATATTTTTAAATAGTTTAAGAAATTAAATGGTAAAATTAAATATTGGCAGAGTGATAACGCAAAATCGCGGTCTGAAAGAAATAGTCCTGTCATACTAATAACACTGAAAAAAAAAAAAAAAAAAAAAATACAAAAACCTAGAGTTAGCTAAAAAAAATCTGATCCCTGTATAAAATAAAAACAAATAATTAAAAATATAACAAGCACTTTAAAGCTAATAATCACAACTCACCTTAGTACACTTTGGTGGTGCTTACAAGTTGATTTCATAGCAGCAGCAATTAAAAGTAAATTAAACATATCTCTCTAAAAGAAAGAAATATTTAAGATTTGTATGAATTAGACTGAAAAATAAATAAAGTCACTTAAGTACAATTATTCAAACAAAATGGTTTCGCTAATTATTGTTAAGATTCTAAAGAACATTTTAGAATTTTATTTTCTTTAAACAGGTAGACTAATAGAACTTATCACATGAAATAGTTCAGATTACATTAGATCAAAAATTTTTATTCAATTTCATAATGCACCAACGTAAGATTAAAATAAAAGATAATGTAATAAAATATTCAAAAACTTTCTACATCTCTAGAGAGAAAAGGCTAAACTTTTCACTTTTATTTTTTGATTATAATGTTTGATTAAGGAAGATTTCTTACAAAGATATCTCTTGCTTTCTAACAGACAAAAAATTATACTGAAAGTGAAGATGGTCCAAAAGATGACAATCTTGCAGATCCTGGCTTAGCTCCTGAATAGGAAATATTCAAAGATGAAGCTATGGAGTCAGACACAAACCTTATCAATAAAAAAGACAAAGTCTTCAAATGAAAAGCCTGCTAAACTTAAATTATGCTGGGGGAAAAAAAAATAATACTAATCTCCAGACTTTGCACATAAAACAGAGATTGAAATTGTTAAGGAAAATATAGCTCTGTATGGTGAATCAAATTTAAGTGCCTCATTCAACATTGTAGTGAGATTAATACGCAATATTCAAAGACTTCAAAATTTCCGGCAATATTTTAATAACTATTTCACTTCTCTTGCTCTGTTACATTATCTTACTAAGGAAGGTATGTCCATGTCTTGGTATATGAGAAGAAACAGAATTCTCAACTGTAAACTATCATTAGAAAAACTGAGTATTGAAAAAAAAAAATAATAATAATTAAAAAAAAAAAAAAAATGCAGATATTCAGAAAAAGCCAATGCCAATGATGTTGGTATCTCAATACTCACATGGAAAAATAACACAATGGCCATTCTACATTTGTTGGACAAAAACCTGAACTGATGTTCAGAGATGGGATAAAAAGAATTTGAAGCATGTGACCATAAAGTGACATAATGCTGTTGGTGAATACAATTACCATATGGGTGGTCTTCATCTCATTAATAGCATCATGGGCATCTATAAGATCTACAAGTACAAAGCAAATGATGGCCTGTGCCTGGCTACTGTACAGAAGGATCAGGAAATACAACAATCTTCCAAAAAAAGGCCTCTTTAGCTTCCACAGATTTTTGACTGGAGGTTGCTAAGACTCTTTGCATAATAGGAAAAAAAGCAGCATGTGCCTCCTAAAGCAGTTCATCATGACCAAATTGGACACTGGTACCAACAACCTAATAAAAAAATTCAGATACAAGTTCCCAAAAGACCTAAGTTCTGGGAACCTGCACCTGATTTTTCACGCAAGTTTTGGGTAAATCCAAAGTATATACGATTTACCCAGAACTTATGTGGAAGTGCTTTAAGTTATAGTAGACCAAAGAGCTGTTTCAAAAACTTCTACCTTTCTAAGTTAATCTAGGCATAACTCAAAGTTACCTCTGATCTACACTCTTTATTTTTTGCATTTTTTCATACAAAAATTTAAATATCAATTTTTTAAGAAATAAGTGTTTTTTACATTTGTAATATCTACCCAAATTAAAAAAAATTACATAAAATGGTGTCAAAGTGTTATAGGGGGTTGAGGTATATTATTCTTTTGAGAAAACTGAAAGTTTAGATTATTTTCTGCTCTTGTAATAACTTTTGATGAATCGCTGAATTTTGATGATTTAAATTATGAGTTCTATACATATAACATATATAGATTCAATTTTATCATTATGCATGCAATAATTGCTAAAGCCTATAAACCATTTTTAATTATATTCAAAAATCTAGATCTATTTGAGATTTCTTACTTAATGCAATCAGGGAAAGGGAAAATAAATAAATACATTTATTTAAAAAAAAAAAAACTTTTATTGAAAGATCTTAAAAGTTTCCATATGGAAAAATGCATTTTGAAAATACCTGAGCATTGCTGCCTCCTATCTGTACAATTTGATATCTCAAAGGATAGAGAATGTCACAGCAGTCTTCAACCCGTCCTTCATCATACGCAATAATAGCTTCACACAAAGAATATCCTACATCTTTTGTCACGGTATGGTTTACTCCAGAACCATTGCTAAAAAAATTACAAACAATTACAGGAATAAAAGATCAATGAAATATATTACATGTTATTTATAAATATAAAATAGGATTAAAAAAAGAGGTAAGAATTAAATTAGTATTTTTATATTTTAAATTGTTATTTTCATATTTTAGGGTATTATTTTCGTATTTTAAATTAATATTGAAAAATGATTTAAAGGAAATCTCATATTAAGCTGTAAGTTAACTTTTAAATAATATAAAAAAGTAAACAGAATTTCATACTCGTGATCATCCAAAAAAAAAAGAAAAAAGAAAAGTTAATAATCTAAATTGAATAAGCATTTTGATGTCTGGAAGTATTCCATAAATTAAGTTTAATGAGTAGCTGGCACCAAAAAGATTCAATACAAGTAAATGAACGATGTTAAAAGAAATAAAGGATTTATAACTATAAATTAGGGTTTGATTACTTATATCAGATGTAAAGCTAAAAATATTGTGTTAAAGAATTGGTGATTTTGGGGTGCCACCATGTCTAAGTTGCACGAAGTTACGGTCAATAAGAAACAAAGTAGAAACAAAGAAGCATTGCCCCATTAAATAATTAACCAATAAAAGAAAGAAGGAGGAGATTAGAAATAAACCAAAATTAGGAGTATAAAAGATGGAACTCGCCAAAATTAGACAGACTTCTTTAACTATCGTCTGCTGAAAAAAACTAAAGAGTTTACGGTGGCGCTCGGGGCCATCGGGCCCCAGGTCTGAAAGCGAAATGACAGCGAGTTTGGTAACCACGTCCAGCAAAATCCCCAATCAGACTCTGTGCTTAGCATAATATGGACTTTCCATTGCCTTCAGCAACATTCAACCTTGGATAATAGAGATCATTGTCACAAGATTATTTGTAGTTCGTGAGCCTGACTGCTAGTAATTATTACAGAAACTGGATATCCAAACCCCTCTTATTATTGCATATATATATACATGAAATATAATTAAAAGCCCCCTTAAAATTATAGCTTATTTCTCAAACTTAAATGTCTTTACCTCCCACTAATCCACTGATAGCGCCCTAATTCTTAATTAATTCATTTTATAAAATATTTCATTAATTACAAATTCTGTAACTTGTTCTCAATTCTTAAAATTATTTTTATTTTATTTTCCAATGAAACAAAACTATTATTTATTATATTGCACAATGCAAATGTAATAAAGAATATTCTGACCCCTCCTTGGTATCGTATGACTCCCCTAAGCCAATGAGAGCACTCTCAGCACCACATGATCGCTCCCGCGAAAAGGAATATTCAGTCGGTCTCAGGCGAGTGGCTACTTGGTAGTTGTTAGGTTGTTCGTTTGAAGTTAGGTTTTTTAAGATGTAAGTTTACAAGGATGGCAGGGTTCCCACTTAATTTCAAAAATAAAATTCCCTGACTTTTCCAGGTTTTTCAGGTCTATTTTTAGAAAATTCTAGTCACAAAATTTCGTTCGAGACATAAAAAATAGCTCGCGTTATGAAACAGAACATAGCTTGCAACAAAAAAGACAACATAGTAACATGACTTGCGATATAAATTGAATGCTCAAAAAGCATTTTCCAGGTTTGTATCATCATTTTTCCAGGTTTTTGAGCAATATTTACAATTTTCCTTGATATTTCCCTAACTTTTTTCCGTAATTTCAAATTCCCTGACTTTTCCAGTTTTTCCCTCACCCGTGGGAGCCCTGGGATGGCTCACCTTTGCATGAATTTTGTAACATCTCGAGTTAATAAAACCACCACTTGGTTCACTGACTGCACTTAGTTAATTATTTAATGTGTGGCTGCCGATTTTAATATGACAGTTACTAGTCCACAGGATTTTGAAAAAACCTGTCTAGATCAATGCTTATTTGAGGTCAGCGTAACAAAACTTTAATTAAAGACTATGTTTCTTCGAACTCGAAAGTCTGACTCCAAAGACACTGTTATTGCAACTCAGCAAAAAGCTACTACTTAAATTGACCCTGACCTGCACTGGGTTTAATACTTTGTGTGTTATAGCTAAAAAAGTGTTTTTTTTTTTTTCTTTTGCAATTTTTTAAAGAAACCTTTATATCTTCCTGATTATATGCGGTAGAGACAAAACTTTATACAGATAATAAGGAAGAGCCTCATAATTACATGCTACAGCGAGAACGCATTACAAGCATTACTTTTTACATGGTGATGCCAAACACTGTTTTTACTTTAATTTATTACTGGTCTTCCTTTCACTTTCGGCACAAAACTTTAACTGAAATATACGAGGTATAACATGTTCTTTACACTACTGAAGTTTCAAGATGATTTTAGTACTTTGAGATATTTTAGAAAATGTCTGAAATCTAAAGTATCCGGTCATTTATAGAAAGGCAGTGTATTAAAAAGTTGTGATTTTGAATGGCATCAGCAGTGGCATACCAAGGGTGGGACGGAGGGAGCAGTCTATCTCAGGCCTCAGGTTATGAGGGGGCCTTTGAAAAAAATTAACCTTTAAGTGCATATATTTGGTGAAGTTGCTGTGCATTATTTTAACCAGAAAAATTCCCTGCAGTTCTTTAAGCCATAGTTTTCTGTCTAAAGAGCCTTAATATAGTATAAAATGTGACCACAGAGCAACAATTAAAAAAAAAAAAAATTATGTAAAACCTAATTAAGGGAACACAAGTGGTACAAATGCCCTTGGCCTTCTTGTCAGGTGTTTGGCTTCTGAATCAATCTTAAAATTTATTTCAATGCCTAGTGGTAAATTTAAGTGAAGAAGTGCGAGGCAGGGCTCTAAATAGTAGGGGCCTCAGTGAAGTTTTCGCCCTGGGCCTCGAGAGTTGTGGGCGTGCCACTGGGCATCAGTGGTAATATTAGATATATTAGATACAAATAAACATCTTTTAGTTGCTTTGTTAACTATATTAATTTATACTTTGCTATTACTCCTTTTTTTTTTTTTTTTTTTTTTTTTAACTTTTGAAATAATAATAATAATAATAAAAAAGACTAACTGCATCTCTATTAAAAATGAAAAAAAAAAATATATATATATATATATATATATATATATATATATATATATATACATTAATTATGCTGTCACATTAAAAAAAAAAAAAAGGGTTTATTTAAAAATAGATTTAATTGTAAAAATTTTAAAACAACCAATTTTCTAACTGTGGAATTATTAAGATTTCCTGTTGATGTTCAAACTTTCTGAGTCACACTCAGAACCAGACACCACAAGATGACTCAAATCAAAATTGCTGCTTGAGTTTGAAATCGGCAAAGTATCATTTATTAAATGAATACTCTGAAAAAATGATACAAGTTTAGTAGTGCATTATTTTATTAACACATTTTCTTTTTTAATGTTGTCAAATGCTTTATGATTGTGTTCAGTGAAGGTTGCTGTTAAATGGACATTCAAAATTCTGATAGCAACTATAAATCTCTTGTAATAATATTAATCTTCCTAAAAAGTGTTCAACATCACATTGCTGGTAACTTTCTAAATAATGTATCTAGTTTTAAAGTGTTTGCTTTTTATAGTACTCTGCTATATCTAACACAATTGTAACTATTGCAGTAATGTGACTAATTAAAAAATGAACTAAAAAATTCAATTTTTTTTTTTTTCTGGAAAATTAAAGAAAAATGTCCACCCTAAATCCTTTATAATATAAACTAAACATACACAGAACAACATGACTAAAAAATAAAACCAGCATTTCTTTTGAGTTTAAAGACAAGATCTCAAAATATAAATGCACTGAAATTTTACTTGATATAGTCTTGAATTGAAGACATTAGGTATTTAGTGGCATCTTTATTTTTTGATCCTACGCTAGACAACAGAAGATGAATATCATTAAAAGCCAAAATATGATCATCAAAATGTGGACGACACAATTCAAATACATCTTTCCATCTATCTCCAACTTCAACTCCTAAAAGAAAAGTTATAGAACATTAAAATTTCAATTATCTATAATTTAATAAACAAATAAGCTGTATGAGATTCAATGCTTTAATTATGGAGCTAGAGCTGCCACAAAACTTTTTTCACACACAGACATATTTTCTAAAAATGATGAAATCATGTTCTGGACCACTCAAAATATGCAAATCCCCCTTTTTTTTGTGTTCCTAAAGTTATGAAACTAATACTTTTTTCTATTGAATTCAGAAGAAAGTAATAATAAAATGTCAGATTTTATAACAATTTTGAATGTCTTTATTGCCCTGACATTTGATAGTATGTTCTTATTCTTTCAATCTGATGTCGTTACTTAGCCTGAAATAGATGATTACTCACGCTAAGTTAATATTGTCTTCTTTAAATGTAGTAAATGACGGCCTTGAATGAGCTGTAAAATTAGCATGCGACTTTAATTTAATCAAATATTAGAAAAATTAGTTGTCATTTTCCTTCATTATGTATACGTTATAATCAATGAAAGTTGGAATTACTACAAAATAAAACAAACTTCAAGTAACTTCAGCAGGGTGAGATTTGCGAATTCATGAAAAAATACCCAAAACTTTAGCAAGAAAAAATTTTCATAAGGGAAAAGAACATGTAATTTATTGCAGAAGGGTCATATCCTTTCATTATGGAAAATATTAATTTTAATTAGGTTTAGCAGTCATACAAAATAGATATTTTAGTCTTATTTTACAATCTATCAGAAAAATTAGAATTCCAGCATTGAAATAAATAATGGAAATCAGTTATTAGCTGAACACAATCGCCACTTAATTAGATTAAATAGTAAAAGTATTGCATAAAGTTTTGAGAAATGTAAAAATTACGCAACAAATAAGTCTGTTTTCCTTAAACATTTGAAATGTGTTGAGTTGTCAATCTGCTTCATATCACATAAATTTTTCAAGATTTTATTTTTAGATTAAATGTTACAATAATATCTGTACTGATAAGTATAAAGGATTTAAGTTCAAAAATGTTCATTTTAAGTTGAGTACATAGTCAGACTCAGAAAAAAATTCTCTATCGATTGGTATAAAGGATTTAAGTCCATGTCATTTAGTCTTTGAGAAAATCCATTGGTAAAAAAGATTCAAGTCAGAAATTTAGCATTCGTGTTTGGCAAACAAGATTAAGTCCTGCAGGCATTTTTTCAAATCTATATAAATCTGTTTAAAATAACCTTCAAAATTAAATGTATGTAGTTTATTCACAAAATTGTATATTATGATAATATCCTGGTTAAAACTGTATTGAACGGATAAGTTTTTATGCAGTATTTTTTAAAACTTTATCTTTCGTCTCCTGAAAAATGAAGAATATGGACTTAAATCCTTTATACTTATCAGTACCACTGAGCTGAAGAACAACTGGAGGAAATGCTAGACCGGTTTTCGAGTGCCGTTTTTTGAAGGTTTGTCTTCCGAGCGTTGCATGGCAAAAAGCATTTGATATATTTATATTTCAAAGTAAAATTGTTTAAAGGTTGTCTGTTCGAACAACCATATGCTAAACATGACATTACAATTTTAAATTTCAATTCTTTAAAGATTATAATAGTAATAGACGACCTGACAAATGCTGCTTGCCATGCAAGGCAGGCGAACGATTGCAGAAAAACTGGCACGCACGAACACTGTGTAAAAGTATTGGAAGCATTTGCTCCAGTTGTTCTTCAGCTCAGTGATCAGTACAGATATAGGGTATGCAAACTGAACTTTATTTATTCATTTATTTATTGTACATAGAAATTTTCAACAGTCTAATCTCAGAGATGAAAGTGGGAAATTCACAAAAATTCTGAAAATATCAGCAAAACTCAAAGTTAAGTAAATATGAAGAATATATGAAAATAAACTGCTCAAAAACATGTCAAAAGAAATAAAATTAAAGAAAAAAAAAATCTAAAAATTACTTTAAAAATTTAAGAAAGGTCAAAAATTCCTACAAAAGTATGAGAAATCTCATCCTAAAATCTATAGGTGTCTGTTGTTAATTAAATGTAATTTATTATAAATGAATAAGAGTACATGCTGCAGTAAAATTGTAATAGAACACCATCTCACACATAAAGTTAAGATTTCTCGAATTTAAAGATCTTCAAGGATAAACTAAAGAACATTTTTAAGCCCATGAAAATGAATCTATTTTATTATTATTATTTTTTTAAGGCTTTTAAGACTCGCGAAAATCCTGTTTTAAGTAGAAAATACTTAGTTATGCAACAATAATCAAGTGAAATTTATTACAAGAGATCGCAATTTCTACATTATTAAAAAAAAAATCCACGTTTTTCCCAACACGTTACTTTTGAAATCTAATATAAAGTAATAGAAAAATAGAAGAAAAAAAAAAAAAAAAAAAAAAGGAGAGTCAAACAGTCATAATTTTATACAGCATTTAAACAAAACTTACCAGCCAATTCTAATCTGTATAATAAAGAAGTTGAATCAACAATATCAAGCATGGCACCAGATTTCATTCTTTCACTAACTTCTGTATCAAAAATATCTAATGCAGCTTCACTTTCACCCTGTGAAAATAAAAATGAAAGTTTTGTTAAACAGAAAAGAAATACTTCTATAAGACACATTTAAATGAGCTTTGTATTAGAAAAAAAAGATTCATAAAATAATCTCAATATTTTAAATATCTCCATTTAATTAGTTTCACAGAAAGAATGCATATTTCATAATAAAATATATGCAATTTGTACTACAGCATATACCTTGCATTCTGATAAAACAATATAATAATGAGCATATTTTAGTTGTCAGATATTTATTTCCTCCATTTTCAACTAAATAATTACATATAAATACAGAAACCAACTTACCTTTTCTATATGATACAATGCCCAGTGCCAGAAATTATGACAAGCTAATAAGCCACAAACCTAAAAGAATAATTTTAGAAACTGTAAAATACATTATCATGAAAAATGATAGTTTTTTGAGTGACACAGCAAAGCTCAAACAAAGCTTAGCAGTGACACTATATATACAACTAATTTAATATCAAAAGAATTTTGAAACACCAACATTTAATATCCCAGTAAATAGGAGATATTTTGATCTGGTGTTTTCAGAATAATATTTTATCTTCTGCCTGATGCTATCCTGAAAGTTTCACACTTCAACATTCTATATATTTTGAGATCTGGAATTGCAATTTAAGACTTCAAAGGAAAAGTTGTATTGGTTTGAGTTTTTTTTCTCGAAAAGGGGTCAAGCAAATTTTATGAAATTGATATATGATATTAATTTCTTTTGTCTGAGAAGCATGATGTGCCCTGTTTTTTCCAAGAAGAAACAAGAGTGTTTTCTTTGCATCACACAATCTCTTGCACACATTTTCACTTAGTACTATGATACAAAGTAACATTTACATAATTTTTACTTGCAGTTTTGGATAGCGTGACACAATAGACAAATCAACTTATTGAACTAGATAATTTCAATTTATAATGTATATTCAGAAAAAGTGTGATTATTTGACAATATATTTGAAAATTAAAAGCATTATTTCAATATGCAAATACACTTTATTCAACAAAATAAAAGTGACTTATGAAATCTAAACATAAATCTTTTTAAAGTAACACTCAGGCGTCACTGAAATTATATCATTTCTTTTAAAACTCATATTTTGAATTCACAAGGTGCGGATGAAAAAGCATCAGTGAGTAAATTCTATATTTTTTTCCGTGCTGAAGTTGAAAATATTATGTATACACTGTGACGTAAATAGAAGAAAAAAACAAATGATGAAATAAGAAAATTTATGTAGTATATTTCAAATTTCAATTAATAGCAAAGTGTCACTCAAAATTAAATATCATTTTTAAGACCCATATTTCCAATCTATATTGAAATAAAATGCTGCGTCACAAACTTTTAACCTGTTAGGGTTTTTGTTCTGATATTATATACTGTAATTTGCGAGGTTTTATATATATAGTTTTTAAAATCAACTATAGTGCTATTTTTTATATGGGTTCTTACAATGGGTATGGTGGATTTATTAGACTTTATATCATTAAAATGCTCTTTAACACAGTATTTTATATTTCTTTATGTCATGTGTATATAAGGACTTATTTTACCTTCATCATTTTGAAAATTCAAATGATAGATTTTGGAGTTCCTGAGAAATCAATTCTATCTTTAACATTTCTGATATGCTGAAAAATGATTCTATTAGGTCTAAAGGAGAATTTATTTCTACTTTAGTGGTTTTGTTTTTAAATCTATTGGATGCACTTTTATTATATGGTGCATAGTTTTGTTAAGTTTTTATACATTAGCATTATTATTATTATTTTTATTATTATTCTATTTCTGTATAATTTAAAGATTAAGACTTTTATAGCCTGCTTTTGGAGAATTTTCCATTATTTTATTTTGTTCATGATTTAAAAGGTTTTTCATTAGAGCGAAAATTAATAACATAATTTATGTATCATTGTATGACACTGATTTTATATCTATAAAGCTCCTTGGAATTTTTGTTAATAGATGAAAATGCAATTTTTGTTAATAAATCATGCCAGATTCATTTCATAATGAAATTATATTACTTTTCTTTCACATAAACAGAAACCAAAAATAACCTTTTGTTAATTTTTATTCATGTTAGAGAAACAATATAGTCAATTTGCCAGTATCTCACAAAATGCAATGCAGTCGAACCTCGTCAATATGAACACTTAACGTGAATTACTTTTAATATGAACTGTTTCCACAATCCTCGTCAAAATGAAGATTAGTTACTGATAGCATGAACTACTGATAACATGAACAAATTTTTTCCCCCCTTAAGATTCATGTTAACGAGGTTCAACTGCAGTGGCGGATCCAGAACTTGACTTTTTTGGGGGGGGCTAAGATTTTTCAAAGTGTTATTCTAGACGAATAAAAAATTTGCAATTGCAATATTCAGTTGTGAATGTCAGTGTTTTTTTTTCTAGCCCCCCCCCCCTTAAATCCGCCACTGTTCAACTGTAATAAACCATCATCTATTCAACAAGGAATTCGCAAACCAGTCATTTCACCCACAATCAAAAGTGAAAATGTGCTTTCAAGGACATCGAAACTGTACCGAACTCTATAAATTGATTTGATTGTCTCTATAAGATTAATTTACTTTGATAATTTGAACTTTCATTTAAGACATTTTAAATCATTTATAGAACATAAATTTTGTATAAATTAGTTTTTCCGATATTATCTATTACATTATTGCCATGCAATCAGTTTTTAAAACTTTTCTTTCTTTTTTAGGTAAGTAACTAATATCTACAAGTATTCTGCAGTTCAGTTGTAAATTGTGACTTGTATAAGAAAGATGTAACTTTAGATTTACACGTCCCACAACACCTAATAATTAAAACTTGTGTGTTAATATAAGAATGAAATAATTATTTATAAAAGCATAAACTGTTTAACATTTAAATGGTGTGAATTAATCTTACAAACAAGATAACTGAAATAAATAATAACTTTAAACAAAAGATATTACTTTTGACAAAGTGCAGTGCTATCGAGAGTAGAAATAGATCAAACATGGATTAAGCTGATGAATACCTAGATAGACGCTATATGAAGTATAAGATAAGTGCTATTTTATTCTCCACTTACCTCATTTTATATTAATTCTTGATTGATCTCAGTAATTACAACAAATTGCTTACACATTTAACTACTGCATTATATTAATAAAAAAATTTACTATTAATGACTTTTTTCCAAAAATTCAGAATCAGTAATTAACAGATTAAAAAACTGTCAAGATTTTTTAGAAAACAGGAAGTATGCCAAAATTCATAAAATATCTATTATGTATGTAACATTGTAATTGCATAAGAAAATTTTCAGAACAAATCCGAAAAAAATCAATTATTGTCAGCTATGTATACTTATCTCTTAAAATATGTATGATCCTTTTGACAATAAAAAAAGTAAAAATAATGTGATTTTAAAACAATACCTTCCAGTCATCAGCTGTATTTCTTAAAAAATTTACACCTTCATCAACACGACCTTCCATTTCAAAAACATGAGCTAATGCATGTGTAGACCAAGCATCCTTTGCATTTATTTCTAACCCCTAAAATTAAATAACAAAATGAGAGATATACCCAGACACAATAAATTTCTTTAAAAACAAAGAGTAATTAGATAAAACTGATGAAAAAGAATTAAAATTTCTCCATTACCTTTCTCGCATTATTTTCTGCTTTCTTATATGATTCTATTTCCACTAACCCAAAAGCATACATTCCAAACAAATGACTAGGGAAAAGAAAAGAAAATTAAATTTTATATATAAACAAGATAATTTTTAAAGTATAATATAGTTTTAAAAAATACTTTGAATGATTTTTGAATACTGAAAAAGTAAACACAGGATTAAGTAACCCACTTAAACAATATAAAGGATACAAAATAAAAAATACTACTTTGAAGAGGAACAAACAAAAATTGTATTATCATTAAGTGATTACAAGGATTTCAAATGCTTTATTAATATATTTATATCCTTAACCATGTCTCTGTCAGTACAAAAAAAAAAAAAAAAAAAAAAAAAAAAAAAAAAAGGTTTGTACACTTTTATGTATATCAACAAAAAAATTATAAAATAATAAAAGACAATAAAAAAGGTGGCGGTTGGGTGGGCAGATGTTTGATTACGGAGATGGGGTGGTGTTGTAAGGCTGGATGGTTGAGTGGGTTTGTGAAATTAAATTAAAAAAAAAAAAAAGTAGAAGGCTTGTTGCATTTGCTTTGTATTACTATGCAAACTTTCTTTTTCCAATAAAATTTCAGATACTTCCTTTTTGAGTTGTCAACTATATTTAATGTTCTAATTGTACTGTTAAACAGTGATCAATCGGTGAATTTCATTGTTGCTTCGTGGTTTCATTGTTGTTCATCTGCGTTGGGATTTTGCTTTTTTAAATCCATATGGTTCCTGTTCTGGTCGTGGCAGGCTGGGGGAATGTTGCCGGCGTAAAACTAGTGTAACCCCACAGGCAAGTCACAAGTCTTGCCACCTGCCTCCTTCCTTCCTATCTTATGTTTCTTAAATTATTTTTTCTTAAATTTTGATAAAGTTTATAGTTTTAAGTTAAGATTTGTTGTGTTACTTTATTGATTTGTTTGTTTTGCAGGCTGTTAATTAATAAATCTGGTTTCTTTACATTAGTGTATTTCATCCACTGATAAAAAATTGTTTTTAATCTTATTGGTCATTGGTGTTTCAGTGATCTTGTATCTGTTGCTTGGCTTCTACTATGCTTAATAGATCATCTTTATTATATATATATATTCTCTTTATATTTATAATGTATATATTTTTTAAAAATATAAAAATATTTACTGTTCAAAATTTGAAGCTTATAAAACCGCAACATTTAACAATATTTTATAAAATTTTCATTAAAAAATTTCGAAAATTCAGTCAGCGAGTCCTGGTCTCTAGACCCTTCAGAAAAGCACTGGGACATGATTTCTCAAAAACTAATGCACCGATCTTATTGAAATTTTGCACACTTCTAAATAGAATTAACTAGTGCTTGGACAAAGGATTTTTTTTTTTTTTCTTTTCTTTACTTTTGGTTACAACTAAGTTTTCAAGGCTATAATACTAGTCAATTGTATTTTGAAGAAGTGTGCAAAATTACAATAAAAATCTGTGTATTAGTTTTTGAGAAATTGTTTCCACCACTTTTTTAAAGGTCAACTGAATCCAGGACACAGTAAAATTTTATAAAATTTTGTATAAAATTTTTTATTATATATATATATATATATATATATAATATTAAAAAAAAAAAAAAAGTCTCAAAATCCATGTAACTTCTTTAATGACAATACATAAAATACTGTATGGAGAAGATACATTACTTTCCAACTGAATTTGTTAACATGAAACAGAAAATATCTGAAATACAATAAGACTAATAAATATTTTAGATAGAGCTTCTCATATATTTCAAAGACGAAACCTATTTTTATATAAATACAATTTTATGTAATAGAAATTAACATTATTATTATTTTTTTATTATAATTAAATATTAAAAATTAATATATATTATATGTTACTTATAAAATTATACCTTAAATATACCATGCTTTTCAAAAATATGCACTTACAGCAAATATATTTCAAACACGTCTTGCATCCATCTTCGGTGCATCAACGTGACACTGTCTTTCACACTCTAGATTGTTTTCATCCTCTTGATCGTTGACTCTCTTCACTTCATGAAACTTTTTCATCATCAGGTGTTGCCATGTGCTTGGTATTATGTTAATAGATAGATAGTGATTATTTCGATTTTGAGAGCATAATAGTGGTTATTACAGGGGGCTATTTTTTGGGTATTTATTGTATTAAGTTTAATTGGGTTAGTTTTATGAGTGGTGGATAAAGCAGTAGAAAATCTATTACATTTTGTATCTGAGGTGTTCTTTTTCGTGATCATTAATACAATGTTTTGTCTTGCCTATGTAGCAGGCTCTTTTATTATTTTCATGTTGGAAGTTAATTTTACAGATATGATACCTGAAGTAAATTTTGGGTTGATTTGGTCTTTTCCATTATGGAGGTGTTGAAATATGTTTTTGTTTGGTTTAATGGGAATGTTAATATTAAGTTTTTTAGCTTCATTTTTTATCTTTAGGGCAGCACCATTACAGAAAGGTACAGAGGTGGTAAAGGTTGGTTTAGATTTTTGTGTGTTGTTAATGAAATTCAAGGTTTTAAAACGTTTTTTATATATTTTATCAACAAGATTTTTACTATAGTTGGCTTTTTTCACGATTTCTTTGATAAATTTGATTTCTTCTTTTAGTAAGGTTCTGTTAGAGCAGATGAGGATGGCCCGGTTTACATAAGAATGGAGAGCAGCATATTTATATGAAAGGGGGACGTTTCATTTTTTATTACAATTTTGTTATTAGCTATAGGTTTTCTATAAACAGTAGTATTGAATGAGTTATTGGGATTTTTGATAATTCCGACATCAAGGAAATTTAAAGTGTTGATAGTTTCAGTTTCAATCATAAATTTTATTTTATTATCAAGGAGGTGATAATAAAATCTACCTTGATAATAAAATAAAATTTTAAATAATCTCTAAAAAATAAAGAGTTAAATTGAACACGTGTCATTTGTTAAATATATTTAAAACACTTTAAACACACGTAAATATAAATTTATTTAAAAGATGTTAATTTTTTTTTTTTTTTTTTTATCCGAAGCTTTTCGCTTTAATAGTAAAGCATATGATAAATCCCTGATGATGCTGCTTTACTATTAAAGCGAAAAGCTTTGGATAAAAAAAAAAAAAAAAAAAAAAATTAACATCTTTTAAATAAATTTATATTTACGTGTGTTTAAAGTGTTTTAAATATATTTAAAATAAAATTTATGATTGAAACTGAAACTAACAACACTTTAAATTTCCTTGATGTCCGAATTATAAAAAATCCCAATAACTCATTCGATACTACTGTTTATAGAAAACCTACAGCTAATAATGAAATTATTAATAAAAAATACAACCCCCCTTTTTTATATAAATATGCCGCTCTCCGTTCTTATATAGACCGGGCCATCCTCATCTGCTCTAACAGAACCATACTAAAAGAAGAAATCAAATTTATCAAAGAAATCATGAAAAAAGCCAACTATAGTAAAAATCTTGTTGATAAAATCTATAAAAAAGTTTTAAAACCTTGAATTCCATTAACAACGCACAAAAATCTAAACCAACTTTTACCACCTCTATACCTTTCTGTAATTGTGCTGCCCTAAAGAGAAAAATGAAGCTAAAAATCTCAATATTAACATTCCCATTAAACCAAACAAAAAAATATTTCAACACTTCCGTAATGAAAAAGACCAAATCAACCCAAAATTTATTCAGGTATCTATAAAATTAACTTTAAACATGAAAATACTAAAAGAGCCTGCTAACATAGGCATGACAAAACGTTGTATTGATGATCGCAAAAAAGAACACCTCTCAGATACAAAATGTAATAGATTTTCAACTGCTTTATCCACCACCCATAAAACTAACCCAATTAAACTTAATACAACAAATACTCAAAAAATAGCGCCCTATAATAACCACCATTATGTTCTCAAAAGAGAAGCAATCGAAATAATCACTAACTATCTATTAATGATCGTGAACATAGCATAATACCAACTGCATGGCAACACCTGATGATGAAAAAGTTTCATAAAATGAAGAGAGTCAATAATCAAGAGAATGAAAACAATCCAGAGCGAAAAACAGTGTCACGCAGATGCACCGAAGATGGATGCGAGACATATTCTAAATATATTTGCAAGTGCATATTTTTGAAAAGGATGATATATTTAAAGGTATAATTTTAAAAGTAACAAATTTAATCCTTTTGAATAATTTAATATATATATTATATTTTGCATAGAATGAAAATAAATTAGGAACAGATAAAAATGGAAATGAAAAAAATCAAAATGCTTAAATCAATAAACAAAGGAAAGTAAAATAGATGAAATGTCCTACAAAAGCTGTGGCAGAATGTTTTTATGCTTTCTGTGACAAGCTTTATAAAGTGCAAGTTTTTTCTGCAAGATGATATTGCTTAATAACATATTTAATTATAAAAACACCAAAGGGTGGGCAAATTCACTGATAGTCTAATCAGACAGGAATATTTTTCTACTAGCCAGCAATATACAGCAGAAAACTCACAAAAAAAAAAAAAAAATATGAGTACCTGATGTGCCCAGTTACAGAATTTTCTGCATCAATCTAGCAAATTAAAATTTATCTGTGACTGAAAAATGTTAGAACAGGTTTAGTATTGTAGTAAAAGCTACTAATGAAAAAAGCAAAATTCGTCTTTACAGAGGAAAATACAATTACATTAATATAGAAACAAAAAATGTTTTAAAATATTTTTTAAAGTCTAATTTTTTAAGCTGTTAAACTAAATGTTAGAACAGGTTTAGTATTGTAGTAAAAGCTACTAATGAAAAAAGCAAAATTCGTCTTTACAGAGGAAAATACAATTACATTAATATAGAAACAAAAAATGTTTTAAAATATTTTTTAAAGTCTAATTTTTTAAGCTGTTAAACTAACACATAAGGACTAAAATTATCTATAGCACCCACTACTATGTTGCAAATTCATGGAAAATACTTTAAAATACTTTAATGCCCAGCCTACTTAAAAAAAAAATTAACCTAGTATCATGTTTATTTTATTGCATTTCTGTAATATCACGGTTAAGGCTGATTAAATAAACAGGGGTTTCTAGGTTTGAATGAAGTGCCCCTTGTAAGAGAAGAGAAGGGGAGAGGGTCTTTCTAAGGGTTCCTAGCTTGTATTCATATAGTTTTGGAGAAAACCACAGAAATATTTATATGGCTAGGCCAAGGAGCACAATTTGGATTTGAACTTGGCACCTATCATTTACAAGCTCTGAAAGCATTGCCACATTTAAGATTTATGGGAATCAAGCAATATAGTGAAGATAATGAAAATTGTTGGTATATTTTTCTACTGCTTAAAAATTTCAGCAAGTAAATTGCTGGAATTCCCTATCTATTGAGCCACTAATATCATTAATATACTTTAGTACTGGGCTGGCCAGTGGCAGACCTACAACTCCCGAGGCCCATGGTGAAATTTTCACTGAGGGCCCCCTAACTGATGCCCCTATTGTTTAGAGCCCCCTCCCCTTGCACTTCTTCACTTAAATTTACTATAAAAAGGCACTGAAATAAATTTTAAGATTGATTCAGAAGCCAAACACCCAACACGAAGGCCAAGGGCATTGGTACCACTTGTACTGCCTTAATTAGGCCACAAATGATTTTTTTTTTTTTTTTTAGTTGTCGCTCTATGGTCATATTTTGTACATTAAGGCTCTTTAGACCCTTCGGCTTAAAGAACTGCAGGGAATTTTTCAGGTTAAAATAATGGCTCAGCAACTTCATTAAATATATATACTTAAAGGATAAGTTTTTCCGGAAGCCCCCTCAAGACCTGAGGCAGATTGCCCACTATGTCCCACCCTCAGTACGCCACTGGGGTACTATGGTTTAAACACATGGTTTAAACTAAATAGTTTTTTCTTAAAAAGAAAAAACATTTCCCTCCAAGAAAATTCAAAATTTTTATTATTGTTCCTTTAATTGACATTTCTAAGTTATTTTTTATGTAAATTACTTTTAATAAAACAGCTCAAATTATTTCAGCACCTCTGTTTTAAAAATAAAAAAAATAAACTGTTCTTATATTTAAATAAAAAGTAGTGGTTTCTACAATACTTTGTTTTGATTTTATAGAATTCTGAAATACGCTCAATAATACATGCACGCCTCTGATGTATTAATGGAAGACTTGGCGTGGGTTTATAAAAACAAGGCAAATAACAACGTTTAGAATGTCAAAAATAAATAATACGAAAGCAGACAGCTGTTTCCGTAGCCTTTAGTGTACCGTCTTCAGTGCATAAACATACTGTCTTCATGCACTGAAGATAGTACGCTAAATGCTACCAAAACAGCTGTCTGTTTTCCTATTATTTATTTTTGGCATGCTAGATATTTTTCTTGTTTTTGCACCTCTGATATAACAGTTCTCTGTAAAACTCAATATTACCTTTTAAATTAAATTGAATTATTTACAAATGAAGTAATAATTAATGTTAGATTATTCATTATTTAAAGTATTAAAAACATATGTAATATGTCTGGAAAAGATATAGCAAAAGACCTGGTACAAGAAGAAAATTGATAAAATATTTTTTTTTTTTGCCAACCCTGCTTTAATAGAATTTGAATAAAACACCAGTTTTTGTTTTCAGCTGAAATCTAGGATACTTTAAATTTATTTTGTCACAAGGTCCACAAAACCTTTAAATATTGTTTATAAAAACTTTATTGAAATTGCAGAATTTTGTATTGTAATATGCTCGGGAATTAACAATAATAAAATTAAAGCAGTATACCCATACATTAATCATTCAAAAATAATAGTAAAGTATGTATTAAGCAAAAGAATCATTTTGATAGCAATAAAATTGATTAAAATTACAATTGTGACTTTTTTTTTTAGTAGTAATATTTCAGAAATAAGGTATAATTAGAATTACTTTCAGTAATACATTTAAATAACAATAATAATAAAAGCATCATTTCGTCTGATATATATATTTTAAATAAAATTATACACTGTATTTCCTGACTAAGGTAATAATTAAATTTCCTTTTTTAACTTAATAAATTCATATTAACAATGTTTAAAAAAATAGCTGAAAATTTCAGATTAATTAAATCCTCAAATATAGCTAATTAAATTATTATGGACACTTATCCCAACTTTTTTTTAATGAATAATAATAAAAGAGTATTATCTTAGTTTAAGTTCGTACAATATATATATACACACACATGCAGATAACTAAGTGATAAAACAAAGCACTTAAAATTCAGTGGAATTATGAAATTTTACACTCACTAAAAAAAAGTGTGATATGAAATAAATATAATTTCTTCTGAGGTTTAAATGAATAACATTAGAGCTCACATGACTACACATTGTAATGATAACACCATGCTATTGCAAATAGAAGTAAATTTAAAATTTTATGAACCTACTAAAAGATTAAACATAATTAACCCTATAAGCGTTAAGCCCGTCTTTTTCCGTCATGCGAAAATAAAACAGTAGGCTGGTATGGCTAAATTTTAAAATATATGTTGCTTTTTTCGAGAAAATAAGATTAATAAACATGTATAGAGTACTGTACTAAATTTTCGTTTTTATACTTTGCATAGTATTAATTTTATGAATCATTAAACAGATATACTGAAAAACGGCTAACGCTGAAAGGGTTAAAACTTTGTAATTAAAAAAATAATAATTAATAAGTCTAAACAAATTCAATATATACTAACCCATATAAAGGTATGTCTGGTGACCAGTGGGGAAGAACTCTTTCAACAGAATCTTTCATTTCTTTTTGATAACCAAGATAGAAGTAAGTATCATGAGCTAATTTAAGAGCTAAAATATCAGTTGGATGGGTCTGAAGTATATCATCCCATATAGCAGTAGCTTCAACCCAGTTGCTAAAAGAAATAGAAAGAGACATTAACAGAAAAAAAAAAGAAAAAATGTAATTTTTATGTGGTCAATTGATCCAAATGTAATAGATTTTAATATCTAAAAAAAAAATTTAGAATATTTTTTGCTAATCTTTGCCATTTATAAAATGTTATAATAGTTGTTCAATTTTGTGATGAACATGTTTGCGTTACTGACAAATTACGTCATTTAAAATGTCATAACAACTAAAATACATGACGGCAAATTCAATATGAAGCTCTTTCTATTAAAAATTTCAGTATTAAAGAAGTTTTCTCTTTTGATTCATTCTATTAGAAATATCGAGGGCTGCCAGATTTTAGCCATACCAATTTTTTTTTTTTTTTTTTTTTTTTTTTTTGGGGGGGGGGGGGGGAATTGCTTAAAAAAGACTGGCTAAAATTTTAAAAAAGCCGACTTTTATTAAAATTTCAATGTTTTTCATGTATTTATTTTTATGTTAAAATAAGTGATATACCTAGAATACTAACATTATTTAAAGCCATCCCCACAGTGGAGGATCAAAATTGTGATGGTATGTCTCTGGATCATCCTAAGGTGTGAGTCCCAAACCATTGCCAATTGCCTACTATGCAGTACTAGCACGACGTTAAACTCAACAAACGAATGGACCAACATAATTTTTACAGTAATAAAATAGAATTCTACACGGCAAAGACAGGAAAACAAAAGCAATACTCTTCATTAGAAAACTGATCCTGTTTAAAAACTATTTACATTATTATAATTATTCTTCAATAACACTGATATAAGAAATAAAAAGTACCAATCATTTGGCTAAGTTTTCAAATAAAAATACTTGTAACATTTTTTCAGCTTTTGCTTCTTTTTTTTTTCTTCTTCTTTTTCTTGGAATTGTTCAATAATGCTTTTGGCAAACTTGGCATAGTTCTTTTACAGAATCAAATAGCTATCAAACTAAGAAAAAAAAGCACATCTCGTTTCAATTTTCAACTTCCACATTGTATTAAGCGATATAATTTTAAGAATTGATAGAACAATAACCAATCTAGTTGATTCTAAGATCAATTTCCTCCTATTATGAGACATATGTACTAGCTAAAATAAATTTCCCTCTTTGTCCGTGCAAATGTGAGGAAAAACAAGAACAAGAAAGCACCTTCTTATCAATAAAAACCCAAGTTTTTCAGAACACTAAAAATGTCGAAACAGATGTCACTGCTACAAAAATGTATTGATTTTTTTTTTTTTTTTTAATTATCCTTGGTTTGGAGGAATTAATAAAAATAATGGAGGGATGATTTAACAGGAAAATGTGACGTTATAATTACAACAATATATTTAGAAAAAAATATCCGTGATTTGAAATAAATAAGTCTGAATCATTATTTAAGAGAACAGATGTAATGCTATATGCTGTCTAAAGATTGTCAAATTGTGTTCAAAATATTAGGCTAAATTAAAGGGAAAGAAACTTTTAAAAAAAAAAAAAAAAAAAAAAAAAAAAATAGCAATAATAAATAAGCAGTTAAAATAAACTCATGTCCAAAATTATCTTTACATGCATAAATTCACAGATTTCTTAGAAACTGTGAACTATGATCTTGTAATTTTTTTTTGGAATGTTATGTAACACTATGACACATAAATAACAAAGGAAAAAAATTAAGGGCATTGCATATAATATAAAATTGTAGCATGAAACATTAAAAATGGTAATAAAATGTGACAAAGAGAGCTCAGAAAAAAAGGAATAACGCAGAACAGAATAAAGCCTTACAAATTTAACATGGACTATGATCTCCCCTGACTTGTACACACATATCACAATGTGTTTTTATGCTGGTAATAACATTGTTAACCACAGTTTGGGGAATTAAGCTCCACTCTTCAAGTAATGCCGTCTTCAGAGCATTTACATTTCTAGGAGGAGGATATCTATGTGCAATTGCTCTTCCAAGGTAGTCCCATAAGTTCTCTATTGGATTAAGATCAGGAGACTTTGCTGGCCATGGTATTCGCTCAATGCCTTCACTTTCAAGGAATTCATCAACGAGCTTTTCTCGATGTAGACGAGCATTATTGTCCATAAATAAAAAGCCAGATCTATATGCACCTCTGAAATGTCTGACATAAGACTCTAAGACCTCATCCCGATACCTCTCACCAGTCACAGATCCACTGTCGAAAACATGTAGGGGCGTACGTCCATTGATCATTATTCCCCCCTTACCATCACACCTGTACTACCAAAACGGTCATATTCCATTATGTTTGAGGGATAATTTCGTGTTCCTGACTCCCTCGATATGTAAACATGTTTAGAATTACCTGTAAAACTAAACCTCGACTCATCAGTAAACAGAACATGGGACCATTGGTGTTGACTCCAGTTCTGATGTTCTTTAACCAATTAAAGCAATCCCTCCTCTGTTGTGAAGACAGTGAAACACATACCCTTGGCTTTCTGGCATAAAAGCCTCTTTCATTAAGCCTTCTGTATATCGTTTGCCGTGATACAGCAGTTGCAGTGGTGGCTACAAGCTCTGAAATTAACTGGCAAGCAGTAGATTTCCTGTTACGACGGGCAGTTAATGCCAAATATCAATCTTCAGAAGCAGTTGTCATTCGTTTACAACCTTGTCCAGGCCTTCTTACAACAGTTCCATCGTTTTGAAACTGTTTCCATAATGTAGAGACTGTCTTGAAATATTCAGACATCTGGCTACTTCTGTGATAGGCTGCCCTGCTTCTAAACGGCTGATGAGTCACCACTTCATAGATTCTTCCAAATGATACTTCGAAGCCATAGCAAATCGATTTGAGTCCTTACACACTGAAATCAAACGCTATATCGCAGAGATTCACTAAGTTATTCACTTTGCGCAAAACGCTTGAATCAGCGTCGAATGACGTAAGCCTAGATTTGCATACCACAGAATCATTTGATTACTTTTGATCAGATAATGCTAATTAGGCTTGTTTTTCACACATTTTCTGCAAAAATGGATCACATTGATTGGATATTTCTTTGAATATTATTAGTTTTGTATATGTAAAGATCAGTGGCGTAGCGTGACATTTGAATCTGGGCATGCTCTGAAGTCAACTATGGAAAGAACACTACTCATCAAGGCGATATCATTTCATCAAATTTAAGCTCGGATTTTTCCATTTTCTTGGTTGGTTGATTGTAGGATTCAAGTCCGATTGACTGTACTTGGATCCCAGGCCAATGGGTGGAATGCCGTCCGTGGGAGTCTTTGTAAGAGGTTCTAGCCAGTTTTACGCGAGTTTCGTAGAAAACCACGGAAATCTCTGAACGGCTCGGTTGATGAGTGCGACCTTGGATCGATCCCGACACTTCCCATCTACCAACTTTGAGCGCAAACCCGCTCAGTCGCTGGTGGGCTTCAATTTCTCGGAATCTTATATAAAATTTTACATACAAATTTTGTCCCTTTAACTTTAAATCCTACATCTAAAGGACTCTTATATTAACTTATTGAAGGCCGCTTCACTAATAGCTGTATTTAAATGAATTTTCAAAAAAATTTAATCACAATTTTTTATATCACTTTAGAAATAAAAAATTAAAAGAAAAGAAAGACAAAAGGAATAGTGGGAACCGGAAAGAAAAAATCAATTAAAATCGCTGAAAACTTGGCTTTAGGCTCTCGCTGCGTTCTGCTGTGTCTTCCACAACCACACAATGTCGGACTGAAGACCCCACTGCTAGTAGCAGAGCCTTAGGGGAGCGCTTGAATGTAGGTGCTTATCTGACCTCTGATAGTTCTTATACAAGAAGTTAATTGTTACAATTTTTAATAAAGTTAAATATTTTATAAGTTTAATTCTTTCTATTATATTACCATTTGATTTCGAGAAAAACAATGCATTAAAAATAATAAGCGTTACTCTTCAAAAGGAGGTATGGCGCCTTTACATAAACAAATATTTTTGAAAACGCAACTATTATGTGTATTTTTTTTTTTTAAGAAAGAAAGAAAGAAAAAAGAAAGTTTCGCTCAGGAAAAGATATAACCAAATTAAGAAAGTGTTTCTTGTTCAAAACTAACGTTAAAAAAAAAAAAAAGAAGAAGAAGAAGCAGTATTAAAATTTTATTATATAAAAACTATTTAATGGCATGGCTTAATGTGAAAGAATGAAAAATAAATAGAATAGCGATCTTTACTAAGGAATGCAGATGAAAAGAAAAACACACAAATTAGATAAAATTTAATAAAATAAAGCAGAAAAAATTAATGGAACATTCCAAAATAAATAAATAAACAAATAAAATAATTAATTTAAGAAATTCAGATTCGAAAATTAAGAAGAGAAAAGAAGCAAAAAAAGAAAAGGAAAAAAAAAAAAATCTATGCACACCTGCAAGATCAAAGCTACGCATCTGCCAATTTTTTATTAGATCTGCGTTCAGTGACCATCATAGCGCATACAGGCACACATAAAAAAGACATTAGGGAAAAAAAAAAACTTTTTCTGGCACATAAAACAATTTTTGGAAATTTATCAAAATTTTATTTTGCAATTTAATCATCATTTTCAAATCAACTTTTTTTTTTAAGTTTTTTTATTACATCATTGTAAGATGAAGTATAAGTTTTAATTTATCAATCAGTTGGAGTAATTTATCAATCAGTTGGAGAAACCAACTCTCTATGCATCTCTACCGAAGGTAACAAAATCCCTAATAATGCTGTAAAAATACCTAAAACTCCAGAATATGCTCTCCAAGGATCGCATGCCTTGAATCGTTTACACAGCGGAACTCCCCTTGTACTTAGTACGAGAGAAAATTAGAGGGACGTTGAATATTCCCTCAAATAGCAAAAAATCCCTATATCAGGGCATGCTTTACAAAGGCAGCATGACCTAAGCAATAACCGGTCAGCAGGAGAAGAGGGTGACGGTATCTCTGGGATGATATTGGTCAGCAGATGATGCCTAAACAAAGCCGGAGGGTACTAACGACAATAGTAAAAAAGAAAAAAAAGCACTCGGATTTATCCAGGAATAATTTAACAAAAGAAATTTCCTTTCACTATAATTTTTCAAAACTGAATGACGGATAATGTATAAATGGAAGCCAGTATTTAACAAAATTAGTTGAAATAATTTATTTTTAAATAAATTCTGTTCAAAGTTTAGATTGTTTTTAGTGGGTATGCGGCGCATGCCTAGCATACCCAGAGAATACGCCACTGGTAAAGATAATTCTGGACATGAGTAATTATCATAAATTAAAAAAAAAAATATTTGACCTAGTGGTCAATATTTTTAAATATTAACTACTAGGCAGGCAAAGGCTGACTAGTTTAGTATAGAATGATTAAGTTAAGTGTTTAATTAAAGTGTAGAACTTGTTTTGTTGTTTTCGGATTCTGGGTGACTGACTATACATGGGTCCTAGGCCTAGGTGAGATGCTCTACAGGGGGCCTTTCTAAAAGGACCTAGCCCATGTTTATTTGAGATTTAGAGACATCCATAGAAATTTTTGAATGGCTATGCCAATGAGCATGACTAGGTTCAAACCAGGCACCTCCCATCTAACAGATTAGAGGATTAAAAAGAGCAGAACCTCTTAGCCACGGGTGGGGCAAATGAGAAGTATTTGAAGATCTAAATAATAAAATCGAAACTATGCAATTATTCAAATGATAATGAGAGGTGCTCTTATATTTATAATACAGGATGTTTTAATCATATTCTTTGCTTATTACATGCTATTAAAACAAGACTTAATATGATTTTAAATTTCATAATTTTTTTTTTTAAACAAAATGACATTAGTAACCTGTCTATGATCTAAGAAAATCATACAAATTATCATTTATCTATGCTAAATGTATATTAAGATATAAAGTAAAAAAGGCAATTAAGACTAGCTTTCATTTAAAAAAGCCAGTCTTTTTTAATAAAAGCCGGCTGATCTGGTCTTTTTTAAAAAACGCCAGCTTTTTTGCAGCCCTGGAACTATCACATACACACATATACATATATAAAAAGATGTCAAATTGTTATTAATTACCTCCAAGAATCACAACCATTGCAATAACATAAACCAGGACAAATGTCTTAAGGTAATTTTTATTACTATATTTACAAATTTGTATAACACTGCATGAAGATCAATCATTTGAATTCTAGAAATTGCAAAAATCCTTTAAAAAAATAATTGTAATGTACAGAGTCTGAAGGATTAAAAATATTTCATAAAGGACATTTTTGAAATAGAACGAAAAGCTTTTTTTTTTTTTTTTTTTTTTTTTCTTCTAAATAATCTTCTACTTATAACTAAAAATTGGAAAAGCAGAAACACTGGAATTTTCCAGCAAACAAATAAGATAAACTAATGAATTTATTTTCAAATTTATCAGGTAGTTTAAAAATAAATAATAAAAGATGGCAAAAAAGATTTTAATACAAAATTATTTCTATAAGAGCTTTAGTAGAATATGTACTAATCAAGCTTACTATTTATTATTACTATTCTGAATTACATACCCTGCAGCCCAAGCACAAATTGCTTTCACGTGATCCTTTTCTCTAGGTGTAAGAACTTCACTCTGGGTTTTAGTCATCATCTCTAAATTTTTTAAATCATCATGGAATTCCTTATCTAACACAACACTACGGCCCGTACCAATTAAATCTAAACTTACTGAGAGAGCTTTACCCATTACTGAAAAAAAGAAAAATACATTAAGGAATTCTGCATGATACTAAAAAAGTAATATAATATTCCAAAAAAGATGAAAATAAAAAGATAAAATGCCAAAACTTAAGAAGTAAAGCATTTTATTCTGTTAAAAATGCTTTATTTGATTCTATTAATATTCACTATTATCACTTCACTATTACACTGTTCATTATTTATTATTAATAAAATCAACAGGCAGTTATCACTGAAATTAGCTGAATAAATTTCAGTGAGCTAAGTTTTTTTTTTTTTAATCTTTATTATAGCAAAATTTGAAATAAAACTTGTCAGTTGGTTGTATTTCATTAAACCAATGTCCCGACATTAACAACTAATACAGAATAAATAACTTAAAACTGCATGTAATGTTTGTAAAATTTAGACATATTTAAAATATATATAATGTAAATATATTTATATATATATAAAAAAAAAAGCAAAGATTTATCTGTGTAGGCTTGTTACAACCAGATTACTTAACACAATTTAAAGATAAAATGAAAAGATAAAGTTCTCTGAATTTAATTTAAAGCAGCATTCTGTCAGATATGTTCAATATTTATTCTTTTCTTAGCTCTAACTAAAATAAATTATATAAAAAATTATCTTTTTATTTATAATATCGTGTAAATTAACAAGGATCACATTTATATAGAAAAACTGATATTTTGTGTGAATTCCTAAATAAATGACTCACTTAAATCACAATCAGTGGGTCATTTTCATGCAAGAATGTGTCATGGCAAAATAAAGCGGTCTCATTTAAAGACTTATTTTTTGGTTGTCAGAAGCTTACACAATCATACTTTTTTTTCTTTCTCTCATATAATGGCCTCATCGAAAGCTTACTTTATCGCCCAATGATTTCTCACGATCTCCTAAGAATTCAGAAAACTTTGCCTCATCTCATACCACAGGATGACAAGAATAGGAGAGAGAGAGAAAAAAAAGCAATGAAAAAGATAGACTGTCATAATTAGCTCAGCTAATAAAGAATTTGAATGTGGAAATGAGGACCTAAGAAGGAACTCATGGGGTCATTCCATGTCAAATCAACACAGAAAAGAGTCATTTTCAACCTGACCCCCTTAGATTTTACAAAATTAAGCTCATTTATTTGTTTTACAGAGAAATGAACATTTACCAACCAATTATTGTCTATCTCTTTTAGTTTTTGATATACATGACTGTAAAAATGGGTAAAAAGTGCAAATTTTCAAAATTCTTGTTTTACAAATTTGCCCATATCTTGTTCCCTAATTGTTCTAGAGCCATAAGTTTGGTATCATTGCAAAGCATTTAACACAGGCTTTCAAATGATATATCAGATGCACATATTGTTTTTAAACAATCATTTCAAGGTCAAACATTCTGACCTTTGACCTTGAATATCTATAAAAATGATATTTTATTTTTCTTTAAAAAATTACATGTTGTTCCTACATTTATTGTCTATAATTACTGTGAGTTTCAACTTAGGACCGGCATGGGAGGCTGAGTTATAAATTAAAATGCAACCCCATAACAGTGTTTTTATACTAACATGACATGAGTTTTAGCTAAAGAATTCTGCAAAATGTAATGAAATTGTAAAGATTTCAGCTAACAAAAAATAGTTTGCTCGGATGAGGAATAAAAAGAAAAATTTTATTTACAAAAAATCTGATTTCTAGATTAAATAAAGGAGGTCATATAGATTCACATTATTTAGGATGATTTATACAGTCTGTTCAAAGATAAAGAAGTTCTTAAATAATCTAAAATCCAGGGAAAATCTGGAATCACTTAGAAGATTGGCTCTCCTAAAACTAGGTCTTAGCCGCCTTTCACAAACACGGGGAACTGTAAAAAATTGTCCAAAAATCCAGCGAGTGGCTGGAAAACGTAGGAGAATTTCTCTCCTCAAAAGTAAGTCCTGGTGACTCTTACAAGAGCAAAACAAACTGTTTTCTTTTTAGTTTTCACTTTAACTTTACAGTTCGGGTTGCACAGACCCGCAAGGTAAACAAATGTTCTTTTCCTTTGTCCATTTCAGCACCTGGACAGTTGCAACATGTGAAGAAATTACTTCTTCAATGTTAGAAGAAAAGGGGGTTTTAACTTTCTCAGACTTCTGGCACTTCGTAGCAATTTCTCACATTCTAGAAGGTCTACTTCTTATAAAATACACAATGCAAGTGAGCCTAGACTGCAATTTGCCTTAATCATGATACAACAGCAGTACATTTATTTCAGAAAGAGTTGATTAAGTTTCTAAAGAATAAATTTATTACAATTCCTCGAAAAATAATATTTTTTTCTGATGGTGCAGCTGCTCATTATATATATATATATATATATATATATATATATATATAAAAATCACAGAACTTTTTTAAATCTATGTTTTCATGAAAAAGACTTTGGAATAAAAGCTGAGTGGCATTTTTTTGCAACAGCACATGGAAAAGGGGTATCACATGGCATTGGTGGAACTGTAAAAAGATTAGTAACTCGAGCCAGTCTGCAACATCCTTATACAGACCAAATATTGACTCCTCACCTTTTGTTTGAATGGGTAATTGCTAATGTTTTGGGGATACATTTTACCTACATTTCTTCCCTTCAGTACAAAGAAGAAAGCATATTTTTACAGAAGCAATTTTTATCTTCTGGTGTTGTTCCTGGTACTCAGAAATTACAGTCTTTATACAAAATGCAAGTTGTAAACTTCTTTGTAAAGTCTACTGAAATTTCACATCAAGAAAGGAAATAAAAGTAACAAAAGAAGGAGAACTAGAGCTATAAGAAATACATAGTTTTGTGCATTTATGAAGCTCTCTGATGGATAGGATGTTTTTTGAATGTTGATTATAACACAGAAGAAATAAAGGTAAGTTTCCTGCAACCCCATGGTCCCTCTACTTCATTTAGCTATCCTCAAAATCCAGATATATATACTGCAAATACTCTTAGCTTCTGTATTAACTAAAGTTGATTTAAGAACTGCCACTGGGCGAACTTATACACTATCTCCTGAAGAAATGTCCCATGCATCTTTTAACTTAACTTTAAAGATTGCTTGTGACTAGGCCATTACAAAATGCTCACAAATATTTGTAAATATATTTGCACAGAAGTAAGATTTTTTTTTTTTTTTACTTATATATAAATCTTTTAAATGTAACTTTGAATCTCATATGCATTCTTAGTATAACAAAATTTTTACATTCAGAAAATAATACCGACAAAGTATAATGAAAGTTAAAAATATTCTATTAATATACCTTTTGTATTTTGATATGAAAGTACAATGACAAAGTAAACAAAATAAGAAAAGGGATAATTTTTTATTATCATTTTTAACCATTTAAAATTCAGATTTGAATAAAATTGACGACTTGACTTTCTGTCGTCATTCGACGTCATGATGAAATTTAACCTATAGGATTATATTTACCCTACAAATAAAGGACTATAGCCAATCATAGCACAGCTTTTCCCCACAAACAAAGGGAAACTCCGCCTTGTTCTAGTCGTCCATTAGAAGTTATTTATTTTGTTAATACTAACTGATTTATGTTGTTTAAGCCTTCAGTTACTGCACTTCACACATGTCCAAGGAATGCTCAATTAGCAGATTATCATTCCAAAATAGAATTGCAACTTTTATCTTTTATCTTTTTTTTTTTTTTTTTTTTTTTAAATGTATCTTATAATTATTAATTACAAAAACTTTGTAATTAATCATTTTCCTTTTCAAAAATTTCTATACAAGCTAATCTGGCACACCCAAATGAAATTCCAAAATGTTCTGCAATTTCGACATGAAAATACTGATATGGGGTTACATTTTAATTTATAACTCAACACCCCATGGCGGTCCCAAGTTGAAATTCACAGTAATTATAGACAATAAATGAAGGAACAACATATAATTTTTTAAAGAAAAATAAAATACCACTTTTAGAGATATCAAAGGTCAAAATGTTTGACCTTTAAATGAATTTTTTAAAACAATATGTGTATGTGATGTATCACTTGAAAGCCTGTATTAATTGCTTTCCAATGATATCAAACTTATGCCTCTATAACAATTAGGGAGCAAGATATGGGCAAATTTGTAAAACAAGAATTTTGAAATTTTGCACTTTTTACCTATTTTTGCAGCCCTGTATATCGAGAACTAAAAGAGATAGAGACTTAATGATTGGTAAATATTCATTTCTCTATAAAACAAACAAATGAGCCCAGTTTCGTAAAAATCGAATGAGCTGTGTTGATTTGACACAGAATGACTCGATGCTCTTTTTTACTTGTGTCATCATTTCAATGCCTGTTCTCTTCTTTCTGTATGTTGAACTTAAAGCTTTTCATTCACATTTTATTTAACTCATTCAAGTGGATGTGGAATCAAAGCTTTATGTGGAATACTTCTATGAAGTGAGATACCAGCCTTTCTCTTATAATTAGAAAATGAAGTAAAAATTTTTTCTTAACCAATTAGGCGTCCAAGTTTCTGCTGTGGGAACAATTTTTTAAGACTTTTTCTCTGCAAGTAATTAGGATAAATATATTTTTTTACATTAAATGTTGAAGTGTAACTTCTATTCTTTTTTTCAATTATTCAAACAATTTTTTTTTTTTTTTTTTCTGCAAAACATCAGCGAAGAAAAGAAGTCAGCAAAAATTACTCATTCGAGTCAAGGGATTTAAAACAATGGATATGAAATAAAACGGTTCTTTTCATAAATTACAATGAACAGGGATCATAAAAACTATTTTAAAAGGGTTTTCAACATTAGTTCTACCTCAATTAGGAAACATTCTAGCAAAATATTTTTTTTTAATTTTTAAAACTACTTATGATTAGAAATGCACATTGAAACCCAAAGTATACAAAAATTCAAAAATTTTCAGTGGGATTCATATAGCGGTGTTTAATGGGTTAATCTATCTCTCTATATATAAATGGCTAAGAGATTTCCTTGGACTCTGTTTGTCTGTATGTTGATACAGTTGCCACCAAATTTTCATACTTTAGTTAATTAAAAAAAATGCAATTGTCCAATCGATAGGCTGTTTATAAGCCGACGGGTTCAGAAAAATTGCACCTTTCAATTGGTACCTTGTTTGTAACAAAGTTTTGATTAGATTTTTAAAAATTAATTAAAATATGAAAATAATAAACTGGTAATTGCTTTAAAACTGGACATTTAAATTTTTCATTGTTGCCAAAAAAAATTACGAGTTTTTTTTTTTTTTTCCAGCATACAATGAAATATGCTTTCATGTGAAATATAAAAAGTTATATAATATTAAATTTGCTCATGCATATGAAGAAATGAAAATATGAAAATGAAGTAAAAAATCAACCATAACCTTTTTTAATATACCTCAATTTTATATATATATTTTTTCTTTTTAGTTTTGTTTAAACAGTATTTTTTTTAGGTACGGATGAATCGCGTTTGGCATGAAAGCTAATTCAGCATTATATTAAAGAGCTTTTCTTATTGATAATCCTGGGTAATTTTTTTTTTATTTTGATGCGGAAATAGATCGGACATTTTTCGCCAAGGACTCTAATTTAAGGAAAGCCACTTTAAGCCAAGTAGCGTATCAAAAATATAAATAAAATATTGAAAAACAGAAAAGAAAGAAACAAAAAATAATCTTATGAATTATGTATTTTTGTCTAAAATGACAAAAATTCAAAAGTTGCCAAAGAGAACTATATATATCTTTATATTAAGGCTGTACCATGATCAGGTTTACATATTTAATTATTTTTCTATATACCAAGTACTATTAACTAACTCAACTAACTATTATAACCACAAAAAATTGTCTCATGTGATAGATGTAGCCGATCATAGCATATTGTAATACAGTAGAGAGCCAAAAATCCGCCGACCTAAAATCTGCCAAAGTCCGAAATCCGCACAGCTTTTTAAATACAAATAATGAAATTTAAGTTACAAAATTGCAAATCAGAATTTTTTTTTAAAAATCTTGAATGCAGATTTTGTGTTCGCATTTTATGATTACAATAATAAAAATATGAAAAATTGCAAGAACCAAGTCACTGATAAGGAAATTATCAACAGTATATTGAATTAATCAAAAGAAAATTATGATTATTATGATGATATCAATGAGGAAAACAAACTAATTTTTAAAAATGCTATCTGATGAAGGCATAGTTGTAAGGAAGAATTCTGTTAAATTCTTTGAAAAATAAATTTGTGTTACAAAATAAGAATTGATGAGTATTTACAATAGACAAAAAAAAAAAAAAAAAAAAAAAAAAGGAAAAATCTCAATGATGTATTATGTTCAAGTGTAGTTTAAAACAAACTGCGTGTGAACAGATGTCTAAATTTGACAAATATTTTTTCATTTTTATTTATTGTTTTCATTATATACATTTTTTTTAAATGTTCAATGTTATTCTTATGTACATAATAATTTAATATACAAGTGATATTGTGTTGTTATTCACTAGTATATGTTTAGTTTGATTAATATTCTGCTTTTATTATTCAAATTGAAAATTATTTTTCATGGGCTCCAAAATCTGCCAAATCCTAAAATCCGCACAACCTCTGGTCCCAAGTTGTGTGGGATCTTTGACTCTACTGTATTATATTTGGCGTAAAATTGATGTCATTTTATGGTTGATCGAATACATCAAATAAATATAGAAAATGATGTAAAAGAAAATATTATGTACACCATTTATAGTGCTGTTCATATGTAACTAGGATTCAAATATAAAATTGCTACTTAAATTTTTTCGATACTGTCTGTTTCGAAGCTGCCATCTGATAAGCACCCAAATGGAAGCTCAGTGGTAAGCTATTGTCACAGGCAATAGGGACAAGCACCGGAGAGTCTGAGAATGAGTGGGTCGCTGAGGAAGGCAGCGAAGAAACAAAGCGGGCTTTAGAGCAATTTCATGATTTATATATATATAAAGCTATATAGAAAATAGTTTCCTTTGAATATAGTGACTAGCAAAGTGGGCAAATCCTTCGTTGATTCACTACCTTCATTGATTTCATGAATTTAAAAATGGTTTGGTTAACAAACTATGATCTATTGGCACACACACAGCATCAGGCCGAATTTTATACATTTCGAGTTTGAAAATTTTCCTGTACTGAGTTTTACAGTTTTTATTTTGAGCAGAGCTCAGCTAAATCGATGCTTGCCACTTTAACTTCAGGGGCCACGGTCTTAACCAAAAATAAACAAAAAGTCATTAACAGATAGGGGTGCTTTTTCTTAAGCTGGCCAGGTCTTTTTTTAGGTAGTGTTTTTCATAGGCTTGTTTAGTCTCTTTCATGAAAATTCTGCTACTGATGTGTTGGACCCGTTCTTATGTGAAGCTTTTGCTGCCACTCGTCATTGTGAGATGTCATCTATGTTGTTTGTGATGTGATCCATCTGACTGTTTAGCCTTGTTCTGGACATGTTTGTTTAGTGCTAGTTGTTTGTACCATAATGGTTCGTTATTCTGTGTTATTTGGGCCAGATGGAATTGTTCTGTTAGCAGGCAGGCTACAAGATAGTGTATGGAGGTGCCTAGTGCTCCACAGGCATTCCGGGCTTCTCTTCTTCTTGAAACGATGAAGATAGGCTGGGAAGGCTCTGTGACTTGTGTAAATTTGTGTGAGGAGCTTGCAGCGAACAAGTGTCTTTGTGTTAACTGTTGGGAAGTATTTGTGTGTTAGCCTGCCCGTGTCCCCACAATTCCACTCAAACTGCCATTGTGCCATAATTATTTTTTTAAGGTTTATCTTAAGGTAGGATATGGGTTTCTCGAGGCGGTATGGCTTTTGTTGTCGGAGGTTCTGTGCGGCTGATTTTGCAAGTTTGCTTCTTCGTTTCCCTGTATTCCTATATGTGCTTTGACCCATTCGATTTTAAAGGCATTATTCAATCTTATCTCGTTGTGAATTTTGTGGATCAAGCCGTTAACGGAGAATGGTTTCAAGATTGCTTGAATGGCCGACATGCAGTCCGAATGGATGCTGTAAGTGATCCCCATGGTATTCCCCCACTCAGCGGCCTTGAGAATTGACAGTAGTTCGGCCTGAAATATACTGTTGCACTTTCTTAATGGCACTGACCATTAATGGATTTTAGAATTGTTTTTGAAGGCTACAAAGGCCGAACCTGTAGCTCCTGATTCCAGCTTCGACCCATCTGTGAAGATATGTGTGTCCTCAATTGATGAATCTGGTTGTGGTTCTGGTGTATTTGCAGGATGCTTTCGCCAAATGTTCTGCTTTTTTGTGCAGTCAGTATAGTTGAATACCGTATATTTACATGTATAAGACGAGAATTTTTGGAAATTTTTTGAAAGCTGAAGTATGGGGGTCGGCTTATATACGAGTTCATATTTCTAGCAAAAAACGTACATTAGAAATGACTGAATACATATATTTTAAGCTTAAAAACTATATATAAAGTAAAATAGTGATATAAAACCTTATTTTTAAATAATTATCACATATAAAACTCTTAAATTAGCAATTTTAAATTTATTTCTAGAGCAGTTCGATGTAGTCACATGTGTTTATTTCTTTTTTTTTTCCCCCACGATGAAGCATTTTTCGCCCAAGATCACATTTACGGCATTCAAAAATAAACATACAAACAATTTAGGACATATCAACCGTAAAAAGCATTTTTCTAGTCTAAATAAATAAAAAATATGTATATACCGTATAGTCTCCAAAATCTGGACACTTTAAATTCGGAATATACCAAAATCCGGAATGCATAAAAGCTAACTGATAATTTTTTATTTCCCGTTATCTTTGGTTTTCTGTTTTGCTGACAGATGGCAGCACCAAACAATTTCCTCTATTACCATGAATGATTTCAATTCTATTTTTGTTTGTTTGTTTAAGCTTATTTTAATACAGGATTTTGTGAAATTTTCTAGTTCTTTGTTTTATTTTGTGTTTTAGCATATAAGATTTCTAGCAACAGTATAAAGAAGCATTCCCAAATCGAAATGCATATAAGCTAATTGCTATATTTTATTTGCCATAATTTTTGTTTTGTTTTTCTGCCGATAGACGGCTGTACCAATCAATATTTACTTGAGCAATTTCTGAAAAATCTAAATATTGAGATTTTGAAAATGAATCGGAGAATATTGAAAACTACAAAATTTCTACTGAAAATTTAATTGCTGCATTAGATAAAGAAATAAAAAGTTTGGAACAAAGAAACTTTATCACTGAACATGAGTCAATGTCTTATATAGAATTAAAGAAAAAGTCATTGCACACAAACCTAAATTAAAACAAAAATCATTACTAGAAATGTTTAAAGAATTTTTATAACAAAAATATGAATTTATTTTGTTTTTTAATAACTTTTATTATATTTTAAAAGTAAATTATTTGTGTAAATAGACTGTATGATATTATTAAACTAAATGTAACAATATTTTACTCAAACTTAACTTAATATACTCTCTAAGGTAAGTAATAAGACATTTTATTTGGCAATTTCTTTGCCGATTTTAGTTCAAAACTTGCCTACGCTCCGTGTAAAGAAACAAAAATGCTTTTTATTTACATTTAGATTATCCTGAAATTTTTTTAGATTGGCAATATTTTTGCTGTTTTGGTGATATACTCGAACTTTAAAAAGAATATTGTTTCAATTCGGCTTATACAGTCAACTCTCAAAAATCCGCAACCCTAAAATCCGCAATTCTCTAAAATCCGCATATCATTTGCAATGTAAACAAACATTGTCACAATTGATTTGTTGATTAGTGGATTGCAAAAATTCAGCTGTATTAAGAGACAAATCAGTTTTTAACTGATGCTGATGAATCACCAATCACTCAACATATTGCAGAGGAGGAAATGATAAGTGTAATTATACATAATTATTAAAAAATAAATGATAATCATTTAGAGGAAAAGGAGAAAGACAGTTTTCATGAAAGATTTTCTCTCATGCAGATAAATACTCAAATTTTCTCATAGCACAAACTTATGTGATTGACCAAGAATTGCTGACTTTTTTTGCAGGTTATACGAAAATAAATATGTATGAATATTCTTACTTAAACTAGTATTGATCAGACTTTTCAAAAATCTAGGTAATTTGTAACTATAATGTGATATATAAAAATTGTTCTTTAAATTAAAATTTCATGAATATTTGTACTTTTATTAGACACACTATATTTCAGCATTGTATATATAACATATAAATTGTATCTTAAAGATTTGCTACTCAAATGAGGTTCTAAGATGTAAATAAAAGAAATTACTCTAAAATCTGCAAAATTCAGAAATTCGCAAAACACTTCGTTTTAAGCTGTGCGGATTTTTGAGAGTGTACTGTACATGGGTTTGCAATTTTGGGAAAATTTCTGCAGGGAAAAACGCACTCTCGGCTTATATACAGATCGGCTTATATTCAGAAGTATACGGTATGTGTTCTTGTAGCTTGTAATTTCTGTGTAGTTTTGTGAGTGTTCCATAGGCTGCTTCATATTGCACTTGGAGGTGTACTGGAATCAGGCCAGAAAGAACCAAAAGTGCCAATGTTGGGGCTGTTCTGCAAGCCCTTACGATGGCCAGTGCAAAGTGCCTTTGACAGCTCAGCAGTTTATCTTTATTTTGCTGTGTTAGATTGTCTCCCCAAATTGGTGCTGCATAGGTCAGTGTTTTTTCCACTACTGTCTTGTACCAGGCTTTGACTAGATTAGGTTTGAGTCCCTATCCCCTAGAGACTATATGCCCGAAGAGGTTAAAGGATTTATAATTTTTTTTTATTTGGTGGTCTATATGAGATTGCCATCTTAGATTTTTGTGTAAGATGACTCCGAGGTATTTCACGTTTTTTTTGTTGTTGTTGTTTCTAGTTCAATTTCATTGTAGTGGATTCCTTCTAATTTATATGAGTTAGCAGTCAGGAGGTTACCTATACGTGGTCTATTGAGGTACAGTAGTTCTGTTTTGCTCCAGTTGATCATTAACTTATTTTTGTTTGCCCATTTGTCAAATTCCTGCAGTGCTGTGTTAGCTGTTGTGATTAGTGTGTCTGTGTTATTTGCTTTTATGGTTAATATAAAGTCGTCTGCGAAGGCTTGGATCCTTATGTTGTTTCCCAGCTATGATTGAGTTCTGTCTCAGCTATGAGTAGCCAAAGGAATGGTCATAGGCAGCTTCCTTGTGGACAGCCTCCGAAGGTTTGTTTATGTGAGCCAATATCATTTTCTTCTAGTGTGACATACCTGTCTTCCAGAAAGCTTACTATCCAGTTGACAAGATATATCAGACAGCCAGAGAGTTTTAGATTCTTAATAAGTGTAGGCCACCAGATGTTATCGAAGGCACCTTTGATGTCTAATGATATCAAGAGTGTTTGTTTTTTGTCGTTTTTGGTCTTTGTTTATGTTGTCTATCAGTTTTTGAAGTGCATTTTCTGTAGAGGTGATTTGTTTAAAACTGAATTGATTCGGATTCCAGTAATTAGTGAGTGTAAGGTGATGGTTTATCCTGCCGTGAATGATCCTTTCAAAAATTTTGCTTATAGCTGGTAGGAGGCATATCGGCCTATAGTTTTTTGGGTCTTTTGGATTCTTGCCCTCTTTATGGAAAAGAACCACTGTACCCTTTTTGAACTGTTTTGGAAAATACTCTAATTGTAAGCATTTGTTAAATAGCGCTAGGAGGAGGCAGGGGTGCAGAATATGTCCGATTCGGCGATCTAGGATCGGGGGAAATTTTGCATAAAAATATATAATTGATTTTAATTTTCATAATAAATTTTAAAAAATCCTGGAGATAGAAAAATTTCCGGAACGACACACATCGTTATTGCCGATGTATTGTTTACGGGATAAATTAATACTGCAAATCGCATCACCTATCGATATATTTTATCATCACAAAACATATCAAAAATACAGTGAAACAGCTTTGATATAAAGCTTACATTGTTGTTGCTGATGTACTGCTAACAGAGTGAGTCGATACTCTGACTCGCATTGCATTACAAATCGATACTTTTTATCATTACATAACATATCAGATATCAGAATGCATTTTAAGAAAATAAGTGACCAGGAAAAGTGTCGATATACTGAATCGCATGGCGACTTTCACAAAATCCATCTCAGAATAATATGTACTACAGAGATGCCAAGTTTCAATAAGAGCTATCAGTAATCAGAGTTATACACTTATGCAGTGTGGAGACGCTAACCGCGTCACAGAATAATTTTTATACACAAGCCCACATATAATAATGAATTTCACTGTTTTTGTAAAAAATCACAAATATATTAATTAAAAAATTTCTAAAACAAAAGTAAATAAATATGTACTTCTTTACCTTCTTACAAAATGAAAGGTTTTTTTTTTTAACCTGCTTTGGTGGGGGGGGGGGGGGACATTTGGATCTCTCTCTCTCTTTTCTTTTTTTTGGGAGGGGGGTGGAGAAGAGGGTTACAAAAATTTATTTTATTTATTATTATTATTTTATAAGTCACTCTTTTATAGACAACTGTTTTTATGGCATTAAATACTAAAACGTTTTTTTTTTTTTTTTTTTTTTTTTTTTTATAAAACATTTTTATTATTATTATTTTTTTTTCTTTAGTACTTTGCATAAAAAATCTAACATCTTTTGTTTGATGGTACAATATGTATTTTAAATTTATTAAGGAAAAACAAATAGATTCATCAAGTGCAGTAATAAAGCCTACAAATAATTACATATGTGAGAAATATTGAGCACTTCTATCACTTTTTTGGTTCTAGAAGCAATCTTTGATCACTAGCTGGAAAGCGGGAGGGGCAGTCAAAATATGAATAATTAGATAAATGAGAAATGAAACAATTCTTTATAGGTTCTAGAATTTAATAAAGCAAGTTTAAAATGAATATTGACATTTATTAATCACTTAATAAAGATACCTTGAGTAATGTTCTGTTATAGATGCCAAAGATCTTTCAGGGCGAAATCCGCCCCTTCTTCAGTAGCTACATGGTCGCTGTCTTTCGTCGAAACTGATTTCTCATCCCGCTCTTCTCTCTCGGTCTTTCTCTTCATAATGTGGCGCCACACTCCATCCAAATTGATGAAGGGGCGGATTTCACCCTGAAAGATCTTTGGCATCTATAACAGAGCATTACTAAAGGTATCTTTATTAAGTGATTAATTCAGTTGGTCTGTTTTTTAAAAATTTTAAATTTTAAATAATTGACATTTATGTTGCTGATAGAGAAAAATTGGGAAATTAAAGGCTTCTGCAGAGCTTTTAATTGACGATGGCTGGTAGGAGATAAGAAAAGGGGGGGGGGAGTAAAAAAATAATTACATCAGCAAGAAATATTGTATAATTCTATTTCTTTATAGTTTCTAGAATCTTATAAAGCAAGTTTAAAATGAATATTGACATTTATGTTGTAGATGGAAAAAGATTAAGAATCGAAATGCTTCTGTTGTGCGTTTGATCGTCAGTGGGGCTTCTTTTTTTTAACGAAGGATATCTGCGACTTTTTTAAAAGCATATAATCTGTGATTTTTATAAGTTGTCCGTAATGCCGTAATTATTGCCGTAAATCCGTAATAATTACGGACAAATCGTAATGCCTGGCATCTCTGATACTATAGTAATATATTTCTTTCTTCCTTTTTCTCATTTTTAAAGTGATGTTTTCAACATTTCCACCCATCTGCATTAGTCTTTTGCTTTCTTTGTGTGATGCGTGACGGATCGCTATGTAGTAAACATGGAGCCGTTGTGCGCAACTCTACCTGCAGAGCCTCCAAGTACTACGGATTTTGATGTTCAACTACGGATTACGGAAACTATTCCAAAAACTACGAAAAACTTTGAGAAAAGCTTAATTTTTTTTTACTGATTCTCAACATTTTTCACTGAAGATTTCGCTTCCCGGAAAGCGAAATTCCGAGAGGCAAACCCGCATAATATGCACGAATGGCGTTTGTGGAAAATTTTCCGTAGACGGCAATCTCGAAAAATTTGCTAAGCTTACGGAAAAATTTTCTGCAAACAGCAATCATGGAGAAATCGAATGGCTACTATTTATTTTTGGTTTCTGTTTATGCAATACATTATTAGCGAATACCAATCGTCTACGCTACTAAAAGCAGGAAGCGAACGCTACTGATAAGAGTAGTGGTTCTGTTTTCTTCCCGCTCATTCCAAAGTCCAAAGTCTGGGCGCCTGGGCTTTCGCGGCTGTGGCGGCCGTTTTAGGACAGGAGGGGGAGGAAAAAGAAGCGATCAGCTTTTTCTTCTTTAATCACGGGTGGTTTTTAATTGGCGCTTGCCGCTCAGTATTTGTTGCACATCGCGCTGTGCTTGGAGGCGAGGGGAGCCTTTTGAATGGAAAAGCGAGAGTGAGGAGAGGGTGAATCATTAGTGGAGATCATCATACCACATCACTAACCGGCTTGGTACTCGGGAGAGAAGGAGATGCTATGCTGTTTGTTTAGTTTAGTTAGGCTGTGAGTTACACTTGCGCATCAAAATTTTCATCGATTTTTTTTTTTATTTTTTTTTTTATGTAGCGTTTTTTGAAACATTTTATTTATTATCTCATTTATTACAAACTTAATTTTGTTAGAAAGGCGAACATAATTTCGGATTATGCTAGATTCCACGATATTGATAAAAGACAAAAATAAAAATAAATTTCTATGCAATTGGCTTTCACGAAATGTCAAATTAATTATTAATAAACTGACAAGTTTTAATTCTTATTTTTATAAAACATTTATTTTCTTTTACTCTGAGTAAAAATTCTTTTTATTACTATTCAATATTGTTCTGATTTTTTTTTTTTTTTTTTTTATGTTTCACTTTTTCATTACACCTTTTCAAACTGATAAATACATATAAATATTTTGATTCTAAAATATATGTTGCTCACTAATTTTATAAATATATTTTAGTAACCAACATCATAGTTAACTAATTTTTTAAACTAAAACCTGTTTAAAAATATTTTATATGTAAAAAAGCAATTTTAGGCCTTTTAGCTTATTATCTCAAAATTATTTTGTATAGTCTTTGTCTTAAGCAACAAAATAAATTTTTGTTAGTCGTTGAGTAATTTAGTAGTATATTTCTTTTAGTTAAGAATAATTAACACATTTTTGCATAACTAATTTTTGTTTTTTGTTCAATCAGTTAAATTATTGTGTTTATTTAGAACTGCTTAAGACCTGTTTAAATAGTTTATAATTTCTTTACATTATTCAAAAGATCATTTTTTAATAACAAAAGTAAGTATTTTTGCTCAATTTTAAGTTGGTTTAAATTTTATTACAGTGCTTTTGCTATTACATATTTTTATGCAAAGATTTGGTGCGTATATTACTGAACGACATAAAATGTCGTGTATACTGTACGTATGGACTACTGACATACTTCCTGGAAGGTTGGAGTATTTGTGTCTGTGGTGTGGCACTTTTTCTCGCGAAGTTTTGCTGTAATGCGGGATTTCATTCGATTGCGTTGCGTGCGGCAATTGAATGGAATGGTTGGTACGAATAATTTGCCGTCAACGATTCTACTTATTTTATAATAAAAGTATACTATGTCAACATTTAAACGTAAAGAAGAAGAAGTTCAATGTGTGCATTGTAGTTGGCGCAGTAGATGTGATAAACTAACCTCTCATACATCCTCTAAACATGGAGATGAACGGTCTAGAGAAAAAAAATCAAACAAGTCTTCTATCAGTATTATTTGCTATGAAAAATACTGATACTAATTCTAAAAAGCCTTTAACCCTTTCACTACCACTGGGACATATACGTCCCAAGCAATGCTGCCAGATTGAGGTATTTTTTTTATTGAATATCCACCAATAAATTTTAATTGCAACGGTTGTATAATCATTCCGAAAACATCTAACAAAGAAGTCTTCGAAGTTATTAGGCATTTAAAATTTAGTGGTAGATATCATATACAAAGAATTCCCTCAATCTGGCAGCACTGGTCCCAAAGGCAGTTTATATTGGTAGTGAAAGGGTTAAATGAAGAGGAAAATCAACCTGATGAACCATGTAATAAATTAATGAAAGTTGAATTGGAACACAGGCCTATTGTTGAAGCTTTACCTAGTACTTCTCAAAATGATGATTTTGTTCAAATTTATAATGATACAAACATTCAAACAGATAATGATACAAACATAAATAATCAACTATCATCAATAAATCAGGCAATTTTATACCTAAACGAAAAAGTTAGTGAAATTTTACAAAAAAAAATCAAATCAAACCTTTAGAGGAATTATCCAACACCAGGAACAGTTCTTGTGTATCCACTCCAGAAATAGAGGAGTTTAAAGCAAAACTCAATCTTATAAGAGTTAGCAGATCAGTAACACAAACATTCAGTCTCATGCCATGATTTCTTGAAGAAGCAGGAATGATCAAGTGCATTCCATGTATTACAAATTATAAAAATGTGCCTAAAGACACAGCAATATTGAAAACTGATTCATTTGGTCAGTTTTCCTTACCTGAAGAGGAACAATTAATTCAGGAAAATCAAAAATCAGAGCAAAAAATTTGGAAATTTCAAAGGGCATTTAATTGACCATCTGAAATCTAGTGCTCATAAATGGTGTTGTGACTTTAACGAAGCATTAAAAATCAAGGAAAAGGAAACCAAAGAAGAACATGAGAAGATTGGGCTAAGGGTAGGCAGGACAGCTTATACTGCTATTAAAGAAGGTAAGGGTAGCAAGTTTTTTGAAAGATTATTAAGCCTAAATGAATTAAACAATGTAGATATTGGTGAACTGAACCATTCCAGGGAATTTTTTAGAGAATTCAGAATTTTTTTTTTTTTTACTATGAAATCAAAAATTATAGATTTTTTAAGTACTAAAAATCCTGTAACCAATCAACTACCCTTAGTCTCTATTACAGCAGATAAAATAACAAAACTACATAGAACATTCCAAATTACTTGTCTAATTACCATAGTTGATGGTGTTCAGACATGTATTATATTAGATATATCTCCTTGTGGCATATCTCACAACGGAGATGCCCTTGCAAAGAAAATCAAATCAGCCTTGGATAACTTTCATATAAAAATAGAATCGCAAATGAATGGGATGTCTTTTGATGGACAATATTTTGACATCTCAGTCGACAAAAGCTACACAGTTTTTGCTCAGATATTGATCATGAATTTTTTCTCCCTATATGGGATATAGCTCATAGATTACAGCTCGTTTTGAAAGATGCCCGCAACACTGAATCTTGGGCTAAATAATCAGGCATAGATTGTAGAGAATGTTATGAAAAAATACAATTGGGGAATTGGGTATGAGCAGTTGATCAAAATTGCTGATGAAGTACATATTGATTATTTAAATCCTAAATCATTCCAACAAACAAGAATCGTTCAAAGTGAATTGATGGTATACAAGACTTTTCAAAGAGACTTCAAACTGTTTTTTACTGACCTACAACAGAAGTACATGAATTGTATTTCTAAAGGAGATAATGCTGAAGCTAAAGCTTATTCCCTATCCCTAGAACTAAAACTGTTCACAGATCCTGATTTTATTTACCAATTTCTAGCCACAATAGATATTTTATAATTGGTGACAAAATTCAGCTGTATTGTCAAAATGTAAATGCATACATTTGGACAATTTTTGGTTATTTTCAGATTTTAATTGACACTTTTTAAATGAAATGAGAACAGAAATAGAAATTGGAAAAATTTCAGAAACAAACTTTCCTACACTTTTTGAAAACGTTGAGGGCTTGAAAAACAACTTTTTCCAAGACTGTTTATTGATTGGTGATGACTGTCTTAGAACAACAAAAAGTCATTCCCAAGCCCAAGAAAACATTTCAAAACGTGAGTGTTTCGAATTACCAAAGAAAAGAATTAAAAATCTCTGCTCAGTGATCATTAAACAACTCCACCAAAGAATAAATGAACCAAATATAGTAAAACATATGCGACAATGTTTCAGCAGCAAAGTAATTTTGAGCCCTAACCCATCATTAAAAAGAGAAACAAATCAAGAAGATCCCACATTATCATTAGTAGAAAGAATCACTACTAATTCTCACTAAATGGGTGAGCAAAAATAGGAGAGAGTTTAATAGTGATGTAAGTCTAATAAATGAATGGAAAGCTTTGAAAAACCACCTTCTAGAAAGTGAATTTCATAAAAAAATTATAAATTCTGAAGAGAAACCCTCACTTCTAGACTAAGACAATGGAGTATTTAAAGAAGTTTTTATCAATCCAGACATATACACTGATTTACCAGACATAGTTTATCTTCTGGAAAACTGCTTCAAAATCTGCAGTGAGTATATTTGTGAGTCTGTTGGCTCTGTTATTGGAAATCATCTTTATAACACAACCATAAAATCTGATAATCTTTTCCATGAAGTGTGTATTTCATGGAATGGGCCTCCAGTCCATAAGGCTGCAGAATTGTTAAAAACGTCTTTAAACAGACATTTTCACGGGAGGAACTATCATTTTACTAGCTTTTCTTCAAAAAGGAGACTTAAGGTCTACAAAACATCAAAAGTGATTGATAAAATCCACAAAGAGAGTGGAAGATTGCCCTTTCTCAGTAATTGATAATTTTTTCAGAAAAAATAATCAAAAACAATGTATTTGTTGGTTAAATCTGTACATTTTTTTAAAATAAATATTAGACATAAGAATTAAATTAAAACTTATGCATTAACTTAATTTGTTTTAAATACCTAGGCATGAATAATTTCAGCCTATATATATACATAAATTTAACTTGTATAGCACACAATTTTATATACCTACAGAATTTATGTAAGCCTATATAACATACCGTAAGATTTTGGGAGAAATTTTCATATGGATTGGGGGAAATCTTAAGACTGAAAACATTTTCTGCACCCCTGGGAAGAGGTTCTGACTGGTATGGTTTATTAAGTTATAGTCGATGTAGTCATGGCCTGGGGCTTTGTTCTGCTTGATATTTTTAATGATTCTGTTAAGTTCTTGCGGTGTTATTTGTTTTGGGCTGCTCTCTTCGAAGTACAGGGGTGACGGATTAAGTCTGTGCAGAATCTTCTCATCTGTCAGGTATAGAGAGTCGAGAAATTTGTTTAAAGTACGGTCAATAGTCACTTGGTCGTTGTCATTCAGGATTTTATAGAGTTTCGCAAGGGTTGATATTTTGCCTAAGGCAATTTTATATTGTGGGTCGTAGGTATCTTTTGCGCTTTTGCAGAATGCTATCCAAGCCTTTGATCTTTCCTTGTTGATCAGTTTCTTATAGGCTGCGTGCTCTCTTTTGTAAAGGATGTATTGTTGTTGTTTGAGGTCTTGATCTGGATGGGATTGATACCTACGGCAAAATGCTCTCACCCTGTTCCTGGCAGTTTTGATCTTGTCGGTCCACCAGGTTGGTTCTTTCTGATCTGGGATTTTACGTGGCTTGTAGCAGGTGAAGGCCAGTGTTTTTAATTTGTTCAGTAATTTGTTTGTTAATTTGTCTAGAGCAGGGCCTGAAATTTCAACTTGGATTACACTCGCTGAAAAAAGAAGTTACTCGCCACAAAATATGATTAACTTACTCTATTTTTTACGTATAAGGTGACCAGAATTTTTATTGGAAAAAGAGAAATTACGCAATGTTTTTTATTTTATAAGAAAGCAGAAAACATTCAATTTTGAAAAAGAGGTCATTTTAGAGGACACAAAATTGAATGAAAATGTTTATAAAAACCGATTCAAAAACTACTTTACACAAATGGTGGAAACATTTTATCTGAAATCATGAATTTGGATCAGTACACCTTAATTTAAATAATAATATACGGATACGAGAGGAAAAATTCCTAATTTTTATAGATGCCACTGGACAATGTAGATTTTTTTTTTTTTTTTTTTAATTATTAGTTTTTGCTATAGATTTCTTTTTTTTTTCTTTTTTTTTTTTTTTTTTTTTTTGGTGGTACTTTCATGTAGTTACATAAAAAAAAGTTGGTAGACCTTTTTTTTTTTAATTAAAATCATAATGATAAAAGAACAAATAAAATTGGCAAATGAAAAAATAAAATTAATATTCGGCAGATGAAACGATTCGTTTTAAAAAACAATCATTCTTTATCAACATTTTTTAAAAATTCTTACAAGTATAACCGAAATTAGTCTTGGTAGTTAATAAGTTTTTAAAGTAGGTGTATAAAGGGGATTTTTTTCACCTGTCTACATTTTGTTTATTGAAGAAAACAGTCGCTTTGTGGGAGCATTTTTGCCAGGAGGACATAAAATGAATTCAACTAACTTTTGCATATTTTTGTGAGGTGGTGGTAATGTTATCATTAAGGCCAATTGTCTGCAGTAGGGCTCTGAGCCTGAGTAGGAGAGTCCTCCGTGGGGTCTTTCTAAGAGGTCCTAGCCGATATTTATGCTAGTTTCGAAGAAAACCACGGAAAACTAACAGCTAAGCCAACATGTGCGACCAGGTATCGAACTCAGGCTTTGAGAACGGAACCTCTCGGTCACTGGTGAGCCTATTTTTATGAGGAATATTATTCATGCAAAAGTGAGAACACACGTCAACCCACCACGTATCAGCTGTAGTATCACCACCTTAACGATTTTATGACAATTTCAATAGTGATTTTGTGTTCTGGATCAAAGAACCATAGAAATATAGGGAATACTTTTATTTCTTTGTGATTTGAAGAACCTGAATAGACATAAACCATAATATACTTTGGCAAGTTTATTAGAAAGTTGTTCTTTTTTCGAACCTAATGCAGAAAAAAGTTAGTGTCCACTGTACGATACAGCTAACAGCCGATAGAGCTGCACAGTTTTGCGAAAATTTTGAAATTAAGGAATAAATCCTTTTCATTTGAAAAAGACAACGGACAAAAAACATAAAAAAAGGACATTTTAGTCTTGTAATGTTTGCTTCGTTTAAGAGGGCAGAGTGCAGAAAAAGAAGACTGTCCTCTTAAAAAAAGGATGTCTGGTCATATTACCTAAGATTAGCATAATTTTACGTTTTTAAATCGATTTTTTTTTTCTTCTGATAGCACCGTATACTGTAAAAATTCTATCTACATTTAGACCGAAATTTTACTTGCCACAGTAAAATTTCCACTCGCCAATGGCGAGCTGGCGAATGGAAATTTCACACCCTGGTCTAGAGTGCCTCTATTTGGTGCATTTGTTATTAGGTCGACAAAGAGTTTGCTAATTTTCCTAATATGTTTTTCAAATTTTAAGTGTTTGCCATGTTTGGTTTCTAGCCTTTGTCGATGGTAACTACGATTACTGTAATCTAGAGGGTATTTGATAAATTTGTGATCGCTGTCAGAGTAGTCATTGCTTACTTCCCAATCCGTGATGTTATCCAGTAGGCTAGCTGTTGTAATCGTAAGATCTGGCCAGCCCCTGCTCCTATCTATTTGTCACGATGCATGACATATTCTAAATTAATATTTTGGCTAAACAATAGAATATTTACTCAATCTTAATCTAAATTATTTAACACTGTATTTTTCCTCCCGTTATTTTACCGTATTTTGGCTTTCCAATGGCACATCGCGATTTTCTCCAGTGGAACTTCATTTTCATTCCCACCTGCTTCCCGACATTCAAGTGCGGTCGCTGTGACGTCGTTCTTTACATCACACCCCTCTCTCTGTATGTGTTCATTCGGATTGGTCGCTCTTGGGAGTGACGTTTTCGGACGCTCGCTGCTTTACAGAGCGTGTATGCTTGCCGTGGCTAATTACTCCAGACAACTCAAGAGGATAGTCAGTTTTTATGTGCAGTGCTCTCGCTGCGGGCCACACGGCCAAGCGATGGATACACTTCGCCGTGTTATATGCAAGTAGATAACTATTTAGAGGCATATTTTAGTATCCACATTTTAACACTCCAGCATATTTTATTATGCTACATATTGGTGCCGTGAGCAGGATATGCTAAAATTTAACGATACACGTAACAGTGGCCAGAATAAGAAGTATGTTTGATAGCTAATTTTGGCTTGTTTCTATATGCATTTTCGTTGTTGTACATAGTGCATGGAAAACAGCAGGTCCTTTCAGATGTACAATCTGCCGTTTTATGTCTCCCGGCACACTGTGCGCAGCAGGTTTCCCACCTGCATGATTGTGCCATTTGATCATATCCCTGACAGTTGTAGGATCTGATCACAACTTTGGGCATTACTAAACAGTGCTTAAGTTCTAGATAGATTGTTTTATTTTCAAGCAGAGCGTTTTCCAGGGGGACTGGCAGTTGTATAGTGTAGTTCTGCAATTTTAGGTCTTGTTTTTGGAGGCAGTCGATAAACCTGATTGCTGAGTCGTCCGTTCTGTCTGTTTTTAGGTTCAGGGTGTTCAGGTCTTTCGCGATGGCAAACAATTTTGATTCCATTCTTTACTCTTTGAACATCCTTGATATTTTCCTCTGTGATGGTGGCCTGTTCTACTTGTTTGGCTATTTCTGTTGCATCCCTGTTATCTGTGGCTGCACATTAAGACTCATTAGCTAGAATGGCAATGTTTAATATACTATGTAGCCTAGTTTGGTTTAATAACATCCCTAAATTTTTTGCTGCAATTCAAAGAAAAAGAAATTTTTTTTAGAAACATTAACAATATAATGCTTAAAATCTTATACAAAAATTAAAATAAAAATTACAATTAAAAAAGAGAAAAAAATTGCATTTTGTTTTTCCATATCAGACTATTCATTAAGATTAGTGTTCACTCTAGGAGGAAAAATAAATAAAAACAGGCTGGGTGAATGTCATTAAAGGACCTAGATTTAGCGCAGACGGATTTGCGTTAGACATACAGCTTTAGAACTAGTACAATATATGCTTTACAAGTGATTGTACAATTAAATTAGTGTTCTTGTATTACTTTTTAGTGCAATTTATATTAGTGCACTAATCATTTCACAAAATTTATGTTTGCCACCACGAGCCTTTGATGAAATTCACATTTTTCATGCTAATTATCAGTAAATTCACACCTGTGCAATGATCCTTAGTCAAAATTTGCATTTTTCATGCAAATTCATATTTTTTATCATGAAATTATGAAAAAATGCACATTTCTATAAAATTCTTTAACAATATTCACGATTTTTGTATTGGTTCTTAGAACAAATGTGCATTTTTCTGACGTCTGCTCAACAAAATTCCCGACTTACATATGATTCTACAACTAAATTCATGTTTTTATTATGATCCTTTAATAAAATTAGCATTGTTTTATGTGATTGTTCATAGAAATTTGTATTTTCTAGGCAATCTTTTGAAGAAATTTGCATTTTTACAATGTAATTTTCATTTCTGCAGCAACCTTTAGACTAATTTTGAGTCTTGTAGCAATCCTTCGATAAAAGGCACATTTTTTTGGGGTGGTCATATGACTAAATCAGCTGTTTCCCCACGATCCTATACCTAAATAAAGATTTTTTGTGTGACCATTAAAAAAGAATTGTTCCTTTTATTGCAATAATTTATAAAAAAAAAAAAATTCTCCAACCTTATTGACAAAATGCTTACTTTTTACCTGCAAAATTTTTCATGAGTGGGTACAGCAATGCAATGGCACATTGTACCAGCTTTATAAAGGAAGGGTGCAGCTTGCCAATTGTAACAAGGGCAGGTTGCATTTTACTAATTTTAAAAAGGACAAGGTGTTGCACCCCAAGAAAAAAGGTTTTAAGCTGAGTTCCCAATTTCTTTAGTACAAAAACTAAAATCAGAAAAAAGGTAAACATTGTTTGCTACATTTTTCATTTGTAAATTAAATTTTAAGCTGAATCATAACATATCTCAAAAAATTTTTTGGAGTAGCTTCCCTAGACTTTCTGAACATTCAATAGTTATCGGATGTTTAAATAAATTTGAATCGCTGAATATTTCAATAAAATAAATGAAAGTGAAAATCATGTTAGTGTATTTTCATTCCAAATTCATATGTTTGTATGATGAATACTAGCTGGCTTCACCAACTAGCTGGCCAGAGACCCATGAAAATTTTTACCAAAAAAAAAACATGCTCTCGGGTGCTTGCAGCACCAATCGTAATTTGTTCTCTGTAAAAGTCGCATAATATTAAAATATTAATAATTCAAATATTTTTAAATAAAATCTAAATGCAGGGTTGCCAACTGCTCCAATTTCTGCGGAGTTTCTCCGAAAAAATTTAAAAACTCCGCAATTCCGCAAAGTAATGTTTATGCTCCGCAAATTCAGTCTTGACCACCTAACTAAATATTTTTTATTAAATACATAAAACTGAATAGTGGCAGACACCGAAAAAAAAAAAAAAAAAAAAAACTATTTTTCTTTTTTCTTTCTTTTTTTTTTTTTTTTTTTTTGAAGAACCACACGCTTCACTGTACAATACTCATAAATAAATAGTAAAGAAAAAAAAAGAAAGAAAGAAAACATTCTAGTGCTAGGCATTGCGTAACCGAAATATTGCTGACTCAGAACGGGAACAAGTATTTGTTTACATTAGCTAAGAGAGTGTTTAATTAAAACCACAAGCTGAAAGGGGGGAAGAAAGAAACCAAATGCTATGATTATGCGGTGTTTTGATTTTCATTTAAACTATATCAATGTTTCAGTTATCTTAATGCTTAATAGGTCTTTAAAAAAATTGTTTATTTTAATTATTTATCGATAAAAATAATGGATTCAAAGCTACTGAACTTTAAGGCCGATTGACAACGCTTTATTTAAGATTTGAAATAATTATGCATTTATTTTATCATTCACTTAAAGCATTAATGATTTATTATTATATCTTCATTTGTATCTGGGGGGGGGGGGGAATAAGTAAACAAATTATGACCAATAATCTGCAAAATTCTAAAGTTTACAAAACATATGGTTCCAAGCTATGGAGATTAGAGGGAGTTGACTCAGAGATGAGATCATTTACACATTTATATGAACATCGGAGATTTCGTTTTTAGATTTTTATGTGATAGTATAATAATTATTTTGACATTCATGAAAATTGTTGGAAATTTAATTTTTTCTTCCCCTTCGTGCTTTTTTTTTTTTTTATGTAACTGAATAATCTACTTTCATATATTGTCTTTATTTATGTATGGAAAATATGCCATTATGCAAAAAACAAATTACTTTTGGGGTTTTAAGCTTATATTCAGACTTAATCGCATTTCCCATTCTTATCTCTCTTCACTGTTTTGCTAAATATATTTGATTATCAATAAATATTTCTTAATTTCATATTATTGTTGTTAATTTATGTTTGTTAGTGGTTTCTTTCTTTCTTTTTTTTTTTTTTTTTTTTTTTTTTAATGTATTTTTAAAATTTCTCCTCAAAGTAGCCAAAATGCTCCTCAAAATTTCTCTGAATACTCCTCAAACTGTTTTTGAAAAGTTGGCAACCCTGTAAATGTAGCTCTAGTTCAACGTAAAATACACTCAAATCAATGAAAATCAAATAAACCAATCAAATCTCTCGTAATTCCTCATAATGTAGCTCTAGTTTAACATAAAATACACTCAAACCATTGAAAATCAAAGAAACTAATCAAATCTCTCGTAATTCCTCATAACATAGCTCTAGTTCAACGTAAAATACATTCAAATCAATGAAAATCAAATAAACCATTCAAATCTCTCTTAATTCCTCATAGCGTAGCTGTAGTTCCATGTAAAATACACTCAAATCAATGAAAATCAAATCTCTCCTAAGACTTTCCATCCTGTGTCATTATAGAAATGGGAAGTTTTATTTTCATATTTTTATTAATTAAAAGAAAACTAATCAAAAATTGGAAAATCTGACTTTGGTGTGCACAATGACCTTACGGAGGACACCTTTGTGTTAAATCACGCGACTGTCCGAGCTACTGTTTTCGAGAACAGTGAAATATACATACATACATACACACACACACACATATATATATATATATATATATATATATATATATATATATATACAAATATTGCTCACTTAATAGTATAAGATAACATATTTTTGGGCATTGCTGCAAAAGAAAATAAATGGTGAGCATGCAGTTTCAGTAATGATCATTCTGAAACATATATACAAAGTTAATGGAGTTTCTGCCAATACCTATACTGTCAAGAACTCCAATTCTGCAAAAAACAATCAAATTTGCCCTCACATTAATCTTACTATACTATGGTCTCTTTTGGCGTAAATTTCTTTTTACTAATATTACAATAAATGGTGCCCTCTCCTTTTCTTTAGCATGTCTACGTTATCTTATTCAAATGCATATTAACAAAAAGCATTTACAAATGTTGTAAAGATCTGTTGAAAGTATTTAACAAAATTAATACCTATACTGTCCCCATAAATAAAAAGGCCCAATCTTTTTTTTTTTTTTTCTTCTTCATACCTACTGTAGCTTTTCCGAAAAGCTAGAGTTAGATACATTTATACATTCTAATATAACTTACTGTATTGTATTTAGAGCTCTCTTATTATAAAACATTTAAAAAAAGTGACTTAGGGCCTTTTATTTTATGGGGGCAATATATTGATATTGTTTATTTCATTTTAATATAAGTAAAAGTCAAAGACAATAGACTACATTAACACACTTTATTTTTTGAAAGATAATTTTGATTAAATATTTGCATGCCCAATCTTATTTTTTACATGCTCTGGTCATGTCGAACAAAATTTTCAAGCAGTAGTAGTAAACACTCCCTTCTACATAAAGTTGACATTTGTAACTCTTTCTTTTTTTTTTTTTTTTTGGTCCCTTAAGAAATTATGTATTTGATAATAAATTTTAGAACAGACTTACCAAAGTTTGGATCTACAGATATCATATCTTTAACAGTTTTAGATAAACCTCCCATTGATGGATCTTCATACCATCCAATGTACTACAAAAAGTAATTAAGAATAACTGTAAGAATATATTATAAAAAATTAAATTTATTCTAATACATTTTTCATCAACTACTCAAAAAATACATTTTAACCATTAACTTAATGATTTGAAAGAAATGGCTGAAAAAATGCATATACAAACTACAAGACTTAGCATATAATACTTTCATAACTAAGAAATTCCTAAAAGCAACCAAAATAAATCTGAATAAATAAGTGGCAAGTTTACTCTATATAGTTCAGATTATAAATAACAGCATATATTTCAGTCAGGAAAATACTATTAAAAACACAAGGATAAACCTGTAAGTCATGCAAGAAAATCTTTGAGCAAAGCCAAAATGATCATTGTATTGAATTTTCCTGTAGAAATTCAATACAATGATCATTTGTAAAAGAAAATAAAAAACAAAAGAATAAAAAACAAAAAGAATAAAAAAACAAAATCTATTTATTCGACTTCATGTTTTTGAAAGAAACGTGATAAAAACAAGTTGTGTAGTTGTGTATGTAAATTGCTTATTTACTTTTTTTTTTTTTTAAATATGCATGAGGAAGATTATTAAGGTGACAAAGAATATTATCATTATTAATTACTATATTTTAGTTTTGACCCTTTATTATAATAGTAATGAATCTATTTTATCTGTCACACGCTTTACTTTTTTTTTTTTTTTTTTTTTTTTTTTTTGAGTGATGGTAATCTGATAAAATTTATCCAGTTTTACCAACAGGTACTATCGGACTTTCAAAGAGGCTTTAATGTAAAATATTTAACAATGTGATCAAAGAGGCTTTAATATAAAATATTTAACAATATTAAAATTATAGATACCTTAGTTAAAGAATAAATTTGAGGTTTATTTTCAAAATACAGTGGATTAAAGTTGTGTATTAAATACAAACAAGGTAACAAATTTTTAGCAATAAAAAAAAAAATCAGAATCAAAGTTTAAAAAATAAATTATGATTTTAACATTTAAAATTTACTTATTTCTAAAGTAAAATTGCTTTGACACATTAGAATGAAAGAAGTACTTTTGAACTTCATTACAGTTTCCTTTGTTATATCCCCATCTTGCTTATAGTGTCAAAGATATTTGTATAATTCATAGACTTATTCAAACTGTAATTATGTCAATCAGCTAAAGTGTAAAAAGTTTTTCAGACCCTTGGATGACATTATAACCAAGTTTGACTATATTCAGCAATTCAATTTATCATCAATATAAATCCATCAAATATTCATATTAAAAAATTACCCATTAATGATTCATTTGTATAAAAATTTTAGTACACTACTGTGAAGAAAAATATTGAAATCACACTCTTTCTCTTCCCCCCCCCCTTATTTTTTTTAATTTAAATTCAAATTACTATAGTGTAGTCTCAAAAACTTAATTTTAAATTCCTGATCAAGAAAAGTGTTTGAAATAAGCTATCAAGAATATGTTTTAAAAATGCATTGAAAAGTTCAAAACCAAATTAAAAAATATAATGTAAAAATCACCAAACTTCAACCTGTCCAAGAACTGCATAATTAACATATTTTAAAGAATACTATTATTTTCCCCATTACATCGTTCCAAGGGCACTATCTTCGGTGTCCTGTCTAACTATTAAAATATATGTTAACACTGATAAAGCAATATCTCACCAAATGTATTAACCTGCTGCTCCATATTTATTACAATATATACTATACTATAAATAGACTAGTTAGAGCCAGAGGGTTCATGCCTAAAAGGATGTATCAGTCACCTAGACAGCATATGCTGATAAATAAACTTGAATTTGAAGCTTAAAAAAATTAAGAGGAAATTGTGTGGACATTGTCAGATTATTTTTAAATGGTCAAAATAAATAAAAATATATGAATATATATATATTGAGAAAAATGACAGTAGGGCTGAGCATCAATGGCCCTTAATAATGGATTGCCTCTGAATATAATTAAAATCTGGTGCTCTTTGTTTCCTCGTTTCCAATGAATGTGAAACAAAGGGGGAGTGAACACAAACTGTCATTAATAGGACCTTATCTCAGCTTATTCAGATTTCCTTCAAACCTATCGAGGTAGAGACCAAATAATAATCATGAAGACGGTATGCTAAAAGGCTACCGAAACAGCTGTCTGCTTTCCTGTTGTTTATTTTTGGCATTCTAGACATTATTTGCCTTGTTTATGAAAAGGATATATTTGTAAAATGTTTTTTTTTTTTTTTTTTAGAGCAGTTTGATGTTTTTATAAAGCTTCTTACACAAAATAACCTTCATTATTTGTTATTTAAAATTTTGAGACCTATTTTTTGCTAAATATCAACAAAAAGGCTAAAAAAGTACAAACTAACAGATTACCAACAAAGGTAATAAGTATCTTATGCAAAACACAAAATTGAAAAATTTCTAAATGTAAATGAAAAATCAATATTGTACTGTTTCACATTAGCTTTAAAATTTCACAGACTGCGTGGTATGGAGCATCCTCTTAACATAATTGACTCATACATAGCTCAGAATAAAGAAAAAAATGAGTTAAGAAAAAGCTCTTTTCATACAGAACATAAACTGCAGTGTTCTTATTATCAAATAAAATATTTTTGTGATGTCCTTCGACAACCAAAATTGGCCAATGAAATGGACTTTTTGATCAAGATTTATATCTATAATTGTAAGGTTTCTTGGTACATTCTGCAATTCTTGTGACTCTTGGTTATAGCCCCCCAGAGTCTCATCAATGCTTATATAATGTTGGGTTCTTGACATGACAAGGTTATAATACATGTTTAAACTGACGAAAACTTGTCAAAAACCTCTACTGATATAATCTCTATACATGAGTTAGAATTTACTAAGGAACAGAAACTAGTAACTTTTATATTGTTGAGATTTAATAATTATATGCTGTTAATAAATTAGCAAGTTTTAAAACAGTTTTTAGATTTGCATTAATAAAATTTAGATGAATTTACTGGTTTTAAAGGGTGCTTACATACTAAAATTAATCATTACTAAGGGTATAACTTTGAATACTTTTAAATTAGAGATGTACAACCTGTGACCCGGGGGCCACATGCGACCCAGTAACCATCAATTTGCGGCCCGCGGAAGGACTGACATTTTAGGCTGCATTAATCATCAGCAGGGGAGAAAAAATGAAGAGAGAGAAAAAAAAAATATTTTATTTGTTGCCTTCGCAAAACTGGCATTTGCATTTCTTTTTTCTCCCCCTCCCCAGGGACATATTGACGCTTATTACTTTGTAGAACTAATAAAAACACAGACCACAATAATGATGACGTTCATTTATGGGGATGCAAACAAAAATGGAACAGTAGCTAAAAGAATGTATATGGAGCAATTTTACCACAGGCATAGCTGATAAAACATTCAAATGTTTTTACTGGATGAGAAAAAAACCTTCTTCTTCAAAATTATCACCAAGGTTTTCAGTGCTGGTGAATATACTGGGGTTACATTCGCAAAAATATAAGACATATGCAGATTTCCAGTATTTCTACTGGTTACTATCATAATAGTTTAGCTGGTTGCTAACAGCGGCGTAACCACAGATGTTATCAGCAAGGGGCATGTAGGAGGCTGAGACTGATTTCCTAATTTGTTTAAAAGGTTGGAAATGAAAATTTATTTAATTCTGAAATATCTGAGCACCTATAGCCCCTCCCATTGGTTGCTATCATAACACCTTAGCAACCAAATCCTCATCAAGCTCTTTGATACTATTGCAGATCAAGTTCTTTGTTACACCAGAACAGGAAGATGACATAATGCATTTCGTTCAAAATTTATGTGGAAAATTACAGTTACAACCATTTGAAGCCTTTTCACTTACAGATCTCACCAGCATCATGTAGTACCTCAAAGTGGTATTTTCATACCCACACACCTGCACTAAAACTGCTTGTTTTGGTACCCTCTATCCGTTTTTACATTTGTGCTCTGTGTTTTTGAGACACCCTATATAACTTTTTTTTTTCTGCAAAGTGTACTTTTTATTTACTTTTTACTTGTTTGTGGCCCTTCATGCCCCCACTCAACAGCGATAGTGGCCCTCCAGTCAAAAAGGTTGTGCACCCCTATTTTAAATCTCCAAAATACATTTTTTAGAATATATATGCTGAAGGTCCAACCAATAACAGCTTATTTCCCAGTCCCAGGAAGTAGACATTACCAAAATTTAGATGTCTTTTCCTAGAAAAATAAATAAGGTTTACCTCAGATGGATTAACAGACAAGCCTGAATCAGAGCACCAACGTGCAACATGCTGAAGAGCACCATTCATAATATTAGAGATGGAGTTACCAAACTTGCGCCTGACAACTTATGCCTTATCAGCATAACCAACACATGAAATATCAAGTTTGGCGAAATGGACTAACAAAGAGTCAACAATAATGCACCACAGAACAGGAGAGAGAACCCTAATTTTTCTGAATATTAGGGTTTCTATCAATTCATTTGTAGACCAATAATCATGAATCATATCCTTATGAATATGAACCATAAGTAATACTATGCTTAGAAAAATTTCAGTTTATCCAGGTGATGTTTTCCTTCTAATCTAGCGAGTGTTTTCTTTATCCATTTTCATCTGGTTTCAAATCTAAAATTTGCTGTGCATATCTATTGGTTTCAGTACAAATTATTCCTAAAACTTTATTTGGAAATAAAATTTTGAAATAATCATAGGCTGTTTTTAATCCTGCAGCCTCAATTTTATACCAGGATTTCCAGTAAATTTCAAAATACAGTAGAGAGCCAGAAATCCACCAACCTAAAATCCATCGAAGTCTGAAATCCGCACACCTTTTCAGATACAAACAATTAAATTTAAGTTCCAAAACTGCAAATCAGAATTTTTGTAAAAGATCTTGAATGCAGATTTTGTGCTTGCATTTTATGATTATAATAAATAAAAGAGTACTTCCACTCACTCACTCATCAACACACAGCAAAATCTACTGGAGCCACTAACTCGAAACTGTGTCAGATTATAGAACATATAGCGTAAGCACCCCCTAAGAAGCGTTTTTGGGAAATTAGCCTCCCCGAGGGAGAGTAGGGGGCAAAATGTAATTTCACAAAAACCTTCATATCTCAAAGAAAAGAAACAAATATCAGTAAAATGTTTGCTTTAAAATATAGCTAATTCAAATATCTAAAAACCAATTTCTGGAATTTTAGAAGTTTGGTCCCCAAGGGGGGGAAAGGGGGCAAAACGTGATTTCACATGTGCAAAATGTGGTTTCACATACTCCTATATATCTCAAACAGAAAAACAAATAAATGTTAAATTTTTGCTATAATATACAGCTAATACAAATACTTAAAAACTACTTTCTGGAATTTTCAAAATTCAGTCCGCAAGAGGGGAGGGGAGGAGAGGGGGCAAAACGTGATTTGAAATAATCCTTTATATCGCAAACAGAAAAAAAAAAAATGATATATGTGAGATATTTTTGCTCTAAAATAAAGCTCCCACAAATACATAAAAACTAATTTCTTTAATTTTAGAAATTCATCCCAGATGGGGTGGGAAAGGGGGGCTATGGGGCAAAAAAATAGAAATATACTTAGACCATTTTAAGTAAATTGGAGTGTAAAGGTTGATATATTTTTTTTCTTTTATTTACCAACTATGTGAAAAATACCAGAGCCGGGAATCAAACCCAGGCACCTCTGCTTAACACACGGATGCTCTACCACTGAGCTACCCTGGCTGACAACCAGTGTTGGGCATCAATCGATTAAATTTTCAATCAACTAATTAGTTGACTAAAAATTTAATCACGATTAATTTAATCACAACTAACGGTTATTCATTTGCTGCAACTAAAAATTCGATTAAATTAATCGAAAAACAGACGACTAACCGTTAGTTGCGATTAAATTAATCGTGATTAAATCAATCGTGATTAATATTTCAGTCATTTGCTGCAACTAAATATTCAATCATGATTAAATTATTCGAGAAGCAGACAACTAACCGTTATTCATGATTAAATTATTCATGATTAAATCAATCGTGATTAATATATTAGTTGCAGCAAATGATTAACTGTTAATCATGACTAAATTAATCATGATTAAATTAATCGTGATTGAATTGTAGTTGTATCCATAGCTGATATCCCCCCCCCCTTTCTCTGAAGATCAAATGATGCCGCTAAATTTTTGATAGCAATTTTCAGTAACGGTTCTTAAAAACTTTCCAACAAGGTTGAAAAATGTTAATCACTTCGGTTTGTCTGTCTGTCCGCGCTCTAGCTCTAACTCCCGTAAATATTTATGGAATTTCTTGAAACTGATCTATGTTATTCAAGTTCACTATCGAATGTTCCCTATTGAAAGTGGAGTAAATACCTCTACTGCTCTGTGTACAGGGACACCCGAAAGTATTCCAAAGCATTGTAATCTATGGGAGATATTTCTATAAAGCATATTTTAATACTTTTACTGTACACAAATCTTAATGAAATTGAAATATGTCATTCAAGATTAATATTGGATGTTTCTTATGTAAAATGGTGTAAATATCAGCACTGTTTTGTTTACAGGGATACTCGAAAGTATTCCAATGCATTGCGTTCTATGAGGGGTATTTCTATAAACCAAATTTTAATTGCCGAAACGTCAGTGGAGGCCCTCTGTTGAGACTCAAAACAGTTTTGGGCTCTGTCTGTGTGTCTGTCTGTCTGTCTTTCTTTCTGTCTGTCGCGCGATAGCGGCCGCAAAAATGGCGTTATTGACTTGAAATTTGGAACACATGTTCAAGAGCCCCACGAAATCAGCTGTATAGTTTTTGGTATGTATTCCACTTGTAGTTCGTATACAGGGACACGCCAAAGTTTTTCTTATCATTACGGCCTATGGGAGAAATTTGTAAGTATCGCGACAGCGGCCACAAAAATCGCGCTATTGACTTGCAATTTGGTACACGTGTTCATGAGCCCAACGGAATCAGTTGAATAGTTTTAGGTGTGTATTCCATTTTTAGTTTGTGTACAGGGACACGCCAAAGATTTTCTATCGTTACAGCCTATGGGAAGAATCTGTATGTACCGCGATAGCCACCGCAAAAATCAAGCTATTGACTTCCAATTTTTGCCGAAACGTCAATGGAGGCCCTCTGTTTAGACTCAAAAGGATTTTGGGTTCCGTCTGTCCGTATGTCTGTCTGTCTGTCGTGCGATAGCGGCCGCAAAAATCCCGTTACTGACTTGAAATTTTGTACACATGTTCATGATCCCCACGAAATTAGCTGTATAGTTTTGGGTGTGCATTCCATTTGTAGTTCGTGTACAGGGACACGCCAAAGTTTTTGAAGTGAAAACTTTTTTAGGCGCGTTGAGCACTTTTCGGTGAACAAAAATCATTGAACTCCCGTCATCGTCAGCTAACGCTTTCCATTTGAAGTGAAAACATTTGGGTGAACAAAAATCATTGAATTCACGTCATCGTCAGCAAATGCTTTCCATCCTTGTATGATACAAATAATGTATCATACAATTAACTTGCTAATGTGAAGTGTTAACAATTACATACTGTATATTGTTTTAAAATCTGGTGCGGCACCACACGACTTCTCTCATCTCCGGACACTGTCTCTATTGCAGTTAGACCTCACAAAACCGTGAGAAAGCCCAAAGCTGCCATTTTTCTCACGTTTTTACAATCTGGTGCGGCTCTACACGACTTCACTCATCTCCGGACACTGTCTCTTAAAGATTGCAGCTGGAAACGTTGCAGTTAGACTTCACAGAACCATGAGAAAGACCAAAGTCGCCATTTTTCTCACATTTTTAAAATCTGGTGCGGCTCTACACGACTTCTCTCATCTCCGGACACTGTCTCTTAAAGATTGCAGCCGAAAACGTTGCAGTTAGACCTCACAAAACCGTGAGAAAGGCCAAAGCCGCCATTTTTCTCACGTTTTTACAATCTGGTGCGGCTCTACACGACTTCTCTCATCTCCGGACACTGTCTCTTAAAGATTGCAGCCGGAAACGTTCCAGTTGGACCTCACAAAACCGTGAGAAAGCCCAAAGCTGCCATTTTTCTCACGTTTTTACAATCTGGTGCGGCTCCACACTACTTCTCTCATCTCCGGACACTGTCTCTATTCCAGTTAGACTTCACAAAACCGTGAGAAAGGCCAAAGCCGCCATTTTTCTCACGTGTTTACAATCTGGTGCGGCTCTACACGACTTCTTTTATCTCCAGCCACTGTCTGTTAAAGATTGCAGCCGGAAACGTTGCAGTTAGACCTCGCAGAACCGTGAGAATGGCCAAAGCCGCCATTTTTCTCACGTTTTTACAATCTGGTGCGGCTCTACACGACTTCTCTCATCACCGGACCCTGTCTCTATTGCAATTAGCGCATTAAATAAAATTGTAATATAATTTTTGTAGTAGTAGTTTATATTAATGAATAAAAAAAACTTCATTTAAAAGTATTTCCTACACAATAAAATATTTCCTGACGATTCAAGAAATACACACGTAATTGTTCACGTTTTCACTTCTGTCGGCACTCCCGAAGTGCAACTTTTTTTTTTTTTTTTTATCATTACGGCCTATGTGAAGAATTTGTATGTACCGCGATAGCGGCCCCCCAAATAACGCTATTGACTTGCAATTTGGTACACATATTTTTGAGGACAATGGAATTAGCTGTATAGTGTTAGGTGCGCATTCCATTTGTCGTTCGTATACAGGGAGACGCCAAAGTTTTTCTTATTTTTACGGCCTATGGGAAGAATTTGCATGTACCGCAATAGCGGCCGCAAAAATCCTTCGATTGACTTGCAAATTGGCGCACACGTTCCATCTTTGCATATAAGTAGCTGTATAATTTTTATTGCTATATTTTTTATAAACTGTGTACAGGGACACGACAAAATTCTTAACATTACGGTGTATGGGATGAATTTCGTTTAAACGCATTTTAATATCATTACTTTGCAATGAAGAAAATGAAACTAGCGTACGTGAGTGAGATGCTTAAACTTATGTTGTTTGAAGAAAATATGTGCTCTTAAACTTTCTAATTAATGTACAGGATCTTACTAAAGCGTTCGGACAATGTCACATAGTCATCCAAACGATGTTAAATTTGGAACACTTATTCATTTTAAACGCAAAATAAGCTGAATATACTTTAACTTAATTAGAAAAGGATATGATAACATTAACTTAACTTTTACCTAACAAATTATCCTTTTAAATTAGCACTTACTTTAAAATTTCAAATATATTTCGAGCGCACTCGCGCTCATCATCAGTGCTTTTTGGCGGTTTCATCTCTGTTTACATCGTTCTTCATCTCGGGATCTTCGGTTCGCTTCCCTTCAGTAGTGGTGTTTCTTTTATGCTATGTTCACGATCGTGAACACTCCTCCATTAACGATCGTGAACATAGCATAATTCCTCCCATCTGGCAACAAGCAATTAAAAGAAACAAGCGATTGAGATAATTACTAACCACTCCTCCATTAACGATCGTGAACATAGCATAATTCCTCCCATCTGGCAACAAGCAATTAAAAGAAACACCACTACTGAAGGGAAGCGAACCGAAGATCCCGAGATGAAGAACGATGTAAACAGAGATGAAACCGCCAAAAAGCACTGATGATGAGCGCGAGTGCGCTCGAAATATATTTGAAATTTTAAAGTAAGTGCTAATTTAAAAGGATAATTTGTTAGGTAAAAGTTAGCTTAAGCTGAATATTTTTTACTGGTGTATACAATGTTTATGGTTAGTTTACAAAGACACACGAAAGAATTTCGTAACATTAGAGCCTATGGACAAATTTTTAATTTAAGCGCGCACTTTCATGTGTTTATGCTGAATTGAACTTAATAAAGTTAACATACATTATAAAGATGCTTAAAATCATTTTTACTCTTAAAAAAGGTTGTGTATAGACTAAATAATTTATGGGACCACACAAAGTAATTCCGAGTATGTACTGTAATCATCCAAATGATGTCAAATTAGTTTGAAAAATTAATGAGTTATAATTTATTAGGTTTATTCTTATTATTGGCGTTTATAATGACTGTGGCTACTTTTCCAGGATACATAAAGGAATTTCGTACTATTACGGTCTATAGTCGGTATTTCTTATAAGTGTATTTTAACAAGGTTACACCCCATCTAATATAATGAAATTTTATTACAATTTTAGAAGTATGTTTTCCTGTTGTAAATTGTGGGCATAGAATTGATAATTAGTTTAAAGGTTACGCAAAATATTTCCGATATGCTATGTAATTTTCTTTGTATGAAATTTGATAGTTATGAAATTTGGTATTTATGAATTTCAGGGAAATAATACAAGACCGTCGTTTATTAAGAATGCATATTGTTGCGTACTTGGGGGTTCGTAAGTTGTCCGAGAATGAAAGGCGAAACTTGCAAAAATTCAGTGATTTATTCACAGAAAGTTCCAGAAAAATACAGGTCTATAAACCAAGTATCAGCTTCAATTCAACCAGTAAACATAGCTTAAACAACAGCCGTTAACAGTAAAACAACAGTACAAACTCTTTATCAATAACACATAAAGCAAGTCTCATTCAAAGAGGCTCAAAGCAAAGCAAACATTTGACGAAACTGACACAGATCTGAGATTGACCGCCTTGGCGAAAATAATGCTTCTTTTATACTTTTCTATCGAACACAGACTGTTCTGGAAAATTCTCGTATCACATCAGCCAATGAGATTAGAGCTTCCATATTTGGTATATCCCTAATAAGGATTTTCTCGCCAAGGTCGCCAAAAAAATCGCCAAAGAGGGAAACAATCACCGAATTTGGCGCCAAATGCATTTCTTCCCTTATTGGAGTTTTTTAATCCATTTTCAAAGAAAAATTAGGCTATTTTAACGCTAAAACGACTAGAAATGCACAAAATTAGCATTTAATCAGCTTACTAAACTTCTTTGAAAGAAATTATGCAAAAATAAATGCAATTATTTACAATTCCGTAACACTTTATATGATTTGGAAATAGGTATACAAAGAGAAATAATGCAGGCGGTTGAGGGGGGCGGTAGCCCCCCCCTCTGTAATGTATGTGATTATGGTAAGAAGTCGATCGAATCAATATATACTATTATATAATAAGGAATAAATAAAAATGGCCTATTGAATAATGTCCGATGCAAATAGGACGTTGAGGCTCCTGATCTGCAGATCCACTAGTAACTTTATTTTGCATAAAGCTTAATGAAATTGAAATATGCTATTTATATGCGCAAAAGAATGCTTTCTATAGATTATAGTATGATTAGCATTAGATTTACAGGGCCACACAAAAATATTCAGTTACATTAAGAGACATTAGTAAAATTTTGCTGGAATTGCACGTTCGTTTACATTAAGTATCTTTAACACTTTCTAACAATTTTTAAGTGTGAATTTTACTTCAGTTTGTGTATCTGTCTGTCTGTTCGTCTGTTTGTCCGCGCTCTAATTGTCATAAATATTTATGGAATTTCTTGAAACTGATATATGTTATTCAAGTTTACTACTGGATGTTCCCTATTGAAAATGGAGTGAATACCTCTGCCGGTTTGTGTACAGGGACACCCGAAACTATTTCAAAGCATTGTGTCTTATGGGAGGTATTTCTATAAACCATATTTTAATACCTTTATTGAACACAAATTTTAATGAAATTGAAATATGTTATTCAAGTTCATAATTGGTTGTTTCCTATGTATATTGTTTAAATACCACCACTAGTTTGTGTACAGGGACACTCCAAAGCATTCCAAAGCCATGCGTTCTCTGAGGTATTTCTATAAACCAAATTTTGATAACATTATTACAAAGCTTAATGAAATTGAAATATGTTATTCATAGGCACCATGGAATATAATATAATTAGCAATTGATTTACAGGGCTACACAAAAATATTCAGTTACATTAAGAACTATTAATAAAAATTTGCTGGAATTGTACTTTCATTTACGTTAAGTGTTTTTAACACTTTCTAACTATTTTTAGGTGTGAATATGATTTCAACTTGTGTGTCTGTCTGTCCGATTGTTTATTTTTCTATCTGTCTGTCTCCCGCCCCCAGCAATACTTTTAGAAATTTTAAAAAATGTTATATATTAGTCGAGTTCACTATGGAATGTTCCCTATTTAAAATGGCATTAATAGGTCGTGTACAACTAGTTTGTGTACAGGGTCAGGTTTTGCGTTTTAGGTCTGACGTTTTTAAAAATCATATTTAAATAACTTTCTACTGTAAAAATCATATAGAAATTTTATGCATTGTTAATATTGTAACATAATGTTTTGTATAGAATATGATATGATTAACCTTCAGATTTACAGGACTACACTAAAATATTCAGATACATTAATAGCTGCAATTATAATTTACCATGTGCTTTTTCTTTTGCGTTAAGCCTCGTATCTCTCGTAAGGTTTTAAATGTACATGATATTTGTTTGGGGGTTTTCATGTAAGTTGCTCAATACTTTTGGCTATTAAATTATACAAGAGAAATTTTTATAAAGCTTGTGCATACGTAGTTGAAAATTATTTAGTAAAAGTGCTCGTATTTCATAAGATATTTAACATTTTTGCATTCTGATTGCTGTATGTGTGCCTAATGTAGCATACCATATTTCTTAAAAATGGATTTCCACTGCATCTAATGCCCTACGTGTTTTAATTAAAAAAGGATAAATTGTTTTTGCGATTTTTTAAAGAAACCGTTATATCTCCATGAGTATATGAGGTAACCTCTTAAAATTTATACATATAATGAAAATATCCTCATAATCATTTGCTACAACCAAAACGAGTTTAAAGCATTACCTTTTACAAGGTGATCCAAAACATTTTGGTTTTTGTTTATTTTTTTACCCTGGTGCACTTTTCCTCTTCAGGACACAAATTTTGCTGAAAAATGCGAGGTATAACATGTTCTTTACACTACCGAAGTTTCTAGATGATTCCTATAGAATTCTTCTAGAGATTTGACAAAATTTCTTAATTCGAAATTACCCAAATACTTATTGGTAGGTTGCATATCTCTTAAATAAAGGTCTTTTGTTTTATAAATAGTTAATAGTTTACATGGTATTTTCGCAAATTCAAAAATGAAAATTATAAAAATGAAAATTAAAAACTATTAGGTGCTAAATTTTCGATACTTTTCTTTATTTTAAAAATACTGAAAATGAAGTTTAAACTGAAATTTCTTTCAGTTTACTTAAGTCTACTAAAAATGCATAAAATAATATTTCTTAAAAATATAACTGAGAACATATTAGCTACATCAACCGTTTATATAATTATTTATATAATAAATTTATTTTGCGTTTGTACATATTCTTGAATGAAAATCTGATTTGAGTTTTGTCTTCCTGACTAGAAAACTAAAATAACAAAAACTATGTATAATTTGAAGATATATTAGTAAATGAGAATTTATCGTCTGCAATCTTTAAGAGACAGTGTCCGGAGATGAGAGAAGTCGTGTAAAGCCGCACCAGATTGTAAAAACGTGAGAAAAATGACGGCTTTGGCCTTTCTCACGGTTTTGTGAGGTCTAACTGCAATAGAGGCAGTGTCCAAAGTGAGAGAAGTCGTGTAGAGCCGCACCAGATTATAAAAACGTGAGAAAAATGTCGGTTTTGGCCTTTCTCACGGTTTTGTGAGGTCTAACTGCAACGTTTCCGGCTGCAATCTTTAAGAGACAGTGTCCGGAGATGAGAGAAGTCGTGTAGAGCCGCACCAGATTGTAAAAGCGTGAGAAGAATGGCGGCTTTGGCCTTTCTCACGGTTTTGTGAGGTCTAACTGCAACGTTTCCGGCTGCAATCTTTAAGAGACAGTGGCTGGAGATGAGAGAAGTCTTGTAGAGCCGCACCAGATTCTAAAAACGTGTGAAAAATGGCGGCTTTGGGCTTTCTCATGGTTTTGTGAGGTCTAACTGGATTAGAGACAGTGTCCGGAGATGAGAGAAGTCGTGTAGAGCCGCACCAGATTGTAAAAACGTGAGAAAAATGGTGGCTTTGGGCTTTCTCACGGTTTTGTGAGGTCTAACTGCAACGTTTCCGGCTGCAATCTTTAAGAGACAATGTCCGGAGATGAGAGAAGTAGTGTAGAGCCGCACCAGATTCTAAAAACGTGAGAAAAATAGCGGCTTTGGGCTTTCTCACGGTTTTGTGAGGTCTAAGAGAAGTTGTGTAGAGCCGCACCATATTGTAAAAACATGAGAAAAGATGCATTCAATAGATTGTATTCCTGAAAAAGCAACATAAAAAAATTCTCTAATATTGGTAGACTCACGTTTTTATCCGTAGGTCAAAATTTAATGCTAACCCGACTCGCACCCGTCGCAGAAAGCTACCTGAATCCTGAATAATATACATCAGTTTCAGGTCATTCTGAAACTATGATGAGAAATCTGATGGAAAGATTGACAGTCATATAGACAGACCGAAATGTGAAGTCCTAAACACATTTAAATGATATTGAAAAATGTTTTACTGTGAATTCTTATTCTTTCTTATATAAAATTCATCATTAATTACTGATTTAATCGTTAGTCATAAAACTTTTGATTAATGATTGATTCAATCATTAGTCATAAAAATACGATTAACGATTAATTTATTCGTTAGTCATAAAAAAATATGATTAATGATTAAATTATTCGTTAGTCGTAAAATCTACGATTAACGATTAATTTAATTGTCAATCAAAACATTTGCGATTAATGATTAAATTAATCGTTAATCAAAATATTTATGATTAACGATTAATTTAATCATTAGTCAAAATATTTTTGATTAACGATTGAATTAATCATTAGTCAAAATATTTTTGATTAACGATTAATTTAATCATTAATCGTTAGTCATCCATATGATTGAATTTTGCCCAACACTGCTGACAACCAGCTAGGCATTTCTCTGCGTTTGCAGACCCGGTGACTTGGCCAACGAATTTTATGTGAGAAATGCCTAGCTGGTTGTCAGCCAGGGTAGCTCAGTGGTAGAGCATACGTGTGTTAAGCGGAGGTGCCTGGGTTTGATTCCCGGCTCTGGTATTTTTCACATAGTTGGTAAATAAAAAATATCAACCTTTATACTCCAATTTACTTAAAATGAATATTCACGGTTGATGAATTCATGAATAAATATTTCTAAATATAGTTAGACCGTTCAAAATTGGTACAAATAGGTTTTAGAGACCTGCAAGTCAAATGAGGATTTTTCGAAAGTGTAAAGTTATTAGGAGGATCAGGAAGGAGTGTGTATTGGGGGGAGGGGGGGGGGGGCAAAAAATAAAAATAGAGTTAGACCGTTCAAAATTGGTACATAGAGGTTTTTGATACCTACAAATCGATTGCGGATATTTTCGAATTTGTAAAATTATTGGGAGGGGGGGGGGCGGAGGGGCAAAAAAATAAAAAGAGAGTTTGGTCGCTCAAAACTGGTACATGGAGGTTTTGATACCTACAAATTGATTGTGTATATTTTCAAATTTGTAAAATTATTAGGATAGACGGGAAGGGGAGGTGAAAGGGCAAAAATATATAAATAAGAGTTAGAGTGCTGAAAATTAGTGTTGTTAGGTTTTGAGGCCCGATAAATCGATTGCGGATATTTTTGAAAATACAGAAATATTATGAAGGGCGGAAAGGGATCAGAAGCAGGGGTAAAAATAAAGAAATTCAGATACAATGTTGAAAATTTGTATTATTAGGTTTAAAAGCCCGAGAGAACGACTGCAAGTATTTTTTTGAAGTCTAAAATAATTAGGAGGGTCGGGAACGGTAGGTGAAGGAACATGCTCGCCTGTATACATGCCGCAGGCAGTGGTGGCGTGAACCGATGATTATTCCACTGATGGAATTTTTTTTTTTTTTTTTTTTATGTTTTTCCCTTACGATAATATAGTAATTCATTAAGAGTGTCAAACATAAATGCGCACGCGCACAGCACACAATAGTGGAGACACATTTTTTTCCAATTAAAATTTTCTCTCTCTCTCTTTTTTTTTTCCGCATCATAAAAATTGATGCAATTTTGAGAATTCATTAACTATAGTGATTCATTTAATACCAGTGACCAGCGAAGCGGGCGTAGCCTGCTAGTAATAATAAAAATATGAAAAACTGCAAGAACCAAGTTGCTGATAAACAAATTATCTACACTATATTAAATTAATCAAAAGAAAATTATGATTATTATTATGATGATATCAATGAGGAAATTGATAAACTAATTTTTAAAAATGCTATCTGATGAAAGCATAGTTGTAAGGAAGAATTCAGTTAAATTCTTCGCAAAATAAATTTGTGTTACTTAAGAATTTATGACTATTTATAATAGATTAAAAAAAAAAAAAAAACTCAATGATGTATGTGTGCATGTTCAAGTGTATCTTAAAACAAACTGCATATGAACTGATTTTGTCTAAATTTGACAATTATTTTTTCATTTTTATTTATTGTTTTCATTATAAATATTTTTTTAATGTTCAGTGTTATTCTTATGCACCTAATAATTTAATATACAAGTGAAATTGTTTTATTATTCTCTGGTATATGTTTAGTTTGATTAATATTCTACTTTTATTATTCAAATTGAAAATGATTTCTTAGGGGCTCCAAAATCCACCAAATCCTAAAATCCGCACAACCTCTGGTCCCAAGCTGTGCGGATTTTTGACTCTCTACTGTATTTACTTGATCTGCTCTAAATTCTTTCCATTTAAATTTTTCCTTTTCTTGAGTGATTTCAACATTTTCTTCACTGATGCTTTCATTAAAAGAACAATTTATGGATTCATGAAGATTATCAAACAAATAATCTGAATCACTATCAATATAATTCTCTGTATCATATTCGTTCATTCATTTATTAATTTCAGCTTGACTGAGATCCTTAAACCTAGGTGCCATAATATCTGATTTCAAAAGAAAATACTTTTAGTAGAAACAGAAAGCCCACTATCGACAATTCAACTGCTAATAAGAATAGGTGAATGAATTCTGGAATGTAGAAACTAGCTATTGCCAAAGATCTCTAAGAAAATGACAGTCATATCCCCTTTCTTTGTGGGAGGATATTTTCCTCAGAGTAACCAAAAAGTAACAGACAAATAATGACGTTTGCTTTGAAGAGGAGTAGAAGACACTGGTACGAGTGCTTATACCAATGCTGTACTGTAGTAATATCTTTCTGTTAACAAGACTCTCTACTGTACTGTGTTTGACTCTCTACTGTATTTACTTGATCTGCTCTAAATTCTTTCCATTTAAATTTTTCCTTTTCTTGAGTGATTTCAACATTTTCTTCACTGATGCTTTCATTAAAAGAACAATTTATGGATTCATGAAGATTATCAAACAAATAATCTGAATCACTATCAATATAATTCTCTGTATCATATTCGTTCATTCATTTATTAATTTCAGCTTGACTGAGATCCTTAAACCTAGGTGCCATAATATCTGATTTCAAAAGAAAATACTTTTAGTAGAAACAGAAAGCCCACTATCGACAATTCAACTGCTAATAAGAATAGGTGAATGAATTCTGGAATGTAGAAACTAGCTATTGCCAAAGATCTCTAAGAAAATGACAGTCCTCATATCCCCTTTCTTTGTGGGAGGATATTTTCCTCAGAGTAACCAAAAAGTAACAGACAAATAATGACGTTTGCTTTGAAGAGGAGTAGAAGACACTGGTACGAGTGCTTATACCAATGCTGTACTGTAGTAATATCTTTCTGTTAACAAGACAGGTTCCCCATAGCAAAAAGGTTAATTCAGTTGGTCTTATAGATACAGATATGTAGTTTTTCCCTAATAGTCTTGTTGATAGAAAATAAAAACTTTCTAATTGACTGAATTTGTCTAAGGGGTCATATAAAAATGTAATTTCTTTGAAAACTAATGAGAAGAAATTTTTATTAATATGGTCCTATCCCCTTATTTTAAACAATTTTGCAATTTACATTAAATACTTATTTCTAATAAGTAAAGAATAAAACCCTGCTTCAAACTGTTTGGGACACCCTGTATATCTAGTGCGTGTATACATATATTTTTGCATGTTTATTGATTTATTTTAATGTTTATAAAATTTAAAAGTTAATTATATAATCAAATGTACACAGTATATATTTAAGAAACTTTTAAGCCAAAGAGTAAAAAATTCAGGAATACTGAATTATAAAAAATGTGAAATTTAATATGTGCACATTTTACATTATATGTGCTTATTCAAATTATGCAGTAAGTTAATTTAAATTTAAAAATAATTTTAAGTATAAATATAATCTATATTTATTGTTGTTGTTGTTTCTGATCCCCAAAACGGTCTTCTGTAAGTCAATAAACCTCCAAAAAGTCTAAAAAGATGTCTATATTTATTAATCATCTTTCTTAAGTTTTTTTTTTTTTTTTATCATTCCACACTATTACTATTGAAAGGATTAAAAAAAAAAAAAAATTGCTTATTTACATCTTGAACAAATAAATTTAAAAAGAATTTTTTCCTTGAAAATAAGTAAAAATAGTAATTACACAAGATTTGAAAGTTTAGCTATTTCACAACACATTACTGCATTTCATAATAAATGAGTACAGAGTCATTCCATGTCAATTCAACCACACCATGACACCCATAGTCTCAGATTTTGATGAAACTTGGTGTATTTGTTCCTTTTATGGGTTTAAATAAGGAAAAAAAAAATTTTTTGCTTCATCTTAAATGGTTTAGGTTTTACAGTTTGTTAAAAATTTGGGAATTTCATGTTATTTTTCGATCAGGCGGAAGAATTGCAATTTGTTTTTTTATAAAGAACAATTTTTTTCTCCCTTATTTACCAATGTTGATGAAATTTTTTATGCGTATGCTTTAATATGTAAGGAATACAGAAAAAAATAAATTAAACCAGCAAGTATTTGCGCATGGCCAGGAAAAAGTCCTGAAATATTATTTTGAAATTTTTTTTAATAAAATACAGAGTTTCACTCCAAATGGAATATCATCATGAGGGAAAAGGATAATCAACATTTTTTTTTTATTATTCTTGCTCTAAAGGATGTATTCTACAACATGGAAAAATAAAATAAATGGCTTTTTCCATCTTTCATTATTTTTTCTGACTTCAAATTTAAAATTTCCAATTCCCGCATTTTCTTGAAATCGCCAAATTAGAAGTTCCAATTTTAGAAAAATTATACAAAAATTTGAACCAAAATATTATTTAATAAGTATAAATTTTGAATAAACATCATAAAATACAAGAATTTTCAGTAACTGTTTTAAGTTTAAAAAAAAAACACGATCCTTCATCAGGAAAACAAAGTACGCACGAGTACTGCAACGAAAGCAGCAAATGTTATTTGTCAACTAATTTCAGTTCAAAAGATCTTAATATATATATATATATATATACACACACACATACATAATTTGTTGGTTTTGCAATGATTTATACTTTTTCAAAAACACACTTTGGTGATGAAGACGTATAGTTTTTAATTCACAACTTAATTCTGTCCTCAATTTTAAGAGAGTTAAATCAGTTTCAAATAGTTTATCAAGAGTTTGCAAGGTTTTTTTCCTAACATGGTATAACAAATGACAATCACTTTGAGTCATTTCCCCCGCACTGTGCTTCTCCATTTTTCTAATATACTATTAACATTCAAAAAATAATTAACAATAATTCTTTTTAAAATAGTATAGCCTCAATAATGCATGTTACACATGCAATAGCTTGTGACTGACTAATTACAAGATGCCGAGTTTTGTCTCTGCTACTGAGCAAGCTCACTTGTTTAAACATGCCAAACAAGATTCAGACATCTAAACACGTACCTACACAGTAGACAGAACATCACTTAATTGTCCTGTTGCAACTTGAATGGTTTGATTGTTTACAATAAGATTAATATTTGAAATAGCAGTGAGTAGTAAAATGATTAAAATTTAGATCTTGTTTTTAAAACAAAATTAAATTTTAATGCAAATTTCTATTAATTAGAGCATTTAATATTAATTTAGAAACTTTTGTTTGTTTGTTTTGAAATTTCAATTTAGATATAATTTTGTTGATTCAATTTAATAGCATTTATGTATCTTTCTGTACATGTTGAATTAACATTCTTAAAAACTACTGTTGTTTTAATCACACATCACCTAATTATGTAATTCAATTTTTCATTTTATTTCAAAAACCTTTAAACTGGAAATTAGTTGATAAATAACATTTTAATTCAAATTTTTGTATAATTTTACTAAAATTGGAACTTCTAATTTCGCGATTTCAAGATAATGAGGGAATTGGAAATTTTAAATTTGAAGTCAGAAAAAATAATGAAGGATGCAAAAAGCCACTTATTTTATTTTTTCATGTTGTAGAATACATCCTTTAAAACAAGAATACAAAAAAAAAAAATTGTTTGATTATCCTTTTCCCTCATGATGATAATCCATTTGGAGTGGAACTCTGTATTTCATTAAAAAAATTTTCAAAATAATATTTCAGGATTTTTTCCTGGCCATGTGCAAATACCTGTTAGTTTAATTTATTTTTTCCTGTATTTCTTATATATTAAAGCATACTCATAAAAAATTTCATCAAAATTAGTTGGTAAATAAGGGAGATAAAAATTATTCTTTATGAAAGAACAAATTGCATTTCCTCTGCCTGATCGAAAAAAAACATGAAATTCACAAATCTTTAACTAGCTGTAAAACCTAAACTATTTAAGATAGAGCAAAAATTTCTTTTTCCCCCCATTTAAATCCATGAAAGGAACAAATACACCAAGTTTCGTCAAAATCTGAGACTATGGGTGTCAAATCATCCTTTTTTTGGTTGAATTGACACATGGAATGACCCCTACAGTCAAATTCTCAAAAATTCACAACTCTACATTTAAAATAATATGTGGGATTTTATAAACAAATACTATCACAATTGATTTGTTGATTAGTGGATTAAAGAAATTCAGCAATTGGTTTAAGAGATAAAGCACTATGTAATTTGTTCTGATGAATCACCAAATCACTCAGATTATGACAGAGAATGAAATAGCAAGTGAAACTGTGCAATCGTTAAAATAATAAATCGGATATTGAATTAGAAAAAGAAGGAGAAAGTCTTATAAGAAAAGGTCGCGACATGGAAAATTCTGATCGGGACAAAATTGTGCAGGATTGTACTATACTATGAAGGTAACAACATCATATTAAAGAAGTAGGATCCACTAGCCACATAATTTCGAGAAAAAAAATTTTAAAGTTTCAGTAATCTTTAAATACAAGTTATTTTACAAAATGGACAACGTTCTAGTGACGCGGTCAGCACAGTAAATGGTTGTCACGTGGAGGGCCCATGTTCAATGCTACCGATGGGAATGTTTTTTTTTTCTTCCTTTTATTTATTTAATCTAAACGTTTTATTTTACTGTTACTTTCTCTTATAATTCAATTCAAATTTTAAAAATTTTAATAAATAATAATTACTTTTTTTTCTTGAACTTAAAGAAATGTAGGTTTTAATATGTTAACTTAAAAAAAAAAAAAAAAAAAATTAACTTTGTTTTAATTATAAAATAAAGTAAAAATAAAGGGAACACCTTTTATTTCAAATATATATATGCATATATATATTTACTTATCTAAGTATTTTATTTTATTTTTACTTTATTTTATAATTAAAACAAGCTAAAATTTATTTTTTTAAATTATAGAAAATAATAAATATTACATACATAAAATTATAACTATATAACCTATATATTTTTTAAATCACAAAACTTCAATAATTATTGTTCATTAAATTTTTTTAATTTCAGGTTTAAATTATTTAAAAGATTAAATTTTACAATCATTTACGATCGTGCAACTGCAGTTTTAATAGCAAAATAAGTAAATGGATGAAATAATCAAATAAAAATAAATAAGAAATATACAAACAAAACTCTGAATAACAAATATAAAAATAAAAGAAAAACAGGAAAAAAAAAAAAAAAATTAACAGAAGTGTAAAACAGCAGGTGTGTTTAAATCTTGGTTTAAACTTCCTGATATCTCATTGTTTGAAATTCATTGTTTTCATATGTATGAATTAATTGAAGTTGTTAATATTACGGTTCAGGTTGTTAATATTAGATAGCAGCTGAAATTTTATTTCATGCACAGAAGGATAAAAAACAGATTGTCGAAGAAAGACATACATTGATTAATATTTAAAATCTACTTCTGAAGATTATGTATATTTTTGGTATCTGCTTGCCTGTAATATAATTTAATATAATCGGAATCCCATATTATAATTTTTCAAGAAGCTGTAATGATTGGAGAAGTAATTAGTTAATTTGTTTGGGCCGTAATTATATGTACAATTAAAATTATTATTTCTCTGTAATTTTTATTTATTTTTTATTTATTTTATTTTCTGAAATTTAAAATTTTAGCATTGTTCTAAATACACCTAAAACGAAATAAAATGTTTAGATTTAAAAAGAAGGTCTGCTTTATTTTTATTTTATAGTTAAAACAATATAGTCGAAAAAATTACTTATTATCATTTTTTTTTAATAGAAAATTATAGATATAAAAAATAGAATATTTTAAAACATGCATGTTTCTTTTTTTCTTTTTTTAAGTTCAAGAAATTTAAATAATTTATTAAAATTTTCAAAATTTGAATTGAATTATAAGAGAAAGTAACAATAAAATAAAATGTTTAGATTAAATAAATAAAAGGGGGGGGGGGGAAATTCCCATCAGTAGAATTGAACTCTGACCCTCTGTGTGGCAACCATTTACTCTACTGACCACGTCACTGGAACGTTGTCCATTTCGTGAAATAACTTGCATTTAATGATTACTGAAACTTTAAATGCTTTTTTCTCAAAATTCTCTGGCTAGTCGTCCTACTGCTTTAATATGTTGTTTCCTTCATAGTGTACTACAATCCTGTGCAACTTCTTCCCAATCTGAATTTTCCATGTTGTGACCTCTCCCTGTTAGTTTTCTAGAAGGGTTTTCTGTTTTCTCTCATGGAGATAAATATTCAACTTTAGCAGATCACAAATTTATGTCACTGACTAAGAATTACTGACATTTTTGCAGGATTCAGAAAAAAAAATTAAGACAAAATGAATAATCTTAAATAAAATAAAATCTCAAAATTATTAATATAAAATGTAAAACCCCCCTTTCTTATAAACATGCTGTGCTCCGATCATATATAAACCGTGCCATACTCATTTGCTCTAACAAAACCCTATTAAAAGTTAAGAAATTAAATTCATTAAAGTCATCGCGAAAAACGCCGGTTATAGTGGAAACCTCATCGACAAAATTTACAAAAAATGTCTAAAAACTCTAAATTCTATCAATAATGCTCAAAACTCAAAGCCAAATTATACTACCTCTATACCATTCTGTAACGGTGCCGCACTAAATATAAAGAACGAAGCCAAAAAACTCAACATTAACATTCCTATAAAACCAAATAAAAACATTTTTCAACGTATTCGAAATGAGAAAGATTTAATTAACTCTAAAAATTCTTCAGGCATATACAAAATTGATTTTGAGTTTGAAAATAAAGATAAGGGATGTTATATTGAAATGACGAAACGCTACATAAACGAACGCGAAAAAGAGCACTTTGCCGATATAAAATATAATAGATCCAATACTGCCCTCTCCATCACCCATAAAACTAACCCTATTAACTTTAATACCGCTAATACCCGTAAAATTGCACCCTATAATAACCACCAATATGCCCTTAAAAGAGAAGCAATTGAAATAATCACTAACAACTTATCCATTAACGATCGCGAGCATAGCATAATTCCACCAATATGGCAACAAGTAATTAAGAGAAACAACACATCTGAAGTGAAGAGAGCCGAAAATCGAGAAGTAAGAACCGACCAAGACAGAAGAGATGAAATCACTACAACACACTGATGATGAGCGCGGGTGCGCTCAAAATATATATGCTTTTATGTAAGTGCAATTATTAAAAGGAATTTTTTAGGTATATATATTAAGTAATGTGTAAAATCTCAAAATTTTCATCCTTTTGACCGTGCAAATATATTTCAAGTGCTCTAGCACTCATCTTCAGCGCACTTAGTGACACTGCCTCTTCTCTGGTTTGTTTTCATCTTCCTTTTCGTTTGATGATCTTACTTCAGAAGCGAAGTGAAGAGGATCGTCAAGCAAAAAGGAAGATGAAAACAAACCAGAGAAGAGGCAGTGTCACTAAGCACGCTGAAGATGAGTGCGAGAGAAGCGAAGTGAAGAGGATTGTCGAGATAAAATGAAGATGAAAACACACCAGAGAAGAGGCAATGTCACTAGGTGCGCTGAAGATGAGCGTGAGAGCACTTGAAATATATTTGTACAGTCAAAAGGATGAAATTTTTGAGGTATTTTATTTTTCTTTAAATTAATGCAATCCAATTTTTATTAAGTTATTATATGAATAATCTTATTCTACCATTGATGAAGTTCTTCAAAAATCTTGATACCTTGCAACTGCAATAAAATGTGTAAAAACTCTTTTTAACTAAATATTTGTACTTTTCTTATACACATTCTTTTCAGAATTGTATTGGGTGAGTGCAAAAGTTCTCTCCATTTTTATTACCCATAAAGAAGAGCAAATAAACGTAAAATGAACAGTACCTATTATTGTGAATAATCCCCATTGCTATCTATGGCCTCTTGCCATCTTTCTGGTATGAGACGAATCCCACGGCGGTGAAATTCTGGCAGTTTCGAGTCAAAAAAGTCTTGGAAGGCAGTTTTCACAGCATCAAGATCATCAAAGATTTTCTGACTGAAAGAATTGTTCAATGCACGAAATAGGTGATAGTCAGTTGGTGCCAAGTCAGGAGAATAGAGAGGGTGGGATAAAACCTCTCAACCAAAGTCCAGTAGCTTTTGGCAAGTGATGACAGCAGCATGTGGTCTGGCGTTATCATGATGAAGGATAACACTGCGACGATTGGTGAGACCTGGCTGCTTTGCTAACAAATTTGAATGCTGCCTATCTAACTGCAGACAGTAGAAGGCAGCATTGATGGTTTGGTTGAATGGCAGGACCTCCCAGTAAATTATTCTCTGCATATCCTACCACACACTCAATAATACCTTCTTGGGATGACGTTCAGCTTTCGAGGTCTATGCAGGTGGATCAGAAGGGTGTCACACAGTCCTACGACACTTTACACTACAGTACATAACCCACTTCTCATCTCCTGTCACAATTTGTATCAAGAATGGGTCATTTTTGTACCGAGAAAGCAAGGAAACACAGCCGGCGATTCGGTCATCCCGTTGATTAGCTGTCAGGTTATGTAGAACCCAATGATCTAACTTTCTCGTAAAACCTAACTTAACCAGCCGTCTCTCGATCATTGTCTGGTGTACATTGAAGGTCTGCACTAATTCTTGCACGGTTGGGTTCGGGTGTTCCTTATGGCTTGGCCAATATCGTCGTCTCCAACATGTGATGGCTGTCCACTCCTAACCTGATCTTGGCAGCTTCTGTCTCCTTCCCTAAATTTATGAAACCACCGACGACATGTGTTTTGGTCTATTGCATCTTCTCCATAAACTTGACAAACATTGTGACATGCTGCGGCTGCCATACTCTTTTTATCAAACTCTTATAACAAACAATGTCTTATATGCTTCTTCTCGCTTTCCATGTTACACCCTCTGATATTTTTTTTAGATGATTAACTTTGTGTGACACGATGCATTTATATGAGAGGCATCCACACGTTTGATTGGCCAGCAATTTGCATCACTACAATGTCATGTGTGACATCAATTCCATTGCAAATTTGCATATCCAAAAAGGGGTAGAACTTTTGCATGCACCCAATATTAAAAACACAAATTGTTTCATAATAATATGCTACTGAAATGAGGTTTTAAGATGTAAATAAAAGAAATTATCCAAAAATCTGTAATATTTGCGAGTGTATTGTATATAAGTATTAGACTAAAGCAACTATTCATCTGAACATATGCAACTAAATATTAAGCTTAAAAATCAGACTGGATATTCTATAATAAAGATTAAATAATTGGTATTCCAGAAACTATTTAAATTTTTATTGTCTCATGTTAATTATGAATTTTTAAAAAAAGGATTATTTAAAATAATTGTGAAATAAAGTAAGCATCATTGCACATTTTGAATGCCCACGATTAATACTTCATAAAGCAGAGTCTTAAAAACTCAAGATTTTGTTTCTTATAAATTTGATCAAGATAGATAGATATATAGCAGCACGGCCCAAAAAATAACAAAATTTTTACATGCCCTGCTGGGCATGTTAATCTAAAAAACACATGCCCGAATACCTTATTCAATTACATATTAATGAAACTTTATGTCAAAAAAAAAAAAAAAAAAAAATTAACAAGACAAGATCTACTCCCACTATCACCGCAGGATTCAGATGTTGGTGATTTGAAAAATTGGCGTATATCTATTTTAAACAAATGGATGATGCAAAACAATTGCTAATTTTGAAAATAAAAACTTAAGAACCTTTTATACGCTAAAACTGCATGTGTGATTATATCTGCAACGTTAATTTTGTTCATCTGCATCACTGTTGCGTATCCGTAGGTGAAACGCCCATCCGTAGGCTTGCTCATGCGGCATTCAGTGTGACTGTCAGATCTAGTTCAGCCTCATCTCAGGCAGGATTGCTCAACTCGTACAAATAATGTCGGTTGAATGTTTACATGTTAATGTGCGCTCCATTTAAAAGCAGGCATGTAAGGAATACTGGTGATTTTTCAGAGTAATAAAACATTTAATTTCCAAAAGATAGATGTATATCTATATATATATATTTAATATTTACATGCCCGGCCAGGCATATAAGGGAAAAAAATACATGCCCGATCTGAATTTTTACATGCCCTGGGCATGTCGGGCAATATAATTTTCGAGCCCTGTACAGCAGTGTTTTTTTTCTAAAAACTCAAATCTGTGTATATTTTCAAAAACAAATTGATAAACAATATCCTTTATTAATAAATAAATTTTTACTCAATTTATAAATATGGATTTGAGATTTTTGACATGGTGGCTTTAACCATGGCAAAACTTGTCACTCATCAAAAACCTGCCAACCCTGCACACACAACAGCTATTTATAGCAATTCTGTTGCACTTAATGGGATACTTCACCTAATTTGATAGGCAGACTAATCCCATGTTATTCTATGGAGAAATTTGCTTTATGAATTACTCATTACCTAATGTGTTTTTTTATTTCTGTTTTCCTATTTAGAAAATTCACAACCATTAAAAATGTTTCTCATTTTCCAAAAATTTATTTTTTAAATTTTTAATACTTCATTTTGAAGTTATAAAAAGCAAAAAAAGCACTTATTAAATTTTTTGCACTTTCAAAACAAAATATCAAACATTAAAAAAATTATTTTTTGAAGAACGAGAAACATTTTAACCATTGTTAATTCATAATTCACTTGAATGACAAATGAACAACCAATGAAAACAAAAAATAACTTTGAAGGAAATATGAACATATGAATTAGATTAAAAAAACAGAAATTAGAGGTAGCCCCTGAACTGAACATAAACCACCTGCATTTAAAACAAAAACCACTTTTTAACACTCTTTTATTAGCTTCACCTGTATGTATGTTTGTAACCGCTCTGGGAGCAAACAAAAAATCTATATTGTAAAAAATGATTTTCCCATATGTGAACACTATGGCTGTGAGGTACAGCTCTGCGCTACGAACCTAAAGGTCCAGTGTTCAATCCCAGTGAGGGGAGATTTTTTTTAAATGGTTTTTGTTTAATTCTAAATAATTTTAATTAAAGATTTAAATTTATGTAAATATTATGGTGTGTCACTCACACGATTTTCTCTTACTCTGCATTTAATACTAAGATAGATATTTTGTGCTTTTTAGTTCACATTTCTATAAAAGTGTGTTCTTTAATTTTTTAAAACTATAATTATTATATTATAAATACCTGAGATATGGCAGCATCATATAATTTGCAAGCTTGATCATTAGTAGAAGACAACAACAATCCCTCTTTCCTCCATTCCTAAAAATTAAATATATAAAAATAAGAGTCACATAGCCAAATTTTAAGAAATAATTTGCATTTTAGGTGAGATCAGAACATGTGTAACTCCATTGGATACAATAAATACATTAAAATTACTTAAAATCTATAAACAATATTATTCAGATTGTTGATTCTGAGTTAATTTTGCAGACTAGCACTTGGAGTCTCTACAACATACTGTTGTTAAAAAATCTGCAGACTAAAAAAAAAAAAATCTGCAATATATGTCTCACGTCTCATTTTTTGCCATGGGCATTGGAATATTTCTTATAATAACAAATATTATATTGAATTACAAAATTGTATCAAGATTTAGAATGATTTATTATGTTATTATACATTCATTTATTTTTAGAAAAGTTATGATAGCTTTGCATGTGGTCCCAAAGTTTCTTCCATGACTGTATATATATTGGCTCATAAAATTTGTGAAAATATCTTACGTGTATTGCTTTGCAGTTAAACATGTTTATATTCATTTAATCATGTCTGTAAAATTGATAGTATGAATTCTATTTCTCTTTTTCACAATGTTTTTAAAGTTGAGTAGCTTCCCCCCCCACTCCTCAAATGCTGAATATGGTACAGTAACCCCTCATTAATATCATGCCTCAATATGTAACACATTTGGATATATCACACTTTTTCTATGTCTTTCTTTTTTTTTTTTTTTTTTTTTTTTATTGTTTTTAATCGTTTGTTTCAAAAATTCTACCATAAAAAGTTTGCTGAACTAAATAATGAATCCGGTGAAGTCGAAAAAAGATCTCCCAAGCTTGAAATGAGATATGAGTGGGATGGAAGTGAATAAAGGGTGAAAAGAAAACAGGTGGATAAATCTTATCTCATATTGGCTAATCCATACTGAAATTTTCTGCTGTAGCTATCATTTGAACAACATTTTTGCCTTTTTGATAGTAAAAAAGCAAAATACGCTGAAAATACAAAGTGGCTATTAAGTATTCGGAAAAATTGTGAGGACCTTTTATGGACTACCTACTTTATTATAACCACTTTTTTGTGTTTTAATGCTTTTATCTTTAAATATTATTTATTGAAATAATTTGCATTTACTCAAAAGGTAGTTTTTGAGTGATCAGGGAAAGTAAAGTCTGTTAAAAAATTGTGATTTTTTTCAAAGTGCGGTGCATCTAAGATATTTTGTGATCCGATGAGAAAGTTTTTACTGTTTAAGTTGCTAAAAACTCTCAAAATCATCACAAACTTTTGGATCTAGCTCTCAAGAACACCAGAAAACAAAAAGATGCAACAAGGTCTTTGTTTCTAAAATGTTTGATGGTTTAAGTTGATAGCAACAATGGGAAGACTCAACTGGTTTTTTTTTCAAAGAAAACGCAAAAAATAATGGAAATGTTTATCAAAAAGATGATTTAGAGAAAGCTATACTTCCATGGAAGCAAAATCACCCAGCTAAGATCTTTCACCAAGTTTGTGCTCTTGCCCATAGAGTAAAATCAACGTTTGCTTTAACTGATGTCAAAGTGAAAAGGTATCTGACCAAAAATCTGTGTTCTTCTAATGGCTCTGATTTGTATCCAATGGATTTTTGTGAGTTCTAAGAAGAACAACTGCGATCACAGAAAATCATACATTTGATAGACTCAAGAAAGCCCTGAACAAAACACGGGAGAATTTAGATCTAAACTACTTGCACTGCACCGTCACCTCGGTTCCGAAGAAGATCGCAGCTTGTGTCAAAACCGATGACTGCCATTTCGAAAACTCATAGTAAAAAATAATTGTTAGACATTAGTTGTTGCAAAAATCGAAGCTTTAAATTTGTTTGCCATTTCACTAATTATTTACTATCAAATACTTTTTCCAGATACTTAATAGTCACCCTGTAGTGCTTTTCACTTTCCATATTTGATAGGTACCAAACAAGCCTTGCTGTATTAGCTGTCAAAATATATGTCAATGTAAATTGTGATGTTGGTGCGAAAAAATACAAATAAGTTATCCAGTGGGAAAAAAAATTATTTTCTGAATATCCCAATAAAAAAACAAATTTATTATTTCTTAACCTTTATTTCTTAACCCAAATGATTATTTCTTAACCCTTTAAGTAGATATTTTTTTACGTATTTTAAAGAAATAAGCTGTAATATGTGTATATATATATATACATATGAAGGAGTCTGACATAGGTGTGGGCACAGTTGGGAATTTGCCCACCTTGAAATTATTTGGAGTCCATTTAGGCCCCCTTCCCTTGATTACACATAGAAATTCTGGAAATAAAAATATTAATTTCATTGTCAAAGTTCAAAATTATTAAAATCATCTAGGGAAACGTGTGAAATTTTTACATTTTTTCACTTGCTTAAGAAAAATAATCAGTATACACGGCACAAAATCTGTCCAAAATAACAATATACTAACTATCCAAGAACCGCATGTGTCTAATTGTGATTGATGCTAGTATCAATATCAGTTTTTTTTTTTTTTTTCCCTCTACAGTCCAACTCTGAGCTCATGAAATACATTTCCTTCAAAGGACTGGAGATGAGTTTGGTCAATCACAGAAAAAGTAAATACAGATGTTTTGATCACTGGTTCTAGTTACAAACGGATAACTGTCCATCATTGCAGTTGGGATGCATGTGTTTCTTTGTTAATTAATCCCCTATCAGTTTTGTTTCTGGGAAAATGGGTAGGCTATAGGCACTTAACAATTGTCTAAGAAAAAATATGTTATTTTGTGATAGACTACTGACGTTATTTTTAGTTTGAGCATACTTCTCATCAGTGGCAGATTCAAGGGGGGGGGCTAGGGGGCTGAAGCCCCCCCCCCCAAAAACACTGACATTCACAATTGAATATTGCAATTGTAATTTTTTTATTAGTCTAGAACAACACTTTGAAAAATCTTAGCCCCCCCCAAAAGTCAAGTTCTGGATCCGCCACTGCTTCTCATTGGCATTGATTAATCTTAATTTAATTTTCTTCTGTACCTCTAATAGCAAATTTTTATTAATAGTTGTGTTGTATAACATGTTTTATTATTACACATAAATATGAAAAAGATATTTAAATGATGTCTATAGCTAAGTAACCAGTTTTAACATCAAGGTAAGCCTCTTGATATTATGATAAAAGCCATTTCCATTGAGCTAAAAATTGATAGATAGATTACAGATCAACATCGCACGATTTCTGTAGATTTTGATGAGTACAAGATTTATAGTTCTTTTACAGGAACTCAATTAAAAATTGTCATTACGCATTATGGACTCTAATTATTTGAAGTGTGCTAGCGTTTAAACCCCACATTCGTTTAAGATATGAATTTATAGGCATGTTACAGATTATTATCACTACATACATATTTATTTAAGTTTAGAAGTTATAGCTTTTTTTTTTTTTTTTTTTTTTCAAATCAGTATACAAAATAAAATTTATATTACATTGCTGTCTATAGGCTCTAAGTGCTTAAAGTAGTTAAATTTTAAATTGTTAAAAAAAAAAAGACGAATATTTGATATTTTGAGCTTAATATTTATAGGTCTTTTACAGGAACACACAAAAGAATTTGGATACATTACAATTTATCAAACGACATACAGCTGGGAGAAAATACTCAAACACACTATTATAATTTTCCTTTTGTTTATTTAGCAATTTCACTTATTTAAATTTATTTAAACAACCCTTTATTACTCATTATTCAGAAAGTCAAGTGGAGTCACTCTAGATTTTTGATATGTTCATCTTATCTGTTCAGAGTTACATATAACAAGAGGGTTAGGGGCATATGGAAAAGAAAAGTATAGTTTCTATATCAAATTTGTACATATTTCCACGTAATTTTGTATAATAACTTACAGTTTAAGAAACATACATTGAGGGTAATATACAACTGGAGAGAGGGGGATGGAGAGGAAAATAAATAAATATATATATATATTTTACAAATTTCAATGAAATAAATTTTTTTGTAATTATATGAGAAAAATATTTTATACTTATTCAATCGGCAGGTCATTAATGCTAATAATAATTAATTGTTAGTTATTCTAATTACTAAAATAGCGACGACAAATGTTTAATTATTCATTCTATAATTTATGTTTAGTAATTTTTCGGTGAAAATTAGCTTAGTAATTAGCTCATCTGATATTCTTTCAATAAGCAGCTTTCATTAGACTTTTATATTAAAAAAAAAAAAAAAGAAAAAAAAAAGATTTAAGCTACAACAAAGTTAAAATTAAATGAAATTTCATTCAAAAATGGGGTAAGTTTTACATTATGTAGCGAAATAGGAAAGCATTTATTTTATTTTGGTTATTATGACTCTTGATAGGCTCTGAAGAATCAATTTTCCAAGAAAAAAAATAAACTTTTATCCCTTAAAAATTTTCAGAATATTCATGATTGTGTGAAAGAATGATGCCAAGAAATATTTTCTTTGATCTTTTCCCAGGAAATTCTACTTTAATACATTTTCCAACTTTTACAAATTGATAAGTATTAATGCTGTCCAAATTTTCTTCTTGAGAAAGACTTGTTTTTTTGTTTCTTTTACAGTTGATGTTTCTGTGATTTTAGCATCTCTGTTGATTTTTTTTGTCATACAATCAATTGAAAAATAAAATAGTTGTTAAAATTACTCCTGTTTTCTGTTGCGTATGGGTCCTTTTTCTGTGTGCATTTTTCAAAGCTTCTTTAGAAGACAATGTTTGATTGGGTGATAAAGTGTTTATAATAGCAGATTTTATGTACTTAAAAGGAGAATATATAAATATTATCCTGTTCTATGACTGTTGAAGTCACACTAGAATTAATTTGTCAAATTGGTGATTGATGATCTAGATTCATCCACTCTTGCATTTGAAGTTAATGCTAAACTGCAGAGTTTCACTCAGACAGTTTCAGGAGAATGTTGTGTCCTGCCTGCCCTTTGTATGAAAAATTGGCACCCTTCTTAAATAAGCTCGAATTAAACAACTTTTTGAATTTCACCTACAAACTGAATGTTTTGACTTAGTTTTAATATGTATTTTTTTTTTTTTTTTTTCCCTCTCTTAACATTTTATATCTATATCTATGTGTATGAAATACCTCCAGAACAATATATAGCTTAATTTTAAACTAATACATTAAAATACATAGAGTTATTTAAAAAAAAAAAAAAAAAGTAATTACTTAATGGTTGCTAAGCCTAACATGATTCAACACCTGACCTATTTTACCCCACATGTGTTTTTTTACTCCAAAATATTATTATTATTTTTTTTTCCACAAAAGTTTATGAAATTCATCTTAAAAATGTGTTTTTTGGAATATGATAAGAAAATACTGTAAAATTTGCTTTTGAATTAGTTAAAAAACAAAGTTTTTCTTAGCAACACATTCGAGTTATTAATACGAAACACACAAATAATTACTGGCTGTAACTAAAAAGAATCAGTTACAGTTAATTTTGCATACAAAATGAAGACTTATATAAATAATATATAAAACCAGCAAAATTGGAATTTAAAAAATGTTCGGATGTTTTTTTAAAGAGTTTTTTTTAAGCTGACATATTTTACCCCACCTGACCCTAATTTTTTATCCTTGGTTTGAAGGAATGAATGAAACAGGACGATTAAAAATAAAAATATGATGCAACAATGCATTGAGGAGGAAAAGAAAAAACTTCACACGTGATTTGAATTAAATAAAAAGTCTAAAAGATAAATTTAAAAGGTTATGTGCAATGTTATCTAAATTGTTATCTTAATAACAATTAATATAATAACTTGAGTAATAAGTTAACCTTTAAAAACTTGAGTGTAATAACAAAAATAATAATTTAACCTTCTTAATACGAGTATTACTTAATTATTATATTATAGTAAGTTTTTTTTTTTGTTTGTTTGTTTTTCCCTTAGTGTTTATGTAGAATCTTTTTTTTTTTTTTTTTTTAAATAAATAAATAAATGTATATATGAATTATTAATCGTAATAAAAGCCAAGCTACAGATATAAGATCACTGAAACCGCATAGTCCAATAAGAATGAAATTACAACAAATTTAAATAACCTGTGGTGACAGATTGTGATTCACTAAAACATTTATTTTTTATTCAACTCCAATCTAGCCATAAATTTATACCTGGATTGTTAGTTGTAATTTTAATAATTTTGCCAGTGCATAAAAACGACACAGAACTCAAATAAAAATACAAACAAGAAATGAGAAAATAAACAATTATGGCAGTATTTTAAACAAAATATTTTTTCAATTAGGAAAAGCTCAGAATGGTGAAAAAAACTCGCCAGGTGTGACCTTTTTCACCGTTGAGCACCAATGTACGAGTTCGTTTGTTAGCAGCTATAATCAGTAGTGGCACCAAAACGGGGGGACACCACCTCCCCGACAGGGGGGCACTGTATAGAGAGAGTTTATTATATAACTATTCGTCAAAAACAGCAATATTGTTATTAATAACATTACTGTTAATATTTGTACCATTCCATTTATGGTTTTGGAGATCATCGTGGGTTTCTCTGACTGTATACTATTTTTGTTCCATAGAATAAGATATGTACAGCCCTAACAACAGGCTTGTCCAGAGTACATTCTGACGATGTCCATAGGATGTCTTTTCATCCATAGGACATCTTGAGGATGTTATTTGGAGACAATGTGTTGTTAGGGAGGGTACATGAAGGTAAATTCTTAAAAAAATTAATCTTCGTATCCGTTGATCACAGATACAGTCAAATTTTCCTAAGAAGGCCACCTATCGTGCTGTAGAAAATTGGCTCTCTATCCAGAGAAGTGGCGTTTTAATAGAAGTTCTCTTTCTGTTCACGGAATAAATTACATAACAGCAGCACCACCTATTGGCGCATATGCACCCAACTTGAGTCAGCATAGTGTTTTAAAATGGCCCTCTCATATACCAAGTTTTATGCAATTATATAGCATAGAATCTAATATATAGCCTTCCCGTTCACAGGAAAACTTGAAGCACAGGAGCATCACATAACCATCTATATGTGCTCAAACTGATTCCACATAGTGTTTCATAATGGCACTGTCATATACAAAGTTATTTGCAATATTATACAATAGAAACTGAGATATAGCCTTCCTAATCTCGGAGAAAAACACAACTTATCTGCCAATATGCACCAAAATTAAATCAGCTTAATCAGGGTTTAACCTGGCAAAAAAATTACTTTAGCATTTTAGCGAAAATAGGCAAGCACTATTTTAGCTTTTTCGAAAGTTAATTCTTTGGATACCATTGATTTCTTTTACTTAGCTTTGTTATCTTCAGTTTTGTTTTCTATTCCTTTTGTTCATTGATGATTTTAACCAAGCATCCATATTTGTGACTTTAAAAATATGAATCAGGGAAACTATGTTTTGATTTTATCAATAGAAAAAGAGGTATTCATATCGTATGTGTAAAATGAAAAAGCAATTTAAAAATCAAGTAAAGTGTAGTGGTAGATAATCGTGAAATACTAGTGCTAAAAATGCTTCTATGAAGCAAATTCTGAATTCTAACATACTTTTAAATATTTTTGCATTTAAATTCAATCATTGAAAATTAAAAATAAATCCAAATTACTATATAAATAAGGATTCCCAAAAATTTCAGTCCTTTCGTAGTTTTTGCCGTCAAGTATTACAAAAAAAAAAAAAAAAAATCTGAATTATTATATAGAGATATTTAATACAGTTATCCAGTTTTAGCTTTTTAGCGAAATTCTGACAGACTTGTTTTAGCAAAATGCTAAAAAAACTAATGGCAGTTTAAACCCTGAGCTTAATGTTTTATAATGGCCCTCTCATATATCAAGTTTTGTTCGATTATACAAAATAGAACCCGAGATGTAGCCTACCCTTAAATGACAGAAGCTGCTGTACGGCTGTACCACCTATTGAGTGATTTGGACCAAAAGTTAACGGACACTAATTTATGTCATGGGGCAACTACATACAAATTTATATGTAATTCTGTGCAGTAGTTCTTGAGGTACAGTTGGAACAAAATTTTTATCACACATAGACAGACAGATATTTTCTACAAATGTCATGCTAAAATCGTGTTCTGGAACTCTCAAAAAGTGTAACATCATGGAAAACCGGAAGTCGACAAGTTTTACGAATCCAATACTTTCTTCTATTGAATATAGAAAGTAAAAACTGGATTGCTCGAAATTTATAAAAGGAAAAAAAGTGCTGCTAATAGAAAAACTGAAAATTTCATAATTTTTCCCCCGACAGATTTTAGAATTATGCCCCGATGGGGGTCACAGACTCCCCGACGGGGGGGCCTTCGCCCCCCCGGCCCCCTAGCTGGCGCCACCCCTGGCTATAATAGCAAATTACTAACGGGCACCTTATTGTACAAGAAATTAATTAAAGTTAAATGTGAAGAATAAAGTGGAATAAACTATTTAGTTCAGGAAATCAGAGAATCAAACAGAAAACAACCACAAAAAACAAACATTACTCACAGGATGATACATTTGGAGTCACAAGGATTAAAACAAGCAAAATAATTCAAGGGTTTAGTTGTACATAGCAGATGAAGAATAATGATACTAGACAGCAACATGGTTTATTTATTTATTTATTGATTGATTATGTGTTTTTAAGTGTTTGATTACTAATTTTAAGAATAGTTGACAACTCAATAATGAAGAAATTGAACATTTTGAGGAAAAATAAAGAATATATTTTAATACAAAGTAAATGCAATAGGCCTTCAGCTCTTTTTTTTTAAATATATATAATTTCACAATTCAACCCAAACATCCAGCCAAACACCACCAACCAACCTCCACCTTTTTCATTGTCTTTTATTGTTTATATATATGTTTACACAACATACTGTAACATGTATAAATTATCATTAATCAAAATGCATGAAAATTGCCGTATATGCTGTTAGAAAGGCTGAAAAGTTATGACTACTTCATAAATGTAGATAAACTAGTTATTAATTATTACTGTTATTTTCTTATCATTATTTCATTTTTAAAAAATTAGAATTTGCAATACAATTTTAGTTATTTCATCAAGCTAATATCTTTCAAAAAAGTTTAAGTTACACACATGAGCATTGTTTATTCTTTGGAAAACTGCTCGGTGTTAATAAAATTTACAGCAAAAATATATCTAATAAATAATGATTAATAAATATAATGATTTGAAAAATGGCCTAATTTTGCTGGTTTTTACACATCTTTGAAGTAAAAAAAAAAAATCCTTTAAAATGTATAATTATTATATTTCCTTTAAATTATCTGAAATTTTTAATAACATAAAATGCAAATAAAAAGTCATTTTTGTATTACAACTTCAGTATGATTGTTTTCCAATTCATTAAGTTTCAATATTTTCAAATTACAGCATAATATATAAAAATGTTTGTATTAATAATAACACTACTCAGCATGAAAATTGACCCCCAACACCATTTTTGCAAATTCTTACGTAAAATAACCTTCTGATTACGAATATGACACCCATTTTGCACTATCACCCACCGTTTTTTAGGGACGCCCCCCCCCCCCCCCACCCCCGACCTATTTTTGTCACTTTTCAATGATTTTATGGCTATAAATTTGACTTTTAGGAGGGGAGAAGATTATTTTAACTATTAAATATATTCTGAGGGCTACAGAGTTGGAAAATTTAAGGGGGATTTGCCACTGAAATTATGTATTACATTTCTTATATTTTTTTAATCTATTATTAGTGTTATTTATTAAACATTATATTTTTTTGTTTTTAGGTATTAAATTAATTATTTTTCATTCTCCAAATCAAATTCATGGTTATAAAATGTCCCAAGAAAACAGTGGGTGACTGGACAAAATGGGAGTCATATTCGGATTCAGTAGGTCATTTTACATAAGAATCAGCAGAAATGGTATCAGAGCTCTTTTTTTTTTGCAGCACATTGTAATTAAAATACAAATATGTTTTATGCATTTTTATTTAGCATTTGCTTTAAAAAAAAAAAAAAAAGTATTTAAAAAATAATAATTCTTGGATAAAAATTTTCTCAGACCAAATTGTTGATAAATTTACATGAAAATTTTCTCATATGGAATTTGTTTTTAACATTGCTTTTGAAGAACACTAAAAATATGCTTTTGTGCGAAAAAGTAGCTTGTTAATAAACAGGCAGGTTCTAATTGATGAATGCTCTTCATTCAACACAACTTCGAGTCAGTACAACAAAACTCTGATTACAACGAATATTCTCGAAACAGTTCAACAGTACTGTTATTTCATCGAATACAGTACACTGACACTCCCAGACATCCGCACAGCTTGGGACCAGAGACTGCAGATTTTAGAATTTTGCTGATTTCAGGTATTTTTTGTTTACATTTTCAATTAGAATTTTAATGCTATAAAGCATTAAATACGATAGTGAATACATATAAGTAAGCATATAAAATGTACGAAATATTAAAGAAAAAATAAATAAATGAAGGCAAATAAAAAGTATAAGAAAAGTATAAGTATTTTTCTTTTCACTTAACAAATTAAAATTTTTTTTATAAAGCAAAATACAATATTTAAGTATATAAACATCTGATACAATAATAACTTACATTATAAATTTACAACTTTTATTACTGTTTAGAATTATAGGTAAAGATTAATGATTTTATTTATTTATTATTATTATTATTTTTTTTTTTTCAGTCTATGAAATCACTTTTTGTTTAAGTACAAATACTGTTGGTTTAAAAAAATTAAGGTAATTATCTCCAAGATAATTACCTTGCTTAAAATTAACTTTTTTTACCTCATTAGATTCAGTTTCTAAAATATCACCTTTAAAATAAGTTCTATTCCTACTTTTTTCCTTGAAAACATTACTATAAATTTTATTGCTTACATTGGTTGTTACGTGCGGATTTCTGGAGTTTGCAGATTTCTAGGAGTCTACTGTATTTTGGTACTGGTCCAATGAAACTGTGACTTGTACTGCAAAAGTCACCATCTAATGAACATTCTGGAACAGTCCAAGAAAACAGTCATTTGTTCCACAGGAGTAAAGCAAATAATGTCAAATACTCCATTTTTGCTACCTCACAAACAAAGTTCAAACACTTAGAGCATAGTCTCCAACGTGCAATCGCTCAGAATCGGTGTCTGAATCATAGTGCCATTACACTCTCTCAGAAGTCAGCTCACTCTTATTTATACCTTTTGCGATGAGACTTGGGATAATTCTATCGAGAATCTCATGAAAAGTTCTAGATCTCGGCTGTTATGCATCGGAGAGCTTCAAAACTTTAGGAACTGCAAAATACTATTTTTCACCAAATCGCCAAATTTATCACCAAGGCTGACTTCACTGAAAGTGAATGAACTGCCGCTTAATTTTCACTTTACCTGTAAAACTACTTTCACTGCAACAGAACAACTGATGCAGAGAAAAAGACAATCCATTGTAACTATACATTACACTCAATACTTCTTCAGGGCTAATGGTTGGATAATGTATGCAAGCAATAGGTGTATTTCTGCATATCTCTAAGCATATAGCCAAAAAATTTTACAGATTTTGACCAATTCACAAAAACAATATGAAACTAATTGAACACGAATGCAAAATAAATTTAATACTAACTTATAGGAAGGAAATTAAAAGGAAGGTAAAATAAAACTAGAATATATATATATAAAAAACAGTGAGGAAGCAAACACACATTGGTTAACATATAAGTATTAAGCATTAATGTATTAGGAATTAAACTCATGTTATGAGCCATGCTGCTTCAGTCCTATTAAGGAATAAAATGTCGTTCAATATCTGCATTGAAAAGGTTATATTCATAAAGAATTCTCCAAACAAAATTTTTTTTGGTCGATGCACGAATTGACCCACAGGTAAAAAATTAATGCAAACCCGACCTGCACCCAATTCAAAAAGTGGATAGTGGTTAACTAACCCGACGCAGGACCCTAGTGGTCACCTATGGGTGGAACTTATGAAAGTTTTTAGAGAACTGATATTCTTTTTCAGAACTGGATGCCCATGGAGAATTTAATAAACAAACGAAATAATAATAAAAACATGTTTTGGAAACTTCTACTTTGGAGTTTCGGTAATAAAAAAATCTTGAAAATTGAGCTCCTATTATTAAGAGGGGAAGAGCAAATGACGCCTCTTCTTCCCCCCTCCCCCCCCAAAAAAAACGAAAAAAAAATGAGGCCCCCCTAGATGGTCTGTGCCCACCTAACTTTTGAAACCTGAGCACGTTAGTGGAGCCTGACAACGTTCAACCTGACAAAATTTTTTGTTTAATATTTTAGCTAATATACCCAAGTAGTATTTTAGCTTTTTTGAAAGCCTAGAAAATTTGAATATAAATTTATGAATTACACAGACCTGCAACTAAAAAAGTGTTTAGAAACTGATAGCTGATGGATCCTGATTTCAAGAAAAATAGTCTAAAAATTCCATGACTTATTGGTTTTAAAAAAATTTGAAAATTAAAAAGAGATGAAGCGTAGATACCAAGGTAGATGGAATGTCAATATGATGGTGGACAACTGTTGTATGCTACACAGAGAAGTCCCTCGTACTGCTTACAACAGACTAATGCCAAAAGTAGCTTTCAAGTCAAAAGGAAAAGAAAGCATTAGATATATCAATTCATGATATATTAAAGAATGGTAAACCATTAACTGTTCTAATTACTTAATACAATTTAAAATTAATATAAAATCAATATATATTTAGCAAATCATTTCCAATTGTTTGACATATTAATTTGTAAATAAAACACTTAAAAATATTTTGAAATGACCTTTTCCCCAGAATATGTACAATAGGTTTTCTTGCCAATATATTTAAGCTCATTTTGTGAGAAATCCTTACATGATTCAGAAAAATGGATGCCATATTTGATATCAGCGCACCAAATGATATAAAAAACAGTTATTACATTGCAAACACTTTATCACGACTCAAATCTTGCACGCCTGTGTTATTGTTAATTTTATTTTTATTAGTGCAGACAAAAACTGTCTGCAAGCTGTTCTTCTGTGTCCACGACTATGATGACGTGTCACGGTGTTTCTGCCACGGGGCCTCAATCTAAATAGGAATGCATGTTATAAGTACACAGATATGATTGATTATCCTCACTTATAACTTAGTTATCCTCAGTTTCATTTTCTATGTCTTTTCCCTTCACTGATGGTTTTAACTAATGCAGGCATGGATCCAAGTTTTAATTTTTGAGGTCCATTTTTGTGAAATATATATATATATATATATATATATATTGTGTAAAACAATCACTTAACATTTTCAATCCTGTATGTGGCAACACTCGTTCCATTCTACTGATGGCGAACCTATAACACACTGGTCAGATGCTGACCCACGATGGCTTTTTTAATCACCCATGTGTAAATTTCAAAAAACTTATTTTTTCATATCATAAATGAGAGAACATTCAAAATATTTTTTAAAAGTTCTAGTATTTTATCAAAAGTCAAAATTACAAAAAAGGCGTTAACTAATTGTCTATGAGTATGGTACTAAAGCACTGATGCATGATTCAGTTTTTTTTTTTTTCAGCTTCTTTCCCAAATATTCTTTTTTTCTCCTCTGTTTTAATTAATTTATGTATAATGATAGCTAATTGAAGCAATAAGCTCACAACCAATAGTCATAATTTGTACTTGTTTCAAAATTGATTTCCTAAATGTGTGATGATTTCATTGTAAATCAACAGAAATGTTTCATGTACGGTATCAGGAAGGTTGGCAGCTATGAATCACCAGCTGCCAACCCTTCTGATTTTCTGATGTCACAATTTCAATATAAGTATATTTTGTTTTATTTAATAACAAAATAAAATCTACATTCAAATACGATAAGTAGTTTTAAAAAAAAAGTGGCGTTAGAAAATGGCGTTAGCAGCTATGGTATTTAATTTTTGAAATAAGCTATATTTCGGTGATTAATTTCCAATATGTGGAATCATTGTTGCTGCATTTTATAATGAGTAATTTTAGAAAAACTCTTTATGAGATTGACCACTAATCATGCTTATACGGCTCGCAAGAGGGGAAAAAAATGGCAAGTTGCTTACATTTTTTAAGTTGCCACTTTACTTTATTTAATCACCACTATATATTTTCCGGTCTACATATGCATATCTTCATGTATGTAATAATTAAATTTCATTATACACAGATATTTCTTTTTTTTTTTTTTTTTAAGAAAAATATTTCATAATCATTATAGGCTTTACTCCATTGCTTTTTTATCCAGATTCTTAGCACAAGCATGCAACTGGGCATTGTGTCAGTTAACTATAGTCCGTTCAAGTTAAACTGATACCGAAACTAAACAACTGCATGTGGCATTTGGCGATCTCTCTTTCCCTCCGAAATCTCCCCCACCTGTGCTATCGGCGCCAGCAAAGGTCGGCGTATTCTTTTCCTTCTTTTGTTAGCTTTTTCTTATCTCTTATTTGTATAACTTAACGACTTTTTATATATATAGTAAATTTGTAGAGAAGGCATGAAATTAATGAATAATTTAAAATGAACATTATACATTTCTCAGATGATTGAAAATGAAATTTGAATAAATGGTAAAATGAATAAAAAAATCTAAACGAACATTATATTGATCGATTTATTTTAATAATTAAATGGATAATTTTGTTGCCATTATTCCGATATTAACAATTTAAAAATTTAAAGAAGAGAAAAAATAAATAAGAAAAAGAAACTTTTACAAATTTATTCCTTACTTTAGCTATGTTGATCTGCCATCTAGAATGAATAAAAAACTGATGAATAAAAATGAATTAATAAAACCGAAAATGGGGGAAGGAGAGAGTTAATAGGTCTTCTATTCTAACCAACATTTTTTCTTTTTTACATTTACAAGTTTAATAAGTTATTGTATAAAAATAATTATGGTGTAAAATCATGATTAGCACAATTTTTGAGTAAGATATCTGAAAATATTTAACGTAAATCTTAAAAATTGAAATTAGGATTGTTAGTTTTAAATAATAAGTAAATATAAAGGTAATCAAAAGGGTAAATATAAAGAAAAAGGTATGTATATCCACAACTGATATTAATTTTATAAATGTGTGATTATATAGAATCGTAAATTTAAAAATAAAAAAATATTTATTACTCTCTAAAAATTTAGTACATAATAAAATCTGAAAATAAAACAGTTGTGTTTAATTATCGTTCACGTGTTAGTAGTTTTATTAAAGAGGGGGGAAACTTTCCCAGAGTAATTTATGTCACATAATTATGAATTTCATAATTTTAAGCTTGCCTAATTAATCCTTTCAGGGTCACCGTTTGCGCAGTATAAACAAATTTTTATTTCCAACTGCAAAAACTGGCTCCAATTTTTTTTTTTTAAATAAAATTTTTCTTTTATAATTTAGAGGAATAACTTCATTTATTCCTTCGCTTCTAATATTGTTGTTGAATTCTGGTGGCTTTTGTTTTAAATGAGAAGATTTGCTTGCCCCTCAAAGGATTAACAATATTTATTAGTTTTGTAATACTTCTTTCCAAACTGAATTAGCAACAATGAAACCTTCAGATAATACTTTTAAAAAATATAAATCATTACCTATGCACGTTTCACTATTAATATTAATTTTACTCAAAAATCAAATTTTAAAATGTACAATTTTCATGCTATTAATTTTGATTATAATTATTACTATCATAAATATTTTTTTATTTTTAATTCCATTAGAAATGAACTATCTCGCTTACCATGTTCACTTTTTTTTCATTTATACTAAGATTTCTAACTAATTTCTTTTAAAACGTTGAGATTGAAAGCTTATTAGGGGAGCCTGTAACAGATTTTATTTTATTTTTCTGCAACCCGTATTAATCATAGCTTTTGAATGATACTACTTTTAACTCCCTCTTCTAATTAAAAATAGGTGTAAAACATACAACAATGACATATTTCCGAAATAATATATAGATAAATAGCTATTTCTAAACATTTTCCCTGTAATGTCGCCATTTCATCGAGAAAAGCACAAATATGGAATACCTTTGTGTAAAGAAGTAACCCGTTTGTTTTCTTTCGGTATCAGTTTAACTTGAACAGACTATAGTACGACAATTCAAGTTATCAATTCACGATATAGTTTTCCTGATTTCACCTCATGACATAGATCTTGATATCAATCTTCATTTTGTTCTTTTCTCTTGCAAAAGTAAGTATTGTAAAACAAAAAGAAAATGTAATTCTTTTTAGAAGTTTTAAAAGTGAGAAAGAGCTGGAAACTTTGTTATAACTAACTTTGTATTAACTTTGTTTACTGGGAAAACTTCGTTATAAAATTTTCAAATTATTGGTGCTTCTTTTACAAAAATCTTATTCGGCTCTCCCTCCCCCTTTCCAAGTGATGCCATTGACTTAGTGACCCATGGGTTGGTACTAAAAAAAAAACAGTGAAGAAATTTTGACCAACTTCTCGAAAAGGTTCATTATCACAGCATAGTTTTGGTTTCAAACATATTTTATGTCTGTGTAAATAAAGTGTTATGTCTTTTGAAATTCAATGTAGGTAAATTCAGTAATAACATATTTAAGTAACAAGTATCATTCTAGCATTGACAAACTCTAAATGCTAAAATAAAAAGTATACAATATGCATATTAAAAAATCTAAAACTACTTTCGTTCCTAGATAAAAATAACAATGTTCATTCTTCTTCCTCTCTCTCTCCAGGTCTGTGTCACATGACCATTTTGCCAAAGACACTAGTTTATGTAATAGGCAGATAATAAGAAGGAATATGTAGTGGTCTATCTAAATAATGCTATGTCTACCACTGTGAGGTGAAATTCGAATGTGAAAGTCAGGCAGCAGTGGCACCTTTTTTTTTTTTTTTTGTTAATAAAATGACTTACTCAAGTGTAATTTTTAAATTATATATTGTGATCATGATTCTATAAAAACTTAAAGCTATGCAATACATGAATGTACTAATACAGTATACTCTTGATTATCCAAGGAACTGAGGAGCATGTGTTTAACAGATAAACTGTAAAAAGGCTGGAAATTAGAGGTAAATGACAAAAATACTCTAGCTCAAAAACATGAATGTGTTGTATATATAACATAATACAAACAACCAAAGTACTTACAATTAATAAAAATATTTGCATTTTGTATACTTCAAAAACAAAAAAGTGTGCTTACGACTTACGATGAAGCCAAGGTACAGTTTAAGCTAATTTATGCATTAAATTAAACAGTACTGCAGACATCACAGGCCAACATTGATTTATTCTGGAGCATTGTGAATACCCACCCTTTTTACACACCACTTTATTTGTAGCAAAATTTTCCCTTATGTGTAATTACAATTAAATAAGAAGAAAAATACCCTTTAAAAGGAGAGGTATGAAAAACACTAAGGGTACTAACAATGCTTCAAAATAAATTAAAATGTTGCCATGTCTGATATCTTACTGCACTGTACAAAAAAGCAAAGGAAAAAAAAAAAAAAAAAAAAGAAAAGAAAAAGAAAACAAAGTTCTATATATATATACACCCAGTGACAGAAAATTTTGTAGCTGTCTGCGACAGCTTTTTAAAATTTCATAATCTGTCTGCGAAATTTGCATGTAGTCAGGGATGAAAATGGCTTAAACTCAAAAAGCCTGAAAGCAGATAGCGGCAATCTGGAAAGGTGGAGGGGAGGGGGGGGGGGTGTAACAACAGTGGTGATCTCGTGTAACAATACACAATACAATTTTACTACAGAACAATATAGTATAAACAATTATAAAATAATAAGTTTAACTCATTCAATTAAATATTTTATAGCAATGTTTAACACAACACATTATAAATAATAAAAGTATTAATATTAGTTTTGATACAGAAATTTTTATAAGTGAATTTTGAAGTGGAGGAGAAGTTTTGGAGCAGTTTTAAATGAAATTAGCCCTTTTCTATGTTCCCGTAGAATCTCAGTAACAGGTAACAGGAGAAAAGAATACATGCATAACTCTGCCTATCAAGGGAGATCTAGGCTCCTAGGTCGCCCTTGTTAAGCACTGTGTTGTGAGTTCCTACCAAGGCACCTATAGGGGGCTCTAGAGTTCCTACCAGAGAGCGTCTAAGATGTCATACATCGGTAGTGCATTGTCACGGGAGAAAAATGTCCGTAAATTGCAGACAATTTTTTATGACTGCAGACAAAAACTGTCTGAAAGTTGCAGGCAATTTTTTTTTTTAGTAGTACAGACAAAGAGTGTCTGAAAGTTGCGGACTAATTTTTTTATTAGGGCAGACAAAAACTGCCTGCAAGCCATTTTCCTGTGTCCGCGACTAAGTCGCTGTGTTTCTGCCACTGGGTATATATATATTATATATTTTTTTTCCCTTTAAAAAAAAAAGCAATTACTTGTTTTCATTTCCTTTTTAGAAAACCCTTTCTCTTAATCCCACCATTTTTCTGAGCTCACAGATAATCGGAAGTTTACTGTATACATAAAAATTCAAAAGTTTCATTCCAAATTTAAGTAATATGTACATACATAAATAGTACAAACATAAATGCTAAATATGAATTCATATTAAACATACAAATAAAATAGTAGAAAAAATTAATTCTTATTTACCAGTTTTTCAACTAGTTTTTAAAAGCAGCTAAATACAATGGTGTTTCATCTTCACTTCACCCAAAACTAACACTAACACAAATTATTCATTAAATATTTTTTTTAATTATTAATTTACACTTTTTCAGCCATTATAAAGTGGAGAGAGAAAAATAAATGAATTTTCTACAAATATCATTATTATTTGCTACCTACCACTAATTTTTAATAGCAATTTTTGTCTTAAAATAAGCTTATATTTTAGAAATAGAAATCTATTGTATAAAAACTGTAGTGGAAGAATCCTTGCAAAAAGGAGAGTCTGCACGAACCCTGTATAAAGATAATAAAAAAAGGACATTTTTTAAATTATAAAGTAAAAATTCATTTTTTGAGACCTGATCAAAAGGAAGGCATAAAAAAAATGATGATAGGATGTAGTTTTAAATTTCTTAGGTACAAAAAATATGACTAATGATCGCTAATTTCAAGCCCTGTCCTGTAAACTCTCTCCTATCTCTTCAAAGGAATGGAAGTATACTCCTGGCCTCGAAATCTAATTATAGCCTCACAAGTAAAATTTTTCAACAATAATAAATCAACATAAATAGGGAATACATAATTCTTTAGAAATTCGAGTCCTGTTCTCAAGAGAATAGAAAATTATATTTTAAAATCTCGTGATTTTAGAACGAAAAACAGTAATGGAACCAGATAATGACTGGTCAAGAAGTTTTGTGAATTTTAGAAAGGTGGAAAAGACATTACTTATAATGTGTGGCATATAAGCAAAGAATATTTGCATTAAAATATATAGGAATGATTCAGGACTTCACTAAAAGAAGGCATAAACGTTAAAGGCATATATAACTGACAGATGTATAAAGATAAATAGTGTTTTACTGTATTCAGGGTTCCCACTCAATTTCAAAAATAAAATTCCCTGACTTTTCCATGTCTATTTTTAGAAAATTCCAGTCACAAAATTTCGTTCGAGACATAAAAAATAGCTCGCAGTAGGAAACAGAACATAGCTCGCGACATAAAAGACAACATAGTAACGTGACTTGCGATATAAATTGAATGCTCAAAAAGCATTTTCCAGGTTTGTATCATCATTTTTCCAGGTTTTTGAGCAATATTTACAATTTTCCCTGATATTTCCCAGACTTTTTTTTCGTAATTTCAAATTCCCTGACTTTCCCAGGTTTTCCCTGACCCGTGGGAACCCTGTGTATTTTCAAATATTGTGCTTCTAGAAGACATTTACCTGAGAATCAATCAAAAGCCATATTTTGAGAGTTGATAAGAATAAGTGATGGAGTTGATCTAATCTTTTTCAATGCCAACTTGCATCTCCAAAAACGTGATTGTGTCTAACATGGAACAGTAATACTATTATCTGTCTTTCGGAAATTTTTATTAACTTTTGCAGAATTAATTTTATACAAAATGTCTGAAAACTATATTTAATCGCATCTTAATATTTTGAAGAAAGGATTATTCTCATATAAATCATTTTATTACCTCACATTAAATCCTTACGATGTCCGAGATTTATTTATATATTTCAGCGACCGGTCGGTGCCATCATCAGAATCCTCGGTAGAATGATTTGAAAGGTGTTAACTTTAGGCGGTTTGTTTATACACTTCATTTTCTCCCTTCCTCTTCTCACTTCACTTGTCATCTTTGTATATCTAGTGGCAACAGTTATACAAAGATGACAAGTGAAGTGAGAAGAGGAAGGGAGAAAATGAAGTGTATAAACAAACCGCCTAAAGTTAACACCTTTCAAATCATTCTACCGAGGATTCTGATGATGGCACCGACCGGTCGCTGAAATATATAAATAAATCTCGGACATCGTAAGGATTTAATGTGAGGTAATAAAATGATCTATATTTAATCATTTATATGATTTAGAATCAAAAGTGAAGGAAAGCAATGATTGAAAAGCATGAATAAAATTACAAACAACAAAATATAATTATCACAATGCACATATGTGAAGAGTTATGCAAAAGTACTATAACTCCTCCATTCACCCACTTTTATCCTAATGCAGAGTGGCAACACAGAATTAGTGGGAGAACTCTCAAGAAGAAAAATATCAGTAGTTAGCCAGATGGGCTGCAACCATGGTTGGCAGGTTTTTGACACATGACAGTTTTTGACGGTTTAAACCATGGTTAAAACCGTCATGTCAAAAACCTCCTTGTCAAAAATGTCAAAAACTGTCAAAAACCTATATTTATAATACGTCATATAAAAACTTAGTTTAACAAAATATAGTTTATAAAGATTTTTTGAAAAGCAAGTAGATTGATGTTCTTTGATAAACACATTGTTACAACATTTTGATTAGTACAAAAAACAAAACTTTAGGCTTTTAAAATTTTATTATGAATTATTTCTATGTTCATTCAAAATATGCTGTGATACTTTTATATATTATTATGAAATTTATTTATAACTATGCTTAATATAGTATATATTAAACTTAGTTATGTGATACTTTAAAAATAGTTGTTTTTAATAAGATATTATTTATAAGTATGTTTTAAAACGTAAACATATTAATGTTTTTGGAGAAACATTATTTATAACATTTTGATTAATATAAAAACAAAACTTTAGGCTTCTAAAAATTAATGATTTATAAAACATTGATAGACAGTATTGTACTTTTAGTATTATGTATTTAACCAGTAAAATAAAAATGCATAGTCTAATATTTTGTATTTAAATATTTTATAGAAAAATATAACTTTTTTTTTTTTTTTTAAATGACTGCTGATATTGCAAGTTTATAAGAAAAAGCAATAATTCTGAATGTTAAACAAGCTTGAATTGCATCTGAAATTCTTATAATTACTGTGAAACAAGAAAAATATGAATGTTTTCTGGACCTGTATAAATTGCAATAAATTTAATATTTACTCGTACAGATTTTTTAAAAATTTGTTAGTCTTAAGCTGTAGGGCCCACCAGTGGCCAAACAATTCTAAGTGCAAAGCTGGTAGACGTGAGGTACCAGGTTTACTCCCAGGGCACGCTCGTTGGCCTAGATGTTCGGAGTTTTTCGTGGTTTTCTCCAAAACGCATAAATACGGGATAGGACCCTTTAGAAAGACCCCCACGGAGGGCGCTTCTCCTTAGGCCTAAGACCCTAGAGTAGTCAATCATCCTTACTCCCCAAACACCAATAGTCCAAGCTATAAACAGGTACAAATATTTATACAATTAATAATAATAAATAGATAAAAATTTATTAATAAATGATAAAGTGTAATAAATACAGATTATAAATATAATTATTTTCAAATTCATATTAATTTACTGTCCATATATTATGTTTTACTTAAAGAAAAAATAAAATCCTGTGTTTTCATGGATTATGTGAAAATTCATAAGTAACTTTGGAATTTTAGAATTTCAGAAATATTAATATAAATCAGGGTTCATTCTAGACTTATAAAAGGGCAGGGTGCTGTAAGCTAAAAAGGGCACTTAACGCTTAAAGAAAGGCACTTAAAAAAAGAAAGGGCATTTTGTTAAAAAATAAAAAGTCTAGTTCTTTGTTTGACTAATTCTTTGAATAGATTCATAACAATTGAATGAATGACCCACTTGATAATTATTTAAATGAATTTTATCGTTGAGAGCTCCTGAGAGAAATTTCCCATTTTGTGGAAATCACACGACACAAGAATAAGCCCAAGCCAATCTCCCTATTACATAGATGTTATCAGTTAAATACAAAATGTATAATCCAGGGCTCTAATTTAACAGTGGTCCACTAGACCACTAATGCTTTTCAGTTTATTTTATTTATTTACTTTTCAAAATTGTCTAAGAATCTTTCACACAATATGCATTTAACCCACCTATTAAAATATTTTTGTTTTACATAAAACTTCATTTACATTTTAAAATTAATTACAAATACATGTAATTATCATATTTATCATATAAATTTGTTTTGTCTTACAAATTTCTAAATATTTTTAAAAATCTAATAGAATGGGTGAATAGACCTGTGAAAATGCGTATGAGCCAGTAAAATCTTGGTGCTGCAGACAAGTGACTCAATTTTCTCAATTTCTACCCTTATATCACTTTACAATATTATATACAAAATTTCTTGCTAATATTAATTTTGATTTTTATATTTTCTTGTAAATTTTATACAATTTTTCCAATCCTTCTATTACTGTGATAATCTTCTTTGTAGAATTGTTTGCTATAGATAATATTTTAGTCATTTACAATAATATATCTTTATTACTGAAAAAAGCAATATTTGAATGTTTTGGGATACCAATATTTACACAAAGGAATCCAACCAAATTCAGCATAGAGGTTCATTAGAAATAGAAAATAAGAAGTGATTTTACATATATGACAGGAAAAATCATTAGAATGAGTAATTTAATAATCAAAAATTTAACATTGCACATAATGAATAAGATGTGTAAAGATAACACATAAAGAATTTAATTTCAAGTTGTTGCCAATAGAAATCTTATACAATTTTTATTTTAATTATTTTTTTAACATAAACAATTTACACATGAATTTCAAAAAATATAAAAATAAATAAATCAGTTTGAGGGGAAAATTTCTCGTAAAGCTGACATTACATATATTAAAAAAAAAAAAAAGCTAATTTAACTGAAGAAATATTTGAGAATCATTGAAATTCATAGAACAAATTAAGAAAAACAGCCGAACCATTTGTTTTCCAACTTTTTATCAGAGTTTTGTAATTGACGAATTAAAACAGGTTATAATAAACAACTTTATCATTTGCAATGAGATCATTTAGCAAACGTTTTTAAGTTATAATTAATTCTCTTTGGTCCTAAAAAATAAATTTCTAATTTTTAAATGTCTCTTATGACCTTATTTATAGTAATTCCACACTTATTTTTTATTTATGTATACTGTGTAAATTTATGCTACATAGGCAATAAACAATATATAATTGAGATTTTTTTTACTTTCCGAACACTATAGTGAGGAAAGTATTGTAATCATGTCAAAAATCCGAATTCGAGATTTTGATGTTTCTATACGTTTTGAGGTCCCCTGAGTCCGTTTTCACTATTTTTACGATGATGTATGTATGTGTGTGTGTATGTGTGTATGTTTGTGAACACGCTAGCGTCTAAAGGCTTTGTTCGATTAACCTGAAAGTTGGTACGTATATTGTAAGTCACCATAGTACGAACCCTATAGATTTTGGTGAATCTAGCACTTATAGTTTTTTTACAGGGACACAAAGAAAAATTCTTTATCATTATGGCCTATGGGACCAAAATCTTAAAAGTGCGATAGCATCTAAACGCCTTATTCAATTGAGCAAAAATTTTATACCCATATTATAGGTCACAGATACTCAATCTGTATAGATTTTGGAGAATCTAGCACTTATAGTTTTTTTACAGGGACACAAAGAAAAATTCTTTATCATTAAGGCCAATGGGGCCAAATTTTTAAAAGTGTGATAGCGTCTAAACGCCTTATTAATCTGAGCAAAAAAATTGTACACATGTTATAGGTCGCATTTGCACCAACTGTATAGATTTTGGTGAATCTAGCACTACAGTTTTTTTTACAGGGACACAAAGAAAAATTCTTTATCATTATGGCCTATGAGACCAAATTTTTAAAAGTGCGATAGCATCTAAACGCCTTATTCAATTGAGCTGAAAATTTGTATGAATATTATAAATCACTGTTGCACTAACTATAAGCATTTTGGTGAATCTAGCATCTATAGATTTTTACAGGGACAAAACGAAAAATTCTTTATCATTATGATCTAAGGGCTCAAAGTTCAGTAGCGTTAAATAAAACCTCGTGTGATATATGGAGAAAAAAACACTCTATTATGGTTTTCTCTCTTTTGTTTGTTTAGCAATTCCTCTTTCTTTATTTTATCTACAAAACTGTTAGTTACTCAATGTTCGGAAAGTCGAGTGGAGTCACTCCAGATTTTTTTTTTTTTTTTTTTTTTTTTTGGAGGGGAGATATTTACTTTTTCATATATTAACAGTATTGAATAAAGTTAGGAAATGGTACAATTTTAGTACTGGACCCACTTGACAAAATCTGAAATTTGACATCATGCAAATGCAATACCCACCCATTTTAATTCATTGCTAAAATGATGACAAAAAATTAAGTCACCAAGGGGATCCTATACCAGTACTGTACCTAGGAAATTCCCCCCCTCCCCCCCCCACACACCAGTTTATTTATATGTGACTCAGTCTATTTATGTACTCCGCAAATTCCTCATGGGAGACCACAAAAAAGAATTTCTTAGTTTCTTCCACGCCTGTATTAATTATTATCATTCATAGTATTAAAAGTAATATTACTGTAGCTTTTTTAAGAGTTAAAAGAAAAACATTAAAAATACTTTTCCTATTTGAAAATAAACACCATACTTGTAACCTCATTTGGAAAGATCAGTGATGAAAATTTTCAGAGATCTCTGACCAGCTAGCCGGCAAAGCTGGCTGGTATTAGTTAACAATAGATGGTAATAGATAGTAGTATTTGTGGAATAAAATTATATAATAGTAATAATAAAATTCTGAAATATGTAATTGGTGTATGAAAAAAAAATTACAATTTTAAATTTATAAATAATTTATAATATTTTCTACTTTAATGAAATACAAAAGATATGTACAATGTGATTCATTTACACAGGGTATTTACATACATACAATATACAATGAATTGTTATGTAGCTTGAAAAGCAAAATAATAGAATTATTACAAAGCTAGAAATACACGAAAGTATCTACCTTTATAATTTCAATACTGTCTGTACACCTCAACCTCAATAGGTTGTAAAGTACTCACTCCCCCCACCCCAAAAAAATAAATACGTTTAGATGATATTTTAAAAATGTATAAAGTTATAAAAAACAATTTCCTCCATAAGATTTCTAAACATTAGTTTTATGAACATGTCTGTATTGTTATCACATTTCTGACACTATTGCATCTAAGCTTGTCTTATTTATAAAAGAAAATAATTAATAAATGACTATATACAATTGTAACAAATTTTACATGTGTAAGAAACTGTAATAAAATAATAGAAGATTAGAAAGTGAGATAAGTACAGTCGGTAACAAAAGTGTCCGAACACTAGCAAAAATTCCTATGTAAAAAAAGTACACTTCATACGGTTTTGTTAAATAAATCCTTGTCGATTCCTGTTTTTAGTCAGTCTAAGAACATGATTCGAAAAGGATTTATTTAACAAAACCGTATGAAGTGTACATTTTTTACACAAGAATTTTTGCTAGTGTTCGGACACTTTTGTTACCGACTGTACATATAATATTACTAAAATTATTTATTTTTTCTGTCCCCCCCCCCTACAGAAAAAAAAACAACGGTTGAATAGTTAAGAAGGTTACAACATATTCTGTTTATTAAAATTAATTCAGCCACAATGTTTATATATTTATACATACACACACACACACGCATATATATTAATTTGCTATATAGTATTCATTCATTTGGAATTAAAGCAACTGCATAATCTTTATAGTGTTAAAAAAAAAACTAAAAAATAAATAGCACAAAAAAAAAGTAGTATTTACATTTGAAGAAATATTAATATTTTTAATCAAAATTCAACTAAGGAATTCTGATATAATGAAGTTTAACCATTCAATTGCTGAAGAATTTTCTTGTATATATACTAAAAGTCCAAAATAAAATGTGTATATACATATGAAATGAAAATAAAAAAAATTTTTGATATGAATGAACTGCTTTCAATTAAAGTGAAAAATATAGTAACAGGCAGCAGCATGATTGTGCTTATATGAAGTTTTGGCACAACCCAAAAATTCGCAACAGCACTTTGCCATACTTAAATGGTTCAGTCATCTTCAGCCCCTCAAATTTATGTATATTTTTTTCCAAATTAGAAGAATACTTTAAATTAGTGAAATAGACGTCTCTTTTTGACATTGCTCCATTCCTCAACAGCTTTTTTGAAATTACATTTACCATTTAATTTTAATAACATCAATTTATGTACTTGTTCCACTTTTAACCTATTCCTATTGTCTGTAAGTACCAGTTTTATTTGAGAGAATATTCTCTCAACTTCTGCATTTGAAACTGGTAAAACACATGCTGTATTTATTAACTGGTGGAGTAAGGGAAACTTATCTCCAACAGTCATATTAAGTTTGCTCATCAGAGCAGTTAATTTTTGGATGGAAAGTGCATTGCGAGGAATGTCAGTTTTAGTTAAATAAAATGTTTTGAACTCCCCCCACTCTTCTAGCAATGTATTTTCTTCTAATTCAAAGTAATCAGCTAGTTCCATTATTTTCGTATTTCCATACAATGCAATCTCAGTTTCTTCTGGTATTTTTCTGAGGTCCAGAATTCCCAAATTAGTAATGATATCAAGGTTTTCTAACCTCTTTGAAACATTTTCATGCAACATATCTAAAAATGATCTTGCATCATCCTCAAATGAACTATCTGTTGTTCCAATTGGAGCAATTATCTTAAGTTGCCTTGCACGTTCTTCTATTTTTTTGCAATATATTCCACCTGGCCTTTTCTTGAGTTTCTTTAATTCTGTTAAAGTTGTTTGAACACTAGCTTCAATGTCACTCAAGTCTGAATTACTTCATTGGAGGTGCAGATTGAGATTTGTTATAACTGCTAGGACATCACAAAGGAAATGTATGGCCTGAAAAAACTCAAATTGTTGATATGTTTTTAATAAAGATTTTGGATCTGGGCCAGTTAGATTCCTGAAACCTCCCTTTACTACCGTATTTTCCAAATCTGCCAAGATGGCTTCATAGTTACTTCTGATCGAATTCAGTGCTTCATTATGGGACAACCATCTAGTAAAGCCAACTCTTTTAATGGTTTTTCCCTTTTCTGAACCAAAAATCTTTTGCGCATTCATTAAACTGTTTTGCCTTACAGAACTATATTTATAATATTTATAAGTTGAGGTTAATATTTCATCCACCTTCAGAAATCTCTTTTGTGTTTCAAAACTGTCTTTTGTTGCCAGAGCCAGTCTGTGGTTCATACAGTTCATTGGTATAATTTTAGAATTTTGTCTTTTTAATTTTGCAGCAACACCATCATTTTTCCCAGTCATTGCGTGTGCTCCATCACTGACAAATGCAGACATTTTCTTTATGTTGCCACAATCGTCAATAACATGAGAAAGCTCAGAAAAAATTGTCTCTGACTTTCCATCCGGTAACATAAGATTTCGTACGAATGCCATTTTTGGTTCTCCATCTTTTAAATAGTTAACTGCTACAGCCATGTGCTTTCTATTATTTAAATCAGCTGTTTCATCTGCTAAGACTGAAAAACAGGGACTTTCTTTTATTTCTGTCAAAATTTCCCTTTCTTTGACTGAAGCCATTGTATTTAAAAATTCATTGGCAGAGACGTAGCTTGTGTAACTAGCATTTTTTGCTTTTCTTAGAGGTTTTAATACAGAGCAGTCTAGTTCTTCAATGCAGAATTTTATTAATGGTTCAAATAATGTCGTAAAAGGTAGATTATGCTCAACTAAGAAATGCAATGTTTTCATCCCTGCTTCAACAGCTTTAAATGCCTTTGAATCAGGATTTTCTTGACTAAACACATTATTATGAGATGAATTTGTTTCCTCAATTACTGAAGCTATATGTGTAACCGATTTCTCGTGAGACTTTATTTTATCTAGGCGAATGCTTATACATCCATTTTGTACCCATGGCGATTCTGAATTTTTCTTATATTTAATACATAAATTACAATGTAAAACATCTTTATGGTCTTTAATAGTATGCTTTAACCATGGGAACTTTTCTAACCACTTTGGATCAAAAATAGTTTTGTGCTTGCTCTTTTTAATTTTAGGTAATTCTGCAGCAGATGCCTCAAAATTGCACGACTCTTCAAAATTGTTATTTTCAGAATGAAAATCATTTATTACTTCCTCGTCTGGAACACTCAAAATTTTGACTGAACTGTCCCCCTTTTGTTCATTTCCTATTTGAACTTCTGAGCTATCTTGAATTTCTGCACATGATTTCAGGGATGATGATTGCACATCCAAATTCTGATCAGCTAATTCACAAACAGAAGTTGACTCCTGATTGTTGCATTCCATGGAAGTATTAGTGGTTGTATTTTCTGTCTGATTTGAGTCCTTAATATAACAAAAAAAAAAAAAAAAATTAGTGCAAAATACTGCATAAATATTTTTTTTTTTCTTTTTTATAAAACTAGCAGGCTTTTCCCACTGTGTTGGTCAATAAATAGGGTGATTATAAGTAAAGTTACGATTTCAAAATGCTATAATTTTAAAACTACCGGTCGGAATGACTTGATATTTTACCAGAACAACCGTGAGACGATTGAATTTTGTTTGACTAAAGGAAAAAAAAAGTTCCAAACTGTACCTTTATGAAATAAACACTTTACAGATAATTAACGCTCCTCTTTTTCTCTTTTCACTATGACTGCTTCCGCGATAAACACGTATTTTTGTCTTTTCGCTAAAATCTTGAAGTCTGTTGATTCCTGCTATTCCATTATTGCTAACAATATTCTTGTGTTTAAAGAGTCCATTTAGCCATTTTCCCTGACAACGCCGTCTATAGGGACATTGTAGAACTACCTTTTTCCTCCTCTAAACAAAATTCTATTGCCTCACGATTACTCTGATAAAATATCAAATCATTCTGATGGGTAGTTTTAAAATTATAGCATTTTGAAATTGTAACTTTAATTGTAATCACCCAGTATTTAAATAAACTCTCAATTTTCCATATATTAAAAATAAAAATATCAATAAATCATTGAAATTAGTTAAAATCTCTTAAAATTATTTGCCTGCAACAGATTAAATCCAGATAGTAATAATTAATCAGGATGAAATTTTCACATAGGAGCATTGACTGCTCTGAGTAGATGTTTTCCCCGAAAATGGGCAGCATCCCTCTCCCCCCCCCCCCCCACCCCTTTTTTTTAATTGATAATTCAAAATGTGCAGTTTTCTTGTTCGAAGTTTTAAAGTAATTTCTTTAAATGTAAAGTTTTTATGAAAGCTCTTTGAAGCTGGCTGGTTTTAGAAATCTGGTATAGAGATTAAGGCCAACTACCTACGGTTTGGGCACAGGCCTGAGAGCAATGCCCTTTGTCTAATGCACCCTAACACATATTCAGAGTTTTGGAGAAAACCATGGAGAACTCCAAATGGCTTAGCCAAAGAGTGCTATTTGTATTCGAACCTGGCACCTCCCTTCTATCAGCTACGAAAGCAGATTCTTATGGGCCACTGGTAGTACTGATTTTTGGGAAGGATCTATTTTTGAACAGAATTTTTTCCTAATTAAATCTGTTCTCGCCTGTATTTTATTTATTTGTGTTTTAAATTGTCCAGATTTTCTAAAATGTGTCTTTAAGGTTCTGACTTTTTTTAAGGGCTCTTTCTAAACAGGGGTGTAGAAAATGTTCAAATTTCTAAAATTCTCGCCAAACATATTCTAAAGTTTCTCCGAGAATAACGCAAATTTCCATTATCTTTTTTTTTTTTTTTTTTTTTTTTTGGGGGGGGGGGGGGGGGGGGGGAATCTGCTTTTGTCCAAATTTTGAAGATTTTTAAAAGCTATAACATAAATTATAACAATTATTTTTTTAACTTCTCTCACAAAAACTATATGAAAGTTCAATCTGCCATCTGGTCAAATTTTCAACGATTTAATTAAGGTAATTAGAAGACTGATTGTTAAAATTAAAATAGTTAAGTTAAAAATAAAATTCAGTCTCAAAATTTTCTTTGCCTCTCACTCTGTTTTTTATTTTATTTATAAATAGCCGCCTTCGGCATTTAAAAAAAAAAAAAAAAAAAAAAAAGTTAATTAAAAAAAAATAGAGATATCACTGCTAATTCATAAAACTTTTTTCCTCTTTTGTAGCTGATCCCCTAAATATATGTATTAAAGTTCATTATATAATTATTAATTCACTATAAAATCATTTTTATTTAATAGCAGCTAGTCGTTCTAATTCGTATATTCTCCCCACCCCCATCTTTTTTTTTTTTTTTTTTTCTGCTGCTAACTGCTGTGTTTTCTTTAGGGAGGAGGGGGGGGGATCAAAATGCTGCATAAAAGATCTTTTTGTTTTCTCCCCTCATTTTACTTCCTTTTCAGTTTCAGCGTTTAAATATAAACAAACACGTTTATCTTCGTGGTCTGCGAACTTTTCGTAATAACTCGCTCAGTTAAAGTACTTGTTTATTTATGTGGATTGTGTGATGATATATGGAGCAAAAAAAAAAAAAAAGATCATTTTTTTAGCTATTTATTTAGCTTGTATTAATCACGAAATATTTATCACAAAATTTATAGGATTAATTCTACGTCCGTTTAATAATTTTATTTGCTTAATAAAAAAGTATCACAGAACTGGCGTTTAAAAGCAATAAGTACAAAGCTTTGAATAAATACCATAAAATGTAATTGGCAATAATTGTTCGGGTCAAAAGAAAATGACCTTTCATCTGGCGAACTAAGTAGGCATGAGTGCAGGAAACAGAGTGACAACGCTTGCATTCCATTTCTTTCTTTCTTTTTTTTTTTTTTTCGTATTTCTGGCGCTATAATATACTCGTAATATATCACTTAAGTAATTATTTTGCTGGTCACAACACAATTTCTTCAGAAGTGGAAAGGAAGAATTTAGGACAGCATTTCTTCCCCCCCCCCCTTTATTATTATTATTCGAGATTTCTGAAATTTGCGATTTTTGCAATCCCACATTTCATTTCAAACATTGATTATGTCCCCCTAAAAATTATCAGATTTAAATTAGAGTTTAAAAGAAAAAATGTCCGTTTAATATAAGAATACAACTGTTAGTTCGTTGTTTAATGTCTTTTTTTTTTTTTTACAGGAAATTATTATTTCAGTGTTCATTTTTCGAAATTCCCCCCGAACCTCGTTGGCGTGTTCAGATATATTCTGAAAAGTTCTTTAAATAATTTGAGCCAATACGCCATAATAAAGTTTGATAATGCCTAAGTGCCTTATTTAAAAATAAAAAAAAAAGAGAGAAAAGAAATTTTATAACACATATTGTAGATCATCATTTCACAAACTGTATAGATTTTGGTAAAACTAGTGCTTATAGCTTTTTTCTTTTTTTACAAGAGCACAGCAAAAATTTCTTTATCATTATATTGCTTATAGGATGAAATTATTTAAAGTGCGATAGCATCTAAATGGCTTACCCAATCAGGGTTCGCACTAGGTGAAAAAAGAGCAAGATCCTCCCATTCTAACAAATAATACATAATATTTAAATGGGATTTTCAAAATGTAAGATTTTTAAATTTAAGTCAGTAATTAAATTTTGTAGAAAATTTTTTCAATAAATATACAAATATTAACGATGACAAATTATAACAATCAAAAAACTTCTAAAGCGGACGTTTAATGTCTTCTTTTTTCTTTTGCGTTAAAGATTTTTGCAGCTACTATATTAATTTAACCACAAAACATAATCTAAAATAGATTCTTTATCGGACTTTATTTAAACCATGTTTCCTCTGGGGGAAGAAGAAATTTAGAAAAAAAAAATTGTAATTTTTCATTTAAAACTTTTTATCTTTTGTAAACGTGTAAACCTTGCCCCCCCCCCCCCCATGGGATTCTCCAGTGGCGTACCAAGGGTGGGACGGTCCGCCCCGGGCCTCGGATCATGAAGGAGGGCCTCCGGAAAAACTTAACCTTTAAGCATATATATTTGGTGAAGTTTCCGTATCATTATTTTAATCTGAAAAAGTTCATGCAGTTTCCATTGCAGTTCCATAGGTTCCTGTCTAAAGAACCTTAATGTAGAAAATGTGACCATAGAGCGACAATTAAGAAAAAAAAAAAAAAAATTAGAATCATTTATGTAAAGCTTAATTAAGGCAGCACTAGTGGTACCAATGCTCTTGGCCTTCTTGTTGGGTGTTTGCTGGCTTCTGAATCAATCTTAAAATTTATTTCAGTGCCTTTTTATAGTGATAAATTTAAGTGAAGTTGTGCGAGGGGCCTCTGAAAATAGTAGGTGCTGTGCTCCGGTTAGAGGGGCCCCAGTGAAATTTTCGCCCTGGGCCTCTGAGTTGTAAGTACGCCGCTGGGATTCACCGAAGACAGTACAGGCATTAAAAAGTAGTGAAGGAGGGAGTGAAAACTTCTCCTCGCCGGCTCAAGAAGACTGCCGCGGTGAAAAAATTTTCTTTGTGAGGGTCCGGTTCAGCGCTGAGTTGACAGCTGTGATAATTAAACGGAGTTCCAGACAGCAGTGATGGATCGATTTCGCACATTGATGATAAATAAATATAGAAAAAAAGAAAGGCTGATTGCCTGTTTGTTGCATTTTAGAAGGAAGTAGTTTTAAGCTCTGATTAGACTTGTAATTTATTATAACAGTAAACATCCGATTATCCGCGAAATAGTATCGCTCAGTAAATGCGTGTACTTGACTTTCTTTTAATTTTTCTGCAATACTTAATTGTTGGCCTAATAATACTTTAAATAAACTTGTAATTTATCGTCGCAAAAAAGGGAAAGAAAAGACTGCGGACAATCCAGAGTTTACTGATATCATTGTCTGTGTGTGTATATATATATATATATATATATATATATATATAACAAATTCTATTGAAGCATAAAAAAACCTTTAAAATAATTAAATGCATTAAGAAGTTTAACCCTTTCCAGCGCAGTGTTGCCGCTGCAGCAACACCTAATTTTAATTCTCAAGTGCAAAAATTCATCCTAGAAATTTTTTATTGCATTTTTCTTCTATAATATAGAGCTAAAACTTCATTTATTTTTTTCTTTTCAAATATCGGTCTTGAATCCCGGTGGCTGTTGATTTTAAATGAATAGAATTACTATGTACAGGAAAGGGTTAAAAATTAAAAATTACTTTATGATTAATGTTTAAAAAATATAAGTCACACTTACCTTTTTTTCAAACAAAGAAGTGAGCTTTAAACATTTTCTCGCATTATGTTGAAGCTTGCGATCATTCAGTCTTTTTCTTCTATCTTTTGAAGGCATTTTTAAAGCTAATATAGGATGCAAAGAAAATGATCGTAAAAAATCGAATTAGCAAAAATCCCGATTCTTCAAACGATGACGATCTCTTTCATTTCTTACATTCGCGGCAAAATAGAGAGTGCCGATATTGCCATAAAGAAGAAATATTAATTATATTCCTAATCTGCAGACGATTTTTATCAATTTTATTAGCAGACGATTTTTGTGAAAAATCAATTTTAGGATCGAAAGTTTTATTTGATTCTTTCGTCCGTTTGATCAGAAACCTCGATCCTTTTTTTTTTTTTTCCTCCCTGTCACATTTCCAGATAGCGGGGCGCGCGATCGCAATTAAAGGGCAGCGGGGCGGATATTTTTTATCGAAAGGGCAAACGGGGCGGAGCGCCCCGTAAACCCCGTCTAGAATGAACCCTGTATAAATAAACATAGACATACAAAATATGTCTATGCATACTTTGTATATATTTCTTAGGTTATAAAACCAGTTAATTTACCTAAATTTTTATAAATTATCTACAAATTGTTTTAAGATTTCTTAATTTATAAACAGTATAATATTAAGATATTCACTTGTATATGGCAAGTATTACTAAATCTTATTTCTAACTAGATTCTAGCTCATCTATAGATTCTGAAAATACAGGTTTTTGACAGTGGAGGTTTATGACAGGTTTTTGACGGTTTAAACCATTGTCATGTCAAAAACCACTTTTTGACGTCAAAAACCCAACCCTGTGCAACGAAGAAGTCAAGCAAGAAGATGGTCTCACTTGCATTTAATTCAAAAAGAGCACAGGGGGTGCTTTTGAGTAAATGTTATTGCATTGTTTAAAATTGAATTTTAATTCTTAATATAATATTTGTGTAAATTCGTGATCATCATAATCAAATATGTATGTCTTCTACAACTCCAGAGTGGTTATTTCAGAGTATGATTGTTTTTTAACAGAGTAAATAAGTGTTAAAACAATATGTTTGATTATAAGAATTTTACACATATCTAAAAATAACAATTAAAAACATTTTAAAGCAGACTATTTGTTAAAAAAATAATTAAAATACATATATACCTAAAAGTAACAAAATATTAATAGCTATCCTATGTTTAAAAATAAATATCTGTATGAGAAAAAAAAGTTCGTTAAAAGATGTTTTGCAGATTTTCAACATTGTAATTATTTTAAAACTTTTTTTTTGTCCAAAATATAACATTTTTCAAATTAAAAAGCCTTCTAGTGTAAATGTGCTTTAGCCTACTGCTTGGCAATTTTGTTGATTTTCTGAAAACCGCCAATTTAGCACATTTCTGACAAGCGTCTCTGGTACCTAATCAAGACACTTCACAAAAGCATAAACAAAATGGTGACCAAGGAAAACAATTATTTTTTAAAAATAGCACAATTTCATAAAAGAAAAACAGCAAAATATTAAAATAAGCAACTTGTAAAATGTAAAGAAACATCAACTATGAAAAAAAGCACAATTTTATAAGCAAAAGATAATATATTTAATATAAAACTTTAAAAGTAAAAGAAACAATGAAAAAATTCAGTTTAAATGTCGTATGAAATACTGAATCGCAGCACTCACTAATATGCATGTATGTACGCTTTGCATATATGGAAAAAAGGTAAAAATAAATAAAATCACTGTATACCCCTACCTCAATGCACCTGAATTTAAAAAATGCACAAAATTTCATTTCACAGCAATCCCTAATACTTTATGTATGTACGCTTCACTTACATGATAACCAAAAAAGACATCACTGAATACCTCTATCTGGATCTACATGAATCTTAAAAATACATGTAATTTTGTTTCACAGCGATCAGGTGCACAAAAATGCAAGATCATTACACAGTTTCAAAATATCAAAAGTTGCCACATTTTGTAAACTGATTGTTCCATAACTACAAAACAGGGTTGGCAGGTTTTTGACACATGACAGTTTTTGACGGTTTAAACCACAGTTTAAACTGTCATGTCAAAAACCCTGTGTCAAAAACTCATGTCGAAAACTGTCAAAAACCTCACATTTTACACTTCTTGGTATATTTTAACAATGAAGTAGTCATATTTTGAGAAATAAAAAATTGTAATTTTACAAAAGAGTGTTCAATTTATGTGTCTTTCATGGTTAAAAATAATTCTTAGAAGTTTATTATCTGTTTCCTATGAATGCTAATGATTTCTATTTAAGTACAAAAAATTTATATTTATATCTTTACAAAAAACAAAAAATCCGAACACAGGAATTTGTATATTCTAAGGTGAACTAAATTTTAATAGGAATTACATAATGCAATTTTAAATTATTTTTAATGAAAGGGATGGTGGACTGATCTCTTTCGTAAATTACTGCCTTAAAGGTATGAAAATATGCATTGAAATATAATATTAAATACATTAAAATTTCGAGTGAAGTCACTCCAGATTTTTTTAATGCTAACTCTAGGCTAATTTGGCTGGATGCTGCACCTGGTGGCTCTTTCAAATACGTTTTAGCACCCAGTGGCCCTTTTAAAAACATTAGTACCAAGTGTATTTTCTAATATTTTAAATGTTAGAAGCCTTTAAATGCTTTTCTTCCTGATATGTAACCTTCTAGCAATAGTTTTACAGCATTCCTGGAAGAACAAATGCATATAGCCTACATATATGCATGTAAAATTAATAATTTACTTTTGTCACATGCAAAAATCACAACATAGAAGACTGCAAATTATGCAAAAAAAAAATACCCTTTTTGAAAATAGTTTGCCATTTTTATTGAATTCCAACTGGAGGCTCTTTTATTCTACAGTCAGCATATTTTTTGTTTTTTAAATATTATGTTTGAATGCTAAAAATTTTCATTGAAATTTCAGCACTTAACATAATTTTAAAAATTAACCTGCCATTGAATTCACAAAATAATAACCTAATAATACATTTAATATATTTTTTTCAAACCATAATAATGCTAAAACAAAGAAAAAAAATTAATAATAATAAATAGCAGAAAAAATTTTAAACAATTTTTAATTTTTTAAAATTCAATTAGTTTTAAAGAATTTATATACTTAATTGTATTATTATAATTTACCACCTATATATACAAATTTGTATAGCTTTTTTAAGACAATTTACGAAAAATTTATAATGTCCACTCTTTCCTTAAGATTATGCATTGATATGCTTCCTTTTTTTTTTTTTTTTTTTTTTCTAAAAAAATATTGTATACATATACAAACGAATGTTAATTTATGTACTTAGTACATTGCAACTTAAAAATATGCATAAAATCATTTAACATTATACTTTGGATTTTTCAATTATGGTTTTCGACAGTTTTTGACGGTTTAAACCAGTTTTTGACAGTTTAAACCAATTTTTGACACATGTCACGTCAAAAACCAGTTTTTGACGTCAAAAAACCAACCCTGCTACAAAATATCTAGATTACTGAATTTGGCATGTTTATCACCACTCCAAAAAAGTCACCAAGCAAAAGAATAAAGCACATTTCACTCTCTTACTGTCCACCTTTAATACAGGTAATTATTTTAATCGACTAAAAAGCATTTTTAATTTTTAAACATTCCTGATTTTATACTTCCATAAATAAATACACTAGTTTGCTAATCGATCACAAGATTTTCTCTCCTTTGATCCAAAATCATTTAAACAACAACAAAAAAAAAAAACTTAAAACTATAGTTACGAGATATTTTCAATGAAGAATTTTTGTTTAAAATTATTTAAAAACTTGCAAAAGACACAGATTAAAAGTACTAGGTTAAAAGATTAAAAGTACACCTGTTGCCAGGTCCTAAACATATCTTATTTTCCTGTGTATAATCCACAGACCTGATAAATCTGTTTCACACCAGAAAATTTAATTTACAAGCAAGGGTAAGACAAAATAGTTTAAAAATAGTTTTGTCTATTAATTAAAATTTTCTGTGTGAAACTGATTTAGCAGACCTGCAGATTACATGCAAGAAAATATGGTAGTTAAACTTCCGAAAACAGCAATAATACAGTCATAAATTGATGATTACTATATTTATACTAGTGCTTCGGCAATGAAAAATCTACACACAAACCAAAATAAGCACACCAAATTGATATGCTTCGTTCTTAACTTGGTGACCATCCCTTAATTTTAAGTAGATCTAAAATTTTACTAAAAGGGAATTTTAGCACACAGTCATGGGGTGTAGGTTAATATTTGGAAATTAAAACTGATGAAATCTAGTTTAGGAGTCCTTATCTGTTTGGTGTCTTTCATGTTGATACGAACGAGTGTATTAGACTGCCAAAAAATAGCAACCTAAGTAAATTGTTTTCTCTGGCTTATCATCTGTGACGTAATGTGTATACATCATCGGTGTATGGAAGGGAGCTTAGCTAAAGAAATTGTGCATTTTAATGTTTGAATTGAAAGTGACAATAGCCTAGTGTTTGTTAAAATGATTTTAAAGCAAGGGTTTTACATTTTTCTTTAATATTTGTTATTTTTGTTGAACTAAGCGATATTTAAAGTAAATAAAAATGGTTAGGATTTATTAGAATTTATTATGGTTAGGATTTTTTTTTTTTTTTTTTTTTTTATGGTAAAAAGAATGAATAGAAAAATTCTGGAAATGTATAATTGTTTTAATAAGAGTGTTAAGTCAATCATACAAGGATGGAAAATGTTTTCAGGTTTGACACTGCTTATCTTCGCCTTCTGTAGCTATGGCCCTGAATGAATTTAATCATTAATGACTAAGATATTACAAATATCGCATCTATCCTCTTTCCCTATATTTATTATTATCATGCCAATGAATTCTGAAATAACTAGGCAGTTATTTAGAGGTGGATTGTATAAGGTTTAATTTTTATATAACTGTGAAAAATTCCAGAGCCAGAAATCAAACTCAGGCACTCTGCTTATCGTGCAGATGCTCTACCACTGAGCCACTCTGGCTGATTACCCTCAAGGCATTTCTCGTATAGAGTGAGTAATCAGCTAGGGTGGCTTAGTGGCAGAGCATCCACATGGTAAGTGAAGTGCCCAGGTTTGATTACCAACTCTAGTAAAAAGTATATAGTAAAAAGGAAAAAAAAAAAAATCAGTTTTATAACTTCAAATAAAATGCAATTTGTTTTATTTCATTTCAAATTGTTTAACAAAAGCTGGAGTCTGAGTCAGCATGATTTTAGTAAATCCGGCCCATCAAAAATTCCACCAGACTCCAACTCCACAGCCCTGGTTATAAGAAATTATTTTTGTTATGTGTTGCTATGGGATTTAAATCTGAATTAATATCTATACTAGGAATCTAGGCAGAGATATTATATCTGTATGGGGCTAAAGTGGCTTGTGGGAAACTGAGATTTTCCTAATTTGTCTCAATGGTCACAAATGAAAATTTAATTCTGAAACATCTGGAGCAGGGTTCTAGCCTCCATAGACCCCCTTGGATATCTGGGCCTGAGAGAGTATACCTAGTAAAATTGCTATATAAAACATAGCCTGAAAATTTTTCATTAAAACATTTCTTCTACTTTGTCATGTCAGAACGGCCATTTTCTTTGATATAGTAGAAGTTTAGCTCTTATATTCCCTACTAGCACAACAACAGTAAGTGCTGTGAAACTGTACTGAGAAGGTTGTGCAGTAATGAGAAAAGTATATAAAGCCTCCAGGTAGGCACTTAGAGTGTTGAAAAGGGCTTCCATGTGCTCAATTAGTAGATTAATCAGCCCTATATTAGACTAATATGCTTCAAATACACAAATTTGATAAAATCAGTGTTTTTTCCATGCTTAAAATTTTAATTTATCCATGCCTTGAAGGATATTAGAACTTACAAAATCCTATAGCAGGATATTTTCTGCAAAATGTGAGACATTCTCAGATAAGAATCAACCTATTCCCAATAATTTTTGTTATCTGTGTTACAATTATCCTGCATAACAAAAGTAAACTCGCATTTTTATTTGTGCATGTGCAGCCCATATGTGTGCACAGAAGTGCTTGTAGATAAGAACCATGGGCGTCGCCACAATAGGGCAAGGGATTCACTTGTCACCCCCACCCCTGGAAAATTCTAATAAGCATTTATTTCTTTAACTTTAAAACTATGTTATCAGAATTTTATAAAAAAACAATTTTTTTTCCAGGTTGTGCCCCCCCTTCAACTTTTTTCTGGCGATGCCAATGATGAGAACTTGGTGCATGTTGACAAAGAAAAACACGCAAGTGTAAAAATATTGTGATCAAAAAGTTCTGCAGCAAGTACAAAAGTATTTAATGGTTTTCAGGTGCATAAAATATTGAAAAGGGTTGTCAGCAACTAAAATGTTAGAAAGGAGCCAAATTAGGTTACAGTAAGCACAAAATTATAAAATACACACTATCTGACATAATGAAACAGTTTTTATAAAAAATATAATTTAATGTTAGGTAAACTTTGAAATTTATCAATATACAAGCATAAAAATCTATTTCATACAAATAACCACTAAATTTATAAAATGACATATTTGTAAATCGAAATAAAATTTATCAAATGTTTTGAAACAGATCTGAGATACTTGCATCATAATTAAAATGTAGCTTGCTATATATGACATACTCTTTTAGGAATCTTAAGTATTGTGTTGAGGATTAAAATTATTAGATCGGCTATATTTTCTAAAAAGTTCCCTCACAAATTTAAACTAAAGAATAACTCTGAAACAATTGACAACTTATTCAAAATTTAAAATCCCAACTCAATCAAATTACATATAAAGTATTGCACCAATCATGAGTATTCAATTATCAAAAAAGAAATGATTTCACACCGGTGATACAATGCAAAGATATAAGTTACATATTGCTACACTATTAAATTAGTACTAGGATTCACTGTCAGAAACTTCTTAAATTCCCTACGGAATAAAATATTTACAGCTATTTTTCAAAGTTATGTTAGTAAAACATATACTACAGATTACTTTTTTCGATAAAATACCGATGTAAATCAATAATATCGTAGGATACACAATTATCACATGTCATAATGTTAACATTATTTTGGATAATTTAAAAAGTTAACAGCATGCAAATGTTGTTAACTTATGATAAATCAACTGGAAACTGAAAATACGATCGTAGTGTCAGTAAAAACATATATATGAATCTGAAATTATACTAGATTGATCACGTGCAAGATTAAAAATATTACACAATACGAGATAATTAGAAAATAATAAATACGGAAAATTTAGATAATTTAGTTTCATTTTATCACATCAACAACAATTACAATTCTATGATCCACCCCAAACACAGCTGTCAAAGTACTGAAGTCATTTTTAAAAAACCTTTGTAGTATACATCGCATGCTAAACAACACTACATAATTTATAAATATATATATATCTTACAGAAACTCCTCTCCAAAATTGCCTCATTTTTCAATCATATCTTGATACAACAAACAAACAAAAAAATAAACTCTTCTTGCACTACCGAAGACAAAAACTTATGCAGGCATAATCTTTCGCCAGGAGTTTTTCGGTTATCAGTAGGATGAAAACATAACATGAGAAGACAAACACACACACCACCATAGATCCACGCCCACAAGAAAATATAGTTGCCATGTTTTCTTTTTTAATTTCAACACATAGCAAATCGCTAATTCTAAAAAATTCGCAGGTTCCTTACGTAATTTGTAAATAGAACAGTGATGACACATTATATTTTAAGCTAATTGCAGATTTATATGGCTTATTAAGGACTTGTGTGCACTAAATTATGCGGAACATTTTCTTTTCGAAGCTATTAATAATTATCAAATTGTTAAAAAATTCTAGATATTCAAATTTCTTTGAATTTGCGTTATTATTTAGATTTCAAGCGTTAACATAAACAAAAAACTCTTTCTTTTTTTCAATGTATTTGAAATGCTCTCATATTTCTATTAAATTAATAATTATAGAGATTACCAAAGTGAATGAGTCCGTCATTCTCTTCGCAGATGTGATGGCATATCAATTGTACTCCTAGGCTAGGAACAGGGTTGACGCCAGCTAGGGGGCTGGGGCACAGGCCCCCGTTGGAGAGTACCTGTCCGCTTCCCCCATTGGGGCATATTCCTGATATCTGTGGGGAGAGAAAATAACGATGATTTCAATTTGTCTCTCTTTAGCAGTTCTTTTTTCAGTTTTTCTCTTTTTGTTTTTCTTTTTACGAATTTGAAACGTTCCATTTTTCATTTTCAGAGAATCTCTTTAATAATTCTTCTCTTCTCTTGAAAAATATTTTTAATTCTGAAAAATATTAATAAATTCATATTCATAAAAATTAGGAATTATGACCGATATTAATTTTTACATAAAATGAATCCTGATGCTGAAAAATATGGGTGTGCAAATTTGCAGCCCATTCCAGTTATTACTTTTCGAGATTTAAATAAATCTTTCTTTTGGAGTGGTTTAGGGGGCCGTCTTTTATTAAGTTTTGCTAGAGATAACGAATCAAATCTTAAAAAATAACAAAGAAAATTAAACAAAATATTCTTATTTTTTATTTACGGGTCAAATTATATAACAACAACGTCAAACGCAAAGAAATGAAACAAAAATGATGATTATTAGACAATAGTGTTAGCATCAAGAATTCCTGTTTTCTAAAGAAGACAAGCCCCGCCTTCATCGTTCTTCAAAACAAAACAATACAGAAAAGAAAAGTAAATGTGACATTGAGTATTCGTGTTAAACCCCTTATTTTATGTTGACAAAAATATGCACAAGTGGTATTTACTTCATCGATTACTGGTGATAAATTTTGAATCTTTTAAAAGAACACTAGAAAAAAAAACATTAACTAAATAGGCGGTGTTTACTGTTTTAAATAGAAAAATAGGTTTAATGTAAAAATTGTCAAAAAAAAAAAACGAATGGTATTGGAATGCAAGACAAACTTTTAAAATCGTTTCTTAACTACCGTCATAGTTAAAGGCTTAATCATTTACTTCATACATTGCTTTATTTATTTTGTAGGGGGAGGATTATTATTTTAAGGATACTTTAGTCTTTAAAATGTCATTAATATATTTTAACTTTATATATTTTTAAAAATATACTTTAACTTTTATAAATATATTTTAACACTTTTTGCAACCGCAGGATTTTGTCTTTTTGACAGTAAGATCCGCCTACGGGCGTTATTCTCTCAAAATAAAATATTTCAGAACAAATTTTCTGTATTCACAATTATATTACAAATGGACATACATTATAATTACATACTATATTTCTATCCATAGTATATTTTATTGCAAAAATATGAACACTGGGTACACACTTAAGAAATGTGTAATACACAAATTACGAAAGAAACGCCCACTGACAGAGTTACAGATTTTCAAATGACGTGAATCTACGTCAGCAGTCGCGAAAGGGTTAATTAAGAAATTATATTTTAATAGAAATTATAAAACAAATCGTACAGTTCCTAAGAGTTCAACTGACCCAAAACTGGTAAGTGCGATTAAAATTGTTTAATATTTACTTCATGAACCCTTACCATACTTGCCAACATACTAATTAATATTCCGTAGTATTGTTAGCCCCGCCTTCTTTTTCACACCAGTATCTTTTTAGAGTATTTTTCTTCTTATTTAATCGTAATTGAATTTGGAGAATATTACTCTAAAAATTTACTGGTGTGTAAAAAAGGGCGTGACTAACGACACTACGGAATATTAATTAGGATGTTGGCAAGTATGCCTTACAATAATTTATCCGAAAAGATTTAGTTTATGCTTTTTTGCTTATATATATATATATCTATATTATTTCATTTCGTATATTATGTTATACCTTCGAAAGAAAATTTAAGCTTTATTGGTGATCAGTACAGCCATAATAGACACTTTTACTTGAAAAATGTTGCACTTTTTTAAAAGAATACTGTTTGGACCAATCGCAGGTGTAATGTATTTAAATAGACTTAAAAATACCTAAAAAAGTACTGAAGTATATACAAATCTAAAAAACTGAATTTAGGATAATTCAGAAATTGGAAAAGGGTGAAAACTGCGAAACTGGGGTGGCTTTATGGGCTTCCTAGCTGTCCAACAACTTTACGCCCTGGAGAATCTTGATTGGAGAAAACTGTGTCAGGAGCCATAAATTTAAGAAAGATATCGAAAGGGAGGGGGGAAGAAAGTCTTAAACTTAAGGCACCTCACCACAGAAGATAAATGATTTTATGCAGAATCACAAAGAGACGACAAGTCTCAAGCGAGCAACAAGGAAAAGGGTGGAAGAAGCCGGGGAAAAGCCCCCAATTAAAAAAAAAAAAAAAAAAGGCACATTTCAGTAACCATACAAGTCTAAAAACAAAGATCACACGTAAACATGTAATTAGGTTAAATTTTCCTAATAAAATAAAAGAACAATTAGTCAAATAAGAAGTCTATAAAGACTTAAAGGGACCTCAGAAGAGGATTCGATTAATTAAACAATTTAAATAAATTACTTTTTTTTTTTAAGTTAAATTAAATTTTGAAATTATAGACAATTGAATTAAAGAGATTGGAAGCAAAATGCAAGAAAATTTAGAAAACCAAAAGGGGAAAGGCGAGAAATAAATTAAGTTCAGCTAGCATAATAATATAAATGTAGGGAAAGAAGAAAGTCTTGAACTAAAGGCACCTCACCAGGAGAGAACCATGAGATTAATTTTCACTATTGGGAGTAAGTTCATTTGCGAGTTGATCGAATTCCCGAATAATATAACTTCTATTTTATTTATTGGGTCTTTAAATTGTTTGATTTTATTAGCTACGTTTTTATGCAGTTTATAAGTTTATTAAATTTGAGTATTTCCTGAATATCTTTGAAAGTATTTAGAATTTCTTTAAGATCCGTTTTAGAATTTTGATTATTATGGGTGGTGCTATCACCAGGAGAATTTTTCGGAAGTTCAGGGAATTCATTTTGATTAGTGATATAATTATAATTATCTAAGATTTCAGAACCGATGAGTTTAGTTTGATTTTTGCGGGTACTTTCCTCGTTAACAGGAGAGTTGCATTTGTTCTTTTGATTGAATTTTTTGTAAAGTGGATGCTTAATGCAACCACTAAAGTTGGCTGGGTGAGCAAGGCCACAGTTTGCACATGTTGGCTTGATTTTACCCTTTGCTTTGTAGGGCAGTTTTTGGTCAATGATTTTTAGCGCACTTTACACATCTAGGTGTAAAGCCCCAGACTTCGGATGCGTGACCAAACCCCTGGCAGGAATGGCACTGTTTAACTTGGTTTTTAGTTCGAAAGACTTCGATACGGACGCTTGTGTGTAGTAAATTACTGATGTCGAAAATTTCCTCAAATTTATCGCGAGGTGCTACATTTAGCATGTATAAAGGCATGGGGGTCCTGGTTCTTTTCTTCGATTTTTCAACATCGCCGCACGGGTGAAGTTGAAGTTTTTTTCAGATAAAGCTTGAATAATTAAGTTTGGATCAGTGTTGGGTGGGATGCCTCTAAGTCAGACTTTCTTAGGGCGAAGATTTTTGGGGTTAAGTGTGGTGAATTTTACCATACTGGAATGCATATAGTTTTGCAGGATCCTAAAATCCTTGATATTTTTTCAATGTATTTTTAGCCTGTCGTCTGTAAGTTTGATGAGGGTTTCATCAGTACATTTTTCCTTAAGAATTTTGGCTATATTTGGCCAATTTTCATCAATTTCCAAGAAAAAGGGGGGAATATTTTTCTTATCCTTATTTTTAGTGTCATTAGTATTCTGATTAATTGGGTAGTCTTCTTCCATATCATTTAAATATCGGAGAGATTTTCTAGAGTCTGAAAGGAGTTAGAGGTCTGAATATCATTAATTTCAGAATTTTACGAATTTTTCCTTTTTCTGCCGTTAGACTTTGTTTTGACCTGAGTGAATGTGCTTTCTTGCACGTTGCAGGCAATCTCAAAATTTTTCCATTTAGAAGGATGTAATCCTCTAAATTTTTCGTAAAATTTGGTAAAGTGTCGGTTAAAAAGTAGGTTGGGAAATAATTTGGGCTCCTGGAGAACAGTTAGAAAGCTACAGATAGCTGCGCTTACTTCAAGTCTGGTGCTGGAATTATCTTTGATGGATGGTTGAAGATATGTGATTTCTTGGTCGGTGTATCTGCCGAACATGGTAAGAAGTTCAATAGCAGTGCTGTTTATGGTATTCTTTACAGCGACGCTTTCATCCATTAAGTCCTTTAAGTAAGGAGCTCTAACAGCTTCGAGGTAAGACTACTATATAACAGGCTGAATCATTCGCCGCCATTTGTCCGTCAAGTCCGTCATTGCTAAAAGTAAGACTATTGTATATGACTATTATATGAGATTATATAGGACTATTATATAATAGTCTAAGGTTTGGCAGTGACGAACTACCATATGAGATTATTATATGAGACTATATAAGATTATTATATAGTAATCTTAAGTTTAGAAATGACGGACTTGACGTACAAATGGCGGCGAATGATTCAGCATGTTATATAGTAGTCTTACATCGAGGATATCGTTAATTTATCGTCTGTAATGATGGCGGTAGAGTAGAGGAACGAGGATTGGAGTTTACCATGATGAGGAGAATAGAAGTCTTCTCGTGAGAGATGACAGTAGCACTGCTCAATTTGGCTTTGAAAAAAGCCGAAAAGTACTATAGCAGGGATGGAACACGGGCGCAAAATTCATACCACTACCAATGTAAGAAAATTTTCTACCTCTTAAATCATCGATATTATAGGTAGGGAAATTTCTTAAGCAGATTCCGGTATGAATTCTGCGCCCGTGTTCCATCCCTGCTATAGAAAATCAACTCACTTTCGAAACAATAATAATTTACTGCGCAGGCCAGCAGATGGTGCTGCGTCGAGATCACTGAATACGCGTCTTTCCTCTAGAAGGTCCACAGGGGAGAGGGAATGGAAAAGAGTGAATGTTTCTATTAATTTTTATAATTTTTTTTTTTTCTTGAAAGATTTCCTGTGTGAAACATTAAAATTTTGTCTATTTCGTATAGGATTTTAATTTTATTTTTCTACATTTACAGATAACCCCCCTAACACATTTTTTATTATAACTCTATAAATACTAAAGATAAAGTGTACAAGTAGTATACTTTTCCGCACTGCCAGACTCTGAGAAATTCGAATATGAAGTCAAAATTGGGTGTTGCTATTGAAACAAAAAAACCAAAGTTGGCGCTCATTTCAACATGTAGATGACCCCTAATTCAAAATTCGACGACATTTTCAGAAAGTGCATTTAATTTCCTGTTGAATTATGTCTATTAGATGTTCCTGCGTCAATTAATAACGAAATTACAGAGGGTGTTACGCTTTTTTTCCCCCGAATGTACATTTCTGTATCGTAAGCAATATTGCTCATTTTAAATTACCTCAGCTAAAATCATAAATTTAAAAAAAGTTAATATTTTTTAATATTAACATTATGATAATTATAGTTAAAACTTATTTTTCTGCAGAATTTAAGCTAATATAGTAATACGACTACCGACTACCATTAATGAAAGTGTGAAAAGAAAAACAGGAATTAAGATGTTTTCACCACAGTAATAATATTTTATACTGAAAGGTAGTACAAATCTAAAATTTAAAATTCATAACACCAAAAGAAATTCATAAGTTTTGCTTCTAATTTCATTTAAAAAAAATGAAAGAAAAAAAAAAAAAAAAAAATTCACAGATGCAGTTGAGATTTAGGGAATAAAATGACATTATAAAAAATTAATTAAAAAATTTCTAAATCGTAAACGTACAAGATAAATAATAACTATATCAGTAAATTTGCTTCTCATAAACTGAAGTTACTGAAAAATACCCTTTAAGAAAAATGGTGTGGAAAAAGGGGTGGGTACAATCAAATCAATGCTGTGGAACAAATTAAAGTGTTGGTATGTCTGTGTAGTAGGATTTAAAATACTAAATGAGATCTAAATAAGAATGTTTCTTAACTTTAGCTTATGTGCAGCAAATTTACTGATATAGTTATTATTTATCTTACATGCTTATGAATTAAAATTTTTAAATTAATCTTTATAGTGCCATTTTATTCCCTAAATCTCAATTGCGTCTGGAATTTCTTTCTTTCTCTCTCTCTCTCTCTCTCTCCCTCTCTTTATGAGATCATAAGCAAAATTTATGCATTTATTTTTTATCTTATGAGTTTTAAATTTTAGATTTGTACTTTCTTTCAGCATATGTGAAATATAATGAAAACATTTTATTTTCTGTTTTTCTTCCCACACTATGATACCAGTCGGTAACAAAAGTGTCCGATCACTAGCAAAAATTCCTATGTAAAAAAGTACACTTCATACGGTTTTGTTAAATAAATCCTTGTCGAATCCTGTTCTTAGTCAGTCTACGAACAAGATTCGACAAGGATTTATTTAATAAAACAGTATTAAGTGTACTTTTTTTTACATAGGAATTTTTGCTAGTGTTTGGACACTTTTGTTACCGACTGTACAGCGATATACAGTCGGCAGCAAAATTATTGAAGCGCTACCAATAATTCCTATTTAAAAGATGTGCACCGAATACTGTTTTGTTAAGTAAATATTTGCCGAATCATGATCTTAGTCAGTCTTATGCTGTATATATATATATATATATATATATATATATAAATAAGTTGATGATAAAAATTTGCGACCAAACTACAAAAAACATATGTTTTATTGATAACATATACATCAGATTTGTATGCTTGAGCTTGACATATAGTCCGCTTGTAAATCTTGTCAGATATAGACAGATAGCACGTGACAGAATTACAATACGAAGAATTGGAGAAAACACTAAGGGCCAGCGCGGGAATCGAACCTGCACTCCTACGATCGAAGGCGATTAGCAGTGTGGTGACATATCCACTCGGCCACGGAGGGCCCAAAAAATATATGAAAAATGTGGATGTGTGCTTAAATAATTTTGTTGCCAACCGTAAGAGAAAATGCTAGGAGATTTTCCTGAGGGACAGCAACTGCAGCAGACAAGTCCGGATAGGTTCTTACGTAAGCTGACCAAATGTCCCCATTTTCTGGAGACAGTCTTTATTTTGAAGGAATTTTTGTAAGTTAAAAAAAAAAAAGATGTAGAAAGTAAATTATTTATCACTGATATTTTACTTTTAATCCTTATTTATTAAGGATGAAAAAATACATCTATAATTGGATAATTGTAGCAATTTTTATCACCTCTGTGTTTTAAAGGTACTCTGATATGGTCACTATATCTTACAGCTATATCCACTAATAACTTCAACTCCCGGTTGAACACGGAAACTTAAAAAGCGTATAAAGTCAGGGTGCAACTTTTCAGCAAAATTCGATGCGTTGCTTCTGCCATCTAGCTGCACTGTTATTTTCCTATTTTGTAGATGAATTTGGATGGTTGGGTTTTACGTCGCACTAGTGCTACGCAGATGGGCAATTGGCGACGCTCTGGGACACACCCCTAGAGGTGGTTCGGAGACATGCCATCACAATTTTGATCCTCCACGGAAGGGATGGCTCTCCCACTTCGGTGACCCCCAGAGGTATAATTTTTTATGGGAACATGGAGGACATTGCGGCCACGACAGATTTTACGTGCACCAGCCACCATTAGTGTACACGACGGTCTTTGGCCGGCTCGAGTACCGAACCCGCAATCTTCCAATTACGAAGCCGGCGCTCTACCGACTGGGATACCGCGGCCCTTTTTTAGATGAAAATAACCAGTCAACGGTTATATGAAATCCTTGAGGCTAGATGACAGTAGTAGCGTGCCAATTCTTTTGGAAAGTTGCAGACGCTTTTAAAATTTTTGGATTGAACTGGGAAAGGAAGTTAGTGGTGGATACGACCGTTAGTCGGCTCGAGTTATGGATACACTTAACAAAGGCCAATTACCTTGCTGTTGTGCAGAGTATTTATCCACATTGTAGGAGTTGAAAGTCTCTTGGTGTTGCGTATGGTAGAGGACAAGTAGGGGGGGCGCAGCCGCAGTACCCCCTGTCTGTAGAGGTGCGCAGGTGGGAAAAAGTTGCATTTGGAACATGTTTAGCTTCGTTTTCACAATCTGAGCGTAATATGAAGTGTGAGTACCCGCATCCTGGCTTGAGGACTCCTGAGTGACCTAAGCAAAGGAGAGTCTATGCCACAGATTATCATACAGATAGGACAGTGAAGCTAAAACGCGAACCGGAAATATAGTAGCACCACTAGTGTCAACAGAGGGGAACTACATGTGTTAAGTCTACATGAATAGCATCTTTGATCGAATATTGTTTTTCTATTTCGCGAGTAGTTAGTAGCAGGTTAGTATGGGAAGTTTTCTTTTTCTTCACTTTCTATTGTTTTTGAATTCACAAAATTATCCTCAAAACGTTCACAGCTATTCTTCTAAGAAATAAAAATTAATTTTTATAATGTTTAAAAATATGCTTTGTCAAACATATTCATATTCAAGCACAAATTAAAATTACAAACTGTAATTCTGAAATAGCAGTATGAAATCATTAAATATTTAACGTTGCTTGGTTTAAATAACACAAAATGCTTTAAAATGAAAAAATGTTTTTATTTTATGTATATTTTGAAAGTTTATTTTCTTAATATTTAGCACTTGCTTCTTAAAATAAATTGCTTTTGACAATCAAGTTTGTAAACAATAATAAAGTTACCAAACGAAAACGTATGTGCAGTTTTCTATCCTTCACTTTTTCTACTACTTTTAAATGCACAAAATCATAACATTCACAGCTATTTTTTAAGAAGTAAAAGCTAATTTTTATTATGTTTGAAAATAAATTTTGCCACATTCGTGTTCAAGTGTACAAATTAATATAACAAACTGTAATGCTGAAATAGCAGTATGGAATGAAATCTTAAATATTCAACATTGCTTGGTTTAAATAATACAAAAGGCTTTAAAATGAAAAAAATATTTCTGGTTTATGTATATTTTCAAATTTATTTGCTTAATGTTTAGTACTTGCTTCTTAAAATAAATTGCTTTCGACAATCAAGTTCGTAAACAATCAAGTTCGTTAGTTGGTTGGATGTTGGGTTTAACGTTGCACTAATAGTATGATATGAACATAGATACAATAAAAATAAGACGCGCGATTGCGTAAGCTGGAGAGCTCGAGAAACTTACAGTCGTTGACAATAGGGTCAAATTTTGGTTACTGAAGAATATACGGGAGTGTCCTATCTGTATAACTAAGACTGCTATATAACAGGCTGAATCATTCGCCGCCATTTGTACGTCAAGTCCGTCATTGCTAAATTTAAGATTACTATATAATAGTCTTATATAGTCTCATGTAATAATCTTATATGGTAGTTCGTCACTGCCAAACCTAAGACTATTATATAATAGTCTTATATAATCTCATATAAAAGTCATATACAATAATCTTAGTTTTAGCAATGACGGACTTGACGGACAAATGGCGGCGAATGATTCAGCCTGTTATATAGTAGTCTTATGTATAACAATCTGTGGTCTATGCTAGGCTGACCAGATCAGAGTACCTTTATAATAGAGAAACATTAAAAATAGCTACAATTATCCTACTATGGATGTACTTTTTCATTTCTAATAAATAAGGACTGAAAATAAAATATCAATGATAAATAATTTACTTTCTACATTTTTTTAAAGCTTAGTAAAATGTTTTCAAAATAAAGGCCGTCCCCAGAAAATGGGGACATTTGGTCAGCTTAGTCTATACTCCAAGTACGAGCTTTTCTGCGACCTACTAGAGCATTGCTAGCAGCGTCTCCTTGGTTGTCTGCGGTGCAGGCTCAGGCACGCACCTGCATCTATGGGTCTGAGACCCCTTGTAGCTGCACCTGTTTATGAGTGTGAGGAATGTTTCTGTGCTCTTCAGAGGGGATATTTCAGCTAACAGCTCCGTTCTTTTTCTCGGTTCTCTGGGTTGGTTGCGGTTCCTCGGTTGCTCCCAGGGGCTAGAATCACTTGTAGCTCTGCCTATCTTTGCGTGTGGGGAGATTTCCTATGTTCCTTGAAGGAGTATAAATATTCAGTGAAAAGTTCCTTTACCTAATTTTCCTCAATTACAGTCGGCATCAAAATTATTGAAACGTTTGCAATAATTCTTATTTAAAAGATGTGCACCCAATATAGATTTTTTTTAAGTAAATATATGTTGAGTCATGATCTTAATCTTATGCAGTTTATAAAAAAGTAAGTTGATAAAAATTAGCGACCAATTTGAAAAAAAAAAAAAAAATTAGAAAATGTGGATGTATGCTTCAATAATTTTGCTGCCGACTGCAAGCCATCCTGTTGAATCGCCCCTCATGTGAGTCCGACCTTTATGTGCGTTTCGGGTAGAGTAATTTCCAAGTGTAACGAGGACTGGGACTTCTCAAGTACAGATTTCTTGAATCACCTTGTAGCTTTCGCACTTGCAGGTACTTACACGTGCTCCGAGTGCTATCGTTTCGGCGAGACATCATATGTACCTGGGGTCACTCGTCAAGCAAGCGTCTAGAAAAGTGCAGGGTGTCCATAATTATACTTGATATTTTAGAGCGCTCTGTAAAAACAATGCTGCAGAATTTCATGAAAATTGGGTAATGGCATAAACGGATGATGGAGATTTTATGTAGTACAAAAGAGTTTCAAAAACCATCACTAGAGGATGCGTTATTGGAATGAGAATAAGACTGTGGCAAAATTATTCGCCATCATTTTCCTACAGCTTGGCTCCCGAGATCCCCAAACTTGTATTCTTGAGACTTTTGTCTGTGGGGATACCTAAAAGATTTGATACTGTGATTCCATAACATCTCTGTCTCTGACTTCAAAGGTAGCATAGCACGCCATGTGCGTAACATTCCACTGCAACACTGCTTTAAACAGTTGAACGTACAGTCGGTAACAAAAGTGTTCGGACACTAGCAAAAATTCCTGTATTAAAAAAGTACACTTAATACTGTTTTGTTAAATAAATCCTTGTCGAATCCTATTCTTTTACCGACTGTACACTTTTACGCTTCCAGGCAATGATGGACATCGTATAGAGCAAGTTTTGTAAACGATTTTGTAGATGCTTGTTATATTCTCAGTAAAGCTATAATATGCAATCTAACGGTGATTTTTGGATTTTTTTTTCTTAAAACTCTCATCATCTGATTATGCTATTACCCAATTTCATGAAATTCTGCAGCAAGTTTTTTTGAAAAAGAACATAGAGTTGATAATATTTCTACAGTCAGTCAATCAGATGAAAGAGACTACCAAAACGTCACTTATGAACCGCTTTTACACAAAAAAAAATACATATTAAGTGAATCCCTGAAGAAATTTCAATAGATATCTAAACTGAATTAACAAACTCAAATTAAATTACACTACGCTTAAAAAAAAGAAAAAAAAATTCGACCCCTGATGCCATTCCTGCTAATTCTTATGTAAAATGACCTCCTGAATCCGAATATGACCACCATTTTGCCCCATCACCCACCGTTTTCTGGGGACGTCACCTTCTTCCTCAATTTTTATCACTCTTCGTTAATTTTATGGTTATGAAATTGATTTGGAGAATAGAAAATAATTATTTTAACACTTAAAAACAAAAACAACAACAACAAAAAAAAATAATAATGTTTAGTAAATAACGTTAATAACAGATTTAAAAAATATAAGAAATGTAATACATAATTTCAGTGGCAAATCCCTCCCCCCCTCCCCTAAATTTTCCCTTTGCTCCAAATGTTCATGTTTTAGAATTTCCCAGATCTGTAGCCCCTCAGAAGATATTTAACATTTAAAATACCCCCCTCCCACACCTAAAAATCAAATTTATAGCCATAAAATTACCTAAAAGGGATAAAAATAGGGGGCCGTCTCTAAAAAACGGTGGGTGGTAGGGCAAAACGTCCGTCATATTCGGATTCAGGAGATCAATTTACATAAGAATTTGCAAAAATGGTGTTGGGGGCAATTTTCATGACGAGCAGTGTTATTATCACGTCTCATAATAAATGAAGTTTAAAACAAAAATGTTAATATTTCTTTATTTAATTGACATACCGGGTGATCCAAAAGTTCATTTAACATTTGAAAATTCAAAAATTCACGGAATAATGTGGGAAGAAAGGTAAAAATAGACACATATGCTTGAAATGACATGCGGTTTTATTGGCACCAAACCCTACAAAATCGGCGGTTAGCAGTTCATGATGACGCCGGATTTTGTTCGAATACCATTGGAGGCATGCCTTAGCGCTCTCTAAGTAGTAGTGCATGAAATACCGGTGCGATGTGCGGCTTCACAAGTGTAGTTTTCCCAATGCGTATACGAACCCGCTAAAGTCTCCATTTTTTCCTGATGAACTGTTTGAGTAGTACTTGTGCGTGGTCGCCCACAATGGGGCTGATCGTATAAACAAAGTAGATACTCCATTCTGATAGTACAGACAGCAGCAAAATTATTGAAGCACACATCCACATTTTTCATACATTTTTTGTAGTTTGATGGTTAATTTTTATCACTAACTTATTTTTTTACAAACAGCATAAGACTAAGATCATGATTCGACAAATATTTACTTAACAAAACAGTATTAGGTGCACATCTTTTAAACAGGCATTATTACTAGCGCTTCAATAATTTTGCTGCTGACTGTACAGCTTCACCAACAGTGCCTTTTCTGCTAAAGTGAACATGCCGCGATTGCTGCTGCATCTGATTCCCACTCTCCCTACAGCTCATTTTATACACGTTTCTCATGCGGCGTCACTGATGTTTTGCTGTCTAGAGTCATCTGTTGGCGCTTTTTGCACTTATTTTAGTTTCAACAAAACCCCATGTCACTTCAAGCATATGTGTCAATTTTTACCTCTCTACTTACGTGAATTATTGAATTTCCAAACGTTAACGGACTTTTGGGTCATCCAGTATTTCGGAAAGGAAACTATAAAGTTGTCTACAACCCTGAATATTTCTTGGATTTAAAATTACAGCGGAGCTCTAACGTTAAAATGGCACTAAACAGTTGTATAACTTCCAAAAATTCAATCATTCGTCTTCGTCGGATACTCGTCATTTGAAACCGATTTGCGTTAAATGAGCTTGAGATCCTCGTACAATAGATTGTACATTTAAAATACTGAAGAAGAATTTAAAATTAAATGTGATAATTGCGCTAAATCCCTACCAAGAGTTATCGCGAATGCAAAGCATACCCCATGACCAAATGTCCCCGTTTTCTGGGCACAGCCTGTATTTTGAAGGCATTTTTGTATGTTTTTAAAAAAATGTAGAAAATAAATTATTCATCATTGATATTTTATTTTTATTCCTTATTTATTAAGAATAAAAAAATACAAATAAAAAAATACATCCATAGTTGGAAATTGTAGCATTTTTCAACGCTTCTCTGTTATAAAGGTACTCTGCCCTTTTTTCTGCTCTGAAATCTGAAGTCAAAATTTCTCCACAGAAGACCTCACAAAAAAGAGGTTCATAAAAGACTGAGGGAAGAGTTTTAAAAAATGCATTAATATGGGGAAAAAAGCGGGATGATATTATCTTTTCCGATGAAAAAAAAGTTTAATTTGGATGCATCAGAGGATTTTCGCTACATCTGGTATTACTTCCGTAAAGATAAAGAAATTTAATCAAAGCGTACATTTGGAGGGGGCTCCGTAATGGTCTGGGAGGTTTCGCAAGTGAAGAAACTACTCAAATATAAGTTTTGTACAGGGCAGAATGACTTCTGAGTGTTATAGTGATATACTAAGAAATAATATTTTACCTGAAGTACTATTAATTACGAGTGGAGATTATTTGTTCCAGCAGGACAGTGCCTCAGTACACCGTGACCAATAAGTTCTCATACAACTTTTGAAGACCGTTAAAAAGTTGTACATATGTGTTACTGTAGTCCCAAATATTTTGCAGGCAATTTAGTGTAAGGTATAAAGCTATTGCAAGTGTACATGTTGTAGTAATTATAATTTTTCTTTAATTGGGTAGAATGAAGAAATTGATAGAAATTGTGATAAATAAATTCGTCAAAGAAGAGCAGCCGGTGAAATGTTCATAGATTTGAAAGCCCTGGTGGTGAAGAGATATTTCATTTACAGAACTATCAGAAGGTATAACAAGATGTTCTCTGTTGATGACAGAAAAAGATCGGGCAGACCGAAGTCCGTTCGGACAAAAGAGGCTGCGAAAAGGGTCAGGGAAAGGATACGACGAAACGGACAAAGATCTGCTAGAAAACTAGCACGAGAGCTCAAATATCGAAAGGGTCAATGTTAAACATTCTGAAAAAGGACCTTGGGTGCAAGGTTTATAGAAAACGTAAACTTCACGGAGTTTTAAAGCCTGCTAAGATTAAAGGGAAGCAAAGGGTGGAAGAAATTCTTGCTTGGCACGTTGGGGATGAATTTGCCTTTTCAGACGAGAAACTATTCAGTATTCTCTGTGGTGTCGTCTCCGTCTTAACTCAAGTTTTATTGTTAGTCAGGCAACACGATCGGTTATTGCAGGACGCTACGAACTATCGTTAGAAACTTACGTATTTCTTCAATTCATCAAAGAGGATGCCTTTCCGAAGCAATTTTTATGCAAGCTGGAATTCTGTACCATATTAAACGACAGCTAGAGTACCTCTTACGGAAGTTTTTCTCAGACGATCATATAATAAGCCTACTGTTTCTATGGTGTGACTAGAACTCTTACATAGATAGGCTGACGCATCCGCCATTTTCTGTCCCACATGACCGACTGACGATTTATTATTGGTGTTTTTCGGCAATAAATTGCACGAATAACTCCAGAAAAGGGCACCGCCTGTTTATATTTTCTTCTAATCCAGAAAGAAAGAAAAAGTGGATTATAAATTGCAGATGTAACTCGTGGATACCCGGAGCAGGAGCATAAGATTTCCCTTATTTTCAAATTATTTCATTTTATTTTCAAAGTTGTTTGACAAATTTAATATGAATTTACTGTTTTTTTAAGTTATTACTTTAAATTCTTTTAAAATTAACTTTAATATTACATTTCTTTTAACGTGAAGGGTTGCAGTTTTGAGAATGTTGGCGATGTTCTTAAAATTACCAACTTGTTTGTTTCGTGATAAGAAGTTCTAGCTCACATGATCTGTATAGAAGTTTAAAGGCGATAACAACGCTAATCAGGTAACCTAGCTTTTTCTACCGCCAACACTTTCCCAGACGGGGTAGAAAATGGCGGACACTGCGCCAGCTTTTATCATATAGGAGTCTTAAGCCATTCTCTTTACGTTGTGTGACGTTGACGTCACTGCCTACGCAGTTATGACGTGGTGATTGCGTCATTACATATTGTGTCATCTTTCCTCTGTATGCGCGCACCTGTTTCTTTTCAGCAGATGAATAATTGTTTTATGGGAAAGACGTTCCTCTCTTTTGTTAAAACTAATGTTCCGTTTTAAATGGTTAAGTGTACTGTTGTCCCTTTTGTCTGTGTTTAATAAATGTCGTTAATGTCCTCATGGCCTGTAGTCCTTTTGGCTCGGCCTATTCGAAAAAAATATACCCCTAGTTAACTAAGCCGCCACTTTTGTTTTCATAGCACTGTGGCGTGAAGACAAATGTTTTTTTTATTTTTATTTTTTATTAAACGACTAGACGCAGTATTCTGTATACGAGAAGACGTCTCGCTGCTATTTAATAAACTTTATTCGTGGAATTTCTTCATCTCCCGGATTTTTCTTTTGTTGTAAATAAAGTTGATTTTTTTTTTCTATATTTCAAGTTATCTTGAACTACAATTCTTTTAATCTGATGGACGTTACAGACATTTTTCAACATCAAATACCAGCATTGGAAGAGATATTGTACATTATTGCCATTCTTCATTACAAAAGTGATTCTCTTCGTCGTTTTGTTTCTGCTGATGATATTTTTCTTTTCCTAGGCTCGTTAACTGGATAGTACGTTTGACTGCATAATATAAACATCGCTGGACTGAACTGCCCCATATTGTCAGGTAGGCGCATGTTTATTTTTTTTTTCTCTCTCTGCATGATAATATTAAAAAAAGAAAAAACATTGGCGAAATTCAATTTCAATAAATTTAGTACCGTTCTATTCCTCTTTACAAATTATCTATTTGTTCATTTTTGAATAAATAAAGAATTTTTTTCCCCCAATATTTAATTATTTCCTTTCAATAAAATATGTTCTGTTTTTCCCCAAATATTTCCATATTTCTTAAAAAAAAAAAAAAAAAAAAAAAAAAAAGAGAGAGAGAGAGAACTTTTTTTAAAACGTTTTTTTTCTTATTTTATTTTTGTTACTTTCTAAAAATGGCCCTTAAATTAGGTGACCTACCGTTAGTTTCAAATTCACTTAAATATTGTAAAACAAACACCATAAAACTAATTAACACACTGTTTGGATACCCAACCTTTGATCACCAATCGCGTAAACGAATGAGAATTTTCAGCGGTTTTACTGCCGATTATGATATTAGTAAACACCAGGAAAATATTTTAAAAACCTTTATATTATCAGATTTTATATCAGTTGCTAATGCCTTACACTTAGAACCAGTCGGCAACAAGGAAAATTTGTGTAAAGAAATTTTTAATGCCCTTATTCATTTATCTGAGTTTTAGAAAACATTAGATACTAGTTTTTTATCCAACGATGACAGTATCAGTATAAAAAATAATTCTGCTGACCCCCCTTCTCCGAATATTCCCAAAAGTTTGGTTTTCGATTCTGAAACCCAAACTTTTCCTTCTTTGGAAGTTCCAAATCACTCTCCGAATGTATAACCTAGAGACGCGACGTCAGATTTGAGTAGCTACTTCTGGTTTCTTCTCCGAAACCTGGCTAGTACCTGCAGAACTTTTTCTGGTAATGATTTCTATTCTATACATAATTTTTTTAATGTCATAGAGGAACAATTCTGTTTATTTCCGAGTCTTACCGATCAACAAAAACTTATTTTTGCAAAACGATTAATTAGTGGTTCTGCTAAAACATTTTTATTCTCGCAACGAAATCTTAATACTTATGAGACATTTAAGTTCGTGCTAATTTCTGAATTTTTAGGTACCATACCGTCCATTGAGATGCACAAACAACTAGAAAACAGAAAAATGCGTCCTAACGAAACTACTATGCAATATTTTTTAGCTCTGCGCAACGTTGTCAATCGCGGTAATACCGCCATTGACGAATCTTCAGTTATTCAGTACACCATTCACGGTATACAGGGCAACCTCTCTGAAAAAAATTCTTCTTTGTGGAGTGAAACCTTTTGCAGAGTTTAAAGAAAAATTGCACACTTATGAAACTGCTCTTGCTACAATAAACTTAAATCAACGAAATTCAGTTAATAATAATAATAATAATAATAATAAAACATATGACAGTTGAAAAAGCAGTATTGGTCAGACACAACCAACTTTCACTCGTGAATCCAAATTTAATATTGGTCCGGCATCTCAAAATAAGTTACGTTGTTTCAATTGTAACGATTTCGGTCACTTATCTAAATTTTGTTCTAACCGCTCCCGTGGTCCTAGTTGCCTTGTATGTGGTCTTTTTGGACACAAGTCCACCGATTGCCGCCGAACCGCTGAAAATGACGGACCTTCCTCCAACGATAGAGTTAACACTGTACATGAATCGCATGCTTCTTATATGTGTAAACAAGTTTCCATTAATGCTAATAAATTAACTGGATTAGTTGATACTGGTAGTCAGTTAACCCTTTTAAAACATTCCGCGTGGATAAAAATAGGCTCCCTACCATTGTCAAAAATTAATAAATCCTTAACTGGTTTTGGCTTTGCGCGTATACATGCTATCGGAACTTTTAATTCTTTTATTACTATAGACGACCAAGAGTTTTCAGCTACGATTTCAGTTGTACCCGACATGTCTACATTTTATGATCTCATAGTTGGATGTGACGTTATCCAACAAGCCAACATTAGCATTTCATCTACCGGAGTTACATTTTCTAGTGTTTCACAACAAAATAATTGTGTCGCAGATCCAAATTTCACCGACACATTCGTAACGACATTGAAAAACTGTTGTCGGCCTACAAACCTAATAAAATTAAAACTGCAAGCATTGAACTTAACATCACTTTAATAGACGATACACCAATTTTCATAAACCCCGCCGTCTACCCTTTACCGAACGAGACATTGTAGATGCACAAGTCTCCGAATGGCTTAAAAACGGTATTATCAAATCATTTTCCTCTCCATATACAAGCCAAGTGGTAGTCGTTCGCAAAAAAGATGGTAAACACAGAGTTTGTATCGATTACATGAAGCTCAATCGTAAGTTAGTAAAACATCATTACCCCCTCCCCCTAATTGATGATATTTTAGATCGACTTCAACATGCCAAAATTTTTAGTACGATAAACCTTCGTAATGGATTTTTTCATGTACCCGTAAACAAACAGAGCCGCCCTTCTAAGTTTTGTAACCCATAACGGTCAATTCTAATTCCGCTACATGCCTTTCGGACTTCGCCCCTGTCCTTCAGTGTTCATGAGATATATAAATGCTGTTTTTAGAGACCTAATTGCTGCTGGCATAGTACTCCCGTATATGGATGACTTTGCAATTCCCGCGAGTAATGAACTTGAAGCCATAGAACGTCTAAAAACCATTCTCCAAACAGCTAGCGAGTATGGATTGACATAAATTTTAACAAATACCAATTTTTACATACCAAAATAGATTTCCTCGGTCACATAAAAAAAATGGTAAACTTTTGCCATCCCCTTCCAAAACTAAAGCTGTTCTAAATTACCCAGAGCTTAAAAATGTTAAAGACGTACGTAGATTTCTTGTCCTTGCTGGATATTTTAGGAAAATTATTCTTCATTTTTCAACCATTGCAAAACCCTTAAGTGATCTTCTGCGTAAGGACACCCCTTTTCAATTTCAAAGTGAACAAAAAGCCGTATTTCAAAAATTAAAATATTTACTTTCCCAAGAACCAGTTCTCAGTATTTTTAATCAAAATTCCCTTACTGAGGTACGTACAGACGCGTCTGTAGATGGCTTGGGGGCAGTCCTGTTGCTGAAAAACATCCATGATAATCAGTTTCATCCAGTCTTTTATTTTTCTAAGGAAACTTCCGACAACGAACTCAAATATACCAGTTTCGAACTGGTATGGTACCGTTCTGATTTGGTATGGTACCGTATGGACCGTTCTATGGAACCGTTCTGACTATGGTAGAAACCCTCAAGAGTTTAGAATTTATCTCCTCGGAACAACCTTTAAAACAATTACTGACTGCGACGCATTCGTCAAAACGCTGAATAAAAAAGAAATTAATTCCCGCATTGCGCGATGGGCCCTATATCTTCAAGAATTCCAATATTCCATCGAGCATCGCAAAGGTTCAAGTATGGCCCATGTGAACGCTCTAAGTCGAGCTCTACAACGTTTCACGATACAAGATAGTGTTCATGTAAAGCTTTTGAAAGCTCAGCAATCTGACGAGGAAATACAAACACTAAAAACGCTTCTGCAGTCTACACCCCATGACGATTATACTTTAAAAACAACCTCCTGTACAAAACAGTCAACGGTGTTGATTTAATTGTGGTCTCTAAAGACTTGCAGAATAACATAATAAAAGATGCATACGAGCGTGGACATTTTGCAGTACTCCGTACCCAAGAATTAATTAATAAAGATTTCTACATCACTCACCTTAAAGACAAAATTGAAAATTGCATCAATAATTGCGTAAAGTGTATCCTCTACAATCGAAAACGTGGTAAGCAAGATGGTCTCCTCCACCCAATTGACAAAGACGATGCACATCTCCAGACACACTACATTGATCATCTTGGTGCCCTTGCCACCACTTCCAAAAAGTATAAGCACATTATGGTTGTCGTTGATGCATTATCCAAGTTTACCTGGCTGTATCCCACCAAATCTACAGACGTCACAAAAGTTATCAGCTGATTAGAAAGCCAACGATCAGTCTTCGGAAACCCTGCCAGAATTATCACAGATCGAGGTCCAGCATTTACTTCTATTGCATTTAAAGATTATTGCCACGAACAAAACATCAATCACGTAGCAGTTACAGCAGATCTACCAAGATCGAATGGTCAGGTTGAAAATAAAAATTCCAGCATTATAGCAGTGTTGTCGAAATTGTTTTCAAATAATCACGAAAAGTGGTTTTTCCACGTGCTTCCAACAAATCCTTAACTCAACATTCCAACGAAGTATACTGTTTGGCACCAAGAGGAAAAATAAAGATGATGTCAATATCCTGGAACTTATCAACGAAGAATTTACTAATACATTCCAGAAACAACGAGAAGAGCGACGTATCGATGCTAAACAACAAATTCAAACAATTTCAAGAGGAAAATTGCCGACAATACAATTTTAGAAGACGACCAGCTCCTAGATTCCAACTCAACGACTAGTCGCAGTTAAGCGCACCCAGTTCGTCCCAGGGTTAAAACTGAAACAAAAATTTTTAGGTCCCTGTAGAATTACAAATGCTAAGCAAAACGAAACATATGACGTCGCTAAATGAGACTTTGTGTATGAACCTTTCAAGACCAGCACATGCGCTGAACTCCTGAAACCATGGACTAACACTCTTCAGACTCTTGGTTAACATATTTCTGCAAAACTTTTTATTTTATTTTATTTTATTTTGTTTTATTTTAATTAAAGGTATATGTGAGATTTCTGCTCAAAAATATAGCTCACACAAATATCTAAAAACCAATCTCTTTAATTTTAAAAATTCGTCACAGGTGGGGGGGGGGGCTGTATGGGGGAAAAATAAAAATACAGTTAGACCGTTCAAAATTGTTACAGATAGGTTTCAGAGGCAAGTCGAATGAGGATATTTTCGAAAGTGTAAATTTATTAGGAGGGGCGGGAAGGGGGACAGCGGAGGGGCAAAAAAAAATAAAAAATAAATAGAGTTAGATCGTTCAAAATTGGTGCATAGAGGTTTTTGATACCTATAAATCGATTGCTGATATTTTCGAATTTGTAAAATTTTTAGGGCAGCCGAGAAGGGGGGGGGGGGTGGCGAAGGAACAAAAAAATTTAAATAGATTTAGACCGTTCAAAATCGGCACGTGCAGGTTTTTGGGACGTAGAAATCGAATGCCACTGAGCTGAAGAACAACTGGAGGAAATGCTAGACCGGTTTTGCGTGCCGTTTTTGGAAGGTTTGTCTTCCGAGCGTTGCACGGCAGGAAGCATTTGATATCTTTATATTTCAAAGTCAAATTGTGTAAAAGTTGTCTGTTCGAACAACCATATGGTAAACATGATATTACAACTTTAAATTTTAATTCTTTAAAGAGAATAATAGTAATAGACGACCCGACAAATGTTGCTTGCCGTGCAAGGTTTGACTCTGTACGGCAAACGATTGCAGAAAAATTGGCACGCACGAATACTGTGTAAAGGTATTGGAAGCATTTGCTCCAGTTGTTCTTCAGCTCAGTGTTGAATGCAGATATTTTCAAAAGGGAAAAATTATTAGGACAGACGGAAAGGGGGGGGGGGAGAGGAGCAAAAATATAGGATTAACAGTTAGAGCTTTGAAAATTAGTATCATTAGGTTAAGGTCCGATAAATTGACTGCGGATATTTTTGAAAGTGTATTACGAGGGGCGGGAAGGGGGGTGGGCGCAGGGGCAAAAATAAAGAAATTCAGATAGAACGTTGGAAGTTAGTATTATTAGGTTTAAAAGCCCGAGAAAACGATTGCGGATATTTTTACAAGTGTACAATAATTAGAAGAGGCGGGAACTGTGGGTGAAGGAACACGCGCCGTGTATACGCTGCTGGGGGCTCTGACCAATCATTTCACCGATGAGAAAAGAATTGTTTGGTATTTTATATTTATGTTTTCCCTTACGATAATATAGTGATTCATTAAGAATGTCGAACATAAATGCGCGCGCGCAGCGCACAGTAGCCGGCGCTAGTGGGAACCCGGTCGACATTTTTCTCGATCACAATTTTTTTTTTCCCACAGGATAAAAATTAATGCAGTTTTGACAATTCATTAATTATTCAGTGGTGCATTTAAAAATTTGTGACCTGCGAAGCGGGCGTAGCCTGTTAGTTGTAAGATAAACAACAATGCCGAACAAAAGCAATTAGCAAAGAAATTGCAAATTATTGTTATTATTATTTCGAATATAAGCATTAAACAATAAACTACAAACACTAAATTGAAGACCATTTTTGTACACTTGAAATACACAACACAAATAAATGTTTAAAAATTATTGTTAATCAATTTTTCAAATTTAAAATTTTTTAACTTAGTGTGTTAGTAATTACATTTTTAATTCTTTTTAAAATGATTTACCAACTGTGTAACAGTGAAAGTTTACTTTATTTTGTTAAAAAAAAAAAAAAAAAAAAAAAAAAAAGAATGCATAATTTAAAGATGAATTGTTAATTTTCATATCCAGTGCAGATCGTCAAAATTCTCTATAGCGGGTTTCTGTCAGGTAAAATCCGACCTTTGTAGGACTCAATGAGTATATGCATGAGTATCTTACATTACACTGAGAAAAAATTCTGTAACTGACATCTAGAATCTAAATTGTGGTTTAATATAAATAGTTCCATATCATCGTATAAATTCCAGCCCCCTTTGAAAGCGAGTTCTAGAAAACCCTATTAGAATTCTAGAGCGTTTGCTTATATTATCGAGGGGGTCAAACTTATTTTAAAATCTCGGCGAATATGAGAGTCGAATTTTAGAAACCATAATCTTGGTTTATGAACTAATTCTAGATAAAATCTTTTTGTAAAAAAAATAGAACCGACTCCAAAAAGCAACTACTATTCAAACAACTAAAAAAAAAAAAAAAAAAGGTATGACATGAAACTGTAAATTGCGCCTAAAAGTATAAAATAATTTCCTTCGCCAAACAACCTATAACACTACAATTAATTATAACTTTTGAAGTCGGCGCAAAATTAAATAAAATTTAATTAGTTTTTAAAGGTTTGTTTTTATATCGGTAGCAAGAAATGCTGTTGTCTCGAATGATCCATTTTCATGTTTCCTTTATTATTTTAACACTATATACAATTGGTCCATTAGTAGCGTCTACATAGAACAGTGAACATTATTTACAATGCGGTATTTATGTTTCTACGAAGTTAGAGATCCCTTTGCAAATTTGGTATAACTTTGATAACTATCATCTTTGATGGCTTTTGGATTTGGCGATCAAAACTTAAGGCAAAAATATACACGCAAGATGTATATTTTCATAATATATATTGTACGATGTGTTGTTTCATATTCTTGATTACTCTCTTGATATACCTTATCAAAATAATCATGATATCCCAAAGAAATTAAATATGTTTGCCAGATAATTTTGCGATTTTTCTTTCACCAAGAACGTCAGATACCAGCATCTTCGCCAACTTTTGCTGCTTACGAAATCTTATTTGTTTTCTCGAATCAAAGTAGTTTTCGGCTGCGTTTTGCAAGTGACAATGTGAGATGTGTATATTGAATAGGATTTGATTTTTGTATTGAATAAAGTTATAAATTTTATTTAATTTTGCACCGACTTCAAAAGTTATGATTAATTGTAGTGTTATAGGTTGTTTGGCGAAGGAAATTATTTTATACTTTTAGGCGCAATTTACAGTTTCATTTCATACCTTTTTTTTTTTTTTTTTTTAGTTGTTTGAATAGTAGTTGCTTTTTGGAGTCGGTTCTATTTTTTTTACAAAAAGATTTTATTTTTCTCTTTTCAGTGAAAACTTTTTCATATAGCAGAACACCAAAAGACGTTCGACGGCAGCTTCACAAATCACAACTTCCAAGAAAAGTGACATAACTCAAAAAATTGGTCACTGAAAAATACATGAAATACACCCAATGTGAACAAAAAAGTTACATCTCCATCAGTGGCGGATCCAGAACTGGACTTCTGGAGGTGGGGGGTGGGGGCTAAGATTTTTCAAAGTGTTATTCTAGACCAATAAAAAATTTACAATTGCAATATTCAATTGCGAATGTCAGTATTTTTTTTTTTGGGGGGGGGGGACTTCAGCCCCCTAGCCACCACCCACCACCCCCTTAAATCCGCCACTGATCTCCATATAGAAAGTTATCCACTCGAGAGACAGTTGTGCCAGTTTTATTCTGGTCAAGTTATATTTAAGTTGATTTTTCTCAAATGCTGCATTTTTAAGTTGTGTCACTTTTCATGCCTTTATCAGATATGAGCAAAAAACTGTCTATTGAATGAACATACGTTAAGTTAAAATGTCTTTAGAAATGTAAAGAACGGATACGCTGTATTCGTAACCAAAAATTCTGTTAGGCATATATATTGAACTTTACAGTGAATACTTGTCACCCGCTGCGCTGGAAATTGCGCAGAGTAAAGTTCAAACAAAGAGCAAAATATGCATTGCAGCTGACGGACAGAAGTTTCAACATCGATACTTACATACTGCTTTTACCAATGTAGCTGCATACGTTCAGGAGTTAGAATAAGAACAGACTTTTGTGAGTATCCTGTAATTTGTTTATATCTTAATGAAATCACAATGAAACCTATTTCATGCCAAGATCATTACAACAAAAAAAGTAATTAAAATTAAATCATCTCTTACGAAGTTAAAAGCTAACAAATTTCAACAACAACTATGAGAAACATGGTTTGTATTGATAATCTCTTCCTTTAGGAAGTCGGTTTAAAACGTCTATGCATTAATCGATGTGACCGTTTACAATAGCCATATATTGGATTTTACACAGCATAAATGTCACCCGCTAGATACAACATATGCACTGTCGTTCAAGTGTGCACAAAATAGGAAATTTTGAACAAACAAATGCACGTTGTAAGCGTTCTGTTTTTAGCATTAATGTCCAAACTATGTTTTCGTACTAAATCGATGATGCTCTGTAATTTTATAATTCACTTTTTTTTCCCTGTCTTGAACCGTATCCGAGATAGGAACGCTAACTCCACTGTTTTCCACCAGCTGGCGCTGTAGGCAGTTCAATCGCGTAGCACATCTTCACTTTACTATACCTACATACCACTTTTATGACTAGGCAGCAGCTGTTCAGCACTTAAAAGAGTCGGGACTCACTTTTTTGCGCACCCTGTATTTCCTTTTGATCGTAAAGATATTACAATGGGACCTATTTCAGACCAAGACCTTTACAATAAAACAAAAAGTATCAAAATCGGATCATCCGTTCAGAAGTTATGAGCTAACAAACAAAAACAAAAAACATACGCTTTGAATTGAGAACCTCCTCCTTTTTGAAGTCAGTTAGAGCATCTCTTACGAAGTTACAAGCTTACAAACACCAACAACACATAGCTCGAATTAAGAACACCCTCCTTTCTGAAGTTGGTTGAAATCGACGTTGCGCTAATCGATGTGACCGTTTACAGTAACAGTACTTTGAACCACACAGTATACGCGTCATCCGCTACGCTGCAAAGTGTGCAACGTAGTTCAAGTGTGCACAGTGTAGGAAATTGCGAACAAACAACTGCACGTTTTAGGCTTTCTATTTTTAGGAATAATGTCTAAAACTGTCTTTTTGTAGTAAATCGATGATGCTCTACAACTTCGTAATTAACTTCTCTCCCATCTTGAACCGTTTTTGAGATAGGAGCGCTTATTCCGCTGTTTTTCACCAGATGGCGTTTTATTTTCTTTAAATTGTAAAGATATTACAATGGGACCTACTTCAGACCAAGATCTTTACAACAAAACAAAAAGTATCAAGTAACCGTATTTTGAACTATATAACGTATGTCTCACCAGCTACGCTACAACGTGTGCAATGTAGCTCAAGTGTGCATAGTGTAACAAATTGCGAACAAACAAATGCACGTATTTAGCCTTGTATTTTTAGCATCAATGTCTTAACTATCTTTTCGTACTAAATCGATGATGCTCTGCAATTTTATAATTCACTTTTTCCCCCTGTCTTGAACCGTTTTGAAGATAGGAACGCTAGCAAGAGTGTCTAAACTATCTTTTTGTACTAAACCGATGATACTCTTCAACTTCGTAATTCACTTTTTTCTCTAGAACCGTTTTCAAGATGGGAACACTAACTCTGCTATTTTCCACCAGGTGGCGCTACAAGCGGTTTAACCTTGTACTGAATGGTTACTTTGCTATACTTACATACCATTTTTATCCCTATAGCTGCAGCCGTTTAGCAGTTAAAAGAGTTGGGACTGATTTTTTTGGGCACCCTGTATTTTCTTTAGATCGTAAAGATATTAGAATGGGACCTATTTCAGACCAAGACCTTTTCAACAAAACAAAAAGTATCAAAATCGGAGCATCCGTTCAGAAGTTATGAGCTAACAAACATAAAAAAAAAAAACAAAAAAACATACGGTTTGAATTGAGAACCTTCCTTCTTTTTTGAAGTCGGTTAAAAAATCAAGCTAGAATTTCTCGCAATACAAAGGATTCATAATATTTAGAATATTTATAATATTGTTTCACCATTTACAAATATGTAGACTAGAAATTATCGATCATTTCGTCGATATTCAGTTTATTGGCGTGCTTTATACGCATAGCTTGGAAATCTACATTTCTAGTTTAGGGATTTTGAAAATCACATCCTAATCGTTCTAGATGAAGGCGGTATATATTTTTTCTCAGTGTAATTTAAACAATTACCTCAGAACAATAAAACTTTATTATTTTGTATATTGTTATAACATCTAGCTGTGCATCTTTCTTTCAATGACTATATGAAGTAACATTTTAAGCAATATTCAGGATAACTGAAATTCTTTTATCAGTGCATGGCCTCTCTTTTATAGATTTCCACAAAGACTCAGGGAAAAAAAAAACAAAGAAGTTAGAATTTTTGTTTTTAGGAATTATATAACGTTTAGTTTCTCACCTACCTCTTTGATCATTAGATGACTCCGTTTTAAATTTAGAAGATCATATTTTATGTTTTAACTATAAAAAATGTTATAATGTTTTAAAAATTCAAGAAATTAAGTTTAAATTCAGTGTCTTCCAAATATCTCATGTTTTCATTTTATATGCCAAAATAAAAATATTAAACTCAACCAAGATTAAAATTTAAAAGCTAATGTATTTCCTTTCAGAAAACTTAAGTGGTAATGTATATGTTACCGCTAAAGTGCAGAAATCAGTTAATCTGCAGATTAGCTAGGTAATCTGCACATTAACTAGGGTGATCCGTTAAAGTGAGGAAAATTGTTTTATTTCTCAAATTACCTAGGTAATCTGCGAATTACCTAGATAATCTACAAATTACCTAGTAGGCCCTCGTTAAAGTGAAAATAAGATCTTTAGTGGAACAACAGAAACGTTTGCAGTCATGAAGTTTTCGTATTTTCCCACATAGGTTGAGTCCAATTATAACGATAGGTACAGTCGAGGAAAAAAAAAAAAAAACGCAACACTCAACGTAACTTCGTTGCTAATTGATGTAGAAAAGTGTAATAGGTATCATTCGACGGGGAATTGTGAGTAGTTTCAGAAAATGAACTGAAATTTTGAATTGGGGGGGGGGGGGGGGTCATCTACACATTAAAACGCGCAACAACTTTGATTTTTTCAATGGTAATGCCCCATTTTTGTTTTATATTTGAATTCCTGGGACAACGCGCAAAAGTATATTGGTTGTATATTTTACTTATTTTTTCACAGAGTTATAAGCGTTCAAATTTATAAGGTGCTAATGTTAAATTCATATTTCAAACTTTTATTAATATCTTCACAAAAAATAACTTGATCGATATATTTTTTTTTTTTTACGAGATACAGTGAAGAAACCCGAACATAACCCATCATTACTTTTGATTCTGAAAAATATTTTTAATTTTTAAAAATGTTAATAAATTCATATTCATAAAAATTATGAATTATGACCTATATTAATTTTTACATAAAATGAATCCTAATGCTGAAAAATATGGGTGTGCAAATTTGCAGTTCATTCCAGTTATTACTTTTCGAGATTTAAATAAATCTTTCTTTTGGAGTGGTTTAGGGGGCCGTCTCTTATAAAGTTTTGCATGAGACAACGAATCAAATCTTAAAAAATAACAGAGAAAATTAAACAAAATATTTTTATTTTTTTTATTTACGGGTCAAATTATATAAAAACAGCGTCAAACGCAAAGAAATGAAACAAAAATGAGGATTTTTAAACATTAGTGTTAGCATCAACAATTCCTGTTTTCTAAATAAGACAAGCCCCGCCTTCATCGTTCTTCAAAACAAAACAATACAGAAAAGAAAAGTAAATGTGACATTGATTATTCGTGTTATTTTATGTTGACAAAAATATGCACAAGTGGTATTTACTTCATTGATTACTGTAAATATTTTCAATTAAAGAAAAAAAAAAAAAAAAAAAAAAAAAAAAAAAACGAATGGAATTGGAATGCAAGACAGACTTGTAAAATCGTTTCTTAACTACCGTCATAGTTAAAGTTTTAATCATTTGCGTCATATATTGCTTTATTTATTTTTTTTTTATTTTGTAGGGGGGGAGGATTATTTTTTTAACGATACTTTAGTCTTTAAAAGTTTACTAATATATTTTAACTTTATATATTTTTAAAAATATACTTTATAAATATATTCAGTTTATATTTAGTTTATAAATATATTTTAACACTTTTTGCCACCGGAGGATTTTGTCTTTTTGACAGTAAGATCCGCCTACGGGAGTTATTCTCTCAAAATAAAATATTCCAGAACACATTTTCTGTATTCACAATTATATTACAAATGGATATACCTTATATCTATATTCTTTCTAATCAATGTATTTATATCCATAGTATATTTTATTGCAAAAATATGAACACTAGGTACACACTTAAGAAATATGTAACACACAAATTACGAAAGAAACGCCCACTGACAGAGTTAGAGATTTTTCAAATGACGTGAATCTACGTCAGCAGTCGCGAAAGGGTTAATTAAGGAATTATATTTTCATAGAAATTATAAAACGAATCGTACATTTCCAAAGAGTTCAACTGACCCAAAACTGGTAAGTGCGATTAAAATTGTTTAATATTTACTTCATGAACCCTTACAATAATTTATCCGAAAAGATTTAGTGGGCGTAAACACACAATATAAGAGAAATATTTAAAAACATTATCGAAAAAACTAAATTTTTCAAAAATTGTTAATTTTAGATTGTAAAAAATATTTAACAATATTTCATAATGATTATAATTACAAGCATGTGTGTATGAATAAACACACAATATAAGAGAAATCATTAAAAAAATTATTGAAAAAACTAAAATTTTTTGAAAATTGTTAATTTTAGATTGTAAAAAAATACTTAACAATATTTCATAATGATTATAATTACAAGCATGTGTGTATACGTGTATATGACTTAGTGAATTTAGTATTTCTTGTCAAAACTTTTTAGTGTAATTCTTTTCTTTAATGAAACACTTAGTAAATTTTACAAAATTTTTTGTTTACTAACTGAAAAATATTATAATACTTAGTAAATTTTAGCAAAGTAATCTTAAAATACTTTCACTGAGATTTGCAACTTAGTCAAAATTTAAGATTTTCTTAACATATGATATTCCACATTGTTATGCAAATAGTATTGGATTGCACTTAAGCTGTAAACATCTCGAATAGTTTGAAGTCTTTGAGAGAAAAAAAATTAAAGACCTAGAAATGCATACAAGTTAATTTTTGTAAAATGAAAATTGTTTAAATATTAGAAAATATACTTTGGTATAATGTAACTTAGAGATATTTAAAACAAATACATATCAATTCATGTTTGTAAAATATAATTTGATGTTTAGGGAGAAAATTTTTACTTCAAAGTGTATAAAAGCGACAAAGTTTTTTTTACAGATACAGTTTTTGATTTAATACACAAAGTAAAATAATACAAGACAGGAATTGTGGGTAGACATAAGTACTTTTTGTTAAATTATACATTTGTGACGTAGTGGTAAGGGGGAGTTTACGTCACAGGGGTTACGACGTCAGCTACAGGTTTTAGTGTCTCCTCAAGCTTGTTCAACCATGTCTAAACTTGAAAGTATATATACTTTTTGTTATTACTTCACATATGGTTTTTCATATCTTTTAAGTTTTATCTATAAATTTTCTAACTTAATGTTTTGTGTTAGCAATTCTGCTAAAAACAATTAATTTTTTCTAAGTGATGTGACATGATGAAAACATTTGAAAAAATGTTTAAAAAAATTTTGTGAAATTTCACAAACTTCTAAAATTAAGCTTTCACAATTCTTACAAAATATTTTCTGTATTCTAAAAATTAAAAAGTTAAAATACAATCGTGGACGTATCTATATATAAAAGTTTAAGTTGTTACTCTAACATTATTTTTACACTCTTTGGAATAGAGATTGTGATTTTAGTTAAAGTACAAAACACTTTGATGATGCATATTCAAAGTAAAATTCAAACGTGATACTTAGGAAAATACTAATTTCATAATTATATCTAAAATTTTTACAAGTTAGTTTTTCAGGAAAATTGTTAATAAGATAAATTCATTTAAGATTTTCACAAGTACTTTACAATTGAGTGGTAAAAACATTTTACAAGTTTTTTCTTCTTCGATGTAAGTTTGATAGTTTATAAAACTACTATCGTGTATAATTTTTACTTAGTGTTTAAATATTATACTCAATCAATTCTACTACAGTGATGAAAAAAAAAAGTTTATCGCTAATACACAAGTAAACTTTTTACATGTTTTTATTTTATTAAAGATGACACTTAAGTTTGTATTCTAATAGAAATATTATATAAAAGGTGATTTTGTAATAAAAATTAAAACAAACCATTTTCATTGAAATCTTTTTATTTGAAATTCACTCACAATAATACAAGACAGCGATTTCACACAAATCTATATTGTTGGGATATCGTTCATACATTCGGTATTAAAGTTATTCAAAAAATTTAGCAAGTCTAGATTTTCATTGTTAAAGTTATCTGTCACTAACTCATTTTCCTTCGCACTAAAGTTATTCGAATTCATATTTTCGTTGTTAGCAGAAAAAACATTCAAGCATTTGGGATTAAAGTTATACGAAAAATTTAACAGGTTCAGACTTTCATTGTCGTAGTTTACTAGAGGTAAATCAGTTTGTATCAGGTTAAAATTATTTAAGTCCTTATTTTCAACTTTGGTAGATAAGTCATCAATATTATTTTCACTTGTATATTCCAGATTCGAATTGTTCAAAATTTTTTTTAAGTCTAAGTCTATATTTTCATTCTGAAAGTTGTTGGAAGGTAAGTCAAAAACACCATTCATACATTCAATGTGAAAATTATCCAAAAATTTTAACAAGTCCAGATTCTCACTGTCATTATTAACTGTTGGTAATTCATTGTTAGTACTTCGTTCATTACAATTTCTACGTATGTTAAAGTCTTTAAGATGATTCTTTCTCTTATGTTGCAATAATTCATACTTACACTGAAAAGTTTCACTGCATTTATCACTTCTAGTTTGCATTGAAGATTTTTTATGCATATTTCTTTTATGTTTTAAAAAATGTCGTTTATTTGAAAAAGTATCAGTACATTCGTCACAACAGTATGTATGTAAAGTCTTTTATGACTTTTCGCTTATGGTTTGAAAAAGCATGTTTAGTTGGAAAGGTTATAGAACATTCCTCACATAGATAATCAGGTTTACGATAATGCACCCTCTTGTGTTTTTCTAATTCATACTTGTGTTTTAAAGCATCTTTACAAATAATACATAGATGTTCAGGTAAGACTTTTTGATGAAATAATCTCTTATGTTTAAATAAATCACACTTGCGATTGAAATTTTCAATATGTTCACATTTGTATCTGATGGAAATTTTTCTATGGGTTTCCATATGTCTTTTTAAACGATGTAAAGTAACAAATCCTTTCTCACACACGTAACAAATATTAGGTTTAATATCATTGTGAACCTTCACATGTCTAGTAAGATAGGATTTTTAAAAAAATGACTTATTACAAGTTGGACAAATAAAAAGTTCAGATAACTTCTCAACCTCAAAACTTGATGAAGGGGGTTGTTGAACAGAAACGAGAGTCTCCTCAGACGGTAAGGTATTATCCATTTTGTGCTTCAGTTTCGCAAAGTATAAAAAATCACTCTAAAAGTAAGACTTTAAAAATGTTTAAAAACTACTAAGTATAGACAACTCTACAGCGAGAAAAGATCGCAACTAATTCAAAATTTTTCTTCGTTCATCAGTTTTACTTAAGAATTTACGCCAAATTTTCTTATTTCATGCCAAATTTTTATAACTATCGCCAATATTAGTGGAAATTTAGCCATATATTATCCCATACCTTGCTATAATACTCGAATCTTGTGGAAAATTCTAGTTTATCAACATGTCTAAGGAGATCATTTGTACACTTTCACTCTGTATTTTTATGGGTAAAAAAATATTCTAATATCTATGTTTTTTAACAGTTGATTATAGATTTGTCGAAACTTGTGGTTTAGTATTTTCTAAGAAGGTAGGTTGTTAATATTTCAAGTTCATGATTTCATCATACATCTGCAGCTTCTAAATTTGATAAGTGATAGATTTTTATCTTACATTTTCAATCTAAAAAAGAAAAAGTTAATTTTTCTGAGATAGTATTTGTATTAAAATAATTTGTGTAAAAATTTTTCATTTACAAAAAATTTCATTTATAAGCATATGCGTGAAAAACTTCAAACTAAATGATTTTAAAAAACTTGGTACTTTGTAAAATACGATGCGTTATTAACACATGTGAAACATTAAAATTCCATACTTCAGAATTTTTCATATACTTGCAGTCTCTTAAATTGGTATGAATGAGATTTTATCTTACATTTTCATTCTCACCATTAGAAAAAGTAAGTTTCTTATATTTTTATTCTAAAAATAAGTTAATTTCTGAGATGATATTTTTTCTAAAATACTTTGTGTAAAAAATTTTTCATTCACAAAAATTTCAGTTTATAAGCATAAGTCTGAAAAAGTTCAAACTAAATGATTTAAAAAAAACTTAGTACTTTGTAAAATAAGATGCGATATGTGATACATGCGATACATGTGTAACATTAAAATTCCATACTTCATGATTTTTTCAAATACTTAGTCTCTTATGCTGATAACTTTGTGATTTTATCATACATTTACAATCTTATTATTGTGAAAATAAGTTTCTTATATTTTTATTCAAGAATAAGTTATCTTAATTTCTAAAATACTTTGTACAAAAACATTTTCAGTTTATATACATACATATGTTTGTAATCTATAATACTTGGTTAAAATACTTCTTAAGTATGTTTAAATACACTGAGAAAACCTAAGTATGCATTTGTGAACATGAATGTATTTATAAAACATATATTAATATTTTTCAAAGTTAGCTTTTATTATTTACAAACTTGCTATCTGTAAAGAAAAACTGAGTGAAGGGTAGCATATGACGTGAGGCATTCACTTTGTTAAAGTTGTAGAATGTAGTTGGGAAGTCCTTATTTGACATAGATTCTTGAATAATTCTTAGGAAATATACCTTAAAATAACTAATATTGGGAATGAATTACAAAAAATTCAAACGTTGTCATTAGGGAAGTGTCAGGTTCGATTCCAGATCACGATAAAAACTAAAAAATGGTAATTTCTAATTATCACTATGTTTGAAAACTTATATTATTTTAAGAATGTTACAAAATTTATTATTTTTAAAGAGTATTAGAAAATTTATAGCAAACATAAGAAAATTTATAATTAAATAGCACTTTGTAAAACTTTTTAAGTATACACGTATGTTCGATGACAGTGATAAGAAGATTCCAAAAAGTTATATCTAAAGTATAACTGTTTTAGGTAGAGAAATTTTTGACATCAGCTATTTTTTTGCTGTAAAGTAACTTCTGAAAAATGATAGATTCACTCTCTTAGGTAAAATATAATACAATATGTTACGATATTTTCTTAAACTTATTAAGACTTCTTTTCAAACAGTGAATTTTTTCAGTTTTTTACATTGATCAACTTATTTTTATTTATTTATTTACTTTTTTAAAGATGAATTTTACTTCAAATAATTTTTTCTTAAACAAAATTTCCATTTAAAGTTTTTTATTTACTTTCAATTTCACATTACATAAATTTTTCTTGAACATCGTTCTTATACAGATTAAGCTGAACATAATTCACCATAACAGATAATATTTTTACAATTTTCATATTATGATCGAGTGATAAAACTCCACATTCTCTGAAAAATAGATTTCTTTACTTCTTTGACTTTCATACATTCTTGATGATCAATAATCCAATTACCTAAATACTTCTGGAAGATATTAAATTTTTTTATCCAAGGTATGATAAAGTCCCCAGATCTCTTAAAGCGCTTCGCCATAACCTCACTTGAAAATATTAAGTAAATTACAACTTTGTCCCTATTAATTTCATTTTTTATCATTTCTTTTAAGACAATATCTAAACAGGTGTAAAAATTTTTCTCAGATAACATATCAACATTTTCATAAAGTTGATTGCTAATTTCGGAATTGGTAAATTCATTCATTCGAAATTTAAGCTGGTTTATAATTTCTAGTTCTGAATTGCGTAGATGTGATCTATTGAATATATGAGTAAATGCATTTAACAAAATGATATCTGTTCTGACATCCATCTTGAAAAAATTATTATTATCTAACACTGAATTCAGGTTAAAAAACAGATGTCTTCACTCCGCAAAAATAAGTTAGCATGTGACAAAATTTTACTTCACTCGAAATTAATACTAGGTGTTTCTCACCAAATCTGAATTATCGCCAAATACTCTAAAATTTTTGTAGATAGAACAAAAAATATTACTAAAATTGGTTTAAAATCCTGCCAAATTCTAAGTGTAGTAGCGGAAATCTAAATAAATTTGTGAAAAAAATCTTCTGTCATTGTGAATGCAATAGTGGATAATCTTCTTCAAGCGTCTAAGGAGGGGAGAAAAACAGGTTCTCTTGTGAGATATGACCTTGGCATACCAGTGAGGGGAGACTGATGAAAAATTTATGCTAAAGTTAATATTATTCAGACGTTTGTTAATTAATCGAATTTTCAACATGTAGAAGAACTTTCAATCATCTTTTTACTTGATTTTTACTCTCATTGTCATTTTTCATAAAACATTCGTAAACTTTTACAAGAAAATTCATAATTAATATGTTTGTAATTACACTGTTTTAATTACTAACGATAAAAAAGAGTCATTCCACAATTATCGAAAGGCATATAGGTTTCGTAGACTATTCCATTCATTTTGTTAGGGATGTAAGGTATCGCAGACTGCTGTATTTCAGCGTAAGGGGTGATAGGTTTTGTTAAAATAACTCAAGGAAGGCACCGGGTTCGAATTTCACTTATACATTTGAGATTTTAATCATCTTTTAACTTAATTTTCACGTACATTATCTTTTTTTTCATAAAACATTTAGTGAATTTTACAAGATCTTCAATTATTACTTTTTATTTATTTATTTTAATTATTATTCTGTAATTAATATCATTTAAACGATTGAATTATTTTCAAACAATAGCATTCTTAGGTTAAAAAAGATCTGCATAGGCATATTTCTAAAGAACTGCGGTTAAAGTACTTGTAAACTACTGTTTCTTTACTTCAAGCAGGTGTCGGGTTCGAATCCTACCTGATCATCTTTATTTCTACACTTTTTTTCATTCTTTCTACTTAATTTTTACTCTCAATGTCATTTTTCATAAAACATTTGTAATCTTTTATAAGATAATGCTTAATTAATATTTTTTTAACTATTATTCTGTAAATTAATATAATTTAAATGGTTGAATCATTCTCAAATAATTGCATTCTTAGGTTAAAAATGATTTCTGCAGGTATATAATTCAAAAAACACCCCCACACACGCGAAAACTATTGTCTTATGGAAATATTTTTTACTGCAAGGTACCGGGTTCGAATACCAGTCATAATCTATGTTTCTAAGCTTTCTTTCATTCTTTCTACTTAATTTTTACTCTCATTGTCTTTTTTCATAAAACATTTGGGGAATTTTTACAAGAAGAGTTTTAATTAATATTTTTTTTTAATTATTATTCTGTAAATTAATATCATTTAAACGATTGAATTCTTTTCGAACAATAGCATTCATAGGTTTAAAAAGAATTGTGAAGACATATAATAGAAAAATCGCTCACACACGCGCGAAAACTGCAGTCTTATGGAAATATTTTTTACTGCAAGGTACCGGGTTCGAATCCCAGTCAGACTACTCTATTTCTTTCATAATATATTCACATCAACATCCTTCATTCTTAAATTCATATTTTTTTATTTATTTCTTATTTATTTCTCAATTTTTAAATTAATTTTTTTTTTTTTTTTAATTTTAAATTTTTAAAATTTTTAAAATTTTTTATAATTCATTGCTCATAAACAATAGTCTTCACACAACCCTACAAAAATTCTCTTTTTAAAACCATCATCACCTTTTACAAAAATCACTAATTAATTTTTTTAATTAAATTTCCTCATTAACACCCTCATCATCTGTTACGATACTGTCAGAGGATGTCTCAAGGACGATAGCAACTCGTCTACACCCTCAGGGGGTGGTGTGACACCTGCACGACTTGCCGGTCCCTCGGTCCCTCCCCCTGCTGAGCCAGAACTCTCCTTCTTTACCTACTTATATATATATATATATATATATATATATTATTATTATTTCATTTCGTATATTATGTTACACCTACGAAAGAAAATTTAAGCTTTATTGGTGATCAGAACAGCCATAATAGACACTTTTACTTGAAAAATATTACACTTCTTTTAAAGAGTACTGTCTGGATGAATCGCAAGTGTATGTATCGTAAGATTACAAAGATGATTAAAATCGCAAGTGTATCGTAATGTATTTAAATAGACCTAAAATTATATAAAAAAAGTACTGAAGTACATATACAATTCTAAAAAACTGAATTCAGGATAATTAAGGTACTGCAACATTTTTACTAATTTTTATAATTCTGTTTTTGTTAAAATATTTCCGGTGTGAAACATTAAAATTTTTTCTATTTTTTATAGGATATTAATTTTATTTTTCTACATTTACAGATAATCCCCTAACACAATTTTAATTATAACTCTATAAATACTAAAGATAAAGTAGTCAAACAATATACTTTTCCGCACTGCCAGACTCTGAGAAATTCGAATATGAAGTCAAAATTTGATGTTGCTGTTGAAAAAAACCAAAATTGGCGCTCATTTGAATGTGTAGATGACTCCTAATTCAAAATTCGACGACATTTTCAGAAAGTGCATTTAATTTCCTGTTAAATTATGTCTATTAGATGTTCCTGCGTCAATTAATAACGAAATTACAGTAGGTGTCGCGTTTTTCCCCCCGACTGTACATACTTAGTTCCATAATATATAATTAATTAAGATCTTTCATTTAAAATTAATTAATTTCTTTTTCCCACGTAAGTTGGGGACTGCTTATTTTTGGGTATTCACACGTGCAAATTTACCACATATATTTTGTCCTGCTGATTCTAAATCCATAATAAAAAGTTTCCCGCATAGGTTGGGGTCAATGTAAAAATTATTGAATTTACATAGGTTAGGGCAAATTTCATTTTTTAGGTTTCTTTACATAATAACAATATTATCTTTTCAATACATGTTACTTAAAGTAGTTTTCATAAGTTTACACCACGTTTACTAATAACGCATAGGTTGAGACCTACATTTTCAATTTTTATTTTTACCCACATATTTGCATTTCTCAACTGAAAATTACAGTATTTAACAAATATTTCAATTGTTTAACAACTAACCCTTTATATTTTGTAATTAATGGAGCACAATGTAAAAAATGAACATGCTAGATTACATTACAATGTGTGGGTAAAAAAAATCGCCAGTACTTTGTGCTTAAATTTCGAGTGTGTTGTATATAAATACGTGCTTGAATTTTCAAAAAGAGTGTTGTAATTTTATAGCACGCTGTGTTGTATTTGTTTTTTTCATTCGGATTTTTTTTTTCTTTTCTTTCTTTCTTTACTTATTTTAATCTGTATGTGTTTTAATTTTTATGTCTGTTAGAATTGTAATGTTAGAATTGTAATACAGTATCGATTTCGTTTCAAAATAAAAATATTTAACCATTTAAATTAAAAAAAAAAAAAAAAAAAAAGTTTTATTAACAACTTGTATTGCTATTACTATTTTTAAAAGAATTATGCATCAATATTTAATTCGCTAAAGAAATATTAAATTAGGCAAATCAGAAGCATTATTTAAGAAGTACTTCAAATAATTAAAACTGCTTTAATATTTTTTAGAACGCATGAAAATTAAAATAACAGTTTTCCAATGCTTTATTAAACTATATTTTGCAGCATACATATATCTGTACAAGTTTAGCAAATAAATTAATTTTACAAAAAAAAAAAAAAAAAAAAACTTTATAAACACATTTTATGTAATAAACTACAACGAAATTATCTGAAAAAGCGAAAAAAAAAAAAAAAATGTAATCATACATAAAATATATAAAGGAAACTTGAAATTGAAAGAAAAAAAAAAAGTAATGAAATGCCAAAAAAATGCACAAAAATTTCGTAATAAATATTTATTAAATAATGCCATAATATTTTTCAGAGTTAAAAATTAATACATATTTTTTTTTCAGTAAGTTATAGTAATTTAAATCAATTTTAAAATAAATTAGTTTTAAAAAGTTGTGGTTTAATATTTTTATTTCGGGAGGAAATAATTATTGTGTTGTAAATTTAATATTTTTTATAATTAAAAATGGAGTTTCACGAGAGAGAGCTTTTAATTAAGATTAGATTTCATTAATAAAATAATCACAACCTTATCAAACTTATATTGACGGAATTAAAAAAGAGAAGAAATAAAATCAAAGTTAAAACAATTATAACTTACTTGTTACTTTAAATTTTTTGTTGGTCATAATAAGAAACCTAATCATGGCTTCGATCCTCCATGTTTTGCGTTTGTTTTTTATAGCGGAGCGGTAGGTGAAGGCGTAGCAAACATTTTAAATTTTTAGTTTATGTTTGAAGCTCATTCGCGTATCTGTATCACATGACTGTTCGACGTAATAATGAATGTAAAAAAACTAAGGCTCGAAACAAATATTTGAACTTTAACGATACAGAAGCCGCTAATGTGCAGATTACCTAGTTAAAATGCGGAAAACTCTTGATTCCGCACTTTAGTTAATCTGCAGATTAGCCAGGTAATCTGCACATTAACGGATTTCGAGCCAGGGCCGGCTCTAACGTTTTTGCCGCTGTAGGCAAACCTTAAAAGTGCCGCCTCCCCCCCTCCCCAAGCTTTAAAAACTTTCAAAAAAAAAAAAAAAAAAAAAAAAAACGGTTTAATAGAATCGAGCTAAGTAAATAATACTCATACAATTTACTACTATTTCTTTTTTCTTTCTTTTTTTTTTCTAAGTTAAAAACACAAAATCCTTGGAAGTAATACTAGTACAGTACAGACAATATTTTCTAAACAGCAAAGAATAAAGAATGATAGTACAGTATACAAAATTTAAAGCAGAATAAAATAATCTCTTTCGAACCTTCTTTTGTGCAAATCTCGAATAACTTCTTATCTAATTTGTACCTCGATACATATTCAATGTCCAACATTGCTAACCCATTGAGTCGATTTTGACTAGATATGGTTTTAAAATATTTTTTTACCATTTTTATTTTCTGTTACCCGTAAGGTAGAGAAAGTATTGTTTTAGGGTCAAATTTTCGAATGTGAGTTTTTGTTATATTTACACGCTTTAAGGTATCCTTAATCCGAAAATCATGTTTTTAGCAGTTGGTCTGTGTGTCTATCCGTGTATCTGTCTGTCTGTCTGTTATCATCATATCTGAAAAACAAATTGTAGCAGAAAGTCCAAACTTGATATTCTAAATGTGTATGGTATGGGGATGCTAGACTAAGCTTTTTGTTGAGATGTCGCATATAGTTCGTGTACAGGGACACCCAAGAGAATTCAAATACATTACGTCTATGGGGGAAACTGCAGGGGAGTAGAGTTTAACGTCTATAGACTGCACTAAACCAAAATGAAATGAATATATATTTTTTTATATGCATAAAAACATGTCTCATGTAGAATATGGCAAGGAAATCCTTCTCTGTTCATTTACAGGGCTACACAAAAGAACTTGATTATAGTGCGACAATAGCTGAAAATTAATGGAACTGTATTTCAGGTTGTGCCGTGTATCAGTACTATAGGATTATATTTAGGTGCACCTTGTGGTCTGTACATAATCTTCAAATGATATACAGGGCTGCAAATATTATGCGATAACATTCTTTTTTTATTGTTAGTGGAAGTTCTTTACTGTAATATTTTACCATTTCCACCAAAGCTGCTCAGAAATTGAAATGAATTCCTCACAGACATGATAAATAATGTATGTTTTAAAGCTGAAAATTCATCTCTTGTTTTTTGTATATTTACACGTTTTAAGGCTTTCTGATTGCCGAATTAAAGTTTTTTAACGTTTGATTTTTGTCTGTGTCTCTTAGAGTAACTTACAAACGAATAATTTCAGGGGATCCAAAAGTTGTCTTTTCAAGTTAATATAAGTTTGTTGCTGGAAAAGTTTCAAGGAATGTTACGCGTGAAAATTATCTGAATAATTTTAAGCGAACTTTTAATTTTAATAACAGATTTCAATTCTATATAAATGTAGGTGCAGTAATGAAACGGGGGGTTGAGGGGGACGGTAGCCCCCCTCACATAGAACTAATTGTCACATAAAACTTTTCCGAAGCCAAATTTCAATTGTTTTAACATAAGTTTACATAACACTACTCGTTGTCTTACCTCTTAATCTCCAACCTGTATTTATGGTATTAAATTTCAGGGTAAGAGAAAGTTGTGTGAGTGACACACCAGATTATTAGTTTAGAAAAAGATTTTTCTCCGTTAGCAAAAGTTATGGGCAAGGTTAACAAAATTTTTAAAGCAGTGCTTAAATTCGGCCCAATGTTAAGGAATGTAATGAATTTAAAGACGTCAAAACTAGACATTCATATTTTTCAAAGGTGAAGAAAATAAAGTATATTTTACCAGGTAATTTTAAAATGTTGAGATTTAAACGATTTAACAGAGAAATCGCCGTCTGTTAAGTTGTTTCCCAGATCTTTACAGTGTGTCAGTCTCAGCAATTCCTTTTTGCACGTGTCTTTATGTCTCTTTTGAATTTTCTATAGATTCGTCTACACTTTCATAAGAATAATTTCATTTTTAAGATTGAACATGATGGCGTGGTGTAGTCATTTCGAAGTTTTTTCTACATGTATTACATTAGCTAACTTTTCAGCTTCTAAGATAAAATTTTCAAAGGATTCAACTGATGATAATTCTTAAAATAATAATAATAATGAGCTATTTAATAAATTAATGGCTTGGTATAAATCAAAAACTTTTGTTTCATATAGCTTACTTAATCGGATTAATATAATAAAAAATTCTGTGTCAAATGACGACCAAACATAAAAAACTTTAATTGTTATATTGTACAGTCAGCAGAAAGTACACATCCACATTTTTCAGGTATATATATTTAGTTTGGTCGCTTCTTTTTATCATCAACTTACTTTTTTATAAACAGTGTAAGACAAAGATCATGACTCGACAAATATTTACTTAACAAAACAGTATAAGGTGCCCATCTTTTAAGTAGGAATTATTTCTAGTGCTTCAATAATTTTGATGCCGACTGTAATCAATAAACAACTGCCTCATTTTGAATCATATTATCTATCTCTACATTTTTGTAATTGCTTAATAAAGCAGCATGAATATTTTCTAATTTAAGAAATAAAGATATTAGGGAATGTATATATTTTTTTCCAACTTCGCAGTAATTCATTAACTACTAAGTTTAATAAATGGCTGCTGCAATGTGCGTGAAATGCTCTGGAATTTAAAATTGTAATCCGAATTTGTCACCACTCATATTTGAGCAATTTTCATAACCTTGACCTCTCATATTTCCTAATTTTAACCCTTTTTTTTTCAACTCTTTTAATAAAACTTTAGACAGTTTCTTACCACTAGATATTTCAACAGGAAGAAAACCTTAAAAATATTCATTGAATTTGCATTGAAATGCTGATTGGCCAATGGAAACATGCCTTCATCAAAAATGTATCCCCCCTTTGATCCAATGAATCTGATGGACGTCATTGCATAAATAAAGCATTGTTTTAAATCTGACATCACTGTTGCCAATTCAAACTCAAATTTTGCCGTGTTTTCACGGACAACTCAAAATGTCCCTATCTTATGGCCTTCCGTGGAGGATCAAAATTGTGATGGCATGTTTCTGGACCACCTCTAGGGGTGTGTCCCAGACCGTCGCCAATTGCCCATCTGCGCAGCACTAGGACGACGTAAAACCCAACCATTCATCCCTATCTTATGGCTGAGGATGTCCTAGGACGTTCTTTCATACTTAGGATATACTGACAATGTCCTGTTGAGAAAGGGTACCTCCAAATAATTCCTACATGCTGAAGAACATGCTGAAAGTCCCTACAATTGGTAAACTCTTGACTTTCTTTAATTAGAGGGCAAAAAGAGCTTGGTAAAATCCGTGGCGAGTGTGCATTTCTCCCTTCGCGTCGCGGCTGCGCATACAATACATACTGTACAGAACTTACAAGTTTGTCTATTCTTGTCTGCATTTCAAATTATAGGAATGGGCAGAGAAGCCTGTAAATTCTTGTTATGATTATTTACTTATTTATTTTTCTATTTATTTATTTTCTACATTCAATAATCGAAGTATTTTATTTATTTATTTTTTGTAGTTCAACTGATTTTGCCGCCCCTAAATTTTGCCGCTGTAGGCAGTTGCCTACCTTGCCTACCGCCTAGAGCCGGCCCTGTTCGAGCTTTAACGGTAACATATAGATTATTAAAGAATTCTTTCTACTCAGAACTGATGCTAGGTTTGAAAAATATATTTAATATGCAAAAAATAAAACCGCGAAAAACAAATTCAGAATTTAAACAAAATAATATTAATGATTATTCGAAATATATATAGATAAATAATGTAAATTAGAACAATTAATACTATTTAATTAATAGAATTCGTTGCCGAAAGCAACCTTTATTAAAAGACCATCGTGCCATAGAAAACTGGTTACTGAAGAACCAATTTTCTACGGCACCATAGGCGCCCCTTTTAGTTAAGTTTCACTGTGATCAAAGGATATAATGAAATGCTTTTTAGAAACTTTTCTTCCATCACCCTGTACATAATACATATACAATTCTATTTAAAGAAAATTGTTTCGTACTTATAGTATATCGTACTTATGCATTATACTTACTTACAGACTTAAAGAAAATAGAATCGTCTTTCCTATTTTTAAAAATTGTATCGTACTTTTATCGTATTGTACGATATTAGCACTTTTTATATTGTACTTATTTATTAACCATGCCACTTATTAATGACACAGTTATTTTCAAAACTGCAGTTTGTACTAAACAAATGAAAGGACGCAAATATTAATAATATTTATTATTAATAACAATGTTGCAGTGTATATTTGTCACGGTGGACTCAGAAATGGCGTGACGCGGGCTTCATGTTAAATAGTCGTATTATAAATTCTTTATATATAGTGCCACCTCCCCCCCCCCTTGACTGTCGGGGAGTTGATATCACACCGTCGTAAAATTCCTGGTGCCACTACTGTATTTTTGCCATTTCTTTTACAATAATATTAGTAGCAATACAAGGTAAACTAAAATATGAACATTATTTATAGTAACTGAAGTGGTTAAGTCGATACGGGAATTAAAATAAATAAATAAATGAAAGTAATCCAAACTTGAAAACATCTATAAAGAAAGATAATAAAAACTATGAAAATAAGTGTTAAAATTTAGGAAAATGTTTTATTTTGTAATGCTAATAGAGGAGCTAAGAGGAAAAATAGCTACAGTATTCCGATTTGTATTTTTTAAAATAAAAATAAAATTCCCAAAGTTTAAGCATTGCGTAGTGCTGCTATCTATTGGCAGACATAAAGAACAGACATTTTTTAAGTATTTCATTAGGTGTGTTTGACAGCAGAAGGATGTAAAAATATTCTATAATAAAAGGAAATGATCAAGAAATACATGAGGAAAAACACTGGCCGTGCGGTTCCCATAGCAGGCCATGAATTAAAAAACATTTTTGACCTACAATGGGAACCGCATACCGCATGAAATCTTTACTAACTTAATTAAGATTTAGATTTCACAAGCATATTTAAAGCGTTATCGTATATATTTGGAAAATAACCGATTGGATGTAGTACAGAAAAAAATACTTGTCTTAAACCTTAAAAGTAGAAATTGTACTTTAAAATTACAGTTTAAAAAGAGGTGAGTTGGAGGGGTCAAAAGCTTAACAAGCCTTTTCTTAATTTCTTTTATTCCCCCCAAAACCTTTCTAAATTCTCTGATTAATCTATTTTAATTAATTTATTAACTTTTCTAAACGTTATCATGAATTAAGAAAATATCATTTAAAAAGTTTTCCTATTTTATATTTCACATAAGTTTTTTTTTTAGTATGTTGGATCACAGGTGATTTATTAAATGCTCAAATTCTAGATTTCATATAGTGCTGCCATCTATTAAAAAGACTGAGAACGAGAAACAAGTTTAGTATTTGTTTTCTTCATTAACAGAAGATATCGGGAAATAGGATAAGTGCGCTAGTAGTAGTGCCTAGTGGACTCTAAACTAGAGTGCCTATATTACTATCCTTTATCTAGACACCCTATTCTAAACCATTAGCGCACCATTTTAAATTGAAACTCTAGAAACAATTTTTCTATTTCTTGCACAGGTTCGAGCAGCATTGAATGATGATATCAGGGTTGCCAAATTTGGCCTTTTTTTCTATTAGGTATATCAAATGTCCCTTCTCAAAATTATTGGTGACTATTGAATAAAAAAAAAAAAAAAAGCCAAATTTGGCAACACTGGATGATATTAGAATTTACTATTATTAATGATTCAAACTATAAATACTTCCAGCCATAAATTTTAGAATAACACTAGCTTAATGAAAGAAATTACACTTTCTGTCAATTTACCATTTTTCTTGCAGTTTTCAATAAAGAAATAAAATTTTGTTTGCTTTGCCTCTGCTTATTTTTAACTCTTTTCATGTACCCTTAGCTTTCATATGACTAAAAGAAATATTTGAAAATTTTTTTATCATGCAAAATTCTTAATTTTGTATCAACCTATATTATTTCTATGGGTGTTCACTTTTGGTGCCAAAAAGTGTATTTTATAGTCAGTAGGAAAACAGCCTTGTCAACGACTGTCTTATCGGATTTTTAAAATTAACTCCAGTAGTGTACAAAACTCGGTATTCTATGAAATTCGGCAGGTAGAATGAATATTTAATCATTTCACTTAAAATTAGATCAGAATGCTTCAATATGTTCATAAGAGGTTATTTTTCTCAAGTATTTGGACGAAATTTGCCTTTTTTGGGAATGACACGCAGTATTCAAGTAAATATCAGAAAGATAGACTGGCTAGTCTTAATATTTATAAGATTATCACTCAAAGGGGTGATTAATTTGTTATTTACAGTTAAGACTAATTTGAAATAAAGCAATGTGTTAATGAAGACTTTAAAGTTTTTAAAGGTAATTTGTTTTTTCAATTTATGATATAAGTTTATATATTCTTTCTTTCTTTTCTTTTCTTTTTTAATGCATTCATGAAACAGAAAGAAATACATTTTGTTAATTAAATATACATTTTTAATCAGTTTGCATTTTATTTCACCTTTTCGAAAACTATTCAAAGCTGTCCACTATTGGAACAGTAAAGGTGTCCATTGCTGGGTTTTGAAGTGTTAACTATTAGAGGGCACATTTTAAGCTCTGTAAAAAATTCCTTTCTTGAGTGCAAAAATGATTCAATTAGTATTTCTAGCAGTAAAGTCATAAAAAAAAGAGTTAATTGAGGTTATAGTCGCACTGGTTATAGTTGCAGTCTCTAGAATAATAAAAGTGTAAGCATATTGAAGCATTCTGATCTAATTTTAAGTGAAATGATTAGATATACATTCTACATTCCGAATTTCATAGAATACCGAGTTTTGTACACTACTGGATCTGATTTTAAAAATTCTATAAGACAGTTGTTGACAAGGCTGTTTTCCTACTGTCCATAAAATACAATTTTTGGTACCAGAAGTGTACCCATAGAATAATAAAAGTGTGAAACATTAAATATATTTTGAGTCTCTAAAATTAAGAAAGTTTCACAACAGTAGCCAGAAAATGTCTTTAAAGTGTCTATATCTGGTGTAGTTATCCTAAATAAATAATGCTACCAAGTAAAAAAAATCAGCAAAAATCTTGGTATACCGTAGGTATTGCGATCTTCCTTAAAAAAAAAAAAAAAAAAAAAAAAAAAAATGAATATTTCCAGAAGGAAACCAATCCCACCAGTGGCTGAGCGGTTTTGTGCTCAAAGCCGGTAGACAGGAAGTACCGGGTTTCGATATCAGGTCGCGCTCCTCAACTTAGCTACTCGGAGTTTTCCATGGTTTTCTCCGAAACTCGCGTAAATACGGGCAAGGATCTCTTAGAAAGTCTCCCACAGAGGACACTCCCCTTATAGACCTAGGACACTCGTGAAGTCAATCTGCCTTAATCCCAAAATACTGGAAGGAAACCTGGTGTTTTTATTTTTCTTCCAAAGTACCTGCAAAATATCATTTTTTAATAAGATTTTTGGCTGGTTTTTTACCTCTAGTTCTACGGTTTGTGTTAAGACTTTTTTTTTTTTTAATTAGCTTTATTACTTGCGTTTAGATATCAATTTCACTGGTTCGAAATATTATCGCTAATGTTTGGAAAGACAGCCCACTGTCTGTATTAAAAGAATAAAAACTTGTTGTACATAACAATATGACATCCCAACTTAAAATATAACATACTTTTTAAACCAAATTATTTAAAAACATTATAACATTATTTAAAAAAAATAAAATAATAATGATAATAAAGACTAAGTTGGTGTTTTTATGGAACATGTGATTGTAAGCATGAAAACGTTTTTCGTTCTTTTTTAACACTTTCCAATTAAGTTAACAAATGCTTAGGGATTCGATTTATCTATCTGTTTCTCTGTCCGTTAGCCAGTTCGTCCACGTTCTATTTGCCTTAAATAATTTTTAGGATGCTTTGTTATTAGTGTAGGGCCAATTGATTTAACGAGAATCTTAGGCCTAGGTGGAGCGCCTTCCGTGAGGATCTTTCTAGAGATTTCTAGCTTCTTTAGAATGTCTTGAAAGTTATATATTAAGATACTCCGATTTACTATGACATGTATACTATTAGAAACGGTGTAAATAGCACTACTAATTTGTGTACATAAACTCACATCATTGTTCCGCTACACCACGGACTATTACAAGTATTTATTTACACTTCATAAAACATAACGAAATTAACACATATTGTTTAAATGCCTAAAAGCATGCTTTCTTTTTAACACTTTCCAATAAAGAAGAAAATGTTTATGAATTTCGTTCGTGTGTCTGTCCATGCTCTCATTTCTGTAAATGCCCTTAAAACTGATATATGTTGTTCTGGTTGACTAAGGTAGGTATACTATTAGAAACGGTGTAAATAGCACTACTAATTTGTGTACATAAACTCACATCATTGTTCCGCTACACCACGGACTATTACAAGTATTTATTTACACTTCATAAAACATAACGAAATTAACACATATTGTTTAAATGCCTAAAAGCATGCTTTCTTTTTAACACTTTCCAATAAAGAAGAAAATGTTTATGAATTTCGTTCGTGTGTCTGTCCATGCTCTCATTTCTGTAAATGCCCTTAAAACTGATATATGTTGTTCTGGTTCACTAAGGTAGGTATACTATTAGAAACGGTGTAAATAGCACTACTAATTTGTGTACATAAACTCACATCATTGTTCCGCTACACCACGGACTATTACAAGTATTTATTTACACTTCATAAAACATAACGAAATTAACACATATTGTTTAAATGCCTAAAAGCATGCTTTCTTTTTAACACTTTCCAATAAAGAAGAAAATGTTTATGAATTTCGTTCGTGTGTCTGTCCATGCTCTCATTTCTGTAAATGCCCTTAAAACTGATATATGTTGTTCTGGTTGACTAAGGTAGGTATACTATTAGAAACGGTGTAAATAGCACTACTAATTTGTGTACATAAACTCACATCATTGTTCCGCTACACCACGGACTATTACAAGTATTTATTTACACTTCATAAAACATAACGAAATTAACACATATTGTTTAAATGCCTAAAAGCATGCTTTCTTTTTAACACTTTCCAATAAAGAAGAAAATGTTTATGAATTTCGTTCGTGTGTCTGTCCATGCTCTCATTTCTGTAAATGCCCTTAAAACTGATATATGTTGTTCTGGTTCACTAAGGTAGGTATACTATTAGAAACGGTGTAAATAGCACTACTAATTTGTGTACATAAACTCACATCATTGTTCCGCTACACCACGGACTATTACAAGTATTTATTTACACTTCATAAAACATAACGAAATTAACACATATTGTTTAAATGCCTAAAAGCATGCTTTCTTTTTAACACTTTCCAATAAAGAAGAAAATGTTTATGAATTTCGTTCGTGTGTCTGTCCATGCTCTCATTTCTGTAAATGCCCTTAAAACTGATATATGTTGTTCTGGTTGACTAAGGTAGGTATACTATTAGAAACGGTGTAAATAGCACTACTAATTTGTGTACATAAACTCACATTATTGTTCCGCTACACCACGGACTATTACAAGTATTTATTTACACTTCATAAAACATAACGAAATTAACACATATTGTTTAAATGCCTAAAAGCATGCTTTCTTTTTAACACTTTCCAATAAAGAAGAAAATGTTTATGAATTTCGTTCGTGTGTCTGTCCATGCTCTCATTTCTGTAAATGCCCTTAAAACTGATATATGTTGTTCTGGTTCACTAAGGTAGGTATACTATTAGAAACGGTGTAAATAGCACTACTAATTTGTGTACATAAACTCACATCATTGTTCCGCTACACCACGGACTATTACAAGTATTTATTTACACTTCATAAAACATAACGAAATTAACACATATTGTTTAAATGCCTAAAAGCATGCTTTCTTTTTAACACTTTCCAATAAAGAAGAAAATGTTTATGAATTTCGTTCGTGTGTCTGTCCATGCTCTCATTTCTGTAAATGCCCTTAAAACTGATATATGTTGTTCTGGTTCACTAAGGTAGGTATACTATTAGAAACGGTGTAAATAGCACTACTAATTTGTGTACATAAACTCACATCATTGTTCCGCTACACCACGGACTATTACAAGTATTTATTTACACTTCATAAAACATAACGAAATTAACACATATTGTTTAAATGCCTAAAAGCATGCTTTCTTTTTAACACTTTCCAATAAAGAAGAAAATGTTTATGAATTTCGTTCGTGTGTCTGTCCATGCTCTCATTTCTGTAAATGCCCTTAAAACTGATATATGTTGTTCTGGTTCACTAAGGTAGGTATACTATTAGAAACGGTGTAAATAGCACTACTAATTTGTGTACATAAACTCACATCATTGTTCCGCTACACCACGGACTATTACAAGTATTTATTTACACTTCATAAAACATAACGAAATTAACACATATTGTTTAAATGCCTAAAAGCATGCTTTCTTTTTAACACTTTCCAATAAAGAAGAAAATGTTTATGAATTTCGTTCGTGTGTCTGTCCATGCTCTCATTTCTGTAAATGCCCTTAAAACTGATATATGTTGTTCTGGTTCACTAAGGTAGGTATACTATTAGAAACGGTGTAAATAGCACTACTAATTTGTGTACATAAACTCACATCATTGTTCCGCTACACCACGGACTATTACAAGTATTTATTTACACTTCATAAAACATAACGAAATTAACACATATTGTTTAAATGCCTAAAAGCATGCTTTCTTTTTAACACTTTCCAATAAAGAAGAAAATGTTTATGAATTTCGTTCGTGTGTCTGTCCATGCTCTCATTTCTGTAAATGCCCTTAAAACTGATATATGTTGTTCTGGTTCACTAAGGTAGGTATACTATTAGAAACGGTGTAAATAGCACTACTAATTTGTGTACATAAACTCACATCATTGTTCCGCTACACCACGGACTATTACAAGTATTTATTTACACTTCATAAAACATAACGAAATTAACACATATTGTTTAAATGCCTAAAAGCATGCTTTCTTTTTAACACTTTCCAATAAAGAAGAAAATGTTTATGAATTTCGTTCGTGTGTCTGTCCATGCTCTCATTTCTGTAAATGCCCTTAAAACTGATATATGTTGTTCTGGTTCACTAAGGTAGGTATACTATTAGAAACGGTGTAAATAGCACTACTAATTTGTGTACATAAACTCACATCATTGTTCCGCTACACCACGGACTATTACAAGTATTTATTTACACTTCATAAAACATAACGAAATTAACACATATTGTTTAAATGCCTAAAAGCATGCTTTCTTTTTAACACTTTCCAATAAAGAAGAAAATGTTTATGAATTTCGTTCGTGTGTCTGTCCATGCTCTCATTTCTGTAAATGCCCTTAAAACTGATATATGTTGTTCTGGTTCACTAAGGTAGGTATACTATTAGAAACGGTGTAAATAGCACTACTAATTTGTGTACATAAACTCACATCATTGTTCCGCTACACCACGGACTATTACAAGTATTTATTTACACTTCATAAAACATAACGAAATTAACACATATTGTTTAAATGCCTAAAAGCATGCTTTCTTTTTAACACTTTCCAATAAAGAAGAAAATGTTTATGAATTTCGTTCGTGTGTCTGTCCATGCTCTCATTTCTGTAAATGCCCTTAAAACTGATATATGTTGTTCTGGTTCACTAAGGTAGGTATACTATTAGAAACGGTGTAAATAGCACTACTAATTTGTGTACATAAACTCACATCATTGTTCCGCTACACCACGGACTATTACAAGTATTTATTTACACTTCATAAAACATAACGAAATTAACACATATTGTTTAAATGCCTAAAAGCATGCTTTCTTTTTAACACTTTCCAATAAAGAAGAAAATGTTTATGAATTTCGTTCGTGTGTCTGTCCATGCTCTCATTTCTGTAAATGCCCTTAAAACTGATATATGTTGTTCTGGTTCACTAAGGTAGGTATACTATTAGAAACGGTGTAAATAGCACTACTAATTTGTGTACATAAACTCACATCATTGTTCCGCTACACCACGGACTATTACAAGTATTTATTTACACTTCATAAAACATAACGAAATTAACACATATTGTTTAAATGCCTAAAAGCATGCTTTCTTTTTAACACTTTCCAATAAAGAAGAAAATGTTTATGAATTTCGTTCGTGTGTCTGTCCATGCTCTCATTTCTGTAAATGCCCTTAAAACTGATATATGTTGTTCTGGTTCACTAAGGTAGGTATACTATTAGAAACGGTGTAAATAGCACTACTAATTTGTGTACATAAACTCACATCATTGTTCATCACATCATTGCCTTATTGAATAGGGTATAAATGGAACTAATAGTTTGTATGGAGCGGATTTTAAAGGAATTTGAATACAGTTTATAAGAGATAGTTTTTTAAAGAATATTTTAATATTTTTATTCTGCGCAAAAGTATATTTTCTGAGGAAAATGGTGAGATTAGCATTAAGGATTCGTTTACCGGACCGCACAATTTATTTGAAATTCATTAGGGGATATGAGCGGAAGTTGCTAGAAGTAAATTTTCAATTGTATTATTAATTTAAAATTTTTCTTTTTCCAAAGTTCAAAAATTATTTTTACCTTCAATTCATCTATCTGTACATGAAACTTCTGTAAATCTTAAATAGTTTTGATAAAGAGACGCATATGATTAATTTCTTTCCTATAGCCCTGAAAAAAAAGTCCATAAATGAACTTTTCTTAGTTTTACATGAGAGCAATTTAATTTAATCTTCAAAAAAGAAAAAAAAACTTTTATGCAAATTATTATTATTATTATTATTATTATTATTATTAATATAATTTTATATGAGTGATTCATAAAAAAAAAAAAAAAAATAATAATAATAATAAAATGATTACTTACTTGATATTTGGAGGAAAATAGGTGCTGGTGGTGTTAGGGTTAAAACCAATTGGCTGCGGTAAGACCCTAGGCCTGAGGAAAATATCCCTCCGTAGGAGATCTTTTAAAGGACTTTTAGCCCGGTTTATGCAAGTTTCGGAGAAAACCCCGGAAAACACCCAATGGCTAGGCTGACGAACGCGACCTGATTTCGGACCTGTCACCTCACATCTACCATCTTTGAGAGCAGAACCCCTCGACCGCTGATGGGGCCGCAAGGAAATAGAATTTATATGGTTAATACCATAAATTATTGCCATAATATCAAATACATTATAGCTATCAGTTTTGTTCGCTTTCATTCATATCAAGTTGAGAATTTTCGCCAGGGATTTTCGTTATTTCTCATTAAAATTCGCGTTCATTCACGATAACATTAAATTTTAACTTGGTCGTTTTCAAGGTCAAGTCTAATAATTAGGATTTATATTCTCAGGAAACATTTTTTTTTTTTCTTTAATTCAAAATAATAATTTTCTTTTTCCTCTTATATTAACATAACTGCTGTTATTGTCTTACCATTATTTATTTATTTATTTAGAAATTTAAATAAAAAATACAATAATTTAGATTTACAAAAAACAAAAAACAAAAAATGTCTCAGTATCAATTTACTGTCTTTCCAATCGGTAACATTTCACCATCTGCAGATGCTGTAATAGTAAAGTGTTGTTGTGTTTTAAGATTGATTGTCTATTCGAGTGACGTAGGTCTGTGCAGAATATATCCATGGGGAGTTCATTCTAGGAGAACCCAGCTAGTATTCACGCGAGGTTTACTTAGGTTTGAACCCAGTATTTCCCGTCTATCAGCGTCGAAGAGCGCGACTTAGGCTCGAACTTGTCGCATCCCTTCGGCCAGTATCCAGAGGGTCTCTAGACCATTGGTACGGACAACGTGAAATGAAATTTTTAGAATAAAATGCACTTGTTCTAAAAATAGAAAAAACGGAAATAGAGATAATCAGAAGTATATTCTTATTTTTTAACCGACTTCAAAAATGAAGGAAGGTAATCAATTCAAACCGTATGTTTTTTTTATGTTTGTTAGCTCATAACTTCTGAACGGATGCTCCGACTTTGATACTTTTTGTTTTGTTGAAAAGGTCTTGGTCTGAAATAGGTCCCATTGTAATATCTTTACGATCTAAAGAAAATACAGGGTGCCCAAAAAAATCAGCCCCAACTCTTTTAACTGCTAAACGGCTGCAGCTATAGTGATAAAAATGGTATGTAAGTATAGCAATGTGGCCATGCAGTACAAGGTTAAACCGCTTGTAGCGCCACCTGGTGGAAAATAGCGGAGTTAGTGTTCCCATCTTGAAAACGGTTCTAAAGAAAAAGTGAATTACAAAGCTGAAGAGTATCACCGATTTAGTACAAAAAGATAGTTTAGACATTCATGCTAACGTTCCTATCTCGGAAACGGTTCAAGACAGGGGGAAAAAGTGAATTATAAAATTGCAGAGCATCATCGATTTAGTACGAAAAGATAGTTTTGACTTTGATGCTAAAAATACAAGGCTAAAAACGGGCATTTTTTTGTTCGCAATTTCTTACACTATACACACTTGAGCTACATTGTTCACGCTATAGCGTAGCTGGTAAGACATACGCTATATAGTTCAAAATACGGTTACTTGATACTTTTTGTTTTGTTTTAGAGATCTTGGTCTGAAGTTGGTCCCATTATAACATCTTTACAATCCAAAGAACATAAAGCGCCATCTGGTGAAAAACAGCGGAATTAGCGCTCATATCTCAAAAACAGTTCAAGATGGGAGAAATTTAATTAGGAAGTTGTAGAGCATCATCGATTTACTACGAAAAGACAGTTTTTAGACATTATTGCTAAAAATAGAACGCTTAAAACGTGCAGTTGTTTGTTCGCAATTTCCTACACTGTGCACACTTGAACTACGTTGCACACTTTGCAGCGAAGCGAATGACACGTATATCCTGTGGTTCAAAGTACTGTTACTGTAAGCGGTCACATCGATTAGCGCAAAGTCGTTTTCAACCAACTTCAGAAAGGAGGGTGTTCTTAATTCGAGCTATGTGTTGTTGTTGGTGTTTGTAAGCTTATAACTTCGTAAGAGATGCTCTAATTAACCGACTTCAAAAAGGAGGAGGCTCTCAATTCAAAGCGTATGTTTTTTTGTTTTTGTTTTTGTTTGTTAGCTCATAACTTCTGAACGGATGATCCGATTTTGATACTTTTTGTTTTATTGTGAAGGTCTTGGTCTGAAATAGGTCCCATTGTAAGATCTTTACGATCAAAAGAAAATACAGGGTACCCAAAAAAGTCAGTACCGACTCTTTTAACTGCTGAACAGCTGCAGTATAGTCATAAAAGTGGTATGTAGGTACAGTAAAGTGGACATGTGCTACGCGATTCAACCGCCTAAAGCGCCACCTGGTGGAAAAGAGTGGAGTTAACTATCCTATCTCGGAAACATTTCAAGACAGGGGGAAAAAGGTGAATTATAAAATTGCAGAGCATCATCGATGTAGTACGCAAAGATAGTTTAGACATTAATGCAAAAAACAGAACGCTTAAAACATTCATTTGTTTGTTCACAATTTCCTATTTTGTATATACTTGAACGACATTGTATATGTTGTAGCGTAGCGGGTGACATTTATGCTATGTAAAATTCAAAGTATGGTTATTGTAAGCGGTCACATCGATTAACGCATAGACGTTTTAAACCGACTTCATAAAGGAAGAGGTTCTCAATACAAACCATGTTTCTCGTTGTTGTTGTTGAAATTTGTTAGCTTATAACTTCGTAAGAAATGATTTAATTTTAATATTTTTTTTGTTGTCGTAATAATCTTGGCCTGAAATAGGTTTCATTATGATTTCATTAAGATATAAACAAATTACAGGATACTCAGAAAAGTCTGTTCTTACTCTAACTACTGAACGCATGCAGCTACATTGGTAAAACCAGAATGTAAGTATCGATGTTGAAACTTCTGTCTGTCAGCTGCAATGCATATTTTGCTCTTTGTTTGAACTTTACGCTGTGCAATTTCCAGCGCAGCTGGTGACACGTATTCAGTGTAAAGTTCAATATATATGCCTAACAGAATTTTCGGTTACGAATACAGCGTATCCGTTCTTTACATTTCTAAAGACTTTTTAATTTAACGTATGTTCGTTCAATAGATAGTTTTTTGTTCATTTCCGATAAAGGCAAGAAAAGTGACACAACTTAAAAATCCAGCATTTGAGAAAAATCAACTTAAAAGTAACTTGACTAGAATAAAACTGGCACAACTGCCTCTCGAGTGGATAACTTTCTAGATGGAGATGTAACTTTTTTGTTCACATTGGGTGCATTTCATGTATTTTTCAGTGACATGAACCATTTTTTGAGTAATGTCACTTTTCTTGGAAGTTGTGATTTGTGAAACTTCCGTCATACGTCTTCTGATGCTCTGCTATATAAATAAGTTTTCACTGAAAAGAGAAAAATAAAATCTTTTTGTAAAAAAATAGAACCGACTCCAAAAAGGAACTACTATTCAAACAACTAAAAATGAAAGAAAATTGGCAGAAAAGGGAACTGTAAATTGCGCCTAAAAGTATACAATAATTTCCTTCGCCAAACAACCTATAACAGTACAATTAATCATAACTTTTGAAGTCGGCGCAAAATTAAATAAAAATTGATACCTTTAGTCAATACAAAAATCAAATCCTATTCAAAATGCACATCTCACATTTTTACCTGCAAAACGCAGCCGAAAACTTCTTTGATTCAAGAAAACAAATAAGATTTCGTAAGCAGCAAAAGTTGGCGAAGAGGCTGGTATTTGACGTCCTTGGTGAAAGAAAAATCGCAAAATTATCTGGCAAACATTTTAACTTCTTTGGGATATCATGATTATTTTGATAAGGTACATCAAGAGAGTAATCAAGAATATGAAACAACACATCGTACAATATATATTATGAAAATATACATCTTGCGTGTATATTTTTGCCTTAAGTTTTGATCGCCAAATCCAAAAGCCATCAAGGATGATAGTTATCAAAGTTATACCAAATTTGCAAAGGAATCTCTAACTTCGCAGAAACATAAATACCGCGTTGTGAAGAATGTTCACTGTTCTATGTAGATGCTACTAATGGACCAATTGTATACAGTGATAAAATAATAAAGGAAACATGAAAATAGATCATTCGAGACAACAGCATTTGTTGCTACCGATCTAAAGACAAACCTTTAAAAACTAATTAAATTTTATTTAATTTTGCGCCGACTTCAAAAGTTATGATTAATTGTAGTGTTATAGGTTGTTTGGCGAAGGAAATTATTTTATACTTTTAGGCGCAATTTACAGTTCCATTTTCTGCCAATTTTCTTTCATTTTTAGTTGTTTGAATAGTAGTTCCTTTTTGGAGTCGGTTCTATTTTTTTACAAAAAGATTTTATTTATACTCAGATGCGCATTTTATTACATTCATATGTATTTCGATTATTATCTGATTTCGACATTGTTTTATAATTCTTTATTAATTTCGTTTTATTGATTTAAACAAGAGTTTAAAATTTAGGTTAGTAGATAGAATGCTTTGGTAAAAATTTATTGTTTATGCCTTCGATAACATTAAACGTGTAGAATTATGACACTCCCCGTTTGCAGATATCTTCATACCAAAGAGAAACGGAATTCTAGAACAAAATACAATTGTTCTAATAATAGGACAAATAAGTGAAAAAAGTGTATGAATTATTTTGGGTCCTTCATTTCAGATGTATATTATATTTCATTCATATGTATATGAAGTACCGCGGGTGAACAAATTATTATAATTTTTCATATTTTGACATTTTTTTTCCAGTTTCTAAAAAATACTGCAGGAAATGACCTTTAACTTCAGAGGTGCAAAGAACATTTATAAGCTCACATTTTTCAGTATAGAATTAATCACGAGTGCAGTTAGGGAACCAACCATAAGTTGAAGAAAAACACAAATGCTTTGGATCACCCTGTATCATAAAAATCTACAAATGGCTTGTAGTTTTAACACATTGTTGACCATGCTAATGTACAATATTTGTATGTTTTTTGTGGAAATCGCACAATTATTACGACAATATATATATATATATATTTTTTTTCCAAAAAGTATTAATTTTTTGGCAATTTTTTTGTCTATAAAAAGAATGGATTTCAACAAAATTTTACAAAATTTGCAGAAAAATTGATAAAGCATCAGAGAAACATTATTTTGAAACATAACGTGGAATATTCGTTTAGTTATGAGCATTTTTAGTAATTATTTTTTACTACGCCTGGCCTCTTTGGTCATAATCGTTCGAGGTTTCTGTGGTTTCCTCGGAAATTCACATGCATACGGGTTGGGATTCCTATAATAAAAATGTTCCCACCAAACTTATACCTCTGGGGGTCACCGAAGCGGGAGAACCATCCCTTCTGTGGAGGATCAAAATTGTGATGCCATGTCTCCGGACCACACCACCTCTAGGGGTGAGTCCCAGACCATTGGCAATTGCCCATTGCGCAGCACTAGGGCGATGTAAAACCCAACCAACCAACCAACCCTTTAATAAAGATGCTTACGAGGGGCATTTCTACTCAGTTCCCTAGTTTCTTCATGTAAACAACCTTAGCCCAAAACAAGAACTTTGTTTCACTTTGCTTTAGGGTCATCCAGTAAAAAAAAAGAAAAAAAAAAAATCCTACAAATGTTTATATCTCTGTAAAAATTACACTTGTGAATTTTATGTTTCCAAGAAATGTTTCTCTAATGTTTTGTCAACGTTTCTGCAAGTTTTGTATTTTTTTTTTTTTTCTTTTAAATCCATTCTTTGTTATAAGAAACAAACTCGCCAAAAAAGTTAATAATTATATATATATATATATATATATTTGCCTACATAGTTGTGCGATTTCCACAAGAAACCATACAAATACTGTCCATGGTAAGTGCAACAATGTATTAAAGATACAAGTCATTTGTTACTTTTTATAATTCTGGGTGATCCAATGTATCCGTGATTCAATTTGTTGTTAGTCCCCTGATTAAACTCGATAGTGGAAAATGTGAGTTTATAAGTGTTCTTTGTACGCCTGAAATTCAAGGTCATTACATCTAGTACTTTTTTTGAAAATAGAAAAATGTAAAAAAAAAAGTCTGATAACTTGACAGCTCACTGTATTATATCTGATTTAAACAAATTCATTCACCGATGGAAATTGAGAGAACTAAAATGTATCCCCAATTTTCTGAGGGTCCTAGATTCTGATGCATATTTTATTATATTCATAAATACTACAAGTATTTGATTTCGACAAATTAGTTCACTAATTTATGATGAAATTTATTCAAACTATGCATGTAAATAATAACAAATTATTTTATTTGTACAATTTTATTAAACATACAGCTCATACATTAATGAAATTACATTAGAGGTGGAAAAACATTGCTTTTAGTCTGCAATGAGCTGACTGGAAGCGTGTCCATTATGGCACTACTGCATACGTATGAGGCTTCTTGCAGTATCCGACCTTATTCGTGCTATGGCTCTTTTTTTCTATTCGTAAGTACAAAATGGATTCCAAAACATTTTCTTTCACACAACTTTTCATTTTTTTCATCATTTATCCATGTAATTCGATCCTAGTATCCTTATCATGAATTCAGACATTACTTAACACTTACATATATACAGGCTGATTCTGTATTTAGTGATATCAACATGAGTCCATTATTTAAATTATTCAACTTTAGTAATTTCCTTTAATCTCAGATATACTGTCTTATAACAGTGTTTTTTGCAATGAACTTTAAAACTGCATAAATTTGTTATAACTACTTGTATTGCAGTAGAAATGTAATTTAAACAATAAAATTGTAAAGGAAATTTTAAATATAGTTTTGTTTAAAACTATTCGAACATAAAAATTCACACAAATTTATACATGTATTTGTATATGCGTACACAAGTAATGTGCTTTTCAGTTTAATTGCGAAAAGCACAGTAAAACTCATTTTTTTTTTGTTACGTTAATGGAATGATATCCTCGATTATTACATTATTATGACTATAAGGTTACAATCACTGTCATTTCCTAAACAATGTCTTTGGCAAGGCATTTAATGTTCACAGTTCGCAGGGCCTGAAATCGCTATAAGTCCTTAGAATAAATACTACATGGGAGATATGTATGAGAATCTTGGAAAAAATAAAAAATAGATGAATATATTTTTTTTTTGTTATCCCAATGGTTAGATTCCGAGAAGATATGAAACATATCCGTGAAATGAAAATTAGAAATTGCCTTCTATCTCAGAGAAAAATAATGACATGATGCGTTCGTCTCCCATTCACTAACAATGTCAAAAAATTCTATATACAATTAGCAAGAATCCCATATTTAAAACATTATGGGATCAAGAAAGACATTTCCCAGTTAAAAATTGCTTAAATCTTTAAAATGTTTTGCACATCCTTATTTCTTGTCGTAACTGATGTCTTGCCATTTTGTCAGATCCATATGTGGAAAATGATGACTGTTACACTCGACTAAAGGATTTCTAGAAAGAGACAAATAAGAATTGTCTTAGAAAACTTGTTAAAAATCAAAAACTAAATTAACATTTTTTTCAGATCAATAGTTTAGTTTTTTTGATCTGAGGATAAACAGTTTGTTAACAAAATACATTATTATTATATTTTTTAAACTTAAAAATTAATATAACATAAAATAAAGAATCACTCATATATTTTTTTTGTCTAATAACACACACACACACATACAAAATGCGTATTTTAGTTTACAAGTGTTAATCGTGTTAAAGTAATTTAAATAATTCATTTAAAAAATTAAAAGTAATGACAATAATAATAATAATAATAATAATAAAAGAAACTCAGAAGTACATTATTTATATATATATATAAAAAAAAAAAAAAAAAAAAAAAAGGAAAAAAAAAGAAAAATTACTTAAATCATTAAAAAAATATCAAGCTAATCCTTATTTTATATAATAGCTTTATATAACACAGGCCTACAAAAATGAAGTTGACAAAATTTGATTTAATGATTTCAGCTGATCTTTATGTTTTTTGATATGCTGAAATTGAAAATGCAGCCCATTTTTCTCTATCACGTATAGATTTTTGTCAATACAGGGTGCTTACCGACACGATTTCTTACATATACCATCATAACAATCGGTTGGTTGGTTGGTTGATATAGTTTTAAGTCGCCCTAGTGCTTCACAATTATAACAATAGGCATGTGTCATTAATTAATCATGGAAATATACTATAAAACTTACTATATAATTATATTGGTGGAAGAGTAATGGAAAAAATTGTATAGGCAGGCACTCTGTATTGACGAAAATCTATACATGACAGAGAAAAACTGGCTTCATTTTCGGTTTCAGCACACCAAAAAACATAAAGATCAGCCAAAATTATAAAACCAAAATTTTACATGTCGGCCTGTGTAATCATTCATTGGCGAAGTTAAATTATCCTACTTCTTATCCCATTTACTTTCAATAATAATTTCAACGAACCAGAGTTAGAAATTTATTATTATGAGTTGAAATCATGATTTCGTTTGCAGGATGGGAAAAAAAATTTCTCTTCGTATCCGCGTTTGTAATGATCGATAGATGGCGCTTTTTCAGTTTCTGTTGAGTTACACTGTGGCACACAACAGAAAGTGTTATCTTTTTTACCGGATTTATTCATTTTTATTCAATAAATATATGTGAAACTAAATATCGGTCAGCAATGGCGTCTAGATGAATTCGAAAGCTATGCATGTTAATTGTAATTTCACCTTAGCCCACCAGAGGGAGAGCATTTCATTACAATCGCGGATACTCTTTTACTATTCATGAAACTAAATTATCTTACTTTTTGTCCCATTTGCTTTCAATAATAATTTCGAACTCATTAATAAATGAAACTGATTGTTATTATTAGGAATTCGATGAATCAGAGTGCAGTTTACGATTATGGGCCCGATTAAGGATTTCATCTGAGGAATGAGGAAAAACAAATATTTCTTCTTTGTATACTCTTTCATTGATGAAATCAATTGTCTTTCTTTTATCCCATTTGCTTTCAACAAATAATTCCGAACTTACTAATAAAAGAAGTTGTTATTATTAGATATTCGACGAATCAGAGTTTAAAGCTTATTGTTATGAATTGAAATCAGGATTTTACATGGGCTATGGGGAAAAATATTTATTTTCGCATTATTTTTATTTAATTTTTTTTAAACCCGATTTTTGGATTACGGTGCAGGAGCAGATACTATTTTATTATCTTATTGAATTTGTCCATGACAGCTGGATTATACAAGACTAAGTATTATATAAATTTCATAAAATTTCGCCAGATAACTAGTCAACTTCATTATTATTACATTTTTCTTCAGGTTTTATTTTCAAATTCAAGCAACTGAACTGAATATATAGAGGCATTAAACCAAATAGATGCATTAGATCATAGCCTCCTAAACTAGATGCCTGTCGCGTGGTTCGTAAACTTGGCAACAGTTTAACCGGTAGACAGCGCCACATGGTACATATTGAGCGACTTTTTTATTCAACTGTCACCAATAATTTTAAGAAGTGATATATGATATATATAATCAACGTTTCTTCGATTCTATTCGTTTTTTATGTATATCAAATCCATCTTTTAAAACTTTTCGGTGGCTGTTGAATAAAAAAATCGCCCAATCTGTACCAGGTGGCGCTGTCTACCGCTTAAACTGTTGCCAAGTTTACGAACCACGCGACAGGTATATAGTTTAGTAGGCTATGATTAGATTCAATAGATCCATAGATCTTAGTTCAGCGCCATGTCAGCCATCGGTGGCTGACACTGAACTTTCCGTTTAGGCCACATCAGCCACCGGTGGCTGACAGTGTGAAATATGATATAAAACTTAAAAAAAAAATTACACTGTTTTAAGTAATTACCGAAGATTTATTTAAAATTTACTTAATTTTTATTTATTATAGGATTATATCATTAAGGCATTTTAATGGATTTTATTGAAACACGGTAAACGTAACACGTTTCTAAGCAGCGCGCGTGGCCTGAATGGGATTTCCTTAAGAATTAGCGTGGCGCTCAACGTGTTAAATTAAATTTCTGTAGTTTTAGAAAACATTAATTTTCTGCTGTAAAGTTACAGTTTTTTTTTTTTTTTTGTTTGTTCGTTAACAGATTTTTTTTACAGTGTAGTAGTGAATCCCGGGTGATTGTTTAAAGTTTGTATCAACAGAAAACTTGATAGACCACTAGTGACACCCCTGAATCCGTTATGTTACAGAAAATTAAAAAATTAACACAATAAATGAATTCTGAATGCTTGTTTTAGTCATATGAAAGCACAGGGTACAAGAAATCAGCTCAACAAAAACCCCTGCAAAGCAAACAAAATTTGGCTTACTTTTGCAAAACTACAAGAAATAATAATGACCATAAAAAATTTGCACTGATTAATTTAAATTTATTTTATTCTAATACAGGTTACTTGCAATCTAGGTAGTTCAAGACATTAATTATTGAGTATTATAACAACAACTTAGAATGTGAGGCGAACTTATGCGCGACATAGAAAGTTTATATTTAGAATTTAAATTTATAATTGTTCACTTCTGGTACAATGTCAACCATGAATGCACTTACTTTAATATTTTCTTTAAATAAAACTGAAAAAAAAAAAAAAAAAAAAAAAAAAAAAACAATATTTTGTAGTTTAGTAAACGTCACACAATTAGATGTATTGTTATTTCACAACACCAATAAAACACGTATCTTTCTCTTTGAAAAGTTAAACGTTCTCTTTCATGCACCTTTAGTTTACGGAAAATAAAAACAAACATTTTAAACTTCTTTATATAGTAGTACACTGTAAAAAAAATTGCTTTTTTTGTTGCCAGAAATTCTCTTGTAATTTGAGAAAATACGTTCTGATAACGTAATTTTTTTCGTAAATTACGCGTATTTTCTCAAATTACAGAGAATTTCTGGCAACAAAAAAGGCAAATTTTTTACAGTGTACCTACAAAATGATAACTGTTCTACATACAAGACTTACTCCTTTTATATGGGTGATGCTGTAATTGTTTAGATAATTTGTATTTGATTTAAGAAGTTCTAAATCAATATTTTTCTCTTGGTTAATGAAAGTTGAAAGAGTTTACTACTCACAACATATACAAACTTCAAAATCGTTGTTAATAAAACCTTCAACATATTGTTAGTGATTTTTTGAATATTCTGAACTTCCTATAACAATATTATGACAGATACCATGTTTATTTCATCACTGCCCATTAAAGTAACAGTTTATAGTATGTTCCATCGGGAATTAAAAAACAAAGATGTGCTCTAATAATAATAAGAAAAATGATTAACCAAATTATGAGTAATCGAGCGAATGCTTGCTATTTATTAAACATAAGCATTAACAAAAAATTCGAACCACCCTTTGTTTGTGACTTACCGAATTGGATCAGAAATCATATATGTATTTAAAGGAATTGTAATAGTATCATCAGAATTATCACAAACTATTCTTCCAATTGTTGTTTTTCTAATTTCTGTTAATTGTTCTGCAAAACAAAAGAGAAAACAAGCGTTTATTGGTTAGAATAACTGAATATGTGGAAAAAAGTATTTCATAAATCTCATAATCTAAAATAATAATAATAATAATAATAATAATAATTAGAAACTGATAATTTAATAAAAATGGAAAGTCTTATTCGCTTTAAGAAAGTTACTTCTTTTAATCTTTCAATACTGCTTCCAACTATAATTATCATCCACAAGTGTACTAATGTATACAAACATAGGAAAAAGCAGATAGTTCTACCCTTCCTATTAAAAATTGGCACAGGAAACTGATATACGATACAGAAATATATATATAATATAAAATCACTAAAGCTATTAAACAATTAAGAAAAGTAAAATAACATTTAAATAATTTTAGCTCATTTTAGTTAACTTTAGCTTCTTTATTTTCTTATTTTTTTATGACAAAAATATGACATTTTCAGATTGGCTCAGATTTCTGCGCAAGCACAAATACTCTCTTTTTTGTCTTAATAAACAACTTTGTGTCTTAATATATAAGTTTATAGAAATATATCTATTTTTGCAATATTTTATAATGATTTAATTAACTATACTTTGCCCAAAATACTTGATTTCAGACTGGTTTGAGTAAAAGTTTGATAATCATGTAGATATTGTTGGCGTATTTGATTAATATCTTGGAAAGATTTAAATTTCATTGAATGTTACATTAGGAGAAAAAACTAAAATACTTTAAAATCTCAAGTTCCTTACAATATAAAATAAATTTCCCAAATACATGGCTATTTACGGCTAATAAAACGAATATTTTGCTTGATAAAATTACATAATATAAAAATTGGATGGTCTGTTATTTAGGTTATTTAGTTCAAGTTATGATTTAAGATGTTTCTAAACTAATAAAACCATTATCACCGGGTGGTATTACAAGAAACATTTGTGATACGAAACAATAGTTGATATCGGATTATATAGTCGCAGTAGAAGCTATATTACTCCTAGCAGAACGAAAAGTTTTGTTGATAACATATATTTTAATTTCATTTTAAAGAATCCATCCTTGGTTTACGTGAAAAACAACATCAAAAGAAGTAATTAAAATTACTCAATCCTTTCCTGAGCAATAAATACTGAGAACATTCTTAGAAATATAGAGAAACCATTCATGTTAAACAAACAAACAACAACAAAAACAACAGCAGCAACAACAACAAAAAAACAAGACGAGGAAAAAAATTATGCTATCTAAAGAATTAGGGAAAAAAAACAAACAAAAAAAAAACATAAGAAGTCAGTTTGTACTTAAAGCATTTATATTAAACCGCACAGAAGATTCAATATCTCTTTAATTAGGTCCATTTATATTCAGTATTTTAAAATTTTCATAGTTTAGCCAATATAACCCAGAGTACAAGAAGTTCAATGGGTGAAAGTGAAATTAGACACTACAGCGGTTCTCAGTAGGAACAGGATCTTTAACAGAAGATAATTTAATTTGGTTGAAATATTATAAAGATATTATGTACAAAACTTTGAATAAACACCATAAAACGGATTAAACTCGCAACAGTTGTTTCAGGTCGAAAGAGAACGTGACCCTTCGTCAGGTGAACAAAGTAGGCACGAGTACTGCAGTCAAAGCGGCAACTCACAAATCCGCTTTTAGTGAAGAGCAAAAATATATAAAGTCGAATGTAAATATAAATACTGGTGTGAGAAGAATTATGAAATGAAAGAAGAAAATAAATAAATAAATAAGATTAAAAAATACAAGAAAATCTAAATATCTAAAAAATATCAAAATTAAACGAAAATCCAAGTTATATCAGTAATTTCTAAGTATCAGAGAAGAAGGGAGTGGAAGAAATATCATTAACAAGATTTTTCGAATTTTTAAATATCTATAAAAAGCTTCATGGATATCCAAATGGGAAGAAGAGACAGGTGATGAAATTATGCTAGTTTTAGAAAAATGAAAACGATGACCATGAGCCCAGCAGTGAGAAGCAATAAAAGGTTTGGAAATCTCTTCATTACGAACATTCCGTCGGTGCGCATTTATTCTATACTAGCAGACTACGCACGCTTCTCTGGTCACTATTTTTAAATAAATCACAATAATTAATGAATTCTCAAAATTGCATTAATTTTTATCATGTGATAAAAAAGGAGAAAAAAAATTTCTGATCGGGAAAAATGTCGCACCGGGTCCCCACTGCCTTCGGCAGTGTAGACCCGTGCGCTGCGCGCACGTATTCCTTCACCATCCTTATGACTTCTCAAAATTCCATGTTATTACTCATAAACTTTCATTCTTAAGAAAAGGAATTAAAAAATATATCATTTATCATCGGGTAAAAACTCACACCGGGACCCCACTGCTTTCGGCAGCGCAGACCCATGCGCGCTGCGCGCGCACGTTTGAGTATATACGTGCGCTGTACACGCATATTCCTTCTCAACTCAAACTTTTATTATTAAGAAAAAAAAATTAAAAAAAAAAAAAATCTTTTATCATCGGGTAAAAACTCGCACCGGGTCCCAAACCCATGCGAGCTGCGCGCCTATTCCTTCCCCACCCTTCCAGCCCCACCTAATTAACTTACATATACCAATTTTGAACGGTCTTACTCAATTAGTTGAGATGCAAAAGAAAACCTGATCAGGACACCTTAAAATTGTAAATCAGGCGAAATCTCGAATTCCACTTTCGATAATATAAAAGAACTTTAAAATATCTTTCGAATGATGTATTAAAAATAATTTAATCATAATTAGAAATTGAAATATTGAAATTTTAAAATATTACAGCGCCATCTGGCGGTAGAAATTTCTGTAATCTATTGTTCCAATCCAGATCAACAAAGCTTTCAAATGATGTATTACTCATGAAATTATTTTAATTAGTAGATGAGATACAAAAGAAAACCTAATCAGGACACCTCAAAACGCGTAAATCGGGTGAAATCTCGAATTCCATTTTCGATTATGTGAAAGTACTTTAAAATGTGTATCAACTGAAATAAGCTTTCAAATGATGTATTACTTATGAACTTTTTTTAATTAATAACTGAGATACAGAAAAAAAAAAAACTGATTCAGGAGACCTCAAAACGTGTAAATCTGGTGAAAACTTTCGATAATATAAAAAAACTTTAAAATATCTTTTGAATGATGCATTAAAAATAATTTAATCATAATTAGAAATTGAAATTTTGAAATTTTAAAATATTACAGCACCATGTGGCGGTACAAATTTCTGTATTCCACTGTTCCATTCCAAATCAAAAAAGCTTTCTAATGATGTATTACTTATGAAATTATTTTAATTAATAGCTGAGGTACAAAAGAAAACTGATTCAGGGAACCTCAAAACGTGTAAATCTGATGAAAATTTTCAATAATTTAAAAGAACTTTAAAATATCTTTTGAATGATGTATTAAAAATAATTTAATCATAATTAGAAATTGAAATATTGTAATTTAAAAAAATTACAGCGCCATCTGGCGGTACAAATTTCTGTATTCCACTGTTCGATTCCAAATCAAAAAAGCTTTCTAATGATGTATTACTTATGAAATTATTTTAATTAGTAGCTGAGATACAAAAGAAAACTAATTCAGGAGACCTCAAAACGTGTAAATCTGGTGAAAACTTTCGATAATATAAAAGAACTTTAAAATATCTTTCGAATGATGTATTAAAAATAATTTAATCATAATTAGAAATTGAAATATTGAAATTTTAAAATATTACAGCGCCATCTGGCGGTACAAATTTCTGTATTCCACTGTTCGATTCCAAATCAAAAAAAGCTTTCTAATGATGTATTACTTATGAAATTATTTTAATTAGTAGCTGGGATACAAAAGAAAACTGATTCAGGAGACCTCAAAACGTGTAAATCTGGTGAAAACTTTCGATAATTTAAAAGAACTTTAAAATATCTTTCGAATGATGTATTAAAAATAATTTAATCATAATTAGAAATTGAAATATTGAAATTTTAAAATATTACAGCGCCATCTGGCGGTACAAATTTTTGTATTCCACTGTTCGATTCCAAATCAAAAAAGCTTTCTAATGATGTATTACTTAAGAAATTACTTTAATTAGTAGCTGAGATACAAAAGAAAACTATTAAAAATAATTTAATCATAATTAGAAATTGAAATTTTGAAATATTACAGCGCCATCTGGCGGTAGAAATTTCTGTAATCCACTGTTTGATTCCAAATCAAAAAGTAATTAGTAGCTGAGATACAAAAGAAAACTGATTCAGGACACCTCAAAACGTGTAAATCTGGTGAAAACTTTCGATAATTTAAAAGAACTTTAAAATATCTTTCGAATGATGTATTAAAAATAATTTAATTAGAATTTGAAATACCGAAATTTTAAAATATCTGGCAGTAGAAATTTCTGTAATCTACTGTTCAATTCCAAATCAACAAAGCTTTCAAATAATGTGTTACTTATGAAATTATTTTAATTAGTTGCTGAGATACAAAAGAAAACCTAATCAGGACAATCCCAAAACCTATATATACCACGGTAGTCCGGTAATGGAAGTAAAAAGAAAAAGTAGTTTTTAGTTCCTTCAAATGTATTTTGTTGCTATGGAAACTCCTATCGTCTATTGAAAGATAGATTACGTGTTGGAATAAAATTTAATTTGCAATTAAAATGTAACTGCTTTGTTTATTAATGAAAATTGATGAAATTTTAACTGCAGGTTGGCTTTGTGCTGAATAGGTTGTATATTAAGTGCTATGTACGAAAAAGAAAATTTGAAGCACTTTGAAATTTGCAATTTTTAACCCCAGTTAAAGATCATGTGACATTAATGAGTTTCACATGTTTTGTTTCCGTTAGAGACAGCCGTTAAAATCGTCTGCTGAATGCTGATAGAATGCCTCTTTTTAAGCAATAAGGATTTTTGGTCATTTTTGCGATCGATATGGGTCAACATTTTAATTAATATCTCCGAAACTAATTAAGATTTTTAAATTCTGTTTCGAGGAAAACATCGGAAAGGCTCCAGAGCATCCGTATGTCAATTCTTGTACTTCTGCGTTCAATAGGGGCTGAACGTATAAAAGAACAGACAGACAGACAGACAAACCTTTCCATTTATTATTATAGATTTCAAACGCCTCCTAGTTTGACCAATGTAACCTAAATTGCACGAGACGAATATGGAATTAAATAAATGACAGAACGGTTTTCAGTAGAGATGGGATCTTTAAGAGAAGATAATTTAATTTTGTTGACGGGTTTGTAAATGACTTTAAAACCAAACGGTGAAAAAATTTTAGATAATTTAAAAGAAAGTGATGAATAAAAAGATAAAACAACTGGGAGGAGACTGTGATCGTCCAATTTAGGAGCAGAACGTATAGGATTCTTGAGCTTATATACAGCTTTATCGATAATAGAGGGTTTATAGCCACGAGAAAGAGCAAGAGATTTTAACCCTTTGCGGCGCAAGACAGTTTGAAACATTTAAATTATACTGCCACCGGAATTCATGAACTAAATTAAACTAAAAGAAATTTTAAATTTTAAGGTTTAAAAAACCGACCTTTTCTGATATGTTATAAACGTGAATTTTTGCTAAAAAATTTCCGGGATGAATTTTTGCAGCTGGATCTTAAATTTTGCGTCCTCGCAGCAAGGACAGCGCGCGTTAAGGGGTTAAATAATTAATTTCTTTCGAAAGACTAGACGGATCAGAACAAATGTGTAAGGCACGAAAAACATAAGTTCTGTTTTTAATAGAAATAGCTAAAACTGTTAGGGGAGTCATATTTCGATCCATGGTGGGGGGGGGGGGGGGGAGAGGAAAGGGTTGTTGCGCAAATTTTGAACTCTACCCTATGTTTTCGACCATGCTCTTTAATTTAAGCTTGGTTTGGTTTCAATAACAATTTTACTGATTCATACTTCCCTTGTAAGTGCAGGAAGATCAATCAAATTTACTAAAGGAAGAACTGTCTGTTTGTTAAAATAAACCTTATTTATTTTAGACAAAAAAAAAAAAAAAAAAAAAAAATATATATATATATATATATATATATATATAAAGTTACCTGGCGTAAATGAAGATGGCCATCCAGGATTTTCGTACCAGAACCTGTCTCCTCTCCTAAGATTGGCGAACTGTTCAGCTATTAGACAAGATAACGTTGGTCCTAAAATGGCTCCCGGGAGAGGATATTCTGATATAGCTGCACTCCATAAATCGATATCATCAACGTGTCTGAATGAAATAAGTAAAAAAATTAATTGTATAAGTTACTAAGAAAATAGGAAAAAAAAAATAAATATAAATAAATAAATAAATAATAGTAATAACAATAAAATAAAGTAAATAAATAAAAATAACGTATTACCCTTTACTCTCTATTGTTTTTCATGATACTTTAAATTATTAAATTCCAACATAATATCTATACTGATAAGTATAAAGGATTTAAGTCCAAAAATGTCGATTTTGAGTTAAGTACATAGTCAGGCTCAGAAAAGAATTTTCTATCGATTGGTATAAAGGATATAAATCCATGTCATTTAGTCTTTGAGAAAATCCATCGGTAAAAAAAGATTCAAGTCAGAAATTTAGCATTAATCTTTGGTATAAAATATTTAATTCAATTTTTTCCCTGTATTAAATGAAGATTGGCAATCACTGAATGGTATAAAGCGTATAAACCAACATAATCCCTTTTTCCTAATCGATTCTTCTGATTAGTTTTTAGGTAGTTTAACTTTATTTTTCGTCTCCTGAAAAATCAAGAATATGGACTTAAATCCTTTATACTTATCAGTACAGATATAGTCTTGTTATTTTTATTATTGTCATTTTACAAATTTGAATGGAATTGAAATGCATATGAGGAATCGTACTGAATTAGAGCATAAGCAAACTTATAGATTAATACAATAGTTTCAATAGAGTAATAAAATAAATAAATGCAATAATAAATAAAACGAAATCCAATGTACTAGCTCTTTGAAATCGCATGCAATATTAAAATAAAAATGTTATTACTGTAGTATTTCCACCATATAATTGTTGATAAAGAGTATTTTGAAAGTTCCCCTTCATGGTAAAATATTAAAGTGTAGCTATAGGAGAGATTGCGCTTATAGCGGATCGGCGGGAAGGGGTGCACTGAGTGGGCACTCTGAGAATTCAAGTAGCTGTATAACATCAATAGTGGAGTGACCACCTGAATGTGCATGTTGATTGCTTTAAGTGTCTAAGATAAAACGTGGTTATTTTGTCTCGTTTCCGAAAACGATTGCTTAAATTTTCACAACTCTTCCAAGGAATTTCTATAGAATAGTAGTATTACAAAATATTTTTTAATTAAACAATTTCTTATGGACTAGTTTAAATATGTTACTTGTGGCAGGTGGTTGTACGAACGTTGCACCATTTACAGCAATAAATGCAACGATGTTGGACAACAACAGGTTAGGTCAGCAAACAAGAAACCATTCAAACTGAAAAGGAACTGTACTAATTTTAAGTTAAACGTGCTACCTAGTAAATTGTTATTTTTCATTATATGGTCTTGTCTTTTTTTTTCTTTTTTATTCTGATTCTTGAAATTTTTTTTTTTAATTCCTTTTCAATTTTCTTTTTTTTTTTTCCATGTTTCTTTTCCTTTCTTTTCTTTTCTTTTTCTTTTTTAAATTATTAAATTTAAATAGCCACGCTTAATACAAAAATATTTGTTTACAAAAACCTTTCAACAATATCATTTAAGTGCAATTATTATTGCATTTTCTCTCCTACCCTATAAGGAGAGATTGCGCAAAATAGCTCTGTTGGTTTTGTTACAGCTGTTCTTTAATTTATAACATAACAACAAAATAGTAATGGAAATACATAGAATACAAATGAATTCAAAAATTTCAATAATAGTTCAGCAAAAAATTAATATTTGGATTTTTTTATATCATTCTTTTGAATTGTGCGCAAACTCTCCTAGCTGTACCTTATGAAAATATTTCGATACAGCCAAAAAGCAGTTTCTAAATGCATACATAAGAGTAGTATTATTAGAGCTCAATTAAGCTTACAAATTATTTAGAAATAATTAACAATTGTAATTTAACAATAAAACAATATCTTAATGAAACTTAAATTCAAAAGTCATTCAGAGAAAAATTCCTGGTTTGTTTGAGTTTTAACCAATTAAAATATGCCTTGATTTAATGTGAATTAACATTGTTTTTCAAACTGGCTATTATACATTAGTTCTTTGGAACACATGCCTCTTATTCAAATACACTTACAATGTTTCGTGTAATTCAGAATTGTTTAACACCACCTGGTTAACATTTAAATTAAATAGTTGTTACATAAATGAGGAAGGTTGAATTAAGTATTGCAAATTTCATTTCAACTGTTTCTTTTTTCTTTCTTTTTTTTAAAGTGTTTGACTCATTCTGCGCCATTCAAGACTACTTTTCGATGTGTTAGGTTGGAACTTTAATGTGTATACAAAGCTTTTGAATTATAAATTTTGTAATTTAAGAGTTAAAAAAAAAAAATGTGATAATCAGTATACTTTGTGACAGAGCAGAAATGAGTGTCTTCACGTCAGAGACTAGAAATCCTGGAGGAGCCGTTATTTACAAAATTATCCCTATAGGCTCCATATCTAAAATATAGTGTGATTATGTAAATTTCAGGTTTTAAAAAACTGTAAGGAAGATCCACTGATCTGAACTTGCGCGAATACTGACCGTCAGACTGACCTGAACATACGCGAAGAAACCGAAAAAAGTATGGCAAAGAAAAAGAAAAAAAAAAGTTCTGAATTTTAGAATAGCTGTTGTTTTACACGTCAGAATATGAAAAGTAAGAAACGTATAATTAGTGTCATACTTTACATTTGTTATAAAAACGCGGCATACGTGGTGTGTTAAAAAAATTATCGAACCTTTAGTTGGTAAAAATACATTTATTGATTTGGAAATCCAAAACACTAATCCCCTTCAAGGTAGTCAACTTGGTAATACACACACTTCGCCCAGCGTTCCTGTCATTGTTGGAAACACCTGGGGAACATAGTTTTTGGAATGATGAGAAACCGTGCCGCCGCATTCTGCATGGCGTCTTCTCTTAACTCAAATCGGGACCAATGAGATATATACTGATTCAATGGGTGAAGGATTAGCTTTCCGTGGTTCAAGATGAATCACGTGACATGCTCCAATAAGTTGCTGTGTTTGGCAGTTTATCGCTATTTTGGCATTTAAAATATCAGTTCGACAAATTATCATTATTATTAGGTAACATGGCGGTCCTATGACCGAAATAAATTGTTTTTAAAATAATTTTACACATATTTCACATTTTAATAAATAATAAAATACTTTTTTTTTTTCATCGTTTCCCAACAAAGTTTAAAAGTGTTTATAAAAGAAAATTTAAAGTTTTAAAGAGCTAAATTTAACAACAAATAATAATTTTTCAACTATTTTTAAGCATTTTGTCGGTTAAAGTTTAACTACACGAAATAAAAAAGAAGTAAAATCAAAATCAAAATGATTTGGAACAAAAGAATATTAAACTACATGAGTAAACTAAAACATTGGCGGTTATGACTTATGCGAAGAGCAATCTCCAAACCGTTGCCATAGAAATTTACTGAAAATAAGCTGTTACCAAGGGAACCACCGAATACGCAGGTGCAAAGAGAGCATGTCACATGACTCATCTTGGACCTTCTCAAGGGTTACCATTTATCACTCTACTTTACATATCTCGTTGATCGGGACCCTTTCAGCGGAATTTTCAGCTTGGGAAATAGCCAAAAGTCACAGAGAGCCATATCGGATGAGTAGGGAGCCTGACGAACCACATGAATGTTGAGTTTGGTGATGGAAGTCTGAATCAAATGTGCAGATTGGACAGACGCGTTATCATGATGGAGCTTCCAAGTTTTCGCTACCCACAGATACGGTCGTTTGCGCCGCACAACATCACAAAGGCAACGAGGGACCTCCTGGTAGTACTCCTTTCTGAGTACTACCAGGAGATAGTACTCACAAAGTTTGGCCAGTTTGGCCTTTTGAGGTGTGTATTCATGATGTACCACACGGCAGAAGTTAAGGAAAAATGTCAACATGTCCACTGGTGTGAGGCCATCTTTAAAACGTTTGTACCCCTCTTTTATGCGTAAGGTGTCATCGTCCCGTAAGCCTGTTGAATGTTACGAATGGTTTCCGCTCGGGTCTCGCCAAGCTTTTGGCAAAATTTGATGCAATATCGCTGCTCAAGTTTTCCTCTCACTTTACAAAAACTAAAATCCGACGTCGCCCCCTACACTTTTTCACTTATTGGCCGACAGCCAGCTACTGACGCTTTCAGCGGAAGGGAAAATATTCACGACTGCGTATGAGTGTCCCATCTACATCTACACTGAAGAATGTCTCTCTCGCTTCATTGATTTACACGAGAAAAAATAAAGTTCGATACTTTTTGAACACCCTTCGTATATGCTGTTTTTTTTTTTTTCCACATTTCATCTGAGAAATTCATAATGGTCACTCAATAAAGAATCACGCGCTCTGCTTGGGAAGCTCTTTTACAAGAACGACGACTGTATGGCCGTAACTCACTAGAAGCTTCGAACATTAAAGATTTTGAAGAAAGACTGGTCTTTTTGCCAACTATCAGCAAAAAATGATTAAGACATTCAAAGATGCAAGCTCCTTTCAGGTGAAATCCGGCAGATGAATGAAACCAAAGGCTTTAATATCAGTAAATGCGGCCATGCCATTGCAGTAAGGGACGAGCAGCGGTATACAACCACGCAGTGCCTGAAGAATTTCCCTATCATTAGTGACACCCTATGAGCACGATGTGTAAAACTGACGAAATATCCTGCATTGCTATCTATATAAAATTACCCATGATAAAGATTTGTGATCTACTGACCTGCGAGTATGATATACATTTGCCCCTTTGAGTTAGAACTTTGGACGGGAACAATGAACCTTGGAACAGTTCGTGGACGAATAAAGTCCGTTTTCACACCCAAAGATATGATATGCCATTACTCAGAATTGCAGAATATGGACAACATGAAATCCGCTCGGATATCAGTCAGTACGTTTTCATACTGAAAAAAGTAATCGGGGGTTTTACGACATAATATCGTAGGATAATTTTTTTTTCAAGGAGATCCACGGTTTCTCTTAGCAGTACTATCAGTGGTATACGCTATGGACAGCTTTTATTTAATTTATTCCAGCATTAAAACAATATGCATGTATAGATAGTACAATTTTCACGCAAGACCGTGCTCCTTCACACATTGCAAATCCTTTTAAGTGGATTCTCAGCATGCATTTCGGAAATGATATGATTATCAGCTGTCATCTTCCAATAAAATGCCATCAACATGACCTGATCTTAATCCTTGGTTTTCTAGCTGCCAGGTTATCTGAAACCTGTTGTGTTCTCTCTCACAAGGAAAGTCTCCTTAAAACGCATGCTCAGAATGTTCTTAAAGAAAAAAAAAATCTACTGACAATAGTTACTTTCATAATATATAATCAATCAAATTTATCGGCGGAATCCCAGTAGATAACTGGGCCGTGGTAGAGCGTTGAGCTCGTAATTGGAAGATTGCGGGTTCGGTACTCGAGCCGGCCAAAGACCGTCGTGTACACTAATGGTGGTTGGTGCACGTAAAATCTGTCATAGTCGCAATGTCCTCATCAAAATTATACGTCTGTGAGTTACCGAAGCAGGGGAGCCATCTACTCCATGGAGGATTAAAATTGTGATGGCGTGTCTCCGGACCACCTCTAGGAGTGAGTCCCAGACCATCGCCAATTTTCCATTGCGCAGCTCTAGTGCGACGTAAAACCCAACCAACCAACTAATCTAAAAACTCCATAATATTGGTTTGGTGAATAATATAAAGTTTGATGCTGAAGTAGATCAGACATTTTCCGCCAAGGGCTCTACTTTCGCGACAACCACTTTAAGCCAGGTAGCGCACAAAAATAAAAATAAATTATAAAATATCTGTATATATTAAAGAAAAGTTACTGTCGCTGGCGTCAAATTTTTTTGTCATGCGACTGCATCTCCTCGAGGAGAGCAAGGTTCTCTGCGTCATGAGAGGTATCAATGTGCGTGGAATACTCCAAGAAAGACATTTCAGCCAGTTAGAAATTTCTATCATCTTAATTAAAGAAGTTATTAATTAAAAATATCGGGTTTATAAAGGTACTCTATTTGCCACCTTGAAAAAAGTTTCTCTTATGACGTTGTTTTTCTGTCATAAAATCATTTTTCCGGGAAAATTAAAATATAATCTATGGTGTAAAAAGTAATAAAATAAATGTCAATGTTTCTATTAAGATAGTTATTTTCTTACTGGCAATTTCTTATGATGTTCATCAATTTTTTATATGTTCTTTTCTGGAGAATAATGATCCCTACTATCCTTATAGGTAAGCATTTAATTTGGTAATACTTTTGATATTTACATCTGTATTGTATCAAGTTTTTAAAAAAGCAATTGAATTTAGGTTTGGATATTTGATTTCCAAAATAGCATATTTGTTTATGAATCGGAATATTTATTCTTTTTTAAAATTATCATCCTTGTGAGCGCCATTTCGTTTTGTCTTTAAAGTATATTTAAAGATATTAGAAATGTACTTTAGCTGTGCATTAGAAATATATATAGAATATTGTACTGCCCTAAATTAACTAAAGAATTCAATAGTAAAAAAAAAATAGTTATTAAAAAAATAGTTATTAAAAAAATAAGTACTAGATTTTCTTTTTTTACTTTACTTTTTTTTTTTTTTTTTTTTTAAACAAGCAATTATACCAAAAAATTCACCTCCAAATTGTGACAAAACTTTAAAAGTCGCCGAGAGTGTCATACACTAAAGTTGTAACGCAAAATGGTCTAGATATAACGAATTTTTTTCAATTCTGAAAAAAATGACTAATTTTTAGCATAATACTTCATAAAAAAAGTGGTATTAAATATTATATATTTGGAAGTGTTTCTGTACTATCGCAAGTGTGCCAAACTTCGGGATAACTCACCACATAGGCAACCCCGATTTGGCACCTGTCTAAGGCACTGAATTGGCAATCATATTTTAATATTTACAGTCTGATTGCATTATTTTCAAATTTATTTTACTTTTAGAAGCATGTAAAAAATGTAAGAATATTTCAAAATTGATTATTCAATAAGCTCATATGACTTATCCTTAACAGATTTATTATTGCTTAGAATTACTTTGATAATGCCAAACATATCGTCCGAATTGGTATTCCAGACACATTTTTTGTCTTAATTTAAGACTCTTCTATTTACAGTGCTCTACTTAAAGCAAAATAGCGCCTCAAAAATATAACTAAATTATAAAATATTGAAAGAAGAAAGAAAAGAAAAGATAAAAAGAAATAGAAACAATAATCGCATAAATTATGTATTTTGACTAAAATGGCGACAAAAATTTAAAAGTCGCCAAGTGAAGTTATATTAAGGCTGTACCATGAGCAGGTTTACATATTTAATTATTTATTTTTTTATATACCAACTACTAATGATGAAATATACTACCTAAGACTACTACCATGAAGTATATATAATTACAAAAAATTAATTGCCTCATGCGATAGACATAGCCGATCATAGCATATTGTAACATTACATTTGGCCTGGGATTGCAGTCATTTTATGGTTGATCGGATAAATCAAATAAATATAGGAAATAACGTGAAAGCAAATTTTATGTTCACCGCGTATAGTGTTGTTCATATGTACAGTCGGCAATAAAATTATAGAAGCATACATCGATACTTTTCATGTATTTTTTTTTAGTTTGATCGCTAATTTTTATCGTCAACTTATTTTTTTATAAACAGTATAAGACTAAGATCATGACTCGACAAATATTTGCTTAACAAAACAGTGTTAGGTGCGTATCTTTTAAGTTGGAATTATTGTTAACGTTTCAATAATTTTGCTGCCAACTGTAACTAGGATTCAACTGGGCTACTTCAATTTTTTCGATACTGTCCGTTTCGAAACTGTCGTCTGCTTAACACCCTAATGGAAACTCTCCACTGGTAAACCATTGTCGCAGGCAACAGGAACAGGCACACGGGATTCTGAGGATGAGCAAGAGCAAGCAAAGATGAGCAACAACCTTTCAGTATTTTTTCTTTTGTTTTTTTGTTTATAAAGCAACATAGAAAAGAGTTTCTTTTAAATATAGTGACCAGCAAAGCGTGCAAAGCCTGCTAGTTTAAAAATATAATTATGCAGTGGCTTGTCCTTTACTTCGATATTACCAGAACGGAAAAACTGTGCTATGCTGATTCCTTCAAAATAACTGAATGATTTCATAATCAAGTATCTTTGAATTTAATAATTATATTCCGAAAACTAGCTTTTCACTTCAAGAAAAGTTGGAAAAAAAAATTCTTTATATTAATAAAACAACATTGCCCACAAATAACTACATAAAAATGTTCCATAATTAATTTAAATTAGTTTTAAAGTACAAGGATGTTTCAGAATCCTGTTATTTGTTAGTTATTAAGTGTGCCGTTCCGACGTTGAACGGATTAACTTAATGGTTTGGCGATTGGCGCAATATATCAAGGACCCAGGATGGATTCTTGTTCTAGGCTCTTTTCACTTTTAACAAAATTGATTCAAATTTCCCTTCAAAATGTATAATTATTGAAAACATGCGCAACAGCTACACAGTACAGCCACATATCCTAAAACTAGCAGTGAGTATGCGTCCAAAATGTTAGAGGGATGCCAGCTTGAAATTTGGAAAGCATCCAGTAATTCAGCGCCCTGTTATTGCTCATTTTCTCTGAGTCAGATGACTGTCACCACTATTTTAACATTGGACTCGTTGAGTTAGTACTTGCGCAGATGCTTCGATGGTTTCATGAAATGTGGTCGAAAAATACATTTGATAGTATAAATTTTCTAAGAAAAGATTGAGAGAAAAGTTTTTGATAAAAGTTTCATTGTAACTTCCTTCTTACCGGTATATTTGAGAATATCGATGAACAGTTTTATTTGGTAAAATTCCAATGAAATCCCAGAAATTTCTTGCTTTTGGCATTCCACAATATTCTCTGAATTTGTTGTAACCCGGCACTCCATGCTCTCGAGCTCTCTGAACATTTATTGCGGCTAAGTCCAATCCATAACCTTCTCCAGGCTTTTCAAATAGATGATTAGTGACCTGTTAAATAAAAAAAAATCATGTAAATGTATTAAGATTAAATTTTCACCACACAAAATAAAATAAAATATTAATAATTAAATAATGATATGCAGAATCTTAATACAGAATATTTTAAAAATTTGAATGAGAATTTAATGGAGAATGCATATTAATATATATATATATTAGAAAATTTTCAATTTATTATCACTCCCGCATTCTTATTTTCTTCTTTATTTATTTATTCTTTTTACTTGCAAATTATTACTTTTTATTACAAAATAAAAATCGCGATTCCCTTTAAAGCAGCTGTAATATAGAGCAGCTGTGTATTAGCAATTTAAGCAGTTCTCCCTTTCTCTCTCTCTCTATATATATATACGTACACTACGTGACATTGAAAATGCAACATCAAGAAGGAATGACCAGAAAGTGATGAAACTCGAAAAACAGAGAGAGACAGCAACGAACAATAACTGATCTTTATTTCTAAATGATATTCATAATACAGAGCAAGAACAGCGGCGGCTCAGTAGGTTGTAGGACAACCGTGGACGGTGATAACACGAAACAGCACGTCTAGGTACAGAGTCAGTGAGACTACGGATGACGTCCTGATTCTCTGTCAACCATTTGCCACAGTTTGTCTTCTGAACGCGGCAATGGCAAGATTTGCAAATAGCGTTTAATCACATCCAAAATGTATTCGATTGGTGAAAGATCAGGAGAGAACGGTGGCCAGAGAAGCATCTATACATTTTTCAGAGCATGTTGGCTGATGCTAGAAGTATGCGGTCGGGTTTGATCCTGCTGCTAAAGGGCATTGGGCATCCCCTGAAAGTAGGGGAGTGTCACCGGCCGCAGCACACCATCTACGTATCGTTGGGCTGTCACAGTGCCCTGAATACGAACTAGGGGTGACCTGGAATCGTAAGCAATTGCGTCCCAAACCATGATGCCGTGTTGTCGCGCGGTTGGGCGTTCCATAATTACTTCCGGATTGGACCTGTCTCCACGTCGACGGTACACTCGTACGCGGTGACTATCATTAGACATACAGAAGCGTGACTCATCTGAGTACACGACCCTGTGAAATTCCGTCGTTCCCATCGCTCTAGCCCAGCACCATTGCAGACGTTGATGTCTATGAAAGTTATGACTAAACATAAAAACTTATTCTTCGACCACATTTCATGAAAACATGGAAGCATCTGCGCAAGTGCTAACTCAACGAGTCCAGTGCTAAAATAGGGGTGACAGTCATCTGACTCAGAGAAAATGAGCAATAACACAGAGCGTAGAATTACTGGATGTTTTCCTAATTTCAAATTGTTGGTCAAGCTGGCACCCCTCCAACATTTTGGACGCGTCCTCACTGCTAGTTTTAGGATATGTGGCTGCACTGTATCCCAAAAGTTTTTAGACAAACGCAATTTTATTCAAATATGGTATCGGTAATCATGACGTCGATTTTGATAAATACAACGTATTAATTTGGAACGTTCTAGAAAGGGGAAGCAGTCATTCGTTCTGCGTTTTATGATGCCTAAAGCTTCGCAGCTTTCTAATAAATAATTGCATTCTGAATTTGATATTGCACAGTAAGACTGTTAAGGAAATACTGAACCTTTTAAATCGTTTTTAAAGTACGATTTGTCGTGTCCGATCATGGCTGGTAAGACACCATATCGACCAAAACCCTGTTCGGAATAACCACGAGTGACGGATGTGCGCAGTGACAGACGAATACAAATGGCTTCAATACAGAAAATGTCGGTTCGCGAAATTACTAGGGGTCCCTGGTTACAAATCTCCAAGAACATTGTTTATAGACGAATTAAAAAAACTAGTTTCATTATCCACGAAAGAATGGTTCGCACATTACCACTCTCAAAGCTTCACATTAGTAAGAGAATACGATGGATTTGTAACCATATGTCATATGATGATAAATGGATGGTTGTCCTTTTCAGCGATGTGAAAAAGGGAACCTCGATGGACCTGATGGGAATACATATTGTAGGCAGGATTTACGAAAAGAGCTCAAGAGCTATTTTAGAAGGAAATGTGGAGGTGGATCTGTAATGGTTGGGACGGCTTTCGATTTCAACGATCAAGTGGGTTTGGCCTTTTTAGATGGCCGACAGAATTCTTCTAAATACATAGAAAACTTTAGAAAATCATCTTATACCTTTAGAAAAGATTGGGGGGGGGGGCTGTGAATTGGGTGTATCCGCATGATAATGCTTCCATACATACTGCGAATGCTACGAAAAATCATTTAATCAGGAAAAATATAACTGTTCTTGATTGGTCAACGATGAGCCCCGATTTAAACTTGCACCTCCTGTTATAATGCCTCCGAATTGTGTTATAATGTCTCCTCTTTATGTCATGGCCGATCGGCCGATTTCATCCAAACACTTCCTATAATTTCTATAGAATGGTGTGGATTGGATGTAATCGGTCAGCCTTTTATGACGTAAAGCTCAGATCGAAGGCATTATTATGGGAGGTTCTGTTTAAACCCTGTTGAGTATTACACTTTGATCTTGACCAAGAGGCCGAGAGCTGATAAAACCCAATTGAGAATATGTAGACATTATGTCTTGGAAGGTATATGAGAATGGAGGGCAATTTTATTTAGTAAATGACTTGAAAACAGCCATTGAAAGTACATTATACAACTTACAGAACCAGATATATTACAAACTTTAATTATTTCGACGAAAAGACGTGTATATGGTGTCATACTGAAGAATGGAAAGACTAAACCATTAAGAATATTATAATGAGCATGTTTTCTTAAAATATCTTATATTCTCTAAACCACCTAATATTTCCATTTTATTACATAATTGAAAGAGAAATTGTTTTTTTTTTTTTTTTTTTCCTTCAAAATATTTCCTTGAATGCAAGTCGCATATATTAGTTTGATTAAACATATTTGCAATTGGTGCTTGTATGTGTTTACATTTTGCTAAAATATGCATTTTACTGAAGTCTCTAAACTTTTGGGGCAGACTGTAGATATATTTTACAACAATAACAACAACGACAATAATATATAATAATAATAATAATAATAACTTAAAAAAGTGAAGTCTTTTGATAATATCGCTGAAATATACATATTATTTTAATGTTACAAACGAAAATATTAATTATTCATGATAACTCACTTTAAACATGATGTCATTATCGAAATACATTTCACTTCCCGTAATATTATAAAACAAGCTTATATTCACCGTATTCTCATAAATAATCACAAAGTGAGCTTGTTAAAAATATTGTTAGAGTTGCTTCATTATTAGATATTAAAAGTACCTATAAAAAACTTCGTAGTGGTAGCTGAGAATAATAGGATGTTACTGATAAAATTAATCTTCACTTCCACTATTTTCGCACTGATGTCGTATCTCAAACCTCCTTATGTCGTAAGACTCTTTTGAAGGTATTGTTAAGACTTTTAATACCATTAACGTTATAAAGAAGCACTTTAGTTCTGATTGGATTGATACACACTATGTTTTTAATAAAGTACAAAATTGTGAATTAAATTCTGTGAAAAATCAACACATTATTAGATATTAACGTTACTAATGAAGAACTTTGCAGTGGTAGCTGAGAGTAATAGGATATTGCTGATCAAATTAATCTTCACATCTCGCCTTATGTCGTAAGTCAAACCTCCTTATGTTGTAAGTCGCCAGAAGTTATTGTTAATATTTTTAACGCCATTAAAGTTATAAAGAAACACTTTGGTCCAGATTGGAATGACACGCCTTATGTTTTTCATAAAATACAATGACTGTGAATTAAATTCTGTGAAAAATCAAGCTAATTTTCACAGTGCTTTATTACTATTCCTATTTTTTCTTACAAGAATTTAGGAATAAACTGTGCCTTATTTCTGATATTTTTGTTTAATTTCTAGTGCCTAAGATTTAACCGGTAAGTACACATCATCGGTACTAGACAGTGAATAATGATACATTACATAAAAAACTTTTATTTTTGAAGACAATCTAGTACATAACTTTCTCTTATATAAAGAAAATAACTATAGTCGGCATCAAAATTATTGAAGCGATAGCAATAATTCGTATTTAAAAGATGTGCACCTAATACTGTTTTGTTAAATAAATATTTCTTGAATCATGATTTTAGTCTCTATGCTGTTTATAAAAAAAGTAAGTTGATGATAAAAATTAGTGATCAAATTAATATATATATATATATATATATATGAAAAATGTTAATGTGTGCTTCAATAATTTTGCTGCCGACAGTAGATAAATTAACGAAATTCGTATGGTGCAGAGTAAAAATTATTATTGTCATTAATCCTTTTCCAGACAATGTTTAAATCTTTTTTTTTTCTCTTATTTCTAGCAGTAATTGCTAACTATGGTTGATGAAGTTGTCACTTGATTTCTTCCTAAACACTTTGATAAATACCTCTAGAAATAGACACACCACAATAAGTAAGAGACCATTTTGAAAGAAAAAATATGAATACTTAAATTTTTATAAATAATTGTTATTTAAATTGCATTTTTAATAAGTAAAATAAACTGATAATTAATTTAAAAAATAGTGCTAATATTTTGTACAGGATTTTCAACATATGTAATTTGTTCATTATATATGCGTAAAAAGTCTGATTATGGTATACATACCCAGCTAAAAAAAGTCTGCATAAAAACTACAAAAAAAAAAAAAAAAAAAAGGCGACAGTCTGAAGGAGTTTGGAACAAGAATCATAATCTGCAGAATAATTGCAGTTATAAAGCAAAAAATTGCAGATAATAGCCCCCCCCCCCCAAACTTATTATTGTTCCAAATTATCTGAAGTTTTTTGCAGTTTTTCTGCAGTTTTTCTAGTTTTTTTAAAGATTTTTTTAGCTGGGTATTAAATTATGAAATTGTTCACTATAAATGCCTAAAATGTTTCACTATGGTATACATACTAAATTATGAAATTTAATTTTTACACGGTCCCACCTTTCCTATGAGTTATGTTTAGAAAAATATTGCCCTTGGTCTAAGAAGGAAAATAAAAGAAATCCAATGTCTCTAACTGAAAAATTCGCTGAGTTATCGTAGTTTGAAAATTCTAGCATTTTTCACCAAGTCTTAAGGGGATGTTCCAAAAGTGAAGAAATTGTAATTACATTACACTACAAATAGTCTTCATTTATGTTTGCCATATAGCTAACATTTCCATTCCTATCATAGCTATGATTTCTTTTAGCTAGAATTGTACTTATGAAGCATATTTAATAGAGTATAATAAATGTAATGACAAAACTCACTCTGAATTATAATGAACATTGTGGTTGGTTGGTTGTTGTGTTTTTATATGTTAAGGCCAATTGGCTAGATCCTAGGCAGGGGTGAAATGCCTTCTGTCTGGGAGCTCTTGCTAAAGAGTCTTGTTGATACTCATTTTGTCCGATATGCAAGTTTCGGAGAAAACCATGGAAAATTAAGACCATCAAGAGCGACAAACTCCACCTGGGATCGTACCTGGCACATCTCGTTTTTCAGTTTTGAGAGCAAGACACCTCTCAGCCCCTGGTTCGGCCCTTTTGAACGACGAGGAAATGATAATTTTTAACTTTTTCCAACTAATATAAAAAACGTTTAAAACGTTCTTTAAAAAATCCATTAAATCTAATCTTTAACTATTATTTACATGTTGCTACAATGTTTATACTTTTGAAGTGAATATTATATATTAATTAATACCATTTATGTATCCAACATATTCTGCTCAATATAAGATAATATAAATAATAAGTGCTTGATCAATCAGATATCATTACTCCTAATAATATTGTAATTTCGCATTTTATTACATTTTTGTGTTGCTCTGTATACTGTTCAAAAATAGAAAATGCCCGATATAGTGCACAGAATTAAAAAAAAAAAAAAAAAAAAAGAACCTCTTCTAACAGAACTGAAAACTTCCTCCATTCATAGCGCATAGACTATCTGAGTATCTTGTGAGGGTCTTGTAAAACCATCAATAATACTAACCATGATTTATTCTAGAGTAGAGATATGCATCTCGATAATGTATATTACCCGCTTAACTGTCCCGTGCATATATATGTATGCGTTTTTCCGAAGTACGATCCTTTGCATTGTACTACTACCAGTGAAACTAATGACACGGTTTGAAAATGCATAAAATAACCTCGAAAATGATCTCGATAGTGTTTTCGGAAGATTTACTCATTTTAGAGTTTAAAGAGTACAGTGGTACTTTGAAGTAAATCTCGTAAAATTTCCTTGGCAATTAAAGGATTAATACTGTTATGTTTTGTGCAGTATAACTATATTAAACCAGATTTTGAAGAAGTACGTCTAATAGATCGCCCTATATTATAATTATTTTGTGGGTACAAAAACCAATAGTGCTAATTATACCGTTTTTAACAGGAACGTGCTTTAATAAATTGAATCGCACATATGGATTTCAAGATGTTCTAGAATTATTTATGGAAATTAGAATGCGAAAAGTAGGTGAACACACAACTAAAATCATAAACACATTCCATTTTGTTGGAAATCCTTAAAATTATGCGTAATATTCTTTATATTAGATATTAGAAAACTCTTTTACTTAATTAATATATATATATATATATATTCTGCTTTAGATAAATTTCACATCATCATAACTCGCACTACTTTAACGGGGACATCTGGTGGCGGACTGGTCAGCGCTATAGGCTTCAGTTCATAGAAACCGGGTTCGAATCTCTCTCAGACAGAAATATCAATAATTGTTCGGAATCTACTTTAGTAGTACCCGAAACCAAACTAAACTACACTTTTATCTATCTTTTAATATTTCTTTCTCCCTTAAAGTGTTTTGCAAACTTGCAAGTCTTTTGCAAATTTGCAAGTGACCCCTAAGAAATTCAGCTATTAAATTTTTAACAATACAGAATAACATGAATTTACATTAACTTATTAAAACTGTTAATTTCACGTGTTTGAATGGTTTTAATTGCCATTTTAAAACAAATGGATATTTATTTAATTTTTATCATCTCATAGATAGCCCCATAAAGTAAGCAGTTTGGCGTCGAAAAATGGACGCCAAAATTGAAAGTAAAAGGGTGTAAGTCATCATTTTTAAATTACAATAACTCTGCAAAATTTTCAATCAGAAAGATGATTTTTTGTTCTTCTTAGACCGAGAAGAATATTTTTCTAAATATAAGTCATATGGTAGGAGGAACCGTTTAAAAATTAAATTTCGTATTTTAACATGTAAGCAGCCCCTTGTACCCCCCCCTCCCACCAAAAAAAAAAATCTGAAATTTACTCTTGATTTGCATCCGTTTTTTAATTGGAAATATACTTTCATGACTCTTAGTTTAAGAGATAATCTCTGTAACATCTATTTTGAATCAACCGGTGTATATATATATATTGAAACTTTTGATATCAACATTTGTATGAAAATTTAACCATTATGCAATTTTTAAAAATTGTTTTAAAATAAATGTTTTAAACGGCTAAATTACAGTTAACTAAAGAAATAGTCTGGTGTATACACATACGACTTTCCCTTACTCCTCATTTAAATACTTTAAAGACAGATTATAGAATAAGGGGTAAGATAATGAGTACTGTATTTGTTACTGTGTGGATATAAAAAAGTTATTACAATTTCTGAGCAGTCTTCCTGGACTTGGTAAAACGTAGTATAGCACTTTCGTTAATTACTTTCAACAGAAAAGAATGTTGTATAATCCTGAATATTGTCTAAGAATTATATACACAATACACATTGTACCTAAATTTAGCCCAATATGATTAAATACCCAGCACAACTTGAAATTTACTTCCAGCAATTTCCAAATGTATGTAGATTTAGACTAATGAGTTTGGACTTTTTGTTAATATTTATATTTGGGATATGCTAATAAAAACTCACACACAGACAAACTATTACCATAAAAAACTCGTTTTGAAAAAAATTAGAAATGTGAAAATAAATTACACGCTTGCATATAGTTATTATTTTCTTTTCTTTTTTTTCAGATGAAAAATGTCAGTCTTAATGTAAAGCACGATTAAAATACGTGACTGGATCAAGAATTCAGCCTAAGAACGCAAAAATGATTTTAATGTAAATGCTATTATGCGTATTATCATTTTGTTGCAAATTTACATTTCGATTTTGATATATGGTCCCTCTGTTCAGCATTCAATTCAAATTTTAATTAAGTAGCGGGTGGGCAAAAAATACGTATAAAATTTAAAAATTCATAGAAACCAGAAAAATAAACGAAGGAAAAAAGCAGTTTGCAACATTAGCATTGCAAGCTTATGGGATTTTTTTTTTTTTTTTTTTTTTTTTTTTTTTTTTTTTAACAGGAAAAATAAATAACTCCAAAAACAGTCAATAGGTGTCGCTGACAAACACAAGTGAAAGAAAAGATATAAAAATATCAAACAGAGTGCCTTCCAAATACCTTCCCTTATTACAACAAAAGTTTTAATAAGCACCACCACAGATGCAGCTGCAGGACATTGCAGGCGAGTCACATATCTAGCAACGGCAGAGTGCAGCACTTCTGGATGTATACATGACACCTCTTCAACACGATACCACAGTTCATCGACCATAGTTACTAGTGAGTGGTGACCTGCCAGTCATTTTTCAACGATTAAACAGTCAATTTCATTGGTGCGAGATCAGGAGAACGCCCTGGCCAGAGCATCAGTCCAACACATTCTGTATTAAAGAAGGTCCGGACAACACGGACAACTCACGGTTGTGCATTGTCCTGCTTAAATGTTGCGCTATAGAGGCCTCGATTGTAGGGTAGAACGACGGGCCTTAACTCGTCCGAATTGTAATGGCCGCTATTCGGAAAGCCGGGAATGCAAACAAGAGGCGATCGAAACGTGTATTCAGTGACATCACATACCATCAGTCCAGGTGATGGGCTAGTATAAAGAAAAGCCAGCTTGCAGTGTGCATTATTCTGAAAGCCGCCAAGTATGTATGCGGCAATCTTGATGTGGTAAACAGGATTATGATTTGTCCGAAAAAGCGACGTCATGCATTTCTGCGTCCAGGTTCGTCTTAGATCATACATTAAAGGCACCTATGTCAGTGATGCAGCTTTTAGGGTAACCGAAGCTCCTGAAGTGATGGTATGTGGTACCGTTGGATACATGTTTCGATAAATTCTTGTTCCCAGTCCTGGCACTCTGAATAGTGACCACCAAATTTCTGAAGAGTTAAAGCCCGCCGTTCTGCCCTAGATTTAAGGTCTTCATAGATCAAAATTTAAGCAATACAATGCACGACCACAAGTTGTCCGTATTTTGAGGACCTTCCTTGATACAGAATGTGTTCTACTATTGCTCTGGCCAGCGCATTTTCCTGATCTCACACCAATAAAAATGACTGTTTAATCGTTGAAAAGCGACTGGCATGCCATCACTCACAAGTAACTATGGTCGATGAACAGTGGCATTCTGTTGAAGCTTCATAGAGTGCTGTAGCCACAAATGTCATCCAATAGCTGTTCAATTCAATGTTTAGGCAGATAAGTGCTGATATTGCCCAGAAAGGTCGCTGCTTGATGTACTGATTTCTCATGATATATTACTCCAAATTTCCTGAAAATTTAAACAATTATTCTTCCTACTATAATGTATGGGCCCGAGAAATATCATTCTGATATTTGCATTCCTTCTTGGCGTTGCAATTTTAACGACTAGCAATGTAAATGTAGTTATTACCTTAAATTGTTTACCACAACCAAACTGCATTTTTTTTTTTTTTTTTTTTTATAACATTACTAAAATTTCGAAACAAGAGTACAATTTTGTTGTATCAATATTTATTTATTTACTAGCAGGCTACGCCCGCTTCGCTGGTCACTATTTTTAAATGAATCACAATAATTAATGAATTCTCAAAATTGCATTACTTTTTATCATGTGATAAAAAAAGAAAAAACAAATTCTGATCGGGAAAAATGTCGCACCGGGTTCCCACTGCCTTCGGCAGCGTAGACCCGTGCGCTGCGCGCGCGTATTCCTTCACCATCCTTATGATTTCTCAAAATTCCATGTTACTACTCATAAACTTTCATTCTTAAGAAAAGGAATTAAAGAAAAATATCATTTAGCATCGGATAAAAACTCGCACCGTGACCCCACTGCCTTCGGCAGCGCAGAACCATGCGCATTGTGCGTGCTCGTGTGAGGATATACGTGCGCTGTGAACGCATATTCTTTCCCAACTCAAACTTTTATTATTAAGAAAAAAAAATAAAAAAAAAAAAAAAATCTTTTATCATGTGTTTAGATATACGTGCGGTGCGCGCACACATTCCTTCTGAAATCAGACTTTTATTTTTAAGAAAAGAAAATATAAAAAAATCATTTCTCATCAGGTAAAAAGTCGGACCGGGTCCCCACTGCCTTCGGCAGCGCAGTCTCGTGCGCGCTGCGCGCACCTATTCCTTCCCCACCCTTCCAGCCCCTCCTAATTAACCTACATATACCAATTTTGAACGGTCTAACTCAATTAGCTGAGATGCAAAAGAAAACCTAATCAGGACACCTTAAAATTGTAAATCAGGTGAAATCTCGAATTCCACTTTCGATAATATAAAAGAACTTTAAAATATCTTTCGAATGATGTATTCGAAATAAATTAATCATAATTAGAATTTTAAATATTGAAATTAAAAAATATTACAGCGCCATCTGGCGGTAGAAATTTCTGTAATCTATTGTTCCATTCCAGATCAACAAAGCTTTCAAATGATGTATTACTTATGAAATTATTTTAATTAGTAGCTGAGATACAAAAGAAAACCTAATTAGGACACCTCAAAACGTGCAAATCGGGTGAAATCTCGAATTCCACTTTCGATAATATAAAAATACTTTAAATTATCTTTCGAATGAAGTATTAAATATAATTTAATCATAATTAGAATTTGAAATATTGAAATTTTAAAATATTACAGCGCCATCTGGCGGTAGAAATTTCTGTAATCTATTGTTCCATTCCAGATCAACAAAGCTTTCAAATGATGTATTACTTATGAAATTATTTTAATTAGTAGCTGAGATACAAAAGAAAACCTAATCAGGAGACCTCAAAACGTGTAAATCGGGTGAAATCTCAAATTTCACCTTCGATAATATAAAAGTACTTTAAAATATCTTTCGAATGATGTATTAAAAATAATTTAATAAAATTTAAAATTTGAAATACTGAAATTTTAAAATATTACAGCGCCATCTGGCGGTAGAAATTTCTGTAATCTACTGTTCGATTCCAAATCAACAAAGCTTTCAAATGATGTATTACTTATGAAATTATTTTAATTAGTAGCGTAGATACAAAATAAAACCGATTCAGGAGACCTCAAAACGTGTAAATCACATGAAATCTCGAATTCCATTATTTACGGTAGTCGGTTAATGGAAGGTGAAAAAAATTTGTGGCGTCTACTCTTGAAAGTCAATTCAAACAAGTTTCAAAATGACACATTACTTTTGAAATTATGCTAATTAGAAGCTGAGATACAAAAATTATATAAATACTATTATAAAACGACTTATGTCTGACTTTTCGTGGTTTTCTCCGAAACTTGCGTAATTCCGCGATAAATACTGAAAAAATCAATAGTATGAAATGTGAAAGGAGTATCAGAATTCGAAACTCTGCAAAATATAAAAGAATAAAGGCGTTCTGGGTTTTCCGTTGTTTTCTCCGAAACAACCGTTCCTTTTCTACGTTTTTGCCCCCCCCCCCTCCTTTCCATCCCTTCTAATAATTTTACACTTGAAAATATTCGCAATCGATGTATCTTTCCTTAGAACCTAATAATACCAATTTCAAACGCTGTAACTCTTTTTTTTTTTCCCTTCGCCCCCCCCTCCCCCTCAAACCCTTCCTAATAATTCTACACTTTCAAAAATATTCGGAATCGAATTATCGGGCGTTAAAACCAAATAATACGAAATTTCAACGGCATATCTCAATTTAAAATATATACTGCAAAATATAAAACAAAATTTAATCTAATTTTTTTGTTTATCCGGATATTTTCATGAAAATTGAACAGTAGCTTTATAATATGCTGTAAAAGCCGAATATTAATTCAAATGTAACGTGAATGAAAATTTGAAAAAGTTTGAAAATTGCAATTTTTATTCCCACTGTAAAACACGTGACATCTTGATCGGTTACTATCATTTCCTTTTTCATGGCAGACGTCGTCTGGCATTTGAAATGATGTTGCCACAAAAAATACATACTTTAGTTAATTTTAAAAAATCTAATTGTTGTACCGATAAGCCGCTTGCACGCTTAAATTCAGAAAAAATTTCCCTTTCATTTGGTACCGAAATCGTAACGAACGGACAAATATTTCTAATTTGTTTTCCACTTTTTCTAATTTTAACTCCGTTAAAAAAAACTTTTTTTATGCAATGGCGGTGAATTCTCAGTCATTGAGATCGCTTTCTGATTAGATATGAGTCGACATTTTAATTAATATCTCCACAACTAATTAAAATTTTTAAATTCTGTTTCGAGGAGGACCTCGGAAAGGCTCCAGAGCATCCGTATGTCAATTCTTGTACTTCTGCGTTCAATAGGGGCAGAACGTATAAAAGAACAGACTAACAGACAGACAGACAGAAAAACCTTTCCATTTATTATTATAGATTTATTTAATATCTGAAAGACTTGCATATCAACAGTGCAATTAGCTTAAAATTGCTTATATAAAATTATATTGATAAATAAAAAGAGAATTTCACTCATTTAAAATATTTTTAAATTACCTTTATATATTATAATAAAATTAAAATTAGAAAAATAATTAATTCGGTAGTATATTTGTTTAAAATAAAATTTTGTATAAAATATGGCAATCAAGATTTAGACCAAATAACAGCTCTTTTTTTTTTTTTTTTTTTTTTACACACTACCTAATTACTTTCTGAAATAAACAAAGAAATAAAAAAAATAATAATAACTTTCAAGAAGCTTCTTACATTCTTTTATAAGAAAATAAATAAATAAAATATTACCTTAAATTGTTTATCACAATCAAATGGCTTTATATATGTATATATATATATATTATTAAAATATCGAAGCATTTTTTTTTTTCAATTACTGTATGAGCATTCAAAAAAAAAAAAAAAAAAAAAATTATTATTATTATTATTAATACGAGCGAGATATTCTTATATTATTTTAGAAAATTAGCAAAAAATTAAACTATTATAAATATATAAGATGTCATTTGATTGGAATAATGTTTAAAGTATATTTCGATACATAATATTATATCAGAATATGTCGAAAATTGAAACAGGATAACTGAATGCTGGTAATGTTATTTATAAACATATGAAGTGATTAACAAATAACTTCTTCACAGTTGCCTTTTTTTTTATGAGGTTGCTACAATAATAGATAATGATGCATAGAAGTATGTAAATAGAGCCTAATTTTTTTCATTTAATTACTATTTACAAGTTACCAAAAAAAAAAAAAAAAAAAAATTACACATAAGTAGCATAATTATAAAAATTAAAATTAAATGTTTAACTTCGAATATTTTATTGACACTCTCAAAATTTTTTAACATTATTTTTTTTTAAATAAAATATCATATTAATACCATTCAATTAATTATTATGTGTATAAATTTACATACATTACTTTATATTTCTTCAAAGTAATCGAAAATCTTTGTAAAAATTAATGATAACAATACAATTTTAACAATATTTGGAATAACTAATACCATGAAAATTAGCAATTAATTTTTTACCTGCATAAACTGACTTTCACCTTTACATGAATTTGTATAGATTTTAGAGTCTCTAAAATCTATTCTAAGTTTATCAATAAAAAATGAATACAATTATAGGTACTTAAATTATTATTTCTTTGTAAATCACCAATGCGGTTATTTTCTTTTTGCAGTTCTTCACTTATATCAGAAAAAAGAAGAGGAACCATTTCTTTTTTAATTCCTGATCCTTTGAACATCTAAATGGTGTAATGTATTTCTCATCAGGTCTATTTGATTTATAGCTCGAAACACAGAAATATTTACCCTTTCTGGCTATTGTAAAACAGATGTATAAATTAAATTCTGGAGAAATAAAAGTGTTTAAAATAATCATAAAATTCACAAATATAAAAGAATAAAATCGTACAAGCAAGCACGTGCATGGGGTACATCGCAGATTGTCAAGGTTATCCAAAGTCCATGCTAATCTATGGGTAAAACTGTTTATAGAGTTACACATTACCTAATTGTTATTTCTAAATTCCGTTAATACTCTGTGAAAATATACAACCTTTAAATTAGTACTCGTTTTCCAAAAATTTATTTTTTTAATTTTTAAATTTGAATTTTGTGTTTAAAAATGCGATTTTTCACTAAAAGCCTTTAAAGCCCCTTTTTTTCCCATTTTTTAGCTGTAAAAAAAAAAAAAAAAAAAAAAAAAAAAAAAATCAATTTTTGGGAAACGAGTACTAATTTAAAGGTTGTAGCTTGTCTGAATATAAAACGGAATTTAAAAATACCAGTTAGGTAAGGAGTAATTCTAAAAACAAATTTCGCCATAGACTTACATGGGATTTGGTGACTATAGACGGGAAAATCGCAAGAGGGAGTGAGCAGCCTTAATAAAACGAAAGGAGGAGATGTTCCTTTCAAGAATTCCCTCCTATGATAACGTGATACCTCCTTGCTCCCCAAACTGATTTAGCCCGGTGATTAAAAAAGCCTTGCCTAGATACGACAGTTATAGCGACATTAAAACCCGAATAAACTACTACGTCAGAAACGCCAAAGAAAAATATTGGAAATGCATACAGCTGTTTCGGTAGCCTTAAGCGTACCGTCTTCAGTGCAAAAAGGACTTCGCACTGAAGACGGTACGCTTAAGGCTACCGAAACAGCTGTATGCATTTCCAATATTTTTCTTTGGCGTTTCTGACGTAGTAGTTTATTCGGGTTTTAATATTCCAACGCCAAGTCTCCTGTTATAATTAGTTATATCGACAGTTATATACGACTGTTTATTATCGTCTTCTTGACGCAAAAAATGAGCTTCATCTGTTCACATTAGACCCCATCATGAGGGATTCTTTTCGATTTTCGAGATAGTACACAACGCAGACGCTTCCCCATTTTACAGTATCCGCTGGTGAAAGTTCATGGCACGGCTGTAATCTGTATTGGTACAGATCGAGGATTACATAAAGATTATTGCATACCGAGAATGGTAGTAAGCCCAAGCGTATGGAAACTTTACAAACACTGCTGTCCCTGGAACTGATTCAGGCACTAGCACTTACATTTCAGTTGCAAAACGCGGCTCACGTGCCTTCTTCAAACATGGTCGTCCGGTTCTTACACAGTCCTCCAACGTTCCAGTTTCTTCAAACTTTTGAACAAGCTATTTTAAGGCCTGTCACTGTTAAAAGTCCTTTTCAACTCCGCACATTTTTTGAAGACGGAATCTACTGAAGGCACACACGATGGTCACTGATTCCTGGTTAACGCAAAATAACTTCACCAACAAAACTTTACCCTTCGCACTTAGCATTCTTGTTCCCATACAGTGTTTTCAATGGGAAACTGATTGTCCGTTAGAAGCGCAAACCCTTATACCCGCCTCATTTGCATATTTGCATGAAAACCGCTCATACCAGCGCCATCTATCGACTGTTTTTAGAGTTATTTTTTTCTATCCTTAAAAAAAATCCATGATTTAACAATACTAATCCTGCAAATCGATTTATTTTTCAGTTAAATTTTCGTTTTTTATGAATTTCTAAAGTTTATACGGACTTTTTGCCCACCCTGTATAACTCACATAATTCTAGTGATAGAGTTATATTTTTCTAATGATATTATTGCATTAAACTAGGCTATTTTATGATTTTTATGGAGACAGATGTTTAAATATGAAGGTTGGGAAAGATGGAGAAAGAGAAAGAAAGGAAAAAAAAATTATGAAAATTGTGATTTTTTTTTCCTTATTACGAATTAAAAATGATCGCTAGTTGAGAGAGAAAAATAAAGAAAAAAGATTCACTATTAATTGATTAAGTTAGAATATTCCATTAGCAATTCGTAGATTTTAAAAAGTTTTAGCCGTAGAGAAGGACGGAAGAGAATATTGTTAAGCGAGTTAGTGGTCCTTGGACAGGGATTTAGAATGTGCCATTGAGAGGTTAGGGGGAAGGGGGGGGGGCAGGAGAACTAGGCATGAGCCGGTGTCTTCTCTTCGCTACAGGAGCACAGAAGAATGCGTGAGCAATGAAAACGGAAAAGATAGTCACTGAAGGAACCGTGGCCAGAAAAAATGGCGTAGGATGGTATAGGATGGCGTTAGTTCCCACATTGTCAATGACATCCTGGGAACTAGGCTATATGCTTTTAGTAGAACGGTCCCATGTCTCTTGCCAATCTTGGTTGAAGTTTGAGACGATTTTTCATGTACAGAGGAAGTGGAAGAATTTGGTTTGTTTCATTGCGTTCAGTGGCTGATTTTGCTAAAGCGTCAGCAGTTTCATTGAATAATATTCCCCTGTTTGCAGAAACGTATGCTAGGGATATTCTATGTATTCTTAAGAACCACCAGCAGGCGTTTAATATTTAGGACCAGAGGAAGTCTGTTTTTGTGTTGGAATATTGCCTAGATTTTGAAAGAAAACATGTATCGTGAACTAAAGAATGGAAAGGGTTATTTTATCTGACAAGAAAACTTTTAACTTAGATGGACCAGACGGCTTGCATTATTATTATCATGATCTGCATGAAGAGGAAACTGCACAAATTCTTCATTCTGCATAAATTCTTTCACAACAACAAATGGTTTATGGCTGTGTCATGATCTGAGCAGCGATTGGTATCAGTAGGAACACTGATATAATTATCCTTCCGACTTCCGAGCAAAATAAATGCAAAACCAAATCTCGATTTTTTACAAAGACATTTATTACCGAAGACTCTCCCATTATAGCTAGCCGTAATTTTATTTTTTCACAGTATAACACTGCTATTCACGCGGCCAATATTTTCAAAGCATGATTTGCTTAAAAAAAAAAAAAAAAAAAGGCAATTCTTGGACTGGTTAGCTAGATCTCCTATCTAAATATCATCGGAAATCTTTGGGACTTAGACAGTCGTAAGAGAAGTCTATAAAAATCGTTGACAACTTTCTACAGCATCAGAATTTAAACAAACCATTACAAAAGAATGAAAGAAAATTCCTAATAATTATATAAAAATTTGTTTGAAAGTTTATTAGGTAGAATTTTTGAGAATATCAGGGTAAATAAAAAATGCACCCATTTTTAATTTTTCTAATTTAAATTTAATTAGAATGTAGTTTCCTGTTCTCTTAACTTTTGTCGTTCATGAGAAAAACCCAAGATGAGTAAGATTTATTTATTAAATATAAATCTATACCTTCGATAAATATTCAGTTGTTTTTTGATTATAATAAATGATCAGCAAATTTTAGATAAGTATATTTTATGAAAAAATTAAAATAAACTTTTATTCCTATTTTTTTTTTTTTTGTGTGTGTGTGTGTCACGGAGTGTAATCCGTTCGTGTAATTTGACATGTTGTTTCCCAATGAAATTTAACGCCCGCTAATTCTGCAATCCTTGTAATTTCTCGCTATTTTTATTTTCCTCATCCGATTAGAAAATTTGCATACGAGAAAGTTTCTTTTTCTCGACCGCAGAATGCTTCGAATCTGGGCATTCTTTGCACACACTTCTTTTGCGATTTACTTCAACTAAACGTGGTTTGAGACTTTATGTTCTATTATGATATTTTTCATTCTCTTGATCTTTACTATCACTTCTCTGAATTTGTCCGTCGAATTCTCGATCACAATTCTCGATGCATATGGTTCTTCATACATCAAAAAATAAATAAATAAATAAATAAATAAATAAATAAAATAAAATAAAATAAATAAATTTCATTAATAGTGTTTGTGTGTGTGAGGGTGGATGGGGGGAAGAGATCGGCAGTAAAGGCTTCTACATAAAGTGTTGCAGGATCTGGAGGATTTTTTATTCAATAATCACCAATAATTTTAAAAAGTGATATTTGATATAATAGACGATTAATCTTCAAAGTGATTAAGCAAACGTTACAATTAAGAATTATTGATAATTATTGAATAAAAAATCCTCCAGATCTGGCAACACTGTGCACATTTCGCGACTTTTGGGAATCTAGTAATTTTCATGGGTATAAACTGACCACATTCACCTCATTACATATACAGTTAACGATTATATTTATTATTATACATGTTGAAGCTCTTAAATTTATCAATTTAAAATTATATAAGACCTTTCCTAAAAGGGATTAGTCAGAGCGATTTTGCTAGAAACATAAGTTTGCTAACAATACGGGAGGTAGCGTTACATTTTTAGAAGTTTTTCATTCTGGCTAAATCCTAATTCTAATAACTAGTTATATATTAACAATAACCAAAGTAAATGTCAGTTGTCATACACGAGGTGGAGGTAGTAGTAAGAGAGTGTCGAATATGTTAAAAAAGATAGAGTTTAAAGTGTCATATCGCTCCAAAACTTGGTATTCTTTAACCACATTTCTTGCGATCATGGAAGCCTCTGCGCAAGTGCGTATTGAACGAGTCCAGTGTTAAAATAGGGGTGACTGAGAGAAAACAAGCAATAAGGGAACACCGAATAACTGGATGTTTGCCAAATAACTATCTCTCGGGCAATTTTGCATCCCTCCAAACTTTTGGACTCGACCTCACTGCTAGTCTTAGGAAACGTGGTTACACTATATAGAGTATTTTTATATAATAAACACTAAGAATAAATAGATATACATATTGGAAAGGGTTAATTACATGTCTGTTGCTACTCAGAACTTGTAAGAAAACTTTTAAATATAAAGTAATTTCATACTGCAGAGAGTAATTTCATATGTATTGTTCTTCACATATTGAACATATCGCGTCGTTGTCCGGTTATTGTTACTTGTTTTGTATAACACACTAAATATTTACATTGTTTTTACTTATCCGATAACTCTGATCCCATTAGCGTTTCATTTATAGGTTATGAAATAGAATAGAGTTAGAATTAGTAGAAGTTAGACAGAAATAAATTAGTATATCATTACTATAGCTCTCCAATCTGCAGTAAATTTACTGATTCTAGTTCTATGTTGCCGTTGGGTATCGGTGCCGGAAACGTGTCTTGACATTCGATGCAAGTATCTCCTCCCCTCCTAAATAAGAATACATTTATTTAATTTCAATTTCAGTCCTTTTTTGACCACCTCTTATCATTTAGCTCAACACATACTGTGGAGCATTTTGAGGTTTCTCTAGCATTTCACAACCTATAAATTAAACATAATGATCATATTACTAATCGTTGCACCAGTGGCGTCGCGTGAGTGACATTTCGGCCATCTCCATATGTGTGGTTAGAAACAGTCCGTTATCATGGAAAGTTATTTATCTGATTGATTATTGGAATGCCGTCATACCTACGTTGCTCTATAAAAAAGGCGAATCAACCAATAAGATAAATACATATTCTATAACAATGCACTGTTTCCAGCCACTCGCATAGAGATGACCAAAAACTTCATTCACGCGACGCCACTGCGTTGCACAGAAACTGAATTAAAGAATCCTTAAAACTATTATTAGTCAATTCACCAGCAAAGTTCTCAGGTCGTGTTTGATTTGGACTATTTACAAAGAAATTTTGATCTAGTATCCTGCCTCTTAAAGAAGGCTCATGGTCTTTAATTGATGTAAAATATACGAATTGATTGTTATTGTGATTTTATGCACATTTAGTGGGAGTAAAAATTGGCAGTAACTTATTGGAAATATTGCCAAAAGTAAGTTTAGCGTCTGTAATCGTCAATAATGATGTAGTCGGAAATCATTACGTAACATACTTCTAGTTGATTTATTACCAATGGCCACTTCCAACATTTTTTATAATACCGAATTAACTATCCTGCAAATTGTTCCATCAAGATGACACATCGTTAATGAAACTGGGATTAACAAATAAGTATGAACAGCGCCAATATCTAATTATTCAATGATAATAATAACTGGCCAATGGCGTAGTTATGTTCAAGGCATCAACTAACAGTTTCACACTCACGTTCCTAATTTACCCCCCCCCCTTCTTTAATATATGAAGAAACATATATGGGAAACTTATGTGGTATGAAATGACATTATATTAAAAAAAAAAAAAAAATCACAAGAGTCGTGAAAACAAATTATACACTTTTTAACTCCTACCCCTACCGTTGCGCGTTGCACAGTGTTCGGAATTTCAAAAAAGCTGGCCAAAAGTCGAAATTAAAGAAAACAAGTGAAATTGTGATGTATATATATGTTTTCGAGGTCGCTGAATCCGAATCTGACATTGGTTTTTTGAAAACTTCAAAGGCAAACTCAAAAACAAGATGGCGAATCCAATATGGCGCGCCATATTGGATTCGCCATCTTGTTTTTGAGTTTGCCTTTGAAGTTTTCAAAAAACCAATGTCAGATTCGGATTCAGCGACCTCGAAAACATATATATACATCACAATTTCACTTGTTTTCTTTAATTTCGACTTTTGGCCAGCTTTTTTGAAATTCCGACCACTGTGTGGCGGATCAAAAATCAAAAAATTGATAGATGAAGGATAATTTTCACATTTAAGGGTTTTTGAGGGCGCTAAATTCAAATTTGATATCAGTTTTTATAAAAAAAGTGATCTTGCACTCAAAAACAAGATGGCGGATCCAATATGGCAGACCAAAGTCCAAAAAATTAAAAAATTAAATTAAAAAGTAAAAATTAAATTAAAAAGTTAAAACGCTTTTACACATACAGGGGCAGGCGGGGGCACCCAATTCTTTAACGGCTGAATAAAATGGACATCCCTTAACACTCTCCACTTTGAATCAATGCGGGATCTTGCGAGATAAAAAAGTTTCCATACTTTGAAACTTTTGGCTATGTTATAATTGAGGTTAACTTCAAAAAGCCGCTCAGGAGATCACTATCTACTAACCTCCACAATTGTCGGCCATATTTTGTTGAATGTTGTTGTTGCGAAATTTTCCGAGAAACACTAATTGTTTAACTGTTAAAATGCATTAACAATTAAAAAGAAAAAATTGTCACGTTTTCCGCCAGCCTACACTTAGAAATATGTAGATAGAATAAATTTTCCACCTCACAGTTTCATTCAGTGGCTCCCTCTGAAGGTATTTCCGCGGTACTTACGTCTAAAAACGCGCCTAAATTTTTCGACTTTTGGCCAGCTTTTTTGAAATTCCGAACACTGTGCGTTGGGGCGACGATTGAGATTTACTTTGGTTACTGTTGGTACCTAACAAATAACCAGAATTAAGAATTGTCAATTTGAAATCACTACCAAAAATGCAATACTACCTTCCGTACTATTATATCAAAGAGTGTTATAGTACCGAAGTCTTCAAAATAAATTACATGATAGACACGCGTCATACTCATTACTATGATTTGCATACACGTTTTACCATTTTTGTAATTAATTAACGGAAATATAGTATTGATTCAAAATAAAAGTTTGGGTAACACACTTACAATTTTGCTTATCTTTGAAAATGCTTGAAATTCGACTGATTCTAATGAATGACATTTTCTTGAAATTTCACGAAATTTGCTTTTTTTAAAGTAACTCTATACCTTTGGCTAATAAATTATGCAAATGGAAATTTAGTAAGGATTGCGCATACGCAGTTAACATTACTTAGAAAAAACGCCCATACTTCATCAGATGAACTAGGTGAGCCAAAAATGGCCAATGTTCCTTAGCCTGTCCCACTAAAAAAGGTTAAATTTTTAATCACAAAATAGGGATACTGCATCGTAAATCATGTATCTCCAGGGAATGTGACTGAATTTCAAGGGTCTATTTTGATCGACCCTCGTTATATGCAGTGATTTCCCTTTAGAGTAGTAGTTGTTCTAATTCCCAGGTAAGAAGATATTTTAATTTACATGTGTTTAAGTTCTTAGACATTTGAACTGTGATATGTGTTCCGAAAATTTCTTTCTTTCTCTTTAACTGCATTAAATTCATTTCTAATAAATTTCTAATATTAAAATTTTAATACCGTGGAAATGGCGACCCTATGCAAGTTCTCAAGGTGGACCAGATGCCGGGCAATTTGGAACACGTGAGCCAAGTTAGTAAATAAATGCGCAAATTAATGTAATAAGAGTAATTTTCAAAATTTCAGCTTAAATATCTGAAAAAACTTATTATCATTTATTGTCCAACAATTTCTACACTATTGAGAATACCAGAGATCTCCTGAAAGAAGTCAATGAAAATCCTCAATTACTTTGCACAAAAAGTGTTTGAAAGTCTTTTTGTGTGAAAAGATAAGATGGATAAAAAGTAGAACCCGAAAAAAAAAAAAAAAAAAAAAAGAGCATCTTAGCACATTTTGAAATTGCTCTTAATATGGGCCACCTTTGGAACACTATGTGCCAAAGGTGGCCCACAAACTACAATTTTGAAATTGTATTATAAAAATATATAAATTGCATTTTATAAAGAAAATTATACTTGATACGTGTAAGAGATAAGTTCAGAATATTAAAAAAAGAAAAAAAAAATTAGTTCAGCCATATACACCCAACTAGAAATTTATAAAATATTCTCAAAGCTTGACTACGGCCACCTTTGGCTCACTTACCTTATTTAATATTTTTATATTCTGATTACGATGTTTTGTATTTAATGTTGTATGCCAAGTTTTCTAAATAAACGTATTGCACTGGTTAGAAAACCCTGCCTGTTACGAATAAAATGTACAGAAAATGAAACAGAACACGTTATAAAAACGAACGGAAAATGTTAAACAAACCATTATATCTCTATTAGTATACGTGCTTTTGACATATAAATGGATAAACATAATTATAAGAAGCTTCATAATCGCATGCTACAGCTACAACGTATTTGAAGCATTATTTCTTACGAGGTGCTCTCAATTGTTAATTTTTTATGATTTATCAGTGGCCCTCTTTTCACCTTCGGAACAAAATCTCCGTTGAAATGTATGTGGCACATGTTCTTTACATCCACGAAGTTCAAAGAGACTTCATCAAATAATTTTCTAGATATTCAACGGAACGTTTAAAATCGAAGTTATCTCTTATTAAAAGATTTCTTATGCTATCAAATATTTTGACACTCATCTCTATATTTTAATCGGTATAATAGTGTCATTGCCCCCACAGACACTCCCACCTAAAAAAGATAAGAAATTAAGATACTGATAGTCTTTAAAAGCAAAGTTTCAGCAAAAATATCTAAAGTTTTAAATCATCCGAAGTTGTTTTGTTTTAAATGTGTGCACAGTTTAACAATAACAATAAATGATTACAAGATAAAAAGAACTTTTTATATACCACGTTTTTAAATTTTCTGTTGAACCATATAAACGTGACAATTCTATGTATTAATAAATACTTTTTAAAAATTTTTTTGATGAATTATCCCATCAACTTGAAAGAAAATAATCAAATGCGTAATAAAGAGAGCAATCATGAGAAATTTTGAAACATTTATTAGTTGAATAAAAGTATTAAAAGAATGCATTACCATTGTGTTCTGAGCTATTCTAAAAGTTTCAAATGTCTAGCTAGTCGAGGATTTAGTTAAAAAATCAATTACAAGATTTGTACTAGACAAACAAAAAAGCCAGTTAATAAAAACGTGTTAAAAAAGCATATTTTTTGTGTGTATCAGTTTTGAGTGCCTAAATAAATAAATGGATAAATAAATATATTTAGAATCATTTTTATTGAATATGAATTTTCTCTCACGGTGTCCCACGTAAGCTAATACTGTACTTTAGATTAATTATTGAAGTACCAGGTGGCCATAAAATAAATATCTCTATTTGTGAGGAAGTGAGGCCTCACTCAATCACGTTAGCGCTCAGTGCTCGAAACTATGGTCAAGTTGTTCATGGAGTGTTAAAGGCCGATTTCCTCTGCGAGCTCTAGACCAAGGTTCAAAAAGTCATTAATCACGCTTCCGACACAAAGAGCCAAATGTCTTGTCATCAGTTGTAGCCCTTTTTCATCAGATTGCGCAGTTACTTCAAAGGAAAGCATGCAAAATTGACAAAGATATCTGCCTCTGGCCCCTCAATTATCTCAGCTGGGTGTTAGAACCAGGGACTTCCAACGCCGTTCGAGGGTTTTGAGCCCGGCTGACCACATCAAAGGATTCTGAATAGAATCCGTCGAAACAGCCGTAGTGGAAAACGGACTTTAGATTAGTAGAGATAAGGTTACAAGTCGAATCTAGTTTTAGCTGGTAATAGACTCGGAGAAAAAGTTAAGATTGTCCATAGAAGAGTTGGTAAGAGAAGGTTACCAATAGATTTAGTTTAGCTTGCCGTTTGGTTTCAGAGAAAATGAGAGAAATGCTAGAAGCAGTTGCGAAGTTTTGGTGTTTAATTGGATGTCGGTATTTTTAGGGCAAAAGACGAGAAGCATTTCTCCAGTTAATACTTTAAACGAGACTTCTGAAAATATGGAAGCGTACTTTTTTGGATGGGGAGTTTTGGACATACTTATTTATAACGTTTTTGGAGCTCAGCCAATTTTGAAACTGAAACAGCGCGAGCACGCTGCTCACATCGAGTTAGAAAAAGATGCTATCAGATTACTATAAGTTTGGTGAGGGATTAATTTTATAGATTCCTTAAGATTAAGGTTTGTTCTAAGTTATACAGTACCTTTCCATAAATGACAGGACAATATCGATTTCAGACGTTTTGGAAAATAACTCAAAAAAGTTCTAGACGGATCATTTTGAAAGTTCAGGAGTATAAAGAACATGCTATACCGCATATATATAGGCGAAAGCTTTGCACCGAAAGCAAAAGGAGGACCAGTAAAAAATAAAAGGAAAACGAAAATGTTTGCGATTACCCTGTAAAAAGTAATGCTTGAAATGTGTTCTCGCTGTAGCAAATGATTAAGAGGATTTTTTTTTATTATCTATATGAATTTGTATGAGGCTACCACATATATTGATGGAGATAAAACGATTTCTTTAAAATATTGAAAAAAAAGCCACTTTTTTAATTATAACACGCAAGGCTTTAAACCCAGAACAAAGCCATTTTCAGGAAACTTGACATACTATATTAGACAGAGCATACTGTAATCAGAATTAAAAAATATTAAATATCTTATGAAATATGAGTATTTTCACTAAATACTAACAATTTCACTAAATTTTAACATGCGCAAGGTTTAGCGAAACTTCATTTGCATAATTTAATAGCCAAAAGTATTGAGCTACTCATACATATATCGCAAACAAGTATCGTTTAAATTCAAAAAGTTGTAATGTGACAGAATGAACTGCTATTCAATTCCTCTCAAAAAAAAAAAAAAAAAAAAACTATACTATAAGGAGTTTTACTCATATTTTTATTTTGATTCAGTCAATGGTAATGCAGTGTTCGTTGATTGTAAATACATATTAATAAAATCTCTTTATCATTTTTCTTATTTTTGAGAAAAACTGAAATTTCGTTCATTCTATCACGTACAACTTTTTGAATTTACACTATATTTGTTTTGGATTTCCATATAGGTCCCTCACACGTGCGTCACTTTGCTATTAGCAACGATTGAATTGGCACCCAAGCAAACAAAGGTGAGGTTGTGATTGGTCGAAACATGTGCTCTTTTATCTTATGCATTAAAGCCATGGGCTAATCGTTCTATATTTGGGCAGCAGTTGTGGTTTCAGATGAAGGAATGACATCACTTGCAAGGAACCTATAAGCAATACTATTGGCTATTATATTATGAAAATAAAATTTCGTTGGAACTTGCGCATGCGTAGTTAAAAATTATTTAGTAAAAATGTTTACATTTCATTAGATATTTAATACATTTTTATCCTGATTGCAGTATGCTGTGTCTAATATTGTATGTCAAGATTCTTAAAAATGGTTTTGAACTGTGTTTAATAATCTGCGTGTTACAGTTAAATAGTGGCTTTTATTTTTTTCTGTTTCTTTTTTAAAAATTTTTTAAAGAAATATTTATATCTCCATGAATATATGTGGTATCCACATAGAAATTGATAGAGATATTAAAAAGAAGCTTCTTAATCACATGCTAGAACGCATTTCGAGCATTACTTTTTACAGGGCAATCCCAAAAATTTTTATTTTTCTTTAACTCTGTACCGGTCTTCCTTATGCTTTCGGGACAAAATTTTCATTGACATATAAATAAGGTGTAATATATTCTTTACACCCTTGAAGTTTCAAGATGATCCACCTGTACTTTTTGAGACTGTTTGACAAAACGTCTGAAATAGAATGTGTCCGGTCATTTATGGAAAGATAATGTATTTAAGCTAAAATCAAGCTAGCCTTGTGGAAGTCAGACATTACCCTTTGTTCGAAGCTCACATAAATAAGATTAATTTTATTCAAGTTTATGATTATTCGAATTATAGATATTTTTACAAGTAGTTATGGATCAAAGATGGTTGCTATAAACCAGCTCTACATATTTATAGGTGCCTGTAGCTGGATTGAAAAATTCAAATGACTCCCTTTTCCCATTTTGTACACTTACAATCTAGAAAAGAGGAAGGAAAATGGCACAAGAAAAATACTTAAAAAATGGTTGATGGAGGGCTCTTTTACGTTTGAAATCTCATGTTTTACAAGAAGGAATAATTTTGACACAAAAAACTAATGCCAAAAATTTTACTATTAATTTAGCTACACTGTCGTATGACATTAATGATCAAGTTTAGGTTCCGCAGCTTGATCAAGTTTAGGTTCCTTGTGGCCTTAGTGCTAGTACACACACTGCGCTGTGCATTTAATTCTCTGTATTGCGTACTCATCTGCGGAGTGTAACGCATCAGAAATGATGTTCCGCACATGTTGGGATGTGCTATCTTTTAAAGAATAAATAAGAATGGAGATACCTCCACGGTACAGTCGGTAGCAAAAGTGTCCGAACACTAGCAAAAATTCCTATGTAAAAAAAATTCACTTCATACGGTTTTGTTAAATAAATCCTTGTCGAATCCTGTTCTTAGTCAGTGTAAGAACATGATTCGATAAGGATTTATTTAACAAAACCGTATGAAGTGTACATTTTTTACATAGGAATATTTGCTAGTGTTCGGACACTTTTGTTACCGACTGTATAGAAGTAATTTTAAATATCCCCAAAGAATAAAATTCATATGACATCACACGGGGATCGAGAAGGTCACACCATAGAAACAGTAGGCTTATTATACGATCGTCTGAGAAAAACTTCCGTAAGAGGTACTCTAGCTGTCGTTCGATATGGTACAGAATTCCAGCTTGCGTAAAAATTGTTTCGGAAAGGCATCCCCTTTGATGAATTGAAGTAATACGCAAGTTTCTAACGATTGTTGGTATCGTCCTGCAATAACCGATCATGTTGCATGACTAACAGTAAAACTTGAGTTAAGACGGAGACGACACCACAGAGCGTTTTTTTGAGTGAGAGGAACAGTGTGAGTTTCACTTGGTAGCTCTGAAGCCCATTTTGGAAATTTTGTATATTTTTTGTACTACTCAAATGAAAATGGGCTTTCCCCCCCATTAAATCTCACATAGAAAATTATCATCAAATTACTTTCGTGCTAAAAACATTAACGTGAATTTAAGTCTCTGATTCATATTTGCTGCTAGTAATTGCTGATGAAAAATAATTTTATAGGGATAAAGTTGAATTATTCTTTTAAGAATTTTTTGAACAGTAGAATATGTCCTAGCAAATGTTCGTGCACTATTACGAGCTTCTAGGGTCGACAATGGCTTGAACATCTCAGTGACAATTTCTTCTGTTACGCAGAGAGGCACTGGCTTTCCCCGCTTTCAATTTTTAACAGAAAATGATTTTGACTCTAATAATTTTCACCATTTTTCTTAGTGCAAACTATGTCAAAGGACACTTAATTTTACACATTCCTTTTTCATGCATGCAAATTCACGTACATCAACGTTCGGCCTGTTAACGTAGAATATTTTTAATGATAAAACGCGACCTGATAAACTAATAATGATGTCGACCACTTTGCTTGGAGATGTAAAAGCTTGCTTCTTGATTTTGCTTTCGCGATGAAATTTACAGAAGCGATTTAAGAGACAATCCACGAAGTCCTCTATCGATAATTTTTTTTAACTATTTTTTTCCCTTGCACCATTGTTCTTCCCCCTTCACACATAGTAAGTATATCAATTTTTAAGTAATTTGGATTATTCACTCAAGTTACTGTTAGTTCTGAACAGAGATACTTATTTTATGGCCACCCATTATTATACGTAGATGAATTCTGTAGCTCAGTTGGTTACAGTGTCTGATTATGGTGTGGTGGTGTCGGGATTAAGGTCGATTATCTAGCCTAGGGTATCAGCATAGATCTTATATAGATAGACTATGCCATTAATAGGACTTCCCATTACAGTGAATATCTTCATCATGAGGGTGTAATCTGATATCTTCATCCTTTGCGGTCAGCGACGTATGTCACGTGACAGGGATTTGGGGGCGATTCTTCCACAAGAAAATACTTATTTTTGTAAGAATTCAAACAAAAAATTCTCCCCTTCAAAATGGTTTCTCACCAAAGAAACTTTTCTATAATTAATCTATGACATTTCAGCTTTCCATCGATGCGTAAATCTAAAGGCGTAAATAAAAAGTTTGTGTACAATACAGAAATTAAAAAACCCTAAGCTACTTTCTTTCCTATGGAAAAATAACATAATATTCATTCTCGTCTCTCTCTCTCCAGGTCCGCATCATGTGATAATTTAGATGGGGAAGCTAGCTCATGCGTTGCCCTCTGACGGCAATGGCTCATGTCGCAGACAGATAATGAGGGGGGGGGGGATGCGTGGTCTATCTGTATAAGGTCTATGGGTATCAGGATAGGAGGGTTTCTTCCATGGTTAGTTTTTCTAAGGGATCCTAGCTCTCATTCACGTGAGTTTGTGATTGTCCGAAAAACAGGAGATCACAAGTTCGAATGGCGCGAATGCTTATCCATTTATGTTTTTAATGACAATTTAGTAACTAAAAGTACAAAATAAAAATAAGAATATATATTGGGTTGTTCGATAAATAATGTCGTTTTTTTACATGTTTTTCAAAGTGAATTTATTTATATTAACAACAAACATTAATCAATGATATATTGACCATCTTGTTGGATGACCTTTTGCCATCTTTCGGTAAGTTGAAAAATTCCACGTTCGAAGAAGCCTTGGTTTTTAGAAGCGAAGGTTTTAAAAAACGACATTATTTATCGAACAACTCAATATATATATAAATAAATAACTGATAGAATGTCGTTTTTGGCGACCTAAACGTTAAAAAAAAAAAAAAAAAAAAAAAAAAAAAGATAATGAGAGCCTCTAGAAGCAAAGTTGCAGAAAAATTCCAAAATACTTTAAAGATTCAAAGCTGTTTGATTAACTACTGTAGAATAACTTAAATAAACAAACCATGAATTTTTGTCTCAAATACTTTTGAAAATTTTCGGGAAATTTTTCTTTTAAAAGCTCCCAATATCTTGTTTTCTTACTTTTTAAGGCGCCAATAAAAGCATTCTATCAGTTAAAAAAAAATATATATATATATTTATTTAATTACAGTTTGATCATTGTCGAAATACTTCTACTATTAAAAGTGAAAAATTAATAAAAAATAGTGTTTTTTTTATTGTTCTATTAGATTTTTTTTTTTTTTTTTTTTTTTTAAGGTTTGGAAAGCATACATAAAAATAAAAATAAATTTAGTACATTTTACTAAATCAAAAAGGAAATTGGTGCTTATATGTAATACAAATGTATATTATAACTGATTTTTGTATTATATTGAAATGCTCGTTTTAAAGTAGTATGGTATATACTACATTCTGTAATATCTCCTTAGTTTTCGGTTATACCTTTTTGTCTAATTATCTCAAAAATCTTATGCCTGTAACAATATACCACTTTCATTTTTATTATAGCAAGGTTTGATCCTAAGCCTTCCTAAATCGTATAACAATAACAATATCTTATATATATATATATAATATGTCCTTTAATTCCTAGGCCAATCTTTTAAGGTAGGTAAAATACTTATAAAGAAAAAAATTTTGTGTTGCAATATGAGGTCGAGAATGAAAGGTATAGGCGGAAAAATAAGAAATGCACCGCATTTTTAAATGGGGGAAAAAAAAGGTACAATGAAAAATCCATAGAGAACAGCATAAAAAGAAAAACACACACACACACACACACACACACAATCACAAGTGTGTGAAACAAACTACTACCACCAGTCAGAAAAAAAAAAAAAAACTGAATCGGTGGAAAAGTGGGCTTGGGGATCACCGAAGATTTTCATTTTTGACCCAATGTTGCTATATGCATTTTACCTAACTTTAAAATTGCCAAGAATTCGGATAAAACCTGTATATATGCGTTTAAGTTCAGACATATATATGAGTTCCAATATATATATATATATACATATATATATATATATGATGAATAATTTAATTCCTTTACAACACTCAGCAAATGAAAGAAAGATGAAAATACCAATAATGAAATTTGAAATGAGATGTATTACGTATAAAGTTATTGTCACGATTATAGTATTGCTTTAAAATAGCTTGTATAATACAGTGGTTATTTAAATTTAGATATAAATTAAAGAATAATAATAATAATAATAATAATAATAAAAACTATAAAATTAGTTGGAACTTATCAAATACGTTATCCATTTTTGTATTTAAACATGTTTAAGAGAAACTGAATTTTTCATGATAATACAAGTAATAATTAAATAAACTCGTGTTCAAAACAATTCGCTATATCATTCATTTTTAATAAAATTCAAAATAATTTCTACACGATATACAGAATAAAGAAAAAAAAATATAATTATAAACATTGGCATAAATTAAACATTTATAATAACTAACTTCAACATATAACAATAGAATAATTGCTTTGTATGTTTTTAATTTATTTAGCTTATTGAAACTAATTATAAAACCAAAATTATATTTATTGATGCAAAAAAAAAAAAAAAAAAAAAAGTAATAATAAAGTTATTAGTTCGCATAATATATAGAAATTCAATAACATTTATTTAAACTACTAACTAATAAAAGTTTTGATTAATAAAAGTAAATTATTTTAAGAATGATTATATTATTTTTTCTTTATATTGATATATGTATATCGATTTTACTAAGTGCTTTATTATTAGCATGCAATGATGAAAATATAGAGAAATTGTGTTCCATAATCTCTTTGTAAAAATATTCTTATGTCTGATTTAATCTGATTATGCATCTTCATTTTGTTAACCATTGTTGTCTATTTACTGACCTCAATAGTTGTATAAATGATTGTTTAATAAATTATGAGCTTTCCAGCACTGGAAATTTATTTGTTCTATTTTTTTATTCCCTCAGAAAAATTTATTTTTTGAAATATATACATATAATGAAGTAATATATATACATATAATATACATATTACTTGTATTAACGAGTTACCGTAGGTAATGGAAGTATCGTATTCAATCGAAAATTTCAATATTGAACTTTTATTTGATTAACATGTCTCCTAACTCCAAAAATCTGTTTTTTTTTTTTTTTTTTTTTTTTTTTTTTTTTTTAGAATTTGGTTTGTGCGTGTGTATGTGAAAAATTTTCTGAATATTCTATTTTCAAAAATGAAAAGAGATAGAATGACAAAACTTTATATATAAAAGGCATGTCCGATATACAGATAAGTTTGCCAACTTCTGAAGAAATTTGGATAACTGAAAGTTCGTGAGGAAAGCTGAAAGTGGAACATAAAAGGCCAGAAGTGGGGCATTCAAAGCCGAAAGACAGATCGTATTTTAAGTCTATATTTAAAAAAACAGCTTTAAAGCTTTTTTTTTTCAAATTTGCCATTTAAATCCTCTTTAGGATGTCTTTTATACGCAATAATTATGTACTTTAAGAAAATTAATTGATGTCAGTATTTGGTAAGCCAATATATGTCTTAGAAGTGGCTATTTTAAAAAACGATTTTACAAATTTTCTCCACATGTGGAAGTTCTTAGTTCCTCTCCGTTGACCATAGTGGCGCTGCTATCGCTCCGGTTCGAGTTTTAGATTTATTGCCCCATCAGTACAGTAATCTGTGACTGAGTCACCCCCACGAAGAGAATGTTATTGGAAAGTAACCTAAAATAAATAAATAAATAATAAAACATACATCAAAATGTACGAAATTCGATGGTTTGGATTGGATTTAGGAATAAGGCCGATTGACAGCTGTATGTCCTAGGCCTGAGGTGGGAGTGCCTTCCATGGGGGTCTTTCTAAGGGGTCCTAGCCCGTATTTACGCAAGTTTCGGAGAAAACCACACGAAATTCGATGCAAATTAAATCTCCTGCGCTGAGAATCGATAATGTAGTGGTATGTCTTCGGACCATCTTTAAGGATATAATGATAGTGTTAGAATTCCTTTATAATGTATTAGCATTAAAAATATTACAATTACCCAATTACGGAAGTATAGTTCATGCGTAGTAATTAAAAACTAAAAAGGTGATAATTATGATAAATAATTTCCTCACTACAATTTTTTAAAATTTAGTAAAGCAAAGGACGGTTTTCAAAAGGCGGCGCTTGCAATGTTTGTGGGGAAATTCTGTGCTATGATTGGCAGTATTCCGACTACCTGTTGGAAAAATGAAAGAAAATCGTCATCATGACGTATAATGACGCCGAAGATGAGAGTCGCCCGTTTCAAAATGTGGACTATCCTCGATTTTCGAGGACATATAATCGCTTAACTAAAACTAGAGATGTAAAAAACCCGGGAATTTTGCTTCTGGGGAATAAACATGGGAATTTTCGGGTTTAAACCAGGAATTTTGGGAACTTTGGAAACTTTGATGGGAAGAAACTATTATTCAATGTTTAGGTTTAATTTCGCTTCTTTTAGGTGTACCAAACAACTTATTTCAATATCATTTTTATTCTATCTGCTTAACCCCTTAACGCGCGCCATCCTCGCCACGAGGACGCAAAATTTAAGATCCAGCTGCAAAAATTCATCCCGGAAATTTTTTAGCAAAAATTCACGTTTATAACATATCAGAAAAGGCCGGTTTTTTAAGCCTTAAAATTTAAAAATTCTTTTAGTTTAATTTAGTTCATGAATTCCGGTGGCAGTATAATTTAAATGTTTCAAATTGTCTTGCGCCGCAAAGGGTTAAATAAAAGCGGTATCAACAATTATGTGATTATTTTACAGAAAATTGCAAAAAAAATAAACGCTTACGTTATTGACAATAATAAATGATGAAGTTTTGTCTGCCTATTTAAATAACTTTTTTTTTTTTTTTTTTTAAATGAATACCATAATAAAATATGTTATAAAAAATAATACAATAAAATTAAATTATGGTAAGAATACTTTAAAATTATTAAATTTTATTATAATTCATCGAACAAAATTTCACATTAGTTGATAAAATTTTGTTATAATCACTCAAAGAGCACGGGAAATAAAATCGAACATGAGTTCTTCGGTTATTAAGAATTCAAGCAATAATTTTTTAATGCATTAAATCAATACATGAAATATTCAATAGCTAATAATTATTAATTTGGCTGTTATTTCTTTCTTCACTTATTTTTTGCATATTAATATTGTTGAAATTTTAATTGAAATAATATTTCCCAGTGTAATATTATTGATTGTTTTAGTAAATGCAGAATATTTTGAAGCATTTTTGTTTTATTTTTGAAATAAAATGTTAAAGATATAGAACAGAAACATGCGATTGCGATTAAAAAAAAAAGTGTTATATTGAACTCAGCGTGTATACAGTCAGAACTAAGATATAAATATACGGCAATAACAGAGAATAAGTCTGTTAATTAATGAAATTTGAAACTTGTACTTTTTTAATTTATAGACGTTAGAAGCACTATTTTACTATTTAAAAATTGAAAGATCATGAAAAACATTTGAATGTGAGATAACATTTTGAAATGCCTTAAAACATCTCTAACCTCAGAAAAAAAAAAAAAAAAAGGCTAAATTTGCAACTTTTGAAAACTTTCAAAATTCCCTTCCCAAAAAACCGGGTTTATTCCCTGGTTTAAACCCGAGTTTTTTTCCCGCTCACATCTCTGACTAAAACTCGCAATTCTATCTGCAAATTTCTTCACAACTCTCCAGTTCATCTAATACCTTATTTTAACCAACGAAGGTTGAGGGTGAGGTTTACGTTGAGAGATTTTCGTGTAGCACTCGTATTACAGAATGGACAATTGTCCATGCTTTAACCAACGAAACACTTCGAACTACAGTCGCCAGCAAAAGTATCCGAGCACTAGCCAATAATTCCGATGTTAAAAAAGTACACTTAAAAGTGTTTTGTTAAATAAATCCTTGTCGAATCATGTTCTTAGACTGACTAAGAACATGACTCGAGAAGGATTTATTTAACAAAGCAGTATTAAGTGTACTTTTTTAGACAGGGATTATTGCTAGTGCTCGGATACTTTTGCTGCCAACTGTAAATAAACCTTCGCAACTTTTGACTTTACTACGAAATCTGCCTTTGAGCACTCAGAAAGTATCTCACGCTACTTAAATGTGAGCTGGTTGTCGTGCGCTTTCTACTGGGTTAACGAAATAAAGTTATATATAATAGTTAAAGTTATGCCGTAGATATAAAGTTATGCCGTATTAGGAAACTATACCGTATTTGGGCACGATATCTTATTTTAATTTCATTTTGCTTAATGCAAACTAAAGATATTAAGTAGTACTTATGGGATAATTGGCATATAGACATAATATATTTAAACTTTTTTATATGCCCCTGAATACGAAACCAAATATCCTTTCTCAAAAGGTTTCAAGCAATATCCCAATACACACAGGTTTGGAATACCAAATTTGGCCTTACTGCTAATATCTGTTTTTGATTCATGCTGCTAACGCAAACACAAAGCAAACTAGTATGTTGTGGCCACCACAAGACTTTCTTCTATATTTACCTATACATATTCAATCAGTAACAATATTAAAAAAAAAAAAAAAAAAAAAAGTACGATTTTTTTTTTCTAAGTTTTTTTTTTTTTTTTTGTTAAAAGTAAAAAAAAATCGATAACTTTGTTTTAAATTATCACAGATTTATAGTTCAACCATTCGTTTTAAAGGCATTGACGAGACCTTTCGAAAGATACCCATCTTGAAAATTTATCCCCCCCGGGGGGGTACTTCCCTCCCAGGGGGGGAAGCGATGCCCCCCATGCAGAATTTTTTTTTCCTAGTTACATACTACTATTATCAATAATTCATATTAATTTTACAATCACAAGTTTAAAACAACTCTTATTATGCACATTTATACGAATTTTTGTCCTATGCTGCCATGTTAAAAATTTAGATAAAATGCTATCACAGCGCCACCTGTTGAGCTATTGATCCCCAAACATAATCAGCACCAGTTAATGTCGGGGACAAACTAAATACCAAGTTTGGTTAAATTTCGTTAAAAAAAAAATAAATAAAAATTGCGATTTTTTTTCTAAGTTTTGTTTTGTTAAAAGTAAAAAAAATCGATAACTTTGGTTTAAATTATCACAGATTTATGGTTCAACCATTCGTTTTAAAGGTATTGCCGAGACCTTTCGAAAGATACCCATCTTGAAACTTTGACCCCCCGGGTGGGAACTTCCCCCCCCCCCGCGGTGGGGGGGGGAACCGATGCGCCCACATGCACAAAAAATTTTTCCTAGTTAACTACTACTATTATCAACCTGATCTTTCGAAAGATACCCATTGTGAAAATTTACCCCCCCTGGGGGTATTTCCCCCCTAGGGGGGGAAGCGATGCCCCCCATGCAGAAATTCTTTTTTCCTAGTTACATACTACTATTATCAATAATTCATATTAATTTTACAATCACAAGTTTAAAACAACTCTTATTATGCACATTTATACGAATTTTTGTCCTATGCTGCCACGTTAAAAATTTAGATAAAATGCTATCACAGCGCCACCTGTTGAGCTATTGATCCCCAAACATAATCAGCACCAGTTAATGTCGGGGACAAACTAAATACCAAGTTTGGTTAAATTTCGTTAAAAAAAAAAAAAATAAAAATTGCGATTTTTTTTCCAAGTTTTTTTTTGTTAAAAGTAAAAAAAATCGATAACTTTGTTTTAAATTATCACAGATTTATGGTTTAACCATTCGTTTTAAAGGTATTGACGAGACCTTTCGAAAGATACCCATCTTGAAACTTTGCCCCCCCCCCCGGGTGGGTACTTCCGGTGGGGGGGCAACTGATGCCCCCACATGCACAAAAAATTTTTCCCAGTTAACTATTACTATTATCAACGAGACCTTTCGAAAGATACCCATCTTGAAAATTTACTTCCCCGGGGCAGGGGGGGGGGGAACCGATGCCCCCACATGCACAAAATTTTTTTCCTAGTTAACTACTACTATTATCAATAATTCATATTAATTTTACAATCACAAGTGTAAAATAACTCTCTTTATGCCCATTTATACGGAATTTTGTCCTATGCTGCCATGTTAAAAATTTGCATAAAATGCGATCACAACGCCACCTATTGAGCGATTGATCCCAAAATCTAATCAGCACCAGTTTATGTCAGGGTGCAACTAAATACCAAGTTTGGTTAAATTTCATTCATTGGTTCGTGAGATACAGCGTCCACAAAAAAATGATACAGACAGACAGACAGACAGACATTTTCTAAAAACTATTAATTCGTTATCTAGACATCCCAAAACATGTAAATCCATCAAAAAACGGAGGTCGAAAATTTTCGCGAATCCAATACTTTCTCTATATTACATATAGAAGAAAGTAATAAAACCTCACTTTCGTATTCAGGGAATTTTAAAATGAGTTATTATAGCAAAAACTCAATAAATTTGACACAAAAGCAATACTTCCTCTATCATATCGAACTCCGGCAGTAAAAGTGGCAGAACTAGAAAACGCAGTATTTGGAAAAAATCAACTATCATTGACATAAAACTAACACATTGCTCCTCTGGTTTATTGAAATACCCTCTAACAGAACGAATGCTTTGGAATAATTTCAGGTGTCCCTGTACACAAACCAGTGGTGGTATTTACTCCATTTTATATAGGAAACATCCAATAGCGACCTTGAATAACCTATTTCCATTTCATTAAGATTTGTGCACAGTAAAGTTATTAAAATATGCTTTATATAAATATCTCCCATAGAACACAATGCTTTGGAATACTTTCGGGTGTCCCTGTACACAAACCAGTAGAAGTATTCCCTCCATTTTAACAGAGAGGAACCGATGGTGAACATGAATATATCAATTTCAAGAAATTCCAGGAATATTAACAGAAGTTAAAGCATGGACAGAGAGACGGACAAACAGACAGACAAACCGATGTCATTAACACTTTTTAACCTTGTTGGAAAGTGTTAAATGGGCACGTACATCTTATTAAAACAAATTATATATCCATAATTTACTCTTTTATTTATTTATTTTTTTTTTTTTCACTTTTTAATGCTGAATCATTTTTTAATTGTGATTAAAAAAATAAAGTTTACCGATTAATATTGGTTACTAAACTTTGCCATTTTTCCGGTTGCGATTTTTTCAGGTGCCATGTTTTCCGTTGCCATTTTTACTTAAATTCGATTGCAAGAACCCCAGCTGTGATAGCACAAAAGATAGAAGGAAACAGTTATGTCAGTTATGATATTTTCATATCTAAAGTATTTTATGTTATACTCTACAATATTATTAATTCAATTATTCTGAACAAAAATTATTTATCAATATTTATTTAAAAATAAATGGTTTAAAAAAATTGTCTTTAAAAAATATATCGCCCTGAAAAATATTAAAAATTTATGGTGCTATATTGAATTTTACCTATTTTGTATGAATTTTGTATTTTCTTTACAAATCATCTTTATAAGGGAAGTGTCGGTTCTGTCAGTCATAGCATTCTAAAAGTTCCACTTGCGAGTAGTATTTAGTTATTTAATATAATAATTAAGCGCGGGAAAAAAAAAAAAAAAAAAAAAAAAAAGAAAGAAATGCTGTTTGTGAAATATGTACACGTATATATATATAGCATTCATTAAAACAACAAATTAAGTAAACTATAAATTTGCAACGGATTTAAAATAATTGCCGAAACGTCAGTGGAGGCCCTCTGTTGAGACTCAAAACGGTTTTGGGCTGTATCTGTCTGTCTGTCTGTTTGTCTGTCGCGCGATAGCGGCCGCAAAAATAGGGCTATTGACTTGAAATTTGGTACACATGTTCATGAGCCCCACGAAATCAGCTGTATAGTTTTTGGTATGTATTCCATTTGTAGTTCGTATACAGGGACACGCCAAAGTTTTTCTTATCATTACGGCCTATGGGAGGAATTTGTATGTATCGCGATAGCGGCCACAAAAATCACGCTATTGACTTGCAATTTGGTACACGTGTTCATGTGTCCCACGAAATCAGCTGTATAGTTTTGGGTGTGTATTCCATTTGTAATTCGTGTACAGGGACACGCCAAAGTTTTTCTTATCATTACGGCCTATGGGAGGAATTTGTCTGTCGCGCGATAGCGGCCGCAAAAATAGGGCTATTGGCTTGAAATTTGGTACACATGTTCATGAGCCCCACGAAATCAGCTGTATAGTTTTTGGTATGTATTCCATTTGTAGTTCGTATACAGGGACACGCCAAAGTTTTTCTTATCATTACGGCCTATGGGAGGAATTTGTATGTATCGCAATAGCGGCCACAAAAATCCCGCTATTGACTTGCAATTTGGTACACGTGTTCATGTGCCCTACGAAATCAGCTGTATAGTTTTGGGTGTGTATTCCATTTGTAATTCGTGTATAGGGACACGCCAAAGATTTTCTATCATTACGGCCTATGGGAAGAAGCTGTATGTACCGCGATAACCACCGCAAAAATCAAGCTATTGACTTTGAATTTTTGCCGAAACGTCAGTAGAGGCCCTCTGTTGAGACTCAAAAGGATTTTGGGTTCCGTCCGTCTGTCTGTCTGTTTGTCTGTCGCGCGATAGCGGCCGCAAAAATAGGGCTATTGACTTGAAATTTGGTACACATGTTCATGAGCCCCACGAAATCAGCTGTATAGTTTTTGGTATGTATTCCATTTGTAGTTCGTATACAGGGACACGCCAAAGTTTTTCTTATCATTACGGCCTATGGGAGGAATTTGTATGTATCGCGATAGCGGCCACAAAAATCACGCTATCGACTTGCAATTTGGTACACGTGTTCATGTGCCCCACGAAATCAGCTGTATAGTTTTGGGTGTGTATTCCATTTGTAATTCGTGTACAGGGACACGCCAAAGTTTTTCTTATCATTACGGCCTATGGGAGGAATTTTTATGTATCGCGATAGCGGCCACAAAAATCACGCTATTGACTTGCAATTTGGTACACATGTTCATGAGCCCAACGGAATCAGCTGTATAGTTTTAGGTGTGTATTCCATTTGTAGTTCGTGTACAGGGACACGCCAAATATTTTCTATCATTACGGCCTATGGGAAGAATCTGTATGTACCGCGATAGCCACCGCAAAAATCAAGCTATTGACTTTGAATTTTTGCCGAAACGTCAGTAGAGGCCCTCTGTTGAGACTCAAAAGGATTTTGGGTTCCGTCTGTCCGTCCATCTCTCTGTCTACTGTCGTGCGATAGCGGCCGCAAAAATCACGCTATTGATTTGAAATTTTGTATACATGTTCATAATCCCCACGAAAGTAGCTGTATAGTTTTGGGTGTGCATTCCATTTGTAGTTCGTGTACAGGGACACGCCAAAGTTTTTTTTATCATTACGGCCTATGGGAAGAATTTGTATGTACCGCGATAGCGGCCCCAAAAATAACGCTATTGACTTGCAATTTTGTACGCATATTCATGAGCCCAACGGAATTAGCTGTATAGTGTTAGGTGTGTATTCCATTTGTTGTTCGTGTACAGGGACACGCCAAAATTTTTCTTATCCTGACGGCCTATGGGAAGAATTTGTATGTACCGCAATAGCGGCCACAAAAATCCTTCGATTGACTTACAAATTGGCGCACACGTTCCAGCTTTGCATATAAGTAGCTGTATAATTTTTATTGCTATATGTTTTATAAACTATGTACAGGGACACGCCAAAATTCTTAACATTATGGCGTATGGGGTGAATTACGTTTAAATGCATTTTAATATTATTACTTTGCAATGAAGAAAATGAAACTAGCGTATGTGAGTAAGATGCTTAAACTTATGTTGTTTGACAAAATATGTGCGCTCAAGCTTTCTAATTAATGTACAGGGCCTTACAAAAGTGTTCTGACAATGTCACTTAGTCATCCAGACGATGTTAAATTTGGAACAATTATTAATTTTAAACGCAAAATAAGCTAAATAGTTTTTACTGGTGTATACAATGTTTATGGTTCGTTTACAAAGACACACGAAAGAATTTCGTAACATTAGAGCCTATGGACAAATTTGTAATTTAAGTGCGCACTTTAATGCGTTTATGCTGAATTGAACTTAATAAAGATAACATACATTATAAAGATGCTTAAAATCATGTTTTCTCTTAAAAAAGGTTATGTATAGACTAAATAATTTATGGGGCCACACAAAATAATTCCGAGTATGTACTGTAATCATCCAAATGATGTCAAATTAGTTTGAAAAATTAATGAGTTATAATTAATTTGGTTTATTCTTATTATTGGCGTTTATAATGACTGTGGCTACTTTTCCGGGATACATAAATGAATTTCGTACTATTACAGTCTATAGTCGGTATTTCTTAAAAGTGTATTTTAACACGGTTACACGCCATCAAATATAATGAAATTTTATTAGAATTTTAAAAGCATGTTTTCCTGTTGAAAATTGTGGGCATAGAATTGATAATTAGTTTAAAGAATACGCAAAATATGTCCGATATGCTATGTAATTTTTTGTATGAAATTTGGTATTTATGAATTTCAGGGAAATAATACAAGACCGTCGTTTATTAAGAATGCATTGTTGCGTACTTGGGGGTTCGTAAGTTGTCCGAGAATGAAAGGCAAAACTTGCAAAAATTCAGTGATTTATTCACAGAAAGTTACAGAAAAATACAGGTCTATAAACCAAGTATCAGCTTCAATTCAACCAGTAAACATAGCTTAAACAACAGCCGTTAACAGTAAAACAACAGTACAAACTGTTTAGCAATAGCACATAAAGCAAGTCTCATTCAAAGAGGCTCAAAGCAAAGGAAGCATTTGACGAAACTGACACAGATCTGAGATTGGCCGCCTTGGCTAAAAAAAATGCTCCTTTTATACTATTCTATCGTACACAGACTGTTCTGGAAAATTATCGTATCTCATCAGCCAATGAAATTAGAGCTTCCATATTTGGTATATCCCTAATAAGGATTTTCTTGCCAAGGTCGCCAAAAAAATCGCCAAGGAGGGAAACAGTCGTCAAATTTGGCGCCAAATCCATTTCTTCCCTTATATGGTGCTTTTTAATGCGTTTTTAAAGGAAAATTAGGCTATTTTAACGCTAAAACGACTAGAAATGCACAAAATTAGCATTTTATCGACTTACTAAGCCTCTTTGAAAAAAAATTATACAAAAATAAATGCAATTATTTACAATTCCGTAACACTTTATATGATATACAAATAGGTATACAAAGAGAGATACAGCGGGGAGTTGAGGGGGGCGGCAGCCCCCCCTCAGGAATGTATCTGATTATGGTAATAAGTCGATGGAATCAATATATACTGTTATATAATAAGGAATAAATAAAAATGACCTATTGAAAAATGTCTGATGCAAATAGGACGTTGAGGCTCCTGATCTGCAGATCCACTAGTAATCATTATGTTGAGTTAGAATATTATGCAGACGAATATAAAATGAAATAAATAAACAATGATATTCTGTGAAGTTGCTACGCTCGAATCTGGTATCTGTTTTGAAATACAATGTTATTCTTAACATCTTAACCATCTAAAGAAATTCTCAAAGGCATTTTTTAACCAAATCCGTGACATTCCCCTGGAATACAAATAATATGATGAATGGGCGACCTGTTGTACGACTACTGTGCTGGTGAAAGAAGGATGGATGGATGGTTGAGTTTTACGTCGCACTTGTGCTGCGCAGATAGGCAATTGGCGACGGTCTGGGACACACCCCTAGAGGTGGTCCGGAGACATGCCATCACAATTTTGATCCTCCACGGAAGGGATGGCTCTCCCGCTTCGGTGACCCTCAGAGGTATAATTTTTTATGGGAATATGGAGGACATTGCGGCCACGACAGATTTTACGTGCACTATTCACCATTAGTATACACGACGGTCTTTGGCCGGCTCGAGTACCGAACCCGCAATCTTCCAATTACGAGGCCTGCGCTCTACCGACACGTCGAAGAAGGAGTGGCTGGAAAACGCCTTCTTAAACTCCCAGTCTGGAACGAAGGGGGAAAGCACAAACGCGAATATGCGTCCATGACCATTTTCAAGTACAAACCCTCAACTGTTCTATTACGTTCACGACAATTTAGAAGTAACAAATGCTGACCGTCTATAAACGGTCGTGATCATTTAGAAGTAGAAATGTCTGACCGCGTATACGCGTTCGTGACCATGAAAGGGTTAAATGGTATTCTTGAATGAGGTCTTTGAAAAATAAATCAAGGATTACGTAAAACGTATAATTCTATACAGTTCAATGCTAGACTGAAAGTAAAACTTAGCGTATTTCTTTAAAAACATTCTGTTATAGTGAATGTTTTTATGCATTAAATGGGGATATGAATTCAGATTTTCTTTTTAAAGACTTCCTTTAAAGCCTTTTTATATGGAGAATGGAATGCTTTATGAAGTAAAATAATAATAATAATATTATTATTATTATGAATAAAAAATCTCTTATTTTTGCTTTATTAAAAAAGCCTTAAAAGAAGATGCTAAATATTTTCACTATCATCGTTACGCTAGCTTTTAGATACAATGTATGAAATTTTATTTAAGAGAGTTAAATAAAATAAAGTAAATATGCATTCACATTAAATTGCGAACAATAAAATCAGGAAAGAAAAAAAAAAAAAAAAAGAAGATAAGAGTATTTGATTAATTGAAATTGAAATAATAAATAAATAAAACTCAAAATTCTAAAGCAATTGTGTCATTAGATTTATTAGAAATTTTTAATGATACAGGTTTAACCTTTTAATTTTTTTTCTTTTAAATTCACGTGTAAAAAGAAGGAAAAAAATTCATTTGATGTAAAATAATAATAATAATAATAATAATAATAAATAAAAAATAAAATAAAATAAATAGTTGTACGCTTCTTATTTTTGTTGGCATCAGTTTGAAATTACAACCCAAATAAAAATGTCTGGAAAAAACGCAAAAAAAAAAAAAAAAAAAAATCGCTTAAAACATAATAATAAAAAATAATCTGGTGTGTCACTCACACGACTTTTTCTTACCCTGAAATTTAATACAATAAATACAGGTTGCAGATTAATAGGTAAGATAACGAGTACTGTTATGTAAACCTATGTTACACAATTCATATTAGGTTTCTGAAGAATTTTATATGATAATTAGTTCTGTGTGAGGAGGGCTACCGCCCCCCTCAACCCCCCCGTTTCATTAATGCACCTACATTTATATAGAATTTAATTAGGTTATTAAAAAATAAGTCTGTTTTTAAAAAATAATTTATTAAAATTATTATTTAAAAAAATTATCTTTCATGGTAATGCAGACGATTTCCATATTAGAGAAGTAGTATAACACCAAATATAAAAAAAAAAGTCCATTTTATTCTCAAAAAAAAAAAAAGTACGATTTTTTTTTCAAAGTTTTTTTTTCGTTAAAAGTAAAAAAAAGTCGATAACTTTGTTTTAAATTATCGCAGATCGATGGTTCAACCATTCGTTTTAAAGGTATTGGTGAGCTCTTTTGAAAGATACCCATCATGGAAATTTACTCCCCTCGAGGGGGGAGGCGAAGCTCCTACATACACAAAAAATTTTTCCCTGTTAACTATCTCTATTACAAAATATATATATTCGTTTCATTTGGTTTAGTGCAGTCTATAGACGTTAAACTCTACTTTCCTGCAATTTCCCCCACAGACGTAATGTATTAGAATTCTCTTGATTGTCCCTGTACACAAACCATTAGCTTGATCTTAACGAAAAGCTTACTGTAGCATCCCTATATGATACACATCTAGAATACCAAGTTTGAACTTTCTGCCATAATTTGTTTTTGAGATATGCTGATAACAGACATACACACAGACACACAGACAGACACACAGACATACACACAGACCATTTGCTAAAAACATGATTTTCGTATTCAGGGGACCTCAAAACGTGTAAATATAACAAAATCTCGCGTTCGAAAATTTGACCCAAAAACAATACTTTCTCTACCTTATGGGTAAGAGAAAGTAAAAATGTAATAGAAATATATAAAACTTAATGGTACGTTGCAAATTTGCACGCATTCCTTTTTCTAGAAGGGAAAAAAAAAAAAAAAAAAAAATCAGAACTGCGCTTGCCACAGTTTTTTCTGTCAGTCGCACACAGACAGACAAACACTTTATCTTACCAGTATAGATAAAAGTTTATAGTCATTTGCAAAAGTTTAAGACCAGTAGTCGATTTTCAATATTTTAAAACATTGCCTCATTTGCGCTGATTATTGCGTCACCTCATGTACTGATTGCATCAGACGTATTCTACTGCTATGAATAAAGGTGCCCGGCACGTTTATCGCCAGTTGTTTATTGGATTTTCTCGTAGACAGTGCTGTTGTGTAATTATTGTAATGGGTAAAAACCTTCACTTACTGTTACAAAAAAGTAATAAATATTGACTCTGCATAAAATTGGATTTTCTGAACGTCAAATAAGTTCGAGGGTAAATGTGAGCAAGACATCTGTGCATCAAGCTATTCGTAAATTTAAAATTTCGGGAAAATTTGTGGACCTTAAGAGCCATTTCTTTTTCCTACTTGGAGTAAATCGAGGTTTCCTTGCAGGTTTATGGGATGATAAACCAAAATCTTTGTCCAAAGTCTTGAAATAGTACTCAAACTGATGTTGGTGCCTTTTGCAGCCAAAGAATGTCTAATCGTATTGAAGGAGATTCTTGGATCTCGCACGACTATCCTTATCACATGATCATCACGTGCACTCGTTTTTCTGGGGCGACCACTTCTCTTAAGGTTCATAAATTTTCCCGAAATTTTAAATTTACTAATAGCTTGATGCACAGATGTCTTGCTCCCATTTACCCTCGAACTTATTTGACGTTCAGAAAATCAAATTTTATGCAGGGTCAATATTTCTGACCTTTTTATAACAGTAAGTGAAGGCTTTTCACCCATTACAATAATTACACAACAGCACTGTCTACGAGAAAATCCAATAAACAACTGGCGATAAACGTGCCGGACACCTTTATTTATAGCAGTAGAATGCCTCTGATGTAATCAGTACATGAGATGACGCAATAATCGGCGCAAATGATGCAATGTGTTAAAATACTGAAAATCGACAACTGGTCTTAAACTTTTGCAAATGACTGTAATTACTTTGATTAAAAAAGTAGTAAAAGTAGAATAAAATAGATAGTAGAATTAATTTAAGTGAATGAATTTTTTCTGTTAAACAACTAAACTAAAAAGAAACCTTCAATCTGATATGTTCTGTTTCTGAGAGGAAAACTAAATGAATAATTGTTAAGAATGTTTACTAAAATTACTTTTATTTTTATTTTTATTTATTTTTAAAGGAATACTTGTAATTTTCTGTAAGTCAAGAGAACATAAATAAAACTGCAGTACTACTGTAAAATGAGATAGGTGAAATAAAAATGCCTTTTATAATTTGATTTATGAGCACCGTAATGAAATCTCATTTTTAATTTTGGCATTTTTTTTTATAAGTGGCAAGAACAACGAAATGAAAAATAACAAAAATTAGTTGACTCAATTACCAGAGAGGCAATTAATTTTCGTTATTTCTTAATTCTAGCCTGTGTATCACTAAGGCAGTAACGCCATTTGCAAAAGTAGGAAAGGTAAGGATGATGCAAAAAGGGTACCAATAATTTCGAAATACAGTAAATTTGTTAAAAGAAAAACTTGACTGTTCATCTATTTTTCAGTTTTCACTTTTAATATCTTCTAAAAGGTTTATTTTTCCTTTATGCTTTATAGTTGTTTACTTTTACGCGTAAAGATAAAAATAAACAGAGGCGAATGTCAAAAAATTGGTACCAATTGGTCAATTCCGGAATTGATTTACCGCATGCCCTGTGGAGTCTCTGCGATGAGTATTTGTACGGACACATATGTATTACGATATATTCTTTATAAATAAAAATATATGTGATGTATGACAAAGTTAAATTATCGACCAGTACTAAACGCGTATGCCTAGGTACGAATTATTTCAATTCTGCGAAGTGATACATCCCTTGGTCTATGATGTTATGAATGTGACGTGATAATGAATACGCCCGAATTTTTTGAGATTATTTTTTCGTAGGAGCAGTGATACAACAGAAAATCAGTTAGCCAACGATTAACGACATTTTCCCTTACATATTTGACAGTAGCTATAAATCCCTTTATTATTATTATTATTATTATTATTTAAATATTTTCGATTGTTTTATGAGTTTTAAGATATAAAAAAGCTGTTTATAAAAAGCAACTAGAGAGTCTTTTAGAATGTTTTCGTGCATCAATGTCTAAATCGCAGTTACAGATTCGTCATCAGTGATATAAGGTAAAGCTGGGAGAGTTTGCGCAAAAAAAAAAAAAAAAAAAAAAAAAGATTTAAAAAATCGAAATATTAATTTTTTGCAATGAATGAATAATTTTGAAATCATTCGTATTCTATGCATTTCCATTACTATTTTGTTTTTATGCTATAAATTAAAGCAAGAGCTGTAATAAAATCAAGGGTGCTATTTTGCGCAGTCTCTCCTCACAGGATAGAGGACAATGTGTTTAATTATAACTACAATTAAATTATTAGCAACAACAATTGCACTTAAATTATATTGTTGTAAGGAAACAAATATTTTTGCATTAGGAGTGACTATTTCAATTTAATAATTAAAAAATAAAAATAATAAAAATAAATAAATAAATAAAATAAACGAAAAAAAAAAAAAAAGAAATTTAAAAAGAACTAAAAATTTTATTTAAGAAAAAGTTTTTTAAGAATAAGAAAAAGAACAAGACCAGATAATAAAAAATAACATTTTGTTTCTAGAAAACACGTTTAACTTTAAAATTAGTACAGTTCCTTTTCAGTTTGAATGTTTGCTGACTTAATCTGTCGTTGTCCTAGAAATCTATTGTTGTCATAGAAAATGAACAAGACGAGATAATACAAAATAACATTTAGTTACTAGAAAACACGTTTAACTTAAAATTAGTACTTTCTTTTCAGTTTGAGTGGTTTCTTGTTTGTTGACTTAATCTGTCATTGTCCGCAGTCGTTCCACATATTGTTGAAAGTGGTACAGATTTCGTGGAAACACCGGCCACAAGTAAGATATATAAACTAGTTCATTATAAATAGTTTCATTTAAAAGTATTTTGTACTACTACCATTCTATAGAAATTCCTAGGAATCGTCAGGAAAATTCAAGCAATCGTTTTTGAAAACGAGACAAAATAACCATGTTTTATTTTATACGCTTGAAGTAATCAACATGCGCATTCAAGTCGGCATTCCACTGTTGATGTTGTACAACTACCTCGAGTCTCAGCGCGCCACTCTAATATTTCCCGCCGATCCGCTATGTGCGCAATCTCTCCTATTGCGCAATTCCGTCTTACTACTTAAATAAGATAATAATAATAATAATAATAAATTTAGAACTACAGATTAGAAAAATATACATTTAGTTCTTTATAAGTTTCAATAACTTTGTGTTCATCTTAAAAATATCAACTATTTCGTTCTAATAAAACTTTGATCTCTTCACTACACTGTTTAAGAAGTTACTTGTTATAGAATAAAAAGGAAGAGTTAATTCATGTATTTACTTATTCTATACAATGGAAAGTAAAAATCAATACACAAATCATAAATGTAAAAAAAGAAAAGAATTAAAGAAAAATAAGTCGATTTTTTTTCAGATACGAAAAAATATAATGAAAAAGATTTGTAAGCAAATACCAGAAATTTAAAAATCACGCAACGATTCTTTCAAATGGTAATATTTAAGTACAACTTTTTATCAAGTTAAAATATATAAGCACGACAGCAGCAACGAAAAAAAAAAAAAAAAAAAAAAAAAAAAAAAATGCGTAAGTGAAAATTAATTAATCAATAAACAAAATAAATAAGAAAATGAAAAATAAAGAACAGATTTTTTTTAAATGCTGGTGTAACATGAACTAAAAAAAACCAAAATGTTAAAAACCAAAATATATAAATAAATAAAATTAATTACTAAATAAAATAAAGTATAACGTAAAATAAAAAATATAATAAATAAATAACAACAAGGAAGAGAAAAAACCAGGCATTAATTTTCCAACATCAGACATGAAAGGCTTTGAATAAGATCCTTAAAGAGATTTTTGGGATTTTAAAAATGCAAAAACGTTTATGGAAATCGAAAAAAAAAAAAAAAAAAATCAAAGAAAAGAAATAGTATAAGCCTTAAGAAAGTGAAAACATTAACCTAAAAACAGCAATGGTAAGTAGTAGAAAATTTAGAAAATCTTATATTACGTCCTGAAAGCCTGTTGAATTTTACAAATGGTTTCCGCTAGGGTATCGCCAAGAATTGTTAAAATTTGATGCAATATCGCTACTCAAGTTTTTCTCTCATTTTACAAAAACTAAAATCCGACGACCGCTCAGTACACGTCTTCACTTATTGACCGACTGCCAGCTACTGACGCTTTTTGCGGGCTGGAAAATATTATCGACTGCTCATGGATGCCCCATCTGCATCTATACTGAAGAAAGTGTCTCTCGCTTCATTGGTTTACGCGAGAAAAGATAAGGTTCGATACTTTTTGAATACCCCTCGTACCTCAAATGATTCCTAATTTGGCCAATATAATCTAGATTGCACGAAGAACAAAGTATAAAGGAGATATTAAACTGGTTCTTAGTAAGAATATGATATTTAAGAGGAAAAATATTAAGGACTCAAAACAGACTAAATTGAAAACATGAAAGAGATAGATGAATAAATAAATACGTATAAAACAACATATTTGAGATGAATGCTATTCAAGATTATATACCTTATTCATATTAATTGTTCATATGATATCCAAATACTTTTCGACAATTTTAAACAGTATGTTTAGTGTTATTAAATATATTCAGAGCTTTATCAGTGACAGAGAGATGATCCGAAAAAAGTGCAAGAGATTTTAAATAATTAAGTTTTTTGAAAAGTTTAAGAAGAAACAGAGCAAATGTGTAAAACACTATAGATACAGAAGGTAACTATTTTTTTATTGCGGAAGATGATCACAGCAAGTATTCGAAGGATGATGTTTGGTGAAGGATTTTCCAGGGTGGCCGAGAAACGATAATTTTGCTTAGGATCAAAGGCATCAAGCAAAGAAAAAGAGCTGTTGTTTTCAACCTCGAATGGGAATTCAATACAGGGTTTAATCAAATTTACCAAAGAAAGTAATTTACAGAAATAGATGTCCGAAGGGCAAGAACAAAGTATCATCCATATATTTAAACCCGTGAAGATATTATATAAACTGACGACTTTTTCTTCTTAAAATAGGCATATAAATATTGCGAAGCAGAGAGAAGTGTAGACATTCATTTCCCAGACTGCCAATTTTAGAATAAAAAACAAACACCATTGAATACAAAAACTGTTTTCCTAACACATAAATGAACTAAATATAAAGCTGCCTAATTTCAATTTTAGAATAACAGATCTCACACACAGGCTCGTGTGCTGAGAGCGTCTTTATACTGAGTAGTATGGCATTGTGTACATGCTCTAAAAATACTTTATGTAAAATTATTGCGTATATTCATCTTAATGTCCAAATATTCATGTATTTAAACATATATATTTTGAATAAAGTTTATTTTTTTGTGGTACACCACACCGAATTGATTTCACGAAATGCACAGCATAATCGTCTTGCCATGAATTTCCGGTTTTTGACGTTGATGTTGATGGTTCTCTGTTAAGCGCTCGTGATTTCTTGTGCTTTGGATTGTTTTAACGAATCCATTTTAGATCGCCAGACACAATACGATGCAAAAATGACTTCCGTTTTTATCTTTGAAGCAACAATCCAAAAATGGTTAATCTCTTCGCAACATCTCTTTTTTTCAATTCATGTAGTACCCAGTTTTTCAGTTTCCGAATCATACCAATTGCTTTTAAACGCTTTCTAACATTTGGCATATCCTCATTTAGTGTTTCAGACAACTATATAAGCATCTAAGATGAATCGTCTGCCAGTAAATCCTCTAACTGTCCAACGCTAAATTTTTTTGGCTGATTAGGACGCATTTTGTCACTTACCTTGAAATCACTGTATTTGAATCGTCGAAACTAATATCTGCACGTTGTTTCTGACAGAGCATTTCTCCACACGCTTCCACTATAGAAAACAATGATTTTCGTGTCACATTTCATGAGATTAAAACAGAAAGTTAACATTTTGCGCAAATGCTGCTTTTCATGTACAAAACCCGACATGTTCAAGGCTCTAAATAGGTGTATTCGTTTTACCGTACTCAAAAAAAAAAAAAAAAAAAAAAACCACAGATCTAAAAGTCTAATGTTTCGCCTGTTAAACGTTCATAATGTTCATGCAGTCATTGTTGTTTACCATGCTACAGTCGGCAGCAAAATTATTGAAGCACACATCCACATTTTTCATAATTTTTTTTAGTTTGATCGCTAATATTTTATCATCATCTTACTTTTTTATAAACAAAATAAGACTAAGATCATGACTCGATAAATATTTACTTGACAAAACAGTATTAAGTGCGCATTTTTTAAATAGGAATTATTGCTTGCGCTTTAATTATTTTGCTGCCAACTGCACATAGCACAACTACTGTCCTATCTTCGTCAACAGTGAAAATTAATTCAATCAACCCAATGTTATATTTGAAAATAATTTTATAAAAATATCTGTACGACGATGCTAAGTATAAAATGTCGGCCTTGTTTGCAAAAGATATTACATATTCGGTGGTATACGAAGTATAAAGTAAATATTCAGTGGTATGCCTGAAATAATTGTCTCATGTAGAGAATTGGTTTGATAAGAAACTCGCATTCCACGTATCAAAGTTTGCTGTAGCAAACTGGGCTCATGAATACAATGAATAAAACCTTATAGCAACGGAAAATATTTTCTTGGTCCAATAACTTGCGATTTTTTCGCATTTAGTTGAAGATTACTAGTTGTTCATTGGAAAATATTAGAAGAGCTAATGAGTTGTGCTTCAGTTAAAAATATAACAAAATCTAATAAGGTGAAAAGCATGATACAGCAAAATTCGATTGTTTAGATAATGTAAGATTTATAGTTCATCTTAAACATTCGTAATTCGAAAAAAACTTACTTCAGTTGTAACTTCTGGATCCATGGCATTAGCTTTCTGGTTTATGAGACCATGTATAAAAGAATCTACAATTCCTGGTTTATAAAGATTAAAAGGTTGCCGTAATACTGTTGATACTCTGATTGAATCTACAAAAGAAGATAGATGTTAAAAAGAAAGTTGTTTTCACTATTACCACTATTTTTATTACTAAAACCAATAGAATATTATGTAATCGAAGTAAGTAGGTAAATAAGTAAGTACAAACATTTAAGTAACCTAGCCCCTTTTTCATTATTTTATGAAACTTTAAGTTAGCTAGTAACGTTTGAGATACCCTGCATATGATAGAAGTGTGACTCATGCACCGAATTTTTAAGCAATGATTGATTTTATATTAATGATGATTGATAACTATGGAACAGTATTGTAAGAAGATTCAAAAAATTAATGCGGGTGAAACACTTTGTAACATTCTAATTATTTAACATTTTTTAGGCTTTGGAACTGATTATTTGAAGCGCTGTTGTAGATATTAAAACAACATTTTTATTTTAATACACGTTGACATTAAAATTAATTTTTGGACTTTCGACAGAAAGTTTATTTGTAAAGAAAATAATTTAAAATATTTACTTTAAATTCCAGGGAATATTGTCCCACATCTCGGTCTATTGGTGATGTTCCCTTGCGCATTTGTTGAACCCGAGCGCATTTGTATTGAGCAATCAACAGAAGGACACTCATAGGACGATCGCTTTGATGCCTCATAGAGAGGAAATGTTTTCGGATGATGAGACAATTTACACGTTGCTGTGTACCAACGTTAAATGGAAATATACAGGATCTATCACATTATATTTCATGTATCCGCTGTCGTTATCACTCATCCATATGCTTTTATCCGCAGCAGTTGACCCTGTTAGAGAGGATTTTACTGTAATTGATATACTCACGATACACCCTTGATACAATCGTTTTTGAAAATTAGAGTGTCTGCATTATTTTCGAGATCGAGTAATGCGTTTGTCGGACCTCAACTATTTACTCACTACAAATTGCTCATAGATACGTACCCATATTGATTTTGACTATTTCTAATTTCATGAGCATCACTTCTTATCAAACAGTTGTTTACATCCTTTTTAAGTCATTTCCAACCCAGCGCATACTTTCAAATCTGAATAAAAACAGCTATTCTTAATTCAGTTGCTAGCAATCTATATATATGTATGCATGAATGTCTAAACATTGTCCGTTCTTTATATAGGGAATATATATATATATATTATTATTATTGTTATTATTTTTTTTTTTGAAAAAATAAGCAAAGCTGTAATAGGAACCAAGACACTCTGTGTATTCCCAAAATGTGTTAGCGTAAAGTTCCTTTATATGGGGATCTTAATATGTCGCATACACCCACACATACACAAAAGAAACCTCCCTATAATTTAAGAATACTAAATGTGCGTCCTAATGTTATAATGTGTTTTATAATCTATGTGTGCTATTATATAAATTTTAATTCTCATGTCTAATAAATTTGATTTATAAAAAATTCAGTGAAGTATATATTCTTAAAGTTATCCCTAAGAAAAAAAAATTAAACACGAAATTCTATTATATTTTACATCTTCTTGGAAGTAAATCAGTCTCTTAAATAGATTGATATAGTAAGGAACTTATTTTTTGTAATTTACAAAATATGTATATGAGATCTTAGATCAAAGAAATAATAAGGTAAAGACGTTTAAGTAATTTTTTAAGACGATTTTTTCTTTTATATTTAATAAACTTGAAATAAATTTGCATGAAAATCATATTTTCATTTATGCGAAAAGTTTAATTTATTAAGTCATCTTGAAGGATATGAATTGCAATAATATTATTGTTGCAATATAGTTTTATAGCTTGTTGAACACAAGCTGATGCTTTTAATAACTAGGCTGCTTAAAACACGAAGACAGTCATGAAATAGTAATTATTTTTGTCTTGCATGTAGTAAACAACACAGATAAATATATTTTATGATTTATTTCATTTTGGCCCTTATTCCTGAGATTTCTGCTTCAGAAATCATTTATATCAAATTATTAGTTCCCCGTCATACTATAGGTACAGGGAACTTTGATATTTGAGAAAATTATCGTCCGTAATTTTGGCGCTTTTACACGTTTTTAGGTATGAAAAATCTGCAAAATCATAAACTCGATGTGGTGTCTGTCTGTGGGTTACTAAGTTAGTTTGTTATTCTGCGTAGACACTGTCTCATAAAATAATTACTGTAAAGTAAATGCAGTAGTTTTAAAATATCATGTATGATATTGGTAAGACCCTATTGCATTTCAATATTCAACATTCTACTTTGTAAACTAGTCAAGATGAAAGAATTTCTTAATATTGCAGAATAGAAGAAGCGTGTATTGTGAAGATTATTTTCGTTGTAAATAAGTAGGACTAGTTTTAAAATAATTATGATACCAGCATAAACATTAGTAAATATCCCCATTCTACTTTAAAATCCTTCGTAAGTTGTTTAAAATTAGAGATTTTCATAACATGTCAGAATTGGGTAATAGTTATATAATTTTCGATTACGGCGATTATTCCAGAAGAAATAGCATAGAATCGAGAGGGGAGAAATTAAAATATGAAACTGACACTAGAATAATTCCTTAGCAAAATAGGATATGGAAAAAGTGTCAAAGCAGGGGAAAAATATCCTAGTGGATGGAGTATTTTAATCTCCTACCGTACCACACTGTAAAAAATTTCTGTAAATTTACTGAAATGTTTATCTAGAGTCTCTGAAAATTTACAATAATTCTTAGTTAAAAGTAAATAATCGAGATTTTAATCTAATATTATTATTTAATTTCTCCCCAAAAATTATATGTGAGCGTTTCTACTTTAGAAAAAGCTTTCTAAGTCACAAATATATTCTCGCCAATAACTGATTAAATTAATATTAATAATTAAAATGCATATATAAAAAAGATTTTTTAAACATCTCCGCTTATTTTTCTCTATAATTTTACATAAGACTTCAGATAAATAATTACCAGTAGTTTTCTGTTGAAATTTTTAACAGTGCAGGAGATCAGCTAAATTCACTGCTTTTATCACAGAATGAACTACAACAGAAGTTTAGGAAAATAAATGTATAATTGAAACTGAGCAAAATTAACTAATGCCAGCTAGTTGTTAAAATATGGACCATACTTTCTAAATTTTTCATTAGTTAAAAATATAATGATAATCGCTTCGAACGATTTCATATATTATCCCTGGCCTGAATGAGATTAGCAGGCCATGTGTCGAAGACGCTGGGGAAAAAAAAAGCAGTTTCCATTTAGAAAAGGACCACTTGGGTGAGAATTTGCCTTATGCATATGTAAGGTCATTAAAACAATATCGATTCTTGCTATAGGGGGTATCTATTTTTGAAGATTTGAAAGAGAGGCTTGGTACCTCTTTTCAGATCGTCAAGTGAGAAGTTTTTCCAAACACGAGAAAGCCTATGAATATGGCTTCGAAAGTATTAGTACGAACTCAAAAGTTTTATTAAAATTCCTGCATCATCAATTGAACAACTGACTCCTTAAGCGCTACGACGCATCTGCGCCCGTCATTAAAGGGGGCACATTAACTGCCCTCGTTCAAAACCCCATGTTATTACATAGGGAAATTTGTTCATATAATTACTCATTACGTAATGATTTTTTTAATTCCGTTTCCGCATTCAGAAAATTTACAACCGTTAAATCTGTTATTGTCTATCAATAATTGATTTTTAAAAATTTTTAATATATTTTTTTTTTAAGTAAAAATAAAAGTGAAAAATGCACTTTATTATTTTTTTGAATTTTTAACCCAAAATAAAACATTAAAAATTAAAAAAAAAAAAAAAAAAAACGATTTCTGGAAAGCAAGAATACATTTAATGGTTATGAATTATGCGAATGCGAAATAGTTAATTTAAAAAATGAATAATGAATAATTAATGAATAATTATATAAAAAAAATTCCCCATAGAATAGCATGGGGTTTGGCTGTCAGCGAGGATAGACATTGCATTTTTTTAATATTTCCTCTTGAAATTCCACGACATATGTATGTACGCACTCATACTGAAATGCAATATTCTGATAGTATGGTATCGAACATACTATTATCAAATTAAATATGGTGCAGTAAAGGTTAAGAGTAATTTTAATTTTGAAGAATTTATTTAGGATGAGAAATTCAAGTTAGGGTGATCAAAAGCAAAATTTTTAAAAATTAATATCATTTACGTTCAGAATATTCAAATTCGATATGATGAAGGGTGTGGTATGGTGGTGTATTATGAGTTAATATTGATATCCAAGGGATTCAGGCTTGTGAGGGGGAGGGATACTCACACCATTAAGGCCCGCTTCACTTACCGTCGCCGGAAGCCGAAGCTAATGTTATTCTATGGGACATTTTCTTTACAAATAACTTATTAACTAATACATATTTTTAAATTCTGTTTTCACATTCTGAAAACTCCCAACTGTTAAATTGACGGACCTTTTTTTTAAAAAAGTATTTATTTATTTATTTATATTTTATTTTGAAGCTGCAAAATACGAATTTTCAATATGTGAAATTTTTCATTTTTTAATTTCAAAATAAAATATTAAAAAAAAAAAAAAAAAAAAAAAAAAAAAAAACATTTAAAAAAAAAAAAAGTCTCAATTTAACAGTTGGGAATTTTCTGAATGTGGAAACAGAATTTAAATATATATATTGGTTAATAAGTTATTTGTAAAGAAAATTTCCCATAAAATAACATTGGCTTGGGCTTCCGGCGACGGTAAGTGAAGCGGGCCGTTAAGGCTATTTTTAGGAGATTCTAGAGCGTAATTACGCAAGTTTTTGAGGAAACCATAGAAAACTCCGAATGGATAGGCCGTTACTTCCTGTCAACCCATTTCTTGAGCTATTATGATAGGAACTGATGATACAGCACAAGGCTTGTTACTGGCACATAAAAGTTAATAAATTTTGGGAATAAAGACAATTGTACAAAACTTATTATTTTTGAAAATAATAATAGTAACAACAACAACAAGAACAACAATAATAAAAAGTGCACACTTGTTGCTACTACGCCCAATGAAATTCGTGTGGATAATAGAAAAGCCATTCAACTCTTTGAAAAAGCAGCTTTTAAATAACATTGAATTCATACACAAAATAAATAAAAGGAAACTTGCAGCCCAAGACTAAAATTGACTTCGAATGCAATATTTAGAGGAATATTTTAGAGAGATAAAACTAGAATTGAATTAATTAAAAGTAAGAATTTATCTTTAAATTTATTTAAATGTATTGTAATTAACACCATGTGTCAATATTATAACTTTATTACTTAATTTTATTGAAGTGAGAAATGAATTATACGAATGTTAAAATTAAATCACACAGATAATCTAATAAATGATATTAGCGATGTATACAAATTGTTTTTTGATATATTTTTGTAGTATGTAGTTAAGAAATATCAATGACTCCATTTTTTTTTTTTAAATAAAACAATAATTAAAAAAAAAAAAAATTTAATTAAAAAAAAGGAAAAAAAAAAAAAAAAAAAGGTAAAAGGAAAAGAAAGAATGAAAGCAAAGTCAAACTTAATGTAAACATTATTTAAGTGCTACAAGTAAAAGAAAAGTAAAAAAAAAAAAAATCCAAGACAAAGATTTTGAAGTTGGATACCAAAATTAAAAATAAAATAAAATAAATCCGCATTTTATAAAAACTTATAACTATCAAACAATTTCAGATGTATTGATTTTCGTGTCATTGATTTTCTACATTGCTGTGTTACTTATTTCATAAAGAAATATATTCAAGTATGACATCTGCAATTCAAGCTCAAGATTGAATAGTGTATACGTGTCAGCTATTTCTAAATGCTACACAAGTCTGTGATGTACTTTTTAAAGGTTAGGTGTTTTTCTGATGTATTTTTGGTTGCTGATTAAAGAAAAAATATTCAAAAATTTCTGTTATGTACTCTTTTGAAAATAATAATAATAATAATAATAATAATGGGTTTTTTTTGACAGAAATGAGCTTAAAGTTCAAAACTTTCTCAACTCTCATCTCATTTCCCAGAAAATCTAGGCGATGTGAGTGAAGAACAAGGAGAGTGATTTTATCAACTCATCAATGAAGTAGAAAGGTGGTATCAGGGCTGATAGAACGTTGACAGATTAGTGTTGGAGGCTGCATGGAGTGTGCCCTCAAGCCGTGTACGTGTGAAAAACCTCTAAATGGAGCTTCGATGTAAAGAAACAGAGACATTCAAAATATAATGTGTAAATAATAGCTCATTTTAATGTATTTTATACATAAAATGTTTCAATTCTGTTATAGATTATGTGTTAATTCTTCAGAATGTATGTATTAGGATCAAGGCTGATTGGCTGATTGACTACTCTAGGGTCAGGCCTAAGGAGGAATGCCCTCCGTGGGGGGGGGGGGGGGGGGGCTTTCATCAGTTCTTCAGTTCTTCATCCGTACATCCTGAAAAATTCTTACGTGACAGGAAGAAAAGACAATCATTTCTGAATTCAGCGTATCAAAAGTATTGGAAACATCCAAAAGCAGCGGGTAAAAAAAAAAAAAAAAAAAAAAAAAGAGAATAAGAAGAAAGAAAAACAAAACAAAATTACAATTTTGTAAACCTATGTTATTGCTTGCTATAATTTCTTTTACAAGTTACTTTTACATGTGTGTGGATATTTTTTTTTTTTCCCGTTACAAAATACCATACATTTAAAAATATTCATTTATGAAATTTTTAAGTTGTAACTTTAGTTTGATTTGGCACTGAAGAATTTTTTAACTAAAATATTAAACACAGAAAGATACAATGTAGGAACTAAAATTTTAAGGTAATAATGCTTTTTATTAAACTGAAATTGCAGGTCAATTTAAATTTTTAGACATAAAAAGACCAATAGTTTAACCTTCTAGCTTGTGCGGCTTTTTCTGCCATAGTGAAAGGTCGTGAATATTTCCTAGATATGATATCATAAAATGTAAATCTTTAAAATTAAGTATTAAAATTATGTTGCAGCTAGCCAAGTGTTAAACTACCAACTGGCGAGCAGTAATTTATTTCACGACCAAGCACAACAAATATTGCATTTGTCTTAAAATTTGTGCAGGCGCGCTCGCCGCAGTGTTAAAGCTCAGAACAAAAAATAAATAAATAAAAAAGAATGTAAATGTGTGTGATTGAAAAATAAATAAATAAATAAAATTATAGCAAGAAAATTTAACATAACTGGAAAATAATTGATTTTAAAATCCAGAAAAAATTGCGATGACTAAAGATAAATGCAATTTGAGTATTTTATAATTAAGTGCTGGGTCTAAATCCTAAATCATACGTTTTACGTTAAATCTTCGCACTCTTGGAATCACTGTGTAGTACTTGGAATCACTGTGTTAGCAATAAGATCTAGCTTCTAAATATCGTCTCAATAGCAGAGTAATTTTTAAATAATGAATTATAAATAATAGATAACGACGATTATATGAAAGCCTGAGCATTTTGTTATTATATTTAACGTCAAATAATTACTAATCTCACAAAGATAACTCCATAATTTTAGAATGGGAAAAAAAAAAAAAAGAAGCATTCTTTCAAAATTCAGAATATTATTCAAAGTTAACCATGTTGGGAATCCAAGAACTTGATTTTATGCAGTAAGGTCACTGTAATATACATAATTATTATCATTGAAATAAATATATATATATATGTATATATATATATATTGTAGTTAAGCTATTTATAAAATATGTTTGTCACATTAAATTAAATAAGAAAAGAAAACGTTGTAAATATCATATATATGTATGGGCATAAGAAAATCTCTTTTACTGTATCAATTATAGATTTTTAAGATAATTTCATCTGAAACAGATCGCGAAGAAGCACAGACAAAAATGATTATCTCAGACGTTTTAAATCAACGCCTAGCGTAACACGTGTTACTCGTTATATATTTTTTTATATTGTAATGTAATCGAATACATTGGATAAAATGTGTATTTGGAAAAGTATAAACTTCTATTTACATCAGATACAATATAAAAAAATATCTGAAGATTTTGAATTCATTACGTGTAATGAGTCTGCGTAATGAATGCACAGATGAGCTGGAACATGAATTAAGGTAATTATTTTCACTTCAGATGTAAACTATAAACTTACACATGCAACAAATTCTATAAGTCTAAATATTTCTAGTTTATCAAAAATGTATCGTTTTTATTTAATTGTTTTTATTTAATTAAGTAATCCATATTGAATTTAACTCTGCTGTTCTTCCCATTTTCAGTACGATACATTAGTACTACTTTAAATTATATATAGAGAATAATAATAAAAAAAAAACAGGTAAAGAACATATTATATACAAAAAGAAACCTTTTCAGGAAAAGAACATATATTTCTAATTAACATAGTTACAAAAAGTCAAGGTAATATTTTTTATTGCCTTTATATATATATATATATATATTAGGTCTTTGCAAAAGTTCGTTCGGACGCGGATCATTTTATTAACTCCAAAGACAAGAGCTTCTATCGCCGTGGTATACATTTGTTACCCAAAAAATGAGCAAAGGTTGTAGAAAGTAATGGAGAGTATTTTGATTAAAAATTGTCATTTGATTTGATGCATTTTTATGAAATGAAGCAATAAAAAACCGCACGAACTTTTGCAATGACCTAATATATATATATATATATATAATTAAAATACGCTTCGTGTCAAATAGATCCAAACAGACTAGCAGATTTAAAAATACATGCACAAGTATTTTACCAAGAAATATCATAAAATTACCTATTTTTTCGTGAAATTTGTTGTATCTTTCTATGACATCTGGTAATAAACTATGGCCGAATCGGAACGCAGCTGACTGAAATGCAGCTCGTATTCCTGCATTTACCTTGGAACTGTAACCATCGAAATAACCCTGTTATAAAAGTAGATACATTAAAAATGATGAAATGTAGGATGTAAAAAGACAGATATTCAGAAGAATTTCACATGTTTGTTAACTTTTTGAAATTTAAAGATGTAAACAGATATTAGATATAATACACAAATGTTGAATGATATCAGAATTGGAAAAAAAAAAAAAAAAAAAACTGCCAATATTTAAAAGAAAGCTTTTAAACAACACTTATTGTAGTGCGTACTGAAAAGCTGGTACTGAAAAATGAAGAAAAAGTATCTTTGTAAACAAACACCCCATACTGCAAAAACACACAGCAGTTGTTTTGAATCGAAATAATTAAGCATCTATCTTTCATGCCACATTCGCGTCTATATTTTTTTGTCTAATAAAGATTTAGATATTTCGATTTGAAACTTTTTTTTTTTTTTTCCATTTCATGTTTTTGATTACGAAGAATATTATTTTTTTTTAATTTTGGATTATCTGCATACATTTGTTTAGAAGTCTGTAATATAGGCTACTGTATTTAATTAAAATACATATGAGAATTATTTGGCTTACATATGCGTTTACAAATTTATTCAATAATACTGGAAAAATGTATTTAGATTCAATGCTACTAGAAAATATTTTGCATTAAATGACCTCAAAATTAGAATGAATTTGTCAGAAATAAAATTTGTGAATTTTATGATTTAAATTGCTAATGAACAAAATTTCGTTATCACAAACTAAGAGCTAATTTTTGTTTTCTTTAATTTTTAAATTATAGGTTTATCGGGTCTAGATCGTAGGGAGAACAATTTTCCAAGAAGACTTATCACAATTTGTTATTATTATTATTTTTTTTTTTTTAAAGAAATATAATACTAACTGAATTCTTTAAAGGAGTGTAGATTTGCATTATAACTAGAACTATTCAAATAATAAAGAAAAATAATTTTATTTAGGCAGTTGTCCCAAAACGTTTTTTCAAACGCAATACTTCAAACTTACATATTGGTGGCTTTTGTGTATTGGAGAGAAACTTACACACATTTATAATCATATATATATATATACAGGGTGACAATTATTGAACTATATGAAATAAAATTGTCACAACTTCCAAACGGTTTAAGTTAAGAAGTTCAATGTGCATGGTTGGCCGCAGGGCATGATGGGAATTAGTATGCGCTTGCGCCCGCACCTTGTTTTTGTCGGCCATTTGCAAGTGAAAATGGTGCCTGAACAGCGTTTCCTGAGCGTATAGCGCTTGTGAAGGCCTACTATGCGAGCCATAACAGTGATCGAGAAGTCTCTCCACCCTGAACGGGTGACTGGGTGGTGTGCAATGTTCAGTCACGGAATAATTGGTGCGATATTCGTTGACGACACGGTGAATATTGAACGATACGTCAGTGTTTTGGAAATAACCCCCCCCCCCCTATTATCCAAAGTGACCCTGATTTCGACAAGATGCGGTTCATGCATGACGGAGCTCGACCCCATCGAAGCAGGAGAGTATTTGATTTCCCGGAGGAGCACTTTGGGACCTCCTTCTGGCTCTGGGGTACCCAGAGGCCACTGGCATGGGCCTCGATTGACAGCCATATCCTTCAGATCTGAACCCATGCGATTTCTTTTTTGTGGAGCTATATTAAAGACAAGGTGTACAGCAATAACTCCAAAAACATTGCTGAGCTAAAAACAGCCATTCAGAAGGATATCGACAGCATCGATGTTTCGACACTTCGGCGGGTCATGCAGAATTTCACTATTCGTCTGTGCCACATCATCTCCAATGATGGCAGGCATATCGAACGTATCATAACTTAAATCCAAATATCTGTAGTGACGTTTACATATAGAATAAAGTGTGTGCACGCCGTAGTTCGTAAGTAATTTACTTTTAATTTCATACAGTTCAATAATTGTCACCCTGTATATATATATATAGTCGAACCGCGTTAATGTGAATCTCAAGGGGGATAAAAAAATTGCTCATGTTATCAGTAATTAATCTTCACATAACTATATTAATCTTCATTTTGACGGGGATTGTGGAAACAGTTCATATTAAAAGTCATTCACGTTAACAGTGTTCACGTTAAAGAGGTTCGACTGTACATACTTTCAAAAAGTTATTTCTGTGAAATTTGGCTGTCTATTTTACTCGGAATAATTTTGTGTCTGTGGTCAATGCCTTATAATTTTTACGCTTTAAAAAATACTTTTAATTTATAAATGGAAAACGTACATTTTTATTTGATTCGCAAATGCAAAGTGCCTCGCTTTTATTTTCTGTCTTTATAATATGGATATATATTTTAAAGAACAATATATAAAGTGTGAATCCGGTTGAAATCGTCAACATCATTTGCGCTTGAAGTGGTGAATTTCGTAAGTTAATTTCGTATAAACAAATCAATCCAGAAAATCATCATGGTTTGTTTGTACTAAACAGTCGCTTTTTTAAAAAGTAATTGCTGTTGTGAAAAAAAGATGTGACGTAGGTAGCTACACCCTATATTTTCCTTCACATAAAATTTATAAATTATCAATTCAGATGCTATTTTATATAAATACATTTTCAATCATTTAAAAATTATACAGTATTAATAATAAAACACATGGATTATAAAGTAAACTGCAAAAGGCTACAGAATGAAAAAATAAACTAAATAAAAGGGTGATTTTTTATTAAACTAATGACTTACCATCTCTCAGTGTTTTTCCAATAATCAGGTTTCTCCATTTTTCCTCGGTTCTCTCCCAACAAAAATTATAGTAAATTCAACTTACTTTGTCCTTATGCAACTTCCTAATAAAACTTTATTGGTAGACAAATAAACTTAAAATGCAGTTTACCATTTTAATGAACTTACGTGTTTTAAAGGCTCAAGGCCGTACTTAGCTACTCTTTGCCTTCCAACTACCATTGGAAGCCATTGGTTATAGGTTATGTGTTGTACTTCAGCTGCTACAATGTGTCTTGCTTCTTGGTAAATTGTCTCATCGTCCCAGTGAGGATTTATATGAGCTAACAAATCAGCTACTCTGTTATGTTCACGCATCCATATAGTATGCATTACAGCTAACATGAGTTGCTCGTTCACTCTTTCATCCCCTAAGGAAATTAGTGAAATCAGTCGTATAATCATTATTTAACAGGCGTTTATGAAATATCGCAGGAAATTCTAATCCATTCATATACCGTAAAAACATCACACTTATAAGTAATAAGAAAGCACCACAGAACTGGCGTGTTAAAGTAATAAGTGCAAAACTTTGAATAAACACCTTATAAAATGCAATAAACTCTCAACAATTGTTTCTGGTCGGTAAAACACACGACCCTTCGTCAGGCGAACAAAGTAGGCACGAGTGCTGCCATCAAAGCGGCAACAAACAATTGTTGCGAGTTTATTGCATTTTATGGTGTTTATTCAAAGTTTTGTTCTTATCGCAGTTAAGTAAGATTTACTGACCGTTATTATATAGTCGCGTAAATATTTATTTTAAAAATGCTACACATTACCAATTCATGTAAAAATTTTGTTTGAATAGAAACCACGTAAACTTAACGCAATTATATTTTTATTGCGGTGAATGGGAAGGCTTCAGAAAAATTATTGTTACGTACAGGTTACTCCCGTTCAAAAACCGTTTTCGTATTTTTATTTTTCCTTTATAGAGTCGTCTATTACTGCAAAAAAGTCACAACTTAATACCCTCTCCAAAAATTACTTAAATTAAATTTCATTATTAAATTTTAAATTTAATTATTAAATTTTGATAAGTTACTGAAGAACTATTTTAAATTTAGTTTACACATTTATTCATTTTTTTTTTTTCACTTTTAAATGTGACGGTAAGTGTTCTGTGGATTAAGATCGACTGACTTAACAAGGGATCTAGGACTAAGTGTAATGCTCTTCATGGGGGGGGGGGGTGTCTTTCTAAGGGAGCCTAGCTTGTATTAACACGATTTTCGGAGAAAATCACGGAAAACTCCGAATGGCAAGATTAACGAACACTTTCTGGGTTCGAACCCTGCAACTTCCGTCTACCAGCTTTAACAGCAGGCCTTCTCAGCCAGTGGTGTGGCTTTAAGCGCAACGAAAACAGTCACCAGTAGTTAGATTTAAAAAATAATCTAATTGCTTTTATTTTAATGAAACATTTTGTCTTTGATATTTTCATTTGGAATTGACTCATATTTGGAAAAGATAATTATTGATTTTATTTTTGAGACGAAATAAATTAAATTTTGTTGTCTGGAATATTGGTTTTATCTACACATTGTAAATAATTTAATATTATGTCATAAACTGTAGCCTAAGATTTATTTTTACACTGAAAAAATTGAAACCTCGCTGCCAAACTTTAGTTGTAAATTTTATGGCGAGCCATAAAATTTATGGCAAATTGTGAAAAATAAAATTACGGCAAATAAAATATAAAAAGTACGAACCCATTGCAAAATTTACGGCTAAAGACAAGCAACAGAGTTTAAATTTTTTACAGTGAATGAAAGGATTATTTCTTTTTGTGCTAGAGTCCTATTACAGAAAATCTGCTATAAAAGGTTCGTACAAATTTTATGGTCTATCTATATAAATAAAGAGAAATATCTGTTTGTGTGTGTATGTGTGTGTCTGCGCTCTGGGGCTCACACTACTGATCACAGAGCTACACAACTTAGCAGATAGGTAACTGGGGACCTGAAGGTGTGCACCGCAATTGATTTTTTCAAATTTCGAATTTTTTTAAGTAATTTTTTTTTTTTTTTTCAGTTTTAAACATTGGCTTGTATGTTTCATTTTTCTAAAATTTATTCTTTCATTTCAATCGTCTGCATGCTTTAATAACAGCTATTACGCTATTCATTTTTTATTTATTTAATTCATTCATTTGAAGGCGAAATCTTTCTTTCTTTCTTTCTTTCTTTTTTTAAATTTTTTTTAAATTTATTATATTTCTTGAAAATCCAATGGTAATGCAGTAGAAAAAATTACGTAAATTAAATTTTAAATTTTAAATTTATTTATAACAGTTATGTTTATGTATAATTTTTATAGTATAACAACTTTTTATTTTTCGTTTATTTTAATTAATTCCTTTCAAAGGGATTTTTTTTAATTTTTAGTATTTATCGGGAAAATAGATAGTGTATAGTAAAAAGAATTAAACTCATAATTTTAATTTTAATTTATTTGTTTTTTATTTATTAAATTCCTTTTAAAAGAAATTATTATTATATTGGTCGGAATTCTATGGTAATATAGTGTAAAGAGTGAGGGATATAAAATACATGCTTCAAAAACTAAAATATTCAAAAGATGCTGAGATACAGTCATCTTTAAAATAGTAGTTCTTAAATAATAGCAGATCCACCCGTGGTCGATAAATATCCAGATTGTAGTGCCCAGGAAAAACCTTTCTGTAGGCTGTGTGAACCTGGACCCGATGCAGTGTGGGTAGAAAAAGAGCTGCCGTAGGCATCAGGAACCCGAAGCGAGGTTTAGAGCGATTTCAATATAACTTTTTTTTTTTTTTTTTAGTTATTATTTATAATGGGATATAAAAATAAATAGTGATTCAATCCTTTTGAAAATTCATTTAAATTTAGTGATCAGCGAAGCGGGCGTAGCCTTCTAGTTTAGAATAAAGAGAAATGTCCGTCAATATGAATTTAAAAATATTTTTGACATTAAGGAAAAGACAGAAGATATGTTAACTCTCTTGATAAAACATTAAGTTGAAGTTTTTTGGAGGATTAGAAATCGATCTGGTAAGTTGTCATATCTAGGGAAATACATTTTCGTTATTACAATAACGATAATAAATAAATAAAATTAATTAATTAATCAGCATAAAAATTAAAACAAATAAATGAATAAATCAGCTTAAAAAATAAATCAAATTATTCCCATTGTAAACGTTTTCTGGAATTTTAAAAAAATAAAATTCTTGGAGACATATGGACATTTCATGCGATATATTCCTTGGTTTTGAAATCTAAAAATGTTAAAGATGTTCTCACCAGCATCGAAACAATACACATTTCTTGGTCTTGCCATACATCCAACTTCTTTCTCTACCAGTTTCATAGGGAGCAGATCTTTCAAGTAAAGTTCTGCATACATTTTATTAGCTTTTAATCGTCCTAAAAAAGAAAAATAATGCATGAACCAAACAAATGAACAAAATCTTATTCTCATTCCATAAAAGAAAATATTTTTGTATAAACTGCTTATCAAAGGGAGAGAGAGAGAGAGAGAGAGAGAGAGAGAGAGAGAGAAATCTGTTACCAGGGCAATTAAAATATAGAAAGATAAATATAGTTGGCATAGGCTTTATAATTATTAAACTATATAATTTAAAGTCTTTCTGACACTTCAGATTTTCAACATTTTCTTTGCTATTCAGATAAAAAGTGGACATTTTATCCCATAAATTTCATTATTCAAAGAGCATGTTTGATATTTGCAAGAGAAGATTCAGTCACGTGCTCCTTTTAAAGATTCAAACACGTATACACAGGTACAGATAGAGATAAAAGGTATATTTATTTATCTTATATAATAAAAAACTAAAAATTATCTTTATTTATTTTTACTTATTATTTTTTTCAAAAAGTTGGGACTTTTATGTATATAAGGTTGGAAATTCTATGAGAAAAATACTTAAATTCAAGACAATATAGTACTTAGCCAACAGGGGTTGGGTTGTGGAAAGTAAGGCCGATTGACTCCACTAGGGTCCTAGACCTAAGGGGGAGTGCCCTGGGGGTCTTTCTAAGGGGTCCTAATCCGTATTTACACAAGTTTCAGAGGAAAACTCGGAAAACTTCCGATGAGTGCAACCTGGAATCAAACCCGGCACCTCATGTCTACCAGCTTTGAGCGCAGAACCGCTAGGCCGGTGGTGGGCATTAGCCAACAGAAATCAAATATATCAATCTCTCTCTACGGATAGATAGATAACTGTATGGAGTGTGTCAAATTACGGCTAAATAATTACTAAATAATGACTAAAAATTAAAAAATGCATTTAATCAATAATAATTTGGGATTTCTCACAAATTTGTGATAATATAGTACAAGACAGTCCAATAGAACGTAATATTTAAATGACAACAAAAACGAAAAAAAGAAATAGTATTATTCCAAGAATAATGTTTCATTTAACCGTCAGATGGCGACACCAAAATTATGTAGAGACATTGTCATTTATTGTAAATCTGATACCTAATTATATGAGATATCAGCTTTGAAGATCAAGAAAATGTCTTAGAAAAAGCAAAAAATAATTAGAATATACACGGAAGTTTTGTTATACGAAGTAATATTGTTGTTAAGAAAAAAAAAAAAAAAATAAATAAAAAAACGTTTGAGCTAGATAATTTGACAGAGTAGGAAATGATTAGAATCAATACGTATGTGTGATTAGCAAATTCAAACTTATTTAATTATCAAAAATTCAACTGTTTATTGCTTTTATTATTATTTCATATAATTAAAACTGTTACTTCATTTCTTTCTTTTTTTTTTTTTTTTTTAAATTCAGACATTTTAAAATTTTGAATATATTTATCTTGGATGATTCTGAATACTGTATTTAAGGTAAAGACAGGATATTTTATAAAGCTATAAAAAAGTTAAAAAGATAAAATAAAATAAAAAAAATAAATATCAGCAAGCGTTTCATTACAGGGTATTTTGTAAACAAAATTAATGGAAAATAAAGATGAAAAATTTGAAAGGAACTTAATGTTGATTATTTTACCGGTACCCATGCATGTTTGTAACGCGGTTGTAACGCTTCCCAAATTCTTTCGCTTGATGAAGGGTCATATTTAACTATTTCGACCTGAAACATATATTGCGTATTTTGCAATCTATGAGGTTTTCTTACGAATTTCTTATTCTTCATCTTTCAAAAGCAGATTTTTTGTGTATTTTATTATAAGTCTACGTTCAGTTAAAATTGTTTTGTACTTTGAATTATGCTAGCATATAAATATTTTTGCTCATTTAGATAAAATTTCCAAGTAATATTAAATATATATACATATATATATATATATATATATTCGGACAAAATTAATCTTGAAATACGTACCATATTATCAGACAGGGGCAATACATTAAAATATTATGATATTGAAATCAATAAATTATATGTTTAAAATGTAGCATTTTTAATTATTTTAAATTCCATTAAGTAAGAAATTAAATTTTAAAATTATATTTTCTCTAAAAGTTAGGCATGAGCATGCATAAGATTAAACTAAATATTACAGAATCGGTAATGTGTTACTGTTCGGATTAAGGCCAACTGTCTGCATTAGAGACCCTGGGCCTATGGGGAAAGAGGCCATCCGTGGGGGCTACAGAATCGGTACCTAATAGAAAATTGCCTCTATTTATAAATTTAAGGAAATTGTTACTATAATTGGGCATAATAATAACGTCAGGTGTTGAGTGCCTTATAACTTTTACGAAAGTGGCTCAAATGTAATAAAAATTTGCGTACATTTATAGTAGAGTACGCGATTTCAATTTTAAAAGGATAAACGTTGTAGCAAAAGACGCCGATAGGGAAACTTTGGAGCTGCAAGCGTAATATGCGTGATAAAGGAATAAGTAATCGTTAGTTAAAACAGTAAATGACAATTTTCTCATTAATAATAAATAACATTTTATTGTTGCTTACAAATGTGGCTCAATATGACCACCATTCTTATTTTCAATAACTGCATGCAATACTCAATGTTTTCAATGACAGCTCGAAGCATATCGATGTTTATTTGTCTGATATGTGCACTCCTAAATTCCTTTAGATTCAAACCATTCGATCATTTTTCGTAAGTTAATTACGCTCACCAGTTCTCTTCGTAAATTTTCCAGCCGTCAGAATTCACACAGGGGGATAAAAAAACTAATAAAGGTTTCCTTTGCACGCTGAGAATTTTTCAAATTTTCCTTTTATCTTCATGATTGCTCTATACGGAGCGTGTTTATAAAAATACTATCCTTCTTGACCGAAGCGTCAAACATTTTCCTAGCTGTATTCAATATTTTACTTTTGCTTGAGGAACCAAATCTACATACTCTACTGCGTATGTATGCAAATTTGTATTACTTCTATAACAGAAAGAATCACCGGACTTTGAATGCCTCACATTATTTTATGCGAACCCAATATATGTCGAAATTTTACATACTGTACTGTGCATATATGCAAATTTGTATTACTTCCACAACAGTAAGAGTCAATGGGCTTTGAATGCCTCGCGTTATTTTGTGTGAACCTGATATATATCGAAATTTTTAAAACTTTCTTTTTTTAAAAATTAAATATTGGTACAAAAGTTACAATTAAATTACAATAATTAATATTTAATGTACAACGATATTCTCATGTTGGCTAATATCAATAAATTAATACAAGATCTCATCAATAGTAATGCTAAATAATTTTTTTTATAATAATAATTATTTTTACAACAACCAAAAAGAAAAAAAAAAAAATACAATAATACATAATCGGAAAAACATATACTTTTATAAATGGGATTTTTTAATATTCTTACCTCCGTGAAATTCTCTTAGTCTACTAGCAACATCTTGAGTGCTACCATATACAAAACTTGCGTCTAGATAAGCAGATATAGTGTTAATTTGGAAACGAGGTCCTAAAAATAAGTATTAAGCAAATCATGATTATGATAATATATGTCAATAAATTTTATATTTGGTACAACATGAAGCAATCAAGTGTATATATATATATATATATATATATATATTAATAATTTACAACTTTAATACAATTAAATAAAACAGTTTTTCTGATGGGTGCTGTAGGTGTAGGATTTGAGCCGATGTCAAGGTATGAGTGAATGCTTTCTATGAGGGCATGGGGTCATAATTCTAATTTGTGTGAGTTTCAGAGAAAACCCCGGAACACTCGCATAATAGGTAGAGAGCAGAACCTCTTGGCTACTGGGGAGGTACATATATAATGATACAAGCTCTGAAATGTAGGACATTTTTTAGAACCATTTCACTGAAATTTCAATATGAATACATACATACATACATATATATTTAAAGGTCATATAATAAGTTTTCAACATTTTTTACAAATACACTTTCTCTTTATTCCATTTTTATGTCTTATCACTACAAATCACTCTTTTTGGCCCATTAAACCGTACTCATATCAGTTCAATACAAAAAATGAGAAATATGAAAATGAAGGAATAATTTTAAAATGAAAAAGGTGGAATATTATGACATATCAGCCAATATTTGTATAAAATAAAGTTCTTTCAGAGAGGATTTTCAAAGGAAGTGAAAAGAAATTTTCGTTCTTATCTAATCCTCAAAAATCTTTCATAACAAAAAATTAGACTTTTAATATAGTGGCATCGCACTTATCAACTTCGACCTCTAACTTTTCATTCTATAGCTAATACAGAGCTATTCACTTTCAAAACGACAATTTTTCGCTTGTACTCACATTTACAAAGCGTAATACAAATTTTTGAGATATGGCTAAATGGTACATATTAAACTTCCCAAATCTTAGACGTATTCAAAGTAATCCTCTCCATCATCAGTGCACTTCTGTAGGCGAATTTTTCAACACTGTAAAATATATGCCCTATTTGCTGCCAGAAATTCTCTGTAATTTGAGAAAATACGTTCTGACAACGTAATTTTTTTCGTAAATTACTCGTATTTTCTCTAATTACAGAGTATTTTTGGCAGCAAATAGGACATATTTTTCACATTGAAAGATTAAATGCTTCAAGCCATCCAATTCTTGAGATCTATGAAAAATATGTCTGTGCGTAGTCTTATCAATATTTTTTTCGGAATGAAAGCGATGACCATGTAAATTTTTATTGAGATTAAAAAATAGCCAAAATTCACGCATACACTGTAAAATATATGTCCTATTTGCTGCCAGAAATTCTCTGTAATTTGAGAAAATACGTTCTGACAACGTAATTTTTGCGTAAATTACGCGTATTTTCTCAAATTACAGAGAATTTCTGGCAGCAAATAGGACATATTTTTTACAATGTAGCAAGATCAGTGGAACAGGGTTAATGTTCTATCATTTTAATTTGTTTTTGTTCAAGAAAGTCCACTGTCAATCTTGCCATAAGAGAAGATGTATTATCACGGTTAAGCACGAGTCCTCTTACATTCACATCTTGAAGAATTTCTGGAAGATACTTTGTGGTGTTCCAGTTAGCTGTACTGTCTTTTGTTCCTTCAGCTTGATTTCTTTGATTAGTTCTGTACTTCCAAAGAAAACGGAATACATTACTTTTCACATTTATCGCTGTCTTTTCACCATTGTTGGTTTGAGGTCATCTTCAAAAATCATACACTGTAAAAAATATGTCCTATTTGCTGCCAGAAATTCCCTGTAATTTGAGAAAATACGCGTAATTTACGAAAAAATTACGTTATCAGAACGTATTTTTTGTAATTACAAAAAATTTCTGGCAGCAAATAGGACATATTTTTTACAGTGTACTTTACTCTCTTGAAGTGTTGGAACGTCAAAAACTGTATGTACGTTTCATCATCGGTTATAATTTTAGAAATTAGGTGGTGTTCATCATCATTAAGTAATTTTAAGATTTCTTTACAGATTCTGATACGGTTCACTTTTTGGTGTTGTGTTAAATTATGCGATACCCAATGAAAAACTAAATTTTTCATATGCAGTTCTTTATGAATAATTTTATATATAGTTGCGGATTGAAGTTAAGTTCCATTTGGTAAGTGTAGTGATAATAATCGATTGACATTTTTCGTATGGATGACACATTTTTGGAACTATAGCTGACGAAGACCAGCGAAATTCTGTAAACCATCTGAATACAGTCGAACTACTGGAAAATTCTGTAAGCCATCTGAATACAGTCGAACTACTGGAAAATTCTGTAAGCCATCTGAATACAGTCGAGCTTCTGCGAAATTCTGTAAACCATCTGAATACAGTCGCACGAGATGGGACTTCTTTTCCGTTCGCTAACGGTAGACATTGAAGCTGTTAGGGTGTCAAGCCATTCTTCCTAATCTAACAGCACTTGAAAATCTTAGCACAATAATGCTGTACCGTCAACTTCATTTTTCTTCTTTTCAAAATTTACTCTACGACAATTATATAGCGATTTTTGATGCAAATTATTATCTGAGGCCATAAAAGAGTTGAAATTTATATATTTAACAGTTAATTTTTATCTAGCGCTTATCGTCTGACTCTCTGAAAAATTTTAGAACACCCTAATATGTTTTTGATATTGATAAAATAACTTAAAAATCATTCAGTATAATATGCGCAAATATATTCGTTTATATAAAAAGTTTAAGGTATAAAAGATTATATACACTCTATAACAAAAAAAAAAAAAAATGACGCACCAAGGAGTTATCCGAATGGGACAAAAATTGGTAGATGTGATGTACATGTAGAGAAAAACAATTAATTACAGTTTCAGAAAATTTGAATGATTTAATCAAGAGAAAGGGCCTCACAAAGTAAACAAGTCAATAACGCGTTGGTCCACTTCTGGCTCTGCAGATGTGCTCCTGTGAAGTATCGTGCCAAATTTTATCCAATTAGTGCATTAGATTGACAAAATCCCGATCTGGTTGTTGGACCCTTTTTATGATGCTCCAAACGTCCTCAGTGGAAGAGAGATCCGGGGACTGAGCTCAACCCCCTTTCACTAAGCTGCCTATTAAGGTTCTTTGAAGTCGCTGAAGTACCAACTGCACGTAGGATTAACGATAAAGATGAATTGGAGCTTTGAGTACCGCTTTGTGATTGACTGGTTCTCACTTTCTGTCCTCTCTTTAGGCCGACCGCTTCTTCCCTGACGCTGTGTTCGCCATGGTTCACCCATTCCTGTCAGTATCATCTAATAGTGGTACCTTCTCCTATCCAATTGTCAAAAAATTCGCAGATTAGACCAACCGGCTTCTTTGAGCCCAACTACACACCACACTCAAATGCTGACATCTGCGCATGTTGTTTATGCACCTGTATGCGAGGCATAGTTACTGTCTTTCTGATTAAACGGAATAAAATTTTTAAAGAATTTATGACCTGGAATTAAAATTTCTCATTTTTAATATTCTGCCAATTGCGCGGTTAAGATGCGCTGCAGCGTCGCATGCTCATTCGATAGCAGCCAAACTTTAAAATTTTGCATTTTCCATCAAAACCTGTATGTATTTGTGTCCAGTTTGCATTAGTCCTTCTTGGTGCGTCGTTTTTTTTTTTTTTTTTTTTTTTTTTTACCCTTTTTGTTATACAGAATACACAAGATTATAAGCATGGCATATAATTGTATATATACAGAGTATATAAGCAGAGTGTTGATCTTGGATAGACATAAATAGATTGATCTTGATAGATTGATCTTGGATAGACATAAAATTTACAAATTATGTAAAACAAAATGATGTTGAATTAAAACCAATCAAATATTACAGAGGATTCAGTTTCAAGAATTACAAAATTTAAATTTTTATATGGCTCCCAAAGTAAATTTCTCATCAACAAAACATGACTCATACTGTAGTAAGTTCCTGTACTAAGTTTTAGTACTATATTATAAAAATCTGGAGTGACTCCACTCGACTTTCCGAACATTGAGTAACTAACAGTTTTGTAGATAAAATAAAGAAAGAGGAGTTGCTAAACAAACAAAAAAGAGAAAACCATAACAGAGTGTTTGAGTATTTTTCTCCATATATCACACGAGGTTTTATTTAACGCTACTGAACTTTGAGCCCTTAGATCATAAGGATAAAGAATTTTTCGTTGTGTCCCTGTAAAAATCTATAAATGCTAGATTCACCAAAATGCTTATAGTTAGTGCAACAGTGATTTATAATATTCATACAAATTTTCAGCTCAATTGAATAAGGCGTTTAGATGCTATCGCTGGTCTCATAGGCCATAAAGATAAAGAATTTTTCTTTGTGTCCCTGTAAAAAAACTGTAAGTGCTAGATTCACCAAAATCTATACAGTTGGTTCAAATGTGACCTATAACATGTGTACAAATTCTTTGCTGAGATTAATAAGGCGTTTTGACGCTATCACACTTTTAAAAATTTGGCAAAGAATTTTTCTTTGTGTCCCTGTAAAAAAACTGTAAGTGCTAGATTCTCCAAAATCTATACAGATTGAGTATCTGTGACCTATAATATGTGTATAAAGTTTTTGCTCAATTGAATAAGGCGTTTAGATGCTATCGCACTTTTATGATTTTGGTCCCTTGGCCATGATGATAAAGAATTTTTCTTTGTGTCCCTGTAAAAAAACTATAAGTGCTAGATTCACCAAAATCCATAGGGTTCGTACTATGGTGACTTACAATATACGTACCAACTTTCAGCTTATTCGAACAAAGCGTTTAGACGCTAGCGTGTTCACTCACAGACATACACACATACATACACACACACATACATACATCATCGTAAAAATAGTGAAAACGGACTCGTTGGACCTCGAAATGTATAGAAACATCAAAATCTCGAATTCGGATTTTTGACATGATTACAATACTTTCCTCACTATAGTGTTCGGAAAGTAAAAAGTTAGTGAAATATAAACAAAACTGTTGACAGATTAGTCCAAATTAAAATATAAATGTGCTTATTTATTTATGTTAGCTTTGTTTTTCTTAACTTATAATTTGCGAATGATCCCTAAAATGGGATCTAAAGCTGTGCCTTTTTAGTTAAAAGAACTTATGTCGAGACATTGGACAATGGTTTAAAGCTTTTTTGTTTTATCATATATCTGGAATTTTATGATAAAGGGATTGGTGAAATGAATTTATTAGTTGATGGAGTACATTTTACTACCTAGAAACTTTATTTTGTATGAAGGCCATATAAAAATTTCAATTCTGTAATTTTTAAAATTGATTTTTCCGAAATTTCTAATTGATTTTATAAAATTCAATATATATATTTTTACGCAACTTATGGCAAAGTTGACCTACATTATAGTTGACATCCGGATATGGACATAGTTGACATCATGGTAAGGCATACATTAAAGTTGATATGGCAAAGCTGACATGACCATCTTAGACATATAATATATGCCTATGATTAATATTTAAGGAATTAAAGCCAAGGTCAAGGTTTTTCGAACACATTGTACATACGTTTATCATGGTATTCATGGGGGCCCAACAGCGGCCGAGTGGTTCTGCCCTCAAATCTGGTAGATGGAAAGTGGTGGGTTCGATTCCAGGGCGCGCTCATCGACCTAGTCGTTCGGAGTTTTCCATGGGTTTCTTCGAAACTCGCATAAATACGGCTAGGACTCCTTAGAAAGACCCTCCCCACAATGGAGGGAATTCCATCTATAGGCCTAGGACCCTAACGTAGTCAGTCGGCCTTAAACCCTATAACCAACCAACCAACCAACCATGGTAATCATGTTTTACAATTAATAGTTTATTTATGATACAATATATATATATATATATATTTTAAGATTATAAACATAACACGTAACCTTATGGGAAAATAAAGCTCTTTATATCAAAGTCAACAATTTGTAAAGAAAACAATAATTTTTCTGCACTGTAATGGACATTTTTCTTTAGAAGATTTGTGTTATTGTCTATAAATTTCTTTTAAATATTTAAATATTAAATTATTGTCATACACGTCATAAATTTATTTTAAGCAGTAGCAGTAAGAATTAAATAATCATTAAAATGTTCCCAAAAATGGCATTCTAGAGAAGAATTTAATTATATGAATATCTCTTGAATATCCCTTGAGATATATCAATAAAGGTTGAAAAATGCAAATATTTATGAAATCTATACATATAAAAGAGTAATTCCACTCACTCACTCACTCACTGACTCATCAACGCACAGCAAAATCTATTGGATCCACTAACTCGAAACTGCGTCAGATTATAGAACATATAGAGTAAGCACCCCCTAAGAAGCAATTTTGCAAAAATCGCCCCCCAAGGGGGTGTAGGGGGCAAAATGGGATTTCACAAAAACGTTCATATCTGAAAGAAGAAAACAGATATCCGGAAAATTTTTGCTTTAAAATATAGCTAATTTAATTATCTAAAAACCGATTTTTGGAATTTTAGAAGTTCGGTCCCCAGGGGGGAAAGGGGGCAAAACGTGATTTCTCGTGCGCAAAACGTGGTTTCACATACTCCTATATATCTCGAACAGAAAAACAGATATATGTGAAATTTTTGCTCTAATATATAGCTAATACAAATACCTAAAAACTAATTTCTGCAATTTTCGAAATTCAGTCCCCAAGAGAGGAAGAGAGGGGGCAAAACGTGATTTGAAATAATCCTTTATATTGCAAACAGAAAAAAAAAATATATTTGTAAGATATTTTTGCTCTAAAATATAGCTCCCATAAATACATAAAAACTAATTTCTTTAATTTTAGAAATTCGACCCAGGTGGGGCGGGAAAGGGGGGCTATGGGGTAAAAATATAATAGAAATATAGTTAGACCGTTCAAAATTGTACAGATAGGTTTTAGAGATCTGCAAGTTAAATGAGTGTATTTTTGAAAGTGTAAAGTTATTAGGAGGGTCAGAAAAAATAAAAATAGATTTAGACTGTTCAAAATTGGTACATAAAGGTTTTTGATACCTACCAGTGTTGTGCAAGTTCACGAAAAAAACGAGCTAGTTCAAACTCAAGTTCATCGTGTAAAAAACGAGCTAGTTCGCGCTCAAACTCCTGTCTGAAAAAAAATGAACGCGTTCAACTCAAGTTCATTTTTAAAAAGGAGCGAAGTTCATTAAAAGTTCATTTTTGAGTATTTTTTTTTCTCTAAATAGATCTTCTCGGTGACTCGGTGAACACTTTCATAGGTAATTTACATTTATTAAAAATGTCAATTACCATGAAAATTATTCTTAATTTAGTGTTTAATTAAACTTATAAGCATTTAATTCTCAATTACAACTTATTCATTTAATTGTAGTAGAAATTTATTTAGAGGACACTTCTGAATAGTGAACCCATTGTTTTTGTGTATTTTTTTATTCTCAAATTTCCAATACTTTTGTTTATGCGCACAGTGGCGCACCCAGAAATAAATTGTGGAAGAGGCCTGAGTTGAAGAATAAAAAATACTATATATATATATATATATATATATATATATACTCAAAGCAATTCCAATCCTATACCAGTATTTCCGAATATAAATTTTTGTTTTAGTTAAAGCAGAAATTACAAGAAAGTTTCTACAAATATTTAAGAAATGTGGTACAGTAGGACAACCTTATATGCAAGTGAATGTGGTATTTATCAAAATAGCAAATATAAACATGTATATGTCGATCCTTGTTCTATAAAATCATTTCCAAATAGAAATTTTTATTTTAGCTTAAAGCAGAAAACTTTCCAAAAGTTTCTCCAAAGATTAATTTTTAAAAGTTATGAAAGAAAACGGGTGTGAAATTATGAGTATATATACAATGTTTATTTTGAAGTATGATGCGTCATGGTCAATATCAAACAAGTCAGTCTTTGAAAGTCTGTCATTTCTAGATAAACGAAATTTTTTGAAAGGTTTAAAATAATCAATGGAATTATAATCAAAATAATTTTTAAACATTATATATAAGTTATACACTTTAAAAGTATTTTTACTTCCAAAAATATCTAAATAAAATAACATTTAAAAATGTAAATTTAAATTAAATTTTATGTTATTTTTGAAATAATTTACTTTGACAATATTTTTAATATTTTGTTCTATGCAGCTTACTAATTGCTTCAATTAGAACTATGACAAGATTTTTCTTAGGCTAGCATGTTTGCTCAAGAGCCATTTTGCTTAAATTAAGAGTTATTCATTTATTTTTGATAACGAAACTAGTATAATATAACATTTTCAAATGACAGATAATAATAATAATAGAAAGAAAAAGAAACTGAAAATATCCTACCCTGTCATTTTTAATTTATAAAGCAGGCTGAGTTTTTATTGATTATCAATAGCATGATATTAAATATGATAAAGAAATTAGTATGATTTAAAATTTAATAATAATAATAATAATAATAATAAAGAAAGAAATCAAAAGAAAGAAAAAAAGAAAAGAAAAATGGAAGAAAAAGAAAAGAAATTTAAAATGTAAAAGAATATAACATACACTATTATTATTTTTAACACGCTTTTATTAGCTTCACCTGTATGTATGTATATTTCTATGTTTGTTTGTAACTTCTCTGGGAGCAAACAAAAAATTTATATTGTGAAAAAAATACATTCCTTACGTGAACAGCGTGGCGTTGAGGTAAGGCGCCGCGCTACGAACCTGATGGTTCAGCGTTCGATCCCCGTCAGGGGAGAATTTTTAAAAAGGGTTTTTGTTTAATTCTAAGTTAGTTTAATTAAAGATTTAAATGTATGTAAATATTAAGGTGTGTCACTCACACGATTTTCTCTTACCCTGAATTTTAATACTAAGATAGATATTTTGTGCTTTTTAGTTCACATTTCTATAAAAGCGTGTTCTTTAATTTTTTAAAACTATAATATTTTATTAATTTATAAGCAATACGTAAAATTTCATGAAAAATGTAAAAAAAAAAAAAAAAAAAAAAAAAACAAGAAAAGGCAGGAAACATTTTACATTTTGCTTAATATAATATATAACATCTCTATTGTATGCAAAGAAAAATCTATATTTAATATATGTTTTTTAAAGAAAAATATTTACTTCTACTTTTATTTCTAAAGCAGGCTGCGCTTTTATTGATTTGGTATATAAATATGATAAAAAAAAAATTAGTCAATTTATTACTTTCCGAACAAACGTATGAAAGGAAAGTATTGTAATCATGTCAAAAATCCGAATTCGAGATTTTGGTGTTTCAATACGTACGCTAGCGTCTAAAAACGCTTTGCTCGAATGCGCTGTAAGTTGGTACGCATGTTGCATGTCACCGTAGCACGAACCCTATTGATTTTGGTGAATCTGGCACTTACAGTTTTTTTACAGGGAAATAAAGAAAAATTCTTTATCACTATGGCCTGTGGGACCAAAATCTTAAAAGTGCGATAGCATCTAAACGCCTCATTCAATTGAGTAAAAATTTTATACATATATTATAGGTCACAGTTACTCGATCTGTATAGATTTTGGAAAATCTGACACATATAGTGTTTTACAGGGATATAAAGAAAAATTCTTTATCATTGTGGCCTCTGGGGCCAAATTTATAAAGTGCGATAGCGTCTAAACATCTTATTAAAAAGAGCAAACAATTTATACACATATTATAGGTAATAGTTGCAAGAACTGCGTAGATTTTGATGAATCTAGCACTTATTTTTTTTTTTGCAGGGACACAAAGAAAAATTCTTTATCTTTATGGCCTATGGGACCAAATTTTAAAAAGTGCAATAGGGTCTAAACGCCTTATTCAATTGAACAAAAAAAATTATACACATATTACAGGTCACAATTTCACGAACTGTATAGGTTTTGGTGAATCTAGCACTTCTATTTTTTTTTTTTTTTTTTTTTTTTTTTTTACAGCACAGCAAATAATTCTGTATCATTATGGCCTATGGGGTGAAATTATTTAAAGTGCGACAGCATCTAAATGCCTTATCCGTTTGAGTGGAAAATTTATATACGAGTCATATCACACAAACTGAGGTCACCATCACACAAACTGTGGTCACCATCACACAAACTGTATAGATTTTCGTGACACTAGCATTTAACGAGTTTTACAGGAACACAAATAAAAATTGTTCATCATATTAAATTATTTAAAGTGTGATAGCTAGTAAATGCCTTATTCAAATGAACTGAAAATTTATATACATGTTATACGTCACTGTCACACGAACTTTATGAACTTTAGAGAATCTAGAATTTACGATTCTTTTTACAGGGACAAAATGCAAATTTCTTTATCATTGTGGTTCATAGGCTCTAATTTTAAAGTGCGATAGCGTCTAAATGCCTTATCCGATAAAGCTGAAAATTTATACGTCACTGTTGCACTAACTATAAGCATTTTGGTGAATCTAGCATTTGTAGGTTTTTACAGGGACACAACGAAATATTCTTTATCATTATGATCTACGTGTTCGGTAAGATAGCGTTAAATTAAACTTCGTGTACCATATAAAGAAAAATACTCAAACTACCTAATATAATTTTCTCTTTTGTTTATTTAACAACTACTCTTACTTTACTTTATCTACAAAACCGTTAATTACTCAATTTTTGGAATGTCGAGTGGAGTCACTCCAGATTTTTTTTTTTTTTTAATAATGACCAAAAAATAAAAGAAGAGAAGAAAAAACATTATAGATAAAGGAAAGAATATATAATATTTAAAATAAATAAGGAATCAAAAACCTCATCGTTTTTGACTTATAAAGAATGTAAAATTTTATTAAAAATGAAAAATAAATAAATAAATAATATAGGTAGAAATCATTTTATATTTTGCTTAAATTAATAAATAAATTTCATCATTTTATATATTTTTAATAATAAAAGCTGTATATAGTCTCCAAAGAAAATTGTGTTTTCAATATCTATTTATAGATAAACATGGAATTTTCTATTCTTAAAACACGCTGTTGATCTTATCGAATTTCGAAATAGTTAATTATGAAAAAGAAATTTGTATAATTATGATTTAAACATAATAATGATATAAACACTCATATATATGTTCTTTTTTAAATTCTTAATAATTATCATCTCATCAAGGTTTTACTTCCTGGTTTCTATGCATTATAATGAATGATGAAATAACATAGCAATTTTACATATTTTTAAAATGTTGACTAAAGTAATAAATACTATCTTATTTTCTTTTTAATTATTATTATTTTTTTAATAATAACTACTTGTATTTGAATCGCACTCGAAAGTAAATATTCCTTAAAAATTATATTAAGAATGACTTTCACGTTCTAATTAATAACATATTTTTAATTTTAGTTCATAGAGAAGCATAGAAATTAATATTTTTTGTTGGCTGTTATGTGCTTTTATAAAATTTTGAGGTATTTAAATGTGATAAAAAATATTTTGATTTAAAATTTAACAATAATAATAAATAATACATAATCAATAATAATTCTTAAGAAACATGTAAGTAAAATTAATTAAAATTTATAAAGAGTATTGTGTTTCATTTAAAAAGTATAATAAAAAATATCGCTAACAATGTTTCAACAACTATTTTTAAATTGTTATCGAATTTCGAAGAATTTAAAACTGATATATATATTTAAATATAGTAATGTTAATATAATATTTTGTAAATTAAAATTAAAATGATAATAATAATATATTCCACATATTTCATATAAAAATGAAATATAATATAGAAATTATAAATTATAATTTTTGGAATTCTTCAAGAAATTTTTCAAATCTTATATGGATTTTGCTTTTCTAAAATTCATTTTCTGTTGATTAAAGGAAAAAAAAATTATTAAAAATGAAATTGTATGCTATTCTTATTTTTCCTTTTAATATTTTTTTTTAATTAAAATTGAAATGAAATATCAAAATAGTAATAGTTTAATACACCTTTTCTTTATCTTTTAGAAAGACTGCTTTCCATTATGGTTTTTCATTAGCTTGAAGAAAAATTTGATATATTGATATTTTTCACATGGTCTTACTTTCTCAGAGAAATTTCAGATATATTTGCAAAAGACTGCGACGGAATGTAAAAAGTGTTAAAAGTGATAGTGAATGACTGCGAAATGAGAATACTCTACTAAAATGATCCCCGTTTTTCCTCCCCCATTTCTTTTTCTTCCTTGAAAATAAATCGAACAGAGAAACATACATTCACTATCCTATCAAAAGAGCGAGATGATGTCTGAGCTGTAACCAATTTCTGGTTATAAATTTTAGCTGTTATAACACTATAACACACACAAAAAAAGAGAAAGAAAAGAAAGATTCGCTTTTCCTAGTGTTCCCCTCTCTTTATTTTATTTTGAATGAGTGTATTTAAAAGTCGAAAGTGGTCACCAATACCCAGTGGCTCCAACATCTGGATATCTGATTGTAGCCATCTGATAACAATTATTCAAGTTTCAACCAACAAAGATCGGTAAGCCCCGTAAGCCCCCTGTTTCCTGTTTTTACGACTTCACTCAATAGGTGGTCTCAGTCGCTTTAGGGAAGAGTTTTGTTTACATTCATCTAATAAGTTCAAAGAATGCCGTTTTATATCAGAAAGAAAGGAAGTAAAAATCTGTTATACTGTGAATATGAGAGGGAGTAAAGTTTTAAATGTTGAAAAACAACAAGTCCTATCTACATTCGAAAAGTATCGTAAAAAAGAAATTCTTATTCATATTTAGATTTATTCTTCGCGTTTATTTATTTTTATTTTATGTCTAAAAACTTAAAGTGTGCGAAATTGGTGCTTTTATTATTTATAATACATTTTTTTATTTAAAACACTTTCTAAATTAACTTAAATTGTCGTATAAATAAACTATTTGGAATAGTTGAACTCTGCTCAGATCCCCATCATATATTTGTTCTCATACATTTCTACTTTAGCTCATACTATGTACATGTTAAAAGATATGAAGTCTGTTTATCATTTGGCTCGATTGTAGAATGTAGTTCCTCAACTATTAGGATACCCTCCCGCCTTCCGCTTCAATATATTTATCTTATCCTAATTTGTTATTTAATTTTGTTTAGGTCAGTTTTATATTTCAGTTTTCATGCAATTCTATAGTATTTCCAATCCAATAATCTTCATATAGCAAGTGTTTGGGAAATATTGTCTTATTCTGCCATGCTTAGAAATTCGCAAATTTTGAATGATTTAGAAAGATTTCAAAGTGGAATGTCTATAGTCAATAATGTTCATGATAGTGTCATAAATGGTATTTTAAAGCTGGTCAGATAACTTTACGATTAAAATAATCCTCGTAATACACGTTTAATCGGTCGTTGTCGCAATATTTAAAATATAGCGTACTTATTTTCTATACATAATCCATTAAATTTGTAAACAATTGTTGATCCATTCTTGAGAACCATTCACATAAGATCATAGAGCATTGTTGCAAAATGAGTGCGAAACGAAAGAAATATATACATATTTTTAATTTAATTTGTAATATGTTATTTTAAGTTTTTGACATTAAAAAGAATTTTTAATTATATTACAAAGCTCAAAATGTGACATAAAAAAGAAATAGTGAACCCCCCCCCCCCTTTTGCCTCCCTTCAACTATATATCATTTACTATAATTTTAACAAAGATTAAGTTATATTTATACAAAGTTCCAGAGAAATAGTTCACATGGTGATATAAAAACAATCATTTCGCCTCTTTTCCCTCCACCCTCCAAGATATGTGTAACACTTTTGTAATTTTATTTCAATCTATAATAGAGTGGTTTAAAAAATTCTTTTTTGCATCTACACAAACCCCTTGTCTCCTAAGCTATATATAACACTTATTGTGATTTTCGTAAAGAATAAGTGATAGTTATAATACGGAATATCGTTAAAATCGGTAACAAGATGATATTAAAAAGAAAAAAAAAAAATCTTTCAGATCCCGAAGTATGTGTGACGCACTGCATTTTTTGTCATAAACAGCAAGTGACTATTGGACAAAATTTCATTAAAATCAGTAAGAAGGAGATATAAAAACAATTATTCTCTTTCAATATGCTCCTGGACCCCCCCCCCCTTCCTCCAAGTATTATACTAAGTGAAAGTGGTTCCAATTTAATTGATTGAAATTTCTAAAAATATGTTATGAAAATCATTCTTTAAATTCATTAGTTGATGTTTATTGTTTTTGCGATTTGCAAATTGCAAAAGTACCCTTTCTTCCGGTGCCCTTTTTTCCAGGTGCCCTTTTTTCCGGGCGTCCTTTTATCTGGTGCCCTTTTTACCAGTGCCTTTTATTCCAAATGCCCTTTTTTCCGAGATCCATTTTGCCGATTTATTTTTTTTCTGTCCTTTTCTTCTTCTACTTTCCTTTTCATATTTCAGACAGAAATATTTAATATGAGTTTGAGCTTGAATTGCTTTTTCACGCTCAAGTTCGTGTAAAAAACGAACTACGCTCAACTCAAGTTCATAATTTAAAAAACGAGCGAAGTTCAACTCAAAACTCAAAATTTTTGAGCTACGCTCACGAACGCGTTCAAATGAACGCGTTCGTGCACAACACTGATACCTACAAATCGATTGTGAATATTTTCGAATTTGTAAAGTTATTAGGAGGGACGGGAGGAGAGGACGGAGGGGCAAAAAATAAAAATAGAGTTAGGTCGTTCAAAATTGGTTCATAGAGGTTTCTGATACTTACAAATCGATTGCGGATATTTTCGAATTTGTAAAGTTATTAAATTGGTACATGGAGGTTTTTGATACCTACAAATCGATTGCGTATATTTTCGAATTTGTAAAATTATTAGGATAGACGGGAAGGCGAGGTGAAAGGGCAAAAATATATAAATAAGAGTTAGAGAGCTGAAAATTAGTGTTGTTAAGTATTAAGGCCCGATAAATCGATTGCGGATATTTTCGAAAGTACAAAATTATTACGAAGGGCGGGAAGGGATCGGATGAAGGGGTAAAAATAAAGAAAGTCAGATAAAATGTTGGAAATTAGTATTATTCGGTTGAAAAGCCCGAGAGAACGATTGCGAGTATTTTTTAAAGTCTAAAATAATTAGATGGGATGGGAATGGTAGGTGAATTAGCATGCGAGCCTTGCGCGCCTGTATGCGCTGCCGCAGGCAGTAGTGGCCTGAACCGATTATTCCACTGATGGGAGAATTTTTTTTTTTAATGTTTTTTTCCTTACAGTAATATAGTGATTCATTAAGAGTGTTGAACATAAATGCGCGCGCGCAGAGCACAATTGCTTGAGCTGCCAAGGGCAATGGGGACCCATTGCGACATTTTTTCCAATCACATTTTTTTTTCGCATGATAAAAATTGATGTAATTTTGAGAATTCATTACATATTTTCTATAGTGATTCTATAGTGATATAATTTCTATAGTGATTCATTTAAAAATAGTGACCAGCGAAGCGGGCGTAGCCTGCTAGTTTTTAATAAAATAAAATAATTTGCGAAGATTTTTATTGTAATTACTTCAGAGTATTAATTTAATGATAGATTAATATGGAGTTAGACTGCCGTCCAATTTAGGTGAACTGATCCTTTATTGTGCAACAAGTAATTGTAAAGACCATAACCCCCCCCCTCCCCCCCCCCAAAAAAAAAAAACTTTTTTTTAATGCTTATCCCGCTCTTTTTTTTTACGCCCACCGCCCCTTTTTTTCTGTTTGTTTTCTGCTTTTTCTGTGGCAAAGCATGCTACCTTATGCATTTGATGTAAAAAGACAATCAATTTGGTTGGTCAGTTTTAGGTCTCGGAAGTGGATTGTAGTTGTAAGGCTGATTGACTACGCTAAGGCTCTAGACCTGGGTGGAATACCATCTGTGATGGTCTTTTTAAGGGGTCCTAGTCCGTATTTCTTCGAGTTTTCGTAGAAAACCACGTTACACTCCGAACGACTAGGCCGACGAGAGCGATCTGGGATCACATCCGCCCCCCCCCCCCCCGTCTTACAGCTTTGAGAGTAGAACCTCTTGCCGTTGGTCGGGCTTTGGATGTGGGTGTTTTAGAAAACGGTTCTACGAATTTTTCTTCAAACTCGCCATATCAATTCTCTTTTAGATTTCTTTTTGTATGTGTTTGCTGGTTTCCGTTGTAAAGATGAATTTGCCAAGTTTTGGTGAAAATCGAAAGTAGGACCAAAAGTCGATATCCCAAAAACAGCTTTAACGATTTTGTTGAAATTTACTGTACAAAACTCCCTTCTATATCTTTTTGTGTGCATTAATTGGTTGTTACAGGAAAATTAATAGTCGTCCGGACTAGGTAGGTCAGTTTGAGATCTTAGAAATGGTTGTCTAAAAAATTGGCTCTACTGATTTACTCGCTATAAAAAGTCTCTTTCAGATGCATTATGATGTATGCCTTAGTTGGATAATACAGAAAAATTGGCAGGAGACTGATTAGTTAGGCCAACTGTTATATCATCTGACCGCATAATCTCAAAAATGTGTTTATAATATGCATAAAAATTGTGTGGTTGTTATACACTAGATTTAGTTTAAAAATTACTTTTATAATACTTAACAGAACATAATCATTGTCTTTCCTAATTTTACCTAGGCTCACCAACGGCCGGTCAGTTTTGCGCTCAAAGCTGGTAGACGTGGGGTGCCGAGATCGATCTCAGGTCGTGCTCGTCAGCCTAGCCGTTCAGAGTTTTTCGTGGTTTTATCCGAAACTTGCGTAAATACGGGCCAAGACCCCTTAGAAAGACCACCCACGGTGGGCACGCCTCCTGAGGCCTAGGACCTTAGTGCAGTCAATCGACCTTAATCCCCAGAACACAACCCTAATTTTAATAATAACAGGAGACTTGGCGTTGGAATATTAAAACCCGAATAAACTACTACGTCATTCCATTTCGTCCCATAGTCTCTAATATCGGTACTGCTTCCTATAATTTAGCAAAATTTCTCACCACAATTTTTGCTCCCCTTCTTGCTGCTAATAGTTATACTGTTAAGAATTCCATAAAATTTACAAAAAACATTCAAAACTGCCTTCACACTAATCTCATTATGGTTTCTTTTGATGTAAAATCTCTTTTCACTAATGTTCCAATAAGTGGCGCCCTCTGCTGTCTCGAAAATAGATTAAAAGAGTTTCATTTCACATCTTTTGTAATACAAGAATTACCCGCATTTGTTTCTCTTACCCGCATTTGTTTATCACAAACCACTTTTTCTTTTCAAAATAAATTCTATCGTCAGTCTGAAGGTTTAGCCATGGGTTCCCCTCTCTCCCCAATTCTCGCAGATATTTACATGCACTATTTCGAAAGCAAGATTTTTAAGAAAATATCTTTTCCTTTTTGGACCCGTTACGTTGACGACACCTTCACGCTTATCGACATATCTCATCACAATATTGACCATGTCTTAGAAACTTTAAATTCAATTGACAGTAATATCTAATTTACATATGAAATAGAAAATAATGGCTCCCTTCCATTTCTTGATACCCTCGTCTCTCGCACTGTAAATGGATTTTCAACCACCGTCTATCGAAAAAATTTTGCTGTCTCCCTTCCTCCCCATGCGCGTTCGTGTCACCCACCTAACCAAAAAATGGCAGCTTTCTATACTTTTGTAAACCATGCACTTAATATTTGTCCAAATCCTATTTTATTAAAATCTGAAATTAAATACCTGAAAGCCATTGCAATTGACAGAGGTTATGGCCCTTCCATTATAGACAAAGCTATCCAAAAATTACAACTCCCTCGTATTTCGTCTACTAAATCAGTCTCTTCTAATATCAGTATTATCTTACCCTATTTTCTTAAATCCAGTCAAACCATAGCTAAAGTTCTCAAACAATATGATTTTACAATAATATTTTCGCCTTCCAATAAACTCACCTTTTCTCAGTTAAAAGATCCCATTGATATGCGTAATTCTTGGGGTATTTATAGTATTTTCTGTCAGTGTGGTTTATCATATATTGGCCAAACTAAACGCAGTCTTAAATTTCGTCTAAAAGAACATATGAATTACGTCCGCAAACAATAAACTAATAAATCGGCTATTTCTAAACATTGCTGGGAGGAAAATCATAATTTTAAATTTAATTCAGCTAAAATAATTTGCAGACCTAAATCCATTCATGAACTCGATTTCTTGGAAGCTTTTCATATTTATAAAAATTTTAAAAACCTTGTAAATTGTGATTTCGCTATTCCCTATTTGTCTGACTGTTGGAAATTTTATATTCAGTCCACATTTTCTTAATTTTTCTACTGTTTACACAGCTAACTTTCCTAAATTTTTATTGGCCACTCTCCTCACCTTTCCCGTATTCCTAGTGGTTGAACTAAATCCGGCCCCTCTCCTATATATACGAGCACTTCTCCTGATCCAGAATCCTTTTTGCACTGAAGACGTTACGCTTTAGGCTACCGAAACAGCTGTATGCATTTCCAATATTTTTCTTTCGCGTTTCTGACGTAGTAGTTTATTCGGGTTTTAACAACCCTAATTTTACTTAAATTACCTTAACAGTTTTTCCTCTGTTTAACTTTATTAAGTGCACCATAGATGATAATGAAATACACAAAAGGGTTTTCTTTTTTAATTTTTTTTTCTCAACTACATTTCGCCGATGGAGTCAGTTGTTATGTCTTCTGACCACACTGCTTTTATAATATGCGTAAAAGTTGTATGGTTGTTATACACTAGACTTTGTTTAATGTTTTTTTAAAGTAATTAATTGAACATAACCATTGTTTTCTTAATTAGTTTACCTAAATTTCCTTAAAAGTTTTTGCCCTGTTTAACTTTATTAAGTGCATTATAGATGATACTAAAATACACAAAACGTTTTACTTTTTATTTTTTTTCTTGACTACATTATTACTCACTGATATTACTTAAATAATATATACTTAAATTTTTTTATTACGTGCAAAATATTCATTAAAACAACATATATACAGTCCGTTAAGAAATTATAAGACCACTTTAATTTTGTAAATTATAAGAAAAATAAAGATTCTAATCATAATTTAAATACATAAAATAACATATTGCTCTATATTTTTTTATAATTAGTTTGCAATAACTTGGTATAATGCAATAAATGTTTAATTAAAATATATATTAGAAATAAGTGGAAAATAACCTGTTAAGAAAATATAAGACCACTTGTCAATAAACAAAATTGTATAAAAAATTAATATGATATTGGTCCTCCATTTTTCCTGATGACTTCAAGCACTCTGTTTTTCATTGAAGTAACCAGGTGATTAAGTTCAGTTATAAAAATATTGTAACATTCTTTTACAATGGCTACTTCCAGTTCATTGGCAGATGAAAATTGTTTATTATTAGCATAAACTTTGCGAGATAATATATCCCATAGGTTTTTCATGGGGTTCGACTTGGCCATGGCAAAATATTAATTTTTTTCTTTTTTAAACCACTCCTGTGTGGATTTAGATTATGACAAGCAGCATTGTCCTGTTGAAACATCGAGTTAGCACCGCCTAATAAAGGTCCAAACGGTATCATATGATCATATAGCATAGACTTATATTGTGTAGAGTTCATATGACCCGAAATCTGCTGTAAATCACACAACCCCTCATAACTGAAAGCTCCCCAAATCATTACTGATCTTCCACCCATTTGCGACTGAAGCATTCTTTTGGTTCCTTCCTCAAGTCTTGCCAATAGTGTTTGTAACCATCGGGACCATCAAGGATAAATTTCTTTTCATCAGAAAATATTAATTTGTTTACTCTCATCATTCCATGACATGACATTTTTAGCCCATTTTTATCTTTCTTCTCGATGGCATTTCAATAACTTTGGTTTTTTTCTTCAATTTCATAAATTTAATAAATTTCGTATTAATATTTAATTTAAGACCCTTCCAGACTGTTACATGTGAAGTTTACTTGCTGAAACGTTTCGAAATTTCACGAGTTGAAAGACTTTTTTTAGTTGACAGTCGAAAAATTTGTCTATTATCACGTGCTGTCAAAATATTTTTTCTACCAGATCGTTTTATTTTGTTTGAATAATCTTTTCTAATTATGGCATCATGAATGGCAGTTTTAGAACGGTTCATTAACCTCGCAATATCTCTTTCAGATTTACCAGAACCTTTATAAAATAAAATTTTTCTCAATTCGCACTCCGATAATTCTTTACCTCGAGGTATAGTCAAATTAATCGTAGATAACACATTCAAAACCTAAGCCTTTGCTTCTTAGGTAATGCTTTTACGAAATACTGACTCATGCGCTTTATATTGAGTTTGACGTCATGTATAATATGCTAATTTTCTCAGGTGGTCTTTTAATTTCTTAACAGTCACAGTCTTTAATTTTTAGAAAAATGAATACGTTTTGATGAAATTTAATTTAATTTTAAAAGTTGGAATTAATATAAGATGCGTTTTTTTTTTATCAATTTTAAATACGCAACTAAAAATTTGCATATCATGCTCTCTTCTTCAGAAATGCACCAATACGCTTGTGGTCTTATAATTTCTTAACGCACTGTATTTTGCATATTAAATAAATCTATAAGGATATCATTATACACATTACATTCATGTGGTTAATACATAAAAGTAATGCCCTTTGGATGACGGCCTCAAATTTGGATTAAAAATTTTACATAATATGTTAGTAATCCTTTTTATAAAAGTATCATGAATTTACTTCAATTTTCTAGTAAAAACAATTAGAAATATTTACCAAGTTTGCATCCTGGTTTAGGTCCTGCATAAATCCTAGCGAAATCAATACATGAGCGCTTAAAGTATTTGTAGAAGGGATCATCGTGTGGTACTCTTATGTTCATGCAGTTAGGATGTTGATGTTCTGGAGGGAACTTACAGCATTCAAGGTCCTGTCTGTCGTCATCTAAAAGGAAAGATAATGTAATCTGCTATCATTAATTTATTTTTTAATTTCTTTACTTTTAATAGTAAAGTATCCATTTTTAGTGTTGCCATTTAAAACATAATGAGGTAATTAAAAACAGATTTTCCTTAGCATTTTAATAAAAATAAATAAGATGTTTCTTTCTGATTTAAAGGGATGGTGAAAGTTATGAACTGTTTGTGTAAATTATTGATTTTGAGTTATGAAATTTTGCATACATACACTGTAAAAAAATATGTCCTATTTGCTGCCAGGAATTTTCTGTAATTTGAGAAAACACGCGTAATTTACGAAAAAATACGTTGTCAGAACGTATTTTCTCAAATTACAGAGAATTTCTGGCAGCAAATAGGACATATTTTTTTTTACAGTGTATGCATTAAAATGTATCACTATTAATCTCCTTATATTATTGAAATCTGTACGCGTGTGTGTGTGTGTGTCTGTCTGTCTGTCTGTGAGAAACGGCTTGATACAGCAAAAACTCCGCCGCTAACGGTCGCACGGACTTCAAACAGGTACCGTCGGACAGAGAATTTATCGCAGATCTGGGTTATCTAATGTGCTAAACTGTGCGACCCTAATTAGCGGAGATATTAATTAAAATGTCAACCATTGTCTAACGAAAAATGACCTAGAATTCATGATTAAATGCTTAAAAAGCGACATTTTTACGGAAAAAGTGGAAAATAAATTAGAAATATCAGTCGTATTGTTACAAACAAGATACCATTGGAAAGGGCTTTTACTTCTTAATCCGATGGTTTAAACGGCTTATCGATCGGACAATTAGATTTTTTAAAATTAACTAAACTAAAAAAAAATATTGGCAACAAATCACAAGAATCTTAGCTTTGCAGACGATAGTCTACAGCAGTCTTCAACGGAAAGAAACACATCTGGTATTTAATGAGGTCACGTGTTTCGTACTGCGATTAAAAATTGCAATTTTCTATTTTCTTCAATTTTTCAAATTTTACACATTTTACTTAGTATACAATCTTAACACCACAAAACAAACTTACAGTTCAAATTTCATCGATTTTGGTCAATAAACAAAAGATTTACATTTTAATTGCAAATTAAATTTTATCTTTACACGCCGAAAAAAAAAAAAAAAAAAAAACTTGAACGGAAAGAGAGACATCTGGTATTTAATGAAGTCACGTGTTTTGCTACTGCGATTAAAAATTGCAATTTCAAAAAGGCTTCAGTTTTTCAATGCCGTACACTAAACTTGGTACAAAGAACTTCAATTTCTAATTACGATTAATTTATTTTTAATACATCATTCGAAAGATATTTTAAAGTTCTTTTATATTATTCTAAGTTTTCAACAGATTTACACGTTTTGAGGTGTCCTGAATCAATTTTCTTTTATGGCGCTGTAATATTTTCAAATTTCAATATTTCAATTTCTAATTATGATTAAATTTTTTTTAATACATCATTCGAAAGATATTTTAAAGTTCTTTTTAATTATCGAAAATTTTCATCAGATTTACACGTTTTGAGGTGTCCTAAATCAATTTTCTTTTATGGCGCTGTAATATTTTCAAATTTCAATATTTCAATTTCTAATTATGATTAAATTCTTTTAATACATCATTCGAAAGATATTTTAAAGTTCTTTTATATTATTCAAAGTTTTCAACAGATTTACACGTTTTGAGGTGTCCTGAATCAATTTTCTTTTATGGCGCTGTAATATTTTCAAATTTCAATATTGCTATTTCTAATTATGATTAAATTATTTTTAATACATCATTCGAAAGATATTTTAAAGTTCTTTTAAATTATCGAAAAATTTCACCAGATTTACACGTTTTGAGGTGTCCTAAATCAATTTTCTTTTATGGCGCTGTAATATTTTCAAATTTCAATATTTCAATTTCTAATTATGATTACATTTTTTTAATACATCATTCGAAAGACATTTTAAAGTTCTTTTATATTATTCAAAGTTTTCAACAGATTTACACGTTTTGAGGTATCATGAATGAGTTTTCTTTTATGGCGCTGTAATATTTTCAAATTTCAATATTTCTATTTCTAATTATGATTAAATTATTTTTAATACATCATTCGAAAGATATTTTAAAGTTCTTTTAAATTATCGAAAATTTTCACCAGATTTATACGTTTTGAGGTGTCCTGAATCAATTTTCTTTTATGGCGCTGTAATATTTTCAAATTTCAATATTTCAATTTCTAATTATGATTAAATTATTTTTGATATTTTAAAGTTCTTTTAAATTATCGATCGTTTTCACCAGATTTACACGTTTTGAGGTGTCCTGATTACGTTTTCTTTTGCATCTCAGCCAAATGAGTTAGATCGTTCAAAATTGGTATACGTAGGTTAATTAAGAAGGCCTGAAAGGGCGGAGAAGAAATACTCGTGCACCGCGCGCGTATCCCTTAACTTGTGCACGCGCAGAGCGCACGGGACTGCGCTGCCGATTCGATCCCAGGTCGCGCTCATCGCCCTAACCGTTCGGAGTTTTCCGTGGTTTCTTCCGAAACTCACGCAAATACTGGCTGTTTTTTTTTTTTTTTTTTTTTTTTTCTAAAATATCAGATTTAAATAAAAGTTTTGATTTTATTAGAATAAGAACCCTTTGGAGTTTTCCGTGGTTTCTTACGAAACTCACGTAAATACGGGCTGTTTTTTTTTTTTTTTTTTTTCTAAAATATCAGATTTAAATAAAAGTTTCGATTTTATCAGAATAAGATTGATCAATCGCTCAAAAGGTGGCACTGTGATCGGATTTTTTCTAAATTTTTAATATGGCAGTCGCTTAATTACAATTTTTAAGCTCAACCCAGTACGCAAATAAGTCATTGGGTTAAAAAAAAAAAAAAAAAAAGTAAACACATATAAGTAAACATAACTAACAGTGAAAAGTAATATTTTTTTCATCTATTAAAACTCATCACATCTTTTTTTTTTATTAATTAAATTGAGTTTTAAATATTTATTTGGCTAACAAGAAAAACTATTTTTGCCGTAGATAACAATAGACTGAGGTCTAATCTTCTCTAATCCAATAGTGGGAGGTTCCGGGTTCGATCCCAGGTCACGCTCATCGCCCTAACCCCGTTCGGAGTTTTCCGTGGTTTCTTCCGAAACTCACGTAAATACGGGATGTTTTATCTCAGCTACTAATTAAAATAATTTCATAAGTAATACATCATTAGAAAGCTTTTTTGAATTGGAATCGAACAGTGGAATACAGAAATTTCTAACGCCAGATGGCGCTGTAATATTTTCAAATTTCAATATTTCAATTTCTAATTATAATTAAATTATTTTTAATACATCATTCCAAAGATATTTTAAACTTCTTTTAAATTATCGAAGGTTTTCACCAGATTTACACGTTTTGAGGTGTCCTGAATCAGTTTTCTTTTATGGCGCTGTAATATTTTCAAATTTCAATATTTCAATTTCTAATTATGATTAAATTTTTTTAATGCATCATTCGAAAGATATTTTAAAGTTCTTTTATATTATCGAAAGTTTTCACCAGATTTACACGTTTTGAGGTGTCCTGAATTAGTTTTCTTTTGTATCTCAGCTACTAATTAAAATAATTTCATAAGTAATTTCAGAAAGCTTTTTTGGTTTGGAATCGAACAGTGGAATACAGAAATTTCTACCGACAGATGGCGCTGTAATATTTTAAAATGTCAATATTTCAATTTCTAATTATGATTAAATTATTTTTAATACATCATTCGAAAGATATTTTAAAGTACTTTTATATTATCGAAAGTTTTCACCAGATTTACACGTGTTGAGGTGTCCTGATTAAGTTTTCTTTTGCATCTCAGCCAATTGAGTTAGATCGTTCAAAATTGGTATACGTAGGTTAATTAAGAGGGCATGAAAGGGTGGGGGAAGAAATAGGCGTGCACCGCGCGCGTATCCCCTAACTTGTGCGCGCGCACGGGACTGCGCTGCCGAAGGCAGTGGGGACCGGGTCCGAATTTGTACCCGATGAGAAATGATTTTTTAAATTTTCTTAAGAATAATATTTTGACTTAAGAAGGAATATGTGCGCGCAGCGCACGTATACTTTCACATGTGCGCGCGCAGCGCGCATGGGTCTGCGCTGCCGGAGGCAGTGGGGACCCGGTGGGAGTTTTTATCCGATCAGATTTTTTTTTTTTTTTTTTTTTTTCAGGCACGAAGGGTCAGGGAAGGAATACGCGCGCGCAGTGCGTGCATCCCTTAAGTTGTGCGAGCGCAGCGCGCACGGGACTGCGCTGCCGAAGGCAGTGGGGACCCGGTCTGAATTTTTACCCGATGAGAAATGATTTTTTAAATTTTCTTAAGAATAAAATTATGACTTGAGAAGGAATATGTGCGCGAAGCGCACGTACACCTCCACACGTGCGCGCGCATGTGTCTGCGCTGCCGGAGGCAGTGGGGACCCGATGGGAGTTTTACCCGATCAGATTTTTTTTTTTTTTTTTTTTTTAGGAGCCACGAAGTGTGAGGGAAGGAATACGCGCGCGCAGCACGTGTATCTATTGTGAAAAAACAATTTCCACATATATCAAGTTAGCAGAGTTAGCAGTGCAGTGAAATGATAGTTGCTCAGCTCTAAAAAGCTATAAAGAAGATAAATATATGTGGCATTCATTGAAGACAAAAGTTCGATTAAAACAGTTTATTAAAGTTGAAACAAAATGATGAATAACATTAAATCAGCTGAAACAATTTTAGAAAGGTTGCTGACGAGAGGTTAAATACCCTTAAAAATACTGCCATACTGAGTTCAAATAGAAAGCTACTTTTCACTAAACGAACAAGTCACAAAAACGTAATTTACAATCATAATAAAACTAAACAGTTTATAATTATATCGAAATACCAGCTCATGACTTTGAGCTAAACTGAAAAAACATGAAAGCTTAAAAGATTAAGGGCTTCAAAGCTTAAGAGACTGATTACATATTTCCTACCTCCTTTTTATAGTCACGAAACGGATTCAAGTAACAGCTACTAGATGCTGTAGAATAGGAACGCCTCCCATAACTATAGCAACACGACGCTGCGAGTCAGCCGCCATCTATGGGCTAAGCAAAGAGACTCTGCAGTTGAAAAAATATTACATCTCCTCGCTAAATAGCGAAAAGAACAATCCGTAAAAGGATTTAAACATATTTTTCCTTTAAGTTAATTTTAATAAAATATGCTTTTAAATATGAGGTAAGTAATTAAAGTTATTTCAAAAGACTTAAACATAAATATATTAATAAGGAATATAATTTTTAACTAAAAGTAATTATCATTAAGTTTTTTTTAATTTTAATATATCTTTAACTCAAATGGCAGCATCAAAAGAGAAAATAGCACTAAACGCTATAATTCATTTAATTAATAACTTAAACTTTAAAGGTTATAAAGTGAATTTAAATTATATTTAAGTAGTGAATGAATTTAAATTTAAATTTGAGAATCAACACGGAAAGGGTATAAATTTTACAACAAGGCCCCCCACCGTGTTGATTCGACAAACACAAACGTCAGCAATTACAATATAAACTTTATTAGAAAAGAAATAAAAGAAATTCCTTGAATATTTAGTGACTTGATGAGAGATTCACATATGTCTTCTACAGAATATACTTCACACAAAGCTACAAGGTTTGTCAATCTCGTAAATCATAAGATCAAGAGTCCACAAGTCCAACTCACACTTTCAAAAAAACAGTAGCACTATCAATATACTATACACATCTACTAAAAGAAAGAACAAGATATTAATACAGAGCAAATATGCACAGCATTTCAAGGAAACCTTTTTTTCCCCCATTCCCCATTGTCAAAATAAGAAAACGATGATATTCACAAATATATGAAACATTTATATAACATACACATAACCTATTATACGTAGCGCTACGAATTTCTCTTATACAAAAGTTAAACTAAACTATACATCACTACACAATGGAAAACGTAGGAAAAACCCACCAAGAAAATGCATACATATCCCTCTAAAAAAACATTTTTCAGTTTCAAAAAATTCAAATATATATTATACGTTCAAAAAAATTTAAATTTACTCTATATACATTTACTTAATAAATACCTTATTTACAAACTTAGACATATCACCTTTAGTAAGGGGCTTTGTGAAGGGATCGGCAAAGTTATTTTTAGTATTTACATATCTTAAATCAAACCGTTCCTCAAATAGCCATTCACGGATGAAAAATAATTTTACATTAATATGTTTAGATTTGTTATTCTCTATAGGAGACCTCGTAAAATTAATAGCTGCTTGGTTATCAGCAAAAAGTATTGGTGGTTCATATGAAATAGCAATTAATTTAAAATCAATACAATCTCGTAATATATTATCAAACCACATTAATTCTTTAACCCCGTCACACATGGATACAAATTCACTTTCCATGGTTGAAAGGCAAACACTTTTTTGCTTAAAAGTTTTCCAAGAAATAGGGCTATTATCCAAAAATAAAATTTGTCCCCCCATTGATACGAAGTCATCTCTATTCATCGCGAAATCAGCGTCAGAGAAAGCAGTTAAACATGGATTAAAACAATTCAAATTTAATTTCAAATCTCGAGTACACGAAACATACCCAAGTAATTTAATTAACCCATTCCAATGATTAAACCCCGGTGAATTTTGAAATTGACTGAATATATTAACTGCGTAGGCAATATCAGGTCGTGTCCTGTTCGCAATGAAAGATAAACATCCTAAGATATTCCGATATGGAAATTTAGACATTTCATCAATTTCATTTTGATTAGTAGGACAATCTTTTTTCGAATACTTAATGCCTTTTACAATAGGTAATGAGCAGAAAGGGATGTTAAACGACTTAAACCTGTCATACACTTCATTAATATATAATTCCTGAAAAATTTGTACTGAATCATTTTCATAATTAAATTCTACACCAAGTAATTTCTTGGTTTTACCTAAAATTTTTATATCAAATTTACATTTTAATAAATTAAGAATTTTGTCTATTTGAAATTGATTTTTACCAAACAAAACTAAATCATCTACATAAACTAATAAAACAATATAATTTTCAAAATAATATGAACAATTACACCAGTTAAATTTATTAAACCCTAAATCTAATAGTACTTTATTTAACTCATAATACCAGAGCCGACCACTTTGATGAAGGCCATATAACGCTTTGTCTAGTTTACAAACAAGATTTTCCCCCCCCCCTTACAACATATCCTTTTGGCTGAGACATATAAATTTCTTCTTTTAAAGGTGCATAAAGATAAGCACATTTTATATCGCATTGAACATTATGCCATTTATAACATGAGACCAATAATGAAAAAAAGAAACGTATTACTGAGAAATTAACGACGGGTGAAAACGTCTCGTCATAAGTGTCCCCCTTTATCTGATGAAAGCCCTGGGCCACGAGCCTCGCTTTAAAGCGGGCAACGTTTCCTAGCTCATCTCTTTTAACGGCGTATACCCATCTATTTCCCAAAACTTTTTTCCCCTCCGGTAAATTAACCAGATGCCAAACTTTACGAGTTTTCATATTATTTATCTCATCATCCATGGCATTTTCCCATTCAATACATTCTGAAGATTTAACGGCCTGATTATATGTTTTAGGTATAGGGATAACTAGTCATGATTTTTTATGAGTTAAACTTGAAGTTGGGTTATTCGAGTTTTGCTGATCAACTACCCCCTCGAACTTATTACTACTAGAGAAATCAAAAAAATTAGAGTCAAAAATTAAATTATTTTTATCACAATATTGCTTGACATCGTTCATTGATCTCAATCTAGTTTTAGTGTTGTCCGGGTAATAGAAGATGTCAACTCTGTCACTCATTTTTCTGGGTACGGGTTTTCTATTCCAAGTAATTGAAGAAAGAGGTTTAAGAGAAGATTTATCTACAGGAGTTTCATCGACGGGCTCGTCACTAGAATCATCGGGCTCACCTCCGAAAACAATGTCAACAGGATCGGAAACTTGACAATCAACTGGACTTTCCGGAAGTAAGTCCAATTCCTCCAGTGAGGTGCCCATCACCGCTCCACTGCATTTACTAAATAGCTGATCAGAGAACGTTACGTTTATAGTTTCAACTATTTTATCCTCATCCTCCAACCAAATTTTATACCCCTTAGTCTTTAATGAATAACCTATTAGTACTCCCTTTTTAGCCTTAGGTTCAAGCTTATGGTCTCTATGCTGTTTTGGGATCCCAACATACGAAATTAATCCAAACGGCTTTAGGTGTCTTACGGATGGTTTAAACCCAGTATATAACTCAAAAGGAGTCTTAGTTTGTCCCCTATGGATTAAACGGTTCCAAGTGTACGCGAAATACAACATTGCATCGGGCCAGAAAGAAAAAGGCAAACCACTATCCGTGATAATAGCTCTAACACAATTTAAAGAAGTTTGATTAAACCGCTCACTTAACCCATTTTGCTCAGGTGTGAACGTGTTAGTTAACTCATGAACAACTCCATTTTTACTACAAAATGATTTGAAATTGTCATTTACAAATTCGGAACCATTATCCGTACGAATAGCTTTCAATTTTTTATTCAAACTACGTTCTGCCCGTGCAATGTGTCTCTCGAATACACCAAAAACCTGAGACTTATCCTTTAAAGGATAAACAGCAACCCTTTTAGAAAATCCATCAATAATGGACAAAAAGAACCTTTCCCCATTTTTACCAGTTACTTTAATTGGGCCCCAGACGTCCATAAATACTTTCTCTAACGGTGATCTAACGCCATGAACATCGGATGATTTAAAAGACACACGGTTTTGTTTACTAATCCTACAAGGCTCACAAAAAAAATTCTTAAACTTAAGTTTAGGAAGGCCCCTCACCCCGTTCTTCTTGCTAGTATTTACAATAGTATCAGGACTTACATGCCCAAAACGAGCATGCCAATACCCAATTTCATTAACTTTTGCAAGAGAAGCTGAAGGATTTTCTGGGTGCCCCCCATTCACTTTACTCCCCTTTTTAACTTTAGAAACATTAGGATATAAATAGTAAACACCGTCTTTAATTTTAGCAGTAAAAATATGTCTTTTATCTTTACCGAACACCGACACTCGACCCTTACCGCCAGTGTATGTGGCACCGTTCACATCTAATTTAGGACCTGATATTAAATTTTTCCGTAACTTTGGTGAATATAACACGTCTTTTAAATACAATACATTTTTACCAAAATCCAACTTAACAGTTCCTTTAGCAGTAATAGGAAAACTAATACCATCGATCGCGACAAAAAGCTCCTCTCCCTCCACAGGAGTATAATGCTCAAAAAGATCTAAATTTCTTAGAAAATGATTTGAAGCAGCAGTATCAAAAATAAAGCTGTCATCATCACTTAAATTACTAAAGTTAGCTTGAGCTATGTAGTAGGAGGGGGGAGATTTGCATTTGTCACGACCGTTGGAGTTATACTTTAAATTTCTAGGTTTAAATTTAACATTACTATTCAAAAAACAGTTTTTCTTAAAATGGCCAATACGGCCACACTTAAAACAAGTTAAAGGCTTTTTACCTTTTTGCTGGACGTTCTGTATCTGAACACTGTTACTGGCATCTTTCTTAATATCACCCTCACGAAGCTGTAGACGCGATTCCTCCGCTGTTAACTCGGACACAATATTCTGGAACTTGAACTGGTCGTTCTTCCAACGCAACAAATATTGCACTGCAGATTCAAACTTGGATGGTAGGTGTTGCAAGAGCTGAAAACAGCAGTACACATCCTCCATAGCATGACCAATTTCACGCAGCTGGTCCAGTATTCTTGATAACCGGGTTACAAAAGAATTCACCGTTTCATTCTCAGACATTCTACAATTAATGAACTCTGTAAACAGTCCCATATGATGAGCTCTTGAGTCTGATATAAAGGTCTTCTTCAAAATCTCCCAGGCATCAATAGCACAATCACAATTTTCAATAATGCTTCTGACTTCAGGCGATGTATTCAGATATATTGTGGATAATGCAACTCGACTACGAGATTTAAAATCCTCCACTTGTTTTGAAGTTATTCCGGCCTCAGCATCTTCAACAGGCAGTATTTCGTTCTTACATATTATATTCCAGCAGTTTCTTTCAATTAAAATAAATTTAATGTCCTTGACCCACGTAGTATAATTATTCATCCGTAATTTTTCAATCGTGGGGTTTAAACTTACTGCCATTTCAATTTCTTATCTTCAAACACTTAGAATGCCATAAAAACTATTATCAAAATTTTAATGCTATGAGCTGACAACGAGCCAAATTGCCCATAACCGCTTATTGTGAAAAAACAATTTCCACATATATCAAGTTAGCAGAGTTAGCAGTGCAGTGAAATGATAGTTGCTCAGCTCTAAAAAGCTATAAAGAAGATAAATATATGTGGCATTCATTGAAGACAAAAGTTCGATTAAAACAGTTTATTAAAGTTGAAACAAAATGATGAATAACATTAAATCAGCTGAAACAATTTTAGAAAGGTTGCTGACGAGAGGTTAAATACCCTTAAAAATACTGCCATACTGAGTTCAAATAGAAAGCTACTTTTCACTAAACGAACAAGTCACAAAAACGTAATTTACAATCATAATAAAACTAAACAGTTTATAATTATATCGAAATACCAGCTCATGACTTTGAGCTAAACTGAAAAAACATGAAAGCTTAAAAGATTAAGGGCTTCAAAGCTTAAGAGACTGATTACATATTTCCTACCTCCTTTTTATAGTCACGAAACGGATTCAAGTAACAGCTACTAGATGCTGTAGAATAGGAACGCCTCCCATAACTATAGCAACACGACGCTGCGAGTCAGCCGCCATCTATGGGCTAAGCAAAGAGACTCTGCAGTTGAAAAAATATTACATCTCCTCGCTAAATAGCGAAAAGAACAATCCGTAAAAGGATTTAAACATATTTTTCCTTTAAGTTAATTTTAATAAAATATGCTTTTAAATATGAGGTAAGTAATTAAAGTTATTTCAAAAGACTTAAACATAAATATATTAATAAGGAATATAATTTTTAACTAAAAGTAATTATCATTAAGTTTTTTTTAATTTTAATATATCTTTAACTCAAATGGCAGCATCAAAAGAGAAAATAGCACTAAACGCTATAATTCATTTAATTAATAACTTAAACTTTAAAGGTTATAAAGTGAATTTAAATTATATTTAAGTAGTGAATGAATTTAAATTTAAATTTGAGAATCAACACGGAAAGGGTATAAATTTTACAACAGTATCCCTTAAATTGTGCGCGCGCAGCGCGCACGGGACTGCGCTGCCGAAGGCAGTGGGGACCTGGGCCGACTTTTTACCCAATCATAAATTATTTTTTTTTTCAATTTCTTTTCTTAAGACTAAAAGTTACTGTTAGTGATTCATTTGAAAATACTGACCCGCTAGCGGGCGAAGCTCGCTAGTTATATTAATATTTCTCGAAATTGCTTAAATTAAAAAAATGTAATTAAAATTTTTTGAATAGTTTTTAAATACTCCATGCTGACTAGTTTTTAACCCCCCCCCCTCGATTTTACATTATTGTATAGTTTAAAAATATACTTGAAACATATCTGGCAATACTTAATAGATAACATAATAAGTTAACTTTTTAAAGAGTATTTTTATATTTCAATGCCAAAATTTCCTGCAAATTTTTAACATTCAAACATAAAAGTATATTATGTACTAAAACACACTTTAAAATATATAGGTAAAACATTTAATTAAATTAAAAAAAAGTTTACAATAAAAATTATATACACTATCTATCTACCAATAAATATTTGGACAATTTCGAATTTCGACGTTTTGTCAAATATCTAGAAAAATTCTGCAAGAATTATCTTGAAACTTTAGGACTATAAAACACATAATTTACCTCATATATTTATGTCACGATATACAAATATCGTGTAAATTTAAACAGTTCTGAGAGATAGAATGAACATGATTTCAGTTCTCTCAAAATAAAAGCTGAACTATAAGGGGTTTTACTTACATTTTTATTTTCAGTTAATCAATGCCCAATGGCAATAGTGTTCGCTGATTGTATATAAATATTGATAAAACCCCGTATCATCTTACTTTTTTTTTTTTTCTTTTTTTGCGAAGAACTGAAATCCTATTCATTTCTATCTTTCCTAACTCTTTAAATTTTCGCGATATTTGTTTGGGGTTTCCATATAAATTGCTCAATACATTTGGTTATTAAATTATGCAAATTAAATTCTTTAAAAGCTCGCGCATGCGTAGATAAAAATTACTTTGTAAAAATGCTCATATTTCCTAAGATATTTAAGATTTTTGCATTCTGATTATAGTATGGTATGTCTAATAAAGTATGCGAATTTTCCTGAAAATGTCTTTTCTCTGGGTCTAACACCCTATTTGCAATGTAAAAAAAAAAAAAAAAAAAAAAAATTATCGCTTCACGAATATATGTGGTAGTCTCTAGGTAACGAGAAATTTCCTCTCAATCACACGCTACAGCCAAAATACATTTCAAGCATTACTTTTCACAGGGTGATCCAAAATATTTTGATTTCTTTTAGTGTTTTTCTGGCTCCCTTTTCCTTTTCAGAACACAACTTTTGTTCAAATATATGAGGTATAACGTGTTCTTTACACTACTAAAGTATCAAGATGATTCCAAAAGAACTTTTCTAGATATTTGACAAAATGCCTAAATTCGAAAGTGTCCAAATACTTATTGATAGGTAGTGTATAATGTTATATAAATGAAATTTTTTAAAAGCTTGCGCATGCGTAGTTAAAAGTATTTAGTAAAAATGCTCAGATTTCGTAAGATATTTAGCATTTTTGCATGCTGATTGCAATATGCTGTGTCTAGTGTAGTACGCCATGTTTCCTAAAAATGGCTTTACACTGGGTCTACAGAGGTTGTTCGCACATTTTTTAGATGATTTTCATTGTATTTATAGAAACATTTTCCCTATTTTTTTGTTTTTTAAATGTTCTATTTGATTACCCTTATTGTTCACTATCTTTCTACATTATAATTTCCATGACAATATAAAGCCTTTTGTAGTATTGGAAGAGGTGTTTTGTCCCATTCCTCTTGAACAGCTTTCCAAAGTCCAAGAGGGGTTGTAGGTCGATGTTTGGGCAATCTGCTTTTTAAAAGTCCAAAAGCGCAAAACTCCATGGGTGATACATCAGGAGATTTTGCAGGAATATCAGTGAAGGGTATGGCTTTGGTACCCATTTCATGTTCCTTTCTTTTTTTTTTTTTTCAGGAATTTAACAGTGGATTTTGATGTGTGGCAACTTGCTTTGTTTTGATGCAGTTCAACTGACTGTTGGCACTGTGGGTAAAGAGATGGTATTTTATATTTTAAAATTGGGGATAAAATACATTCCTGATAATAAGTGGAGTTGATCTTTACATTTGTTTTTCCCTTTCTTTATTTTTAATTTGCCATTATATCCAAAACCAGCAGCAATAATAAATTCCTTTGAAAAAATTTCTTTACATTCCTTGAATCATGTTTTAATATTCTTTTTCTCCTCTTTGATGATAATAAGTTGATCTCTTTTATAACAGCCATTTAGATACACTCAAGATTCATCTATTGTGATAACATTTTTCCATTTTTGTCCAGAAAATTATTTTTCATAAAGAATTCTGCAGCGCATTCTGCGTTCGGCGATATGTGATGCAGAAAGACAATGCACATTGTGTTTTTTCGCCTTTTTAAAATTCCAATTGGGAATTAATCAGTTTTTTTACTGTTGACACTGAGCATTTTAATAATTCTGCAACTGTCCTTTGAATTAGCGGGTTTTCTTTAAAAAGTAAAGGTATTACCTTTGCAACATTTGAAATATTCCGCTTTTTCCTTGGATATGTATTCGAAACAATTTTTCCATTTAAAGCCAAACTTTGACATTTTTTTTATTTTTCATTGATAATATTACCTATCGTAGTTTTAGATATGAAAAAACAATGGCTTTCACAGCATTTTTTAATTTTTAGATATGAATAATTTCCTTCGGAAAGAGCACAAACGTTGCCTTCCATCCATTGCTGTTTTAAAAGCTCCATTTTGCACGAAAACAAAACTCTCAATTAGAAGAGGATAATTTATACTTTCAAAAATATTTTCCTGCATTCCTGCAGCAGTTAAAGTTTCCAGGCAGACGATTTGTTTTTATAGCAAAGCAAAATCGTCTAGAAATGTGGGAACAGCCTCTGTAATACGTGTTATTAATATAAAAAGTGGCAATTTGTTTTGCAATTTTTTTTTAAATAAACTGTTATATCTCCATGAATATATGTGGTAACTTCATTAAAATTTATAGAGACAATTAGAAAAACCCTCATAATCACATGCTGCCACCAAAACGCAATTCAAGCATTACTTTTTACAGCGTGTGTTTCAAAACATTTTGATTGTTGTTTAATTTTTTACTGGTCTCCTTTTCCTTTTCAGGACAAAACTTCTTCTGAAATATATGAGATGTAACATGTTCTTTATATTCACAAAGTTTCAAGATTATTCCTAAAGAATTCTTCTAGATATTTGACAAAACGTTTAAATTCGAAAATGTCCAAATACTTACTGGTAGATAGTGTACATAGAAGTTTTTTGCTTTAACCCGTTAGTAGTCGCTATAGACAGCGCCACTTATTACAGATTGCGCACTTTTTATTTAACTGTCACCAATAATTTTAAGAAGTGATGTGATCGACGTTTCTTCGATTTTATTCACGTTTTATGTATATCAAATGCCACTTCTAAAAATATTTGGTGGCTATTGAATAAAAAAATCTGGCAACACTGAAGGATGGGCGGTAAATTGACCAACTAGCGACTACTAACTATCAAAGCATCCTCAGGATAACATTTCATTTACAACGACAAAATAAAATGTAAATAGAATGTTATTCTAATGATGCTTTGATAGGTCAAAGCGAAAAGCTTTGATGTATATAATTTTTATTGTAATTTTTTTTTTTTTTTAAATTAAATTAAATGTTTTTATCCACGTGTTTTAAAGTGTGTTTTAGTACACAATATATCATACACATGTTCTTAACCATTTTCTTTTTAAGAGAGATGATTTCTTTTTGAATAAAAAAATATTTTTTAAAATTAATTTATCGATCAATTCACAAAGAAATATTCAAACCTCTTTAAAATATACTATTAAATGATAATGTTAAATAGAGGAAAAAATAAAATAAAAAGCCATTTAGCGTGGAGCAATTTAAAAATTTTCAAAAGAGAAATAAAATAAAAGTAAATAAAGTTTTGAATTTTATTTTTTTAAATTGAATAGTTTTTGCTATACTTAATATTGCTACATTTTAATGCACATATATGCAAATTTTAAGAAATCTGAGACAATTGTTTACAAACACGATTTATAATGTCCACCTGCCCTTTAGCATACTCAATTAACAATTTTTAAATAAAGAACACAGAAAACACTAAACTGCACTAAAAAACTGGTTTGAACGATGAAGCATAAAATTTTTGTAAACAAATGTCATAAATTGCAAAAAATTGTGGGTTGATGCTTTTATTCTACACTTGACTTTGAATGAAGAAATAACTGCATGCGTAATAACTTCAACCTGAAGCCATTGCAGTGTGCTTCCGAATTTTATAGTGTTTGTTTAAAAAATGTTTATTCTTCGACACAGAAAATACACACCATGTATTCGACTGATTTTGTAAAAGATTTCAAATATAAAACGAAATGCGTAGCATTTCAAATGTGCGAAATATCATTATATTAAATTTCATAAGCCACGGATATAGAGACGCCGCCAGTGGACGAAAGATTCTGTTCTCAAAGATGGTAAACGGGGAGTGCTGGGTTTGATCTCAGGTCGTGCGCTTCACCCTAGACCGTCAGGGTTTTCCGTAGTTTTCTCAGAAACCCGCGTAAATACGCTAGGACCCTTGAGAAAAACCTCACAGAGGGCACACCACCTAGGTCTAGGATCCTTGATTAGTCAACTGGCCTTAACCCTAACACCAACATCGTTATGTATATACAGAGAGAGAAAAAAATTCTGAAGGAAGTATGATAGTTAAAATAGCTTTAATAAAACACTGACTCTATTTAAGGTGGCCAGTGGACATTATAAAGTGCTTTTTTAAATTATAGCTTCAGAGTTGAATTTTTGAATGTGTATCAAAATATAATAATTTTATGTAGAGTGAAGTGGGGTTAAATGTAACAACGTTTTGGCATAGTTCAAACTTCACGTTATTTTGTTTAGTTGCTATAATATTTATATTTATGAAAATTTTTAAGCATAAACTGCAACTAAATGGCTTTGAAAAAATGTGAGTTCTTTTAATTTAACAATGTGCCATTAAAAAAAAAAAATCATGTTTCGTGCTTCCACTGCCTCATGGTTTGGGGCAAGTACAACGTCCTATACCCATATTACGTACATTAAGAGACATTTTATTCGAGTTATCAGATAATTAAAATTTGAAGGAATTTGGGTTGTTCGAATTTTTAAAATATATCAACTCGTTACAGAGTGTGAACTTTTCCATACACTTCCAACTAACACTTCACATCTCAAACTTTAAAAAAGTTCAGGATATTAGATTACACTGAAATAAAATAAAAAATGAAAATAAAAATTATATAAGTGTTACAGTACTTGGGACAAGTAAAAATATCTAGGTTACACTTTCCCGAGATACAAATTTCTTGGGGAAGTACAACCCCGGGTGAAGACCAAAAATCTGAAGAACAAATCCGGAGTTATATTCGAAATCTACATACAAAACTTAGTTTTCTTACCAAGAAACTGTGAAGTTTACTTAAAATGTACAGCAAATGCAAAGCTCCAAATTTTTAGAGGTGCATTCTGGCATAGAGGGAAATATATGCAATTTTTTTAAACTTCTAAAACTATCACTGTTTCATATTTGATTTGGTTTCCAAATGCTAAATATAAGAAAGAAAGGTTCAAACAAACATTTATGATGTCTCTTAGGTCCAAAGTTACTTTATCAGTTGAGTTATAGGGCGAAGTTACACTTACTCCCCTTTACACTATATTAACATTCCTTCAAAAATATTTAAATTAAAAAATTACCATACAAATTTTTTTTTTTTTTGGAAAATTAAAAAAAAATTACAGTCTTACTAATTTGAGACTAAATCGTATAAAATTTGCAGTGAAAATACCTTATGTATCTGTTTTTGTGTTCATCTTAATTTAGATCTTAAAACACAATTTAAGCTTTGTTAAATCTGAAATTTGCATGAAATTTCACCATTGAAACATAAAACATTTTTTAAAACTAACTTTTTAATGACTCGACAATGTGTGTGCTTTTTGTGTTCTGTTTAAGGCCAATTGTCAACACAAGGGGGGATACTCTCTCCGTGGGAGTCTTTCTATGGGCTCCTAATCCTTATTTACGCGAGTTTAGAAGAAAAATTTGGAAAACTCCGAACGTCTAGGTCGACGAGCGCGACCTGTATCGAACACAGCGCTTCCCGTCCACTAACTTTGAGCGAAAATCCGCTCAGCCAATAGTGGGGTCTCAGTGGATTCACAAAGTGATATGTTTATATACAGAGTGTTTTAGAGCTTGTGGTTATATATATATAAATATATATATATAAGAGGTGTGATAGAAGACATCTAAACGAGCAAGACTTGTCATACAAAGCATGGTCACAACGCAAGTACAGCGTTGCTCGATTTTACGACTTTTTTATTCAATAGTCACTAATAATTTTAAGAAATGATATTTTATGTACAAGATAGACGATTAATCTTCGAATTCATTACGCAACCGTTACATTTAAAATCTAGTGGTGGAATTTGAATAAAAAAGTCGCAAAATCTGGCAACACTGCGCAAGTAATGAACAGATGAATAGAGTTTCAGATTGAATACAGTGGTAGCTGCCTCAAAACTAGAGAATGAACCTTAGTTCGAACTATTATTTTGTAGTAAATTAATCGAAAATAATTAATTTCTTTGCAAACAATTATTTTGTTTGCAACTAATTTTGCTACAAACCATTTTTATGTACAGGGTGGTTATAATTAAACTTCCCCTATAAACAGTATCCTATAGCGCAAACAGGTGAACGAAATGCAACGAAATTTGGTATATAGACTATACACGAGATGCGCTCACGGAATTTCGAAAAAACAAGTTAGTTCCAAAATGTCCACCAGAGGGCGCCTTTTCCGGAAAAGCATTAAATTTAACACAATAAACGACCAAAACGGAATACAGAAACAATATTAACAATCCAGGACAAGAATTATGAGTAAGAAAATGTAAAACCGGGAAAAAATGTCAGTTCTAGGAAAAAATGTCGAGATTTGCATGCTTGCGAAGAAGAGGAAGCTTTATGCAAAACAGGTTAGGGTATAAAACGTTTGCAGACGTTGTCATGTTTTTTGTAGATGTTTCCGGCTGTAATGATGACGGTATCTTTAGATGAACGTGCGTTATTGGTGAATCTGTTTTATAAAAACAAGGGGAATGCTTCTGCTGCAGTTCGTGAATTTCATCGTATAAAGAACATACGGCGTGGACCAATGTCTACTAAAGGTATCTGGGTCATGATTAAGATATTTGAAGGGACGGGGAAATTAGGAGTTCAACCTATAAAAGGCCGTAAACCTGCCACACCGGTACTTGTCGATGCCGTCAAAATAGCTGTTGCCGCACAGTCACAGACATCAGAGTTTGGGGGCAGTAGAGAACGTGCAGTTTCTTGACAGATAGGCTATTCTTACAGCACCATCCGAAAAGTGCTCAGAAACATAATGCACTACTTCCCATACAAGATCCACCATACCCAAGAGCTGCTTGATAGAGACACGCCACAACGTCTCTCATTCGCAGTCAGTTTTCACAACTGAATGACTGTTGATCTGTCATGACGTTGGAATATTCTGTGGAGCGACGAGGCTCATTTCTACCTCAATGGGACAGTCAACACGCAGAATTGCTGCATTTGGGCTAAGGAAAATACGTGGATGCACGCTGAAATTTCCCTACATCTCCAAAGGTCTGCTGTGGATTCATAGCGACATTCATCCTTGGGCCATTCTTCTTTGAGGAAATAACTGCACGCGGTCCTGTCACATGTTCCATTACGGACTGTAGGTACTATGATATTCTGCAGACGTTTGTTGTGCCGCAACTACAGCAAAGGCGGGTCCTTACATCGACCATTTTAATACAGGATTGTGCATCCCCACACATCCGTGAGTCCGTGAAGGCGCTATTGCTCAATACACCACAGACGAAAGTGTTATTAGTTGCTTCTTTCGTAATCCACGGCCACCACATCCACTGGATCGTGCGATTTCTAGTTATGGGGCCACTTAAAAAGTGTTGTGTATCGTGGAGGTGTTGCGACGTTGAATGACTTAAAGAACTCCATAATGCTTCATGTGCGAAGCATCACAACTGATCAGTTACGATCTGCTGTTGAACACACTGTCCATCGACTTAAATTTTTGCCGGTGAATGAGGGGGGTCACATCGAGCATCTTTCCCTACATCGTCCTGAACACGATTAACAACTGCTCCTCTTGTGCAATTTCGCCCTAATCTGTTCTTGTTTCTGCAAACTGAACTGTTTTTTTTTTTCCTCAAACAGCGTACTGTTATTTTTTTCTTACCTTTATTTAATGTGGTTCGATGACAAGCGATCAGAAAGCAGTCAAAATTGTTAATATTATTTCTGTATTCCGTTTTGGTCATTTATTGTGTTAAATTTAATGTTTTTCCAGAAAAAGCGCCCTCTGGTGGAAATTTTGGAGCTAAATTCTTTTTTTTTTTTCGAAATTCTGTGAGCGCATCTTGTGTACAGTCTATATACCAAATTTCGTTGCATGCTGTTCACCCGTTTGCACTGTAGGATGCTGTTTATACGGGAAGTTTAATTATAACCATCCTGTACTTATGGTAACCGTTTTTACGAACAAACAATAAAAATTCTCGAAGATAGTCGTGGCCCATATTATTTTATGGTAAATTTTGTTTCCGTAATTACTCTTTACCTAATGTATTTTTTTTTTTTTTTTTTTTTTTTTAATTCCGTTTTCACATTGAGAAAATTCACAATCGTTAAACTAGTACTCTTGTTCTGAAAATCGATTTTTTAAATTTTCAGTGTTTCATTTTGCGGCTAAAAAATGAGAAAAAGGTTTTTAGTGAAAATTCGTATTTATGAACTCAAAAAATAAACAAAGAAATAAAGAAAGAAAGAAAGAAAGAGAAACATTTTTTTTTTTTTTTTTAATGAATACTAATTTAATAGTTGTGAATTTTCTGAATGTGAAAATGGAATAAAAAAATAAATACATTAGGCAATGAGTAATTATGGAAACAAATTTTTCTATTGAACAACATAGGTCTTTGCTGTCGGTTTTGATTAGGTGTTGTCCATGCTTAACTGTTTATTCTAGTTGATAGAATTTTGGCTAAAAAGTTTTGTTGCAAAGGATTTTTATATACTTGTGGCAACAGATTTTAACTATTTATTCTAGTTGATAGAATTTTCGCTAAAAAGTGATAGAAAGTATAAGAACTTGGAACTAATTGGTGCAATAATCTGTGTTTTTTCGACAATCATTGTCATTTCTATCAGGAATTGATGAAGGATTGGCTGACTTTACAAATCTGAAAACACACACATGCATTTTATGTATGATGCTACGGATGTTAATGTTCTTTCTAGCCAAAATTTTATCAACTAGAATAAACAATTAAAAGTTGTTGTGACAAGTACATAAAATCATTTGAAACAAATTTACTTTTAAACAAAATAATATTTAAAAAACAAATTAATTATTTTCGATTAATTCCTAACATAATAATAGGGGGAAATTATTCGCTAGTTTTGAAACAGTCACCATCACATTCAATCTGAAGTGCCATCCAGCGATTCACTATTTGCGTTACGATCATGTCTTGTATAACAAAAATTGTTCATTTAGATGGGTTTTATCACCCCTTAATTTTTTTATCAAGAGCTCTGAAACACCCTGTGTGTTCAGAATATATCTTTAAACAATAATTATAAAATAATAAGGAAGAAATAAAGATTAGCAATAAAAGTATAATAATAAAAAAAAAAATTGCATTTTTTAATTTTTTTTTTTTTTTTTTTTTAATTTAAATAGTTTTGAAGACGTTTTAATATATTTAATATTGTTAAATTTCAGTGCACATGTATGCAACATTTCTTAATTTTAAGATGGTTATTTACAAAAAAGCTTTAGAATGTTCACCCCATCCTCTTAATTAAATTGTTATACAAGTTTATTTTTTGTGAAGGTTCAAAGTTCAATTTTTTTTAAATGCCTTGTAACACATATGTATATGGTAATTTCTATTCTTTATCTTTTATTAGGTGAGAAATTTTCCTTTTAAAAGATAAATTGATTAAATATTAAACTCCGAAAATTAGCAGTTCTATGCTTTTAACGCTGATTAAATTAAACAAGAAATGTCTTTCATTATTGGTTTGTTGCATGTACGATGAATGTATATAAAATGCGTGTTTGTAGATGTGTAGTTTTTTTTATATTTTTTTATTTTATAATTTTATTTAAAAAAATTATTGTCCTTAGTCCCATTGTGATTTTTTTCTTGGAGGAATTTTTTAAATTTTAAATTAGTCAACATTAATAATGAAATAAGAAAGTGACAAAATTTATATAGCAAGTTCAGTAATTTTTTTTTTTTTTTTTTTTTTTTGTCTAATTTTGCTTTGGAGGAATAACTTAAGAGGGGTTAGCATACTGCATATCGACATGCATATTAAATTAACTATGCTCTACTGACTCAAGATGACTGCCGATAGGAGCGACGCTATCACAAGAGCCATACTGAATCTACCAAAAGAATAGCTAGTGCTGTGTTACTTAATGGTTCCCGCTCCATGCGGTAACGATTTTGGCTTAATGTTTTACCTCAGTTTTATTAATCGAAACTGTTTACGAGTGTTGTTGAGCCAGGTTTTCTACAATCCATCGAGAAAACTTTCTGCCCAGCGAAATTATCGAACCTTTTCTGTATCCAAAAAATGTCAGGAATTCTCAACATAGGAATACACAACTTGGAATGGTGCATTACTTTGTTGAAAAATGGAATTACAGAAATTTCGAATGTAGAGCTCAGCCACGAGTTTTAACACGCAAAAAATGTAATGGTGGCTGTCCAATATACAGGTTATGCGAAAAAGTTGTAATCGGTATGTGTACTCGGTGCTTTTCTGTACTATTACAACCGGCACTAATGTTGATGAACACAAACAATCAATTTTCGTTCCCCGCAGCACTTTGTCATATGCAGTGTTGCCAGATCTGGCGGATTTTTTTATTCAATAATCACTAATAATTTTTAATTGTAACGTTTGCCTAATCACTTCGAAGATTGATAGTCTATTATGTATATCAAATTTCACTTCTCAAAATTATTGATGACTATTCAATAAAAAATCCGCCAGATCTGGCAACACTGGTCATATGGAGATGTCCATCATTATGTTGCAGATTTGGTCTTCGTATGGGAAAAAATAAAATAAAAAAGAGACGTGAAGCCCTTTTTGTGTCCAGTTCGTCGCTGCACACACTACTATTTGCCTTATCTCTTTACTGCAGATTGAAGAAAAACCGCGGTTATGGCTACCATAATCGTAGTCTGTGCTTCTGGAGACAAAAACATAGTTCGAGTAGAAATCTGTCATGCTTTAAAAGAGAAAATTTGATACTTAGTGTATAGAATATGGCTGAAAAAAGATGGAAAAACTGAGTGTATAACCATAGCCTCCTAAACTAGATACCTTCCGCGTGGCTAGGAAACTTGGCAACAGTTCAAACAGTAGACAGCGCCATCTGGGAGAGATTGCGTGACTTTTTAATTCAACTGTCACCAACAATTTTAAATAATTTTAAGAAGTGATATATGATATATGTAATGGACGTTACTTCGATTCTATTCGCCTTTTATGTATATCAAATCCCACTTTTAAAAATATTTGGTGGCTGTTGAATAAAAATGTCGCGCAATCTGTACCAGGTGTCGCTGTCTACCGCTTGAACTGTTGCCAAGTTTCCGAGCCACGCGGAAGGTATCTAGTATAGGAGGCTATGGTATAACATATCTGACTTGTCCGATGTTAGTGGCCCGCGATGCAACTGATTGTGAGATTCTGCAGCTTCACATGACCCTCCTGGATTTCATATTTTCGTGAAAGTCATGGTATTCCAATCAACCTGATATGCAATAACGTAAACTCGATAGCAAACGATCCTGTCAATCAATTCCTACTGGAGCTTGTAGAAGTTTTTCTTTCCAATATGGCCCTTTACGGAGCCAACCAACAATCAAATATGATTTTTAATAAGGAATTTCGCTGTGGAATCTTCTCTTTTACATAAAATGCAAATAGCATTACAGTTGCATGCTTTTTGTATATGTGTTGAAGTACTGATCGTTTGAATATTCCAGCACGTAGTAGTACATGTTATGCAATCTGGACGTTCATTTTATGCTGCCACCATGATGTAAGAATTTAAGGTGCCTGCCAACCCTTAAAAAGCAATTTTCGGTCAAAACTCCGACTTTATATTTTTGATATAGTATTAAAGCCTAACATTTTAGCTTTCTAAATCAGTTTGAATTTTGTTTCTATCTTGCTTAGAACTTAAGTTACAGGCATTTTAATATTAGTCACTCGCAAGTTTTCCAAACCGGAAGTGACCGTAAATGTTTGTTTACATAAATATTTTACTGAATATAAGCATCAAAATTTGTTACGGCATATAAAATGAATTAAAAAATAAAATAAAATAAAAAACTTTGAAATAAATCAGGAACTTATTAAAATTATTTTTTATTTAATAGGTAAAATCTGGTTTTTAATTATGTTTTCTGCTTTTTTTCAAAATGAGATTTTTATCATTTTGCTTTATCGCAAAACATCATAACTCCAAAAATTATAATTCAAACCTTATGAAACTTTGACAAAATACTCTAGAGGAGTTGGTTTAGGGATTGAACTACTACAATGAGCCTAGCTAAATTATTTTTTGTTTTTTTGTCGATAGAATTTATGAACTGTCATGTATGTTCATGATTTTTTCAGCATATAAAATGTTATCTTCTCTGAAATATTAAATAACATGGTTATAGTTTTGAGAATAGTTCACTCCCTTAAAGCCCTTTCAATAATCCAAATAAAATTTACAGAATCAAAATATCTTTATTTAAATTTGACTTATGAGTTATGATGTTTCAAAAAAGTGTTTTTTTCTTTTTTCCAAATTTTATGTATATTTTGAGTCTAAATATCAAAATATTTTAAAATTTGCATATTTTTTCATCTTATGCACCGTTTTTAACTATATTCTATTATGTAATGCACATAAATTTTTTAATTACTAAAAAAAATCACCCCCGACAGTAAGCAGACACCTTAAATGACAGGCAGTGTATAGATAAATAAAAAAATGAAGGTTTATACTGTCTGAAACTTCATTGAGTAATCCTTCATTCAATTTAACAAATACCAAATGCTAGAAATTTCTGCGTTTATAATATCTAGTTTTGTTTCATATTATCTTTACACATAAACATGCATATATATATCTATATATATTAGAAAATTATATATAAAGTAGCCGTAAGGTATATTAATTTAAAAACAGTTATTGAATACTTTTTTTAATTATTATTTAGATTTAAAAAGCATTAAAAGAGGCGTGAAAAACGTAACAATGTTTAGATATTATATAGCGTGGCTTCAAAAAAATTTTTAATTATAAGTAATAAAACTAGGTGATGTTTTTACTTGAGATGGTATCGAGGTTTTCCAGAGCATGTTCCTAATAACTCCACGAAGTCTATTAGATAATCATTTTACGCGGGAGAAACCAGTCAACGCCCCTTTTAAGCAGCTTAAAATGTGGGGTTCACACCTTAAGCGTCTACTTTTTGCTATCCGATTATCAATTTAGGCTGGTAGCTGAAGGATAATTAGCATAGTCTGAATTATAAGCACGTTCAAATGTATGTTAAGTTTTACTACATACGAACTTAGTAAAGGAAACAACCCTTCTGTATTTTAAATAAATCGAGTAGTTCAAAATAAGTAAACAGTTGGTAATATTTTGTTGGTTATATTAGGGGGACCGGAAAATAATGTCGTTTTGAATTATTAAAATGAAACCGGAAATTTTTGTTTAACAGTGTTTACATGGTACTTTACAAATAACCATCTTATAAGTTACCTAAGAATATCTTAAATTTTATCCAAGATAAATTTCCGATGTCAGTATTTTATTTCAAAACGACATTATTTTCCGGTCCCCCTAATATATCCATTTTTATTAAAAAAGAAAAAAAAAAAAAAAAAAAAAAAATAGTCTAAATAAAAAAAGAAATAAATTTAATGACGATAATAATTTTGGAAAATTACCAAACTCTATAATATTTAAATAAATAAAATCACAAAACATATGTAGAAAGTATTTAAACATAAGAACTTCTTTACTTCTTTCAGGGATCGTGCTCCCCAACCTATTGTCAAAACATTTTCAGGAATGAGAAATTTTCGCCTTTTTCGCCACCACTAATTTAATGTAGAAATCTTTATGGTATTTTTATAATAAAATGTCCTGATTAAATAGGATAGAAATTGTTGTATAAAAATAGTGGTAGCAATAAAGGTAGAAATTTCTCATCTAGAAGAATGTCTTGATTAAAAAAAAAAAAAAGAAAAAAAAAAAAAAAAAGGCGGAGACTACGACTTCCTGTTCTTTTTTCTAAACATTTCAGAACATATGTAGAAAATGTTAAGAAAAAAAAAAAGCTACATATTCTAATGTAAATTTTATCGAGGAATCGCGTCAGGATTATTATGGACTCTGATATCATGAGAGTTCAAGTACAATTAATGTATATTTAGGTGTCTTAACGTTGATAGAGAAGTTTTAAGGTTCTTATGAGTCTATATTACGTGTGCGCAAATTTTAGCAGATGATTAAGTTTCGACAAACAGACATTCTCAATACATATTTCTTGCACGAGAACATGACTTAATTTTATAATTAGACATTTTTGGGATACTGCGAATCTTCTTCGTGTTAAAGATAAAGTTTTTATGATAATGCGAACGTCAACCTGTTTTTTTAGGCTTACACTATAGCGTCATTAAAAAAAAAAAAAAAAAAAAAAAAAGATATTTTGATGCGTAGACGCCTATGTTAAACAAATTTTATCCTGGTGGTTGAAGAGCAGAATTACTCACGACTGTATTCACCAATAACTTCAACTACCGGTTGAAAACGAAAACTTGAAAAGCGTATAAAAAGAGGGTTCAACTTTTTAGCAAAGTCTGACGCATTGCATCTGCCATCTAGCGGCATTGTTATTTTAAGATTTTTTAGGTGAAAATAACCAATCAGAAATTATATGAAAACATTGACACTAGATGGCAGAAGTAGCGTGTCAAGTTTTCTTTGAAAGCTATATTCTGCCTTTAGACGTTTTTCAAGCTTTTGCGTTGAACCGGGAGTTGAAGTTAATGGTGAATAAGGCCGTATGTTTTAAAAAGCAACATACAATAGAGAAAAAAAATTCAAACGAAATAACTCTTTTATTTCTAAATATCTGGATAAATGTCCATAAGTTGTGTACAATTGAATTTATATATAAAAGATTTTTTACCTAAAATATGATGGACTTGTCAAAAAACCATCGTAATCACCTTTTACAATAACGTACCCGTATTTTTTTTTTTTTTTTAATGACAATTCCGAGTTCTAGACAGTGTTATTATAATGGTTTAATTAGATGCAGTAAAAAGAAAATAATGATGGTAAAAGAAAGATTAAGCAAGTATATTTTTATGCATGTGCTTAATGTACTTAATGTGACTATCTTAATATAATGTTCTTAATACGAGGGTTGCTATTTATATTTTTGGCCTTGGCAACAGTAAGTGCTGACAGGCGACCACTGACGTTTCCAATCGAAAGTTTAATATTTTTAACCGTAACTTCTTCAGAATGTTTCAGAAGGTTTTGCAATTTTAGCATGATTTGTATTGTTTACAGTAAATTGAAAAAATCATCTCGAGCAAAAAACGGAATTGACGCGTGAACCTTTTCGTGCTATTATTTTTCATAACTTTCGACTTGTATTATCAAGACAAGAGTGCCTCGATGAACTTTTATTCTTTAAACAGCGATAAAGCATCATCCAACAGTACTGTAAAAAATTGGCATAACGAATTCAACCATGGTCGACGTTCGCTCCAGGACGAATTCCGTGAAAGTCGTCCAAAATCGGTTGTTATGCCAGAAACTATCGATGCTGTGCGTGAACTGGTAAATCAAGATCGTCCTGTGAAATATCGTGAGATTGAGGCACCTTTGGGCATTAGTATGACAAGTATAAGATATTTCATGGAAATTTTGCTGTAAAAAAGGTTTGTCCGCGTTGGATCCCGCATAATCTGATAAACGCACAAAAGAACGCTCGTGTCTATTGGTGCAAGGAAATGTTGAAAAAATACGTTCAAGGTGTATTAAAGGCTATGTATAACATCTACACAGGTGACGAATCATGAATCTATACGTATGAGCCCGAAACAAAACAGCAGTCGACAGTATGGGTCTTCCAAGACGAGCCAAATACAATGAAAGTTGTTCACAGGAGAAGCTCATCGAAACAAATGGTTGCCTGTTTCTTCGGTATTACCGGTCACATGGCGACAGTGGCGTTAGAGCAACGCAGGTCGGTCAATTCTGAATGGTACACGACCATTTGTTTGCCAGAAGTCATCGGAGAAATGCGGAAAAAGCAGAAGAAGCAAATCATTCTTCATCATGACAATGCGAGCTCTCACACATTGGCTCAAACAAAAGAATTTTTGGCCGGCCAAAACATTGAATTGATGGGTCATCCACCCTACAGCCTTGATTTGGCACTTAATGCCTTACCTTTTATTCCCTCACATCAAAAATAAATTACGTAGTTAACGATTTTCGACACCCGAAGAAGCGGTTGATGCATTCAAAACGCATGTTTTGGAGTTAACTCAATCGGTGTGACAATAGTATTTCGAAAATTGATTCAAACGCATGTAAAAGTGTATTGCTGTTCATGGAGGATATTTCGGAAAACAATAAAACCAATTTCGATGATAAATATTTGTTTTTTCATTATTAGGCCAGAAATATATAATAGCAACCCTCGTAACCTTCAAAAATTTGTTCACAGATAATAATTGATTTATGACCAAAGTTTCAAACCAGGACATGGTTCGATTATTTGGGTCCTTGATTCGGAAAGAAATTTTAAGCTTAATTTTTTGCATTATACCATATTAATATACATTTTCGAAGTCAGAATTTCTATTTCGAAGAGAGGGTGTTATGATGATATGATTATATACAGACATCAAATGACATTAAAAAGAGGAATTAAAGAAATATTTTTCTTAATGTAGCCCAGACCTGTTTAAACGTAATTGATTCATGGACAAAATTTCAAACCAGAGCATGGTTCGGTTCTACCCCCCTAACATTAAATTGAAGCTGGAAACCAAATTTCTTGCCTAGTAGGTAATTATAAAGCATTTTCCAAAGAAGATTAACGATATTTTTAACATTTTCCTGTACTAATACTAGATTTCTACAAACTTAATTTATTCCTTTTTTTTTCTGTTTTGTAAAAATTTCTGTATGATGCTGAATATTACTGCTTGTTAAAGAAATAATCTATATCCAGAAGCCCGAATATGTCAATAATAGCACAGAATTATTATGAAAGATCTCTAACATCGAATGGTTTTGATTAGGAATCAAGAATTCGAATGATACTACAATTTACAATATTAGTAATTTTACAAGAAAAGCTCGCTTAATCGTTAATGTCGATAATAGGTATTAACATTGATACGTTACAACTCTAATTTGAATACATTTACATTAAAAGTATCTTATAACATATTTTATTCAAAACTTACCAAGCGTTTGAGCAGCCAGGGTCATATCATGATCAATCATTTGACCCCAGAATACAAGTAAAATGTTAATGTGCGAGTGATGTTCACTTACATCATGATGCATCATAAAACTTACAATTCTCGCGCTTGGTAGATCACCCCCGTCTACTGACTGCTTAGGTTCTGATATACCTGAAAAAGAATAATACAATTATTTGCATAATAGTAGGCTGACCAGATCAAAGTACTTTTATAATAGAGAAGCGTTAAAAATTGCTACAATTATCCAATTATGGATGTATTTTTTCATTCCTAATAAATAAGGACTAAAAATAAAGTATTATTGATTAATAATTTACTTTCTGCAATTTTTTAAATCTTAGAAAAATGCCTTTTAAAAAAAGGAAGTCCCTATTTGTCCCCATTTGTCCCCAGAAAATGGGGATGTTTGGTCAGTATAATAATAGGCATGAAAGTATGAGTTTATTTGTGAAAATGTATATGTATACATGTATATACACTGTTAATAAGGGTTTCTTAAAAACGAGCTAAATTGTCTCAAAATAGCTCCGAAACAATATATACTTAAATTTGAAAACCCATGTACTCATTTTTAAGTATATTGACATGTTCAAAAGTGGGGTTGACCAATAAGAATCCCAATATCCCTATGTTTCACATGTCAATATACACAAAATTGAGTACATGGGTTTTCAAATTTAAGTATATATTGCTTCGGAGCTATTTTGAGACAATTTAGCTCATTTTTAAGAAACCATTTTTAACAGTGTATTACTTATATAAACTAGCATTTTAAACCCATTTTTATACAATAATACATGACATCATTGAAGTCATATTAAATAAAGAACTAAAGTTTTAGAGTACGAATGTTAAACTGGGAAATAAAGTATGCATTAGCATGCACAACTTAAAGTTGCTGTATTTGTATTTGTTGATTTGCCGTAATTCCGCCAGAAATCCACTTGGGGACATGGAATTCGGAAGACGATGGCACAGTGTAGTACTTAAAAGCAGTGTTGTGCAAACTCACGAAAACTAGTATATTGTGGGCACCACAAGACTTTCTTCTATATAATTTCACATAAATTCATGCAATGCAAATTATTTACTAAATTATTATTTATGAAAATTATTTTCCATGATAAATGCAAACGATTTTTATCTGACAGAATTGTAATAGTAAATTGCCGAAAGAAAGTCAATTTTGTGCCAGCATAAAAAAAAATACGACTTTTTTCTATTTTTTTTTTTTTTTTTTTTTTTTTTTTTTTTTTGTAATTATTAAAAAATTAAAATATCGATAACTTTATCTTAAGTTATCACAGATCTATGGTTCAACCATTCCTTTTAAAAGTATTGATGAGACCTTTCGAACGATACCCATATTGAAAATTTACACTCCCCCGGGCGGGCGGGAGGGGGGAAGCGATGCTCACACATGCACAAACTTTTTTTCCTAGTTAGCTACTACTATTATAATATTATCAATAATTCATATTTATTTTAGAAACACACGTTAAAAATGACTTTCATTATGTACGTACATTCAAACGAAATTTTGTTCTATACTGCCATGTTAAAATTTAGAAAAATGGGATTACAGCGCCACCTGCCGAGCGATTGGTCCCCAAATCTAATCAGCACCAGTTTATGTCAGGGTCCAAGTAAATACCAAGTTTGGTTAAATTTCGTTCCTTGGTTCGGGAGATTGACTCCACAAAATTTGTGATACACATACACAAACATTTTCTAAAAACTGTCAAATCATGTTCAGGACATCCTGCAATGCGTAAATCGATCGAAAACTTGAGTTCGAAAATTTTCACGAATCCAATGTTTTATCTCTTTATATATAGAAGAAAGTAAAAAAGAGTTGATTCAAACTCAAGTTCATCGTATAAAAAATGATTAATTCGTGTTCAAATCCGTATCTGAGAAAATAAATCTGCTCAACTCAAGTCCATTTTTAACTAGTATGTTGTATTAAATAAAGATATATATAGAAAGTTTTATATCTGAAAGCCACCATATGACCTTCTTCTATATTTTCCTATACAAATTCACTCGGTAAAAATAATTTATTAAAATTATTATTTAATAAAATTATTTTCTATGACAATGCAGACGATTTCCATATTAGAGAAGTAGTATAACACTAAATATAAAAAAAAGTCAATTTTATTCTCAATATTACATTTATAATTTTTTTTTTTTTTTTTGTTAAAAACGAAAAAAAATTATAACTTTATTTTAAATTATTGCAGATCGATGGTTTAACCATTCGTTTTAAAGGTATTGGCGAGCTCTTTTGAAAGATACCCATTGTGAAAATTTACTCCCGTCGAGGGGGAACATACACAATTTTTTTTTCCCAGTTGACTATCTCCAATCCAAATAATTCTCATAAATTTCATAATGATTATTAAAAAATAATTCTCTTAATGCACATTTATACAAAATTTTGTCCTATACCACCATGTTAAAAATTTAGAAAAAGGCAACGCAAGCTGTTAGAAAATTTTTACCAAAAGTTGATAGGCACTAATTTATGTCAATGTTTAACTACATACCAATTTGTATGAAATTATGTGCAGTAGTACCTGATATACAGTTGCCACAAAATTTTGTCACACACACACACAGACTGACAGACATTTTCTAAAAATGGTAAAATCGTGTTCTACAGCTCTCAAAACGTGTAAATCCATCAAAAACCCGATATCGAAAATTTTTACTAATCCAATACTTTTTTCTATTGAATATAGAAGAAAGTAAAAAAAGAGCGAAACTGATTAAGGATTCATTTTTACGTAAAATTTTATTCATTTTTTTTACTTCCTTATACAAAGTATAAGGAAGTATAGTAATCCCGATTTGCGAAATGGATTTTGCATTTCACATTGCTCGAAAACGAATGATCGCTGAATGTTGCAAATTTATACGTGTGACTGACATGATGTCTAGTTGTACACCTGCAAGTATCGTCTTAACACGAGCTCTCGTTTTAGACATATAAGGGACTTTACACGATTTTTCGTGGCTTCTGTATGTATGTGTGTCTGTGTGTGTGTGTGTGAGTATGTCGCATAACTCAAAAACGGTTGGACGTAGAAAGTTGCGAATTGGAACATATGTCTGTTATAACATCTAGTTGTGCACCTCCCTTTTTGGACTTGGTATGATTTTCCGTTTTGGAGATATTTAGGAAAATTAGGTTCATAATGGCCAAAATGTATCAAAAAACGGTTTGGACAAGTCTTGCAATTTAACTGACTTCCCGACTAGCTAGGCATTTGACAATGCATTTTTAAAAATATTTTTAGCCAACTCTTTCTAATACCTGCTGCCTTCAGCAGAGTTTATGTGATTCAGCAGAAAATTTATTTAACTAACTTCTCGACTAGCTAGACATTTGAAACTTTCAGACTAGATCAGAACACGGTGAAAATGCATTTTTTAAATACTTTTAGCCAACTGTTTTGGGTCCCTGCTGTCTTCGGCAGCGTTAACAGTACAAATCTTGCAATCGATTTTTAACTAACCTCCCAACTAGCTAGACATTTAAAACTTCTGGAAAAACTCAGAACACGGTGACAATGCATTTTTAAAATATTTTTAGCCAATTGTTTCAGGTGACTGCTGCCTTCGACAACGTTTATATGGTTCAACAGAAATTTTTTTTAACTAACTTCCCGACTAGCTAGACATTTGAAACTTTCAGAATAGTTCCGAACACGGTGAAAATGCATTTTTTTAATTTCTTTTTGCCAATTGTTTCGGGTCCCTGCTGCCTTCGTCAGCGTTACCAGTGCAAATATTGCATCGGTTTTTAATTAACTTTCAGAAAAGCTCAGAACACGGTGATAATTCATTTTTTAAAATATTTTTAGCCAACTGTTTCGGGTCCAATTACAATGTTTTTTAACATTATGTATATTTCTAAAAGTGTATAAGGAAGTCATGTGGTGCCCACATCAGATTTTTTAAAAGATATTTTTCTCCTCTTCGAACACTTTCATAGATAAATTACATTTTTGTTAAACATTTTTTAATTATCACAAAGGTTATTGTTAATTTAAACTGTTAAATTATTTTAATTGTTATAAAAATATATTTAACGGAAATTTTCGAAAAACGAACATTTGTGAATAGAGTTTGAATCCCAAATTTTAGAAACGTTTGCTTGTTTTGGTGGTCGAAAATCTAAAGCGAAATAATAGGAGGCAAACTCCATGATCTACAGGTGTCCATTGTTTTGAAATAAACTAATTTTTAAATCGTATAATGGTTCTATTTAATTAATTTTAAATTTTTTTACTTCTTCAGAGCCAATGTCGACATTGTCTTCTCAGATAAATATCTCTATATATTTTTTTTCACTATTTAACAAATTATAAAGGTATAAGCATGCGTTTCTTATGAAATTTGTAAAAAAAAAAAAAAAAAAAATTAAATAAATAAACAGTGTTTTTAAAGTGTTTTTCGTTAAAGTGTTTTTCGTACTTGGAGATTTGGCCGGTTTTATCCACGGCCCCGAAGATAGATTGTTAAATTATGTTTAAAATATTTAACAAAATTAGAGGCAACTCAAAAATTAATTAAAATGTTTATAATAAACTTAAATAAATAATAATTCGATAATTAATAATTTAACTGTAAATAGTTTATCAAATAAATAATTATTAAATTGACAATGTGTTCATGAATTGTGCGCGAGAGAGAAATTCTCAAACGAAGTGGTCCTTGCAAAAACGTGCAGTTTTTACTTTCTTTCTTTTTTCTCTAACAATTAAAAATTAGAAGCTCTAGTCTTAAAAACATATGATTATTTTTTAAATAAATTACATAAAAATAAGCGCGTTTTCAATAATGTTTCCAAATAATGTACATACTTTTTTTTGTTTCCTGTACAAGATGGTTTAGCCAAAATTTTGAGGTTTTTTTTTTTTTAATGGAGTGTTAAAGTTTTAAATAACTAATATCAGATTAAATATTTTTATGATCATGTAATTAAAAATCCACTTTAATAATAATAATAATAATAATAATAAAAGCTGCATTTATTGAATGTAATTAGTCTTTTCATTAGAATATTTCTTACTAAAGAAAAAAGAAATAATGTATTGAAAATACATTGTTATCCACTTGAGCATAGGAACAATTGAAATAAATAAATGAGGGGAGGAAGGAAAAATAAAAAATTAGGATCTAAAAGTGCATTATAGTTTTTGACTAAAAAATGTTTAACAAGTTTGCCAATTAGGTTTGTAATTTGCCAAATGCACCAGCTTGTTTCAACATCGTGGGTGGAGGGAGGAGGGACTCCCTTCTATCTCCTGTTAGCAAGGTTCCGATGTGCGTTCATAAAAAAGAAAAAAAAAAAAAAAAAGCATTCGTTTTTATTCGCTGTTTCCAATAAGACAATGAAATCGCCTAAAAAATACCAATAGACATGAAATAATGTCTTCTTCAGTTTCTTCAGAAATATTAGCCAGGAAAAATATATAGTTTCTACAAATTTCTCAAATTTTCGTGGAAATACAAGATATCAAAATTTGAAGATATTTACATGAAATGAATTTAAAAGGAGTTTATAGAAGTATCTAATAGTTGCAGTAAGCCGGGATATCGTCTGGTTCTGGTATGCAGCTGCTACCAACAGTCTATTTTACCATGTTTTTATTAACTTCGATTCTTGTTTGTTTGTTTGTATGTATGTTTGTTTGTTTGTTTGTTTGTTTGTCCAGTACAAATCTTGCAATCGATTTTTAACTAACTTCCCGACTAGATAGATATTTGAAATTTTCAGGACAGCTCACAACACGGTAACAATACATTTTTCTAATAATTTTAGTCAACTATTTCAGGTCCCGCTGCCTTCGGCAGCGCTTATATGATTCGACGGAAAATTTATTTAACTAACTTCTCGACTAGCTAGACATTTGAAACTTTCAGAATAATTCAGAACACGGTGAAAATGCATTTTTTTAATACCTTTAGCCAACTGTTTCGGGTTCCTGCTGCCTTCGGCAGCGTTATCAGTACAAAGCTTGCGATCGATTTTTCACTAACTTTCCGAATAGCTAGACGTTTGAAACTTTCAGGATAGCTCACAACACGGTGACAATACATTTTTCTAATAATTTTAGTCAACTATTTCAGGTCCCGCTGCCTTCGACAGCGCTTATATAAGTCGACAGAAAATTTATTTAACTAACTTCCTGACTAGCTAGACATTTCAAACTTTCAGAATAGTTCAGAACACGGTGAAAATGCATTTTTTTAATACCTTTAGCCAACTGTTTCGGGTTCCTGCTGCCTTCGGCAGCGTTACCAGTACAAAGATTGCAATCGATTTTTCACTAACTTCCCGACTAGCTAGATATTTGAAACGTTCAGGATAGCTCAAAACACGGTGACAATACTTTTTTAAATACTTTTAGTCAACTGCTTCAGGTCCCTACTGCCTTCGGCAGCGTTTATATGATTCAACAGAAATTTTATTTAACTAACTTCCTGACTATATAGACATTTGAAACTTTCACAATAGTTCAGAACACGGTGAAAATGCATTTTTTAAATACTTTTAGTCAACTGATTCGGGTTTCTGCTGCCTTCGGCAGCGTTATCAGTACAAAGCTTGCAATCGATTTTTCACTAACTTCCCGACTAGCTAGATATTTGAAACTTTCAGGATAGCTCAGAACACGGTGACAATACATTTTTTTAAATACTTTTAGTCAACTGTTTCAGGTCCCTACTGTATTCAGCAGCGTTTATGTGATTCAACAGAAAATTTATTTAACTAACTTCCTGAGTAGCTAGACATTTGAAACTTTCAGAATAGTTCAGATTACGGTGAAAATGCTTTTTAAAAATATCTTTAACCAATTGATTCTGGACCCTGCTGCCTTCGGCAGCGTTACCAGTACAAAGCTTGCAATCAACTTTAACTAACTTCCCGGCTAGAAATTCCATTTGAAACTTTTAAAATAGCTCAAAACACGATAGCAAGGAATTTTTTTAATACTTTTATCCAATTGCTCGGGTTGCCGCTGACTTCAGCAGCGTTTATATGATTCAACAGAAAATTTAAAAACATGGTATATAAAAGTTCTTTTTATCTTGTAATTATTTGGTCTCTTTTCGCCTGCATGTAGATATATGTGTTATAAGTTGCATTTTTTTCTCTTGATGGATCATCCCCAACCATTCTTACACCCGTACTTGTTCTAGGAACAATTTTTCAAGATCGTAAAAAAACTGTTTCAACTGTATAGTATTTTTTAAGAAATCCAAACTTGTGGGTGACACACATCACTTTATGCTGCTTTTGAAGCTTGTTGACCTTTCTATCATGTGTAAATGCGTCCTAATATTTTCCTGTAGACATATTGCATATACGGTCTCATTTTAACGTACATCAATTGACTTGGAATACGTCTTTCCTTCATTTTTACGTTATCTTAAGCCGCTACCAGACGAAGTTCCATATGAAAGGCATTAGCACATACTACCTCATAAGCAGGTTATTCATGGGGGAAACCGGTGAAATATTACCGTCTGATACTTTTGCCCCACGTATATTCTTCAATCACGCTCTTTCGACTGTTAGAATCACATACGGTAGTTTTTAGCATGAAGTCCTCCAATAAAGCTGCTATCAGACGAAATAACATATATTCTGAAGTATAATCTATTTCATCTGAAAGCTACCTAACGACTTTCTTGAGCTCAGTCAAGGGTTATTTTTCAGCATAAACGAAATCTACAAATGTAAACAACGAGCGCAACGTTTGGCGATAATTCCCCTCTCGAATGTTTGAAAGGAATGAGGATAGAGGATACTCTGGAATCGCGATTCTCTGATTGGAGAACTTCATGCTAAAAACTATAGTATGTGATTCTAACAGTCGAAAGTGCGTGATTGAAGAATATACGTGAGGCAAAAGTATCAAACGGTAGTATTTCACCGGTTTCCCCCCAGGAAAAACCCGGTTATGAGACGTGTTAATGACTTTCGTATGGAACTTCATCTGATAGCGGCTTAAGTAACCTCTATCCTCATTCCTTTCAAACCTTCGTGAGGGGAATTATCGACTGTTGCGCTCGTTGTTTACATTTATGGATTTGTTTATGCCTAAAAATAACCCTTGATTGAGCTCAAGAAAGTCGTTCGGTAGCTTTGAGATGCAGTAGATTATACTTCAGAATATATATTCTTTCGTCTGATAGCAGCTTTGAGCTTTACACTGCAAGCTTTGACTTTACGTGTTTTGCGTGAAACCAAGTTCTCTCTGACGCTATACTTCAGACATTTGCAAATGCATAATTTTTCTACTGTGTTTGGTTTTTTAATGTATTGATAGAAAAGACTTTTTTCAAGAATTTAATGACTGTATACTGAAAACAGACTTATGAATGTTGCTTAAGAGTGGCACACTGTTGTATAAGAGGTACACAATTTTCAGAGAAATATCAACTTAGATTATCAACTCATTCTACCAGTATTATTAATTTGGTAGAACAGATTCCCGTAATTATAATATTTTATTATTATAGCTATGTTGTTTTTATGCAAATTTCTATTACAATACATAATGCAAATGTAAATATCAATTTTCATGGGTTAAACCCTTCTGTGAATTTTGAAACATGGAAACAGTGATGTAATAGGAAAATATAAATCTGCATGGAAAATTTGCATGCAGTATGGTAAAGTACACTGTTTAAAATTTAAATTTTTTATTTTAATATTTCGTTTGAATTAGTATTAGATCACTAAACTCTTAAAACACAGGTCTACGAAAATAATGTTTACAAAATTTAATTTGATAATTTTAGCTGATACATATGTTTTTTGGTGTGCTGAAACAGAAATTGAAGTCAGTTTTTCTCTATCACGTATATTTTTTTGTCAGGGTGTCTACCGACAGAATTTCTTCATTTTCGGTAGTTTCTAGATGCTTCCATGATTAACTATAATTAATCATGAAAAATACTATAAAAGTTATCATCTAATTATATTGGTGGAAGAGTTGTGTCGGTAGACACAACTCTTGTCAATCCGTAACTCTTCCGTTCTTCCTTTCTGTAATCTTCCTTAACTCTTGTTGTATATCCCTATATTGACAAGAAGCTGTACGTGATAGAGAAAAACTGGCTTCAGTTTCAGTTTCAGCACACCAAAAAATCATACAGATCAGCCAAAATTATCAAACCAAAATTTTAATTGTACACCTGTGTAATCAATTATAAAATCACTTTGTTCTCTTCTGAACAAATGATGTATTTTAAAATAAAGCAACTTAAACTAGAATGCAGTACATAAAAATAAATAATTCAAAATCTTTGTTAGACTATAAATATGTTTCTAGTTCGTCAGCACGTGAAATATAGTATTGTACTGATTCTAGAGCACTTTATTTAGTTTTGACTGAAAATAATATTTACGAGATCATAGAAACATTCGTGTGATAATACACGATGAAAAATTGGTATAAAAGTTTAAAATTATTATTAAAATATCAAAATGCCTTCAATGAAATGTTTTAAGAAATGCCATGTGCACCAAAAGGTATAAAATTATACCGACGGAAGAAATAATTCCAGTACCGAAAAAGAGTTGTGTGAAATGGAATATAGGAGGCTTATTTCCACATCTAATAGATGGCACATATTTAAATTTTGCTCTAGATATATAAGTGTAGCGCTAGTAACATCACTAGGAACACACAAACTTTGTGAACGCTATTTGTCGTCTAGATTGGACATTCGAGTCAGGAATGTTTATAAGGAGAAGAAGAATGCAGTTTCACATCTTACTGAATTTATATGAGGAAGTTAAATAAGATGACCTTTTCCCCTGCGATAATGGAGAAAGACGTGGTAGGAATGTTTCTACTAAATTCTTCTTCTATCCATGATGCATGGGAGATAACTGAGAGACAACTCCAGTGCCATCTACTGCAAACAATAACCGTTGCTGATTTGACTGGCCATTTGCAACAGGCATGGGAAACTCTATACCAGAAAACAGAAAACGGCAAATGGCACCTGTACGACAGAATGCAAGCACATTTACGGTCATGCATTCAAAGTTGTCGCAAATACTGCGATTAATAATGTACCATCATTGCATATTTGAATTGACTCTTTTTGCACAGATTTAATATTTGATAGTAAAATTTTAATCAACAAACCATGTTACTTAGACGATTGCTTTGCCTAAATTTCATTCATCTAAATATTTTTATTGTTGGTGTTAAAATAATTTTTTCGTTGTTGTATATACATATAACATTTGCACTTTAAGACTGATCTTGAATCTTCATTCTTTACTTTTTAAACATCCCGAAATAATAATAATAATAATAATAATAATGATAATAATAATAAATAAATAAATAAGTAAAAATGAATGTAAAAAATTGAAAAACAATTCTCTTTGAATTTCAAATAGTTAATTTTTAATTTTTTTTTCTTTTAAAAGAATAAAATCTCACATGAAATTTGTTATATAAATAAAATACTGTGAAACTTGGCTGTTTGAAAATTTACCATTAGATTGATACTTGACTGTATTATTGTTGTTTGAATATATAACATGAAGCTGAAAATCTGAGTTCTGAAAATGGCAAGCGCATAGAATGTGAAATTTATGGCAACTGTATAGCATTAAAAATACTATTTTATTTTTCAAAATGACATCAGATTATAATGATCATCATTTTAATTAATTTTTAACAGTGTATAAATTATAAGGGATTTTGTAAATGTTACTGATGTGTCTGTGATACGTACATACTAATCTGTATAACCAAATACTTTTTGTAACTTGTATAAAGAATAAATTTAATACTTCAATTAATTTAATTTGGACACGTACACGGATGGAAAAAAAAATCCCAACACCAAGAAAAAATTATTGTACAGTAATGAAATTTCAGCAATACATTTGTCTAGGTAACATATTTAATTGATTAAAGTTTCAAGATCACAGGTAGAGCCATTGGCGAGAAGAGCCATTTCAAATGTGAAATGTTGGTACATTAGTAACCGGTGTAACCGCCAGAATTTTGAATGCAAACATGCAAACGTGCATGCATTGTGTCGTACAGGTGTCGGATATCAGTTTGTGGGATGGAGTTCCATGCCTGTTGCACTTGGGCGGTCAATGCGGTGACGGTTAATGCTGGTTGTGGATGACGCTGGAGTTGTCGTCCAATGATGTCCCATATGTGCTCGATTGGAGAAAGATCTGGTGATCTAGCAGGCCAAGGCAACATGTCGACACTCTGTAGAGCATGTTGGGTTACAACAGCGGTATGAGGGCGAGCGTTATCCTGTTGGAAAACACCCCCTTGAATGCTGTTCATGAATGGCAGCAAAGCAGGATGTATCACTAGACTGACGTACAAATTTTCAGTCAGGGTGCGTGGGATAACCACGAGAGTGCTCCTGCTGTCATATGAAATTGCTCCCCAAACCATAACTCCAGGAGTAGGCCCTGTGTGTCTAGGCCGCAGACAGGTCGCTAGCAGGCGTTCACCTGGCCTCCTTCTAACCAACACACGGCTATCACTGCGACCAAGGCAGAACCGGCTTTCATCAGAAAACACAACAGATCTCCACTCCGTCCTCCAATGAGCTCTAGCTTGACACCACTCACGTCGCAAACGGCAGTGTTTTGGAGTCAGTGGAATGCACGCTACAGGACGTCTGGTTCGGAGCTGTCCTTGAAGTAACCGATTTGTAACAGTTCGTTGTGTCACTGTGGTGCCAACTGCAGCTCGAATTTCAGCTGCAGACGCAGTACGATTAGCCACAGCCATACGCCGAACACGGCGGTCTTCCCTCTCAGTAGTGCCACGTGGCCGCCCGGAGCCCGGTCTTCTTGAGGCAGTACCTTCCCTTGACCACTGCTGCCAACACTCATGCACAGTGGATACATTCCTGCCAAGTCTTTCTGCAATATCGCGGAAAGAAAACCCACCTTCTCGTAGCCCTACTACACGACCTCGTTCAAACTCAGTGAGCTGTTGATAATGGCTTCTTCGTCTTCTTAGAGGCATCCTTGACTAACATTAACCCACTACGTCAAATCTCAACTGTAAATAACGATCCCGAACCTTACAGCGCTTATTTAAAGCAAACCTCATTTGCATGTTCATAGTGTCGCTACTAGCGCCACACTTATGCGCGTAGCTCGAAATTTGAATCGACGTCATCTTTCAGATGTATAAACACGCCTACCAAATTTCGTTTATCTAGCACAGCCCCTTCCTGGTGTTGGGATTTTTTTTCCATCAGTGTATTTAACACGTAATTTAATTTGAACACGTATTTAATATCGAAAGCCACCACATTTACGGGCAAAATTAGAAGAGAAGATATATATATATACAATAAGTTGCAAATTCTGTTGAAAAATAAATTATTAAAAAATGTGCTGCATAATTAATTACCAAATTCAGCGGAAAATTATTACTATTAGCCCTTGCGCAGTTAAATTTTTACTTTCACAAATACTTCAACTTTATTATCAAGTACGCAGTTTCTTTTTCCTGATTTTTGATACTATAATTTTTATGTTCTCCATTAATAAGTGTTTTTACGCTTTCTTAAATTTCATAAAACTTCTGAACACATCTCAAAACACATCTGTCTTTTGGATACCTGCTGCTGATCCTTTTCCAAGAAATACCTTTAAATTTTCATAAATCTTCAACGAATATTCCTAAAATAAATTCTACATAAGCATTTCACGAAGATTTTGCGAAAAATACACGATTTAATCACGGATGACGTAAAAAACATCGAGTTTATAACACACAATACTTATTCAAATGTTGACTAATATAATACAAGAACTGTGATGGCACAATATGTAACTTCCGATATGATACAATTGAATGAATTTCAGACTCAGAAAAGAATAAAAAAAAAAGTCATTACTTAAAAAAAAAGGAGCTAATATGATTACAGAATGAGCAAGAAAGTATTTCAATGATTTTTAAAAATTATATATCCTTTTCTTTAAATAGTACAGACTGAGTTGTTTGTGGCCCCGGATTTTGCTACCAGGAACTTTAACAGTGATATTATTGTTAGTTTTCTAGTAAAGTTCAGCAATTAAACTTAACCAAAATTACAATTCGTAGTTATTACTGGTGAAAAATAAAATGAAAAACCCGAGACGCAAACACCCCTGTAAAAAGATTTCAGATGTAAAAAATAATTTCTACAATCATAAAATATTTTGTTCATTAATTATATATTTCTTTACACATATAATATATTACATTTAGAATGCTTCAAAAGCATTTTATATATAGTATAAAAAATTAATTAATATAAAATTGCAGTAAAATTCTCTGAAAAGCTAGCGGTGGATGATAAAAATAAAAACAGTTTCGCTTATTCAAAGCACACACACACACACACACACACACACACACACACACACACACACACACACACACACACACACACACATATATATATTATGGATAAAAAATATATTATTTTAGGATCAATCAGATTCCCCCTTTCTTCCTTCACATATTATCCTATGGGATTTTTGTTGCTTCGTATTATTAGGATATCTCATTCAAAAATGAAGTTTTTCGATTATCACTCTTTGAACATGTTGCCTTTTAGTTTATTTTGGGTACCTAGGCATTTATTTCACAACTTTGAGACCTATAGTTACAGTGACTTTTGTTATGATTGATCCACATTACATAGTTTCACAATAACAATTCACAATAACAATTTTTTCTACATATTTCACGCATAAAGGACACCACAAACAACCATGTCTGAACCAGGAGGGTCGCGGTAGCCCAGTCGGTAGAGCTCCTGGCTCGTAATTGGAAGATTACGGGTCCTGCACTCGAGCCAGCAAAAGGCCGTCGTGTACACTAATGGTGAATAGTTCACATAAAATCTGTTGTGGCCGCAATGTCCTCCATATTCAAATCAAAATTATACATCTAGAGGTCACCGAAGTGGGAAAGCCATCCCTTCCGTAGAGGATCAAAATTGAAATGGCTTGTGTCTCCGGACCACCTCTTGGGATGAGTCCCAGACCTTCGCCAATTGCCCAATGCGCAGCACTAGTGCGACGTAAAAAACCCAACCAACCATAAGTCAGTTTTCAGTATACAGTCATTAAATTCTTGAAAATGCCCTTTTCTATCGATACATTAAAAAAAAAAAAACACAGTAGAAAAATTATGCATTTGCAAATGTCTGAAGTATAGCATCAGAGAGGACTTGAATTCACGCAAAACACGTAAAGTCAAAGCTTGCAGTGTAAAGCTGCTATCAGACAAAGAACATACATTCTGAAGTATAATCTATTGTCTCTCAAAGCTTACCGAACGACTTTCTTGAGCCTTCTTATCTTTCTCGTGTACATTAATGGTGGCTGGTGCATATGAAATCTGTCGTGGTCGCAATGTCCTCCATGTTCCCATCAAAATTATACCTCTGGGGGTCACCAAAGCGGGAGAGCCATAACTTCCGTGAAGGATCAAAATTGCAGTGGTATGTCTCCGGACCACCTCTAGGGGTGAGTCACAGACCGTCGCCATTTGCCCATTGAGCTGCACTAGTGCGACGTAAAACCCAACCAACCAGCTAACCAACCTGAACCAGAATTCGAACCCTGGATGTAGGGCTCCAGAAGACAGAATTCCAAATTTACATTGTAGAAAGCGTATTTAAAACCGTATATTCTTGAATTTTCATATATACATAGACCATATAAGGGCCTCATCTAAGCTTATTAATGAACTTTATCCACCAATTTTAATAAAGTGCCGGATGTCATAAACTAAGTGGGACAACTTAAAATCAGGCTACTACTTGAAAATTTTTAATCATGATAATTTTTTAAATTCTGATTCAATTCGAAACAAAGTCGTACAATGAACTTATGATATAAATATCTTGGATGAGTTCACTTAACAACCTGTTCCGACGTTTTGTTTACAAGTTCAGGCCACTTGAAATCAGGTTGCCACTTAAAAATGTACCATCATAATAACTTTTAAAATACTAAATTGATTCAAACCAAAGTTGGATAGGGAATTTACGGTTCAATTATCTTGGATAAGTTCGCATGGAAACTTGCTCCGCCATTTTATTTCCAAGTGGCGGACGCTGGAAAATTTATAATTATGATAACTTTTGCAGAGGAAACTAGGGAGACTTGACCCAGTGTTTGGTTTTTAATTTTTCATATTTTTTGTATAACAGTGGGAGGTGAATAAAAAATATGAGCAAATAGTCTGTTATTTTGTGCATACTGTGGCTAAAGATAATAGCACAGTTCTAATTAGAAATGGTGCAAAAAAAAAAAAAAAAAATTAAGTCAGCACATGGTTCAAGTGTCCCTAAGCCTAGGGAGACTTGACTCCCTACTTAGGGAGACATGACCCCCTCATAAAAGTGAAAAAACTCATAGGTATTGAATGAAAAAACACAGGTTTAGTGTTTTAAACGTTTTCTTTCATTTTGTAGAAGATTTTAGTGAATACAAAAAAATGTTCATTGTTCTCTTTTGTTTGTCTTAAGCTTTGTACGTTTCACATTAAGAGCCTTTTTTGCCTTTCTTTTGCCAACATATTTTTTCTTTTCTTCTTTCTGCCTCTTTCTTTCTTCTCTTTCTTTTATTTATTTGCTCAAAGAATAAACATTGTATTGTACAATATCTTTTTCTTTTTTTTAATTTTACATTAAAAATAAAATGTTGAAACTCACACCGTCGCCAATTCCTTATTGCATAGCTCCAGTTAAACGCAAAACACACACAAATTCAATCCTAAAAGCAGTGGCACTCTATTAGAAAAGAAACCGAAACCGAAAGATTGCAGGAAATCGAATAAACCAACCAAATCTCTCCTAAGTGTCTCCATGTTGCGTCATTATAGGAAAGGTGAATTAAGTTTACAAGAATTGGTAGTTTCTTGCCACAGAATTTCGCCAAACACAAAGTGAGACTACGCTTTCCATTTGAACCCTTAAATTACACTATTTTAGTTATTCATGAAATAAAAATGCATTAAATGAAACAAAGAACATTAAATTAATCACTGGGTCAAGTCTCCCTAGTTAGCTTGGGTCAAGTCTCCTTAAGCAGCTTTGCTTTGTTAATACTAACTTTTTAACAACTTGCATTACAGTTATGTAAAACTATTATATACCAATCTGTAGCTAAAAGAGTGACTAAAACAAGTTTACTTCTGAAATTGATTTACCTCAAAACTGGAAATTCAAATTTAGTAGACTCCAAGATCTTCAAAATTTGCTTGAAAGAAGCAGTATCAATTAACACTAAATTGCAAGAAAACTACGGATAATTCTGGAATGGCTGTTATCTGCAAAATGCTGTTGTATGATTGGTCATTCAGTGCAGTCACTGACATTTCCCTGAAATTTTCTTTTCTTGGGAAAAATCCGCATGTGTCAAGTCTCCCTATGGGTCAAACCACCATAGTTTCCCATAATACTGAAACAATTCGTTTGAAATTTAGGTAGTGGATTTATCATTCAAATATCTCAGATAAGTTTGCGGGGCATTTCAATCCGCTTTTTCGTTTCAAAGTGGTGGCTACTTGAAATCACGGAGCCACTTGAAAATTTCTTGTCACGATAATTTTTGAAATACTGAATTAATTTGAACCAAAGTTGGAAGGTGAACTTGTCATACAAATATCTTGAATAATTTCGCTGAGCCAATTGCTCCGCCATTTTGTTTCCAAGTTACAGCCACTTAGACTGACACTTGAAAAATTTTCAAAACAATAACTTTTGAAATACTGCACTGATTCGAACCAAAGTTGGACATTCAGCCCATGTTTCAAATATCTTAGATGAATTTGCTGGGAAACTTGCTCAGTCATACTGTTTCCAACTGGCAGCCACTTGGAAATTTGTTATCATGATAACTTTTCAAATAATTAATTCGAACCAAAGCTAAAAAATGAATTTATCATTCAAATATCTATGATTTCCGTGGGCAAGTTTCTCCGCAATATTGTTTTCAAGTTGCAGCCACTTTTTTAAGTTGTGGTCACTTGAACGCTCACACTTGAGAACTTGTTGTCGCGATAACTTTTGAAATACTGAATTTATACGAGCCAAAGTTGGACAGTGGACTTATGTTACAAATATCTTGGATTAGTTCTTGCTCCGTAATTTTGATCCAAGTGGCGGTCACTTAATTTGTCCACACGATAACTTTTGAAATTCTGAATTCATTCGAATTAAATTTGTATAGTAGACTTATATCACAAATGCATTTGATATGTTTGTTTGCCAACTTGGCCCGCCATCTTGTTTCCAAGTGCCGGCCATATGAAAATTGAAAATTGACATAAACAGGTATTTATGAACAGATTTGCTTAAAATTCCATATGTACATAGTCCACATCAATATTTCTACCAAGTCTGTTAATAATTTGTAGCTGCCATTTTTTTCAAAATGGCGGCTACTTGTTATGATAAAACAAATCAACCTACCCCCTTCCAAATGAGCTGGAAAGACTTGTTTCATGTTGCATTTAAAAACTTTTTTGTACGTCGCTAACAACTTAAGAGGCGTAGCGCTAATGCGATAAAAAAAAAAAAAAAATACCACACAAACATTCTACCATAAGAGATGTAATTGAAATGCAAAAGTAAATAAATAAATAAATAAGAAAATAAACAAAGTGACCAGGGACTTTTCAAAGAATAATTAATTATTTTAGACATACCATCACCATATTCTGGAGGCAAATATCGAACCATTGCAGATCGGGCACTTCCCCAAGACGGATGTTCTAGATTATTGCACATGCCTGTTAATGTTCGATATCGAGTCACTTCACATTTGACAGGCTTTAAAAATGTCGGACAAATCTCTTTAATCACTGTCTTACTTGTATCTATTCTTGGAAGAGCATGAATAATAGTGTCTTTTGAAAGAGAAAATCTGAAAAAATAAGGATAAATATCATGCTTTTGCAATCATAAAATTATGCTATATTTTTAAATGAAATTAAGGAGAAAAAATTAAATTTCATTCTGTTGACTAAAAAACAAATAAAAGGAAAATAGAAAAGTGTTTTGACAAAATTAACCATTCAACTAATATTTGACTAATAGTGTCTTTTGAAAGAGAAAATCTGAAAAAATAAGGATAAGTAATGTTTTTGCAATCATAAAATTATGCTATATTTTTAAATAAAATTAAGGGAAAAAAAATAAATTTCATTCTGTTGACTAAAAAACAAATAAAAAGAAAAGAGAAAAATGTTTTGACAAAATTAACAACTCAACTAATATTTATTTATTGTATTGTAAAATAATTGTTTTACTAAACACATATGTATGTGCGTGTATGACCTTGTTCACTTTTTGAATACGCATTACACAGGTCTACAATTAAAAATTTTCAAAGGATTTTTTTTAAACTGTTTTTTATAGATTTTTATTTGCTAAAACCAAAAATAATGGTACAAATATTTCACCGCGTCAATTTTGTTTGCAAAACACATACTTTAGTTCAATTTTTGCGTAAAAACATAAAATCTGTTTTCCTATTATTGATTATAAAAACTATTTTCAATAGTTGTTTCACCCTTTAAAGTTATATTTATAAGAGTTAATCGGAATGAAAAAATACAAAATGGTGTTGGCGTTCGGGTTAAGGTCAACTGTCTGCACTAGGGACCTCGGTCTAAGGGGGTGCCCTCCGTGGAGTTCTTTCTTAAGATTCCTAGCCAGTATTCACGCGAATTTCGGAAAAGACCACACAGAACTCTGAACGGCTACGCCGACGAGCGTGACTTGGGTTCTAACCCGGCATTTTCTGCCTGTTAGCTTTGAGAGCAGAATAGCTCGGTCACTGTTGGGGCCAATGCAAAATGGAAAATAGGAAGAAAAGGAAAGGAGGATGGGGACCAGCGGAGAGGGCAAAGACAGCTAGTATGTCTGTAAAATATTCAATTGCATTCTGAACTTCAAATAAAAGATTATTTCGAAGAGTACTTTTAGTATTTCAAATGAAAAAGTTAGTAATGTTGGTAGATTGTGGTGATTAAAGAATTAATTATTTTCCATGATGACATGAACTTTATTTTTAGTTTACCTGTCACAAATGTAAGAGGAAAAAAAAAAAATTGCAACATTACATAAGAAAGGAAAACAAATAAAAAAGGGAATCTATTAACTTTCATTTTTGTTTTTATCAGAAAAATGAATATCTATGAAAATTTTAGGAGAGAAAGCTTCTTTTAAACTTACCTATGCGCTAATATCCGAGTAGTTTCTTGAATAATTTCAGCAGATACGGCTATGTGTTCAGCTTCAGGGTACACAGATGATAATTCATAAATTTCTTTTGGCACATCCCCTGGGAAGAGAATAAATTATTATTTTTTCATAAATAATACGAAAATTATCTTTCTCTAAAACTTTCAACAGTTAATGACTAATCGTATTTATTAAATATTGTCAAACGTTTATAAAAGATTTCTGTAAAAGGATGAAACAGATTTATATTCCCATAAGGAAATGTTCATTTTTAAAATTTTGTATTAATGGGCTTTGTGTCATAACTATTGACGCTTAAAGCTGTAAATTTGTTTGAAAATATACAATGTGTTCATTTTGTTAATAATTTATTTTACATGTAAAATAAACTTTAATTACATTGCCAGGTTTTATCTAACTTTTGCCTTTTAAATTCGTAGTTCGTGCGTCCCGTTTTAATTTAACTATTCTTCTATATAATATAATATATATATATATATATATATGCATAAGATTAATACCCTTAAAATTATACTGAAATTTCACCATAAAGAACAATTCATTTTTTATAATACAAATTTAACATTATTAATTGAAAACAATAAAATTTAATTCAATATAATAAAAAATATTATTAAAAACTGCTCGTCATTGTTTCAATTAATTTATTCATTCATATTCATAAAGCTATATAAAATTGCGGTATTGACAGTGATTTTTAAAAGAATCTATTTTTAATTTCACTGATTGTACAGATGCAATAGAATGGAGAAAATATTTTTTTTTTAATGTTTTAGCTGGGTGTTATGTATCAAAATGGTTTTATCAAAGTATTGTTTATCCATGTGCTTATTTACTACTTATTGAATGGACTCATAAACGGCATAAGCAAGGAAAAAATTAACGTTTGATGGACAATATTTCTAACTAGAATCTTTAGTTTTGCTTTATTAAAATATCTGTTACAGTTTTATTAATAAAAGAAAAATAAAACGGGAATATTTTTATGACAACAGTTAAAAAAAATAATTTCATTTTTCGTAAAATGCTTTTTTTTTTTTTTTTTTTTTTTTTTTTTTTTGTAATCACTGTTCGGCGTATAATCAGCAGGTCAGATAAATCGGTTCTATGTTTCTTGGGTCTTAGGGTCACCGAAGCGGGAGAGCCATCCCTTCCGTGGAGGATCAAAATTGTGATGGCATGTCTCCGGACCACCTCTAGGCGTGAGTCACAGACCATCGCCAATTGCTCAATGCGCAGCACTTGTGCGACGTAAAAACCCAACCAACCAAACTTGCGACCAGGAAAGCTTCTGTGCATGTGCTGACTCAAAGAGTCGATTGTTAAAATAGGGGTGATAACCCTACTGGACGAGAGAAAATAAGTGATGAGGGAATGCAGAAGGACCGAACTTTTCTCAAATTCCGTCTTGCCGGTCAATTTAGCACCCTTTCAAATCTTTAAAGTAGTTTTCCCTGCTAGGCGCTCAAAGCGTAATTGCACTATACAAATGGAACTTCATCTGTTGATTAAAATTTCTGATGTAAAACTGATTTATCTGACCTGCGTAAATATATGCAGAAAATTATGGTAGTTAAATTTGTATTCTATAAACGTCTACACAACTATAAAAAACGATTTTAAAGGGTTTTGTAGCACTCGAAAGAATTATAAATGTTATATAAATAGTAAAAAAATTAATTTTTTCCTACTATTAGTTTACACTTAAAATGTAAAATAATCGAGTATAAATTGCACTTTAGTAATAGTAGCATTTCAGATATTAATACAAATCTTAGATAAACAGGCGCAGAAATTCAATTTTTTGACAATAATTTTATTGACATCAATTACATGCAACAATAATAAATCGAACTAAAATCCAATATCTCTTTTGGTTTGAGGTAATTTTTCTCCAGGAGAGTTCTACACTTTTGCAGTACAAGTTCTTTTTCTTTCTTTATATATATATATGTGTGTGTGTAATGTTAATTTTAGAAAGTACAACACTTTTAAGCATCATATTTGAATATTGTTTATTGAAATGAATAAGAAAATTGTTATAAATTTCAGTAATTGCTCTATGGTAAGCCGAGTGATGCACTTTAATTTAGCTAATTTAAAGATTTTTTTGCCTGTTTTATCAGTTCTTCATTTTTTTTGGTGATAAAAATGTAAATTTTCTCTAAAATATTGGTTATTTGATGTGCATCACACTCCAGCAAGGAAAGTGACGCAAGTAAAAAAAAAAAAAAAAAAAAAAAAAAAAAATGGTAATTTTCAGTTTATGCTATTGAAAAATATGTATGAAGTATCCCAACGTGCTTAAAATGACCGTTCCGCCCCGAGCAATGTTATTTTTCATCAGTGACATCGTAACAGGTGTCATCAGGGACCACTTGTTCATACGATGTGAGCATACTATTTTAAAATTATTTATGGGTCTATAGTCAATTATAACATATCCTGTATAGTTTATGCAATTTTTCTTTTATAGCATTTATGGTAACTTAGATAAGTCTATGAAGAAATAAAAAAGATAAAACAGAATATATATATATATATATATATATATATATAGGGTGTTTGAATTAATTCGTAGCGTTTTCTAATAGATGGCGTGACAAGTGTTATTTTCCAATAGATGGCGTGACTAGTATTCCCCGTAAACCTACTATCATTGAGCATCGTTATTAGTATATGTCATTTGGTTGAAGCGTAAATGACAAAACTTTTTACTTCATCGAATATGTCTAACTTTGTGCCGGATAAAGTGTTTTTGCGGAGAGTTCTACATCATTACTTTAACATGAAGAAAAGCGCTGCCGAAAATCATCGAATTTTAGTGGAAGTTTATGGAGAGCATGCACTAGTTGAACAAACGTGTCGGAAATGGTTTGCTCGATTTAAAAGTGGTGATTTTGAGCTGGAAGACAAGGAACGACCTGGGCAGCCGAAAAAATTCGAAGATGAAGAATAGCTCGATGAAGATACATGCCAAACGCTTCAAGATTTAGCTGAATCATTAAGAGTTGACTAAGAGTCAACAGTCAGCAAACGCCTGAAAGCCATGGGAATGATCCAAAAGCAGAGAAATTGGGTCCCATACGAACTGAAACCTAGAGACGGTCGCAAAACCGGTCAAAACCTACATCGAAACGACCAAATGGGAGGTCCTACCTCACCCGCCGTATTCGCCAGACATTGCTGCATCTAATTACCACTTGTTTCGATCGATGAGCCATGGCCTGTCTGAGGAACACTTCACTTCTTATGAAGATTGTAAAAAATGGGTCGATTCTTGGATTGCCTCTAAAGACGATTCGCTCTTCCGACGCGGAATCCGTATGCTGCCAGAAAGATGGGAAAAAGTAGTGGCTAGTGATGGTCAATACTTTGAATAATCTATTTGTAATTATTTTTGCCCAATAAATCCTCAAATTTCGGAAAAAAAAAAAAACGCTACGAATTAATTCAAACACCCTATATATATATATGAAAAAAAAAAATTGTAATAAAAGAAAAAAAAATACAATACACAGTACTCTGTCTCTCTCTCTCTCTCTCTCTCTCTATATATATATATATATATATATATATATATATATGATATAAGAAATGAATACATATATGCAACATGAGAACTGAAAAATGTGTGAAACAAGGGAAATATCCAAACAAATAAAACTAAATAACAATAAGAAGGAGCAGAGGCCACTACGGCTGAAAACAGGTGGAGCGGGTTAAATAAGTTTCACTTGCGCCAAACTTTCCTAAAACCCTCTGCAAGAAAATATGATAAGAAAGAAAAAGAATGTTATATTATAAAGTGAGGAGGAAAAATCATTGTTTCTGTAATAGCAAAGTCTTTCAGCTAAAATTTACCATCAGTACCCGATAGTGTTATCAAATATAAACAAAAATTAGATACTCGACGATAAAAATGAATTATTAAACTCAAAAATTTTTATAAATTAAAATAACAAGATAAAAATACATTATCATACTCATATATGTGATACTTACAAGTAAACGCTAAAATGTATTGAGAAACAAACTGAGGTGTAGTATAAGATTACCGTAGAAGTATCGAATATTAAATTTAAAAAAAAAAAAAATAATAATAATAAAACATTTTTTAACAGTAGAAGCTTTTTATTGTGAATCCCTAAATAGAGTAAAATAAAAATTTATTATTGCAAAGACGTGCTACAAAGAAATGAAAGTTTCAACTTTAAGAATATTCTAGAGAAAGAAAATTCTAGATATTTCACTTTTGTAATAGAGGAAATTATATATATATATATATATATATATATATTATACATTTAAATTTTTATTTTGTGCTTTTTAATAACTAAAAAAGAGTGTTCTTAAAAACTCATTGAGTACTATGTAGACACTGAAAAAATTCATTTTATCAATTAACACCTTTTCTATTAATTATCTGCAAAATTTACCACATCGGCCCTTCGAGGATCGAACTCACGACCATCGCAATATGAACATGACATTCTAACCAACGGAGCCAACGAGCGACGAAAAGATTTGCTTATATTTACTTTAAAGTGGAGGCGCCTTGTTTTTTTAGCGTGACACGAAGATGCGATGATACAATCCAATTTCATTAAGGGGAGAAAATCCTTAGAAATTGAAGTAAAAAATCATTTTTTAACAGTAGAAAGCTTTTTATTGTGAAGCCTGAAAGTGCATAAAATAAAAATTTATGCTTGCAAAGACATGCTATAAGGAAATGAAAGTTTCAACACTAACAAAATTTTAGAGAAAAATGTAGATATTTCCCTTTTGGAAGAGATGAAAATTTTTTAATATTCAAAATTTTTTAAAAAGCATTCGAGGCGAATATTCTTAGTTATTTGTTTTTGTATGAGGATTCGTTAAGCCATAAATTTCAAGTTCTCGAAAACTTTAAAAAATACTTTGAATATTAAAAAAATTTCATCTCTTGCAAAAGTGAAAGATCTACATTTTTCTCTAAAATTTTGTTAGTATTGAAACTTTCATTTCTTTATAATGTCTTTGCAAGCATAAATTTTTATTTTATGCTTTTTCGGGCTTCACAATAAAAAGATTTCTATGTTAAAAACTGATTTTTTACTTAAATTTTTATTTTGTGCTTTTTAAGTTACAAATTATAATAATAATAATAATAATAATAATAAATTCTTAGGATTTTGTGTTGACACTGAAACATTTTCTTTTATCAGTTGACACCTTTTCTATTAATTATCTTCAAAAAATAACACATCGGCCCTTGGAGGATCTAACCCACGACCATCGTTATCAGCATGACGCTCTTACTGAAAGCCGAAGAACCGTCAAGAAAAGTCATAGAACACGCTAGAACTATCTAACAAATATATATACAAAAAGAAAATTGTTCTCGAATGCTTTTTAAAATATTTTGAATATTTAAAATCTTTCATGTCTTGCAAAAGTGAAATATCTATATTTTTCTTTAAAATTTTCTTATTGTTGAAACTTTTATTTTTTTATACACTGTAAAAAATAGGTTCTTAAAAATAAGTATATATTGTCTCAAAAATATCCCCGAAACAATATATACTTAAATTTGAAAACCCATGTACTCATTTTTGAGTATATTGACATGCTCAAAAATGGGATTGACCAATAAGAATTCAAATATCCCCATGTTTGACATGTCAATGTACTCAAAAATGAGTACATTGGTTTTCAAATTTAAGTATATATTGTTTCGGGGCTATTTTGAGACAATATATATACTTATTTTTAAGAACCTATTTTTTACAGTGGTGCATTTTAGCAACTAAAAAAAGCTTTTAAAATCTAATCAAATATTTTTAGGATACTGTGTAGAAATGAAAGATTCTTTTTTATCAATTGACACATTTTCTATTAGTAATCTGCAAAAACGCAACTCAGCGGCCTTCGATGACCGAACCCACGAACATCGCGTTACCAATATGATGCTGAAATCAACTGTGAGATAACGCGAGACGGAAACCGTTGCTTACATTTACATTAAAGTAAGGCGCTTTGCTTTTCAGCGTGACATCAAGACACGACGACAAAAAACCAGTTTCAACAAAAAGCTTCTAATTACTTAAATTTTTATTTAGTACTTTTTAGTAACAAAAAGAAAAGCTTCTTAAAAGAAATTCTTCAAAAATTCTTAGGATACTATGTAGACAATGACAATTTTCTTTTATCGGTTGACACTTTTTCTATTAATTATCTGCAAATATTAACGCATCGGCCCTTCGGGGATTGAACTTACGACCATCGCGTTACCAACATGAAGCTCTAACCAACTATACCAACGGGCGACGAAAAGAAATGTTTACATTTACTTCAAAGTGGAGACTTCTCGCTTTTTAGCGTGACACGAAGACGCGATGACAAAATCCAATTTCAATAAAAAGTTTCTAAAAAGCTTCTAATGAAATAAAAATTAATGAAAGTGATATTTAAGAATCAATGTTTTATCATTTTATGTATGAATACAAGTTAATATAATTATATAAATAATTTATAGAAAACTTTATACTTAATAACAGATTAAAAGAAAAATTTAAATCTTCAATCACTTAAAATGCCCAATGAATCCAAGGTAAAACTAGTAGTATAAAAATATATCGAGTAATTTTGTTTACATGGATAACTAATAGATAAAAACTAAAAATGAATAAATATATTTAACTAAATTAAACGATATGATAACATTAATCGATTGTTATAAACAATGAAATTTATGAAACATTAATACAGTGCGTCCCAAAAGTTTATAGACAACTGTTTTTTTCTTATTTTACAATTGAAAAAGATGAATAAAAATTTCAAAATCATTTTTAATTATATGTAATTTCAAGACAATATTAATACTATACAAAAGTAATATCTTACAATCCCAGACATTGTGATAGAAACTAAAGATGAAAATTTACTGTCCCAAAAGTTTATACACAACTTATTTTTATTTATTTTTTCCTTTAACGTTCAAATTTTTGAACAATTTTCCCTAATCACTTCACAATCTCGATCAGTCATGCTCAAAACAAGAATTTGAACAAATTCTGACTTTAGAGAAAATCAACTTCCTGCAATTTGCAGCTTTAGATCTTGAACTGTTGCAAATAGACGCTCATTAGTACATACGACTCTAGATAATATTTCCCAAAGGTTCTCCACTGGGTTCAGGCAACACCCCCTACATACAGGGGGTGTTGGTTCAGGTGAGGACTTAGGGCTGGCCAGTACATAACATTTAAGGACCCTTCAGAGACTGGCAACTTTAGAAAGCTGCAAGTCGGCTCTATTGATATTTCTTTGATGTGGTTAGGAGATCGACGCTGGCTGCGACGCTGGCTGCAGTCGAAGATCCCAAACCTCCTGGTGCGATAATTGCATGAGAAGGGGGTCTCTTTTGTAAAAGAGCAATAAAAAGTAATGTCCTTCATTGTAAATGTGTGCAAAATGTCAAGGGTCGCTTTCGGACAATGGATAATTTATGAGTTTTGACGCGCTGCATGTTGCTAGTATCTGAAGGAAGCTTTACTTGGTTTTATCTAAACCATTATATTATAGAGTTTGACACGTGAATAGAACAACTGTCTTGCTGATATATGCATTCATCCCCCCTAGCAACTTTCCAAATGGAAGCAACTGTACTTCTACCATTTTCTGGTAGTCTTCGGAACATTGACGACCTTTTTAAAAAACAATATCGGTAGTTCCATTAAAGGAAAATGCTCCCCACACCATTAATGAGCCCCCTCCTTGTTGTCTGCTAAAAGAAGTTTGCGGTTCCTTGCGAATATCGTGCCAGTAATATGCTCAACCATCAGGGTTATCTAAATTGAACTTCTTTTCATCACTAAACAGAACATTCAACCATTCACCTGTTCAATTAATAGGATTTCGACCCCACTGAACACGAGCGTCTTTATGTCGTTTTATCAACTTTGGTGAACGACACATTTTGCGATAAACAAGCAATTTACTTACCTGCAGCCGTCGATGCACCGTGGATTTTGACACTGGAACGGTAACTTCTCTAGAAATTGACCGCACAGACAGGTTCTGGGTTGAAACTAATCAGAAAAACTCTCTGTCTTGCATTTTAGTTGTTTTCTTTGGTCGTCCAAACCGCGATTTTGTTTCAAAATTGTCCACTTTTGAAAAAATTTGGTAAATACCAGCCCTGATGTGTCCAATTTTTCTTGCAATGTCCACAATTTTCATTCCATAAGCTTTCAAACGATAAATTTGCAAAAATTTAATTTTTGGAAAACTGCACATTGCGAGACATCTTTACAATCAGTCGGAAAAAGAAATACACCTTCGTTTTAATCTCAGAAATGTACTGCGTCACAAGTACATGACTTTGGAAAATGCAAATTTAGCGATCCCTACTTCAATCACCTTTTAACACCGGTTGTCTATATATTTTTGGGACAACCTTATTTCGTTTTTATTTTTTTTTATATTAAATTCATGGCTGTTTAAAGTTCTTTAAGTATTTTATTAATTTTATTACGTCAATACATATTTGCATAATTAATTCTCGTCTTTCTTACTCGTTTAATTCGCTCTTAAATCCAAAAAAAAATGGTTGTTTATAAACTTTTGGGACGCACTTTATTAGTTGGATTTTACTAGAATTAATATTCACTGTGACTTATTGGCATCTGACGGATAGAAAAATGAGTAAGAGTATGTTAAAGGAACAATCAATGAGCAAGCACCTCAAAATGTATTTTAAAATATCGAAAGGTGTATTGTATGATATTTAGATCTATATTTTAATACGCAAACATAAAAATTGACGTTCGTTTTTAGCCTATCTATATCTATACATATAATAAAATAAAATGTTTGTGTGTGTTTCATTGTGTATATATATCCGGAGCTTTTTAAGAAAACGGCTGATCGCAGAGCTATACAGATTTGCATGATGGTTCATTATGGCCTGCTCTGGTGCACCTCGAAGCCGAATTTTCGAATTTTTGATTAGATTTTTAAAAATTATATAAAATATGAAAATAATAAACTGGTAATTGCCTTAATATTAGCCATTTAAATTTTAATTGTTGCCAAAGTTTACAAGTTTTTTTTTTTTCTTTTTAACATGAAATGAAATATGTTAAATTGGTGAACGAGAAAATGACGTCTTTATAACTTTAAAATAAAATAGTAATAATACAAATCTAGCATGTGTCTTCTAAATTTTATTTCATAGCATTTCTCAAAGATATACCTCAACTTTATATATATATATATATATATATATATATATATATTTAGCACGGATGAATCACGCTTGGCATAAAAGCTAATTCAGCATTATATTAAAGATATTTACTTATTGATAATTCTGGACATTTTTTAAAATTTTGATGCTGAAGTCTATCGGACATTTTTCTCCAAGGACTACTTAAAGCAAAGTAGCGCATGAAAAATATAACTAAATTACAAAATATTGAAAAAAGAAAGAAAAGAAAAGATAGAAAGAAATAGAAACAATAATCGCATAAGTTATGTATTTTAGTCTAAAATGATGACAAAAATTCAAAAGTCGCCAAGAGGAGCTATATTAAAGTCAGGTTTGCATATTAATTAATTAATTAATTCATTTTTATATATACTAACTACTACTAACTAACCATAAAATACACATAATCACACACACACACAAAAATGTCTCATGCGATAGACGTAGCCGGTCATAGCATATTGTAATATTAGAGGAAAGTGGGGTACAATGGACCAATTTTGGAAATTTAAGGTGTTTACTTACGAAGTAATAATTTCTCGCTATTGAAAATATGTGTGCTTAATACCTATATATTGGGTCTTATGTGGCACTCAATCAAAAGCAATTATTATGTTTACTTTTTTTAACATAATTTTTTTAATAACAACTGACAAAATGGACCATTGTACCCCGAACGCGGGGGACAATGATCCATGACATGGGGTTCTATGGACCACAGGTCAAATTTAAAAAGCATACTAATGTAGTATGTTTTTTAATAGTATAAAATGTAGAATATATTATATTTGTTTATTTATGTGTTCGATTCATACAAGTAATGTAAATTAATGAACATTAAAATTAGAAAATGGTACGCTAAACAATTTTTGTGTCACTGACAATCTGTTGTTTTCTTGTGAAGTTGTAGGGTCTGGAAAACTCATCATTACAATAGATTGAAAATTTACAAGAGATACAGCAACACTCTCAGGAATAAATGTAGAAATCTTAATTAAGTTTTCGTTGCATGAATCTCACAAAAACAGATTCTTTATTTCTGTGATTAAACCAACAAAATGCAAATTTATTTGTATTATTATTTTTAATTGCATTATTTAATTTAATTTGTTACAGCTGTATGATATAATTGTAAAAATTTAAGAATACAAAAGTAACTGAATGGTTATTAAAAATAAATAAGAAGAAACCTCAAAGCAAATTGCTTTCTTATTCATCTTTGAAGACATAATACATCTAATTAAGGTTAATTCTGAAATTTTTATATATAATTTATAGCTAACATTTCAAAAATGCAGATTTCGTAAATTAGTTTATTATGACAGAGAACTGGGGTAAATAGACCATGGTCCACTGTACCCCGTCTGGACCTCTGACAGCAAATGATTAAAAAAAAACAAAAAATCCTCTTAAAAAATATTTTAATGAGATTAAATATAATAATAGATGACCTTAGCTCTTTATTGTGATAAATAGCCTGTTCCAGATCATTAATCCTGAAAGACGAAAAGAAAAAATGTTTAATTAAAAATATTTACTTTTGGCTACTGTAAACTTCACGAATAGAATGGCTAAATTGTTAGTTAGGCATGAAGTTCCTGGCTAAATTTCATCGTTGCAGTGCTGCTATCTATGTACCAAAGTACGAACCATAAAATAAAAAAAAAAAAAAAAAAAAAAAAATAAATTATAGGGAGTGGTCCATTGTACCCCAATCTCCCCTATATTTGGCTTGAAATTGCTGACATTTTATGGTTGATCGGATAAATCAAATAAATATAAGAAATAACGTGAAAGTAAATATTATGTACACCACGTATAGTGTTGTTCATATATAACTGGGATTCAAATATAAAAAGGCCACTTCAAAAATTTTCGATACTGTCCGTATTGAAACTGTCATATATGATAAGCACCCAAATGGAAGCCTACTGGTAAACTACTGTCGCAGGCAATAAGGACAGGCACCCAAAAATTAGTGGGTGACCAAATCGCTGCCGAAGGAAGCAGGGACATGAAGCGAGCTTTAAAAAAATATCAGTAATTATTTATTTATTAATTTATTTATTTTTATAAAGCTATATAGAAAAGAGTTTCCTTTAAATATAGGACCAGAGAAGCGGGCAAAGCATGCTAGTTTCTAATAAAAACAGAGGTATAAAAGTAGTATCGTTCAAATGTGGGCTGAAGGAAAAAAAAATCTAATATGAGGCCAAGACAGCATACAAAAGTACCTTTTTTAGGACAACAGGACTATTGCTTTCAAACAAAACAAAGCACTTGAAAAAGTTTTACTTTTTTTCCTTTGGTAACAAGTAAAAAAAAAAATTAAAATTGAGATAAAACATGCAAAAGAAACTTTTAGTTAACACGTTCGCTGCCGATCCCGCGCCAGCGCGGGATGTGACGTATTGCTTTACAGGTGAAAGTTTACTTTAGGCTGCCGCTTGGCGAAATTTTGAAAATCACCAAGACGGCGCCATTTCGCATCGTGTTCCGAATAGCAACCTTACACCGGCGGCATACGAAAGCGAGCTTTTCGGCGATCTGACCTAAAAAGAAAACGCGTCTTGAAAAAAAAAAATCCGAATAATAATAATACATAGGACAAAAGGAACATTTTCATAAAATAGAATTAAAAGAAAAAAAAAAAAAAAAAAAAAAAAAAAAAAAAAAACGAAATTATTACGAATTTATAACTAATCGCAAATAAAAAAATAAAACTTAGATTATACAATCACACCAAATGTCCCTGAAAAGTGTGTTGCTTTAGTAATTGATGATAAGTGTTTAGATGATAGTTTTTTTATTTCCAATAATTTAACAGCTATAAGTACAGTCGGTAACAAAAGTATCCGAACACTAGCAAAAATTCCTATGTAAAAAAAATACACTTCATAAGGTTTTGTTCAATAAATCCTTATCGAATCATGTTCTTACACTGACTAAGAACAGGATTCGACAAAGATTTATTTAACAAAACCATATGAAGTATACTTTTTTACTTAGGAATTTTAAATTTAAAAGTTTTCAAAAGTTGTATAAAGTAAATTATTTGTCATTAATATTTTATTTATAGTCCTCATTCATTAGGAATGAAAAAATAAATCCCCAACTGGATAATTATAGCAAATTTTAAAGGTTCTCTATTATAATGGTACTCTGATCTGTTCACTATACCCCTATCTCAAAATCCATGAAATTAAAAAGTATACAAAATTTTGTACTGTAGCAACCAGTATTGGCATGAAATTCAAAAATATGCCTCTAAAATTCAGGACCGTGGTTACCCAGTCAGTAGAGCGCCGGGCTCGGAATTGGAAGATTGCGGGTTTGGTACTCGAGCCTGCCAAAAACCATTGTGTATACTAATGGTGGCTGGTGCTCATAAAATCTGTCGTGCCCGCAATGTTTTCCATGTTCCCATATTAATTATACCTCTGGGTGTCTATGAAGCGGGAGAGTCATCCCTTCCGTGGAGGATCCAAATTGTGATGGCATGTCACTGGACCACTCTAGGGGTGAGACCCAGACCATCGCCAATTGTCCATTGCGCAGCACTAGTGTGACGTAAAACACAATCAACAAACCAACCTCTTAAATTCAAAAGTACCTCTTAAATTCCAACTCTATTCAACCAGCCAAACAGTACTAATGCAAACATCACAAATATTCCTATTTAAAAATAGATGGTTGGTTGGGTTTTACGTCACACTAGTGCTGCGCAATGGGCGATTGGCAACGGTCGAGGACTCACCCCTAGAAGTGGTGCGGAAACATGCGATCAAAAATTTGATCATCCATGGAAGGTTATTTCAAAATAGAATACTTTCTCTCTAATAAAACACTTATCATCAATATGCAACCGAAGTGATGGCGTCAGCGAGATATTTTATCTGCTCAGTACAAACGAAACTATTTGCTACGGAAATTTAACTTATTACTCATTAACTCCAGAGTTTGCTTGTAACGAGCAGATAAATTTTTACACGTTTCACGTAATACAGCGTATTGACGTAACACATGACGCAAACAAGCAAAGCTTATAACATCTGGCGATGTAGCGCTCTTGTGCAACACGCCAAACATATTCGGCGGGTTAAAGGAAAAAAACGTCATTTCAAATTTTAGTCACGTGAAACCAGCAGCGAACGTGTTAAAGAAAGAGGAAGATATTAAGGAAAAGTGCAATGCACATATAAGAAATAATTGCAAAAATATTTAAAAAAATTATGTAAGTTAGAAATTGAAATTCCAATAAGTAGAACAAATTTTTGTTTGTAAATAAGAAATGAACAGTTATTTTAACCAAATTATCCACTTTAACATTTCTACAGAATAATAAATAAATGACGCTAATTTGTTTTCGATCTAGATAACTTTCAGGAAATCAACTAAGTCAAATACCATAAATAATAATAAATGTGTATAAAACAATTTACTTTTTAATTCATCCAACTTAAAATTCAATTTAAAAAGTTTAATATGGGAAATTGCTCGGAATATTTAATTTGTGAAGAAAAGTCAAGATTTGAATTGTTCAGGAAGTCATACAGGTGTTTCTTTTTTTTTCTTTAACACGTTAATCGCCATGTCAGTCATATGTGCCTGATGCTAAGAAGTTCTACATGAGCCATGTCAGACATATATGTCTGACATGGCTCATGTAGAACTTCTTAGCGTCAGGCACATATGACTGACATGGCGAGTAACGTGTTTTAATACTTGTTGTACGTTGTTTGGATGCGTCAGACATATAAGGCTGACACGGCTTGTCGAGAAAAAAAGTTTTAATATAGGGCCATGTCAGTCATATATGTGTGACATAAAAAATAGTGTTTTTCCGGGAATTTTGGCAAAAATTTTTTTTTCTGTGATACGTTAAGTTTCCTTGATACATTTTTAACTAAATTATCTAATAAAGTTATCATGGCCCATGTGAAAATTATTCTGATATTATCGTGGCGATTAACGTGTTAATCGTGCTATATTTTGAATATTGAGGATAAATTCACATGATATTTATTGTATGAGAACCTTATAACAAAACATCAGTTATAAAATAACACTTTATGTGTAAACATGAATGTTATAAAGAAAGACAAATCTGAATTTAAAAAAAAAAAAAATTGTCAAAACTTTTAAAATATCTATATATCTATCGATATATATATGTAAACAGGAAATTTGTCGTACGTTTTTAGCCTATTTTTTCGCATAAAGGGTTTTAAAAATAATATCGTCTGAAAAATATGGTTAATGTGGGTTGCAGAAAAAGATAAAAAAATGTTTTCATATGTGTCCAAAAAATGCAAACAAAAATATCTATATTTTTATATACTTTTTAATTTTATACACATAATCTTTTATATTTAAAATTCTTGTAGAAAAAGGTTATTTATCCTGCACGTACTTTTTTTAAGATACAATACAAAGACTCGCGATTTAGCTTATTTTCTTTCTTTCTTTTCTATTTATTTTTTTAAACTTCAACTATTATATTACTATTTGTCTTTTGACAACAGAAGCAAGTATACAGGGTGTCCCAAACAGATTGAAAAGCTGTTTTATTGTTTACATATTAGAGATAAGTGGACAACGTAAATGGCAAAATTATACAAATTACGGTAGGAAATAAGATTTCATTCATAAATATTTCTTCCCATTAATTTTGAAAAGTTACAATTAATATATATATATACCACCCCTCTAGACAAATTTGGTTAATTAGAAAGCTTTTATTATCTCTCCAAAGAGAACATCAGGAAAAACTCATATCTGTATCGATAAAATCAACTGAATTACGGTCAGGAAAAAAGCTAACTTATGCCACTTTTCGTAACACTCTAAAAGTTGTTTCTATGGTGAAAACAGACCATATATTAACTAATAATACAAATTTTTAGATCAAAGATAAGATAACAAAAAAAAAAAAAAAAAAAAAAAAAAAAAAAAAAAGAACAATAATCTCAAATGACTCAAATGGAGTCTTAATAGTTGTCTGACAATGCAAACTGCGTGATATTTTATAAAATACATTTTAAAGGGAACTCGTAATTGCTTTTATAATATGATTCAATAAAAATTTAAACATTTAGGTCTTAAAATGTCTTTCGAATTTCGCATCATATATATATATATATATATTCGTTAATGTTTTGCCAACGTCTCATACCATTGCGTTTGTTAGCTTCCTCATGGCTTCCTTTTGATATCTGGTTTTTCGCACTGTGTGCCTGATAAATCATGGAATTGTTGGAGTTAAGAGGAGGGTTGTTATGAATTTTCACATTTTTTATGCTTGTGAGAATATGGTTGTTTGGGGTTATACAATAATAATATTATTAACATTTTTGGCTATGAAGTGGTTTGTAAAAAGGTGTAAATATTTATTTTTAATTTATTTATTTATTTATTTTATTCATTTTTAATTATTCCAATTAAATATTTAACCTAGAAATTAAATTAAATTAAATATTATTATTGATGTTATTATTAATGTTATTTTTTGACACAATATTTTCATATCTCAAATTATATATTTTATGTTAGCATTTATCCAAGCATTTCATAAACATCTATTTACTCTTATTTTATCAAGAAAAATTTAAAATGTTTGTAAATACAAAAAAAAAATATATATTCATATATCCTTCAAATAATATCAGTGTTCACAGCAAGATTTTCGATACCGGCAAGAAATACTTGGCTTTACAGCAGTATTGTGCCTGGTACAAGAATATTTATAGGGATATTCTTGGATCGTCATACTGTTACCTATCCTCTCCTACTCCATTTGCTAAATTTAGAATTTGTGCTTCTTCCCGTTGCAAAACATGTCAAAATCCTTTGAAATCCCAAATTCATGACGATTATTCTTCGATCCCATTTTGTTAGGCATTCAATGTGATTTATAAAATTAGCTGTGGTTTTTGCAACATGAAATATATTGGTGAAACCTCTACTCCCCTACCTCCCCCCTCAGTATCGTTCAGATTCCAAAAAATTCTCTTCTCATGCACCTCACTCAAAATCCACAGTTGAACTACAACATTTTCATAATCATAATTTTAACTCATGCACCAAAGAAATACTCAAAATTCACAAAAATAAACACAAACGTCTTTTTCTTGAATCCAAATATATGCAATATTTTAATACTATTTATCCTTATGGGATTAACACCGAGTGTTATAATAAAATTGTCAAAGTTTATTCAAATACTAATCCAATCCACGATTATCCAATCCACGAAATACTAATCCAATCCACAAACGTGGATCCAAATCTACTGAATATATAATTTCTCAAAAAGAAATGCTCAAGAATATTTTAGAGGTGCAGTCTCAATATCTTATCAAGTATGATTGGATTTATGTACGAAAATTCATTTTTTCTGTTAAAAAAAGCATTTAATTAAGTATTTAAAAGTGTTTCTCAGCCAGTCTCTAAATCAGCAGTTTTCTGATATTTTTTCTGATATTATCATGTTTAAAATCAAAAAAAGTAATTTAAAAATTAATAAAAAACCTAACAATGTTCATACAAATTCTTAAATTATTGTCAATTTTTCAAACCAGGTTTTTAATAAAATTAACATTACTTCTATTATAAATGATAAAGATTGCCTCTTTCCGCTCAATGATGTACATATCTCTTTTACTTTTATGTACCCTATTCCTCTTGGTAGAAAAATATTCAACTACAACTCTGTTTCAAAGTCCACGGCTAATCGTAATGATGTTACATTATGTAAATGCAGCGATCCTTCATTTGAAAAATATGTTTACAGAGTACATGGTCATACAATTACTGGTAACCTGCAAATAGTTAGTAATCTCCGAAAATTTATGGAGTATGGAACTAAATTTCGACTTTCTTCTAAAACCAATATTTTTCAAATTATCAAACAGTTTACTTATGATTTGGATTTGTTCATTTATAAAACCTCTATTAAATACAATAAACCTTTAGCCTTTTTTAATCAATGGAAATGTATAGATTTATTAAAATTAACTAAAGAATTACAACTTAACTACTGTAATATAGTACAATATAACAAACTTGACTCATTAACAAAAATAAAAGACTTACAAAATCCTTATGTCATAACTTATGTAGATAAATCACTTAATAACTATGCTATTATTTATAAACAATATTACAAATCTCTTTTAAACAGCTCAATATCTAATAATTGTACATTTTCATTAACTCAAAATAATGCTATCATTAACAATAGAAAAATTCACAGTTATTTTAAATTATTAAAGCTTCCTTTTAATAATTTCAACTATCCTTATATTGTACTAATACCTTAGTTTCATAAATCTCCTATTAAATTTAGAACGGTTACTATTGGATGCAATACCTATAACAATAATGCTAATAATCTGTTTCTTGATATTCTGAAATAGGTTTATAACATCACTTGTAAAGATCAAAACTTTCGTTGCCTTAAAAATAGTTACCAACTCATTAAACATATCAAAAACCTTGATAATGTAGATAATATTATTACTCATGACTTTCAGGATCTGTTTAATAATATTATTTTATCCGACCTTTATCAAATTATCAATCATCTTTTAATTAAATTAAACAATCAGATTAAATTATCTAATAACTTTAATATTGAAAAATTTAAAACTCTTCTAAATTTCCTGATCTATAATAACTATATCTTATACAATAACCTCATTTATTTACAAAAAGTGGGCATTCCGCAAAGGGGATGCAGCTCGAGTTTTTTGTCAGATCTTTATCTTATTATGAGTGCAAATTTACTTTTGATCATATCTTACTGTACGGATACATTAATGATGTAATAATTTTATTCAGTAATAATAAGTTATCTGATTTAATTACTTTAGACTATCCTTCGAATTTAAAATTAACTCAGACTTTATATAAAGATAAAATCATTAACTTACTGGATCTTAAAATTCATTTCAACGATAATAAAATTTATATTGATATTTGTGATAAAAGACAAGATTTCAACTTTAAAGTAAATTTGTTTACTCATTTTAAATCATGTCTGCATTTCTCTGCATTCAGAAATATAATTTTTAATCACTTATATCGATTCAATAATTTATGTTCTGCTAAATATAAAAATAAAAACATTAATAAAATTATGAAGGAAACTTTACGTATGGGCTTCCCAAAAAATATTGTTTATTCATTGATATATCAATAAAAGTATCTGTCAAACAAAAAAAAAAAAAAAAAAAACTCTTATATGTATAATAATAAAAAAATAAAATAAAAAATAATAAAAGACAGTAAAAAAGGTGGAGGTTGGGTGGGCAGATGTTTGATTAAGGAGGTTGGATGGCGTTGTTGGTTAGTTTGTTGAGTGGGATGATGAATTAAAAAAAAAAAAAGATTGCTGCATTTAATTTTATTCAAAAATTCAATGCTTGTTTTAGAAAAGTTAAAATTATGGTTCAATTAAAATTAAAAAATAAATCTTACCTAGATTACATGCAAAATGCCTGTATGAATTCAGTTAATAGGATTCTCAAAAAAAAAAAAAAAAAAAAAAAATCTTTACTACTAAAACTTAAATAATAATAAATAATAAATAATAATAATAATAGTAATAAATAATAATAAATAATAATAATAGTAATAATAGAGGTAATAAAAGTCTAAATTAAACATCTCGTTAAGTCTAAACTCCAGGAATGTGAAGGGTTTTTTCCCAATTTTTTCAGATGATTATCGGTTTATTAAATTTAGCTTTTCAGTTTTTATGTATTTCTGATGTGCATTTGTTAATTCAGCTAATAAATGGAACTTGGTTGAATACTAGAGCTTTATTATTTGTACATCTATATGCAGAGTGAAGATTGAAAACCAGATTTATTTTTTTTAATATAATATAGATTATGTAATTAATATTCTGGTCTTTCATTCCGATGTCTTGCGTTTGCGAACAATCTCGGCTTTTTCGTATTTCAGTTCATCTTATCTATGAAACACACTTTGGTTTTTGAATTCATGGCAAGGCATTACCCTAAGTTTTTTAACTTTCGAAAAGTTGGCTTCGTAAATAGAAAATGAGATATGAATTATTTAAGATACTATGATTTTTTAAATGAGATATAGGTGGCAGCACTAAGCAGAAACCAAATCGAAAGTTTCACAGATAATAATATAATTACACAATCAAAAATATGTAAGATGAATAAATCTCCTTTGCACAAAATTTGCACACACACACACACACACACAAAAAAAAAAAAAAAAAAAAAAAAGAAAAGAAAGAAAGAAAGAAAATTAAACTTTAAAAAGTTAAAACTTAAGGTTAACATTAATATTTAATTAGTTGAAAATTAATTTTAAAATTAATTTTAAATGAAAGGCAGCAATACAACTCAACTTCTTACAAAGCCATTTTCACTTATGATTCGATGATATATTTCACTGTGTTTGCTCGTGTTTTGATTTTATTTCTTTGGAAAATATTTCAAAAAATCAGGATATCCTGTCTTTATTACATTTCTTTCATTTCAAGGTAATTCTTTCTTGAAGGTTCATATTATGATTTTTTCTTGAAGGTTCAAGTTATGTTTTTATTTTTTCTGGAAAATATTTCAAAAATTCAGGATAAATTCTGTCTTTATTTCATTTATTTCATTTCAAGGTAATTTTTTCTTATAGGTTCGTGTTATAAATTGATATTTTGCTAAAATGCTTGTAAAATAGAGAAAACCTACATTTCTTTGCTCAATGCTATCACTTAAAAACGTCTTATAGCATTTTCAGCTTTTCTGTTAAAATTCAATCTTATTTTGCTTTGGTCCGAAATTCTTTTGCTCATCTCAAAATAAAAAGGTTCTTTTCATTAATAAAAGATTTATTATTTCCCCTTAAAATACTATCCTAAAGTGATCCTTCTTTTCTCCAACATCAAAATGCACGGTCCTATATTAATTTCATCAGGTATTGTAGTCTAATAAATTAAAGTAAGTAATATTATTAATATCAAAATTTAATATTAGTAATATTATTAATATCAAATTTCTCTTACCCGGCATTTAAATGCTACAAAGACAGATTACAATAAGGTGTAAGATAGTATGTACTCTATATAAAATTACTTTAAAAACAGTGTTAAAAACAGTTTATATGACATGTATTTATGTTTATTAGGGGCAATCGCCCTCCTCGTTTGAATATACTATCTACATTTATAAAGAATTTAAAGTTTTTATTAAACTATTAAATTCAGCCTGATTTAGTCTAAAATTATTTTATTCCAAATTATTTAGACAAATTTCACACACGCCAAATCTTGAAACTTAGAAATCTTGATCAACATTTGAACTGGCAGACTTATGTGATTTTTAAATTTTTAATAAAAACCTGACAATCGTATTCAGAGAATCCCAAAATTCATAATCATAACAAGAATTCAGCGTTGAAAACAATATTTTGTCTACTGTGTAGGTATAAAAATGTTATTATAATTCCTAAGCAGTTTTACGGAACTCTGTAAACTGTAATAAAGCACTTTTGTTAGTTACGTTCAATATATCTAATGTATCTCAATTCTTGCTGCCTTGTAAACGAATAATGAATGATTTTTTCTATGTCCTTGTACGCAAATCATTTTCAGTCTCAACTAACAGTTTAGTGTAGAATAGAATCCGTATGTAATACAGATTTAGAAAACTTTCTGTTAATATTTACTCTTGGTATATGCTAATAACAGATTCACACTCACAGACAGATAAGCATAAAGACCAACTATGAAAAAAAAACTTGTTTTTCGGTTACACAGCGCCTCAAAACATGTAAATATAGCAAAAACTCAATTTTGAAAATTTGCCCGTCTAAATGATATTTTCTATATGCTATATCGATGAGCAAAATCAAAAAATCGTTTGAAAATTCATTTTTTAATACGTCTTTGTGAAGCAAATTAGAAATTTCAAAATAAATTACATGTTTGCATATAGTTATTATATATATATATATATATATATATATATATATATATATATATATATATTTATATTTCAAATAAAAAATGTCAGTCTTCATGTAAAGTATAGTTTAAAATACGTAACTGAATTGCGAATTTATCCTAAGCATACAAAAATGGTTTAATGTAGATGTTATCATGCGTATTATCTTTTTGTAGTAAGTTACAGATTTACATTTCAATTTTTATATGCGGTCTCTGTGCTCGACATTCAATTTTGAATTAAGTTTAACTCATTTATTTCTAATGCTAGAGTTATGCGGTTTTTCGTAATGAGATATTGTTGCTCAAAAACTTTCTATTTGACCAAATTTGCCAAGAGATGTCTTAAAAAATTAAAAAAATGTAACTTTTTCAAAATTAACGGAAATAAATATTTATAAACGTGGTCTTATTCCGTACCTTATTTGCAACAATTTTGTATTTTACATTGCCCACTTATCTCTATTCGGTAAAGAATATAACTGCATTTCAGTTATTATTATTATTAATATTATTATTATTTTGGACAACCTATATAAATATTAATGTTATCATTTGTATAATGTTATCATTTACCATTTGTCTGCCAACAAAAGTAAGTATATTTTATTTTTTTAAGCTAATGGCATACTGTTTTGATCTTCAGAGTGTTCTTTGCAATTGAAATGCCCAAAAGAAAAACTTTGTCGGGTCGGGTTGAGAAGGAAAGACATAGAGAGGTTCATATGCCTCGCCATGTAAATAAAAATGCTAATAGTTTTTTTTTTTTAAATGATAAGTGCATTCGCACCATCAAAAATTAAGAATAATTCAAATGAATAAGAAAGAGCATAAAGAATAACTCCAATGAATGAAAATTATTATTTTTTATAGTTTTGATCAATATATATTTTTACTTTCTTCTATATGTAATATAGAGAAAGTATTGGATTCGTGAAAATTTTCGACCTCCGTTTTTTGACGGATCTACACGTTTTGGGATGTCCTGAACACGAATTGATAGTTTTTAAAAAATGTCTGTCTGTGTGTCTGTCTGTCTGTCTGTGTGTCTGTCTGTCTGTATCATTTTTTTGTGGACGCTGTATCTCACGAACCAATGAATGAAATTTAACCAAACTTGGTATTTAGTTGCACCCTGACATGAACTGGTGCCCATTAGATTTGGGGATCAATTGCTCAACAGGTGGCGCTGTGATCGCATTTTATAGGACAAAATTCCGTATAAATGGGCATAATGAGAGTTATTTTAAACTTGTGATTGTAAAATTAATATGAATTATTGATAATAGTAGTAGTTAACTAGGAAAAAAAAATTTGTGCATGGGGGGGCATCGGTTCCCCCCCTGGGGGGGAAGTACCCCCCCGGGAGGGTTAAATTTTGAAGATGGGTATCAATCGAAAGATCTCGTCAATACCTTTAAAACGAATGGTTGAACCATAAATCTGTGATAATTTAAAACAAAGTTATCGATTTTTTTTACTTTTAACAAAAAAAAAAATCGTTTTTTTTTTTTTTTTTTTTTTTTTTTTTTTTTTTTTTTTTAATATTGTTACTGATTGAATATGTATAGGAAAATATAGAAGAAAGTCTTGTGGTGGCCACAACATACTAGTTGTTATAGTCATGAAGTAAGCTCAAATAATTTTTTTTAAATGTAGACACTGCTTAAAATATAGAATTTGCGAACAATGGAATGATATGCTCGATAAAAATTTAATGAGTGAAATACCTGTTTAATTGGATTGTGTAAATCCTTTTATGACGATGAGAGCTTATTGCAGTTCCCGAAAATCAAAGTAAAAAGATTTATTTGATGATCATGGTAAAATTTCGACTACTGGGTGATACTAGTATTATTTATATCTTTGAATTTGTCAAGAAATATCTGAATTGAAGATACGGATATGTTGGTTGGTTGGTTGGGTTTTGCGTCACACAAGTGCTGCGCAATGGGCAATTGGCGACGGTCTGGGACTCACCCCGAGAGGTGGTCCGGAGACATGCCATCGCAATTTTGATCCTCCACGGAAGGGATGGCTGTTCCGTTTCGGTGACCTCCAGAGGTATAATTTTTATGGGAACATGGATAACATTGCGGCCACGACAGAAGATACGGATAGAGGAATTGAAATATAACGGAGTTAGTACATTGTAAAAATTTTAAAGCGATAAGGTTTCGGTAACTTAAAGCCTTTATGTAGACTTTTATTACAAATGAGCGCTATTATACTTCTAAAAGATGTATAGTTTTTTTTTTTAATTATTATTATATTTCTTTAATGTATTTTTTTACATATAATAACAAAAGGTATGGTAATCCCAATCTGTTATTGGGAATAAAATTTTTTTGAGCTAAAATAAATAAAAGGAAATTTCTAAGGAAATCCACAAAAAAATTGTAAATGCAGCTCTAAGTGTTTACTTAAGACTAGCTAAAATGAGAGTACACCCATGCATATAAAATTAGTTTTATGTCGGTTATCCAAAAATATGTTTTAATAGTCGCCCAGTTTAAAAATAACCATACTTAAATTTTTAATATTTAAAATCTGACAGTTTTGAGAATGTCAAGAATTAAAAAAGATATTATCTTGGGAATTTTTTTTCTTCTTATTGTAATTAAGTGTATTAAGCTAAGATTGGTTGAATATTTATGAAGCTAATTTCTTTTTTAATTTTTTCCCCCCAAAAGTGAAAAAAAAAAAAATGTTAGAAAGTTAATTCACAATTACAATTTCTCTATGATTTAAATATATTTTTATGATTTAAATATATTTTTAATAATAAAAGCCTAAATTCTGGTAACGAATGTTCGAAACTGATGGCACTGCTGCTAAAACAACATATTAAAATAAAGAAATTAAAATATTATTAATGTTTTCAAAAGATTACATAATGAAAAAAAAATATATATATATATCAGTGTTTTTAAATTTAATAAAACAAAAAGAGAAGGTAATAGAAAAGAAAGAAATACCATTAAAATAAACATATTATTTGTGTTAAGTAGGCCTAAGTAGATTTGTTATACTATAAAATAAACTGTTATTATTAAAAAATGTCAAGTGAATCCATAATAAAAAATTTAAATTGGCATGAGTAAAAAATAAAATAAAATAAAATAAAATGCTGTCTTTACGTGCTACTATCCGATCAACAAATAAACTAACGACGATTTAAATGAATTTGCGCTGATGTTTTTTATTATTATTATTATTATTTTTTTTTATATATATAAATAATTAAATTTAACTTGCATTTCATTTCCGTTGTTTTAATAATAATAATAATAATAGTAACAACATTAAATTTTAAATAATACTTTTTAAATTATTGGTTATTTATCCCCCATTTGGACCCTGTTTTTGATTTTGCAAATAGGGCTTATAGGGATAATACGCAAGCAGCAAATTTGGAAATAGGTTCATTAAATGAAACTTTTTAAGGCCAAGGAAAATTTTAAGGAATTTTAAGGAGAATGACAATCATGATACTATTATTTTTAATAAATGTACTTAATATAAGAAATCACACCAATGAAAAAATCTACCAAAGAATTCATTTAAAAGATGTTTTTAAAATGTTCAGAAAAAAAATCACAATAATGAAAATGCAACTAAAAATGGTAGTGCAAAAGTTTCTTATAAAGCATACACAGTGAATATATATTTTAGTTAAAATAGGGATGTACAGAATAGCAGTTTTGGCTGAATGCTGAATATTTGGCCAAATACACAATATCCTGCAAGTCAAAAGTAGTAACTGTTAGGCTGAATATAGAAAATTCAGCCGGTTGATTACTTGTATATTCAGGTGCTAATGTTCTAATTTTTCTTACTTTTTCAATACCACTATTTCCATTTTTACTTTTCTAATCATAGAAAATTATTATAAAAAACTACTATTCAGAAACAGTGGTTAGTTATTTTAAATATAGAAAATTATTAGAAAATACTACTATGCCTATGTGTCTATAAAATATAGTGATATTGGACAAAGACCGACTTGTTTTATAATAAAATTAATGATTAGAAGAGGAAAAATATGTTTTAGAAGCAAGTGTAAAAATGTTATAGTGGTCTTTTCTACATAATATTCTTAAATGAATGAAATATAATTAAAACACATAAAAGATGAAAATTTAAGTTTATTCCATGAATGACGAAATAAACCAAAATGCTGATTTGATTTTAAAAATATACATAAAGTACCTTTTTGTGGGAATTAAAACATTTGGAGCATTATATTATTTGCGGAATATCTTTAGACTCATACACGTTATTATTATACGTATATACATATAAATATTCTAAAAATAACAACAGTGGTTTCTGTTTATGTGTAGACTTCTAATTTGCTTTATAATCTTTTGAAAGTGCTTTGTTAATGATTTTGTAATTTTTAACCGCATTAAAAAGCAAAACGTTTTCTAAATAATAATTACGGGGCATTGGTTTTAAGCTCAGTATACATTAAGATGCTGCGTTACATAACTGGAAAGTTATAGTATAAAAAATTCTTATTATAAAAATTGAAGTAGATTTATCTGCGCATTTGCCATGCGCATGATATAAATAAGAAAAATCATTTTCTCTTGAGAAATTCAAGAAGTGGTCAATTAGTAAAACTATATTGAAATCAATATTATATTTTATATAAATCATACCTTTCACTTGAAACATTTTATATTCAAAATAAATAACAATAATTCAGCTTTTTCCTTATTCATCATGATGTCTAATACTAATATCTGTCAGTCTAAGAGTACGTACACACCTCAGTAATTTTTGCTTGATTGTATACATTTTTTCATGTTTCGAAAAATTTAATATTTTTAGGTTTTTTTCGTTACAATTAACAGCTAATTTGACTATAAAATTCATAGAAAGAATTTTAAGTTTTTTTAGAATTGATGTTTATTAAATTTCGCAAGCGGCTAAGACATTTTTATAATAAAAATAACGATGCAGCTTTACAGTAAAATAAAGTTATAAATGCTATGCTATAGACGGTATCCGTTTATGATTAAAAAATCATTATATAAATAATTTAATTACTCAACATAATAATTGAGATAGCTGATATATTTTTAATAGTTTCAATTTAAGTCTTAAATTTTTATGACACAGTTTCTTTTGAAAGTATAGCTCTGATTGTCTTTAAGAATATACATGTGAAACTATTTGTAAGATAGGGATAATTTTTCATGTTCATATTGATATTTAAAGGAAAAAAGCATAATCTACTATATAAAAAGGATTTTGACAGTAGGCCAGAAAAAGTTAAAACCACATAAATAAGTAAAATACAGTGGAGAGTGGGATAGCAATTTAACGTTTAACTCCTACAAATCTCAGCTAAACACTTATACAGGGATGGAACACGGGCGCAGAATTCATACCACTGTCAATGTAAGAAAACTTTCGACTTCTTAAATCAACGATATTATAGGTAGAGAAATTTCTTAAGCGGATTCCGGTATGAATTCTGCGCCCGTGTTCCATCCCTGCTTATATAGAAATAAACTAAAAATCAAATTCATTTAGAATGTTCCCCAAAAGTATTTACACAAATAACTTTGTATTTTATTATAAAATACAAGGCAACTAATAATTACTATTTCAAAATTTAATATTAAAGGATGAAAAAAATAAGTTTATAAGAAATAGGAGTGTTTTTGGCGACAGTCTGGGATTCACCCCTAGGGGTTAGTCTGGAGTCATGCCATGACATTTTTGATCCTGCATAGAGAAGATGCCTCCTTCACTTTGATAACTTCCAGAGGACTAGAGGTATAATTTTACGGGACATGGAGGATAGTAAAGTCACGACGGTGAAGGTGAGTGATGGAGGACAGTGAAGTCACGATTGTATTGTCGTATTGAGTGTAGCACCTGCAAATCTCTGATTACGAGCTCGACACTCTACCAATTAGGCTATACATATTCATAAAGTCTATGCAGATAGACGCCAGTATGTACCAGTGTGAAACGCCCAGCCCAAAGATGTTCAAACTAATATTTGATAAAATTTCTGTCAGATAGAAATTCAGAATGTTATAGATTGGAATCCTTACAGAATATATAGACTCATTAAAGAAATGGGAAAAAACCACTTACTAAAAAAGTTTTGGTTCAAAGATACAAATATCTACTTAAAAAAAAAAAAAAAAAAAAAAAAAAAGACGTAAATACATGCCATTTTTGTTTTCTGAATTTTCCCCTTTTATAATTCCAAAGGATAGAATACAATTTTTTAACTTCAAACTACGAAGACTGGGGAGCGTGATTGCATTAATAAATTAACTTTAAATCTTATATAAAAGTAACAAAGGGCTTTAAAAATTTAAAGTGTTCGTCTACTTTTTTTATGCAGTGTATTTCACAAAATCATGAATGATCCTTAAAAACAATTATTACAACTAAGGAATGTTAATTCTTATAAACAATAACTCTGTACCTTCTGTGAGAAAATGTTTTATGAAATTCGTTCGTAAAGTTCGTTAATTTAGGAAATGTTTGTATTGTATTATCAGGTGTCATTGCGGCTTGAGAAACAGGAAATCATTGAAATACATGGAAGAAAACCATGCAATATACAGTTACATTACATTAAATATTAAAAGGAGACATTGGGCTAGATAGAAAACACAGGAAAAATCATGAACGTCTTGAATGCCAAAGTAAATACTGAAATAGCATACAGCTGTTTTGGTAGCATTTAGCGTATCGCTATCAGTGCATAAGAAAACGAAACGAAAGTTCTCCAATATGTAAGAAAAGCATAGGATTTACAACGCTCTTTAATCAACCAGTAAAATTAGGCATTTCCGTATAAGTTACATTTTTCGGTTGTTTGGATGGTTGTAGGGTATAAGACTGATTGACTACACTAGATTCCTCGGTACCCCATGGGGGTCTTTCTAAAAGGTCCTAGTCCGTATTTACGCGAGTTTAGGAGAAAACCCCGGAAAACGCAAAACGTTTAGGTCAATGAGTACGACCAAGAATCGAACCCGGCACTTCCCATCTACAAGCTTTGAGCGCAGAACCGCTGAGCCGTTGGTGGGCTACATTCTTCGGATTGTCATAGTTGGATAACCTGTATTGTATTGTTTGCGTTTTGCGTCCTAACGCTTTGTTTTTCACGAATTTCTCTTCTACATTTGTGTCGTGACTTTAATATACAGACATACAGTACTTAAATTGTATATTTGTGCAGAAAGTTTTTTTTTTTTTTTTTTTCTTAGACTATTTTGCTTATTTAAGATTTATGACCTTAAGATTAAGATTTGTGACATTTTGAGTTATGGAAATTAATGGAATCCTGTTTAAACTGAAGAAAGACTAGAATTTAAGCTACATGGTTTTGTTTCTCCAAGCATAGCTGATATTTATCAACGAATTAATCTTATAAGTTTAAGTCACAACGAATTTCTGAATATTACATTAAGCCATTTAATTTAATTTTTATTTCTTATGACTGCGATATAAGCTTTGTAAATAAGTTTTCAGAATATTTTTCTTAAGTAAAATGATAGATATTTTTTTCCCATTATATATCATGTTTAATTTTAGAATATGTTAGGTGTTTAACTGAGTCATATTTATATATAGGAAAATTTTAAAATGAATTAGTCTTCTTCCTAAATAATAAACTAATTCTATGAGAAATATAATTAATTTCATCAAATTATTTTATGTTAGAAGGCTAGTGCAGTTTTATAAAAAATTGATTAGTTAAATATCTTCTATTTACATTGATAAAAAAAAAAAAGAAAGATCTAAATTTGATTAAATAGGTTCATAATGGGAAACATAACGTTCATTTTCATATATGTACAGTAATGATAATTACTATGATAATGATTAAAAATGAAATGGGAAAATGCTGTTTTTAATTTAAAAAAAAAAAAAAAAAAAACATGCATTACTTTTTGATACTTTATTGGGATATTTTTCACCCATTTTAATGCAATTTTACAAATTTACATAAGCATATTAATAACCTTATAATAGTTTAAGTATTGTCACTAAAACGAATTATAAACGTTCTTGTATGCCTTAAACAATAATTACGTATTTTTTAAAATAGAAGTAGTTCATAACGCGAAGAAATGTTCATACTATTGATGAACATTAGAGTTATTGCAGTGATTTACTTTTTTGAATTAAGGAAGATATAATATAGAAAGAAAATCATATAGAATAAATAAATAAATAAATAAAATAAAATAAATAAATAAAATAAAGGGAAGTTTAATATATTTTACCTATTTTGGCCCTTGCTTCATACGCAGCTTGGTTAATGTCTTCGTATGTTATGCATAAATTACCATAATCTCCTGCTGCTGCCAATTTCAGGCTGTAAAAGAATGTATTATATAAGTTTCCACTATCAACTTAGAAAAAAAAAGTAGAACATTTTTCACATAGTTAATTAAACAATAGATAAAAATTACAGAAGATTAAAAGAAAAAAATCTGACGTGGGCACCACATGACTTCCTTATACACTTTTAGAAATATACATAATGTTAAAAAGCATTGGCATTGGACCCGAAACAGTTGGCTAAAAATATTTAAAAAAATAAATTATCACCGTGTTTTGAGCTTTTCTGAAAGTTAGTTAAAAACCGATTGCAAGATTTGTACTGGTAACGCTGACGAAGGCAGCAGGGACCCGAAAACATTGGCTAAAAGTATTAAAAAAAGGAATTTTCATCGTGTTCTGAACTATTCTGAAAGTTTCAAATGTCTAGCTAGTCGGGAAGTTAGTTAAATAAATTTTCTGTTGAACCACATGAACGCTGGCGAAGGCAGCAGGGACCTGAAACAGTTGGCTAACAGTATTAAAAAAATGCATTTTCACCGTGTTCTGAACTATTCTGAAAGTTTCAAATGCCTAGATAGTCGGGAAGTTAGTTAAATAAATTTTCTGTTTAACAATATAAACGTTGCCGAAGGCAGCAGTGACCCGAAACAATTGGCTAAAAATATTTTAAAAATGCATTGTCGCCGTGTTCTGGGCTTTTCCGGAAGTTTTAAATGTCTAGCTAGTCGGGAAGTTAGTTAAAAGTCGATTGCAAGATTTGTACTGGTAACGCTGCCGAAGGCAGCAAGGACCCTAAATAGTTGACTAAAAGTATTAAAAAAATGCATTTTCACCGTGTTCTAATCTATTCTGAAAGTTTAAAATGTCTAGCTAGTCGGGCAGTTAGTTAAATAAATTTTCTGTTGAATCACATAAACGCTACTGAAGGCAGCAGGTATCAGAAACAGTTGGCTAAAAAGATTTAAAAAATGCATTGCGAATGTGTTCTGAGCTTTTCTGAAAGTTTCAAATGTCTAGCTAGTCGGGAAGTCAGTTAAATTGCAAAATTTGTCCAAACCGTTTTTGAGTTATTACCGTTTTTTGATACATTAAGGCCAAAACCTGTGTATTTTTGGTCATTATGAACCTAATTTCCCTAAATATCTCCAAAACGGAAAATCATACAAAGTCCAAAATGGGAGGTGCACAACTAGATGTTATAAGAAACCTATGTACCAATTCGCAACTTCCTACGTCCAACCGTTTTTGAGTTATGCGACATACTCACACACACACACACACACATACATACAGACGTCACGAAAAAACGTGTAAAGTCGCTTATATCTCTAAAACGAGAGCTCGTGTTAAGACGACACTTGCAGGTGTACAACTAGACATCCTGACAGTCACATCTGTAAACTGGCAACATTCAGCGATCATTTGTTTTCGAGCAATGTGAAACACAAAATCCATTTCGCAAATCGGGATTACTATACTTCCTTATACTTTGTATAAGGAAGTAAAAAAAATAGAGGGAAGGAATTAGTAAATAATAATGACATACAAAGAAAAAGAAAATTGTTTCTATTTTATCGTATTTGAAATAAATAAAATGACATTTCTCGGCATTTTATTTAAGCTAAATTTTCATTTTAGAATTAGAAAAATTAAGAATGAAGTACACACCGATTACAATCTACCCTCCCTTCTATATTTAGGAACAAATCGATATTTCTGATTCGTGCATAATAATTGTGCAAAATAGTGAATAAAATTCCAAAAGACTCTATATTGTAAAGTACTGAAAATTCGAAATGCTATACATTTGCAGTTTTCTCACATACTAGTAACCTTGATCTTATTCCTTTCACATTCTCTGCTGGATTTCACGTCTGAAAAAAAATCTCACAAAGGTGCAGTTTGAATGTCAAACTTATTCAATAGTATATTAGCATAAGGCAACTTTAAAACACTTACAAAAACTGTTTAGAATTATAAAGGGCTAACTATCATGGTAGCTTAACATCAGAGTCTTAAAAACTCGTTATTGGAAACGATAAACGTTCTCAGTATTCAGTAAATTGCTTTCTTTTTGTTTCTTTTAAAGAATTTTGAATCATTAAAATTATTCACGTGTTCCTCTTTTCATGAATGGTTTACAGTCAAGTTCAAAGGAGTGAAAAGCACTGTTAGTAAAATAAAGACAATACCACAAAGTATATAAGAGCAATTCTTATTGGGCTCTAATGTTTAGACAGATAAGAATGTGCATACTCTCGTAAAACGTACACAATTAATTGTTTAAGATAAATGTTAATAAGGAAATTGTGAACCCTACAAGACACCCGGTTCCATATGTGGAACACCGAATTTAATCGTTCCTATAGCTATAAAACTATTAGTAGTGACATCTCTTGACATCTTGATAGAAGCTACTGACATTTGGCAATGTAGTAATACGAATCTTTACCTAAAGATGTCGTTCGTGTTTTTGTTATAGTGCACTCAGTGTGAAATTTGAATGAAAGTGATACGTTAGTCGTTTGTCTGAATTCAAAAATAAAAAAAGAATAGTTATTGAACAGTTTTGACTCGAAAAAAATACTGTGTTGTTCTATGTATGTGTGTCCAATATACAATACTATTTCCAAAACAATTCAATTGTACTAGTTTAATACCAAAAATTATAGTTAAGGCTCAGTGTACCGTATGTGGAAGTGAAATAAAAAGTTGATTTTTCCGTAAAATATGGTTTTATTTTTATTCTTATAAGTTTTCCCTATCTTCTGATCACTAATTACAACCTATATATTTTTGTCGCGCACTAAAAAAAATTTGAGCCTTGTAGGGTTAATGATAGGAATAAAATTAAGTTTCAGAAGAACATGATGAACAATAGAAAGCAGATTATTTTTAAAAGGAAATTAATGTAGCCCGAGACTTGATTGTTTTTCTTTTGAATTAAAAAAAAAAAAAAAAAAAAACTAACGAAATACCTATAACAGATTTCGCACAACGTTTTGTTGTTCTAATGATTCCAAGTAGATGTCACTAGCTGACGTAAGGGGCTTTGAGTGAAATTTACGTTATGCATATGCGATGTTGTAATGACATGGTTATTACATTTATTTAGCTATTTTTTTAATATGTGAGATACTAATATTGAAATCACACACAATATGTAAATGTACTTCTTATTCTGTCTCAGCGAGGAATTATGGTTAGAACTAAGATCAGTGAAGCACACGTACTTCCTCAATATGTGATAAAAAAAAAAAAAAAATCTATTTTAAAACTATTCAGTTGCCGAATTCGTTTCGGCTCAAACATGGATATCCATTGCGATTCGAGAACCACTTTAAAATACAGGTTCCCGTCTGATTGACCCTCTTGTGCAAAAAATGATTGTAGAACGAAATAAATAAATAAAAGCTAAGTAAATCAAAAATTTATAATATTTGATACCATAATATTGAGCACAAAGCTCAATCATCATAATTTTAATTCCCGATAAATATATGAGAAATACAACAATTAATATTAAAATTACTTATGAAATTAAAAGAAATTACATTAAAATCGTTTTTATTATGTGAAACAGCTATGATCAAACAGATATTTTATCGTAATAAATTCATTTTACTGATTAATGTTGATAAATTTGAAATCGATCAACAATGTGTGCATGCATATGATCAGTGTGTGCAAATGTTGAGATAGCAGAATGGTATATAAGCGGTTTAGAGAAATTTTAATATGGCATTGATTAAGTAAAAATATTAATGTTTTTGGTAATTCAAAATGAATGATTCTGATTATTGCAGACGAAAATTTGCTTAGTTACGAATAGAATAATTAAGTCACCATTTAATATTTGATAACGGTAGTGATATGATATGAAATGATATGAAATGACTTTAATGAGGAATAAGAGCTTTATTTAAATCTTTAAAAAACATGAATTTTTAACCGTTTCAATGTTTTTTCTATATTAATTTACTAGCATAGGAACATTTCGGGTTATTATTTGTTTTCTCTTTCGGTATTATAATTAAAATATCTTTAAAGAATTTTAAACTTTTGGCTTCTTATATATTTGTGACTTCTTGGCCGTTTTTTTTTTTTCCCATAATGGAGCGTTGATTGGACAATTACTTAGAAAGAGAAATTTTTAAAATTTCAATTTCATTCTACCAGTAAATCGAAAACAATATGACTTGTCACATCATCTCTGCTTTATTTGCTCTTAAATTCAAAAAGGAAATAAGTCGAAGTATTTTCATTTCACCCGGATCTTCTATCGTAAGAACATAAATTTCCAGAATTTATTTAGGTATGTAAAATATAAATTGTATTTGCAAGTACAATATTCTAAGTATAATACAATACTTTAAGTACTGTATTGTATTTAGAATATTGTATAGGTTGTCTCTAGTAAAGGTTGTGTTGAAGTTAAGTGGGTTTAATGTCGTACCAGAGCTATGCAGTGGGCAATTGTCTATGATCTGAGTTTCACCCCTAGGGGTGGTATGAAGACATTCCATCACAATTTTGGTCCTTCGTGGTGGGAATGTCTCCTTCGCGTTATTAACCCAGGTGGTGTTACTTTTATGGAGGACATTGCAGCCATAATGGATTTTACGTGTACTAGCTACCTTTAATGCACACCACGGTCTTTGGCCGGCTCTAGTATTGGACCAGCAATCCTCCATTACAAGTACAGTAAACAATGAATGATAATTAATCAAAATTCCAGAGGAAGCAGCAGCATGCATAGTATTTGACTTTGAAATTTTCGTTTAAGAATGAGCTAGAGATAAACTCCAGAAAAGAAAATTTACCAATAAAATTAATGGGGGAACAAATATTTTAGTATCACTTATAAAATATTTTTGCTTTAACCCTTTTAGGGACATCGTTTGCAGAGTACAAATGCAAATTTTAATTCATAATTGCAAAACTGGCCCTTGATTTTTTTTTTTTTAATACATTTTTTCTTTTTTAACTTAGAGGAATTACCTCATTTATTTCTTCTCTTCTAATATTGTTGGTGAATTCTAGCGCTTTTGACTTGAGAAAATTTGCTTAACCCTCAAACGGTTACACTATTGTAAAATTTAATTAAAATTGCACTAATTTAAGTTATATTTTATATATCATATTTTTTTTAAGAATTCGACAATGGTTTGATTTTGGATTATCGGGACTGGTTTATCATTTCGCAGTATTTCTGCTCTCATTTTCTAGATTTCACAATTGACGACATATAGAATTGGCATTTAAAGAAGACTACACTAAACAACATGTAGAATTTCGGTCTGAGAAGAAAGATATATTGTTTGTTCAACCTATCAGGAACTTAAAACCACATCCAGTAAATATAGTCAGGAATTTAGCTCGTTTGCATCAAATATGTCCACACGGACAGCGCTAATACGATGAGGATACAAAGCGAGAAATGAGTACAAGCAATAGTGTACACAGTGATGACACTGGATATAAGAGAGTTTTACTTTCTTTTAAGCAAAGACTTATTAACATTTTAAACGCTGCTTGTCCCTAAAATATAATATGGTACGACAGCAGGTAATAGGTTTACTAGTTGATTGGGTAAGAGTAACCGCTTCCAAATGAGATGTCTACCGTTCGTTTCCATGATTAGGTAAAAGATTGCAGTGGTAACCGATGTAAAAATCCGCAGACGAATTAGGATTATGTAGAGGATGACAAATTTATCTATTTAACATATCACATTCATTTCACAAAATACAATCAACTCCTCCCAAAAGTTTATAAATTAATTGTACGGCTACATCGTATTTAAGAGTTTTCATAGTGCTAGCCTCGGGTAGGGATACATGGCTTCATACACTGAATATAGTTTTTTTATTCGCCACACATCTGCTGCCATTATTTTAGTTTTTTGTAAGGATGTTGTAAAAAATGTTAAAGTTTTGTGGGGTTTAGCACAAGCCCTGGCCTCAAAAATGAGCTCACATTGTAATCAAATAGTTTAAGGTCAGCAGAATACCAGGGAGTCACATCTCTGTTCAGATAAAATCTAAGAGATTTGTTCTCAATTTATCCTGCGTTGATTTGCTCAAAGGGAAAGAAGAAAGTGCTGTTGGAGGTTTTACGTTTGGTTTCTGAAATACTTCTAAAATCATGAAAGTCTCTTGTATTCCAGAATATCTTGTAGGAATTTTTCTTGTTTATTTTCAAATCCTCTTTGAACAAAACCAGAGAAATTTTGGCTTATGCACAAATTACTCCTTAGAACACGATGGAATGACGTTATTGACGATTTTATATCCTTGTAGATGTACTAGAATCCTCTGTAGACCACCATCTGTCATTTCGATGATTGTGGGCAAGTTATAGCTTGAAAATTTTCCAGTGAGTGAACACGATTATATGCGGTTTTTGAAGGATTACTCAATATCTTTAAAGCATTACTTTTTGTAAGCTTCTGATCATTTTGAAGTTTGCAAGCTGTTAATTCTAACTGCTGCATAGGAAATGTTTGGACAGATTCCCGATTTATCCTTATATGCCCAGCTACGTTTCACATGAAAACCCTACGCTCGAATTTCAGGCGATACATTCTTGATGAATTCTTGGATTCGAGGTCAGTTGACAATACGATATTTAGCATTTGTGACAGAGTGCCATTACGGTCTATCTCATGAAATCGCTTTATGGTTCTATAAAAGATTTGCGGTGAATTTTGAATCTTTTAATAATTTGAATTCGAAGAATTACAGTTTGAGGATTCGAAGAATTTTGACTCATATAGGCGATGATTTTTTGTTATTAGTCTTTAAATTCACGGTTTTAACCTGCTAGTTATATATATATATATATATATATGTATATATGTGTGTATATAATCAATAAATTGAGAAGCTGAAATATAGTTATATAGGGAAGTGTTTCTTAGTCAACAAGATGAAGTTACTATCCTGTATAATAACACTAAAAGAAAAAAAAAAAAAAAAAACTACTAAGAGACTAAATTCAACAGACAGTCTACATTTCCCTATATCAGCATCTCCTCGCAAAGTACAGTGTCCTCGCATCATGAGAGGTATCAATGTGTACCGAATACTCCAAAGTAGACATTTTATTTGTTTCGAAATGCCTATCATTTTAATTAAAGGAGTTATTAATTAAAAGCGTTGAGTTAATAAAGGTACTGTATTTGCCAACATGCAAATAATTTCTCCAAATCACTTTTCATTCAGTCTTATGACGATACAATTACCAGGGAATATAAAATGTCATGAACGGTGCTAAAAGAAAAAAAAGTCAATGTTGCTATTGGTAACAAAGAAATTTGTTATCTGCAAATAAATAAAAAGCATTATCTTAGAAATTTTCAATGATAAAACGAATTTAGGATTGTGATTTGTCGTCTGCAGATATATTTTTTAAACTACTTTTAGAAAATTAATTTTCTTACTGGCAACTTCTTATGTTGTTTAATTTATTTTTTCTATGTTATTAGTTGTGAATAATGAAATAAGGTCGTGTCTGTATAATTGGTAGCATTTCTTTTTTTCTTTAAAGGGAATTTATCTTTTTAATTTAAAAACATATTTTAAAACACTTAGGATATATTTTGGTATTAGAAATATATAGAGAGAAAGAGTATTGTACACTGCTCTAAATTAACTAAAAATTCAATAGTAAAAAGTAAAGGCATTAGAAAAAAAATAGGCAAAAGTTTTTTTTATTTTTTATTTTTTTTTTTTTTAACCAACAAAAAATATTACTATAAAATTCATCCCAAATAGTGACAAAACTTTAAAAGTCGCCAAAAGGGCTATATACTAAAGTTGTAACGCAAAACTAGATATTACAAATTTCTTTCTATTCTTAATGTGTATATATATATATATATATATATATATATACACATATACTGATTTTTAGCTTAATATTTCATTAATAAAAAAAAAAGTACTATTAAATATTATGTATTTCAATTTTACATTGAATATGGGGATTTCTATAATATTTTCTGCTTTTGTCTTGTGTTATGCACTGTTAATATTCCTATTCAGTGAAAGATAAAGCAGTGAACAGGAGAATAGAACCCCGCAGGGGTTAATAAATGAAGTGAGTCGGGGAGAGGCGTAGAATCCCTCTGGGATTGGTGAGCAGAGCGAGCAGCGGGCAGAGTCCCCTAGTTATTTAAATAAAACAAACGACATTTTTATTCGCGATAATACCACTTAACAGTTTTCTTAAATAAATCATGGGGGGAAAAATCACCACCTAATGTTTTTACTTAATGTGCCAAAGTTTAATTATTTCTAGTAATGAAATTTCAACAGAGCAATCTTTCATTTTTAATCCAATTATTATCTGCATCAGAAATTTTTTTTAGAAAATTTCTTTTTGATTTTCGCATATAAATTGTGATTAAAAGAAACGTTTAAAAGGAAAATGCATAATGTATATCATCGCATTTATTTACAGAAAAAAAAAAAAAAAAAAGAAAGAAAGAAAGAAAGAGATTGGCATATGATGTTTATGTCTATTTATATATTTAAAGTGAGAATTATCATAATTTTATTTTTGGAACTTCTTTTGTTGAAAGACTCTTTGTTTCTTTGTGTATTTAAAATTGAAAGAAAGTCCTTGATATTTGAAAAGTTTGATGAAACGAGCAACTTACTCGGGAATAACTAACGAGGGTGGTGTGCAAGAACCTGAATATTAAGTATGGGCAGAACTATCATTATGAACATTTCCTTCGAAAGCTCGAAAATGTTTTGAATAAATAAAACAAACTGATGAATAAAAACATAATAGCTGAAATGTCAATGAAAGTTCACTATAGAGATTCAAAACTTTTTCCTGTTTGCATGTCTGTGTTTCTCCTTAACAGTCTCACGAAAAGCATTTAATTAGCTCATAACGTGGCAGATATATCAGTGAAATATTTGGATTTTGCTGTAGAGTTTTCAATTTAATTTTTTTGTTTTTAATACTTCTTAATGGTTTTATTTATTTTATATTTATCTCATGATTTAAAAAAATGTTTTAAAGAACTCATTATCAATCATCATAAAATCCGTCATATATCAGTATCCATTAAAAGAAAAAAAAATTAATAGTTAAGTTATTGAAGCTGAATTTTTAGTAATACAGATAAAAAAAAAAAATAATAATCTTCCAAGACTGAAATTTCATAAATTTCTATATCAGCTACTCCCAATGAGTTATATAGCTTTCGTTGAAATTTGCTTCATAATTACTTTAAAAAAAAAAAAAAAAAATGTTTCCATATATTTAAAAATTTTTTTCAATTCCGTTCACGTTTTTTAGTTTCTATTCTCATTACTTAACTAACTTAAACACCGAGTAGACACTTTATCAGGACCACCTTGTCAATATCTCGTCGGGCTAACTTTTGCTTCGAATACAGCATTGATATTTACAACGAGAGTGATCCTTCGTATTCAATTTCTGGAACTCTACAAAAGGTTGATAGATAATTTGTGAAATTTGAAACTACGCTTAAAGAATAGCACTTTCCTGTGGTGTAAGACTGGATGGCTGTGGATATAGATATCGGATGTCTCTTTCAACTTCGTCCCACAAATGCTCATTAAAATTGAGATCTGATTTGTCAAACTCAAACTCACCCACTTGCATGATGTAACTTAAAACGGGATTTATCCGGATCACATTACTATTTTCCAAATGTCTCTAGTTAGTCCAGTCTCTGTATGCCTGAGTGAATGTGAAAATTTTTACCTTGTTTGCTGCCGACAGCAACGGTGTTCGCATTGGCGTCTTCGGCTTCTACAACCCATGCGACGCATGGTACTGAGAACATTGTTCTCAAAGATATTTTGGAACGATCCTTAATTAATATATCAGCTTCAATTTGCTACACTGTTATCTTTCTGTTTTCTTTCACAATTTGGAAGATTTACCATTCCGCTCGATCATTCCCCATTCAATGACAACTAAAATTTGCCTGTGCAGATTCAGTCTTTTCTTTGGCAGTCAAGTCTTGATAAACTTTCCCAAATATGGCAGTTTTGCTGATATTTGCTTCATGCATTGAAACTCCTGTTATTATCCCACGTTCAAAGTCCGTCAAATGACGTTTTTTCCCCTGTATATGTTTACAAGCAATTCTTCTATATTAGTGTCTCAGATACTCAGCTTTTTTTCTATTCTTCACCTAACCCTCTAGCAGCAACTCTGTCTCGCAATAGATAACTTTCATAAAATTGTTCAGGTGGTCATAATAAAGTAACTAGTGTATCTATATCGAAATCATTAACGATTTTTTTTTTATTTATTTAACTACGACCAGTATAAATCAACTGACGATTTGGGATAAACAATTATTCCTCATTAAAAATATTTAATTTCTTTAAATTAAAAATTTTTAGTTAATTAAGCATGGCTCAGGGTTGACTTATTTCAGATTTAGATGAGAACGTTGTCTAATACCACTGGGCCATGTATTTTTACAAATAGAGTGCACCCATGAAGTGAAACGGAAATAAAGAGTTAAAAAATTACTGCCAGAAAAAATAATCTATGAGAAATATTGAAAATTGTATTTCTAATAATTTATCTTATTATTAACAATTCACTTTTAATAATATAATTAATATAATATAATATTTTCTGATGAATCTATACATAACCATTTCAGCCCTGAAGGAAACCTGCACGTAAAGAAATTATAAGTTAATCCAAAAATTCTCATATAATTACTAAATTTCTGATATCAAACATATTTTATTTTACATGGTATCAACTAATTCTTTTAAATGAAAGCAACAGGATAATGTACAACAAGACGAATAACATTTTCCATATAACTTACTTAACAATTCATATACTTAAATTAACTTAATTAAACAAGACGTAATATTTCATTTTAATTCTAATTCAGATACTTTACACTGGAAAATATATATATATATATATATATATACCGCCTTCATCTAGAACGAATAAGGGGTCATTTTCTAAATCCCTTAACTAGAAATATAGATTTCTGAGCTATGCGTATAAGGCGCGCCAATAAGCTTAATAGACGAAATGATCCAGAATTTCTAGTCTATACATTTCTAGATGGGGAAAAATATTCTGAATATTCTGAATCTTTTGTACTGCGAGAAATTCTCGCTTGATTTTCTAGAATTGGGTCATAAACCAAGATTATAGTTCTTAAAACTCGCCTCTTCTATTTGCATTTATTTGCAGACATTTTTAAATAAGTTTGACCTCTATAATATAGGCAAACGCCCTAGAATTCTAATAGGGGTTTCTAGAACTCGCTTTCAAAGGAGATAGAATTTATAAGGATGAAATGGAACTATTTTTTCTAGAGCCACAGTTTAGATTCTAGATGTCAGTTACAGAATTTATTTTTAGTACAAGCTGTAATTCCCGTTCCGATGGGCCTTAATGTTCAAAAAATGGTCGTAGAACGACAACCCAAACTTAACTGTAATACAGGTTTTCTTTTTAAAACTTTAATAATAATGATGATATAATATGGAAATTAGCTAACTTTGTTTTGTATGAAAAATTACGACACCTTAAAAATGCTGAAAATATCTGCATTTTCAGCATTCTTCATTTTTATATTTGTGTTGCTGAACAGATATAGATACCACATCAGAGGTCGCGATAGGCGAATCATACCGCTATTAGACGTTTATAAATTATTCTGCAGTTAAATTATTTTTTCCTTTATTTGACTGCCTAAGAAACTATTATAAGATGATAGTGGTATGAATCTTTCATATAGCACGATTCCTTCATGTATTTGAGAATATAATTGAAAATACAATACCAATGATATACCATCGTACGATACTATTTAATTTCATTGACTGAATTATTATATAATGCTAGATTTTTTCAAGTTGCCATTCCATTTCTGAGAATATCGTTACAATATATTCACTACTGTTAGAAATTTCGAATGAAAACGAGAATTTGGCATTTTAAATTTTTATATAACGTATATTTCTTTCTCAATTAAGAAAAATAATGCTTTTTATTATAAAGCAATTCTGAGATGCTTATTATATTTTATTATTATTATTGGTATATTTTGTTGAAGATAAAAATGCATTCTGAGAAAATGTCTAAAAAGAAATGAGCATATTATGTAAAAAGTAGTATATATGTAGATTTTTATTAGAATCATACGTAATAACTCATTAATAAATCGCAGCATTTTATTTTTTCTTCTTCTGAATGTAACTTATCGTTTATCGTTACTCGCTTGAACTTTAAAATGCTTTTCCGTATCACAGATATAAAAATTCATAAAAATTTCGAAGTCAGCCAGCATCAAACTAGAGTCCTGCATCGGATCGGGTAACCCGATTTTACCCGAACCTGACCTGACATGTGGTTTGGGTTGACTGATTTTTTTTCTCTCACGGGTCGGTTTCGGGTCGAGTTGATTGGTTTATTTTTCGTGCGGGTCGGGTTGACTGGAATTTTTTTTACTGCGGGTCGGGTATATTTTTCAATGAATCGGGTTGACTTGAGAATATCTTAAGAAAAAATTATCTTTCTTAAACAGAAATTTGTTTGTTCTTTATAACCATGATGAATATACGCTTACACAAATTATTACAGTAAAATTAACATCCATATCCGACTAAAGCAATGAACAACCTCCTAAACTAGATGCCTGTCGCGTGGTTAGGAAACTTGGAAACAGTTCAGGCAGTAGACAGCGCCAACTGGTACAGATTGCGCGACATTTTTATTCAACAGCCACCAAAAATTTTTAAAAGTGGGATTTGATATACATAAAAGGCGAACAGAATCGAAGAAACGTCGATTATATATATCATATATCACTTCTTAAAATTATTGGTGGCAGTTGAATAAAAAAGTCACACAATCTGTACCAGGTGGAGCTGTCTACCGCTTGAACTGTTGCCAAGTTTTCAAGCCACGAGACAGGCATCTAGTTTAGGATGCTATGGAACAACAGAAAAAAAAAAAAATTATTATTTAGAATATAAGCTGTTGAAAACAGGCTGCATCTCCCACAGTATTCATCTATTTTGCTTACGCACATCCTTTTGAAATAGACTGTAATAATTAATATTTTTCTCTTGCAGATGTTTTTAAGAAGTTATAGGAATGTAGATTTAGATGAGTTTAGTGGACATTTACACTGTAAAAAAATTTGTGTAAGAATGCACAACATTATTCACGGAACTGTTTTTCCTCAACCATGTTGAGAAATGTTATCAGCTATAGCTGTGTAACAGAGGCATACAGTGGAACGTTACGAAATTACAACTGGTAACATTTCTCTAAATGGTTGTGGCAAGTAAACTGCCTCAATTAACATTTCTCAACATGGTTGAGGAAAATAAGTTCCCTTAATAATGTTGTGTATTCTTGCACAAAATTTTTTACAGTGTAGTGGGTGTCTGTAACCCTCGAGCAGATATACTAGCAGAGTACGAATTCCTTATACTGGCTATGGAGAAAAATTCCCGGAACATCACCGCGGTTTTTGCGACTCCTTTTTGCGATAATCGTTTTCTTGGCAACTGGCTCTTGGGATTTTGCATGTTTTAAATAGTTTGTTCCTCTTACAACAAAAACTCCAAAGAAAAGTCAAGCAGAACAACTTTTAATCAATAACAAGAATTAGATTACTTGCTTTCCATTTCAGCTAGTGTAGGTTGTGGTTTATGTTTAATTTACACCCAATCGAAATACAAAACAGCGATAACAAAGATGGAGGAAACTTGCCTTGGTGGAAGTGGAATATCGGTTCGATGGTAGAAAAGTCAGTTTCGCAAAAAAATTGGTGGTATGGTGGGGATGTGATGTTCGAAAGCAAAAATGTTACTAGTCCGGTGTCTACTCTAATATATCGTCGATGTCTGTAACAGTGTATTATTTTAATATTAATGTGTGTGTGATAAGCATTAAACAATAAAGCAACAGACGCTGAGCTTGAAACTCATTTTTGTACACTTGAAATATACAACACACATAAATAATAAAAAATTATTATTAATTCATTTTTCAGATTTTTAAATGTTTAATTTACTGCATTAGTAATTATATTTTTAATTCTTTTAAAAATGATTTACCAACACAGTATAACAATGAGAATTTACTTTATTTTATTCATTAAAAGTGTTTTGCATGATTTTTAGATGAATTATTAATTTTCATTTAGATTCGGGTTTCGGGTCGGGTAGGTTCTAGGGTCGATTAAAATTTTTTTTGTCGGGTTCGGGTCGGGTTTCGGATCGGGTTTCGGGTTGATATAAAATTCACTTGTGGGGTTCGGGTCGGGTAAAACTGACCTGTGCAGGACTCTACATAGAAAAAGAAATGTGAAATAAACTCACTTAAACTCATCAGTCAGATATAAATGTTACTTTGCGAATTAAATGCAAGAATGCTTATCCAATGTTAATATTTCAGTTATCTTAAAAAATAAACATGTGAATGTTTCAGATTCAGTACTTATGTAGTGTCAATGAACTTATTAAATATAAAATATGTGCACATATAGATTCAGGGTAATTATGGCCATGGAGAAATTATTTCCAGTGCCATTTTCAAGAAAACTGTAAATAACACACACACACACACATATACTATAGGTGTGAAGCTTATAACGTATTTTCCATGCCAGAGCATGATTAATCTAAAGCTCATTAAAGTAGCTACGCATGTTAATTTAATAGCCTACCGAAATATTTGAAAAACGAATTTTACAACTCAGTGTTCGGATTTATTTAGCCCAAAAGCAAAATATTTCAGGTCGGATAATTAATATTTAAAAGCATGCTAGTAATGAATTTATGTATCTCTGATATGCTTTTAATATTTTAAACAGAATTCAATGCTTTTAAATGTATGGTCATCATTACCCCATTGTTTTTTTCAAAAATGGGGTAATTATCTCATACTGTAATAACATAGTAACAGCACATATATTCAAGCTTTTTTTAATTGAAGAAAGTATATAACATTCAAGAATATAGGAAACCAATAAATCCCTGAAATTATTTATCATTTGTACCAAAAGTTTCAATGTGTATATCAGGAAAAAAAAAGTACCGTTGAAAAAGAGTCTGGTTTTAACACAGATGAATCTAGATTTAGATGTAACCTATCTTCTTTGTCTCTTTATGTTTCCAAAAACCAAATAATTAGCGCTTTGGTGTTTGTAAACATATAGAGACAAGACACAAATGATCGAATAAAAGGGTCATTTATGTATGCTTTTTTAGAAACAGTTCCTGCTTGTGAACAGTCCCAGATATTTATTTTGACTTGTTAAAATAATTTATAACATGTCTGGTGCAAGACGTTGCTTTGTTGTAATTTGGTATAATAAATAGAAATTATTCCTTTTGTATCATTTGTAATTAACCATTAGGGTAATTTTCCAAACAACAAATATTAGAATAACGCATAGTTAACACTAAACCTACCACGACGGGTAAAATGACCCATTTTAAACTTTTTGTCAGAATTTCTTGCAAATAACATTATCACATCGTCCATGTTTCATGTACCAAATTGTGCTAAATAATATACTTTTGCTATACATAGTAATATATATAACATTTTAAAGACGGGTCACTTGACCCGCTGTGGTAGGAATAGATATATATGAAGTATCAGTAGGTTTAGTGTTAAAAATACTTTAACACCAAATCAATACAGCAGTAGTGGTCTTAATGTCCACAGAAAAATTTATATTAGTCCGTATTAATATAAAAAAAATGGTTTATAATTTTCCTACTGGTGGTCATAATTACCACACTTTTTTGTAATTCTGTGCTTTTGGTGGGTAATTATAACCACGCGCCTTAATTTCAAATAAAGAAGCAGTGAGAAGTAAAAATTTAATGGGGGTATTGTTCAAAAAGTTAATGTTTCCCCCTAATTATTTTAAACGAAATTATTTTCACTTGAAAAAGAATAAAAAATTTACAAAATTGAAAAATTGAAAAATCTGATTAAGTGGTCATACTTACAACACCTCCCTGACCTATACAGTGTATAAAAAATAAAATGTGATAAAATAACTGCACTAAAGTTAATTTAAATTTATCCAAAATTTAATTTAAATTTGCAGATTTTTAAAGTGAATTACAACATTATAGTTATTAACTTTTTCGGTTTTTCCGGAAGATATACTGCCTCAAATTTTTAATAGAAAGTTTGAGTAACAATAGTCTACGAATATATCTACAGTTAATTGTGTTGGAAAGTATTATTAGAATTTGTAGTGACTGTTTTCTAAAAAAGGAACTGAAAAGTTGGCATCCAAGTAATATGCGATTATCTCTATACATTTTCTTTTGTAATTTATGAAAACTATTACATCTTAACGCCTGGTATTATGAATTTTACACTGAGAAATAAAATCTAAATAGAAGTTATACTGAATGCTGAAAAATATAACAGCAAAAAATCTAGATTTATGAGCAACTTATATTAAAATTTATTTGCATATTTCGATAAACATTCATAATAAAGCTGCCTTTCAATCACGCTTGAGAAATATATATATATATATATATATATTTGGACGTAATAGCATTCAAACAATAAAATTCCTTCAATAACTTGAAACCTTTTTTTTTTTTTTTTTTTTTTTTAATCAGTCTTTCCACTTTATTGTGAATGTAGGCGCCTTCATCAAAATATTTCCCACCAACGCCTTACTCGCATGACCAAATCTAGGTAAAAGTCTGTCTGAGAGAAGACGGACAACTGTTCATTGGATAAAAAAGATCGATGGCTGTATGGATAATGACAGTATTCAACATTTTCTGGAAACAACCTGAAATTATTTCCATAACAATGATGTTATGAATGAACTTGCTTTCTCCACTCAAGTATATAAATTAACTTGCTAAATAAAGGTCTTTTGTTGTTGCTTTCAGTTTGATTTACTATCAGTGTCTATAAATGTTTGCAAATTTCGATATGATAATTGCTTTAGAAATCAATTCATAAATCAGTCAATTCATATTACGAAAAAGCAATGTTTCTTTTTGAAGCGTAATTAAGATTTTAAACTTAAAATGTATCGCAAAAAAAAAAAAAAAAAAAAAAAAAAAAGTTTCATAAGTCAAGGACAAATCCCCCCCCCCCTCCCCAAATAAATAAATAAAAAGAATTAAAAAGAACAACGTTTCGAGGAAAACTGAGTTGAATTTTCGTTTTTATGTGCGAAACTAGCATAAAACACAGCAAAGTAATGAAAATAAAGCCTGCGAACTTGACGAATATGTTTATGACCCAGAACTCAACCATACTTGATTAAATGACTACCTTTTCAATTAAAAGGTCTAATAATTTCTATGATACTATGGATAGAAACAAAATATTCGAGTTCATTTCTTACTCTTTTAACACAATTTGTGAAATTTAATATACCTGCTATACAATCTGTTCAAAACTCAGGCATTGCTTCTCAGCCTAGTTGTTCGGAGTTTTCCGTGTTTTTCTCCGAAATTCATGGGAATATAGTCAAGTGTCCTTTAGAAGGATCACCCCAGAGGGCATACAGTAGACAATCGGCCTTTTCCCATGCGCCAATACGCCGTCCACATTAAAGAAATAACAACACTGAACAGCGAAAGTGAGATCGTAAAGAATTTATAAAAAGCTGTTTAGTGTTTTTCCTTAGTCAACAAAATATTAGTGTCTTCATTTTAAAACAATAAGTGTTTGTTTTCTTAGAAAAGTATTTCTTCATAACATAAAAAAGGAATAAATATTGGCAGGAAAATGTGAATTCATAAAAATCTGCAAATATGCTGAAAGAAAGAGTAAATTCTACTATTCAGTATTCTAGTAGTTGAATGGCGAGAAAAATGTCATCAGATTTATAAAGAAATTTTGCATTCGATTTCAATCCGGGGCAAATGCACTGCTTTGTTGCCCGAACTTAAAAACCATCGAGCTGATTATTGGTGTGTGTGAGGGTAAAAAATAATAAACAGGCAGTTTGAATTTTGAAACAGAATTGTAGAAAAGCATAGAGCAAAAACACACGAATATTTTGAAAGAAAAAATGTTCTATATTTTAAATCTCAAGTACTCTAATGGTCACACATTGAGAAAATCTTTGAGATCAATTCCAGCCTGAAGCATACATTAAATATTTGTCTTATATTATGTGCTGGGGGGAGGTTTAAGTCAAAATATCCCCGTTGGGAATCTAGTCCGGGAGAGAATAATACCTTCCCTGGGGATATTCTAAAGTAGTCCAATCAAAATAGGAAAAATAGAAAAAAAAAAAAAAAAATCGTCTATTTTGAAATTTGGCACAGTCATAGCCGAGAGTATCCTGAAAAACACACTAAAAGTCCCCGCCCGTGAGCGTGGGATAGGAGGACATTTAAGGGGGGGCACTTTTAAGTTTTTATTAAACATCTTGAAAACTATAAGATTTAGAGAAATAATCTCCATTACAAAATCAATCTACGTAAAATTTCCTACAAAAATATCTACTACGTTTTCTATGTATGATCAATAATTTAGAAAATATAAGAAGATAAAATATCACATTTTTTGAAAAATGCTTTTTTGCAGTAGTCAAATCAACTAAAGACTGCAATTTAAAGGGTTTTGGTCAAATATTTTCAACTTATGTATTAATTATGTACAAAGGGTATACTTCAGGGTAATATATAGTATTTAAGGGTAATATATAGTAAGATTTTTAAATACTTTTAACAACTTTGAGGCATGTAGGGGCAAGTGACGCTTTGAGTATCAATTCAGATAGCAAAAAGGAAAAATTGACAAACAGAAAAAAAAAAAGAAAGTAATGCAGTTTTGAAAATGGGCACTGTCATAGTCGAGAGTGTTCTGAACAACATACTATTGGGTTGTTCGGAAAGTAATTTCGTTTTCCTCAGCAGAGGATTTAATTGTATTGTTTTCACACCATCTTCACAATTAAGCTGCATTACCATTATATATTGTGACAGCTGATATAGCAAGGCTTGCTTGTGAAAAAGTTCATTTTATTCTGCTTAATAGGTTTTGATTGGTGTCCTATCAAAGAAAATCGGAAGCGACATTTCCGGCATATTTTGCTTTTGCTATCAAAAAGGTAAAAATACTGTTCAAACAAGGGAAAAAGTATACGATATGTATACAGAAAATTTATTTAAAGAACGCCAGTGTCAAAACTGGTTTGCCAAATTTTGTTCCAATTTTGACATTGAAGATGCATTACGTTCTGGAAAACTAGTTAATGCTAATGAAGACAAAATAAAGTATTCATTTATGAAAACTGCCTGATAACAACTCGTGAGATCGCTAAGAAACCGATCAAAGTGGAGAATATATAATTCAATAAAATATTTATACAATATAAGAAAATCGTCTTTTATTTTCAAAGGAAAAAACGAAGTTATTTTCCGAACAACCCAATAAAAGTCAACGCCCGTGTGTGTGTGTGGGGAGGGGGATGAGATGAGCGGAGGGCATTTAAAGGGGGCACTTTAGGGAAAAATTTCAATTACAAAAATTTATCTACCTGAAATTTCCTATAAAAATAATCGCTACATTTTCTTTATATGATCAATAGTTTAAAAATTATAGGAATGAAATATCACACTTTTTTGAAAAATGCTTTTTTGAAATAGTGAAATCAACTAAAATGTGTAATTAAAAGGGTCTAGGATAAATATTTTCTACTTATGTAAAATTTATGTACGAAGGGGCTACGTAAAAGTAATATAGGAAGTTTTTTTTTTTTTTTTTAATGTTTTTATAACTTCGAGGCAAGAAGGAGCAAATAGCGTTTTATGTACTAATTTAGTTAACGAAGATCAAAAATGGACAAAAAGAAAATAAATAAATAAATAAATAAAAATCTTGTAAATTTAAAAATTGGACACACACATGCAGGGCTGAATGTGGGGCTTAGAGGGGGGGTATTCAAAGGGTTTTCTTTTTTTCCCTTCTTCTTTTAAGTACATTTCTTAAATATTTTGAACACTATCGGCTTAAAGAAAAATACATACTTGCAAAATTAAACTACGTGGAATTTGCTACAAAAATGTCTTTTACTTTTCCTTTATATGATTAGTAGTTCAGAAAATGCAGAAGAATGAAATATCCCATTTTCAGGAAAAATACTTTTTTGCAATAATGAAATCAACTAGTGCGTCATTGAAATGGTTCAGGTCGAATATTTTCTACTTACACGAAATATATATTTATATAGATGTATATACACTGCAAATAAAAGTGAGACAAAAAAATGTCTGTAAAAGTAATTAAGATACGTAAATATCTTAATATACACTTTAGACATGATAGATATCTTTATTTAAGACACTTTTTGTATCTTAATAAGCTGGTGGTGGAAATGTACTAATATAAAATGTCTTACTACAATGGTATGTCTTAAATGTAGACATTCAAGACGAACGTCTTAAAATTTAAAATATCTTAAAATAAAGCATTTTGCAGTACATCATTCGCTATTTAAGAGAAGAGTAGTGGCGCCATCTATATGATCATTATATTAAGATGAATTTTAAAAAATGACGTGGATAATAATAAAAATGAAACTATCAAAGATTTACATCTGTTTTATTAAAAAAAAAAAAAAAAAAAAAAAGAAAAAGAAAAAGAAAAATGAAAACTTTGAGTAAGTGATTTTACTTAAGAGACTTTTCTGAAAATTATATTATCCAAACATCGAGGGCTGGAATTTTCATATATTTATAACATTTAGAAATTGAATTCTATTAGGTTTATTCAATGAAATATATATTAAGGCAACGATTTTTTTAAAATACATTTTTTACATTGGGGAGAGTGGGGATGAATGGGACATTTGTTTTTATTAATAACGTTCACCATATGTAATTCAGAATTTTGTAACATTACTCATAAGTACACTTCAGCAATCAGTTACATATAAACATACTAACTTTAATAAAAAGTTATCATTTTTAACTAATAATAATTTTTTTATATGCATGTGCATTGTCCCATTCATCCCCAACTATGGGGATGAATGGGACAAGACTGAAGTTAACAAAAAGAAAACAAAATGGAAAGTAAATAAATTTTTTAAGTTAAATTGGTTTGTGTGATTTTATTACACACTACGAATTTGCTGAAATTAACATAAACCGATGTATTGACTCAAATTAACATCAAAAGGCAAAAGTCCTTTGGTTCGCTCAATTCCTAGTGCTCTAGGCTTTGGTAATTTAAACTAATAAGATCTAATCTAAAAATAAATAAATAAATAAGACACTAGAAAGATATAAATCATTATAAAAGAGTACAAATTATCCAGATAAGTTTTTGTTTCCGACTAATCGGGAAAAATCAGCATTCTATTCTGCATTACATTAATAATCACCAGGATTTATTTAATTAGCTTGGTTGAAATTGTGATTTTAATCAAATTATTATTAGTTTATTCATTTATTTTTTCAATTATTGATATTATTGATTTAAGTTGTATTGAATAGTCTAACTTATAATTTTTTTAATCATAATTATTATAAACAAGAATCAGAACAATTAATTTCAATCTATTTTTTCTCAAAATCCATGCTACTTTTATAATTCCATGTTATAACTACTCAACTACAGGTTATAAAAATATTGAAAATATAGCTACGATTTGTTTTAATATGATTCTTGTGTACAACTTTAAATTAGCCCACAGTGGGGAATGTCCCATTCACCCCCACCACCACATGATCATATGAAACAGGAAATAGGCTTAAGGAACAATTGTCAATGTTCTTCTTGCATATCATAAACACAATGAAAGATTATGCCTTTTCACCATATAAGAGTTATATTAACTTTAAACAAATAGTTAATTTCTTAACTACTACCTAATTGGATCAGTAAAAACTTACTTTGGCAGCAGAAAAAGGCATTTTAATTATTTTCTGCCTTCTATACATAGCACAATTCTAAAACTACGCTTGATGAATGACCTCAGTACTGCCATATATCAGAAAAATTGTCAAGTTTATGGTGTTTGCAAAGCATAAAAATTTTGCTATTGTCCCATTCATACTGCATCCCATTCAACCCCACTATTCCCTATTTGAAATCTTTAAACTGCGTTTTCTCAGTCTGCATTTTCTCATGATTTCGTGATTTTCAAAATGCGAAAATTTCAAACTTAATAATTTTTTTTTTGGATAATTAATAAATCGTACTTAAAAGAATCGGGGGATGGATTTTGTAATATCTTTAAAGAAAAAATATTAAAAATAGGAATATATATATTTTTTTTGGCAAATTTTTTACACAGATATGCACTTTTTTATACTTTTTTTTTTCTCAAAAATTGATAAATAAATTTCAAAATCCATCACCAATTTTTTAAAGTAAGCTCTTTAAAACATCCAAAAAATTATTAAGTTTTTCATTAATTATTTGTAGAAGTTTGAAAATCACAAAGCATTTCGAAAATCTCAAAGCATTTTGAAAATCACAAATTCATGAAAAACTGCAAACTGATAAAACGCAATTTAAAGTTTTTAAATGCGTAAAAAATATTAAAAAAAAAAAACCCATAAGAATTATTGCCTAATTATAGATTTTATTGTACAAATCTACCTAACATATTTCAATTTATAAATATTAAACGGAAATATAAGCTATTCTATGAAACATTCAGTAGTGCGAAGTCAAAGGTGTCAAGTCCCCTTAAAACATAAAATTACAGTATAGTTTATAAATTAGTGCTGTGTTCTGTAGTGGCACAGTTGGAAAAGACACGAAATTCCGACACCCAGATTTCCAATTCTAAGTCCTTGGGTTCGATTCCACTTTCGGGTAGCGGAAATTTTTCTTTTAAAATTTAGTGATATTTTATTTATGCTCTATAAAATTCTAAAATCTATTTTTAACAGAAAAATAGAATCACAGGTCACCTTTAATTAGTTACTTGTTTTTAAACAGCCTTAAAAATAGCGGTGTTTTTAAGCCTAACATGGCGGTGTTTTAAGACACTTGCAATGTTTTAATTTCAGATGCAAAACGGTGCCTCAAAAAGTAAGAAATTTTTTTTTTCGCTTAAAATTGACCATCCGTATAAAACACTTTTTAACTGAATTTAAGACGTTTACGCCCCCCCCCCAGCTCATCCCCCACGAGACTTTTAATATGTTGCTCAGAACACTCTTGACTATGACTGCGCCCATTTTCAAAATTACACGACATTTTTTTTCTGTTTCTCAACTTTTCGTCTCCATTACTTGAATTGATACTCAAAAAGCCATTTGCCCCTACTTGCCTCAAAGTTATTAAAAACACAAAAAAATCTTGCTATATTACCCTTAACCCTTTCAGCCGCAGTGTTCCCGCTGATGGAACACCTAATTTTAATTCTCAAGTGCAAAAACTCATCCCGGAAATTTTTTAGTAAAAATTTACATTTATAACACAGTAGAAAACGCCCTTTTTTTAAAGTAAAAATTTAAAATTTCTTGCATTTTAATTATGTTCGTAAATTCCGGTGGCAGTGTAATTTAAATGATACGAATTACCTAGCACCGCAAAGGGTTAAAATACTCCGAAATAAATTGAAATGTTGGGATCTATGCAACTTTTACGAGTTTTTGTTGTCGATAATGTTTACTTATAAAGTGATTTATTTATTAAATTAAATAATATTTGAATTTAATAAGGTTTACTTACAGATGTTTCAAACCGAAAATTTCTCGAAAAGGAACAATGCTATTTTTTTATTTTTTAAATATTTATGATCAGCTATGTGTCTAAAAGCCATTTTTAAAATTAGTTTATTAATTTTTAAAATAAATTAAGTAGTGAACGTTAAAGGGTTAAGTATCTCCTTCCTGCATAATTAATACTTAATTTGAAAATATTTGACCAGAACCCTTTTAATTACAGTCTTTAGTTGATTTTACTACTGCAAAAAAGCATTTAAAAAAAAAAAAAAAGTGATGTGAAATATCACGTTTTTTTTTCTTTTTTTCTTTTCTAAACTATTGGTCATACAAAGAAAATGTAACAGACATTTTTATAGCAAATTTCACGTAGATTAATTTTGTAATTGAGATTTTTTTTTCTCTAAATCCTATAGTTTTCAAGATATTTAATAAAAACTAAAAAGAGCCCCTTTTAAACCCCCCCTGCCCTCGCTCACCTCCCACCCCCCTACGGTCGGGGACTTTTAGTATGTTATTCAGGATACTCTCTGCTATGACGATCATAGAAAAATCTATGAACGGATTATAAATGAGGTCACAAAAATTTTTTTAGCTGTTGTTTTCATGCTATGGATTTTCCTTTTAAGAAATGTACAAGTAGTTTTAGTTTTATCTTAATTTTACAATTTCGACTTGATTATATTTATGATATTTTTTTAGTTATTAAATTTAGCTAACATTTTAAAGAAATTTGAAATTAATAATTAGTATAAAATTATCAAAAAAAAAAAAAAAAAAAAAAAAAAAAAAAAGTCTTTCCTTCATCAAAAATGGGGTAATACTGTTATAGCTGTCATTCATAATGAGTTTGGTTGTAGCTCATGTCCATTTTTTTCACACACTGTTAATTATCAGAACCTACTAAAGTATAAAGTTTTATAATTTTATAATTTATAAAGTAAAACAGACTCTATTATCTAGCCATCGTTAGAATCTATGTGCAAAAATGAAAAGAAAAGGCAGAAACATATCCTATACAAACTATTATGTTAGAAATTTAGATTTAGGATTTGTAATGTTTAATTTGGAGAATGTTTATGGTTATTTTATTAGAATAAAAAAAAGCTCGTATGTAAATGGCCTGCGAATTTTGCTATTAATTCTTTCGTTATTTTTTATACTGTATACTATAATAGACATTTCTTTTAGAATAGCAACAAATTTAATAAACTGTAATAAATTACACGTTCCAGTAATCGTTAATGTAAATCCAAATTTCTATTTTCAGGAAAAGAAAACAATTTTGCAATTGTTTTTTATGCAAATACTTTTATCATGCAATTATATTCTTATTTGAGATCCCTGGAAAAAAAATACACACACATATATATATATATATATATATATATATATATATATATATATATATACAGTAAGACCCCCTTAACGCGGGGGATACATCAAAGTAGAGCGTAAGGCGAAACAGCGCGCGCACAATTTCAGGGAATCCCCGTACTGCTGCGAGCAATTTCGGGGAATCCACAGAGGAAATAAAAGAGCGCTAAACCGAAACAGCGTTAAGCGGGGTCTTACTGTATATATATATATATATATATATAGTATATATAACTCAAAGTGTTAAACTCAGCGCCATTTTAACAGTACTATAGTCTAAATTTATTTAAGCATATTATTTATTTATTTATTCATTATAAAGAGAAACTTAAAATAACACATCTGTCAGTTAGTATTGAAAATTACATTATCAGTGAAAGTAAGTAACACACACCTTCTTATGTGTCGTTCAAGAGGATAAAAAGATGAAGTTTCAAAAAGTGTCTTCACCTGCATTTCTCAAGTTTTTAAAAATTTTAACATGACTAAAAATCCTTTTAACTGGTGAAAAGCATTTAGGGTCTTTTAGGAAATTCAAGCCACAGGAAGCTAATATTTCCAAATACTGTGCCCTGCTGAAGCAAAGGCTTCATCTTATTTATTCTTTGCTGTTTGAGATAAAATTCAGCATACACACAAGTACGCATACACACACACACACACAAAAAAAAAAAAAAAAAGAAAGTAAAACAAAAAGTCAGTCATTTAAATCACAATTGAAAGGGAAATGTATACTGTAAAAATTAAATTCTACACTGTTTAAAAAAAAAAAAATGCTCAACGTTTGACAAAAAGAATGGGGCTAAATAGGCATTTTTAGCCGCAACCAATAATTTGGTGCTAAGTTTCACCATTTCAGTAGTGCTTACACTACTGAGTAAGCACCATTAATGTGGTGAAACATTGCACGAAAATACAAAAAAAAAAAAAAAAAAAGTCTTATATGTAAATTACTTGGGAATTTCTCTATTAGGTTGATTTCTTTAGAAATCAACCTATTGCAATCACTTCGATTATCTATATATAATGAGAATTTTATCATCACGATAATTCCCAAAATGATACTCCAAATCAAACCAAATCTGAACAGCGAACTTATCTTATAAATATCTCGGAGGAGTTCGTCAACCAAATTGCTCCTCCTTTTTGTTTTCAAGTGGTGGTCACTTGAAAATTTCAAATCCACATTGTAAAAAGCGTATTTACGGCCGGATTTGCTTGAATTTTGATGTAAATATAAACCGCATAAGGGTCTCAACCAATTTTATTAATGAACTTTATCCACTATTTTTTAAAAAGTGGCGGATATCTTAAATTAACCGGGGCCACTTGAAATCAGGCTACCACTTGAAAATTTAACATCACGATAACATCCAAATTAATACTCCAAATCGAACCAAATTTGGACAGTTAATTTATCTTATGAATATTTTGGATCAGTTTGTTAACCAAGTTGCTCCGCCATTTTGTTTTCAAGTAGAGACCACTTGAAAATTTCAAATTCACATTGTAAAAAGCGTATTTAATACCGGATTTGCTTGAATTTTGATGGATATATAGACCATATAAGTGTCTCAACTAAGTTTATTAATGAACTTTTTCTACCATTTTTAACAAAGTGAAGATGTTATGTACTAAACAGGACAACTTGAAATCAGGCTACCACTTGAAAATTTATAATCATGATAACTTTTCAAATTCTAATTCAATTCAAACCAAAGTTGGACAGTGACCTTATCATATAAATATCTTGGACGAGTTCACTGGGCAACTTGTTCAGACATTTTGTTTCCAAGTTGCGGCCACTTGAAATCAAGCGGCCGCTTGATAACTTTTAAAATACTAAACTAATTCAAACCAAAGTTTGATAGAGAACTTACAGTTCAAATATCTTGAATAATTTCGCATGGTAACTAGCTCCGCCTTTTTGTTTCCAAGTGACAGCCACTTGTATATTTGTCATTATGATAATTTTTGTAATACTGAATCAATTCGTACCAAATTTGGGTAGTGAATTTATCATTCAAATATCTGAGATAAGTTCGCTGGGCATCTCACTCCGCTTTTTTGTTTGCAAATGGTGGCCACTTAAAATCAAGGTGCCACTTGAAAATTTCTTATGATGATAATTTTTGAAATACTGAAATAGTTAGAATCAAAGTTGGACAGTAAACTTATCATACCAATGTCTTGGATAATTTCACTGGGTAAGTTGCTCCGTTATTTTGTTTCCAAGTTGCAGCCAAATAGACTGCCACTTGAAAAGTTGTCATAACAATAACTTTTGAAATACTGCACTGATTCGAATCAAAGTTGGACAGTGAACTTATGCTTCAAATATCTTAAATGATTTTGCTGGGTAACTTGCTCCATCATATTGTTTAAAAGTGGCGGCCACTTGGAAATTTGTTTTCACGATAACTTTTCAAATAATTAATTAATTCGAATCAAAGCTGAAAAATGGATTTATCATTTAAATATCAATGATTTCGGTTGGCAAGTTTCTCCGCAATTTTCTTTCCAAGTTGCTGCCACTTGAACACTCTCACTAGAGAATTTGTTATCGTGATAACTTTTGAAATACTGAATTTATTCGAACCAAAGTTGGACAGTGGACTTATCTTACAAATATCTTGGATTAGTTAACTGAGCAACTTGCTCCGGCCTTTTGATCCAAGTGGCAGCCACTTAATTTGTCAACACGATAACTTTTGAAATTCTCAATTAATTCGAACTTAATATGTACAGTAGGCTTAGCTCACAAATGCATTTGATATATTTCTTTACCAACTTTGCCCACCATCTTGTTTCCAAGTGCTGATCACTTGAAAAATTCAAATTTACATAAAAATGTATTTATGAGGCGATTTGCTTAAAACTCCATATGCACATAGCCCACAATATTTCTACCAAGTCCATTAATAACTTGTAGCCGCTATTTTGAACCAAAATGGCGGATACTTGATTAGAAGAAAGAAATCAACCTACCATTCTGAATGAGTCGGGGGGACTTAACTTTTCTTTTTTAGGTTGATTTCTTTAGAAATCGACGTATTGCAATCACTTCGTTTATCTATCTATATATAACCAAGTTGCTCCGACTTTTTGTTTTCAAGTGGCAGCCACTTGAATATTTCTAACCCACATTGTAAAAAGCGTATTTAAAGCAAGATTTGCTTGAATTTTTATGTAAATCTAGACTACATAAGGGTCTAAATGAACTTAATAAAGTGGCGGATATCTTAAGTTAAGTGGGGCCACTTGAAATCAGGCTACCACTTGAAAATTTAAAATCATGATAACTTCTGAAATAATACTCCAAATCGAACCAAATTTGGACAGCGTCTTAACTTGTGTTATGAATATCTTGGATGAGTTTCTTAACCAAGTTGCTCCACCATTTTGTTTTCAAGTGGAGACCACTTGAAATTTTCAAATTCAAATTGTAAAAAGCGTATTCCGAATTCGTTTGAATTTTGATGTATACATAGACTATATAAGTGTCTCAATGAAGTTTATTAATGAACGTATCCGCCATTTTTAATAAAGTGGCAGATATCTTAAGTTAAGCAGGGCCGCTTGAAATCAGGCTACCACTTGAAAATTTAAAATCCCGATAACTTCCGAAATAATATTCCAAATCGAACCAAATTTGGACAGTCTCTTAACCTGTGTTATTATGAATATCTTGGATGAGTTCGTTAACCAAGTTGCTCCGACTTTTTGTTTTCAAGTGGCAGCCACTTGAATATTTCTAACCCACATTGTAAAAAGCGCATTTAAAGCAAGATTTGCTTGAATTTTTTTGTAAATCTAGACTACACAAGGGTCTCAATGAACTTTATTAATGAAATTTAACCCATGCCATTTTTAATTATTGCCATTTTTAATAAAGTGGCGGATATCTTAAGTGGGGCCACTTGAAATCAGGCTAACACTTGAAAATTTAAAATCACGATAACTTCCGAAATAATACTCCAAATCGAACCAAATTTGGACAGTGTCTTAACTTGTGTTATGAATAACATGGATGAGTTTCTTAACCAAGTTGCTCCACCATTTTGTTTTCAAGTGGAGACTACTTGGAAATTTCAATTTCAAATTGTAAAAAGCGTATTCCGAATTTGTTTGAATTTTGATGTATACATAGACTATATAAGTGTCTCAATGAAATTTATTAATGAACTATGGATTTTCTCGCCAAAAATCGCCAATTTTGGCGCCAAATCCATTACCTGCGATATTGGAGCTTTTTAATGCGTTTTTAAGGGGAAATTAGGCTATTTTAACGTTAAAACAAACTAGAAATGCAAAAAATTAACATTTAATCAACTTACTAAGCCTCTTTGGAAGAATTTCTACCAAAAAAAAAATTGAATTATTTTCAAATTTGCAACAATATCTTAGATTAATTAGTTCACTGAGCACCTTTCTCTGCCATTTTGATCCAAGTGGCAGCCACTTAATTTTTCAACACGATGACTTCTGAGATTCTGAATTAATTCCAACTATATTTGTACAGTAGGCTTATCTCACAAATGCATTTGATATATTTGTCAACTTGGCGCCCCATCTTGTTTCCAAGCGCCGGTCACTTGAAAAGTTTAAATTTACATAAAAGGTATTTATGAACCAATTTACTTAAAACTCCATATGTAGATAGCCTACATCAATATTTCTACTAATTCGTTTATAATTTGTAGCCGCCATTTTGAAACAAAATGACGGCTGCTTGATAAGAAAAAAGAAATCAACCTACCCTTCCGAATAAGCTGGAAGGTCTTTTTATTTTTTATACAACGTATATTATACATTTATTTCAGGGCAGCAACAAATTTTATAAGATGTAATAACTAACGCATTCCAGCAATCGTTAGTGTAAATCCAAAATTCTTTTTTGTGGAAAAGAAAAATAATTTTTCAATAATTTTTTATGCAAATACTTTTATTATGCTATTATAATTTTGTTTGAGTTCCCAGAAAAAAAAAAAAAAAAAGCGTTAAAATTTCACTTTATGCATTTTAAACAAAAGAATTCTAACACGCAGTGTTAAACTCAGCCTCATTTGGATGGTATTACAGTCTAAATTTATTTAAGCTCATTTTTTATTTATTTTTTAGAAAGAGAAACTTAAAATAACACGTCTCTCAGTTATTATTGCACATTACATTCATCACTAAAAGTAGAACACACCTCTTTTCTATGTCATTCAAGAAGATAAAAAGAAAAAGATAATTTCAAAATATCTCTTCACCAGTGGTTCTCAAGTTTTTTAGTTATATTAACCTGTCTAATAATCTTTTTAATAAGCGAAAGGAATTTAGGATTAGGGAATTCAAGCTACAGGTAAGGAATATTTCTAGATACTATGCCCTTGCTGAAGAAAGCCTTTTTTTCTACTTTTTTCCCCCTTTCACTATTTGAGATAAAATTCCGCATAGTATGCACTCACACACACACACACACACGGGAAAAATAAATAAATAAAATAAATAAATAAAAAACTCAGTCATTTAAAGTTCGATTGAATGGGGAAAAGTACACTGTTAAAAACCATAGTTCAACATTTCACCAAAGGAATGTAGCTAAATTGGTATTTTTAACAGTAACCAATATTTTGTGCTAAGTTTCACCATATAAGTGATGCGTACTACTGAATAGGCACCACTATGTACCAATATTTTGGTCACCATTAAAATGGTGCTCCAAAATATTGGTTGCAGCTAATGGAAACCATTTCTCTGGTGAAATGTAGAATTTTATTTTTAACAGCGCATCTTTCACACACACACATACACATACACACACAAAAAAAAGTTCTGGTTAGCTGCAACTAATATTTTGGTGCGATGTTGCACCGCAGTAGCGGTGCCATTTCAGATTTAAACACAGATGAAATGGTGAAATTTAGCACCGAAATAATGGTTGCAGCTAAAGATGCTTATTTAGCCCGATTTTTTGAAGAAACGCTGAATTATTAATTTAATAGTGTAATGATTTGACTTTTTGGTTCTATAAACGGATTTTTGAAAAAAAAAAAAAAAAAAAAAAAAAAAAAAACCCTGTTAAATCACATAGTAAGACAAATGTATTATGTGAAATATGGAAAAAAATATATAAGGACATTATCAAATATGTCCCGAAATAAATTAATATTCTACAAAATTACCTGTTTTTCAATTACCCTTACTAACCGTCCAGTCATTGATTCAGAAAGTCCAGTTAAACTTAGTTTAGAAATGTTTTTCCACTCCAATTCAATGGATGATGTCAAATCGTCTTTATTTGCATATTGTGAGCCATTCTTATGTACTCCTCTAGCTAAAATGCCCCACAGATTCTCTATGGGGTTTAAATCAGGGCTTCTTGCCGGCCAGTCCAGAAGTTTCACAGAATTGGCCTCGAACCATGAACGTGATGCACAAGACACATGGAAACTTGCATTGTCTTGTTGAAACAAATAATCACCACCTGTGATAAGGGGTGCTTCAGGTAATAAATTTTCAACTAGCATATCAACATATGTTTCTGAATTCGTGCTACCTCGAATGGACACTATTGGTGTTGTTCCATTGGCTGCAAAACCTGCCACCTGTACGCTTTTTCTTGCCATATTCTTTTGGATTCTTCAAAAAATTATAAATTACTGTTTTAGATCTGTTTATCTTCCTTGCAACGTCACGTCCACTCATTCCCCATTTTCTGTAAGCAATAATTTGTCCCTTTTCAAATTCAGAGAGTTGTGTGCTGTTCGGCTAATGAAGAACGAGATAAAGCGAACAATCTTACTGAGTAACAGTTTTGGGTTATTGTAAATAATCATATGATACGACTAAATATGCAAATTTTTGTTTGCGATTTCAAAAGAAAAGCTTGTCCTTATAATTTTTTTTCAAGTAGCAAACTTTTAAAACCTTAAATTTCATGTATTTTAATGATTTTCAAAATTTTCGAAGTAAAGTTTGTTTGAAAATGTTTCTTTTCACGTATTTTTATCATAAAAATATTTGCATAATTTTCTAGCCAAGCAACTCCTAGAATTGGCGACTTTTCGCTTGTCCTTATAATTTTTTACATGGCTGTATATGTGATAGCCTCATAAAAATTTATACAGGTAATGAGAAGAATTATTTGAATCACATGCTACAGCCAAAACGCATTTAAAGCATTACTGCTTACAGGGTGATCCAAATCATTTTTACTTTTGTTTAATTTTTTATTGATCCCCTTTTCCTCTTAAGGGCAAAACTTTTTCTGAAATATATGAGGTACAACATGTTCTTTACATTACCAAAGTTTCAAGATGATCCCCAAAGAACTTTTCTAGATGTTTAACAAAAAGTCTAAATTTGAAAGTATCCAATTACTTATTGGTAGATAGTGTATAAACTATACTTTTACGCATTTATAAAAATTTTCACTTAACTAAATTTAATGTATTAAAAATATTTTAAAAGCATGAAATAAACTGAAGCAAAATAAATTACCGAAGAGTTTCAAAAATCATTCTTATATCATGTTTTTTTTTTTTTTTTTTTTTTTTTGTGTGTGTGTGTGTGTGTGTGTGTGTGTGTGTGTGTGCGTGCGAGTAATTTCAATTTCTGACGAAATTTTTGGTAATTTCATTTCTTTTGTTGCGATAACTTACTATTTTGCTCTGAAACTTAAAGAGTTACTGTTTTAAAAAATTTATTGGTCCAGAATATTGTCCTTTTACAAGAAAGCATGTATCTTCATTGATACACTGAGAAAAAAAAATATACCGTCTTCATCTAGAATGAATAAGTGGTCATTTTCTAAATCCCTAAACTAGAAATATAGATTTCCGAGCTATGCGCATAAGACACGCCGATAAACTGAATAGATAAAATGATCAAGAATTTTTAGTCTACACATTTCTAGATGGGGAAAAATATTCTGAATCTTTCATATTGCGAGAAATTCTCGCTTTATTTTCTAGAATTGAATCATAAACCAAGATTATAGTTCCTGAAACCCGCCTTTTATATTCCCATTTACTTGCAGAGATTTTTAAATAACTTTGTCCTCGATAATATAAGCAAACGCTGTAGAATTCTAATAGAGGTATCTAGAACTCGCTTTCAAAGGGGACTAGAATTTATAAGGATGACATGGAACTATTTTTTCTAGAGCCACAATTTAGATTCTAGATATCAGCTACAGAATTTTTTCTCAGTTTAAAATAATAATAATAATAATAATAATAATAATAATAACAGAAATATATTACCTTCTAAACTATTATAGCCTACAGCTTCTTAAGGAAATAATACATTGAATAAACCGTACTCTTCAAACTAAAATTGCATGTCTCTGTATAGATATGGTTGAGCTTTTAGTTTCTATTTGTAAATCTACGCAAAAATTCAAATTTTGTATCCTATAGGCTACTCTATGCAACTAACAATATATTGTCCGATTTTTGTACAATTAGGTATCATATTAAAATTGCTTATAATGTAATACATATATTATGGAAAATATTAATATTGCATTGAAAAAATTACTTTGTATTATCTGTACCTACGAAGTAGTGCAAGTATACTTTGAAAGCAATCGAAATATATTAGCATTACGCAAAATTCATTAAAGGTATTAAAAATAGTTGATTAGTTTCTAATATCAATTAAATATTGATAGAGGAGATTTACTGCATATGTTCTTTAAAAAAAAATTGTCGAAAAAGAAAATTGTGTTGAGCCGCAAAATTGGTTGATTTAACAAAAGAATTTCTTAAATCAAACATTTTTCTTTTTTTTCGTTGATGTATTCTTAATAAAACCTTTTTTTTTCCCTGTGCAGAACTTAAATAATGACACGCTTTTATTTATTTATTTATTTATTTTATTTTATTTTATGAAAATGAGTTAAATTGAAAAAATATGAAAATGAGTCATTTCAAAGAGAATATTTTTTGCAAGTAAAACAGTAAATTGTTAAAAAAAAAAAAAAAAAAAAAAAAAAAAACACTTTGCAGTTTGTTAGTCGATTAAATATTAACTCTATTTTAAATTTAGTATCATTAGCACGCATCAATTTTGACCGCATTTATAAATCGGGAAAAAAAAAAAAAAAATCTCAGTAAATACTGTGGCCAAAAATGCAAAATGTTTAGATAAGTACTCTAAAAAATGAAAAAGATAAATCTAGTTAGCATCCTTTAACTAAAGATCGAAAAAGAGGCCAACTTAGTTCGTTCCTCTTCTCCAAATTTCGGAGCTGCTAAAAGTATCGTGTTTCCAGAGCCAGATTTCAATTTTCAAGGACGAAAGTCCTTGACCTTATACGTCACTTTTCCGATTCATGATTGACACTTTTTGCAAATGCATTTATTTATTGAATGACAATACATTAGTTTACAGTATATTTCTAAAAAAGTTTTTTTTTCTTTCTCTCAGTAACGCAGTAATTCCTTTTGAGTGGATAATTAATTGAAATTTATGGTGAATATTGTTCTGAAATAGAACAAAATTACAAAATCAATATTTATTTCTCAAAGAGATAAAAAATAAAATGCATAATGCAGAAGATTATGTAAAATGATATTGACTTGTAAAACATGAATTTTTGTGCAATCGAATTTCTCTGAAACTAATTGTTAACGAGTTTTATTCTTGATTTATTAGGCGTGCGCTTCAAATGAACTAGAAGGTTTGAGTAAGATTCAGAAAGGGTAAAAAATTCCGTTTTCCATATTTAGGAGTCGATTATAATTAAAGATCACCATGGAGTTTGATTGTAGATTTTAAGAAAATTTAGACTAATTATTTATACAGTCGGTAACAAAAGTGTCCGAACACTAGCAAAATTCCTATGTAAAAAAGTACACTTCATACGGTTTTGTTAAATAAATCCTTGTCGAATCCTGTTCGTAGTCAGTGTAAGAACATGATTCGTTAAGGATTTATTTAAGAAAACCGTATGAAGTGTACTTTTTTTACATAGGAATTTTCGCTAGTGTTCGGACACACTTGTTACCGACTGTACGCGAATTGAAAGCTTTTTTTTCTTCTAAAAATTTGTTAAAAAAAAAAAAAAAGTTGACTTTCTTTCTACACATTTGTTCATTATTATTATTATTATTATATGTTTTGTGTAAGGCAGAAAAAAAAATAGTACCTACCTTCCCTCATTAACCATCCTCCCAAGTGAAATTACATGATATGAAATTACAGAGAAGGATTTAAAAGGGATAAAAATAGAAATAAAATTCAAAATGTATCTTTTCTCTTGTTATTTAAAGAGGCCGTGATCCTCTGAATAAGAGCCCTTAATAAATAGGTGCAATTGATTTTTAGAGAGAGTTATACATCCTAACCAGTTTGATTGGGGTTTTTATTAAGAGATTTATCCGCAAGCGTTTAGACTACGCCCTCTTTATTACCCAGTAACCCAAACTGCCATTTGTGACGTCACAGAACCATTTGGGACACGAGCCAGGCGGAGTTGTAAAAAAAATGAGAGCTGAAAGGTTATAACTAACATAAGCATTAAAAAATTTAAATCACTTTTAAATAATGCAATATATCGATGTCACAGAGACCCTCTCTAAAATGATTTGCGGTTGTGGATTACTTATGTCTGTCAAAACATGGGTGTGTAAATAAATAAATAAAAAAAAAAAGTGAAAAAAAAAGTTAGGAATGCTTAGAATTTCAATACACATAAACTTAACCTTCACCCCTAGAAAACACTACAAATATATTAAACCTTAATGATAGAAAACAACTCCTTCATTTAATGAGAATCCGAGACAAATAAGTACTTCACTTGTTACGAACAGAACGAATGATGTAAACGCGTGCTGAAAAGATTTATAAAGACAATAAAGTTTTCTTTTTATATTGTTTTTTTTTTTTCCTTAATGGCTATGGAAATTTAGTTTTTTAATCAAATTTTGATGTATATTCCTTTTTATTTTCTTTTATCACATCACGGACATCAAAGATTGTATGAAAGTATGGAGAAAAGAATTTAAACGCAATTTAAGAATAATTGTGCATAAAGAGGAAAAAATAAATAAATAAAGGATCATATTATGTTAGAACGTTTTTAGGTATATATACAAACGAGAGAGAGCGCAGGGTTCTCAACAGTCACTATTTTTTTTTCAATTCCTACTATTAGTTCACACTCTCCCTATATATATCTTGTACAAATCTTGCAATCGATTTTTAACTAACTTCCCGACAAGCTAGAAATTTAAAACTTTCAGGATTGCTCAGAACACGGTGACAACACAATACTTCGAAGTCCGATTTTCGAGTTTTTTTTATTATTTTTCTTATAATTAATTAAAATATGAAAATAATAACATCCTAATAGCGTTAATATAGCCATTAAAATATTAGCTATAATTTAATTGTTGCCAAAAAAAAAAAAAAAAAAAAAAAAAAACCCGAGTTCATTTTCTTACGACATAAAAATAAATACATTTAATTAAACGTGAATATTAAAAAACTATAAAAAGTTAAATTATGCATTTCACAAAAATTGACATCATTGTCACTTTAAAATTTCTATGCACATTGTTAAGAGCTCTATGATTCATCAGAAAGTTTAAAATATGGTGTATAAAAAAGTTTCTTTTATCTTATAATTATTTTTCTTTCATTTTACACGCGCGCTTTTTATTTCCTAATTCAAAATTATTTAAAAAAAAAAAAAAAAAAAAAAAAAAAAAAACTTTTTCGATAGTGTTTGTAAGTAGGAATTGACTTTTAAAACTTTTCTTTTATATTCCTTGTTTTTTAAGTAATCTTTATTAATCGTTTGTAGTACACATCTTCAAAAAATTATGCAATGACTGCTTTATTAAAAAAAAAAAAAAAAAAAAAAAAAAAAAAAAAAAAGAAAAGAAAAAAACGGAATTCAAAATAGTGACTGCTGAAAGAGAAAGGGGAGGGAGGGGTGTGGATACAAATAAAATAAATACAAACCATTTTGATTTTCCTATTTTATCCACCATTATATTATAAAACAAACAATAATGCTAGTTAAAAAAAAAAAAGAAAAAACTTTTTAAAAACATAATAAATTTTCCTCTTCAAAAAACACCTAAGGATTTTTGGATTAAAAGATTGATGTTTCATTACATGTTTCTTTCGTCATAACATCTTTCATTACATATGTTCCTCCGATTTTTTTTTTTTTTTCTAAATTTCACTTTTTAGAATATTGCTAAATTTAGACCTGAAAGATTTTTTATAATAGTCCAAGCAAAAAGAATTATAAAATATGAGTAACAAAAATTATTAAATATTATTTATTAATTTTTTCGAAAAATATTATATTACGTACCAATGGATGTGGAATAAAATATATAATAATAATAATAAAAATAATAATAATAATAATATAAAATAATAATAAAAAATGTGAATTGCCAATACACAATAACAGACTTCTTAATTTTCTTATTTATTCCTTTAAGCATTTTGTAAAATGTATATTTCATAACATTTATTTTAACGTATTTTGTTTTTATTTATTATGATTAATCACAACATACACTCATAAATTTTAAACATAATTTTTATAAATAAATTATTATATAATATGACAATTTCATGTTAAAAAATATAATTAAATTATAGTACAGCGAGAAATTCTAAATTAATATTTTTTAATGTACTAAATATATATATATATATATATATATATATATATATATTTATATATATATATTAATATTACGTTTTAATGCCAATAATTTGTTAAGTCCTTCTATATACATATATGTAGAGAGAAATAGATAAATGAATATATAAAGGTTATTTAATTGAATTGATAATTTCTTTTTGCTATTTTTATGTGATATTTTGTAACCCTTTCAAGGCGGTGGTTAGAAGGTCTATTCACTAAATTTAGAAATTTTTATCTATATATTGAATCCACATGCATCCTCGAACATTTATACAGATTTTATAAATATTAGCTTTTTTCTGATATTTGTGATTTCATTATACGTATAACCGCCGCACACTTACAAAACTTTAAATGTGATGATCCTTTTAGTCCTATCCCTGAAAAAGATAAATGAATGGTAGCACTTTACTATCGCAAAACAGCATTTATACGTCTCTCATTTACAGGTCTTTTACGTTTACACGTTGATTTAGTATAGTTCTAATTCATTCGTATACATTTTATTACAAAAATGCTTTATTTAAACGTCACAAATGTTTGTTATTTGTCATTTTCCACAATTTTAAAATTCCTAAATTTTCTACTACAGCTCTCATTTGTCTGTTTTTCCATTAATAATAAAGTTTCGATTTCATTAGTTAACACACACACACACACACATATATATATATATATTAATTTTATAATTCTCATGAAAAACTACTCAATGAATTTAATTTGATTCATAATGCCGTATTTAGTACTCACCGACACACAACACTTCAGATTATTATTAAAGGTTTTTTTGTTATTAAATGTGCACTAGCATAAACAAAAACAGTTTAACATTCAGTACTTACTAACACATTCAATGCATATTTTATCATTACTCCCGATTATGTATGCATTAGTACGTAAACTAAGTAATCATAATTGCTACTCAAGGCGGTTGATGTGTACTCATGATCTGTAAGGTGTACGTATGATTTTTATCATAAATGTTTCATTTTAAAACTTATCAGTTATTTTCAATAGAAATATTTTTATGAAATAAGAAATTCACACAGTCTTAAAAAAAAATTACATTTATTATTTTTAAAGAAAATTGCAGTCGTGTAGAGTTAAATTGAGAAAATAAAATGTTGTTTGTAAAAAAATCGATTATGCATCTTTTCATTCACAGGATGTTTAAGTCAGTCTCTTGAAAGACATATAAATGGTAATTTACTGCATCTTACAATTTAACAAAATGCTATTAATTGAATAAATATGTTAATAAAACGCCGATTCAAGGGCATTCATAAGGTAGTGAAATTTATTATTATGAAATGTTAGCTAATGAAGTTATGAAATTTTTTAACCAAGTATTTATAATTCCATAGAAAGTGGCAAGTGCTTATAATATAAGTAAGCATTTTTTTTTTTTTTAAACGTAAACTTGAAAATATTGCTAGAATGAAGATTGATTAGTAAAAACGTTAAATTGAAGATTTGTTGTGTCACCTTCCAAGTATATTATTACAGAGGCATATAAAACTTTCTTCTCTGAATGTTAATTTTGTTAATAAATTTATCCGTTAAAATTTTAATAAAAGTAAATTACATAGTACTTTGTAACTTAGCAATTGTATGTATAATAGTACAAGTACAAAAGTTCAAAATACAAAAGTGCGGGGAGAATAACAAAAGCACAGGATCACCGAAAGTGAAGACAAACAAGCGAGAAGAGAAAGCGTGTATCTATTCTGGGAGGAAATTTTTGCTCACCTTAAATAAACCACAACAATTTTAGCCAAAGCAGCATCTACTTTTATCGATCGTTAAAAACATTTATGTGTTTTATTAAAAAAATTATTGGCGAACTAACATAGTCAAGTTATCTAGTTTTTTTTTTTTTTTTTCTTTTTATATAGGAAGAATCCTCAAAATTTCTGAGTTTTTCAAAATTTTCTGTAACGAACAATATATGCTTAGATTTTCTCGTTAAAAGAAAATGAAAGTTAATTTTTTCGGTGAGAGAGAGTTGGTTGGTTGGTTGGATGGGTTTTACGTCGCACTAGTGCTGCGCAACGGGCAATTTGCGACGGTCTGGGACTCATCCCTAGAGGGGGTGCGGAGACATGCCATCACAATTTTGATTGGTGAGAGAGAGAATCAAGTTTATATTTTATAAAGACGAAATAATTTTAGCTGTCCGCGTTTAAGGACACAGTGGATTTTCAAAATGCCGGCACTGCATATAAAAGTTCGAAATTTTAATTTTACTGAAATATAAAACTACATAATAATATTAATGTGCGGCAAAAATAATTTTTCAGTTCACCTAGTACACCAAGTACTACACCAAGTGTACCATGGGTACCATGTAGTACACCAAGATTCCTAAAAATTGCTTTGCACTGTGTTTAATACCCTATGTGTTATAATTAAAAAAAGTGGTATTTATTTTTGCAACTTTTTAAAGAAATCGTTATATCTCAATTAATATATGTGGTAGCCTCATAAAAATTTATTCAGATAATCAAAAGAATTCTCATAATCCCATGCTACACCCAAAACGCATTTTAAGCATTACTTTTTGCAGGGTGATCCAAAAAATTTTGATTTTTGTTTATTTTTTTTAGTGGACCTCTTTTACTCTTCAGGACAAAACTTTTGCTGAAATATATGAAGTACACTTCCAATGTTTTAAGATAATTCCTATAGAATTTTCCTAGATATTTAACAAAACGCCTGAATTCGAATGTATCCAAATACTCATTGGTAAATAGTGTATTTTAAACAAATATTGAATCTGTGGTAAAATGAAAATTTTAAGCATCATTTTCTCGAAACTAATTTTTACAAATTTAGTCAAATTAAAAATATTCCAGGTGTCTTATTTATTGTGGAATTTTGATAAAAAAAAAAAAAATAATAATAATTGTATACGTTTATATATATTTTAGCACAAAGCTTAATTTTTTTTTTAAAAAATTGGAATTAAAAGAAAAAAAAAAAAAAAAGATAATGAAAAATAAAGCTGCAAATTTTTTTTTCGCATAATTATGACATATATATATATACATATATATATATATATATAATATATATTTTGCTGGCATCTTCCTATTCTCCAGTTTGTGTAAAAGTTTTACATGCGGCTACTCTGCTTTTTTTTCTAGTTTTCTCTCTGGACTCCTTAATGATTTGATTTAATATTTTATTTAATTTTTCATTCAAAATGGTTTTGCTGTCTCGATCGGGGATTAACCAATATAAATCGCTGCGATTATCTGTATTGTTTTACGAAATCGATGCAGCTTTCACAGCTTTATGAAATACATGGCCCCTGAAGTTTTTATACTTCTAATTTTAAGCATTTTTATCCAATTATTATTTCTGTGGTCCTTTATTTATTTTCTCTGTCATTAAGTTTAATGGTCCTTTTATTATTATTATTATTTATGTCGGCGTAAGTAATTTAAATTGTTTTTGTCTCTTATTGGTTTTTAATCTGTATCGCAACATTTTTCTATCAGACTTACCTATATGTTACAATCAGTTCTATTTTTGTTGTGTTGATATTATTTTGTATCTATTAATTGCTAAATTTTAAGGTTAAATTTTATTACGTTATCTATCATTTATATCTATATACATATATATGTATATATTAAAGGTTAATTAACTTTTGTTAAAATCGTCCAAAGCTACCTGTGAGAAAAATTAGGAAGTATAATAAAAAATTTATTACATAAGAGTATTTTGAAATTTAACGATTAATTAATACATTTAATTAGTTATATCTTAATAAATTGTAATGTGCATTGTAAAAAATATGTCCTATTTACTGCCAGAAATTCTCTGTAATTTGAGAAAATACACGTAATTTACGAAAAAATTGCGTTGCCAAAACGTATTTTTTGTAATTAACAATATATGCTTAAATTTTCTGGTTAAAAGAAAATAAAAGTTAATTTTTTCGGTGAGAGAGAGTTGGTTGGTTGGTTGGATGGGTTTTACGTCACACTAGTGCTGCGCAACGGGTAATTGGCGACGGTCTGGGACTCATCCCTAAAGGGGGTCCGGAGACATGCCATCACAATTTCGATCGGTGAGAGAGAGAATAAAGTTTATATTTTATAAAGACGCCCTTAGCTGCCCGCGTTTAAGGACACAGTGGATTTTCAAAATGCCAGCACTGGGTTAAAAGTTCGAAATTATAATTTTACTAAAATATAAAACTGCATAATAATATTAATGTGTGGCAAAAATAATTTTTCAGTTCCCATCACTCTATACCGAGTTATACACTATATATATACTACTGGCCATTAAAATTGCTACACTAAGAAGGAATGATAACAACGGAATGAAATTTGTTGGACACAAACGTTATAGTAGGAAGAACAAATGATTAAAATTTCAGGAAATTTGGAGTAATGTGTACTGAGAAAACAGTACATAAAGCAGCGACCTCTGTGAGCAATAACAGCACATATCTGCCTAGGCATTGAATCGAACAGCGATTGGATGACATGTACGGGTAGATTACTTCATGAAGTTTTAACACGATGCCACAATTCATCGTGGTGAGTGGTGGGGGGACAGTCGCTTTTCAACGATTAAACATTCATTTTCTTTGGTGCGAGATCAAGAGAACGCGCTGGCCAGAGCAACAGTCGAACACATTCGGCATCAATGAAGGTCCAGAGAATATGGGCAACTTGCGGTCGTGCATTGTCCTGCTTAAATATTGCGCTTCGGAGGCCTTGAATATAGGGCAGAGCGATGGGCCTTAACTAGTCAGAAATGTAATGGCTGGTATTCAGAGTGGCGGGAATGAAAACAAGAGGTGACCGGGACGTGTATCCAATGGCACCACATATCATCAATCCAGGTGGTGACTCAGTATGCGGCTACAAAAATTCTGATTACCTTCAAAACTGCATCAATGATATGGGTGCCATTAATGTGTGATCAACGATGAACTTGGATGCAGGAATGGCGTGAAGTCACTTTTCCGACAAATCACAATCCTGTTTACAGCATCAAGATTGTCTTATCCGTATTTAACGGCATTATGAATAATGCACATTACCAGCTGAGATTCGACATCATCGTACTGTCCATCATTTGCAATGATGTTATGGGTTCCCATTGGATACACGTCTCGATTACTTCATGTTCGTATTTCTGGCACTCTGAACAGCGGCCAATAAATTTCTCATGAATTAAGGCCCGCCCCTCTGCCCTGTATTCGAGGCCTCCGTAGCGCAAAATTTAAGCAAGACAATGCATGACAGCAAGTTGTTTGTATTGTCCGGACCTTCTTTGATACAGAATGTGTTCGACTGTTGCTCTGGCAAGCGCGTTCTCCTGATCTCGCACCAATGAAAATGACTGTTTAATCGTTAAAAAGCGACTGGCCCCCCACCACTCACCAGTAACTTCGATCGATGAATTGTGGCATCGTGTTAAAACTTCATGAAGTGCTCAACCCGTACATGTCATCCAATCGCTGTTCGATTCAATGCCTAGGCCGATATGTTCTTTTATTGCTCACAGAGGTCGCTGCTTTATGTAGTGTTTTCTCAGTACATATAACTCCAAATTTCCTGAAATTTTAATCAATTGCTCTTCCTACTATAATGTATGCGTCTAACGAATTTCATTCCGTTATTACCATTCCTTCTTGGTGTATTAATTTTAATGACCAGTAGTGTATATTTGGACACTTTCGAATTTAGACTTTTTGTCAAATTTCAAAAAAAAATTTGCAGGAATTGTTTTGAAACTTTGGGAGTATAAAAAACATGTTATACTTCATATATTTCAGCAAAACTTTTGTCCTGAAGAGGAAAAAAGGACCAATAAACATTAAACAAAAATCAAAATGTTTTGGATCACTCTGTAAAAAGTAATGTTTGAAATGCGTTTCGGCTATATTATGTGATTATGAGGATTCGTCTAATTATCTGTATAATTTTTTTATGAGGCTACCACCACATATATTTATGGAAATATAACGGTTTCTTTAAAATTTTGCCAAAAAAAAAAAAAAAAAAAAAAAAAAAAAAACACTCTTTTAATTATAACACATAATGCATTAGACCCAGTGAATAGCCATTTTTAGGAAACTTGACATATTACTTTAGACACAGCATACTGCAATAAGAATTCCAAAATGATAAATATCTTACGAAATATGAGCATTTTTACTGAATACTTTTTAGCTCCGCATGCGCAAGCTTTTAAATAATTCCATTTGTATAAATGTAATAGTCAATAGTATTGAAGGACTTATATAAAATCCCCAAACAAATATCGTCTAAATTCAAAAAGTTATGAGAGATAGAATAAACGAAATTTCAGTTCCTCTCAATACAAAAGCTGAACTGTAAGGGGTTTTACTCACATTTTTATTTTAGTTCAATCAATGCCCGATGGTAATACAGTGCTCGGCGATTGTAAATGAATATTGATAAACCCACTTATCATCTTCCTTTTTTTTTTGAGAGAACTAAAATTCTGTTCATTCTATAACTCATAACTTCTTGAATTTACACAATATTTGTTTGGGGTTTTTATATAAGTAACTCAATACTTTTGGCCATTAAATTATGCAAATGAAAGTTTTTAAAAGCTTGCAGATGCGTAGTTAAAAATTATTTTGTAAAAATTCTCATATTTCGTAAGATGTTTAACATTTTTGTATTCTGGTGGCAGTATGCTGTGTCAAATGTAGCACACCAAGATTCCTAAAAATGGTTTTGCACTGTGTTTAATACCCCATGTGTTATAATTAAAAAAGTGGTATTTATTTTTGCAACTTTTTAAAGAAATCGTTATATCTTAATTAATATATGTGGTAGCCTCATAAAAATTTATTCAGATAACTAAAAGAATTCTCATAATCCCATGCTACATCCAAAACGCATTTTAAGTATAAATTTTTGCAGGGTGATCCAAAAAATTTTGATTTTTGTCTAATTTTTTACTGAACCTCTTTTTCTCTTCAGGACAAAACTTTTGCTGAAATATATGAAGTATAACGTATTATTTATACTCCCAATGTTTTAAGATAATTCCTGTAGAATTTTTCCACCGCCACTTTAGAATGTAGGAAAAGAGGGGGGAAAAGGCTAAAACCCCCATAGAAATAGCATGGTAAGAAAAGCAAAAAAACTCACACTGTCAAGTGTGTTAAAAAAAAAAAAAAAAAAAAAAAAAAACAGGCTCACACCGGAAGTAATAAGGGGACAAAATTGACTAGAAAAAAACATTGAACAGCGGGAACCGGGCGGGCTGGGGCATGGGTTCTATCGTCCAGGATTAATACGACTCGCATAGTATAACGTCTAAATTCAAATGTGTCCAAATTCTTATTGGTAAATAGTGTATTTTAAACAAATATTGAATCTGTGGTAAGATGAAAATTTTAACCATAAATATTTCTAGAAACTAATTTTTACGAATTTTGACAAAATAAAAAAGTTCCAGGCGTTTTAGTTATTGTGGAATTTTGATAAAAAAAAAAAAAAAAAATGTATACGTGTGTATATATATATTAGCATAAAACTTATTTTTTTTTTACTTTTACTTTTACTTTTTTTTTTCTTAAATTTGAAATTTAAAAAAAAAAAAAAAAAAAAAAACATAATGAAAAATAAAGCTGAATTTCTTTTTTTTCGCATAATTATGACAGTATATATATATATATATATATATATATATAAGGTCAATCAACTTTTATTAAAATCGTCCAAAGTTACCTGTGAGAAACATCAGGAAGTATAATAAAAAAATTATTAGATAAGAGTATTTTGAAATTTAACGATTAATTAATAAATTTAATTAGTTATATCTTAATAAATTATTATCTGGATGTTACTTTTAATATAGCATTTCTATTAAAATATACAAAATGAAACAGCACCCTTTTGCTGTAAATAGAATTATAATTGCAGACTTTTCTTTTTTCATTACTATAAGATTTCGTAATATCGATTCCGTTTTAACTACAAGAAAAGTGCAATACTTCGTTGAATGGCTGTAACGTAAAATGAATTTAACATAATCACCAGCTGTTATTTTCAGAAAGATTAACTTGAAATGAGAACTACCTACATAATCTATAATATTAAAACACAAAGACCAACTGTAAGACCAAATCGTATGATCTGGGCATGCGCAAGAAAATTTTGAACCAATTCGGAACTGGGATATTCCTTTCCCTTTAGGCAGTGAATACGAACACCGATGATAGAGATCGAGCAGACGACATTAATATTTCAAATATCTATGGCAGACGCCTAATTAAAGCTCAATCATAAAAATAATTCACACGATTAATTCATTGATTCATACTTTCGAAGGCAGTATATTAAAGTAAACCAAATTGCAAATTCTTATCGGTTACCATCATGTGCATTTTTGCCGAAAATTTCCTTACACAGGATTGTATTTCAGGATTTTATACTGCGGCGCCATCTAAAAAAAAAAAAAAATCTTTTAAAATTAACAAATTCTCAGAGTTTTTTGTTCTTTAAAAATTAACTTTTACCACTTGAAAACTTCGTTTAGAAAAGATACAAATAAATATTTAAAATAAAAAAAAAGTTTTTTTTTTTTTAAATCTAATTATTATCTCTGATATTTCATTTCCAGAATATATTATAGAAAAAATATTTTAGAAAGAATAACCTTAAACTATTGATATTTTATACGAGTAAAAATTTACATAGTATAATTTATTATAAGAAATTTACTGAGCAAATTAACTTGCTAAAATATTAGGTTCATTCTTATTATTTATTTATTTATTTAACAGTATACTTTTGTTGAAATATACTATTTTGATAGAATAAAGTGTTATAATGTTATTTTTCAGTAGCATAGTCCATAAATATATATATATAACCCCTGAGGTTTTTTTAATAGATAGATTATAGATGGCACCACTGTCATATTGTAATTGAAATGGAATATTATCGTTATCGATGCTCGATACAAAGAATCTCTAGAGATTCTTTGGCTCGATTGATTTTATTTTCATGCTTATGTACAGTCGGCAGCAAAATTATTGAAGCACTAGCAATAATTAGTGTTTAAAAGATTTGCGCTTAATACTGTTTAGTTAAATAAATATTTGTCGAGTCATGTTCTTTGTCATACGCTGTTTGTAGAAAAGTATGTTAAAGATAAAAATTAGCAATCAAACTAAAAAAAAAAAAAAAAATGTGTATAAAAAGTATTGATGTGCGCTTTCTTTCTCCATTCTTACCATAATTTATAAATTCTTTCTTTTAATTACTCCTCACATTCTTTTGGTCATATTTAGAGTAAAATTAGGGAAAAATCTTAGGATTTTATTTTTATTATATGGAGCACGCGGGATCTGGACATAATATCGCGTACATAAAATATCGCGTCAAAAAAATAGTATGATTTTTTGTCACGTAAAATTTGTGTAAATTTGATTTTGTGTCACGTGTGATCTCTGGCGGGGGCCACAGGGCTTTATAAATATTAACTAATTAATTAAAATAAATAAAAAAAATAATTAAATAAATCATAGAGTTGAATTTCATTATTTTATTTTTAAGTTATTTTATCTTTTGCTTTTCGCTATTCAAAATACATTTTAAAAATTGTATACATCACTGCTGACACTGTTCACAATCTTCAATTAAAAATTTTAAAATTAATAAGCACGATTGAATTCATTATGACTAATTTGGAAAAAGTTAATAAATATAGTTTTGAAACTATTTTAAGTAAAATTTATAGAAATTTTTGTTGTAGGTTTGTCAGAATGTCAGTGCTCTGACTAAGGTATGTGTTGTAATGAAATTTTATACAACATTACTAATAATTATCAACTCATTTTTGCTTCGTATTCATTTACGTCGGCGAGATTTTGTCCCCAACCCGGAGCACGCTTAAATTTTGCATATTGGAATTTCCTGAAACTTATTCCCCTTCCCCTCCAACCAAAAAATAATTGATTACAGCAGGGGTTTTTAAATTGGTTAAGAGCAATGCGAAATATTAAAACAGGAATGTCTAAAACTTTATACCATGAAAAGATTTAAGTTGCACATGATCGTCAAATTTTGACGGGTATTAACTAGTAAATAAATAAATAAATAAAATGAAATAATAATAATAATAATAATAATAAATTTTCGCTATCAATTCCCTTGTATATATATTTTTTTTTAATTGCAGACCTGGGTTATTTGTTTAAAGAGCTCCATTCATAGTCACATTATGGGATATGAGTGGTATTGATTGAAACGCATTTTCAGCAGCGATATTCAAACTCTTTAGGATATCAATAAACAAACATCATGTATATAAGTTTCACAAAATGTTCAGTTTCATATAAATTTTTAAAATACAGGGTGATTATAATTAAAGTTACGATTTCAAAACGCTATAATTTTAAAACTACCCATCAGAGCGATTTGATATTTTACCAGAGCAATCGTGAGGCAATGAAATTTTGTTTGAGGGGGGAAAAAAGTAATTCCAACATGTTCCTATGGATGGCGCTGTCAGGGTAATGTTAGGGGTAACGCCTAAATGGACTCATTTAACACAGGAAAGTTGTTAGCTACACAATGGAATAGCAGGAAACAACAGACTTCAAGGGTTTGCAACAATTCTTTTAGCAAAAAGACAAGAATATGTGCTTGCAGCGGAAACAGTCATAGTGAAAAAAGAAAAAGAGGAGCTTCATGAAACAAATACTTATATTTCACGGATACTTATATTTTACTATAGGATATTTCACGGCACATTTTGGAACATTTTTTTTTTTCTTTTGCCAACAAAATTTCATTGCCTCACGATTGCTCTAGTAGAATATCAAATTGCTCTGATGGGTATTTTTAAAATTATAGCGTTTTGAAATCGTAACTTTAATTATAATCACCCTGTACATTAAAATAAACTAATTGATGCTTTCTCTTTAAAAGCAAAACTGTAAAGTTAGTTTTGATGAGATATTTTCAACTCCATAATTAAAAAACAAATTTAAGTGATCGCCAGGGAAGTAAAACATATTGAAGATTAAAGGGCATTATGAGTAAGTACAAATGAAAACTAATAAGTGAAAAAAAAAAAAAAAAAAAAAAAAAAAAAAAAAAAAAAAAACTCGCAACAAGTGTTTCGGGTTGAAATAAAAGCACGACCATTCGTCGAGCGTAAAAAGTACGCACGAATGCAGCAAACAAAGCGGCAAAGCTATTTTGTTCCTCTGACGAAGGGACGTGCTTTTATTTCGAACTGAAACAATTGTTGCGAGTTTTTTAATTTTAGGGTGTTTCACTTAGTAATTTTTGAACCAGTCTTCCGATGTTTTTTTCTACTAAAAATTGTTCTATATTCACTGCGAAACGCATGGTTTTTCTTTCTTCTTTTATTACGTGGAAGAATTAATGTTACGCAAATTTGTTATAGTAATATAAAGTATTCCCATTGAAAAAACATCTTTTGAACTTACGCAATAAAACTGCCGGCCAGGACGTCAGTAAAAATAAGTTATTTCGCTGAAAAAATTTATTTTTAATGGATTTTTTTTATTTAGAAACAATTATACATATTACTACTTACTGTCCATTCTCCGATTTGATGAGTAAACAAACAACAGCAATTCTATTCCAAGAACAGAATCGTCCCTTGTTTGTTTACGACTTGAATCGGAGAATGAACTGTGACTGCTTGCATATTTCTACAAAATAAAAATATTGAATAGTTATTTCTTGAAGTACATTTTAATCTCCCCCCCCCCCTCCCCGGTAATTTTTTAAACGATAAGAATGGCAAAAATGCGAAAACATACGGGAAAACTTTTGAAAAAGTACGATTTTATTTTATTTTATTTTATTTTATTTTATTTTATTGTATTTATTTATTTATTTTGAAGTGGCAGTGTGCGTGTGAGGGGGGGGGGGATAGAAATTACGTAGAAAAAGCGAAAAACTCTGTCTCACACTTCTAATAACAAAAATAGCATGTTTTCACCTCAAATGAAATGAAAATTCCTTCTCCATTATAACCTAAGAGTATTTTGCTATCCACAAAGGATAAAATAACAGATTTTTTTTTTCCCCTTTGCAGTGTGGATGTGAAACAAAAACTCCTTAGAATGGTTCATTTATCAAATAAGTAAGACTTGTATAAACTTATTTCAGCCAACAAAATATGAAAAAAAAAAAAAAAAAAAAAAACTGAAACTGATTATTAAAGGATTATTAAGCAAATAATGTACAAAGTTTCACACTATGTGTACTCCATGCAAATTTCAGTCGTTATATTTTTCAATAAGTATTTTATTTTATGTAAGCATTCATAATTAAAAAGAAATTATCAAAATAAATTAATTAGATGTATTTCCTAATTTGATAGCTTTTGAAAATTTGAAAAAAAATGTAAAAATATTTTCTTATTTAATGTTATATTTCGCTTAAAAAAATAATTTATCTTCAAAAAGTTGTTTTCAGTGTACCTCGAAATAGAGGTCTGCACGGGCCGGGTTTACGAGACGGGCCGAATTTTTCAATTTGCTTTCGGGCCGGGTCGGGCTCAATTTTTTTGTGCATACTCGGGCCGGGCCGGGCCTGGATGAAATTTTTTCCGGGCCGCGTCGGCCCGAATCTTTTTCTAGTTTCTTTGTTAATCAACGAAAAATGAAATTGATAAAATATTTCTCCAGTTATTTATTTTACATAATTTTACAGGCTGGTATGTCACATAAAATGTTATTTTGTTAAAAAATGTCTGTAACTTCAATTTAATTGCCTATCAGTCTGTCTGTTCACAATCTGATTTTTCGCAAATATTTTTAGCATGTCTCAAAATTAATATATTTTATTTCAAGTAATATTAAATGGTTTCCAATTTAAAATAGTATGCATGTCACTACTAGTTTGCGCACATGTACAAACAAAAGAAAATTGATACGTTACTGTGTATAAGGTTTTGTGTCCTATGGTCTGTAGAGTTTAGGTATTATGAAGGCTATAAAAATCCTTCTGCTGTAACTTTTTCTCTAAGACTCCTTTTTCTTTTTGCCAGTGCACTGAATGAAAGTAGCATCATTTTTAGCATATGCAAAGGCATCTTTTCTATTGTATATGATTCGATTACCATTAAAGTTTGTTTACCGGATTACATGAATGATTTGGATACAATTTGGTATATGAGAGGAAATGGTTGAAAGTGCATTTTTAGTAGTAATAATCATTTTAAATACCTTCCTATATTGTTTGATGAGTGCTAATATTTTCGATTTGACTTTCTATCTGCCTTTGTGCCTTCTGTACGTCTGTAATAATGAATTTTTGTTTATATATAATTATCTTGTAAAAGTTCAGCAGTTTTGTTAAAGAAGATTGTATTGCTTCGCTGTATAAAACCTCTGCAAAACACATACTAAAAATCTTTTTTATAGAAAGGCATGTATTTTTTTTTTAATCGGGCCGGGTCGGGTCGGGACTGATTTTATCGCTTTTTGTCCTGGCCGTGAACTGGCGAAAAACAAACGGGCCGGGACGGGCCCGGGCCTCAAAATTCCGGCCCGTGCAGACCTCTACCTCGAAATCTATCTGAACAGCACTGTTAAAAATTTCTGTAAATTTAATGTAAATATTTATCGAGAGTCTCTGTAAATTTACAGTAATTCTTAGTTAAAAGTGAATAATCGAGATTCTCAATCTTTATTCTGTATTTTTACCTAATTTAATTATTTAATTTTTTAATTAAAATTAAAAATGATTGTTTCTACTTTAGAAAAAGCATTCTAAGTCCGAAATATATTCTCAACAATAAGTAATTAAATTGATATTAGTTATTAAAATGGATGTATAAAATAAGTTTTTTAACATCTCCGTTTATTTTTCTCTGTCATTTTACGTAAGACTTAAGATAATAGATTACACAGAGTTTTCTGTTGAAATTTTTAACAGTGTGCTCTGTAAATTTGTTACATTTAGCCATGGAAAAATTTATGCTAAATTTGCCATCGTATATTCGAGGGGATGTTAATATTTATTTTTCATAAAACTGGTATACGTATACAGTTCAATACACTGAAGATAAAAATTAAAGTTACATTCACAATAAATAAATAAATAAAAGTAAAATAAAAAATAATGATGAAACAGCTGTTATTCGATATTGTTAATGTAGTTGGCATAATAATAACTTTAAGTAGAAAAATGTTATTGATCTTACAGGTTATAGCAGGAAAGAGTTTAAATTAACTGTTTTTTTTTTTTTTTTTAAATCTTTCCTGAATAAATTACACAGGCATTCAAATATTCATAAGTAGATTTACGTATTTGGTTTTGTATTATTTGTCTTTAAATTAAGAAGCGATTTATGTAATTTTTGGTCTGGTGTTCACTTTGCAAAATATTTTCTCTTTTATCTTGTTTTAAATAATCTATTATCTATAGATATGGTACGTCAGTTTCTCTTAAAAAAGGAAAGAAAAAAGTTTTTTTTTTTTTTTTTTAAATTAAAGTATGGTATGTTTTCTTCTTCAACCTTAATTAAAAACATTATATTATATTGCAGAATAGTATAGAAAAAATTGTATTTCTAATATTAAAGGCATTCAACATTACAGTAATGCCATTTCGATTTATATAGAATTTTGCAAATTAAAAGATATTCTTTTGGCGAATGGCTATTTTTACAAAAGGATTTTACAGTATTTTTCAACACATAAACTTTAATAAGTGGAGGAGACTGGGGAACAATGGACCACGGGCACAACGGACCCCTCCCTATTATTGTATTTATTTATTTTTATGGTTTGTATTTTGGTACATAGGTCGCAGCACTGCAGTGATGAAACTTAGCCAGCAACTTCATGCCTAACTGACGATTCAACCATTCGTGAAATTTAGTTTACGGTAGCCAAAAGTAAATATTTTGAGTTAAACATTTTCTCTTTTCATCATTCAAGAATTATGATCTGGAAGAGGTTATTTACCACAATAAAGAGCTAAGGTCATCTACTATTATATTTAATCTCATAATAATAATTAAAAAAAAAATTAAGGGATTTGTTATATTTTTTTAACATTTGCTGTCAGAGGTCCACAAGGGATACAATGGACCACTAAGAGTCAGGATACAATGGACCATGGTCCATTTACCCCAGTTCTCTGTCATAATAAACTGATTTACGAAATTTACATTTTTGAAGTGTTAGCTATAAATTATACTTAAAAATTTCATAGTTAACCTTAATTAGATCTATTATGTCTTCAAAGATGAAAAAGAAAGCAATTTACTTTGAGGTTTCTTCTTATTTATTTTTAATAACCATTCAGTTACTTTTGTGTTTTGTATTCTTATATTTTTACAAATATCATACAGCTATAACAAACTAAATTAAATAATGCTATTAAAAAATAATAATACAAATAAATTCGACGAAAAGGGTGGTTTTACATTTTGTTGGTTTAATCACAAAATTAAAGATAATGAATCTGTTTTTGTGAGATTTATGCAACGAAAACCTAATCAAGATCTTTACATTTTTTCTTGAGAGTGTTTCTATATCTCTTGTAAATTTTAAATCTATTGTAATGATGAGTCTTCCAGATCCTACAAATTTACAAGAAAACAGCAGACTTTCAGTGACACAACAATCGTCTGGTGTATCATTTCTAATTTTAATGTTCATTAATTTACATTATTTATATGAATCGAAGACATAAATAAACAAATATAATATATTCTACATTTTATACTATTAAAAACCGCACTACATTAGTATAATTTTTAAATTTGACCTGTGGTCCATAGTACCCCGTGTCATGGACCATTGTACCCCGGGGTCGGGGTGCAATGGTCCATTTTGTCAGTTGCTATTAAAAAATTTATACATAAAAAAATAAACATAATTATTGCTTTTGATTGAGTGCAACATAAAACCCAATATATAAACACTTAAACTTCCCAAAATTGGTCCATTGTACCCCGGTCTCCCCTACTTTATTAGAAATTGCATCTTAGATTCACTGTTAACATTATATATACTATCCTTCTTTCCAATTTCTCCTCGTATAAATTAATTTTAATTTTAATTTTTATACCAAATCACATATTTCGAATATGTAAAACTGAAATAAAGGAAATAGAAAATGCAGTGAAAAACACCCAAAAAACTCTTGTTGAATGGTAAGTTAAGAATTTATAAGCAGACATCACTAATTGCAAAATCATGGGTGTTTTGTCTTTCATGGTGATTTCTTATAAATTTCTCATAATGCTGGCATATTCATGTCATTTATATGTTACTTCTGCTAAAAAGCCGAATACATTTTATTTCAATTGGAAAAGTAAATGAAACTAAAAAAAAAAAAAGGATTTTTCCTTAATTTTTAAATTTCAAATTAAAAAATATATTTCAAATATGTCAAACTGAAATAAACAAAATAGAAAATACAGTGCAGAACACCAAAAGAACTGGTGTTTCAATGGTGAATAAAAGAATTTATGGGCAAACATAATTAATGGACAAAATTGCATGTTTTGCCATTTATGGTGATTTCTTATAAATTTGTCATTCTTTATGACTGCTAACATATTTGTGCTATTTGCATGTCGCATTCACTAACCATCTGAAAATATTAATCATCTAAATGTCTTAATCTTTAACATATTTTATTAATTAACACGCTTTTATTAGCTTCACCTGTATGTATGTTTGTATGTTTGTAACCGCTCTGGGAGCAAACAAAAAATCTATATTGTAAAAAAAGACTTTCCCTAAGTGAACGCTGTGGCTGTGAGGTAAAGCTCCGCGCTACGAACCTAAAGGTCTAGCGTTCGAGCCCAGTCAGGGGAGGTTTTTTTAAAATGGTTTTTGTTCAATTCTAAATTATTTTAATTAAAGATTTAAATGTATGTAAATATTATGGTGTGTCACTCACACGATTTTCTCTTACCCTGCATTTTAATACTAAGATAGATATTTTGTGCTTTTTAGTTCACATTTCTATAAAAACGTGTTCTTTAATTTTTTAAAACTATAATATTATTTCAATTTAAAAAGGAAAATGAAGTAAGAATGATTTTTTTTCTTCCTTAAATTGAGTTTTAAATTTTGTATTATATAAAATATTTTGAATATACGTCAAATTGAAATAAATAACATAGAAAATATAATGCAGAACACCCAAAATACTGATGTTGAGTGGTGAGTAAAAATAAATTATTAGAAAACATCATTAATTGCAAAAACATGCGTGTTTTGCTATTTATGGTGATTTTTTCTAAATTCCACATTCTTCATCACTGCTACTATATTTATGCTATCTACATGTCATTCTTGCTAACCATTTTAACCATTTTTACATATTTTTAAGCTTAAAACTTTTTAAACATTACTATATCGCAATTAAATAAAAATAAATAAATAAAATTGAAAAAATGAATTTTTCACTGCCTAAATTGACTTTTAATTTTTGTATTAAATAATAATACCTGGATGACTGAGTTCACTCGCTCCTGTTGTAAAAATCATTCGTAGTGTAGATACAGTAACTTTTATTTTTTTAGATAAATAAATTTCATATTTATTTGCCTGGGGGGGGGGGGGATGAATGTTACCATTGAAAGCTTCTTTTGTTTTTGTTTTTGTTTTTGGACAAGGAAAATTGAAATCGAATTATCATATCAAACTTCCAAGTATAATTTTTTTATCACTGTCATTCAACCAGTTTCCTGGAAGATCTGGAAAATTTCTGCTATGTAGTCTTCCAGGCAAAGACTAGCAACAGTTAATTCTTCTGAAGAAGGGAAGATAAATCAGATCGAGTTTTCATCTAGAGAAAAAAAAAATCTTTAACTTTATATATATATATATATATGTTTTTTTTTTTTTTTTTTTTTTTCCAAAATCGTTCCAGCGATTTTCAAGAAAACAAAAACAATTGAATTGTAATTCAATTACGATTCAATTGTAAACACAAAATTGCCATAAGTCTAAATTTTTTCAAAATCGTTCAAATAGTTTCTAAGAAAACCATGTGTTTGCCATACTTTGCGAAATGAGGATTAACAGTGGACATTAATTTTCCTGAAGATAATTATAAATCATATGGGTTTCTCACCTCAAAAAAACCCTTAAACTAGTTAAGTTCTTATCAAAATCGTTAGCGCCATTTCCTAGAAAACGAAGTGCTGACGTAATTTTGCAACGGGTGGAGTGAAGGCTAACTCTGAACGTTAACTTTCTTGAAGATGAGGAAAATTCAGTTTGAATTGTTGTCTAAGAAAACCCCAAGGTTTTAAATATTTATCAAAATCGTTCGAGCAGTTTCCAAGAAAACCAAATTCTAGCCAAATTTTGCCACGGTAGAGTGACGGCTAGCTTAGCAGTGAACGTTAAATTTCATCATGAGTGTATGTCAAATAGGTTTCTCACTGGAACAAAAAAAACAAAAAAAACTATGTTTTTATTAAATTCGTTCGAGTTATTACCGATAAAACCAAGTTTCTGCCACATTTTGCAGTGAACGGAAAATAGTTAACATTCAAATGTAATTTTCGTGACGAAGAGAATAAGTCAGATGGTTTTTTTATCTAAAAAAAAAAAAAAAACAGTTAATACTAAGTATTTATCAAAATCATTAGAGTCATTTACAAGACAACCAAATTTCAGCCCTTTTTTTTCAACCGGAGTAATAAAACAACAACGAAGGCTAATTTTCCAAAAGATGAAAATAAATCAGAAAGGTTTCTCGTCTCTCAAAGCAGCCTTATTTCTAAGATTTTATCAAAATCATATGAACTATTCTCGAAAAACCCAGAGTTAACCCGATTTCTGCTACATTTTTCAACGGTTGGAGCAAGAGTTAACAATTGTCATGTTTTGCAGTAAACAGAGTGAGGATTGTGAGTGAACACTAATATTCCTTTAGATGAAGATAAGTCCAATAGGTTTCTCTTCTCAAAAAATCTTTAATCCTAAGTTTTTATAAAATCGACAGTCCATTTCCTAGTAAACTAAATTCTGCCATATTTTTCAACCAGCGGCTGGTGAGTTAGCAGCGGATGAAAATTTTCCTGAAGACAAGGATAAGTCTAATCGAATTTCACCACATAAATTTTTTAACTCCTAACCTTTTCTCTACGTCATCATATTCATTTCCGAGTAAACCCAATTTCCGCCATATTTTGCAAACGGCAGTTAACGAGTTAAAAGGTGAACGCAAGATTTCCTGAAAATAAAGGTATGTCTAATTAATTTTTCATTCGAACAATTCTTAACAACAAATGTTCATCAAAATCATTATATCTATTTCGAAGTAAACTTAATTTCTGTCATATTTTGTATACAACAGATAAAGGATTAACGGCGAACCAGAATTTTCATGACGATGAGGATAAGTATAATCGATTTTTTACTCCAAAAACAATTATTTCCAAACGTTCATCAAAATTATTATGTCTATTTTCTAACACAATTTCTGCAATATTTTGCAAATGGTAGTTAAAAGGTTAACATCGAACGTGAAGTTTTCTGAAGATAAGTCCAATTAATTCAGCACTCCAAAAAACACTTACACCCAAACTTTCATCAAAATCACTATATCCACTTCCAAGTAAATCCAATTTCTGCCACATTTTGCAACTGGCCGATAAAGGGTTAAAAGTGCACGCGAATTTTCCTAAAGATAAGTCCAATCGTTTTGGCACCCCGATAAACACTTACATCCAAACTTTCATCAAAACCACTGTGTCCATTTCCGAGTAAACCCAATTTCTGCCCTTTGTTGCAACTGGTCGAAAAAGGGTTAACGGCAAACGAAAGTTTTTCTGAAGATTAGGATATTCCCAATCGCTTTAGTACTCTCAAAAAATAATTAACCCTAAACTTTCATTAAAATCGCTATATCCATTTCTGAGTAAACCCAATTTCTGCTATACATTGCTGGCCGATACAGGATTAACAGCGTACGGGAATTTTCCTGAAGATGAGGATAAGCGCAATCATTTTCACACACACACACACAAAGAAAAAAAAACTTAACTCCAAACTTTCATCAAAATTGTTACAGCCGTTTCCGAGATCCTCAAGACAAATAATAAATCACGTGATTTACTCATTTAATATAAGAAAGCATCTACTGAATATGTCAAACTAAAATAAACAACATAAAAAATACAGCGCGGAACACCCAAAAGAACTAGTGTTAAATGGTAAGCAATAGAAATGTACAGACAAAAACGTGCGGTTTTTTAAATCTTTTATGGTGTTTATTATGAAGTTTCTCTTATCCTTTCTCACTGCAAACATATTTATGCTGTTTGCGAGTCATTTTCTCTAATCAGAATAAAACATCTTGAGCATTAATATATTTTATTTGTGTTTTAGAAAGTAAATTAATTTGAAAATGTGAGAGATTTGTCTGATAAGTATTATTATTCTTTTTTTAAACTGTCAGGTTTCCACAGCTAGTTAATATAAAAAAAATAAAAATAAAAAAATACTCAAAACTGCGTAAAATATTTACCTGTAACACTTTGCGTATATTCACAATTTGTTATAATTGATAACACTTATATTTTTAGTTAGAAACAATTTGAATATAAAAATGCCTCTTGCATTTTTACGAATAAATCAGTTATTATTATTATCATTATTACATTTTTATTTTCCAAATGTCTTGATTTTTAAGGAAAACGGAATTTATTTTCCTTTATATAAAAAAAGGATACCTATGTTTTCCTTTTTCTTTAATACATTTGTGTATTAGTTTTCGATATTTTATGTGAAATTGAAAATTTAGGGGTAATAATAAAATTTAATATCTTTTTAATATATAAAAATTAAATATTTTATTAAAATACGCTTTATATGTAAATGTTTGTGAGTCTAAATATTTGCGTATGCAAGTATCTTCAGAAGCATTAAGGGGACCTGGAACCTTTGAACTGGCACCACTGAAGTGGGTTTTATATAACAGCTTATTATCTTCATTTAATCTTTATAAATTGAATTACATTAAATTTGTTCAATAAATTATATATTCACGCAGCAGTTTTTTTTTTTTTTTTTTTTTTTCTTTTACCGATTTGAAATTTTTAAACTGCAATTTCAGAGTTTGCATTTCTTCATGAATTCATGATCTTTAAAATGCTAAAACTCCTATAGATATTTAAAAAAAAACTTAAAATTTTTTTGAAAGTTTAACAGAACCTACTTAAAAGAATTAGGGATGGATTTTGAAACATCTTTGAAAGAAACAATATTAAAAATAAAGTTATAAAAATATCATGTTTATTTTTTGTAAAATTTTTACTTAGACATCAAATTATTAACTTTTTTCTCAAAAACTTATTAATAAATTTCGAAAATGCCTTTAAACACTCATGTTCTGGAAAATTGCGAAACCAAGAACGAATGCGAATATCAAAATGATATTTATTGGGCACATACATTATAGTAGGAAGACTAACTGATTAAAATTTCAGGAATTTTGGAGTAATATGTACTGAGAAAACAGTACATAAAGCAGCCACCTCTGTGAGCAATAACAGCACTTATCTGCCTAGGCATTGAATCAAACAGTGGTTGGATGACATGTACGGGTAGAACAATTCATGAAGCTTCGACACAATGCCACAATTCATCGATCGTAGTTACTGGTGAGTGGTGGGGGGCTTGTCGCTTTTCAGCGATTAAACACTCATTTTCATTGGTGCAAGATCAGGAAAACGTGCTGGGCAGAGTAACAGTCGAACATATTCTGCATTAAGGAAGGTCTAGACAATACGGACAATTTGCGGTCGTGCATTGCCATTCTTAAATATTGCGCTTTAGAGGCCTTGAATATAGGGCGGAGTGATGGGCCTTAACTCGTCAGAAATGTAATGGCGGGTATTCAGAGTGGCGGGAATGAAAACAACAGTTGATCGAGACGTATATCCAATGGTGCCGCATACCATCCCTCCAGGTGGTGACCCAGTATGCGGCTACCAAAATTTTGATTATCCTCAAAACTGCATCACTGATATGGGCGCCTTTAATATGTGATCAACGACGAAGCTGGACGCAGGAAGGGCGTGAATTCGCTTTTCAGACAAATCACAATCCTGTTTACAGCATTAAGATTGCCTCATTCTTATTTAACAGCATTGTGAATAATGCACATTACCCGCTGGGATTCAACATCGTCACACTGTCCATCACCTGCAGTGATGGTATGGGGTCTCATTGGATACACGGCTCGATTACTTCTTGTTCACATTCCCGGCACTCTGAGTAGCGGTCATTAAATATCTAGTGAGTTAAGCCCCTCCCTTCAGCTCTATATTCTAGGCTTTCGTAGCACAACATTTAAGCAGGATAATGCACTACCGCAAGTTGTCTGTATTATCCGGACCTTCCTTGATAGTGAATGTGTTCAACTGTTGCTCCGGCCATCGCGTTCTCCTGATCTCGCACCAATAAAAATGTCTGTTTAATCGTTGCAAAGCGAGTGGCCTGTCACCACTCACCAGTAACTACTGTCTATGAACTGTGGCATCGAAGCTTCATCATGGGCTGTACTCAAATAAATTATCGAATCGCTATTCCATTCAATGCCTAGGCAGAGAAGTGTAGTTATCGCTCCCAGAGGTCGCTGCTTTATGTACTGTATTCTCAGGATATGTTAATCAAAACTTCCTGAAAATTTAATTACTTGCTCTTCCTCTTATAATGTATGTGCCCAATAAATATCATTCTTGTATTCACATTCCTTCTTGGTGTTGCAATTTTCACAAACATAAGTGTATTTTTAATCTATAGTAATCGTAATATCACTTTTATGTATTAGGTATGATGTAATTTTCCAACATTGATGAAATGGTTAGAAAACTATTCGACTTTTGCCAATCAATGCTATCGTTGAGAAATATTCAGATAAGTCTACCAAATGCTGTATGTTAGTGGTGTGTATTCATTCTTATCTCCACGCTCTTAATATAATCTTAGCCATTGACATAATCACAGCTTACACTTTTCTTACTTACTTGACATACTCACAGCTTACACAATTTTCACTGCTGTACGGTGAAAATATTAAAATGAGCTTGAAAACAGAAAAACATTCGCGCACATATAAAGGAAATGCATTTAAAGTAATCGAGGAATTAATAAAATTATTTGAATCTAGTAAGTGATATTGTGAATATAATTAAAACATGAAAAAAAAAAAAAAAAAAAAAAAAAAAACTTTTTTTTTTTTTAAATACAGTCGGTAACAAAAGTGTCCGAACACTGGCAAAAATTCCTATATAAAAAAAGTACACTTAATACTGTTTTGCTAAATAAATCCTTGCCGAATCGTGTTCTTAGTCAGTCTAAGAACAGGGTTCGACAAGGATTTATTTAGCAAAACTGATTAAGCGTAGTTTTTCTACATAGGAATTTTTGCTAGTGTTCGGACACTTTTGTTACCGACTGTATATATATAAGTTTTTTTTTTATGAATCAAACTTTCTTAGCAACTGATGGTACACTTTGAATAAAATAAATTTACAAAAATCGATTTTCGTCATAAAGATTATTATTTAACTCGCAAGCTTTGTCTGCTTCGCTAGTCACTATATTTGAAAGAATAAAAAAAAAAAAAAAAAAAAAAAAAAAAAAAAAATTAATCACTATATTTTAAATATCTTTATAAATAAAAACTAAAATAAATTTCATTGAAATCGCTTAGAACTTCGTTTCGGATCCCCGCTACTTGCATTTGTGCTTTAACCGGGCATTTAAATTTAGGTTCTAACTGGACGATAAGCAGCGCTGCAATTATTCAAGAATTATATTTTTATGAGAAACACTTCCTGAAGAGATTATCCTTTTCCCTCTTTGATAAAAGGTGGCGGCACTAGACAATCTTTCCAACTGAAAAATATTAATTAATTAAAGGAAAAAAACAATAAAAAATTCGAAAATTGGGCTTCGAGGTGCGTGAAGATAGGTCAAATCGGGCCCCGTGTAAAATTGTGTAACTCTGTGGTCAGCCTTTTACATAAAAAGTGATATTCGCACCTCTAAGTTAAACTTTGTTTTTTTATCACTATCTCGTCGTCCTTACAGTTTAAGATATTATAAAGTCACTGAAAAATTTTCTTTTATCAATCGGAACCTTTTCTAGTAATTATCTACAAAATGTGACACATTGGCTCTTGGCGGATCGAATCCACAAATTTCGCGTTATAACACGACGCTCTATCCTTTATCCAACTGAGATAATGGGCCCCGGAAAGTCTCTCCCCTTTTACTTTTTTATCTCTACAGCCGACCACCTCATAAATTTATAGATTTTAATTAATTAAAAAAATCAAAACTTGCACATCAGGAGAGGTAAATATGGATCTCCATGCAAATTTGTGTAGCTCCGCGATCAACTGATTGCCTACAAAGTGATGGACACACACACACACGCATTTTTTTTTATTGTATGTTGAGATACAGTCGGCTGCAAAATTATTCGAGCACTAGCAATAATCCTTGCCAAAAAAATGTACACTTAATACAGCTTTGTTAAATAAATCCTTGTCGAGTCATGTTCTTAATCAGTCTAAGAACATGATTCGACAAGGATTTACTTAGTAAAACAGTCTTAAGTGTACTTTTTAAATATAGGAATTATTGGCTAGTGCTCGAATAATTTTGCAGCCGACTGTATGTAGAAATAAGAAAGTATTAAAATGTTCTTTGAAATTGCTTTTACTTTCAAAATCCTAGTTTTACAAAAACTTTTAACCTATTTCTTTTTTTTTTGTATTGATTTTACAGAAATTTTTATGTACAAACTAAGCATGTGATAGCATTTTTAGCTGAAAAGCTGAATGGGCCTGTGGAAGTTGCGTGCAAATGCCTATAAGGAAACATACTATGACTAGTATGCCTAGACATGAGCATAGCTCTTCCGAAAGATACTAAACAGCAGCTTATTTTTTTAAGATTAGAATTTTGCCGTGGAATGGTATTTTTTATTTAAGATTGATTGAAAGAACAAGAGTTATTTTCGAAAAACGTATTATTTATTTCAATATGATAGGAAAATTGATTTAAATACGAATTACCAACGGGTACAAAATACTACTACTCACAAAAACTTTGGTTTGATTAATTTCATGTATTTCAAAAACACGTAAATCTGAAAAATTATTGTTGGTCATTTTTTTTTTGCAATACGCATTTTTATATCATAAACAGAATTATATTGTTCAGAGATTTATATTCAGCTAGTGTTTTATAGTCACGAGTTTTCACTTTAAAGAGAGTAAATCATTTTAGAAAATAATATCAGTGTTTTATTTTTCAAAAGGTTAAACAGTAATAAGGCATCTACATCTCGATAGTATACGAAACTTACAATCTTTATCGCATTGATAACAATAATAAAAACGATCTTCGACCAAATAAAGACCTAGAAATCCAAGTTCAACTCTAAAAAGCTTTTCTTTTGTTTTTCATTTTTATGAATAGCTCATAATAAATTCATGAAATTTTTCTTAGTTACTGCCTTATATGTCAAACGATAAAATACAATATGAAATATATTTTATGAAAGTCCTGTTTCTTTGTTTAAGTGTTTGCTTTGTTTGTTTGAAGAATACCTATGATTTAAAACAACTTTGAAAGGATGAATATCAATTACTGGAAATAAAAGTATTGTTTTGATGTTTCTCTGATAAATACTTTTCTGGGCGTTTTTAACCCAATATATTTCCTTTGTTAATTAAGAAGTAAGATTCAATTTCATACGTGTGTATTGCAGCAAACACTAAATACAGTCGGCTGCAAAATTATTCGAGCACTAGCAATAATCCTTGCCAAAAAAAAGTACACTTAATACAGCTTTGTTAAATAAATCCTTGTCGAGTCATGTTCTTAATCAGTCTAAGAACATGATTCGACAAGGATTTACTTAGCAAAACAGTCTTAAGTGTACTTTTTAAATATAGGAATTATTGGCTAGTGCTCGAATAATTTTGCAGCCGACTGTAGAATAAATAGTGTTTGTTGGAATAGTTGGATGGTTGGATAGTTGGGTTTTACGTCGCACTAGTGCTGCGCACATGGGTGATTGGCGAAGGTCTGGGACACACACCTAGAGGTAGTCCGGAGACATGCCATCACAATTTTGATCCTCCACGGAAGTGATGGCTCTCCCGCTTCGGTGACCCCCAGAGGTATAATTTAGAAATAATTGGAAATAGTAATTGTAATGTTGTTTACTATAGCAACAGAATGATCAGTTGTTGAATGAGTGCTTGTGGTAAGGAATATGTATTTTAAATTTGTTAGGATTTGCCCTGATTATGTCGGCGGACTTTTTGCGATTTTTTGACAATGGATCTTTATGAAATTTTTTACGGAATTGATTTTGCACATAAATGACATACTTAGAATTTAATAAACACCTATAAAATTTATATAAATTAAAATTAAGTAAAAGTTAAGTGGGAAATATTTCATATATTTAAGCTGAAATATCGAACAAATTCTGAATTTTCCCTATGTTTTAATGCTCTGGTTAGAAAATTTTTAACGTTGTAGTATTTTATTCGATAGATTCTGCTTCGAAGTTCTATTTTGTTTGTTTTATTAATGAAAATAGCATCCAGTGAATAATATTTTGAATACTACACAATAGTAAGTAAAATAATTCTTTATTAAAAACAACGAATCTTACGTATTGTTTTGCACAGAAGACATTTAAATTCATAATTTTTTAATATTTATTTTACTAAAAACGTTTAAATGTAAATTATTTCAGTTAAACGTCCTAAAAATTGAAAACTTTTACTTGCTTAGAATAAAATAATAGTGTACAAGAGTATTAATGTTTTCACGTAGATAATATATATATCAAATAATGAGTTTTAATTAAAAGTCGTTTTTTGCTATACTATGTTTGTAAGCAGCATGACAAACTATCAAAATTTGCTTAACTCATTAATGCCTAACGTCCTCATTTGAGGACAGCTAATAAAACAGCACATAGATTCTTTGTATTTTCTTCTAATAACTTCTTCTTTTAAGTAATAGTTGATGGTATCACTATAAAGAATCCTACAAACTGTTATGTACCTGCTATTAATTATAATTTCGTAATTTGGTAGCTGTTTTATGATTTTTCAGCGCGCAATTTTTTTTTATCCTGTGTAAATGATACATACCTTTATTCGTTCGCAAATGTTTGAACTTTCTCTCATTTTTAATTGAATAAATTTTATGATTTATATATTTAAACTGAAATCTTAGAGAAGAGATAACTTTTCAGTAATTCTGTAAAAATTAGAATAAATATTTAGACCTTTATACGCATATATAAATATGTGTATATGTAGTGTGATGTAGTATGTATGTGTGTGATGTAGTATGTATGTATATATGAATGTGTGTATGTAGTAATTCACATAAAAAATTAATTATAAATAATATTTAGAACGTTATTCTTTTGGAAAAATACTTTTTGTTAGAAAATAAAATACAGTTATTACAGTTATTATTGTTATTATTATTTATTTTATTTATTTATTTATTTATTTATTTATTTATTGTATAATCATTTTAAATTTTAGTTGTCAGGAAATCTTTTTTCTTTTTTCTTTTCCCTTTTCTAAATTAGTAAAAGAATCAGAAGTTGTTTTTATTTTTACAAGAATAACGTATATATAAAAAAAGGATAATATACCAGTTAGTTTAAAAATCGCAAATAAATATTCAAAAATAAATCATTCGTAAACTAATTAGGAATGTAAGACGTGACTGCCGTCTCAAGAATGGAAGCGAAGACGAATATTTACTCAATCAATACGAATGCAATAATAGTATCTTCCTTTATAAAACATTTTAATTAAGTTGAAACGTCTTTATGACTTCGGATTGTCTGTCTGTCTATCTGCTCTCTAACTTTTGTAGACATTATTAAAATGCCTTGAAACGGCTATATGTCATTCAAGTTCGCTATAGCATTTTCCATAAGAAAAATGGTTTAAATAGTTCACTGGTTTGCGTACAAGGACATAAGAAAAAAAATGAAAGTATTACGCTCTCTATAAGACGTTTTTCAATAGAGCATATTTTAATACCTTTGTAGTGCGCAAACATAATGAAATTGATATTTATTATTCATATGTACGAAAGCATGTTTTCTGTAATATATAGTATGACAAACATAATGATTCATTTACGGAGACTAACAAAAGCATCCAAATACATTAAGGTATATAATCGAAAATCACTGGAAATACATTTTCAGTTGAGTTTTACACACTTTACAACAAAGTTTAAAAGTAGTTATGACCGATTCATCTGTCTGTATCCCTATTCGTCTGTTCAATTATTTGCACTCTAATTTTCGTATATATATTTAGAATGTCATCAAACTGATATACACTAAGCGACAAAAAAAAGCCGCACTTGGATATTTTCCTTTTCACTTTCTACAACCGCCAATTTCATCGTTTAAAAAGAAAATTTTCGAACAGATTTTATTATGTTGTCCTCCATATACCTTTTAGGATGGAGTCCAGTGTTAAAAATAAAATGTAATTGTCAGGAAAATTATAATTTTAGGAATTATTTCAAAAATGGTAAGAATAAGGCAGTTAACGATGCCACAAAAAGTATTAATTTTTGAATGAAAATCAAAAAATATTTTAATATGTGAGATGGCAAAATAATTAAATGTTAACGAAATATCTACAAAATGGGTTTTAACAAGATGTAAAATTTTTTGGCCATTTAAACAAGAAATTTTGCTTTAGGCGGCCATGTTGCTCATCCAAGCGAGATGACTGTAAGTTAAAAAGCCATTGCTTGTAAAATCGGTTTGTATTACATTTAGAACATAAAAGATATTCAGAAAAAGTGTTTTGCAGCATAATTTCTTTAACTACAGTGCAGCAACTATTAAACAAAGCAGGTTTAAATGACAGAAAATTTGAAAAAATTCCATTCTTAGTGAAAAGAATTAGAAAAGCAAGACCTCAAATGGCTAAAAAAATTAAAAAATGATTAGTTAAATATTGGGCTGAACTGGTTCTCTCTGATGAGTCAAGTTTAACTTATTTCGAGTTAAAGAAAACAAGCAAATCTGGTAACGAAAATATGACCGACTTAATGAAAATCGCACTTTTAAAACAGTGACACATCCTCCGTACATTATTGTACGGAGGTGCATAACTTTTCAAACATTCGGGCGAATTTTTATGCTCAAGGAATTAATTAACTCGGAAATAAAACACGGCCATCATAAAAGTGGTGCCTGACCGATTACTTTGGAAGTATCTTGGACATTTCCACAAACAGTATTTCAAGATGATAAATGCACCTTACTACACGGCGTCTGTGGTAAGTTTATTCAATTCAAATTGTCAAAATTTCCTATCCATTCCCAAGAGCACCTATAATTCTGTAAGTAATCATACCTTTTTTTACTTTAAGTTAAATCCCACGAAGGATATAGTAGAATTTCTTCTTTACCAGACATGCAAATAGTCCTAATCGCGATCTGCTCGAAAATGTTTCGTCTATAAAAAGACATGGGAGAGGGTAGATGATTCGAAATTTGCAGCCTACAACTCTGCCAGAACTAGAAAAATTATTTGTGATATTTCGCACATTGAAATATCTGAGATTTATATTAAAACACTGTATAATACTATGCCACTGCGCATTAAAGCAGTAATTCCACATAAAGGTGGAATTAACCCAATGCAGAATACATATTTTTATTAAAAAATTGCGAAGATCTCACAAATAAATAGTTTTATTTCATATATTAAAATATAACTTGTTTATTTCATATAATAAATCATAATAGAATACAAAATGTATGGTTATTGCATTATGTTTTAAAAGAAAGTTTTATGTAGATTTTTATAAATTACTTCGTAGAGTGTAATAAAATGAATTATTACATAGGTATCATTTCATACCTTTGGCATTATGCAAACATGACAGTGTTATTTGTTTCAACGATTAATTTTAAAGTTATTACAAATAAAAAAGGTGCAAGTCATTTTTCCTGCAGTGCTGCTTTTTTTTGTTGCTTAGTGTATATTCATCAAGTTCGCATAACATGTTCTTAAAAACAAATTATAAATAGCGCAACTGTTTTGTGTACAGGGACTGACAAACGATTTTAGATGCATTACAGTCCATGAGAGGTATATTTTAAAAGCATATTTTAAATTCTTTATACTGCGCACAAGATAGAGAAATTAAGATGCACAAAATAATGTTTCCGTAAAATAAATGATTCGCGTATGCTTTACAGGATCCTAGAAAGTTGGGTACAATTGTGAGATATAAATGGGAATTGCTCAATGTATATTTTCGGTATTACGAAGATTTTTTTTTTTTAATACATCACTTTTTTTTTAATAGTGTGTAGGAGAAATTTAGATGATATACAGAGCTACACAAAAGCAATCATTTAATGCTTTCTCTTTAGAAATAAAGCTTCTTTTTACTAGCAAACAGTAATGATAGGTTATAAATTAGAGAGCTGGTAATGCAAAATAAATAGTGCTTAGATTAAATATGTGTGCTTAGATTAAATATGTGTGCTTTGATTAAAAAGACTATCATACTGTATACTATGCAAACCATACATTTCTATTTTTATTGGTTTTCCAATTATAATCCAATTATAATCCTATAAACTATTTATTTTAATATTTTACCGATTGCGACTTTTCAAACACATTTACTGTTACTTAAATCCTACTACCCATTTAGGTGGATTTTGGTGGCGGAATGGTTAGCGGTCTGATCTTCTGTTTCCATGTGTTTGGGTTCGAGTCTCAGTTCAGGCATGTATGTTCGTAAGAGTTCGAAATCCACTTTAAATCGTAGATCTGGTCTAATGAGCCTATGTGAAAAAAATGACCCCTCTCGCTCCCATCTCAGTTGTCATATTTTAGTAATATAGATAATACTTTTACTTTTATAATTGATCAAGATCTTTAATGAAGCCAAATATAAAAATTATATCTCTATCTATGCATTTTAAACTAAATGAAATTATCGAGCGAATTTACACATTTTTTTCCTTTCTTTTCTTTTTTAATACTTTCCAACGAAGTAGAAATGTGTTTGTAATTATAGTTTGTCAGTCTGTCTGTCTCTCCGTCTGCCTGTTCCTTGCTGTATCTCCCGTAAATATTAAAGGCATTTCTTGTAACTGATATATGTTATTCATCTTCACTATGGAATATTCCGTATACTGGTTTGTATATACTATATAGAGACACCCGAAAAAACTTCCAAGTGTTACGTTCTGTAAAAGGTATTTCTAGAAATCATACTTTAATACTTTATTTTACACAAATCATAATGAAAGTGACATTTATAATTCATATGCACAAGAAAATGCTTTCAAAATAATATAGTTTGCATGACCACAAAAACAAAAATAAATAAATAAATAAAATAATCAGTCACATTAATGGCTATATTGTGAAATTGCTGGAATTGCATTTTCGCTCGCATTAATCGTTCTTAACACTTTATGACAATGTTTAAGAATGATTATGATTAGAATTAATCTGTCTGTCGGCCTTTTTGTCCGTCCGTCTGCTTCTAGCATCAGAGTATACTTTCAGAACTTCTTCACAATGATACATGTTCTCCAAGTTCACTATGGCATGTTCCTTATTTTAAATGACATATATAGACATATGACATAGATAACATATATGACATTGACATATATGACATATATACAATTGGTCTATGTGTAGATGCAGAGACATCCGAAAGAATACCATTGCTTGGCATTTTTTGGAGCCATTTTCGTAAATTTATTTAAGTAATTTTGCACTGCACAAATCATAATGAAATTGATATCTATTGTCCATATGCCAAAGAAAATGTTTTGTATAGACTATGGTGTGCGATTAAGATTTACAGGTATACACTAAAATATTCAGTAGATTAAGGGCTACAATTGGAAATTGCTCAAATTCCATTTCCCTTTGTATTAAGCGTTTCTAATACCTTTGAGCTATGTTTAAGAATGATTATGAATTAAGACTATCTGTCTCTATTTCTGTCTTTCTGTCTGTCCATGTAGGCAAAGTACATTGAATGTTAAACGACGCAACGAGTATTTACTTACATTTGGAAAAAGTTAATAACCTATGTTAACCACTATGATTTTTCTTTCTCGTTTTTCAAACATTTAAATTCCTTTCCTTCTTGTCAAACGCTACATGATATTTAAGAAATATAAAGCATCAGTGTAGAAAATATGAAAAATTATTAAAATGAATAAATTTAACATTTTATCTTATCTTTCCCGATTATTTTAAATATGATTGTATAGTTTAAAGTAATCTTCAGTAAAGTTAATATTATGAAGCGGAATCGGTTATTATTATATGCATCATATAAAACTTTTAATTAATATGTTACATATTGTTTAATTAATATGTTACATATGTTACGTTTAATTAATATGTTACATATGTTACATATGTTTTAATTAATATGTTACATATACACACACATATATGTGTGTGTGAATGCGTAAAAATCGTTGTAAAGAGTAACAAAGTTTAAATGAAATATAGAGAAAAAATATTTTAACATTAAAAAATGTTAAACATATTGAACCTTCATTAAACTATCGATCATTAAACTATCGAGAATTTTTTTTTTTTTTTTTTTTTTTTATGTTGAGAAATTATTTTGATTTCAGTTTTCATACTTTTAAACCTGTAATCCACATTATTTTGTTATATTGTCGACTTCACAAATAAAGTTTTAAAAATAGAAAATTTAACTTAAAATTATCTATTCATTTATGAACATTTGAACTAATATCCAACAATTTATTTCTAAACACTGTTTAATATCAAGATCAACAACTTTTTGTGAAATATTAAATGAATAATTGAAAAAAAAACATTAATTTAATTTCAACATTCGAAGAAATCTGTTTAAAATTGAGTTAAAAGTGCTTTCCAAAGTGGAACTAATTTATTTTATTAAATATAAAGCACAATACATAATAAAGCAGCAATTTCGCACTGAACGCGTGCTTGCTTTTTTCAACTCCCTTTGTAATTATTTCTTTTTTTTACATAATTATTTTGACTTTATACAATCGTTGCGTGTTTTTTGCATTGAAAGTTTCTTAGCCATCATTATTCAACAAAAGCGTTTTCTTGGTTTTTACTACTGGTGCTTTGTTAACCGGAGATTTTAACATGGAAGTAATGTGGTGGGAAATGAGAATGGCTTCCTGTAAGCAGATTTATCGTGTGTAATCAGTATTACCTGAAACGACTAATAATTCGACTAACTAGAAATAATAAATAGTCAATTTGTATTTATCATTGAGATAAGTATATATATATATTTCAGTTTTCATACAATATATGAATCCTATAATGGAAAGAAATTCCCATTGCAATTAAAACAACTGGGGTAGCACAAAAATATTGTCCAATTTTCTAATGATATTGGCTAATATTTTGAATGTCACTGAATACCATAATGGGATTTACGATATTTATCGATATTGAAAAACGTAACTTAAAATTGCTACTATAAAAAAAGTATTCAAAAAACTATTTTCATTATTTCTAACTATTATGATACGAAAACAATATTTTAAATAATAATAATTTTATATAATAATAATTTTTTAAAAATATAATTTTTAATGCTTTATTTTTAATATTTGTTAGTATCGCCCATTCTCATAAAAAGAATATTATTTTATTATCAACATTATGGAATATTTGTCGATATTTGAAAAGTAAGATCGTTTGTTGGGCATTATGAAAAGAATCAACATGGTCTTTACACACAGCATGCATCATCAAGTATATTTATTGACATCATGAAATATTGGCAATATTATCAGATAACAGAAATTAATATCTGTGAATATATTTTATAGGGGGATGTTTATTTTTTATTCTCCAATGTTATATTTTGATGTTGTCCGATATCTTTGGACTATCTTCTTTCCAAAAATAAGCTTTCCTTTTCAATCAGGCGTGGGTGGGTGAGGGAAGAGAGGAATGTAACCTAAATAATATAAATTATTTCAACTCTCTCTCTCTCTCTCTCTCTTTTTTCCCTCAAACATTTTTTCCCCCTTTAATACTTGTTTAATTTCTTTCTTTCAAACCAGGAGAGAAATTTCTAATTTTAATTAAATAATGTTAAAATATAAAATGCTAATGTTATTAATTTTAAACTTTTAATCTTTGTCGTTTCAAAAAAAAAAAAAAAAAAAAAAAAAAAAAGCATTTGATTGAGAGATTTCATTGTAGACAGCTGAAAAACAATAAAATTATGTAAACATATTTAGGGCTGCTTTTAGACGCAAAAACAGTATTTTGATTATGAAAATTATTAACAAATATATATATATATATATATATATTTAGAAAATATAAGCATTATTGAAAATATGGTCGTATAAATTTAGAGCCTATTTTCCAAGTATAAAAAAAAATATATATTTTTTATTTATATTGGCTATCCTAACCCTAGCGCATTGCCTTAAAAAATAATAAAAATTTCTTTTTTTTTTATTATTATTGTTTACGAAAACAGGTAACCACGGGAAGTGCGTCGAAAATTAAAAAAAATGAAGTAGTAATTTTTCCGATGCATGCGCTCCGATCGTTCATTTTCTAAATCCATAGAATTTCTTTGAACGCTTTTTTTTTTTTTTTTCTTCATGCTTTTAGTTGTATTTTGCTGAAATTTTGAATTTTCGAATGTGTCGAGAGGCAAACGATTTTAACACTAAAAGTAAAAGTTTTGATCCCAAAAAATTTAAAGTTGATAGCAAAGTAAGTATATTAATAGCGACTTATATTAGTAATATTTTATTATTTTAAAAGAATGCGTTATTTTAAATGTACCGAAACACTTGTCATGATTTTACAGTCATTAATTCTAGAGCGACGACAGGGTTTGAGTCTTACGGTGCTGCTCTCCAGTCTTTTTCTGCACATTAAGTCTCGTTATAATGGGACCTACGGTTTAAGTAGACGATCCACTACGAACACCCATGCCTAAACTGGGATTCGAACCATGCATAAAAAAAAAAAAAAAAAAAAAAAAAAAGTCAGGTGTTTTTTTCTTATGTTATTTTTTTCTGAATAGGAATATATACTAGATATAATTTTTATGTTTAGGATGAATAAATATTAATAGTTTTAAGGACTTTTTTGGACATATTTATTAAAGGAAATAAGGAGGATTTCTTGCTTTGTCTCCTCATCAGATGTTCCGCTGTCGAAGCTGGTAGACGGGACGTGCCGAGTTCGAACTCCGGTCTTGCTCATCGACCTAGCATTTCAGAGTTTTCTGTGATTTCTCCGAAACTCGTCAAAATACGGTCTGTGACTATTAAAAATCCCCACGCAGTGCATTCTACCCAGGCCTAGAGGACCCAAGAACAATTAAACAGTCTTAACTCTTACACCTACACACATAGACCCATCTTGTTCTATCCTAATATAATTTTAATAAGCATTTATAACAAAAATGTAATAAATATTCAATAAATTATATAGTCTCATTCCGTATTAAATGTGTAATAACTGATTATACATCGGCAGAAGGAAATCATACTATCTGAGGAAAGAAAGTTTTAAATAAAAAATATATGCCGATAGGCGAGATTTTGGCGCTATTCTCACGTACGCACTAGTGAATTTTGTTTTCGAGGTAGATTATGCAACTTCCCTTGTGCATATGTGATTTTGGAGCCGTTGAAAACAAATAAGACAATATTTTAAATAAATGCCGTTAGTGCAGATATGTAATCCTTTTTGGCATGTTTATTCGAATATTAATAAAATATAATCCATATATATAATTTATATATTTTTTATAATCCATATGATATTATGATTTATATAATCCATATCCTATGCATTGATTTAAAATATTGCCTTATTTTTTTTTTTTTAACTGCTCCATAATCACGTACGGACTAGGGAAATTGCATAATCTACTTCGATTGTACAAGTTCAATAGTGTGTATGTGAGAACAGTGTTAAAATCTTTATCGGCAACTTTCAGAATTGATTTATTTTCTTTGCGAAAAACGTCCTCCCACAGTCTGTAGAGAAAATTTGATTTCATTTGTTTCGTCAGGTTTCACTGTAGATTCCCCCAAACAGTGAAAGTTATTTAATCGACACCTTATATGTATATATATATATATATATAGTGTACTAGTATTGGATACTGTAACAGTAATGGACACTTGTAAATTTAATCTATGATAATAAGCTTTCTAATTTAATTCTTGCGTAGTTTTGAACAGTGTTTAGGGTTGGTGTTACATTCCTTTACTATTAATTCTTGAACTATAAATATTTCAAGCCCCAGTTTTAGAATACGATTGCCTTAATTGAAAAAATGTGAACTTTCTAAAATTTTTCTTTCTGTAGTTTTGAATTTTGATTATTAGATTCGAAAATTTTGTTTGCTTTGCCTCTGCTTATTTTTAACTGAGTTTTTGTGCCCTTTCATGTCATATTCTTAAAAGAGGTATACAGTATAAATTTATTGTGCTAAATTTAAAATTTTGTATTAACAAACAGTATTTTAATAGATATTCACTACTGGCATCACAAAATTTCCATGCACCAGTAAAGGACAACCCTGTCCAGTACCAACTCATTTAACTTTTTAAGTGAGATCCAGTAGTAGACAAAGGTCACTATTCTCTCATGTTCGGAATGAGAAACATCAATTCATTTCACTCAAAATTAGATCGAAAAACTTATATATATATATATATATATATATATATATATATATATATATATATGTATATATATATTGTTTCCAAATTTTTAAAAGAGTTTTTTTTTTTTTTTTTAAATACCACGCAGCATTCCAGCAAATATTTGAAAAAATCCTTGGTATTTATAAAATTATCACATAAGGGGGTGATTGGAATGCTATTTACAAATTAAGACACATAAAACGATGTGTTATTGGAGCCTTTAAAATTTTCAGTCTTTTTTTTTTTTTCAGTTTATGATACAAATTTATATAAGGTGAAATGGGGGTAACAATGTTTTGGTATAGTTCGATTTTGACTTCATTTTGTTCAGTTCCTATTGTACTCACACTTCTAAAAGAATTTTAGACTATTAAATTGCAACTAATTGGATTTTAAGAAAATGAACTATTTATATATACTGCACCACACTGAAAAAAAATTCTGTGATTGTCAACTAGAAACTAAATTGTGACTATATTAAAAATAGTTCCATGTCATCCTTATAAATTCTAGTTTACTTTGGAAGCTAGTTCTAAAAACCACTATTAGAATTCTCGAGCGTTTTCCTGTTTTATCGTGGTCAAACCTATTTAAAAACTTCTGTAAGCGAACACAAGAGTGGAGTTTTAGTGATTATAATTTTGTTTTATGACCCAGTTCTAGGAAATCAAGCGAGAATTTCTCGCAATACAAAGGATTCATAACATTCATGATATTGTTTTACCATCTAGAAAAGTATAGGCTAGAAAATCTCGATCATTTCGTCCATCCAAATTATTTGTTTGTCTCATATGAATAACTCGGAAATTCTAATTCTAATTCTAATAATTAATATAAATTATTTAATTAATATACCTATAATTATAATTTAGGGCTTTCGAAAAATAACTACGTATTCGATTTAGAAGAAAGCGGTATATATTTTTTTCTTAGTGCACTCAAAGAAAAAATAGTGAAAATTTTGTGTTTCATGGTTACACTTGCTTCATGGTTTGGGGGTTAGTGCAACTCCAGTTTACTATACTCATATAATTAATTAAGATCTATGTAGGTTAAGTTTCCAGATAGTAAAATACTTCATTAATCTGAGATTTTTTGAATGTACAAAACATCTTCTCTCGTTACAGAGTTGCGAATTTTTCCGTATGTTTCTAAGCACTTCATATTTCAAACATTTTAACACTCCAACAAAACCTAAAAATGACAAGGTATAGGTTTCATTAAAAATTAAAAATGGAACAAGAAAAGCAATATATATATATATATGCATATATAAGTGATGAAGTTGAGATGCTTGGGACAAATGTAAATTCTTGGTTACACTTCCCTGACAAACAAAATTCATGGGGTAAGTGTAACCGCGAATGACAAACCAAAAATTTCAAGAAATAGCACAAAGCTGAAGTTATATTAAAAATCTAAGGGCAAAATTTTGTCTCCTTACACAAAATTGAGTAAGTAGTTCACAAATACAGTAATGGCAAAATGTCGAATTTGAGCACTCTTTCAGTTGGTTGGTTGGTTAGTTGGGTTTCACGTCGCACTAGTGCTGCTCAATGGGCAATTGGCGTCGGTCTGGGACTCACCCCTAGAGTTGGTCTGGAGGCATGACATCACAATTTTAATCCTCCACGGAAGGGATGGCTCTCCCGCTTCGGTGACCCCTAGAGGTATAATTTGAGCACCCTTTCGGAGAGGGAAATACAAACAATTTTCAGACCTCTATAACTATAACTATTTCATGTTTTATTTGGATTTTAAGGATAAATATAAGAAATAAAAATTCAAACAAGCAGATATGCCGACTATTAGGTACAAATTTTGCTTATCAGTAGAGTTATAAACCGCGGTTACGCTTACCTCGTGGTTACATTTACTCATTTCATCCTATTTTTTACGTTCTTTTAACGCAGTAAATAAACAAAAAATATTTTTTGTTAATTAATTATACATTTTCAATCAGTTTGCCTTTTATTTCGACTTTACTAATATATATATATATATATATATATATGTATCTAAAACAAAATATTTCTACAACTGGATTTTGACGTTTTTACTACTGACTCCTTTAACCTCTTAACTGGTTTTCCCGTACAGCGTACGGTCACTACTTCTCTAACAGTTTGTACAAACTGGAACCAGTATCTTTTCAAAGTATTTCTTTGGAATAATTTTCGACAAAATAACATGACAATTCAAAGGTTAAGTAACATGAATATTAGCATGCAGTAATTGTGGTGTAAGCTGAAATATGAAAAAAAAAAAAAAAAAAAAAAAAAAAACGGTTATATAAGAGGTTAAGATTTGTAGAAAGTTGATATTTTCGAGTGTAAAAATGATTTAATTAGCGTTCTCCTCACAGTTATGTGCCGAACGATTTAACTGAGATGACGATTAATGGTTATAATTACAGCTTCGAAAACTAAAATTAAGAACAGTACATGAAATAAGAAAAAAAAAATGGCCAGAAAATATTCTTAAAAAATGTTGCCTTATTTGAAAACTTTGCAGTTCAAAGTTCAGAGCAAGCGAGAAACTCAAGTGTAGGAAGAAGTAGCAAATTATAATTATGCATAAAATTTAGCATTATATTTTTTATTTACAGTTGCGCAATTGCCTTAACTTTATGTTAGAATCCGTCAAATACTGCATTCACTTCCATATTTTTGCAAATTTTGAAGATGATTTCTAGTAAAAGAATACATATATAGTTTAATGGAAGTTATTACCGATAATATTAGGGTTTATAATTATCTAGTGTACGTTATGTACCAATAAGTACTTGGACACTTTCGAATTTAAACTTTTGTCAAATATCTATAAGAATTCTTCTCGAATCATCTTGAAACTTTGGTAGTATAAAGAACATGTTATACCTCATACATTTTAGTAAAAGTTTTGTCCTAATGAGGAAAAGGGGACCAGTAAAAAATTAAACAATATTCAAAATAATTTGGATCTACATGTAAAAAGTAAATTTTGGAATGCGCCTTCGTATAGCGTGTGATTGTGAGATGTTTCTATTATTCTGTAAAAAATTTTATGAGGCTACCACTCTTCATGTAAATATAACGATTTTCTTAAAAAATAGAGGGAAAAAAAAACACCTTTTTATCTGTAACACGTAGAGTATTATATACAGTGCAATGCCATTTTTAGGAAACTTGCCGTACTACATTAGGCATAGCATATTGCAATCAGAATGCAAAAAACGTTAAATATCTTACGAAATATGAGCATTTTTATGAAATAATTTTTAACAACGCATGCGCAAGCTTTGCAAAAAATTCATTTGCATAATTTAACACCCAAAATTATTGAGCTACTTATTAAAATCCCAAACAATTATCGTATAAATTCAAAAAGGTATGAGTTATAGAATTAACAGAATTTTGATCCCCCCCCCCCCCCCCAAGAAAAAAAAATGGAAGATGATAGGGATTTTATAAATATTTATTCACAATCAACGAATACTGTATTATCTTGGGCATTCATTAAATTAAAATAAAAAAAATGAGTAAAACTCCTTATAGTTTAGCTTTTATTTTGAGAACTGAAATTCTGTTTGTTCTATCTTTCATAAATTTTTGAATGTATACGCTATTTGTTTCAGGCATTCACATAAGTAATTCATATTCTTTTGGCTATTAAATTATGAAAATGAAATTTTTTAAAAGCTTGCTCATGCGCCGTTATTTAGTGAAAATACTCCCATTTCGTAAGATATTGAACATTTTTACCTTCTGATTGCAGTATGCTGTGTCTAATGTAGTATGCAAAGTTTCCTAAAAATGGCTTTGCACTGGGTCTAATGCCCTACGTATTATAATTTAAAAAGTGACAGTTTTTTTTTTTTCAATTTTTTAAAGAAACCATTATTTCTCCATGAATGTATGTGGTCGCCTCATGAAACATTATACAGATAATTAGAAGAATCCTCATAATCACATCGTTCTACCAAAATGCGTTTGAAGCATTTTTTCTTACAGGGTGATGCAAAACATTTTGATTTTACTTTAACTTTTACTGGTTCCTTTTTCCTATGCAGGACACAACTTTTGCTGAATTATATGAAATGTAACATGTTCTTTACACTCCCAAAGATTCGAAATGGTTCCTAAAGAATACTTCGAGATATTTAACAAAAAGTTCAAATTCGAAAGTGTCCAATTACTTATTGGTAGATAGTTTATTTAGTAAAACTGTACAACATTTAGATGTTTCCATAGAAGGGAAAAGGTATGCCTTCTTATCTCTCATTTTATATATATTTATCAATTATTATGATTGTTATTACTATTATTGTGTACAGTCGGTATCAAAAGTGTCTGAACGCTAGCAAAAATTCCTATGTAAAAAAAGTACACTTGATACGGTTTTGTTAAATAAATCCTTGTCGAATCCTGTTCTTAGACTGACTAAGAACAGGATTCGACAAGGATTTATTTAACAAAACCGTATCAAGTGTACTTTTTTACATAGGAATTTTGCTAGTGTTCGGACCCTTTTGTTACCGACTGTATATGTTTCAAATGCTAACAAATTTAAGTTGCAATTAGCAATATTATACTGCTAATATATGTTATTTTCTAACCGAATGAATGTTTTCACATTGAAATAGATAAATATATAAATAAAAATAATTGTTAAATACTGAACATGTTATCTTTAGATTCACAAAAAATGTTTTTGAAAATTGTTTACGTTATATTTTGTTTGGAATATTTTTTGCTATCACATATTTTTTTGATGACTATTCAAAATGTTTATTTTAAAGAAAATAAATAAATAATCATGTTTACGTAACTTTTTTTTGTCTGTTTTTTAATATGCAGGAAACGGCAAAAAGAACGGGAAGAAAGTTCAATGAATGCAATATATTTTTACTTATACAAGATGTTGATTGCTTTTATATCTGATATTATATATAGATAAGATGGTACTTCCCACACTTTCTCTCATTCACGTAACTGAGGAGGATTTGGTCTGAAATGTGTAGCACATATTGGGTGATAATAATAAAAAGAAGGTCAAGGAAGTTTATTTTCAAACCAAAAATGGCCATCCATGCTATGCTATGCCCTCTTTTATTTCAAATATATTTTTTTGTAAACAAAAACAGACTATGAATGAATTTTCCATTAGGAGTGTCATTTACTATTGTGTACTGCAACTTCAGTAATTGTACTTAGCAAGGCGCGAACAACATAACCTTGAAACACGATAAAACAATAAAGAATTCAATCAAAAAACAATAATACCAATTATATATTCATATTTACTTCAAAAAAGAGAGCATGATTTGCATTGAAATACCCAACAAAAACATTCCAATATGAGCTTAGAAGTTGCGAAAGTGATATTTGAATAATATTAATTTACATTATAAGCAGAAATTTTTTTATTGAATTCCTTTTTAGTATAGCACAATCCTTGAAGTTGTGAAGTGCACTGTATGAATTTATACTGATGTTTTAATTTGGTCGAAATTATTGAATATTCGCAAATATGAACTGGGAATGCTTATGTAAAAGGTTTATGCGATTGTGCATGATTTTTTGAACTTATGAGCTTTTTTCGAAAAGAGGATTTAATTCGGTTCTAAAATAATTGCCACAAAAGTATCTAATGCAATAAAAAATGCATTATATAAAGCTGTTATTGGTACTAGTCCATATTTATATACAGGAAAACTTTGAATAAATTATGTAGCTTAGGGGAGCATACATATATTACAAATTGCAGTTTCCAAGTTCTTGAAATATAAATTACAATATAATAAAACAAAACAAAACAAAACAAGAACTATTGTGAAATCTAAGAAAAATGTCGCAAAGTTGTGCTAAACAATATTACTGATTTTATTAATTCTAAAAATGTATTTTAAAAATGAAATTTATCTTTTGTTTCTGCATGCGAAAATTGTAAATACTATTTCGCTGCATATATATATATATATATTTTTTTTTTTACATTGATTACTTGAAAATTTCTAGAAGAAACATGCATTTAAAAAAAATCAGAATTTCAATTGCTTAGTTTCACATTTTTATTTGCTCCACCAGTGGCTGAGCGGTTCTGCGCTGAAAACTGGAAAACGTTAAGTGCCGGATTCAATCCCAGGTCGCGCTCGTCGACATAGCCTTTCGCAATTTTTCGTGGTTTCTTTCGAAACTCACGTAAATACGGACTAGAAACCCTCAAAAAGACCATTCGATCCCAGGTCACGCTCGTCAACTTAGCCGTTCAGAAATTTTCGTGATTTCCCTCGAAACTCGTGTAAATACCGTCTAAAATTCCTCCCCTCCTCCCACAGAGGGCATTCCACCTATTGGCCTAGGACCCTAGTGTTGTCAATTGGTCTTAACCCACATAACCCCAACTACATACTTTTATTCAATAAAAGGCATTTTTTTAATCCTTGGATAAATTATTATTTATTGAATTAATTATCAATAGTTTTTGTTAAAAAATTAAGGAAAATCAGTACTTGGATTTATACATTGAGAAAACCGAAAAGAAAATCAACATCGCTTTTTTTATTTTAAAATCCATTTTAATCCTTTCACGCCAACTGTCACGCATACGTGCCAGCAAGAAACACACACATTTCCCGGCTGGCACGCTGGCGTGCCAAAACGTTATCTCGTTCACCCCCCAACCGTCCCATATTTGTGCCAGTGTCTTGGAATGTTTTAAAAAATACAATTTTTGGCGCAAAATGGCATTGTATGTACATAGGATTTGAGATACATGTAGATTTGACCTTCTGCTGCAAATGAGAGTAACATGATTCACATGCACATATATTTTGATAATATAAACATAAGGGGAAAGGAATGTTTCCGAATCGCATGTTTTATGGCGGTTCTTTAAAAGAGCACGTGGTTTTTTGTTTATAGTAGGGAAGAGTGGGATGGATCGCTATTTATAATTTAATTTATTTATTTATTTTTATGGTTCGTATTTTGGTACATAGATAGCAGCACTGCAATGGTGAAACTTGGCCAGCAACTTCATGTCTAACTAACAATTCAGCCATTTTATTCGTGAAGTTTAGTTTCGGTAGCCAAAAGTAAATATTTTTAGTTAAACATTTTTTCTTTTCGTCTTTCAGGAATTATGATATAGAACAGCCTATTTAGCACAATAAAGTGCTAAGGTCATCCATTATTATATTTAATATCACTAAAATATTTTTTAAAAGGATTTGTTATTTTTTTAAAACATTTGCTGTCAGACGATCAGACGGGGTACAATGGACCACTAAGAAACGGGGTCCAATGGACCATGGTCCATTTACCTCAGTTTTCTGTCATAATCAACTGATTTACGAAATCTGCATTTTTGAAGTGTTAGCTATAAATTATATATAAAAATTTCAGAGTTAACCTTAATTAGATGTATTATGTCTTCAAAGATGAATAAGAAAGCAATTTACTTTGTTGTTTCTTCTTATTTGTTTTTAAAAACCATTCAGTTACTTTCGTATTTTTATATTTTTACAAATATCATAGAGCTGTAGCAAACTAAATTAAGTAATACTATTAAAAAATAATAATACAAATAAATTTGACGAAAAAGACGGTTTTACATTTTGTTGGTTTAATCACAGAAATAAAAGATAAAGAATCTGTTTTTGTGAGATTCGTGCAACGAAAACTTAATCAAAATCTCTACAATTTTTCCTGAGAGTGTTGCTATATCTATTGTAAATTTTCAAGCTATTGTAATGATAAGTTTTCCAGACTCTACAACTTCACAAGAAAACAGCAGATTTTCAATGACACAAACATCTTCCGATGTATCATTTTCTAATTTTAATGTTCATTAATTTACATTATTTGCATGAACAGAAGACATAAATAAACAAATGTAATATATTCTACATTTTATACTATTAAAAAACACACTACATTAGTATAATTTTTAAATTTGATCTGTGGTCCATAGTACCCCATGTCATGGACCATTGTACCCTGCGTTCGGGGTACAATGGTCCATTTTGTTACTTGTTATTCAAAAATTTATATTAAAAAAAGTAACCATAATTATTGTTTTTGATTGAGTGCAACATAAGACCCAATGTATAGGTAATATGCACAAATACTTCAATAGCGAGAAATTATTACTTTGTGAGTAAACACCTAAAATATCCAAAATTGGTCCATTGGTCCCCACTCTCCCTTAAGTAAGAGAGTTTTATTTTCGCTACAGCACTCTCTCTGGGTATTTGGGTTTGCAGTGCAGTTTTTAATCGACAACTAGGTCTTGTAGACATGAATATTTTCTGTTTCTACCGTAACAATGCTGAAGCGTCGGAAATGTTTAAATGAACTTGAAGTAGCAGAAATGATGCAAAATATTTCAGATATTGATACAGACTCTGAGTGTAGTGATAGTGACACTATAACATATTCTGATTGTTCTGTTCATAAAGAATCTAACGAATCTAGTGGTGATGAGGAAATTTCGGACATCTGCATGGCGAGTACAGTGAAAGTACACATCCGAATACATTCACATTTCCACAAAAATCCTTCAAAACGGAAAATGAGTTATTAAGAATGCAAGGACTGTAACGTAGGACTGTGTGTAAATCCCTGTTTTCAAATTTTTCTTACTAAAAAAGGATTCTAAGTAATATATTTAGTTATAGAATATATAATGTCAAAAGTTATTAAATGGTAAGTAAGTACTGAAAAAAAAAATGTATTTAAACAAGAAATATCTTAAGTAAATAAAGCATGTAATTAAAGCATATGCCGTTTATATACTCTACATAGCATTAGTAAACAACGCGTTCATATTCATGGATTTAGGCTTAATAGCTCTGTCCTCCGGCTCTAGACAGAGGTTCCCGAAAGAGAATGCCGGCCTGAGCGGTAAGCTCGTTTTTGCCCCTTCCGTCGCGAAAGGGCTAAATATTTATTCTTACATTGTTTTCAGCATTGCTTAACTTATACAATTTTTCTAAAAATATATAAACAGAACCATTATTTAATCTAAAGTTCCACTTATCCCGTGTGTTTCTGAAAAATATTAGATTAAAAAAACCTTTTTTATCTTTCTTCCTTCGTTAAAGAAGTATTTTCAAATGTTATTCCTTGCATGTTATATCTTTGTATTATTTTATACTTCACAATTTTACAGTTACTTCTTAATATATTTCAGAGAGATTATTTAATTATAAGCTTTATATGTTCAAGGAAATAGAAAACTGTCAACCATTACGATTTTTAATTTTAACTTTATTTGACGTATCATACTTAAACGTTGCAACAAATTATAAAAAAAATTTATTACATATTACTGGTATCTAAAAATCGTAATGATTAGCAGCTATGGAAGGGTGTTGAAATTAGCTTTTGAATCTGCTTCTATTTTAATATTTTTTTTAATAAGTAATTCAATGTATTAGTAATTTAGTTAATAATGTAATGAATTTAATGTTTTTTTTAAATAATTTTTTATTCGAAACAAATGAAAACCAAGATTTGAACTTTATAAAACAACATTTATTTTGAAGGTGTGCGTCATTATTAAACTTTAAAATGTCCTCTTGTGATAAAGTTAAAGAAGTTATTTGAATACTTAATTAGTAATGTTTCTTTTCCACTTAAATTTAAATAATTTTATCGGTATCTTAAAACTTTTCACGATTGTTAAAAATATATGTTTTAAAAAGCAAATATATTTTTATCTAGAAAAATACTCTTTATACCGAAAAAAAATATATATATATTTAAAATTAAACTGTAATATTTACAAACTTTACAAAAAAAAAAAAAAAAAAAAAAAAAAAAAAACCTCAAAGACGCATTCAATCCCGAAACGAAATTTAAAAATATATAATTTTTCACATTTCTTTTCAAAGAGGCGGTTAAAAATATATCACACCTAATTATCTACCCCTTTGTATATAGGTATTTTATATTTTTTCCCCCTCATTAAATTGAAAAAAAAAAAAAAAAAAAAAAAAAAAAAATCTAAAATACTTTTCCTTTGAGAAGATGCGCTCTTTAATTAAACTTTAATTTTCTTAAATGTCTTAAAAAAGAGAATTCAGATTCAAAAATACGCTTAAAAGAATTCTGCCTTTTCTCACTTTGCATGAAAGGAGTTCTGGAAAGTATGCCTCCTCCGATTCACTTAATCCGTAACAGGAAAGATGCTCATGATCTTCCTGGTTCGAATTGCACGTTACTGACCCAGTTTAAACACCGACAGATGTGAGCGGGGGAGTTACTTATTTTTATTGTCCACCATATCATTTTGTCAAATGTTGTGTAAAATGAACTGCTTTCTAACCTACAATGCGACCAATGCACTTTTATGTGACCTCGTAAATTATCTTTATCATACATTACTCCAGAACGAGCTACTGAATTGAAAAAATTTTCACATCATCTAATAAATGCTAGAAATGTGCTCTATAAAAAGGAAAAAAAAAAAAAAAAAAAAAAAACTTTTTGTATGCGACGTCTGAACTTATTTTTTGTATGCGATAATAAAATAATAAAATAATAAATTAATAAAATAATAGATTAATAGGTAAATAATTAATTAATAGAATAATAGAGGGAGAGAAAGAGAGAGAGGGAGAGAGAGATGGATGGATAGACAGATAAACTGTTAAAAATTCAATTTTCGTATTTAAGGGAGCACAAAAGTGTAGCTATAGGGAAAAAAAAATAAACGTTTTGGGATTAGGAGATGAAAAACTTTTGGCATAAGATGCTGGTAGTTTGACACTGGGGAACATGGGAAAGATGCCTGGTTGTCTTCTTTGTTGTTTTAAGCCATATATTTTAGTAAAATATTAAATAAGATAATAGATAATATTTTTTTTTTTTAGTTTCGTCCATGTTAATTATGTGTTTTAAAATAAATTTATGATGTTTCAGAAAAAATGTGTATTTTGCCTTGAAATCCCATAAGCAATCATACCTCTAAACAGATGGCGATCTTAACACAAGACTGGAGCAAGATGGCGAAACGAAAGTCTTTTATTTCAAAGTTTTTATAATATTTTTGAAGTTAAATATATTTTAATTGTGTACTCAAAAGTACAAAGTTCTGCAAGATATCAATAAATAACAAATATAACCAATAGGGAATTTTTACAGAGATATTAAACAGAAACCACGGCGTCTTCCCCTAATGTACCCTAGGCTTTTATTGTTAAAAAAAAAGAAAGAAAGAAAGAAAGAGACCTATATTATTAGGAAATAATCATGAAAAAATAAAATTTTGTTATAAATTCTTCATCGGGTGATTAGAGTCATTGATTGATCCTTATATGCCAAATTTTTTTTAAATCAGTTTAAAAATGTTTTTCCGCTTTCATTTCTTAAATAAATGATGAGAAAAGTACTTTATAAAATCATATATTATTTTAAGTATGATTTACGGCTAAAAAGCAATTTGTTGCCAATCGGCAACATTAATCTTTAACTGAAATAATAATTTTCCGTGATAAAATTCTAAATATGAGCTACACACTTTACCATGTAATAATGTTTAGCACTAGTGTTGCCTCTACATGATGAAAATTGATTTAATAATTCTATCAGTATGTAATTTATTGGGAACTTTAAGCACTAGAGCTTCAATATTATTCTAATGGTATTTTAGAAGACAAAATTGTGTATGTTGCCGAAAGGTAACAACGGCATTTAAGGGTTAAATCTTGTTTGAACACATTTCAGATAATTAGTTATAATAGTGACTTACCCTGGTATAAAGTTGGCGAAGTATCGTATACCGTTGAATGGAACGTCCGACCGCCTCTTACGGTCTGACATGACAATTAGCGCACAGTCAGCGGAGTAGCTAGGATTCAGTGGTGTTGGTCTATTGCCTGGATAAGAAACTGGCTGACCGATGGTCAGCAGCGTTGCCGTAACCACCAGGTACCTGAAGAAAAAAATAAATGTTATTTAGAGAATAATAATAAGAATAAAAAAAAATAATGATGCATAAATCATATCAAATATTCTTCATCCTTACTAATTTTCGCGTACTTAAATTTCGCATGCCAAATTTTATTAATAATTTTCTGTAGATTGGCAAAAATGGTTTTGTTTACATTTATCTTTTTTTTTAAAGGACTAATTTATAATTTAATTATAGACATTTACCTTACTAAACATCCTTTATTAAATGAGCATATATATTTCGGATCCCGATTGGGTCCATCCTTAGTGCTCAGATGACGACTTCTCTGAGCACTGAGAAGTCGTCATCTGAGCACTGAGGATGGACCCGATCGGGATCCGAAATATATATGCTCATTTAATAAAGGATGTTTAGTAAGGTAAATGTCTATAATTAAATTATGGTTTTGCTTATTTAACATACAAAAAATATTTATTTGTTTAAGGCATCCAAATATGATGATGATGATGATGTAAGATTTAGAAATGTTTTTGAAAATCACAAATTAGTGTCGTAAATTATTAAATCATGTATTTTGTATTTAATAACACTCAGGATAAAATAAAAGTTAATTGAAGAATAATACTGTAAGTTTAATTAACAATTATTTTATTATTTAAAATTGAGATTATTAAAAAGTTAAATGCATATGATGAATGTATACATTGTTAATTTGATATTGGTACTGTATAGCTAATGCTAAAAATAAAATATTTACACATACAATTATATATATATTTTAAAAATTACTCTAAGACCGAATTTCTGCTATATATTTTTTACATTTCGAGAATTTCTTTCTTGACAGTTTTCGTTTTACTTACAAACAATCCACTTGAATGATAAAAGCAACAAAAAGGAAGAATTATTAATGATTTTTGTTGGATATGGAATATGCTAACTATTTTTTGAAAGAATATTCAAGCTTTTTTAATGTTCATTTATGTATATTTATATTTTTCAACTTTTATGCTACTTCTTATAATAAAAATTTTTTATAACCGTAGTGTAAAAAAGAAATTTTATGTAGGAGAACTTATAGACATAAAATCAAAAGACATATCAGTTAAAGATAAGATTTTCGTAAAAGACATTTCTAAAAACAAATTTTTTGTGACGCATAATGTTATTTTTATATATATTATATATGAATGAAGATTTAAAAGCAAATGAAAATACATTCAAAATGCGTTAGGTGGTGAAATATAAATATAAACAAAATCTATGTAAAAGATATATTAGAGAGCAGATTTGAGCTTAATATTGCTTCAACTTTGGCCTTATATGACTTATATGACTCACTGACCTATTTGCTGTATATTGATAATATTTAAATAAAACTCCAGGTTTTAATGTTTATCATAATTTCAAATAAATTGGGAATAGCAGAACAAGACACCTTTCACACATTAGACAGTTCTGTAGTTACTACGATTTATTAATTTTCATTTTTACTAGCCTATAATGCAATGCAGTTATTGCTAGGAAATATTTAAAAAAATTGCAAGAAAATTTTCCAAAATTTAAAAAATTTGTATAATTTTTAAGGTTAGATATTAATTTATTTAAGTGAGTATTTTATGAATATTTTGACAATCACAACAAAGTCAAAATCCTTTAAGGTTTTCAAAACAAGCGTACATATAATTCAGAGAAAATAAAATAAAAAATAAATGAAAACTTCTACAAATTAATACACACACACGCTCCACAAATTTTTTGAATTGAAATAATTCAATACGATTTTTCATAAAACTAATAAAGGTATGTCTGAATGCTTCAATAAATCCGGTTATATAACATTTAAAAATAATAATAATAATAATAATAATAATAATTTTCATTTAAAGGTTACATTGGTCAAGCGAAGAGCTTTTTGTAGTTTGGAATAGATGAGCACCGTTGAAACAAATCTTCCTTTACTCCTTATTGCTGGTCTAATGGTCAGAGTTTTGACTTTTCTAATATTTCATATTCTACTGTTTCTTCCTTTCTTTTGAATTTACATGAAAATTTTACAGTTTCAAAAAATTTTATGATCTTCTTTGCCTTTTCTTGTGGATGCTTAAGAATTACTCTGATAAATTATCCCTTCTGATAAAGGATCATGCTTGATTATTTCCACCCGAAACTATTGTTGAAAATTTCTGTAATTTATGGTGTTTGCTTACAAAATTTTTATTTACCCTCATTAAGATGCAGAGCGGGGGGAAAAAAAGGAAAAAAAACGAAAAGAAATGGGTTATCTAAAACGCGTACCTATCTATGTTTGTAGATTTGTCTCTAAAAACAATTTTGAAAATTATTATTATTGTTATTATTATTTAATATTAACCTCAGCTTGTGAAAGAGGACAAAGTTTTGAAATATTCGCGATATTTTACTATTTTTCGGTAATTTTTTCTGCAATTTAAATTGACAAAATAAATGCGGGGGTAATGTTAGTATTTTAAAAGTAGGTTTGAATGTACATTTTTTTTCTCAAAAATAACTACACATTCACAAAAAAATCTCCGAAATGTAAGCCACACAAGCAAATAGGTAAAAGGATAGAGGGAAAAGCGAACAATATTTTTCAAATTCATTATTACCCCAAATTTATTTTTTCAGTGTCAATTGAAGGAAAAATTACGGAAAAACCAAAAATATCGCAGATATTTCAAAATTTGTTCCTCTTGTACTAGCTGAAATTTACATCTAAAAAATAATACTACTAATAATAATAACAACAATAATATTGATGTTTTGGATATATAGTGATCGACACAACTATTGACAAATGCCCGTTTTCGGTAATCTGAATTTCTTTTTTTTTTTTTTAGCTTAAAACTTTCAGTTAACACCAGAATTTCGGTGCATATTTTTGCAACAGATAATTTATTTATTTATAAACTGCTTTGCTAATGTGTTAATTTATAAATTTAGTATATTATCTATTCATACACTAGTACATATACATTAGATTTGTATGCTTGATTCGAAGTCCGCTTCTAAATCTCGTCAGATAAAGACAGATAGCACATGACAGAATTATAATAGGAGGAATTGGAAAAACACCCAGGGCTAGCACAGGAATCGAACCCGCTCTCCTACGCTCGAAGGCGATTAGCAGTGTGGTGGCATAACCACTCGGCCACGGAGGGCCCACATACACTAGTCTTAAATAATAATAATAAAAATTAAAAGTGAGTACGACTAAATGCCAGAAAGTGATAATTAAATGTCTTTCTTTAGACAGTCATCAAGTTTCTGAAACAAGTTTGATTAAAACGTACAGTCGGTAACAAAAGTGTCCGAACACTAGCAAAAATTTCTATGTAAAAAAATTACGCTTCATACGGTTTTGTTCAATAAATCCTTATCGAATCGTGTTCTTACACTGACTAAGAACAGGATTCGACAAGGATTTATTTAACAAAACCGTATGAAGCGTACTTTTTTTACATAGGAATTTTTGCTAGTGTTCGGACACTTTTGTTACCGACTGTACTGAATTGCCTGTCTTTTGCTTTTGCTTTAAATATCTTTTTTCTAAAGAACTTTTTTTTTTTTAAATTTCACTCAATGGTACTTTTTTCATAATATATTATAATGTACGACTTTTTTCAGTTATACATAGCTAGAGAGTGTTCCAGTCATAAATAACACACCTGTTTTAATTCAATTTAATTTGATCTAGCTGAGAAATTAATGCTTAATCTTAGCAAATAGTACTTGATCCACACTGTATCCAATGCTTATTTTTTGTATTATCTTACATTATTATCCAGGGATCCCCTGTTTTTCATACATTCCTGCTCAAAAGTTTATCAAGATTTGCAAACGAAGTTTTTTGTTTTTTCAATTTAAAAACTTATCTCTCGATGAAATGCTTTCAAACATTGGGTATTTAAAGAACTGGGTCTTACTCATGTTTTTCAGTGAAGATTGGTTTAAGACAAAATTTAGGGGGGGGGGGGGTAACAAATTGAGCAAAATCAATAATGTTTGTGCATCCCTGCATCGTTAATTGAACGAAATGAACAGAAACTTTAGGATATGTTGATATAGACACAGTTCAATTTGTGAATGAATTTGTGACGATAGCATATTAAATAATGGAGATATGAACATTTATTTTAAGACTCAAAAAAAAAAAAAAAAATCAACATGTTTTTTATTTGTAATATACAGAGTTTTTAACAGAGTTTTATAAAAGTATTCCCACTTTCAGATAAGTTGAAAAAACAATTTTCAATCAATATATTATAATCAACAATATCAGTTAATACAAATACCTTGAATATCTCATGAAATATGAGCATTTTTATGAAAAACTTTTTCACTGTGCATGTGCGAGAGATAAAAAAAAAAAATTATTGCATAGGTTGAAAGCTAGATATATTGGGCAACTTTTGTCAAAAGTGCATTTGAATAGAGTAAAAATTAAGCGAATTATCCGAAAAAGAATGAGCTAGATTTTAGATATTTTCCAAGAGTTAAAATTTCTTAAGAGTTTTTTTCACATGCTGCGTAATTAATTTGAAGATCCAATTATTTCAACCACGGTCCAAATATACTCTTTTGTGAAAAACCTGTTATAAGCTTGCAACTTTATAACAAATATTTGTTTATTTACTAAGATTTGTAAGATGATAAGCGGTTTTTCACAAAAAAGAAGTTTTGTGTGCTAAGTGGTTAAAATAAATGGATTTTTAAATTAATTACGTGACATGAGAAAAACCCTTTTAGAAATTCAACTCTTTGAAAATATCTGAAATCTAGCTCGTTCTTTTTCCGATAATTTGCTTGATTTTTACTCTAGTCAAATGCACTTTTGACAAATGTTGCCCAATATATTTAGCTTTCAACGTATACAATAAAAAAGTTTTATCTTTCGCACGTGCGCAGTGAAAACGTTTTTCATAAAAATGTTGATATTTCAGGAGATATTTGAGATATTTGTATTCCGATTGCAGTATAGTGTTTTAAAAGTGTTTTACAACTTATCTGAATCTGGGTATAATTTTCGTTAAAAACTCGGTATATTATAAATAAAAAACATGCTGATTTTTTTTTTTTTTTTTTTTTTTTTTTTGAGTTTTAAAATAAATGCTTATATCTCCGTTATTTAATATGCTATCGTCACACAAATTCATCCACAAATTAAACTGGGTCTGTATTAACATATCCTAAAGTTGCAGTTCATTTCGTTTAATTAACGATACAAGGTGATCACAAACATTATTGATTTTGCTCAATTTGTTACTGGCCCCCTAAATGTTGTCTTGAACCAATCTTCACTGGAAAACATGAGAAAGACCCAGTTCTTTAGAAACCCAAGGTATGAAAATATTTCATTGAGAGATAAGTTTCTAAATTGAAAAAAACTGATCGTTTGCAAATACTGCTAAACTTTTGAGCAGGAGTGTACCATTAATTTTATGTAAGAATCTATGTCATAAAATAAACCTACGAACCTTGAAAAAGTTTTTTATTATAGAAAAAGAAGTTCTTACAAAAAAGTGGGTGCGGTTGATCCTTGTAATTAAACACACATTATGGGCATGACGCAATCCCGCCGCAGTGTACGACAATTCCGCCGAGAATTTTATCTGTAGCTTCTCCTCATCGGTCAATTCCGCCGCATTCCCATACTGCGTTTTCAAGAATTGAACGCTAAGTATATGGTATACTCTTATAGTTAACACTTTTATTGTTCTTTTTCAATTTGTAATTTGTTGTTAAATTTTAGTGTAGAAAAATATTAGTAAATTAATGTTAGCTCTATTCTATATTTAAACTATTATGTATACTTTTGGAACTTTAGCTTGCCTTTAATTTATCATCTGATCGTTCTTTAATGAAGTTTTCAGTATAATTTATCTCGTCCATTACAAGTCCTAAAAATAATCATCATTTTTCGAGAATAATTTTTGCTAACGGTTGTAAATGAACGATTTCCTTCCCACTTTATCCAGACTTAGAACTGGTAGAAAGTTTCCCGAAACTAACACTGAAAATGATGTCATAGTTATAACAATTTTACGATTAATAATAATAATAATAATAAAACTTTCCTAAATATAACGTTGAAATGATGTCATATCTAAAATAATGTATTAGAATAAAAAGTATAAAATTATATTCATGGTTTACATACGTGCATTCAACTAAATAACATGATGAAAAAGGAAAATTTAACGGAATAACTTACATCACAATCGCAACAATGTACTGAAATAAAGAAAATAAAGCTTTACCCATGGTTTCCATGTTTTTGGAAAATTCGTTTATTAATTCTCATTAAATAAAACAAAAATAATTTATGTTTTTAGAATAAACTTTTTTCTTTACTATGAAGAACTTGAATACACCAGGGAAAAGTAACACTAATAAATTAAATAATGTAGAATTTAACTACGTTACAAGAAAATAATGATATAAATAAATAAATAGGCATAGGACTATATAATTTATATAATTTATTTTTTCTTGAAGACATCTGGACTTCGAATCCTGTAAGTATCATGATGTAAATGATGAAGGCTTTGTTTTTAAATATCATGCAAACCAAAGTTTAGTAATTTGAACTGTCAGGGTGAAATAAACTTGGAAATGCAAGTGTAAAAATCGAGCGCTAGGAGGGTACAGAACGACTAGTTATATATATAATGATAGATTAAGTTTACTCATTTCTACATAATAATTTTTTATAAACGAAATAGTTTTCTTTTCTTTTTTTTTCCCAAACTAATACAGAGATAAATAGTTTCAATATTTGAATTACTTTCTTTTTCTTTTTCTATTTCAAACGCGTACAAATTTTCAATGTATGATGGCAAAAAGACTTCTTCTGCAATGTAACATTTATATTCCTTTACTATGATTAGAAATTTACTTCGATTTATCTAAATATTTCAATCGATGCTTCTGTTTCTCTAAACGATAGAATTAAAAACCTTCAAAAATTAATTTTTACCCTTTGAAACTGAAAGTGTAGATTCGGGCCTCATGGACCTAGAAGTAAAAAAAAAAACTACCAATGTTATTTGTGTGGAAATACTCGCTAGAATTTGATCAACTATAATTTAAATCAAGGTTTAACTAAATTAAAGATTTCATAACCGTTGCCAGAAGCTAAAACCCATTTATTCTATGGGGAAAACTTGTTGTCAATTATTACCTAATGTATTTTTAAGATTTCATTTGGAACCTATTTGAACATTGTAGTGTGATATTTAAATATTGTCTGAATACTGAAGAACAAACACGCATCAGAATCTTATATATACCCATGGATTTCATTATTATTTATTACTGTTGAATAAAATAAATAAATAAATAAATAACAGCAAAGTAAAGAAAATCTAAGTTCTTATTTACTCATTAATACATTCGTAAATGTTATAGGAACAATTTAAAATAAAAAGACTAATTTTCCTTAAATTAATTGTTGTTTGAATTTTATGATATTCAAATGCTACACAGACGTAAGAAATAAATTTAATAATAGTAGAATTTATTATTACAATTAAATAATAGAATAGAAACAATAATAATGGAATAGAAAACTATAATTAAATGCGTGTTTACGAGTGCATTTATTTTTCTTCATGTTTTGGTTAAAACCTACTTAATTTTTAGTTAATTTAACAAAGGGAGGGGGAGGGGCTCATGTAATGCAAGATTTTTTGCCAAAGCGCGATGCATTGTCAAAAAATAAAATGTTATTTCAGTTTAAATTTAAAAAAAAACCTCTTAAATTATTCAAACACAATTTATTTTATTTCTCAATTCTTTTACTATTCGCATAAAATTCTTAATCTTATGTAAATGAGCGGATGTGTTCAAATGTAGGTTTTTAAGTGTTGTATTTTGTTTGAATGTATAATTTATGAGTTTTATAGTTTTAAAGGGATTGTGCAATTCATCAAGCACGATTTTTTTTATTATTATCATACAATTAACTATATTATGATTGTATTTGATGTCTCAATTTAAAATGTACATATGTACAGTCAGCCAAAAAAAAAAAAAAAAAAAAAACAGCACCCTCCCCCCCCCCCAACCCAATTTCGCCGTAAATTATCGTAGAAGCATGCGGCTGGTAACTATCGATCTGCATCAACGTCTAGTTTTTAATGGTGTAGTTCGATTTTACTTAAGGGGTCATCTACATATTAAAACAGGTATAAACTTCATTTTTTTTCAATGACGACCCCTATTTTTGACCTCATATTCCGATTTTTGAGATCAAGGCAGTTCGGAAAACCTACCTATTTATATACTTAAAATCAATTCTAAACAGAGTTACACGTGAAAATGTGTTAGGGGACCGTCTATACATTTAGAAAAAATAAATTTTGATCTACCAAGCAATATACATTATTTATTAAATTTCACACCAGAAACAAACTTCAGAAATGTTTATTATAAAATAAAAAACGATTCTAATTCGCAAAACTTTCTGTGTTAGTTTATGAATTAAGAGATTTTTATTGGTTTCTATTTATTAAACATTGAATAGTAAAATATATCACTTCATACGAAGAAAAGTAAATAGCTTGAATCATATGAACCCTACAATACAATGTCGAATTTCAAAAATCTAGTTACCAAGGTAAAAGAATAATAGTAATAATGATAATAATATTAATAGCGGTTAAAAGAAAAAAAAAAGTGTTTAATATTTAAGAAAAAGAATTATCTACTTCTTGTTGGGTATATTTTTATTTTATACAATAAGCCCCGCATGAAAGTGTTACTATAAAGTTTTACATTTAATTTTAGGCGTACAAACCAACAATAGATAATATACAAAAATATAGATAACAAGATTTAAACTAAAATCTGAGAAAGTATATTTAATATTTTCACGACTGCTGATGTAGTTTCACGTCATTTGGAAATCTGTAACTCCTCCAGTGGGCGTTTCTTTCACAATTTGTGTGTTACGATATTTCTTAAGAATATTCCTTATACTCATATTTATATAAACAAAAGAGTATGAAACAAATACTTTCACTAGAAAGAGTATAATTATTGTGTATATTCATATGAAAACAAATATGGATATAGAAAAAACGGTTTCCTATTGCCTAGAACGAATATTCCCCGTTCTGCAGTCGTCTACTGTACTTGAATTCTTAATTTTAAATACGTAAAATCTATATCTTTAAAAGTTTTAAGATATATTACTTAGTTTTAAATTCTTTTTCCGTGATAAATGTGTCGCCAGTTTTACGCCGTGATTAGAATAATCGAAAATAAATAATATTGCGCTTTGTTTCAATAATAGTTTTTAAAAACTTAAAAGAAAAAAAAAAAAATCCACTATATTATTCGGTATTAAAAAAAAAACATTTAATAAAAAGTTTATATTTTATTATGGGCGTGTTCAGTAGAGCGCCCGATCCACGACCGGTCGAAAGATTCCGAGCCAAAGCGTTCAGTGGTGTCGACCGATCCAGAGTCACATCGTTCAGTGGAATGGACCGATCTCGACCGGTCTTGGATCAGAAAGCCCAGAAAAATTTCTTGATCCATTGGGTCACGTGATGGATCAAATGCGCAATAGGTTGAAAATCGGGCTCTGATTGACATTACGCAGTGAAAACCTGAACAATGAACATCTGTTTTTGACAATGATTGTTTATTTGTTTGATTAGCTGAGGATTAATACAGATGTACCTATTTATATGCATTGTTTGTGCTGTAGAAAATAAGGTAAGTAATTCCATAAAATGCTAAACTATATTATATTTATTTATTTATTGTGTAAAAAAGATTTTTTACGTAATAACGATTTTCGATACGTAATTTTTTTTATTGATGAACGTAACATTTAAACATAAAATTAAAACAAAAATTTACACAATTTTAATTGAAACAAAAAAATATATATTTTTTTTAATTCGGACGCTATCATATTTTGTTAATTTAATATATAAAAATAAGCTGGGAAAAATTATATTTCTTTTTTTTTTCAGACAAAGCTTTTCATTCATGCGATTGTTTTTTGTTTACAAATAGAAAAGTTTGTAAACGATTGTATTTTTTACCTTTAAAACAATAAGTTAACTATAAGTAAATAAATTAAAATCCTTCCACATATTTTTAATTTAGGTAAAAATAAGTTTAAGATGTCAATTATTAAATTTAATAAACAAAACAGACTGTAAAAAAAGTAGCTATAAAATTATGCAGTGTTGTTTACATTGCTAGTTTATTTTAATATTCAGTCGGTAATAAGAGAAAAAGCTCTTTATATTGATTCATAAATCGAAGAAGAAAATAAGATTATTTTTTATATAAATCCATTATATTAACTGAACAGCATATTTCATATTTTATATAATTTATTTATTTATTTTTTTTTTTTTTTTTTTCAAAAACGTTTTTGTTGTACATTTCTGTTCATAATAAAATTCGAAGAGAAAGAAAGGTGTTTTAAGTGCTCATTTAAGATAAATCTACTCTGCTCCTTTAAAAATAAATGTAACGTAACATTCTTAACATTTTCATGATTAAAATTTGAACGTGAATTTAGAAAAATCATAACCAAAGTAATGTATATTAGTAATTTGTCGGTACAATCAATTAATAGCTTCTTATTTTTTGTTAGCAGAGTACAGAATTCTACATTAATAAGAAATAAGTAAAACTGTTATTGCATAAAAGATCTTTCTTCCTTTCTTTCTTTTTTTTTTTTTTTTTTAAGAAAAAACATAATATAGTTTAGCATTTTATGGAATTACGTATTAAAAGTCCACACAAAATAAACAACAGAAATACAATAAATAACTTGTAATACAGGTCAAATTAGATAGATGGCGCTGCTCCTATCACGTCAAAATTGTTCCAAAGCGTTCAGTAGATTCCTGGCCCGATCCAAGACCCGTCCAGGATCAGTGACGTCATCGCCCGGTCGCATTGATCCATCTCGGGCGCTCTACTGAACACGCTCTAAGTTACGTCATGCGATAAAATTTAAATAGCATAAACGGTAGAGTAAACGAATGCGAAAATGTCACAACAAGATTAAAACAGAAAATATGTTTTAAAAAACCTGATAAAAATATATTATATTAATTTAAAAAAAAGCAAAAACAAAAGTATTTTTCACTGCATATTGCTCTTTCAAATAATAAAACTCGTCCTACCGCATTTTCTAAATCATGATATATAACTTGAGATGCACGAATCCTAGAATATTCAAGTTAAAAACAAAAGACAAAAGGGATAAAATAGAATTTTAGCAGTGAGAAACTAGAAAAAGTTATGTAATATTTAAGAACAAAGACTTAACATTTCAGAATCGAGTAAACGCCTTTTTGCAACGAAAGCCACGCTTTTACAGAATTTTTCTAAAACTTTACATTATAAAACAAAATTATTTTACATATTTCCAATTAAATCATTTAAATTTTGTCTTCAGCATTCAATGTAGTAAATGCCATTGACATTTATGCATACCAGTCATATAGAGTCATGCATATATGGAGTCATATACGAGTATGCAAACTAGTTTTTTTAATACTGTTTCCGCAATATAGAGGCGGGGCTACATTTCTTTTGGAATTCTTTCCCAATTTCTTGCCTGCATTGCGATAATAAAAAAAAAAATAAGCCAATTTGTATAATAAGCATCGAAATGTTTCTTAGAAAACAATTATAATAACATACAGGTAAATTAAAATAGTTTTTCGTCAAAATGTATAAAAATATTGACTCACAGTGGATACAAATTATAACAAGTGATGCCCCCCTAACAGCAGTAAAAAATGAAATATCACTGTAACTCAAAAATAATGTTAGGAACGAGCTGTAAATTTGGAAACCCATGTTTTTGATGATGCCCGTTCTATTCGTGCAAAAATTAACATAGGTCATAATTCATAATTTTTTCAAATATGAATTTATTAATAATTTTCATAATTCAAAAAATGTTTTTTTAGCAAGAATTTGCATGGAATATGTTTGGGTCACTTCATTCTAACAAAAAAAAAAAAAAAAAAAAAAAAAAAAAAGAATTTAAATATCATAATTATTTCGGAAGATATGATTTAATGTTTGTCACATTCATTTAACATTAGCATCCCCAAACTTTGACAAATTTAACTCTATGAAAAATTGAGCGAAATATATAAACTATACCATTTTTCGTGATGATTTGATCCAAAAAATTCAAATAAATTATAAAAAAAGGGGGGGGGGGGTTACCATTGAAAAAATAAAGTTGATGTCAGTTTTAATATGTGGACGACCCCCTAAGTAAAATCTAACTATAACATTATAAACTAGACGTTATTACAAACTGATCGGTACCAGTCGCATGTTTCTACGATAATTTACGGTGAAATTAGGTGGGGGGGGTGCCGTTTTTTTTTTTTTTTTTGGCTGACTGTACAAAATTTTTATTAAGATTTAAGACACCGAGGTAAAATCTGTTTTGTGTTTTAAAATTTAATGTTTGACAGCAGTATACTTGCGTACACAATAAATTATTGATTACGATCCGACAAAATGGAGCGAACAAATATTTCAAAATATTATATTTAAAAAAAATTCCCAATGGCAGCGCAAATTTTGAAATAAGCTGTAAAAATTAAAGATAAACCAAACAAAAATTACATTTGTAAAATGTGAATTTGCCGTTAATTGTGGCTAAATTTCACCATTGCAATAAGTGAAAAACTTTTAATAAACAATTCCCTTATCGCTCGTATGTTCCTTCTGAGGGGACATTAAAATATCGAGCCACACCTTAAGGTGTTCCTTTGCAAATGAAGTGTTATTTTTCTAAAACGTGTAACTATAGGCTACCTTTCGGCTACCGGAATATTTTAACAGAAAGATTTATTTTATTTAATGATGAAGTAAAATAAAACAAATTATTACAATTTTTCGGTAGTAAAAAGGTAGTAAGTTGGAAACTATACGTGTGACGTTTTAAAGGAACGCCAAAAGGCCAAATATGCCGAGCGCAAAGGGTTAAAATGCAAGAACTCTGCGAGTTCTTGCATTTTATGGTGTTTATTCACAGTTTTGTACTTATTACTTTTAAACGCCAGTTCTGTGGTGCTTTTTTATAATTACAATCATTACTTTATAAATTAAATTCAGATACAAATAATTCTTCAGTGAAAATGGAAAAAAAGAAATAAAAATGTAAACTATTAAAATGGATTTTGCTTTCTTAATCAAACTAGTGTGAGAAATAACGTCTGAGTGAGTTTCTCACGAAAAAGAAGATGGTCAATTTAACCTCTATCTGGTTAACAAGTTTTATGACATGAAATAACATCACTGAAGAAAAAATGCTGCGATCTAGATATCATCATCATCAAAAATGACGGAAGAAGAGAATAAGAGAGCAACGCTATGTATCCACAAACAGAGACGAAACTTTTATTCAATACAGAAAGGTCATTGTGTCGTTCGGTTATCAAAATTATTTCAAAAACTAAAACGAAACACGAGAGAGATTAATCCCGATAACATTCGCTAAGAGTCTTTGAACACAGCATAATGAACGCTGCTGGTGACAAGATAATAAAATATGATAAAGATTCTTGAAAGTGTATGAAGTCAGGAGGTAAAAAGGGTTTCACTTGGCACCAATTCCGGTAATTACCGATTCGATGCCATAATTATTAGTGGGTCAAGATATTGTAGTGCAGACTCTTGAAAGAAAAGTAAAATGAAACAGACACCTGTTAGATAAGAAACATTATTTCTTGATAAATGGTCATTATTCATTCATACGCCGATAACGCAACTGATTTACCTGCAGCGCTTTAAAAGAATTGTCTGAAAGTTCAGTAACATAACTGAAGCTCACCAAGTTTAAAATTAATGCATACTAATTTATTTTCAGTATTAAATGTCGATATTATTTATATTTTTTCCAGATCTAAGTATTTTTTTAAATTATTAAAATTTGTTGAAACTATTTATATATTTTATATGTATAAAAATAAAAAATAAAATGAATAATTAAACTCAAAATCAAGAATCTGAATCAATTAAAAAAACATTAAGCATATTTATATCACCAAAAGGGTATACAACGCATACAAAATGTAAGCAAACACGTGTATTAAAAGTACGATTATCCTAATGCATAACAATTTACTGGGAAAGAAAGAAAAGGTTGTTTCAGCTTTCCGTTCTATCTCCGCAAATTACTGAGGACGACAACTTCATAAATGACTTTTCAAGTTTATATTCATAAAGCATAATAAATATTCAATCCAATAAGCGTACAATTTTTTGAGATTTATCAAATGTATATCCGTGTTTCTGAAAATTGAGCATGAAATACTCAAAGCAATGAAAAACTGGGAAAATACATTAATTAAAAAAAAAAAAAAAAAAAAAAAAAGAGTGTGTGAGAGAGAGAGCGTTTTGCTTCCTAAATAAAAAGAAAAAAAGGAAACTTTTATTTATATTAATTTTTATTTATTTTTAAATTAGACACAAATAAATGGCGGCATTTTAATCTAAGAAAATAATATATTAATAATAACATACTTGTCTTAAAGATAAAGGTAAAAAAAAAAGTAAACAATTATTTTTCAAATTTCAATTTCCTTCAATTTAATAATTTTTTTTTAAACCCTTTTAATTTTTTGAAGTTGCTGTTTCGAAATCTATTTGTACAGTGTGAATCACGAAAGAAAATGTTAAAAATATACTCGGACTCAATTTCGATTTTAAATCAGACCTCTAAAATATTTAATATAGTTTCCATCTAATTTGCTGTTTTCTTTCTTCCTTTCTTTTTTCTTGTAAATATTACCATTTTCTTTTTTTCCCAGTGCAGAAGTAACCTGGAATTTCTTAGTAGGAGCGCCTAAACTTTGCTGCTTTAACGATGCACTTGCGCCTAGATATTTTACATGATGAAGGGCCATGTTAATATTTTGATCTGAAATAACTGTTGGAATATTTTAGAATTTATAATGTTTACTTACAAAGACATTTAGGCATTAAATTATTTATTATTTGAGTTTATTCAGATTATGTAAGGTTAATATAGATGTTTCAAACCCAAAAATTTTTCGATAATTAAAAAGCTATTTTTTTATTTTTACTTATTTATAATCAGCTATATATCTAATAGCCATTTTTGAAATTAGTTTAGAAAATTTCTCAAGAAAATATGTAGTGAACATTAAACGTTAATACAAAGTAAGAAAACCTATTAAACTTCTAATTATGAAGTCTATTTTTAAGAAATTTTATAACTAAAAAGCAAATTTGCGATAAGATATGAGACCTAATACAGAAAAATGGAACTATTTGAAATTAAAATTATTTGAAAATTAATTTTCTCGTGTTAAATTATCTTTTTCTATTATTAATTCCCTCCCCCAATAGAATTACGATTTATTATTAATGTTTCAGTAAAATTGCATAACAAAGCAATTTTGAAAAAAAAAAAAAAAAAAAAAAAGCAAATTCCCAATTTTAAATATTTTTTATTTCTTTATTTCTTTATTGTTATTATTATTTTCAATAATGAATTAACAATAATGAATAACACCTTTAAGTCTATAATATTTGTTACACATTTCGGTTACTAAATCCTATTAATGGCTCATTAAAATTTTAACTTTTTGAATGAATACGTATTTATTGCATCTGGAATCTAGAAGCATCTTTTTCAAGGCTAAAGTTTTAGGGAAAATATATAACATTGTGCATGTTAAGGCATTATAAACGTGTTTCCAAAAATTTTTTTTGGTTTGACATATCTTTAAAAACATGCCTTATCTGCGTAAAATATTTATCAACCGTTGATTTTAAAACTAATTTTTCTTTTCTTTTTAATACTTCTCTTACTTTTTTTTTTTTTTTTTTTTTTTACAATTTAGAAAATAAAGATTTTTTTTCTTTGTTATTCAGGTACTCTAAAAGATTTTACTCTGCTTCTTGAATTTAACTTTTCTTCAGAAATAACACAGAAAATAAAATAAAAAATAAGAACAATAAATAAAGAAAGAAATAAGAAAAAATAAAAATAAATGTCATTTGGAATGTCAGTTAAAGGTTCTTTATTTTATAGATTTTTTTTTCTTTTTTTAACAGCGAAAAAGTTGTTTGAATAATGAAATCTTTCAAAAGAAAAGATTTTTTAAAAATGTAAATAAATAAGAGGAAATAAGAATGTGGGTTGGAATGTCAGTTAAAGGCTTTTTATTTTACAGAATTTTGTTAACAGCGAAAAAGCTGTTTGAATAATGAAATCCTTCAAAAGAAAAGATTTTTTAAAAATGTAAATAAATAAGAGGAAATAATAATGTAAGTTGAAATGTCAGTTAAAGGCTCTTTATTTTACAGAATTTTTTTGACAGCGAAAAAGCTGCTTGAATAATGAAATCTTTCAAATGAAAAGATTTTTTAAAAATGTTAATAAATAAGAGTAAATAAGAATGTCAGTTAAGGGCTCTTTATTTTATAGAATTTTTTTAACAGCGAAAAAGCTGTTTGAATAATGAAATGCTTCAAAAGAAAAGATTTTTTTTAAAAATAAATAAGAATAAATAAGAATGTAAGTTGAAAGTTAAAGGCTTTTTATATTATGGAATTTTGTTAACAGCGAAAAAGCTGTTTGAATAATGAAATCCTTCAAAAGAAAAGATCTTTTTAAATGTAAATAAATAAGAATGTAAGTTGAAATATCAGTTAAAGGCTCTTTATTTTACATAAATTTTTTAACAGCGAAAAAGCTGCTTGAATAATGAAATCCTTCAAAAGAAAAGTTTTTTTAAATGTAAATAAATAAGAATAAATAAGAATGTGAGTTGGAATGTCAGTTAATGGCTCTTTTTTTCATAGAATTTTTTTAACAGCGAAAAAGCTGTTTGAATAATGAAATGCTTCAAAAGAACAGATTTTTTTTTTTTTTTTTTTTTTTTTTTTTTTGTAAATAAATGTAAAAGAATTTTGTAAAAGAATGTGAGTTGGAAGGTCAGTTAAAGGCTTTTTATTTTATAGAATTTTGTTAACAGCGAAAAAGCTGTTTGAATAATGAAATCCTTCAAAAGAAAAAAAAAAAAATTTATGTAAATAAATAAGAATAAATAAGAATGTAAGTTGAAATGTCAGTTGAAAGCTCTTTATTTTACATAATTTTTTAACAGCGAAAAAAGCTGCTAATGTAATCCTTCAAAAGAAAAGATTTTTTAAAATGTAAATAAATAAGAATAAATAAGAATGGGAGTTGGAATGTCAGTTAATGGCTCTTTTTTTTTTTTTCATAGAATTGGTTTAACCGTGAAATAAATGACTGAATAATAAATTTCCTAAAAAGAAAAGTTTTTTTTTTTTTTTTTTTAATTCAAAATTGATGATTTTTTGTTTCGCTAAATAATAATAATAATAATAATAATAATAAAACTTGTTACAAATTTGCCTTTTTTTTTAGTAGTGTAACCCTTTTAGTGATTACCAGTCATTTTATATGTTCTAGAAATAGAAAAAAAAAATCTCTGATTTAGTAGATCATCATACAGTATAAATAATAAAATAAGTAAAAAAATGAAGTAGTAATAGTAAAAAATGAAGCAGAAACATAAAAAATAGCAAGTAAGCCAAAATATTTATCTAATGTAACTTGCTTACATTTCCTAAATCTTTATTTATGTTTTATCACTAAGAAATAACAAGTACTAGTGAGGGTTTATTATTATTATTATTATTTGTTAATTAATTACATTTTTAAGATTTAATGTGTCCAAACACGTTATGCAAAATTTTGTGACAAGCTTTCTGTTCAAAAGATAATCTTTGTGACAATAAAGCAAAAATATCTTTTGTGATGTCAAATTCTTATATTTTCTAAAGAAAATACATGTATTTATTCCATATGTAAGGTAAAATACGTAAAATACAGAAGCTATAACTATTGAAATAATGCAATTCTGAGTTGTTGCAGTCGGTAGAAAAGTGACATATCACTTTCCTTGGACACCTTTTTTTTTTTTTTTTTTTTTTTTTTTTGTAAATAAATGTAAAAGAATTTTGTAAAAGAATGTGAGTTGGAAGGTCAGTTAAAGGCTTTTTATTTTATAGAATTTTGTTAACAGCGAAAAAGCTGTTTGAATAATGAAATCCTTCAAAAGAAAAAAAAAAAAAATTATGTAAATAAATAAGAATAAATAAGAATGTAAGTTGAAATGTCAGTTGAAAGCTCTTTATTTTACATAATTTTTTAACAGCGAAAAAAGCTGCTAATGTAATCCTTCAAAAGAAAAGATTTTTTAAAATGTAAATAAATAAGAATAAATAAGAATGGGAGTTGGAATGTCAGTTAATGGCTCTTTTTTTTTTTTTCATAGAATTGGTTTAACCGTGAAATAAATGACTGAATAATAAATTTCCTAAAAAGAAAAGTTTTTTTTTTTTTTTTTTTAATTCAAAATTGATGATTTTTTGTTTCGCTAAATAATAATAATAATAATAATAATAATAAAACTTGTTACAAATTTGCCTTTTTTTTTAGTAGTGTAACCCTTTTAGTGATTACCAGTCATTTTATATGTTCTAGAAATAGAAAAAAAAAATCTCTGATTTAGTAGATCATCATACAGTATAAATAATAAAATAAGTAAAAAAATGAAGTAGTAATAGTAAAAAATGAAGCAGAAACATAAAAAATAGCAAGTAAGCCAAAATATTTATCTAATGTAACTTGCTTACATTTCCTAAATCTTTATTTATGTTTTATCACTAAGAAATAACAAGTACTAGTGAGGGTTTATTATTATTATTATTATTTGTTAATTAATTACATTTTTAAGATTTAATGTGTCCAAACACGTTATGCAAAATTTTGTGACAAGCTTTCTGTTCAAAAGATAATCTTTGTGACAATAAAGCAAAAATATCTTTTGTGATGTCAAATTCTTATATTTTCTAAAGAAAATACATGTATTTATTCCATATGTAAGGTAAAATACGTAAAATACAGAAGCTATAACTATTGAAATAATGCAATTCTGAGTTGTTGCAGTCGGTAGAAAAGTGACATATCACTTTCCTTGGACACCTTTTTTTTTTTTTTTTTTTTTTTTTTTTTTTTTTTTTAATTATTTACACGTATTTAAGTTCAAAAAATTTGAATAAATATTCAAACATTTGAATAAACACCCTTTCACATAAAAGATAAAAATAAATATTTTTAAAAACAGTTTGAATTGTTTTGCGATTTAAAAGTACAGGTTTTTTTTTTGTAGAATCACTCGTATATGTGTTGTTTATTGTAAAAGGGGTGTAATTCTATATATATATATTTTGTGCTTAATTGTATCACAATTTGTGAAACAAATTTGCAAAATTCCTGTTATTTCAAAATTCTTTATAAGAAGATTCACTTTTACGATGAACGACACACGTTACCCATGGAAAATCAATCATAATAGAATTAAAATACTGGGCCTGAATAATAGATTTTGAAAAGTTACGTTAACATTTTACAAAACGAATTTAAATCTTAGTAAAAGAATTTAACATGATAATTGAGTTACTCTTTGTAAACTATAACTGATCAAGTTTTAATATAAGCAGTACCAAGATCATTAAAGAAAATTTGCAAGTAAAAAAACAATATACATATATACATATATTTAAATTATCCTGGAAATATCTCATCTAAGAACTGTATATTTTTTCAGTTACCTATCGCATGTAAAATGCTGGTATTTCTTACAAGTAAAGTTTTTCAATTAGTTTATCCCAGATACTTATAAATAACTAAATAAAACAAATTTGTTTCAGCGTACTTAGATTTACTGCTAGTTATCTGCAGAAAAAAGTACTTAGTTATCTGAAGTTTTTCAGTATTATCTACAGAAATTGCTGTAAAATAGAAAAATGTAAAAAGTCCCATAAAATATATTAAGTCAAGAGACGTTTAGAGGATTTCGTCATTCAAATTAACAAAATAATAAATACCTGAATTTTTATTTAGATAGTATATTAAGTATAATCACTGATTATATGTAGAAATTATTTTTAATTTTATCAAAACGTGTATCAGTAACTTAAATTTTAAATCAGCTCTTTTCGAGCACATAATAATTTGTATAAAAGTTATTTATCTTTCTTATTTATTTATTTTTTTCCCAATATAATAATTTTTCGTTTCACGTTTGAGAATCCTACTTTAAATGTTCCTGCACAATTACAAAACTTGTGACATTATCCAATAGGGTTTACTTAAAAATGTGTAAATCATTTATTTATTAACTAAATGTAATTTTTTGTTTGTTTGTTTGTTTCAATTATTAAGCTTCAACAGAAGTAAGAAGCAGAAGTTGCTATTTTATAAATATCAAAAAAAAAAAAAAAAAAAAAAAAAGGAAAAGAAGAAGAAAAGAAAAATGAAAAATGAAAAAAGAAGTAGAAAACATTATAGAAATAAAATTATTTCATCTAGTTTTAGTATAAAAAATCATAAAACAACAGCATACTCGATAAAAAGAAACTAATTAATTGACAGCGAAAATAAATTAAGTATGCAAGTGTGCATATAAATCACGAAAATCGTTAGTTTCAAACGATTGGTTTTTAAGACTTTTGCTTTTCTTCGCCTTTTTTTTTTTTTTCTTTTTAATATAATTAAATACCTGGATTTTAAAAGCAATAAATATGTTGTGACTGGCGGTTCCTTTTAAGTCAATGATAGAAGCTAGTCATTTTTTTTTAGGTCATTGTATGCGGGAAACGGGGTCGTACGATTTTCTTAGTTATCACTCGAGCATTCGATTTCTAAATGTGAATTCTGGTGTGGAAGCAAGAAGAAAATTTTAAGCGCATTAGTTCCACTATATTTTTAAATTTTATTTGAAAAAATAAATAAATAAATAAATAATAATTACTAATTACTAATAATTTTATTTTTTCAAATTTTATGATTATTTCTTTAAAGCAATATATATATATATATATATATTATACATGGACTTGTAATTGAATTCCGATGTAAAATTAAGAATTTTAGACAAACTTGTGCTAATATTTTGTACGAATTTCGATTTTTTTAAGTATGCATTTTTAGAGTTGAAGCATATTTCAAAATAAACAAAATTATGATTTCAATAAACTAAATAAAATTTTAAGGAGAATTTTAAGTAGAATTTGAATTTTTTTACATTTTTTAATTAAGATTATTATTCGAAAAGGTGACCGAAAAATATGTTGTAAAATATGATAAGAAATAAAAAAAATTGAAGCTGATTTTATAGTAAAATTTATTGATTAATTTAACATATGTTTAATATTTTGTAATTTTATTTTTATCCAACTAAATGGTAAAAAGATATATCATAATAATAAAAACTGGTATTTAATGGTCATTAAAAAGCTTTCTTCCGTAATATTCTGAAATATTTTCAATACATTTTAACAGCATTGTCTTATTAATCTCAATATATAGTTGTTTAATTCCACAAAATAAAAGTTGAGATAAAGCTCTAATATTGCGTGAGACATAAGGAATATGTTAATATTTAATGCTTATGTTTATGTGCATGTAATGACAATGTCTCGTAACAAATATAGATTAACAACACTCCCGTTGATTGTACAAAACCAAAATTGAATGTTCATACACTATCTACTATTTGGACACTTTAGAAATTTGACGCGTTTTGTCAAATATCTGGACTTGAAACTTTGGAAGTATAAAGAACATGTTGTACCTAATATAGTGCAGCAAAAGTTTTGTCCTGAAGAGGGAAAGGAAAGCAGTGAAAAATGAAACAAAAGTCAAAATGTTTTGGATCAGCTGTAAGAAGTAATGCTTGAAAGGCTGTAGCATGTGATTATGAGGATTCGTCTAATTACCTCTGTAGCTTTTTATGAGACTATCGCACATGATCATGGAGATAATACGGTTTTTTAAAAATATTGCCCCCCCCCCCCCCCCACAAAAAAAAAAAAAAAAAAAAAAAAAAAAAAAAAAAAAAAATCCAGTTTTTTTTAATTACATCACGTAGGTTATTAGACCCAATGCAAAGCCATTTTTTTTAGAAAATCTGGCATATTAATTTAGACACAGAATATTGCAACCAGAATGCAAAAATGTTAAGTATCTTACGAAATATCATCATTTTTACTAAAAAAAAAATTGTACTACGAATGCGCAAGCTTTTAAAAAAATTCCTTTGCATAATTTAATAGTCAAAAGAATTGAGATGCTTATGTGAAAACTCCAAACAAATATTTAATTGCCCATCTGCGCAGCACTAGTGCGACGTAAAACCCAACCAACCAACCAAACAAACAAATATCATGCAAATTAAAAAAGTTGTGATAGATAGAATGAACAGAAATTCCATTTCTTTCAAAATGGAAGCTAAATTATAAGTGATATTACTCACATTTTTATTTTAATTCAATCAATGCTTAATGGGAGCACTTTTTTAATTCTAAATAAATATTTGTAAAACCCCTCATCATCTTCGTTTTTTTTTCAGAGGAAATCAAATTTTCTTCATTCTATAACTCTTAACTTTTTGAACTAACACGATATTAGTTTGGGGTTTTCCTATAAGTAGCTCAATGATTTTGGCTCTTACATTATGCAAATGAAAGTTCCTTGAAAGTTTGAGCATGCGTAGTTAAAATTGTTCAGTAAAAATGCTTATATTCCGTAAGATATTTAACATTTTTGCATTCTGATTGCAGTATGCTGTGACTAATGAAGTACGCCAAGTTTCCTAAAAAGGGCTTTGCACTGGGTCAAATGCCCTACATGTTATAATTAAAAAAGTGGATTTCATTTTTGCAATTTTTTAAAGAATCCTTTATATCTCCATGAATATATGTGGTAGCTTCATAAAAATGTATATAGTTAATTAAACGGATCCTCATTATCACATGCTACAGTTAAAATCATTTCAAGCATTATTTTTTACAGGGTGATTCAAAACATTTTGATATTTGTTCAATTTTTTACTCATCCCAATTTCCTCTTCAGGACAAAACTTTTGCTGAAATATATAAGGCATAATATGTTTGTTATACTCCCAAACTTTCAAGATAATTCTTCAAGAAATGTTTTTAATGTTTGACAAAACGTCTAAATTCAAACGTATCCAAATACTTTTTGGTAGATAGTGCATAATAGCACAGGTCTGCAAAAATAATGTTGGCAAAATTTGATTTGATAATTTTAGCTGATGCTTTATGATGGGTTGAAACCGAAAATGAAGCCAAATTTTTTTCTCAATACAGGGTGTCTACCGACACAATGTCTTCATTTTCTAATAGGTTTGCATGATTAATTATAATTAATTATAATTAATCATGGAAACATACTGTAAAATTTATCGTATAATTGTATTGGTGGAAGTGTCACGGAAGAAATGATGTCGTTCGACACCCTGTATTGAGAAAAATCTATATCCGATAGAAAAAAACTAGCTTCATTTTCGGTTTCAGCACACCAAAAGACATAAAAATCAATCAAAATAAGCAAATTTAAATTTTAGATGCAGACTTGTGTAATTAATTTACTTATCAAGATTAATCTGAGGGAGCTAAAGACCTAAATTAAGAAAATTATAAAAAAGAAAAATGTGGAGTAGCAAGGCTGCATCTTGGACGATATACACCAAAATTAAAAATACCTTGTTTTAGAGAATAAGCAAATTATATCTTTCTCACAAAAATAGAGCTATAGGTTTATTTTTATTTTTTCTTTCTTTCTTTTATTATTATTATTATTATTTTGTATATCATTCCCGCAAATAGCAAAAAGGTTGAAATAATAGCACTGCCTGTTTGGTGATACACGCAAAAAAAAAAAAAAAAAAATCTGATCAACAGAAATTTATGTCCAATTAAATCTAAAATTTTATGGAATACCGAAGAGTAATAATTGAATTAATTTACCGAAGAGTAATAATAATAGTGTTAAAATGCACACAAAATTTGTGTGCAATACACAAGCACTAACAAGGTGGCACAAGCACTAACAAGGAATAGTAAAATCGTTTTCATAAATTTCCGAAGCAGGTAAATCCATCAAAAACTAAAAGTCGAAAGGTATAAAAAATCCAATACATTTTTCTTTTTAATCTAAGAAAAATAATGTATAATAATGTATAAATCCTATATAATCTATATATATACACTAAGCCACAAAAAGAAAAAAAAAAAAAAAAAAAAAGCCGCACTTGGATATTTTCCATTTTTCTTTCCGTAATCGCTAATTTTATTGCTTCAAAAGTGATTTTTTTAACAGATTTTATTGCGTTGTGTTCCACGTGCAATTTAGGATTGAGCCAAGTGTTAAAAACAAGATGCAATTGTTCGGAAAATTGTAATTTTAGATACTATTTAAAAAATGGCAAGAATGTGGCAATTAATGATACCACAAAAAATGTTAATTTTAGAGCGAAAATCAAAAAAATATTTTAATACGCGGGATGTTAAAATTATTAAATTATTAACAAAATATTACTGATCTGATTTTTAGCAAGATATAACATTGTTTGGTTGTTAAATCTGCACATTTATCCTTAGGCGGCCACGTTATTTATCCAGTCGAGATGACCGCAAGTTAAAAAGCCAGTGCTTAAAAAATCAGTTTGTATTACACATTGAACATAGAAGGGATTCAGAAAAAGTGTTTAGTAACATAATTTATCTAAATACAGTGCAATAACAATTAAACAAAGCAGGTTTAATTGCCAAAAAATCTGAAAAAAAAAAAAAAAAAAAATCCATTCTTAACGAAAAGAATTAGAAAACCAAAACTTTAAAGGGTTAAAAAAATTAAAAAATGATTGGGCTAATTGTTGGACTGAAGCGGTCTCTCTGTTGAGTCAAGTTTAACTTATTTCGAACTGACGGAAACAAGCAGATCTGATCACGAAAATGTGACCGACTTAATGAAAATCGCGTTTTTAAAACAATGACATATTCCCCGTACATTATGATACGAAAATACATAATTTTTCAGTGAGTCTGGCAAATTTTCGTGTTCAAGGGATCAATTAATCCGAAATAAAACTTGGCCATTGAAAAATTGATACCTGATCGACTACTTTGGTGGTATTTCAGACTCTTCCGTTATGAGCATTTTAAGATGATAATGAAACTTCTTACATGGCGCCTGTGGTTCGTTTATTTGATTCAAGTTGTTAAAATTACCTATCCATTCTCATAATCATCTATAACTTTGTAAGTTATTATAACTTCTTTTACTTAAAATTAAATCCCACAAAGAATATCACAGTCCTTGTTCTTTGTTAGACCTGAAAATTGTCCTAATCTCAATCCACTCGAAAATGTTTAGTCTATAAAAGAGGGTGTGGATTAGAAATTTGTAGCCTACAACTTTGCAAGAACTATAAAAAAATATTTATGATATTTGGCCCAGTGAAATTTCTGAATTTCATGTTAAAAAACTGTAAAATACTATGCCATTGCGCATTAAAGAAGTAGTTCCATATAAAGGCGGAATTATCCAATCCAGAATACATATTTTTATTAAATAATTGTTTATATCTAACAAACAAATAGTTTTATTTCATACATTAAAATAGTACTTGTTTATTTCATATAATAAATCCTAATATAATACGTATATGTTTATTATATTACGTTTAAAAAGAAAATTTTCTGTAGATTTTTATTAAATACTTCATAGAGTGTAATAAAACGAATTATTAAATCAAAAATGTACATAGGTATCATGTTATGACTTCCATATTATACAAACATACCAATTTTTTTTGTTGCAATCAATAGTTTTTAAATTATTACAATCTCTAAAGGTATAAGTCAAATTTTCTGCAGTTCGGCTTTTTTTTTTCTTTGTCGCTAAGTGTATAATCGTTTGTCTTGAGTGAGTGCGTGAGTGAGTGAGTGTAGGATTCATCATCGCCCAGCCCAAACCCCTGGACCTAGAAGCATGAAATTTTGTGACAATGTTCCTTCTATTACGTAGACATCCACTAAGAAGCGATTTTACAAAATGCTTCATATCTCAAACAAACAACAACAAAAAAAAAAAAAAAAAACTGATATCCGTAAAATTTTTGCTTCAAAATATAGTTAACACAAATATCTAAAAGCTGATCTGGAATTTTAGAAATTCGGCCTCCAAGGAGGGGGGGGGGAGGGGGCAAAACACGATTTCACATGTGCAAAACGTGATTTCACATAATCCTCTATATCTCAAACAAAAAACCAGATATACGTAAAATTGTTGCTCTAAAATATAGCTAATTCAAATACCCAAAAACTAGCTTCTGGAATTTTAGAAATTCAGTCCCTAAAGGGGGGAGGGGGCAAAACGTAATTTCAAATAATCCGTTATATCGCAAACAAACAAACATATATATATATATATATATATATATATATATATATACACACATATATATATATGTGTGTGTGTGTGTGTGTGTGTGTGTGTGTGTGTGTGAGTGTGTGAGATTTTTGCTCTAAAATATAAAGCTCACACAAATATCTAAACACCCATTTCTGGAATTTTAGAAATTCGTTCCAGGTTGGGCGGGAAGGGGGGGGGGGTTATGGGGTTAGAAAAACAGAAATACTGTTAGACCGTTCAAAATTCATGAAGATAGGTTTTAGAGGCTTGCAAGTCGAATGAGGATATTTTCGAAAGTGTAAAGTTAAATAGGAGGGGCAAGAAGGAGGGGGGGTGAAAAATAAAAATAAAATAAAAATAAAAATAGAGTTAGATCGTTTAAAATTGGTACATAGAGGTTTTTGATACTTACAAATCGATTGCAAATATTTTCGAATTTGTAAAATTTTTAGGAGAGCCGGGAAGTGGGGGGAGGCGAAGGGGCAAAACAATAGAAATAGAGTTAGACCGTTCAAAATTGGCACGTATAGGTTTTTGGGACTTACAAATCGAATGCAGATATCTTCAAAAGAGAAAAAATATTAGGAGAGACGGGAAGGGGGGGGGGCGAGGGGGCTAAAATATGTGAATAAGAGTTAAAACGTTGGAAATTAGTATTATTAGGTTTTAAGGACCGATAAATCGATTGCGGATATCTATATTAGATTAACTTTGACAATATACATATAAAATAAGTATTTTAACTGCTTATAAATTCTATTTACATGAAAAAGACCGCAAAAATGTTTTTACTAGATTATTAATACATTAAAAAAATTAAAAAGAATTATCAAATAACACCACTAAATAATTGCTTTATTTAGCCATGAGAAAAATGTGTAGAATATATTCGTAAATTAATCAATGTACTTATGTATATCGATAAATTCATATAGCTGAATTTATCTGTTTCTGATAAACTATATTTATTCTTTTTATCTGGAACTGTAAATCAGTAGTGAGTTTTTACTTTATGTATTAAAATTATTATTGTTATTATTATTTAAATTTTTACTTTTTATGATTTCCTCACAGTGCGTGCTGTAAATAATTTTCTATATTTACTGAAATAGTTAACCAGCGTTTCTATAAAGTTATAACAGTCTTCATTATTCTATAGTGTTTTTTTTTTTTTTTTTAATAACTGTTTTATTTCTCAAAATAACTATGAATATTTATACTTAAAAAAAAAAAAAAAAGTATTATAAATCGCCTATTTATTTTAGCCAGTTAATAATTATAATATATATATAGTAATATAATAATAATTATTTAATATTAGCAGTGCAAACATTTGAAATTTAATTTCAGTATTCAAACAATTATTCTGATCAAAAACGAAGACCACCCAAATCAAACCAAAAAAGAAATAAAGTAAAATCTAAATGAATTATAGTAAATTGGAATGAAAAAAATATATATATGTGTGTGTGTTGAGCACTGCATGAATTGAAAGATTAACAAAACTGTTTTGCTCCTCAATTTTATAAAAATTTTAAATAATTTTTAATATTTTGTGGCATGACAATTTACGCAATGCTCGTTTTGTATTGACAGATATTATAGATCTTGGTTTAGTAAGGCAATTAATATGCAATTATTTAAAACAATTTCAGTTACATCCTCATACCGTAATTTAAAAAATGGCAACCTAGAATCTTGCATATTATAATAACATTTTATGTTTATTATATTTCATACCTGTCACAAATATATTCTAAAATATGCCATTAATAAAATAAAACAATTGAAAAAATGTATGAAAAAATTTTTAATGATAAAGATTTTAACGATATTGTTTTGTATTTGATCGTACGATATGTAACTGCGATTCTTTCGCTCATTTAATCTTCAGAATTTTAAAGATAATTCTACAGATTTAAACGGGCGAAAGGGTCGCAAACAAATTTTGCATGTGGACGATATATGAAATGCACTCAAAGAAATAAAACAAAAAATAATTTTAAAATGTTCATTAGGAGTCACTGAGAATGCAAACGAGATACTGTGGCCATCACAAACTTTCTTCTGTATTTTCTTATGCAAATTCACTCAGTGCAAATTATTTGACAAGGTTATTATTTATTAAAATTATTTTCCACGATGAATGCAGACGATCTTTCATCTCATAGAAGTGTAATACTAAACGTCGTAAGAAAAAAACGTTTGTGCCTTACAGACAACATCATAGGAAATGCATATTTTTTAGAAATATTTTAATTTATTTTAAAGAAAAAAATCGATAATGTTCTTCCAAATTTTCACGGATCTATGATTCAATTATTCGTAACGGTATTGACGAATTCTAATAAAAGAAATACTCACAATGGAAATTTACCCACCCTTAGGTGTGTGTGTGTGGGGGGGGGGGTGACCCAGCCAGCAAGGGAATAAACGATCCTCTTATGCATACAAATGTATTTCCTTGGTGACTCATACTATTACAAATATATATTTTATCTTTTCACGATGATTGGTTAAAGTAACTTTCACTATGTGTATTTATATGAAATTTTGTCTTGTACTGTCATATTAAAAATTATGAAATAAAATAAAACAAAATAAAATAAAATAAAAATAAATAAAAGGATAACAGAACCACTCGTTGAATGATTTGCAGCAAAAATTGATGGGCACTAATTTACATTAATCTGCAACACATATAAATTCGCATGAAACTCTTTATATTAGTTCTTGAATTAGAATTTCTACAATACGTTTGTCACAGACTGACAGAAGGATAAGTAGACAATAAGACTTCTTCACACACCATAATTTTTAAGCCAGCACAACCGGTTTCGAAAGGACGTAGCCTCCCTTCATCAGGTGCAAAAAACACGTGCTACTGCCTTGGAGGCAAAAGCAAGACTGAAAGCAGGGCAAAATCCAGTGGGGGAGGAGCAACACAAACAAACAATAGGGAGCATCATGCAGGACCAATCAGAGAGGAACACACATGCACACACAAAAACAAAAGGAGGGAACAATTAATTTTCTTTCTTTTTTTTTTTTTTTTAATGATTTATTTATTTATTTATTTTTATTACTTATTTATTTTTTAAATTAATATTATACTAATAAGTAAATTTAATAAAATTAATTAATTAATTTATTTATTATTATTATTATTATTATTATTATTATAACTTTTTTTTTTTTTTTTTTTTTTTAAGAATTATTTAATTATAACTATTATTATGTTACAAACATAATGAAGGAAATTATTTAATTGAATTAAACAAATTTTTCCAGGCTGTAGACAGCAAAGTGGAATCAGATTTTTCATTGACAATTTTATCACGATTAAGGTAAATAGCTAAATTTTCCAAAAAATCCAGTTCGGAAATGCGTTTGGCATGAAAGATAATTTTGGCACTCTTAAAATTAAAACTATGATCAAATTCCCAACTGTGCTTCGCAATAGAAGATTTAGAAATTTCTTGATTAACAACATATCGAGAATGTTGTTAATCAAGAATGTTGTTTTTGTGTGTGCATGTGTGTTCCTCTCTGATTGGTCCTGCATGAAGCTTCCTATTGGTTGTTTGTGTTGCTCCTCCCCCACTGGATTTTGCCCTGCTTTCAGTCTTGCTTTTGCCTCCAAGGCAGTAGCACGTGTTTTTTGCACCTGATGAAGGAAGGCTACGTCCTTTCGAAACCGGTTGTGCTGGCTTAAAACTTATGATGTGTGAAGAAGTCCTATTGTCTATTTATCGTTTGTACACCAGTTTTCCATTTAGTTTTGGTGACAGAAGGATATTTTCAGAAAGTGGTAAAATTGTGTTCTAAAATTCTCGAAACGTGCAAATCTATTGAAAACCGGAAGAAAAAAATGTTTACGAATCTAATACTTTCTTCTGTCGAATATAAAAGAAAGCAGAAAATAGAAAATATAACGAAGAAAATGACTTATACAGAATGCATAAACTATTTGAAAACTCATTGATTAGTTTTTGATTCCGTATGGGCTATTCAATTACGAAAATTAGTGTTTTTTTTTTTCCTTGCAAAGTGCCCCTTGGTGAACTATTTTTGCACTATTGTTGTTTATTTGAATACACATCGCTGAAATATTAAATTAGTAGAATTGTTTTGCTTCTGCTTAATAAAATACTTATTTATTTATTTATTTTTTTAACGCTCTATTCTGAAACAACAGCAACACAATTCGATTGTTTAATTTTCTAAAATTATTTTTCAAAATTTTGTGTCGGTGTGCATTTTATCGAATGGTCTTTTTTTTATTAGCAAAGAAGAAAGACTGTTATTATTATTTTTTAAAATAATATATATATTTTACATGACACTCAAGTCTTTTATATTTTAAGTTTGAAATCAGATAGATAGATAAATAAATAAATAATCATTCCTACAATTTATTACAATATATCTTGACTAAATCAATTAAACTTTTATTATTATTTTAGACCATTTCGTAATTAATGTGATTCATTAATGTGATTATCAACTGTTAATAGAGAAAAATGTATTAAAAGTAAACATAGTTTAAACATTTTATCTAAAATAACGCATTTTAAAGAGATAAAATAATTTAAAAAATAATCTAACAAGGAGAGGTCACGACATGGAAAATTCAGATCTGGACGAAATTGCGCATGATTGTAGTATACTATGAGGGCAACAACATATTAAAGCATTAGGACTTAGGACCCACTATCCACAAAATTTCGAGAAGAAAGCATTTAAAGTTTCAGTAATCTTTAAATACAAGTTATTTCGTACGCGAGTAAGCGCCTCAGTGGCGTGATCCTAAAGCGCTTGTCTCCCACCCAGATGACTCGGGTTCGAGGCCATCTGTGGGACTACTTCTTTTTTTTTTCTTCTTTAACTTTTTATGTAATCTTAACTTTTTATTTATTTTACTTTGTTTTACAATTCAATTCAAAATTAAAAAATTTTAATAAAAAATTATTTAATTTTCTTGAGTATAAAATAACTTTTTTCTATTTTTAATATTTATAACTTAAAAATACAATAAATTCATATAACTTAAAAAATAAATTTTAGTTTTAACTTTAAAATAAGGTAAAACTAAAGAAACTGTTTTTAATTATTTATCTAAATATTTTATTTCATTTTAGGTATATTTAATTTTATTTTTTAAATTACAAAAAAAAAAAAAAATAAATAAATAAAAAAAAATACAGAGAAATGATGATTTTAATTGCATATATAATTACTATCCAAATTAAATAATTACTTCTCCAATCAATAGTTTCTTTAAAATTATAGTATAGGATTGCGATGCTATTAAATTATTACAGGTAAAGAAATGTTATCTTTAAATGTAGATTTTAAATGTTAATGAATATCGTTTCTTTTTCGATAACGACTTCCCTTTTTTTTATCCTTCTGTGCACAAAATAAAATTCCACCTGCCCTTTATTATTAACAAGCTAGAAGTGTTTGCGTAATTTATACACATTCAAACCAAATCAGGAAGCTCAAACCAAGATTTAAGTACACCTGCTAACTATTTTACACTTTGTTTACAGCTTGTTTATTTTTTAATTATTTATATATTTGTCTGTTTTTCTTTATGTTTCTTATTTAGGGTTTTGCAAAACTAAACTTTATTTCTTAAGTTATAGAAATTTATTGTATTTTTAAGTTATAAATATTAAAAATAGAAAAAGTTATTTTATACTCAAGGAAATTAAATAATTTTTTATTAAAATTTTCAAATTTTGAATTGAATTGCACAATAAAGTAAAATAAATAAAAAGTTAAGATTACATAAAAAGTTAAAGAAAAAAAAAAAAAAAAAAAGAGTCGCCCCGCAGTTAGCCTCGAACCCAAGTCATCTGGGTACGGGCTCGCGCTTTAGGACCACGCCACTGAGGCGCTTCCTCGCTTACGAAATAACTTGTATTTAAAGATTACTGAAACTTTAAATGCTTTTTTCTCGAAATTTTGTGGATAGTGGGTCCTACTGCTTTAATATGTTGTTACCCTCATAGTATACTACAATCCTGCGCAGTTTCGTCCCGATCTGAATTTTCCATGTCGTGACCTCTCCTTGTAAGATGTATTTACTATGCAACCTAAATAAAACGAAATCGAATTTGTGAATGCATTTATTTTTCATTTTGGGAAAACTTACATTTCTCAGACTAGATTACTGTTATTGAATAAAAAGAAAATTTTCCCCAGTACCTTTATTTGTTATATGTACTTATTACTATTCGTAATATAAGGAATTAACTTAAAAATGCAATTCCCGTTTTAACCTTTTAACGTTTGTTCTATATTTTCTCTTAAAAACTGCGAAACTGATTTCAAAAAAGGGTTTTAGACATATAGCTGATCATAAATATGTAAAAAGAGCGAGAAACAAAATAAAAATTTTTATTTAGAAATTTTTGATTCATGAATTCATCAACCGTGAATATTCATTTTAAGTAAAATTGGAGTGTAAAGGTTGATATTTTTTATATACCAACTATGTGAAAAATACCAGAGCCGGGAAGCGAACCCGGTTTACTTTTTACACTCCAATTTTACTTAAAATAAAATTTTTAATTTTTGAGAAATTTACAGTTTGAAATATCTTTAAATTAACCTGATTAAATTAAAATAATAATTGATTCAATTACTTAATAACCTTTTAATTAGTTAATAACTTTTTAAAATACTATAAATTGTAAAAAATCACAGCAGTTGTTTCAAATCAAAACAATACCACGGCTTTTGGTTAGATGAAAAAACTAGACACGGGTGCATCATTAAAGCAGTCATTATGCACTCGCGCCTACTGAAAAATTCAATATGACTTCATTCTGACACCATTTGTTAAATTTCGGAGTAGTACTGCTATCTACTGAATATAGAAGTAGCAAAATTTTAAAAGTCGATTAAAACAAGGGGAAAATATTGAACAAAAAATTTGCATATACACAAAAGATTCAAATGTTTGGTTTCAGTGCAAAACCAATGAATTTTAAAGGGTTAAGTTAAATTTTACTTGTATTGAGATATAAACCAAAAAGTTTATATTTCTCAACTATGTATATAGAAATAAATAAATAAATAAAATAATAAAATAAAAACAATAAACTATTTCTTCTTAATGCTAAAAATTGGTGTGTTTTTCATTTGTACCATTTTTCTATTAAAAAGAAAATTAAACACAGAACTAAAGGAAGAAAATACTACAAGCAGTAAAATTATGCACCAAAACTAAATACATGCACTGTATAATTATACAAACTCATAGTAATTATACATAAAGAAAACTTCAGCTACAGCTTAAAGAGCACTTTTTGCGTGTAAACTTAATTATAAATCATGGCAATGGGTGTTTGCGAAAAAAAGTTGATTAAATAATTTCCATAATTATGTAATCTGTCCTATGATTACACAATTTGTATCGTTTTTTAACCTGCAAATATTTTTATATCGGCTTGAAAGCATCGGCATACAATTTAACGCAACGTAATAATTTTGACACCCAAAATGACTATTGGCAAAACAGGAATTCCATTTTCATCTGTCAACATCTACGAGCATTATTTTTCTGAATTTCGTACCAAAGGAATTTTCCCTTTCAATGTTGGAATTTAGGTTAAAGATGTAATTCTATTTTTTACTTCTACGTCATTGCACATACACCCATTGATAGGAATGTTATACGATATAAATGATAAATTGGCAGACATCACACTGTTTTGATCTTAATTACAATTCGGTTTCATTAAATTCATGTGTAGTTTTCCTTTATAGAAATATTTCCTTCAAAATTTAGTACTTTTCCATGAACACTCATAAAATGAACAAAAATAAAATTTCGAGATATCAACAACGAGACTGCAAAGAAGCTATAATTAACAGCAACAACAAATTTTAAGTGTTAACGCACTGAAAATGTAATTATTTCCAGGAAAATGCATTTAGTATAATTTTATTTGAATTAAAGTTTTACAGTTTTTGCAAGCATCAACTGATCAGTATAATTTGTTTTCAAAATAAATTAAGACTGTTTAATTGTTATAACATTCATATTAAATATACTTTTTTTTTTTTTTTTTTCAAAATGACTTCTACTGTACTGAATAATTACGTTTTCGACTTAGACTTTCATTTCTAGCTTGGAGAAGCGAAAAGCTCTGTTCTCTAAACTTGTAGACGGGAGGTTTCAGATTGGAATCCATGTCACACTCGACGAACCAGGCTTTTGGATTTATCCGTAGTTTTCTCCGAAACTAGTGTGAATACGGATTTGGACAACTTGGAAAGATCCCCACGGAGGACATCCAACTCAGGTCTAGGCCCCTACAATAGACAATTGGCCTTAACTAAATCAGTGTTACCTAACATGGAGAGTGTTTATGATGTAGAATGCACATGATTATGTATGTTTGTGAGAACATATGTTGAGCTGGGTTTGTTGGTTGGTTGGGATTAACGTCGCACTAGCACTGCATAATGGGTAATTGGTGATGGTCTGGGACGCACCCCTTAGGACAGTGTCCGGAGACATGCCATCACAATTTTGATTATACACAGAGAGGACATATATATTTGGGCAATATATAACTGTAATCTAAATTTTCATTTAATTAAAATTTTTACATGTTCTTATGTTTTACATTTCATTGTTACAAATTAAGTTAAATAAATATGACTCAAATTTTTTGTTACAAATTTTATTTATTTTTATCAAACAATTTAAAAAAAAAAAAAATAAATAAAATAAATGAATAAATAACAGCTTTTCAAAATACACTCATGTTTGTGAAAATTGTAACACCAAGAAGGAATGCGAATATAAGAATGATATTCATTTGGCACATACATTATAGTACCAAGAACAATTGGTTAAATTTTCAGGAAGTTTTGAGTAATATATCCTGAGAAAACAGTACATAAAACAGTGACCTTTAGGAACAATAACTACAGTTATCTGCCTAGGCATTGAATAGTGGACCACTCGCTTTTCAACGATTAAACAGTCACTTTCATTGGTGCAACATCAGGAGAACACGCTGGCCAGAAAACCGGTTGAACACATTCTGTATCAAGGAAGGTCCAGACAATACAGACAAATTGCGGTCCTGCATTATCCTGCTTAAACATTGAATGTAGAGCAGATGGGCGGGCCTTAACTCACCAGAAATTTAATGGCCGCTATTCAGAATGCCGGGAATGAGAACAAGAAATAATCGAGACGTATATACAATGGGACCCCATACCATCACTGTAGGGGATGGACAGTGTGGCGATGTCGAATCCCAGCTAGTAATGTGCTTTATTCATAATGCCATTAAATACGGATAAGGCAAACCTGATGCTGTAAACAGGATTGTGATTTGCCTGAAAGGCGACTTTACGCCATTCCTGCGTCCAGGTTTGTCGTTGATCACACATTAAAGGCACCTATATCAGTGATGCAGTTTTGAGGGTAATCATAATTTTGGCAGCCGTATCATGGTATGCGATATCACTGAATACACGTCTCGATCACATCTTGTTTTCATTTCCGCCACTCTGAATACCAGACATTACATGTCTGACGAGTTAAGGCCCGTCGCTCTGCCCTGTATTCAAGGACTCCGAAGCGCAATACTTAAGCAGAACAATGCACGACCGCAAGTTGTCCGTATTGTCCGGAAATTCCTTTTGATGCAGAATGTGTTCGATTGCTGCTTTGCACCAATGAAAATGACTGTTTAATCGTTGAAAAGCGACTGGCGCCCCACCACTCACCAGTGACTACGATCGATGAATTGTATGTATCAATTGTACCTATTATAATGTATGTACCCTATAAATATCATTCTGATATTTCCATTCTTTCTTTGTGTTGCAATTTTCTGAAACATGAGTGTAAATTTGTATATGCCCCTTTTTCTTTATTTTTATTTTTATTTTTATTTTTAATAAGAGCCTGAAATGTAAGCAGATGACACCTTTAAATAATCGTGCATTAAAAAAAAAATGTTAATTGTATTAAACGAATGGCAACATTTCTGAGCTCAATAGGTGATTTGTGAAATTCAAGAAATAGTACTATTATAGATACAGTACCAGTATGTTGCAAAAGGTTGGTGTTGAATAATTAAGGATAGAATATTCGTGTGAAAACACCATAAACTGCGTATTACAAAAAACACAAGTATTGTTCTGGGTCGAAATAATTAAGCACGTCTATTCATCGGACGAAAGCAGTAAACAAGTTCAGGTCTTGTTTTTCACAGGGTAAATGGGGCCATTTAAAGGATCACATATTAAACACGATTATTTTTATTTTTATTTTTATTTTAAATTTTAGTTGTATTAAACGAATGACAACGTTTCTGAACTTAATATGTATTTTCTGAAATTTAGAAAATAGTACTTGCTATACACTGTTAAAAATTTCAACAGAAAACTCGGTGTAGTCTATTATCTTAAATCTTACGTAAAATTACATAGAAAAATAAACGGAGAGGTTAAAAAACTTATTTTATACATTCATTTTAATAACTAATATTAATTTAATTAATTATTGTTGAGAATATATTTCGGACTTGGAATGCTTTTTCTAAAGTAGAAACAGTCATTTTGAATTTTAATTAAATAATTAAATAATAAAATTAAGTAAAAATACAGAATGAAGATTGAGAATCTCGATTATTCACTTTTAACTAAGAATTACTGTAAATTTACAGAGACTCTGGATAAATATTTACATTAAATTTAAAGAAATTTTTAACAGTGTATCAGCAAAAGGTTGAGAATGACGTGATGGATGATGAAGAATAAAAATTTCGTGTGAAAACACCATCAACCACGTATCACAAAACATACAGCTAATAGTTTGGGTCGAAATAAAAAACAACTCATCATGAGGCGAAAAAAGTAGACGCGAGCAAACCCTGATTTTCCAAGGGGCAAATGGAGCAAACACTTAGGTCCTATTTTTAAGGAGTCCCCCAAATGAATCCAAAACTAAATTACTGGATAATGTGAGAAAATAAGCTCCCTATTTTTTAATAGGAGAAGTGCTTCGGATAATAGTGTAATAAGAATTTTTAACATCTGTGGAAAACTTTTTTAATATCTTCATATCACACTTATTTATTAGACATAATTATTCTTAAGAAAGCTATCAAATGATATAAATGATGAAGATTGGTGATGAATACCGATGAAACAATAAAATCGCAAGCTGGAATTATTAACTGGATATGTGTCCTTGTTATTACTTTTTTAGCTCATATCCTCTTTGTTTTGTCTGTGTATCATATATAGTAGAAACAAGCCCTCAAATTAATAATTTTGCTTTGTGTTCCCTAGTTCTGTTACTCAGTTCCTGGACACAAGTGAAATGTGATAGCAGTAATGCTTCAAATAATATAACAAGTAAGAAATTGTTTGCAAAAGGAAATAAAGAAGATTTTATAAGCAATAAGACAAAACTAATACTGTTTTTTTTTTTTTTTTTTTTTTTTTTCCCGCTGAATTCAAGCCTGCTTTGTTAGCCTGGTGAAAGATTGTACTCAGTTATTTGGACGAAAAACAACTGTTGTGAAATTTACAATTAAAGTATTTGTTTACTAAGTTCTTATTCTTGAGCACTGTATATACTTATAGTTGTAAATAAAGAGATTTAATGGTAACAGACATTTCAGAATTTTGTACTTTTGAAGAAAACTTTGAGTTATATTTTTATAAATGTATTATTGGATGAAATATAAAAATTAAATAATTGATTATAAATAATGTTTAAAAATATATCATAAACTTTAAGAGATTTGTCAATGTATGTGATTATAAAGCTTGTTTGACGTTTAGCAGTTTGTTGTTTAAGATACTGAAATTTTGTTACGATTGAGATTACGTCTGCAATTGTTAATTAAATTAAATTACTATAAGTTATTCTAAGAAAAATTGTATGGGTTGTTATGAAATATTGAAATTTTGTGAATAAATAAATGGTAGTGATCAGTAAAAAATATTTATTAATTAAAGTTATTTTAATGAAATCCGAAATTATATACAATAATGTTTGTCATTAAAGGTCAACATTTTGCTGCGAAATAAATTATCAAATATTATAAAAATTGTTTACTCATAAAAATATAGGTAAACCTTCTAAATTAGTAAAATTATTAATAATATTATACAATCTTAAAAGCCACTTTAAATATAAAAAATTAATAATTAATTTGATATGTGAATAATAGCTTAATTTCACATACAATCATTTGTGTGCTTGTCTTAATTTTTTATATAGTCTTTCGCATTTTCATTAACGTAATGAAAATTCCACTTGCTCTTCAGTACATATTATGATATTTACTTACTTTTTTTTGGGGGGGGGGGGGGATACAAATGTTCATTGATCGGCTTCATTTTATCTTGGACCTAAATTAACTTTGATACATATTTGAACGCATACTTGTCGTGTACTTTTCCTCAAATAATTATACAAAAACCTGCTTCATTGGTGAAATTCTGTCATCTACTTATTAATAAAAATCGAAATTTTCTGGGGATAACGCTAACGTAATAGTTACAATAACTTACAACTAACGTCATAGCTACAAGAATGTACTGATATAAAATTATAAATTTTTATCCTTTGTTTGGAGGACTTAATAAAACAATGGATAAAAGGATGATTTGGGGGGGGGGGGGGAATGTTAAGTCCCAATTACAACTATATATTGAGTAAAATAATTGCTTTCCCCCGTAATTTGAAAAAAACTAAAAAAAGTCGAAAAGATAACTTAAATGAAAAGATGTAATACTGTGCAAACATCGCAATTTGGCGGTTTTCTTTCTCGGGCCCTGCAATAAACCATTGAATTACGTTAAAAATTTTTAGCTAAATTGATGAAAAAAAAAACCCTTAAAAAATAATTCAAATAAATATAACAAATAATAAATAATTTAATAATATTAAAAATATTATAATGAAAATAATTTCTTCGATCTATTTTCTTTCTTAATTTTCTTATCTCTTATTTTTAAGAATTTTGCATGGTCACCATAAATTGATACTTATAACTTTTAACATTTTGAATAATACAAATTTGCAGTTTTGCCTAAAATAACGCCTAACTTAATGCTTCGAATCTAATTTAATTATTTAAGTATTTAATTTATTATTATTATTATTATATTTATTGTTATTATTATATTTATTATTATTATTAATTCTTTATTATTATTATCTATTTATTTCTATTTATTATTATTTAATTATTTAATTTTGTTTTCAAATCTTAGGATCAGTTACTATACGAAAACTTCCTAATAATTGCGATTGGCTATGGTTACATACTCCTGGTTAATATTTTATACATTTTGATCATCCCATTTGCATGTAACTATGAAAACAGATTATTAAATATTTAAATAGACATGATTCTTAAATAATTACTATATTTAATGTGATCATCCGAAAATAATAAAACAGCAATTAAACAAAATATTATTATATAAAGATGAAAAAAAAAAAATAAAAAAATAGTCTATTTGAATAAGTAATTAATCACACAGGTCTACATTTAAAATTTCGATTTAATAATATTGGCTGATCTTTACGCTTTTTAGTATGCTGAAACCGAAATTGAAGCCAGTTTTTCTCTATAACGTATAATACAGGGTGTCTACCAACGCATTTTCTTCCGAGATTTCCACCAACATAATTATATGGTAACTTTTACAGTATGTTTTCACGATTAATTGTAATTATTCATGGAAATATTCTAGAAACTACGGAAAATGAAGAATATTGTGTCGGTAGACAACCTGTATTGACTAAAATCTATGCGTGATAAAGAGAAAAACTGGCTTAATTTTCAGTTTCATCACACCAAAAAAATGTGTATCAGCTAAAATTATCAAATTAAATTTTGCCAACATTACTTTTGTAGACTTGTGAAATTCGTCTTACTTATTTTATTTTGTTTATTAATTTAATAGTTGGAAAATGTGTTTTTCTGTTTTATATTTGAATATATTTTTCTTTTTCTATTTATTATTTATTTAAATGTTTTATTAAAACTGCATAAATGTTATGTACATTTTTTGCAAATGTATTTGTACAACATTGAAGAATTTTATTTTATTTATTTATTTATTTTTTTTTTTTTTATGTAATCTTATTTTATGATGCATAAAAAATTTCATTAGTCCTGATTAAAAAGGAAAAAAAAAAAAAAAAACTGTATAATTCTAAGAAATTTAACAAATAAGATGTAAAGCTGTAGAAAAATGCATCGAAAATAAAAAAAAAAGTTATTGAAATATTTCTTTGCTAACAAGCATCTTAAATTGTATTAATACTCAACAATTTTTTGTACTGAAATATTTAAGAACAACATTTCATCAACCGAAAATAGTTGTGACTGAAAAGCAAACACGCTATTGTTTTCACTCTGCACTTGTAATGTACATTCGGGGAAAAAAAAAAAAAAAAAACGAAACACTCGCTGTGATTTCGTTATTAATTGACGCAGAAAAACCTAATAGCCACCATTCAACAGGAAATTAAGTGAATATTTTGAAAATTATATCAAATTTTGAATTAGGGGTCATCTACATATTAGAATGAGCGCCAACTTTGATTTTTTTTCAATAGCAACACCCAATTTTGACTTCATAATTAAACTCCTGAGAATCTGGCAGTGCAGAAAAGTATACAGTTTGTATACTTTACTTTTATATCCATAGAGTTATAACCAAAAATGTGTTAGGAGTTTATCTGTACATCTAAAAAAATCAAATTAAGATCCTACAAAAATTAGAGAAAATTTTACTGTTTTACACCGGAAATGGTTTAAGAAAAAAGTATTATAAAAGTTAATAATGATAAAACTTTATGTATTTCCCAGCATCTTGGCTAACCCTGATTTCTGTTTTTTAAATGTGTATATACTTAAATACTTCATTAGAGAATGCATTTTAGATTGGTCAGGCAGCATTCTTTGAAAAATGTGCGATATTTTTCAATTTAAAAGTGTCATCGTGGCTATACTGATCACAAATAAAACTTAAATTTTCCTTCACTTTATTTTGTAGGTGTGACATAATATACGAACTGAAATAATTTTTATACATATATAAACACATAACGATGCATAAACTAAATCTTTTCCAATAAATTATTGTAAGGTATCATGAAGTAAACATTAAACAATTTTAATCGTACTTACCAGTTTTGTTCAGTTTAACGTAATAATCCCCCCCACAAAAAATAAATAAATAGAAAAAATAAAGCAGTATATGAACTAAATGATTAATCTTTTGACTATGACGGTAGTTAAGAAGCGATTTAACAAGTCTTTATTAATGTTATTTATTAAACATTATATATATATTTTGTTTTTAAGTGTTAAATTAATTTTTTTCCATTCTCCAAATCAAACTCATGGCCATAAAATTACAGAACAGTGATAAAAATTGGGGGGAAGGGTGGTGTCCTGAGAAAATGGTGGATGACTGGGCAAAATGGGAGTCATATTTGGATTCAGGAGGTCATTTTACATAAGAATCAGCAAAAATGGTATCAGGGCTCGATTTTTTCCCCCCCAGCACAGTGTTATCAGAGATGCATCTTTCAACATTATTTTAAAGATACTGATTAGATCTTTTGAAAAATGCTCATCTTGAAAACCACTGGGGATTACTTTCTCCACGGAGAAAATGATATTCCTACACACTCAAACACACACGCAAAAAAAAAAAAAAAAAAAAAAAAAAAAAACTGTTGACCATTATTATTATAAATATCTTCTTTTTAATTTCACAATGGTTGGTAAAAAATAATTCGCATTGTACATTTCTACGAAATTTTTCTTTTACGACCATATTAAATGCTTAAAAAAAAAAAAAAAAACGGTATGAGAGTGCCACCTGTTGGTCGATTTGCACCAAAAGTTGATAAGCACTAATTTATGTCAAAGTGCAACTATATATAACTCTTTATAAAAATCTGCGCATTAATTCTCCAGTGAGAGTTCACAGAAAAATTTGTGTCACACACACAAGGATAGTCAGAGATTTTCAAAAATGGTGAAATAGAGTTCTGCGCATCTCAAGACGTATAAATCCATCGGAAATCTAAAATTTTAACAATCCAGTACTTTTTTCTGTTGAATATAGATGAAAGAAAAAATCAGAGTTTGATATTAAACGAAAATGTGTATTTTTTTCCAACAATGCAAACACGCATTTTTATAAATGTTTTATTCTGTATTAACGCATTTCCTTTGCTTACCTTTTTTCTTTTCATATTTTAAAAAATAATTTTACTTAATTTGAATTTGCTAAAATTTTGCGATATTTTCATAAGCAAAAATAAAACATGTTGATTACCAGTCTTAACACTTTATTCAGCATGAATCCATTCATGAATTGTTAAAAAGAAATATACAAAAATTTAATGTCTGAGAATTATTCCACGAGAGTATATCGTGTTTTCAGGATTGGAAGTTACAGTTTTGGAAGAAAAAAAAAAAAAAAAAAAGACTATTAAAAAGAAAATATCTTATATTTTGATCATCAACTTAAACTAATATTTATATAATTATTAAAGCAATTTTTATTTATGAAAAAAAATAATAATAAATATTAAAAAGGAATAAATGTTTAAAAAGTAAATTATTAAAAATGCTCAGGTGCAAAAAAACATGTGCTACTGCCTTGGAGGCAAAAGCAAGACTGAAAGCAGGGCAAAAACCAGAGGGGGAGGAGCAACACAAACAACCAATAGGAAGCATCATGCAAGACCAAACAGAGAGGAGCACACGTACTCACACACACACACACAAAAAAAAAAAAAAAAAGAGGGAGGGAAGGAGTAATCAATTAAATTTATTTTGTTTTATTTATTTAATTAATATTATACTAAGTAAGTTTTATAAAATGTATTTATTTATTAATTTTTTTTTCATTATTTTAACTATGATTATGTTATAAACATAATGAAGGAAATTATTTAATTGAATTATACAAATTTTTCCAGGCTGTAGACAGGAAAGTGGAATGAGAGTTTTCATTAACGATTTTATCACGATTAAGGTAAATTGCTAAATTTTCCAAAAAATTCAGTTCGGAAACGCGTTTGGCATGAAAGATAATTAAGTACCAAAATTATCTTTCATGCCAAACGCGTTTCCGAACTGGACTTTTTGGAAAATTTAGCTATTTACCTTAATCGTGATAAAGTTGTTAATGAAAAATCTGATTCCACTTTGCTGTCCACTTTGCCTGGAAAAATTTGTTTAATTCAATTAAATAATTTTCTTCATTATGTTTATAACATAACAATAGTTATAATAATGAAAAAATAAATGAACAAATAAATAAATTTTATAAAATTTACTTAGTATAATATTAATTAAATAAATAAAACAAAATAAATTTAATTGATTACTCCTTCCCTCCCTCCTATTTTTTTTTTTTTTTTTTTTTGTGTGTATGTGTGTGTGTGTGTGTGTGCGTGTGTTCCTCTCTGTTTGGTCCTGCATGATGCTTCCAATTGATTGTTTGTGTTGCTCCTCCCCCTCTGGTTTTTGCCCTGCTTTCAGTTTTGCTTTTGCCTCGAAAGCAGTCGCATATGGTTTTTTGCACCTGATGAAGAAAGGCTACGTCCTTTCGAAACCGGTTGTGCTGACTTAAAATTTATGGTGTGTGAAGAAGTTTTAATATCTTTCTATTGATTGTACGCCAGTTTTTGAATTTAGTTTTGGTATTAAAAATGCATTTATGAATTTTTCTCATGATTTTCCAACCTGCAGGTGAAATTTCGTTTTTTGTTTATTTTGTCAAACATCAACTTATTACGCAATATAATTTTTAACATTAACATAAAAAGTAAACTTGACAATAGTTTATTTTTCTTTACGCACATCAGTCTGCTTTTGTGACGCTCCATTCGTGTATTTATATTGATCGTTATTATTTATATATTATATCTCCATTATTTATAAATATCGTTATAGGGGACATTCCATAAAATGTGTTAACAATCACAAAATTAATTTTAGGAATTTCATTAGTAGAATTGTTTTGACATTGCTTTATTACAATAGCTTAGCTTCCTATGTTATATTCTAAAGCGGTGGGCTATTATTTAATTTTCTAAAAATAATTTTGAAAATTTTGTGATGAGTGAGACGTTTGAATGAATGAACCGTAGATTTTCCATACTAGCAAAAACTAAACAAAATTCAAGTATTTAAGAAAATCAAAACTAGTAAAACAACTTACATGTGATAAGTAAAAAAAAAAAAAAAAAAAAAAAAAAAAACGGTTTCATGTTACATTCATGAAACCAAATTTCTTAATAGAAATGATCCTGGCAGAAAATTGCATTTAACATATTATCTTATATGTTAAAATTAAATGTTATGTTAATAAATTATATGTTATGTTTATACTATTTGAGAAGTTAAGCTTATTTTAAATGATTTATATATGTTATCTTACTCATCTTCAAATAACAAATATCAAAATTATAAGTAATTTATATAGTATGAACTCTTCCGGCACATTCCAAATTTCACAAATATTTTTCTCATAAGAAGACTTACTGTGACAATTTTTTTCAGATTTTGAAAAATAAAGTAAAATAAAGCAAAATAAATGTGTAAAAAAATAATTATATGTAAATAAATAACTTTAGGATTTTTATTTAAAAATGCCCATATACAGGGGGTCCCATAAGTCTGTAGACATTTAAAAAATGCATAACTATTGAATGAATTGATAGAATTGAACGTGGTTTGCGAAAAAATCATTCTCGTGAAGTGGGATTTTTTTTTTTTTTTTTTTTTTTTAAGGAAAAAAAAAATAATAATAATCTATTTGTCAATATATCTGTCACTCTGTGCGTGGCCAGATCACATATGTTCATGAAAAACTGTACATATTAGCATGCAAATGTTTACAGGCATATAAATCCTATTCTATGTGTCCGTCGTCACCACAAATTACATTTTGCAAACGAGTTATAACACTGCTAACAGTAGATTCAGTCGGCGGTTCTCACCTGAGGGAAAACATCTTCATCAATAACGTTTCATCCACCAAGTCAGCATCGCAATTAAAACTTCATGTATGCACAAGTAGGAGGCAAAATAAGAAATAAACTGTTCTAGTCGCAAAATTGGGCAATTTATAGGACTTTCATTTCCATATTTTTCTTTCACATCCGTGCGAAAAATTTAACTATTTGTCTAACTATCGTTGACAAAAATTTTAACAATATTTTTTTTCTTAACCAAAAAAAAAAAAAAAAAAAAAAAAAAAGAAAGAATCATCGTGGCTATACTGATCACAAATAAAACTTAAATTTTCCTTCACTTTATTTTGTAGGTGTGACATAATATACGAACTGAAATAATTTTTATACATATATAAACACATAACGATGCATAAACTAAATCTTTTCCAATAAATTATTGTAAGGTATCATGAAGTAAACATTAAACAATTTTAATCGTACTTACCAGTTTTGTTCAGTTTAACGTAATAATCCCCCCACAAAAAATAAATAAATAGAAAAAATAAAGCAGTATATGAACTAAATGATTAATCTTTTGACTATGACGGTAGTTAAGAAGCGATTTAACAAGTCTTTATTAATGTTATTTATTAAACATTATATATATATTTTGTTTTTAAGTGTTAAATTAATTTTTTTCCATTCTCCAAATCAAATTCATGGCCATAAAATTACAGAACAGTGATAAAAATTGGAGGGAAGGGTGGTGTCCTGAGAAAATGGTGGATGACTGGGCAAAATGGGAGTCATATTTGGATTCAGGAGGTCATTTTACATAAGAATCAGCAAAAATGGTATCAGGGATCGATTTTTTTCCCCCCAGCACAGTGTTATCAGAGATGCATCTTTCAACATTATTTTAAAGATACTGATTAGATCTTTTGAAAAATGCTCATCTTGAAAACCACTGGGGATTACTTTCTCCACGGAGAAAATGATATTCCTACACACTCAAACACACACGCAAAAAAAAAAAAAAAAAAAAAAAAAAAAAACTGTTGACCATTATTATTATAAATATCTTCTTTTTAATTTCACAATGGTTGGTAAAAAATAATTCGCATTGTACATTTCTACGAAATTTTTCTTTTACGACCATATTAAATGCTTAAAAAAAAAAAAAAAAAAAAAAAACGGTATGAGAGTGCCACCTGTTGGTCGATTTGCACCAAAAGTTGATAAGCACTAATTTATGTCAAAGTGCAACTATATATAACTCTTTATAAAAATCTGCGCATTAATTCTCCAGTGAGAGTTCACAGAAAAATTTGTGTCACACACACAAGGATAGTCAGAGATTTTCAAAAATGGTGAAATAGAGTTCTGCGCATCTCAAGACGTATAAATCCATCGGAAATCTAAAATTTTAACAATCCAGTACTTTTTTCTGTTGAATATAGATGAAAGAAAAAATCAGAGTTTGATATTAAACGAAAATGTGTATTTTTTTCCAACAATGCAAACACGCATTTTTATAAATGTTTTATTCTGTATTAACGCATTTCCTTTGCTTACCTTTTTTCTTTTCATATTTTAAAAAATAATTTTACTTAATTTGAATTTGCTAAAATTTTGCGATATTTTCATAAGCAAAAATAAAACATGTTGATTACCAGTCTTAACACTTTATTCAGCATGAATCCATTCATGAATAGTTAAAAAGAAATATACAAAAATTTAATGTCTGAGAATTATTCCACGAGAGTATATCGTGTTTTCAGGATTGGAAGTTACAGTTTTGGAAGAAAAAAAAAAAAAAAAAAAAAAAAAAAGACTATTAAAAATAAAATATCTTATATTTTGATCATCAACTTAAACTAATATTTATATAATTATTAAAGCAATTTTTATTTATGAAAAAAAATAATAATAAATATTAAAAAGGAATAAATGTTTAAAAAGTAAATTATTAAAAATGCTCAGGTGCAAAAAAACATGTGCTACTGCCTTGGAGGCAAAAGCAAGACTGAAAGCAGGGCAAAAACCAGAGGGGGAGGAGCAACACAAACAACCAATAGGAAGCATCATGCAAGACCAAACAGAGAGGAGCACACGTACTCACACACACACACACACACACAAAAAAAAAAAGAGGGAGGGAAGGAGTAATCAATTAAATTTATTTTGTTTTATTTATTTAATTAATATTATACTAAGTAAGTTTTATAAAATGTATTTATTTATTATTTTTTTTTTCATTATTTTAACTATGATTATGTTATAAACATAATGAAGGAAATTATTTAATTGAATTATACAAATTTTTCCAGGCTGTAGACAGCAAAGTGGAATGAGAGTTTTCATTAACGATTTTATCACGATTAAGGTAAATTGCTAAATTTTCCAAAAAATTCAGTTCGGAAACGCGTTTGGCATGAAAGATAATTAAGTACCAAAATTATCTTTCATGCCAAACGCGTTTCCGAACTGGACTTTTTGGAAAATTTAGCTATTTACCTTAATCGTGATAAAGTTGTTAATGAAAAATCTGATTCCACTTTGCTGTCCACTTTGCCTGGAAAAATTTGTTTAATTCAATTAAATAATTTTCTTCATTATGTTTATAACATAACAATAGTTATAATAATGAAAAAATAAATGAACAAATAAATAAATTTTATAAAATTTACTTAGTATAATATTAATTAAATAAATAAAACAAAATAAATTTAATTGATTACTCCTTCCCTCCCTCCTATTTTTTTTTTTTTTTTTTTTTTTTGTGTATGTGTGTGTGTGTGTGTGTGCGTGTGTTCCTCTCTGTTTGGTCCTGCATGATGCTTCCAATTGATTGTTTGTGTTGCTCCTCCCCCTCTGGTTTTTGCCCTGCTTTCAGTTTTGCTTTTGCCTCGAAAGCAGTCGCATATGGTTTTTTGCACCTGATGAAGAAAGGCTACGTCCTTTCGAAACCGGTTGTGCTGACTTAAAATTTATGGTGTGTGAAGAAGTTTTAATATCTTTCTATTGATTGTACGCCAGTTTTTGAATTTAGTTTTGGTATTAAAAATGCATTTATGAATTTTTCTCATGATTTTCCAACCTGCAGGTGAAATTTCGTTTTTTGTTTATTTTGTCAAACATCAACTTATTACGCAATATAATTTTTAACATTAACATAAAAAGTAAACTTGACAATAGTTTATTTTTCTTTACGCACATCAGTCTGCTTTTGTGACGCTCCATTCGTGTATTTATATTGATCGTTATTATTTATATATTATATCTCCATTATTTATAAATATCGTTATAGGGGACATTCCATAAAATGTGTTAACAATCACAAAATTAATTTTAGGAATTTCATTAGTAGAATTGTTTTGACATTGCTTTATTACAATAGCTTAGCTTCCTATGTTATATTCTAAAGCGGTGGGCTATTATTTAATTTTCTAAAAATAATTTTGAAAATTTTGTGATGAGTGAGACGTTTGAATGAATGAACCGTAGATTTTCCATACTAGCAAAAACTAAACAAAATTCAAGTATTTAAGAAAATCAAAACTAGTAAAACAACTTACATGTGATAAGTAAAAAAAAAAAAAAAAAAAAAAAAAAAACGGTTTCATGTTACATTCATGAAACCAAATTTCTTAATAGAAATGATCCTGGCAGAAAATTGCATTTAACATATTATCTTATATGTTAAAATTAAATGTTATGTTAATAAATTATATGTTATGTTTATACTATTTGAGAAGTTAAGCTTATTTAAAATGATTTATATATGTTATCTTACTCATCTTCAAATAACAAATATCAAAATTATAAGTAATTTATATAGTATGAACTCTTCCGGCACATTCCAAATTTCACAAATATTTTTCTCATAAGAAGACTTACTGTGACAATTTTTTTCAGATTTTGAAAAATAAAGTAAAATAAAGCAAAATAAATGTGTAAAAAAATAATTATATGTAAATAAATAACTTTAGGATTTTTATTTAAAAATGCCCATATACAGGGGGTCCCATAAGTCTGTAGACATTTAAAAAATGCATAACTATTGAATGAATTGATAGAATTGAACGTGGTTTGCGAAAAAATCATTCTCGTGAAGTGGGATTTTTTTTTTTTTTTTTTTTTTTTTAAGGAAAAAAAAAAATAATAATAATCTATTTGTCAATATATCTGTCACTCTGTGCGTGGCCAGATCACATATGTTCATGAAAAACTGTACATATTAGCATGCAAATGTTTACAGGCATATAAATCCTATTCTATGTGTCCGTCGTCACCACAAATTACATTTTGCAAACGAGTTATAACACTGCTAACAGTAGATTCAGTCGGCGGTTCTCACCTGAGGGAAAACATCTTCATCAATAACGTTTCATCCACCAAGTCAGCATCGCAATTAAAACTTCATGTATGCACAAGTAGGAGGCAAAATAAGAAATAAACTGTTCTAGTCGCAAAATTGGGCAATTTATAGGACTTTCATTTCCATATTTTTCTTTCACATCCGTGCGAAAAATTTAACTATTTGTCTAACTATCGTTGACAAAAATTTTAACAATATTTTTTTTCTTAACCAAAAAAAAAAAAAAAAAAAAAAGAAAGAAAGAAAGAAAGAAAATCTCCCTTATCGAGAATGATTTTTTTAACAAACCGCGTTCAATTCTATCCATTTATTCAATAGTTAGGATTTTTCAAAATGTCTACAGACTTATGGGACACCACATCAGTCCTGAATCGGGTCGGTTTACCCAATTTTACTCCAACTCAACCCGTCCCGTGAGTCCGGTTCGAGTAGACAAATATTTTCACTTGCGGGTTGGGTTGACTGATTTGTTTTTCGTGTGAATCGCGTGTTCGTGTCGAGTTTAGGTTTTAAGAGTCGGGTCGACTTGAAACCATCTTTAAATTTTTTTTTTTACCATAATTAGTAGAAATTTGTTTGACATAGTTATAACTGTATAACTTATATAAACGTACTCTATATACCCATGATTAAATATACGCGTACCCAAATTATCATAGAAAAGTAAACTTCTTCATCGGATAAAAGCATTGAACAAAGAAACATCAAATTATTATTATTTTTTTTTTTTTTTAATTAAGCGTTAAACAATAAAGTACAAACACTAAACATGATGACCATTTTTGTACACTTGAAGTACACAACACATATAAATGGTTAAAAATGGTTATTAATCCATTTTTCAGATTTTTAAATTTTAAACTTAGTGTAGTAGTAGTTATATTTTTAATTTTTTAAAAAATGATTTATCAACTGTGTGACAATGAAAATTTACTTTATTTTATAAATTAAAAATGTTTGCCATGATTTTTAGATGAATTAATAATTTTCATTTAGATTCGGGTTTCGGGTCAGGTTCGGATAAAAAAAAATCGGGTGTCAGGTCGGGTTTGGGTATAAAGAAATCGGGTTCAGATCGGTTGCGGGTCGTCAAAGTTAAGTGCGGGTTTCAGGTCGGTTTTTGGGTCGACTAAAATTTATTTGTTGGGTTCGGGACGGATTTCGGGTTGATTCAAAATTCACTTGTCGGGTTGATATGTTATTCATATTTTCCCCGTGCAGGACTGCAGGACTCTAGTTCGTACTAATACTTTAAAAGCCATATTCATAGGCCATGTTTGGGGAAAACTTCTCAATTGAAGATTTAAAAAGAGGTACAGAGCCTATATTTTATAACTACTTTATTTTATAACTTAAAAAGTTATATTACAACTTTATTTTATAACTTAAGAAGTTTTGTATAATTTTTAGATGAATTATTAATTTTCAATGAGTTTTTGAGTTTCAGGTCGGGTTTGGACAAAAAGAAGTCGAGTTTAGGGTCGGGTTCGTGTATAAACGAATCGTGATCGGGTCGGGTGCAGGTCGTCAGAATTACCTATTTCTATTTTGATCGGGTTTTGGGTTGATTTAAAACACATCTGTCGGATTCGGGTCGGGTAAAACACGACCCCGTGCAGGATTCTACCGTATACTCCTAAGAACATAAAAAGAATAGTTCAGAGTCATATAGTCATATTAGGAAATTATTTACAGTATTATAGCTAAAACATACAGCGTAAGCTATTACGGGCTGTTTTTGACACTTTCCAACAAGGTTGAAAATTTTTAATGACTTCGGTTTGCCTGTCTGTCTGCGCTCTAACTCTCGTAAATATTTATGGAATTTCTCAAAACTGATATATGTTATTGAAGTTCACTATCGATATTTCCTATTGAAAATTAAGTGAATAACCTCTACTAGTTTGTGTACAAGGACACCCGAAAGTATTCCAAAGCACTGTTTTCTATGGGAGATATTTATATAAAGCATATTTTAATATCTTTACTGTACACAAATCTTAATGAAATTGAAATATGTTATTTGAGGCTATTATTGGATGTTTCTTATATAAAATGGAGTAAATACCAGCACTGGTTTGTGTACAGGGACTCGAAAGTATTCCAAAGCATTGCGATCTATGAGAGGTATTTCTATAAACGAAATTTTAAATACATTACTTTGCACAAAGCTTAATGAAATTGAAATATGTTATTCATATGTACAAAAGAATGCTTTCTATAGAATATAGTATGATTAGCATTAGATTTACAGAGCCACACAAAATTATTCAGTTACTTTAATAGATATTAATAAAAAATTGCTAGAATTGCAGTTTCGTTTACATTAAGTGCTTTTAACACCTTCTAACCATTTTTAAGTGTGAATATGATTTCAATTTGTGCATCTGTCGATCTGCTTGTCTGCCCGTCCGTCTGTTTGCCTGTCTGTCCACGCGCTAAATCCCGTAAATACTTATGGAATTTCTTGAAACTTATATACGTTATTAAAGTTCATTATCGGATATTTCATATTGAAAATGAAGTGAATACCTCTGCCGATTTGTGTACAGGGACACCTAAAAGCATTCCAAAGCATTGCGTTCTATGAGAGATATTTTTTAAGCCTTATTTTAAAAACTGTACTTTGCACAAAGCTTAATGAAATTGAAATATGTTATTCATATGCCCAAAAGAATGCTTCCTATAGAATACAGTACGATTAACATTAGCTTTACAGAGCCACACAAAAATATTCAGTTACTTTAAGAGATATTAATAAAAATTTGCTGGAGTTGCACTTTCGTTTAGATTAAGCGTTTTTAGCACTTTGTAACAATTTTTTAGTGTGAATATGATTTCAATTTGTGTATCTGTCTGTCTGTTCGTCAGCCCATCTGTCTGTCCAAGCTCTAACTCCCATAAATATTTATGGAATTTCTTAAAACCGATATATGTTATTCAAGTTCACTACTAGATGTTCCATATTGAAAATGGAGTGAATAGCTCTACCGGTTTGCGTACAGGGACACCCAAAAATATATCAAAACATTATGTTCTAAGGGAGGTATTTCTATAAAACATATTTTCATACTTTTACTGAACACAAATCTTAATGAAATTGGAATATGTTATTCAAGTTCACTATCGGATATTTCTCATGTAAAATGGAGTAAGTACCATCACTGGTTTGTGTACAGGAACACGCGAAAGTATTCCAATGTATTATGTTCTATGGGAAGTATTTCTATAAACCATATCTGAAAAAGTTTATTTTGCACAAAGCTTAATGAAACTGAAATATGTTAATATATGCAGAAAAAAATGCTTTCGATAGAATATAGTATGATTAGCATTAGATTTACAGGGCCCCCCACGAATATTCAGTTACTTTAAGAGATATTAAAAAAATTGCTGGAATTGCACTTTCGTTTAGATTCAGCGTTTTTAACCCTTTCTAACAATTTATAAGTGTGAGTATGATTTCAATTTGTGTATCTGTCTGTCCACGCTCTAACTCCCATAAATATTTATGGAATTTCTGAAAACTGATATATGTTATTCAAGTTCACTACCGGATGTTCCCTATTGAAAATGAAGTGAATACCTCTGCTGGTTTGTGCACAAGTTAACTCGAAAGTTTTCCAGAGCATTGCACTGAGAAAAAAAGTATAAGAACGAATAAGTAGCCGATTTCTAAATCCCTAAACTAGAAATATAGATTTCCGAGATATGCGTATGAAGTAAACAAATGATTTGGATAGAGGAAATGATCGATAATTTCCAGTCTACACTTTCCTAGTTTGTGAAACAATATTATGAATATTTTGAATCCCTTGCATTGAAATTCTCCTCGTTGATTTACTAGAATTGCGCTATAAAACAAAATTATAGTTACTAAAACTCTCCTCTTGTTCTCGCATTTATTTACAGATTTTTAAATGAGATTGACCACCATAATATATAAAAACGGTCTAGAATTCTAATAGGGGTTTTTAGAACTCACTAGCAAAGTGAGCCAGAATTTATAAGGATGACATGGAGCTATTTTTTCTAGAGCCACAATTTAGATTCTAGATGTCAGTCACATATTTTTTTCTCAGTGTGTGTTCTATGGGAGGTATTTCTATAAACCATATTTTAACACTTTTACTGTACACAAATCTTAATGAAATTTGAAGTATGTTATTCAAGTTCACTATCGGATGTTTCCTATGTAAAATGTTTAAATACCACCACTGGTTTGTGTATAGGGACACTCGAAAGTATTCTAAAGCACACTCCGGATATAAAGCATAAAGTTTCTCTACCGGATATAAAGTTTCCCCACCGCACTTTAGAATGTGGAAAACAAGGAAAAAAAGCTAAAAACCTATTGAAACACGGGAAAAAAAGAGTCAAAATTCCATAGAAAAAAGCATGGGATAAAAACAAAAAAACTCACAATGTCAAGTGTGAAAAAAAAAAAAAAAAAAAAAAAAGAAAACGGCTTACATCGGAAAGGATAAAAGGACAAAATTGACTTGAAAAAGACATCGAAGAGTGTGAACGAGCAGGCTGAGACGTTCAATATATCGTCGGGGTTAATACGACTCGCCCAGTATCGTTCTGTGAAAGATATTTCTATAAGGTAAATTTTAATAACTTTAGTTTTCACAAAGCTTGATGAAATATAAATATGTTATTCATATGCACAAAATATTGTTTTTTACATAATATAGTGTAATTAGCAATTGATTTACAGGACCACACAAAAATAGTTAGTTACATTAAGAGCTGTTAATAAAAATTTGGTGGAATTGTACTTTCGTTTACATTAAGCGTTTTTAACGCTTTCAAATAAATCTTAAGTGTGAATATGATTTCAATTTGTGTATCTGTCTGTCCGGTTGTCTATCTTTCTATCTGTCTGTCTTCAGCCCCCAACGTCCGTACATATTTTCAGAATTTAAAAAAAAATATTATATATTAGTCAAGTTCACTATGGAATGTTCCCTATTTAAAATGAAATTAATAGGTCCTGTACAACTAGTTTATGTACATTGACCAAAAAAAAAAATGCCAATACAAGGACAGACATTTTAAAAAATCACACTAAAACGTTTTCTACTGTAAAAATCATAAAGAAATTTTTAGGTATTCTTAATATTCTAACATAATGCTTTGTATAGAATATGATATGATTAACCTTCAGATTTACAGGGCTACACTAAAATGTTCATATACATTAAAGGCTGCAATTACAATCTAACGGCTGCATTTTCTTTTGTGTTAAGCCTTTTTAACACTTTCCAACAATGTCTAAGACTGATTTTAAATTCAATTAGTCTGTTGACTGATAACGTAGGCAAAGAATGTTGGAAGTTATATGATACAACAAGTACGTACAGTTCGAAAGTGTTAATAATCAATGCGTACTGCATGTTTTTTATTCTTGTTTGTAATTACTTCAGCTGTTTTTTGTAATTCAATAAATCTCAAAATGGTCTCTGTCTTGAGGTTTACAGTGAGCCGGTTTGACATTGCACAAGATCTATAAATGACGGTTTGGGATTCACCCCTAGAAGTGGCCAGGAGACATAGTTTCAAAATTTTGATCCTCCATGGAGTAATATACTCTAGGATATTTTCCCTACACTGTAAAATTTTTGTGTAATATTACACAATAATATTGAGGCAGTTTACCATGTAGAGAAATACCACAATCATGAAGAGAAATGTTACCAGCTGTACCTGTGTAACCGCAGCATAACTTGTAAGCTTATACAGTTACAGCTGATAACATTTCTCTGCATAGTTGTGGCAAGTAAGGGTGCCTCAATATTGTTGTGTAATATATCAAAAATGTTTTTATAGTGTATAGGTATAGATCGAATCTATAAAGCTTCTTTAAACACTTATGACTGTGTTTCAAAAAAGTATAGAAATTTTATTGAATGTTTAAAATTTAACAAACAGTGTGTAATGCACGTAAAAGTCCCTTTTCTTTATAATGCAAATATCCTTATATGATTCTTTATTATTTCTCCTACAAATTTACATGCAGTTATAGCTATAAATAAAACAATTGACACACTGAGAAAAAAAATATACCGCTTTCCTCTAGAATGGATAAGTGGCCATTTTCTAAACCCCTTAACTAGAAATATAGATTTCCGAGCTATGCGCATAAGGCACGCCAATAAACTGAATAGACGAAATGGTCAAGAATTTCTTGTTTAAACATTTCTAGATGATGAAACAATATTCTGAATATTCTGAATCTTTTGTATGGCGAGAAATTCTCGCGTGATTTTCTAGAATTGGGTCATACACCAAGATTATAGTTGCTGAAACCTGCCTCTTGTAGTCTCATTTATTTGCAGAGATTTTTAAATAACTTTGCCCTCGAGAATATAGGCAAACACTCTAGAATTTTAATAGGGGCTTCTAGAACTTGCTTTTCAAGGGGACTAGAATTTATAAGGATGACATGGAATTATTTTTTCTAGAGCCACAATTTAGATTCTAGATGTCAGTTACAGAATTTTTTCTCAGTCCATCAACTGGAATTTTATCTTTAAATTTGAAAGAAATGCTTTAATTTACAATTAATAATCAGTTGAAATAATAATAAAATTAATAAAAATAATGAAATAAAAGTAAAGTTTAACAGCTAAATTCAGATTTTTTCTTCTAAGAAATATACAACTGTATTTAATATATATATTTTAAAACAAGATTAATTATATTTAGTATTCATTCCTATTCAGCCAAAACAATTCTGAAATGTTGCTAATATTTTATTAAATATAGAGAAAATAAAGGAAAAGGAAAAATATATTAAAAGAAAGCTTAAGTGATTAAATGTGACACATGCCTTTTTCCAACCGCTAGAATGGTGTTTCTTGATTTGAAGTGTTTATATAAAAGAAAGCAAAAAGAAAAATTTTGGTAAAATGTTTTGATAGGCAAATTTGAATGAAGCAATACGAAAAGACATATTGAAAATATATATATATATATATATGTTCTATTTCTAATGCAGCTTTTACAATTCTTTATAAAGTAATAACCATAAAAAGTGCGTGACTGGTATTACAAACAGACGTTGTTCTTCCGACAGCTAAACGATGTTTATACTTTAATTTCTGTAAATCTATTTTTGACAATTTCTCCTGAATCGGTGAGGCATTAAAAGAAAAAAAAAAAAGAGAGACACAAAAGCGGGACAGCGTAAAAAGTGTGTCATCGTAATACTAAACAACTTTTCTTTGCAAACTTCTTGACAGAAGTGCTTAGAAATTTTATCGAATACTCTCGAGTCATGCACTTTAATATGGTCTGTCACTTTTATCACTTTTCATTTATGCACATCATCACACACTTGTACAGACTCTTATTTAAATAAACGGATTTTTGTTTTGTTATTAAGAAAATTGTTCCTCCATGTACTAAATGTTTAAATATTCATTACAAAAACAATTCCTTCATTGTTGACACAAATTATAACATGTTGTTACGTTCAAACTTATAATAAGAAATCTTATATTTTTCTATGTAAATAATTCTAATTATCTGGAGAAAAATTATTACCTTGTATATAGTACGTTATTCCTCTACATTGCAAAATTGTTGGTAATGCTCTGTTTAATTTTTAATGGAGATGGTGTCTCTAATAATTAGTACTGAAAACCTCATTTAAATGAAATATTTTTTTGTTAAATGCATTAAAATTTTTATTTTGTGTATGTCTATCGGGTAAAGGCTAATTATCAAGTATTTTGATAAAGGCTATAAATACTAATTTGATACATTTATTACAGATATTTTTTGGAGGTTTTAATTATCTAGAAAAGGCAAAAAAGAATTACTATCAAATTTCTAAATTGTTTGATTAGCTTTTAAAGTGGTGCTCTTTTTTTTTTTTTTTTTTTTTTTTTTTTTTAACAATGAAAAAGAGTTACAAGTAAAAAGTAGTACAATGAAAAAAAGTTATTTTCTACAATTTACATAATATAAGGTCAGAAACATTTAAAACCCCGCACAATGTGAACTAGAAAAAAAAAAATCTGCATGTTGTAGTAAAACACACAGATAAGCTGTCATTCATTTATAAAGAATAAGAAGCAAATACAGAAAATAAAAAAAAAAGACGAAAAAAGTGCTTTGGCCTGAAATAATTAAGCACGTTTCTTCAGCAAGCACAAATGAAGTCTGCATCCCTGCTTCAGCGTTCCACTGATTATTCGATTGCTAAGGTTCATCCATACAGATTTGCGCATGAAATTACATCGAAAATATTAGCCGAATTAGTTACATTTCCATAATAATGATAACTTAGACACATTTTTTTACATAAATTAGTAAATATAGCTCAGCAACAGAACATACTAATTCTTCTGAAACATAAAGGTTTATTGAAATTTTATTTTTCCGACTGAGTGAAAATAATGCCTGGACCGGGAGTCGAACCCCGGATCTTTGACTTACAAGGTCAAGGCTCTACCAATTGAGCGATCCAGGTCGACACCCCGATCAGCATTATTCACTCAGACAACCTTTAGGCAGAAACATCTCTGGTCTATCATGTAGATAGCTCGACATAAATAAGCCGCAGGAAATGGAAAACACCATTAGATAATGGGAGAAAGAAATACAATTTTTATTAAAATCACACAATCAACTATGGAAGAAAATCATATTTATTCAAAATACTTCACTTCCAAAGATGTACATTTATTCGAATGATCTGTTTTCTAGTAATTTTGACATGTAAAATGGATAATATATAGTTCAATTGTTTTTTTGTTTTTTTTTATCCATACTAATATGGTTTCATAAAAATTATCGAATTTGTTTTGTGAATATTTGTGAACAGGGAACACTATTAAAAAGGTTAATGTTAATACGTTCGGGAAAAATGTTATACGCATTGTTTTAGGAGGATTTTCATATAGGATATTTGGTTACGATGTAGGAGCAATATGAAAAAGGACGAGGAACAAATGAATTCTGTGGTTCTGTATATTTTATAGTTGATACAAATTACAATAATCACGATAGTTTTTCTATATCGTTTTCGCTATATTTTCCGTATATCGTTTGACTTTACAGTCATCACGAATAAGTTATACTCAGTAACGACTCAGTCAGAGATCAGTCGTTCCATCAGTGTTTGGAACGATAGCTGAATGTAGAAGTTAAAAAGGCACCAAAGAACTGGTGTTGAAATATACAGGTGTTGAGAAGCACGCTGATTTTAACGCCTACGTATTTTTTATTTTTCCTTTGTTAAAACTATAATTTAATTGTATCTTATCAAAGTCAGATGTGACCATAGTTTCTGAAGAAGCTTGATGCAACCGAATTTAATTAATTTTCGGATGGTACATTTGAGAAGAGTAGCTAAGGCGTTTGTTTACTCTATTTTAATAAAACCCCAGATAATATCGTTATAAGGAAAAAGTTTGTCGACTATGAGACCTCCTGGACGTGGAGTTGCGCGAATGTTTATATTATGCTGAATATAATTACAGTTATATATACACTGTTAAAAAAATGCAACTTTGCTGCCAGAAATTCTCTGTAATTTGAGAAAAAAAATCGTAAATTACGGAAAAATCACGTTGACAAAACGTATTTTTCTGTAATTACAGAGAATTTCTGGCAGCAAAGTTGCATTTTTAAAATAGTGGAGATATATATATATAGACTAATATTGTTAGAAAAAATTAATCAAAAAAATATTTTTGAAACTGAATTTCTAGAAAGATAGTTGCATTAATTTCTCTAATATATTGGGAGTACAAATTAATTCGGTCCGTTTTCAATAGATGGCTCTGGCTGATTTGTTTACTGAATAATGATAGATGTTTTTGGCATTGTTAGAAAGGTTTGACCTTTGTCAACCATATTCAGTCAACGAAGCTTCGAGTTTTATACAACAACATTGGTTTTTTGAGCATTCAATATGTCGAGTTTTGTGCTAAAGAAACAACATTTGCGGGAAGTTTTGATTTTCTTTTTTAATTGGAAGAAAAGTGCCGCTGAAGCGCATCGATCGCTTGTGGAAGTTTATGGTGAATCTGCGCCATCTGATAAATCATGTAGAGAGTGGTTTCGACGCTTCAAAAATGGTGATTTTAGTGTCGAAGACAATGAGCGCCCGGGCCAGCCGAAAAAGTTCGAAGACGCCGAATTGGAGGAATTGCTCGATCAAGATCCGTGCCAAACGCAACAAGAGCTTGCAGGATCGTTGGGAGTCACTCAGCAAGCAATTTCCGTGCGCTTAAAAAAAATGGGAATGGTTCAAAAGCAAGGAAATTGGGTCCCATACGAGTTGAAACCGCGCGACGTTGAGCCCCATGTGGCAATTGTCGTTAAAAATTACTTGGAAACGTTGAAATGGGAGGTCCTACCCCACCCGCCGTATTCGCCAGACCTTGCTCCTTCTGATTATTGGTTGTTCCGACGGATGCATCATGATTTGGCTGGACACCGCTTCACTTCTTTCGAAGAAATTCAAGAATGGATCGATTCATGGTTTGCGTCCAGAGAGGACTCATTTTTCAGAGATGGAATCCGAAAATTGCCAGAAAGGTGGACAAAAGTTGTGGCTACCGATGGACAATACTTTGAATAACATGTTTTTTTCATTTTGATAATAAATAAAATGTTTTTTTAACGAAAAAAAACGGACCGAATTAATTTGTACTCCCAATATATAATATGTTTTCTAATTTATGAATGTATTTATGAATGTTGATTTTAACAATATCTTTGTCGCACCTCAAAAAAATAAAATTAAGTTAAAAAGTGTTTTTTTTTTTTTTTTTTTTTTTTTTTTTTTTCGTGCTAATCATTAATGCTTATTTGTAAGTTCTATTTTATGAGACTACATCAAAATTCTTAAATGTACAATTTTGGACTTCATACACGCAAAATTATAAATTTAAGCTCGAAATTTTTCTAACTTGGAAAATTCAGTTTTACTAATTTAGTTATATCGGATTAATCTGCGTAGGAGAAATCTAGTTTAAAAAAATATGATTTACAACTATTTTTTATTACACGAATAAAGCCATTTTTAATTAATTATTATCTTTAGGTAATTTTCAATAATGGAAGTAGTTTGGTAATTTACAGAGGATAAACAAGATAACTCATCAAGGGGAAAATGCCATTTAAAAATTTCAGTTCAAGGTTGAACCAAAATGTGGTACTACAAATGTTGCAACCATGCGATGGTGCAACTTTCTACCATGATTTGGTACTTCTTGTTGAAAAAAAGGATCAAATCATGATAAAAGATCACCCATCTTATGGTTACAACAACTATAGTACTAAACTTTGGTAGAACCAAGTACCAAATCACGGAAAAGTTTTCATCATCTCATGGTTGCAGCTACTCTGCACCATGTTTTGGCTCAATCTAGGACACAATTTTTAATAGTTTATTATTTCAAATTTACGTAATTTTACAATCATATCATTAGCACCTTAATGCGAATTAATAAAAAGTTGATATTATTTAAATAAGATTTTCAAGGTACAACTTTCCGAATTGCACTACTGACAAAAGGGTACACATTAGAAAATTCTCTGTTTCACAAAAGGAAAAAATCGAGAAGGTGTAAATTAAGTAAATTTAGCTGCAACAAATGTATTGGTAATATGCTTTTCCATTTACGTAGTGTTTGCTACTAAAATAGTGAAACATAGCGCACCAGATTTCGAAAAGTATTGGTTGGAGATAAACTGGAATCATTTGTGAAATGTTGGATTTTACTTTTAACAGTGTAGAAACAAGATTTAAAACGCGTTAAGCGAGAAAACAGCTTCTACTTTTGTACATCTTATTTTATTTTTATAGACGGCGCTATGCAGAATTAAAATTAAGCGCTACATATTTAGACATTCTACAGTACAAATTTAGTCGCGTGTACCATCAGCCATGATGTCAGTTTTATGTTAATCAGTGAATTTGAAGAATATATTAACTGTCGCCCGTTAAAGGAAAAAATATGCTTAAAGAAATTAATCCAAGAATTGATTTTTTTTCTAATTAAACATTACTTTTAACTCTTTGTTAAAGAACTATATAGAAAGTATACTGTTTAAAATAAAGTTTAACATTTTACTAAAAAATTTACATAAATTTTTGGTCAATTAAGTTGCGACAAATATTTTTAGAAATCTGGTGTTAAGTTTCATTATTTCAGCAGTTTCATTTTAGTTGAAATATAGCCCCAAATTGGTTGCAACTAAATTAGCTTAAATTGAACCGTTTTTTTTTTTTTTTTTTAGGTAAAACATTGAGCCTCCCCTCCCCCTCTCCTTCTTTTTAACGGTGCAAATGAAATTAAAATATCTTATTATAAATAGTAAATGATAAAAGTAATGTAGTAAGCACATAAAAAAAAAAAAAACACTTATAAGAAAATATGTAAATTTTTGTTGAAATTATACTGACAAAAATATGAAAGTTGCAGCAAAAGTTTTATAAATATTTTTTTTAATTTTTCAGTGAGGAAATATGCAGGAAAATGTAAATAATCCTTTTAGGAAAATAAAATAATAATAATAAAAAAAAAAAGTTACTATTATTCCATTTCATCCTATTTCATTACTTTTCAAAATGTTAATCTTTTAAACACACATTGATTTTTCTATTTTATTATCATTGTATATAAATTTCAAATAGATTATTATGTATATTTTCTTGTTATAAATAAGACGTGTTTTTGATGTACCACTGTCTTCAACCTTCTCATATTATTACCTTTAAAAATGCAATTTTCGAACAAAATAAATAAAAACAATAATAAACGCATATTTCTATGAATAAATGGATATTTTTGTTTTATCGATCAAAAAATTCGTTTTCACACATATTTTATAGTCTACACTGGCGAATAAAATTAAAGGAACAATCTGTTTTCCCGTATTCTATTTTTTTTTTTTTTTTTTTTTTTTTTTGAACATACGAATATAAAATTTGGATATTTTACTTGTTACCAAAGTATTAATAAAATTTTATGTAACTTTAGTATAAATAATATTTTGAAACTGGTATTAATTCAAATTTTCTCAAAAGTAAGCTTTAAAAGATATTTTTTTTTATATAAAAAAGAAAGAAGGAGAAGAAGAAGAATATTAAATCAGTAAAACATCCATGCATTGTATTAAAATATACTTCTTCCTGATTCACTTTTCTGTTTTTTTATTTTCTTCTTTTTTTCATATGTGAACAACGTTTTTAAAAATATACACATACAAACACGAAAACTGGATGAGATGTTTGTTTTAAAATTACCTACTGACATTTTTTCTATACTTGCGATGCTCAAAGTTTATAATTTAATAATTAAATTTTTTCAAAAAATCTGTTATAGAAAAAAAAAAATGAATACAGCAAGAAAATCTAGGTTTTAGTTTAACATTTGGAGGCATGTGTGATCTTTACTTATCTGTTGTACATTCCTAACACTATTTCTTATTTACTTTTATTTTCTAAGATTGTTTAAATTTTTCATTTTTTACAAAGCTAACTTTTACTAAAACTTGAAGTAATACCAGTTTAAAAAATATTAGTTATATTAAAGTTATATAAAATTCGATTAATAATTTGATAAAGAATATGGCGATGCAAATTTTATCTCCATTTGTTTAAAAATTATGCGCAAAAGTAGAAAACGAAAAAACAGGTTGTCACTTTAATTTTAATTTTGAAGGCCAGCGTATTCGAAATAATTGTCATTGTTGAATTATATTATATTATTTTATTGCCAAGCTTCTTTCTTTCTTTTCATTTTTTTAATTCAATTAATTATAAATATTGAATATATGCAACTTAAAGCAACAAAATGGCCGCTTCTTTGCTTGTATGAATTATATGATAGTACTGAAAGCAAAACCACAGTTCCATCATTTCATGGGTGGAACTGAACTGACTATTATTAAAGTTATAGAGAAAGCAATTCACCTATAAGTCAAAAGTGTACGGGATGGCCTAGGGGAGTATAATTCACCTACTTCAATCAATATTATCGTTAATCGCAGCTTGATCTGAGAGTGGTTTATCTTCACTTTCTGCAAATTACACTCATTTGTATCATCATGAATCTCTAACTCATATTAAGAATTGCAATATGCAGACGTAATATGCAATATGCTTAATATGAGTTTTATTATAAAATCGTAATCATCATATCTGTTATTATGTTGCTTTTACTAGTATTATTCGTAATAGATATATCATGATAATGTTATTGAAACTCATAATATTTTCTGAAGAGTGCATATGATAAACAGCATCATGTCTGCCTCTCATATTAAGGAGCCTGAAATGATATTATTATGAAGATCTCACCACTATCATCATCATTTTTAATAAAAGCTTTTTACTCCGTTCGAACTCAGGATAACGTCTTTAAATATTACTTTTAGATACTCCTTAAAAACAATCTAATAATGCTCTAAACCTAAGTGTGTTTTCATATATACACCGGTAACAGAATTAATTTCTCAAGAACAAAGCAATTTATTTATTTATTTTTATTTAATTCTATCATCAGCTTTGTTTTTTTGTAGCAAATGTTTTAGATAAAATTACTTTTTTTTTTCTTTTTCTTATGCAAATATTTTTGACACTTGGTTATGTTTTACCATTTAATTTTAACTTAATATATCTCCTTATACGATAAGAACTATTTTTGTTTAAATCTGTAAAAGATATATTTTTAAAAATGGGTACTTATATAAATTTTGTTCTATAATTCTGAATTAGACTAATTCTGAATCTAAAAATCAAAAGTTTCTGTTCGTTTTAGCTACACTGTAAAAAATTTGCCTTTTTTGCTGTCAGAAATTCTCTGTAATTTGAGAAAATACGTTCTGACAGCGTAATGTTTTCGTAAATTACGCGTATTTTCTCAAATTACAGAGAATTTCTGGCTGCAAAAAAGGCAATTTTTTTTTACAGTGTACAGAAAGATTTTACTTTTTCATACGAGAATTTATGAAGGAATATAATTTCTGTTTTACTTTAGTAGAGCATTCGGATAAATACGAATACTTGATGCTAAGAATAAAGAATAAAGAATCCTTTTCATGTTAAGAATTCCTACTACGAGGGTTGATCCAAAAAAAAGTTTACAAGCAGAAGCATTTGAAACGTAATAATTGTGGAGCGAATATTTCCACCCAGGGTGGTTGACAGATGGCGCTAGTTGTCCTACAGCGGTTCTACGAGTAAGTAGCGTCAGTACGCAGACACTTAAGAGTGACAGTAATGGCACGACGTCTAGAAAAGTGGTCTCGCATAGAGGTGCGAGCCGTAATTCAATTCTTATGGGCCAAGAATGTGACCGCATCCGAAATTCACAGACAAATCGTTGAGGTATACGGGGACAAAGCAATGAGCTTCTGCGTGACAATGTCAGGCCCCATACAGCTCGCCAGACTCAGGAATTGCTGCAAAGGTTCAAGTGGGAGGTCTGGAATCACCCCCCTTACAGCCCCGATTTGGCTCCAAGTGACTATTTCCTTTTTCCGGCATTGAAGCGAAACTTATCCGGAACACGGTTCACCTCAGACGATGCAGTGAAAACATCTGCCGAGAAATGGCTCAATGAGCAGGGCCCTGATTACTACCAAGACGGGATAAACAAGTTGGTCGAACGTTCTGACAAATGCCTAAACAGTTTTGGCGATTATGTGGAAAAGTGAAGGCCAGATATGTCTCTTGATTCCCATTTGTATCTTGTTTCAATTGTTAATAAATACTTTTTCATTTGCCTTGTAAACTTTTTTTTGGATCACCCCTCGTACCATCAGCATCGTGCGACAACACTGGTTAAAATTTACTGCAACTGTAATACAGTTAACGCAATAAAAAAAATATGTAACAACGACAATTTTACATGGAACTAGGTATATTTAGAAACTCATTAAGTAATGAAAGTACAAGAAGCTCAGTCCCAAAAGTGCAGGAACGTTCTTTGAACGTCTAAGGACAGTTACGCATTGTTAAAAAAAATGCAACTTTGCTGCCAGAAATTCTCTTAATTACAGAAAAAAACGTTTTGTCAACGTAATTTTTCCGTTACTTACGACTTTTTTCCTCAAATTACAGAGAATTTCTGGCAGCAAAGTCACATTTTTTTAACAGTGCATATAAACACCGTGTTTCGTGTCAAAAGTACGTTCCACTAGATGTTCAAAAATAGTATTATTTAGAACATTCTGAAAGAGTGTGTTTTGTACCATCCATAAAACGTACAATTCAATGAAAAACATTTAAATGTAACATCCTCATATCACGATCTGTATAAGTGTTTTTATTACATATATGACAAATTGCCCCTTTTTCAACTTTGATTCTTGTTGACAGGTCTATAAATAATATTTATTGGTGTTAGTGTATTAGGGTTAAGACCATTTGACTAAACGACTGACCTAAGCCTGAGTGGTGTATCTTTCTAAGGGTGACTAGCTCGTATTTACGTGAGTTTAGGAGAAAACCACAGAAAATTCCAATCGGCTAGATCAACAAGTGCGACCTAGGATAGAACCCGGTATTTTCCTTCTACCAGCTTCAAGAGCAAATTCACTTGACCTCAAATATTCATTGGGAAGTAATAATAAATTATAATTTTTTCTTACATAATTTTATAATTTAATTTTCTATTTATAATTCTATTTAAGTTTTATATTGTTGAATTTAATAAACCATTAGCTCAGATTTTTTTTTTCTTGTCTTGTTTTATTAAATGTTAATAAAATAAAAATAAATATACTGTAAGTCTATAAGTTAAATTTTGCTTTTTTTTTTTTTTTTTATGTAACAATATTAAATATATAAAAATTTCTCGAAATCTATTTAAATTTAAAAAGTATATAGATAAAATTTTTACTCTTTCATTTTTTGAAATTTTTTAAAATACTTTTTTAAAAAACTATTTATTTATTTATTTTGGTTTTTCATCGATTGTACATTAATATAGTTCAACAACAGACTTTAAAATATGTGGGTAATAATTTGTAAATTCTTTAATAAGTTAAAGTTATATGTATATATATATATATATATATATATATGTGTGTGTGTGTGTGTGTGTAATTTAATAAAAAAGCACCACAAAACTGGCATTGTAAAAAATATTACTTACAAACTTTGAATAAACACCATAAAATGCAATAAACTCGCAACAATTGTTTCGGATCGAAAAAACACACGACTCTTCATCAGGCGAATAAAGTAAGCACAAGTGCTGTAGCACGTAAGCACGTTGCCGCTTTGACTGCAGCACTCGTGCTTACTTTATTCGCCTGATGAATGGTCGTGCGTTTTTTCGACCCGAAACAATTGTTGCGAGTTTATTGCATTTTGTGGTGTTTATTCAAAGTTTGTAAGTAATATGTGTATATAATGTTTGGATGCTAAGCACTATAAGTTTCAGAATTTAAACATAAAAGCATTTTTTAAACATTTAACTTATCAAATAATTCCACAAATTAATACCCAGATATATTTAAATTATATTGTTAAACTATAATAATGTACAATCGATGAAAAATAATAAAAATTTAATTAATTTAATGAAATATTTTAAATAATTTCAAAAATTAAAAAAAAAAAAAAAAAAGAATTGGAATTTTATTTTTTTCTAATTTAAATAGATTTCGAGAAGTTTTAATATAATTAATAGTGTCATATATCAATGCATGTATTAAAATTTTACTAAGACAGTAATTTACATAAAAAAAAAAAAAAAAAAAAAAAAAAAAAAACAATATATATAATCGATATATACGCTTAAATTAGAAAGTTGTGAGAATGTATGTATAGAACGTTCTTAGGACGTTTCTGTAGAATCGACAACGTTACACGTTTACCAAAAGTTCTTTTCACCTTGTTATTGCACGTCTTCATGGTAGACAGAGAGATGTTTACAACACGTATAAAATGCACGTTCTTAGAACGTGTTGACAGAACTATGTTCGAATGTTCAGAGAACGTTTCGGTGCTATACTTGGGGTATCATTTTCGATTCAAATTTCATTTTGAAAAAACTTTTAATTCTTTGCATATAGAAACGGAAACTTAGTACATAGTAGATTTTAATGCATCAAATAACATAGACTATATTTACAGGCATCAAATTTCCCAAGTGGTTGCATGCTCGATAAGGAGTAAAATTTCTTCTTGTATTATGGCGCACTTTAAAAATTTAATTACTAAATGTTCTAAAAGTATTTTAACCAACTTGAACTAAACCTTCAATTATTTTCTTTAATCACTAGCAAAATACAGCCCAATTAATTCTATTTCATTTAAATCACTTAAAAAATACACTGTATTGCCATTGATTGAATCAAAATAAAAATGTAAGTAAAACCCCATATAGTTTAGCTTTTATTTTGAGGGAAACGTAATTTTTGTTCATTCTATCTCTTATAATTTTTTGAATTTACACGATATTTGTCTGGGGTTTCATATAAGTAGCTCAATACTTTTGGCTATTAAATTGGGCAAATGCAATTTTCTAGTAGTAAAAAATTATTTAGTAAAAATGCTCATATTTCGTAAGATACTTAATGTTTTTTCATTCTGATTGCAGAATGATGTGTATAATTTAGAATGACAGGTTTTCTAAAAATGGCATGGCACTGGGTCTAATATCCTACGTGTTATAATTAAAAAAATGTTTTTTGGAAAATTTTTAAAGAAACCGTTATGTCTCCGAGAATATATGTGCTAGTCTCATAAAAATGTATGCAGATAATTAGAAGAATCCTTATAATTACATGCTACAACCAAACTGCATTTCAAGCATTACTTTTTATAGGGTGATTCAAACATATTGACTTTTGTTTAATTTTTTACTGGTCCCCTTTTTCTCTTCAGGGCAAAACTTTTGCTGAAATATATAAGGTATAACATGTTCTATATACTCCCAAAGTTTCAAGATAATTCTTTAAGAAATTTTCTACATATTTGATAAAGCGTCTAAATTCGAAAGCGTCCAAATACTTATTGGTAGATAGTCCCTAACAGCACAAAATGTTTCAGAAACGTAACAGTCATATAACATGGAAACATTGTAAATATTACAGAAACGTTCAGTTAGCTTTCAGAACGTAGAAATGTCCGCGATCGTAACAAAAAAATCAGATACGTAACAGAAACGTTTCAATCACATGACAAAGAGAACATAGAAAAAAGGCGGATGTTTCAGAAAGGTATCAGAGAGCATATTAAAATGTGTTACGTTTTTGAAAGTTTGTAAGCATTTTGAAACATAAGTGAAACATTCTGTGCTGTATGGGAGTGTATTTACTGGTGTATAATTAAGCATTTTGGTATGCAGGACTTTATCTAAATAGCACATATTTTCACTTATTTAAAAAAAAATCTCTGAAAAACAACATAAAAAAATTAAATCACAATGAGAAAAAAAAGTGAAGGTGAAATTTCGTGCTTGAGCTATCCGAGAATTTCAATAAACAAGGCCTTGTGTGTGTCGCAGTATGTATTAATATAATTAGAATAATAAATATAAACACACAATGTACAAAGTAATGCATTTGTTTTGCAATCATTAATTTTATTCAATACGAATTTGCAAGGAATTGCTACTAATAATGTTGAAAATTTAAAAGTACGTTTCAGGTTCTTGAAACGGTGAAATTATTAACATTTTCATTCGAAACAAGTGCAGTTTAATTTAAAAACTTCACAAAAGTAGGTTAATTAAAATATTTACAGTTTTACGCAAACTACTCAGTGGTCGAAACTCTAACAATTTTTTAAGCAAACATTTAAATAAGAAATATAAGAAAATCAGTTTCCATGTAAACAAACTTCTTAAGACATTACTTTAATAATAAATACATAAATAAAATACATAGGGAGTTTATTGCATATATTTGTACAATATGCACTCAAATTGAATCAGTATAACTTTACATATTATCCACTACGCATGCGAAGTTTGGTGCATTATACTTCATAAAAGCTATGATAGTGTCTTCTCGTAAACGGCATTATAATGCAGCGCAGCAATGCTACTTGTCGGCCGATATGCACCCAAAATAAAACAGCATTATTTTATATAAAATGCATCTCATATACCATGTTTGGTGCGATTATGCACTGCAGAAGTGGAGATATTGCCTTCACTTACATGAGGTGAATCACAACACAGTAGCGTCACCTGTTAGGTGACATATTCGTAAAGCTAATCAGCACCAATTTAAATTATTTATCAATCGTGTTTAAATTCCGTCCATTGATTCATGAGATAGAATTTTCTAATACATCATAAAAACACACAGACAAAGAATCATTTTCAAAAAAGGGACAAATTATATTTAGGACATCTTAAAACGTGTAAAGACATTGAATACCAGAAGTTAAAATTTTCACAAGTCTAATACTTTCCTATGTATCATTTTATATAACAATGCCACCTACTGGTTAATATGAACAAAAATTCAATCAATATATTTTCTGAAAATTATATTTTACATGTGGAATTAGGTAGAATTTTCACCAATAGATGCTGAGATATAGCCATCTGCTAAACCACATAAAATTTTAACAACGCCACTTTTAAGCCTAGATACACAGAATTTCAATAAAAGTAATTTTTGGTAATACATATCTCCCACTTTAAGTTTGGTACAATAATGTAGCACAGAAGCTGAAATATAACTTTACCGTAAACGAAAAATATTGCAGGATAACAGTGTAACCTGTCGTCCGATATGAATCCAAAGTGAGTCAGCATAGTTTTATCTAATATCCATCTCACATGCCAAGTTTTTTACATTTATACACTAAACAAGATTAGATATAATCTTCACCAAAATATTATTAAATTGCCGCCTTTTGGCGGCTATGCACTCAAACTGAATCAGCAGTATTTTACATAATATTCATTTCTTGCAGTAAGTTTAGTACATTGTAGATGCTAAGTCTTTTCTGAAATGACAGGAAATCGCATTGTGGCACCTATTGGGTGATAATGCACAAATGCTAATCAGCACCAATTTAAGGAAATATTAAGGAAAAGTTTGGTTAAATTAAGTTCATTGGTTCGTGAAGTACAACGTTCATACAGTTTTGCTAACTCAAAAAGACTGACGTTAGTAGAATCGCGTTCAAAGAATATCAAAACGTGTTTTAGCGAAATTCATTGAAAACCGGAAATTTAAAAATTCTCTGAATCTTATAATTTATTCTTATATATGCAGAAGGCAGAAATAAATCCACTTTTTTAAAAATAAGTAGTCAATTTCAGTTAGATGAAATGCATTATGTTTTGCCTAAAAAATATTGTTTTTGAGTCCGGAATAATCTCACGTAAATCATAGAAAATGGAATTAGAAATAAATAAATTAAAAAAAAAAAAAAAAAAAAAAAAAAAACTTTCATAAATCAAATTCTTTTTTTAATTATCGTTTATGTTCAATAGTATAAAATTTCGAAGTACCACTCATTCACTCAATGAGTATATCTACCTCTGTAATGGCTATTGCCTTTTAGAATGAAAAAGTTGTAATCGAGAGTATAGGAATTCTACACCTGCGCAAATGATTGTGTCTATGGTTTTATTCAATTTTATGAAAGAAATTTTCATTAAATAAATCTCCATAAAAATCTTTTTCTTACAATTATTTAACACTAGACTTATGTTATAGGGACATTTAACATGATTTCCCAGAGACATTTCTACGGTAACGTATTTGTTATTTTTAGAGAGTTCAGAGAATAAACAATTGTGTCATCAAGTTTTAATAAAACTAGATCTGCTCATTTTCATGTTTTAAATTGAAAATCTTATAATGAAAGAGACACAAAATATAAAAATTTTATTTAATATGTATGTATGCTAAATGTAAAGTTGGGAATATTTATACAGTTTTTGATAGCACTGCTAATAATATTAAGATTTTTTGTTGTTAACTGCACTACATTCTAAATATATATTTTTAATAACTGTTAGTTAATCCCATATCTATATTAAAATAAAAGGAAATACAATCATTGGATGAGTGAGAACATTTAGAGTTTAAATAACTGGTCTAGCACTGAAGACGACAGAGATTACACTTATTCATAATTATTTTGGCAGATAACCAAAAATAACACACTTCAAAAAATTGCTAATTAAATTGGAGAATATGTATTTACCAAAAAAGTTTCACCAATGAAAGATGAAATTATTTTTGTCCTGTGATGTGTTAATTTTATGCAGAAAAAAAAACTTCAGTGCTTTCTGTACTTTCTATACAAAAATGTATTTTAGTAGTTAATATTGGTAAGTATATTAATGCAATAAGAAGAAAAATAGAAAATATTTAATAGTGGGCATGAATAAATTTGGTCTAGAGACAATTAAATATATATAAATAATCTCTAAAAAAAGAGTTAAATTGAACACGTGTCATTTGTTAATTATATTAAAAACACTTTAAACACACGTAAAATTAAATTTTATTTAAAAGATGTTAAAAAAATTTATCCGAAGCTTTTCGCTTTAATAGTAAAGCATTATCAGGGATTTTTATTCTTCGTCTCCAATGAGCAGTTTTTAAATATTTTATAAAAGACTGAACTGTTGTCTATGAAAAGAAAAAATATTTAAAAACTGCTCATTGGAAACGATTAATAAAAATCCCTGATTATGCTTTACTATTAAAGCGAAAAGCTTCGGATAAATTTTTTTAACATCTTTTAAATAAAATTTCATTTTATGTGTGTTTAAAGTGTTTTTAATATAATTATATATATATATATATATATTATTAAAATTTTATGCATGGTTGTCACTCTATTTTAAAGGGATGGTGAACGTTAAAAATAACTTTAAAAAATACTATCTTAGAGTTGTAAAACTCTGCATGTGTATGCATTGGAATGTATCAATATTATTTATATTAACATTTCTCGGAAACTATTTAAATTTAAATAAATAAAATTCAAAACTTTCTTTTTTGAAATTTTTGAAATAATGTAATATCGATAGAAAAAAATTAACAGAAGCTAACAAGAAACAATTAAAAAAGAAAAGATAAAGATCTGAATTTTATTTCTTTTAATTTAAACGCTTTCTGAGAAAAATTAATACACTTAATGTTTTTATATTTTAATGCATATGTATGCAAAATTTAATTTTTCTTACTCAGTAATATTAAAAAAAAAAAAAAAAAAAAAAAAATCTAATGCCCGCCATCTTTTATAGAAAAGTGTAAAGATGTTAATCTTTTTTACCATTTTTGAAAATAGGTACTATGTGGATTTCAATACTTTTTAGTTACGTTGAAACGTGTTAAGGAAAATCCTATTCTTTCTCTCACTCCATAAGTTGTATTCAAATGTCAATTTAATAACTTTAATTTAGTAATTTAAAAAACAATTTATAATGTCTACCATATCCTTAAACAAATATATCTAAATTAAATCCATGGATACTTATCTTAAACAAATAAACATGTGATGAAGCATATATTAATTTATAAAAAATTTTGAAACTATATCTATTATGAAGGAAATACAATAAAGAAAATAAATTAAAATTTTATTATTATTATTATTATTATTTTTTTTTCGATAAAAGAAAAGTGTAAAAGTCTTAATCTTTTACTTTATTTTTGAAAATAGGTACTAGGATTTCAACACTTTTTAGTCGCACTGAAACGTGTTAATGAAAATCCTATTCTTTCTTTCACTCCATAAGTTGAATTCAAATATCAGTTTAATAACTTTAACTCAGTAATTTAAAAAACAATTTATAATGTCCAACATTCCCTTAAACAAACACATCTAAATTAAATCCATGGATATTTATTATAAATAAACATGTAATGAAGCATATACAAATTTATCAAAAAATTTGAAACTATTTGCATTATGAATGGAATGCAATAAAGAAAACTATTTAAAATTTTATTACATTTTATTTTATTTTATCAATAAAAGAAAAGTGTAAAGTTCTGAATCTTTTACTCTATTTTTGAAAATAGGTATTAGGATTTCAACACTTTTTAGTTACGTTGAAATGTGTTAATGAAAATCTTATTCTTTCTCTCACTCCATAAGTTGAATTCAAATATCATATTTCATTTCTGAAGATCCGAATTCTAAACTGATATCCCATCTTTACCTTAAATATGATAAGGCCTACTTTTTCAAGTGAGAAAGTTTAATTACCTTCTATCTAGAATTTGTTCCCTTTTTTCCTGAAACCCTGCGGCTTAATGAAGGCTGTGGCCTAGTCATCAAAAAGGAGCTGACAAATGAAAAAGTTCAGGTTCATTTAAGACATTTGAGCCAACTTGTTTTCTCCGACTGTCGAAAGTTCTCAAAACAGATTCTTATGGATTATTAATTGGTTTCGTGTTTTTACCCTTCATTAAATTTTTAATTAAAACATTTTTGCGCAAAATATTTAAATTTGGCATAAAAAATGATACAAATTGTTCAATTTAAGCGTTTAATTTAATTGCTATAACGTTTCGTTTATATGCAAATTTATAGCATGACATACTTAAATTATAAATTTGATTTTATGAGTTATAAACATTGATTAAATCTTAAAGTAAATTAAGAGATAAAATTTGAGACTTAATTTAAAACATTCAAATCAATTTTTTCCCTATTGTCAGAAAAATATTAATTAATTTTGTTCTTTTCCTATTTTTAAATTATTAATTAGAGCATTTCTCTTAAAAATCTTATAACTTGAAATAAAAAGAAAGTGATATGATTTATTTAGCCACAATGGGTTTATTTTTATTACTAAACTGTTCAATTTATATGCATATTTATATCATATAATATTTGAGTTATAATACATTGATAAATCATAATTTAAATAATATATATATATATATATATATATATATATGAGATAAAATTTATGAAATTTGAATCAATCCGCCCCCTAACTGACGAAAGTTCTGAAAACTGATTCACAGAAATTAACTTTTGGTTTCGTCTATTTATTATTACTATTATTTTCGCATTTCTGGGAAAAATCTCTTAATTTTACATTAAAAAGGCGGATATGATCAGTTTAGCCGATGTATTTATTTTTATATAATTTGATTTTTAAATATTATTAAATCATAAATAAATTGAAAAATAAAATATGAGAATTAATTTGAGACACTTGAGGCAACTTGCTTTCCCCGACTGTCAAAAGTTTTCAAAACAAATTCTTAGAGAGTATTAATTGGTTTCATTATTTCCCTTTTATTAAGAAAACTATTTAAGCATTTGTGTGAAAAATATTTTAATTAGACATAACAATAAAGTGATATGATTTCTTTAACCAATGCATTTATTTTTACATAAATTTGATTATTATTAAATCGCAAATTAAGAACTAAAATATGAGTATGAATTTTGGACTCTTGACGCAACTTCCTTTCCACGACTGTCGAAACTTTTAAAAACAAATGTTTAGAAATTATTAACTACTTTCATTTTTCTCCCTTAAAAAAAGAAAAAAAAAAAAAAAAAAAAAAAAAAAAAAACTATTAGCTTAGGTGTTTATGTATAAGATGTTTTAATTTGACGTAAAAAGAAAGTGATAAGATTTGTATAGATGATGCGTTTATTTTTATTGCTCAGATATTCAATCAATAGTTCGAAAATTATTGCAAATTTTTGGTAATCAAACATAAATATATTTTTAAATAATCTGGTGTGTCACCCACACGACTTTCTCTTACCCTGAAATTTAATACTATAAATACAGGTTGCACATTAAAAGGTAAGACAACGAGTACTGTTATGTAAACCTGCGTTAAACAATTCATTTTAGGCTTCTGAAGAGTTTTATATGATAATTAGTTCTGTGTGAGGGGGCTACCGCCCCCCTCAACCCCCCGTTTCATTAATGCACCTACATTTATATAGAATTTAATTCGGTTATTAAAAAATAATTCTGTTTTTAAAAAATAATTTATTAATATTATAATTTTTTTTAAAATATCTTTTATGATAATGCAGACGATTTCCATATTAGAGAAGTAGTATAACACCAAATATCTAAAAAAAAAGCCCATTTTATTCTCAATATATTAAAAAAAAAAAAAAAAAAAAAAAAAAGCGATTTTTTTTCTAAATTCTTTTTTTTTTGTTAAAAGTAAAAAAAAAAAAAAAAAAAAATCGATAACTTTGTTTTAAATTATCGCAGATCGATGGTTCAACCATTCGTTTTAAAGGTATTGGCGAGCTCTTTTGAAAGATACCCATCATGAAAATTTACTCCCCTCGAGAGGGAACTTCCCCCCCCCCAGGGGGGGAGGCGAGGCTCCTACATATACAAAATTTCTTCCCCAGTTAACTATCTCTATTACAAAAAATATATATTCGTTTCATTTGGTTTAGTGCAGTCTATAGACGTTAAACTCTACTTACCTGCAATTTCTCCCATAGACGTAATGTATTAGAATTCTCTTGATTGTCCCTGTACACAAACCATTTGCTTGATCTTAACGAAAAGCTTACTGTAGCATCCCTATATGATACACATTTAGAATACCAAGTTTGAACTTTCTGCGATAGTTTGTTTTTGAGATATGCTGATAACAGACACAAAAACACACAGACATACACACAGACCATTTGCTAAAAACATGATTTTCGTATTCAGGGGACCTCAAAACGTGTAAATATAACAAAATCTCGCATTCGAAAATTTGACCCAAAAACAATACTTTCTCTACCTTATGGGTAAGAGAAAGTAAAAAATTGACCTAACAATGAACCGACGAATGAATACTAACTTATAACATCAGATTGTTTAGATTATATTGTTAAACTATAATGATGTAAAATGGAAGGAAAAATTAAAAATTAATAATCGGAAAGCATTTAAATTTTTTGAATTTAAATTTTTAAATTTAATTTTATTAATTCAAACAGTTTTCTGAAGATTCAATATATGCAGTGTTGTTTTAGTTAAATTAATATGTATGCTAATTATCATAATGTTAAGAGAGTAATTTATATTAAAAAAATATGTATAACATCCCACATACCCTTAACATGCGTATTTATAGCAAATCATACTTATGTTACAATATTTATTACATGTTGCAAATCTTTAATTAAATCTAATGTCACATTCGCATATTATAATTTAAGCTTTTCTCTTAAAATAAAAAAGAAAGAAAGAAAAAAGACAAATTTATACTGTTAGTGCAGTACATAAGCAGATTTATGTGATTATGTGTATTATCTTAAAAATATATTTTCAATTACATTATAAATATTTTGCGACATACAATTATATATGTAATAAAATTTTTTAACGTAGTAAAATAAAGAATAACAGAAGATTAACTGCCACCGAAAACCACAAGAACCATTAAGAGTTAATTTTTAACTAAACTAAATAATCTGTGAAAACTACAGTACAGATTTGAAAACAGTCTATATTTAATAGTATTTGATAAATTAGAAAAAATTAGTTAATAATTGATAGTTTTAATAAAATATAAATAAAATAAAACACAAAAAACGTACTATAACATTATTTCTTGAATATTATCTTAAATCATTATGTGAAACTTGACAATAATTCGTAAACAAAACTCCACATAAAAAAGTCAAAGTCAATGAGAAATTGGTGTCAAAAGGGCTAATTAAAAACACTTTTAGCTGAACTGAAAACTATGTGTAACAAAGGTAAAGTTCAAACAAATAAAACAGAAATAACAAATGGCGATTAATCCAAAGTAATTTTTTGAAATATTTTCCCTCTGACAACATCGTTCTAAAAAGAAAATTGTTGCAAGAGGGGAAAAATGTATATGTGCATATGTAAATATTATGTATTTATATACATTGTAAATTAAAATTAATTTAATGCGATTAATAATAGGAATGGCTAATTTAAGAAAACAGTATTGTATATTTTTTATTATCCTGTCTACATGAATTCTATTAACTTTAAATTTAACAAAGATTGTTGAAATTATAGATATTTATTTTAAATCAGTAAATATATAACTAAGCATAAAAAAATTTATGGCATGCACTGATTTTATAACATACAATACCAGAAGTAGATTTGAAAAAATATAATAATATTTAACAATAATAATTATTTACTGGGAAAAGAAAAACTCTTAAAATATAAATGGTGCTGTATTAATTGAAATAGAGATTGAAAAAAAAAAAAAAAAAAAAAAACTCCATCAACCAATAAAAAAATAGAAAACCTCTAAGTACTGTCGTGAGAAAAAAAAAAAAGAGGGGGGAGGGGGAAGTAAAGAGGTTATAACATCCGGTTTGACTGTTGAAATAAAACAAAACACACCATTTTCTCCCGAAAAAAGTTATATGAATTTAATATTATTAAAATTAAATGTAAAACATAATCATAATCATTATAATAATTATTATCGTTAAATTAAGTAGATTATTCTATACTTATTTTAATTAAAATATATGCCTATATAAATTATGTGTGAAATAATAAACAATGCTTTAGTTCAGTAAGAAAGAGCTAAATTTTGGTAGCTTCCGATTGATAATCCAATGTCTGATATAAAAGCTTTAATAAAAGGATCTGAAAATGGTGATTTATCTCTAAGGAAGAGCATTCAACAAATATAAAACCTAGTCATAAGCTAGGTAAATAGCATGTATACGGGCTAAAACCCTTTTATAAAGACTTCCCAGAAAGGGTATTTCATCCAGGCCTATTACCCTCGTTCAGTCAATCGACTTTAAACGAAATCACAAACATTATACTCACAGAAACAAGCAAAATGCATTCGCTTCTCCGATATTTTCTTTCTACCGAATATTAATATTAAATCTAATTTTAACATAGTAATGCTATATGTGATTTTCCATATCACATAATCACAATGTAAATTTATGATTTTTTTTTTTTTTTTTTTTTTTAATTAATTTTTATCGCTTTTGCTTTTATTCATTTTTATTTTCTAATTGCATGACGAAAACAAAAAGAAAATAAACAACCGCAAAAATATATTCTACATTCAATATTTACGAATGATAAATTGTTCATAACTTGCTTAAGTATACAAATGTGTAACGACAGGATTATGCGAAAATGACAGACATACTTAAGCTAATGCAATAAAATACTTCTAATAGGAAGTAGAATGGGTTCCCTTAACCACCCTTCTCAGTTTTTATGGTTTTGATTTTCCGTTCACAAATTAGTCGTTCTTCATCATCTTTTACGTTTTCCTCCTATTTCATAACATTTTTAATTAGAAAGGTCTGAGATAGCATCCGTTACTTTATTTAGCAGTTATTCATTATGTTCTCTAGAATAAATTCGATCCCCCCCCCCTTTTTTTTATGCGTACTGTTCTTCCCTAAGATAAACCATTATGCATAGTAAAACCTGAATATAATGCTTTAAATACAGTGTTTAAAATATTAATATGATTACCTATACAATATAATTACGTCTAGCCTTGAAACAATTGCTTGTGTCCATTTAATTCATTAAAATGATTGGAAGAACGGTTATAAAATATTGTGTATAAATGATCTTTTAATTCTTTTAATTTTGGGCCATTGCTATTAAAATATACAGTTGCCGAAAAAAGTAAATAAATAAACATTCCTTCTAAATATCAGAAATTCATCATATAAAAATTGCATCAAAACGAAAAGGTTAGAAATAATTTCTATTATACAATGAATTAACTATTAACCCCTTAACTGACCCGGGCGTATATATTCGTCTTTCCAAAGTACGATCTTTTATATTATACTGCTACCAGTGAAACTACTGGCACACTTTGATAGTGCTATAAGATAAACTTGACGTGACCTTGACAGTGTTTTCGAAAGATTTACTCACTTCAAAGTTGAAAGATAATGATTGCGTTTCGAAGTGAATCTCGTAATTTCTTCGGCAGGTAAGGACTTTCTGCATATTAAGAGTTGAATTAAATTTTAAATAGCAACACTCATTTTAATTTCATTTAAAAATATTTAAATAAATATTTGATGCATTATATATTTTTGTTTAAACGTTTATTTTTTGTGAGGTTTATATATTTATATACGTATAATTTTACAACGAAAAAAAATATTGAATAAAAGTAGATTGTATTAAAAATTATTACCGATTATAGATTGGTACCAATTTTATATTTCTACCAGTGTTTGTGGCATAAGTAACAAGGCAATGTTTACTCCCCCCCCCCCCCCCTCTTTCCACTCAAAACTAGGGAAAGAGGGTTTACGTCACTTAGGGTTTACGTCAAACTAGGGCGTCATAGTGGAAGTTAAGTCCTCAAGAGATGTGACAAAAAAAACATACATAGACGTCAAATTCGTCATCTAGAATATTTTTGTAAGCCTACTTTTTCTATTTTCTGCTTATGTTTTAAGAAAAGTGAAATCAAATATATTTTGTGATTAAAAACGCCCACTTTTTTTTAATTATTTTATTTAATTATTTATTTATTTTTCAAAATATCGAAATCCATGTATTTTAAATGCGCTCCTAAATGCAAATTTCGATTTGTTTGCTAAAATTGATGACGAGTTCTTTATCTTGCGGAATTTTATTTTATGCAATTAATATTCATCATATTTTATTTATTTATTTATTTATTATTATTATTACTATTATTATTATTATTATTATTATTATTATTTGATCGTGAGAAAGATCTGAGATCGATAAAGAAGTTTTAAGGGAATTGAGGGACGTAATCTGATTTATTTTGAAAACAAAATAAGATTTGATAGTCTGTTTATAATTTGTTCAAAAGGTGAAATATTTATTTTAATAAACGCATATGCGTCGTCAGAAAAAAGGCGTTTATTAAAAAAATATTTTGAAATAAATTTTTTAACTTGTTGAAAACGCATCTTGCATATATATAATTTATTTTTTTTAGATTAATTATACTTAAGTTAAAACTATTGTTTTATACATTTTTCTTTTCTTTCTTACTTTCTTTTTTTTTTTTTTTTTTGTGTGTGTGTGTGTGTGTGTGTGTGTGAAATTAAGAGTTAATAAATAGAAATACATCGACAAATTTTGTTGTAAATAGCACTAATGCAACAAACATGGTGATGAAACGTGTGAATTTTATACTTTTGTTTGCAAGATTCTGATACTTCATAGACAGTTTGCACAACGTCAACGTCAATGAAGTTCGTTCACTAAGATTTTTGTAAATAAAAAAATATGGTATCGTCGAAACGTTTTAAAATTCGTAGTTATAGGTAAGTGCAGACTGTGTTCAACTATTACAACTGAAGAAAACAGAATAAAAGTTTTTAAAAAAACTGAAAGTTGGTCTGAAGCTGCTTTCTGAATCCCAACGCTTTGCAATAAAGTTCGTTCAGTAGAAAGGACGAGATAATGCCAGCCGTTTCGAGCACAATTCTGAGCCAGTGACGTCAGAGGGAGCAAACAACATGGTCGAGCAATGCACCGTCGTTATCTGTGCTAAGCAGAAGCATGGCAAGGGGATGAGCTACGGATCTTATGGTGCGCAATCGAATTATACAACATCAACAAAATGGTATTTCACAGCGCCAAATTAGCCGAACATTCCGTTTGGCACAGTCTACATTGTGTGGTATTATAAATAGTTTCCCCATAACTTGGAAAAGCTGTCCTGGAAAAGCAACCCGGTCGGAATCTAAAGTTGACGGATTGGGAAGTGCGTCTATTTCGTCGACATATTTCTAAAAATTGGCCCTTGGCAGTCACAGACCTAGTTACAGTCGGCTGCAAAATTATTCGAGCACTAGCAATAATCCTTGCCAAAAAAAAGTACACTTAATATAGCTTTGTTAAATAAATCCTTGTCGAGTCATGTTCTTAATCAGTCTAAGAACATGATTCGACAAGGATTTACTTAGCAAAACAGTCTTAAGTGTACTTTTTAAATATAGGAATTATTGGCTAGTGCTCGAATAATTTTGCAGCCGACTGTAGATGGGCAAGGCAAAACTTTGGAAAAACTATTTCTGAAGCATCTATGCGTCGATATATCAAAAGATGTGGCTACGCATTCTACAAAACGAGGCATAAGCCATTCCTCACTACAGCGAATAAACGTCGGCGTGTTGCGTGGGTCAAATCTCACCTCCGTTGGACTCTATCGCAGTGGGGAAAGGTATTGTGGACAGATGAATCCATTTTTCAGGTTTCATATGGAAATGTTGGTCGAAAAGTTATTATAAAGAAAGATGAAGCAAACGATCCATCCTGTTACATTCGCGTGGTTTCTAAACCTAGCTCTGTGATAGTGTGGGGTTGCATCGTAGCAAATGGGGTTTGCAATTTTCCTTTTTGAACGGATACGATAAAAGCTCAGGACTATACACAAATTCTTGACATGAATTTACGGGCATTAATGCAGCGACTGTTTGATAGAAAACGATATTTATTTCAACAAGATAACACTTGGGCATATATAGCGAAGTTATCACAAATTTGGCTAAGGTCGAAACGTGCAGAGCCTGATTAAGGGGGAAGCACACATTATTTATACTTACACCGTTATTTTTTAACAAATACTTTCCTCCTATAATAAACAGAAAATTCTCGTTAAAAATTATTTTAAAAGAATTCTGGTGTCTAATAACTGTGAGTAAATTGGATTGTTTTGCACCGTTCATTTTTTATAAAAAATATTTCCTCGTCAAAGCGTGGAATTTCTATGACATGAAGTAAAAAATAATTGTAAAAATATTCCGGTGAGAGCGGAGATAATGTGTGCTTCCCCCTTAATCAGGCTCTGGAAACGTGTCCCTATTTTAGAGTGGCCAGCAGCAAGTCCGGATCTCTCGCCTATAGAGAATATTTGGAAAATTCTTAAGAGGAAGGTGGCCCAGCGTCGTTCCCGCAAAATACAACTGATGGATTATCTGCGGCAGGAATGGGAAAAACTTCCTACAGCCACATTAAGCCGTTTAGTGTCGTCCATGCCTAATCGTCTTGCTGCAGTTATCCAACGTAAAGGTGACGTCACCTCTTGGTATCGAATTCGAACGAACATTTTTTACTTTTCTTGTGCAATAGGATATGCTTGCATTGCTTGTTACAACATTTTTTTTTTTTTTTTTTTTTTTTTTGCTGCAAAGTAACAAAAATGCTATTACAGTGTTGTATTTAAATTATCAAAGATTAATAAAATGTTTCTTTTGCATATACCTTCCGCTGTGTTTCCCAAGTTCCTCATTTCAAGCTTTTTCTTATGTGAACGAACTTCATTGACGTTGACGTTGTATTTGAAATATCTTAAAATAAATAACTTAGAGCTTATTTTTCATAAAAGTATTACGCAATAAAAATGCGCATTAAATAAATACATGTGCATATGCTAAATTTAATTTTTGTCTACCATTTTACATTTTTGGGGCTCTAAATCAAATTTTAACTGGTACATAACTAAATATTCATAACTGGCGTAATCTCTATGCTACAAATGTTCATGAATTTTAGTTGAAGGAAAGTCATGTCGATTAATAGTAAGTAAAAAGTGCTTTGAAAAATCTTAAGTTAATATACTTTAAAAGAACAAAAAATCTTATTTACACGTAGAAAAAACATTAACCAAAAAATAAGTTAGTTTCACTTTATCAACTAATTTTACCGAATGAGGCAAAGCTATAAAGGCTTTAACTGAATCTGCAACTTTTCCTCTTTGTTTTCTCTAGAATTAATGTTAGCCTTAAGCATCATAACAATACGGAAGTAAACAGTAGTAAAAGTTACGTGTCATCATTTAGGCATTTGTCATAACGCATTTTTGCACCACCAGCTAAAAAAATGACAGTGTCCATTTCTCATCTCGGTCAGAAAGACACTTTTTGCTGTTATTTAAATGTAACAAAAAAAAAATAATTATACAGACACGACATTATTTTATTATTTAAAACATGAAAATCTGACATTGACAGATTTTAATTTAGTGCCAGAGGCCTACTGCTAAACTTGTTAATATCGACAAATTCTTCTTTAGTTAATTAGTGACGATCTAAATTCCATGATAAAGTTTTCATTAAATCAAACCAATGTGTTTCAGCTGCAGATATTGTAACAAATAACGTTGGAAGTCCAAACTGTCTTATAGCCGCAAAACAACGTTTTTTCTCTTTTTCCCAATGAGGGGGAGGTGTGCCTTGGGGGGGGACTCATTTCAAAGGTGTGCCTTGGGGGGGGATTAATGTCAAATTTGTACCTTGGGGGGGGACTCATGTCAAAGTTGTACCTTGGGGGAGACTCATGTCAAAGTTGGGCCTGGGGGGGACTCATGTCAAAGTTGTGCCTTGGGTGGGACTTCATTCAATAAATCCCCATTCAATAAACCGACTGAAATAGGCCCTTAGCACTATTAAGAGTGTATTATAAAAATTCGACAACGCTGTACCGACTGAAATAGGGGTATCTTGGGGAGGGGGGACTCATGTCAAAGTTGTGCCTTGGGGGGACTTCATTCAATAAATCCCCATTCAATAAACCGACTGAAATAGGCCCTTAGCACTATTAAGAGTGTATTATAAAAATTCGACAACGCTGTACCGACTGAAATAGGGGTATCTTGGGGGGGGACTCATGTCAAAGTTGGGCCTGGGGGGGGACTCATGTCAAAGTTGTGCCTTGGGGGGACTTCATTCAATAAATCCCCATTCAATAAACCGACTGAAATAGGCCCTTAGCACTATTAAGAGTGTATTATAAAAATTCGACAACGCTGTACCGACTGAAATAGGGGTACCTTGGGGGGGACTCATGTCAAAGTTGTGCCTTGGGGGGGACTTCATTCAATAAATCCCCATTCAATAAACCGACTGAAATAGGCCTCTAGCACTAATTAAGAGTGACCTATAAAAATTCGACAACTGTACCGACTGAAATAGGCCTCTAGCACTAAAAAAAAGTTTTGATGAATTTAAAATTACTGGTTTTATAATTTTCCTAAAATTTGTGATTGCCCATCTGCGCTGCACTAGTGCGACGTAAAACCCACCCACCCAACCAACCAACCTAAAATTTGTAAACTAAAGGTCATTAGTAAAAATTAATTTCGTGGTTAAAAATATTGGTACAAAGATAATGTTAAATTCAAATTCAAATTAATAAAATTTCAAATATATGTATATAAGGTGCCCATAGAAATGTGACATAAATAAAGTTTTTATATGTTTTGAGTCTATCCAAAACAAAAATTTAAATGTGCACTTAATACCATTTTTTGTAAATATGGTAAACAAAGTAGCAACGTATGAGATTCTAAAAATAGTAATTTTTATTATATACGACTGTAAATATTTTTAAAAAGTAAAAATTAACAAGTATTTTAGTAGATTGAAAACTTACGTTCAAAAATTATCATAGAAACTCGTCTTAATTAATTAATCTGTCACTATGGAAGTAATCGGTTAATTAATCATCGTTGATTATTATTTTTTTTTTTAAGTTAATATAAAAATAAAAACTAATGGACATATCGACTGACTGATAAATCTCACAAATGATAATCTACATTATTAGCGAATTTTTATTTCAATAATTTTAAATGTTCCTATTATGTTACACAAACAATGTTAATAATTAATTATATTATTTACTGCTATAAAGTTTTCTGTAATATATAGTTGCTACATATTATAACACTTTGTTTGAGACAAGATAAAATGTCTGAATTTAAGATATAAACCGTCGTATAAAAATAATGAAAACATCTTGTTTTGTTTCATGTACATTTTAAAATATCGCATTAAGCAGTGAAATAAAATTTAAAAGTGGAAGTATAGAAACTTATAAAATGTCAATAACTATACCACAACAACAACAAAATTTATAAAATAACTCAAGCTTTTTCTATTCCACATTATGTTATTTAAAAATATTATAAAAGGAAAGAAAATTTTAGGGGGGGGGAGGGGGGAGGGATTTTCTTTAATTATTCTAAAACCAATTATTGTTTTAATATTTTATTATTATAGTTAACATATACATCAAACGTATATGCAATTATTCCTGTATTTCTATAAATTATATAAATAAATAAAGTACACTTATTTTACATGAAATATTTCCTTTTATTACACATCAAATTTTAATAGTTAAAAGTATTCAAATGTTGCAAAACACTAAAATGGTGGTAATTCTATAATAACGCTATAAAAACAATGGACCTGTTAATTAGAGTGCAAAAATTTTCAAAACATTTTAGATATGCAGAATTCTGTTTACAAAATTTAATTTAAATATTTATTAGTTTATAGCACTGAAGCGATTCAAAACCAAAGTTTTTATTAATGCATATGAATATTGGAATTAAATTGCGATATTTTTGTTTAAATATAAATTACAGGCTCTATTTAATTTATAGAAAATCCTAATAAGTGAATCATACACTCAAAAATTTTCTGACAAATAATTCCATTCATTTAAATAGGGAAAGATTATAAAACTCTGGCGAATGTATAACTTATTTTCAAAATTATTATGGTTCTATAAAATATTTCTAAATTATTAATAAATGTGTGTTTGGGTTTGGGATGCCGCTCTAAGGTCCTGTTTTGCAGAATTAAGTTCATTAAAGGGGGACCTATTGCCCGCTGCGAATATATAAAAGAACTGAGATTCGAACCAGTCACCTGAAGACCAGGGACCTAGCCATTAAACTACAGTCGGTAACAAAAGTCTCTGAACACTAGCAAAAATTCCTATGCAAAAAATGTACACTTAATACTGTTTTGTTAAATAAATACTTGTCGAATCATAGTCTTAGACTGACTAAGAACATGATTGGACAAGGATTTATTTAACAAAACTGTATTAAGTGTACTTTTTTTATATAGGAATTTTTACTAGTGTTCGGTGACTTTTGTTACCGGCTGTACTAGATGAGAAAAACAAATATGAATATGCATATAATAATTATAAATAAATTGTATTTTAATAGTTTATTTACAACATAAAGAAAGACTGAATAGCCATACAAAATATTTTTAATTAATATACAGTCGGCAGCAAATTTATTCGAGTGCTAGAAAAAATTCCTATGTAAAAAAGTACACTTAATACTGTTTTGTTAAATAAATCCTTGTCGAATCCTGTTTTCAGTCAGTCTAAGAACATGATTAGACAAGGATTTATGTAACAAAACAGTGTTAAGTGTACTTTTTTTATATAGGAATTTTTGCTAGTAATAATTTTGCTGCCGATTGTATTTATGTGGGAGTATAAATTATTAAATTACTTTGAATTTGACTTAAAATAAAATGCGCAAATTATCGCTAATAAATAATATGATAATTAATGTACTTTTATACATTTGTCATTTAAACGTTTATTCCAAAAATAGGTACAAATATTAATATTACTACTAATAAAAACAAAATTAATACCAACAGCGTTCACTAGGGAAAATATTAAAAACATTCGAAAAATTAATATGATTAAAAGCATTTTTATAGTATTGAAATTTAAATAAATGCAAATGTTAATTATGAATAAAATTGCTTTTTAATTAATAATGATTAAAATTTCATTTTATATTAGTTGGAATCAAAATTAAAGTTAATATTTAAAATAAAAAATTAAACTCAAGTAGAACATTTTTGTTATAAATAAACACTAAAATTATGATCTTTTAAAATGAATATACAATCGTAAAAAAAAAAAAAAAAATTCTATATGATTAATTTAACTTGGCAAAGCTGCCACTTAAAAAATATTTATTCATATCATTTGCATAGATAATTTGCATAACTTCTCACTGGTGCGGATAATTTTCTCATGACGTATTTAAAATATCTACAAGGAAAAATATCGAAACTCATGTTTATAATAAAAAAAATATCAGTACTTACGACATTTTTAGTATTTCATATCAGTGAGAGCATATTTATCGATGCCAACTTTCCAAGGCAAATAGTAAATTTTTAGAAAGTTACATATATCCACAGCCCTATAACTAAAGAATCAGTTGTCACACTCTTTCTCGGGATTTTGCAAATGAATCTTTCTAGATTCATAAGTCTATGACCGACGACTTTAACTTTGGGAGGAAGAGACCAGAACTAGGTCATTAGTCGCAGGCTAGAGATCACATAAACTTTTTCGCATCGAAGGAATCAAACTTTCTCATTTTTCTTTTTTTATGCTCCGTGTACTCCCTTGCCTATTCCATTTAATTGAGAAAACTAGAAACGTAACAATAAATTTATTTTTTTTTCTATACTTATACTATTTTTCTATACTTATACTTATTTTTCTATACTTAAGGCATTAAAAAAAATGCCTTACAATACTTTTAACTATCATGCAATTTATTTATTGATTTTCTGACAGAATTTACAAAATTTCGTGTAGATTGCGTAGGATTAGAATTATGCAATATTTTCTGTTACATATTCAAATTTTAAGCGTTTAACTTCGATTATTATGTCTGACATTTTAAAATAATTTAAATAAAAAATAATTAAGTATATAGAAGTATGTAATTTATTTTCAAATTTTTATTTGAAAATTAAAAAAATGACAATCTAGCAAATTAACATCCAGATGATATTGAAGATTTTGTTTTATAAGACTTGCAGACTTGTTTTCAGTTTTTATTACTTACAACATTGTTGTATCAAATAATTTCAAAAAATTTTAACACAAGATGCCGAATTCGAAATACAAAATCTAAATGTATATTTTGTGTAATTTTGTGCTTTCTATTGCATCAGATTTGAAAATAATTGCCATTAAATATAAATATATATATAATACATTTAATAAAATTTCTATCTCTAATGGTATTTTAATTATGTGTTTTAAATATCAGAGCACATAAAATAAAATCTAGGGCTGCACGTGTCTTAAGACTCATATAGGTAGACCACTGTTTCTCTGCCCATTAAGATTTTATTTAAGTGCTTTTTTAAGTTTTTTATTGTATTTTTGATAAGAAAAAATGTCCCTTATCAATATATATTTTATGCCCGTTTATATCGGAGATAGAATCTTTTAAGTGATACTGAAAAGGGGCATAAATGAGTTATTTCTACTTTTCCATAATTCAATTATCTTTAAAGGTACAGCAATGTGACCTTTTCTGATAGTAATGTTGGAGGAGAAAAAAAAAAAAAAAAAAAAGAAAATATGACCAAATTTGTATATTTTGAAAATTAACGAGTGGATTTTTTTTCTTAACGTAGTAGTACTATTTTCTACCTAATTTTAAACATTATTTCAAGCTTACATTACTTACGTATCTCTAGTAGGTTAAAAAAATAAATAAATAAAACATAAATATAAGTAAATAAATAAAAATAAATAAATAAAAATAAAAAACAAACTGCATTCCAGATTTTTTTTTTTTTTTTTTTTTTTTTTGGGGGGGGGGGTGTATTATATATCATAATGATAATAATAATATTTCATTATTATAATAATCAAATTTCAGGAAGAAAAGAATCTTAAATAGAATAAACGAAAAAAAAAGGGGGGGGATATTAAAGTAAGAAATGTTAATCAGTAATAATACAGAAAGAAAAAGTAGCTTCGAATTTCTCCCAAAAAGCTTCTATATATTTACCAAGGGCAATTATAGCAGCAGGATAAAATATAAAGAAAATACAATTAAAACCAGCATTCTCTTTGTTTCCTTTGAGTCTAAATGAATTATATTTTATCTGTTCATATTTCCCAGCTCACGTTAGTTTTCCAAGCCGTTCACAGTTTTTTTTTCTCTTCTTCTTCTTCTTTTTTTTTTCCGAAACTCGCGTGAATACAAGCTGTTAGAAATTTCCGAATTAAGTTCTACGTGCAAATAATCAGCTTTAATCCATGTACCATTACCACAACCTATTCTTTCAGAATGAAATTAGCCTAATCAAATTGTATCTTACACTGACCCACGTGGGACTGTGAGGTTCTGCTCTCTAAGCTGGAAGATGGCAGGTGCAATTTTCGGACACAGGTTGTGCTCGTCGGTCAAACTGCCAGACGTTTTGTCGAAAACTCACGTACGGGGTTAGAATCCCTTACAAAGGATCTCTTACGGGCTAGGACCTCTTAGGTTCCACGTGTAGACAATCGGTTCCATTTTGGTTTTATATTACACTCTGAAAGTTATGTGTAAATATGGAAAATACACTTTAATTTTTATGATATGAATTAAAAATTTCTTCATTGAATAGCATTTACTCTAATATTTTCGTGAAATAATGTATGGAGAACTTCATGTAAAAATTACAGTAGTACTCTTAGTATCTAAGAAGGTTAAATATAAATTATTTAAAATTTTTTTGAATGTATATATAATATTATAATATAAAAAAGAATAAAGTGAATTTTAAATTTTTTGTAATATAGTATAACATTGTGAATCATTCTAAATAAAAGTAAAAAATTCCTTGGGATCTGATTTAATTTATCTTTCTATTTTTTCAATTTAAAATTGAAACGCTATATTTAAAAATATTTTGTAACCCATTGACCTCTACTTTTATATCATTGTTTATCAAGAGCTGAAAGAATTATCGTAAACATTTAGACTTCCTGTTAAACAAAATAATTTTCAAAATTATTACAGGTTAAAAAGAAAAAAGAATGTTAAACAAAGTAGAAAAGGTAGGGGAAAAAAATCCATACTGCAGATAACTGTTATCACGGAAATAACGGAAATATCGGCATGCCAAATTGTTCAGGTTCACTGGTTTTGTTGAAATATGAATAATTTGTGCATTTATTTTTCTTAATTACTGTTGCAATGTTTTTATGTATAACTTTAAAAAATGTAAATTATATTATAAATGTTTCTTTTTTAAATTAAGCTAATTTTATTAAAGATTGGGGCAAAACAATTGAAACATGCATTTCACTCTTAAAGGATATGGTATATCAGTTGAAAGTTTTATGACATATTTATAGATAAAAATATTTTATTCCTTTCCATACAAACCATTTTTTACCAAGGTTGAGTTGTTTTATTTTATTATCCCAATAAGAAACAGCTATTTATTTCAATAGATTTATAGTTCAGTTTCTTTCTTTTTAACTTTTCTGCAGGCAATAAATTTAAATAATTGAGTTAATAAGATTTTTTCATATTCATAAAAGGATATTAAAATTGAATATAATGCACCATCATAGTCGATATTATTATCCATATAAAATATAGGGATATAATTTACACTGTGATATAATATAGTGATATAATATACAATGCATATATCTGCATTCAGCATGCTTCTGAATAAAATATTTAGCCCCAATACCTTCAGATAACTATCTGTACTTTATTTCATTGAAAACAAATTAATCCATTTGCATCCTAAGGAGATATGAAAAGAAGCAGCATCCTCCATTTCTATTATTTAGCTAACAAATAAAGATAGTGACCAACAAAGTTGAGCGTATGCATACGGCTTTGGTGATAGTAATCAGGAAAATTGAACGTATATATATGCTCTAGTGATGGTGACCACGAAAATTGAGTGTATATATACGCTAATAATTAAAATAGGTTAATATGAAAAATTTCTGTTTCGATATTATGGTGGTAAATATTTACAAAATATCGTAAAGTTTTGCTGCCATAATATCATAAACATATTATTTACATAAAATAAATAAATAAACAAAACACTTCTAGCCTTTTTATATATTGTAAATGAACTTATTTTTTTATGAAAAATAAACTAATACATACTTAGAAAATATAGAATTATGCCACTTTATAAAGATGAGAAAGGCTTTTTTTTCTTTGTAAAAACAATTTACTTTGTGCTGACTTATTGAAACATGTATGGTTTAAATTTTATGCATTTTTTTAGTATTGTCTAAATTTTTTTTATCATAAATCAAAACTACTCTTAAAATATTTTACATAAATTAAATGGATGATGTTTCTACCCCCCTATATGTTCGTAAATGCTTCAAAGCTTTATGTCCGACCTTTTTATGAATTTTAGAAGAGCATTAAATTCAGCTTGTTGCTCATTAAAGAGGTTTTAAATAAAACAGCAACATTTCAGGAATTAATGTCATTTTAAAGTTTTCCTGAATTTCAGTTTACTTTTCTTCTGAATAATGAAATGTTATTAGAGTGCATTTTACGTTTGTGCACATACCGCAAATTTTCAAAATATGGTAAAGAAATTATTGTTAGTATTTATCAATGAATAGTTTTAAAATATGCCATTATGCACAGAGCTCTTGACCAAAATTTTATGTCTAGGGTAAATGATGGTTTTGAACACAATTTTCTCTTGCATCTCTTTTTTTTCCCCAACAAGCAGACCTATTTGATAATTTATTTAACCATTGCGTGTAATATTAAATATTATCTAAATTATACAAGTTAAGAATATGAAAAAAAATCAAAATACATAATCGGAGAATAAATAATTATTATGAAGATAATAATAAGAATAATAAGAATGATAAGAATAAGTATAATAATTAAATAAATAAACAAACAAATAAATTTCGTGTATTAATTTAACCTATCGCAAGATCGACTGCCAGTTTTTGAAATTGTTATTAATTAATGTGAATTATTATTTATCATGAATTATTAATTATGAAATTTTTATTATTTTCCTCAAAATTGTGGCTACATCCTGGTAAATAAATCTATAACTTTTGTATCAAAATGTAATGCCTGCCAGTTTCTGTCAGATCATCTATTGATCCTCCAACCAATCACGGATGAACAATAAAAGGTGTTACCTGTTATGCTGCTCTATTTCAGATAGTGTATATAATAGAAGTAATATTGAACCCAACACAATATATGTTTTATTTATTGTTTCTTTTCTATTTTCAAGTCTTTCTGCTGTAGATTAGTGAAATTCAGATAAAAGTAATAATAAGAAAAGATAATTATATACGAGTAACAATATTTTACGCATATATTTTCTGCATCAAATTCTCATGTGGCCTGAAAAGTTGTATCAAAATTAAGATTGCATGAAAATTTGGTTTGGGTTGAGATTGTCGCTCTATGATATTTTTTTTGCATGATAAGGCTTATTAGACTGAAACCTAATGCTTAACCCTTTACGATCTAAATTTTGAAAGAAAAAAAAAATGTATTTCAAACATTTTTTTATTTATTTTCTTTAGTAAAATGGAATTTATATAGATATAAATAATAAAATTATGCATATCATCTCATTATGTAATTAATGAGGAAATACTAAAAGTCTCTCCTTATTTGATTGTATAAATTTGAAGCAATGAAACAAAATATTACAAATAAAGACAATCTTAAATAAACATAAATACAAAATTTCTTGCCATCTTTATGATGAGTTTTACAGTATTATAAACTAACGTCATTAAAACTATATTATAAAAGAAACGATTTCTATTACTTTCTTAAAGAGGAAATCCCCAATTTGCATCCAGAGTATACACAGTAATTAAATTTTAAGTAGTTTAATGAATAAATTTTTTTTGAAGTGCAACTAAATTTTTACACAAAGTTTTCTATACACGATGTTAAGAAAGCCACTAGTTCTGCCTGAAATTCAATTTTTATATATATCCAGGCTTAGCTTTATCTAGAATTAAAATCAAAGCTTCTGCAAGCATAATTCAAATATATAAATTACAATGAAAACAAAATTTTAAAAATTGCGCGATATTGATATTAGAAAATATTTTACACAAATAATTGATAAAAATAGTTTGCACAAAAATTTAAAGCTTATGAAACATCTCTAAAGATATATACATTTACTTATATACAAATATACAATTTTCTATGCACTCTTACAGAAGCACCTTTCATCTACAAAGCTACAGAAAGAGAATATTAAAGGTTAATTTTATTTCAATTAGTATATATATATATATATATATATATATATATATATATATAAGGAAAAATTATTAATTGTATCATTTTCAGTGTATGTAAACTCTAGCAATTAAAACGTTTCGTTGCCATATACATGTAATTTTGTGTAACGCATTACTGACATTACATACAACTCTGGCATTAAACTAAAATATTTTATTTATATTCAACATTCTAAAACAACATTACCTGGATTTGTCTTTTTAGTTAAACAACCTTCATAAAAATTTTGAAAGAGATCTCGGATATTTAGCATATAAATTTCACGGAAAAATCTTTTATCATTTTTACTCTTTTCTTTATGGGTAAGTTAGGAAGAACTTAAAAAAATTTTTCTCAGCTTATTAAGCAACTAAATTATTATACCAATAGAATAACGTAGAAAGCTATTACTAAACTGATAAACACAATTCAATTTCCTCCTGTATTTTATCTTATTCTTCAAAACCGTAAAATCTTTCCTTGGAGTATTCAAATCAGCCAATTAACGATCCAGAGAAAATTAACTGCGTTAATCCATTTCAATTCTAATCACCATACATAAATATAAGAATGCGCAAATTAATTTCTGCTTACGTATATGTGTAAAATAAATGAAAGAGTATTTGTTTTTTACATGTTAGTTACGTGACATTAAAATGTAACTAATATTTATAGAAAAAATTAGAGTAAAGGAAACAAAATAGAGGAACAACTTTTATATAAGTAAACACCTTTATACGTGTATAAAATATAGTGATATACTATATAAACCTTCATAATACAGAAAGAAAGAAAAAAAATAGCGTATCCCTTATACGCATAATATCAATATTTGTGAAAGAAAAAAAAAAAAAAAAAATCAGAAAATAAAATTTTAGACATTAGTGCTTCTTCAGTTTTTACAAAACACAATTCCTCTATCTACTGAAGCTGCCGTTCGTTTCCCCAGTGGTACAAAAGAGTAGTTTTTTTTTTTTTTTTCTCTCTCTCTCTCTCTCTCTCTCAGGGTTCTCACGGCCTCAAATTTTTATAAGCACGCTTAAACCACTACTATTTCTACTAATTTCTGTTTAAATGTACCCTGTACATTTCCGTGATGTACAGAGAATATTTAAAAAGAAATTTATTTTAAGCTAATACTAGTGAACGAATTCTTATAAAAAGGCGTGGCCGTGGAAACCCTGCTCTCTTTGTCTCTTTTTTCAGTTTATTTCTTTTTTAACATTATTTCTAATTCTTTTCTTTTTTATCTAACTTTATCTATCTTTCTATTGGTAAAATAAGTTTTTACTTCAAAAACACGTGCCCAGAACTGTTGCTCATTTTCCCTATTTATTTTCGTTATTTATGTAACATGTTTTTATAGAATCTGGATTTGGTTGTCCTTTATGGTTATTTTGCGCATTAAGGCGTATTAGACGGTGACTTACGGCTTAAATATGATGGGCTTTTATACAAATTATATAATGATACGTTAAAAAAAGAGAACAGATTAAAATTGAAGAAGAATTATGTAAGATGCATGAGTCGTAAAATGTTTTCCAACCACCTTAATATTTATAACAAGAGCATACCCGTGTTGATGTTGATGTATGAACATTTATTAACGTGGAAATAATTAAAACGATGAAAAGACAGTAGCATGAAATGTTCACAAATTTTCATGTTTATTATAATAAATTTTTTCGTAAACATTAATGAATTTGTAATTTGCGCAGAAATTTCAATAAGTTCATACAAGTTGCTCTAACCAAACTGTAGTAATAAATTAAAAAAATATATATAAATGGTTTCGAAGGTAAATAAATATTTGAACTCTGGGAAACATGAGTTTATTTTGAAAAAATTGCTTTCTGAGAAAATGTATAAATACTAATAAGTCTTATTTCTAGTTATAAGTTATAATTTCTGAGAAATCGTAAAATAAAATTTCCATGTTAAGCGACCTTAAACAGCTTAATATATAAATAATTTTTTTTTTTTTTTTTGAGCATTAAAAAAAATTGGACATTTTAAAAGAACATGAATTTAAAAATAATCGTTTAAACTAGAGTTACTCTTCATAAAAATCAATGCTAGGAATAAAATAAATTGTATTAAAAAGTAGAAAAAAAAATTATCTTTGTCATCGTTCTTAAAAAGAAAAGAAAGTTTTTTCGGGCACCCCATGTAAAATAACTTTTTAACCACAAAGTATATTAATGGGTAATTTCCTAAAAATAAAAAGTAAATCTGCTTAAAAAATGAAAATCAGATGTATTTTTAGCTACAAATTGTAAAACAATAATTAATAATTATCAAACAATTTAACATATTTGTATCTTATATGTGATTAATGAAATAAATTATATTTCATAATATATATATATATATTATTATTACTTATAAGCCAGTTTTAAAGGGAAGCGAAGTCGAACGACGTCCATTCTCTTCAAATTAAAGAAGAGGCAACACATGAAATGTGTAGTTAAAACGTCATATTTTCCGTCGTCGTTATATTACGTATTTATATAACGTCGTATGAAATATGACGACGTCCTTATTTATATAACGTCGTCGTTGATATATTTATTTAAATGCTGCATATAAGGACTAAAAAATTATGATGATTCATTTACAAAAAATTTGATTATTATGTCAGATTCCATACTCCTTTCTCCCAGGTGGTGGTGACACTCCGATGTTACTTCTAAATTCTTCATATTGTAATCCCATTCTGTGCTGTCTATCCTCTTCTTGACAAAAACTTACAAGTGGATTTAGGGTCAAGCAAACGAGACGGATATATGTGTAAACAATAAATAAATAAATAAATAATAGTTTTTTTAAAGTAACAAGGTATTATAAGTAAAAACATATCGTTTTACAATGCTTTTAAATTACCTAAATGATAGAAAGCTCACTCGTGTCAAACTGATTGACAGTTTTGTATTTAGTAAAACACAATACATTTTCGGTGCAGAAAACAAATGGCGATTTAAGGTCAAGTGCAAAGGCGAAAGTAACCATAAAACAAAGGTTCTTTACAGCTTTAGAACTTATTATACATGTTACTACTTTCACTGCTTAGTGTTGAATCACTTAATAATACTATTCAAGTCACGAATACGCTCCTTATTGTGAAAACAATGAACAAATTATACGTTTTATCATCTGATTAGGGGAAAATGAATTGTGCTATAAAACAATTCATTAATCAAAAATGTTTTCTATTTCATTACACAACTGAAGTCAAAGTCATTTAATATTTAACAGAACAATATGAAAAATTTCTTGTTAATGTGCTGAAAAAGCACAGAGATTTTATGATTAATTAGAGCATTTAATTATAATGCAATCAATTTTCCTCGTTATTAAGTTCAAATGGTGAAATTTAACGTACATTAACAAATAAAATTAATTAGCTTGATGATTTTTTTTTTGTATTATTCACGTATTATTTTTAAAGCATGAGCAGAAAGTTTTATTTTGGTTATAATGAATTTTTAATGAAGCAAAATTATATGGAACACTATTTTTATTGATATTTAGCATGTGTTAATTTCTCACAACTAAATACAATAATAAAGCGATTTTTTTTTTTTTTTTTTAGCAAAATTTATTCATATTTCATATTATTTATAAAATAACTATATTTGAGAACAAATGTTAAAAAATAATTAAGTTTTGTGAAATAAGAAAAAAAATCTTGTTGATAAAAGATATGGACAAAATATATACCTTATAATCTAGTGGACGACTAAAACGAGGCGGAGCTTCCATTGTTTCCGGCAAAAAGCTGCGCTATGTTTGACTATATTCCATTATTATGTGGGCTAAATTAAGACTCTTATTGGTTAAATTTTAGAAAATCGTCATCGTGACGTCGAATGATGTCAGAGAGTCATGCAGTCAATTGAAAAGTTTTTCATATAGTACATGGTGTTAATTTAAGATCTTGCAAACATTGCAGAACTAAATTTCGCACTCGTAGTATAAAAAAAGACACTAAAACTAACCTGTAATACTCACAATTTTCGAGTAAAATGTTTAAAAAAAAAAAAAAAAAAAAAAAAAAAAGCTGTCATTTTTAAAGAACCAAAAATAAGTTTTAAGAAATTACGTAAAACTACAGAAAAGGTGTGAAAAAATTAATAATAAATATATAAATAAATGTATAAATTGGTTTTCGAAAGGAGAACAATTTAATATCATTAGAACTATAAATGTATTTTTATTGTGTAAATGAGTGGTTGTTTTTAGATTTGCTTTGAAAGACAGCTGCTTGACGCTACCAAGTCAATAGTGTTCATAGTATGGACAATCGCTAAATGTATTGCGTACATGCTGACCATTAACCTTTTTATACAAATACTGCGTTATATGCAAGAATGGTATTTCTATTCATTCTCCGTGTACTGCATGTGACGCCATATTTATTCTTTTACAATTTCTGCAAAACTATCGGCTGTAAATTGTTTGAGTTATGTATTAAATTCTGACATATTGACAAGATACATTCGGATAAATATAAACACAGATAAATATTTGTTCTGAAAATTACATGAAATAATAAGCATTTTACTTCAACTAACATATGTCTTTTTGCAATTAAATTATTTTTCTCAGAGTCAGCTGTAGTTCAATCGGAATAATACCGTATTTTGCCGACGTATATATATATAAGTAAAGCTACATAAAAAAACTATTTTCAGAAAAAAGCTTAGTTCCAAAGCCAAAAAAGAAGAAAAATGCAGTGTACAAAAAAGGTTAAAAATGAAGTTGACTGGGTTTCACGTCACACTAGTGCTACGCAATGGAAATAGTGCAAAAGGGAATGATAAACAACAGGAAAAAAAGAGATCGAATTCCAGTGATATACAGGGTGTTTATAAAGTCCCGGACCCATTTTGATGTTTAATAACTCATAAAATAATGAAGATATAAACAAACTTATGGCATTTATTGATGGAATAACTCATATATTTTCTTTTCAGGTTTGAATATCTTTACTTTTGTAAATATCGTCTGCGTGTGTGGTTAATTTCAGATAATTTCATTTTCCAGTCTAAATATCTGTACTTTTCTAAATATCGTCTGCTTATTAATTGCATTTTCCTCTCTTTTGTTTTTGGCAACTATTGCAATGTTATGTTTACTTTTGATGTGTTTGTTCTAGGTAGTACTTTTGCATGTGATGTTTTATTCGAGCGGATATTAAGGAGAATGCATACACCACAAGAGATAGCACAGCATTTATGGTGGTACATAGAAACGAAATCGATAGTGCAAGCACAGAGAAATTGCAGAAGATTTCCACAACTAGAAGAGCTTCAGCCACATGTCTTTTTGCAACAAGATGGTGCACCACCTCATTGGGGTACCATCGTTCGTAGTTCTTTGAATGACCATTTTCCAGGAAGATGGATTGGGTGAGGAGGTCCAATTCCTTGGCCACCCAGATCACCTGATATAACGCCGCTGGACTTTTTCTTTGGGGATTTGTACAGGAAAATGTTTACAGGAAGAGAGTGTCGAACATTGATGACCTAAAAGTCAGAATTACAACCGCAATAGCCTCTGTGGATGCAGACATGCTTGCCGCTACCTGGCGTGAAATTGGCTATCGACTTGATATTCTCCGTGCGACGAAGGGGGCACACGTGGAAGTTCATTGACAAGGGTCATGAAACTTTTTGAGTCTATCTAACCATTTATGTTATTAATTTTAATCTATCTTTATTATTTTATGAGTTATTAAACATCAAAATGGGTCCAGAACTTTATAAACACCCTGTATAACGTTTTATTGAAGCTCTTCAATTCACCATCGATCAAACTCAATCGCCTATCATGAACCTTAATTTATACTCTCTCTTTAAATATAATTCTCCAAAGTTTAACTTAATATATCTCAATAAATGTTCACCACGATCTGTCAAATATCTCACGTCGCTATAACAGTGCTATATATTCTTCACTCGGTAAGGATTAACACTATTTTTATAAAGGAATAGTTTTTCCCATGTCGTTATTAGTTCCCCTATTTTACAATTCAATTATTAAAACAATCTACAGACATATCTGTGTAGCATTATTCTAAGTACAAACAATGCTATTTAAGCAGACAGTTTGTGAAAGCAACGCCTATTTGTAAATGAATTTTTTGTAGTAGAAATAGAAAGTTTCATGCTAAAACTATTGGATTTTTTTTTTTTTTTTTTTTACATGGAAGAACATAGCAGTCAAAAATAATGCTGTAGTAAAGTGTAATTATTTATTACCAAAGAACCAATACTAACAAAAACAAATCCAAAAGGCTATATCTGTTGTCGACATTTTATTAACTATAGCGGATGCAAATCAGAAGCCTAAACGTCCTATTTACATCATTCATTACACAATAGATCACTTTTTATTTATTCCATAATATTTTAAATAATTATTCATACATATATACACTCCTGCTCAAAAGCTTAGCAAGATTTACAAACGATCTGTTTTTTTCAATTTAAAAACTTATCTTTCGATGAAACGTTTTCAGACATTGATTATTTAAAGAACTGGGTCTTCCACATGCTTTTCAGTGAAGATTGGTTTAGGAAAACATTTAGGGGGCTGGTAACAAATTGAGCAAAATCAGTAATGTTTGTGATCACCCCGTATCATTAAAAATAAAGTTACCCGTAACTTTAGGATATGTTAATATAGACCTAGTACAACTTTTGGAACAATTTGTGTGATGATAGCATGTTAAATAACGGCGATATAAGCATTTATTTAAAAACTGGAAAAAAAATATATCAGCATGTTTTTTGATTATAATATACAGTCGGCTGCAAAATTATTCGAGCACTAGCAATAATCCTTGCCAAAAAAAAGTACACTTAATACAGCTTTATTAAATAAATCCTTGTCGAGTCATGTTCTTAATCAGTCTAAGAACATGATTCGACAAGGATTTACTTAGCAAAACAGTCTTAAGTGTACTTTCTAAATATAGGAATTATTGGCTAGTGCTCGAATAATTTTGCAGCCGACTGTACATACTTTTAAACGAAAATTATTCCCACTTTCAGATAAACTGAAAAAACACATTTGAAACAATATGCTGCAATCAGAATACAAATATCTTAAATACCTTATGGAAATATAAGCATTTTTGTGAAAAACGTTTTCACAGCGCAAGCGCGAAAGATAGAAAAGATTTTATAGCATAGGTTGAAAGCTAGATATATTGGACAACTTTTGTCAAAAGTTCATTTGATTAAAATAAAGATTAAGCAAATTGTCGGCAAAAGAATGAGCTATATTTTAGGTGTTTTTCCAGAGTAGATAGTAGTTTTTCAGATATTTTCCAAAAGTTGAAAATTTTTAAGGTGTTTTCATATGCTGCGTAATTAATTTAAAGACCCAACTATTTCAACCACGCTTCAAAAGTACTTTTTTGTGAAAAACCTCTTCTAAGCTTGTAATTCTAACATATTTTGTTTATTTGCTAAGATTTGTGAGATCATAGGGAGTTGTTCACAAAAAAGAACTTTTACAAAGAGGTTGAAATAATTGAATCTTCGAATTAATCACGCGGCATGCGAAAAATTACGAAATTTCAACTTAGGAAAAATACCTAAAATCTAGCTCGTTCTTTTGCCGACAATTTGCTTGTCTTTAATCTATTCAAATGAACTTTTGATAAAAGTTGTCCTATATATCTAGTTTTCAATCTACGTAATAAACATTTTTCTATCTCGCGCATGCGTTGTGAAAACGTTATTCATAAAAATGCTCATATTTCATGAGATATTTAAGATATTTGTATTCTGATTGCAGTATATTGTTTCAAAAGTGATTTTCCAATTTATCTGAAAGTGAAAATTATATTCGTTTAAAACTCTGTGTTTTATAAATAAAAAAACATGCTGATTTTTTTGGAGTTTTCATATAAATGCTTATATCTCCGTTATTCAACATGCTATCGTCACACAAGTCCATCCACAAATTGCACTTGGTCTGTATTAACACATCCTAAAGTTACATATCATTTCGTTTACTTAATCATACACGAGGATTACAAACATCATTGATTTTGCTCAATTTGTTACAGGGCCCCTAAATGTTGTCTTAACCCAATCTTCAATGAAAAACATGCAGAAGACCCTGTTATTTAAATACCCAATGTTTGAAAACATTTAATCGAGACATACGTTTTTAAATTGAGAAAAACTTGTAATTTGCAAATATCTCTAAACTTTTGAGCAGGAGTGTATAAACATACATGCATATATATTATAAACTCGCTACATAACCAAAGATGTTTCTCAGTGTAGCTGCCGCCCCCCTCAAACCTTTGTAATATCTATCTGTCTATATCAAACTGTATACATGTGTATCAATATTTCCTTGGAACGCTTTTTTTTCTTTCAAAAAATCTTGTACTGAATTTTATTTTAAAAGTTTTCATAACAATTCAAAATTATTTTGAACTAATATTTGTAAACTAATTACCATTTCTATACGTAACATTTCCTACAGAAACCATGCTTTTAAACTTTCTAATAACATACGTTTATTTCCCTAGATTTAATGGAGTGTAACCACGTTAAAATGCACTTATATGAAATACTGTCTATAGACCGTAATGGTACGAAATTCTTTTGTGTTTCCCAGTACACCAGCCACAAAAATTATATACGCCAATGAAAACTTTTCAACTAATTCCTTGCAACTTATTAATATCTGAACCAAATTTGACATTATTTGGATGATTACGGAATGTCATCAGAATTTTTTTGTGCTGACCTGTAATAAATAATTTAGTCTAAACTTGACTTTTTTCTAGAGAAAGCATGCCATAAAACATCGTAATAAGGTATGTTAATTTCAATATGTGATTGCAGCTTAAACGCGTTAAAATGCGCTTAAATATAAATCTGTTCATAGGCTCTAATATTTCGAAATTCTTTTGTGTATCCCTGTAAACCAGTCATAAATGCACCAGCAGAAACTATGCAAATTATCCTATGTCTAATTATCCTTATCATCCTTATCCAATTATCACTAATAATTGTACGAAATTTGATATAATTTGAATGATTACGTAACATTGTCGGAACACTTTTGTAAAGTCCTATAGTTAATTATTAAGTCTAGGCACACATTATTTCTAATGAAAACATGATTTAAGCATCTCAATAATGTAAGTTATTTTCATTTTGTTGAATGCAGTGAAACCATATTAAAATGCGTTGAAACAAAATTCTGTCCAAAAACCTTAATGATGAGGAAAACTTTGGTGTGCCTTTGCACACGAACCACAAATAGAATTCACACCCAAAAATGTACAGTTAATTTTGTGTGGTTCATGAACATGCGTACCACTTTGCAAATCAATCGGGTGATTTTTGCGACCGTTGTCGCAATAAACACACACAGACAGATAGGCACAGAGAACCCAAAATCTTTTTGAGTCTCAACAGGTAAGCCTCCACTAACGTATAATCCTTGTCAAAATATCAAAACCTAAAACGGAAAAAAATAAATATTTTCTTATCAACTCTGCTCTGACATACAGACCGCCGACCTTTAAAGAGTTCATAAACTAAATACAAATTCACTAAACTACTCTCAAAGAAGGTGGTTAACATGACAGATGTGATAAGAAAGATGTATTATACAATGAAATACATCTGACAAAGGCGGTAACCCCTTGTCAATAAATAGAGTCATGTATAGTCATGTAGTTTAAGCGGTAATTATTCACTCCCCGATAATGTCATAATGTTTGCGTATTGTAAAAGCAGATTATTCATTATCATTTCGCTCGCTTTCTAGAAAAGTTACATAACATAAAATAAAGCAATTTTTAAGAAAATAAAAGGAAAATTAAAGTTTTTTTTTTTTTTTTTTAAAGTTAAAAATGAATCTTGTAATAATTTTTAAGTACTACGTTTACACATAAAAAAACTGTTTACTGCTAAACAAGCAGCACTGCTATTTTTGTCTGATAATTAGAAAATAAAATGATTGTAAAGGCTCTTTTAAAATATATATATATGAAACTGCTCCAATTTATTGTTAAATGGATTTGAATTTATTTTCTAAAAGACATGAAAAGGTATTTTTGCAATCCCGTAAATTTAAAATCAGGTATTTATGAGTTAGGCTTATTACTATTAAAAAAACTTGTGGATTATTAAAATTAAACAAAAACACTAGCATTGTTAATAATTTTTTATAAAAATTTTGAAATTTCAAACATTGCTGTTCTTAAATAAGAGAAGGTCAACTGTCTTTTGAAAACAAAGAATTTTAAATAGTTTTTACGACAAAAATTGTTAATTAAGGGTTAGAGGTAACACTTATTCTCTTTCTGTTCTTCGTCCTGAACGTACTATTGTGGTGTATTTCGTCATTGTATTCCTGATTCAATCTATTGAACCTTTGGTAAGTTACGTCACGTCCAATCAATGATCTGTTCATTCCTCTTTACTTTATCTCTGCTAAAACAGATCAGTCTTAAAAATGTAGTCGTTTATGTTACTTGTGTATTTCATCTGTAATTGCCATAGTCATCTATTAAATTTTATGTGTTTAAAATGAAACGCCTCGTCATATCCTAGTTATGGCTTAATCATAAATCTTCTCCTGCCCATAAAATACTATAATGGTGACCAGGAATAAAACAAAAGAAAAAAGCAAAAAAGTTTTGCTCTTCAACATTTATTGAAGATAATTAAAAATGAAATCTGCAATTCATAAAAAAAGAGAACGGAATATGTTCTAAATATCTCACGAAGAAGAAATTGGTTATTGAAAATGAATCATAAAGCAAATCGGATGCGGCAGCTGTGAATTTTATGTCTACTGTCAGGGCGGAAATGCATAGGCGCCATCGATAATTACTAGTCTACGATTTTTTATTTTTTAAGAAAGAGAGGGAAAAGGGTATTTACACATTTATTTTATTTTTTTTTCTTTCTGTTCTTTTATTTGATTGCATCTTTTTATTATTAGAAGTAGCATATTTTCATTAAAAATGTTTCAAAATTTTAAAGAATTCAATGATTCTGTTGAATCTTTTGATACTTATATTAGAAGATTAGAACAGAACTTTATATTGTTTGATATAAAAGATGAAAAAAAAAACTTAGTGCTTTAATTACGTTTATTGGATCGAAATTATATAATTTACTTACAAATTTATTGTTCCCAGATCTTCCTGAATCAAAAACTTACACTGAATTAGTAGATGTCTTAACAAAACATCTGTGTAAGATACCTAACAAAATTAATGAACGCATTAAATTTAGAAAATGTTTTCAAGGAGATAACGAATCTGTGCAGGATTTTAGTGATCGTTTAAAGAAATTTACAACACATTGCGCGTTTACGGGCGATTTGCTGTCAGAAAATTTGTTAGAACAATTTTTACGCGGATTAAAAAATGAAACAATCCAAAGTAAATTAATGTCTCAGGTTGAAGATTTGACTTTTGAAAAAGCAGTAGAACAAGCCGTAACTATGCAAAGTACTGAAAATGACATGAGTGAATTACACAATAAGAATTTGAATGTGAATAAAGTTTCTGTTAGTGCTAGGAAACCAAAACAAAATTATTCTCAAAATAACTTAAGTAAACAAAACGTGAACAAAATTGCGAGTGCAAATAAAAGTAAAACTCATTGTTATCGTTGTGGAAATAGCTCTCATTTAGCAAATGTTTGTAAATTTATTAATGCAGTTTGCAGTTTTTGTAAAAAACGCGGTCATTTGAGTAAGGTGTGTCGGAACGCACAAACCAATGTTACTCAAAAGAAAAATGTAAATGTTCTTGATACTGTAGACATTTTGTCATTACAATCTGAAGGCACTAAACCTATAAAAATTTGGGTTTTGATAGAAAATAGTGCTAAAGCAGAAATGGAGCTTGATACAGGATCGGCGATTTCCGCCGTACCGATAAATCGTTTTCGGAGATTATTTCCAGAACATAAAATGTTTCCTGCTGATATACAATTAAAAAGAGTTACGGGAGAAATTTTCCAGCCCGAGGGATTTGTTAGAGTAAATGTAACTTACGAAAACAAAACTAGGAATGTTAAGTTATATTTAGTTAAAAAAGACAATTTTTCTTTATTGCTAGGTAGGGATTGGATAATTACATTTAATATATTCCCAAACAATTTACAAACTGTTCGGTAAACAAAGTACAAATCTCGGATAATTTAAATAATTTACTGAATGAATTTCCGGATTTATTCACAAATAACGTAGGTGAAATTAAAAATGTTAAAGCTGAATTACATTTGGAGAAAGACTCATCACCAATATTTTGTAAACCGCGAACAGTTACGTATGCATTAAGGAATGCGGTAAATGAAGAATTAGAAAGATTAGAAAATGAAGGGATAATAAAAGCTGTTAATACTAGTAAATGGGCAACACCTATTGTTCCGGTGGTAAAACCTAATGGGAAAATTCGTTTATGCGGCGATTTTAAAGTCACGGTAAATAAGTTTTTAAAGGTTGACAAATACCCGCTACCAAAAATTGAGGATATATTAGGAACTTTAGGGGGTGGATTACATTTTACAGAAATTGACTTAAATCAAGCTTACTTGCATTTACCGGTAGAGGAAAATTCACAAGAATTACTTACTATTAACACTCCTAAAGGCTTATTTCAATTTACGCGATTACCATACGGAATTGCCAGTTCTCCAGCAATATGGCAGAGAACTATAGAACAAATTTTAAAAGGTATAGAGGGTATTTCAGTTTTCATCGATGATATATGTATCTCAGGAGAAACGGATGAAATACATTTAGAGCGATTAAATCAAGTGCTAGAAAGGTTACGTGAATATAATCTTAAAATAAATAAAGAAAAATCTTTTTTCATGAATGATGAAATTACATACTGCGGTTACAAAATTGATAAAAATGGCATACACAAAACGCAAGAAAAAATTTCTGCTATTTTAAATGCTCCAATACCTACAAACGTAACTCAGGTAAAAGCATTCTTAGGCTTAGTATCTTACTATTCTAGATTCGTTCCTAAATTATCTACGATTGCTTATCCTCTAAATGAATTATTACGTAAAAAAATGTAAATTTTCAGTGGACTAAAAAATGAGAAAATTCATTTAATGCAATTAAACAGGAAATTACTTCCGAAAGGATTCTCACCCACTTTAATCCTAAATTACCCTTAATTTTAGCCACTGATGCTTCTCCTTATGAAATTTCGGCAGTACTTTCGCATACAATGCCAGATAACTCCGAAAAACCCATAGCTTTTGCTTCTAGAACTTTGTCTTCTGCAGAAAAGCGGTATAGTCAGGTAGATAAAGAAGCGTTATCAATAATTTTTGGTGTAAAGAAATTTTTTCAATTTTTATATGGTAGGAGATTTACTCTGTATACAGATAGTAAACCCCTAGTTTCCATATTTTCACCCGTAAAAAGTATTCCGGTACTTTCGGCAGCTAGAATGCAAAGATATGCATTATACTTACAAACATTTAATTATGATATTAAATATAAAAAATCTGCAGAGCACGGAAATGCCGATGCTCTATCACGTCTTCCATTACGTAGTGAAGACTTACTGCTGCCGTCGTCCGATTCGCTACAGCCAAAAAAAATGTCACCAACTTTGTCACCAAATTTATTTGGCAACCCTGATGAATCCGATTGTTTATTTATTCATCAAATCACTTCGTTACCGTTAACTACAAAAACGTTGTGTGCAAGTTCTAAGCGTGATCCAACATTGAAAGAAATGTACCGACATTTAATATCAGGCACACAGTTGCCAAATTACTTACTTTTCGGACATAAACAACAAGATTTTTCATTATTAAATAACTGCATATTACAAGGAAATCGTGTTGTAATTCCGACTGTTTAAAAAAAAAAAGTTTTAGAAGATTTACATTTTGGCCATTTCGGCATAGTTAAAATGAAAGCACTGGCACGTAGTTTTGTATGGTGGCCAGGTATTGATAAAGACATTGAGGATTTAGCAAATAACTGTTCTGTTTGTTTTAAATTAAAACAAAATCCTCCCAAAATGGACAACCATCACTGGGAATGGCCTACAACACCTTGGAACAGAATACATGTAGACTTTTTTGGTCCAGTGATGGGGAAAATGTTTTTAATCGTAGTAGATGCCCACAGTAAATGGACAGAAGTGTTCATTGTTCTTAATACTACTGCTGAGAACACTATAAACTGTCTTTCTTCGCTTTTTGCCAGATATGGCTATCCTGTGTCCCTTGTGTCTGATAATGGGCCACAATTCATTTCAGAACAATTCGAACATTTTCTACAAAGTAAAAGCATAAAACATAGTTTAACTGCACCATATCATCCCTCTACAAATGGTCAAGCCGAAAGATATGTCCAAATAATTAAAAAAGGATTGAAATCCTTAAGTTCAGAACCCGGAAATCTCCAATTTAAGTTAAACGAATTTCTATTCCAATACCGAATAATGCCTCATATTACAACAGGGGAGAGTCCCGCATCATTATTTCTCAAGAGAAATATCAGATCAAAACTGGATTTGCTTGTACCAAATGTTAAAAATTATGTTGAAAACAAACAACATAAAAATGTTTTTAACAAGAAAAAGATAAGAGAATTCCAAATAAATGAAAAAGTTGCAGTACGCAATTACACATCAGGAGATAAATGGAAAATAGGTAAAGTAATTGCCAGACTAGGTAAACTACATTACAAAATTCAAGTAGGTTCATGTGTATGGCAAAGACACGTTGATCAACTGAAAAGTGTAGGTTCCAGAGTACAACTGGAGGAAACTACAAGTCCTGGTGCAAATATTTCCATGGTTCCCGATAGCAAGAGTCCACACCTACAAAGCAATGGAGAATCTAAGTCTGGTAGGAGGCCTGCCATTATACCAGATCCAGTGCCAACCGATCCTGCCATTACACCAGATCCAGTGCCAACCGATCCTTCCATTACACCAGGTCCAGTGCCAACCGAGCCTTCCAGTACACCAGATCCAGTGCCAACCGATCCTTCCATTACACCAGATCCAGTGCCAACCGACAGTAGATCAGTGTCTACAAAGCCTGGAGAAATTGACTGTGATAAAAATATCAACAGTACTCTAAATAAAAATGAACTAAAATCTGAACATTCAAAACTTAAAAATACTAATTTGTCTTTTTCTGAACAGGTTGTAAGAAGATCATCTAGAGTAAGAAAACCTCCCATCAGGTATGGTATACGGAATTAAGGGGAGGAAAATTGTGGTGTATTTCGTCATTGTATTCCTGATTCAATCTATTGGACTGTTGGTAAGTGACGTCACGTCCAATCAATGATCTGTTCATTCCTCTTTACTTTATCTCTGCTAAAACAGATCAGTCTTAAAAATGTAGTCGTTTATGTTACTTGTGTATTTCATCTGTAATTGTCATAGTCATCTATTAAATTTTATGTGTTTAAAATGAAACGCCTCGTCATATCCTAGTTATGGCTTAATCATAAATCTTCTCCTGCCCATAAAATACTATAACTATCATATCCTACTATAATGATTTTTAGAAGCTAGAAATGAGGTTCTCATATAGCTATCCCTGTAATAAAAGTGCCTAGTTCAAAAAACACTTTTATTATAATAATTCTTAACTTATAAGAATTCATAATTTGAGCAAATTCAAAAATTACATACTGAAAAATGAAGAAGATCCCCCCCCCCCACACACACGCACACACATACACATCCAAAGAAAAGAATCTAATGCAAAACAAACTAATTAATTTCTAACATGCTTTAAATATAAATCCACTTTTGCTAATGGAATTAACATTTTAATGTAACTGTATTTCTAAAATGTAAAATTTGGAAAAAAATAAAAAATAAAAATATTTTATGGCAATATATAAAAAATGATACAAAATCTACAAATTTTCAAAATTATCATTATATAATAGGATAAATAAATTAATCTTTAGAGATATATAAATTATGTTTTTATTAACATGTTATAGTTTGAAATATAATTCTATAGCAAAAACCACTTTGGATAACATATTTTCACATTATGCTAAAATTTATGTCCAGTTGCAAAATTTAAAGTTAAATAAATATATATAGAAATATATATATATATATATATATATATAAACCAAAATATTCGAAGACAAAATTTCAACATTTTTTCTCTGCAAAATTATTTTGTCTCTAGGAGCTGCAGTATATAAATTATTGTACATACTTTTATCTACATTAACTATAATCAAAATAAATTAAACCACACGGAAATGTTGTACAAACATACTATTTGGAAATCGAACATCGATTTATTTGTTTTGTAGTTTGAATATAGTTATGGTATGGAGAAGGAACTCTGTAATTAATTTTCGGATTTTAAGATCACAATTCCTGATATATATATCGGTAACTATACCAAGTGTCGCATAAGTCTGTAGACATTTTAAAAATTCATAAAAATTGAAGGAATAAGTTGGATTGATTGCGGTTTACGCAAAAGTTATTTTCGTGCAGGGAGATTTGTTTTGGTGAAGAAAAAAATATTAGTTAAAATTTTCGCCGATAGCGGGCGCTGTACATGAGCAAATCCCACATTTCCGTAAAAAATTATATTTATTTGCATGCAAATGTTTACAGGAATATAAATCCTATTCTATGAGTCCACCGTCATCACAAATTACAGTTTGCAAACGAGTTACAACATCGCTAACGGCGACTTCAGTCGGCGGTTCTTACCAGAAGGAAAACATCTTCACCAAAAACGTTTTATCTAGCAAGTCTGCATCACAATTAAAACTTCGTGTATGCGTAAGCAGAGGCAAACTAAGAAAGAAGCTGTGATAATCGTATGGACGCCCGGTTTATGTATATATGTATTAGGAATTAACCTTAAAATCCAGTTTCTTACAAAGTATTTTTAAATGCTTACCGGTTGCGTATGAAAATTCTTAGTTTTTTATTTTTATTTATTTATTTATTTTTTATTTTTATTTTTTTTTTTTTTTTACCATCTACTTCATTTTTAATTATTTATAGAATTTTGAAAAAATAAGGTTTAAGAAATGATGCAGCAGCTGAAAGATTGGCATTTTTTATTTTATTATAGTATAAAATAATTAAATAGAACACGAATTCTTTTTTCGAGGAATGTCTACGCTATCGACGTAAGACTGGGTGAAGGGAGAGTAAGATTTCCTATTGGGTATCTTTCTAAGGAATCGCAGTCCATATTCAAGAATCCTTTTGTTGTATTTGCAGTAAATATCTATAAATGAAACTTGTAAAAAAACTTATAAAAAAAATAATAAAAAGAACTCTTTTAAAATTTTTATTTTATAGCCCAATTGCAGTCTACAACTCTTTAAAGCTGCTCTTTGCAAAATAATAAACAATTTTGAAGATGATAGATCATAAATTAGTGCTGAAATTTTTAATTTACTTAAGTATCTCATTTTTTTCTTTTATACTTTATGGAAACAAGATTTAATATATATATATATATATATGTGTGTGTGTGTGTGTGTGTAAATGATGTACAATATAAGTCCCAACAATAGTATAATTTTTTTAACGAGAGTTATTTTCCAGAAAAATTAATTTTTTTTTAAATTAAATAACCTGCCATTTGCATAATTAATTTACAGGTCCGTTTTAAATTTCTTAGCAACAGGATTCTAATTTCTTCGAATAAAACAATTTATCACACTAAATTTCTACCACTATGGCAATTTTCATGCATTTAAAATGCCGATTCATGTTAATTTCCCAAAATTTTAAGAAAATAAGTAAAAGAAATTATATGTTTGTCTGCTCTATTATAAAAAGTTATTTGGTTCATTTTTTAATGTATAAAATATTTCTCAAGCAAAAATTGAATGATCAATTGTTATTCTCGTATAGGTATATCGAATTTAGGTATTTAATCGAATACGAATACGACTATAGGTATTTAGGTATTTAATTGAATACGAATACAACTTGTAATTGTAAATAAAATTTCACATGTAACAATAGATTGTGAGGTCGAGACTATAAAACGTCACCACAGTTGGTTTGAAATTAAGCTGTATCCAGCAAAGTATAAAGTTGGTACGGTTAAATCGCCTCGACGCCAGTGACTCGGCGAAAGTTTTGGTCGAATTAGTTTTGTGTCGACATGGTGCTGCAACGAACGAATTAAGTTGTGAGAGGTAGATGTATGGGAAGTGATTTTAAAAAGATTTATTGAAATGAAGAGAAAGGAAGTTTGTAGAAAGTAGTATAAGATGGAGATTGTTTTTGTAAAAGAGGTGTGTGAAGTGGAGAGTAGGAGAGTAATGTTGATGATAGTTCTTATGCGTGTGTTAAGTGATGGTAGAGATGTGTAGCGTTGTAGAATAAAGTAAGATTTGAGAGAAGAATCCGTCACGCCAAGGGAATCCTGCCGACGGTTCTGGTGTAAGAATAGTTCAGTGGTCGACAGAGAGCAGTCATCGACAATAGCGGTATTGGTGAGCTTAAATTATCTTTAATTTATGAATTGCTGAAGTTATCCCCTAAGGTTATTTGAGAATTAAAACGGAGTTAGCCCAACACTCGCCTTGATATTGAACGTTAAATAAACTTTGTTATATTGTATTTAACTTTGTCTCGAGCTCTTCTTATTATCTAATTAAGTAATTAAGTTTAATCTTCAAGATTAAGATTGAGGAATTGAGATTATGGCTGACACTTATTCCTCACAAGGTCATTAGGAAACCTTTTTATGATGATCAAAAATAATTTTTCTACTACACTTTGTTGTTTCGGGTTAATGAATATGAATTTTTGAAACAAAAATGTGCTAATAGTAGATTAGCGTATTGCTGATGTTATATTCATTAATGCGTAAGAATTATTCTTACGCTGTTTGAGGAATCTCATGGTCATAAATATTGGCATCACTTTCAGAATGAATCTACTAAATATGATAAATGTGGCACGCATTGCGGTTTAACTGACATCTTGCGTGTTTGGAAGAATCTTGTACAAAAGCAGTCATGCTGAACGATTTACATACATTATTAGTACAAATATGTTTGCATCTTTTGCGAATTTGTATGACAAAATGCTTTAATTCGTTAAGTAGAAAATTCCTCGGAAATGTGACGTCATAATATTTGATAATACCCAGGAAGTAAATGTTAACAATTTGATTAATATCATTATTTTGTCATGGAAAAAGAATGGCTCTACTTTCTTCGATGTTTTCATTAATGGGGTGACAAACAATGGGTTTTAAGTACTTTACTGATAATACCTCAACTTGATTTTTAATCATCCCGGAAGATTAAAAAAAAAAGAATATATAAGTGATGAAACAAGTTCACTTATATTAGTCCGTCTAATGGAAAGAATGAATAGATATGTGAGAAAATGTATAAATGTACATATGGTCGAAGTTCCAATCTTAATAAATGGGATTGTTAGATACTTTTTTATTTGACACCACGTCATATTCCTAGATGTTACAAGAAAATTTTGTTCGACAAACTTGTTTAAACATTTGGTTCCATTAAATGCTGTTACCATTAGTGTTATTTTTAACCGTTTAATAATTATTCTACCTTTAACAAACGTCATAAAATTAATTTAAAAGAAAGATTTATCCCTGTTAAAAATGTTTTCTTTTCACTATTCGAAAGACAGCAAAGCTCCACATGCAATTGTAAAGGGTAACTGGTAATTTCTGTCTAAATATTTAAAGCAATGAAAAGATTTAGAAACCTTTACATTTATTTTATGTTGAATTGTAAAATCTAAACTATAGCAAAACATTTTTAGCTATTGTACAAAAACATTATCATTAATAATGAAACTTATCTCAACAAGAATATATTATTGCTTATTAATAGATGCACTGATAAGTGCATAATAAAAGTGATTTTACTAAAAATTTTTACGTAATATAAAATATTTACCCAATTCAGTTTTGAAATTTTAGTTTTAAAAAGCCAATTATTCTTTCTTTGAGAATAAAAAATTAAAAGTATTACCAAAGGAAATATGGAAATAATCAAGATGAACGTATCTAAATAACTTAATAGAGTTTATAAAAATATTTATCAACGAACTAACGTAACATACTTTTTTCAAATACATGCACTTTTTAATCGTTATTGAATTTCATGCTCAATCATTAAGTATTGACTAAGAACGTTATTTTAGAGGACGCAAATGATTCATGATAATTTTTAAGGGAGTAACTGGGAGCTAATGTTATTCCGACAGAATATAAATAAGTTTCAAATCTAGTCTTATAACTTTTGATGCATATTAATGAGGAGAGAATAAAAATAGGAAAAATTAAAAGCTCATTTTAGTTTATGGTTATAGAAATCATGCTCTTGTTAAAGTTATTAAGAAGAAAATCATTTAAATATTTCTTTTTTCCGTTATTTTGCAACATATTTCATGAAACTGCCTAAAGAAAGATATTTTTTTTTCTCCAGGTTGCTACACTTCTCTAAATTTATTTACAATGTTTTATACTAAATTTACTTCAACAATAATTTTTAAACCAAAATTTCGATACTGTAAGGAAATTAAGTGAAGTTTTATTTTATTTTATAAGAGTTTTATGTAAAAAAAAAAAAAAAAAATTCTGTTTTTTTTTTTTTTTTTTTTTTTTTTTTTTTGGGGGGGGGGGTTTACGAAAGATTTCCATTTTTTCTGTTTAAAGAGGAGAACCTGTAAATTTAAGCTACAGTCATTTTTACATGGAACAGCTTAATAAATTTAAACTGCCTTTCTAAAGAAAAAAATTAAAGTAATTTTACAGGGCTTTCTCAGCTTTTTTTTCTACTGGAATTTCCCCGTAATTCCTTTTTTGAAACTAAAAGAAGGAAAGCCTAACATTTTCAATTTCTAAGATTTTTGAAATGTTCAAGAAATCAAGTATATCTTTTACATTAATAAAAGTTTTTATTATCCAGGCTGGATGGAATATTTTAATCATTTTACATTGAAACCTGCAAAAACATCGAAGATAAAATGAAATAATAACATAATTATATGCATTAAACGTTTCTAAATACATATAATTCCCCTTATAAAATAACGACTCATTACCGTACATCAAAATTTAGAATCATCTGCATGGTTAATCTTACGTGCATAACTATGTTTAAGCCAGCAAAAAATCTTCTTTCAGTGCTTAAACAAATAGTTAGTCTAAGTTCTAGGAAAAATTAAAAAGTATAGGTTAAGTTAATATTTAGAAGCTGGATAATATATGCATTTGCATTTTCATATAGTTGTTTCACCAAACGTATTAATGATAATAAAATTATTACTTAGGCATATTTTAGTTTTTTCTTTAATTTACAGCATCCTCACTTTTTAAAGTGATTTATACAGCACTATAAAAAAAATACTGCACAAAATTAACCTTTTTTTTAAATAATAAATTTTAAAATTTCCAATTAACCCTCTCTTTATCAACTGTAATCTATAAGATCGATTTTAATTCTAACATTTTGTTATGATTACAGTTATCTTTCTCGCGTGCTACACTATTCTACATCCAGGACATTCTATTTTACAATTACAGAATTACACTTCTCTGCGTAGCTTTTAAATGAATATTATTTGCTTATTTGCTTTTTAAATTCATCAAAGTTTTCCTTCAACAAAAATATACAAAAATGATGTGTATTCCTCTTTTGAAATTACTCGATGATCCAATAAAATATTTCATTTGCGTGAGCTTGTTAATAAAAGATTGCAAAATCCTCAATCGCAATGAAACATTATACTTTATCAATCGTAATTATTCTTGAAAACTCTAATGTTTAAAGCTAGGGTGTGGACTGTGGATACGGGAACCTATATACGAAATCACAATATTACAATCTATTTCATTATCAAGTTCTTATGAAAGACTATAACAATTAATAATTCATTAAGGCTTAAACAATTGTCGATATTGAAACTGCACCTGAAAATGAGGTTCCACTAGATGCAATTATTTAAAAATTGCTTTAAAAAATCTCTTGACTTAGGGCTTCACGATTGCTTTCTCATTAAAAACGTAACCTTGTAAAGGTCATGCTATAAGAGGTGTCACGATTTCTAATACAACCACTCCAAAAATACCAAGAGATTGAATTAAACAGCTATCGGGGAAATTCAATTGATTATAAGATAGCATTCAAATATGTAGCTAAAATTACTTTGGTATTCACGAATTCAATGAATATTTTGAAAATATTAATTATCCCAATGTGAATTTCAAAACTGGATGTTGTAACGCAAGGATAATAATACTACTTGATTACGATTTTAATTTATTTGACAAGGACAAATAATATAATTTTTAAATTGTTCGCGTTACCACATATCGATCTAACATTTTATAAGAATCCTTTCGATGCGATTTTACGATCTAACATCAATCATACACCAATCTAACATCAATCATACTATTAAAATATGTTAGCAAGCATATATTGCGCTATCTACTATAGAGTTATCTGAATAGTTTTGGGCAATAATTGTAGTAATATATTAAATAAGGTTTTAGTTTTTTCTAGGCCATTCATGTGTTTTTAAATAAATATACGTTTCATAATAATGTGTATTTTACATTGGAATAACATAAGCCATCTTACCTTTACACAGACGGACGAAAGAGATGAGGAAACTTTTATTCCGAAGATTTTTATAACATTTTTGAAGTTAAATATATTTTTACTATGTACTCAAAAGTACGATTTCAAAACTGGATGTTGTAACGTAAGGATAATAATACTACTTGATTACGATTTTAATTTATTTGACGAGGACAAATGATATAATTTTTAAATTGTTTCCCTTATCACATATCGATCTAACATTTTATAAGGATCTTTTTGATGCGATTTTACGACCTAACATCAATCATACTATTAATATATGTTAACAAGCATATGTTGCGCTATCTACTATAGAGTTATCAGGATAGCTTTAGCCAAAAATTTTAGCAATATATTAAATAAAAGATTTTTATTATTATTATTATTATTATTATTATTATTCAGTTTTGTCTATGTCATTCATGTGTTTTAAAATAAATATACAATGTTTCATAATAATGTGTATTTTACATTAGAATAACATAAGCCATCTTACCCTTAAATAAACGGACGAAAGAGATAAGAAAACTTTTATTTCAAAGATTTTTATAACATTTTAAATATGTTTTTACTATGTATTCAAAAGTGCGAGTTTTCACAAAAGATTAATAAGTAACAAATATGACCAACAGGGAATTTTACAGAAATTTTAAACAAAAATTACGGTGACCTAGCCCAATTTACTCTATATTTCACCCTTTAAATTGGAAGCAGAAAATGTTTAAGGAGAACTATAATAGTTATACTGATATCTTCAAATGTTTTAAATATGTTGTATTATTTTCACCAGAATTCGTATTATTTAAAAAATAAATTGTGTTCCTTTGAAAATAAAAGACTATCATTAACATATCAACTGTTACTTTTCTTTTCTTTTCTTTTTTTTTTTTAATAAAAGCAACTGTGTCATCTGTGCCGGTCACCGGTAATTAATGAAATGTTCCAAGACTTATTTCCCTAATGGTTTTAAGAGAACCGAACAGTCAAAGTAAGAAATCTTAATTTTCTTTCTGTCTATCTAATCGAAACTCTGATACATAATTAAAATTACTTAATTCATTGATTACACGCATTAAATTACACTTGGTTATTGGTTGCATTAGTTTTCTTCTACATATGTAAATAACACCTACCGACATAATTAGCTATTTCCCTTTCAACAAATCTTAAATCATTTAGCGAATGTCCTTGCATGAAGGATAAGGACGAAAGTGAAACTAATCTGCGAACAATTAATATCATATTTTACTCAAGAAGTATTTTCTTTTCTTTCTTTTTTTTTCCACGAAAGTAAAATTTAATAATAATAATAATAATAATAATAATAATAATTGTTCCAAAACATACCTGTATTTCTGTAACTATGTATTTCATATTTTAATAGTTTATTTATTTATTTTATTTTATTGTTTATCTTTTTTATCTTTATTTTTTTTTCAATTAGTGTCGTTGTTATGTAAAACATAATTAGTATTCATTATATAATGTATCACTGAACACCAGTTTAAGTGATACAATTGGCATTTATTCAGATTTATGGAGACCCAAAATCCTCGCGCCTTTAATTAAACCAAACTACTTAAACTGTTATTTTGAGGCCACCACAAAACTTTGTTCGATATTTCCCTATACAAATTCACAAAACACAAATTATTTATTAAAATTATTATTTATCAAAATTGTTTTTCATGATGAACACAAATTTTCTTTGTCTTGAAGAAGCATGACACTAAAGGTTGAAACATTTACACTCTTCAGATGACATTTTAGGAAATGCAGTGTTTCAGGATAGTGTTGTTAAAAATTAATATATATATATATTAATAAATTTGTTTTATACACTGAGAAAAAAAATATGTGCCTTCATCTAGAACGAATAAGTGGTCCTTTTCTAAATCCCTAAACTAGAAATATAGATTTACGAACTATGTGTATAAAGCACGCCAATAAGCTGAATAGACGAAATGATCGAGAATTTCTAGTCTATACATTTCTAGATGGGGAAACAATACAATGAATATTTTTAATCCTTTGTATCGCAAGAAATTCTCGCTTGATTTTCTAGAATTAGGTCATAAACTAAGATTACAGTTGCTAAAACTCGCCTCTTGTGTTCGCATTTATTTGCAGAAATTTTTAAATAAATTTAACATCGATAATATAGGCAAACGCTCTAGTATTCTAATAGGGATATCTAGGATGCGCTTTCAAAGGGGACTAGAATTCATATGGATGACATTGAACTATTCTTACTCGGGCCACAATCTAGATTCTAGATGTCAGTTACAGAATTTTTTATCAGTGTATAGTCACAGATCTCTGGTCCAACCATTCATTTTAAAAGTAATGGTTAGTTCTTTTGAAGGATACTCATATTGGAAACTGATACCCCCCCGAGAGGTACTTCTAGCCCAGGGGAAAGCGATGCCCTACATACACACACTAAATAGAAAAAAAAAATCGTTTTCTATTACAATTTATAATTATATTTCCTTTATTTCACACTGAAAAGTTACAAATTATTCCCATCATGCACGAAATTTTATCCTGTACTGCCACATTAAAAATTATGAAATAATGGGATGACAGCGCTACCTTTTGAGCGATTCATTACAAAATATAATCAGCACCAATTTAAGCCAAAATCCAACTAAATATAAAGTTTAATTAAATTTCATTCATTTGTTCGTCAGATAAAGCATCCACAAAATTTTTGATACGCACAGACACATTTTTTAAAAATGGTCAAATCACTTTCGGGACATCTCAAACCGTGTAAATCCATCGAAAACCGTGGGTCAGAAATTTTCTTGAATCGATCCCTTTCTTTTAGATACATATAGAAGAAAGTAAAAATGACAAAAGGATAATATTAAAATCTCTTAATTGACCAAGATTATATATAATATCCTAATACACAACTATTGTTTCTCTCTCTCTAAATGAACAATGGACAAAATAGATAATTATATTAAAGGTCTCAGTAATTATTTCTCTTATATTAAGATCTCATATTTAATGAGTGTAGGGTACTTTATTTAATTTTTCGATATTCCAATTATTATAAATATGAAATTTAAAAGAAAATACAATTTTAAAATAAATAATGAGCGACAGTATGCAACACATAATATAAAATACGTAAATCATTTAAAACCCGTCATTTCAATCGCAGCAACAAAATGGGAGAAAATTTGCATGGATGATTATCATTATGAACAATTTTCACCAATGAAAATAATAATAATAATAATAATAATAATAAAATACATATTTAAGTTTTAAAGAAATCTTAATACTAAAATTTCGACAAAAAATAAAATAAAATAAAATAAAATAAAATAAAATAAATAAATAAATAAAATAAATAATAAATAAATAAATAAATAAATAAATAAATACAGCACCGACAATTCTGAGTGTTTAGAAATAAAATTTCTGTTTGAAAGTCAATGCTTAGTCTTATGAAATTCCTAATAACTCTTTGAGGGGAAAGGTAATTATGTCATTTAGTATGGAAAGCCACTAGGATTTACGAATAAAATTAAAATAAAAGAAATAAATGACTTACTTCGCTAAGTTTTAAACGTAATTTTATTGAAGAATTTTGATGAATTTTTGCATTTGGGAATGAGTAACTCCGTCCTCGTTCCGAGGACACTGCGCGTTGAAGGGTTCAATACTTTCATATTTTTAGCAGGGTAATTGTCTAGGGAAGTTTTAATTTCTCGTTTAAAGAAAAAGGGTAGATAAGGGCAGCGATTTTTCTCTGATACATTTTGGTACTTGGGGTGCCTTACCCCCTCATCAGATATTTTTATCATAAAGTTAATGCCATGTTAACGCCACCTGCATTTTTTTTTTTTTTTCTAAACTGTTCAAGAAACAAAAGCAATAATTGCTCTTTCATTAAAAGAGTTTATAGCATATCGCCACTGAAAGAAAAGAAAGGAAAAAAAAAGTTCAAATTTAACCGATTACGCTAAATTTCACTTAATTCTCTAATTTTAGGTTTTTTTTTTTTTTTTTTTTTTTTTTTTAAGAAAAGAAAAGAAAATGAGAGATTTCTTATTTGTCTGATGTTAAATGTACGCTGAAACATTTGATTGATTTAAAATTCGCCACTTTCATTTATATATTTATTTATTTATTTAGCTTATCACTGTAAACCAGTAATTAAACTGATATATGAAACAGACTACTTTACTTTTTACCTCTATATTTTACATTTAATTTTATTGCGGGAATAGGAAAAAAAGAAAAGAGAGAAAAAATTGGGAAGCAGGAAAATTTTTCATATGAAAAAAATTTGAAGATCACAGAGAATTAATTATTATCGAACGCTAAATATTTTTATTGGACATCTTTTAGCGAACAATCCAATCATATGCCTGAAGCATCCACGTAATGTTAAGTATTCTGTTATATTAAACTTGTGTAATTTTGAGCTTCGTTTTACAACTTTTCTTGCCGTGATACCATAAGTAGAAGCATTGAAAGGACGTGCTCTAGTTTTGGTGGGCCTCGCCTAACGTCACGGTGTCGCACGAAGCTGAAGGCCATTCAATATGAGAGAAAGTCAAAGATATTTTTCTGTCATAAAGCTATTTAATTCGGATGAAATATTAGAGAAATAAATATTTGCACTGTTATGCTCACAACCACAAAAGAACTACAGCCTATACCTCCTTAAATTTCATGTTTGCTCTTTCAGCATACGTATATTATAGCTGCCAAGTGTTACTATTTTTGGATATCGGTATTTTTTTTTTTTTTTTTTTTTTTTTTTTTTTTTTTTTATCCTTATTTAATCATATAAAACTGCTATAAAAACCTAAAAAATAATTCTATGAAAAATATTGGTATTCAATAATCGTAACACTTGGCAGCAAGTCAACTGATTGACATATCAAATATCAATTCAGACCTGCAAAGATGCATGGCATCTTGGAAACACTGTTTTCTCAATAAAATCCTGTATTTAGACCAACAAATTATAAACTTTCAGATTCATATGTTCACAGATGTCGAGATGACGAAAACTTGTGCATGCTTTTACATCATGTTAGCGTATATTTGGGTGCCAGCTTCGATTCCCTGCGGGATCATTGATGTCCTTTGTCTATTTCCTTTCTGGGTTTTAATTTTAAAAAATAATCCAATTTTATTTGTATTATTGTTAAATAGTGGCTTACAAACACGTTACTCATATCATGTACTTCAGACAAGAATACCTATATTCAATATGACATTAATATATATATATATATTAACAAGAAAAGTACGTTTATAAGCAGATTTTAAACAAGATAAAACTTTTATCCAGCAAATAGCTCTCACATTTTAAATTTTATATCATGTAATCGTTATTTTTGTGAATAACAACAACAACAACAACAATAATAATAATTATTATTATTATTATTGTTGTTGTTGTTGTTTGATGACGCGCAAGTGGAATCACATTTAGAAAACCTCATATTGATATCTAGAATTTGGGATGTCTGGATAAACTTGCGTAATTCTCCTTTTAAGATGAAATTTTTATAATTATATGAATTTTGTTGTAGGTTTATACTATGTACAACGGGTTTATACTGTGTACATGTAAATGAAGAAAGATATGTGGGATTTCTAGCGGCTTTTTATAATACAAATATCACCCACCATAAATTATACTTTACGTTGCAATCTAATATATCCTGTAGTTAACCCAACTCTCCTCAACAACAAAAAGATTAAACTATTGCGGTTACTAGTGTATCCTATGAGAAAGGCTCTTACACTTTTATTTATGCTACATTACTTAATAATCAAATTAATTAATCCTCCCATTTTTAGTAATCATTTAAAAAATATCTCTTATGATACAATACTGAGTGAAATTTTAGATTTGTTTTATTATTTTCAGTCGACTGTAATACTCTCAAGGATCTCGTGGTTTGTATAATTTTCTTTATAAACTAATAAAACTATAGAGTATTTACAAGGAAACTCTTTTAAGCGTTTATCTCCGATTTTCTTGAAAAAATTACAGGACTCAGTTTACATTGTATTTAATTCAGAAGTAAAATTTTTAGCTGCTGAATCACAACAACAAAGCCGAAAAAAAAATCTTGAATTTTACATTTTGAACGCCAAATACGAAAAAGTCACAACCAAATTACATTAATCGTCATTCATTGAAACAAGAAACTTAAATATAGCTATCTAGCAATTTTCATTTAGTAAAAGTGACGTCATGTTTTTATATCTAGCATTTTCATTTATTTTATGTAACCTTCCAATATTGGATATATTTAAAATAATGCAACTTAATACATTTTAGAATTACTTTTATATTACACTGAAAAAGTTGTTCATTTACAGCACCCTCTTCACTAATTATTTTGACTGCTAAAAGTATAGAAAATGTAATAGAAGAAATAAGATGTTTTAAACTTAATCTTTTATTTGAACGCTCTAGAAATGGAGAGGGGGGAGGAGTTGACTACCCTCTGGAATCTATTTAACTATCCCTTATAATGAAATGATTGTATGAATAATATGGTGCAAGTACATTCTCAGAAATGGTACTCAAATTTCACGAAAATTTCTTCATTTTTGACGAAAGTGTTTCTAGGGATATGCTCTGACGAAATGTGTTTCTATGCCTATTTGATAACTTAAAAATTATACCTCTGGGGGTTACCGAAGCGGGAGAGCAATCCCTTCCGTGGAGGATCAAAATTGCGATGGCATGTCTCCGGACCACCTCTAGGGTGTGTCCCAGACCGTCGCCAATTGCCCATCTGCGCAGCACTAGTGCGACGTAAAAACCCAACCAACCAACCAACCAACCAACCTATTTGATAATACGAATTTCGTCAAAAATAAAAAATATATTTTCTCCTTATTTCGTCAAATTGAGAAAATTACTTTCGTCACTTGTTTGAACATACGAATTTCGTCAAAAGTAAAGATACAATTTTTCATCCTAGTTTCGTGATACAGAATAAAATACAAATTATAGAATTATAAAATTACTTGCAAGTTCGTTGCTTTAGGCATTAAATTCTAATTATATTTAATGAAAATATAAATGAAACAGAGCAAACAAATAAAAATCATTTGGACATTTATTTAACAGCTTTGAGACCTATAGTTACAATGATTTTTGTCTCAATTGATCCTTATTTTTACAGAAATTCACAGAAACAAACGCACACAATATTTTGTAGACATAGGACATCACAAACATCCATGCCCGCACCGCGATTCGAACTCGGGACGTGGGAATCAAGAAGGCAGCGCCTTACCGACCGAACCACCAGGCCGGCAAATAAAAGTCATTGTAACGTAAACTCGAAAGAACACAGGAAAAAAAAACAATATGGCGGTAATGAAATCTAGCACATGTTATTGTGAGTAAACAGTTTCGTCAAATATTTGAGAGTTCACGTTTCCTCAAAAATCACGTGATCGCTTGACGAAATGGTTGTCAAAAACAACGAAATTAAGCCCGAGGATGTCTGAATCATCAAAATTGAGTATATTATTTCTGAGAGTGTAGTGTCTTGTTAAGCGGATAACTCACTATACTAATAAGCAACATCAACCTTGGGGTTTGATTTGTTAACCTTCTGAGAAAATAGTCTATGATACGTGTCAGAATCTCTCTCAGAAATACGTTCGAATCTCTCGTAAGCACTCCGAGTAATTGAAAGAGCGCTACTTAAATAGCTTAGACTAGAGAATTAATTCCCAACTTTAGTTTTAAACTATCCTTACAAAAATATTGGCATACAACTGAAACACCCGAAATTCGCAACTTATTCAGCTTAAAACTTAGTACTATCCACTATTCGCCGAAACCCTCGCTACCTGAATGAACCTTCCATGGACTTAAAACGTTTTGCATCTCTGCGAGATTTTGAGCATTTGGGCGCGTGAGACCTCACATCTTTACAACATTACACCACATTACATTTACATTATGATAAATTTACTCGGCATGCGCATTTATATTACCATGAGAAAAAATTATGTGACTGACATCTAAAATCTAAATCGTGGCTCTAGTAAAAGTAGATCCATGTCATCCTTATAAATTCTAGCTCCATTTGCTTGCGAGTTCTAAAAACCCCTATTAGAGTTCTAGACCATTTTCCTATATTATGGTGGTCAATCTTATTTAAAAAAATCTCTGTAAATAAATGCGAACACAAGAGACGAGTTTTAGTAACTATAATTTTGTTTCAAAACCAAATTCTAGTAAATCAACGAGAATTTCTTGCAATACAAAGAATTCATAATATTATGAATAATATTTCATTATTCATATACAATAATAATAATTATTCATAATGTTATGAATATAAGTTTTAATAGTTTACATTTTTTGTAACAGAATTCAATTTCTAAATGATTCTTATATATATATATATATGAATGCTAAATTCTAGTACATTTGTCTCATTGTTTTTGAATTATACTTAAAAAATATTCATGCTATAATTTCGCAGACAGTCATTTTACATCACCACTTACGCACAAAAAAAAAGTTAAAAATTTGAAATCTTCATGAATTTTTACCATGCAGTTGAATTTGAGATTTCTTAATAAAATAATTCCTTGATTTAGAAAAACATGCCTGGTTTTGTGACAAATCCATTGATTTTAAAAAGGGATGAATGAAAAAAAAAATCATAAAGATCATTATCAATAAGTAATTATTTCCGAAATTCGAAATCCAAGAAATATAAGTTAAAAATTTGTAAAAGCCTTTAAATAATGGTTGAGGATCTATAGAATGATATTATTTAAAAGTATTATATAGCTTTGCACATTTTAGAACAGCTGTCTGGTTATATTGGGTTGTTTGATAAATAATGTCGTTTTTTAAAACCTTCGTTTCTAAAAACCAAGGCTTCTTCGAACGTGGAATTTTTCAACTTACCGAAAGATGGCAAAAGGTCATCCAACAAAATGGTCACTATATCATTGATTAATGTTTGTTGTTAATATAAATAAATTCACTTTGAAAAACATGTAAAAAAACGACGTTATTTATCGAACAACCCAATATTTAATTGCATCTATTTTGTTAATTTTCATCATTCCTTGTCCCCTTAAGTAACGTTTCACATAATAAATTTATTTAATTTTACATTGGATTGGAATGTATCAACAGTTCTTGAAAACTTATAGTGAGACTTACTTATATGCGGAGATAGGTACATGATTTGGTGTTAAATGTAAATGTTGTTTTTGAAATTTAAAAGATTGCTCAGCATCCAATAGGGGAAAAAAAAAAAAAAACCTCTAAATTTGTATTTTAAATTTGAAGGAAGACATAATTAGCAATCGAAACACTTTTCCAGTTTATCTGTAATAACTTGGCGATCAAAATACCTCTACTTTTTCTTGCGTATTAAACATTATTATAAATTTGTTAAAAAAAAATAAAATAAAATAAAATAAAATAAAAAATAAAATCGAAGATCAAAATTGTGAAAAAATAAAGAGTTTATGGTAGTTTTAATATTTTTTAAATTTCCTGCGCGAGAAGAAATTATCAAATGAAGTTTATACTCTTTATTTGAATATATGTTTAAAAAATAAATAAATGATCTGAAAAAAAAACTTTTCGCAGAATATTAATTATATTTGTTTAAAGTTGTTAATTTTTTTATGAATGGATATGGCCAATTTTGTTGAGCTAATTCTTGCTTAAAGTTTCCTGCAGATATTTTTTTTTTTCTTTTTTCAAATATTTTTAAAATAAAAGAAACTGTGTGGGGGAAAAATGTAGGTAAAATGATAGCATATATTTAACGAATAAAATGACTATATATTTTTAGAAGTAATTTATATTAAAAATAATATTTATAAATATTGCAGTCTAAGTAATAATTCGCAAAATATTACTTTCCACTAAGCAGCCAGAGCTTTTGTTTCTGTAAATGTGGATTTATAATCAAGTACTTTTTTATAAGAAAAGAAGTCTAAAATTAAAATTTTTATACAAAAAGAAAATATCAATTTATGTTTGCTTTCATGTATTTTAAAATACATCTGTTAAATCATAAAACATTGCCAAACATATTAAGCAATAATAGCTTAAAATTGTATTTAATTAATTCAGAAAAAACATTAACCTTCTCATGTTTTAAATTCTGATTTTTTAAAAATATTTTACCCGTTTTTAGACTATACCCTCAAACAAACAAACAAACAAAAATATGAATTTATGTTCGCTTTGGTGTATTCTAAAATACATCTGTTAAATAAAACATTGCCAAACATAATAAGCAATAATAGCTTAAAATTGCATTTAATTAATACAGAAGAAACATTAACCTTCTCATGCTTTAAATTCTGATTTTTTAAAAATATTTTACCTGTTTTTAGACTACACCCTCAAACAAACAAACAAACAAACAAACAAAAAATCTAAAAGGCCATTAATTTCTAATTTAATTTTTAGCAGCTTAAAGCTCTCCTGCTCCTCTCTCTCTCTCTCTCTCTCTTTTTCTTTTTCTTTTTTTTTTTTTTTTTTTTTTTTTTTTAAACTGTTTTCTGAAAAAAAAAAAAAAAAATTTCATTTTTAAATGGCTTGGATATTTTCTAAAACCTATGCAATACAATAACTGAAATATTTACATAATATGTTAGCCAGATATCAAAACTATATAAGAAAATTGTTGTATTGCATGCAGTGAAAAAAACTTGACATTCAAAGTCGGTTTCTTTCGAGTGAATACATTAGAAAAGCGTTTCATTAATATATTTTATTTTATTTATTATTTTTTTTTCAATTCTAATTTCTTAGCCATAATTTAGCTACTTCCGCTCAATTATACATATTCATGTTCAGCAAAGCGTCTAAATAAATTAACAGCCAAAGAAATAATTACTACGGCCTTCTTATGCGTAATAGTGAAAGAATGAGTTATTCGTTTTCTAACTCTAATACTATTTTTCTCTTTAATTTTTTACTGATTAATTAGCAGTTAATAGCTTTGTTTTGCTTCTGGTGTTAAATTTATCACAAAAGTGTTTATGCAAATTTGATTGCGATACATGCTGTTTAGCATATAATAATTAAAAGATTGGAATAAGCAGCACGCTTGATTTTAATTTCTTTAACGTGAATAGCCGCAAACTGAAATAAATAATTTAGTCTTGCGAACTGTTGTTAAACATATAAAATGAGTTGCACACATTGTTGAAGAACAATTTATTATGAATACATGCAAAATATTTGAAAAACTTTAAGTATAACTTTCATGCATTTTGTGGTCCCCTTTTGTAGTATTTTCCAGATACATTTTACTTTTGGAAAAGACTGTTCATAGGCAGACAAATTCACAGAAAATAACCGCACTTTGTTCTAGATTAACATATCTTTGATGTCAAAAAAAAAATATATATATATATATACATATATCAAAAAATAAATTATTTTTCAAAATTAACAACATCTGAATTTTCTCAATATTAACTTTTACTATTTGAAACGCGTTATGCATTGGAAATTGGTAAACAAATTAAAACCGTTTGAACTTATATATGCTTTAAAATCACCATTTGTAAAGTTACCGTTTGATTTCTTTTTCAGAAACATAATAATTAGAATTATTTTACATTGATCATTTTACAAACAAATAATTTTTATTATTTAAAACTGATTTACAAATAAATTAAAGAATACTGGCATAGTCGAATAGTTTTGACGCTACAACATAAAGCACTTTTCAAAGAGTGTTTAATTCAATAATTTTGAATTTTAAAACCGCTTTTTCAAATTATCAGTGATATTACTTTAAATTAAATGCATTATTTGTTAGTTATAGTGTTTTTTTTTTATTATTAGGGAATATTTTTATGCAATTATTTAGTTTGTGAATAGTATCAATGAAAGAATTTATGAAATATTTTTGTAGCCATGTGGCAGGACATCGACTTAAAAACACTAATTTTTATTTTTCATTTTCAAGATATAATGAAGAAATATATAAAAAAAAAGGAGTAGTTAAAGTGTTTTTTTTTTTTTTTTTTTTCATTTAAACCATTTATCTACTCAGGTAAAAATAACTATAATGTTTGATTTCCATAATCTTGCATTTTTTAAATGAAAAAAAAAAAAAAGTTCTTAGAAATAAATAATTAACAGATAAATGGAAATGAATAATAATAATAATAATAGTAATAATAATAAAATAAACTTAAAAATATTAATGAGATATAGTTTAAAAACTATAAATTAAACGGAGAAAAATTCTGGTCCTCTTTTTTTTCTGTGTGTTTGATTAAGGCTTTGTAAAATCTAGTAGATAATTATTGACTATAAGCAAATTATTGTTAAAATTTTTGGTAAAATTATACAGGGTGTCCGCAGACACGTTTTTGTTTTCTTGTATTTCCTGTAGAAGATTATTATAAATAAATATTGGTACTAGAAAATATGGACTGCTAATATCATGTTATAAAATAATGCTTAAGAAACAATCGCATTTTACAAAAAGAAAGAATGGACTAGAGAAAAAGTTTTCAGTAGCGCAATATGCTCAATTCTAAAAATTTTCACTTAAAAACAACATTTGTAAAGAAGTTTGCTTTCATATAATACCGAGGCATTTTGGCAAAATATCATATGCGAATTTATATATATATATATATATATATGTGTGTGTGTGTGTGTATATATATATACACATACATATAATATTATGATAGAAATTAAGCACTTCAAATCTTCAAATCTAAGATGAATTATCATACTCAAAACCCAATAGCCGTTATTAAAGTACGTATGTCAAAATCAGGTATTGCTATCCACAACCATGATTACATAAAACTGTTAATGTAAATTCTCTTCAAATAAAAATTTATTTAGTTTTGATATTTTCGGTCTTGGATTTCTTACTTTTTAATTATTTTTCATTCTTATCTTCCCGTATCATCTTGAAACCAATTACAGCGCGTAAACAGTCTGCAAAAATATCTTTTAAATATATCAGTTTGATAATTTTAACACTATATAACTACTCGGTGATACATATTTGCATTCCCGATGTCAAGCTATCTCTAATCTTCCTCCATCTTTTCCTCTTCAAGGTTATGGATAACCTTTCCGGGAGCTCAATCCGCAATAAAACCCAATTGAGTTTATTTTCATGAATCCCCCGTAGCTATGTCGACCTATATCGGACGTTAATTAACAGGTTGCTGATGGGCGTGGTAGGTAATATATTGAAAGCGAGGTTAGAGTCCCAGAAGAAGGAGATACTGAAAAAGCAGGCCGACCTTTATGAGCCCGTGGCCTTCTGATATCTGTTTATAAATCAATTACATGTTTCAGCTTTTTATACATTGTCTATTTATGTAAATATTTGGAATTGGTAGTTTTTGTTTAGAAAATAATTTGATAAAATTACAAATTTTTGTTTACTTTTTTAAAATTTATTTTCATAATCTTCTGATATAAGTTCTGATGACATCATTAATAAAAGGTGTTTTTAAAATACTTTTAGATTATTGTTTAATTAATTAATTTATTTATGCAATATTGATAAGTTATGGCATAATAAAGAAACATAACATAAACTTTATTTTAAATTACTAGGGGGCTCTGTCCCCTGCTCGCTCCGCTCACCAACCCCCGAGGGAGGCTTCGCCTTTCCCCGACTCACTTTACTTATTTACATATGCAGAGCTCTACCCGCCTATTCGCTTCTTTCCTTTCACTGAATAGGGAAAGGGTATGTTTACAAACAAAGCTACGTCAATCAATCTTTGCCACTCTCTAGTGGCAGAAGACCTGTATTAGTGGAATTACTAACAGTTTGTCATTCTACCCATAACTTGATTGCGAGTGACGTCACGTGCCCTTTCCTTATATGAATATTGATAATGCATAACACAAGACAAAAGAAGAAAATTACTATAGAAATCCCCATATTCAATGTCAAATTGAAATATATAATATTTAATAACACATTACTTATTTTTATTTATTTTTATAAAAAATATGCTAAAAATCAGTTTTTTTTTTTTTTTTTTTTGAATAGAAATAAACTTGTAACATCTAGCTTTAGTATATGACCCTGTTTATTCCTTTTTTACAACCATAGATCCGGACCGCGGTACCCTAGTCGGTAGAGCTCATAATTGGAAGATTGCGGGTTCGGTACTCGAGCCATCCAAAGAATGTCATGTACTGTACACTAATGGTGGCTGGTGCACGCAAAATCGTCACAGCCGCAATGTCCTCCATGTTCCCATTAAAATCGTACCTCTGGGGGTCACCGAAGCGGGAGAGTCATCCCCACCGTGTAGGATCAAAACTGTGGTCGCATGTCTCCGGAGCATCCTTAGGGGTGCGTCTCAGACCGTCGCCGTTTATCCATAGCGCAGTAATGGGGCAACGTCAAACCCAACCTACCTAACTACCTACAACTATGGATCATATTTTAATTTTCTCGTGTAAGAAAATTTATTTTCTAAAAGTAGAGAAATTAAGTTACTAATAGGAATACTGAAATTTATTTTCTTCCTTTTTTACAACCATGGTTCCGGGCTGCGGTACCCCAGTCGGTAGTGCGCCGAGCTCGTAATTGGAAGATTGCCGATTCGATACTTGAGCCGGCCAAAGACCGTCGTGTACACTAATGGTGACTGGAGCACATAAAATCCGTCGTGGTCGCTAAGTCTTCCATATTCCTATCAAAACTATATACCGCTGGAAATCACCAAAACGGGGGAGCTATCCCCTCCGTGGCGCAAAATTGGGATTGCATGTCTCCGTAACATCCGTAGGGGTGCGTCCCAGACCGTCGCTAATTATCCATAGCGCAGTACTGGTGCGACGTTAAACCCAACCAACCTACCTACCTACTTACAACCATGGATCATACTTTATTTTTCCCGTGTAAAATAACTTCATGACAGAAGAACAACGTCACTGGGAGAAACTTTTTTCAAGGTGACAAATAGAGTACCTTCATAAACTTGTCGTTTTCAGTTAATAACTTCTTTAATTAAACTGATAGAAATTTCTAAGCAGCTGAAATGTCTTCCTTGGCATATTCGGAACACATTGATACCTCTCATGACGCAAAGGACCCTGCCCTCCGGGAAAAGATGCTGTCGCAGACAAAAAAATTTGACGCCAGCGACAGTAACTTTTGTTTAATATATAGAGATTTTTCCACGTATTTATAAACAGAGAAATAAATATGAATGAATATTAGGAATCCTTAACTATTATTACAATATATAGGTTTATAAATAAATATATCATGCGGGATAATATCCGTAGTATTTTCGCACGAAATTCTTTCAATCATAAATACTCTGATTTTAGGAAATACCACACCACATGTTTATTCTTTGCTTAATAAAAACCAATGCAAACTTTACGTGGTATTAAAAATGTTTTTCGAACTAATCTGAAATTAATTTTATGTTTCGTTTTATCATAGTTTTCGTTATAATTACTTTTATTTACTTCAGCATAAATGTAGTTTTAATGACGAACTATAAAAGATATATTTAAATTTAGATATAGAAGCTATATTTAAAAAGAACTATAAAACCATGGATTGACAATTTACAATTGATTAGCATTTTCATGTAGTTTTGTCCACTAGTAAAAATCCTAACAAATTTTATTATTATTATTATTATTATTATCATTATCTTTAATGTGTATATGATTATATTGCACGAAGTAACCCCTTTAAAAGGTGAACCTAGTACTAAATTAAAAGTTGATCAATTGCGAATCTTAATTAAAAGACATTTAAGTTAAACATTACAGTGTAGAAATACTAGCCATTGTAGTAATAAAAAATACATGGACAAAATAATCCCCTTCTTCCTTAAAAAATAAAATAAAAATACAGAGATAACATTGAAGTTAAGTCAATATATTTTTAAATATTTGCGATATTCTCAAAGTGAAGGAAAGCAGTTTTTTCGTTTCTTTCAATGGTGAACTTTTACTAGCTAAACATTGGTCGCATATATTAAGCATGAACGCATACTATGTAAGTAACACATTCTGTTTAAAAAATCATAACAGATTTGCATTTAAATAAATTTAGCAAATTAAATCGATATTGCAAATGAGCATTAAAAAGTTAAAATTTGTAAAATGAATAAATAATAATTAATAATAATAATACGAAATATTTTATAGAAATGGTTCGGAGGTTCATGAATCAAAATAAGAAAATGTAACGGTTGGTTGGGTTTTACGTCGCACTAGTGCTGCGGAGATGGGCAATTAAAAAAAAAATGTAACGGAGAGAAGTTAAATAAAATAATGAAAAATTTGCGGATTAAAGAAAGTTAGAGAAAGATGAAGACAAAATTAGAAATAATATGACGATTCGAATTTGAAAGCAAGAAAGAAGGATTATCATAACCTTTAACTTTACCAGCAGTATCAGCAGCTTAAAAAGTAGAAGTTAGTAATTCATTTTTAGTTTTAATTAATTTCTAAAGTTATTTCTGTCTAAAGTTACATCAGCTAAATTAAATATATATATATATATATTATTGGAAGTGCATACGTAATGCAAATTGAGCTAAAAATCGATTGTTTGGTGCTTTAGTGCTTTATACATTAACATCAGACTTGCATGCTTAACACGAAGTACATTTGTAATCTTTGTCAAGGTGAACACAGATAGCTCATAATAGGTTTATAACACGAAGAATTGCTAAACACCCTGTGCTAGAGTGGGATTCGAACCTGGAACCTATTCTGCAACGCGCGAAGGCGATTTGTGGAATGGTGACATGACCAACTATTGGCCATGGAGGGCCCAACTCGATTTCAAAAAACACTGGAATGTTCATTTGGCATGACAATAATTATTACATCTCAATTTGCGTTTACATATTAAATGAAAAATTTCCTTCTCTTTCTGTGGTTGGAGGTATTCATTACAAGAAGAAGGAGAGGCTGTCTTAAATAAATAAATAAATAAATGCAGAAACTGTTGATTTAAAAAAATAACCTCATGAAAAATCTGTGAGTGAACATATACATATTTTTAAATTATAACTATTAAAAATATTATTAAATACTAAAATGGCGTTAAAGTTATTTTGTAAATCATTTCAAATTAATTGTAAATTGAATTTGTAAAACTTTTTTATTTTCTTTTTTAAAAACCGAAGATGACTATGTTTTCGTAATGACTATGTTTCAAAGATGTAAATATTTTAGATTTTTCCAATCGACTGGAAAACCATCTATCATGTAATATAATAAATAATTTCGAAACGGCAGAACTTTAAACAAGTTAAAAGGATAGCATAGTACAAACTCTATAGTTGATTTATTTAGCCGAAACAAATTAATTAATTCTAAAACTGCAGTTATACAAGTTTTATCTGGTAACAGTGAAAGATCTTCTGGTTACAAATAGCACTGTTAATCAAAATGACATCACCAACTGCATAAAAATGAATGGATTGGCCGTGTTGGTTCAAACGATATGTCGTTGCTTTCTTGGCTACTGAGAACCCTCTTGACCTAACCTCTTGTGATTTTTTCCTGTGGGGCAATGTTAAAGGAAAAATGGTCATGCGTTCATTTTATCAGGACTTACAGCAACTGATGCAGCGAACAACTAAAGTGCTCTCGAATTATTAAGAAAAGATAATCTATCACGAGTTGACAGGAACTGGAATACCATATCAATATTTGACATGTCACCGGAGGGGCACACATGAAGCGTCTATAGAAACTTGGATAACTATAGTTTCACTGTAAATTTAATATATGAGAATAAAATAATTACAGCGTTTACAGGTATGGTTTCTTTTATCCCATTCAATGTGACAAACCCTGTACTGTTTCGAAATACAAAATCAATAAGCTTCATAAATACATTTAATTAATAAACATCATGCCTTAATATTGCAACCAAACATAATGAGAGCATCTTACTTAAAATTTACTCGGATTAAAAAACATGTAGATTGATATTAATTAATAAAAAAGTTGTTTTTTTTTATGAGCCTCATTGTCTTAGTCTGTTATAGGTGAGATGCTATTGAACTAATCAAAATTTCACATGCAAGACGTGTTCAATTACATCAGAAGTAGTTGAACACAAATAGTCTTAAAAGTATGCATCTTTAATATATATATATATATACGTATAAACACGTATATTTTTAAATACGTACAAATTAACGTTTGAAACTATTACTAAAATTTTGCTTGAAGCAAATTTGTCATTTGTATATCATAATTGAGAAATGCTGTGTGCCTACAAGTAAAAATTTCGTTAAGAATTTGATTTTTTTCAATATTTTATGTATCTGTATACGTAATATATTAATGTAAAACGGCAGTTGCAGAACGAACCAAGTATATGACAATTACAGATGGAAAAAAAAAAAAAACATGCAAAATGTACACACATATTCGCTTTAAAATATTAATAACATATTATCAAAAAAAGTTTTTTTCAATGTATCTATGTCTTCTAATATATAGTATTTTTAATTATTATTGAGTAGTGTTAATTATCATTGTTAATTACTATTGAGCAGTGTTAATTATTATTGTTAATTATACTCATCACATATTTATTACTAAACAATCTCACTTTTAAGATTTTTCAACTAATTACAATTTAATTATATACAATTGAAAGACGCATAAACGATTAAGTCATTTGTACTGAATAATAATTTTATTTCAATGCATATTCAATGCTAAGAAAGAAGATTTGTAATCTGTTCGGATTTCTTCAAGTAGTAGTTATTTATTGTGCCAATTTTTAATTACAGTTTGTGTTATATATTCTTTATTTTAGAACTAGAAAGAAATTGTTATGAAAAACTTTTTTTAACTCCACAAACACATTTTTAAATGGATATATATGAACTTTAATAATTAAATAAATGTTGCTAATTAATTGTAATAATCCAAAGAGAACTCAAAACTGACAAATTTAACTTTACATTTGTCTATTTTAGTGCTACTTATTTGATCATGAGCATAAAGAAACTATATTGTACTTTTTTTGTTTCGAAGGTAATATGCGTCGATGCCAGAACTGTTTTAATAATGTAATTGTATAAGAAGGTTTTATATTGTGACTTATTATGCTTCCTTTTTAAAATCTTTTTTCTATGTTAATCCGCCTCTTTTAACACACACGCACACAGACACATATATATATTAAAAAAAAAAAAAAAAAAAAAAAAACTGAGAGTTTAATTTACGTTTAAACCCTTGAATAAGTAATTATTATTTATTTTAGGACAAAAATAGCAGAAACTCCACAATACCCTTTTTTGGCATGATACTTTATTCTGTTTGAACGAGCAATTCTAGGATGCATATATAAAGGATTTAATTAATTTTCAAACGTGTCATTTACATAGAAACACATTTTTTATTTATTTATTTATACGATGCCCTATAAAGAATGCAGCTTTAAAGAGCATAGTAATATAAAAATTTATTGAGGAAATTGAGAAATTTACATATTTTTGCAGAGTATGCCATCTGTGATTAGCAATGTAAAAAAAAATTCTGTTACGTTAGAAAAAATTCCTAGCACCAAAATTGCGAAAAAGCATTCGTATGCTATGCAAAAAATACGTTTACAAAATTTTTTTATGAAAGGAATATACAGAAAATATTCGTCCACAACAGGTGTTTTCACTAGGGCACTTCCACTAATCAGAGTCCACCACACAGTAGGCAACAATATTGCCTCTCAACCATGGAAGCAAAATTTGCACTATTACTTAGCACTTTCCAATCCTGCTTTGATCTCAAATTCTTCGTACGCAAAAAAGAAAAAAAAAACATGTAACAACTAGCTAAAATTTGTATCAATGGTTACAGATTTTATCTGGAAAAAATGTTTCTTTTGACAGATTGAGATGTAATTCTACAAGAAATTTCTGAAGTTTTAGAAAAGAAAATTATATATATATATATATATATATATATATATATATATTCTGTCTGGAAAGTTACAGACATATTTTTTATATTTTAACAGATTTTTTTTTTTATTACATTGTATGTGATGTGAAATATTATATTACTTAACAGATGAAAATTGTGTAACGTTTAGTGCTGTCAACTAACATGAACTGAAATGGTGGGCATTTCAAAAGTTGCCAATTTATGGGACACCCTTTGTTTATTTATTTATTTATTTTATTTTATTTATTTATTTATTTATTTATTTATTTATTTTTTGTGTGTGAAAACTCCTCTTAAGTGTCCTTAAATTGACGCAATTCTTATTCTAAATAATATATGACTGGATTAAATTTGAATTTAGGAATGTGGAATTTTTAAAAATGGATTCAGTATATAATAATAATAAGGAGTTGCATTTTCGATTTATTCTCTATCTTGGTTGCATTATAAGTGTATAAAGAAACTGTATAGTATTTCAAATGATGTAATATAATTTAATTTGTGAACAAATTTATTATTCATTTCTGAGGAAAATAGAAAATTGTTTTAAAGAATGACTTTTTATACATGTTGTTCTCTTGTTAATTTTTATATTTTCTCTGCAATTTGTTTTGTCTCATTATTTCCTTTCTTGGCACATCTCTTATCATGAAAGAAAAGATCTTCCCTATTTTCAAAAACTGAATTTAAATTTAACAAGATGTTATTTTAGAACTGAAAAGTGAATAAACAATTTAAACTTTAGTATCTTAAAAAAGAAAAAAGAAAATTAAAATATTAAATCACAAATCTCAGTGTTACGTAAATATAACAATAGAGAAAATATAAGATTTGCCTATAATGATAAATTATACATAAACTGAAGACTACGATAGTTGGAACAGAAGATCAGATAATTTGAAATTGTAAAATTAGTTAAATATTAAAATTGTATGTAATTTAAATTTACCAAATGTTTTATAAATGATATGCACTACGATTCATAATATTAATACTTTATTTTTGCCATTAGTTTGATTTTTACTATAGTTACATATTTAACAAAAATTGTACAAATTGACCAAACAGTCGCATAATTCCTTTTTTATTCGAAAGCTAAATCTAAATTATAGTTAATAGCTAAATCTAAATTAAATTATTTAATTATAATTAAATATAAGTTATGCATAAACCTATGAATAATATAGATTTTTGCTCTTTGTATAAGCAACACAGCATGTAGCGTAAAGAAAAATAACACAAGTCGACATGTGAAATTTTGATTTTATAATTTTGGCTGATCTTAATGTGTTTTGGTGTGCTGAAACCGAAAATGAAGCCAGTTTTTCTCTATCACGTATAGATTTTTGTCAATACAGGGTGTCTGCCTATACAATTTCTTCCATTACTCTTCCACCAGTGTAATTATATAGCAAGTTTTATAGTATGTTTCCATGGTTAATTAATCATAGATGCCTATTGTTGTAATTGTGAAGCACTAGTGCGACTTAAAACCATATCAACCAACCAACCAACCAACCGATTGTTATGATGGTATCGTGTCAGTAAAAACCCTGTATTGACAAAAATCTATTCATAATAGAGAAAAATGGGCTACATTTTCGGTTTCAGCATATCAAAAAACATACAGATCAGCTGAAATCATCAAATCAAATTTTGTCAATTTCATTATTGTAGGCCTGTGTAATTAATCTAAAAAATCTTAATTTTATGTATAAAATCAGATTGTTATACATTAATTCGGCCACTTTTTATTAATATGCTATTAAGGATCCCATTTGCTACGAATTAAAAAAAAAAAAAAAAAGTCATTTTATCATTAAAAGAGGGAAAGATTCTCTTGCGCTTTTGGATTTCTGATGTATAAAAAAAAAAAAACGGATAAATATGCATAATTTTCATGTTATTTGCACGAACCGTAATAGAGCGCATTAACTTGTGTGAGAGAAAGCTATTCGGTTACGAGTGAAGAACTTTCCAAATAAATTAACTCATGTAGACCGTCACGTTATAATAAAATCGTCGTAACTCTCAAACTGGTGAGAGTGTGCATACCTCTTGGGAATCTACATCTGGAATCGTTTTCATATAAGAATTTTTGATGAACTGAAAGCAAAACAGATGGGTGTGTCTCATTGTCCGTTTCTTTTGGTAGATAAAAAGGCGTAGAAAATTACGTATTCTGTTATTTATTTAATTTGCATAAAGTGTAATTCCACACATTTGAGATCTAGTTCAGAGCATTTTTATTTCAGAATTTTATTGCTGTTGCCACAATTATGTCAGACGTATTGTCAAAGTAAAAAATGCAGCTTTAAGTTATCATTACAAGAGATATAAATCACACAACTTCAAAAATCAATCAATCTCGAATTCAGTATAGCTATCTCTGACATAGTTAATCATTTTGTTAATATCAGTCTAATTTTTTCTTTTCTTTTTTCGCAATCTATGTAGAACACAGGTAGTGTTTAACTTTCTTTTTTTGGTATCGCTGTCATTTGTTTAAGGGAAATAATATAGTTAATTCATGTTTTTTTTTTTTTTATATATATAACATTTTATGCGAAGCGTGCAATTAATAATTAAAAATTTTAATACGAAACGAATAAATGAACCCTTTCCGGCACAGAGTAATTCTATTCATTTAAAATCAACAGCCACCGGAATTCAAGAACGATATTAGAAGACAAAAAATAAATGAAGGTTTACCTTTTTATATTATAGAAGAAAAATGCTATAAAAAATTTCTGGGATGAATTTTTGCACTTGAGAATTAAAATTAGGTGTTGCCGCAGCGGCAACACTGTGCCGGAAAGGGTTAAGGTATATGATTTACTTAAATTTCTTTTTAAACATTTTAAATAATAAGCAGAATATTTTAAATTAAACTTTAATCCCTATAAATAAGGTTGATAAATTATATCGAATTGTTATTTTGAATTATTATTATTATTATTTTAAATATTGAACTACGTTATACCCTTATACTGAAAATCAATACAATATCATCTCATATAAAATTTTATTTTCCTAAGAAGTTAAATTATTATAATAGTCGATGCTATTTCGTTATCATGTGCAATGGAATTATTAAATAAAGTTACACGACAGGTTAAAAAGGAGAGACCTTACAGCATGCATCGGGAGGAAATTCCCAATTTCTATATTTAGTCTGACAGAGAATTTTCTACGTTCATAAATGACTTAAAAACTTCCTTATTAACTTGATTCATCATCTTATTTCAAAATCATAACACCTTAAGGAATTCAAGCTCTCATACGTTAGCCATGTTTACTGATGTAGGTTAAATAGAAAATGCTTAAAAAGTTGTTTGGCTTATACTATTAATTCATATATTTCTTTTTGCTTGTTTGTTTAGCTTTTATTTATTTTTACTGAAATGTCAGGCAAATTAATAGTGATATTTTGGATTCATTAATACAGCACATTATCAGGAGCACATTAGTATTTTCTTTTCTTGAATAATTTGTCCCTGATAACTATGTTGCAAAGGAAAAACATTTAAATGTTATTCTCATATTTTCTTAACTAAATTTGATTAATCTTCAACTGATATGTTTAATATTTGCTTTTGTTACACATAGTTTTCAGTTCTTCTCTCTCTCCGTGCGGGTATATATATATATATATATATATATATATATATATATATATTCTTTTTACTAATGTTCGTTTGGCAACCTGTTTATTTCTACTATCTCCGTATGTATCGTTTAACATGTGGGTTTCTTAAAAATACTTATTCCTTGTATCAATTTTGGATTGTGTTAAAGTTTAATCTACTTTTTGTTGTTGTTGTTGTTGTTGTTGCAAGATAGAGACTTGAGCTGTATATTGGCTTGAATTAGCGGTACAGTTTTCTGAAATCTTGTACTCTGCTGATAGAAATGCACGTATCCTAATGAGTCAACATTTTTATTTTTCAGCATTTGAAATTCCAATTTTCAATTCGTGAATTCTCTCTTTTTTTTTCCTTTTATCAGATCTCTTTGGTAATTTTATCCTTTTCTCTTTTCTATAAAATCTTGACTGTTTCTATTACTTTAATGGTTTTTGCAAACTATTATCTCCTCGTTAGGCTTATGTGTTATGTTTGTGTCATTTCTCTTCTGCGTAAGTACTTTAACTTGTTTTTACTAATCATTGGTACTCAAATTAAATTATCACCGTGACAATAATTTTATTCGAAATTAATCTCATTTAAAATTTAATTATATGTTGGTATTTTCATCTATCTTTTGTTTGCTGAGCGTTAGAAAGATATTGAATTATTCAAATTATAATGTTGAAAGTTGTAAATCATTTTAAAATTTAGCATATGTGAGATACAATATTAATGCCTGCCGATTTCATATATATACCGGGTGTCCCATAAGTCTGTAGACATTTAAAAAATTCATAAAAAATTGAGGGAATTGGTAGAATTAAACGCGGTTTGAAAAAAAGTTATTCTCGTAAAGGGGGATTATTATTATTATTATTTATTTATTTATTCATTTATTTATTCATTTATTTTTTAAGTAAAGAAAAAAATAATTAAACTTTCGTTGACAGAGGGCGCTGCTGCACAGATGCGCAACGAGAAATATAAATTGCACGTTTTTATGATTAACACAGCTTCTTTCTTATTTTGCCTCTACATGATAAAACTGATTTAATATATTCTTATTGTAAGCGATTACAGATTATATAAATGGTAAATGCTTAACTGAATAATTTTGATGATTAAAGTAAACTCATAAAAATAAAATTAAAACAATTATGTATGAAATAAATTAATAGACTGTATTTTATTAAAATAAAGAATAATTTTTATTTAAGAATTCATTAAAAAATATATAAAGTAATTCTATTATAAAATATTTTCATAGTGATGTTACTTACTTTCATAAGGAAAGGAAACTATAAAACATTTGTTTAATAACAAAATGAAAATGAAAAGTTAATTTATTTAGTATTAATAGTATAAAAGATTTGTTTAACAACAATTTGAAAATTAAAATAAGTTGCATCTTTCGGTAAAAAAAGAAAAAAAAAACTACATGCTCTGTTGCAAAAATCGAAAGAAGAAATATATAGTAAAATTTATTATACAAAAAGTATAAAACAAGTAAAAAAAAGTTAATAATTGTATTTTTGTGATATTATATTACAGTTTCTATGAGACAGTTTATTTTAATGATGAGCGAAATAGATTATATCAGTAAATTCTTTAAAATAATAAATAGAAAATACTAATTATAATAATTAATATAATGTGTAATGCATTTAACATTTATTTTGTACAAATGTTTAATATTATAGGAAAAGAAAGGAGCACGTATTCATATATACATAATTCTTTAAATATTACTCTGCAATAATAAATTTAACTGTGGAAGAAAACATTTTAAGAGGACGATTGTTTAAAAAGTTTTAACTAGCAATTAAAAATCAATCATATTTTTCATTGTTAATTATTGGGATACCAACAGAGTTTTAATATTCATAATCAATATTGACCTAAACTAGAACAATGTATTATGTCACGATTCGCAGAAAGTTTTAAGGTCAGCAATTATATCCATGAAACTTATCATATCGAATGAAATGAATATTTATTTAAATTCTTGTAGCAAGAGCTAATCTACAAAAAATAAACATTGTTTGATTTTTCCCAGTTCTTTTGAAAATTCAGATAACCTTTTGAAAATAAGAATAAAATTTACAGCATGAACAGAATGGTCAAACTATTTTCCAATTCAGTTTAAAATTACATAGCATTGATTAATCATCTTGAAATTTAGTTTAAATAAACTTGATGTACACATTATGATTAACATCAATTTTGAATAAAGAATTTTGTTGTTATAAAAGCTTTAAAAAATAGTTCTAAAGAAATTTTTCATATTTAAATTTGTACGATGACTAATGTATAAATAAAATTTTTCGTAATCTTTATACCACAACCTTTTATAATGTATTTTAATTAGATTCATTTTCAAAAGAGACGAAAATTAGTATTTGTAAATCATGGCATGAAAATTACTTACAATTCATAATAAATTGCAGCTTATTATTGTCTATTTTATTCAAAGATTAATATATATATCTATTTTACGCAATATTCTTCTAAAATTATGTCAGTTCATTTTGAGAGTTTTAAAAGTATTGTGCACGCCATGTGATTAAAAATTGTTTTTATGAAATCAATTCTTTTTTATAAATTATTACATCGATCGCACTAAATACGTATTAAGCATTCTGAATCGAACTGCAATATAAATTACAAATTTCTACAACAATAATAATTTTTTCAATAGTGATTAAAAATCTAAATAAATATAATCACCATTGATAATAGTAATGATAAATATATTCTTACTATTTCTAAATAATGTGGCATAAGAATTTTACAAAAAGGTGACATGTAGTTTCCACTTTTATTTTAATAATACTTTCATATAATATGGTCATTCAATTTTAAATAACTTTCAAATGATATGACATGTAAGTACATGTAAGCAAAAAAAAAAATAATAATAATAATAATAATAATAATAATAATAATAATAATTTCGTCGTAAATTATCGAAGAAACATACGACTGGTGCCGATTGATTTGTAATAACGTCTGTTTATTAATGCAATAGTTACATTTTGCTTACGGGATCGTCAGATAAATATTTACCTCAACTTCAATTTTTTTTTTTTTTTTTTTTTTTTTATAATAACACCCATTTTGACTACATATTCGAATTCCATAGATCAAGAAGGCTCGGAAAAAGATGTGATATGATATATATAATTTAAATTAATTCTTGATAAAGTTATAAGCGGAAATGTGTTAAGGGTAAATCCTCATATTTAAAAAAGTTAAGGTCCCATACAGTAAAATATTATGTCCAGATGATAAGGAGGCCCACCAGTGGCCGAGCTTTTCTGCGCTCAAAGCTGGTTGATGTGATGTGCCGGGTTCGATCCCAGGTCGCGCTCGCTGACCTAGACTTTCCGTGGTTGTCTCCGAAACTTGCTTAAAGACATGTGTATGGAATGTTATAGATGACACAATTGATAGCAAGTGACAGCCCCGTAAGAGTAATAAAAATTGAAATAATACTGTAACATGAAAGGAATAAGCTGTAAATTTCGAAACCCATATTTGGGCTGATGCCCGTTCTATTCCTGCAAAAATTAATATAAGTCATAATTCATAATTTTTTAAATATGAAGTTATTAATAATTTTCATAATTCAAAATATGTTTTTTAATCAAAAAATATGCGTGAATATGTTTTGGTAACTTCACTCTAACGCAAAAAAAAAAAAAAAAAAAAAAAAAAAAAAAAAAAAAAAATGAAATTTGACTATATAGTAGTTTTTAGGAAAGTTATTAATGTTTGTCACATTCATTTAACATTAGCATCCCCATATTTTGGCAAATTATACCTCTTGCCATTTAAAAAAAAAAAAGAACTTGATGCCAGTTTTAATATATAGATGGTCCCCTAAGCAAAATCTGACTATACTGTTATAAATTAGACGTTATTACTAATCAATTGGCACCAGCTGCATATTTATAGGACGAGTTGCGACGAAATTAATTGGGGGGGTGACGTTTTCTTTCATTTTTAATTAATTAATTAATTAACAATTTGAGTACTGTGTTTTATTTCTAAAATAAAAATGCTTCGTAAAATTTAAACAATTGTTTGATATTAGTACCTTTTTTTTTATAATTTTTGTTTGAGGTATTTAGGATCTGTATTGTTTTGTTTGAATGAAGACATATATGAAGCAAATGATACAATTTAGCTCAAAAAATTAGTAAAATGGGAATATATTTTTTCTTAATTATTTTCCAATTATAAAATTGCGAATTTCTGTTTTAACATTTACAATAATAATAATAATAATAATAATAATAATAATAATAATAATAAATCTAAAATTACAATTGTTAATTTAAAAAAAATAATAATTTAATGTTTAATAAAAAAAAAAAAATAATAATATGGAAACGTTTAGGCACTTAAAGTAGTTCTTTATTTCAGCCTTAACAAAACCAATAATTTAACAAACTTTTGAGCAATTTTGTTTCCAATATACAGTATTATACATGGGTATTAGTACTGCATCATTAACACTAGATTACCCAAGCAGTTAAAATGACTACTCTTGAACAATATAGATTTCAGAAACAAAGGAAAAGGGTGATAAATAAAATTATTAACAAATGCACTTAATATCATGTATACAAAGTCACATAAAATCTAAGAAATCATATCATTATTAAAATATTACAGGTATTAAAATTTGTAGAAAATTACCAAAGAAAACTATGGAGTATGATCAGTCCCAAAGCTACAATATATCTGATTAAAAAAAAAAAAAAAAAAAAAAAAAAAAAAAAAAACAAGATAAATGGAAATTAATGAAAGCTTGACAATTTTCTAAATTTATCATAGTAATTTAAGGGCCTAGGAGGAAAAAAAAGCATGCAAAGTAAATGGTTTTCTGTACCAAATAGTGCCTCTAAATTTCTCGTCGACCTAAGCCCAAATCATTTACGAGCTACAAATCAAGATAGAAAATGAACCCAAAATAACTAAAAATCTGAGTCTGGAAATTAAGAAATGGGCAACTGCAGTTAACAGTGATGCCTACCATTATATATGTATATATACTTGTGTATACATCTATACATATAAAAGAGTACTTCCACTCACTCACTCACTGACTCATCACCGCACAGCAAAATCTACTGAAGCCACTGACTCGAAACTGGGTCAGATTATAGAACATATAGTGTAAGCACCCCCTAAGAAGCGATTTTGCGAAATTTGACCCCCAAGGGGGTGTAGGGGGTGAAATGTGATTTCACAAAAAACCTTCATATATCAAAGAAAAAAACAGATATCCGTAAAATTTTTGCTTTAAAATATAGCTAATTTAATTATCTAAAAAGCAATTTCTGGAATTTTAAAAGTTCTGTTCCCAAGGGGGGAAAGGGGGCAAAACGTGATTTCACATGCGCAAAACGTGGTTTCACATACTCCTGTATATCTGAAACAAAAAAACAGATACATGTGAAATTTTTGCTCTAATATATAGCTAATACAAATACTTAAAAACTAATTTCTGGAATTTTCGAAATTCAGCCCCCAAGAGGGGAGGAGAGGGGAGCAAAACTTGATTTGAAATAAGCCTTTATATTGCAAACAGAAAAAAATATATGTGTAAGATATTTTTGCTCTAAAATATAGCTCCCATAAATACATAAAAACTAATTTCTTTAATTTTAGATATCCGTTCCAGGTGGGGCGGCAAAAGGGGTCTATGGGATAAAAAAATAGAAATATAGTTAGACCGTTCAAAATTGGTACAGATAGGTTTTAGAGACCTGCAAGTCAAATGAGGATATTTTTGAAAGTGTAAAGTTACTAGGAGGGTCAGATAAAAATAGAGTTAGACCGTTCAAAATTGGTACATAAAGGTTTTTGATACTTACAAACCGATTGCGGATAGTTTCGAATTTGTAAAGTTATTAGGAGGAGCGAGAGGAAGGGACGGAGGGGCAAAAAATAAAAATAGAGTTAGGTCGTTCAAAATTGGTACATAGAGGTTTTTGATACTTACAAATCGATTGCGGATATTTTCGAATTTGTAAAGTTATTAAATTGGTACATGGAGGTTTTTGATACCTACAAATCGATTGCGTATATTTTCGAATTTATAAAATTATTAGGATTGACGGGAAGGGGAGGTGAAAGGGCAAAAATATATAAATAAGAGTTAGAGCGATGAAAATTAGTGTTGTTAGGTTTTTAGGCCCGATAAATCGATTGCGGATATTTTCGAAAGTACAGAATTATTACGAAGGACGGGAAGGGATTGGGCGCAGGGTTAAATATAAAGAAATTCAGATAAATTGTTGGAAATTAGTATTATTAGGTTTAAAAGCCAGAGAGAATGACTGCGAGTATTTTTATAGTTAGGAGGGGCGGGAACGGTAGGTGAAGGAGCATGCGAGCCTTGCGGGCCTGTATGCGCTGCCGCAGGCAGTGGTGGCCCGAACCGATTATTCCACTGATGAGATATATATATATATATATATATATATATTTATTTATTTAAATTTATGTTTTTCCCTTATCTAAATTTATGTTTTCCCTTATTTTTCCCTTACGATAATATAGTGATTCATTAAGAGTGTTGAACATAAATGCGCGCGCGCAGCGCACAATTGCCTGCGCTGCCAAGGGCAGTGGGGACCCGCTGCGACATTTTTTCAATCACATTTTTTTTTTCTCCTTTTTTTTCCGCATGATAAAAATTGATGCAATTTTGAGAATTCATTAACTACACTCCTTCTCATATTTATAAGGACACTTTATATTTTGAAATAACTAATGTAAAAATAATTGTTAACAAGATTATACTAAGTGCACTTAATATATCTAGTATTCTAAAAACCAAAATTGCTATAATTTTTTGAATATGAAACAAAATTAATAAAAAATAATGCGAAATGTGTTTTTCTCCACATTTTTAGATGTTCATAATTATAGGGACAATCAAGATTTTTTCGTTTTATTTAACTTACTAGCGGATTAATTACAGTTGACATACGAATTTGGGAACTACTGGGCTAGATTAATTCATATATAAGCCTTCAATTTTTCTTGGACGGACATTACTGATAATTCCTCGAAAAAAAGAACGTTCAGGTAGTGAAGTATGATAAATGCGTTTTTTAAGTGGTATGATAATTTTAATCCGCCGAATTTCTATTGAAATTCGAAGGTCTAAAATTGCTGAAGGAAATGTGATCAAACGTTGAACTGCTGGTTCGATAGGAGAGAGATCTGATGCAAAATCAGAGTTGTTTTACAGGGATCGAAGACTCATAATTCCTCTTACTGTTCTACTTATAATGACTGCTGCTGAATTTTCTCGTAATTTTTAACGAGAGGTTAGGGTCCACATTTATGCATGTTTAAAATAATTAATAATATGTTAAAATGAATAAAAAACCTGCAATAATCGATCAGCATTTAATGTGGGAAAGAACGCCTGTGTTAAAGTTGAATAAAGACAATATTAAATGGTAAAATGTTGCATTTTCGGATGAAAAACATTTTATTCTTGATTAATCAAATGGTTTTAACAGTTACTGGCACGATCTGAAGATAGCGAAAGACAGAGCAGATTTTTTAAAGGCAGATATGAATCGGGCATTTTAATGGTGGATCTATGGTGCTCTGTGGAGCTGCTTCTACTGAAGGCAGAATGAATTTAGTAATTTTTTCTATTATTATGAACATCAAGAGAATATCCGCAAATTTTAAATGTAGAATTATCAGATTTTTGTTAGATTTTGGGGGGTAATAATATTTTTTTCAACAAGACTTACATTTTTGCTCTAGTTTTAGAGCAATCGGAAATAGTTTGAAGAAAGAAACTTCTGTATTATTGCCTTTCCCATGGCCTAAAAGTTGAAAAAACCTTAACTTATGATATTAGAAAAGTGCATGCAAGTGGAAAGCAATTTTAAATAGTTTAAATGTATTAAGAATATCATATATGCTATGCGAAATGGTATTGAAAAAAAAATGTGTGTATATATATATATATATATATATATATATATATATATATATATATATATATATATATACCAGAGAGAATGTCTGACTGTTTAACCCTAAAAAGAGACCCCATAAAATATTAATTTAAAGAATAACTGAAAAAATTACTGAAATTTGAGCTGTCCTTATAATTGTAAACACCTGAAAAATCATCTTTTTACCATATTTAAAGTTTTTTAAGATAGAAAAACGATAAAACTTTTTAAATATAGCCTATTAATGAAATTCAAATTAATTAAAAATATATTTGTTTAAATAATAGTGTTCAGTGTTTAGTTAATATAGAAAATCGGGTGTCCTTATAATTATGAGAAGGACTGTATAGTGATTCATTTAAAAATAGTGACCAGCGAAGCGGGCGAGCCTGCTAGTTTATTATAAAAACTTCTACAAACCTTGCACAGGGTGAAATGATATATTACATAATGAGCTGGATTTATTTATTTATTTATTTATTTATTTTTATTTTTTATTTTATTTTATTTTATTTTATTTTATTTTATTTTTTGTCAAATATATAATGAGAATCCAAATGAGGAAAGCATACAACATCACAAGCCAACAAATACAAACCTTAACAATAAAGTAAACACATAAATGAAATCAGTACTTATAATATCAGTAAGGTACTGTGAGACAGATTTTGGGATGTCAATGGAAGAAAATAAGATTAATGCAAATAAGAAGTTAATTTTCACAAGCAATAATACAGGACTGTTGCGTAAATAGCAGTAAATCAAGTCAGGTATTAGTAAATTTAGTTTTAATAGATAAGAAACAACGAAATAATGGTATATAAAATATTATATTGTATACAAAAATGATGCATTTAAAAATTAAAGTAAAATAAAATAGTTCTAAATAATCCGTGCTACACAAGCGTAATATTTAAGAATGAAAATATTCTGATTTTTTTTTTTTTTTTTTTCAAACACTGCGTAGAATGAAATGCATGATGTATCACATGAACAATTCAAGGAAAAAAAATATGTAATGAGAATAATATATATATATATATAAGCCGTCAAAAATTATATCGGTGGGTAGCCTACTGTTAAGCATACATTATTCTTTTTATTTTAAAATTAAATAATTAATAAATAACGCTTTAAATAAGTTTCAAAAACGCTGTATTGTGTAAAAGAAATAAAAAATACGTTATATTTTAATTGCTTGTTATATAGTTATTACTTAATATTCCTAACAAAAGTCTTATTCCAAACTTCACATTATGTTTAACGTAAAGTCGAATATTTATTCAGCTGAATAATTATTACCAGCAAATTAATTAAATTTTTTTTTTTATAAGTTTTATGTTCTTTCATTATAACTATAAATTGTTCTGATTATTGGGTACTGGTACTTTAAGTTTTTTTTTTTTTTTTTTTTCAGAATTTTTCACCTTATTTAAGCATAGAAAACTAAGGAAAAATCTTATAAAATAAATAAACAAATAAATAAATAAATCTGTAATAAGAAATTACCGGTATTAAATAATCGGAACGCTTTACAGTTATGTCTCAGGATCAAAGGTGCAAATTTAAGCTCTCATTGCTCCTCATGTTATTCATTATTTTATTTTTTTGAACCCTTTCAATAATGTTAATAAAAAAGCACATACAGGGTGACAAGAAATAACTTGGACACACATGATACATTATAACTTTAATGCTAATGAAAATATTACAACCAAACTTCAAAATAAATATGAATACATTATTTTGTCTAACATATTTACAAATTTTCAAAGTGGCTACCTTTAGCCTTAATACAGAGCTTTAAACGTATCACAAAATTTTCGGCTATGGGCCGCAACTCACTTACTGATATTTTATCCCATTCTTTGCATAAGGATTTCTTTAGGGATGCCAAAGTTTTATGAGGTTTAGCACACACCCTTGTCTCCAAGATGGACCAAACAGAATAATCCATTGGGTTCAAATCTGGGGAAAACGGTGGCAATTCTTGAGCTCCAATGAAGTCAGAAAAATTTGCCTTGCACCAATCTTGAGTGCCTTTAGCTCTGTGTGCAGGTGCGGAATCCTTTTGGAAGGTCCATCTTTTGTTTCCAAAGAACTTTTGCGACCAAGTTAAGACGATTACAAGGTAAGACGACATCTTCCAAAATTAGTTTGCGATATGTTTGTTGATTAATCTTTATCCCTTGATCAACAAAAACAAGTGGTGTTTTCCCACTAGCACATATCCCACCCCAAACCATTACAGATTGGGGTCGTTGACGTCATTCAACAATGCAAGAAGGTCCAGGTGCTTCTGCTGACCAAACTCTATCATTATGGCTATTGTGAGCTTGTTCAATCGAGAACAGTTTCTCATCTGTGAAGACAAATGTTTGCCATCGATTACCTGCGGCCCGCTTTAACAAATCCTTACACCTTTGAAGTCTTGTGCGTTTGTTCTCTGCTGTTAGCTTTTGAGCCTCTTTCATTTTGTAAGGGCGAAGACTAAGCTCTGCTCTTGCCATCAAACGTGTGGTTTCTCTGTTGATCTTCATCTCTCTAGCAACCTTTCTCATTGAAATCCTAAGATTTCGTTGAACTCGGTTTTTGATAACTTTTCGGTTTCTTGATGTGTTAACTGTGCGTTTTCTTCCTCTTCCTGGCCTGGCACCATCATGTCCGAGTTCTTTAAACCTTTTGATTGTGTATGAAACCGTCTGCTTAGGCACTTTCAATAGTTGAACAATTTCACATTGTTTCTTTCCTTGCTTATGTAATTCAAGTATGGCAGATCGTTTGTTAACCACAATGTTTATTTCACAACTAACTTACTTACACCTGTTTATTCGCTTTCTAGGATCAATACTAATAATAAATGACAATGAAATAAATTTATAACTTTAGTGGTAGTTACAGATATTTCGTTTGAAACTTCGTCCAAGTTATTTCTTGTCACCCTGTAATATTAAAAAATACTTTATAATGATTTTGTGATATATATTTTCTTTTCATGATTTTTCGTGCGATGAAAACTAAAGCATTTCAGAAAAAAAAAAAAAAAAAAAAAAAAAAACTTGAAATCTGTCGTATTAATTTACGAAAGATGGATGGTATTTGTAATAAAAATATTTTTCATAACAAAAAAATCCGTAAAATCTATAGTTTACTTTTTTTTTTCTTTTTTAAGGTTCATAACGAAAGTTATAAGTCACAAAAGTCATGAAAGAACAGTTTCACAAAATAAAATAATAAAAAATTATTTGGGGAAAAACCGAATGTTGATCTTTGACCTTAAAAGTAGAGGAAAAAGAAAGTAGTATCAAGAAGATGCTTCGCAAAAGAAAGTAGTTCATAATATTGAATGATGATTCCCCAGCGTGATATAATGAAATTTCAAGTCAGATTAAGCAATCACATGATATAATACTACACAACAAATTTTAAACCATTTTCTGTAGTTTTAATGAACTCGAGTGGTTTAAAGTAAATCAGATGTGCCGAAATCAAGTATATGAACTCATTTCTCAATCAACTAATAGTTTTTGGTGGCTGTTGGGATTAAGGCCGATTGACTACACTAGGATCCTAGGCCTAGAGGTCTGAACGGGCCCAGGCTTACGGCCCAAGTCCGGTCCGGACCTCGGGCCGGGCGCCGGGCTCGGACTTAAAGTTTTTTGCAGTCTCGGGCCGAGTCGGGCTCGGGCTCAATTTTTTTTCTTTTTTCTTTTTTTTTTTTGTGTGTGTGTGTGTGTGTGTGTGTGTGTATTCGGGTCAAGCCGTACCTGAATGAATTTTTTTCGGGCCGTGTCGACCCGGATTTTTTCTACTTTCCTCGTTAATTAACGGAAAAGGAAAATTATAAAATATTTCTTCAGCCATTTATTTTACATAATTTTATAGGCTAGCATGTCACATGAAATTTTATTTTGTTAAAAAATGTTTACAACTTCAACTTAATTGTCTGTCAGTCTGTCTGTTCGCGATCTCATTTTCCGCAAATATTTTTAGCATGTCTCGAAATTGATATATTTTACTTAAAGTCATATTAGATGGTTTCCTACTCAAAATAGTATGCATGTCAGTACTAGTTTGCGCACATGTACAAACAAAAGAAATTAGATACGTTATTGTATATGGGCTTTATATCCTATGGTCTATAAAGTCTATGTGGTATGAAGGATATAAAAATAATTCTACTTTAACTTTTCTTCTACTTTCCAGTGCACTGGATGAAATTAGTATCATTTTTAGGATGTGCTAAAGCATCTTTTCTATTGAAAATGGTTAGATTAGCATTGCAGTTTTACTTACCGGACCACATGAAAGGATTCAGATACATTACGGTATATAAGTAGAAATGGTTTAAAGTGTATTTTTGGTAGTTTTAACCATTTTTAATAACTTCCTATATTGTTTGATGAATGCTAATATTTTCGATTTGATTTTCTGTCTGTCTTCGTGCCTTCTATACGTCTGTAATAATGAATTTTTATTTACATATAATTCTCTTGTGAAAGATCAGTAGTTTTGTTAAAGAACATTCTATTGCTTGGCTGTATAAAACCTCTGCAAAAATATACTAAAAAACTTTTTCATAGAAAAACATGCTTTTTTTTTTTTTTTTTTTTTTTTTTTTTTTGTTGTTTTGTTGTTGTTGTTGTTGTTGTTTTTCAATTTTTGAATCGGACCGGGCCGGGCTTGATTTTATCTTTTTCGTCTTGGCCGGGTCAGGCTGAGCCCAGGCCGAATTTTTAGATTTGATACCGTAAGCAAAGCTTTCATACGGGCCGAGTCGGACCTGGGCCTCAAAATTTCGACCCGTGCAGAGATCTACCTAGGTCTATAGGGAGAATACCCTACATGGGGGGGGGGGGACTTTCTGAGGCGTCCTGGCCAGTATTTACGAAATCTTTGGAGAAAACCACAGAAAACTCCGATTAGTTAGGTCGTCGAGCGCGGCCTGTAATCGAACCCGGCACTTCTCATCTATCAGCTTTGAGCGCAGTACCACTTGCCCACTGGTGGGGCGTAATAGTTTTTGTAGAATATACACATATTTCATGATTTTTATGATTTTTTTTTTTTTTTTTTTCGAAATGCATATGCATTATTATGCAAAAGAATGTGTGAATGTTTTCTTTCCTACATTTTTCTGCTAATTAGTATCTTTTCATATTATATCCCCTTACATTATTTAAGAAAGTACAGCAAAAAGCATTTAAAATTTCTAAATGGACGTATATAAAGATTTTTTTAACAAATTCTTAAGAAATTGAAATTTAAAAATTTTAGAAAGAAAGGAAAGAAGTGATAAAAGACTTTAAAGCTGTAGAAAAAAAAATATATATATATTCGTTTGTAGTGGTAGCTAAAATTTCATGCAAAAAGACGAAGTAATTAATAACACTAATAGGAGAATTTTTACATAATGAAGAAATAATTAAGAATTATTTATTTCTAAATTTATTAGTAAATTTTTCTTTTAAATTTATTAATGAATTTTGAAGAATTGATAAATAATGGATGTTTCGTAATGGTATAGTTAAAAATTTCATGTAAAAAGACGAAATAATAATAACTACTATTAATATTATTATTATATCTCGAGAAATGTACAATGCTCGTGAACCGAAAAGTCCAATCTGTGTAGTTTCATCTTTCATAACGTATTAGAGGACAAGAAGTGTTCATATGTTACTACGGGATATCACGTAAAAAATTTCTTATCAGAAGAAAAGTTTATAACCGTTAAATATGGTCATTACGGAAATTATTTTTTACCAGGAACATTTTGAACAAAATGTTCCTTCTAAACGCCCAGCTTCGGGAATATGTTTTTCATTACAATTTCAAAATTTAACGCATACCTCTAAGCTGTTTCTCTTATTTGCACTGGAAGTTATTTTTAAATTATAAAATCATCCTTAGAAGGTTAAATGCTTTACACCATTTTGTTAAGCCTTTTATAAATTTCTACCTCTTATGACAATTTTTGAGAAAAATGTTATTTTCATTCATCATGAATTTAATGTTTTTAGATATTTAAATTACTTCAAACTAAACAAACAGCAAACTTACTTCCTGTGATTTAGCTAATATCTTCGCTTTATACATCAGAAGAATTTATGCTTTTAAAAGCACTGTCTTTAATAAATTTAATATCATCCTAATTTCTATTTTATATTTGGATACTTTTTAACGTAAAAATAAATTAGCACAAGATATGTTAGTAAAATAAAATGAACACTCACCCACATTTGATATTAATATATATATGTGTGTGTGTGTGTGCGTAAAACACTTTATTTATTTATTTATTTATTTTTATTTATTTATTTATTTATTTTATTCATTTATTTTATTTATTAATTTATTTTTGTACATATTAAACATTTTAACGTTAGAAATAATTATTGCAAAAAGTAAAAGCTCAATTTAATTAATTTTGCTATGAAACGCATATGTTCTTTCAAACTTATGCCAACTTTAGTTCGAAGATTTTTAAGTGTTAGAAAAAAAAGCAATTACTTTAAAAATATTATGTCGTGTAAGGCATTGTAAAAATAAAACTTTAAATACTCTTTTTATTTTTAATAATAAAATAAAAGATTAAAGTTTATTTATACTTTAATTTTTTAAACTTTAATTCAAACTTCATATTTATGAAGTTTGAAATAGGTTTTATAATATATTCATCATAAGCATAATTTTTATAATTATATAAGGAGATAATCATACAAATGGTTAATTAAACTATTTCTTATATACAGCTGATGAAGAAAAACAAGTTTTTGGCAAGGAAAGTGTTTGGCAAAGGAGACTCTAGAATGTGGTGGCGTTATGATTATTACATGTTATATGAAATTTGGTTTACACTTCCTGGATTCGCTCATTTACATAATGTACAGTAAAATAATTTATATTTCAGAAAAATGTATAAACTTTCCACCTTCAGATGTTAAACAAACTTATGTAAACAAGAAGAAGTGGATTAAAAAGGTCATTGAGCCTTAATATAGTATGAAACAAAAAAAGAACGTAATGACTGTTGTAATTAGTTTGTTCTCCTTTCCACTTAAAAAGGAAAGTACTAGAATACGAGATAACAAGTGCTAAGCAAAAAATGCTAGATATCTCTACTCTAATAGAAAACATGAGATTTCCTCCTAAACGGTAAGTCATTTTTCACACTTAATTATATAATAGAAAATTTAATTGATTTTTTTTTATTATGCTTCCAAACTTTTTCAAAAGTTACTTTTACGTAACATAACCACAAACTATTAACAATAGCAGAGATATATTTTCCGTTAATAAATATATATTCCGAACACTTAAAAATATAAATATTTGTAATATTTTATATTATCAAAAGATCTTTTCTTTTATATTCCTATTAAAATCAGCACATGTAATAACAATAATTACTATTAAAATTCGGCTTATTTTTGCACAATCTCTTAAAAAAATAGGATTTTCCAGTTTATAAATGAAAAACCTCCCTTCTTTCTTAACTTTTTTATTTGTCTTATTTAATGTTTAAAAAATGAATAACTTACGTATGAAATATCCAAAACAACTTAATAATACGGAAAACAAGTATTAATTAGTATAATAATAATCATTACATAAAAATTAAAAATGTAATTTAAAACACGGTATAATGATTCAATTTCTAAAATTGTAAAAAGTTTATAAAATTGCAAAATGTTCGAATATGCTCTAAACTTACAGTGAAGAATAGTTCAATGTGTTTTAAAAAATATATCAGTATATTTTAAGAGATATTCACATAGTTCTAATACGAAAGATAAATCAACTTGTGCCTAACCTGACATTGGAAAATTAAGCTTCATGCAGAATGGAACATAGTGTAAAATAAAGAAAGAGAAAAAAAATCTGTAAAATTACAAATAAAAAAAGGACATTTTTATCGCATAGATTGCAACAGAAAGATTATTTTATTTTTTTCTTTTCTGCTTAGAAATATATTTTGACTTATTAATTTTTTACAGATATAGAATGTTATATGAGCCGTTCAGTGCACACATCGACTAACTCCACTTTTTGAAAAATCTTAAATTTTATGTCAAAGCACTTGGTATAATCATAACTTTTTGTATTTATAATAACTTTCCGGAATAATAAAGATTAGCACCGTTAAATGGCAAATTTTTTTTGGCCATTGAATAATAAGTAATTTATTTCAGAAGCCATTTCGATTAACTCCATACTCTAATGTAAATCGTTTCGGTAACGCTGTATCTGTTCTGGCCGTGCATCGACGCTTATTTGTTTTTAAACAGCGGAAGATGCTCTCTCCCTCTCAATAATATTCGTAACAAAATCGCATCGGTAAACAGATAAAAAGAACAACGTTTACAGTAGACTTTACCTGTAGTAAAAGTAATATATTTTTTTCTTTTAAATTATACTGCTAAAATAAAAATACCATATTTTTGGATCTCTATTTTACAGAAATTTACAGAAAATCGTATTTAAATCAAATCATTAGATTTTTTTATCATGATTATTTTTTATCATGATTATTTTTTTATCATGAAAAATGGAGAGACATGATGGACCTGCTAAAATTCATTCCTCCTGTTAAACACGATTACTATAAGAACTTGTCAACAAATCGAAATGACGAATCCTCGCATACAGCTGATGAAGAAGACATTATTTATAATATTGCTGAATCATCCCAAAGAATAATGCCGCTGACATAAAACTGCTATGAATTAATTACAAAAATTATAATATAACAGAACTGACAACATACATTCTTATGGAAAAGCTGTGATAAAAATGTATAATAACTAACTTTTTCTGTAATAAAAAACTTAAAAATGTAAAGACTTAATTTAACTTTATTACTTTTTTCAGTTGCCAAATCGATTAACTCCACCAGTCACATAAAAACTGTAACATTACTGACGATTGTTTGTTGGCTATTCTTTCTTATTAATTTTATACACCGTTAGATGAAAGCTATATCTGCAATTATGCATTCTACATTATATATTTGAATTCATATTATCAGAGGAATTTTAAAAAACAATATACATTACATCATCGCGTTTCTCAACTTTTTGTTTTATGGAGTTAATCGATGTGTGCACTGAGCGGCTCATATTACACAGTTATACCCGTCATTTAATATTTATCCAATCTTCTGATTAACTTTTTTATGTATTTATAATAGCCCAAGACATATTCCCTTCCGTGGAGGATCAAAATTGTGATGGCATGTCTGCGGACTATCTTTAGGGGTGTGTCCCAGAACGTCGCTAATTACCCAAACCGCAGTATTAGTGTGACGTTAAACCCAACTTGCCAACCAACCAACCCAAGACAAATCTGTAACACTAAAATTAAAAATATAAAAAATAAAATTAAAAATATTTAATGAATTGCATGGAATAATTCAGATATTTTCGACTAGTAAAATCAATTGTTTTAAAGTTTGGCAGTAATTTTGACTAAATCATTTATTCAAATGTATGTTGAAAGAGAAACAGCAGTAATTACATTTAGTGGAAGTATTGACTAAAATGAAATAATAAAAATAAAATAAATAAATAAAATAAATAAATAAATAAATAAAGGCTTTTTTTTATCGTAAATATTTTGGATGTAAGAAGTTTTTCGCTAACACTAATTTTTTATCTTGAGATGAACACTGGAATTCATACACACGCGGTTTTTATTTAAATCAAGATTATTCTAAAATAACTTACAGTATTATTCTAATTACTTTGTAAGATGAAAAAAAAAATTGGTTAATGTCCAGTAATCAGTGTTTATATATATATTAACGTTATTAGTATTATTTTGTTATCACCATTACACATTTTAATGGAAGTAAATATATCACCATCCCTAGATATAATTATTTTCAACAATATAGATAGAGATCAGTTTGCAAATAAGATACAGCTCCATCTCATTGAATATATCTCTTTTCACGCATACTTTATTATTAGAAAAATAACAATTATCGTTTTCATAAAGAAATTAGTACTACCTTTAAAATTATGTTAGCTATATTTTTGATTAACATGAAAGATTTTAAACAGCAAATTTACGTTCGCATATGTAATAGGAAGTCACAAAATGTTTAAAAGTTAAATGAAGTTTTTTTTATTTGTGTTTCAAAAATTTATATTATTTGTCATATACAATATGTTTTACGATTTTTATAATAATGAATTTCAATTCGAGTTAAAATATTTTGCTAATTTATTCCATTTACGGTAATGCTACAACTAGTTTTAAACGAGAGAAATTTAAACAATTTATTTAAAAAAATTAGTTAAATCTGATCAAAAATCAAGAACTAATTTAATTAAATTATTTATTTATTTAATTTTTATTTATTTATTTATTTATTTATTTATTTCCTAAAATGTTTGATGAAAAATTGAATCTTTTTTTTGGAAAACAAAAACTAATTTGACGTTTTTGAATTTGCTGAAAATAAACAATTTTGAAAGAAATAGTTAAAATAAAATATTAAATTAAGAACAATAGTTTCTGAGAAGTTGTGATTATATTTAATAAATAAATAAATAAATAAACGCATATGAATGACAAGAATTTAAGCCAATTAAATCTCGATTTACCAAAACATTATATGTTAGAATAAGGTCATGTTACGTTTACGAAAGGAAATTTGCAATCATTGTAAAATTACAATTTTATCACTGTACATAATTTTTTATTCAATTTTAATAGAATTCATATAACTTGGCATAAAATTAATTCTGATGTCAAAAATTCCTATGACATAACAAAAGAACAAGTAATCATTAAATTCTAGTGATAAAATGAAATTTCATTTTGCGAAATATTAAACCTACCAAATTTTAAAAACATAGTTGATTCAAAATGTATAAGATTTAAATTAAATTAGTTAAGAATGTGAAACCTATTTTTCCATACAGACAAACACGTTTCATTTGGGAAACCATTCATCTGTCTCAGCTTGAACAAAGAAGAAAATTGTGGTATTTTTTCTTTGTTTAAGCTGTAAAAGTCAGTATATACTAGCATAAGAAAAGAATGGCTTTTAACCACGTTAAAATGAGACAATAAACTGTGTCATTATGATATTTTGTAAGCTCGTGATGCATGAAGTGTTTGGTAACACTTAAGACGATACTGTCGTTGGAAATAAATTAATTTCTAATTATTTACAATGTACCATTTTAAAATATATTTTTCAAAAATTTTAAGCAATTAAAAAGTAATCTGGGGAAACACAGTAAACTAAATTTATATATATATATATATATATCTGTACTGATAAGTATAAAGGATTTAAGTCCATATTATTCATTTTTCAGGAGAGGAAAAATAAATTTAAACTAACTAAAAACTAATCAGAAGAATCGATTAGGAAAAAGGGATTATGTTGATTTATACGCTTTATACCATTCAGTCATTGTCAACCTTCATTTAATAAAGGGAAAAAATTGAATTAAATTTTTATACCATAGATTAATGCTAAATTTCTGACTTAAATCTTTTTTTACCAATGGATTTTCTCAAAGAATAAATGACATTAATTTAAATCCTTTATACCAGTCGATAGAGAAATGTTTTCTGAGTCTGACTGTGTACTTAACTCAAAATCGACATATTTGGACTTAAATCCTTTATACTTATCAGTACAGATATATTACACTGAGAAAAAATTCTGTAACTGGCATCTAGAATCTAAGTTTTGGCTCTAGAAAAAATAGTTCCATGTCATCCTTATAAATTCTAGTCCCCTTGGAAAGCGAGTTCTAGAAGCCTCTATTAGAATTCTAGAGCGTTTGCCTATATGCTCGAGGGCAAAGTTATTTAAAAATCTCTGCAAATAAATGAGACTACAAGAGGCGGGTTTCAGCAACTATAATCTTGGTTTATTACCAAATTCTAGAAAATCAAGCAAGAATTTCTCGCAATACAGAGAATTCTTGCATTCAGAAAATTTAGAGTATTCAGAATATTGTTTCACCATCTAGAAATGTGTACACTAGAAATTCTCGATAATTTTGTCTGTTCAGTTTATTGGTGTGCCTTACGCGCATAGCTCGGAAATCTATATTTCTAGTTAAGGGATTTAGAAAATGGTCACTTATTCATTCTAGAGGAAGGCGGTATATTTTTTTTCTCAGTGTACGTTCTAAAAAAATCTTTCTCTACTTAAAAGATAGTTTTAAAAATAAATTGTGGATTGCGGAATAAGCTATTACGTAAATAGTTTTATTTGAAAAAGGTGTCGTTCAAATTTCGTAATTAAAAAATTTTGATGATTTTATTATTATTATTATTATTATTATTGCTTTTAATTTTTAATTTCCATGTTTATTCGTATGTTTATAGAAGTTTCTTTTCTTTTGGGACTTCTCTTAAATGCTGTAGGAGAAATTTTAATAATATTTAATTTTTCAAATTATTTGTATTGGCTATGTATTTAGTCACGAGGAAAAGATTTAAAAAAATTATACAATAAAAGAGGCCAGTAAATACAGCCATTTTATCAAGTTTTACTACATTTATTGTTAGATATATATTTAATATATAGGTATATATTAAAAAGTAAACCTTCAATAAAGTGATAAGAAACACAATGCAGCACTACAGAAATATCTAATTTACAAGATTTAATGCATCTACTTTAACTTTTTACTACATTGATGAAAATGAAATCTCGCAGCTAAACGGACAATAGCTGAGATCAGATTAATTCTCTAGAGAAACGATACCCAATATTCAATTCCAAAATAAAGCAAAACATTTAAAACTTGTAAAATATATTTTTACTACATTTATTGTTAGATATATATTTAATATATAGGTATATATTAAAAAGTAAACCTTCAATAAAGTGATAAGAAACACAATGTAGCACTACAGAAATATCTAATTTACAAGATTTAATGCATCTACTTTAACTTTTTACTACATTGATGAAAATGAAATCTCGCAGCTAAACGGACAATAGCTGAGATCAAATTAATTCTCTAGAGAAACGATATCCAATATTCAATTCCAAAATAAAGCAAAACATTTAAAACTTGTAAAATATATTTTAGTATTGCCAATATTTACAATAGCTGAAAGTCTTTTTATTTTTAATTTTAATTTATTTTTTTTTATTTTTTTTCACATTTAATATACATCTTCTATACTGAATCCTTTTTATATTGGATATATGTACATAATATAGTAATAATACGATTTAAAAAGCTTTACAATCAGCTTTAATTTAAAATTATAAAGAATAGTAGAATGATAATCAATAAATGGATACATTACTTATTATAAAATATGTTAATGTTTCTTCCGCGTACTGTTAAAAAATATTCTACGCTTTATTAACAATGTGTTTAACAAGTAAATTTATTTATCAAGAGCTCATCATTATTCCAGTTGAAATCTAGTAATTTCATTTACAAATTTTTCCTTCGAGCAATACTGGTCAAAGTAACATAATAGAAAAATTATCGAAAATTACCTGTGACGAGACTTAATTATAAATATGCATACGAGAGTAATGTTGCATGAAATCTGTTCTTACCTTAAAAGGGCGTAGTTAGATTTTAATGCAAGCGTATTCTATTGTTAGAAGAAACATGAATTTTGGTTTCCACTTTCTACAAAGTTAGCTTAAAGTTAATTTGTATATCATAACTATGAATACATTTGTCGAATTAGAAAAAAATATCTTTCAGTAAAATACATAAATAAATAATATATTAAAAGTAATTTCTGAATTGTTTTACTTCCCTTTCTATCAGTTTTTTTATTATGTATGCATTTAGAATTTGTTTGCTTGTTTTAAAAAAAATTAGGAAAAAAAAAAAAAAACAATTTAAATGTTTGGAACAATTGAATGAATTTTATTTTTGATGGGGAAAATGATAGCATTTGCTGCATACATATGAGAACTGAGTATATGAAAATATTATTATATTAATTACAATGTTTAAATTATACTTTTATTAATGATAAATTACACTATTTAAAAAAAATACAATAAAAAATAATGGAAAAATATGGATTGAAATTGAACTGGGCTCGGACACAGTTAACGAATTTTGAAATTTGGAATTTTTCATTTAAAAAAAGAAAAAAAAGGTATGATAAATAAATGTTATAAATTTAAAATATGTTAATTTTTAAACACTAGATCACGAGTTACATTTAACAATTCTAAATATATGGGCCCATTAATTATATATATATATATATATATATATATATTAGTTTACAAATATGAACAAGGTATTAAGCTTATCTTTAAAAGGTAAGTCGAGAGAAAAAAGTACTTACACAAAATAAAATTTCCACAAATTATAACGATTACTGTTTTTTTCTGTTAAAGAAACTACATAAAATTGTGTTGAAAAGTTTTTCTTCATATAGAAGTTTATTTTGTATATAAGTTTGGTATGCACGCTAAAACTTAGAAAAAAAATTTTAGATGTAAAATAAAAATTTTGTAAACAAATTTTGTAAAATAGTCACGTTAACCTGCAATAATTGTTTCAGTTTGAAATAATGTTTTGCATGAGACTGTATCACGTGAAAAATAAATGTAGGCCTGAGTGCAACATAAAAATAGTGCGTTTTTATTTTTTCACGCTTTACTCATAAGTAATTATGAACATAGAACATGAAAAGTATGTAAGATTACAAATACGTTTTAATATAGATTTTGGAATTTTGCGTTGAAAAACATGAAAAACAAAAATAAAAATTATGACTCTTGTCAAATTAATGCCGTAAAAGTTAAAATTTTATAAGCTTATTCTAAAATATTGCCATTGAAAAGTTTTTAATTCTTAAAACAAGGAATCTGAAAACCATAGAAACTAAAAAGAATTTGAATAGAGTAATAAAGCAGTAAATAATAAAATACTGATAAAACATTGAGTGTTTATATTACATATATTGTTTCGATAAGTAATTTTAATGAAAAAAAAAATTTTTTTTTAATCTAGATGTCACTCTACATAAGTTTAAAACATCCAATGGGGCATGTATTCAGAAGGTACCAGTAAATATTGTGTTCATAGATTGAATTTGAATTATACAAATACAATATTATAAATTTCGGATTTCCAAATCTTTATTTTCAAAGGATGGCTGGTTATCGCAATATTAAGGATTTTTACCAAAAGAAAATGAGTACATAGAATATTTTTATAATAAAAAACAGTTTTTAAGCTTTTCCCAAGTTTTTTAGAAAATATTCTTTTTAATGACTGTTAAAATGTTTAAAATTCTTGTAAGCGAACTTAATAAATTAATAGTATTCGATGTTGTTTACTTCATAAATTGTGTTTGTCTCGTCACGTTTGTTACATTTTCCCCAACACAATTAAGGCATGCTTTCTGTATAAGAGAAAACTATTGTAATTTATCACATTTGATAATTTGAATTAGATGTTAGTCAATCTAGCTTTTTTAATTCACTCTCATTATTTTAAATGTGTGTACTGTCTTTAAATCTCATAAATCAAATATAATAATAATAATAGTATTACAAGCTTTTGTGAATAAAGCGACATTATTCTGTCTGAATTATTGAACATTTTAATTTTATCTACTTTAACATTATTTTATAGAATTTAGAATGGCATTTCAAATTATTATAAATATTTTTCACGTAAAAAATTTTATTCTTTTTTGTCGTATATATTATCCATTTTGATATTTTATATTATAGTTGAAGTTTAGATATAAAATAAAATAAAAAATAAACACAGCAATTATTGCATAAAAAATAAATTAAAAAAAAAAAAAAACTTAAATAAAATTTAATTAAAATAACAAAATAAAAGAAATATTATAATATTATACATTAATATAGAAATATTAAAGTATAATATTATTTTTAAAAAATTACACATTATATTTTAAACTTTCATTGATGTAAATGTATACTCATTTAGTAGAAACACTCAAGTTAATTTTTTCAAAAATAAATCAAATTAAATAATAAAGTGTAAATAATATAGTTTTATGAAGTTTTGTATTGGTGTAAAAAAAAATAACAAAAATAAATTAATAATAATAATAATAATAATAAATAACTTAATTCAGAATGTCTTACTTATTGAATGGGATAATTAACAAATGAGAGGTTTATTACTATTTTAATAATAATAATAATAATAATAAGGAAGAATTTAAAGCATGCATATAGAACTCTTGTTCGGAAAGTAAATAAACAATTGTTTATGAATATTGCGTATCACATATACAAAGATATGAAATAAAAAATATTTAAAAATTTCTTTTCCAAATACATTTATGAGAGTTTCTAGCTATACCTTTATCAGCTAATTAGAAAAATTAATTTAAAAAAAAAAAAAAACTTGCAAGAAAGTGCACTGGTCAACCATCAATTCATATTAGACAATGGTGTGAAATTATAAAAAGTATATACTGTATAATGTCATCAAAATTTTGAAATATTCCCCGTAAATTTTAAAATTATTCTCTCTGCAATCCAAATGAATGAAAATTAAAATTCCTTCTGTAATAATCCAAGTTATTCCTTTGAATGTCTTCAGAAACACGAAATTATTTTAATCAATCCTCACATAAAAAATATTGACTTTTACATAAACGGCATACACAGATGAAATTTCATAATCCAATTGAAAATCAAAATCATATTTCTCACATTATTCCCAAAATACCACCAATGCACCAACACTAAGAATAATCACTTAGAGCCTTGAACTTCAAAATAATGAATATCACTTACCTCAACATATTAAATTACAGTTGACAAACACAATGTAAGTCCACTCAGCGCTTCAAACCACGTGAATCCACACTAAAACACTTCCCACTAAATACCTCTTTGTCTTCACAACCTTCCGATTTGATCTCAACCTGACAAACAGCGCGATTTAGCTTCGGCAAGCTTTATATACTAGATATTAAGGAGAAACCGTTCCGCCCGTTAGCCTAGTTTCACTCGCCACAAAATTGAGGCCTTTCGCTGGTGCCTAAGGGAATTTCGGACCACGACGGAATCCGTGGACAGGGAGTACGGATTCCCCAAGATACTCACTTTTCATGAGCACATTTTTCCCCTATTTTTTTTTTTTTTTTTTTTTTACATTCAAGACAAATCGGTTTCGCTTTCTGACTGCGCAAACACCGGAACAATTTAGGAATTTATAAAAGTAATGTGTTCCTGTTCACTTTTATTTACAATACAGCAGATTAAGTCTGGTAATCGATTCTCAAGCGTGAAAGTTCTTTTAAGTTTTAAAAATTGAATTCTGACTTGCATTAACATTATTTTACCTTTGTAAACTGTTCCCTTTACTGTATATTACATAAGTGCTATTTTAAAAATATACAGATAATAAAAACATAAAATAAAGGTAACATGTGACCCACACTAACAACGTCATGAAATGTCAAGCTAATATATCTGTACTGTATTTTATTTTATTTTTTTAAATAGAAGGTTAAAAAAAAAAAAAAAAAAGTTTCAGGTCAAATAGATTGAACACAACACCGGGGCTAAAAAGAAAAAGAGTAAATAATAATACGCTATGAACCTACTCTAAACACGCGCCGCGTAATTTCTTAACTGATCAAAATACCTTTAACAGATTCAAAGACTTGAATAGTCATTATATCTATTTTAAATGCATTTAGATACAGTGCCATCGGAGCCCCTCTCTAAAGGTTAAAATCGCTCAAAACCGCTGCATAGTGGTGAGCGGCCACCTTCCGTCTTAGAATCTTAGAATATGTATTGCATATTATATATTTTGCATTGCATTCTGAAATTAATTGTACTGCTAATTTGATTGTTATATCAACAATGGAAATGATTCATAGTATGATAAAAAGTACCACCTAATAAAATAGACTAGTCGTACTGAATACATATAAAATAGTGCAATAGTGCAAACTTTTATTTTAAAATACTAACAAAAAAAAAAAAAAAAAAAATCTTATTTAAAATAATGTCAAAGATATATTGTTAAAAAACAAATTCAACGATGTTAATTTAAATAATTTTTCATTAACATGGATTAACTAACTCGTGTTTCTGAAAGATTTCTTTTTTTTTTTTTTTTTCTTCTCTCTTCTATACATATAAAAGAGTACTTCCACTCACTCACTGACTCATCAACGCGCAGCAAAATCTACTGGAGCCACTGACTCGAAACTGGGTCAGATTATAGAACATATAGTGTAAGCACCCCCTAAGAAGCAATTTTGCGAAATTCGCCCCCTAAGGGGGAGTAGGGGGCAAAATGTGATTTCACAAAAACCTCCATATCTCAAAGAGAAAAACAGATATCCGTAAAATTTTTGCTTTAAAATATAGCTAGCACAAATATCTAAAAACCAATTTCTGGAATTTTAGAAATTCGGTCGCCAAGGGGGGAAAGGGGGCAAAACGTGATTTCACATGCGCAAAAGGTGGTTTCACATACCCCAGTGGCACATAACGTTGTTTCAACGTTGTTATAACTAATTTTTCACTGTTCAGACTTATTTTCAACGCTATAACAACGTTATGTGCTACCTGGGATACTCCTATACATCTCAAACAAAAAAACAGATATACGTGAAATTTTTGCTTTAATATATAGCTAATACAAATACCTAAAAACCAATTTCTGGAATTTTAGAAATTCAGTCCCCAAGAGGGGGAGAGAGGGGGCAAAAAGTTATTTGAAATAATCCTTTATATCGCAAACAGAAAAAAATATATATATGAGATTTTTTCTCGAAAATATAGCTCTCGCAAATACATAAAAACTAATTTCTTTAATTTTAGAAATTCGTGACAGGTGTGGCGGGAAAAGAGGGAGGCTATGGGGCAAAAAAAATAGAAATACAGTTAGATCGTTCAAAATTGGTACAGATAGGTTTTACAGGCCTTCAAGTGGAATGAGGATATTTTCGAAAGTGTAAAGTTATTAGGAGGGTCAGAAAGCGTGGGGGAGTGGAGAGGCAAAAAAATAAAAATAGAGTTAGACCGTTTAAAATTGGTACATAGAGGTTTTTGATACTTACAAAGCGATTGCGGATATTTTCGAATTTGTAAAAATATTAGGATAGACGGGAAGGGGTGGGGTGTAGGGGCAAAAAATAAAAATAGAGTTAGATCGCTCAAAATTGGTACATGGAGGTTTTTGGAACCTTCAAGTCGATTGCGAATATTTTCGAATTTGTAAAATTATTAGGATAGACGGGAAGGGGGGGGGGAGGGGAAAAATATATAAATAAGAGTTAGAGCGCTGAAAATTAGTGTTGTTGTGTTTTGAGGCCCGATAAATATATTGCGGATATTTTCGAAAGTACAGAATTATTACGAGGGACGGGAAGGGGGACGGGCGCAGGGGTACAAAGAAAGAAATTCAGATAGAATGCTAGACATTAGTATTATTAGGTTTAAAAGCGAGATAGAACGATTGCGAGGATTTTTAAAGTGTAAAATAATTTGGAGGGGTGGGAACGGTAGGTGAAGGACTAATAAATTATAATAGAAATAAAATAAATTAGAAAAGTCGTCTTTAGTTCATTTTATAAACTGCAATATCACCAAAATATTTAGGATGACAAATGACGTCATGGAAAAATGATTCCATTCCGAGACAAAAATATTATTTCTAACATTCGCCGTTAGGTTTACATGTGTCACTTTAGTAGTTCACACAACTAGAATTCAAATTAAATGCAAATAAAGCTTCGAAATGGAAAGTCATGACAGCGTTAAAAATGCACGCCGTGCGCGCCTGTATACGCTGTCGCAGGAAGTAGGCGCCCGGACCGATTATTCTACCGAAGGGAGAAGATTTTTTTTTTTTTTTTTTTTTTTTTTTTTTTTTTTTTTAATGTTTTTCCCTTATGATAATATAGTCATTCATTAAGAGTGTCGAACATAAATGCACGCGCGCAGCGCACAGTGGCATGCGCTGCCGAAGGCAGTGGGGACCATGTGCGACATTTTTTCCAATCAGGATATTTTTCTCTTTTTTTTTCGCATGATAAAATTAATGCCATTTTGAGAATTCATTAACTATACTGATTCATTTTAAAATAGTGACCAGCGAAGCGGGCGTAGCCTGCTAGTTTTTAAATAAAATTTTGAACATGACTTTGTAATATTTGAATGGCAAATGGGTTTGTGAAACAAAAATGCTTAAGACGATGATTTGGTAGGTATTTGTAATTGAGAGGGGAAAATAAAGACAAATATTAATTTAAAACTAATAATATACATAGAATGGAATAGAATCTGTCACTTTAATGTCAATTTGAATTTAAGTTAAAAAAGAGAAGTTAGCATAATGACATTTTAACTGTGTATCATTTACGTATTTTTTTAATAGTAATTACGTTTACTAATTTCTTAGGTAAATTTTATTATTGGTAAATTTTATTTCAAATTTAAACCTCTAATTTCTTTAAATGCATTCCCTTGTGGAATTGCTCATAAAAACTATAAGATAACTTATTATTAGGCTTGAGAAGTATATTTATAATCGGCTGTCCCATTTATTTGTTTTTACAGAACATTTTAACATTATTTCATCATTCAGCATAAAAGTAACCTCCTAAAAGTAATTTTTCATATAAAAAAGTTTTTCACAGATATAAGGTGACAAATACATAGATATGAAAGTATACACACACAAACACATATATGTGTTATAGTTTATATGTAATATATATATATATACACCTCCTTCACCAAAATTTAATTTTCATTACACAAAATGATACTATTTAAATTACTCAACTTGTCTCTTAATTTCTCAATATTTGAGATATTCACCGGAAAACGGTTGTTCTAGGGTAATTTAATTATAATTAGCTACTTATATATTGGTATTTTATTTTATATATTGGTACTTCAACTATATAATACCTTCCCATAAATGATCGGACATTTTCCGTTTCAGACGTTTCGTCAAATAGCTAGAAACATTATTAGCGAATTATCTTGAAATTTTGAGCATGTAAAGAATATGTCATACCTCATATATTTCAGCAAATGTTTTGCCCCAAGAGTGAAAAGGAGAAAAGTAAAAAATGAAGAAAAAACAAAATGTTCATGTTTGCCTTCATAAGATAATGTTTGAAATGCGTTATATTATAAAAAAAATATTAAATACCTAATGAAATAGAAGCATTTTTATTTAATAATTTCTAACTGCCCATGTGTAGGCTGTAATGAAATTTTCTTTTCATAATTTATTAGCCAAATATATTGAGATACTTATATGAAAACTCCAAGCAAATATCGTGAAAATTCGATATGTTATCATTGTTACAGAATAAACTGAATTTCAGTTAATCTAAAGAAAGCAAAAGTTTAAGAGGTTTTACTGAATTTTTTATTTCAATTCAATGAATGATAATATAGTATTCGTTGATCCTAAATAGATGTTGATAAAACCTCCTATAATTTTACCTTTTTTTAAGGGGAACTAAAATTCAGTTCAATCTATCAACCATAACTTTTTGAATTTTGCGATATTTATTTGGGGTCTTCACATAAGTAGTTTAATATATTTGGTTAATAAATTATGAAAATAAAATTTCTTTATAGCTTGCACTTTTGTAGTTAAACATTATTTAGTATAAATGCTCATATTTCATTTAGGATATAATATTTTATCTAATTATAGTATATAAGTGTCTAATGTTGCATGTCAATTTTCCTAAAAATGGAGTTGCACTGGGTTTAATACCCTACATGTTGCAACAACAACAACAAAGGAGGTGATAATTTTGTGCGGTTTTTTAAAGAAACCTTTATATAGCCATGAATATGCGTCAATCTTATATAAATGAACACAGATAACAAAAAGTAGCCTTGTAATCAGATGTTAAAGTCAGAATGCCTTTCAACCATTACATTTTTCATGTAATGATCCTAAACAATTTGTTTTTCTTCAATATTTTACTAATCTCACTCTTTTCGTCTCTCTCTCTCTCTCTCTCTTTTTTTTTTTTTTTTTTTTTTTTTTTTTTTTTTACTTTCTTGTAAAACTTTTACTGACAAATATGAGCTATAGGGTGTTCTTTTTACGCACGAATTTTCAGGATAATTCATTGAGAATTTTTCTAGACATTTCACAAAATGTCTGAAACCTAAAGTATTGGGTCGTTTATGAAAAAATAGTGTACATTCTTTATTTTTTATTATTTTTGTTATTATTATTATTAGTAGTAGTAGTAGTATCGTAAAAGATGAATTTTTACAATGTCTCGTAATGTAACAGTACTGAACAACCTATGCAACAGCCATTTAACATTAAATTAGATTAATCTATATTTTCCAATTTTAAATGTCGAAAAACTATTCATTTCACAGATAATTATATAAAAAATCTCTTATATGTGGTTTCTAATTGGGGAACTTAATTTTCGAAAAAAAAAAAAAAGAAAGAAAGAAAGAAAAATGCTACAAAGAATATAGATAAGAAAAAGAGCTTATTTAAAACGGTTTAATCTCAGAAGTGTGCATCAGGATTTTAATGCAAACAACCTCGAAATATATATTAATACACATATAAATGACACTTCATATTGATTCAATCAGAGATTTCTTTTTTTTTTTTTTTTTTTTTTTTTTTTTTTTCTAGAATTTATGATTAGAAATATAATGAAATATTTTTTTATTAAATTATTTTTCATTGAAATGTCTTTCGATTTAGCTTTTGAACGGTTCCTACTTTTCATGAATTTGTTAAATGATTATCCTCGTAGTTATTAAACAAAAAGTCCGAAACTATTGAATACACAGGTAAAAGAATAAAATACGAGAATATTTCGAAAAACAAAAATGTATTCCTCATTCGTCCAATAAAGCTATTTTTACAAAAATACTAACATCAAGACAGAAACAATGTGAAGATAAAGGACTTCTTGACTTCTTTCATGTTTCTTTAAAAAAGTAGTAACTATTTATAAAAGATGTTACATAGTCATAATAAGTTTAACGATTTATTCTCTGCAACCCTATAGATTTTATTTTGTGGATAAGAATGCTTAGTATCGCAAAAAATATACATAATATACATAATTCAACTAGAATATATCCAACATCATTTGTAGATTGTATACGTCGATAGTAAGAATCGAATCAAAGCAGAGTTACAATGTTTTTTAAGATTTATTTGATGTCAGCGGTATTCCTATATACATCATGAGACACGACCGTGTCTCCGTGACGCAGCAAAGCTCAAACGAAGCTTACCTGCGACACTATATATACAGCTAATTTAAGATGAAAGGACTTTGGAAACGCCGACACTTAATATCTCAGCAAATTGGAGATATTCTGATCTAATGTTTTCAGAATAATCTTTTATCTTCTTCCTGATGCTATCCTGAAAGTTTCACACTTCCACATTCTATATATTTTGAGATCTGGAATTGCAATTTAAGACTTCAAAGGAAAAATGGTAATTGTGTAACTTTTTTTTCTCGAAAACCGCTCGGACAAATTTCATGAAATTGTTATATGATATTAATTTTTTTTGTCTGAGAAGCGTGACGTTCCCCGTTTTTCCCAAAAAACTCTTGTTTTTTATATACTTTACTTTAAAAATGGAACTATATTACCTCGCGGATTACACTCTTTTCTTTCGCATCTTTCAAAAGAAAAAAATGTAATCCGGTTTGGAATGTTCGCGGATGCATACAATACAGACTTCGCTTCCATTTGAAATATTCAATATCAGATAGGTAATTTGGCTCCATCTATCGGCAGTTAGTGTAAAAAATAAACTTAATACAAAAATAAAATATTTTTCTTTCTTTAATAAATATATTAAATGAGTTATTTATTTAGATATTTGTATTTAATATAATGTTTTTTTATCAAAAATATTCATTCAATTCACATTGTTTTCAAGTTGATACGTTGTTAACTTTCAAAATTGGTTTTATTTTAAAAAGTGATTGCAACAGCAAAAACTTTTTTCTTTACTTTCATAAAAATGATACATAATATCATAATCATATGCAAATATATGTATTTTTTTTTTTTTTAACTAATTGATAAATCACTTAAACTATGATAAGAAAAAATCCGGAAAAAAAATAAATAAGAAGAAGAATTAATTGATTAATTTGCTCATTAAATGCAATATTGAATGCAATGTGTAAATGAAATATCTTACAAAGGTTATAATAATTATAATATATCAAACCCAAATCTAAAATTTCATGTTTTCTGTTATTTATTTATCTTTTTTTTTTTTTTTTTTTTTTACTTTTATAAAATAATATTGTAAAAAAAAAAAAAAAAAAAAAAAAAAAAAAAAAGAACTCGGTTATCAAACACTTAAAATGCATTGGAAAAACTTTTAAAACAGAATTAAAATTAGTAAAATAAGTATTAAAATAAAATAAAGTAAAATACATCTTTATTTGACTTCAATTTAAACCCATAATATATTTTTAAAAATATTAATTAATTTTTTTTTCTTCGCATTATAATACTTAATTTTACGAAATAATATACAGAGGCTGTTCGCACATTTTTTAGACGATTTTGATGGAGTGTACTGAAGCAATTTCACTCATATTTCGAGTTTTATTTGTTCAGTTTGATAGCCCTTGTTCTTAACTAACATTCTACATCATAATTTCTGTGATAATAATGCTTTTTATAATATCGTAAGAGGTATATTTTTCTACTCCTCTTGAACGGCTTTCCAGAGTCCACAAAGCGTTGTAGGTCGGTGTTTGGATAATGTTGATTTTAAGAGTCGAAAAACACAAAAATCCAACAGTGATACATCAGAAGATTTAGCAGGAATGTCAGTGAAGGGTATGGTTTTAATTCCCGTTTTTTGTTCCATTTTTTTTCTAGAAAAGCAATTGCGGATTGTGATGTGCGGCTGCTTGTTTTGTCTTGATACAGTTCAACGGATTGATAGCGTTGTGGATAAAGATCTGGATTTTCATTTTTTAAAATTGGAATTAAAATATGTTCTTGAGATTATTTAGAGTTGAGTTTGACATTTTTGTCACATTTTTTTGCTTTTATCTTGCGCTTGTATGAAAAACCAGTGGCAATCATAAATCCTTTAAAAAAAACTCTCTTTTGATGCTTTGAGCCATGTATCAATTTTTTTTTTTCACTTTTGTGATAATTAATTGACCTTTTTTTATTGCAACCACTTAAATAGACCCAAGATTCATCTGTTGTTGCAACGTTTTTCCATTTTTCTCCTGATAAATGCTTTTCAGAAAGATTTCACTAAAAACTATCTTTGGAAAGAGCGGAAACCTATTCTTCCATTCACTGCCATTTTAAAAGCGCATTTTTGCATCTAAACAAAAATTCTAAATATCAGAAGATAAATAAAACTTCCAAAAATATAACTGTTGTAAAAATAAAATTCTCCATGCAAACGATTTTTTCTTACTGCGAAATAAAATCGTCTAAAAAATGTGCGAACAGCCTCTGTATTTCTACAAAGAATACTGGTAAAAGGATTAAGAATTATATAGTCTATTATTTTATAAATTATTCTGTTCATTAAATGTCTATTAAAAAACTATACTACTTAAATATTTACCAGTATAAAAGTTTCACATTTTAAAGATTTTTCTATTTTTATTTATTTTTTTCTTTTAAATCAAATCTATACCTAAAAAATAATAATTGTTGTTTCTTTCTTTCTTTCTTAAATTTAACAGTAAGGAGGAGGCATGAATATAACAATAAAAGCTACTCTGGAAGAAGAAGGGAAAAAAAAAAATCCTCCTTATCTTGTATAAACTTATTTCTTACATATAATATTGATATAAAGTGAAATTACCATGCATCTGCAACCTTTAAATTAGAGAAATTAATAATACATTGAAAATTTTGTATACACTACTCTAAAAAATATGTCATAACATTTTCAGGAATATTTTTTTGGTGAATTATATTATTCAAACTATTGAATGACATTGAGGTTCAAATGGGATTCAAGGATGTTTATTTCCATTACAAAGGAGGTTTTTTTTTTTTTTTTAATTACTATTATTTATTTATTTATTTATTTATTTTTAACTATCACATTTTTTTTTTTTTTTTTTTCAAATATAGCCTTCCAACACAGTATCCATAAAACATTAAAAGTGTTACGAGGTAAACTGCTGACTGTAAATTAAGGTAATTTTAATTTTTTCACTAAAACACAAAAAACTAAGTAAAATTAGAATAAATAATTGTTTTCACTTTGCAAAACTAATCAATTAATCAGTTTAAAAACTTAAAAGTTGACCAAATAACAACGAGTGATAACCAAACCAACAACCATAACGTTATTACTTATACTAAATGAAATGATTTTGCCTTGCTTAAAATTACTGATAACACAAAGATTGTTACAGGAACTTGTGTTTGCATTAGATTATAAAAAATTTCAAATTCTTTTAGGAAAACAACTTTAAATCAAACTGATTTAAATTCATTTTATATTATATGAAAAGCTAATGAAGTTGTTCAATTTTTCATTAATTTAATTTAATTGATTTTAGAAATGTGTGTTTCCGAAGTTCATACAAAATCTTGAAAAATACAATTCGTATTCGACACTGATTTTCAAGATTCTATTTGTTTTTCTATATCCAGTAATTTTCGGAATTTCTAAAAACTGTAAAACACGTCTTCGACAATTTTTACGAGATTTTGTTTAGTTAAGAAGAAAACAAATGTGTATAGTGGGGGAAGGGGGCACATGGAGTCAGACATGGGCAAATTTTAATTTTGTAAATGTGAAAATTGGGGAGAGGGGGGAATCTTCTGTTTCTTTGATGGAAAGACCTTTTCAAAACAACATTTTAACAAAAAATCTTTTTCTCTATAATTATTCGTTAGAAAAATATGAAAGAAATTTTTTCGTTTAAAGTCTTCCCCCCGTGTCTCGAAAACACCTTGGTAATTCTAAAAGCCCAAAAAAAAGAAGAGAGGGCTTAATGAGTTTGAAGGATCACTGTTTTGTTTGGAAATTTTTGAAAAAATTTTGGAAATTTCGAAAACAGGGGGCAGCAAAAGGCGCATCTTTGAAATCTTAAACAAATGTAGTCCTTTTTCTTTAGTTTGTCGGAAATTTTTTCTATGAACAATTTCTTAAAAAAAAAAAAAAAAAAAAAGAAAAAAAAAGAAAAAAGAAAGAAAAGAAATTGAAGCTGTATTGCGATAAGGGGAATCGTAGAAAGCAAACAGTATAATTTCAAATAGGAGGGGAATTAGGGAGATTAAGAGCTCATTTAAAGTTCTTACTTACAGACTTATATTTAATTTGCACGTTTTTTATAATTTTCAAAAATTCCGTGGCGTTTCCGATAGATTTGGGGAGGAAGATGGGACTTTTAGGGAAAAAATATTTATAAGTTCCTTAGAAATGCCCCACCAGCGGCCAAGCAGTTCTGCGCTCAAAGCTGGTGGATGAGAAGTGCCGGATTCGATCCCATCCCGCACTGTTTGACCTAGCCGTTCCTTCCGTGTTTTTCTACGAAACTCGCTTAAATACAGGCTTCGACCCCTTAGAAAGACCTCGTGGAGACCATTCTACCTATAGGCCTAGGACCATAGCGTAGTCAGTTGGCCTTAAAACCTACTACCAACTACCCTTAAAAGTATCGCCGGAAATATTTTAAGTGATTGTATCTAGAAGATTTCTCGAAGTTCTAAAAAATCCTTATTTAAAATTTTAAAGTTAGATCTCTTAGCACACTTTTTACCCCCACATAACCCAATTTTAGAAAATGAGGCAATGTCCAAAATCCCTTCACCACATTTTAGAAAATTTTCAGGAATTCTAGCGTGATTACGAAATACTAGGAAGAATGTGGAAACTATTTACTGTATATTTAACCAGATAAAATAAAACTAGATTAAAAAAAAACATTTTCTAAAAACGGTTTCCCGATTAAAATTTCAAAGTTGTCTAACTGATTGCCCCCTCCTATTTTTCCCATCTGAATTAATTTTAAACCAAACAAAATCTCCCTCAAATTGATTAAGCATCTTTTTTAGAATTATCAGAGTTTTCAAAGGAGGATCTGAACCCACCTCCATGGTGTTAAGTATTTTGGAAAATTACTATCAAATCCTTACAACATTTTACTTTATACATCTCCAATTAAAAAATAACAAAATATTAATCTTTTGTTCATTCGATTGTGCATTTAAAAACTTGTGTTTAATTTTTCTTATCTAACCAAAATCTATACGGTGAATGGAGCTCTTTAGAAACTTATTCATAACTTTTTTTTACAAAAACTTTTGTACACAAATTATTTTTTGAACATTTATTTTAAATGTTCTTTTGTACTATTTAAGAAATAGATGAACCGTTGAACGAAAGAAATTGAATATTAAATAAAATAATATATATATATATATATCTTTCTTTTTTTTTTTTTTTTTTGTATTTGTAGAAATTGTTTGTCATTTTTAAAATATACTATATTATGCCTTTGTAATGTTGCGTGTTTCCGTCACACAAGAAATATTCTTTCTACAGTTTTTTATTTATCACTTTTCATAAAATTTTAAAATTTGATTTAGTTTGTTATTTTGCTCGAGGTAAAATGCAATATGGTGTGACCTATGAAACTGCACTTTTTATACAGGGTTATAAACTCATTGCCATTCTCCTTTAATTTTACATTTTAATCATTAACCCCTAAAAAGTAATGATATCAATACAAAAACCCTTAACGGGTTAAAAGTTTGTGACGCAGCACTGTACTTTATGGCTATAAGAATTAGAAATACGGGTCTTAAAAATAATGATATCAAATTTTCAGTGACGCTTTGCTATTAATTAAAAATTACATAGATTTTCTTATTTGCATTTGCTTTTTTCTTCTACTTATTTTTACAGTGTAAACGTTATTTTCAACATAAAATAATATATAACATTTACTCACCGATACCTTTTCATTCACATCTCTTATAATATTAAAATATGTGTTTTAAAAGAAATGATATGAAATTCCAGCAACGCAGTGAAATTACACTAAATGATTTGTTTTTAAATTCCATTGCAATTATTTTGTTTTGCATATTAAAGTATATTTCCACATTGAAATATTGCTTTTAATTTTCTAATACGCAGTCAAATATATCACTTTCATTAAGTTTATATTATGTACTGAAATGTATTTACTTCAATGAATTATTTTATCTTTTGCGTCACGCTATCCAAAACTGTAAGTAAAATTTATGAAAATGTTTATTTTGTGCAATCTTATCCAAATTAATTGAAAACGCATGCAAATAAATAGCGTGCTGCAAAGAAAACGTTTGCGAAATTTTTAGTTGTAGTTTTGGATGGCGGGACGCAAAAGATAAAATAATTCATTGAAATAAATATATTTCAGTACGTAATATAAACTTAATGAAAGTGATATATTTGACTGCGTATTAGAAATTTAAAAGCAATATTTCAATGTGGAAATTCTGGAAATATACTTTAATATGCAAAACAAAATAATTGCAGTGGAATTTAAAAACAAATCAATTTAGTGTAATTTCACTGCGTTGCTGGCTATCATTTCTTTTAAAACACATATTTTAATATTATAAGAGATGTGAATGGAAAGGTATCGGTGAGTAAATTTTATATATTATTTTATGTTGAAAATAACGTTTACACTGTAAAAATAAATAGAAGAAAAAAGCAAATGCAAATAAGAAAATTTATGTAATTTTTAATTAATAGCAAAGCGTCACTGAAAATTTGATATCATTATTTTTAAGACCCGTATTTCTAATTCTTATAGCCATAAAGTACAGTGCTGCGTCACAAACTTTTAACCCGTTAAGGGTTTTTTGTATTGATGTATACCGTTGAATACCGCTAGTAAAACTAGTTTCAAGTAAACATGGGCTCGTAATTGCTAACGTTTAGATTATTTTTTAAAGAATAATTCTCACTTCTTTCTAATAGTCAATTTTCAATACAATTAACCAACATAATTAGTACAGTACAAAAACGTTACTAATGTTTTATATTAAAAATTTATAGTAATAAATCTTTCGGAAAACTGCAAAAGTTGGCAACTATATCTGTCCATTATAAATTCTGGTACGTTGCAGATATTCCTATAAGAAAAATTTAAAGAAAGGTGATACATTACTGGTTTTATGACATACTAATTGCTAAGAATTATGCTGATATCCTTGTCTCACTTTTGTTGTTGTTGTTGTTGTTATTTGTTTGTTTGTTTGAGTCGCCTGTACTGATATACTCTAAGGAATTCTGAACATGCGAAAAATATCTCATAGAAATTTGCAGTATTTCATAAACTATACAAATTTCCGTTGTTAAATTTAGATTGACTTTTCTTAAGTTAATAAATTTTCAGTTCGTATAGTGATTCAAAATGATAAATATTTTATATATTAAACTATTCTTTATGTTAGATATTTTTATATTTGTGAAATTCTATCAATTTTTAACTTGTCTTAAAATGAATTTTTTGAAATCGATCAAAATAATATGCATATTTAAAATCTAAAAAAGTTCTTCGTTTATCTTTAATTTAAATGTCAAATCTTTCAAACATATTTGTATTTAAAATGTAAAAACTTTATACAGTAGTTTCGATCAAAATTATAATATTTTAATTACAGTATTACAATTTCTTTTAAGTAATAATATTTTGAAATCTATCAATACTCGCAAAATTAAATAACTTCTCTTTATATATCTGACATGTCTATGCTAGAATTCGTAATCGAAAAAATATATAATTTAGCTTTTATACAGGTTTTTTTGTTGCTGCATTATTAAGTCTATCTGAATAAGTAGGTAATGAAGAATAAATTGAAAAACTTCTATTATTCATTAAGCTTATAAAAGAGGGGGAAATGCATGCTTAAAAAATTTCCTTTAAAAAAAATAAAGAAAAAAAAGAAGAAAAAAAGTAGTTCATTCGACAGTAAACATTAAGCAAAGTTTAAAAAAAAAAAAAAAAAAAAAAAAAAAAAAAAATCAAAACTGCATTAAAAATATTATAAAATTTATTATTTTTGTTCTTGAAAATGAACTTTACTGACTTTCGTAAAGTATAAAATTTCAATAATATATATATATATTTGTTTCTTTCTTGATTGTGTTACAGTTTTAATGAATCCATTTCAATTTTTAAGTAATGTTCAAAATATAAGAAGAATAAAATCATCGTTTACTATATTTATAATATAGTGACACTGAAAATATTCTAAGTAAAGCTATTGTTTATTACATCCATCACATTGTATAATTGTGACATTAAAAATATTCTAATATTTTATTAAAACTGTCTTATCTGAAGATTTATTCAGTATATTTTTATCCTATATAACCAAAATAACCCTTCAATGCATATTTTTTTTAATATTTGTACCAAACAATTTTTTCTTCTTCATGGTTGTAGACTAAATAAATATGAAAAAATATTTAAAAAACTGCTTAACATTTTTTATTGATTATTTTTTGAAGTTTTAGATTTGATGAATACATACATCAAACCTAAAAATTCAAAAAAATTCAAATATTCTGTGGTTAAATCTTAATACAGAATTCTGTGGTTAAATCTTAAGGCAGAATTTAACCCATATTTGCCCATCGTCCTAAATATAGGACACCATGCATAAGTGTTATTTATATAAATTTTTTTTAATATTTTAATTCAAATTAAAAGCGATATATTATTTAAAAGTCCAATAAATACATATGTGTCTTTATCGTTAATACATTATCACTTAAAAAGGTTTTACGTTCAAGAATAATGGACATATAAATTTATTGAGGTAATATTCTACACTTTTGTACTGGTAAAGCAATTATATAAATATATATAGAGAGAGATGGTCTGTTTTTCTTATATTTCCGGCTGTCCTGAACCATTGTCCTATTTTTTAGGACAGCCTGTATGATTAAGCTAATGAAAGGTTGGTAAGTTTTTTTGATTCTCTATGTGTACATGGGCTTAAAGAAACATATATTTAAGATTTTATAAAGAAAAAATTGTTTTTTCAATGCTTGGTACGATATGGGTTAAAAATACATACATATAGAGTAAAAATTTTAATTCTTTAATGCGAATTTATGAATTACACAAAGTTAGCTTGAGTACTGAAAAACACCGAAATGAATTCTGAATTCTTGGCTGCAATTCTGAGCTCTTGGCTGTTTGATGCTATCATGTAGTGGGGAAAAGTGCAGTCAAACACTTATATGGATATATTAGATAAAAATCAGAACAATAAACCGTCTGTTCTGTAATATTTTTAATGCTAAATTCAGTAAAAATTGGTATGATTCATTTATGCATCACCATGCATTGAAGGGTTAACTAAAAGGCAACACTATCCAATTAATTTTAAAAATTGTTTCATAAACTGCACGTGCTGCATGATTTTTCTTTCTTGAATAAACTCGTTTAATTTTTGTGTACAAAAGAAATCTGTGTCACAAATTGTTATCTACATGTGTGGGCTTCTGTATTGCGGGTTTCATTACAGTAAACTAATTACGTTTCGGGGTACCATCTGCCTCACCTAACCTCGTATTTGTTTATTTTTATTTTAAACCTATAATTATAACAGGAGGATATTCCTTCGTATACTAAAATTATTTTTTTTTTTTTTTTTTTTTTTCCAGAGAAGAAAAATATTTTTTTTTAATTCCACAGTATTTAAATAATGGGAAGAACGTGAATCGCAGATTTCAACATTTTAAAATATAATAATTTCTCGAATTAATTCTGCAAACATATGTAGTGAATCGTGCAGCGTTGTAACCCTGAAGAAAAGACAGATAATCTTAGGAATAGTAATTGAATTAAATAGAAAGCGTGTAATGGGAATAAAATGTAATGAAACTTTTAATTAAAAATAAAATATTGTTATTACTAATACTAGTTTCTCTAGATATTAAATTATTATTATTAATATCATTATTATTATTATTTGGATGGGGGAGATGATTTAGGTCAGCAAATAGTTACGTAAATCCCTGAAAAAGATATTGTTTGAGAAGCATGAACGAGGACAAAAGTCGAAAAGTTTTTTGAAAAATATTTAAATGAGTAATGCATCTAATAAGTCCGTTCAAAACTTTAATAAAATATTTACTTGATAATATAATAGCATTACTTTTTAGTTTTTAATCACACTACCTCCCAAGTTGAGGCCAGCGTATCATTGTTACATAAAATAAGAATTGTTTTGCCCAGAAATATAAACAAGAGATAAGATTCGATGATTTTTGAAAATAATTTTCTTCTTCTCTAACACAACTTATCTACCTACAAAGGATTATCTCTAACATTAATTAGAAAAGCTTAAATAGTACGCCACCATCTAATAAAAGCGAAATATTTTTCTTTTAATGAATAAATTAATATAGAAAGAATAGCATAAAATCGTACAAAAATGTCGAATGAAAACAAATTTTTCAACATATAATGTTTATTTATATGTATATTTTTGTATAAACATTACAATAAAAACAAAATATAAAGACTATGAACCGGTGATATAACCAACGAGATAATATAAGATGAATAAAAACTTTATAAATTAACACCTAAGTTTCCTAACATCTTACTTCAACACCACTATTTAAGTATGTTTTTCTACGACATAGCATTAATTTTTATTAATGTAAGAAAATAAAAGAGTACCTTTTTTGTGGAAGGTTTTTTCCACATGGTAACTTTTATATCATAAATGTATATATTAAAATTGTGTTCAGATTTTAAGAAATTTTATTCGATGCAACAATCTTATAAATTTCTCTTAAGCATGTAATATATACATAGAATGGTTATTAGTTCTGAGTTTGGGCCTTGCTAAATAAAAAATAGACAGAAATTCAACCAGTTAATATTTAAAATGGAAATTAGTTTTAAGTAATTTATCGCGCAGTGCAACTTAATATACTTATTAATTTTCCCTTATTTTTGAGACGCTATATCAACCCCCCCCCCTCTCAAAAAGACAATATGTTCCTTATTATTATTTTTAACACTTTCCAACAAGGTTGAAAAGTGTTAATGACTTCGGTTTGTCTGTCTGTCTGTCCACGCTCTAACTCCCGTAAATATTTATGGAATTTCTTGAAACTGATATATGTTATTCAAGATCACTATCGGATGTTCCCTATTGAAAATGGAGTTTATACCTCTACTGGTTTGTGTACAGGGACACCCGAAAGTATTTCTAAGCATTGTGTTCTATGAGAGGTATTTCTATAAACCATATTTTCATATCTTTACTGTACACATATCTTAATGAAATTGAAATAAGTTATTCAAGTTCATTATTGGATGTTTCCTGTAGAAAACAGAGTAAATATCACCACTGGCTTATGTACAGGGACACTCAAAAGTATTCCAAAGTATTGCGTTCTATGAGAGATATTTCTGTAAATCAGATAGATGGCAAAAGAGATTGGACTAAAATAGAGAATATATAATTCAATAAAATATTTATGCACTATAAGAAAATCGACCTTCATTTTCACAAAAAAGGAAAAAAAAAGTAACTCTCCGAACAACCTAATATTTTGGTTAGTTTTAGGAATTTGTTATTGACTGTTTTTTGTTATTCTGCTGTTTCATAAATATTTTATAAATTTTTCATAATTTCAATGTTTTTTCTATCCGTAATTCATATTTTTATGATACTTTAAGTAATTCAACATTTAAACTACTCAAATAATCTGGTGTGTCACTCACACGACTTTCTCTTACCCTGAAATTTAATACTATAAATACAGGTTGCAGATTAAGAGGTAAGATAACGAGTACTGTTATGTAAACCTGTGTTAAACAATTCAAATTAGGCTTCGGAAGAGTTTTATATAATAATTAGTTTTGTGTGAGGGGGGCTACCGCCCCCCTAAACCCCCGTTTCATTAATGCACCTACATTTATATAGGATTTAATTCGGCTATTAAAAAATAATTCTGTTTTTAAAAATTAATTTATTAAAATTATTATTTAAAAAAAATATCTTTTATGATAATGCAGACTATTTCCATATTAGAGAAGTAGTATAACACCAAATATCCAAAAAAAGTCCATTTTATTCTCAATATTTAAAAAAAAAAAAAAAAAAAAAAAAAAAATTCAAGTTTTTTTTCGTTAAAAAAAAAAAAAATCGATAACTTTGTTTTAAATTATCGCAGATCGATGGTTCAACCATTCGTTTTAAAGGTATTGGCGAGCTCTTTTGAAAGATACCCATCATGAAAGTTTACTCCCCTCGAGGGGAGACTTCCCTCTCCCAGGGGGAGGAGGCGAGGCTCCTACATACACAATTTTTTTTCCCCTGTTGACTATCTTTATTACAAAAAGTATATATTCGTTTCATTTGGTTTAGTGCAGTCTATAGATGTTAAACTCTACTTACCTGCAATTTCCCCCATAGACGTAATGTGTTTGAATACTTTTGAGTGTCCCTGTACACGAACCATTTGCTTGATCTTAACGAAAAGTTTAGTGTAGCATCCTTATATAATACACATTTAGAATTCCAAGTTTGAAGTTTCTGCCATAATTTGTTTCTGAGATATGCTGATAACAGACAGACACACACACAGACACACAGACATACACACACACAGACATTTACACAGACATACACACAGACAATTTGCTAAAAACATGATTTTCGTATTCAGGGGACCTCAGAACATGTAAATATAACAAAAACTCGCGTTCGAAAATTAGACACAAAAATAATACTTTCTATACCTTATGGGTAAGAGAAAGTAAAAATGTAAAGTTTTGTTAATTATCCATTGATAATTAAGTAGCTAATATTGGGTTGGTGCATAATTGTTGAAACTTTTTTTCAACAAATTTTAAAAGCGGTATCGTAATAAGGAAATAGGTGAAAACTTGGACAAGTTTGGATTTGTTGTTGTCCGACGAAGTTTTCGTGGAGGACCCATTCATCCAATTTCCATATTTTTGAGGCGACGAATGGTGGTCGAATTTTTCACATTGAAGTCTTCTGTCAACGTTCTTTTTTTTCAAAATTTCGTCCTCCTCCATGGATGCTAAATGTGCCTGGTGTCGAAATTTCGTGATCGACCTCTTCCTTCTTCATCTACAAGATTTGTATCGTTCGATCTAAACTCCTTGAACCATTTTTCAACTTTGGCTAATTGTTTCTTTGCCAAAAAATGTCGTTGAGATGGAGAAATAACTGTGCAGCCTTACAACCTTTTTCGAAATGGTACAGCATAAGAAGGGAATATGAATGGTATTTTTGACACATATTTTCACTATCTGAAAACAGAAGATCAATTTAATAAATAAATAAATAAATAAATAAGCAAAACTACAATTCTTAAAGAAATTCATGTTGCGAAAAATATATTCAGTAATTATGCCCTAACCTAATAGATTCATTTGCTATTTTCAAGTAGCCAGTTGTATGAATCAATAGTTAATGGGATTATAAATCAACAATAAATTGAAGCAATCTATTATTTGAATTAATGTCGTATTAATCGGGTCTTTAAATGACTTAATAACTGGCAAATGCTGTTCGTTGGAAGTTTTAGCCCTTTATTAGAATTAATCAAATGTGATTTTTTTTCTCTAGATTTAAATCGATTAAAAAAATTAATAAGTGAACCTACATCTACTAATTAATAATATTTTCTTTCTATAGGAATTTTTAACTTACCAGAAATCTGGGATATTTTTGATTTTTTGTGTTAATCTTATTAATTTAACACTAACTATTATGCTATAAGCAGAGTATTTTTTCCATTTTGCTGCCTATTATTTCCAGTATAATCGTTATTATTATTATTATTATTATTATTATTATTATTATTATTATTTAAGCATGAGTTCATTTAAACATTTAACTACATAGATAATAATCAAGTGTTTAGAAATCGAAAATTTATCGCCTCTTTAATTTGTATTAAGATTATTAAATATTAAAAGTATTAAACGCATTGAACGCATTCCTTATTTCGTATCTATTAAAACTGATTCGAATTGGAAGTATTTAATAATTAATCTTACACTAATTAGAATTATTTTTTCCTTTCATAAATTCTTTTTTGCCTACATTTACAAGCTTCCACAATTATCTAACTTTTTAATCGTAAGATGGTCGAAAGATATTGATATTTAGATTTTCCTTGTTCTAAGTTTTAACTTCACGTTACAAATAATGAATAAATGTAAATAATTTTATTATCCTAAACGGATGAGTAAAAGGAAGAATTGGATAGTTCTTAATTTTTATCGTTACAATCGCATTATTATGATTTCATTGTTGACTTCATTGAAGTTGTTGACTTAATAAGATCGAGTTTATTTATTTATTCCAACATGTAAAAGAATTGTAGAAGATTGTAAAAGATCAATCATCATGTAGATTGTAAAAGATCCATTTATCTTTTTATGACAAATATTTCTCTAAAATATTTGTTGTTCCAACAGAAAATTTCCTTAAAATGCTTATAAGTTGAAAGGCAAATGAACAATATCTTTTTAGAGGAAAAAAAATCAGTAAGGGCCAGATTTTTTTTTTTTTTTTTTTTTTAGATTTTGCCCACTTAAGGACAGCACAATAGTTTTTGCACTGTGGCTAATAGCAGCGTCAAATGTTAACAGAGAGTGCAAAATGTTATTAGGCAGTCTTTATTTTTGCAAAAATTCATCAAAAGATCTTGCTTCCAATTTCTCGGCTTCCAGTAGAGTTTAAATGAAAAAAAACAACAGTGTAATGGCGCAGAAAAAGTCACGAAATCAACTTTGTAAAAAGTGCAAAATTTAAATTTTCATATAGTCTCCAGATCTCTATACTTATACTTAATTAAAAAAAAAAAAAAACTTACTATATTCTAACATAAAAAAGACGGTTTATTCCTTTATTTAATATTATTTATTTATTATTATTGAAACTGATGGAGATATTTTATCTTAAAACATGAACTCACTTTTCGGGATCGTATAAAAAATTATAAAAGGAGTATTGAAATTAAACAAAAAATAACAGAATAAAAAAGAAATTTTAAAATGACCTTTTACTGGAAACCAAAAAACGTGTAAAAATCACAAATTTTGAATTAAATAAATCAGTCAGTTTTTATTGTAGTGGGGTGCATCTTTTCTTTTTTTCTTTTTTTTTTTTTTTTTTTTTATGGTACAAATGGTTACATATATTTATTTCGGCAAAAACAATTAGAAATTAATTCACAATTTAATATTCAAGGCACTTTTTTATGATTTATGAACATATTACAATATTTTTGAAAGAAAGAACTTATATATGAAGTTTTTAATGCGATTAAAAATAAAATAATTACCTCAATTTATTGTTAAAGTTACACTGCTGACGGCGGCTTACAACATTTATATAATGACTGAAAATCTGAGCAAATATAGGAAAGAAAACTGATATCTTAAGAAAGAAAGAAAGAAACAAGTAATTTATAAACACCATTATTTAATGTGCTAATTGAATTAGTTAAGAAAATAAATTATTAAACGATAAAGTAAAACTTTAAATGACAAAAGCAAAAGTGAAAGTATGCCAAAAAATAATGCAAAAATACAAGGATAGGCACTTAAATCGTGATAGAAATTCCATAAAGCATTATGAAAAACTGGAATAATTGTGAAATCTAGAGGTTTAATCAACAATTTTCATGGAAGAGAGATATGATGTACTCAAATCAAAACATTTACGATTGTTATATTGGAAAAAAAAAGTGGCATGTTTGTTGATTTAAAAATAAATAAATAATTAAGAGTTAAAAAAAAAAAAAAAAAATGGAGCAAGTAGTTTTATTATGCTTCATTTAAAACTGGTATTATTGTTCAATCGCAGTTTTCTCGATGAAAAGTTTAAAGCTAAAAATTTTCGAAATTGTTAAGCAAATGAATTTCCTTCGCAATTTATTCTTCAGACTCCTTGGATTTTTCAAATGCCCATATATATATATATATATATATATATATATATATATATATATATATATATATATATATATATATATATATGTACAGTCGGTAACAAAAGTGTCTGAACACTAGCAAAAATTCCTATGTAAAAAAAGTACACTTCATACGGTTATGTTAAATAAATCCTTATCGAATCATGTTCTTAGACTCACAAAGAAGAGGATTCGACAAAGATTTATGTAACAAAACCGTATGAAGTGTACTTTTTTTAACACGCTTTTATTAGCTTCACCTGTATGTATGTTTGTATGTATGTTTGTAACCGCTCTGGGAGCAAAAAAAAAATCTATATTGTAAAAATACACTTTCCCTACGTGAACGCTGTGGCTGTGAGGTAAAGCTACGGGCTACGAACCTAAAGGTCTAACGTTCGAGCCCAGTCAGGGGAGATTTTTTAAAAATGGTTTTTGTTTAATTCTAAATTATTTTATAATCACCCTGTAATATGGTGTCTCACTCACAGATTTTTTTCTTACCCTGCATTTCAATACTAAAAAGATAGATATTTTGTGCTTTTTAGTTCACATTTCGATAAAAGCGTGTTCTTTAATTTTTTAGAAGTATAATTTTATTACATAGGAATTTTCGCTAGTGTTCGGACACTTTTTTTACCGACTGTATATACATACATATATATATATTATATATATATATGTGTGTGTGTGTGTGTATATGTATTTTTTTCCCCCAGAATTTGTTTGTTATAAATTACAAATTTCTTTCCATAAAATACTGCTTTTAAAAAAGCTGTTCCCTTATTTCGAAATTCAGGTGAATGTTTATAGGTTTATGTTGTTTTTTACAATAATTTTGTTATTTACATAACAACAACACAATTCTTCAACAAAAAAAAATTACAGCAATATTTTGTTGAAAATAATAATAAGGATAATAGTGCTTAAAGAATCAAATTGAAAATTTAATTAATGAAATTGCTTGAATTTCGAAAATATTGGATAATGTAAAGTATAATTAATGCGACTATAATTTTCAACATTAATACTGTTTTTAATAGAAACAATTTTTCAATTACGGGAAAAAAATTGCAGCAAATTTTTATAACGTACCGCTGAGAAAATAAACATACCGCTTTCATCTAGAAGGAATATGTAGCCATTTTCGAAATCCCTAAACTAAAAATATAGATATCCAAGTTATGCGCATAAGGTAAGTAAATAACCTAAATAGACGAAATGATCGAGAATTTCTAGCCTACACTTTTCTAGATTGTGAAACAATATTGTGAATATTATGAATCCTTTGTATTGCGAGAAATTCTCGTTGATTTACTAGAAATGGTTTATAAAACAAAATTATAGTTACTAAAACTCGCCTCTTGTGTTCGCACTTAATTACAGAGAATTTTAAATGAGATTGACTACCATAATATAGGAAAACGGTCTAGAATTTTAATAGGGTTTTTAGAACTCGCGAGCAAAGGAAGCTAGAATTTATAAGGATGACATGGAACTATTTTTACTAGAGCCACAATTTAGCTTCTAGATGTCAGTCACATAAATTTCTCAGTGTATGTAAAACGTAGCATTGTGAGAATTTATTTTTTAATAACTAGGGGGCTCTGCCCCTGCTCGCTTCGCTCACCAACCCCCGAAGAAGGCTTCGCCTCCTACCCGATTCACTTTACTTATTGACACATGCAGAACTCTGCCCGCCTATTCGCTGCTTTCTTTCACTGTAAAGGAATATTAATAGTGCATATTAAAGATATAGAAAAGATAATAGAAAGAAATAAAGATAATAGAAAGAAAATCATAATATCTAGACCATTTTGCATTACAGCTTTAGTATATGACCCTTTTTATTTCTTTTTTACAATCTTAAATCCGGACCACGGTACCCCAGTCGGTAGAGCGCCGAGCTTGTAATTGGAAGATTGTGGGTTCGGTTCTCGAGCATACCAAAGACCGTGGTATACACTAATGGTGGCTAGTGCACGTAAAATATGTTGTGGCCACAATATCCTCCATGTTCCCATCAAAATTATACCCCTGGGGGCCACCGAAGCTGGGGAGCTATCTCCTTCATGTAGGACCAAAACTGTGGTGGCATGTTTCCGGAATATCCGTAGGGGTGCGTCCCAGGCCGTCGCCAATTATCCATAGCGCAGTATTGGTGCAACGTCAATCACAACCTACCTAATTATCTACCTACCTACAACCATGGATCATATTTTAATTTTCCCGTGTAAGAAGATTAATTTTCTAAAAGTAGAGGAAAAAAGTTGATATTTATTTTCTTTGTTTTTTTACATCCATGGTTTCGGGCCGCGATACCCTAGTCGGTAAAGCACTGAGCACGTAATTGGAAGATTGCCGATTCGATGCTTGAGCCGGCCAAAGACCGTCGTGTACACTAATCGTGGCTGGTGCACACAAAATCTGTCGTGGTCGCAAAGTCCTCCATGTTCCCATCCCCACTATACCTCTGGGGATCCCCTCCGTGAAGGTTCAAAATTGTGATGACATGTCTCCGGAACAACTCTAGGGGTGCGTCCCAGACCGTCGCCAATTACCCATAGCGCAGTATTAATGCGGCGTTGAATTCAACCAACCTACCTACCTACGTACAACCATGGATCATATTTTAATTTTCTCGTGTAAAATGACTTCATGACAGAAGAACAACATCACTGGGAGAAACTTTTTTCAAAATGGCAAATAGAGTACCTTCATAAACTTGTCGTTTTTAGTTAATAACATCTTTAATTAAAATTATAGAAATTTCTAAGCGGCTGAAATGTCTGCCTTGGAGTACTCGGAACACATTGATACCTCTCATGACGCGAAGGACCCTGCCCTCCGTTAGAAGATGCTGTCGCAGACAAAAAAAATTGACAGTAACTTTTTGTTAATATATAGAGAAAATAAAATTTTCCCGTATAGATCAACCATAATTACGAAATGTAATGTATAAAAAATTCCAAATAAACGAGAAAATAATAAATATATATTGCTCTATTAAATATATGGTTTTATTAAAATATAATGGCTAACAAAACAAAAATTAGGCTAAAGATTCTTACTTTATGCAAATTAAGTTGAATTACTACTACAAATCTTCCTATAGATATATATTTTTTTATTTGTGACTAGAAAACGGATCAAGCTTAAGGTTCTGCTGTACCATTTTTTTCATACTCTTTATACACTGACGGAAAAAAAAATCCCAACACCAAGAAAGACTTGTGTCAGATAAACGAAATTTGGTAGGCGTGTTTATACATCTGAAATATAATATCGATTCAAATTTCGCGCTTCGCGCATAAGTGTGGCGCTAGTAGCGCCACTCAGAACTTGCAAATCAAGTTTGCTTTAGATGCGTGCTGTAAAGTTTGTGATCGTTATTGATCTTTGAAATTTGGCAGATTGAGTTGATGTTAGACAAGAATGCCTTGAAGAAGACGAAGAAGCCATTATCAAGAGCTCATAGAGTTTGAATGAGGTCTTGTAATAGGGCTACCAGAAGGTGGATTTTCTTTCCGCGATATTGAAGAAAGACTTGGCCGGAATGTATCCAATGTGCATGATTGTTGGGTGCGGTGGTCAAGGGATGGTACTGTCTCAAAAAGACCGGGTTCCGGGTAGCCACGTGACACTACTGAGAGGGAAGACCGCCGTATCCGGCGTCCGGTTGTGGCGCATCGTACTGCATCTGCGGCAGAAATTCGAGCTACAGTTGGTACCACAGTGACACAACCAAATGTTAGAAATCGGTTACTTCAAGGAAAGCTCCGAGCCAGGCGCACTGTAGCATGCAATCCACTGACTCCAAGTCATTGCCGTTTCCGACGGCAGTGGTGTCAAGCCAGAGCTCATTGGAGGACGAAGTGGAGAAATTTTGTGTTTCTGATGAAAGCAAGTTCTGCCTTGGTGCCAGTGATGACGGTGTGTTGGTCAGAAGGAGGCCAGGGGAACGCCTGCAAACAAACTGTCTGCGACCTATACATAGTGGACCTACACCGGGAGTCATGGTCTGGGGAGCAATCTCCAACGACAGCAGGAGCACTCTCGTGGTTATCCCAAACACACTGACTGCAAATTTGTGCGTCCGTCTGGTAATTCAACCTGTAGTGCTGCCATTCATGAACAGCATTCAAGGGGAGTTTTCCAACAGGATAATGCTCGCCCTCATACCGCTGTTGTAACGTAACGGGCTCTACAGAGTGTCGGCATGTTACCTTGGCCTGTGAGATCACCAGATCTGTCTCCAATTGAGCACGTATGGGATATCATTGGACTACAAGTCCAGCATCATCCACAGCAAGCATTGACCGTCCCAGTATTGACAGAACAAGTACAACAAGCGTTGAACTCCATACCACAAAGTGACATTCGGCACCTGTATGGCACAATGCATGCACGTTTGCAGGCTTGCATTCAAAATATTGGAGGTTACACCGGCTATTAATGTAACAGCATTTCACATTTGAAATGCATTTTCTCGAGCTTAAATCAACCTGTGATCTTAAAAATTTAATCAGTTAAACATGTTAACTGGACAAATGCATTGTCCGAATTTCATTACTCTACAATGTTTTTTTCTTGGTGTTGGGATTTTTTTTTCCGTCAGTGTAGTTCTACTTTTTGCTTGGATATTTCGTGGTTAAGGATGTGTGGTAATGGTTCAACACTGATAAATACCAGAAATATAAGCATACATATGCATAATTTAGAAAGATTTTTAGTAACGGTTGCTGCATTTAATTGGTTCAAAGTGAAGTCTTGTTGTAGATGTCTGTAAGCTGCATAATTGACTCATATATTTTAAGTGAACCTTCTTATATTGGTTGGTACAACAAACAAGCTAAAAAAACACATAAACGTATTGTTTCCTAATGTTCTAGCTTAGCGTGAAAGAATTAAGTTGCCAAACATATATGAGTTGGTAACTCATATATTTTTTTAAGTGAATCTTCTTATATTAATTGGTGCAACAAGCAGGCTAAAAAAAACACATAAACGAATTGTTTCTTAATGTTCTAGTTTAGCGTGTAAGATTGAAAAGTTAATTCTTGGAGTAAAACCAAGAAAAATATCGTATAGAGAACAAGGTTAAAATGATCATCTTAAAGGCTTCTTAAAAAAAAAAAAAAAAAAAAAAAGCCACAAATTTCGTACAGTCATGGAAAATGCTTGCTAATGCTTTATTCAATAATTACAAAAAAGCTGCGAAAAAAAAAAAAAAAATGCAAATGCGAATTAACTAAACATGCGAATTAACTAAATGAATTTACGAAACTTTGTAATTAAAGGAATTTTTTTTTTTTTTACATTTAATTTATAGTTCACTATAAACTAAGAAATTTTTAATGATATGAAAATACATCAATATTTATATACTTGTACCACGTAGCCCATTGTTAACAAACTTAAAATCTTAATGCATATGGGTAATTCTATCTAACTTTAACCCTAAAAGTCATTTTATAATTTTATTTCAAGGTTTTGGACTTTTTTTTTTTTTTTTTAAGTAAAGTACTATAATTAAGAATTTTATATTACCAATTTTTAATATTCATCTTGTGGCAACACCAAGATTGCAAAATGGTTTCTTCTTTAGCTACCTTGAAAGTGTGATTAAGTCTAACATTTGGAAGAAAATTTGAAAAGTAAATATATATATATTTAAATAATTAAGAAATTGCACACAAGGGCACACACAATATAGCATAATATGCAGAATTTTGCAAATAGAAGTATAAATAGTAACGTTCCAAAAGTGTCGAGTACAATGTTTGAAAAGGTTTTCATAATATATATATATATAGTACATATTGTTCTAATTCTAATTATGTTTCATTTTAGAATAATAGATATATTTTTATTAAATAGTTTAGCAACAAATTGTATTTTTTGAAATATATTTATTTTGGTGTTTAAAATGTTATATTTGTCTGTAGTGTAAGTAACAGTAAAATAAATAAAGTTTCTTTAATTTCTTGTTGATAACACTGCGCTGCAAAAAAGTAAATAAATAAATAAAATAAATAATAATAAGTTTTCGACCCCTGATACCATTCTTACTGGTTCTTGTGCAAAATGACCTCCTGAATCCGAATATGACTACCATTTTGCCCAGTCACCCACCGTTTTCTCGGGACACCACCCCCTCCCCCAATTTTTATCACTGTTCTATAATTTTATGGCCATAAATTTGATTTGGAGAATGAAAATAATTAATTTAACACTTAAAAACAAAAAAATATTTTTTTACGCCTTTTGTTAGACTATTTAAACAATGTTTTTCCTTTTGTCCCTCTCGCATTAAGTTAAAAAAATATTAAAAATAAAATTGGGAGAAATCGCGTGAAAAACATTTTTAGAAATGAATATTAAAATTGTTGCTGAAGGACAGAGTTTTATACATCTAACTGAAAAAAAAAATAATAATAATATTAATAATAATAATAATAATAGGCTTTTTTTTTTTTTTTTTTTTTTTTTTTTTTTTACGTAAACTTTTGTATTTATAATTCCTACCTGCATTCGACTTTTTTTTAAATACAATACAATGGCTCGTAATTTAGTTTATTTTCTGGATTTAATTTTCCCTGTTTAATTTTTATTTGTTTGGCAACAGAAATTAGTATTTTTTTTTTCTTCCCAAACTATTGACATATTGTTTGGATATAGACAGTGCTCCTTGCTAATATTAAAATGCCCAGAAGAAAATTGATCGGTCGGATTGAGAATAAAAAGTGAGGTTCATATTCATTGTAATGTAAATAAGGATGGTCATAGTGATTATCTTCATTATCATCATCATCATCATCATCATCATCCTATCCTCATCATCATTATTATTTTGAAAGATAGAATATTTACTGAGATCCTTGCTGACATGGAAATTTTGAATTATATATCTATATCTATATATACATTACCACTACGTTTTAATAGAGATTTCGAACTTAAAAAATGGGTAGTTGAAAGGAATACGAAAGGGAAATATTGCTGAATATTTTTGTTAGAAAATAAGGGTAATAAGCGTTTGGCATAAGATAGAAAATTTTCCAATTATGTTTAAATAAAATGTCTATTGAAATTTATTTTAATTTAAACATAAAACTTTACATGGTTCCAAGAATGTATTGTATCCACTCTTAGCTTTCTAGCGAAATTCTCATAACACTTGATTTTTCGTTATAGAAAATTTTAGAACAAAATAACAAATATATTAACATCGATATTTTTATGCACATTTAAAGGATTTTTATCATAAAATAATACTGAGATTCTGTTTTAATTTGCTAATTTATATTTAAACATGTTTACAATTTTTTTAAAATACTATTATATTGTGGCCATAACAAATTTTTCTTATATATTTTCTTATATAAATTCAAGCAATATAATTATTTATAAAAATTATTTTCTACGACGAATGCAGACTTTTTCATCTCAGAGAAGTGTAACACTAAATGTGAGAAGAAAGACATATTTGTACCTAAAAGGCATCAGGGTAATTGACATCTGAGATTTATTATTATTATTATTTGTGTGTGTGTGTGTGTGCGTCTGTTGTTGTTGTTGAAAGTAAAAAAAAAAAAAAAAATCTATAACTTTATTTCAAATTATCGCAAATCTATGTTTCAATCATTCGTTTACAAGGTATTGTCGAGTTCTTTTGAAAGATTTTCATACCGATAATTTATACCCCCTTGTAGAATACTTTCCCCCAGGGGAAAAAGCGGTGTTCTGTATATAATTTTTTTTCTTTTCTTTTCTTTTCTTTTCTTGACTGATTGATTACATTACTCTGCACGAAAATCGCCCCAATACCATTCATGCAAATTCTAATGTAAAATAATTCCCCTGAATCCGAATATGACGCTCATTTTGCCCCATCACCCACCGTTTTTTAAAAACGCCCCCTATTTTTAACACTGTTCTGTAATTTTATGGATATGAATTTATTTGGTGTGTGGGGGGGGGGGATTATTTTGTTAAATATCTCTTGAGGGGCTATTTTATTTATTTTGTTCTCCTTCCGAAGATTTTATAGAAAATTTATAAAAACTGTTCACATAATAATAATAATAATAATAATAAAAGAATAATTTGTTAATCTATAAAATCTATATTTGAAAAAATAAAATCATAAAAATAAAATATATTCTGATAAGAATATGTGAGTGTAACTATATTTGCGTAAAAAAAAAAAAAATATCTAAACAAATCCACACTATATATTTCACCGAAAAAGAAAATTCCCAAGACCTTAGTTAGCGTTAAGAAATACCTTAAGTAAGGGCGTAGTGCATCAGATATGGGCCAATGGTCAAGGATCTGCTCCTAATCTGACAATAAGAACATATCATGGATGAAATCTTAAGTTTGACACCCATGTACAACAGATAAAACTGCATTCGAAAACAGCCACATGATAGAAGGAAAATATTCTAATGTAATACAAATAGAATATTTATGTTAAAATATCTAGTGAATTATCTTTAGAAAAATATCTCTACGTAGAATTATAATCCTAGAACATTAAACAATTTTGTAAAAACATACAATTTTTTTTTTAACAGTTTATAATGTTTCGTAAAATAAAATTTAAAAAAGTACTAATTTTATACGTCAAATCTACTTTTAAAAAAATCTGAGAGGAAAACAATACTAACGAATAAAATTAATGCTATGTATTTTACGTACACTAGAAATGAACGTTGTATCAGTAGTAGACACTTTTTTAAACTTTGAAAACAAGCTTTCTAAATCTTACACATAGTAGAGCAGCGTTAAGGGTTTGTATTAAACTCCTCTTCTATTAATGCTTTTAAGTACAAATATTTCAAATTCTTTAGTTTTGAATAAGGAAATAAAATTCTATTTACTTTGTACCTGCTTATTTTAAGCAAATTTCTTGTACTCCCTTCTTTCATAGACCTAAAATAATTTTGAAGAATGTATTTTTCGTGCGTAAGTTTTAATTTTGTATTAATATATAATACTTTAACCTAAAGATGTCATCACAGCCAGTAGTGGGCAGCCTTCTCTACAACTAGCTCATCTGACTTTTAAGGCGTTATCCAGTAGTAGATACAGCTCAGTTTTTTTCCCACATTCTGGAATGGAATATCAATTTATTTCATTCAAAGTTAGATCGGAATGCTTTAATTATATATTTATAGGAGGTTATTTTTTCCCCTTAAAATTTCAGAAGAGATTTGCAGAGATTGACACGCTGAATTCTAGGAAATATCTGAGAAAAACTGGGTACCCATGGTATTTATAGGACTATCGCACAAGAGGGTTATTAAAATGTTATTTACAAATTAAAACTCATTTTAAACGGAGCAATGTGTTATTAAAACCGTATAATTTTTAGAGATACTTTTTATTCAATTTATGATACAAATTTATATATTCTTTTCTTTTTTTAAACTTATTAATGAAACAGAATATGCCTTTCATTAATTAAATATACATTTTCAGATAGTTCATATTTTATTTTACCTTTTCTAAAAAAAAAAAAAAAAAAAAAAAAAAAAAAAATCAAAAATGTCTAGAGCTAGTGCATTTAAGCTCTCTTGAAAATCAATTTTTCGAGTTTAAAAATTATTCAATTATCATTTCTATCAAATGCAAATCAGCATGCAAATCAAATACAGAATTTATATTTTCGAAACTGTTACACATATTACATCAAATGATACATGAAAGTAAGGAAAAATAAACCAAGTTTTATTATTATTATTCATTTATTTATTTATTTATATTTATTTTATTACAAATGTTCGATTGTTCGACCTTTTTGTTGCACGACAAATATCTAATCTGTAATCAAGTTCGCTCCACACAGTTTGTAGTTTTGCACAGTCAGTGGTTCTTAATGCTGCAGAAATGCGTTGTCTGTGCATCTATTGATCGACAATGGAAAAAAAATCTGCTTTATTATTGTTTTTTATTTATTTGGTATATCACTTATTGTAATAGGGACCACCAGCTGCTGAGCAGTTCTGCGCTCAGAGCTGGTAGATGGGAGGTGCCGGGTTCGATCCCAGGTTGCGTTCATCGAACGAGACTTTCGGAGCCTTCCGTGGTTTTCTCCGAAACTTGTGTAAATACAGGCTAAGACCCATTAGAAAGATCCCCACGGAGAGCATTCCCCCATAAGCCTAGGACCCTTGTGTAGTCAATCGACCTTAAATCCTACAAGAACAACAACACTTATTGTAATACGCGTAATAGTTTCTAAAATTTAAGTTTTAAAAATACGGCCATTCATTCGTGCTAACAATGTATATTAATATGATTGTGCCTCTTTTCAATAGACTAAGAATGCACGTCATGGATATTTATTTCAATAAAATGCAAGAACCCGAATAAGACAGACTAATTAATATTCACACGATTTAATGTCACTTAGTGTGAATTACTTGAATGACCCGTCACTAACAAGAACGTTCTCTCACAAAGTGTTTGTATATCCTTAAAACCAATCAAAACAACTAATCAGTTTTAAAAATAATTAGTCGCTGTTCTAAAGTAGCTTTTCATAGATGAGAAGAGTTTTTACTTCTGTTACTTTGTTGACGTGTTAATTAAAATCAATCAGCCAAAGCATACTAACTACAGTTCAATGATTCAAGTTGAAATACGTATGTTTCAGTTCTGGAAAGAATAACAGAATGAATCTACGATTTAAATGAGTATATATATATATATATATTATTTTAAGTATGCCAATAGTTCACATCGATTAATCAAGCCATTCACACGATAAAAATATATACATATAAAATTTACAATCGTATTCCTAGCACGAAATGAATCATTTATTGAATTCCAAAAAGATTGATAATTTTTAACAATATAAACAACTTATACAGTTTTTGTATAATATACAAAAATATTTTGATGCAACAACTTACATTTATCCATCGTTTATTGAAATGTATCATTATACATTTAAAACTGATAACTATAAAAAGTGTGTTTTGATAAAACTTAGTTTTCTTAATGATAAATTAAATTTCTTAATAATATCAATAATGAATGTTTTGGACAGCCAGCCTAGAGACGAAAGCATGTTTTAGATAAAATTTATCTCTTTTCAGAAATTATTATTAATTTTTTTAATCGTATATTTTTCTATTTCTTTCGTTATTTTATTTTTTGTGTCATGTATCATTACATTTTTTACAATTCTGTCATATATAGGGAAATCTAGTGTTTAAAATTAAACATTCAAATGCAATTTCATAGATAAATGGAAGTAATTACTATAGCGAAAACACGTTAATTTAGTATATGTACAGTCGGTAACAAAAGTCTCCGAACACTAGCAAAAATTCCTATGTAAAAAAAATACACTTAATACAGTTTTGATTAATAAATCCTTGTCGAATCCTGTTTTTAGACTGACTAAGAACAAGATTTGACAAGGATTTATTTTAAAAAACTGTATTAAGTACACTTTTTTTACATAGGAATTTTTGCTAGTGTTCGCAGACTTTTGTTACCGACTGTATCACTCGAATGAGAAAATCCTTTATAATGTGACACGTTTAAGCAGAAAACCAGTGAGTCGAATATATATATCACATTCTTTTATAACACAAGGTCAAACACATTCTATGTTCATTTTTCTTCCATAATATATGAAAGCCCTGAAATTAGTACCTAAAAGTACAAATGTGTTCAAGTGCGCTCAGAAATTTGTATTTATTTCCCTTCTTATTATTTCATAATTTTATTGATAAAGTAAAATATTATGTTTTGGTGTTTTTTCTGCTTTGTTTGGACACACACACAAAAAGAAAGAAATAAAAAAGAAAAAGAAAATATGCACACATTATTTTAAGTTACTGTATAAGACTGTTACTGCTTCAATGTATAAAATATTATTACAATACATTTATTATTTTTTAATGTACCACATGTTTCATAATTGTGACCTTAATTTATCACACTAGTACATTTATATATTGAGGAAAAAGAATTAAAATTGCCTTACATTATTAAAAAAAAAAAAAAAAAAAAGGAGGTGCTCGTAATGTATCGTTAGAAAGACTGCAATACACATTGCAAAATATATCTTTCTAAAACTGTAATACACAAGGAACAACACATTCTTATTAAAACTGTGATCTTTATCTTTTCTACAAAACAATAATAATAATAATAATAATAATAATAATAATAATAAAATTACTAGTGATGGAAGTACAAAATATACAGTACAAGAGAACTAAGACATATATAACAAAAAATTCTCAGACAACATCAGAGAATAATACTAACAGCTGCCCAAATCAACATTAAAAAGAGAAAGAGAAAGAAAAAAAGAAAAAACTTATATTCATTTGCGCTTTCTGGGTATAAAAATTCAATAACTTTAAAAGTTTAAGAATACGTAACAAAAAATGCTTTTGGCAGCGTAAACACTGTGATCCTTTAAAAGTGAGCTTTTTTTTTTTTTTTTTTTTTTTTTTTTTTTTTTTCATTTATATTAAGCGCATCATTAAAAATAATGCATGGAAATCACAAATAAATGTATGTGTGAAAAAAAAAAAAGAAAGAAAGGAATACGAAACAAAATATAACTCAATGAAAAAATATAAATAAATAAATAAATAAAAAACCTTGAATAACTATCTCACGTTGAAGAAAATAAACATAGTGCGTCAAACAAAATATTTAAAAGTGTTACGCCTAACTGTCCATAATTTGAAAATAACTGCAGTCACGATCACCGCGGGAAGTAGCCATTGAAGACATCACGCTATTATTCTGGAAATATTCGAGTAATTCTGTGGGAGTAATCGTGGTTTATAGTGAAAGAATATGTTTTAAAAACAAAAGAAATATTATTCTGACAGAGTTTTAACAAACTGTATAACAATGTTAAGGTACAAAATTAAACTCTGTATGTAATAACAAAATAAAAGAAAGAAAATTACAACAATTAATGAAGCAAATAATACCAAAATTGCTAAAGAATTAAAATGTTAACTGAGAATCTTAAATATAAAATGATGTTTCTTCAGTTTCTGTTTCACAAAATGAATAAACAAAGACAATCATGAAAGCGCGTGTGGATAAAGATCAATATAGGCTTTATGCTCTCTTGACCTCATAACAAAAGGAAAAATGTTTGTTTGGCATCTGTCATAGGTATATTGTTTTTGGAAGTTTTACTTTTTAAATAAACTAAACATTTACATTATCGTTAAAGAGGAAGTTTTTAACGATCCAGAGATTCTTGCTAATAATGTCAAACAACAATTGTCAATCAAGCTTTACTTTAAAGCATTAATGAATTGCTTCAGAAGTAATTATTGTATTGTTTTTCTTGCAGCTAAGTTGAAAAATACTCAATAACTTTTCGTAGTGAAATATTTTCTTAAATATTTTTCCAATGTTTCTGAGTCTTATAAGGCAGTACTATTTTAACAGAAAAAAAAAAAAAAAAAAAAAAAAAGGTACTCTTAATTAGCTTAGCAAGGTGTGAAACGCATAAAAACACACAATAACAAGTGTTAAAGGGACTCTCTACCTATCGTCTCCGAAAGCCGAAGTCAGTGTTATTCTATGGTAAATTTTGCCCCATTATAATTCATTAACTAATACATATTTCTGAATTCCATTTTCACTTTCCGAAAATTCACAACTATTAAACAATTTATCGCTTTTTATTTATTTATTTATTTATTTATTTTAGATTTTATTTTAAAGCTCAAAAACGAAAAATTTCACATTGTGAAAATACGCATTTTACAACCTCAAAATAAAATATTAAAAATTAAAAAAAAATAATTTTTTGAAAGCGATAAATTGTCTCATAGTTGTGATGTTTCTGAATGTGAAACGGAACTTAAAAAAATATATTAGTTAATAAGTTATAATGGGGCGAAATTCTCCATAGAATGACATTGACTCCGGCTTCTGGGGACGATAAGTGGAGAGGCCTCTTAAGAAACAATTCAGAAGTCATCAGTTAGGAAATCCAGGATAAATAGTCAAGAAAAAACACCGAAAAGTGGTAAGTGTGAATTTGAGCTTCTTGAATCGTAGGCAGGGTTTGCTAATTCCCGCTTATTATGCGACTGGACGCGACGATGATAGACGGGTTGACCACCATCACACTTTTGCGTGTGAAAAAAATCGAAAATTCAAGAAAAAATGCATGAAAAATAAACGTACAATCACAAGAGTGAATATATATATATATATATATATATATATATCTGTCACCGGTCAGAAGATGTAAAAAAACATTTAAGAAAAAAAAAAAAACCTATGGATGAAATTTTGTCTATGACAGAATTTAATTTAGTACGACCGGACTATTTATATTTGCATTTTAACATCCTTTCAAAATAAATAAATAAACAAATAATAATAGAGGGCGCTCAGTAAAATTCTTAAACACATATTCAAGTAACGTATTGATTTTTAATTCCAAATAAATTAATAAAATTTGAATGCATTAATTGTATAGTATCTTCCCTTAATTGCTTAATATTCATTTACTAAATATTTTAATTAGTAAAATAATCTTAACGATTTCGTATTTATTACTAATAATTAACAGTTTCAATTTCTACAGAACAAAACATAATATTAAAAAAACTACAAACCAATTATTCGATATTTAAATTATACTCAAAATTCATCACAGATTAATTAATATTAATCCATTAATTTCTCAAAAACATAATTAATATCAATATACTCATCTTATAAATCGGAAAATAACACACATTTTAAATAAATTTCACAGTTTTAGTCTAAAAATATCTGAAAACAATAGTCTAAATAATCAGTCAAGACCTGTTGGCTCAGTGGTCAGAGTACACGACTACGAACCCGAAGGTTGTGAGTTCAATCGTCACCGATGGGAAGTGAAAAAAAATATATATATATATATATATAAGTTTTTACGGATAATACAAAATGTTTTAAGATAGAGTAAGAGATTAAATGGTAAAATTGGATATTGGCATCGATTTTCGAAGTGGAACATTATAAATTGGTAACGACGCAAAATGGCAGATTGAAAGAAATAGTCCTGTCGTACTAAAAAAGACAGGAAAATGGTTTGTGGTTCTAGTGTCCTGTAATGAAAGACAGGGTTTGCTACTTCCTGCTTACTATTAATATATATTTTGGTCTCGAATACCGTTTTTAACATTTATTGCATAACATATTAGATCTCCCGGAAAGTTCTGCCCTTTTGAATTAATAAAATGACACCAGAAATGTTTGTTTAACGATATTTATATGGTACTTTATCAATTATCATCTTAAAAGTTACCCAAGTATATCTTAAATATTATCCAGGATAAATTTCCGATGTCATTTATTTTAATTCAAAAGGACAGGACTTTCCATTAGACCTAAAAGAGCGAAAAGGGACAACGTTAGGGCTCAAATCTGGGACCTCTTGCTTAATATTCTAACGCTCTTGTGATATCTGGCCCACAAAATTAGCTTATATAAAAGCTGGGTATTTTCTTTTTTTTTTCTTTTTTTATCTGTTGTGCGAATGCAGACATTGCCTTACGAGTGAAAATCATATTTAATGAAATTTTATTTTTCCGACTGAGTGAAAATAATGCCTGGACCGGGAGTCGAACCCCGGATCATTATTTTCACTCAGCATTATTTTCACTCAGTCGGAAAAATAAAATTTCATTCAATATGATTTTCTTCCCATCAGTTGATTGTGATTTTAATAAAAAAAAATGTATTACGAGTGAAAGTTTTTTTTTTATCATCCGTAAAAAAATTCATTTTATGATTGCTGTTTTAGTCGCAAAACAGATTTAAAAAAATTGCTACTCAGATTTTGACCGGGTTCACTCAGTTGGTGGTTGCGAATCCTGGCCTGATTTCTTTCCTCTTTTGTAAAAATTAGAGTATTTTGGGAGAAGATGCCGTAGTTTTTATTTAATATTTCTGTAAAATCTCTTGTTCGTTATATTTGTTGTTCATTGATCTCTTGTGAAATTCTATACTTTTGAGTACATATTAAAAATATATTTGACTTATACGGACATTGAAATAAAATTTTCCTAAACGCTTTAGTTTCGCCATCTTACTCCAATTTTGAGGTAAGATGGTCGTCTGTTTAGGGGTATTATTTAGGGCATAAACATATATATATATTATATACATATTATCTTATTTAATATTTTACAAAAATTAATGACCAAATATAATTTAAAATAACAAAGAAGGCAACACGGCATCTTTCCTCAATGTGAAACTGCCGGCATCTTACACCCAAAAAACTAGGTTACCTTACCCCTAAACATTGAACAAGACGTAGGTCCGCTTATCAACTTACAAAACAGGCAATCGACAACCTTTTTAGGTTTGGCGGACAGGCCACACACAGTACTTTTTAAAATTATCAGAACTATTTTTTTTTTTTTCCTGTTTGAACTAAGTTTTGCGCAACAAACTAAAAAAGCCAAATTTTTTAGCACTCACCAGAAGAAAAGAAATGTATTATCGATCTAAATTAATTTAAGAAATGGGTAATTTTTGGGGAAAAAAAATAACATACGTTTCGTTACTGATGTTATTGTACTTATTATTACTCTAATGAGTGGACAGTGTTTCCCGACGGGGACTGTGCAGAAGAGAATCACGTGATACGACATTTTGTCTTACACGGCATCTTTCCTAATCTTACCCTAATTTAGCCAGTCCCTAAAAAATCTGTCGAAAGTAAATGGTTGAAGTTGTTATCCTAAGGAATAAAAATATTTAAGGATGTTATGAAATCAGAAACAACAACAACACTATCCAACAGTTTTATCACTGCTTTAAAAGACAAAAATGTGCAATTTGCGTGAAATGTACAAAGAAAAAAAAAAAAAAAAAACACTTGCGTTCAGTAAGAAACATTGTTGCTTTCATATTGTTCTCATGCTTTTTTTTTTTTTTTTGCGATGTGAACAGTTGTACTTAACTATTTTGGCCTGTAACAATTGTTGTGGGCTTTTTCAGCTTAAGATATTTCCTTACAACGTATGTTATTCATTTTACCGAAATCTGTAAATTTGACAGAATGATACCAAAAATACCATATTCAATTTTTAACACCGAAATAATGTTTCTACAGTAATAATAACAGGAGACTTGGCGTTGGAATATTAAAACCCGAATAAACTACTACGTCAGAAACGCCAAAGAAAAATATTGGAAATGCATACAATTGTTTCGGCAGCCTTAAGCGTGCCGTCTTCAGTGCAAAAAGGATCTCCTTTGCACTGAAGACGGCACGCTTAAGGCTGCCGAAACAATTGTATGCATTTCCAATATTTTTCTTTGGCGTTTCTGACGTAGTAGTTTATTCGGGTTTTAATGTTTCTACAGTGGTTTTTTTTTTTTTTTTTTTTTTTTTTTTCCGTAACATAAACAGATTTTTTTCTGACATCAGTTTGCCTTTTTACCTGTTAAACTTCTGATTTTCTTTCTCTCTCCCCCTCTATCTTATTTCTTTGCTAAGAATATGAAATAAATTCCAGAAAATAATGTACACAGCACGGTTAATGAAATCTTCCACGTGTTTTTAAGCAAGCCTAGAAGATTCCATTAACCGGAGAAATAGTAGGGTAAGTGCACCAGTGATTGACGCTTTTAGAGCAATCTCTGATGTTTTTAATGTTCTAGTCATCAGAAAATATTTTTAGAAATCTTAAGTTAGTACATATGGTTTTAAAAGACATTCAGAACCACATATATGTTAAAATATATAAATTTGATAACTTTTTTTTTATGAATTTTTATTTGACACTCAATGTTCCAGTAACTGACACTGCTAGTTTTTCATTTTATCAGTAATTGGCACCCTATGTTCCAGTGCTTGACACTGCTAGTTATTCATTTAACCAGTTATTAGCACTCTATACTCCAGTGTTTGACATAAAATGTTAAAATTCTTATATGTAAAATATGTTATTTTATTATTTTTCTTATTTATTAATTATTTCGGAATGATGTCAATTACTGGAACATGCCAATCACTGGAGCACCTACCCTACTCTTTCCCATTTAATTCTTTGGAAATTCCAATTTTTTCCAAAGTAAATAACTATGACTCAAAAAACACAACATGCACATATTTGAGAAGAAATTTTTAATTACTTAAACGCCTTTTTTATCCATAAGGTTTTTACAACGAAAACCTTTAAATTAATAATTTATTAAAAGGTTGGTTGGTTGGTTGGTTGGGCTTAACGTCGCACTATAGTACTGTGATATAGGTAATTGACGACGGTCTGGGAACACCCCTAAGGCTGGTCCTGAGACATGCACTAAAAGGAAGATTAGAACTGCAAAGAATTTAAAAAAATGAACGTTAAAAAGAAAACATAGGCGAAAAAAGATTCCGTAAAAAGTATTTCGACTTGCTATCATTTTTGCTTATCATCTACACCTAGAGGGTATAAATATAAGATAAACTGAGAAAAAAAATATATATATCGCGTTCATTTAGAACGAAGGCGTCATAAGCAGTCATTTTCAGGATCCCTAAACTAGAAATATAGATTTCCGATTTATGCGTTTAAGTTGAATAAAAAACGTGGATCGACGAAATGATCGAGAAGTTCTAGTCTACATTTTTCTAGATGGTGAAAAAAATATTATGAATATTATGAACCCTTTGTATTGCGGGAAATCCTCGCTTTATTTCCTAGAACTGGGTCATAAATCAAGATTATAGTTACTAAACCTCGCCTCAGTTAGCATTTGTTTGCAGAGATTTTTAAAATAAGTTTGACCATGATAATATAAAAAAACGAACTAGAACTCTAATTGGGATGTTTAGAACTCGCTAGCCAAGGGAACTAGAATGTATAAGGATGATATGGAACTATTTTTACTAAAGCCACAATTTAGTTTCTAGATGAAATTGCAGATTAATATATATATATATGTGTGTGTGTGTGTGTGTGTGTGAATAAAAATAGTATTGTTTTAAAATATGATCAGAAATAATTTTAGATGCGATAAGAGATTAAAAATTTTAGGGGTTTTTTTTAGAAGAAAATATGAATTTATTATGTATGTGTATAGATATAGTATTTCTGTGTAGGTCTTTCACACCCTTCTAAGTGCAAAAAGCAATAAAAGACTACCCAGAATTTTAGGGGGGGAAATGTATCACCGAATTTTCTTAGAAAAAAAAAAAAAAAAAAAAAAAAAAAAAAAAGATGAAATGCCCAAGTTTCCCACGAGTCCAACATGCAAATTTTAATGAAAGAAAGAATTTTTAATGGGCCAAACTTTGTAATTGGCCAACACAGTAGCTGGTCAGGGCCATACTACAACAAAAGTAGATAGCAACTTTTTTATTGGATATTGCAGTGCCAATAAGATATAGAGGATTTTATCCCCATAAATAAAATGAAATGTGTTGAATGTGACATGCTGAGGTCTTGGATGAACCTTGAAAATAAATATTGAAAATTAGCTACCTGAAAAATTCAAAGATGTCTGCAATGAAAACGAAAGTGAATTCTAAAGGATGACGTATCCCAAAATATGCATTAGGCGACACGTAGCTAACCGTCGACGATAGCTTCAGGGCCCCAAGTCCATTCGAACTTCGTCTATTTTTTCTAGTCTATTTTGACCTTATATTCCTTCCTGTGTTAGCCTTTTCTTTTTCGCCAATACACTTGTAATTTTCTACGGATTTTTGACACTTTTTTCCTGTTTTCTACATTCTAAAGTACGGTGGAGATGCTGAGGTCTTGGATGAACATTATAGATTAAAATTAAACGTGACACTATCTAAAGTGCATTCTGAAGTATGCCATTCTGCTGCGTGGATAAATATTGAAATTAAAAGTAAATATATCTGAAGAACGAGAAAAAACACCTAACTCAAATATGAATAAAAATTTTAGTGAGTATAAACTTTTACTAAAAAAAAAAAAAAAAAAAAAAAAAAAAAAAAAATAACATTAGACGTTATATGGACTATAACAAATCGAACTTTGGACTGTAACGGATAATTCTTTAGTTGTATATGATAATCGACCATCAACTAAGAGTATCTGAGAGATAAGAGGCATTTTGTCTTTACTGATATGTGACATTTCCTAAAAAGAGTTTCTTAAGTAAAATAAATTGTTGAAATAAATACAAAAAATTATAATAAAATGATTTAAAATATAAGAAACTTGAGTTTTGATCTGAATAATAATGAGTTTTTCTTATCAAATGGTCTTTATTTTGTGTGTGTGTTTCTTTCATTAATTATACTAATATTCCGTATACAATAATCATAATAGTATTGTGATATTAAAAAATAAAAACTGTGCTGTTCCACAATTCATAGCACTGTTAAGCGGTTAGAAAAAAAATAGTTGAACCGGCCATAAAATTATTCATCCCATGGAGTAAGAAATGCATATTAAAATTGAATTTAAATATATATGTAATGTTGTCATTTTTTAGTATTTGCTTATTAAAAAAAAATGAAATTTTAAAGAATGAAAAAAAAAATGTTTTAGGAGTTCTGTAATGTAGGTTGTAATTAGGATCCAAACATGTATATATCTTAATAAGTTTATAATAATGGCATTACCTATTAAAATATATTGTTATGTAAAGCTTTTGCTCAAAATAGGCATATGAATGACATCTAGGCTATTACAAGCTATCAACAAAAGGCAGAATATAAATGCAAAAATGGTTTTTCGATTGATTAAGGAATAATTATCCTTCCTCTTAGTATTCATCGGTTTGTTTTATAATAACTTATAGCTAAATATTCATTAAATATTTATATATATATATATATATATATATATATATAAATTATTGTAAATTTTTTCCTGACGGTGAAAGAAAAATATATGATAAAGAAAAATATATGAAAAATTTTTCTATCCACATTTCAATACTTAGATTCACTTTTTATAACAAGGTAATTTTTCTCTTCATACTGTACCCGCATGTACTCATAAAAATATGGACGAGCACGAGCAAGGATGTTTGCGTTCTGGTATTTTTCCAACTACAAAATTTATAACACCAATAACTGTGATAATTTTCTAGTAATTTTCAGGCATTAACGATCATAACAATTCCGTTTGAAAATATATCGGTAAACAAACACATCTAGTTCGAGGACAGCTCAGCAAGTAATAACACAACATATATAAAGAAAACAGATTACGTTCAATCGTCATAATGATATTTTTCTAAATAACTCCCGTGAGTCGCGATACATTTGTCCTACTGTTCCGTTCACTTTTTAAATGCATATGAAAGTTCGTTTTCTGGGAGTTGTTACAAAAGCGCCTGCATTTCCTTTACACATGTTTTTAACACGCTTTTATTAGCTTCACCTGTATGTGTGTATGTATGTATGTTTGTATGTTTGTATGTATGTTTGTAACTTCTCTGGGAGCAAACAAAAAATTTATATTGTAAAAAAAAAATACTTTCCCTACGTGAACGATGTGGCGTTGAGGTAAGGCGCCGCGCTACGAACCTAAAGGTCCAGCGTTTAATCCTCGTCAGGGGAGATTTTTAAAAAATGGTTTTTGTTTAATTCTAAGTTATTTTAATTAAAGATTTAAATGTATGTAAATATTACGGTGTGTCACTCACACGATTTTCTCTTACCCTGAATTTTAATACTAAGATAGATATTTTGTGCTTTTTAGTTCACATTTCTATAAAAGCGAGTTCTTTAATTTTTTTAAACTATAATATTATTTTGCCTTCGAAATTGTAGTCTTGTTATACTTTCTTCAGCATACACACACACACACACACACAAAGCTAAACGTTGGTGAGAGATAAAAGCTGTATAGAGGGTGTGGTAGAATCGCTAATATTGCTCTTCCTTAAAACTCTCATCACACAGACAGCAATATAGGGCCTTTTTTGTATGTGTTATTGCTGTGCAATAAGGAGCCATTCTTCAGCAATGACAGCTTCCTTTTGATGTGTGTACCATTATATGTGAAAAATCTGCCTGCTAATATATGTTTACAATATTTCCGGCTTTAATATTGTGGTGGTAAAACATGCCTCCGTAATCTAAAAATTGTAGTGCTGTGTTGATCATTCTCTCTCTAATGGAAGTTGGAGGTCTTTCCTGACACTGAAGATCGCCAACATTTCTTCCTCACATGAAAGTTTTATGCCAGTAAGAATTACTTGCCCTCAGCATTGCTTCCCAACACTAAAAAGCCTCATGTGCCACACTATAAGCATTAGATTTCAATTTTTGCTCATAAACACAAATTTTAATTGCATAACAGTGTTCAAAAAACATTTTTATTTCCACGAGCGTCTGTGGATCGTAGGCACAGTGAAACAAGCGTGATACTCTCGTACATGAGCGCGTATACGCCATGCATTATGCATAGTCTTCTTTTATTATAATGTTTGTTATGTACAGAAAGCATAGAAAGTAATAGTGTGATGAGTGATTTTCAGATATCAAAATTAGATTCATTATTTATTAGATAGCATACGTAAGTTGGATTCAAATAAAATGTACTCTATTTTCTTGTGTATAGTCCGCAGGTTAGTTTTACGCTAGAAATTTTATTTAACAGAAGGTGTTACATTTTTAGGCGGTTATTGCTTTGTATGCATTTATAGCCTTGTCTGTTAATTAAAATTCTTGGTGTAAAGCTGGCATGTGGATTATACGCAAGAAAATACGGTAATAATATTTTATGCCACATTTTTGTTTGAATTTCGATTTTCCGATAACCTATAATAATGCGTAAGGTAGTATATATATAAAGATGTCTTATATAAAATATGTGCACGACCATTATAAATAAACGTGATCAGTGTGCATGATTTAAACGATATTTAATACACATGCTCAAATTTTGACCTAAAATAAAGGATTTGTGTTTGGGTTTAAAGTGTTCCTCTACTGTCATATTTTGTTATTGCTTTGTATGCATTTATAGCCTTGTCTGTTAATTAAAATTCTTGGTGTAAAACTGGCATGTGGATTATACGCAAGAAAATACGGTAATAATATTTTATGCCACATTTTTGTTTGAATTTCGATTTTCCGATAACCTATAATAATGCGTAAGGTAGTATATATATAAAGATGTCTTATATAAAATATGTGCACGACCATTATAAATAAACGTGATCAGTGTGCATGATTTAAACGATATTTAATACACATGCTCAAATTTTGACCTAAAATAAAGGATTTGTGTTTGGGTTTAAAGTGTTCCTCTACTGTCATATTTTGTACCTTAACAAGTAAGTCCATATAATTTCTGGAACTTTGATACTTGTGTCAATTATAGGCACACATGAGAGATCTTTAAAACAACTTTTATTTTTTCTCTACTACCGACCTTCTATTTTATACCGATCATTTAAAGTCGTTCTCGTGGTTAAAAATGGGATTATCAGACCTTTATATTTTGGCACAAATCTCTTTGAATTCAATTTATGAATGCTACTTTTAAATATTAGTACATAAGGTAAAGGTGTCACATGTTATATTGCCGCAACTTAATAGCTAAAATAATTACAATAGGCCAAAGTTCAAGATCAAACATCAAATTTTTATTATTTTCGATAGAGAATAACTCTTCTAGGGAACAAAAACACAAAATAAAATATCATACAAATTAACCTCTGGAATCACACTAATGAAAAAATTTAATTGTAACTACGTTGTTTTTAAGCCTTTAGAGTTTACTGGTTCCCAAAATATCAGAAAAATGACAAAGATGTCATTTTAAGCCCCCCCCCCATAAACCAAAAAGGGATGAAATAATAATAATAATAAAAAAAAAATGCGAATTTATTAATCTATTAAATTATATATTCTGTGTCTATTGTTTTATGGTTTTGATTAAAAAAAAATACTTATAAAATAATGTTTAAATATTAACAAAAAAAAAAAAAAAAATTAATATTATTAACGTAATTTTGCATTATTATAATGCACATTTTAATAAAATAAAATTAATCAGCAATTACTTAATTCAATATTTAATTTTCTAGTTTAGTGTGCGCCAATTAGCTGAGAACTACGTAATTTAAAAAACTATATAGTTTTTAAAAATCAAAACCACAAAAAAAAAAAAATCACACAGCATACATAATGCTTTAATATATTAGTAAATTGGCAAAGAATTGTTTTTTTTTTTTCATCCCCTTTTGGTTTATGAGGGGGGGAGGGTCTTAAAGTGTCGTTTTTTGCCATTTTCTGACATTTCGGGAACCTGTAAACTATAAAGGGTTAAAAAACACACAATTATAATTAATTTTTTTCTCATTAGAGTGATTCCAAAGATTGTGTGATATTTTATTTTGTTGTTTTTCCTCTAGAAGTTTTATTCACCATAGAAATTGGTAAAAAATTTACGTTTGACCTAGTACTTTGACCTATTGTAATTATTTTAATTATTAAGTTACAGCAGTACAACTAAGCATAGAACACCTTTACCTTATGTACTTATTACTAATATTTAAAATTAGCACTCATGAATTTAATTTAAACAGATTTGTGTCAAATAAAAAGGTATAATGATCCCATTTTTAACCGTGAGAACAACTTTTGATGACCTGTATAAAATACAAAGTCAGTAGTAGAGAAAAAATAAAAGTTGTTTTAACATCTGTCATGTGTGTCTATAAGGGACACAAATATGAAAAGAATCAAAAATAGTCGAGCAACACAGTTAAATGAAATTATACGGACTGACCCTAACTTGAAACAAAATGAGGTATTAGAAACATTACTAATATCAAATTTAAGATGTCAAGTTTTAAACATCTGTGTTTAACCAATTTCATTTAAAAAATAATATAATTTTAGAGAGGAATGTTTCTATCTATTCTCAGTTTCTATCTATTTACCTATATACCGCTTAAAATGCGCAATTTCAGTTTTATTTTACTTTACTTATTTTATTTTATTTTTATTTATTTACTTATTTTATAAAATAAATAAAATTAGTGTTTGTCGCATTTATTAAGAGACAGTTTACTAAAGCGCTGAGTGAACACTGGATAACTAAAAATTAAGACAAAAACTTTCAGAATGGATAATTAGTAGTTATTATTATTTCACCATTCCGACAAGCACCGAAAAATAATTTTAAGATACATTGCATACACCGACTATCTTATATATATATATATTTCTTTTTTTTTTTTTTTTTATTGAAGTCTACTACTACTTAAATAAATTTAAGTAATTTATAATATTAAATCATAAATTAAATTTTATTTTTATAAATGAGAATCATATCAGGAATGAATAACAAATTCTTTTTATGAAAAGATGCATTAAAATATCAGTAAAGTTTTCCTTGTCAAGTAGATATATTTTTGGACGTCTGAAATAAAACAAGAATTCACGAATGCAATTACTTGAAAGCGTTTAAAACTTTTATTTATTTGATTGAAGTTTATTTCTTTATACAGCAGTCATTGACCACTTAACAGTTCTGAATCAACTAAATAAATTATTTTTTATTATTTAAGATAAAAGATACAGACAGGTGGTTGCCTTAATTAAAGTTCATTTGAAACTGATGAGGCAGATATCTTTAGATTATCTTATTTGAAAAATCTAAAGCTCTAGGGTTTAAATATTTTTTTTTCTTTTCGTCATAGTAGAAGAAGAAATAATAGTAAACCCTTTGCGTATTAGAAGTTTAAAAATAATTCTATTTTAAATTTTCCTCTTGTTTTTAATGAAAATAATAGTTAACAAAGTATTATTATTTTTATTATTATTATTATTTTAATCCTGCAGAAAATTTATTAATACATTTAAATTAAATTTGCATGCATACTGGTACGTTAAGAAACATTGAGAATAACAGCATATTTCGAACAGAATTTCGAAAACTGGATATTCTTAATTCCGGTAAATATTATTCTAAATTCCTGTTTCTGGATAACAAAATGTCTCATTTATTATTAGAGTAAGATATTTTAAAAGATAATCTAAATTATTACTGATATCAACATTTTTATTACATTGAATAATAATTAAGCTTACGATTCATAACATATATTTTTATATTTCTTTCATTGTGTAACATTTTCAATAAAAATAACCATTAGATATGATTCAGAAAACAGTCAGTATTTACAAAAGTATTGTCTTTACAATTATTATCTTGAAATACTATTTTAATTTACAAAAAAATGTTTACCTAGAACAGACGACAGTGTCAATGTGATATGGAAAAATTGACGGATAAAATACTTTGAATTTCTACCGCTTGTTTTGGCTATATATAGTATTAAAAGCTTTAAACTAGAATGGATGTCCTTTTTGAAAATTCACATAATATTTGTTTAGATAAAATATTGTTAACAATATCACCATTTTCATGTGATGATCAAGCAGGGGGAGGGGAACTGTACACGCAAAATGAAGAACAACTAACGAGTAATACCAATTTCAAGTGATCGCTCTTTGTATCGGTAATCAAAATCATCTACATACTAAGAAAACGGCTGTGGCACCCTATCAAGGCACTCTAGTATCGCCCAATGGCCGAAACTCAACCAGTTTTTTAAAGTGAGCATTTATGTAATAGTAATAGAAATTCCAAAATAGTAAACAATATTAGTAATTAATCTATCCTTAAAAAAAAAAAAAAAAAAAAAAAAAAAGAATCTATTACCATTTTTATTTACATGATAATTCGTATCCCTATAAACATCTCTATTTCACTCTATTTGCCTTTCAATCCGACTCATCAAAGTTCTTCGTCTTGATATTTTAATAGCAAAGAATATTGCTTGTATCGAAACAATACGTCAACAGTTTGAAAAAAGTAAAATTATACTCACTTCTGTTGCCAAACAAATTAAAAAATTAAATACGATAAGGTAAAGCCACAAAACTAAGTTGAACTGCCAAACCGTTGTACTACGTTTTAAAAAATTGCACATTCGGATTTAACAGCTCTCTACTATAGGAACTTTAAATACAAAAATTACGGGAATAAAATGAAAAGTGTATAAAGTAATTTTTGTCTGCTTTTGTCACATATGAGTGTATGCATATATATATATGTATATACAGGGTCCGCCAAATTCCCCCTCCCCCACCCTCCTATCTCGAAAATGCGTCGTAATTTTTTAAAATGTCAAAACACGAGCTCAATTAATTCGAGGGGGACCTCTTCTGGTGAAAAAAATTGGGTCCATGGAAGGGGGCACAAGGGGTGGTAATTTTAAAATTTCAAATAGGAAGGTATGTCTTGTGATACATCCCTGAAAATGTGTCTTCAAGACAAGGAATTTTATATAAATAGTTTTGTCCTGCGATGATTATTGAAGGAGGTACATAAGTATAAATTCCACTTTTCAAAACTTTGAAAACTGATTTAGTTTTTAAAGGAGTTACATCGCAGTATCTCCTTTAATCTTTCGCAGGACAAAACTTTTTATATCAAATTAATTATACTGAAAAAACGTTTACAGGGATGTATCACAAGACATACCTTCCTAATTCAAATATTTAAGTTGATCCCTATTCCCCCCCCCCCCTTTTCCTCGGCCCAAATTTCCTTTCACCAAAAGAGATCCCCCTGAAATTCAATGAACACGTTTCGCCATTTTTCAAAATTCTGACGCATTTCCGAGACAGGAGGGCGGTGTGGAACTTTTTTTGAGTTTTGGAATCTGGATTTTATACTCATGTATCTCCTTTAATAATCATCGCAGTACAAAATTATTTAGATCAAATTCATTGTCTTGGAGACGTTTTGCTAAAAATAACTAATTCTTTTATTTACTTAACTTGCTGCGATTCATGTGGACATGCTTTAGATTGTAATGATAGTTTGAGTTAATTTGGTTGTAATCGATTTAATTATTTAATTGATTTTTCAATCTCACTTGTTTTTTCCACATTATTCCTCTAAATTAAATTATTTTAATACGTGATCGGGAAACCCGCTAGTAATTTGCTTTAATAGTTCACAGTGATCGAAATCCTTCATTGGGGCTCAACAAGAAAGAAGATTTCCCTTGAAAAGATATTTCTTACAGTTATGAACTTTTTTTCCCCTAATTAATTTGTTATAAAATGAGTTTAATTATTAATCTTTAGTTTATTCTCGCATTGCTTCTTTGCTTCTTTTGTTTCGGTTCAGTTGTAAGAGGGCCAAATACAAATTTATTTTTACAAGTCAATATTTTTAATATTATTTACCTAAATCTGTTAAAATTTTGTTAAACATTGAAAATATTTTTAATAAAACACCGATATTAGTAAGTTATTTCGATTTCTAAATATTCCATACTACTTCCAAAACAATAATCCACATATATCAATTTATGTGATAGATCACCCTATTCTATCATTTTTAATTTCGTATTACTTAAGAAGCTTTAAAGTATAATATTATTATTTAATAATCCTCATGTTAATGTAATAAATTATATTTTAAATCAGTTTTAATATATTAACGATGAAAATAATCTTCATTGTTCTGTTAATACGAATAAATGTTGAGAATAAAAAAGTTCTTCCACTATAATAATTGATATTTTAAAACTAGTTTGACAAATTTTGCATGAAAATATCACATAATACATGAAATTATGAAAATCTTAATTTGTGTGAAATTAAGCACTATTCTGCAATGATAAGAAAATTGTAAAATTTTGAATAACTTACGAAGTTTTCAGATTAGAATGATGAAAATTAATAGGATTCTTTCAGAATATCATATACTGTTGAAAAAAAAAAAAAAAAAAAAAGTTTAACGTTTCACCAAACGAATGATGCTAAACAGGCATTTTCAGTTGCAACCAATATTCTGATGCTTAGTTTCATTATTTCAGTGGGGCTTACTAATAAAATAGACGCCACTAAAATGGTGAAACATTGCACCTAAATATTGGTTGCAACTAATTGGAACCATTTTTCTGGTGTAATCTAGGACATTTTTTTTTTTTTTAACAGTGTAGTTTATAAATTAAAACTGCTCTGATCTCTTTCTGATCATTCGTTCTTGATATAATGTCAATAAAAAGTAACAAACAAATACAAGTAGTAATTAAATATATAACCAACTAACTAACATACAAAACGGCACCATATCGATTTTGTGATTTTCAGATCAAAACGTGTGAAAACGAAAATAAAACGGAGGTTGAAAGTTTTCACGAATACCTAAGTTCACCATCCGTACTGTATCATGGGAAATTAAAAGTGCCATGTTGGGTGTTCTACGCATAAGCGGAGGCCTGGGTAAAAATCCCTCCGTGCAGCTCTGTATTAGGGCCCGTATTTACCAGTTTCGGAAAAACAAAAGAACTTTTAATGACTAGAAAGACGAGCTCAACCTGGGTTTGAACGTGGCTCCTCCCGTCTCTCAAATTTGAGAATAAAAACCGAAAATTATCAAGCTCATAATGAAGGCTACAGCCTCTACACAGCATATCTGCATCTATATTCGTATACTAAATGCACGAATACCTAAGTTAACTTATCCCTTACCCTTAACTTTGGTTCCTTCTACCTGAATTTATATTTTTGCTACTTTTTTTTTTTTTTTTTTTTTTTCCTTATTTGAGACACACTCTAAATTCTATATTTTGAAATGTTGAAAAGGTAATCCGGAAAAAAAAAAAAAAGAAATTCAACAATGCGTTAATAAAATTTTTTTATTTTACTGTTACTTTTTGTTTTTGTTGGTTTTATTTTAGTAAGAAAGTTGTCAACTGTGGTTATTAAATTTGTTAGAGGTTTTTTTTTTTTTTTTTTTTTTTTTTTTTAAAAAAAAACAGCTTTAACATAAAATAAATCATTGAAATCTAAAAAATTTTTATGCAATCCCTTAATCTTTTCTTTTTAATTGATTTTAACAGAATCATATATTCATAAACTCTGGCTTTACGTTTATCTACTTATTATTTATTATATGTTCAATTCCTGCTTCTTCTTTTTTTTTTCTTTCTTTTTGCAATTGCTAATTTAAAAAACATTGTTTTATGAAAGAGTTATAATACAGATAAATCTATACATACAAAAATTTAATAACAATAGACATAATATGCTTTCTATGAAATTTTAGAATAGTAGTTATTTTGTAGTTATTTCCCTCAAAATAAGAAGTTTTAATTATTTGTCTTTTACCTATAATATTTAAATGAAATATTTGTAAAAGATAAAACATTTATGTTAAGAATATAAAATAAACCATTTCGTTATAGCAAATTCAGTAGAGTTATTCTGTTAGATTTTTTAACACCAGAAAATGCTTATCACTAAGAATATTTTTAATGCTTTTTTCCACTACATAATAACTGACCAATAGAAAAAATATATTTTTTCCAATAAGGGAAAAATAGCGTTTAAAGAAAAAAGCTTCGAGCTAAAAAATCCCATTATTTAAAAATATTTCCTTTTAAAATAGATAACAGAACCTACAATTTAGTAATTTTCTTTAAGAGGATCATTGTCTTATAAATATAGAGCAAATCGATACAATTTCACAGTTCAAAACTTTCGAATTGCCATAATTATATAACAATAACATGGAATTTCAATGACAAAAGAATTGCTCACAAAGTTTTAATTATAACTTCTTTTTCAGAGTTTACATTTTCTTTTATCATTTCTTTTATATTTCTTTTATCATATATATATATATATATATATATATATATATATATATATATATATTTGACAAATATTAATTAACTTTTATTCTTGCGTTATTTGTTTTATTAACCCTTTCATTCCCAATTTTTTCCCTCCATAAAACAATAAATATTATATTTAGTCATAAATTTATTAAAGGTAAAACATATAAATATTTTTTTTAAAATAGGAGTAATAGCAGAGTACGAATTAATATAGCTAACAAAGCAACTGAGAGGTGTTTATTTATGTTTAATATAACCAATGATGCCATTTAAAATAATAACTTTTCAATAAATAAAAATATCAAAATTTTGGAAGAAATACATATTGCAAGTAATAAAATACAAATTATAAACTTTAAAAAATAAAATAAAAAATAATTCAAACAATTAATTTACTTAAATTGCCCGAAACAGGAAACTGATTCCGATATTATTATCAGAATAGAGTAAAATATACTTTCAATTATCAATAAGGATAGTGAAATCATCTAAAATATGTATTTTTCGATGGGAAAATCTATATAGATTTTAACATTGTTCATTTTGAATCAGTGGGAGTGTTAGATGGTAGGAAAGAAAAACTGAAATGTTATGATTCCAATTGGCATCACGGGGAAAGAAAGGGTTAAAGGCTTTTCTTTATGAAAAAACATTTTCATTTTGTTTTCACTTAAAATTTTAAAACGTCATCAGCATTCTACAGAACATTAGTAGTATGTCTTCTAAAGAAAACTTCACTTTGAGATTCCAGAATTTAAGTAATACAATATGGCGATATAAAGAAAATATTCTCGCTTAAAAACTAAACTAGAGGGCTATTTTTTAGATGCAAAAGATACTCGCACATATGAAAATCCTTAACATATTCAGGCTGAATATGAATAAAGTATGTAAAAAAATATACAAAATAATAATAAATAAATAGTTATGAATTAAATAGATAAATAGTTTGTAAAATTTTAAATGTTAATTCTGTAAAAAAATAACAAAAGATTTTGTTTCTTTAATTTTTTAGTTAAATAAAAATGCTCTTAGTACTGTTTGAATTAATAAGAAAATTCTTCGTAAGTTATAGAAACTATAGGATGAAAATGAGGTAAGTTTAACTGCGAGGTAAGCATAACCTCGATTTATGACCTAAACAAAAAGCTAAATCTGGATCTAATAATCAGCATATTTGTTTATTCAAGACTTTTTTTTTTTTGTTTTTTTTGTTTTTTTTGTTAATCTTAGAAAAACAAATGAAATTGAAACAGTGGTAGTTTAACAAGTCTGAAAATTTTCTTACATTTCTTTCTCCGACAGAGTGCCCCTCTCAAAAATCGAAGTTTTGCCATCACTATACTTCTGAAATAATCTCCACAATTTTTTATAAGACTTTGAATGCATCTTCTGACTTGTTCCATTTTATAAGATTTTTGGTTTATCAACCGTGGTTACACGTACCCCAGAAATTTTGTATATAGGCAAATCTAATTAATGTATTCACGCTTGTCCGAATCACCTAAACGGCATCACTTATAATACGTTTTTGTTTTACTTTTTCAATTCTGTCTCTTAATTTTCAATGAAACATTATATCCTGCTTTTTTTTAGGTTTTGCTGCTTTTTTTTTTTTTTTTTTTTTTTTTTTTTTTTTTTTAAGTTTAAAGTATGTAGTGTTAGTTGGAGGCGTACGGTAATGCATAGCGATGTAGATCTGCATCGTATGTTTAAATTTTCACATCTCTTTATGTAGCCACCTTTGCATAGTGGTTTTTTTTTTTTTTTAGCCAAAAAAAATTTATCGTTTTCGAACGCAACTAAAATCTTTGACAGTTTATTTCTTTATCTGTGACATTTTTCATCTTTGGCGCGCTATCTGAGTACAATTTCATTTCGGCGCAGGTGTTATGAATTACGATTATTGATATAAAAAGTAATAAAAACTTACAGGAAAAATTGTTTTCGATTAGAAATAAGGTAAGAGTAACGAATAATATTTATATTTTTGCATATATTGATAAATTTATGCAAGAAAAATATAGCTTTTTTTGATAATGTAGAAGTACATTAATACTTTTTTTTTTTTCCTTGAAAAAATTCTTATGATGATTTTTTTTTTTTTTTCGTATTTTTTCCGACTAATTACACCCATATTCCGGTTGATTTCAAATGTCATTTATTAAAAATAAATAATTACAAGATAAAAGGAACAATTATTTTATTTTACATTATGCTGATAGCAGACATATATACAGATAAACCGCTAAAAACTTGATTTTAGTATTCAGGAGATTAAAAACTCATAGTTATAGCAAAGAGTTGGTGTTAAAGGACTTCACACTAGTGCTTTGTTTACCATAGAGAATGAAAAAGTAATAATCATTTCGCAGCAGCTTTCCTGGAATTTTAAGATTGATATAGCACTTTCGTTAATTATATTTAGTAGAAGAGAATGTATTCACTCAATTTTGTGTAACGCTGCATATAGTATATAAATTATACACAAACCACATAGTATACTTAAATTAAGCACAGTATGAAAAACACATAACGCAACTTGAAATGCAATTCCAGCGATAAGTATAGTCCTAATATATCCGATTTCTCTTGTGTGGCCCATAGATATAGTAATATATATAGATCTATCATCCCCATGTTATCGAGTAAAAAATTGTGATGCCGAAAAAAAGTTTAAAATCAGCCATTAGAGAGTATTGAAAAAAAGAATAAAAAGAAAAATGAATTTGAAACTGTATCTGGAGTTTTTCCTTCACCTTTAGTAAATAAATTATTCATAAATTTTGTTTACTAAATTATCCGTGTGTATTTCTGTGTGTGATTTACTCGGGGAAAGTCAGCCATTAGAGTAACTTTTCCCGAAAAAAAAAAGGCATCACTTTTTCCCTCTCGCTGATCAATCTATGACTTATTACTATATCTATAGTGTGGTCCTGTAAACGAATGGTAAATGATTTTCATATCATATTCTATATTAAACATGCTTTTGTGCATATAAAAAATGTATGTTTGTTTCCTTTTGTTTAGTGCAATAGAAAGGTGTTAAACTGAACCTATCATAAACTTTGTCTACAGACGTAATGCATTTGAATTCTCTTTCATGTCCCTGTACATGAACCATTTGCTTGGTCTCAAAGAAAACTTTACTGTAGCTTCCTATATGACATAGATTTAAAATACCGAATTTGAGCTGACCAATATTATAATAAAATCTTTTAAAATTACCTCCTAATATATATCTAACTAAGTTAAAATATGACTGGATATTTAACTTATAAATGAGCGTAGGTATTAATCAATATTTTCTCTCAAAAATATTTCAAAAATGACTAAAAATTCCTACTGAAAAAAGCTTAGTTTTACTATATCATTTTTTTTTTTTTTTTTATCCTGTTAAAATTATTACCAAAAAAAAAATCATTAGTAATTGTCTATAATACATTTAATAAGTGAAATTATTATCAAATATGTTACAAATAAATAGCTTGTTTTATTTTTCCTAGTAAAAAGTGAACTTTTTTCTTCTTTTTTCTGAGAATCGAATTCAAATGAATGATGTCAGTTTCATTCTATAAAATTATTCTTAAGGCAACAAATTTATAAAAGTTTTTCAAGCATAACCATTTCTGATAATTAAAATAATTAAAATGGAATATAGTTATCAGGAATGATTAAAATATGTAATCACGGAAAATTTTAGAAAAAAAATGTATGTATATTTAAATTAATTAAAAAGAATTGACTATACTAAACTGAGCATATCTAATTAAAAAGGTGGTAGAATCGAATACGCATAACTAAATTAAAATCAATATAATGACATATGATTAGCAATGAATTATTAAAATTTGTCTCCACGCAAAAGTCTAGGCTAAAAAATAAATAATTCATTTTAAATACTTGAAAAATATCATTTGTCAGACTGAAATATGTCTAATTAGAAAGATAGTTGAGTTAATAAGTATAATTAGAAAATTTTGAAAATGACTTTGATTAGCCGTCTTGAAAATAATTAGTTTTCTAAAACTTACTCCGATATAGAATGTAAGCGTCTGATTTTTTTTTTTTTTTTTTTTTTCTTTGTGCAGGGTGTAATTGAATAAAAATATGGTCCACTTATAGTCTATTGTATATTAAACATAAGTTAGTTGTTTTAATATTGTACTTTAAAACAACTTCAAAATGCTACTTTGTTCGGCCCAGTTCAAACGAGTGACCTATAATTCTACCTGATTGTATTTCATTAAGAATGAACGATTGCTTCCACACCTGCCTCATCTACAGCAAGCACACTACTATTCATATTTTACTTTTAAAACGTATTGAAAGTTTTTATTGATTTTTTTTAAATGAATGAATGAAAACTCCATTTTTAACACCATAAAATAGAGAGAAAGTTTATAAAGAAAATTGTCTTTTTGCATATTCAAATAATATAAATATTTTGAGAAAAACAATTAAAAAACACGTAGTTCGAAACGAAATGAGAAAAATTTAGCCACTTTTAAACATGTCATTCCTGAATGACATTATGTTTAAAATTTGGCAACTTTTAAATATAATATCATACCTCAATGGCATATTTAAAATATAATGTCATTGAGTTTTATTACACTTTTTATTTATTTATTTATTTATTTATATTTAATTTAATTAAAATAATAAATTACAAAAAAAAAAAAAAAACGCAAATCTGAGTAAGTTTGCAATATATTGATGTATGTAAATTGTTTTATTAATTTAAATTATTCTTTTTGTTGTTGTTGTTGTTGTTGTTGTTGTTACGAAGTTAGTGATAACCTGTGTTATTCATTCCTTGTCATTTAAAGGTTCATTGCCGTTCCTAATTTTTATTTTCCTGTTTTCAATTTTATGCTATGCAATACATATCGTTCTACAGATATTTCAAAATGTTATGAAAAACTTAATGACTCTGAGATAAAAAAATTAATGTCTTTTAAATAATACAACAACTGAACAACTGCGAAAAACAAATGCAATAACTTTAAATATTATCTGCATACTTTCAGTTATTATTTTAAAATATACGTAATTTTTAATTACAATTTTCGCTCAAAATAAAATATTTTAATATGTTAGGTATTAGAATACGTCTATGGAACAGAAGATTCTAACTTTAAACACCCCGAATACAAAGTGTGTAATTTTCAAAGCGTGGTTGGTTTTTATATCCTTTTTTTTTTTTTTTTTTTTTTTCCTTTAAATAATTCATGCTTAAAATATTCTAAAGCACACGTTTAACTCATTTAAATGTAAACAGCTAAATTTTAAGATTAAAATATTTGTTTTACATTTTAAAAGTTTAATCAGAAACGATCAAAAATATTTTATTCAAAGTAATCCTCGCGCACTTAATGTAACAAAAAAGGAAATATTATTTTAAATTAAATTAGCATTATACAAATTCGTATAATTGTGATTCTAATTTAGCGCTATTTATTATTATTATTATTTGTACTCTCTATTTTATGCTCAGTAAATATAGAAGCCATATCATAAAAATAAATATTTCCTTTAAAAATATAAATAAATAAATAAAATATTGTCTGTTTTTTTTTCCATAAATAATAATTTAAAAGAGAGAAGAAAAAAGCAGCCTGTCAGAAGTGGGATTCGAACCCACGCCCACAGATGTGGACTGCGACCTGAACGCAGCGCCTTAGACCACTCGGCCATCCTGACACGTTCTTCGGTTGCATATAGTAACCTTCAAATGTAAATGCAGATAACGCTGTAGCATGACATCGATAACGCTGTTGGGAGATTTTTCAGAGTTGTTGAGTTGTAGAGAGATAAAGTCTTTCTTGCAAGGCGATAATTAAACGCGATATGCAAAATTCGTGTACTTCTCAAGTATTTATTACCGTAACAAGGTAACATTGAGTAATATTTTTGTTATTGAAATAATATATTAATAAATATTCCCCTTATTTCCACCTACTCTTATATTGCGCAATCAACCTCTAGAGCAAAACAGACTTAAAACAAATTCCAGCACAATTTACATACACTTTAATCTGGGGCACTTTAATCTATAAGTGAAAGGAAATAATAATGAAAAAAAAATGTCAAAATTCTTGCTTGTCAGCAAAATTTTGATGAATTTTGTGACAAAAATACGGGGAAATAACCATAACACTTTTTCAACTTAACATTTTGATATTTTTGATAATGGCATTTCTATAAAAACAGGAATTATTTAGATTAAGTTTAGTTATCACTGTATGTTAAATAAAAATTGTATAATTTATAATGGAAAATTTATGTATAGAAAAAATAAATCATTTTTATGGTTAAATATATGCTATTTGTATTCGGTAACTGTTTACTCAACCATTAGTTATCGAAATACACTTGCAATTGCAGAATGAATTTAAATTTTAAAATCAATTATCCTAAAATGCATTTTATTTAATTAGATGCATTACTCTAAAAATTACAAGACTGAAATTTTTATACGATCCCTCCGTCATTGTAGAAAATATTTGTATACAATGTATACAGAAATTTTAAAATAGAACTTTTATGTCCTTAAGTCACTAAGTTATGAAACATTGAACCATGCATAAATATTCTGTTTCGGGTATAATATGTTCCGTACTTTAAAAATCAAAGTATTATGTTTAAAATTTATTCCCAAATATAGAGCCAAAAATAAATGATCGTTTTAGTTCGTCCTATTATTGATATGGGGAACTTTGGTACTCATGAAAAATTTCGACTTCGATTTTTAAGCGATTTTACACGTTTTGAGCTTTGAGAAATCTAAAAATCATAAAATCGGTGCGGTGTATATTTGTAGATTAATAAATTTGTTAGTTAAGATTGTTTGGAAACTACCTCAAAAAAGAATCGTCATAAAGAAATCAGTTTTAAAATATCGATTGCGATGCTAACAAGACTCCTATTGAGTTTCAACGAACTCATTTGAAAATTTCATAAGTTATTCGAAACTGTTACGAATTACAATTTTCTCAGCATGACAGTATAGGGCGAAATTTCACATAAACATCTCAGTATGAGGATTATTCTCATCGTAAAAAGGTGGGACCAGTTTTAAAATATCAGTTATGATACTGACAAGAACATTACATAATATCTACATTCTACTTTAAAAGCTTCTTAAGTAACTCGAAATTAAAGAATTTCATAACACAGCTGAATAGGGTAATATTTCACAAAAAATTACATTGTAGGGATAATTGTGCTGAAGAAAATATGGAATTGGTTGAAAACTGTTTAACTATTGTTACTGAAAAAAAAATGACTATTATTATTATTATTATTGAAAACTAAAACACGAAACTAATAAAATTAATCAGCAAATTAGGACAAGCTAAATGTATTGAACCAGAAGAGGTAGCTTAGTAGGTGGGGCATTTCAACTTCCGATTGTGTCTTCGATCAACCGAGTTCATTGCTCTTAACATGGATACAGTATGCCCTACTTTATATGATAGGAAACTGAGCAGATACCACTTATGTTAACTAGATAATTATATATATATTATATATATATATATATATATATATATATATATATATATATATATTAAATGAATTAAGTTGGAGCTATATTAATCAAAAGATAATAGTTACAAGTTCTAAATTCTTGTGCTAATTTTCTCCTTTTACGAAATTTAGTCAGTTTATGGGGAATATTATTAAAACTGTTTTTTTTTTTTTTTTTTTTTTTTTTTTTTTTTTTTTACGTTACAGTAGAAAAAAATAGCAACGTTTTAAATTAGTGACCGTAATTTTAAATTTTCCTTCCCCACTTTTGTTCACATATTGCTGAAGCGTGTACTGTACAGTTTTCTGGATTTCTGTTGCTTTCTAGCTACCAAGCATATTTCAACTTAAAGAGCTTTCATAACAATACTTTATTATAGAAGATCTACTACAATATTTATGTGATGGAATAAAACAGATAAATCGCGTTTTAAATACAAAATATTCTGTTGCCTCTATTCCCTACTGCTTTCCTCGTACCTGCATGCAGATGCGCGTATTGTAACTTTTCCCAGTCAAGCTCGTTTGGACTGAAAGTCTTTGGTGGTGTTTTTGCAGCATGTTCTCGCAGCATTTCTCAATCGGTGTTGGAATTGTGAGATTTGATTATGGGAGTTCAACCGAGATATTTGAGTATTCCCTTGAAGCACAATGACAATGAAGTTCTGGATTTAGCAGCTAGTGTCTCTATCTAGCCTCCTCATTGTATCTGTTTTAATAAAATCAGACTTTGTCTGTAAATTTGTCAGAATCAAAAAATTTTGCGATATCTTCAAGTTTCACGCATCATGAAAGCCGAACAGAACTTCAGAAATTGTGTGTGTGTGTGTGTGTGTATGGATGTGCGGAATCATCTGGCTATCATATCTCCGAAACTAATAAAGATAGAACTACGAAATTTCAGAATTGATACAGGTTTGGTGTACAGATGAATTTTCCAAATTTTGGTGAAAATTGGAAAACCAGATGTGGGACCGTGAGTCAGTATCTCAAAAACAGCTATAATGATTTTCTTCAAATTTGCTGTATAAACACTCTACTAGATGTACTTTCGAATAATATAGTTGGTTAGTTCAGGAAAATTGATAGGCGTTCTGTACAAATAGCTCAATTTCAGGTCCTGCAAGTGCGTTTCTTTAAAAACGGCTGTACGGATTTTTCAAACTTGTCGTATTAACTTCCTTTTAAATATCCTTTTGTATGTAATTATTGTTTTCCGGTCAATAATTGAGTATACCAAGTTCTGATGATAGTTGGTATCTCAAAAACGGCTCTAATGATTTTCTTGAAAATTGTTACATAAATCAATTTTAGATATCATTTCTCAAGTATTACGTGGTTAATACAGAAAAATTAACAGTCATCATGCTTAGGTAGGTTAATTTTAGGTCTCGAAAATTGGTGTTTCATAAAATAACACTACCATTTTTATTTTCTTATATTTTAATTTGCAATATAAACTTTGTTTTATATGTCTTTACACGTGTATTTAGTTTCTCATGCCAGAAAAATTTTAGGTTTCTACTTCGTTAGGTCAATTTTATGTTTTCTAATCATATTATCTCCAAAAAAAAAATGCATATATGTGATAATGTGAAATGTAAAAATGTGATAGTGGGTAATGGAAGTCGTGTGGTTGTGTCACACCAGGATTTTTTTGCCCGGCGTTCTCTTACGCAGATGATACCTTTCCTGATTTCTGAAATTTCTTTTTAAAAAAATTTTCTCTTTAAAAGCTAGATTGTTTTGTATATAAAGCATATTTTGTAGCAAACAGTCATGATTCACATGTAAGATTTTTTTTTTTTTTTTTTAAATTATTATTTATTCCTTTTTAGGTAATTATTTTTGTAAAGTGCTTATAACTGCTATATATATTTATTTCTTTAAATTAAAAATGGCAATTGCATGTATTATCTCGGGGGGGGGGGGGGGAGATAAAAAGAAAATTCTGCATAAATTCTTTGTAAACGCAATTTAATTTAGTACGACAGGACTTATTTTAATCTGTTCTTTCATATTAAGGCATGCAGTAACGGTGTTTCATTTCCTAATAGCACTAACTATATTCATTTCTTAAAATTTGTTTGGTATAGCTGTAGCATATGATCCCTTGGCGGCTTTAAAATTTTTGTTATGATTTTGGCGATGAATTAAAATGGCTATCGCAGTTGCGAAGTAAAGGTCTTGGCGAGAAACGTCCGAGCTACTTCGATGCCAAATCTTAAATTTCGCCAAGAGGTCTTATACTGTAGCTGTTCCATTTCTTTAGAACGATTTCATTTGAATTATTAAAAAAAAAAAAAAAAATAAATAAATAAAATAAAAAATGCACGTTCAATTTTTCGAGATAAAAAGAAATATATTTATTCATTTATTTATTTATTTTTGCCTCATAAATAATAGAATATCTCAGTATATAGTTTTTATAATTTTAATAAATTTTTAATAGCCAAATTTATGTCACATAGTCTGTTTGCTTTCAGGAATTTTTATTTATTTTAATTTATAAGAAATCATCATTAATTTAGAAACTTTAACTATCTTTTCAGTAATAATATGTTTTCATGTTCTTTTTTTTTTTTTTTTTTTTTTTTTTTTTCCCTTAGTACGAAATGACTATTTTTTTATTATATTATTATTATTATTATTATTCAATATGTATTTTATAATAATTAATTGGAATTTTACTCATTTCTAGATTATTGTATGAAATGGGGGGAAAAAAGGAACTGAAAAGCTGAAAATGTAATGTTTTTCAAAAGTTTTGCTTTCTCTTTTAATTAAAAAGAAGAAAAAAAAACCTTCCAAACAAATAGTTGCCAATAACGCGATAACTGGCAAAAATTTTCACTGTAAATCAACTGACTCGTCTTTGACGTTCTTCTTATATTCACGTAATAAGGCAACACTTCGTCCAATGTAATAATTGGTCTATGGATAAAAGTTAATATATTATTATACATTAATTTCCACATTAAAAAAAAGTAATTTTTCTAATTTTAAAGTAATTTGTAAGTGAAGTGATATTAATTTATCAGAAAGAACTGTGTTCTAAATGACTTAGGCACAGCTTTAATACAGTACCCTCTTGCTGACATTTAATTTTTTTTTTCCATTTTGGCGATGAATTTAATTGGCTATCGCAGTTACGTTAGGATAGACCTTGGTGAGAAACGACCCAGCTATTTCGGTGCCAAATTTCAAATTTCGTCAAGTAGGGCTACTAAAACTATTTCAAAATATAATAATTTTCTCTTTTTTTATAATGCATATATATTGGTTCCCTGTTATCAATATCGGATTCAAGTATTGCCGTAGATTCAGTCTTTGACGAAAATTCAATGCAGAAAAAACTAATATATTTTCCATGCAGTTGAATATTAAAGAAAAAATACAGCTTTAATATAGAATCCTCTTCTCGACTTTTCTTTTACTAGCTATTATACCCATTTTTCGGAACGTAAATGGTAATAGAAATTACGTTTTTGAGCGTCGAGAAAATTTATGTTCAAATCAGTGTACAAAACAATTATGCAAATTAAAAGATTATATATACAGAGAGAGAGAGAGAGAGAGAGAGAGAGATAGACAGATGAGTGAGAATTTACAAATTGTACTTATTAACTGTAATAACCTGATCTCTATCTTCAGCATATTAAGCTTACTCCAAGAGATTTTTTTTTTTTTTTTTTTTTTTTATAATATCCCTAACAACACATCTTCTCCAAATGACATCCTCGGGATGTCTTAGGGATGAAAAGGGTATTTATGGACATCTTCAGGATGTACTAGGGACAAGTGTGTTGCTAGGCATACTGTGAATAATAATTAAAATCCCGTGCGAAGAACGGGCACGAAAGCTAGTTTAACTATAAGAGTACTCTAAAAACACTTACGCATATGCAAACCTTGCACAATCTATTCTGTAAAATGAAAATAAAACGAAATTCAAATAAAATAATGTTAATTTAAATTTAAATTTTCAGTACACACAAGTTGATTCAATTTTAAAAAAACCAGCATGACGACTTAATAGTTATACAAATTGTCACCATATATTACAAAAACACGCAGCAATCATTTCACATCTATATAAAGAAAGACAATACTTCATCGTATTGAAAAGAGAAAAAAGTAAGAACTAGTAGTTTAACATAAAAGAAACAACACATTGGTTACGGCCCGAAAAAAAAAATCATTGCGTGTACTTGAATGATTCTGGTGGTAGTGTAGGGATTAAGGTGGATTGTCTGCACTAAGAATCTAAGCCTGGATAGGGTTCTCTCATTGGAGGTCTTTCTAAGGGATTCTAGCTCATGCTTACGCAAGTTTCGAAGAAAACGAACAAAATTCTGAACGGCTAGGCCGACGAGCGCGACCTGGGATGGAACGTGGCACCTTCCTTCTACCACTTTCCAGAGCAGAACCTCTCGGCCACGGGTGAGACGCGTGTATCAGAAAATTATGATGTTTGTGTTGAAATGTCAGTAAAGAAAAATGTCAGAAAGTCATAAGGTAAAGCTAGGAGAGATTGCGCACATAGGGGATCGGTAGGAAGGAGTACAATGGGCGCTCTGAAACTCCAGGTAGTTCTACAATATCGATAGCGGAGTGCCCAATTAAATGTGCATGTTCATTGCTTGAACAGTCTAAGACTGAACGCGGTTATTTTGTCTCGTTTTCAAAAAGGTTTGCTTAAATTTCCAAAACCCTTTCTAGGAATTTTTATAGAATGGTAGTATTACAAAATATTTTTTTAATTAAACGATTTCCCATGTACTAGTTTATAAATTTTACTTGTGGTGGTTGGTTGCATGAAAGTTGCATCATTTATAACAACGAGTGCAATGATTATAGACAACGACAGATTAGACCAACAAACAAGAAACCGTTCAAACTGAAAAGGAACTTTCTTAATTTTAAGTTAAATATATTATCTATTTAGTTACTAAACTAAATGTTACTTTTATTACCTAGTCTTGTTTTTTTATCTGCTTCTTTAATTTATTTTTTTTTTTAATCCTTTTTATTTTATTTTATTTTATTTTATTTCATTTATTCATTATCTGTTTTTTTTTCTTAATTATTAAATTGAAATACCTACATGTAATACAAAAATATTTGTTTAAAAAAACCTTATACCAATGTCGTTTAAGTGCAATTATCATTATTAACAATTTAATTGTAGTTAAAATTAAGCGCAATCTCTCCTACCCTATAAGGAGAGATTGCGCAAAATAGCTCTCTTGGTTTTATTACAGCTGTTGCTTTAAATCATAGTATAACAACAAAATAGTAATGGAAATGCGTATGCAGAAGGATCACTTCAAAGCTATGCACCAACAGTTTAGCAAAAAATTAAAATTTAGATTTTTTTTATAACATTTTGTTGAATTGTGCGCAAACTCTCCTAGTTTTAACTAACATGAAGTTGCTGGATCGAAGTAATTTAGGCATGCTAAAATTACTATGCTATCTTAGGCATAGATTAAAAAGAAACAGAAACTACTTTTGAACATCAAAACTAAAATGCAGAACTGGTGTACAAACGATAAATAGAAAATAAGACTTCTTCACACACCATAAATTTTAAGCCAGCACAACCGGTTTCGAAAGGACGTAGCCTTCCTTCATCAGGCGCAAAAAAACACGTGCTACTGCCTTGGAGGCAAAACAAAAATTGTGTTCATAAATCTTTCAATGTTCCGTAATAATAATTTCCATAAACCATAAATGATGAAATTTTGTTCTTTGCATTTTATTTATTCACTTCACAAAACAACATATAACGGATTCACAATAAAAACATAAATAATTATTTAATTAACGCTGTATTTTTAAACGGTCAAGCATGACCGAATCCTTTCAGATCACATTCTTAACTAGTCAGTAATCGTACATCGGCGCGTCGAAAAATGACGACTAGTCGCGCCACCTGAGAGGATGCAAAGACAATTCAATTTGCAACATCCTCCCGCCCCGAAAGGTAAGTTAAGTTCAATACAAAAATTTGAACAAATCCAAATCAAATACAATTCAAAAATTACAACCAATAAAAAAATCACAATACATAATAACAAATTTCACAACCACATAATACTGAAAATAGAAATTATATCAAATACAAAAATCAATGTTACCTGGATACAATTGAAAAAATGAAAAACAATATTAATATTACCTTACAGGTGAACAGTTGGTTTAATTAAGGTAAGTCCCCTTGGACTTCCAAGTTACAAAGAAGTTGAATGGGTCTTTTTAACATTCCTGATGAAGTTTTTAAGGTTACAGATCTTACCTTATTGTCACGTCCTACATGTGTCTCAATTACTTTTCCTAATTTCCAAATTTGTCTTGGGGCCTTGTCATCACCTATTAGGACTATATCACCTATATTAAAATTAGAAATTGGATTAACAGGTTTTACAACATTAGCATTTCTCAACTGCAAAATATATTCAAATTTCCAGCGCTTCCAGAATTCGTTAAGAAGTCTCTCACGATACAAGTATCGTTTAATTAAAAATTTTTGAGAGTTAGATTGGCTTGCTATCACTAAACGGCCACTTTGTGGTGGCAATGCAGTTGACCTTTTTCCTATTAAGAAATGGGCTGGGGTGAGAGGGAATGGCTCTACAGGGTCATTGTATACATAAGTTAAAGGACGAGAGTTAATAATAGATTCAATTTCTGCAAGTATAGTTTGCAGTTCTTCAAATGTAACTAATGCCCTACCAAGAATTTTCCTCAAAATGACCTTTGTCATACGAACCATTCGCTCCCAATAACCCCCCCACCATGAGGCTCTTTCTACTATATAATTCCATTTGATACCCTTATTACCAAAATAGTTCTGAATTTCAAAGTTCTTAATGTTCATATAAAGTTTCTTTAGTTCCTTTTCACTACCTTTAAAAGTCAAAGCGTTATCGGAATTCACAACCTTGCACATACCTCTTCTGGAGATGAAACGTCTGAATGCAAGTAAAAAATGTTCAGAACTGAGACTAGAGACTATTTCCAAGTGCACTGCTCGAGTGACTGCACAAGTGAATAATGCAATGTAAGATTTGTTCTTGTCTTTTGTGAATAAGGGTCCAGCAAAATCGATTCCGACGACTTCAAAGGGTTGAGCCTCACTAGTTCTTGCTATGGGTAGCGGAGCTGTTACTTGCTGTCCTTGTTTGGCCTTAAACCTTCTGCATAGAAAACATTTGTTCAAGCAGGATTTCACAGCTTGCCTGCCCTTAATGATCCAAAAGCGTTCTCTTATTTGAGTGAGTGTGTCAGATATACCAGAATGACCTAAATTTTCGTGTTCCTTCATGATCAAAAGATTAGTAAATCGAGCCTTGTTCGGCAAAATAATTGGATGCTTAGATTCATCAGAAAAATTAGAGCCTTGAATTCTTCCCTTTAATACTATTAGACCTTCTGTTGTGAAAATGGGATTCAAATTATATAACTTAGAATCAGGAGAAACTGAATTTTTTGCCTTTAATGTAGTATATTCTTTGTTAAATTCACTTTGCTGCACAAATAGAAGCCAATAATTTTCTGCTGCAGATATTTCATTTGCTGTCAGCGCTCCTGAACGTTTTTCAGACCTAGATTTGATATTATTTAGAAATCTAAAAACATAGGCGGTTGTTCTCAAAACTCTATTCAAAGTACTGTAATTCTCCAGATTTAATAATGGCATTGGAACTTCTACGTTAACCTGAAGTGTTGTAACTCCATGTCTTTCTTCAACCACGCTGTCCATGTCACAGGAAAATTCCATTAGAGAGTCATATGGTATACTTAATTCTGACAACCAAGCTGGTCCTTGACTCCATACCTTATCATTCATTAAGGAATTTGCTTTCACACCTCTCGTTAATTTATCCGCCGGATTGACCTTGCCCTTGCAAAAGTGCCATTTTTCAGGATCAGTTTTTTCCTTGATTTCAATCACTCGGTTTTTCACAAATTGCTTATAATCGTTAACTGAACCTTTTATCCAATGAAGGCAAATCTGAGAGTCAGTCCAATAAAAAATATTTCTGGGGTCGAGCATAGGAAAAACAGATTTAAGATATGATCCTAATCTTGCTGAGACTAAAGTGCCAAGTAATTCAAGTCTCGGTAATGTAATCTTCTTCAAAGGGGCTAGTCGAGACTTAGAAATTATAAAACTTGTTTTGCATTCTTCAGAATTCGTAAATCGAAAATAAGCTACTGAACCATAGCATTTTGGGCTAGCATCGGAAAATATGTGTACCTCTACTGAGTTCCAGCAGAATTCATTAAAATACAGCCTAGGAATTCCAGTGAACTTCAAATTTTTAGCTTCATTTAGCCATTCTAAAAACAACATTTCAATTTCATGTGGAACAGGTTCGTCCCACTGTTTACCATTTTCCCATACTGATTGTAATATAATTTTTATGCGAATCAAAAATGGATTCATGATCCCCAATGGATCAAATAACATTCCGCAAACAGCCAAAATATATCGCTTTGTTATAATTCTGTCCTCCGGTAATTTGTTAAATTGTGAAGTGTCAATCAGTAAATCGTCATTCGTATTGTCCCAAATAATTCCTAATATTTTTAGTTCAACATTGGATTCCTCCGGATCTTCTCGACATTCGAAATTGTCTGTCTTCCACAACTGATTAAGTTTAGAAGAGTTGGAAATCCAAGCCCTGAGATTCATGCTAGCTTCACTTGAAATGTACATCATTTCTTTAGACAATTGTAATGCCTTGTTCACATCATCAGTGCCAGAGATGAGATCATCGACGTATAGAGATCTTAATATTTCTGTTGCTTCCGGGTAGTCATTCTCAAATTTTTTCAAATGAAGCCTGATTGTTGCCGATAATAGAAATGGGGAACATTTCACCCCAAAGGGAACTCTGCAGAATTGTAATGTCCTAATTCGTTTAGCAGCATCGGAATGGAGATCGGGCCCCTCCCCATCATTCCATAAAAATTTCAAAAAATTCCTATCCTCATCCGCGATTCCTACTTCTAGAAAAGCTCGTTGAATGTCTGCGCAAAACGCTACAGGGTGTAACCTAAACCTCAAAATTATCCTGAGTAAATCTGGATTTAAATTAGGACCGCTCTCTAAACAATCGTTAAGAGATAATTCATCCCTGCCCTTACATGAACCGTCAAAAACTATCCTAACCTTAGAACTTTTCTTTTGTTCGCGTACTACTGCATGATGCGGCATGTAATAGCCTGTACCCGTATTTTCATTTAAATCCGACGCTACTTCCTCTATGATGCCCAACTTTAAATGTTCCTCAATAATTTCCTTATATTTAAAATATAAGTCCGGATTCCTACCAAAAACAGTGTTCAAATGAGACAAGCGTCGTCTTGCTATCCCATAATTACTGTCCAATTCCTTAACATTATTTTTCCACAACAATCGCGTTTCATATCTTTTATTCCTATAAGTAGTGGTTTGCCTAAATAACTCTAAAATTTCATCATCTGATTTAGAATGTTCTTTGTCCGGATTAATTCCAATTGCCTCTAATTCCCATAAATTTTTAACCCTTTGATGGTCCAATTCCTCCTTAACAACATGTAAATGATTAACGCGCACTTTCTGACAATTCTTAAGTGCTTTAGGGTCCCTTTCCTTTCCTTGTATCACAAATCCAAATAAGGTATCTGTTGCCATTAATCGTTTAGAAATTCTCACGTTCCTTTCTCCAAGAATTTCCCCAATGTAATCCGATCCAATAAGTACATGAATTTTACTTAAATTACCCTTATCTGCCAATTCAATGCCTTTTTCTAGTGCGACATTACGCACCCATTGTGAAGGAATTTTAATTTCCCCAAATGTAATTGAATCAACAACCACAGCCCTTAATTTAATTTTCTTATTAGTTTCTCTTACATTATGTAATACTATTTCTACAATATCATAAGTTTTCCTTTCAGTATTTTCATTGCCAAAAGTATAAATTAAAAGGGTTTCCCTTCCGATTGTTTTTAATCCCAATAAATTGCACACTTCGCGCAATACAAATGTCCTAGATCTTCCATTGTCAATAAGACACCTCAATAAATGGCATTTGGCCCGAATATTAAATACACTTGCCGTTACAGTCTGCAACAACACCGAATCATTCGGCGTGTCCTCAAGCTCTTTATTCTTATTACAAACTAAATTTAAAGAACTTTCTGACTGTATTTGTTTTTTATCCTCAACTGAGCGGGATTCATTTCTTTCTGTATTACATATTAATGAGTTATGCCAGGGAGACGCGCAATACTTGCACTTATGATCTTTACGTGAACAAAATTTACTCAAATGGTTTGAAAAACATATAAAACATAATCCCTTGGCCATTAAAGCCTTTTTCTTATCATAAACATTTAAGGAACAATCATGATTCATATGTGCCGAGGAACAAAACAAACAGCCCTGAACTCCAGTATTTTGAGAAAACGAACTCGTATTTCTTTTGTTATTAAATTTAGGCCTATTATTATCATAAGAATACCTATTATGATAACCAGATAAATTTCTTTCCGCCTGAGTCGCTAAAACGGAAGCTGATGATTTAGGGGGGTGATATTCGCTCCTTTTAGAATTTAAGTAAGGTTTATTGTGGCCTGCCATTTTGTTCCGAAAATTATTTTCATTTGCGCTATTATTTCTGGGATTCGCTAAAATTATCGATGCTTCTCGTATTTCTAATTCTTTACGTATAAAATCAACTAATTTAGAAATATCAAACAATTCATCTGAATTACGCTGTCTGTTATAACTTAAATTTAATTCTTCCGGTAGTTTTTGTAATATTACAGGGCATAACAGATTACTGTAAGTGCCTGTTGCTACATTTAATGATTGTAACGAACGAATTTGTACTTCAATCGCGTCGTACATTCTCCTTAATTCAGTAACATTCGCGCATGATTTCACCGGTTCTATTAATAGTAACTTATGCATGTGGGACGATATAATTACGTCACTTCGTCCAAAACGTTCCTTAAGTAATTGTATTGATGCATCGTAATTAGATTCTGTCAATGAAAACCCAGATACAGCGCTCAAGGCGATACCTCCTAAGAAAGATTTCAAATACGAAAATTTCTCAATTTTGCTTAAAGAATTATTATTATGTATCGCTACCTCGAAAGAGTTCCAGAAGTCCAACCATGAACTACAGTCACCATGAAAATTTACAACTTGTAATTTCGGAAGTTTAACTGTACTTCTGGTTTCAGTTCTAACTGTTAGGTTCTCTGAACCAATCCCTGTTTGATCACTTGATCTAGCGATCTGAATAACACCAGGCAACGGCCTGTCATTTAAATTATCCACTAGCCTTTCTAATTTTGTTTTTACATCGATCCCTTTTTCCCTGTATTCCTCACAGCCTGCCACATCTTCAGCTATATCCTTAACTTTAATTTTTGTTTGTATTTCATAATCGATGTTTACGAGTTCTGCCTGTTTGTCCAGGAGTTGAGCCTTTAATCTAAGAAGCTCCTCAATTTTCATTAATTTCGTGTACTCCTCCGTAATTTCGGAGTTCAGGATTGTTTCTATTTTCCCCAAATATTTCGTAAATGAGGTTCTTAAACCTCTTCTTTTTTCCTTCAATCTTTCTAGATCCATTTTAAACCCAATATCGTAACAAGAGAACAAAAATAAAAATTATGAAACCTTCTAATTGCTTAATAATAACTCCTATCCATATATTTATTAAATAAAAATAAACATGTATTATCTATATATCAAAAAAATGTAAACATCATCTTTAAATATCATTTAAGAACAAAAAAATAAACATCGTTAAAACAGAAGTAAATCAATTTAAAATAGCCTTTAATGAAACCAAAACTAAATAAATAATTTTGTATTAAATCAGAAGTAACTCTATTTTAATAGCATTGCAAGAAACAAAAAATTAAATAATATTCCATTAAAAAAAACAATTTCCTTTTCAAAGAAACAAAAAGAAACACCTTATAAACAACATTTTATGAAACGAAAGTAATTTTCAATTATTTAAATGTTGAATGAAACCATTTATATTTAAAACCCAAACTATTTTTTAATTATTCAAATTTGAAAGCATTTATTTCATATAACAGCAAAATTTATAAATTATAAATAATATTATATATAAACCAAATGAATTCGATGTCCTCACAGACTGCAATCATTTCAGAACAAAAACTACACTTTTCTGTTAAACGAAACCATAACTTTTAACCCCCAAACTCAAACCAAAATAATGAAATAATAAGGGAAAAAGCCTACCTCCCATATCCGATGCATGCTCAGCGGATTCATTTTACTCCATAATTATCCAAAAAATGCATGTCGTCCAAATAAATGCAAACAGTCACATCCTAGGGTCACCAAAAATTGTGTTCATAAATCTTTCAATGTTCCGTAATAATAATTTCCATAAACCATAAATGATGAAATTTTGTTCTTTGCATTTTATTTATTCACTTCACAAAACAACATATAACGGATTCACAATAAAAACATAAATAATTATTTAATTAACGCTGTATTTTTAAACGGTCAAGCATGACCGAATCCTTTCAGATCACATTCTTAACTAGTCAGTAATCGTACATCGGCGCGTCGAAAAATGACGACTAGTCGCGCCACCTGAGAGGATGCAAAGACAATTCAATTTGCAACATATGATCTGATGGTGTTGATTGTGGGGGAATATGAATTAATGTCAATTGCTTGCACAAGGGACTTAAGTCTGTGTATAGAATTCCCACCTGTCAGTCTTTCTAAATGAGACCGTATTCCCGCGCATATACAATCTAAAATCAGTATTTCATTTCTACTTGAGGAAAGAAATTTTAAATATATATGTTGAATTAATGTTTAAATATACTAAAACAGCAGAGATACTTTAATAAAAAATTTAAGAGGAAAAATTACATGGCAGTTATACGTTTGATGTGGAAGACTCAATGAAGAAAACTTTTATATATTAACAAACATAATTTATTTGAGTATGAATATTTACAGATGAAACAGAAAAATATTAAATAAACCAGCATATCCTGCTGGTAACTGAAAATCAAAACTACATCTTATAACGTTGAAAAAAAAGAGAACGAGAAACAGATGCAAACGTCTTTTATACAATACAAACAAAACCTATTTGCATCTTGCCGTTGCCACTTGACAATCACTAAACTAGTCTTCATCACTGGCTTATTATCTTACAACCATGGACATCGTATTTGATGAGAGTGAACAGAAACAAGAGCAATAACTGTGATTCACCGCCATTACTCACATGTTTACAATTTCAGCTATTCACATCTATGGAATAAACTAGAGCAAGAAGATAAACAAAAATGCGGCCACGAGAGCGATAAAAAAACGTAAGTCATATCAAACTAAATTTAATTTAAATAATTTACTTTATAGTATATATAAATACCTTAACAAATTAACTTTAATTTCACTTTATAAAAATATAGATATAATTAAATATTTATGATATGACTTATAACAATATAATTACAGTTATTTATATTTAAACTAATACCATATTTTCATCGCTAAAAGTATTTTAATTCCCCAACATTCTATAAGTACAGGGAACTTAGGTATTTGTAAAAAATTTCGACTTCTTTCTCTCTATCTCTCTCTCTTTTTTTTTTTTTTTTTTTTTTTTTTTTTTCATGTTTTGAGGTGTGGGGATTCTGAAGATCTCAAAATATATGTGGTGTCCCTCTGTAGCTTAGTCAGTTTGTTATTACGTTACGTTAGTATGTTTGTCTGTGAATACGGTAGTTCAAGAACAAACAAACGAGAAAGGTCGGACAAGTTTTAAAACATTCCGTATCATACGGGCAAGAACTCTAGTATGGATTTGCAACATTCTAATTTGAAAACTTCTTAAGTTAGGCGAAATTTACGATTTTCTTAACATGGAAGAACAGGGCTAAATTTCACTTAAAGGTGAATTAAAAGAGATATTTTTATCGTACAGACTTTAGACCAGCTTCAAAATATTACTTATGATGCTTACATGAAAATTCTATTTTGTAAACTTCTTAAGTTGTTTGAAATTTCAGATTTTCTTAACATGGCAGAATAAAGAAGTAATTTATTTAAACTTGTTTTGTGGAGATCATTGCATTGGAACTACAATGTAAAAATTAACGGCAGTTTTTACAGCAGAATAGAATATGCTGTCAAAAATGGGTGCCCGCACATTCTGCTGTTAAAAAAAAATAATTTATAACAGAAACATCTGTAAAAGAGTCTCTTTTTACAGATGTTTTCACTGTAAATTACTTTATTTAACAGCAGAATGTTCTGACAAAACGGGTGCCAGCACATTCTGCTGTAAAAACTTCCGTTGTCTTTTACAGTGTAGTATAGAATTGCTTGAAATCTAAGATATGAAACTGACCCTGATAAAAGTAATTGACAAATTATGAGGTGTAAGGAAAGTTCTGTCGTTGTGTGGCACCCAAACAGAGAGTTTGGACACGAAACCAAGCCTTTTAATGTGATCCAAAGCAGTAGTCTGATGAATTCTAAGCTTGAAGTCCACTTTTGTAGAAGTTAACGAGGAATTTGTCCTGATCATACTGTAGCACTTCGTCATTGACACCTGATGGCCTTCCTGATCTGGGTTCATCTTTCAAAGAAAAATCACCCAAACGAAATTTCGCAAACCATCTTTGTCATGTTCGAGCTGTTACTGCGTCCTCTCCCTCTCCAAACGCGTCGCACACTTTTTTTGTTTCCTCCATCGCAGTATTCCCTTTTTGGAACTCGTACAACATACAATGTCTTAACAGCACTTTTTCTTCACCCGTGGTGACAGTTCTACAAGTTTGAAAAAAACGACTAAAATACGAAAAAATGCGTGTAAATCATCAATCATACTCTAACCTAACTGTTTAAATCGGTTTTAGTCGATAATCGACAACGCATAAACGTGCAGTGTTCAAAAACGACATAACTTTCCCTTACACCCAATAGAATAAGGTAAATGTATTGAATGGTGAATACTACATGTATAGTTGCAAACTTAGCATCTTTTGGCTACCGGAAAATTTTAATAATTTTTTTTTTTCATTTTACTTTATCTGTGAAAACCGTTACAGAGTTCACTGATTAAATAAAATATTTCTAGTTAAGTTTTACGGTAGCCAAAAGGTGGTAATTTGGCAACTATGACTAGTTGGGGAATTTCAGTTTTCGACTGTTCGTACTATCTGCTAAATTAATTTCTCTTATCAGGAATATAGTATACCTTGTAGAAGAAATTTATAAGAATAGATATGTGATGGGAACTGTGCAGATTCCACCTATGTCAACTAGTTCATCATTGCAATTTAATCGCGAAGCTTTCCTTTTTAATACAGAAACAGTAATAATGCAATATGAAAACAAAATATTTTCCTTACAGCGTTTTAATTTAACCAACGAGTATTTCAGTTGAATTAATCTTTACATTTACTTCCTAATTTAGAGTCAAATTGTTTTGCACGATTTCTTAAATTTTCAATTAATGTAAAACTTTGTTGTACCTAAATGTGTTGTTTATTTAAATTTATTGGGTTACATGTAAATAGGTTTTAAGATACCTTCGATAGATTTATCTGCACAGAGTATATAAAAAAGTTTCATAAAACTTTTACTTAAAATATTCACCAAAACCTGAATAGAGTGGTCTACTACTAAAAAAATTCTACGTCTCTGTCTTCCTATAAGACTTGAAAAAAATATTTAGTTTCCTCTAATAGAAGATGTATGAAAAATTAAAAAAGGATTTAAAGTTATTTAATTTTGATGATTATTTCGAAAACATCATGTTTGACCTTTGACCTATTATCGCTTGTAATCTGCTTTATGAGAAAGCAAATTAGAATGAAAATTTATCTGTTTGTTAATAAACTGATTTTTCACTATTAGATGTTATTTAATATGCATTTTAATAAAAGCATGTTTTCGTTTTTTAAACTAATAAAAAAAATTAAATTTACTTCAATTCCAAAGTTTGCTTTTGCTGTCAAAAGTGATAGAGCTGTTTAAAGTGCGTTTCAACATAGTAAATGATTAAATATTTAAGCAACGATTACACATAACTTCCAGCATTTAAAAAAGCATTTGCAGTGAATAAACTTCCTCTTGGCTGATAACTTTTAAACTTCCTCTAAGATAAACCAGATTGGAATAACAAGAGACAACGATGTTCTTTTTACAATAGTTTCAGATCTTTGTCTGGAAAAAAAACGGTCACGTTTAGCAATTTGCATATTAAGCAAATATTTAAAGAAATTAGATTTTACATAATAAGCGTTTACGTTTTTGTAATAGTAGGTTTATAACGTTTTCCTCAAAATTTCTTTTGGAAAAAAAGATGCGCTTTCTTATAATTGAATTTTAATTTAAAAGTATTTTAATGGAATTTAAACAACGAAATAGATTTGGGACGATTACGTTACTCCATTATTATACAAAAGTAATAATTATTTTTAAATAGAAATAGTTTATACGTGTAATGAGGCCCATACCTTCATTAATATTTTTTTAGATGAAGTTTTTTAATTTAATTAAATGTTATTTAACGTCAGTCTTAAAAGCTCTTAATGTGAAAATTCTTTTACGAGTTCAAATGAGATTATTATTATTATTATTATTTAAACATACATAAGCATTTTAATTGGCAAAACGAAAATATTTTTTTATGTCGTTAAACTAGTCATGTAACAGTAATTTAAATTTAAACATTTTTAATCCGATGCACAAAAACTGTCCCAGAAATGGGTATACTTAAACCACTTATCACTTTTTTTTTTTCTAACGAAATTACTTTCTTAAAAAAGGAAAAGTAATTATTTCTCGATAGTCCTTTACGCTGTCTCTGAGTACAACATACACATGTTTGTTTAGAGCATATATAAATATTATTTTTTTAATATAAGCAATACGTCAAAGAACAGGTAAGGTTTCCTTTACCTGGATTTATAGCATAAGATGAATAAACAGGACGGTGGCAGAAGAATTCGCTAAATCCTTGTAGATTTCTTTTCAGAACCATACACCACTGAAAAATTCTTTGATATACTGAAATGAGACCTTTAAAACATGATTAAAAAATATAAATATCACTCGTTTAAATTTTCTTAAATGAAGTATCTTATTTTAGTTTTTTCACTAATTTTAAATCTCTTGATTATTTGAATATATGTGTTATGAATGAAATTCTACATTAACATAGCGTTTTTAAACGCTCTTTTAAAGAGGCTACATGGTTTTACAAAGAGAAAAGCTATAATGAATAAAGTGAGCCCAAGAAGCAGTGATGCCAGGTGATCGAAAATTATTTCCCCAAACAGCTCTTAAAATTTCCCCTAATCAGGGTTTTTTTTTTTTTTTTTTTTTCAAAAAAATCCCCAACTTTATTTCTACTGAAAAGGAAAAATAATTTCTTTTTCAAAAAGAAAATATCAAGCAGAGTTAAGCTCAGATTTTTCCCCAAATGAAGGCAATTTTTGAAAAAAAAAAAAAATGAATACAAAAATGCAAGTGTAGAAGTTAAAAATCGAGCATTGTGAACCGAATACAACTTATTATTAATTATTATTAAGAACAGAAAAATTAATAAATAAATATAAAATAAACCTATAATATATTGTGTATGTGTAAAATTATAGAGAAATTGTAATATGTAATTTTAATATAATTTTTAATAAAACTCAAATTTTCCGATGTTCCACTCAAAACTCGAAATGTCCCCTACACTGACGATAAAAGTCCCTACTTTAGTGAATAATCATGAAAGAATTAGAATCAACAACATAATCCATGAGTAATTTCTTGAAATTTCTTACAAAATTACAAAAAAGTCCCTATGAATTTAAAATTTGTCCCTACATCATGAATAAAGCTATTGAAAAACCCCAGTCGTAGGGATAAATCATTACGTTGCCAGCATTGACAGAAAGTTGAACTTCCCAGATTTGTCCCCAAAAATTTTAGAATTCCCCAAAATTGTCCCCACAAACATTTGGTCCCCAAAGTTGTCCCCAGAAGCCTCAAAAATCCCCAAAATGGAGACAAAATCCCCAATCTGGCATCACTGCAAAGAAGACAGAATTTGCTGACACAGACTGATCAGAGTCTGGGATGGGCGCGCCGCATATTTCTCGCAACATGTACATCGAGAGTGATTGTTCTTTGAAAGGGATGAAATGTCTTTTATTAAATCGCAGTCCTTGAATTGTGAAAAATATTGGACATAAAATAATTACAGGTTTTCTTTCCTTTTTATCTCACCTCAACTTGCACAATATTGTCACTATTCAACTAAATTCAAGTTATTTCTAAGTTTCATGAAAATTTTTCCTGGTAGGGGTTTGGTGAAAATGTCTGCAGTCATACCTACTGCTCGGAATGTATTCTAATCTCATTATCTTGTCTTCATGGAGTTTCTTTATTAGATGAAATTTTATATTCACATGTTTCGTTCTGGCTTGGTGTATATCAGATTCAACTAGTCTTATGGATGACTGGTTGTCTTCGTATATAGTTATTGGTTTTGTCTGTTTTAAGTCCAAATCTTCGAGTAAATGTAATAACCATAACACTTCTTGTGCAGCACTTCCAGTTGAAACATATTCTGCTTCCGCAGTTGATAGGCGTTTTAAGTTCATCGTGGTTTTTAAATATCTTATCAGTTTTTTTACTGCTTCCCAGTCATATTTTTGGGGGTTTTCGTTATGTCTAGGTAAGAAATTTACCGCTGCACTGATGTCAGGTCGACTTAGTGTTGAAATATATAGAAGCGCTCCTACTGCTTTTCTGTAATCTGTATTATTTGGTAAAAAATTGTTATCATCATCGTTTTTCAAATAATTGGTGTCGATGGGGGTGTTAGTGGGTTTTGTATTTGATAAGTTAAATTTTTCTATTAACTGTCGAATATTATTGGTTTGTTCAATTAAGTGTTGCTATCTAGTTTCGTAATGTTTATACCCAGATAATTAACGACGTTGCCAAGGTTGGTAATGTTATATTCCCTCTTAAGTTGTTCTGTAATTTCGTTTATATCATTCTTAGTTCCAACGACCAAAATATCGTCTACGTACACTAGTACATAGACTGTTTTATTGTTACAATTTCTTTTGTACAGTAACTTACAGTAACTTTGTTGCAGTTTCTTTTATACTTCATCGAAATTGAAGGGAGCAGAGAAAAATTCGAAATATCTAAAAAATCGAATTACATATACTATTTTGTCAAAAAAAGAGATATATTAAAAAATTTAAACTCTATGATCAAAGATTTAACACGTAAATTTTATATCTAAGAATACTGCTACATCCCCACCCCCATTAAATCAATATTTTTTATGATCTTAATTATTCAACACTTTTTAAAAAATAGTCAGATATTTTTTATTTCTTCTTTAAGTACAATCTTTGAGTCATAGCATATGACTTGATACAAAAATAGAATCGACTACATTAGACATGACTTTTAATTCAAAAATACTTCAAAGTTTATGTATATTCACCATATCTTCTGATTCACTAGCTAGGGGCTTCTCTTGTATTTCCTTATCCTTCTTTTGAAAGAGTGTTACGATATATAATGCACTTTAGCGGAGAAAAATCTCGGGAACAAATTTTACTGTAATATTTTAAAGTTAATCATATGAAAAATTCAATTATTCACAATTTTTTAACATTATTTTAATATAAAATTCAAGGGACCGAGTAAAAAATTCGAATTATCCAGAATTTCGAATTAAGCAAGTTCGAATTATTCAAATTTCGCTGTATAAGCATTTATCTGTAGTGCTATGTTAGAAATTTAAATTTGTTAAGGTGTCATTTACTTTTTTAATTCCGTGCTCTTTCTGCCAGTTTAAGGCCATAAATCGCTTTGTTGAATTTACATACTTTCTATTCTTCACAAGTATTTATAAATCCGTTGGGTTGTGACATATAAATTGTTTCCTCGAGCTCACTGTGTAAAAATTCAGTCTTTACGTCAAGTTTGTTTAATTCTAGGTTTTTGTATAGCGCCATAGCTGAAAATGATCTAATTTTCGTGTGAGACGCAGCTAGGGCAAATGTCTCATCATAATCTACCCCGTATTTTTGGCTAAATCCTTTGGTTACTAGCCTTGCTTTGTATTTTTGAATTTCTTCTTTATTGTTGTATTTAGCCCTGAACGCCCATTTGGAGCCTACTACGTGTGAGTTAGGTGGAGGATCTACCAATTCCCATATATTGTTTTTTTTTAAGGAATTTATTTCATCTTTGGCTGCTTTTAGCCAATTTTCCCTTTCTATAGGATTCTTCATTTCTAGAATTTCATCAAAGTTTTTAGGTTCAACTACGCTTACAGTATTTGATAACAAAGCGAATCTGTCAGATGTAACACCCTTATTTATTCTTTCGGATCTTCTCGGAATTATTTTATTTGTCATATTTTGATTTTGCGTTTGAGTATCCTCAATTTGATCCGATTCAGCATTTATTTCCCTTGGAACTATTGGGAAATTGTTTTTATGATCATTTGTTTCGCTAGAATTATTTCTATATGTATTATTGCTTGCCTCTAATAGTTTCTCACCGATATATTTAGGTTTGTCATTTGTTCTGTTTGTTTCTATAAACCTTATCGTTCTACAGGTTCTAACGTTGTCTACATATACTCTATAGCCTTTGCTTCTAAAGTCATAGCCAACTAGTATTCCTTCTTATGCTTTGTTGTCAAGCTTCCTTCTAGTGGTTTTGTGAGTATATATAGATATATGCCTTACAACCAAGTGATTTTATATGTGAGAGATTTGGTTTATTTCCATTCCATTTTTCATATGGTGTTTTATCTCATGCATTTGTCGGCAATCTATTCTGTAAATAATTATCGGTCATAAGGGCTTCGCCCCAAAATTTATTTGCAAACCGCTTTGTCTTAATAGACATCTGGTCATTTCAAGTAAGGTCCTGTTCTTCCTTTCTGTCACGCCATTTTGGGGAGGACAATGCGGTACTGTTAACTAATGTTTGCTCGATTCCTTCATTAGCGAGAAAATTTTCAAATTCATTACTTATATATTCTCCGCCATTATCCGTACGCAATATTTTTATTTTACTGCCGAATTTGTTTAAAGTTAATGCATAATACTGTTTAAATTTATCAAACACCTCACTTTTATTTTGTAATAAATCATCTGTAAATGTTAGGAAATAATTTTTCCCTCCTATTGTGAAAGTTTCAACGGTCCGCAGATATCCGAAACAACTAAATCTAGAGTTTTATCTGCTCTGAAACTTGCCCTTTTCGGATATGTGTCATCCTCTAAATTTCAGATGATACAGATCTCGCATTCTATGTTATGTTCACATTTATTTAACTCGATTCCTGTTGCCATGTTTTTATCGACAAGCTCTTTGATTTGTTGATAAATTTTATACCCTAACTTTTCCGGGCATAATTTTATGCAAGTTTTATTTATGCAAGTTCCCGCAATATTTACCCTTTCAGAAAATTTTTCGCTTGTTTGTACTTCATATAAACTACCTGTTAAGTTCGCTTCTATATAAGCTTTATTTTCGAATTTAATTTTACAATCATTGTTTTTAAATATAGCAACACAGCCATTTTCTGTTGCTTTCTTTACTGATATTAAATTTGTGGCGATATCGGGTATGAACAACACGTTCTTTAAAGTAATATTATTTGTTTCTTTATCGGAGTTAGTTACCTTAAAGGTCACGTTCCCGCAACCCTGAGACTACGGAGTGCCCGTTTGCGAGCATGACACTAATTTTATCATTAGTTTTTACACAAGTCAATTTTTTTATATCACTGCATATATGATAGATACTACCACTATCAACAATCCAAGATTATGCTCAGTTTTATCGATGATAAATATGAGATTTTTTAATTTGTTTTCTGTTTCCTTCATGAGTTGTGTTTTATGTTTATTTTTGTACTTACCGGTGTTATTACCGTTATTCTGGAAATTATTGTAACTCCTCTGATTATTGCTTGGTCTGTTTTTTAAGTGCCAGCATTCATTTTATATATATACGAACGTGTGAATTTTTGCCGCAAAAACTGCAATCTTTACTTGGTGGCGTTTTATGTTTAATTTGAGTTTTATGCTGATTTTCGCTTTTTGTCTGGTGATTTTTTGTTCTTTATTTGTCGATTAGTTTTTTTAATGTACTCTGGTGTTAATTCCTCATCATTTCTGGCTTCAATAGCCGTGATAAGAGTGTCATAACTCGGGGGGAGCGAGCACAGCATCCACGCTGACAAGTTCTGCTGGTTTATTTCTTCTCCTATTGCCAACAATTTATCCCTCAACTTATAAATATTTGTTATATGTTCTATTACATTTCCATTTTCAGTTAATTTGGCTAAATATAATTTTCTGAGCAGTAATAATTTGATGCTCAAATTTGCCCTCTCATGTATATTTCTGAGCGCGTCCCAAGTCTCCCTGGCTGTAGACCAATGTTTGACCTGAACAGTCTGTGTGTCCTCTATTGCTAAATTTATTATCGCACGCGCCTTCTGATCCTTAGATCGCCATTCAGCAGTCATTGGTTCTGATGGGGCTTCAACTGTAACTTGGAAGAGGTTCTCCTACGTGAAGAGCATCTCAACTTTAAATTTCCACAAATCGTAATTCGTGGAGTCTAACTTATCAACGAGTGAAGTATCTTTACCAGAAGATGCTACCATTATTTTAAACTTTATTTCTTATGTTTATTAAAAATAAAGTATTCACCTTTAGTTAATCTATATGTTGTTTTCAAAAAGAGCAAATGATTTATATATAGTGTAAAGCATTTTTAATTTTTCTCAAAGATAAAAAAGTTTGAAGTTTCTTTTTTTTTTTTTTTTTTTTTTTTCTTACCGAGAACTTTACCACAACCAAATATATCTTTTTCATACAATTATTCGGCACTCTTATTCTTTTCTTTAATAGCCTGATATTCGTATATTATATTAAATGAATATACTACTAATATTCTATTATTATTTTTCCTTTCATAATAAACTTATTCATATATATATTTTTCTTTTGTCATGCAATATTTTTGCATTATTTATTATAGGGGAAGCTGGGGTAATAAGAGACAAGGGTTATAAGAGACACAGTCAAAAAAACCACCAAAAAATATACTTAGACAACTTTAAAAATATGTAATATTAAGTATCATGTGTATTCTTTACTACAGTACACTTATTGAGCAGTTTATAACATATTTTGATTTTTTTTTTATACGATGAAATAAAACCTTCACTTTGAACTTACCCTAAAAGTTCGTGACTTTTTCTAAATTTTTTAAATTTTTTTTTTGTAGGTAAGATGTTTGGGATTTATTAATGTGTAACCTTTTGACCAAGTTATGACTTTTGATGTACAATTTTTAAGACCTTGAAAGCATTCTTTATTTACATGTTCTAGGCATGTTTCTTATTATCCCATTTTTACTTTTTGTGGGGGTAATAAGAGACACGAGTTTCTTATTTACCCCCACTGTTAATTCCTGTATCCCCCACCATTGTAGTTCCTGTTAATTCTGCCTGACTAGTTTACGAAGAGTTTACCTAGTGTTAGGCCTAGTCTAAGTTTACCGAGAGAACTTTTTTTTTTTTTCACTTTAAATCAAAAAGCAGTTTTACTTTAGTTGTTATGATTATGTAAATTTATGTTTAGAATGTCTATAAATTAGTATTTAGTCATTAATACTTCATTACATAATTAATAAGTTCATTTATAATTACTAGAATTTTTTTATAACGTTTTGTTCGCTTGTATACACTTCAAAGATACGATTTTTTTGCCTATTTTCGACTACACTTTAGAAAATGCGTAAAATACTTTTTGCCCATTTTAAAAATTATATTGATGTTTTCGGTTAATCCCTAGGTTATGTTGATTATGTAGAACTATCATTATGTACAATATTATATTATTTAGGACTTAATATTAAAAGAAAGGAATTTCACAAACACATTTATGACAGTTAATTTTCGAGAAAACATATTTTTTGAATGGATGTAAATATTAAAAATTAAAAACTATTGGCTGATTCAGAATTGTTTCCAGATGTCATTTATTACCCCACATCATTTTACATTGCTATATATGGACTGTTACAAGCCTGGTCTCTTATTACCCCGCATGGGGTTATTAGAGACAAGGATTTAATGAAAATTTAAAAACTTTTTTTAACAAAAAATTTAAGTTCAAAAATCATCTAAAACATCAAGAGGAGTCCATTTAATGAAATTAATACGAGACATTTATTTCAAGTTATTTAGATTAATAGTATAGATTTTATTAATATTTTTTGTCTCTTATTACCCCGCCTTCCCCTATTAATATATTTCATAAATCATGCATTTTATCATTATAATGCTCTACATAATACTTTTCAACTCAAGAGACTATGATCAGTCTCTCATAATCTTTCTTAAAAAAGGATTAAAAAAGGAAAAGTAATTGTTTCTCGATAGTGCTTTACGCTGTCTCTGAGTATAATATACATGTGTTTGTTTACAGCATATATATAAATATTATTTTTTAATATAAGCAATAGGTCAAAGAGCAGGTAAGGTTTCACTTACTTGGAATTATAGCATCAGATGAATAAACAGGACGGTGGCAGAAGAATTCGTTAAATCCTTGTAGATTTCTTTTCAGAACCACACACCACTGAATAATTCTTTGCTATACTGAAATGAGACCTTTAAAACGTTATTAAAAAATATAAATATCGCTCGTTTAAATTTTGTTAAATGAAGTATTCTTATTTTAGTTTTTTCACTAATTTTGATCTCTTGATTATTTGAATTTTTGTGTTATGAATAAAAATACTATATTAATAGAGCGTTTTTAAACGCTCTTTTAAAGAGGCTATATATTTTTACAAAGAGCAAAGTTATAATTAGTAAAGTGCACCCAAGAAGACAGAATTTTCTGACACACACTGATCAGAGTTTGGGCGCCGCGTATTTCTCGCAACATGTACATCGAGAGTGATTGTTCTTTGAAAGTGATGAAATGTCTTTTATTAAATCGCAGTCCTTGATTTGTGAAAAATACTGGTCATAAAATAATTACAGTTCTTCTTTCCTTTTCATCTCAATTACATTTCAAGTGTAATTTTACGTCTAACCAATAGTATATAAGCATTTTTGATTAAATTATAATAATAATTAATAAATTAATTTGAGAGAGTTTAAAGAAATAAATTTCAAAAAGAACTTCAAAATTCGTCTACAATAAATAAAATATATTTCTTCTTAGTAATCGTCCTATATGTTTTCGAATAGCTTCAAAATATTAAAATTACAAGAATTGTTGCAAATGTTTTTTATGAACACAAACAAATTTCTTTGAAATACTCATTTAATTAAATATTTGAATAATAAAAATTTAAATCTTGGTAACATTTTCAAGCATTACCGATAAAAAAAAAAAAAAAAAAAGAAATCGCGAAAAACTGAAATTTTCTAACTAGGTAACCTAAAAGATTACAGAAACGACAACATTCCAGATTTATTCGGGAGATTTGCTAGTACCCGCCTTTTATTCACACCACATTTTTTCTAGAGTAATTTTCTCCAATATGTAATTGCGATTAATTAAGAAGAATTAATTACTCTAAAAAAAATAATTTGAAAAAAAAAAAAAAAAAAAAGGCGGGTACTAACAATATTCTATGCATTATATTAGAAATGCTAACATATCTCAGATTATTAGAAAGAAAAAGAAATTGTGTTTGATAAAAGAAAAAAAAAAAAAAATTAGCCATTTTTAAAGATTTTGTGTATTAATATTTTGAATGAATTATGTTTAAAATTTAATTACCCTTGCACGTTTTCTGTTTAACATTATGGATATTTTTTTTTTTTAACTTGAAGTAAAGTAATTTTCTGTAGCTAATTCCTGAGGGTAATGAAACAAGGCCTTTGAAGATATAAATTGTCAGTTGTTCAACAAAACAAATTTTTTTCCTAGTTTAACGAACTCGTTTACATTACTGTTTCTTCTAATCTATCAATTTCGCAGTCAGTTATGATTACTTACGTAAATTATTTTTTTTTTTTAAATCTTGCTAAAATTTTATGCGTTAAAGTTAAAATATCTCAAAAAACTAAACGCTTCCAAGATTAATAGGAATAAAAATAAATTAACTTTCACTACACTGGGAAAAAAATATCCTCTTATATAACAGGAAATGCTACCCAGTCAGTGTAGTAGTTTTTGTTCCTGACTCCTAAGGAGTCTGGGTTCGAATCCCGGACAAGGCATGGGTGTGTTGTCCCTGTTAGGGGCAGCAATAATCGTCCATTGGGTGACCTGTCACAAATGGTCACCAATTCGGCCACCAACCCCCCCCCCACCCGGCTATGCTTAGCCGCAACAGCGGCAAGTGCCGCGCTATTTGAAAAAAATACATGTTACAGAAAATAACTGGCCGAAAAGTGTCAGATAACATCTGTACGCCATGCAAAAAACACGTTAACAAAAATTTGCTGTGAATAAACAATACAGAAAATATTCGTACACAGCTGATTTTCTTCGTACCGTACACTGTAATATATATGCATATATATATATATATATATATAGATATAGATATAGATATATATCGTATTAAATAAATTTCACCGCAGTTCTACCGTCCAGGATCAAACCAGAGTCTACCTCATAGCAGGCGACATTGTTACCTCTCAGCCACAGAAGCACAGCTTGGGCTGTTACTTAGTACCTCCCAATCCTGCTTTGATATTAAATTCTCTGTATGCTAAACAGAAAAACATACACCCCGAAACAAAAAGATAGGTACAAAGGGTTTTTTCTTTGATTTTTAATAAAATAACATTATCTAAATTGTGCTTATCATTTATTATTATCATAAAATAGCACTATTCCCGGACTAATTTTTGTTTTAAGACTAATTTAGAAAAATTTTAATCTTAAAATTTTTCTAATTTAAGACTACACACAGCGACAAAAAAATAGGAACAAAGGTTTATTTTATTTATTTATTTATTTACTTTTTTAATATGATTATTTTGAACATGAACATTTTGTATACGATTCAAATATTTAATATGTTTTTGCTATGATAATATTTTGTTATGATAATAAATGATCAGAACAATTTAGATAATGTTATTTTATCAAAAATTTAAATAAAAAAAAAACTTTGTCCCTATCTTTTTGTCGCGGAGTGTAGTCTTAAATTAGAAAAATTTTAGTCTTAAAACTTTTCTAAATTAGTCTTAAAACAAAAATTAGTCCTGGAATAGTGTTATTTTATGATAATAATAAATGATAAGCACAATTTAGATAATGTTATTTTATGAAAAATCAAAGTAAAACCCTTTGTACCTATCTTTTTGTCGCGGGGTGTATATAACCACCAGATAAAATCCTTATCAATGGTTACAAAGTTTATCTGATTACAGAAAAATATTTCTTTTGACATATGTAATTTTACGCTAAATTCTGAAATGATAGAAAACATTCTGTGCAAGTTACAGAAATTCATTAACAGATTTTTTTTTTTTTTTTTTCACAGAACAGAGATGAACATTTTAGGCGTTTTTAACAATTTTATATACCTATATCTTGAACGCATTGTACTTAAATTGAAATATCATTGCAGATTTTACGTTTAACTTTTTCGGTTATTTTTTAAAAACTTAAACTCAAAATAATTTTTGGAGGTTAATAACTTAGTGTACTACGAAACAAGCCCTTTCAAGATATAAATTGTAACTAGTTCAACAAAACAAATACCTAGTTTTTCCTAGTTCGACGAACTCGTCTAGATTATGTTCGTTCTAATCTATCAATTTCGCTGTCACACCGATCGTTATCTTACTACATTAATTAAAATGTTAGCAAAACATGAATAATTTATTATCAAACCCAAAGTGTGACTGCATTATTAGGTGACCTTCTTTGATAGCTATAAACATACAAATTACTTTCTACTAAATATCGACTTCAACGAAACTAAAAGTAATTTCACTTTTATGGCCGTAAGAGTGTTTGTACAGTACATGAATAAAGAATTGTAGTGTGTAAGAAGTATCTTTTTCAATCAAAATAAAACTGTATTCTGTAATTAAGTTGTTATATGTGGGCTGATCTCTTTTTATTTCTTTATGATCGATTTCCTAGTGACGATTCACTTGCAAATGACACAAAGTATAAATGTATTATTAGTTGAATAAGTATATATGTATATAAATACAAATTGATTTTCACTAACTATAGAATGCAACGAAACTAAAATCAATTTCACTTTTGACCTTTTAGCAGAGTAAATAGAGAAATAATATCGTCTAATAATGATGTACTATATCATTACACTGTTATCATAACGTAGAAGTGGATATATATATGTGTGTGTGTGTGTGTGTATGATTTGTGAGGATTTTCTTTTTACTTTTTTACTTTTTTTTTTTTGTGTGTGTGTGTGATTCTTTATTAATATTTTCGTACAATACATGAGGAAAGGTAAAAACATGGTGTGTGAAATGCCTTTCTTTCGCTTAAAATGAAACTATATTCTTTTGAATACTTTGTTCAATGTGGACAAGATTTTTAATTAAATTCTTGCGAGTATTCCAGTTTTAGATAATTTGTTTAAGGATGGTAATTTGTCAAAAAGAAAAAATAGAATGAAGGCTATCTCAAAAAATATGAACATATTTATATTATTGAAAACTAAGTTAGTATTTTTAAATTAAGTTTAATATTGTTCACTTCATCGATAATTAATAACCTTGTTGAAAATAGTTGCAATCGAAAAGCAATTAATATTCCCTTTTTTAGAAAGCAAAAGATGTTACCTTACAAAAAATAATCGTTTTCTATTACAGAAAATATTTGACGGCAAATTTGCCAGAAGATATCCGTATGCTATGGGAAAAAAAACAAGTTGATGGAAATTTTCCGTAACGGAATAATACAGAAAATAATCGCAGGAATTCACAAGAATTTACGGAACAGACTTTTTTCATAGAAACCACTATAAAAGATAAGAAATCGCATTAAACAAAATTTTTTATTACGACCAGTTAGGATCGAACCAGGATCCACCGCATAGTAGGCGACGATGTACCGAACCAAAATTTTGGTTGTTACTTAGCACTTCCCAATCGTTCTTGACCAAGCTGCACACAGATAAAATTTGTATCAATGGTTACGGACTTTATCTGTTTACAGAAGTAAATATTTCTTTTGACAGCCTGAGACCTAATTTGAAAGCAAACTTTGTAGTTTTAAAAATCGTGAATTTTTTTGTAGAAAAGTTACAGATTTTTTTTTTTTTTTTTAACAGAGTATTTTTTAGCACTTTTCTTTTAACTAACATTTTGGATACATTCTTCGATCCTAGGAACCTCTCTCTATTTTATTGAGCTTACAGTTCTTTTGAATGTCTTCTAAAACTGACTGCATGCAAATACAAATTTCATCCTTTTTTAAATTTACATGCTCTACACTAACTTCATAAACATACTAAATACGTGGGTACACTCGTTCATAATTCGCCTGGAGTTATGTTTCAAATTTATTTGAATACCCTAAATCATACGATTTTCATATTTTCGTCAGTATGATTTCAATTTTGATTCTTCACCATATAAATATGTTATTAACCGTATCTGAGACAAAATTTCAGTTTTAATGAAAAGAGCGTTGTAATAGAGCAACTAAGAAGTTTCCGCGAATATAGTATGAATTCTTTATCGTCCATTTTAAGAAATCTGTTTTTATTTTATGAAATATATTGACAACATTATGAAATGTATGAATCTTAAAACTTATTCAAGAAGCAGAAGTTTAAAGATACGTATGATTATGATGATTCATGAAACTTAAAACATTTGATTCATAAACGAATATGTATGTATCGTTAACTATCCAAAACTGTAATTTGCCCTGTTAGTGACCGAGAGGTTCTGCTCTCAAAACTGGTCGACAAGGCAGGTGGTGAAATGTTTGAATTCCGGTCACGTTCGACGGCTAATAATTTGGAATTTTTGCTTTTTTTTTCTGAAATTCACGTAAATGCAGCCCTTAGAAAGACCTCCGAGAGCACCCCACCCAGACCTAGGATCCTAGCATAGTCAATCACTCAACCCTAACGATAAACCAACACATTAAAGCTGTATTTAAATTTGTTTATAAATAAATTATTTTAACCTTTGACTTTGTATACTTAGTGAAACTTTTTACTTGTTTTATTAGTCTCACGATTTAAGAAAAATAAATAAAATATTATAATATGTAAACACTAGGAATTTAATTGGTGTTCGAGGTGACATATTGAAGTTTAATTAATAAAAAGCAGACAAATTAAATAGATTTTATTCTTGAATTATATATTTAAATTGCTAATGAACTATTAAATCGTGTATCATGTTCTCCCTTTTAGCATCTGAACTAACAGTAGCCGAGGCGTTCTGCTCTCGAAGCTCATAGAGTGAAGTGTCGGGTTCGATAGCAGTTCGCTGTCATTTGTCTAGCCGATCAAAGTTTATCGAGATTTTCTTACAAACTATCGTAAAAGAAAGGCTCTCGTAGAGAGCACTGCCGTTGCCATCGATAAGATAGCCTTATGGCTGATGACGTCATTCTCAATGACGTCTTTTTCAGTAGGCGATCAGTTAGCATGCGCAAACGCGATAAAGAATGTTCATCACAGTTCCCGCCATTGCTTCGAATTGGAATAATTAATAAAATTTTATAAAAAACTCAAGAAAATACAAGGTAAGTTCATTATTACGTAAGGTATTAATATTAGATATTTTCCACACAAATTTTAGCAATGTAAAATATGTCTCTTAGTAATGTATAGTTATTTATTATTTTTCCATTGTCTAATAAAATTAAATTTGTCAAGAAATCTCTTCGGAAATTTCAGAAATTTTAAATAATTCTGTTTAAAAGAAAAATATTTTAAAAGGTATCGATTTTGATAATTCAAACTCATTTTTATTTTATTTTATTTAATTTATTTATCTATTTATTTTATTTTGGGAAGAGAAATGGTTGGAAAGCATCTTTACTAATCTCTTTTACAAAATATATTACTTTCGTTTGTAAACGGAATTATTTGCCATTATAGTATTATTGTTGTCTGTTTTTAATTGGTTTTAAATTCAGAAAGCTTTGCTTTATCGAATCATCCCTGAATTATTCAAAAGATTGTAAATAAAACAAGTTCAATATTGTAGCTATAAAAATTGGCTTCTGTAATTCCATAATTTTTATTTTCTATTTTTATAGAGAGGAAAGGGGAAAAAATCGCAGGTGACACAAACCAAACTTTTACAGCCGGTGATGATAATTATTTTGATCGCCTGTCTGCGATGACGTCAGTAGCCAGCCATGGCTATCTTACCGATGAGAACGGCATTGTCCCCAAGCGCAGTTGTAAGCACCGTTAATCTCTGCACCACATTTAGTTTTAGTTTCGAATATCTGTCAAAAATCTACATAGAATAGCATTTCTTGACGAATGATTAAATTCATAGATATAGCATTAAGACATAGATTGATCATTGGGGGGAAAACATTATTCCTTTTTACTCGGAGAAAAGTCCACAATATGGCCGTCTTTCTCCGAGTGAATACACACAGATAATTTAGAAAATAAAATTTATGAATAATTTATGTACTAAAGATGAATGAAAAACTACAGGTACAATTCAAAATTCATTTTTCTTTTTCTTTCTTTCTTTTATATATTTATTAATTTAGATAATATTTAAAGTTAAACTCTTTTTATATACTAAAACTAAACTACGCCGTTGCTAACTATATTTAAAAGAATTTTGAAAATTCTAGATTATTTACCAATATAAAATCATAAAAAAATATCAAACTTTAAGAAACATATTCCATTAAAAATCAAACCAGTTTTTATTTCATAATAATAACAAGGCAACTGATTATAAAAATGATATTTTTTATAATTTAGTCAAATATAATTTACTTTTATGATAACTTATCCATTTCTTTTCATAAATTTATTAGAAGAATTAAAAGACGCAATATTTCGACATTTTGAAAATTCATCAACATTCTATTCTATTCTATTACAATTGCCGAGTTTCAATGGTTCCAATACCACTATATGGCTGATGCCAAAAAAATTTTTCGGCATCAAAAATTTTTGCATGATAACAATGGGATGATAGATCTATATAAATTACTATATCTATGATTAAATTTCGTCTTCATTTTATAAAATAAACATGCAAGTTACTTTATTTTTAAATATTGTGATTAATATTAAGTTTAAGAGTAATTCTTTTTATTTCAAATTTACATTGTAATATAAACACGAGATTCTTTTCTTTTCTTTTTTAAGCAAATGCTTCGAAATTCTATTTAAGGCATACAAAAAAATATTTGAAATTCATTATTTTAGCTTTATATTATCATTTATCATATAGTTTTCATTTTTTGTTGTGGCATCAGAAATCCATATGTAGTAAAGCAGATAAAATAAATTATTATGAAAATAAGTTACTAGTTCAGATAATTAAGATACTATTTAATATAAATAAATAAAGATTAAATAAAACTTGTTTAGCAAGTTTTCTTGAAAGTTCACTTTTACTTGAAAGACATTTGAATATCTGATTAAATGGGCGAAAACAAAATAACGTTAAATAATTACATGTGTGAGATAATTAAGAAAGTTGGCTGGGAGGAAAATTTCTCTCTTTTGTTATGTGGAGCACTGGAAATGTTTCTAACGAAACGATGAAATGGAAAAAAAAATATGTAAAATAATGGTATTCTCATGAAACATCAATTTTATGACAAAATAGTTGTAACACCCTAAAAGTCGCATTAGTTATATATATGCTTGAACTTATTTTATACGACTAATAATTACAAATGTACCTTAAAACTATTTTTCAGGGTGTAGTTGATTGTCATTTGCAACAGCATTTGAAGACGACAATTAAACTTGTTCCTGTTGACATCCTTTTTTCTAATTACTTAATCTTAAACGTCATTCAACACTGCAATACTAGATTTTATAAAAACTTGTGTTTTTATTTTTTTAATTTCAATTTTACTGATTATACAGAGTTTCTACGAATCCTTTCCCACTTCCACCACTATTTACAAACTCATTTTGAAATTTTTTGGATTATTTAATATAAGAAAATTTCTATTCAAAATTAGTGAAAGAAAAAATAATGACCGTTCGAGCAGTCTTATAATTTCTTTTAAAACACATACATTTTTGGTTAGTTTTTTAAGTAATCACGGCTTAAAGGACTTAGTTAAATAAGTAGTTTAAGCAATTTTATATAATCAGATTGGATCATTTTAAGAAATTTTCGAATAAGTTATACTAGAAATTCAATAAAAAAAAAAAAAAAAAATCAGCTCAAAAACAGCAAACATTGCTCAATTACTTCCATTACATTAAAAAAAATATGTGAATGTTTTATCCATACTAAACTATTTTATTCATACTATTTTGTATGAGACTAAATACTAAAAATGTAAATCAGGTTTTTTACTGACGACCTATCCCTAAAGAAAAAAAAAATCTTCATAATTTCATTAACATAGGCTTTAATTGTTTTATCACTCTACTCATAGAATTTTATTTATTGGGGAGATAATTTCTATTGCAGAAGTAATATTTTAAACAGAATTATTTTACTTACTGATCAATTTCAAGAGTATCTTATTAATTTTTTTCCCAAAATCTGAAAAGGTTGAATTTGAGAGTGTTTAACGTCACGAGTTTCTCGGAGGGCAATTAGCGACGGTTTGCTTTTCCCCCTAGGGGTGGTCCAGCTATATGCTACTACAATTATGATTCCCTGCTCCATAAAATTTGGAAAGGCAGAAAAAGAAAAATAGCAACATTTTTCTATTTTTCGAAAATTTAATTATGATTCAAATTGATGTTTACTGTTAAAGACCACCATTTATTCTTCGACCACATTTCATGAAACCATGGAAGCATCTGCGCAAGTGCTAACTCAACGAGTCCAATGCTAAAATAGGGGTGACAGTCATCTGACTCAGAGAAAATGAGCAATAACAGAGCGGGGAATTATTGGATGTTTTCCAAATTTCAAACTGCCGGCAAGCTGGCATCCTTCCAACATTTTGGACGCGTTCTCACTGCTAGTTTTAGGATATGTGGCTGCATTGTATGTAAAAGTTTGCTTATATGCGTACATAACAAATAGAAAATAAATTATTGTATACAAAGTGTTATTAGAGTTTGAAATTTTATACTTAGAAATGGATACCTGGTGGCTGCCCCTGACATTTTGCATCTCAATTTCGCACTACATATTATTAGTTAACTGCACTTATTATAAACCAAATTTAAAGCTGTTAAAAAGAGATTTTTTTTTTTTTTTAACTTCTATCACCCTTTATTTATTACTAGCAAACTTTGCTCGTTTTGCTAGTCACTATATATAAACGAATTTAAATATATATATATATATATATTTAAAAAATACAAATTCTAAAATGATTCCAAAATTAACTGTGAATCTAACTGTATACAGCCACATGTATGTTTAGTGATCTGGCTTTCCGTGCAAGCTACTTATACAAGTTTTTCATGTGTAATGTATGTTATACTTTAGTTTTATTAATTATTACTAGTATTTCATTTAACTATTATTATTAGTATTTAAATTAATAATATTGAATATGCTGCATGAATTTAAATATGTTTGATTCTCATTTGGTTTTTCACATATCTTTTCAGTTTAAATTTTCTCTTTTTTGGGGTGTTATAGGGTATAGCTTGTTGTAAATGTTTAGCAATTTCCATACAACAAGACAGAAATAACACCTATTTTAAATTCAACATTCATTCTATACCCTTGAAATCGTAATGAATTTGCATGTTTCAATTTATGGATGTTTGATAGTCGCAATCATTTTTTGAATTTTTTCTGTTTCATCTTTTTCAATGTTTCTTGTTTTCATCTTTTCATCTATTCAATGTTTGAAAAGGTTTTCAATATATATATATATATATATACATATATATATATATATATATATATATATATATATATATATATATATATATATATATATATATACATACATACATATATGTATTATTAATAAAAGCTAAAAACATTTCCTTCAAATCGCTCAAAAGTTCATTTCCTGCTGCTACTGGTTGTATTTTGCCGCTCAACCACTTCAGGCAGTTACCACTGCTGTAGGCGGACATTTTTTAGCAGTACATTGTACCGCTAATCTTGTATTTGCTTTGGCTTTTAAGTTGATATCTTTCAAACTTATAAGAAAATTTTTATTTAAATTGGTCAACTAGGCATGTTTGGGCTATTTCGCATCTTTTAATACCTTCCGCATCTTTCTGGGTTCAACGCCGAGACGTATAGTTAGATTTGAATAGTGTGATAAGAAATGCAATCTGGTAAGCTGATAACAGAGGTTTCTCTCTGAATCTCGCTGATACTTTTCTTTTCTTTTGATGAATTAAAATACTTATATATATATATAGTAAATTTGATGGATAAAATTTAAATAGTGATATTAATAAAACGATAATTCTTGGGATTTTTTTTTTTTTTTTTTTTACTAACAATCGATTGAATATTTTGTCGTGATAGTCATGTTTTAGAAATTGTTAATATTTATATGATCAAAAAATTTTTAGGAACGAATGTGTGATTTTTTCATGTATTTTGAAAAAATAAAACATTATTTTTATATTAAAGTTACTTTCTCTCTTACCAATAAATTTTTCCAGTAAAATTTCCTAAAATGCTTAAACCATGAAAAACTGAAATGGTCTGAAGAAAATAAATAAATAACACTTAGTAAACGTAAAAATAAAAGTTGTGAAACGTATTTACTCCTTTTTTTCACACCACTTTCTTTTAAATTTAAAATGTATTTACATCTTATTGTTTCACTTCAGTTAACGCAAAACATAAAATATAAAATTAATTTTACATTTTCAAATATTCTGTCATGAACAACATTCGAAAAAATTTTTTGTTTTCAATTCATTTTAAAATTATATAATTTAAATAGTACGCTTTTTATAAACTCTAACATTGGGATCTTTGAAGCAAAAATTAGAGAAAAACAGTTTTTGCCACATTCACGATGCAAAACCTGTATCATGTATGTTAATAAATAAATCTGATTTTGCTACTTCTTGAAAAAGACAAATTACCTGTGTAAAAACATCTTTAGATTTTACATTATATTATGTTTTTAAAATGATATTATTTTTATATTTTAAGATAATTACTTATGAAAGCGTAATTTTATAGAGATAATTAGTATTTTCATAACTGTTTTTATCGTGATTAAATGTTTTACAAGAAATTTAAGTTTTGCTTTAATCTAATTGTATATAATGATATGCAACTAATCCATCATTTTTAGGAATTTTAGTTGTCTCGAATTAATTACATATAATCAAACGAAAAGCTAGCCGCAAAAATGCCCTGTCCGTAATTACAGCATGTAATAAGTTTCGTCAATTTAATTATACTGATTTGTACTTTTAATACATGTTTGATACATTATTATATGCATATAATTTATAATCTAAAAGCAACATTTAATAAGAAATTAAATATTGCTTATGAGTTGAACACATAATTAGAGAAGTAAAAATAATTGCAAATGTAGGTATCTAAGAGATAGTTTTATTCTTCTTTATTCCGATGATAACATAGGACAGTTCTCTGATGGGTGTTGTTTTAATGAAAAAATGTATGTTTCTCATCTATACATGTGTACCCTATAGGATTTTACTTTGTTAGAGGTATAAACCCCCAAAAAGGTAAATAAGATAAACAAAATCCATAAAAATGGAAATTATTACAATAATCAATACTTTATGAGGGGCATATATTCAATTATTCGATGAGAAAAAGGTAGATGCTTTCTGTATATCTGTAAGCCTAAAACTAAGATTTTAACAGATATATATACTATGTATTCATTTACCTTACAACAAATGAACATAGTTTAACAGCATAAAAAATAAATAAATGAAAACAAGAAGATTAAGAAATATATATATATATATATATTGAAAACCTTTTCAAACATTGAATAGATGAAAACAAGAAACATTGAAAAAGATAAAACAGAAAAATTCAAAAAGAGATTGCGACTATCAAACATCCATAAATGGAAACATGCAAATTCATTACGTTTTCAAGGGAGCAGAATGAATGTTGCATGTAAAGTAGGTGTTATTTCTGTCTTGTTGTGTGCAAATTGCTAAATATTTACAACAAGCTACCCCCAATAACACCACCAAAAAAGAGAAAATTAAAACTGAAAAGTTATGAAAACCTTATTAAAATCAAACATTTTGATTCATGCAGCAATATACAATATTATTAATGGAAATACTAATAAAAATAGTTATATATGTATGTATATATATATATATATATATATATAATTCATCATTATAATGAGCAAACACCAGGAAGGAAGATTTAAATTGATCAATAAACAATTACATATGAACGTGAAGCTTTATACAAAGCAAAAGATACAGAAAAAAGCAATAGAGACAAAAAAATAACTTTGAAATTTTCCAAAATATTGGTATATCTTTATCAAGGGCATGTATAGCATCAGGATAAACAACAATTCAGTATGATAAAAGAAACAGTTTAGTGTGTTTTTTCTTTTAACACGTGAAGTTAAAATAAATAAATAGATAAATAACGGGAATGAATGTGTGATTTATCTACTCCAAACTCAAAAAAGAATTTTTCATTATTAAACATTCATGTGGTGATACACAAATATGAAAATTTCCTTACAAAATTTTTAAGACGTTATCTTCCTTCCTCAACACCCTAAATTTATGTGCAAAATTTTTAAATTCATAATTAATTTTAAGAAAACTAATTAATAAAAATATTGACTAGGAAAATGCTTTATAATAATGTAGCAAAATCTTTTTTTTTTCTAATTATTATATGAAAAAATACAAATTTTAAAGAATATTTAATAAAATAAAACAACATCTAATCCTAATTATCATAACAATAACATCAATTTAAACTACTGTTAAAATGTATTTAAATGTTTGAAACTCTAAAAATATCTTACTAAACATTTCTTTAACTTTTACTCATAATTAAAAGAAGATGAAAGTTACTGTTTAACTAATATTTCTTTGTGAAACACGACCTTCCTGCTTTTAAAGCGATCACCATCATATGAGTAAAATCGTATTAAAACAATAAGCAATAATCGATTAACTATCGTCATACGGACAAAAGAGAGAAAATAAAAAAAGATTTCCTAGACGTAAGAGGACTTTATGCTAAGTAGAAAATCTTTTTTCAGAACATTGACCTCTTTTTTTTTCCCAGTTCAGCTCTTCAATGCCAAGGTGAGTAGGACATAATGCGATCACTTAGAGTGACCAGCTTTTCCCCTTTTCCACTTGCTTTCAAATTGGAAGTTCCCAAAAGAATATTTTATATCCATTCAGTTAAATTTTTCATCAGACGTCAAACTTCATGAAATAAAAAAACTCATGTTTGTCTTTACTTTTCACGATTGTTTGGCAATCTAACGTAAACCTGTCACGTCGGCTATGAACTTGAGTTCAGTATCTTCATTGTCAGATCATCCTTTCCAGATAATCAGGGACTTTAACTGTATGATATCATCAGCATAGAGACCTACAGCCGACTAAAGAAAAGAAAAAGAAAGGCTGTATCTTTTCATTCTTTCTTAATATCATTTACGACAATTCACATCCGCATACTTTCTTTTACAATAGGCGTAGCTTCACAATGATTATATAAAACAATAACAATGTGGTCAACCTGTGGATTATCTTTACCCCATTCCTCAATAAAAATAAAAACAAAAACAAAAATGAAATTTTCATGCTACATAACAGCGCCACCTACCGGTTAGCAGGCATCAAATTTAATCATAGCTTTTCAGAATAAGGAATTTACAAATGTAGCTTGGTCCAATTTTAATAAATAAATGCTGAGATATAGTTATATGAAAAACTCAAAATCATCATCAGTGCCATTTGTCTGCTGATTTATACCCAAATTAAGTCAGCATTCTCTTTTAGAAAGGCCTTTTCATAAATTAAGTTCAGAACATTTATACTTTATAGAAGCTGAAATATAGCCTTTCCGCTCACAATCGAAATTGTAGCATCTGTCATCTGTTATTTTTATTCAATACGTACCTAGTTTGAATCAGCGTACTATTCATAATGGCTCTCTATATATGCTAAGAATTGTACGATTTTACATTATTTAAGCTGGGATGTAGCCTTCCACTAAATGGAAGAAATCGTAGCATAGCACAGTTACTTGTTGAATATGCACCAAAAGTAGACAGAAAAAATTTAAGTCAATGTGCAACTAAATATTTTTTCTTTCTTTTTATTATTTTTTTTTTTATTATTATTTATTTTTTTTTTTTTTAATTCTGTACTTTTGTCCTTGATCTAGAGTTCCCACAAAATTTTGTCTCACACACACATACAAATAGATTTTTTTTTTTTTTTTTTTTTTTTTTTTAAGGTCAATCGTATTCTTTTATATATATATATATATGTAATATTTTCATTTATATTTCTTTCGTTTATAATTTTTGTACACTAATATTTTATTAAGTTCCAGTATTTAATGTCCAAACATTATTCGAAAACAGTGTGAACACAATTGTACAATATTTTTGAAAGCAGATTTTGAATGCTGCTTACAAAAGCATTAGTAAATGATTTTAGAAAAAGTAACATTTAAATTAGAATGAATATCACAAAATTTAATAATAAGTTTAAGAACAATATTAGTTATTTCATAAATTATTTAAGTAATTTATGTTTTCATAGTATGAATTATATTTCATATGAAAAGTATTAACTTACCTTTTACTAAATTCAAAATTTAAAGAATAGTAAATTCAAAATTTTTAGAATTTTTATTTTTTCCAAAGTTTTTGATATTCAATCTCACCGGAACTATTTATTACACTGCATAAAAATGTACGTTTTGGCTAGTTGCATAAATTCGGATTTTGGTGTCAAGTTTAAGAGTAACACTGTCAATGTTTCATTACAGTCGGCAGCAAAATTATTCGAGCGCTAGTAATAATTCCTATGTAAAAAAAGTACACTTGAAACTGTTTTGTTCAATAAATCCTTGTCGAATCATGTTCTTAGTCAGTCTAAGAGCATAATTCGACAAGGATTTATTTAACAAAACAGTATTAAGTGTACTTTTTTATATAGGAATTATTGCTAGCGCTTGGATAAATTTGCTGCCGACTGTATCTTATGAAGTTTATGTCAGTTATGAAACACTAACATAATCTTACAGGTGCACTTTTTACACTTAAATTTTAATTTTATATGAAAAAAATGTTAATGCTGCATATTGTGCTTTACTCAGCAAAAATAAGTAAAACGGGAAAACAAGAGACTTGAAATTTTCTTCAAAAGTTACCAATAATTGACCAAACGTATAACTGAGTTTAAAATATTAGTTGCAGAAATACTTTAATTATAAACATAGTCTTTTGTAAAATATAATGCGTAGCAAAAAATATTAACTTTCTTGGAGAATATTACTCGTAAATTAAAATTTAAATTTTTAAAACCATCTGAAATCTCAGTCATTCAGAAAGTGAATGAAATATACCCTGTATTAATTTCCTAGGAGAAAATTACTCGTAAATTAAAATTTAAACTATTAAAACCATTTGAAATTTCAATCTTTCAGAAGGTGGATAAAATATCTACTGTATTTATTTCCTAGGAGAAAATTACCCATAAATTAAAATTTAAATTTTCAAAACCATCTGAAATCTCAGTCATTCAGAAGGTGGATGAAACATCTACAGTCGGTAACAAAAGTGTCCGAACTCTAGCAAAAATTCCTATGCAAAAAAAGTACACTTCATACGGTTTTGTTAAATAAATCCTTATCGAATCATGTTCTTACACTGACTAAGAATAGGATTCGACAAGGATTTATTTAATAAAACTGTACGAAGTGTACTTTTTTTACATAGGAATTTTTGCTAGTGTTCGGACACTTTTGTTACCGACTGTACTGTATTAATTTCCTAGGGAAATTCGCCCACCAGTAGCCGGGAGATTCTGCTCTAGATGCAAAGTGCTGGGTTCAATCCCAGGTCGCGCTCGTCGATCTACCCGTTCGGAGTTTCCTATGGCTTCCATGGTTTTCTCCAAAATTCGCGTAAATACGGGCTGGGAAGTAAATATTCTTTAGAAAGACCCCCCCCCCCTCGATGAAGAGAACTCCACCCAGGCCTAGGAACCTTATGTAGTCAATCGGTCTTAACCCTAACACTAAAATACCTCCTAAAGGAATTCATATATTCTTCTTGAATTTGAAACACAGCGTATCAAAGCGGTTCTCTCAACATGATAAAAGAAAATCAGCTTTTTCAGAGTATGTCATTTCCTCTAAGATGTATTTTAGCATTTATAATACTTAACTATTATAATCAACCGAAAACTTTACTTCTTTAGCAGTTAAATTGAATATCCAATGTGTGTTTTCCTTAAAGAAATTCAGATATGTTCTTAATCTGAAACACTGCGTCTCATAAATAATATAATTCTTCCGAGCTTCACAGAAAGCAATTTTTTTAGATTATTATTGTTTCACTAAGAGGTATTTTCGCTTTTATAATACTGAATTATAATCAATCGCTTTTATAATACTAAATTATATTCAATATCAGATGAGTACAATATCTAGCTTTTTTTTTTTTTTTTTTTTCCCATAAAGGTTGGTTGGTTTTTACGTCGCATCAGTGCGGCGCGATGGGCAATTTTCCATAAAAGAATTTATGTATTTACCGAAGTTGAAACACTGCATCTCATAACGGGTATAATTCCTCCCAATTTCACGAAAAGCGACTTTTTCAGGTTATACAATTTCTTCTAATATGTGTTTAGCTTTTATGATACTTTGCAATTAAAATTAACATAAAGCTCACTGATTTATCTGATAAAATATCTATCGCATTTCTTTTCTTTTCTTTCTTTCTTTTCTTTTCTTTTATAAAGGAATTTCTATACTTCCCGAATTTAAAACACTGCATCTCATAAGCAATATAATTCCTCCCAGCTTCGTGAAAAGCAATTTTTTCATAGTATATCATTTCCTTTAAGATGTATTTTAGCTTTTAAAATGCTCACAGACATTCATGAAGCTTTCTCTTAAAATGAAAAATCAATGCGATTTTTCTCTACTATTCCTTTTCTTCTTTTATTGTTTGATAGAAAAATCAGGTCGTGCTCTTCGCTTCCTCCTGCAAAAAGCCGTCTCATGTGATTTCCCAGCCCCGAGGATCGTGCAGACGTGGTTGAATAACCTTTTCTAAGTAGGAGAATGATCTGGTCAAAGATTCGGTTCCTTTTTCTTCTGATATAATCACGTTTAGTTTATAAAATATATATATATATATATTCTCCAGTTAAATCGATTTAAAATAAACAAAATTTTAAATTTACCTTGATCTAATTCATACCGTTCAAATTATTCTTTTAAATATTAATTGGTTTTAATATATTCATATGACTTACTTTTCCCGCTCCCTCCACTATAAATTTAGACATAGCTTTTCCACATGGCTTTTAACCTCAGTTTATATCCTTGAACAACTTACTGTTATGGTATACAATTTATAAGCCCCGGCTTTGTTGATTTTTCGCAAAATAATAATAATAATAATAATTACGTCCAGCGTACTTACAGGAAAACAATTCAATTGGGGCTAATTTTGAATTCCTGTCACATCTTTCTCGTTAGGCGTGTATTTTCAGCAAATACATTGCACTAATTACTGAAATAAACATCTGTGTGCCTGAAAGAATATAACTTTAACATAACGGGAAATGACTGGACGATAAAAATAATAAGATTAACATTTTACCCTAAAATATTCTTTTTTTTTTTTTTTTTTTTACTTAAATTGGGGGGAAAAAAAATAAAAGTTGTAAAAGACTGCAAATTTAAATAAATTCAAATATTTTATTCCTCTGATTATTCTCAAAAAAGTACTTTGGTTTTAGAAGATTGAAAATATATTTTACAAGTAAATTGGAAGACATTTCTACTTCATCACATTTTCATCATTTATTTTCTACTTTATAATTATACTTATATGAACATATGACAATCAAGTATAAATCAGATAAATGCAAAATTTGTTTCAGGAACGTAAACTGCGGTGATAAAATTTTATTCTGTATCGTAAGAAAATATAGCAAATTATCAGGCACAACGACACTTTTATTTTATTCAAACAAATGAATTATTTATTTTTATTTTGTTAAATATTGAACCAACAACAGGCAATTCATTTTATAAAAGCTATTACTACCAATGACATAGTAAACGCAAGAGCCAAAGAAATATTCTCGAGAGATGACAAAAACTGGTATCCGATTTAGAGTTAAGACAGAGACATTAAAATTTTAAGTATGTAAATTATTGTTGCAAAAAATGCATCGAAGGACTGGGGTTAAAAAGTAATAAATAAAAAACTTTGTCTGTAAATATCATAAATTGCGAAATAATCGAAACAATTGTTTCGAGACGAAATAATTGTTGCGAATCTTTTACAATTTACAGTGTTTACGTAGATATTTTACTTATTATGTAATTTATTGTATTTTTCTATAGATTAAATATTATTTTTTTTTTAATGATATAGTTGTTAATTCTTTCATTTTTATTATCTTATAAGTAATTTTACATAAAATAAGAATGCCCAAACATACAAAATACTTTTTTTTTAAAATATTTAAACGAGTTAGAAATTACATAGTTATCGGAATTTATTGGAAAAGTCACTCAATTTTATTTAAAAATCCAATATATGCCAAATATATTTAATACACAGTAACACTTCTGAATAAATAATCAGTAACGTAGCAAAAATTTCAGCGGTTAAAAAAATATTTTCTCCATTCTTCAACATAAATGAAACCGTTGCTTTTTTTTTATTATATATTCCTTTCGTCTCTAATTCTCGAGAAAAAATATTCAGATGTCATAAAAAAGGTTGCATTTAATCGTAAAAAAGGATGACAAAAAGCTGATAACATGATGAAGTACAGTCGGTAACAAAAGTGTCCGAACACTATCAAAAATTCATATGTAAAAAAAAAAAAAAAAAAAAAAAAAAAAAAGTACTCTTCATACGGTTTTCTTAAATAAATCCTTATCGAATCATGTTCTTACACTGACTAAGAACAGGATTCGACAAGGATTTATTTAACAAAACCGTATGAAGTGTACTTCTTGATAATTATTTGAATTTAGATTTATTCGTTTTCTAATAGGATTTCGGCTGATGACAATTTATCTACATTCTACAGTCGGTAACAAAAGTATCCGAACGCTAGTCTGACTAAGAACATGATTCGACAAGGATTTATTTAACAAAACAGCACTACTAACATTGGTAACAAAGCAGCTCTACTTTTTTTATATAGGAATTTTTGCTAGTGTTCGGATACTTTTGTTACCGACTGTATCCCCCGCAAGAACTAAAGTATATGTTATTTAGTATCTGAAATACAGATTAGTATAGCTTAATATTTTTCTTAATGATGTGTTTAATTCTTTCTTTCTTTTTTTTTTTTTTTTGTAAAAGTGCTTATAAATTAAACCATTTTTCGCCTATTAATTGTTATATTGAAAACTAACCGGACGAAATCGCTTGTATAGTAACGATGCCCAGGTTCGATGTTTTGAAACTAAATTGGCCGTGAAGAATCTTAACTTCGGAATAAAGAGATAAAAACAGTTTATATTTAGAAGACAAAATAGCTGAACATCAGAAAACATCTGTATAGTGGCTCCATAGTAATATAAAAACCAAGACAGTACATTCTGTTTGGGGACTGCAAGGAATAAGAGAGAGAGAGAGAGGGCGACGAAGATTAAATACTCCTAATCTAGTATATAGAGAACTATCTAGTATATAGAGAACTTTACATCACGGTGGTCAGTGAGATAGTGTCTAAAGTTTTAGCCAAAATCAAAAATCTCGATCATGTTGGCATACAATTTTTCGCCGCAAAGAGCACCCCAAAAACGGTTTCTTTATATCCGCTGTATATTCATTAAGTTAATAATTTTGAATACTGCGAGCAGGTTTGTCAATTTGTAATAACCCCAGTATGTCGCCAAAATTTAGATATGAGTAATGAAAAACCACAAACGGCAGATATTTAAGAAAGTAATATAATTAATTCTTTTTCAAGGATAATTTTGAAAAACTGATCAAAAGTGCATTAGCTATTAGACTTCGATTTACGCATAACATAAGAATGAATGAAATCGTCGGATAGTCTTTTAAAACCGAAAGGATATAATGGGATTTTGCTAACAGCAAGGTTTTCTTTTCCATTTACTTTTTATTTTATTTTATTGGTGGAGAAAGGATTCAGCAATTAATATAGACTATCATTGAATACACGAGTAAGTTATTATATAAAACGTTGAAATATATTTGCATTTAATTAAATAGAATATATATATATTTTTTTAATATGTGATTTCTACATCACATTAATCTTTTATTATTATTATTATTATACAAGTATTTGCATGAACTAACATAAATGTGTAAATTTTTCTAACTGGCCTATTTTTGAAATTATTCATACCATACTCAAATATATCTTTGAATTAGAAAACAGTTCTAGAAACCGATAATTTAGAAACTAAATTCTGTGAAAGATACAAAAGCACCGTAGAATATTTTTCTTTCGGGAACCATAATCCGGCTTTACTTACCCACCTTTTCTTTATTTAAAATAATCCTTCAAAATCTCTAGTGTTACGCATATTATAGTGTGCAATAGTTTCTTTAAATTAAAAGTTGCTAATTATTTTGTGCAAGCTGAAAACATTTAAATTTTGAATGGTAAACTATGCATTCAAATCACGAATATAATCCATGTTTTGCCTATTTATCTTGAAATTAAATTAGCTAGTTTTAAAAACAGTGACATTTTGAACCGCTATAATAATTGCAGGAATTTGAAAGTATTAATGGATAGGAAGTGACAGTAATTTCTTGTTTTATTCAAGTGTTGTATATTTGTAACTTTTACATCATTTGATTACATCATTTCACTTTCATGGTTTTAATTTTTTTTTCCTTGCAGGATTTCAAAAACGTCATGACTAATAAAAAGTATTAATGGAGGCCTAAGGAGATTGTAACAATACATTGTTCCTAAAAATATCAATAACAATATATTGTTTCTAAAAAACGATATTTATTTTTGTCTGCCATTCAGCGCATATAATAACTGCAAATACCTTTAAAAAAAAAGAAAAAAAAAAAAATCTAGAAGTAGATATTATGCTTTTACTTACAAAAATTTCTGTGAACAAATTTGTTTTCTTATCAGAAGAAACTCACGTAACTTTTGTTAAAATTATCAACAGCTTTTTCCTAGTAGCCTTAACTTATTTATATTTGTATACTTAAACACTATTTAATAATAAAATGCTATAATAACATGTATTATTATAACATTGATACTATTGAAATGAAAAAAAATCAAGCAGGGTTTAATTTACAAGACAGTAAAACTTTGCTATTCTATGCATGGCTAAATGGATTTTTTTTTTTTTTTTTTTTTTTTTTTTTTTATCATTATTATTATTATTATTACGTTATTTTAATATTTTTTTTTATCAGACACTTAAAATAACATAATTTCTATACATATTCTGAAAAGAATAAAATAAAAGCACTGATTAGAATATAAGGGTTAGAAATATCTTAATGCTTTCTAAATAATCTAAACAAAATTATATTTCAATGTCTATTCCTACTCCAATTAATTACAATATTATTAAAGAAGTGTTTAGTTATTAGTTAGAAGTAAAATATGCTTTCAAGTTCAACTTATTTTTTCTCTTATTAACACACGATTTTAAGTTGCTCTATTACATTAGCTAAACTTATAAAAAATGGCTAGCTTACCGCTACCACCAAATATCAGCCTAATATTTTATCCATTTGATTTACGTATAAAAAAATTGACAGTGTATTACTAATCTAGATTTGCCAACTTTTATAATTTATTCCGGAAGTCACGCCTTTTTTATACCATTTGTTTTAAGAGTAATTTTTTTTAATACTATATCTTAGTTATATATTGAGGAATGTTATTCTACAAATAAAATGGTGTGAAATAAAAGCGCCACCAAAAATGCTCCGTAATAAATTATAAAAGTTGGCATCTCTGCTAATCTCTAAAAGGAAAATATTTAAAGTAAACTTTCAATATTATAAAATTCTTACATAATATTTACAGCGTTTTCACTTGTAATTTTTTTTGGGGGCACCAAAATTTTCAAATAGCATTTTTCTTTTTCTTTTTCTTTTTTTTTTTTCTTTTTCTTGATTAATTAGGTTTAGCCATGAAATTTTCTTTTGAAAAATTACTATATAAAAATTCCGGTGGCCAAAAACGTGACGAGTGGGAAAACTGTGCTTACTCTATTGTGTTAAAATGAACAAAATCAGTCCAACTTAGGCTTACTACTATATAAATATATGCATTTATGAAAAAAAAAAATCTGTAGAGATCGTCGTTATAATTGAATAAAAATGAGATTTAAGTAACGACCGAATCTCATAATGAAAAACTTGAATAACAGCTGATTAAAATGATAATCAAGGTTGCTAGAAACAGAAACTGAATATTGTAGAGAAAGCTTTTTGAAGTGTTTATCTAAAGAAAAGATAAATGATCGTAGTGAACAAGAAAACATCTGATAGCCCATCTCCGTGAACACGGAAGTGTTGTGACATTATTAAAACGAAAAAGAAATAATTGAAACTGTAGATAGCAAAGACATTGCATTTATAAATGAATAAATTTCAAGATCAGAAAAATAAAAAACAGAAAAAACTATCACAAATAATGGAAGAAACTTGAACTTTTAGTGAACAACGACCTACCTAAAGAAGAAAAGCAGGCTTGACGACTGATGAAGTGATAACCTAATCCCAACTATATTCAATGATTCTCCAAGTTATAACTCTTTTTTGTTTTCAGATTACTTTTATGCCAACAAATTTATCCGAAATAAGATGAAGATATACTTTATAATATTCTTTCCAAATTTTAGCATTCGTGTTTAGGCATTAATGTTATTTTAACATTTTAAAAATTATGAAAGAAGTTCATACTTTACTTTATTTGTGTCCGAGTAAAAAAATAAAAAAGTTCTGACCTCATATCTTTCATTGATATTTTTATATAGATTAAGGAAAACGCTTTTTGAAAAATAATTTTTTTTTCCTTAAAAATTATTTATTTCTTAATTTCTAAAATTCATAGTTTACAAATATTCATTCCCTAAATTGTTTGTATCTAAAGCTTTTCTGAACGAATGATGTTTTTTTACGCTAATGAATAATACTTTTGTACTGTAATTAACAACGCATAACAATTTATTAAATAATATATACATATATATGCGGCTTGGTTGGTTGGGTGGGTTGATGAAAGTTTATTAAAAAAGAAAAAAAAATAGACAGAAAATTGCATTTGCTATGTGTATCAGTAGATTTTTTTTCCCTTTCTTTTTTTCACTTTGTTATTATGCTGTTTGGTTGTGGAGGATTCTACATATATTTCAAATATCTTTGTAGTATATTATAAATATGATCTGTCATCGTTAAGTACAGCTGTACAGAGCGGATAATATTTTAAAATATAATATATATGACTAACTTAATTTAAATATAATTGATTTATAAATAGCAATAATTCTTTTAAATCATAATATATATGATTGGTTTAATTCATATAAAGTTGGTTTATAAATATCAATAATTATAAAATGATTTTTTTCGCCTAATAATATAAAAATTTTCATTTTAACTTTTTCTTTCTTACTATATGGTCTTGCAGAGATTATGGGTAAAGTTGGGCGCCCGTAAAACTTGTTTAACCCACCCCACTCACCTTAAGTCGTGGTGGCCTGTGCGCCTACGTATAGGGCTGGATTATTTATCAATATATCCCCAAGTATCGATATTTTTTTAATATCCCGATAACAATATTTAAGATCTAGCTCCTCCAATATATCCCTTTAACGATATTGCCGACGAAACTCAAGCGAATGAAACCCGATCAGCCAACATACAACAGATAACGAGAGCGAGACCCGAAGAAAAAAAGCGCCGAATATCTTATTCTAATACTCATTTTCTACTTTCCTCTAATTACTCACTGATAAACTAGAAAAAATAGCCCCACGCCAAACGATTTCTATTGCAATACATATACATATACTTCCTCATCCTTCATAAATCATAACCTCAAATATAAACATCACTGCTTTAAAAAGGCCACCGCATAATAAAAAAATAAAAAAAACAGTATTTATTGAAAGCCATCTGCTTTGATTATCCCGTGAATAAGCTGACTTCGTCCAAGGTCACGGTTCTACCCCTTCAGAAAAAATTCATCAGACATACTCCAATATCACAATACCTATAATCAGCAGGTGTGTTTACTGGGAAAGAGATTTGATATTAGTCGAAACGATATATCCCTATCCGAGATATCTATTATGGGTTCTGATATATTACACTATATTAATTCCCACTCTACATTCATGCATATCGTAGGTGATGGAAACCACAGAAAAGGCAATATGACGAATGAAAACAATATCTTCTGTTTTAGCTCCTTTCCTGCTATTGGTTCATTGATATCGGTCTATTTCAAAGTGTCGATATAAAATGGCCAATAACATGCTTCAACATGTGTTTAATAAAGATCATCAAAGCCGAACTGATACAGTGATGCCAGATTGGGGATTTTGTCCCCATTTTAGGGAGTTTTGAGGCTTCTGGGGACAATTTTGGAGACCAAATGTTTGTGGGGAATTCTCTGGGGCGTTTTTCAACTTTCTGTCAATGTTGGTAACGTAATGATTTATCCCTATGTCTAGAGACTTTCAATTAGGGCTGGATTATTTAACAATATATCCCCAAGTATCGATATTTTTTTAATATCCCGATAACAATATTTAAGATCTAGCTCCTCCAATATATCCCTTTAACGATATTGCCGAGTGCGCACCCGAGTGAACGAAACTCGAGCGAATGAAACCCGATCAGCCAACATACGACAGATAACGAGAGCGAGACCCGAAGAAAAAAGCTTTCCTCTAATTACTCACTCATAAACTAGAAAAAATAGCCCCACGCCAAACGATTTCTATTGCAATACATATACATATACTTCCTCATCCTTCATAAATCATAACCTCAAATATAAACATCACTGCTTTAAAAAGGCCACCGCATAATAAAAAAAAAAAAAAAATAAAACAGTATTTATTGAAAGCCATCTGCTTTGATTATCCCGTGAATAAGCTGACTTCGCTCAAGGTCACGGTTCTACCCCTTCAGAAAAAATTCATCAGACATACTCCAATATCACAATACCTATAATCAGCAGGTGTGTTTACTAGGAAAGAGATTTGATATTAGTCGAAACGATATATCCCTATCCGAGATATCTATTATGGGTTCTGATATATTACACTATATTAATTCCCACTCTACATTCATGCATATCGTAGGTGATGGAAACCACAGAAAAGGCAATATGACGAATGAAAACAATATCTTCTGTTTTAGCTCCTTTCCTGCTATTGCTTCATTGATATCGGTCTATTTCAAAGTGTCGATATAAAATGGCCAATAACATGCTTCAACATGTGTTTAATAAAGATCATCAAAGCCGAACTGATACAGTGATGCCAGATTGGGGATTTTGTCCCCATTTTAGGGAGTTTTGAGGCTTCTGGGGACAATTTTGGAGACCAAATGTTTGTGGGGAATTCTCTGGGGCGTTTTTCAACTTTCTGTCAATGTTGGTAACGTAATGATTTATCCCTATGTCTAGAGACTTTCATGGCTTTATTGTTATTTGGGGATTTTTTCAAAAATTGCCTTCATTTGGGGAAAAATCTGAGCTTAAATCATAGAAAAATCTGCTTGATATTTTTTTTTTTTTTTTTAATTTTATTTTCCCTTTTTAGTAGAAATCAAGTTGGGGATTTTTTCGAAAAAAAAAAAAAAAAAAAACGTGATTTGGGGAAATTTGAAGACCTGTTTGGGGAAATAATTTTCGACCATCTGGCATCACTGAACTGATATCTACTAGAAGAGTTTTTTTGCAAATTTTCTTAGCGTTTAATAAAAAACTTCTGAAAATATAAGCAATTATGGAATGTATTTTTTTAATATTATTTTATTATTATTAAATATTTCGATAAAATATTTTTTTTATTAAGACTGTACATCAGTCAGATAGCTCCCTTTCTCCTTTCCCATGTTATCCAATGGGATTTTCATTGCTTCGTTTTATAAAAATATTTCATTCAAAAATGAAGTTTTTCAAATTCTGTTTTTTGAATATTACTCTTTGAACGGGTCGCCTTTTAGCTTAGTGAGTAATTTTTCGAAAAAAATAATTTAAATATTTTATTTCAATAAGTAAATTATGGACTCTAAGTGTGGATCTCTAAGTAAAATATTTAAATTTATTTTTTCGAAAAATTGCTCACTAAGCTAAAAGACGACCTGTTCAAAGAGTAATATTGAAAAAACAGAATTCGAAAAAGTTCATTTTTGAATAAAATATTTTTATAAAACAAAGCGACAAAAATCCCATTGGATAACATGGGAAGGGAGAAAGGGTGCTATCTAACTGATGTAAAATAAAGTTTTATCGTCAGTAATTTTACAGTGACAGTTTCTTTATAGAATTATATAATATTGAATAGTTTATTACTTTTTTTATGTAGCATTTATTTTTTCTCTTTCCATTTATTTATTTACTAGCAGGCTACGCCCGCTTCGCTGGTCACTATTTTTAAATGAATTCTCAAAATTGCGTTAATTTTTATCATGTGAAAAAAAAAAGAAAAAAAAAAACTCTGATCGGGAAAAATGTCGCACCGGGTCCCCACTGCCTTCGGCAGTATAGACCCGTGCGCGATGCGCACGCGCGAATGCATATATATGAGCGCCCTAATAATTTTACAAATTCGAATATATCCGCAATCGATTTGTAAGTATCAAAAACCTCTATGCACCAGTTTTGAACGATCTATCTCTGTTTTTATTTTTTTACCCTTCCGATCCCTCCCCCCTTCCCGCCCCTCCCAATAATTTTAAAATTCAAAAATATCCGCAATCGATTTGTAGGTATCGAAAACCTCGATGTACCAATTTTGAATGATCAAACTCTATTTTTTTTTACCCTATGTCCCCCCCTCCCCGGCCCTTCTAATAACTTTACACTTTCAAAAATATCCCCATTCGATTTGCAGGCCTCTAAAACCTATCTGTACCAATTTTGAATGGCCTAACTGTATTTCTATTTGTTTTTGCCCATAGCCCCGCCCCCCTTACCGCCCCTCCTAATAATTTTACAAATTCGAAAATATCCGCAATCAATTTGTAAGTATCGAAAACCTCTATATACCAATTTTGAACGATCTAACTGTATTTTTATTTTTTTGCCCCCCCCCCTCTCCCCTCACCCCTTCTCGCCCCTCCTAATAACTTCACACTTTCGAAAATATCCCCATTCGACATGCAGGCCTCTTCAACCTATCTGTACCAATTTTGAACGGCCTAACTGTATTTCTATTTGTTTTTGCCCCATAGCCCCCCCTTGCCGCCCCTCTTAATAATTTTTCAAATTCAAAATCATCCGCAATCGATTATTAAGTATCGAAAACCTCTATGTACCAATTTTGAACGATCTGACACTATTTTTATTTTTTTGCCCCCCCTCCCCTCCCCCCCTTCTCGCCCCTCCTAATAACTTTACACAATCGAAAATATCCCCATTCGACTTGCAGGCCTCTTAAACCTATCTGTACCAATTTTGAACGGCCTAACTGTATTTCTGTTTGTTTTTGCCCCATAGCCCCCCTTACCGCCCCACCCCTCTACCCGCCCCTCCTAATAATTTTACAAATTCAAAATCATCCGCAATCAATTTGTAAGTATCGAAAACCTCTATGTACCAATTTTGAACGATCTGACACTATTTTTATTTTTTTGCGCCCCCCCCTCCCCTCCCCCCTTCTCGCCCCTCCTAATAACTTTACACAATCGAAAATATCCCCATTCGACTTGCAGGCCTCTTAAACCTATCTGTACCAATTTTGAACGGCCTAACTGTATTTCCATTTGTTTTTGCCCCATAGCCCCCCCTTACTGCCCCACCCCCCTACCCGCCCCTCCTAATAATTTTACAAATTCAAAAATATCCGCAATCGATTTGTAAGTATCGAAAACCTCTATGTACCAATTTTGAACGATCTGAGACTATTTTTATTTTTTTGCCCCCCCCTCCCCTCTCCCCTTCTAATAATTTTACACAATCGAAAATATCCCCATTCGACTTGCAGGCCTCTTAAACCCATCTGTACCAATTTTGAATGGCCTAACTGTATTTCTATTTGTTTTTGCCCATAGCCCCGCCCCCCTTACTGCCCCTCCTAATAATTTTACAAATTCGAAAATATCCGCAATCACTTTGTAAGTATCGAAAACCTCTATATACCAATTTTGAACGATCTAACTGTATTTTTATTTTTTTGCCCCCCCCCCTCTCCCCTTCCCCCTTCTCACCCCTCCTAATAACTTCACACTTTCGAAAATATCCCCATTCGACATGCAGGCCTCTTCAACCTATCTGTACCAATTTTGAACGGCCTAACAGTATTTCTATTTGTTTTTGCCCCATAGCCCCCCTTACCGCCCACCCCTCTACCCGCCCCTCCTAATAATTTTACAAATTCAAAATCATCCGCAATCGATTTGTAAGTATCGGAAACCTCTATGTACCAATTTTCAACGATCTGACACAATTTTTATTTTTTTGCCCCCCCTCCCCTCCCCAACCCCGAGCCCCTCCTAATAACTTTACACAATCGAAAATATCCCCATTTGACTTGCAGGCCTCTTAAACCTATCTGTACCAATTTTGAACGGCCTAACTGTATTTCTATTTGTTTTTCCCCATACCCCCCCCTTACTGCCCCACCCCCTTACCCGCCCCTCTTAATAATTTTACAAATTCAAAAATATCCGCAATCGATTTGTAAGTATCAAAAACCTCTATGTACCAATTTTGAACGATCTGACACTATTTTTATTTTTTTGCCCTCCCCCCTCCCCTCCCTCCTTCTCGCCCCTCCTAATAACTTTACACAATCGAAAATATCCTCATTCGACTTGCAGGCCTCTTAAACCTATCTGTACCAATTTTGAACGGCCTAACTGTATTTCTATTTGTTTTTGCCCCATAGTCCCCCTTACTGCCCCACCCCCCTACCCGCCCCTCCTAATAATTTTACAAATTCAAAAATATCCGCAATCGATTTGTAAGTATCGGAAACCTCTATGTACCAATTTTGAACGATCTGACACTATTTTTATTTTTTTGTCCCCCCCCCCTCCTCTCCCCCCTTCTCGCCCCTCCTAATAAATTTACACAATCGAAAATATCCCCATTCGACTTACAGGCCTCTTAAACCTATCTGTACCAATTTTGAACGGCCTAACTGTATTTCTATTTGTTTTTGCCCCATAGCCCCCCCTTACGCATGTGAAATCACGTTTTGCCACCCGCCCCCCTTGGGGACCGAATTTCAAAAATTCCAGAAACCGATTTTTAGACATTTGTATTAGCTATATTTTAAAGCAAAAATTTTACGGATATCTGTTTTTTTGTTTGAGATATGAAGGATTTTGTGAAATTACGTTTTGCCCCCCCCCTCCCCCCCCTTGGGGGGCGAATTTTGTAAAATCGCTTGCGGCGTTGTCTTTCTCGGGTCGTAAACATTAACCGTGCCAAATTTGGTCCCGCTCGGTGAAACGGCCCAGGATTCTATAGCGGACAGACAGACAGACAGACAAACACACACACAGACTCTTCTCTTTTATATATATAGATTTATTTATTTTATTTTTAAAGCCGTACATGTTAAATAAAATTGGTTTAAATGCAAAATGAGTTACTTTAAGTAACAAAATGAAACTTCAACATAATTTTGTTTAAATAATATAATTTTTATACTGACAATGTATACATAAATACACACACACACACACACACATATATATATATCTATATAATATGTAATTCAAATTTCAATTATTGTGAAACTATTACGAATGTGAATTGAACATATATATTTAAAAGATATTGTAATGATTTATTAAGAGGATACAAAAATAAAAATGACAAGTAACTGACATTTAGGATGCATATAAGAGTTTTAAGTAAAAAATATTACTTTCTACAACCAAAAAAGGTGTATTCAATGGCAATTCTGAACTCTTTATAATGGCAATTCTGAACTATTTAAAATGATTTTCATTTTTATTTAATACCTGCATCTTAAGACAATTTTTCTGAAGCTTTATTTTTAGTAGAATTATGAATTTTGATATACTTGGTATAAATAAAACACAGATCACATATTAGCTGTGTTAAAATATGATTTTAAAATAATTAAAGCTTAAAATGGGAAGAATAGAGGATAAACTATACAGAGGTATACTAAAAAGCAATAGTATAAGTTATAAGAAACACAAAACAATTATTCACTTTTTATGATTTTTTTTTTTTTTAATGATAAAGTTATGGTAGTAATATACCAGAAAATACATGGAAAACACTCTATACTTGTATACTTTAAAATTCGTGTGCATATGCCTTTAAAAAATAACAAATGTCTATTTTTTCCTGCCTTGAAAGAAATATCGCAATATATCACTTATATCGATATTAACTTGGTGATATATCGCGATATTTAATTTCTGATATCGTCCAGCACTACTTTCAATAGCTTTATTGTTATTTGGGGATTTTTTCAAAAATTGCCTTCATTTGGGGAAAAATCTGAGCTTAAATCATAGAAAAATCTGATTGATTTTTTTTTTTTTTTTTTTTTTTTTCCCTTTTTAGTAGAAATCAAGTTGGGGATTTTTTCGAAAAAAAAAAAAAAACCGTGATTTGGGGAAATTTGAAGACCTGTTTGGGGAAATAATTTTCGACCATCTGGCATCACTGAACTGATATCTACTAGAAGAGTTTTTTTGCAAATTTTCTTAGCATTTAATAAAAAACTTCTGAAAATATAAGCAATTATGGAATGTATTTTTTTAATATTATTTTATTATTATTAAATATTTCGATAAAATATTTTTTTTTATTAAGACTGTACATCAGTCAGATAGCTCCCTTTCTCCTTTCCCATGTTATCCAATGGGATTTTCGTTGCTTCGTTTTATAAAAATATTTCATTCAAAAGTGAAGTTTTCCAAATTCTGTTTTTTGAATATTACTCTTTGAACGGGTCGCCTTTTAGCTTAGTGAGCAATTTTTCGAAAAAATTAATTTAAATATTTTATTTCAATAAGTAAATTATGGACTCTAAGTGTGGATCTCTAAGTAAAATATTTAAATTTATTTTTTCGAAAAATTGCTCACTAAGCTAAAAGACGACCTGTTCAAAGAGTAATATTGAAAAAACAGAATTCGAAAAAGTTCATTTTTGAATAAAATATTTTTATAAAACGAAGCGACAAAAATCCCATTGAATAACATGGGAAGGGAGAAAGGGTGCTATCTAACTGATGTAAAATAAAGTTTTATCGTCAGTAATTTTACAGTGACAGTTTCTTTATAGAATTATATAATATTGAATAGTTTATTACTTTTTTTATGTAGCATTTATTTTTTCTCTTTCCATTTATTTATTTATTTATTTATTTTATTTTTAAAGCCGTACATGTTAAATAAAATTGGTTTAAATGCAAAATGAGTTACTTTAAGTAACAAAATGAAACTTCAACATAATTTTGTTTAAATAATATAATTTTTATACTGACAATGTATACATAAATACACACACACACACACACACATATATATATATATATATATATATATATATATATATATATATATATATAATATGTAATTCAAATTTCAATTATTGTGAAACTATTACGAATGTGAATTGAACATATATATTTAAAATATATTGTAATGATTTATTAAGAGGATACAAAAATAAAAATGACAAGTAACTGACATTTAGGATGCATATAAGAGTTTTAAGTAAAAAATATTACTTTCTACAATTAAAAAAGGTGTATTCAATGGCAATTCTGAACTATTTATAATGGCAATTCTAACTATTTAAAATGATTTTCATTTTTATGTAATACCTGCATCTTAAGACAATTTTTCTGAAGCTTTATTTTTAGTAGAATTATGAATTTTGATATACTTGGTATAAATAAAACACAGATCACATATTAGCTGTGTTAAAATATGATTTTAAAATAATTAAAGCTTAAAATGGGAAGAATAGAGGATAAACTATACAGAGGTATACTAAAAAGCAATAGTATAAGTTATAAGAAACACAAAACATTAATTCACTTTTTATGATTTTTACTTTCCGAACACTATAGTGAGGAAAGTATTGTAATCATGTCAAAAATCCGAATTGGAGATTTTGATGTTTCTATACGTTTCGAGGTCCCCTGAGTCCGTTTCCACTATTTTTACGATGATGTATGTATGTGTGTGTGTATGTGTGTATGTGTGTATGTGTGTATGTGTGTATGTGTGTATGTCTGTGGGTGAACACGCTAGCGTCTAAACGCTTTATTCGAATAAGCTGAAATTTGGTACGTATATTATAAGTCACCATAGTACGAACCCTATAGATTTTGGTGAATCTAGCACTTGTAGTTTTTTTACAGGGACACAAAGAAAAATTCTTTATCATTATGGCCTATGGGACCAAAATCTTAAAAGTGCGATAGCATCTAAACGCCTTATTCAATTGAGCAAACAATTTATACACATATTATAGGTCACAGATACTAAGTCTGTATAAATTTTGGAGAGTCTAGCACTTATAGTTTTTTTACAGGGACACAAAGAAAAATTCTTTATCATTATGGCCTATGGGACCAAAATCTTAAAAGTGCGATAGCATCTAAACGCCTTATTCAATTGATCAAAAAATTTATACACATATTATAGGTCACAGTTACTCAATCTGTATAGATTTTGGTGAATCTAGCACTTGCAGTTTTTTTACAGGGGCACAAAGAAAAATTCTTTATCATTATGGCCTATGGGGCCAAATTTTTAAAAGTGTGATAGCGTCTAAACGCCTTATTAATCTGAGCAAAAAATTTGTACACATATTATAGGTCACAGTTGCACCAACTGTATAGATTTTGGTGAATTTAGCACTTACAGTTCTTTTGCAGGGACACAAAGAAAAATTCTTTATCATTATGGCCTATGGGACCAAATTTTTAAAAGTGCGATAGCATCTAAACGGCTTATTCAATTGAGCTGAAAATTTATATGAATATTATAAATTGCTGTTGCACTAACTATAAGCATTTTGGTGAACTAGCATTTATAGGTTTTTTACAGGGACACAACGAAAATTCTTTATCATTATGATCTATGGGCTCAAAGTTCAGTAGCGTTAAATAAAACATCGTGTAATATATGGAGAAAAGTACTCAAACACTCTATTATGGTTTTCTCTCTTTTGTTCGTTTAACAACTCCTCCTTTTTTACTTTATCTACAAAACTGTTAATTACTCAATGTTCGGAAAGTCGAGTGGAGTCACTCCAGATTTTTTTTTTTTTTTTAATGATAAAGTTATGGTAGTAATATACCAGAAAATACATGGAAAACACTCTATACTTGTATACTTTAAAATTCGTGTGCATATGTCTTTAAAAAATAACAAATGTCTATTTTTTCCTGCCTTGAAAGAAATATCGCAATATATCACTAATATCGATATTAACTTGGTGATATATCGCGATATTTAATTTCTGATATCGTCCAGCACTACCTACGTATTCTTATTTCAGTTTCATTTATTTGGATACTGCCCTTGTTTCGCACAATTTTCATTTCTTGTATTAAATATATGTATTCATTTCTTATACCAAATATATAAATATTATTAATGTTTCTATAAATATGCTGCGGCAGGCAATTCGTATGTTAACTTTTATAAAGCTTGCTGCTAATTGCAAATATTTCTAATGTAATGAAACTATAAAGGAAATTTCGTCATTTTATTCTAAACATTCACAGTTTAATCAAAATCTGGACAAAATTCCTAGTCAATAGTTGAGCAATGTTACCTGGATTACATAAAGTGAATAGTTGAATAATAATGATTGGATTACACTTAGCCATATTTAATAAATTTAGCCACTCAATATTTTGAGAACTTAGCCATCTAAAATTAGTAAAATACTGCTAAATAATATGCATTTCAGTATTGTACAACATTTTATAAAGCTAAACCTAGTAATGAAAAGATGTAATTATATTCACTCGACGGTAAATATTATATGCGGTAGTATTATATGTACGTATATACCATTAAAAAATAGATTGCCTATAGGATTTCTTTTCTTCGTAAAACAAAACTCTTCATATCTTCATCTAAGATTTTAAAATTAAATTTCAAATATTCTAAAAATAGTCTGTGAAACTGATAATTTTAATGCAGTCATTTTTTTTTTTTTTTTCCCTTTCTTTCTTTCTTTATAAAGACACACCCTAGCCTAAATTATTTTTTATGGTGAAAATAAAGTTTCAATAGTACGCAAAAATCGATAAATTATTTTTCTATTCTACTTTAAACAACGTAAAAAGCATGATAGCATTTATCATATCAATGACATGATTCTACAGAGAAACATCTCATTTGTATTCCGATCGTATTTGCAACCAATTGTTTGTAATTTGAATACTTCCTCCGCAATATGTAACTGAAACTTTTTTATTTGAGCTAATTATGTTTAATAAATAAAACATGAAGATGCTGTTGACAGTTTAAAGCTTAAAGTTCATTGATATTATGAGTATCCTACATATATCCAATAACTAATGAACATTTTGAACAGGATTTATGAAATGTAAAATCCGACTGAACAACTCCATTACTTATAAAATCTAATTATGTTATTGGTTTAATTTTTAACACTTTTCAATGTTATTTAAAAGTGTTTACGATTATGACTTGTCTGTCTATTTTTAAGATCTAAAATTTTCGTATATTATTTTAGTTTGTCACGATATAGACACATGTTATTTCGCTTATACACTGTTTAAAAAAAAAAAAGTAAAATTATGAGATTTGATCGTATAAGTTTACGGGAAATGACCGTTTGTCCAGCTAAGCGGTCAAAGCCTGTAAATTGATGTCATGAAAGTATAATTTTGGAATACTGGCATATTTGTTAATCTAAGCAACAGCCGTTAATCTAAGTAATTTTCTCAAATCTGCCATCAAACTGTATTTTTACGGTCAAATCCATTCAAATGTAAAGTGTTAGTTTTTCAGCGACGTCATATTAGAATCACTTCACATTTGAACCTGAAAATATAACTGTAGTTTTATTAGTTGAGAGAGTTTATTTATACATTTATAGAAATAGCGATTGGTATGAAAGAGCTATTATTTTCCCAATTTAATTCAAAGAATTTAGCTCAAAGTTGTATGTTGGTCACAATGTAAAATTACGGGGGATACATCATTTACGGTCCAAATGTTTTTTTATGCGCTCTGTGCCAATCTCTGCTGCCGGGCTTTGCCCGTAACCTGACATGAATTTTTCTAACTGTGTACGTTTTATGCAATAAATAACATACGCAGCTTTAAAAGCTTGTTCAGAACAAATAAACAGAATGCATTATTTTGTATGGATTGTAACTTACTAAACACGTATATCAACTGTTTTATAGTGAATAGAATTAAAAAAAAAAAAAAAAAAAAGATAATGTATATTATTAAGATATGCACCAAATTATCTATATATATATAAGAGCAGAGTCTGTCTGTCTGTGTGTGTGTCTGTGTGTCTGTCCGCTATAGAAACCTAGGCCGTTTCACCGACCGGGACAAAATTCGGCACGGTTAATGTTTACGACCCGAGAAACACAACGCCGCAAGCGATTTTACAAAATTCGCCCCCCAAGAGGGGAGTGGGGGGGGGCCAAAACGTAATTTCACAAAATCCTTCATATCTCAAACAAAAAAACAGATATCCGTAAAATTTTTGCTTTAAAATATAGCTAATACAAATGTCTAAAAATCGGTTTCTGGAATTTTTTTAATTCGGTCCCCAAGGGGGGCGGGGGGGGGGCAAAACGTGATTTCACATGCGTAAAACGGGATTTCGCATAATCCTGCATATCTCAAACAAAAAAACAGATATCCGTAAAATTTTTGCTTTAAAATATAGTTAATACAAATGTCTAAAAATCGGTTTCTGGAATTTTTTTAATTCGGTCCCCAAGGGGGGCGGGGGGGGGGCAAAACGTGATTTCACATGCGTAAAACGGGATTTCGCATAATCCTGCATATCTCAAACAAAAAAACAGATATCCGTAAAATTTTTGCTTTAAAATATAGTTAATACAAATGTCTAAAAATCGGTTTCTGGAATTTTTTTAATTCGGTCCCCAAGGGGGGCGGGGGGGGGGCAAAACGTGATTTCACATGCGTAAAACGGGATTTCGCATAATCCTACATATCTCAAACAAAAAAAAAAAATAGATATACGTCAAATTTTTGCTCTAAAATATAGCTAATGCAACTATCTAAAAACCAATTTCTGGAATTTTAGAAATTCAGCCCCCAGGTGGGGCAGCAAGGGGGGGGGGGCTATGGAGCAAAAACAAATAGAAATACAGTTAGGCCGTTCAAAATTGGTACAGATAGGTTTTAAAGGCCTGCAAGTCGAATGGGGATATTTTCGATTGTATAAAGTTATTAGGAGGGGCAAGAAGGGGGGGAGGGGGGGGCAAAAAAATAAAAATACTGTCAGATCGTTCAAAATTGGTACATAGAGGTTTTCGATACTTACAAATCGATTGCGGATATTTTTGAATTTGTAAAATTATTAGGAGGGGCGGTAAGGGGGTGGGGCGGTAAAGGGGGGGCGGTAAGGGGGGGGCTATGGGCAAAAACAAATATAAATACAGTTAGGCCATTCAAAATTGGTACAGACAGGTTTTAAAGGCCTGCAAGTCGAATGGGGATATTTTCGAAAGTGTAAAGTTATTAGGAGGGGCGAGAAGGGGGAGGGGAGAGGGGGGGGCAAAAAAATAAAAATAGAGTTAGATCGTTCAAAATTGGTATATAGAGGTTTTCGATACTTACAAATCCATTGCGGATATTTTCGAATTTGTAAAATTATTAGGAGGGGCGGTAAGGGGGGGGCTACGGGCAAAAACAAATAGAAATACAGTTAGGCCATTCAAAACTGGTACAGACAGGGTTTAAAGGCCTGCAAGTCGAATGGGGATATTTTCGATTGTATAAAGTTATTAGGAGGGGCAAGAAGGGGGGGAGGGGGGGGCAAAAAAATAAAAATACTGTCAGATCGTTCAAAATTGGTACATAGAGGTTTTCGATACTTACAAATCGATTGCGGATATTTTTGAATTTGTAAAATTATTAGGAGGGGTGGTAAGGGGGTGGGGCGGTAAGGGGGGGGCTATGGGCAAAAACAAATATAAATACAGTTAGGCCATTCAAAATTGGTACAGACAGGTTTTAAAGGCCTGCAAGTCGAATGGGGATATTTTCGAAAGTGTAAAGTTATTAGGAGGGGCGAGAAGGGGGAGGGGCGAGGTGGGGGGCAAAAAAATAAAAATAGAGTTAGATCGTTCAAAATTGGTATATAGAGGTTTTCGATACTTACAAATCCATTGCGGATATTTTCGAATTTGTAAAATTATTAGGAGGGGCGGTAAGGGGGGGGCTACGGGCAAAAACAAATAGAAATACAGTTAGGCCATTCAAAACTGGTACAGACAGGTTTTAAAGGCCTGCAAGTCGAATGGGGATATTTTCGAAAGTGTAAAGTTATTAGGAGGGGCGAGAATGCGGGAGGGGGGAGGGGGGGCAAAAAAATAAAAATACAGTTAGATCGTTCAAAATTGGTATATAGAGGTTTTCGATACTTACAAATCGATTGCGGATATTTTCGAATTTGTAAAATTATTAGGAGGGGCGGTAAGGGGGGGCTATGAGCAAAAACAAATAAAAATACAGCTAGGCCGTTCAAAATTGGTACAGATAGGTTTTTAGAGGCCTGCAAATCGAATGGGGATATTTTCGAAAGTGTAAAGTTATTAGAAGGGCCGGGAAGGGGGGAGGGACAGAGGGGCAAAAAAAATAGAGTTAGATCATTTAAAATTGGTACATCGAGGTTTTCGATACCTACAAATCGATTGCGGATCTTTTTGAATTTTTAAAATTATTGGGAGGGGCGGGAAGGGGGGAGGGAGCGGAAGGGCAAAAAAATAATGATAGAGATAGATCGTTCAAAACTGGTGCATACAGGTTTTTGATACTTACAAATCGATTGCGGATATTTTCGAATTTGTAAAATTATTAGGGCGCTCATATATATGCATTCGCGCGTGCGCATCGCGCACGGGTCTACGCTGCCGAAGGCAGTGGGGACCCGGTGCGACATTTTTCCCGATCAGAGTTTTTTTTTTTCTTTTTTTTTTTTTTTTTCACATGATAAAAATTAATGCAATTTTGAGAATTCATTAATTATAATGATTCATTTTAAAATAGTGACCAGCGAAGCGGGCATAGCCGGCTAGTTTCGTATAGAAAATAAACTATAAAATTTTTATTCTTCATTTACAGAGCTGCACGAATAAAATCTAATGCACAACGGAGTATATTATTAAACAATTACTGTTCGAAATATTTAATTTTAAGGATTTTATATGCATTACAGCTATTCAAAATGTTATTTATGGCACAAAAGACAAAAGTTACAGAGCACTTTTGCTACATTGAAAGTATTTTGCTACTATTTGTTAAAGTACATATTTATAATAACCATCATAAAGGTCAAGTTTGGTGTTATAACTGCCAGAGGATCGTTGTAGTGTTATATATATATATATATATATATATATATATATATGTTAGTTATAGTTTATTCAAGTACAAATCAATTTTTTTTTTTTTTTTTTTTTTTTTTTTTTTTTTACAGAGTGTAATTATATCTCTGTATTTTCTCTGTAATTATATCCTGTAATATTTTTCGTAAATAATTTCTTTTAATGCTTTTATTTCTTATTTAATATAAAAAGATCATTATTTAATATGACAAAATAGTTTAATTCGTAATATTTTTATTTTCTGTGCAATACTTTTAATCTTACATCTACAAAAATCTTATTAATATTATTAGTAGTAGTAGATGAAGTCGGACAATGATGACTAATGATTTTGCACATGACTTAAGATTTTGTATGATCAATGTTTGAATTAATAGTATGCATTACAAAAATTTTATAAAAATACACATTAGAGCTTTAATATCATTTTTTAAATAGATATGGTTTATACAATAGTATGATAATTGTGGTGAAACTAGATTATGTTTATATGATGCTTCGATGTTACCACCGAAAATATAATAATCTTTCTATATGTAAGTTGCAAGTTTTTCAAGTTTAATACACTTATACTTTTAATTTAATTTACATTTAATTTTGTATTAGAATTTAACACAAATTTGAACAGTTTATCTAATTAATGGTATTAATAATGGGGTGAAAGTAATAGCAATAAGCAATAGAAATAAATTTTAATAAAAAGAAACAGCAAGAAATACTTTCATAACAACGAATGTAAATAATTTGATCACATATTTTAAACTGTTGAAAATTTAATAAAAAAAATAACTATGTAACACTTTTTTTTACTTTTTTTTTAAGTAATAATGTATTTATATTCTTACATTGTTAAGTTAAATGTGGGATTTAATGGAATATTGAATGAAATAACTTTCTCCATTATTTTCAAATGTTTAAACGACCGTCCTAAGCATATTGCAAATAACATATTAATCATATCGATAAATAATCGTGTTGGAGTTTTCCTTACAAAACTTTCTAACAGAACGCACATCAACGTCAATTATATTGAATAACAAGCATTTATTCATAATGGATATTTACCACTTGAGATACCACTTGAACTGTAAATATTTTTGGTATACCAGTATTTTATGCATCCAGAATAAAATTGTACCATAAACTTATAAAAACAAGCAGGTTAATTTTTTCAAGGTAGTTCTGTTTAAAAAACTTTTCCGAAGAAATTAATTAATTAATTTAATTTAATTATTTAATTTATTAAATTAATTAATTAAATAATTAAATTAATCGTGATGATGAAATTGCATGACCAAAATGTAAATTACTTGATGAAAGACGGATGAAATATGCATTTTCATCTGTTTTCTTTTTACATGATGTAAGTCTAAAGTTATATAATTTTTCCAACCAATATTACGTTTAATTCATTACTTGAACGATAATAAAGCTATGGTTCATCATCCAACAGACCAACAAAAGAAACAACTCGATTCCATTATGTTGTAGCTACGGTACTTTAAAAACACATTAATCATTATAAACCACAAGAAGTATTATTGCCAGAGGTTAAAACTAAAATAATATCAGAATTGCTTTCTCTGCGTAATCTCATATTACAAAAGACATGCACAAGATCAATTTTAACTTACATGGTAATTATTCGATTCAATAAAAATTCTTAATTCATTGGTGTAATCACAATATTTCAACCATTTAAATATTCAGTGCAATAACCTTTAATAAGAATGATGCTCTAGAATAAATTGTGGACAATGTTATTCTATTTATTTAGCAAACATGAAACTAGAACAATTAATTGGACAGGAAAACAAGCCATTGCCCACATCGGTGCAAGAATCGTGCAAGCAAATGATAGCACCTTTCACCCCTCCTACGCCATTATATCAAGGTTATTTCAGAGTTTAATAATTTGTATAATGTCCCTTTCAGCCACATTTACACTTTTTTAGCAAGGAAATAATCTGCAAGAGACATAAAGGCTAAAGGTAAATTTTACTATAGGAAGTACCGCTTTATTATTTATAACGAATTCAGAATTTTAACGGTAGCTGGTTGTAACAGATAAGGGATTGATACTAAGTAAATGACTGTCAATGTAAGCTATAGAAATACATATCATGCTTAAAGAATACAATATTATCTATTTCATAGCACCGACTACATTTGAAAAATGTGCATGACGCGTCTAAAAATTTAAAAGTGTTTGTTAATGCTAGTCAGTAAAGAAAACAACTTTATTGTTCAAGTCTTAAATGTGCTTACATAATTTTGTAACTTTTATGCATTTGTATTAGTTATTCACTGACAAGTAAGAAAAAATTATTTGCTCTATTTAAAATTAATTTGTACTGGAGATATGTATTTATTCAAAAAGAAAAAATGCAAACGGTACAAAAGATAGCTAGAAAACAACAAAAAGGCAATATATAAAGAAATTGTTAATAGGAACTTCTTACAAAGATTATTTTTATTTTAAAAGTTGGCAAAACAAATGCAGATTATATATATAAAATTCATATCACATTATACGGCATAATAAATTGTAATCCATAACCTTCGGACACTATTCCCGAATAATTTTTGAAGGGTCATGTGCTTCGTTTCAGTACAGATAAATTCTAAGAAACGTCAGAAGGCATTAATATACGCAATACGATATTAACTACTCATTTTATCAGGAGAATCAACCATTCGTTGTCTTTAAAAAAAAAATTAGCTGGAAATAAAATTTTCTGGAAAATATTACAAAACAAATAATAAATTCTTATTCAACTACAGAAAATATATTTCCACAGATTCTATAACATGCTAACGTGTCTCTAAATAAAATATATATTGGTTGCGTTTGATTTGCATATGGGTTTTATAAATGTTGATCTCTTCTTCCAAATGCAATTTTGAAGCATGAAAATGATTCCGAAAGCTCTTGATGGAATTTTGACGAAGTGGAACATTGGGTAGTATTGAAATAAAAATATAAGCTATAATGCACTACTGGAAATTTATATACATTAAAACATCTGCATATTGTTCAGAAACAAGACCGATTGTTCTTCTCAAAAGAGAAGGTAATCCTTGAATAGCTCCAATTACAATTCCTCTTCAAAATTATCAGATAAATCATTAAATTTTAGAGCGCAGAAAAACCTTTTACGACGCTGATAAAGATAAAACACAACGCAGATATTTTTTATGTCTCTTTAACAAGTCTAAAATTTTCTACCATTTGCTAATTAATTGTGTAATTGTAATACATCTAAATAGACTAATTTTTAATAAGATATAATTTGTCTAAAAAAAGGCCCAAAGATTTATTAACTATGTTAGTTTATTGATTATCTTAAATACTCGAATTGTAAAATATCGTAAATGTATTCAATAATTTCACTTGAAAGAAATTTTCGAGCAAATGCTTCTTCCATTTGGTTGCCTATAATAATGTTTGACGCATTCTTAATGCTTTGCAAATAAATAAAATTGTACAATTTATTAAAGTGAATTGTATTATATTGATATACTTTGAAAGAACAGTATAAAAACAAATTAATTTAGTATACTGCAAATGAAATTTCCAAAACTGAAGATGTAAAGTGGTAAATTTTGTAACTGTTAGACGCCAATTAGTACAAGGATTAGCTGAGAATGGGACAAGAATTAGGAATCATTGAAATAAGGAAAGAGAATTTAAAATTCAGAAGTTAGGGTTTATTTCTAATTTGAATTTGTCTATTTTCTTTATGCGAAAATATTATATTATGTTTAAAACACTTTTGATTTGATTGGTTGAATAGAGTAATATACTACAAATATGACAAATTTGTTTTACAAACTACATTTTACAAACTCTAAACTATTAAACGTGATTGTTAGTTCCCCATCATACTATAGGTATGGGGAACTTAGGTAATCGTGAAAATTTTCGACCTCGGTTTTTTGACTTTTCTACACGTTTTCAGATGTGAGGAATCCGAAAATGACAAAATTTGTATGGTGTCTGTCTGTAGGGTGTCTGTTAGTCCGTTAGTCCGTTAGTCCGTTAGTTTGTTAGTCTGTGTACACGATATCTCAAGAACAAATTGTCGCAGAGAGGTCAGATCAGTTTTAAAATATTACTTTCGACACTGGCAAGAACCCTATTCATTTGCAACATTCGATTTTAAAAACTTCGTAAGTTATTAGAAATTTACGATTTTCTTAACATGGGAGAATAGGACAAAAATTCACTTAAACGTGCATTAAATGTAAACTTTTTACTCTAAAAATGTCAGACCAGTTTTAAAATATCCGATTTGATGCCGGAATGAACATCAGTAACTATAAATAGGCTACTTTGAAAATTTCGCAAGTTATTGGAAATTTACGAATTTCTTAACATGGCAGTATAGGGAAAATTTTCACATAAACGTCAATTTTGAGCGATATTTTCATCGTAAAGATGTCAGACTACTTTTGAAATATTATTTAGGACACTGGCATGAATATTAATAACTATGAATTTTCAAATCTAAAAATTTCGTAAGTTATTGGAAATTTACGAATTTCTTAACATGGAAGAATAGGACAAAAATTCATTTAAACGTACATTAAATGGAAACTTTTTACTGTAAAAATGTCAGACCAGTTTTAAAATATCAGTTTTGATGCTGGAATGAACATCAGTAACTATAAATAGGCTACTTTGAAAATTTCGCAAGTTATTGGAAATTTACGAATTTCTTAACATGGCAGTATAGGGAAAATTTTCACATAAACGTCAATTTTGAGAGATATTTTCATCGTAAAGATGTCAGACTACTTTTGAAATATTATTTAGGACACTGGAATGAATATTAATGACTAAGAATTTTCCAATATAAAAATTTCGTAAGTTATTGGAAATTTACGAATTTCTTAACATGGCAAAACAGAGCAAAATTTCACATAAACGTCAATCTTGAGGGATATTTTCACCGTAAAGACGTGAAACCAATTTCGAAATATTATTTAGGATACTTGCATGAATATCATAGACTATGATTTTTCCAGTGTAAAAAATTCGTAAGTTATTTGGAATTTACGATTTACTTAACATGTCAGAATAAGGCAAAATTGAGCATAAACTTCCATTTTGAGGATCGTAAATACATTAGACAACTTCAAAATTACATTTATGATATTTGTTTCAACATGATTGAATACAAATATTCTAATAGGAGAATTTCGTAAATTATTCGTAATTTACGATTTTATCAACATAGCGAAATTGTAAATTTTTCATATAAATATGAATTTTGAGGATTATTGCATTGGAAATAGTAGCATGAAAACTAAACAACGGAATTGACACCGATAAAATAAATTAATAGATTAGAATAAGATAAATATATCGAAGTGAACGGTGGATAGCCTATTAGGCGGGGATTTCATTCTGTCACTGTATCAAGCTTTGGTCAAATTCATTTCTTTTAACATGATTATAATATGTCTCGCACTAGAAATTTCTGAGAACATAAATATGATGGGGAACTGAGCAGAGTCCACCTATGCCAACTAGTTTTTACTTATTATGAATAACGCTAGGATAGTGTTTGAATAAATTAAGTTTTATACATAAATAATCCAAAAGTTTTCTATGTCTTTGAAAAGATAAATACCAATCACTCAACCATTTTATGTTCTTTTATACAGATAGGTATTGTATAAACACACTTGTTATATATTTTTCGATAAATCCTTTAGAAAAAGAATTCTTACACTAAAAACCCACCCACATTTAAACTAACTATATCTCTTTAAAAAAGGAAAAAGAAAAAAAAAGGGGGGAGGGGGGGGGGGGGGTAAGTACCAACCAACCCCCTTACATCAGATCATTAAAAACGAATCACTGAACAAAAAGCCTCTTAAACTATAACCCTAGAAACTGAAACTAACCAATGTTTATTCAGTTAAAACTTCACTCTCAGTTTTCAGAAAACTTCCAGGCAAATAAAACATCTGAATATTGTTTAGAAACAAGACAGATTGTTCTTCTTAAAAGAGAAGGTAATCCTTGAATAGCTCAAGTTACAACTCCTCTTCAAAATTATCAGATAAATCGTTAAATTTTAGAGCACATAAAAACCTTTTACGACGCTGATAAAAAACAACACAGATAATTTTTATAATGTCTTTTTCACAAGTCTAAATATTTCTACCATTTGCTGGCCCTAACACACTTTCCCATGACACATCCTGAAGATGTCCATAGGACGTACACAGATGTTTTTTCATCCATAGGATATCCTGAGGATGACATTTGGAGACTATGTGCTGTTAGGGTAATTAAATAATTCTAATACACCTAAATAGACTAATTTTTAATAAGATGTAATTTGTCTAAAAAAAAGCGCAAAGATTTATTAACTATGTTAGTTTATTGATTATCTTAAATACTTGAATTGTAAAATATTATAAATGTATTCAATAATTTCACTTGAAAGAAATTTTCGAGCAAATGCTTCTTCCATTTGGTTGCCTATAATAATGTTTGACGGATTCTTAATTCTTTGCAAAACTGAAGATGTAAAGTGGTAAATTTCGTAACTGTTAGACGCCAATTAGTACAAGGATTAGCTGAGAATGAGACAAGAATTAGGAATCATTGAAATAAGGAAAGAGAATTTAAAATTAAGAGGTTAGGGTTTATTTCTAATTTGAATTTGTCTATTTGAATTTGAATTTGTCTATGCGAAAATATTATATTATGTTTAAAACACTTTTGATTTGATTGGTTGAATAGAGTAATATACTACAAATATGAGTACCATTTTACAAACTCTAAACTATTAAACGTGATTGTTTTTACTTATTATGAATAACGCTAGGATAGTGTTTGAATAAATTAAGTTTTATATATAAATAATCCAAAAGTTTTCTATGTCTTTGAAAGGATAAATACCAATCACTCAACCATTTTATGTTCTTTTATACAGATAGGTATTATATAAACACACTTGTTATATATTTTTCGATAAATCCTTTAGAAAAAGAATTCTTACACTAAAAACTCATCCACATTTAAACTAACCACATCTCTTTAAAAAAGGAAAAAGAAAAAAAAAAAAGGGTAAGTACCAACCAACCCCCTTACATCAGATCATTAAAAACGAATCACTGAACAAAAAGCCTCTTAAACTATAACCCTAGAAACTGAAACTAACCAATGTTTATTCAGTTAAAACTTCACTTTCAGTGTTCAGAAAACTTCCAGACAAATAATTTTATTCCTTTTAGTCACGAAATGTGGCAACAAAAACTGTCTATTCAGATAAAATCTGGTAAAACGTGATATCTTTATAAAAGCATAATAAAATGGTTTAGAACTATAACAAAAGGTGCAAACAATAAACAGATAAAAATATCAAGATCTAAAACATTTGATCAACAAATCATAACCCACGTGCATTTAAAGTGGGGTTCATTGAAATTCTTAAAGCACTGCGGAAGTGCGGTGTTATGAATTTTGAAAAAGAAGTAATTTATTTCTTTCCGTTAGTTTTTTCTTCTTATATAAAATCAAACATTTTATATGAATAGAAATCGCTGCATTTTCACAAAAGTAAAGAAAATTTTATAACATTTGCCCTTTTTTTTCAATAACAATAAAAATGAATTTGATGTAATTTGTAGTTACATTATTATACATAATTTTCATGAACAACACTGAGAAAAAATTTTGTAACTGACATCTAGAATCGAAATTGTGGCTCTAGAAAAAATAGTTCCATGTCATCCTTATAAATTCTAGTCCCCTTGGAAAGCGAGTTCTAGAAGCCCCTATTAGAATTCTAGAGCGTTTGCCTATATTCTCGAGGGCAAAGTTATTTAAAAATCTCTGCAAATAAATGATACTACAAGAGGCGGGTTTCTGCAATTATAATCTTGGTTTATTGCCAAATTCTAGAAAATCAAGCGAGAATTTCTCGCAATATAAATGGTTCAGAATATTTAGAGTATTCGGAATATTGTTTCACCATCTAGAAATGTGTACACCAGAAATTCTCGATCATTTCGTCTATTCAGTTTATTGGCGTGCCTTATGCGCATAGCTCGGAAATCTATATTTCTAGTAAAGGGATTTAGAAAATGGCCACTTATTCATTCTAGAGAAAGGCGGTATATATTTTTTCTCAGTGAAGAAGAAATAATCTAAACAGGAAATATTTAATAATTAATTTGTAGATATTTTTTAGAACTATCATTTCCTCTCTCATGAAATCTACGTATAAGGAAAATTTATACACCAAGCAAATGTATTGTGATTTATATCTTTGTATTAGGTAATCCATACCACACAATATAATTTTCAAAAAGCTTATATTAATTTGTATGCTTAAATAAATTTTAGACTTTCGTAATTACATTTAATTATATGAGAATATTTAATTTTATCTGAAGAAGAGCAAAATATAGTAAGATTGGTAAAATTATTTAAGAATGACTGTGGCCCGGAGGAGGGCGAGAAATCAGAGCTGTATTCATAATTGAAGGAATTAATTTATTTAATAAATGTCTAACTTATTTAGTAATGTCACTGTTATGTCATTAAACTTTCTACTATATAATATTTTGACGCAATTTAATTGAAGCTGCCTGAAACAGCCAACATCTAAAGAAATGCAAGTTTCAACAAGGAAAAAATTTAAGGAGTTAGAATCAAGTGCTATCTATTAATATAAATATTATAACAGTGGTATGTCGTAATAGAAAGAACGTAAAATCAAGAGCGGACAACTTACCAAGTTTCCACCATTTACAATTGTGTCGTTCATTGTAAAAGTAGTGTAATTCCATATTTTTTAAATATGTATTTTTTTGCTTAATTGTACCACATTTAGTCATATATTTCATCATAAAAGGGAAGAAACTCCAATAATTGTATTAAAATCCCATAAATGGCATTTTTTGTATTTTCAGAGAACAAAAACTTCTAAATATTCGTTATAAAAGTGAAGTTTCTATGTTACTTCAAATTAATTTTCATATGACTTGTAAAATCCTATAACACAGATTTTCATTAATTGTATTAAACACTAAAAAATTTATAACACTGGCTGAATATTTGTATTTGTATTTTTTTTTTTTTTTTTTCCTACACAGAAATTGGCAAAAAAAAAACCTCGTTATTTCAAAATCCTTTACAAGGAGATAATTTACTTTTACAATGAAAGACCCAGTTAATAAGTTAACTGAAAAAGTTGGTCAAAAAGGAATTTAGTGAAGAATATTACCTAATAAAATTTTACAATATTGCGCACTAATGATGCAGTTAAATGTCTGATAAGGATAGCTAAACTAAAGCTATTAAATACATATATACTATTTTAATTCAAACTCTATATATAAGTACACTCGTAGCAATAGCATTCCTCCATATTTAGTAAAGCGTTCAGACATCTCACAAACTTCACAAGGGTATGAGCGTGAGCATTAAAATGTATTTTTCACGATCTCTCTTTTCCTATAGCTAACATTTAGAAAAATACTATTAGGTTGATTTCTTTAGAAATCGACCTATTGCAATCACTTCGTTTATCTATATATATATATATCTATCTATCTATAATGAAAATTTTGTCATCACGATAACTCCCGAAATAATACTCGAAATGGAACCAAATTTGGACAGTGAACTGATCTTATAAATATCTTGGATGAGTTCGTTAACCAAGTTGCTCCGACGTTTTGTTTTCAAGTGGCAGCCACTTGAAAATTTCAAACCGACATTGTAAAAAGCATATTTAAAGCAAAATGTGCTTGAATTTTGTTGTAAATACAGGCCACATAAGGGTCTCAATGAAGTTTATTAATGAAGTTTATCCGCCATTTTTAATAAAGTGGCAGATATTTTAAGTTGAGCGGGACCACTTGAAATCAGGCTACCACTTGAAAATTTAAAATCACTACAACTTCCGAAATAATACTCCAAATCGAACCAAATTTAGACAGTGTCTTAACATATCTTATAAATATCTTAGATGAGTTTATTAACCAAGTTGCTCGGCCATTTTGTGTTCAAGTGGAGACCACTTGAAAATTTCAAATTCAAATTGTAAAAAGCGTACTCCGAATTTGTTTGAAATTTGATGTAAATATAGACCACATAAGGGTATCAATGTAGTTTATTAATGAAATTTATCGGTCATTTTTTAATAAAGTGGTAGATATCTTAAGTTAAGTGGGGCCACTTGAAATCACGCTACCACTTGAAAATTTAAAACCATGGTAACTTCCGAAATAATACTCCAAATGGAACCAAATTTGGACAGTGTCTTAACTTATAAATAACTTAGATGAATTTGTTAACTAAGTTGCTCCGTCATTTTGTTTTCAAGTGGAGACCACTTGAAAATTTCAAATTCAAATTGTAAAAAGCGTATTCCGAATTTGTTTGAAATTTGATGTAAATATAGACCACATAAGGGTCTCAATGAAGTTTATTAATGAAATTTATCCGTCATTTTTAATAAAGTGGCGGATATCTTAAGTTAAAGTGGGACCACTTGAAATCAGGCTACCACTTGAACATTTAAAACCATGATAACTTCCGAAATAATACTCCAAATGGATCCAAATTTGAACAGTGTCTTAACTTATCTTATAAATAACTTAGATAAATTTGTTAAACAAGTTGCTCCGCCATTTTGTTTTCATGTGGAGACCACTTGAAAATTTCAAATTCAAATTGTAAAAAGTGTATTCTGAATTTGTTTGATATTTGATGTAAATATAGACCACTTCAGGGTCTCAATGAAGTTTATTAATGAAATTTATCCGTCATTTTTAATAAAGTGGCGGACATCTTAAGTTAAGCGGAACCACTTGAAATCAGGTTACCACTTGAACATTTGAAACCATGATAACTTCCGAAATAATACTCCAAATGGATCCAAATTTGAACAGTGTCTTAACTTATCTTATAAATATCTTAGATGAGTTTGTTAACCAAGTTGCTTCGCCATTTTGTTTTCAAGTGGAGACCACTTGAAAATTTCAAAATCAAATTGTAAAAAACGTATTCCGAAATTGTTTGAATTTTGATGTAAATGCAGACCATATAAGGATCTCAGTGAAGTTTATTAGTATATATCCGCCATTTTTAATAAAGTGGCAGATATCTTAAGTTAAGCTGGACCACTTGAAATCAGGATCCCACTTGAAAATTTAAAATCACGATAACTTCTGAAATAATACTCCAAATCGAACCAAATTTGGACAGTGATATTATCATATAATTATCTAGAATGTTTTCACTGGGCAACTTGTCCCGACATCTTGTTTCTAAGTTCCAGCCACTTGAAATCACACTGCCACTTGAAAATATGCCATCACGATACTTTTTAAAATACTAAACTGATTCAAATAAAAGTTGGATAGTGAACTTATGGTTCAAATATCTAGGATAAGTTCACTTGGTGACTTCATCCGCAATTTTATTTCCAAGTGGCGACCACTTGAAAATTTGTCATTATGGTAACTTTAGTAATACAGAATCAATTTGCATCAAATTTGGGTAGTGGATTTATCCTTCAAATATCTCAGAGAAGTTCGCTGGGCATCTCACTCCGCTTTTTTTTCCAAGTGGTGCCACCTGCAAATTTCTTATGACGATAATTTTAGAAACATTGATTTAATTTGAACTAGATCTGGATAAGGAACTTATACAAGTATGCTGGATGATTTCGCTGGGCAAGTTGTTTTGCCATTTTGTTTCCAAGTTGAAACCACTTTGACTGCCACTTGAAAATTTGCCATAAAAATAATTTTTGAAACACGGCACTGATTTAAACCACAATTGGACAGTGAATCTATTGCTTCAAATATCTTGGATATGTTTGCTGGGCAACTTGCTCCAATGTATTGTTTCCAACTGCGGCCACTTGAAAATTTGTTATCACGGTAACTTTAGAAATACTTTATCTATACAAATCAAAGTTGAAAAATGGATTTATCATTCAAACAACAAAAATCTAGAAATATAACGTAACTCGTGAACCAATCACGTTATTGCGTCCAACTTTGGTATATCGATAAGTATTTTCTCGCCAAAAGTCGCCAAAAAATTCGCCATAGGGGAAAAGTCGCCAAATTTGGCGCCAAATCCATTACCTGCGTTACTGGATCTTTTTAATGCGTTTTTAAGGAAAAATTAGGCTATTTTAATGCTTAAACAAACTAGAAATGCAGAAAACTAACATTTTATCAACTTACTAAGCCTCTTTGAAAGACTTTCTAAAGAAAAAAAAAATATTTTGAAATTTGCAACGATATCTTAGATGAGCAACTTTCTCTGCCATTTTGATCGAAGTGCCAGCCACTTAATTTTTTAACACGATGACTTTTGAGATTTTGAATTAATTCGAACTATATGTGTACAGTAGACCATTAGACTTATCTCACAAATACATTTCATATATTTGTCAACTTAACTCACCATTTTGTTTCCAAGCGCCGGTCACTTGAAAATTTTAAATTCACATAAAAAGGAATTTATGAACCGATTTGTTTAAAACTCCATATGGGCATAGCCTACATCAATATTTCTATCAAGTGCATTAATAATTTGTAGCCGCCATTTTGAAACAAAATGACGGCTACTTGATAAGGAAAAAGAAATCAACCTACCCTTCCGAATAAGCCGGAAGGACTTGTTCTCTTTTTTCAAAAGAAGAAAAATAAAGTTTATTCTGTGTATCTGAGTAAAGCAGTTGCCAAAACACCCGAAACATCTATATTAACTCACAAGAGTTTTATCTATTCCGTTAGCATTCATTTTTTTTAGAGATTAAGACACTATTGACAACTCGAACAAGGAGACGAGCAATTTTTTTTTTAAACTAATGGGAATTTTAAATTGAACGGGAATATGGGAGGGGATTAGAAGAAATTGCATTATAATTTTATTCCCAGTATTGCCAATTTTAGAGTATTTTTTATTCAATATCTACCAGAATTTTTTAATTTTAATGCTTAGCTAATCACATCAAAGATTAGTCGTTTATCAGATATCAAACATCACTTAACAAAACTATTTGTGATTATTAAATAAAACAATCCCTAAATTTGGCGACACTGTTTACCTCTTACATATCTTTACTACCGATAAGGAATTTCGAATTCAAAAGTTATAGTTAATAAAATTTTCTTTATAATGACTTTATAAAAAAAACACGCTATAACGCACCGTTATAAGGCATTTAAATTTTATATCAATTCAACTATCTCGAAAAATCGTAACGCATAGAAGACAGACAAACAAATTAAAATGTTAAACAAATATAAATTATTCCGAAAATCGTAATTAAACGCGCTGTAATGAATCTACAACGCATTTAAATTTTATATCAATCCAAGCATAATTCGAAAATTTTTATTACATATAGAAAGACAAAAAAAAAAAAAAAAAAAAAAAAAAAACGAAAGAAAAGAAAAGAAATTGAAATGTTAAACACATATAAACTATCCTGAAAAACGTAACTAAACTTGTTAAATTTACTGACTCACAATTAAAGAAGCAATTTAAAAATTTAATTTCCATTTTACAGATGATATGCAAATGGTTATTGAAACAATTCAAGTTTAAACTAGCGGTTGACCTCTTTGCTTAACAATAAAGATAAAATCGCTGTTTAAAATAAATTACAAAAATGTTCTCCTCCCCATATTGTAAGTAATACTGACAATATTGTATTAATTATTAAAAATACTATGAAAAAAGTTTAAAAAACAATCATTTAACGTACGACCATTTAAAATAGGTAAAATTTTCTAAAAAGTTTTACGTAAATTTTGTGGAAAAAAAAAAAAAAAGAAAAAAATAACAGATATTTCAGTACTTTTTCACCCACATATTTTCTCTACAGCTTCCAAATAAGTACAGTCAGAGCCTGATTAAGGGGGAAGCACACATCATCTCCGCTCTCACCGGAATATTTTTACAATTACTTTTTACTTCATGTCATAGAAATTCCACGCTTTGACGAAGAATTATTTTTTATAAAAAATGAACGGTGTAAAACAATCCAATTTACTTACCGTTATTAGACACCAGAATTCTTTTAAAATAATTTTTAATGAGAATTTTCTGTTTATTATAGGAGGAAAGTATTTGTTAAAAAATAACGGTGTAAGTATAAATAATGTGTGCTTCCCCCTTAATCAGGCTCTGACAAGTAAACCTTCTCTCCTTTGATACCGGTTTTCCGGAAACCTATATATTTTTTGAAAGCTTATGCCACAAGTAGAAAAACTGTGAAATCTTAGAGGCAGAGGGATAAGCGTTTAGGAGTTATAGGACATAAAATGTTGGAAAGATGACACCAAAAGTCTCTAAAATGTTCGTTTCACGTATTTATATGAACTAATAATATGGTAAGAAGGTGGAGGTATCATTATAAAGGAAGAAACAACTCGTTGAAAAGAAACAGTATACGTTGGGATACTTGCTACTGACTTCCATTACAAGAGACAATCAATGTACAATTCACCAAATAAACAGTGAGACGGGCAGAAAGACAGTTCACAATGGGCACATTTTACAAAAGCGATAGCCGCACATTTGCAAACTCATCATTTGTCAATGAATTGAAGCAGTAATCCATTGGCGCAATCCACATTCCAGGTTTGTCGTCCAAGTATCCGCTTTTATAAAAAGCATACTTAATCAAGTTCTTGAAACGAGGAGCATTGAACAGATATAGGGAAAAAAGACTGCAGGTCCAGAAAACTATCGCGGTGTCAGATATGTTCATGTGTCTCTATAATAATTGTTTCCATTATGTAAAGAATAAAAGATTTCTAGTGTCTGAAAAAATGAATATCCAGAGGCTAAATCTTTCCTGTGCATCCTTCAGGTACCAATTCTTTTTGTAGGACTTTACCATCAAGTACTTCGGAAGCAGACAATGCATGATCTTTGTTAGAACACCATGGATCCACTGAAAGCAGAATTTTCTTCCTGTCATTAGCCATACTTGACCAAAATATGTCATGACAGAAGTGGAGACTGTGACTGTTGCGACGAGCATTGTTGTTCTTTATAGACATCCATCATCTTCGAAGTCCATATCCTCGTCCGTTCTTCTCCATCGCCTCTAGCAAATCCTAATGTCCGGATCCCTTCCACAATCTCCATATCATTTTCCAGGAGAATAATTATGTGGTTTATCATCTCCGATTCCTGGATGTTCGGAGACCGATTACTTGTTCCGAATCGGGAGACCAAGGCCACCACAACGACTATAGTATCCATATAATAAGAAGCAATGTAAGAAGAAGACATACAATACGTTAGTACTTGACAGCAATATACGGGAACATACAAGGAATAGAGATGTTTTTATGGGAATATGTCCCTCTATACACACTTTACTGATACTTTGTGGGCCCTGTATCTCCTAAACGCTTGCCCCTCTGCCCCTAAGATTTCACAGTTTTTATACTTGTGACATAAGCTTTCAGAAAATATATGGGTTTCCGGAAAACCGGTATCAAAGGAGAGAAGGTTTACTTGTGAGTACAGTCAGCAGCAAAATTATTAAAGCACATATCCACATTTTATTTTATTTTATTTATTTATTTATTTTTTAGTCTGATCGTCATAAAGACTAAGATCATGATTCGACAAATATTTACTTAAGAAAACAATATTAAGTGGTGCTGGTGCATATCTTTTAAATACGAATTATTGCTAGCGCTTCAATAATTTTGCTGCTGACTGTAGGCATATTTATTTTAAATAACCTCTCAAAATATATAAATAAAAAAATAAATAAATAAATAAAAATAATTACTATTATCATGAATGGATGAAAATTCAATTTAAGTTTTGCATACAGTGTAACCACGTTTTTCATTGAAGACGATTGGAGGGGTGCCAAATATACCTACAGGTTTTAATTTGGTACACATGCAGTCATTCGGTGTTCCCTTATCGCTATTTTCTCTCAATCACGAGGGTTATCACCCATTGTTTTAACAACTGGGCTCGTTGAGTCGCCACTTGCGCAAAGGCTTCCATGGCCGCAAGAAACGTAGGTGAAGAATATATAGGTTTTTAGCAAGCTTATTCAAAATATAATAGAAATAAACTCGCACTCTGAATTCCTACTGTTTAAAAAGAATAATGCTTTTAAATTCTAGTTCACTTATAGCTAACTTTTAGAAATAAAAATCTGGAAAAATTTGGGTCATTTTGCTGAAACGTTTAATAGAATGGACTTTGTCTTTCTCCATCAGTTACTTTGAAATGACAGCAAAATGGGTAAATTCATCTTAAGTTAGATAACTCATTGCGTCTTCATATTGTTTTGCGCTTTCAGGACGAATTTCGTTCTGGCAGGTGTGTCAGTATGACTAAAGAGTTCACTTTGTTCAAAAGTGTGTTTTAAAATATAGGTATTCCTAAAATCTTGACACACCGACCTTCTATTTAAAAACTTTAAAAGGGTAATGATAAGAATGAGAATGATGGTATATAACAAACAGATTTATTTTTTTTTTCTTTTAATGCCCGAGAGTAAAAAATACCGTTAGACTGTATCCACCCGAATCGCAGTTTAAATAATATTTTGATTTTGCGATTTTCTATAGGTTTTAGTAAAGCTGTTTCTAAGATTGGTATAAGCTGAGTAAATTTAATGCCGCACTAGCATTACACAGTGGGCAATTGGCGAATGTCCGAGATTCACCCCTAGTGGTTGATCCGACAAGATTGGTATAGATTTAGATGCACAGTAGACTGTGATCAGATTCCATAAAAAACTGTGTGAAATGATTTTTTTTTTTTTTTTTTTAGTCTTAATTTTTATTTATTTATTTATTTGAAAACGTTTATATCTGCATTGGTGATTGTAGCGATAAAAATTATAAGTTAATAATGCTTCAATTACTAAACAAATGAAAATTAATTGAACCCTAATTAAATTTATTAATAATTTATATCTAGTTTGGACTCAAATTTAGTAATTTAAAAAAGTATTCGGTAGAATTTTCTACGACATGTATTTAATAAAAAAAAAAAAAAAAAACTTTTAAATTTGTTGCAGGTTGTGCAATATGTCGCTACTTAAAAATCTAGTTATGAGACAATTTGATACAATTGTTTTTACTTTATAGCCTAACAAGTATCTTATTTTCATCATATTGTTAGTCCTTGTACACAAACTTAAATCACGTTATCAATTTATAAATATTTATTTTTACGATTCGCTTTAGTTTTCAAAATAATAGGTTAAAATGATTTTAAACAACCATTGGGTGTGTCACTTATTAACTAATCAAGGTGTGGTCTAACAGTACACATTTTTCATCGCTACTGATATCTTGTTATATGGTATCGTCTCCTTGACCATTGGTGAAATGCACTTTCTTGGGAAGCAATGTTTTCTAACATAAAGCAAGAAAGAACACAATTCAGACGTAATGGGGTAATATATCTACGTCTAATCCATATTTACAATTGTTCTTTTAAACAAAATACGACTTATCTTAAAAACATCAAGGAAAAAAATTATCTCGTGTTTGAACGGATTATGGATTTAATCAATAATGCTTGCTTTTTACTTATGTGAGTTATCTGCTGCTACTGATGTTAATTCCTTTATCTGAAAGGTGATGTTTCAAGAATATGAAATACCATAATTCATAGTTCTATTGAAACATGTGTTTAGTCACCATTTTGACAGTCAACCAGTTTTTGTTGTTTAAAAAAAAAAAAAAAAAAAGGAAAAAAACTCTTGCATAATTTTTCAAGTAAAATCAGTTTTCTCGAAGTGGAAAATATCAATAGAATCTCTTACGGTAATCAAAATTCGAAACATGAAAATAAGTGAAATTGCATTAGTAAGAAAAATGATAATGTAAGGAATATGATTCTGAGACTCATTTCAAAGAATCTCAGAATTTCATGATTATTTTAGGGTGATCATTTGTCATTTAATTTCAAGAACATTCACTATTTCGAAATCGCTTTACCCAGTTTTCAAAATTTGTAGCAAAGAAATTATTTATCATAATTGTTAGCTTTTTGATCCTCATTTACTTAGAATAAAAATGCTTCTGTAGTTGGGTAATTGTAATTTTTTAACGCTTTTGTGTGCGTAAAGGTTCTCTAATACACTGATGGGAAAAATAATCCCAACACCAAGAAAAAATTATTGTACAGTAATGAAATTTCAGCAATACATTTGTCTAGGTAACATATTTAATTGATTAAAGTTTCAAGATCACAGGTAGAGCCATTGGCGAGAAGAGCCATTTCAAATGTGAAATGTTGGTACATTAGTAACCGGTGTAACCGCCAGAATTTTGAATGCAAGCATGCAAACGTGCATGCATTGTGTCGTACAGGTGTCGGATATCGGTTTGTGGGATTGAGTTCCATGCCTGTTGCATTTGGGCGGTCAATGCAGGGACGGTTAATGCTGGTTGTGGATGACGCTGGAGTTGTCGTTCAATGATGTCCCATACGTGCTCGATTGGAGAAAGATCTGGTGATCTAGCAGGCCAAGGCAACATGTCGACACGCTGTAGAGTATGTTGGGTTACAACAGCGGTGTGAGGGCAAGCGTTATCCTGTTGGAAAACACACTATTGAATGCTGTTCATGAATGGCAGCACAACAGGTTGTATCACTAGACTGACGTACAAATTTGCAGTCAGGGTGCGTGGGATAACCACGAGAGTGCTCCCGCTGTCATACGAAATTGCTCCCCAAACCATAACTCCAGGAGTAGGCCCTGTGTGTCTAGGCCGCAGACAGGTCACTAGCAGGCGTTCACCTGGCCTCCTTCTAACCAACACACGGCTATCACTGCGACCAAGGCAGAACCGGCTTTCATCAGAAAACACAACAGATCTCCACTCCGTCCTCGAATGAGCTCTAGCTTGACACCACTCACGTCACAAACGACAGTGGTTTGGAGTCAGTGGAATGCACGCTACAGGGCGTCTGGCTTGGAGCTGTCCTTGAAGTAACCGATTTGTAACAGTTCGTTGTGTCACTGTGGTGCCAACTGCAGCTCGAATTTCAGCTGCAGACGCAGTACGATTAGCCACAGCCATACGCCGAACACGGCGGTCTTCCCTCTCAGTAGTGCCACGTGGCCGCCCGGAACCCGGTCTTCTTGAGGTAGTACCTTCCCTTGATCACTGCTGCCAACACTCATGCACAGTGGATACATTCCTGCCAAGTCTTTCTGCAATATCGCGGAAAGAAAACCCACCTTCTCGTAGCCCTACTACAGTCGGTAACAAAAGTCTCCGAACACTAGCAAAAATTCCTATGTAAAAAAAGTGTACTTAATACAGTTTTTTTAAATAAATCCTTGTCAAATCTTGTTCTTAGTCAGTCTAAAAACAGGATTCGACAAGGATTTATTAAACAAAACTGTATTAAGTGTATTTTTTTTACATAGGAATTTTTGCTAGTGTTCGGAGACTTTTGTTACCGACTGTACATGACCTCGTTCAAACTCAGTGAGCTGTTGATAATGGCTTCTTCGTCTTCTTAGAGGCATCCGTGACTAACATTAACCCACTACGTCAAATCTCAACTGTAAATAACGATCACGAAACTTACAGCGCTTATTTAAAGCAAACCTCATTTGCATGTTCATAGTGTCGCTACTAGCGCCACACTTATGCGCATAGCTCGAAATTTGAATCGACGTCATCTTTCAGATGTATAAACACGCCTACCAAATTTCGTTTATCTAGCACAGCTCCTTCCTGGTGTTGGGATTTTTTTTTTCCATCAGTGTATATAGTCACCATAGAGTATTTAGACTTGATCCTGAAAGAGCTTGGTTGGTTGGTTGGATGGGTTTTACGTCGCACTAGTTCTGCACAATGGTCAATTGGCGACGATCTGGGACTCACTCCTAGAGGTGGTCCGGAGACATGCCATCACAATTTTGATCCTCCACGAAAGGAATGGTTCCCCCTCTTTGGTAACACTCAGAGGTATAATTTTTGATGGGAACATGGAGGACATTGCGGCCATGACGGATTTTACGTGCAACGGCCACCATTAGTGTACACGACGGTCTTTGGCCGGCTCGAGTACCGAACCCGCAATCTTCCAATTACAAGCACGGCGCTCTACCAACTGGGCTACCGCGGCCCGATCCTGAAATAGGAGACTCGTTGAGTTCAGCCCCATCAGGACACGAAAAGTCAGGCAGCACTAATTGCACTTGGAAGGGTTATACCTCTCTTGACTAATCTGTGGAGGATCGAAGATGTGAAGGTGCTTAGTTCTCTTTAATCTGTTCTTCATCGTCAAGTGCTAGATTTTTTGCATATGTTATCAGGCTTCAAAACAGAAGTCATTCTTTGTCTGGAAAATGAAAATTATGTTGGCCGTCTCCGGCCCACCCTTGGGTACAACGCCTACAGTCGGCTGCAAAATTATTCGAGCACTAGCAATAATCCTTGCCAAAAAAAAAGTACACTTAATACAGCTTTGTTAAATAAATCCTTGTCGAGTCATGTTCTTAATCAGTCTAAGAACATGATTCGACAAGGATTTATTTAGCTAAACAGTCTTAAGTGTACTTTTTAAATATAGGAATTATTGGCTAGTGTTCGAATAATTTTGCAGCCGACTGTAGAATACATAGTGTGGAAAGCGACCAACAAATCAGTGCCTAAAATATTAAGCCTCTCACCAGAGGTCAGTGCGATCGAGTTTATTGCTTGAAAAACTCCCTGTTGGTTAATTATGTGCTTAGATCACGTGATTGAGCAGACGAAACTGGGAAAAGCCAATCAGTTCTTCGATTTGAGCAAAAGATTTGATCACAACGCCATCTGAGAAGCTTAATTTTTTTAGCAGTATTTTAAGCATTCTATCATAAGCGCTTTCCATACTGTATATTGTAGGCGCTGTACCTTGGGTGACTCATAGACCGTTGTGTAGGGTCCACTGCGCAGCTCCAGTGGGACGCTAATCAGCTTAACCCTCTATAAGAGTCAGAAAATGAAAAATTTGTGTTTAAAAGACTATCTACTAATAATAATTTAATGATATTGCTTTTTAAAATATTCCAAATCTGATATCGAAACACTACTTAGATTATAACTTAAACAGAATTATAACTTTAATTGAAGAATATTTTATGACGATTATAAATTGCAGCTGTTGAAAGTTAAAATATTTATGCTGTAGATTTATGAAAATGTAAAACCAGAAACTAAAATGCATCCATAAATAAAATGTAACGTTCTAGCTCTTACACGATGTTATTTTTCATTATAATAAAGTGCACCAAGAATTTGCCGTTGAATAATGAAGAGTAAAAACGTTGTAAAAATACACCATAAATTGCAAAATCATACAGCAATAATTTCGATTCGAAAAAACTTTTTTTTTTTTTTTTTTTTTTTTGTTATAGCTTATTTTATTAGGTAAAAACTTTAAAGATAAAACACATTTAATTTGAACTTATGGGTAATTTTCACGTTCGTTCATGTAAGAACTTTTATGTCCGAAAATTTTTTTTCTTTAATGTTAATTGCGATAAAGATTTAAAAGTAGAACCTTTTATCGGCTAGCTTGTTTTTCTTTGGTTATTTGACATTTTATTTTTAAGACTATTCCATTAAATAAGAAATCTGAGCCGTTATACAGTCGTCAGCAAAATTATTAAAGCGCTAGCAATAATTCGTATTTAAAAGATGTCCATCTAATACTGTTTTTTTTTTTTTTTTTTTTTTTTTTTAAGTAAATATTTGTCAAATCTTAGTTTTATGCTTTTTATAAAAAAGTAAGTTGGTTATATAAATTAGCGATCAAACTAAAAAAAAAAAAAAAGAAAGAAAAAGAAAAGAAAAGAAAAATGTTGATGTAGGCTTGAAGAATTTTACTGCAGACTGTATAAAAAGTATTACGGTTTTCTATTTTAATTACTGTCATATTTTCACAACTAACTTACCAAATAAAGACACTAAATTAATGCAAATATATGTAATTTCATCTCTTTTCACTAATCTCTGGGGTTTCCGAAGCGGAGGATTAAAACTGCGATAGTATGTCTCCTGATCAACCCTAAGGTACACACTCAGACCTCTGTCAATTGTCCAGTAGCTCTAGGGCGACGCAAAATGCACTCGACCTCAACCTAAACGCCTTTTTACTAATAAAATACCGAAGTAAGGTGTGAACGTTAAAGTATGATGTTGAAGTAGAACAATAATGACTTCTAATAATGATTTCTTTCTCATATGTAATTCTTGATATTATTAGTTGGATTATGATATATATATATATATATATATATATAATATCTAAGATAAGTGTTGTTTCAGTTACACAAATAACATTTCATGCAACAAACCTGTTATCAAAATAACATAAAATTATTTTGTGTTGTTACATAGAGTTAGAAATTAATAGCTCCATTAGATTAATAGCCCAATTTCAGGTAAATTGCTAATTAAAAAATATTTTAAATTAATTACAAATGTTTATTTAAATAAATATTATTATTAATGTAAGATTTTTAATGAATATTGCGTGATAGGCAACACATCTAAAATTTTAATCTGATAAATTTGGCTTATCCTTTTGTTTTTTAGTGTGCTGAAACCAAAATTGCAGTTAGTTTTTCTCTATCACGTATATATTTTTGTCAATACAGGGTGTCTACCGACAGAATTTCTTCCGTAACTCTTCCACCAATATAATTATATTGTAACTTTTTTCGTATGTTTTCCTGATTAATTATAATTAATAATGGATCATATTAGAAACTACCGATGATGCAGAAATTGGGTCTTTAGATAACCCATATTGACAAAAATTTATACGTGTTACGGAAAAACTGGCGTCATTTTCGGTTTCAGCACTCCAAAATACATTTGTAACAGCTAAAATTATCAAATAAAATGTTTCCATTTGTAACAGCTAAAATTATCAAATCACTTTTGTAGGCCTGTGTAATCAAAGACGAATTCATGTTGACTTTCAGTAGCAATTTCATATATATATATAAAATAACGCATACACATTGTGCGTTAAAACAGAGATGTAGTAGTTGTAAACCATAATGCATTAATTCTACCCTCGGCTAATTCTGTAAAGTGACTTTCGGATAATTTTTTTTTTTTTTTTTTTTTTTTTTTTTTTTTTTTCATAAATGTGTTTGGTAACATTTTGTATGTAATTACTTTTTATCAAATCCGAAAATTGGTATTCTATTTCCAGTCTTGTAATTACACATTATTATATCTTATATGAGAGACACTTCTTTCATGATTTTATTTAGAGGTTCTGAAATTACTCTCAGTTGCCAGAATGGGGTATCGAGCAGTTGACAAAGCTATTTAAAATTCGAACATGTATTTTATTTTTTAAATAAATTTAAATAAAAAAAAATCACAAAATAGTAATACCTATTAAAAAAGCTATCATGTTCAGGAGAGAAATTGTTATAAGTAGAAATATCATGATAAAGATTGGATTTTACTTTTGTAAAGCGGTAAAAGAATAAGTGCATTAAGACTTTATATATATATATATATATATATATATGTATGTATGTATATATAAATGATAGATATCGTAATAAATTTTAATCTTAAAATTTACCAATTAATAGATACAAAACAATACCAACTCACAAAAATATAGAACTGATTTTAACTTAGAGGAAAGACTGACACAAAATTGTTACGTTTTAGATTAAGAACCAATAAGAGACAAAAATAACTTAAATTACTTACGTCGACATGAATGATAATAAAAAAAGGACCATTAAACTTTATGACAGAGAAAACAAATAAATAACCACAGAAATAATTGGATAAAAATGCTTAAAATTAGAAGTAAATACTCGTCAGGGGGACTGTACTTCATAAAGCTGTGAAAGCTGCATCTATTTCATAAAACAATATAGCTAATCATAGCAATTTATATCGTTTCAGCCCCGATCGAAGCAGCAAAACCATATAGAATGAGAAATTAAATATATATATATATATATATAAGGAAGATGTATTCAATTCTAAATTTTCATAACGTATTTTTGATAATTAGTTGTAAGATTCACTAAATATATATAATGCATATCTTATATCATTATTTAAATAATATGATATTCATTATCGTGAATTTCACTTTTTAACATAATTTGGCGTCATATAATTTGTTTAACAATGTCGTTTTGGTCAAAATTCCCAGATATGGTTAATTAACGATATCAAACCAAGAAAGAGATGCTTTTATTTAATTATGATAAGCATTCATCAATCTGTTTTAATAATTTAAATAAGTTAATATTGTCTAAATAAAAATCTTTAGTTGAAATTAATTCAACTCCGTATAAAAATTTGAAATATAATTCGCTATTATTTGACATTCAGTAATTCCTGTGTTATTATAGATCATGGTTAAAGCGTAAAATAAGCAAATAATCAATAAAATTTTATTTTACTTCACTGTTAACCACTCTAAATTTAACAACGCTTTCTGATAACACAAGTAAAATTTGAGATTTTATTTTTTATTTTTGTTACTTTTGGATTTTATTTACATTAAATCAGTATCTAATAATTAACATTATTATCATTATTCTAAACAGTTTATAATTATCGCACGTAAATGTAACTTATTCGGTATTTTATTTCAAATGTTGATTTATGATTTGCGATTAAAAAAAAAAAAAAAATCTATCAAAAAGTAATGGCGAAAAATGACCTATGCCAGACGCGTGTAATTAATTAAAAATCCATTCATCACGCAGAGCTTATTTTAATCGTTTGAATAAATTATAATAAATGTAAATGAAGACAAAACTTCAGTTGAAAAGAGCCTAACTCCTACGCATAAATATTTGAACTTAGTCTCCCTGTTACTTGATATTTAATCACTCGCCAGTTGCTCCGTTATAGGTCAGGGCGTAACGATTGAATACCACACCTGCCTTCTTTACAGTGAAACTTTTGTACTAGTTCGAGTTTCTTTTCAAACAATAAGAATAGAAGAAAATGTGCATGTAATTTTCACCCTTGATCAAAAACTCAAACATACCTATTGAAAAATATATTTTAACAAAAGAAAATCATTATTTTTTGTTTCCTTTCCCAACAAGCAAAAGAAAATAATTAAATTTTAAACAAATTGAACTTTTTTAAAGTGTAAAAATAAGTGTACAAGGCTACCTCAGGAAACTTCTTTTTTCTTTTATTTTTTATTTGTTTCGTACCACTATTTCCAAAAAATAAAATTTATAATGTATTTATGCAGGTCAATCAGCAGTTTGCTGCATAACTTTATTATAAATTTTATGTTGTGGAAATAGTGGTACGATAATAATAATAATAATAAAGCTGCCTGTGGCAGTCCTGAGTGTAGAACATTAGTAACATGGTTAAGAAAGTTTATAAAATTAAATTTCATTAAAAGGCATGATTATAATTATTCTTGCAATTTTCAAAAATTGGGGGCTTATGAAAATATTAATAAAAATTATTTTTGTTGGCTTCCTTCATTCGCTTATCATTATACTCGGTTTTTTAGCCGTATACTGAAGTGGCCATTCAAATGCCGTATTTACTGATTCCCCTTTCCGAGTTACGATATGTTTAATTTACTCTAATTTCCTTGTTAATCATTACAGTATCCATTTATTTATTTATTTATTTTATTTATTTATTTATTTCCCTACCAGTGAATATACTTTTTATTCATATTATTGAATGCTGTGAATAGTTGACTTGCATATTCCCAAGTCCAATACTTGTCTAGCGCCTATATTCACCAATAACTTCAACTCCCGGTTGAATACGAATACTTGAAAAGCGCATAAAGTCTGGGTATAACTTTTCAGTAAAGTTGGATGCGTTGCTTATGCCATCTAGCAGCATAGTTATTTTCCGATTTTTTAGCGTAAAATAACAAATCAAAGATTATACGAAATCTTCATCGCTAGATGGCAGAAGGAGCCAGTCAATTTTTTTAGAAAGCTGAACCCTGCCTTTAGACGCTTTTAAAGTTTTTGCATTGAACCGGGAGTTGAAGTTAATGGTGAATATGGCCGTAGAAGTGGCTGGCTCAAACAAAATTAAAATGATCCACCTACTGATTACACATCGCTACTTTTTATTGTGTAATTATGAATAAATATTACGTAATTATTATATTATAAAATTTTATACTTTTTGTCAACGTGCAAAGTACATGACCTAAAAATCTATGTGACAATATTGTAAATATTAATTACTTTATACATAGTCATTCAATGAAATAGTTTATCTAAACATTTTTTAGTAAATAATGGATTCAATCATATATATATACCCTGAATTATTTTGCTTTTTTTAATCCATGTAACTCCTAATGTATCATCCTGAGAGTATTGTTTGTTTATTATGGTTGTTTTCTGTTAGATTCTCTGTTATTTTGTACTTAATCAATTATTCCACTTTAAATTTCACTTCAATTATTTTTCATGTACGATAGGGAGCCCGCTAGTGATTTCTGTTATAGCCACTAGTGAACGAAATCGTACATTGGTGCTCAAGGGTGAAAAAGGTCTCCCCTGATAAAAAATTTTCACCTTTCTGAGCTTATCCTACTTGAAAAAAAATTCATTCTTATTGGTATATGTGGTTTCAGTGATCTTGTATCTGTTGCTTGGCTTTTACTACATTTAATAATTCATTAATATATATAAATATATGGTTTGACCATCTAGAATTTTTGGCTAATTTTAAATGGTATACCAAATTCTACTGGTAGCAATTAAATTATCTTCAACAAATCTTACAGAAGTTTTCAATATAGAATCAAGTTAGTCTCGAAATTCTTATAAGTCTCAAGTGAATTTTTAACCTTTTATATCACCTAAAAAAGTCAATGTCATTTTCACAGAAAGGTTTTAAAGCCGATTAAGCTGATTGTTGCTATCCTGCAATGTTGCAGTTAATGCAAATTGTCTGTAAATTACCCAACAGATGGCGACACAATGTTATTTTTTCGGAGCGTTGCCGCTTTGGTGCTAAACTTGTTTTTTTTTTTTTTTTTTTTTGCCTGATGAGCTGTAGTGCGACTCGGTATCGACTTGGAAAAATTCTTGTGAGTTTTTCAGAATTTAATGTGTTTACTTAAAAATATGTATATATTTATTACTTTTTAACGCCAGTTTATCAGTGCATTATACTGTCTTAAAAATTAAACCCTGTAAAAAAATACGTCACACTCGTATTGATATTTTAAGTCGTAGCCAAAATTTGCAACAGAATTTCAAATTTTTATAATTACAGTTTGATTTATATTACCCATTTTCACTTTCTCTTACCCATAAGGTACAGAAAGTATTGTTTTTGGGTCAAATTTTCGAACGCGAGATTTGTTATATTTACACGTTTTGAGGTCCACTGAATACGAAAATCATGTTTTTAGCAAATGGTCTGTGTGTATGTCTGTGTGTGTCTGTGTGTGCGCATGTGTGTCTGTCTGTTATCAGCGTATCTCAAAAACAAATTATGGCAGAAAGTTCAAACTTGGTATTCTAAATGTGTATCATATAGGGATGCTACAGTAAGCTTTTCGTTAAGATCAAGCAAATGGTTCGTGTACAGGGACAATCAAGAGAATTCTAATACATTACGTCTATGGGGGAAATTGCAGGAAAGTAGAGTTTAACGTCTATAGACTGCACTAAACCAAATGAAACGAATATATATATATTGTAATAGAGATAGTTAACTGGGGAAAAAAATTGTGTATGTAGGAGCCTCGCCTCCCCCCTGTGTGTGGGGGGGGGGACGTCCCACCTCGAGGGGAGTAAATTTTCATGATGGGTATCTTTCAAAAGAGCTCTCCAATACCTTTAAAACGAATGGTTGAACCATCGATCTGCGATAATTTAAAACAAAGTTATCGATTTTTTTTACTTTTAACGTATTGAGAATAAAATGGACTTTTTTTGGATATTTGGTGTTATACTACTTCTCTAATATGGAAATCGTCTGCCTTATCATAAAAGATATTTTTTTTAAATAATAATTTTAATAAATTATTTTTTAAAAAGAGAATTATTTTTTAATAACCGAATTAAATTCTATATAAATGTAGGTGCATTAATGAAACGGGGGGTGGAGGGAGGCTATCGCCCCCCTCACACAGAACTAATTATCATATAACACTCTTCAGAAGCCTAATATGAATTGTTTAACATTGGTTTACATAACAGTACTCGTTAGCTTACCTATTAATCTGCAACCTGTATTTATAGTATTAAATTTCAGGGTAAGAGAAAGTCGTGTGAGTGACACTCCAGATTATTAATAATTATTTTGAGTTCTTTTTTGCATATTTTTTTTTATATTTTCTAAATACTTATGTTAACTGAAAAAAAAAAGTTTAATTATATATATATATATATATAAGAGGAAATATATATTGCTTTCCATTTGTAAAAATTTAAACTGGTGAATTGAAATTTTGTTTAATATGTAAAATAATCTGAATAATAGTCATAATAGAAAATACGAGGAGTGACTGAAAAATTCTTGGCCTAACCATGAAATATTTGTCTTAGTCCAAGTTTAGTCCTGCTATATACAATACCCATCATATATCTTTACAAGTTTACTTGCCAAATTTTATACTGATCTAATTTTTTTTTCTTTCTCTGACTGAAGATTAAATAGAAAATAATAGCAGTTTTTTTTTTTTTTTAATGGATAGAGAGGGCAAACAAGCTATGATCCAATACTTGAAAGAAAAAAAAAAAAAAAGGAATGCAAGCACAAGAACAAAAGGGTGGGAAAATTCACAGGAAAAGTGGAAAAAGTGGTCCACCGTTAAAAAGTGGGTGGCGGAATTCAAGAGAGGAAGCAGCTCGATCCAAGATGCTCCTCGCAGTGGAAGGCCAGCAAATACCTGCACAGAGGAAAACATCACAGCAATCCAGAATCTCATGATGAGAGACAGACATGAACGTTTCATCACAGACAAAAAAGGATTGATCTCCAGACTTACATTCATTAAAAGACTGAGAAATTTTTATTCACCCTTCGTTTCATTTTAATATAACAAATTTTAAAATTACACTAATGAGATCATAATGCAATACAATCATCTTTACATTCAACATTTAGCTCTATTTACAAATTATATTCTTGTATTCGTACGGCATCATTCAAAATACAATATGCCGTGTAATTTATTATTAATAAATATTAAATCTATTATATTCAACAATGAAAAGTTAATAACTATTAGATTCGTCAAAGAAATTAAAAAATAGAAAAACAGATTACATAAAGTTTAAAGAATTCTGTTAAAACGAAAGTGATCGCACATTATATGACTTTCTTCAGAATATCGCTCATCAAACATTCGAATTATTTTAATAAATATTGTATCTCCGGTACTAGTTTTATAATGATTCATATCGATATCTCTCCTCTAATACCATTTTCATTAATAACAGTTTTTTTTTATTTATTGTGTTGTTGTTATTATTATTATTATTTTATATTTTATTTTCTGTGCATGGGAATTTTAGACTTAAATACTTTAACTTTTTTTTTTTTAGACTGATTTTTCATTTTTATATTTATTTTAATCCTGTTTCATTTTTTTTAGTTTCGACAATTTAGTTTTAAGATAAAGTGATAAAAAGTTTCAATTACTTATCAAGATTTGTTCTAATTTTATGTAAAATAACAAAAACAACAACAGCAATAATAGTATTGACAACTATGAAGTCTTTTCTTATACTGACAAATCTGCCGCCCCCTTTTTTTTTTTTTTTTTTTTTTTTTTTTTCATCAGTATGTATGCATTAGGAATTATGTGATGGTTATTCTGTAAAAGAAAAATTAAAGGTAAAGTTTTTAGCGCATAATTTTTCCATGAGTATTTTTCAATTTTTTGGAGTGCACGGAATTCAAAATCTGTCTGTGTTTTCATAGCATTTTATTACTTATCGAACTTTTGTCTCCTCTCTCTTATACACTCAAAACAAAATAATGAGTATGTTCAATCATGTTAGAGAAGTTTTCTACTATAAATAAGCTTAAAGTTTATTCGTCTAGTCTTCTAAGCTTAAATTTCATTAGACAGTACGAGAAAATATGCAGAATATTAAAAAATACACACTCTGACTATTAACGTACTTTCACTATATGGAATTTTATAGCACTGACATAATACTAGAAAAATTTCTTTGTGTGCAATACAGTATTAAAATTTCAAAAAGAAAATAAACTGAATTTATGCATAATTTTTCGCATTGAATTTCATAATGAGTGGAAACTATTCCTTTAAATTTTGTGTAATTAAAGTGTATTCACTGACTTTAAAGGAAAATTTTTTGTTTACCCCTCCATAATATGTATATTCCAAAACTTAAGTTTCGAAAGTAGAAGGTTTTATTTTAAGTGATATCGCTTGCATTGAATGCATTTTTTTTTTTCTCATTTGATTAGTATTTTTTTCTTAAGAGGAGACACTACTTACCGTCGCTGGCAGCTAAAGCCCATGTTATTCTGTGGGGAATTTTGCCCCATTATAACTCATTAACTAATACATATTTTGAAATTCCGTTATCACATTCAGAAAACTCACAATTGTTAAAATGGTCATCGCTTTTCAAAAATGAATTTTCAAAAATTTTAATACATTATTTTTAATCCGTAAAAAAGCAAAATTTCACATTGCGGAAATTCGCATTTCGCAACTTCAAAATAACAAACTGAAAATTAAAAAAAATAATTTTTAGAAAGCGATAACCAGTTTACCAGTTGTAAAGTTTCTGAATATGAAAGCGGTATTTAAAAATTTGTATTGGTTAATGAATTATAATGCGTCAAAATTCTCCATAGAATAACATTGGCTTTGGCTTCCGGCAACGATAAGTAGAGACTGCCCTTAAATATTTCACTAGGCGAAAATAAAATTGAAAACAGGAAGAAATGTCTCATTTTATGTATTCGTTTATCTTGAATATAGACAAATTTATCAAATTTGCAATACGTATTTATTTTAAAATGTATAAATTATTATTAGTATTATCATTATAAAGATTTTTTTTAATCAACATTTTTTATAAGCTGCGTTATCAAAGTATTTAAAAAAGTATCGTTAAAAGTTATATTATATCTTAACGTAGTAATAATTATAAAAAAATTTCAGAAATTAGAAAAAGAAAGTCAAATAGAAAAAAAAAAAAAAAAAAAAAAAAAGTAATATAAAATTTCTTAACAGTTTTTACTGCTACTACATTAAAAATTCCTCTAAATACTTCTAAACCGTGCAATTTTTTAATGTTTAAAATATTCCATATTTATAAATACGCAGTGTATTTATTAATAAATAGAGAGAAAAAAATAAATAACTAAAAAAAAAAAAAAAAAAAAAAAAAAAAAGGGAATTCTTTTTTTTTTTTTTTTTTCTTATTTCTACGTTAAAAGAATGTTTAAGAAACAAATATTCACTAATACAGTATTTTCAAACAAAGTGAAAGCAAATTTTCTCAAATTTATATAAATAAAAAATATATAAATAAAATTATCGACCTTCTCTCTCGCTGTGAATACGAGTTATGACCTCTTAGAAAGATCCCCAAGTATGGCTTTCCAGCCAGGCCTAGGTCCCAAGTCTTGATGATCGGCCTTTTTCTCTGTCTGTCTTATTTAAAAATTACCTTTCATTTATGTACTCCTTTCAAACTAAGTTCTTGTTTTTATTATTTATTTTAGATGATTAAAGTTTTATAAAAACCGATAAACAAATTTTATCATTAATAAGAAAAAAAGTGCCGGGAAAGAAAAAAAAAAAAAAAAAAAAAAAACACCATTCTCGAATTACACTACTTGAAAGTTAAGTATAAATATGTATAAAATAAAATTGATAGACAATTACAATATAAGCGAATATTTAATATATATATATATATCATTAAACCTTTTTTACGCAGTAGGTGCAAATTATTTTGTAAAAAATTACATTTCGCTTCATTTAAAATAAATTATTATTATTTTAAATGTCATAGAAGTTGCTGTGGAAAAAGAAAAACGAAAGAAAAGAAATAAAACAATAAGAAAAACAAAAAAAAATATCATTAACACTTTTTATCACAAGGCAATAGAAAGTATTGAAAAAAATGTACCATTCTCTAAAGCATTACCTCTAAGCTAAGTAAAAGTACATAAATACTTTTGAAAAGAAATTGAAAGTAATATGTGATAAGAAAAATTGTAAAAGGGAAATGCCACCTATTAGTCTACTTCTCGTTAAGATGAAACAGGTCTTTTTTCCTTGACATGACCGCGATTACCTAATGGTGCTTGCTGTCTGGTGGGGAGAAAGAGAGACCGAGGTAGGTTTTCCAGTGTCAGCGTGGCATTGAACTGCGGCCGTATTGGCACTGGCCTCCTTTTGCGCCAAATAGCATCTCCTGCGGGGATGAGAGTGCATTGGCAACGCCTTTTTCGACCACAACTCAAAGCATAGGAGCCCTCAAGTACCTATAAATATTCACTAGTCCACCTGGTAAGTATAGGTTACCAAAATAATGAAAAAGTTAAAACAACTCACGGCTTAGAATAAAAGGAAAGTTTTATCCGGAAATCCGCTTATAAAAATTCTTATCTGATATAGTCTCTTTGTTATTATTTTTTATACAGTTATCTCTTCAGAAAGAAGAAAAAAATGCAACGAAAACTATGATGTAACGTATTACAGAAATATTACGAAATTTATGTGAGTAAAACGTCTACAACTCACAACTTTATACGTTAAGAAAATATTCAATCTGAATTAACACTAGACCTGATTGTCCTCAATGAAATTTAGAAATATCACTTTTGTTTTTTTTCCTTCGGCGATAATTTTGATCAATAAAATTGTTCTTCTTTCCAAATAATTGTAAAGAGAAATCTGGTCATGCTGAAATTCAGTGGTATTCACTATGCACAATATGAGTGTTGCTGTTTTCACGCCACATCAATGACTGATTTTTTTTTTTAAATCTGGCGAAGGTACGTGCTTAGTTTTTTCAACCCGAAACAACTGTTGCGTGCTTTGTATTATAAAGTTTTTGTGCTCCATTATTAAAATTATTATTTTATTTATTTATATACTTATTTTGGCTTATTTTACTAGAGGTATTCGTAATATTTACCTAGGAAATTAAACCCATAGTATCTTGAGATGTAAGAAGACAATTTAAAAAATTTAAAAATCTCTTATGCAAATATTTCGTTCTTATGTTTCACTCATCGAATGAATATAAGTAGAGAATCACTGTTTTAACTCTAATAAGCTTTTCAAAATTTAAAAACTCATTTCATGGCAGAATGGTTAGTTGCCAAGTGAAGTTCCGAATTCTAGTTCAGGCAGGGATGTTTGTAATTATTTGGAACCAACTTGAACTTTAAACAATAGTCCCGGGTTTAATTATTCCCTGTGTGCAGAAAAATAACTGTAGTGCAAACCAAATCAAAATCTAAAATCTTTTAGGTTCTCCTAGATATTGGTTTTTGTAAAAATAATGATAAAAATTATGAATTTTCATTGCTTTGTAATTATAAAATCTCGTAGTGAAATGTGACTCTTAATTTAGAAATTACAACGAATGAAAACTTTACTTTTAATCATTCAATAAAATTTAATGTGCAAATTAAATGATCCATAGTAAAAAAGAGTGCACACACATTAAACTTGAGAAAAATGGTTAATTATAATTGATTAACAAGTTTTATCAAAGACAGAAATTTCGTTTAGCAAGTACTCTTCTGCTGCCAGATATTTTTACTGATAAAATCGTCTGAAACAATTTATGAAACATTGTAAATTTTATCTAATGGCTACAGCGTAAAATAATCCAATTTCAAAACACTTGACAATACATGAAGTCATTCACATGACGCACTTCATAAATGCTTTACGCATGTTGTGCTTGTATAATAAAATACAGGGTAAGCCAAAAGACCTTGACACAGTTTAAACTTTACTATAAAATCAAGTAATTGACGTACAAGAGGATATTTTTTTCTACTATTCTTCTTACGGTATGATTTTAAGAAAATAATAATAATAATAATAATAATAATAATACTTCCAATTTTTGCTCATAGATGGTGCTGTACCATAAACACAGCAAGAAAAAATTCAAAAACGCAAAGCAAGCGATTAAAGAACAATTATTTGGTGAAATGCACTACAATATTTCATAATGTGCATTAGTACCAACTACATACACACGGTAATCCAAATGACACCACATTTTGGCTAGAATTGATTGGGAAAATGGCTGGATTCACGTCTACATTACTTTTATGTTAGCCACAGAGGAAGCATATATTTTATTGCCTCACAAGAAGTTAAAGGGATTAAATCTGTGAATTGAAATGGTTATAGCAAAAGTACAAGAAACGCTTCATAACAAAAGATAGGGGCAAGTACCACTATCGAGGAAATTTTTTTTAACTATTTTTATTTATTTTTTTACTTTCTTAAACTAAACTTTTCACCGGAACAAGTATTGTAGTTGTAGTACAAACCTCCCATTCGCACGTAATTTACATGATTTTATAAAAAAGTTTAAATTGTGTCAGGAACTTTTGAACCTCCCTGTATTTTTACTATATATATTTTTTTAAATAGTTAAATTTATATGCTGTGGTGTAATGGAAATTAAAAGTCAATTCCTTTGAGAATATTTTAATGCCAAATGCTACATTTCAAGACTTTATGTAGTATGGGAATCACATTACTTGTTATCTTAATTTTGTAGCCTATTTATACTTTGAAATCCTTATTATACAGCTTACAAGAATGAAATAAAATATTAAATAGAATGTCAACGGGCTAGTATTAATAAACCTTAAAACAAAATAGATAAATCGAATGAAAACGTATTAATACATAGTTTTTAATGTTTTAAACACATATTTCATCTTTCAGAAAGAACGACTTTAAAGGTGAATTTTAAATTAAATTCAAGCAACATTTGAGCAAGCCGCAACTTCAAACAAATGAAACTTTTGAGAAAGTACCAATTATTCATCAAAGACTATAGTGTTTTCAAATTCAAATAATGATAAATTAGACCCCCCCCCCCCCTAAAAAATAAAAAATAAATAAATAAAAAAACCTAGTAATTCCAAATACGTACAATGGCAAGTAGTGCAATATAATTGATAATGATATAAAGATATATACAAAAATACATTATATATATATATATATGAATTATATACGAAGTGCTGATTATTTTGTGAATAGTAAATTTGGTAGTTATTTTGACATTATATAAATATATTATTATTATTATTATAACAATAAAAATGAGAACGAAAAATAAACAGATGAATTATTTGCATCAACAACCCACAATAGCCAATTTGGTAACAAGTTAACTTTATTTATTTATTTAAATAATTTGACCCGTATTTTTTAATTTATATTTGAAAAAAGAAGAAGGAGAACTTTAAAAGAAGAAAGCGTTTGTAAAATAATTCCAATGAGAAAACAAAACATATAGAAACATTTAAAAAAAAAAAAAAAAAAAAAAAAAAAGGAGCTTTTTCATGGTTGCAATCAAAAGTTTTCTACTTGAATCGGCGATAAGAAAATGAACCAAAAACAAAATATGAGAAAATCTGAACTTATGGAACAGGACACAAGTAATTGAATGATAAATAAAATAAAATAAAATGCTCAGATTGCTGAGGTAATCCGTCAGGAGGCACATCCCCCCGTCCCCACACTGATTTAAAAAAGGCAAGGTTTCATTTTTTGGCAAGCGATTTTACACAAAATATACAAAAGCTGACCCAACCTTGCAAAAGAATTGCTTCCAATGGAAAAAATAAATAAATAAATAAATAAGGAAAATAAGGTAGATTATAATCTGCAATTAGAATAAACAGAGTTTCGCCAGAAATAGTAAACTCATAAATCACGTGTTGAAAACATCGCTCATCATAAGTAGTATGAAATATTTAAGCAAACACAAAATTTAGTTGAAGCTATCAATACGACGTAGAAACTTTCATTATTGATTAAACTTACATTAAAAATCTTTGAATAGTCTGAATTACAATTACAGAACTAAGTATTATTAAACAAGGATTATTTATTAGCATAATGAATATTTATTAAATTTACTAAATGTATTCATTATATTTATTAAAAAAATAAATAAAATAAAAAATAAATAAAAGGTGAAATCAAAATTATAGATTTTATATTCGTTGAAAAACAACCCCGTTACTTGAATTTACTGCCATCTACTTGGCAAAATTAAAAATAAAAAGTCTAAGCAAATTTGTCAAATTAAGACAAAAGAAATTTGCTAATTATCATTACAATATTATAAATAATTTATTTTACTCTTATCTTAATTTAGACTTTGATAAAAACGTTATATATGTATATGGATGGATAGGTGGAATGCTGAAATTATGTTAAAAAAAAAAAAAGTTTAATTAAATAAGAAAGCTTGTTGCATTTAGTATGCATTAAAAAAATACATTCTTTTATTTTTTCTCCCCCTTCAAATTGTTAAAATTCTTAAATTGTTAATTTTTTTCGTTATTGAGTTGTCAACAATTATTAAAAATTAGTTATCAGAATTAATAAAAAACATGATAATCAACAAGAAAAATAAATAAAATACAATAAATAAATAAATAAATAAATAAAGCTTGTGAAATTTCAGGATAGGAGATGTAAAATAGGCATGAGTGTAATGAATAAAAAACTGGCGAATCATGAAAATAAAAGTATTAAGACTAGTAACTTAAAGTAAAAACTGTATAGTTAACCTTAATTATCAAAAAGTTACTCCTCTCGTTAAATTCAATTTGCTTCAGTAAAGATTAAGAAAAATTTAAAAATCCAGAAAAAATTAGTCAGAACAAAAATAATTTACAAATAAAAAATCCCTTTTTAAATGATCTTATTATAAAAAAAAATACTAACTCTAGCGTTAACAATTACCACCTTTTGGCGTTAAACTAATCAAACTGAAAACAATTTTAACCAATATTCTTGCAACATTCCTAAAAATTAAATTAAGTATAAATTTAAGTTATTATCTCGAACAGTGAATCAATTCTGCTAAAGTTAAACAAAATAATTATCTAATCTAATTAAAATAGCTTTTTAAGTGTTTAATGTATGGTTAGACTCAATTTAAAGACTCCATGTTGCTTGAATGTTTCATTTTTCTTCGTACAAGTACAGTCGGTAACAAAAGTGTCAGAACATTATTATTCTTATTCTTATTATTATTATTATTATCTGATTTCTCGAACTAATTTGTTCTTTTTCCATTCTTCCTCATATTTAACTTGAATTATTTTGGTGTACGATTGGGGGGCCGCTAGTAATTTGCTATTATAGCCACTAGCGAACGAAATCGTACACTTGTGCTCAACGGTGAAAAAGGTCTTCCCTGACGAGTTTTTTTTTCGCCACTCTGATCTATTCCTAATTCAAAAATAATCTGTCAAAAAATGTGTTTCAATTATTTATTCTCTCATTGCCTGTTTGCATCTTTTGTTTTTGGGTTTCGTGTCGGTTTAACGCATAGGCAACATTATTTTAGATAGCAACTATCTAGAAATAAAATTAAAGTAAGACTAAAGTTAAATTAAATTCTATAAAAATATCAATAAGTAAAATTTATTGTTTAAAAAATCAAAAAGTAAAAAGTAATTGTTTCAATAATTAGCAATCAGAATTCACAGGTAATTTTAATTTGATGAAATGTTATTCTTGTTGGTCTATGGGGTTTCAGTGGTCTTAAATCTGTTGCTCGGCTTTTACTACGTTTTAAAAATTATGAATATATATACATATATTAAAGAGTCAAATATATAATAGTTTTTCATTTTTATAAATTATTAAATGGAACAATCACTTCCAAAGACTATTTTGATTACATTAGTAGAAAATGGAGACAGTTTGACAGTGGTACATGAAATTAAAAAAAGTTTTGAACCTCCTCTTATTTAAAGCTTAAACATTTCTTGTTCTCCACTTAGTTGACGCAGTGGTCGCGTTTGAACATCAGTTTACATTAAATATGACTAATTTTACCAATATATATATATATATATATATAACATTTTAATGTAAATAAAATTAGAAATGTTAATGTTTTATATTTAACTGCAGATTTAAGGAATTTCTCTTGGAGTAATAACATTTTTACTTTACGGTAAAACGAAAAGATGTAACAAATGAAAAAATCTAATCTTTCAGATTTTCATTGTCGAAACCAAAGAGAATCTTTCTCTTGTCACAAATGTAGAATAAAAAGGTATCTCAGGTAGACATTCTCAAAAGATAGTATTAAGAAGTTAGATAGTTTCTAATGCTGTTCCTTATAATACTTATCGAATAAAAACTGCATTTTAACATATGCGTTTTTTCCCATGAATATTGCAGTGAGATTTATATCTTTACCTATTAACCTTTACCTTTTCCAGAATAGACTCGAGATTTTAAATAGCATATGAAAAACAGGTAAATTCATAACATTAAATCGTAAAAAGTGACAACGAAGTAGTAAATATAGATTCCAATTTCAGAGAACATTGAGGAAAGCGACACGTATAGGCAGTTGCGAATGAATCATTGGGTACTAAAAATTCAACTTTGGTTCTTTTCACTTTTCTTTGAAGTAAATTTAAAATTTAAATTTAAAGCTGTAGAAAGTGTTTTATCTGATTTTCAATTAGATCAAATTGATAATCATAGTTATCATATTTTCCTACTGTGTAAGCTACAGGAAATTTTGTATTCAAGGGACCAAACAAAACTGCATTTAGTTTCTTGAAGGCTTTATTTGAAATTTCTGCTGAATCTCGTATAATTATCTAATGTCATTTACTTCATAAAGTTGTTTATTTACATATTAATGTAAAAGGTATTAATAATCAGGCTTCCCTTTTCACAATATTTTACTATTAACAAGTGAAGAGTGATACAAATTTTACATTAAAAAAAAAAAAAAAAAATCAACAATTTGATTAAAATAAGAGATGGGATAAACAGTTACTTTTCAGTAATAGGTTACTTCGTTTTATACTGTCTTTTATAATAGGGTATAATAGTCTATTATTTTTTTAACTTATTATCGCTTAATTTATGTATGACCAAAGAATGTTCTCATCATAAATATTAATGGAAGTTATTGTTTATTAGTTACTGTTTTTATAATGTTCTAATCATTTCAGATTATACAATATATGCAAGTATCGTGCATAGTGAATACAGTTTATGAGTACTTTCGGGCAGTAATCTTCATCTTATCTAATAATAGAATTTCTACAATTTAAATAAACAAAAAACGCTATTATAAAATAGTATGGCAGAATTTTAAAAAGTCATACACGAACAATCGTCCAGGGTAAGTAAACACAAGATTCTGATAAACCCAAAAAACTACTGTTTAAACGCGAAAACAGAACATTTCAAATTATATCGAAACACAGGTGCAATTTTCTGTAATAAAGAACGTGCAGTATGTAAACCATATCATTCACTAATGAAAAAAAAAAAAAAAAAAAAAAAAAAAAAAAGCTATTAAAAAAGGATGATATTATTTCAAATACCAAACTGCCGAAAATTTTTTCACTTTATTTTCGGAAGAACTTGAATATTTCAAATTGACAAGAGAATCAATATTCTTCATAGTCATATTTGGCATATGCGTGATGAGATGGCGGCTTTGAATATTTCTTCTTCAATTAGAAACAGTTGTTTGTTTTAAAGACAAAATTTTGTCTATAAAATTAGTATGATGTGATTCTTTCCTCTGATTTTTAATGGTGACATACGACAAAAAATAACTAGTCTTAGCCTTTTTACTCAAATTACATCATCAAAAATAGCTTTATAATAATAATAATAATAATAATAATTGGTTAGTTGGTTGGGTTTTACGTCGCACTAATGCTGCGCAGATGGGCAATTGGCGACGGTCTGGGACTCACCCCTAGAGGTGGTCTGGAGACATGCCATCGCAATTTTGATCCTCCACCAATTTTGATCCTCCACCCACATTGATTCTTTCACCGTTGAAAGCTCTCTCTTCATCTCATCTTGATTAGATTTAATTTCTTCCTGAACTTCACCCAAACTGCTTTTCATATGCTTCATTTCTTCAGTCAAACCGTCTTTCAATTCTCTTTGCGATGTTTCCATTTTCTCTTGTGCTACTTTCATTTCTTCAGTCAAACCGTCTTTCAACTCTTTTTGTCCAGTTTCCATCTTTTCCAGTCCTGTTTCCATTTTCTCTATCAATCCGGTTTCCATCTTTTCCTGTCCGGCTTTCATTTCATTTATCTGGGTAGCTAAGGCTTCTAGAAGTTTTTTCATCTCTTGCTCCATAGCCCTCGTTATCACCATTCACAGACAATCCCACTTAGGTGACTCCCGCTTAGGTGACCCCCAGAGGTGTTATTTTTTATGGGAACATGGAGGACATTGCAGCCACGACAGATTTTACGTGCACCAGCCACTATTAGTGTACACGACAGTCTTTGGCCGGCTCGAGTACCGAACCCGCAATCTTCCAATTGCGAGGCCGGCGTTCTACCGACTGGGCTACCGCGGCCCTAATAATAATTGGAAAACAAAATAACAAAGAAAAATTAAAAACTAAATGAGCTACCTACTTATTAAACTAAACTTGAACACGACATAAAATTAAAATAAATAATTAAATAAAATGTTCGCTAATGTCACGTGCATGCGTATTTTCAGTTCCATTTCAACTGTAACACCTACTATCAGCAATTTCAAATAAAAACATAAACAATTCCTCGCTGTGACACTCCTTATCTTACGAGTCCCGAAAGAGCGAAAGACACAAAAGAAGAAAATGCACAGCGAGCGATATTACCCAACATCCACAAAGGCATTCCTTCAAATAATCACCTCCTCTCAGCTAATATGTTTAAATTAATATCCCAATGATATTATTGTGTATCATCGAAGTGAAAATTACTAAATATTAGTGTAGTGTAGTCTAAAATGATATTCAATAATAGTCGGTTTAAAATAATGCATCCCAGAAAATGTCATAATGTTGTACGATAATAAATTTATCAGAAAGTATTATGTGAAAATATTATTTGATTAATATTAATAGTTTGGCACTCTGCCAGAGAACTGAAAGTATTATTTGAGTAATATAAAACCTTTGAAATCATTAGGTATTATGAAAGCCAGTGAGATTAATATGCACTATTCATTCATTTCCCATTTAAAGAGCATAGCTGCCAATATCTTAATTTATTCCGGAGTAATTTTAGCCCCGCCTCTATTTCGCACCACTTATTTTTAAAAGTAATTTTTTCTTATTTTATCGAAGTTATGAATTGAAGAAAATGTTTCTATGAATAAAGTGGTGCGAAATAAAGGCGGGGCTAAAGGTACTCCGGAATAAATTAAAATATTGGCAGCTATGAAAGAGTAGTTTGGCACAATGCCAATGAGTTCCTCGTGGAAAGAGATAAAAATTTGAAGCATATTTATTTAATAGGGATTTGTCAGCAATATATTACTGTGTTAACCCCTTAGCGCCCAGTGTCTTCATTTGAGGACAGCTAATAAAATGGCACGTATATTTTTTTTGGTTTCTTAGAATGATTTCTGCTTTTTAGTGACAGTTTATAGCGTCACTCTAAATGATCCCTGAAAGTTTTATGTGCCTACTATTAATTATTATTTCATAATTTGGATAGTCATTTGATAATTTTTCATTCGTCGAACATATATTTGCTTTTTGCGCAGGTATACTAACTTAAATCAAGTTGAATAATAATATATATTGTTACGAAATTGTAAATAATTGTGTTTATTTTTGTATAAATTCTTTCAAAGAGGCTTAGTAAGTTGATAAAGTGCTAATTTTGTGCATTTCTAGTCGTTTTAGCGTTGAAATAGCCTTATTTTCCCTTAAAAACGCATTAAAAAGCCCCAGTAATGCACGTAATGGATTTGGCGCCAAATTTGGCGACTTTTTCCCACCTTGGCGATTTTTTTGGCGACCTTGGCGAGAAAATCCTTATATGGGATATACCAAATATGGAAGCTGTAAGTTGATTGGTTGACCACTTTCTAGAGTTTTCTCGAAAAATCTGGGCTCCATGGAACAGCATATAAGGAGCGCTTCCTCGCCAAGGGCAGTCAGTTCAGTTCAGATCTCAGCCAGCGTCGCTAGTGATTGCATTGCTCTTAAGCCTCTTTGAGAGAGACTTGCTTCAAGTGTTATTGGTATACAGTTTGTACTGTGGATTTGCTATTGACAGCTGTTGTTTAAGCTGTGGTTACTGCTTGAATTGAAGCTGATAATTGGTTTATTGACCTGTATTTTTCTGGAACTTTCTGTGAATAAATTACTGAATTTTTGTACGTTTGGCCTTTCATTCTCAGACAACTCACGAACCCCCAAGTACGCAACATTTCTGGTGTCAGAAGTGGGATTGTCTGTGAATGGTGATAACGAGGGCTATGGAGCAAGAGATGAAAAAACTTCTAGAAGCCTTAGCTACCCAGATAAATGAAATGAAAGCCGGACAGGAAAAGATGGAAACCGGATTGATAGAGAAAATGGAAACAGGACTGGAAAAGATGGAAACTGGACAAAAAGAGTTGAAAGACGGTTTGACTGAAGAAATGAAAGTAGCACAAGAGAAAATGGAAACATCGCAAAGAGAATTGAAAGACGGTTTGACTGAAGAAATGAAGCATATGAAAAGCAGTTTGGGTGAAGTTCAGGAAGAAATTAAATCTAATCAAGATGAGATGAAGAGAGAGCTTTCAACGGTGAAAGAATCAATCGAGGGTAAATTAACGGTGATGGAAAATAGAATGGATGGAATAGAAGAGAAAGTTATAAAGATAGAAGAAAATTTTGAAGAGAAAGTTATAAAGATAGAAGAAAATTTTGAAGAGAAAGTTTTGAAAATTGAAGAGAGTTTTGAAGAGAAAGCTATGAAGATAGAAGAAAATGTTATGAAAGTAGAAAGGAATTTTGAAGAGAGTGTTACGAAAATAGAACGGAGTTTCGGGGAGAAAGTTAAAGAAAATTTTGATCAGGAACTGAAAGGAAGGTTTTCAGAGATAGAAGGTAAACTGAAGAGAATGGAGGAAGATCTTGAGAGAAAAATGAGAGAAGAGTGGAGCGGAGAGGTAATAGGGAATGAACTGCAGAGCAAGATTCGGAATCTCGAAGAAAAGTTAGAATCCAAGCCCCAGGAAACTGAAAAGAAAGAGAGAAGAAGCCAGAATCACGAATTTATTAAGCTATCTACCTACGACGGCAGTTCCTCCTGGCATGTATATAAGACGCAGTTTTCCATCGTAGCTGAAGCTAACGGCTGGGACTCTACCGCCAAGTCGGTCCACTTAGCAGCAGCATTACGGGGAGATGCAGCCGAGATACTGAGAAATGTTTCTAAAGAAGAAAGGAACGACTTCGAGGCCTTGACTAGAGCACTGGAGCTACGGTTTGGAGAGAAGTGTTCTAAGGACTATAGTCGCCTCCAGCTAAAGTCCCGTTACCAGAAAACGGGCGAAAGTTTGCAAGAGCTGGCAGCGGACATTCAGAGATTGTCACACCTAGCATTCTCAGACTGCCAAGCTGACACTCGAAACGACTTAGCTCTTCAGTACTTTATCGATGCTGTTCGGGATCCAGAAATTCAAAAAGCGCTGAGACTCTCCAACATCAGAGACGTAGAATCAGCTTTAGGCTATGCACTTAGGATAGAGGCAGCCCAACAAGCCTCCCGTAAAGACCGCCATACCATAAGAGCAGTCTCATTAAATGATACGCCTGCTGATGAGAATGAAATGAAGAGAAGTTTCGCAGAGATCTTAAAGAGATTGCGCAACCTGGAAAATAACATAGAAATAAAGGATCGGAAGATAAAGTGCTGGGGCTGTGGAGGGGATGGTCATGTGAAGAGGAACTGCCCCGTACGACCAACTATAGGGAATCACCCGGCTTCACCATCACTGCAGGGAAACTAAGAGGAGGCCATCTCGCGGGGCGGAGGTTGCCTAAAATTAAAGAGCCCCAATTTACAGTATTTCATGTTTCATCGATGAGTGGCGGCGATAATGGACTTCACGTCTATGGCCAAGTCAACAACGCCACCTGCCGGATGATTCTGGACACAGGAGCCAACGTGACCATCATTAGAACGGATTTGGCTCAAGAACTAAAAGAGAAGATCATCTGGACGCCGCCCTGCGTTAAACTCCAGACTGTGACCGGAGACGAAATCAAAATATATGGAAAAATGAACTTGACCATCACTTTTGGAAATGCCAGTTACCATCATATGGCATATGTGGCTGACATAAGAGATCCTCTAATCATTGGAATTGATTTCCTAAGAAAATTTAACTTCAAATTGGACTTCAAGAATAATGAACTGCATTCGAGTTCGGAAGACATAGCTGTGTTCAATACTGAAAATCAAGACATTCAGCAAATTTGCCAGATAACAGCCAAGTCGGAAGTTTCCATCCCCCCACACACAGAGACAATAGTTTCAGGAACCCCTCCTACCAAGCAATTCTTCCGCTATGGACTGATTGAATATCCGAATATCGACAATAGCCCAAGAGGAGTTCTGGTAGCTTCATCTCTGGTGGATCTCTCCAAGAGTACTATTCCTGTGAGAGTCGCAAACATCAGCGATAAGGTCCGGACAGTGAAGAAGGATGAGGTGTTAGCAACCTGCACTCCTGTTACATGCATCAACCGTCCCACGCAATCAACAGCATCCAAGTCTTCAGAACAATTAATAACGGAATTACTAAAGAATGCAGAGTTGGGAAAGGAACAGAGATGTGCTGCGGAGAAGCTACTCCAAGAATTTAAAGACCTGTTTTCTCGAACACCTGAAGACGTCGGGAGAACGAACATCACCCAGCACAGAATTGATACAGGAAATCATCCTCCAATCAAACAACATCCAAGAAGACTTCCATTTGCTAAACAGGAAGAGGTCACTGAACTTCTAAGTGAAATGCAGCACAATGATGTCATCGAGCCATCAACGAGTCCTTGGGCCTCTCCCATAGTACTGGTGCGGAAAAAGGATGGTTCAACAAGATTTTGTGTGGATTATCGTCGTTTGAATGACATCACGAAGAAAGACAGTTACCCTCTTCCCAGAATTGACGACACATTAGACACACTTGCTGGCAATAAATGGTTCTCGACTTTGGATCTGAAGAGCGGTTACTGGCAAGTAGAATTACATCCTGATGATCGTGAGAAGACTGCATTCACCACGGGACAAGGACTGTGGCAATTTAAAGTTATGCCATTCGGATTATGTAATGCACCTGCCACCTTCGAACGCCTGATGGAGACAGTGCTAAAAGGACTTTCCTATGAAGCCTGTCTGGTGTATTTGGATGATATTATCATTGTGGGGCGCACTTTTGAAGACCATCTACGAAACATCCGAAAGGTGCTGGAGAAACTCAGAATGGCTAACCTCAAATTGAATCCAGGCAAGTGTAACTTGTTCCGTCGTGAAGTGAGCTACCTCGGCCATATCATTTCTGCCGAAGGTGTGAGAACTGATCCTGAGAAGATCTCTGCAGTCGAGAACTGGAGTCGCCCTGAAAATGTACACCAACTACGAAGTTTCCTGGGGTTATGCACTTACTACAGGAAGTTTGTCAAGGGTTTCTCAAATATTGCCAGACCACTGCATAAGCTGACGGAAGCCAAACAGAAGTTCCTGTGGACGGATGAATGTGAAAAAGCGTTCAAGCGACTTAAAGAGGCCTTAACATCTTCGCCTATCTTGACATATCCACAGCCCGACAGACAGTTCATACTTGATACAGATGCCAGCCATGAGAGTGTCGGTGCTGTTCTGTCGCAGGAAATTGATGGTCAAGAACATGTCATTGCCTATTGGAGTAAATGCCTGTCTAAACCGGAGCGAAATTACTGTACCACCAGGAAAGAGCTACTCGCCATCGTAAAAGCCATAGAACATTTCCATCATTACCTCTATGGCAGAAGATTTCTGCTCCGGACTGACCATGCATCTTTAACGTGGTTGCTCCAGTTCAAGAACCCGGAAGGACAGATTGCCAGGTGGATACAACGCCTGCAGGAATTTGACTTCGAGATACGTCATCGTAAAGGGACTCTACATGGTAATGCTGATGCCTTGTCACGGAAGCCCTGCTCGGAAAGCTGCAAGTACTGCTCTAGAGCCGAACAGAAATACCTGCCGATAAATCCGGTTGCCTGCCAAGTTACTGTCTCAACACCATCAGATCAAGATCCCGATCCATGGAGTGACGAAGAACTTAGAAAAGCCCAGTTGGAAGATCCTGACATAAAGCCTATATTACAGCTGAAGGAGACGACCAGCAACAGACCTACCTGGCAGGATATTTCCAGATTTAGTCCCATTACGAAAAGTTATTGGGCACTTTGGGACTCTCTTCATATCAGAAACGGCGTATTATACAGAAAGTGGGAATCTGATGATGGGAAAAGCTTCAGATGGCAGATTTTATTACCAAGATCAAAAATTCCAGCTGTTTTGGAACAACTGCATAGTAGCTCTACCGGAGGCCATTTTGGGGTAATGAAGACTCTGCAGAAAGTTCGGGAACGCTTCTACTGGTGCAAGGCAAAGGAGGATGTGGAGAAATGGTGTAAATCCTGTGATGCTTGTGCGGCACGTAAAGGCCCGCAGAAACGAAGTCGAGGAAGACTGCAACGGTATAACGTGGGAGCACCATTTGAACGGATTGCAATCGATATCTTGGGTCCTTTGCCACGGACCTCCAGTGGGAATAAATACATCCTCGTCGTGATGGACTATTTCACCAAGTGGCCTGAGGCATATCCCATTCCCAATCAAGAGGCATGCACAGTCGCAGAAGTCCTAGTGCAGCAATGGGTGTCAAGGTACGGCACGCCCCTACAACTTCATACCGACCAAGGTAGGAACTTTACCTCTGATGTTTTCAAAGGACTGTGTGAACTACTCGGCATAGACAAAACCCGGACAACACCCTTACATCCCCAGTCGGACGGCATGGTCGAGAGGTTCAATCGTACCATCCTGAATAACCTCTCTCTTCTAGTATCAAGGAACCAGCAAGATTGGGACTTGAAGTTGCCATTGTTCCTGCTGGCTTATCGAAGTGCTGTCCATGAAACCACCGGCTATACTCCAGCCCAAATGCTGTTTGGACGTGAACTTCGTCTCCCTTGTGATCTCCTGTTTGGTTGTCCACCCGATGCGCCTTCATCGCCCGAGGAGTACATCCAAGATCTCCAGGCACGATTTGAGGACGTTCACAACTTTGCTCGGGAGCGAATTCACATTGCATCGGAGAAAATGAAGACAAGGTACGATCTAAAGGCTACGCAACATGAGTTTCAGGAAGGAGAGAAGGTCTGGTTGTGGAATCCTGTTCGACGCAAAGGACTCTCTCCCAAGCTACAGTGCAACTGGGACGGACCATACACAGTCTTAAAAAGGCTGAATGATGTAGTGGTGCGGATCACTAAAGCACCTTCATCAAAACCGAAGGTGGTGCACTATAATAGGCTAGCCAAGTACCACAAGTAACGGTAAAATTAAAATTTAAAATGTAAATACTTGTAAAATTTGCGCATGCGCACTGTAAATATTTGTATATAAATATTTGTACATATTTGTGAATTTTGTAAATATTTCCCACTTAATTTATATTTCTATGTTATCTTTATGTGCAACTTAGTTTTTGTGTTTTAGATTGTGTAAATTTGTTTAGTTTCGCCTCTTGACCAAGGGTTGCACTGCCCGGGACGTGCAGTCCTTGGGAGGGGGGCAGTGTTACGAAATTGTAAATAATTGTGTTTATTTTTGTATAAATTCTTTCAAAGAGGCTTAGTAAGTTGATAAAGTGCTAATTTTGTGCATTTCTAGTCGTTTTAGCGTTGAAATAGCCTTATTTTCCCTTAAAAACGCATTAAAAAGCCCCAGTAATGCACGTAATGGATTTGGCGCCAAATTTGGCGACTTTTTCCCACCTTGGCGATTTTTTTGGCGACCTTGGCGAGAAAATCCTTATATGGGATATACCAAATATGGAAGCTGTAAGTTGATTGGTTGACCACTTTCTAGAGTTTTCTCGAAAAATCTGGGCTCCATGGAACAGCATATAAGGAGCGCTTCCTCGCCAAGGGCAGTCAGTTCAGTTCAGATCTCAGCCAGCGTCGCTAGTGATTGCATTGCTCTTAAGCCTCTTTGAGAGAGACTTGCTTCAAGTGTTATTGGTATACAGTTTGTACTGTGGATTTGCTATTGACAGCTGTTGTTTAAGCTGTGGTTACTGCTTGAATTGAAGCTGATAATTGGTTTATTGACCTGTATTTTTCTGGAACTTTCTGTGAATAAATTACTGAATTTTTGTACGTTTGGCCTTTCATTCTCAGACAACTCACGAACCCCCAAGTACGCAACAATATTATAATACTTTTCTTTCGATATCTTTGTCAACATATAATAGGAAATTAATCTGTTATCTCGAAGTTTTCTCTCTAGAACACTAAACGTCAATAAATGAGGATATGCTTTAAATTATAACTATCAGAAGAATTGTTTAAGTTAATATATTTTACTGTCAGTTGTATATTGTAATTTAGAAGTGAAATAATCAGCTAATAATACAGGGTGTTTATAAAGTCCCGGACCCATTTTCATGTTTAATAACTCATAAAATAATAAAGATAGATTAAAATTAATAACATAAATGGTTAGATAGACTCAAAAAGTTTTATGCCCCTTGTCAATGAACTTCCCCGTGTGCCCCCTTCGTCGCACGGAGAATATCAAGTCGATAGTCAATATCCCGCTAGGTAGCGGCAAGCATGTCGGCATCCACAGAGGCTATTGCGGTTGTAATTCTGACTTTTAGGTCATCAATGTTCGACACTCTCCTCCTGTAAACATTGTCCTTTACAAATCCCCAAAGGAAAAAGTCCAGCGGCGTTATATCAGGTGATCTGAGTGGCCAAGGAATTGGACCTCCTCGCCCAATCCTTCTTCCTGGAAAATGGTCATTCAAAGAACTACGAACGATGGTACCCCAATGAGGTGGTGCACCATCTTGTTGCAAAAAGACATGTGGCTGAAGCTCTTCTAGTTGTGGAAATACGAAGTTTTCCAACATGTCTAAGTATACGACTGATGAGACCGTGTTTTCTGTAAAAAAGAAAGGCCCAATGACTCGGTCGTGCATTAGTCCACACCACACATTTACCTTTGGGGAATCCCTTTGTGCCTCACGGTATTCATGGGGGTTTTAAGATCCCCATATGCGCACATTATGGCGATTAACAATGCCAGAAACATGAAAGGATGCTTCGTCGGAGAATATCAGCTTCATCTTCTATCCTCCTTATCATATCTGTTCCAAAGGCCATCCTCCTAGGCCTATCGTCCGGTTCCAAAACTTGAACAATTTGAACTTTGTATGCATGCAGTCTTAATTTTTTCTTAATAACCTTGTACACCGTCGAAATTGGCATATCCAATTCTCTTGCCGCTGATCTCACAGATCTTCTAGGATTGTGTAAAAATGTCTCTCTGACACGGTCAACATCAAAATCACTTGTGCAGGGACGTCCGGAACGTATCTTATCTGCGATACTTCCAGTTTCTAGAAAATTATTTTTCCACCGCAAGATGCTGCTTTTGGATGGAGGATCTTTTTGGTAAATTCTTCTGCAATTTCTCTGTGCTTGCACTATCGATTTCGTTTCTATGTACCACCATAAAATCTGTGCTTTCTCTTGTGGTGTATGCATTCTCCTTAATATCCGCTCGAATACAACATCACATACAAAAGTACTACATAGAACAAACACATCAAAAGTAAACATAACATTGCAATAGTTGCCAAAAACAAAAGAGAGAAAAATGCAATTAATAAGCAGACGATATTTAGAAAAGTACAGATATTTAGACTGGAAAATGAAATTATCTGAAATTAATCACACGCGCAGACGATATTTACAAAAGTAAAGATATTCAAACCTGAAAAGAAAATATATGAGTTATTCCATCAATAAATGCCATAAGTTTGTTTATTTCTTCATTATTTTATGAGTTATTAAACATCAAAATGGGTCCGGGACTTTATAAACACCCTGTATTTTGCAAAATTAATTCGGGCGTTAACGGTTAATAGGGATTTGTCAGCAATATATTACTGCGTTAATAGGCTACATCGCAGTAATAGTATTATTTATCCTATTATGTTAAATACTGCCCATCTCTACTCAGAATAACATCTTTCTACCTCTTTCTACCTTCTTTTTCTTTCTTCTTGTTTCCAAATATGGAAGCAATTTTTTCATGAGAAATATTTTGCATATTAAATCGGCACACAATACCTTTATTAACATTTTTTTACTGTAAGAGAAGTGCTTATAACGAATTGTATATCTTTTTAGTACATTTTTCATGAGCTTAATGTAAATCATAATTTTCGTAACAAAACTCTTAATGGCGTGAAAAAAGGTTATTATTTTTATTTATTTTTCTTTCTTTCTTTCTTTCTTTCTTTTTTTTTTTTTTTTTTTTGTAATAAATATTTTCTGCTGATTTTATGCACTCCCTAATACTCACTAATTAACATACTAATATCATTGCCAATGACTTCTTGCCACCTCTTTACAAATTGAAAGCGTCTTGTAAAAATATCTTCTGCAAAAAACATGACACAGACTGACGCATGCAACCGTTTGACAATGTACAGTCGGCAGCAAAATTATTGAAATACGCATCCACACTTTTCATATATATATTTTAGTTTGATTGCTAATTTTTATCATCAATTTTCTTTTTTATAAACAGTATAAGACTAAGATCATGACTTGACAAATATTTTCTTAGAAAAACAGTATTAGGTGCTCATTTTTTAAGTAGGAATTATTGCTCGTGCTTCAAAAATGTTGCTGTCGACTGTAAGGCTTAGATGTCCAATGAAACAACAAATGAATTCTATAGAATTATGGGATCTGGTACTCGGCGATCTGTCTTTTCTAATATACAACAGTTTAACGAAGCAAGGACTGGACTATATGGGTGATGACGTAAAATTTTAATTCTTTCGATTGTCATATACATAGTATTATGAACTCTGTTGTTGGAGATCTTCCTTTATTGAGAAAAAAAAAAGTAATTCGTTTTTGTAAAAGTTTCTACGTTCTGTATAGCTGTTTACAGTAAGAAGTAAAGTGTTCTGATAAATAAAAATAGAACTATATCGATGTCAGTTATTCAATCAGAACTCTAATGATTACCGGCTTCTTTTGAAATGTTCCTTTTATTGCAACATATTCATTTGACTGCTCTACATTCAGTCACTTGTTTTAATATCTGGGTTTGGTAGATAAGCTCACTTCTCTTTGCATGTCACTATAATTGTAAATCTGTGAGTTTTTTCAAAGGAGACTGTAAAATTTCGCTTATTTATTTAATTCTGGAGTAAATTCATTAAGAACTTCTTTAGATAACCAGTTAATTTTTATAAGGCTGAGTATTACTTGACATAAGATGTTTTAAGAAATCTTATTTCCTCTGCAAACTTAAGAGTAATACAGATAGTTTATTTGTTTAAATTTTATTACATTTATCTAAACCTTTCCTTGTGAATGGCCTGTTACTTCTGGTTTCAATAAAGACTTTTTTTTCCTTTCAGCATCTTCACTAGTGTTTTATCAGTTTAATCCCTTATTTTAACATTTTGCTTAATTTCTCGGTTTTTGTCCGAGGTTTCAACGTTTTTATTATCTAAATAAACTAAAAAGAATAGAAGTAAATGTATACATTTTTTCGCCTTTGTTTCTCCCACTTTCTCTCCTATAAATGAATGAAAACGTTTTTAATAATATGTAATATAAAATAATGTATGTATTTTTTTTGCAAGATTTAAATTTATGAATACATTTAATGAGCTTCGTCTGAAATGATATTCAGAAAATGAAAATATTTTCGATGCCTCTTAACATTGTATTAAGCAAATATTATGACAATACTGAATTTATTGCTATTTTCTACATAAATTTCACTATAAAACCATTATTTAGTGAATTCATAACAAATTTCGAATATGAGAGGGGGGACAGCGGGTTTAAACCCGCTGTCCCCCCTCTTAAACGTCTAGGAGTAATCTATAGTATCCCTTGTAAAAATTGTAATTCTACATATATCGGTGAAACTGTCAGAACAGGTGAAATTAGATTAAAGGAACATAAACGCTTATATAAAACAGGAGATTGAAGATTAAAACTCATAATCCATTCTCTCAATGGTGATCATATTCCAGATTTTGAAAACTTCAAAATTTTAGCTTCTAATGTAAATGTATATGAATCCCGTATTTTTCTAGAGGGCGCTTTTACTAAAAGGCAATATTCTGTCTTGAACGAGGCTAAATCTATTCTTCCTGAATATTTAATCTTGCTATGATGTATTATGAATTTTTGTAAATATTGTGCTTGTATGTTTGACACTAAGGAGGGCTAGTGTTCTAGCCGAAACGTCTGTCTTGTATTTTAAGGTTTTTAATTAAAATGTATTTTTAAAGTTTTAAATTTTTGTATTCTTTATCTCATTTTAAATGTTACATTGGTTTGAACTCATGATTATCGCGTTATCAACATGACGCTTTAACCAAGTATGCCAACGAGTGACGAAAAGAACTGCTTACATTTGCTTTAAAGTGGAGGCGCCTTCTTTTTAGCTTGACACAAAGACACGATGACAAAATCCAATTTATAATCCAATAAAAAGCTTTTAAAAAAAGAAATACGTAGTAAGACTTTTTTTTTGTTTGTTTGTTTGTTTTGCTGATTTAAAATGTATAAGAAACAGTAAAAAATATCCTATTCAGATTTTTGGTTGCAGATCTGTATTTTTTATTCTATGCATTGTATTTTCTACAGAAACCATGCTTTTGCGATAATAATTTTATAATTCCAAATGCAGTGTAATAATGAAGTACATGTCACTGTTTACGTGAAATACTATAAAACGAATTTAATACAACTGGTAAATATTTTTGCAAAATTTCAAGTCAGTTGAATGATTTTTGATTAAATAATCATATATTTCAAATTCAATAATAATATTATTAATAAAAATGTGCGTGTTTCATTTAAGTATTTGTGCATCAATAACTAAATGCTTAGATTTTTTTTTTCTTTGTATTTACGTATATTAAATCCATGATATTCATCTTTACGCTATGCCGTTTCACCTGCGCTTTACTTAAATGTAAAGAGAAAATCATAAGGAAATATAACCATTGGCAATTATGATATAATCGTCTGTCAATAAAAAAGTTAAGGAAAGAAGTTTAAGAATATTAAAGAATTTCTTGTTAAAATGACTGTTTAGCTAATCAGTCTTTCAGAAAAGGATTAGATTTTACATTTGTTAATAAACTTCATTTAATTTACATTGTCAGCCTTCAGAATTAAATTGATTGACTATGAACTTTAATACATTCAATCTTGCATGCAGCATCTCAAGTTTTAATTTAAAATTATAAATGAGCTAAATTGATAAAGATTAAGAAAAGCACATAATGGTGAATCTTGCGTGAAACATAATTATAAGTACAATGGAATGGTAAAGTTTTAATCTAAAGTAATTAGTATAGAAAATGATAGTAATCAAAATACATAACAAAAATCAAACTACAGACTAATATAAGTCCTAATTTAATCATTGCATATATTATGTAAAGGAATTCTTACGTGAATGAGTGATAATTTGTTGAAGTGTAAATATTGTTTATTTAAAATACAAATAATATTGTTCTGTACGGTATCGATTAATAGAAAAAAGCTAATTATCTTTGCATATTTGGATGCAACAATCTGTGCCAAATTTAGACATTAATTTCATTATTAACTTATGTGACACTAACTTCCTTGAACATGATTGTTTACTCTCCAAATTAAGGTTAAGATTTGTTTCGATTTATCGCCATTATCTCATCGTCGATTATCTTTTTACTTACATAAGTTTTTCACTTCCTTCTTCTTTCTTTCTGTTTCAATGATTCAACTTACACAATTCTTCAGGAATAACTTTTAAATAAAAGTCAATTTCACCCTTTGAATATTGTATTCCAAAACGTAAGCGGAAGTGCATTTTGAAAAAAAGTTTTCTATTAGAGCAGCATTTTGTGAAAATGAATAAAGTGTGGCCTAATTTTCAAAAGGGTGGTATAGATAATACCCTTAAATACTGCTTTTCAACTAATTAACAAACAACTTGCATTTGTTTGATTTAAGATATATTTTATTTTAAAGTTTCACTCTAAAGGGAATTTTATAGAAACTTTGTGCAAGGCGTGTGAAAATGTGCAATAGAAGCGCCTTTTACACGTAAATCGATAGAAAGCCTGAACGCATTCCAATATATTTTTATTCAAATTAATCATAAATGTAATTAAATATATATTTTTCAAAATGACAACAATGAAAATCAGTTTCGTTTATTTATATTTCAGCAAATTCTTGAAGAAATACACTATTGGCCATTAAAATTGCTACACCAAGAAGGAATGATAATAACGGAATGAAATTTGTTGGACACATACATTATAGTAGGAAGAACAATTGATTAAAATTTCAGGAAATTTGGAGTAATATGTACTGAGAAAACAGTACATAAAGCAGGGACCTCTGTGAGCAATAACAGCACATATCTGCCTAGGCATTGAATCGAACAGCGATTGCATGACATGTACGGGTAGAGCACTTCATGAAGTTTTAACACGATGGCACAATTCATCGATTGAAGTTACTGGTGTGTGGTGGTGGGTGGGGCAGTCACTTTTCAACGATTAAACAGTCATTTTCATTGGTGCGAGATCAGGAGAACGCGCTGGCCAGAACAACAGTCGAACACATACGGCATCAATGAAGGTTCAGACAATATGGACAACTTGCGGTCGTGCACTGTCCTGCCTAAATGTTTCGCTTCGGAGGCCTTGAATATAGGGCAGAGCGATGGGCCTTAACTCGTCAGAAATGTAATGGCTGGTATTCAGAGTGGCAGGAATGAAAACAAGAGGTGATCGGGACGTGTATCCAATGGTACAACATACCATCAATCCAGGTGGTGACTCAGTATACGGCTTCCAAAATTCTGATTACCCTCAAAACTGCATCACTCGATATGGGCGCCATTAATGTGTGATCAACGATGAACCTGGACGCAGGAATGGCGTGAAGTCACTTTTCAGACAAATCACAATCCTGTTTACAGCAACAAGATTGCCTTATCCGTATTTAACAGCATTATGAGTAATGCACATTACCAGCTGGGGTTCGACATCATCACACTGTCCATCATTTGCAATGATGTTATGAGTTCCCATTGGATACACGTCTCGATTACTTCTTGTTCGTATTCCTGGCACTCTGAACAGCGGCCATTAAATTTCTGTTGAGTTAAGGCCCGCTCCTCTGCCCTGTATTCGAGGCCTCCATAGCGCAAAATTTAAGGAAGATAATGCACGACCGCAAGATCTTTGTATTGTCCGGAACTTCTTTGATACAGAAAGTGTTCGACTGTTGCTCTGGCCAGCGCGTTCTCCTGATCTCGCATCAATGAAAATGACTGTTTCATCGTTGAAAAGCGAATGGCCCCCCACCACTCTCCAGTAACTTCGATCGATGAATTGTGGCATCGTGTTAAAACTTCATGAAGTGCTCTACCCGTACATGTCATCCAATCGCTGTTCGATTCGTACCTAGGCAGATAAGTGCTGTTATTGCTCACAGAGGTTGCTGCTTTATGTACTGTTTTCTCAGTACATATTACTCCAAATTTCCTGAAATTTTAATCAATTGTTTTTCCTACTGTAATGTATATGTCCAACAAATTTCATTCCGTTATTATCATTCCTTCTTGGTGCAGCAATTTTAATGGCCAGTAGTATATTTTCTTTTTTAATCTATCATCATTTTTGAAAAATAACATTTGGCATATGATGATAGATTAAGTTACAGAACTAATACTCAAATTAAAGATTATTAATTAGAATATTAGAAATTAAAGATTAATGCTTATTTAAATGAAAATCTCTCAGGAAGTCGATAATATAGTACGCAAATAATATATCTTAAATTAAAAGTTTTGTGAATTGATTTAAGATGGTCGATATATATATATATATAACTTGAAATTGTATGGTAAATGAAATAGCGAATAAAAGTCACAAAAAATACTAGAATATTTCATTAAGGGGACAGTGAAGAAATTTTCGATCAACTTTCTGATTTTTAAAAGAAGAATGCATGTATGTACAAACTTTTTTTTTTTTTTTTTTTTTTTTTTTTTTCTTTTTGTTAACTAGTATGACATTACTCTATTCATTAAATATATTATCTTAGTTTACTTTAAAATAGAAAATTGTTTTATTGCAGATTTTTTTTTTTAATATATATCATATATCAAACACAGTTAACAGTTAATAAGGGAAGCTAGTGATCACAAGAAAATAATTTATTGGAGGAATGTATGCAAGTTTTTTTCAATTTTTAAAAATATTCGGTACATCTTAACGTGGTGTATATAACTATGGGGCATAGTAAAGTTTTAATTATCACTATAATATAATTTATATAGAAATTTACTTCTTATTTGTTACACTTAAAACTTCTTAGCATAATTACTAGCTACACTTATACATTTCTGCCTGCCTTTCAGATGCAGGCATTGTATCACAGAGCAAATTGAGTTACTTTATACTACGGCTTCTTAAAAACAAACAAATCAACATCAGTACCTGTAATTTATAGCGTTATGTACAGTCAGACCAAAAAAAAAAAAAAAAAAGAAGAAGAAGAAGAAGAAAAAGAAAAAAGCCACACTCAACTAATTCTGTCGCAAACCGTCCTATAAATATGCGGCTGGTGCCAATCGATTATTAATAATAACAAATAGTTTATAACGATATGGATAGATTTTGCTCAAGGGATCGTCTACACATTAAAACTGGCATCAAATTCATTTTTTTTCAGTAGCAACTCCCATTTTTGACAACTTTTCTGGGTTATTTAGATCAAATCAGCGAGGAAAAAAGGTATAGTTTATATATTTCTCTCTCTCTTTTATATATATATATATACAGAGAGAGAGAGAGTTATAAGTTGACAATGTATGCTTAATGAATGCTAATGTTTAATGAATGTGAGAAACATCAATTCATCTTTTCCCAAAATATTATTGTAATCAAATTTATTTATCTTTTTTTTTTTTTTTTTTTTTTTTATGCGCTAGAATGAAGTCCCCCAAACATATTTCATGCATACTTTTGACCAAAAAACATTTTTTGAGTTATGAAAATTATTAATAAATTTGTTTTTCAAAAAATCATGAAATATGACCTATATGAATTTTTTCAAATGTTCCTATGGATTTCCAAATTTACAGCTCATTCCTATCATTATTTTTCGAGCTATAGTAATATTCTTTCTTCCTTTATTTTCTTTCTTTCTTTTATTTTATTTTTTATTGCTGTTTGGGAACCCTCACTTGCTACCATTTGTGTCATCTATAACATTCCATACACACTTCTTAATTAGCATTATTTTAGTTTATTTTACATTTAAAACTGTCATACTTTTTTCCGGTTATTATTTGAATGGATATAATATTTTCCTGTGTGAGATCCTATTTTTTTTTTTTTTTTTTTTTTTTTTAATGTAGGAATGAATCCCTAACACATTTTCCCTTCTAGCCCAATCAAGAATTAATTTACGTAAGCCATGCCGTTTTCCACCTTGATATCAGGAATTCGAATACGGAGTCAAAAATGATTGTTACTATTAGAAAAAAGGAAGTTTAGGTAAATTTTAATATATACACGACCCCTAAGCAAAAAATAACTGTTGCCTTAATAACTAAACGTTATTACAAATTGATTGGTCCCAGGCACATGTTTCTATGATAATTTACGACAAAAATTAGTTAGGGGGGGGGAGGTTCTTTTCCCCCTGACTGTACTATATGACTGTACTATACTATACCGCCTGACTGATTAATATATACAAATAATAAATTTTATCTAAATATATCGGTTATTTCATAGTATAATAATAAACATTGCGATTCTTCTGTACATTTCTCAAAGGAGAAGGGACAAATAATCAAATTCTTTTTAAGATAATGCAGCGTAATCAAATTTTGCGTGGTCCTAGGAACTAAATGACTTTTGGAACAGATTCATTTGCAAAGCTATTCTTTTCTATTAAGTGCATGAAACAGAATCCCGCTGTCTTCATTTTTGCGAAGTGAGTAGAAACGCTACATTATTTGGGCATGTATGGTTCAGAAATCTTGCTTTTAAAAAGAAATATTCATTGCTTAAGTTGTGCACATGGGTTTCGAGTGCTAATAAAAGCTTTATATATGTATAATAAAATTCTGAGCATCTTTTTAAATTTTCCATTAAAAATTTTGGAAAATTCAGCCGGTGGGACCCGGTTTAAAGAGACACTTCAAGAAAAGCGGTGGTCAGGATAACACACTATATAGCTTTAGCTAAAGAAAAAAAAAAAAAAAAAAAAAAAGTAAAGAAAAGAAAAGAAAAGAAAAAAAAGAAGAAAGAAAAAAAGAAAAAATCTTTTTATAGATAAGTATAGATTGTGCTTGAACGAATGTTTTTTCTTTTTCCGATTACAATTAATTTGACAAATATTATTATTATTTCATTTGATTTAATTTAATTTGATTTATTTATTTATTTATTATTCTTTAAGTCCTTCGTTCAAGCGCAAACTATACTTGTCTACTAACAGATTTCTTTTTCTTTTCTTTTTTTTTTTTTTTTTTTCTTTTTGTTCAGATAAAGCTATTATGAATTATCCTATCCACCGCTTTTCTGAAAGGTCTTGAAAACTAAGTCCATCAGCTGAATTTTCCAAATTAAAAAAAAAAAAATACAAAATACAAAATACAAAATATTGTTTAAATGTTGCTCTATTATATGCTCAAAACTTCGAATGAAATTTTGTTATTTATTATATTTAAAAAAAGAAAAAGAAAGAAAGAAAGAATAAACGAAAATATTCTTTTTATCCTTCAAAACCCTATGTATCCCCCTAACATTTCGAAAATAAAAAAGTTTTTTTTTTAATAACTAGGAGCTTCATCCTCCGCCCCCCACCCCACCCCGACGCGCCGCTCATTAAACCCTGCGGGGCTCTATTCGCCTATTCGCATCTTTGTCTTTCACTAAATAAGAATATTAATAGTGCATAACACATGACTAAAGCAGAACAGTATTGAAGAATTCCTTATGTTTGATATCACATTGAAATACATATTTAGTTTTAATGTTCGACAAACTTAATAACAATTTGCCACTATTTTAGGCAGAAGTATATGTTAGACACACAAAATGAACAACAGCGGCACTAACTTTTTTTTTTTTAACTAAAGAGAAAATCGTAATGTCTAGACCATTTAGCGTTACAGCTTTAATATATAACCCCCTTAAGACTTTTAATTTTTTTTTCACTATTCGACGATAAATTTTTGGGGTATAATTGCTCGTTTAAAAAAATGTAGAACCTATTTTTTCTACTGCCTGTATTTTTTACTATTACATTTTTTAGTTAATTTAGGACAATATGTAATACTCTATATATTTTTTCAATGTACAGCTAAGTTTAAAATTATGCTTGCAGCAGTAAAGATGCAACTTTTAAAAGAGTATTTCTGTCTACAACAAGTTCTAGTCAGACACATTGAAAATAAATAACTTATGTGATTATTGTAAATACTGTAAACATTTCATTATTATTATTATTATAACCTCTAATATTTTTGCACCATTTTATAATTTATATATATATTTAACGCATGGCTGGAGTTAAAATGGCTATTGTAGTCGCAGAAATGAAATCCTAGGCGAAAAACGTCTGAACTACTTCAGATCTAAATTTTAAGTCACTAAATTGGTCATACTAAAGATGTTCCCCTTTTGCCAACCGTTTAAATATGATTTGAGTTAAAAAACTAAATCTTTTTGTCTATTAAATTTCATTTTTAAAAATTCTGGGCTTAACTTAAAACGCTATAGAATTAGTTGTTTAACATAATCATGATGTTCATTTTTCGCCTGACGTTAAAATAAAATAATTATTAATAATAATAATAATAATTTTTATTCCATCTGTATTAATTATTTTTCTTAGTATTTTAAAAATCTCGGTTATTACTTCCTCTTACCCATATAGATGATAGAGAAAGTATTGTTTTGGGGTCAAATTTCCGAAATTGAGTTTTTGTTATATTTGCACGTTTCGAGGTCCTCTGAAACCGAAAATCATGTTTTTAGCGATTGATCTGTGTGTCTGTCTATGTGTGTGCGTCTGTGTGTGTGTGTTTGTCTGTTATCAGCAAATCTGTATCACAAATAGTAACAGAAACCCAAACTCGGTATTCTAAATGTGTATCATATAGGGATGCTACACTAAACTTTTCGTTGAGATCAAGGAAATGGTTCATGTACAGCGACATCTAAGAGAATTCAAATACATTATGTCTATGGGGAAGTTTCTGGTAAGTACAGTGTAACATATATAGGCTGACTTAAACAAAACGGAATGAACAAAATTTTTATATGCATAAAAGCATGTTTTGTGTAGATTGTGGAATGGAAATTCATTTCTTCATTGAGAACATCTCCGATAACACTTTTCATTTATTTGCAGACGATAAATTTCTTTGCTACCAACCGCAACATCGACAATTTACCAATAGCAACATTGACTTTTTTTCACCATGTACAACATTTTATTTTATTTTATTTATTTATTTTGGAGACTATGACGTCAGACACATAAAAAACAACATAAGAGAAATTATTTTCAAGTTGGCAAATATAGTATCTTTATTAAAGTAAAGTTTTTAATTGATAACTTCATTAATTAAGTCGATAGAAATTTCTAACCAAGATAAATATGTTTCTTGTATTATTCGGCGCACATTGGTACATTTTGCGACGTTGAGGACCTCCTTGTTAGCGAGGAGATGCGGTCGCAGACAGAAAAAATTTGGGCAGCGGCGGAAGTAACTTTTTCTTAAATATATAGAGAAATATGCTAAATTCCATCCAACTGATTTATGTAATACATATCATATAATACCATGATATGCATTGCAAATGCAAGGAAAAAATAAATTCGTTATTATTTCCTTTCAGTTTTTTAAACATTTATTTAAAACATAGGAAAATATTTACGTTAATTTATCATTATCGAAAGTTAACGAAATACTTAGATTAAAATCTCCTCTTAATGTTGCCAATAATAGCTATCTGAAATGAAAAAATATAATTCTGAAAGGAATTATAATTAATAATGTAAATAGATAGAATAATACCGATAATCTAAGAAAGATAATATAAGAATGATAATATAAATTCTTTAAAAATTTTAGTTAGTGACAATATGTATTTAAAACTGTAAATTTTTAAACATATTTTTAAATTTATCTGGTGTATTTTGCAAATAATCTTCTGAATATATATGTATTCGCATGACTCTATTGAATGTTCTAATGAGATGAAAATGGCTGTAATTAGAAAGAATATAATTAATGTCATTTTATGTTAAATATATAATGATATTTGTGATAAATTGATAATACAATATATATCATGCTTATTTATCAATTAATATTATAAATAACAGCAGCCATTTACAGATATTAATATTTTTTAATTAACTTGGGATTTGTCAGAAAAATAAAGAATACTATAAAATAAAATAAAATTTGTCAACTATTATTATACTTCTGAATGAAAAAAATTAACAAATAATTTAATTTTAAATTACAACTTTATGTTAGTAACTAACAAATATTAACGTCGGTTCAAAATGCAACACTTTATTATTGGTTTATAACCCATTATCTAATTTAGATGTTAACCATCAATAGTTTATATATATATATATATACACTATTTACCAATAAGTATTTGGACACTTTTCGAATTGAGACGTTTTGTCAAATATCTAGAAAAATTCTTGAAGACTTATCTTGAAACTTTGGAAGCATAAAGGACATGTTATATATTTCAGCTAAATTTTTGTCCTAAAGAGGAAAAACAAACCAGTAAAAAATTAAACGAAAATCAAAATGTTTTGGACCACCCTGTAAAAAGTATTGCTTTAAATGCGTTTTGGCTGTAGCATGTGAATATGAGGATTCTTCTAATTATCAGTAAAACTTTTTATGAAGCTACCATATATTCGAGAATTTTTCTAAATTTTTGACAAAACTTCTGAATTCGAAAGCGTCGAAATATTTATTGGTAAATAGTGCATATATATTCTTTTAAAAATTGATTACAATATGAAATTTTTAGACATTTTCAAAATTCATTTATTGTATAAGATGCAAAGATTCTGGAAAAAACTTGGTTGGGCATTTTAACAAAATCGTGCATACAAGTTAGTGAACATTCTTTATACAGTAATAGATAATAGTTGAAGTTTTTCTTATCATAATTTTTCTGACAAGAAAAGTTTAATTCAGTTTTATTGGAAATTTTATAAATTATCTTTAATTTTAGTGTGAGAGAAAGTTAAAGTTACCATACTTCGGTAACTTTAAAAATAACCGACATTTTAACCCTTCCATTTCCATTCGTCTCTTTTCATATTCAAAGGTACTAACTGTGAATAATTATTTGTTTCCGAACATATACTGTGTAAGGATTGTATCTTGTTATTGAAAAAAAAACGACTATGAGATTTTTTGGCATATCTATACATTTTAATGTAGCCTGAGTTTATTATTACTTTTTTTATGATGATGTATGTAAACGTATATGCATCTGAGTGAACACAACAGCATTTAAACACTGCGTTATTAATTGTATTATATTGTAGTCCAAATTCATAACTTTAATATTACCAACGTATGCGTTTTTCAGATTTTTATAAGGTTAAATCTTGGAAAATCAAGTGGAGACAATTCAGATTTTTTTTTTTAATTAACATTTATGATTAAATAAAATGGAAATTATTATTCAAAATAAATTGTACCAAAAACCAAAAGAACGTTGAAGCATTAAGAAGAGCACTACAACGAGAAAAAATTAACGATTGAGATCTAGAAAATAGATTATGGCTATAGTAAAAATAGTTCTGTGTCATCCTTATATATTCTATTTCCCATTGCTAGCGATTTCTAGCACCCCTATTAAAATTCTAGAGCGTTTTCCTATATTATCGTGGTCAAACTTATTTTAAAATCTACGCAAATAAATACGAACATAAGAAGCGAGTTTTAGTAACTATAATTCCAGTTTATGAATCAATTCTAGAAATCGAAGCGAGAATTTCTAGCAATACAAAAAATCCAAAATGCAATGTATCGTTTCACCATCTAGAAAAGTACGTACTAGAAATTCTCGATCGTTTCGTTTATTCAGTTTATTTTTTACTTTATACTCATAACTCTAAAATCTAAATTTTTAGCTTATAGATTTAGAAAATGGATGACTTTATCAACGCTAGATGAAGGTGGTACAGTCGGTAACAAAAGTGTCCGAACACTAGCAAAAATTCCTATGTAAAAAATGCACACTTCAAAAGGTTTTGTTAAATAAATCCTTGTCGAATCCTGTTCTTAGTACATGATTCCATAAGGATATATTTAACAAAACAGTATGAAGTGTACTTTTTTTGTATAGGAATTTTTGCTAGTGTTCGGACACTTTTGTTGCCGACCGTAATACAGTCGGTATATATATATATATATTCTCAGCTTATTTTTATTTATTTATTTCATTTTATTTATTTATTTTATTTATTTTTGAAAGAACAATGGGAATTTGAAGGAGTTAAAAACATCCAGCTTCCTTAAAAGGACTAATTGCGCGTTGTGCAGTGTAACTTTACAAGCGATTGCCACTTGATTTTTCTGTTGTAAATTTTTAGTGGTGTGTGTGGCATTTTAATGGAAACTTTTAGTTTAAGATTGTGCACTGTTTCTGATGCTTTGCATTTTATTATACTGAGCTTTGCATATTAATCATGTTGCAAACGGATTTTGGCGATATAGGTCATTCATTGAGAGGGCACTAGTTTATGATAAATGAACAAATCTTGCTCCGGACGCTAGGGGAATAGGTCTGTAGAGGTCTCTGCAAGATTGTAAAAATAGAGCATAACCACATTAGTTAAATATCATAAATATATTCATAGATTTGATTGCCTCTGGAGAAAGTGTCGCTTCCTGTTGCTTTCGGAGTTGACTAGCCTCACAAAAACTTCCTATCCAAATAAAATTCTGGTTAAGTTCTAAACCATTTTCTTACAGTGGACTATTTTTAAATATTATTTATCACTCATCTATAGAATATTAATATATTATTTATTTGAAGATTTAAGAAAAAAGAAAAGAAAAAACTCCAACATTAATTACATGAGTTATTATATATATATATATATATATGGAAAACGAATATGAATAAAGACATTTTAAAGTTTGGGGGCGATTCATAAGTCAAAATGTGTTAATTTCAATCAGTATTAAGGAATAGCACCATTTATCCTGGTATAAAAATTTCATATATTCTTATTAAGATTAAATTAAATTGTTTATTCTGTATCGTTGTAATTTAACTATAGTAAAGCAATATTACTGTCAGAGAATATTAGAATAATCGAACTTCAGATCTGTAAATTTATGTTAATGTAATTCATTTATGAGAGTCACATAAATAGATCGATATCACATGTAGTAAAGATATCCTTATATAAAAACATGCTATTTTTAGTCACCCTCACAAAATAGTTTTATTTAATGGTAAATAACAGTTTCTCTTTTAATAAGTTTTATTAATATACAATCTAATACGTGCGTATTAATAATCGAATATCAATAAAAGCTTTAATCAATGGCATTGTTTTTAAAAAGAAACATATTTTCTTTTTATTTTAAAGTTAAATTAATGCACCCTTTATTAAATATTGTTAAATCTTAAGTTTAGCCATTCATATATATAATAACAGGAGACTTGGCGTTGGAATATTAAAATCCGAATAAACTACTACGTCAGATTCTTTTTGCACTGAAGACGGTATGCTTAAGGCTACCGAAACAGCTGTATGCATCGCAAATATTTTTCTTTTGGCGTTTCTGACGTAGTAGTTTATTCGGGTTTTAACATTCATATATAACCAATGATTTAAAAATTACGAAAAAATAATTAAATCTAAAATACATCGAAATTACTAGCGAGTGATAGTTTTATTATTATTTAATTAACCTGGATGACCGAATTCACTCGGTGTCATTGTAAAAATCATTCGTAATGTAAATACAAAAATTTGTTTTCAGGTAATTATGTTAATTATTTGTTTGCTCAGGAAAGAGCGCAGGTTACCACTGAAAGCTAATTTTCCTGGAAATAAGGAAGATTCTAATGGAATTATCGTATCAAATCTCTAACTATAATTTCTTATCAAAATTGTTCAGGCAGTTTCCTAGAAGACAATATTTCTGCTATATATTGTTCTAAGGCAGTAACGGCTAACTTTTCTAAAGAAAAATATAAGTGAGACCATTTTTCATTAAAAAATAACCTCTAAACATTTTTTTAAACTAATTCCAGCAATTTCTAAGAAAACAAAGTTTATGCCGTTTTTCTTCTGGGTGGTGTGCGGTTCACCAGTGAACGCTAATTATAAGAAAGATGAGAGTTATTTCAAAATATTTAGCAAAATCATTCGAAGAATCAGATGAGGATAAATAAAATGGATTTCTCATCTCAAAAAACACTTAATTTTATAAGTTTTTATCAGAAATGTCATTAAAGCCATTTCCTAGAAAACGTCACCCGTAGTTTTTCAACGGACGAAGTGAATGCTAATTATGAACGTTAACTTCCTGAAGATGAAGAAAATTCAATTTGAATTGTCATCTAATTTAAATATTTAAAACACATTTTTATTGCACTTTAAAAATCCATTTTCTGCTTTAATCAAAGACATACTTCAAATGCATTTTTACTCGTAGGGTAGGTGCTCCAGTAATTGACATCTATCCCGAAATAATTAATAAATAAGAAAAATAATAAAATCATATATTTTACATGTAAGAATTTTAACATTTTATGTCAAACACTGGATCATGGGGTGCTAATAACTGGTAAAATGAATAACTCGCAGTGTCAAACATGGGAACATAGGGTGCCAATTACTGATAAAATGAAAAACTGGCAGTGTCAATTACTGGAACATTGAGTGGGTGTCAAACAAAAATTCATTAAAAATAATAATAATTGTTATCAAATGCATATATTTTAACATATATGTGATTCTGAATGCCTTTTATGCCCTATGTATTAACTTAAGATTTCTAAAAATATTTTCTGATGACTAGAACATTAAAAACATCAGAGATTGCTCTAAAAGTGTCAATCACTGGAGCACTTACCCTACTTAACGTTTTTTTGTTTTCGTTTTTTGTTCAATATGAAGAAAAATGATATGTTTATCGGTTTTAATATGATAAAAGGTACCTTCAACGCAAAGTAATTGTTATAGTCTTATTTAATTTATAAAAACGCATTGCCATTACTTTAAAAAACCCTTTTTATTTTTTTATTCAATCAAAGGCTTACGTCATGTACAATTTTGCTGGTACTTTACGGGTTTTTCAAAAGAACGTGGTGAAAATTCTGCTTAAATAAAGTAAATATTTGAAAATAAATTTTTAATATCAATGTTTCTTTACTTTCCTGATTTTTTTTTTTCTAAATTTATTCGATTGTTAAAACGTATACTTTAGTTTTGATTAACAAGCTAAATCAATTGATATTTGTCATATAACTAAATATTATTAACACATAAAACAAATTATCATTGAATCATAATTGTCAAATTTTAGGTTCATTTTTAAAGAATAACGACCACTATTTTATAATGTTATTTACCAATACAATTAGCCGTAAATAAAAAAGGGGGGGGGGGGAAGTATTGCTAAAAATTTCTATTAAAAGTTATTAGTAATACATCTTCTGGGAAAACCGGAAAAGTTGACAACTATGCGGAATATATAATGTAGGTAATATACTCTAAAGAAACTTCCATGTTTTGTTTTCAGAGCTGCCGACAACTATGACTTTTTGTGGTCATTGCGGTTTTCTTATCATGGAATTATAATCATATGCCCCATGTTATCAAGTAAATCTGATAATATCCCATTACTAATAAATAAAATTACTTAAAAATGGGAAATTTCTTCCTAAACATTAAACCCAGCAAGATAGCAAGCACATTTGCAGCAAGTTTGGTTTTTCTTGATATTATGTTGCCATGAAAAATATGACGCGACAAATTTGCTGTGAAAATGCCGCAAAGTAGACGGAACATAAATCCATCTTCCGTTTTAATTAATATTTGTATTTTTTTTTTTTTCCTTCTTTCTTTTTCCTTTCACACCGTTTTAGCTGAAAACTGAAATTGGTATGTAAGTATTTCAAATTCAGCAATAGTATCCGAGGGCTGATATTGAAGCAATTCCGGAACGTCATCTTGCTGGTTTTGTTTACTGGAGGAAGAAGCGTGACATTGTTTCCGGGGACTTCCAAAATATTCGAAGTCTTGTGTTGACAAGGTCTTCTGTGAAATGTGTGCTATGTTTGCAGATAGTGTGACGTGACAAGAATATGACTGCAATACATTAGCAGTTAATGTGATATGACAAGCTTGCATGTTGCAATGAATTTGCTGTACTCCTGATACGATAAAGTTAACTTTTCTACAAATTTGCAGAAATTTTGATACAATAAGAGTTCAACATGCACGGCAAGTTTGTTGCAAATTCGACGTAGAGTGACTTCGGAATTTGCGTTATCTTGCTTCAGTCTTGTTATGAACTTACAAACTTGCCACGCTGAACTTGCTGCAAATATAGGCTTACAAAGCAAGACTGTTGCAGTTTTGCAGCAAACTAAAATTGCATTCTGGAAAGGTATTATTAGTAATATCTGGCAATGCTTGTCATTCTTGCTTAACTAAAGCATACAATCATAGTGAAAACAAATATGATACAATTCTTTATAACATATTTTTATTAATTTTATACAAAATGCTTTGTAATCCAGATTCTGCTAAAATGGGACTTTTTACCTTTATAGACCACCTATGAACCTGCTTCTTTTGACGGCCCTGGATAACCTAATTATTCAGTTGTCCAAAATCAGTCTTCATTGGCATGCTTCTAAACCCTCTTCATATAAGACAGATCATAATTATTATAAATATTTCGACTATGAAACAATCTCTACTATTAAATATTTTATTAACATAGGATCTTAACACTGGCTTTCTCCTCAAGGCAGTAATGTATGCACCAAGTGTCACTGATGGAAAATTTCTCTGTATTACCCTAAAATGATCTTCATAAAGCAAATTGTAAATTTTTAATATAAAAATACGATGCGATTGTTATACTTGACATGCAATAATTTACTGCTACAAACATTCGTGCCCAAAATGCACTTTTGCTGACAAAATAATTAATTAATTGCTTTGTAAATTAATTAATTAATTGCTTTTTCTTACTTTCTCTATAATGAAATCGTGATTTTAAGAAATTAGTATTTTAAAATCAGTTAATTTTTGTACTAATCTGTAATGATTGGTTCATAAATATATAATTTACATTTATAATAAAATCGACTAATATAATTAGTTCTATCTTAATTTAAAATAATAATAATAATAATAAATATTGTGACTTAATAATATGAGTTTAATAACTAGTCAAGATATCAAGTAGTTCAATTACTTATATAACCTTTCCCGTAACCTTCATCAAAGTATCTTGAACTCGACCGAGTATAGTTTAATATTTAATGGGTAAAGAGAGAATCTATTCATCCGGAAATGACAAAAAACAGAAAAAAGTTTTTTCGTTCTTGAATAAGGTCATTAGAAGCATAGTGCAGAATTTATAATTAATTGAAAAGTCATTTTAATGATCCTTGATCGAACTTTTCTAACATTTTTTTTTTATTATTTTTTTCTCAAACGTTTCAATATATGTCAGTCAAGTGTCCCCATAATCTTAGAATACCCAATAATTAAATGATGTAATTTAGTTTTTAAAAATGCTTTAAAGGTCACTTATGAACTTCTTAATTAGGAAAAAGTAGTCTATGAATTTAAATATATAAAGGTTGTTCCAAAAATGTGCGCTTATTTTGTTTAGGTAAAACGATTTTTTTTTTTTTTTAAATCTATATTCAATGTATTTTAAATCTTATATATGCTTTTATTTTATATAAGCTATTTTAATGGCATATATAATATTTAATAGCATATACAATGCTTTTATTTTATATATGCTATTTTAATATTATATATTCTTTTTTTGAAATTATTCTTAATACTCGGATGAAGCTTTGCGATTTTACTTGGTTTAATTTTATTTATTTATTTTATTTTATTTTATTTTTTAAGTGTGTTTAATTAAATTTCAGTATTGAATTAGTCATTTCAGTGATCATAGAAAACTTTAAAACATAAGACTTTCCTGTTAGCTTTTTGTGTAAATCTTGAAACGCACCGTTAATTTATTAAATTCTCAACTTTGTAATGCTTTTACTCAATTTTAAATATTTTCCTTTCGAAATGCATGTATGTAGAGTTTTTGAATTTCTCCAATTTTCTCGAATCCAATACAATTGAATTTGAAATTCGATAACAAATCTAGAGAACACACTTGTAAATAAACTATATGAATTTTCCAAATGTGACTTTAACTTAAAATTTAAATAAGAAAAATTATAACGAATCAAAGGTTGAATATAAATCATGAATTTTAAATTTATTACGATCAAAGATTGTATTTTAAATCTATTATGATCGATTCATAATAGATTCAAGAAAATAATGTAATTTAAAGACATTACACTGGAAAACAAATCTATAAAAAAAAAAATGGGGGGGGGGGAGAAGAAGAAAAGAAAGAAAAAGAAATTTTCTGTAACTTTTCAACAAAAAAAATTATGTTTTTTAAAACTACATAGATTAACTTTAAAATTACAATTCGGTCTGTCAAAAGATACTTTTTTGTTTTTTGTAGCAGATAAAATTTGGTGGTTACATATTTTTTTCTCTTTTGCATACAGAGAACTTAGTATCAAAGCAAGATTGGGTTGTACTAAGTAATATCCTAAAATGTGGTTCCGTTCATTAGAGGTAACATCGTCGATTACTGTATACCACGAACGCTGCTGGTTCGATCCTAGCAGGCTGAATTCGACAATTTTATTTAATGTGAATTATTTTTACAATTTGTCTTTCGGAAAAAAATTGTATAGTTTCCATAGCATATGGATAATTTCTGGCAACTTCCCTGCCAGAAATTTTCTGTTATATAACAGGATCGCTTTTTTTCTCTACTGCATTTAAAAATGTATTTCAAACAAACTCATGATTATTTATAAATTTAAGCAAATAAAAAAGTTTTTGAAATGAAAATTTGGAAGTTTTAGTTTTGATTGAAATTTAATTTTCTTTTCAACTTTTTTTCATACTAGTCTAACTCTTACCTATATAGCATATTTCCTCCTCAGGACATCTTAAGGTGTTCTACGGAGATTTGTGCTAAAAGGGTACATATTAATCATATATTAATTTTAATTTTTTATAGTTAATTTGTTATCTTATATATTAATTTTAATTTGATATGCTATAAATGATTTTTTTTTAATCGAAAAGATATAAATGTTAATTTTTAATAATAAAATTTCACTTTGCAATTACAGTTTTCTTTTTTTAACCAAGTGATAATATTTTGCAAATATTGATTAATAGAATTTATAAGAAATGGCATATTATGTAAATGAATATCAAACGAATATGAAATTAACAATACATAAACGAATAAAATACAAATACCTGTTACATTTTGAGATATATACACCTCTAATTTTCATGAAATGTTTTATTTTTTGAAATAAAAATTTTTATTTTTTTACCTGTAATCACGGTCAACTTTTATCAAATATAATACCAATACAAGAAACACAACAACCTGATTTTTATTTTGCTCCTTTCTAATAACGTGTAATCTATGATTTGCTATTATATCGCAGAAATCTTTCAAACCACTTTGTTTCTTGCAAGTTTTTTCTTATAGATTATGTATGCTAATTTATGCTACTTTTCATTTCTCTTAGAAATTAATGATGTAGATATTAATGATTATTCGGTAGTATAAAGCGGTTGCGATGAACTCGAGACAGACTTACCGGTAGAGAACCTCTTAAACTCTGAACTATTTACCTCTTTATCTTCAAATATATCTTTTTGTAACGATAAAAACAGGACTACAAAATTTAGCTAAGAGCAAATAATGGTCATGAAGTGTGTAAAACATGTGTAATGGCCTCATTCGATATGTATAGTTAAAACACCTTATATGTTTTCAGAAATGATTTTGTTTATCTGAGAAGTATTTTTGGCAGACGTAGATAGGCGAGGCGAGACTTAGCAAGCCCCGTCTACAGTTCCAGGGCCCCGTGTCTACCCTTCCCTATTTTTCGGTTTATTTTTCCTTACTAGCATTTTCTGACTGGTGTTCTATTTCACATTTGTGATTGCGCGTTGTTTAAATGCTTTTCTGATTTATTTTTTTCCTATCCTAAAGTGCGATGATGGCCCACCCCTAAGAATAGTACTAGGCGATACCTAGCAAGCCCTGTTGAAGGTTTCAGGGCATTGATTTCACACTTCCCGCGTTTCGGTTTCTTTATCTTGATTATTTTTCCTACATTTTCTGATTGGTATTAGTCGTTTTTTCACATATGTGATTGGGCGTTTTTTTATGCTTTTTTTTTTTCCCTTCATTTTTTCTAATTCTAAACTGCTGTAGTGTTGTTTATGCCGAAGTGTTATTTGTTTTACAGTTTATTTATTTATTTATTTATTATTTACACATATATCCGATTTGTATGCTTAACTAGAAACTCGCTTGTAACTCTTAGTCGTGATATAGCTAGATGCATTTAACTTTGATTAAATGTTTTCCTCTCCGTAGAGGATCAAAATTGTGATGGCATGTCTCCAGACCATTTTTCAGGGTGCATCCCAGACCGTCACCAATTACCCATAGCGCAGTACTAGTTAAACTCAACGAACCGATTAAATTGTGCCTTCATTTCCGTAAAATATATATTAAGTGAAAATATAAAGGTAATAGCATAAAAATATTATTGTAAGCAAAATACATTCTCATTTTTAAATCGCATTAACGGAACCTACAGCTACATTAAATAACCAAATACATTTTTAAATATATATATATATTAATCTGGAAATGATTTCCAATTGTAGAAAGGATTTAATACAATCATAAAAAGGGAAATAATGATAATAATCGGAAATTGAAAATGAAAAAGAATATGTTTGCACTACAGGTTTTATGTTAATAAACTAGGTGATTTATTTTGAAAGCCAAATTTTCCATGATTCTTTATTTAAGCCAATGATAAAAGAAAAACAAAGAAGACAATTCTGCAACCACATAACTATTTTTTCGAGGTTATGAACATATTTATTAAAGTTATTAATTTTTATTTTATTGTCTGATGTCTAGATAACTTCAACGACAAGCTTTTACCTTTTTTTTAACACTTTGAGTTTAGAGGTAAAGTGCCGCTTAGCGGTTTTTTTTTTTTTTTTTCTTCATTTAGAGTATTTGTTTGTAATTGTTTAAACTGTGTAATTGTTTGCTAAAATAATTTTACGTTTAGCTTCACGTTTATTTGTGCAACAAAACCCGCAGTGGGACTTTTTTTTTTAATAAAAAATATAATATTTATTTATTCGTAAATAACTGATAAAATTAAAATGAGTTTTTATAAAAACTTAAACTTGCAAATTCAATTTCTGGTAAAACTGACGAAATCCTTTAAATAGTTTTTAGCAGCTTAATAATCTATGATACAATCATAGAATTTTTCTTATATATGTAGTTTTATAAGGATTTTACATAATTATAAAATAGTGGCAATTACAGTAATTTCGCAATTTGAACAATTTATCAAAAAACGTAATTAATATGTAACAGTTACTGATGTGAAAACTTCTGTAGGCCCACTGCACGCCATTATTTCTGTCAGTGTGAATTCATCTGATTGATTCTGTATTAAACATTTTTTTTTCTTTTTTTTTTTTTTTTTTTTTTTTTTTTAAGCATAGCGCGTTTTAGTGTCACTCATTATTACCAAAAAAAAAAAAAAACTTGGGAGCTGCCTTTTTTTTTAAGCGAGAAAATTTCTAACTTGAGTTTCAAAAAGTCTCCTAAATCTAGGAAAATATAGTACAGTCGAGAGTCGAACCTCATTAACGTGAATCTCAAGTGGAATAAAAAATTTGTTCCTGTTATCAGTAGTTCATGTTATCAGTAACTAATCTCCATATAACTAAACAAATCTGCATTTTCACGGGGATAGTGGAAACAGTTTATCTTAAAAGTAATTCACGTTAGAAGTGTTCACATTAACGAGGTTCGACTATAATTTTAAATCCATCTTCGGAGCGAGAGAATTGTTTCTTGTTATAAGTTATATTGAAAAGGACAGATATTGGACTAATAACTCACGTATCTAGGGACACACAAAAGAATTCCACTACAATGCTGTAGCTTATGGGTGGAATTTTAAAAGTGCATATTAGCATAAAATACAGTCGGTAACAAAAGTGTCCGATCACTAGCAAAAATTCCTATGTAAAAAAAGTACACTTCATACGGTTTTGTTAAATAAATCCTTATCGAATCATGTTCTTAGACTGGCTAAAAACAGGATTCGACAAGGATTTATTTAACAAAACCGTATGAAGTGTACCTTTTTTACATAGGAATTTTTGCTAGTGTTCAGACACTTTTGTTACCGACTGTAAACTTATATTAACATATATATCCTTATACTGCACTAAACATCATAAAAATAACATAAGTTTTCAGATGCAAAAAAAAGCGTGTCATTTGTAGAAAATGGAATAAAAAGAGCAATAGTATTTTTTGCGACGGATCTCACAAAAAATTCAGATACATTTTAGGCTTTCAATGGAAATACATGTTGCGTTTTGCTTTTTTTTTTTTTTTTTTTTTTTTTTCAAGCATAGCGCGTTAACTTATATTACATATAACTCTATAGAAGGTCGTACTGCAGTCGTGATGTCTTTAGCATAAACATTTTTTTCTTTTAAATTGTTTATGAATAGAAGGAGTGTTATAATTTATTTTAAAAAATATTATTTCTTTTAAAAATATCCTTTTTGGCAGAGAAATCGAGCGTTTAAAAAATAAAGTAATAATTTAAAATTTTGCATTTAAAAGATAATACCTTACCCTTTAATTCCTTTTAATGTGATAAAAAAAAAAATTTTAAAAAGTAGAATAATTTGACCAGTATTTTAAGAAATGATAACTCATTTATTTACATATAATTCCCAGGTACAATGATATTTTATTTTACAGTCGTAATTTTAATAACAATAAACATTGTAGTAATATTTGATTAATTTAAAGTAAATTTAACGGTATTTTACTTTTCCTTTGGACGAATTTTAACTAATTGGGCAATATCGTTTCAGTTAAAAACTAGTATGTTTTGGCCATCAAAAAACTTTTTTTTATATTTCCCTATATAAATTCCCGCAGTGTAAATTATTTATAAAATTATTTTCCATTATGAGCGCAAACGTTTTCATCTCAAATGTGTGTAACGCTAAATGAATCGTTCATTGTAAAAGTTAATTATCTCCTTGTAAATGCACTGAAAAAAAAATGCATGGCTGACATCTAAAAACTAAATTGTGGCTCTAGTAAAAATAGTTCCATGTCATCTTTATAAATTCCAGTCCCCTTTTTACGAGCGAATTCTAAAATTCCCTATTTTAATTCTAGAGCGTTTTCCAATATTATCGTGGTAAATCTCATTTAAAAATCTCTGAAAATAAATTCGATTAGAATTCTAGAGCGTTTTCCTATATTATCATGGTCAATCTCATTTAAAAATCTCTGAAAATAAATTCGGTTAGAATTCTAGAGCGTTTTCCTATATTATCATGTTCAATCTCATTTAAAAATCTCTGAAAATAAATTCGAACACAAAAGGCGAGTTTTAGTAACTTAATTAATGTTACTAAAGTAATGTTAGTTTTAGTAATATAATTTTGTTTTATGAGCCAATTCTAAGAAATCAAGCGAGAATACAAAGGATTCGTTATATTCATAATATTCATAACATTATTTCACCATCTAGAAAAGTGTACTCGAGAAATTCTCGATCATTTCACCTTTCCAGGTTATTTGTGTACCTTTTATGCATAATTTAGAAATCTATATTTCTAGTTTAGAGATTCAGAAAATGACTACTTATTCGTTATATATATATTTCTCTCTCTCTCTGTATGTGTGTGTGTGTGGATTTTGAATTCGTGAGCTTTTTGTAAATTTGTGTGTAAGAAAAGAATATAAATATTCAGCCAGTGTTATCGATTTTTTAGTCTTTAATACAAATCAGAATTATAAAAACTTATAAATTATAAGAAAATTAATTGAAGTTACTTAGAAACTTTTCTTTTATATTGAACATTTAGAAGTTTTAGATCTCTGGAAAAACGGGTAATGCCCTTTATGAGATTTTAATGCAATGGTTGGAATTGCTTCACTTTTCATTACGAAACATATGACTACATGTGATATAGTTAAGCAAAAAAATAAAAAAATTATAATAATAAATAAATAAATACATATTTAAAAATATGGAGTTACACTACTTTTATGACGAAATTTTGTAAACACATATTCAGGGTACGAGATACATTTTACTATTTCGTATGGAGCATTTAAAAAAAAAAAAAAAAAAAAAAAACTGTAATTCTTAAATTGAATCTCTTGAAAATGTTGGTCGTTTTTGTAAAATTCTATACTTTCTTCTGCTTCTACACACCTTTTCAATTTATACTCTAATGCTTAAGATCAATGGAATTAATTTCGATATCAAAGTTTTTCAAGTATCCTATATATGTATGCGTGTGTGTATATAGGTGTGTATATATGTGTGTATATATGTACATACTTTTCATATCGTATTTTATATTTTTTAGTTAGAAATATTCAATCGGAAAAGAAATTAAAGCTCTATTCTACGAAGCCTTTTTACATTCAATATTATTTTCTGCGTAAAAATAGTTAATAATTATTTTTCTAGCCTAATATAGATATTAGAATTTTCCCGACTATTCGACATGGGTTAACATTATCCCAGAGAGTTGATATTTTGCTAAAAAGTATTTAGGGTCAAATAGAAAAATTTAGTGGGGATGCGTTTCGGATTAAAAAATAACAATAATAATAACAATAATAATTCCCCTCATTTAAGAGACATCTTAATATATATATATATATATATATAATATTCTGAAAAATACATCATTATAGTTTTTCATACCACAAACTTCAAAAAACAGTGACATGAAACTTTAAACAAAACATAAATCGATTCAAATTTTCTCAAGTATAAGGGCTTGGGTAAAAAACAAATTAAAATCAGTTCAGCTTGTCATATAAGATTATTAAACTTCATTGAATTCAAATGTGTTTATTTATAAAATTGAAACCAAGTCTTCGCTTTCATCATATATTAGAAACCACTGATAATCAATTATTTTGCAAATCTTAACTCCTGACTTTCACTGGAAGAAGAAAAAATTACTAGACTGAGTTATTCAGATTTTTAACTTCTGGTGTTAATCTAAATTAAATTGGATCATGCTTGATATAGAAATGATAGAAACAGAAATAAAATTATTGAAAGAGAAATAAAAACCCAGACTGGACTTTTATAGTCATAGCAAGGTGTTAATAGACTTCAAATTGATTTATCTTTTAGCTTCATAAAAGAATATTTTAAGAATGATCATGTTTTAAATATTAAAACATGATCATTATTAAGCTATTTTATTGCAAGGAGTAGAAATATATAATAATCGAACAGTTACTTGATCATTTATTTTATTCTAAATCGTCGTTAAATGACTGCCTTTTAAGTAGATTTAAATAATCTGATTAAATAGAAGAATGGGTTTGTAGTAGAAAAGATTATCTTCCTTTGTTAAGCTTATTTGTTATCAGTTACGTTTGAATTTGCTCTAATATTCGATGACGGTGATAATTTGGCTTTAGTTTTAAAACTAAACTTCTTTTAAATTTAACAAATTTAAATGATTTATTATATATCCATTGACAGTTTCGTCTTTTTTTTTTAATCATTCCGTAGTCATTGAGAAAATTTGTGATGATCACTTGAGAATTATTTACGCTTAGTTTAAGTTATTGTTTATGTTTAAAAAACACTAATAAATGATGTAGTGAATTTTTAACATGTTGTTACTGAATTAATAATTTTCGCACTAGGTAAAAGTGACAGAAGGCCTCTACTCTTAATGCTCGTAGGCAAGAAATGCCGGGTTCGAATCCAGGTTGGGCTAATTGACTTAACCGTTCGTCGATTTCTTTGGTTTTCTCCAAAACTCACGAAAATACAGGCTAGGACCCCTTCGAAAGACCCCCGTAGAGGAAAACAACCCAAGCCTAGGATCATAGCGTAGTCAGTTGGTCCTAACACCAACACCCACTAGGAAAAAAAATATTAAACAATTTTTGATGCAGAAAGTAATATTACACGAAAAATGTTTTCATGCAGAAACTTCGTTTTTTAATTGCTTAAGTTGGAATTTATAAATGTAAAATATGATATAAAAATCTAATTTTAAGAAATAATGTGGCACAGATAAATGTTTTAATTTTTATGATAAAATTTATTATTATTTATTATTTTTATTATTTATTTCGACAATAGTTATTTAGCATAATAAGTTTTGTAACACATTTTGGGTCTTGTTGTTGTTGTTATTGCTGTGTTTGAGACCTAGACATTTTGAGTCTGTGAGGCAGTAGGTTCTAATGCACCCGGAGATGTCTTTAACCCTCTGTAACTCATGACCTTTAATATTTTTGTGTTTATTTGTTTCGTAATAATTGGAAAAAAATAAAATACACGTGTTTCAGGTTTTTTTTTTTTATTTCTCATAAATTTCGAAAAAACAAACAAAAACACCTACAGGCAACAAACACTTTTTAGCATAAAATCCTATAAAATACGTGAAATTGGGTCAAAATCAATATTATACAATGAATTTGAAACACTTACCTCTTCACTGTTTCAATATAAAACACAAAACACACGAAAAACTATTTTTTATTATTTTTTGAATCAGAGCCGGTCCGCACTTGTCGTTAGTTACCCACTGTCGAGTAATGAACTTCAACTTACGACATACGGCGCCATCCAGTTGTGTTTCTAGATACTAGATTCTCTAACTGTGAGTGTATACGACAGGCTACAGTGCGTGATTACGTTGTAGAACCGATTCTTTGAATTTGAACCACGATCGAACGGTATGTTGCCTACAGTCTACAGTATGGTACAGAGGGTTAAGACCTCTTCTTTAATTTGAATAATTTGTATAAAAATAAATAAATGGATATCGTTTAAAAAGAAAGCTTACATAAATAGAAATAATATAATCGTATATAAATATACGTAATCTTATGTAAGTAGATAATCTCATATAAATAGGTATTCACAAAAATGACATCTTCTGGAAAAGAACAGTCAAAAGAGACAATTATGTTAGTTTTCTTTCCACTAAACATACTAAGAAATGAGGCTGTTTAAATTACTTTTGAATGAATATTTTTCTCTTGATTCCAAGATTTAATCCTCTCTGACACATTTATTTTTTTTCCCTCACACTTTACCTCAATTCCTCATCTTATTTTCTAGCAATTTATTCTATGTTTACCTTTACTGTTAGGAAATACTCGTTTTAGAGGGAAAAGACACAGGAGATGGAAAAAAATAATAAGGGAATGTTCGAAATAGTAGGAGTAGAAGATAAATTTCATCTCTTTCTTGTAGAAAATTTCAATTAAGAATTTAATTGTTTCGACCTACTATCGTAGCGAATGTAATTGTAAGACGTACAAATTGGCACCATAACAAGTTAACCATAGTTTTATTACTTGCAGATATTATAAAAATGTTGAGAAATAATTGGCAATTATATAACTGAAAATAATTATTTACATTTAGTCTTTAATATTCATATTCTCATGGAAAGAGCAAAGACTTGGTAAAAGTAAAGGACCTTCTATTTAATATTGTCCTAGCCATATGTGTATTTCATTTGGATGTTGTATATTTTAAGTACTTATAGGAAAGGAATAAGAAAGTAATACTTTAAATATATATTTAATTTATATTAATGGAAGACTTGTCATAGATTATAAAAACAAGACAAACAACAACGTCTAGAACGCCAAGAAAAAGTAATAGGAAAGCAGACAGCTGTTTCGGTAGCATTTCGCGTACCGTCTTTAGTGCATAAAGATATGAGAGAGAAGTACTCTTATATATAGGAAAGGGATCGGATTCAGCTCAGGATGATCAGCCAATAGAATTACACGGAATGGGGGTGATTGGCCAATAGGAAATTACGAAACACTAGTTGTGAAAAATATTAAGAAATTAAGAAAATGTGAAATTAAGAAAAATATTAAGAAATTAAGAAAATGTGGACTGAATGTAAAATTTTCAACAATCAGACAAATGGGGTACAGCGAAATCACAATTAACAAGATTTTTAAGATTTTGATAAATATAAAAAGCTTCAAAGAATCGAGTTCATGAGTGGATTTAGACCTGCAAATTATTTTAGCTGAATCAAATTTTAAATTATAGTTTTCCTCATAGCAATGCTTAGAAATAGCCGATTTATTAGATTCTTGCTTACGGACATAATTAATATGTTCTTTAAGGCAGAATTTAAGACTGTGTTTAGTGTGGCCAGTGTATGATAAACCACACTGGCAGAAAATGCTATAGATGACCCAAAAATTGGCCCAAGATTATATGTAAGAGCACTTCTCTCTCATAACTTTATGCACTGAAGACGGTAAGCTAAATGCTAAAGAAACAGCTGTCTGCTTTCCTTTTTTTTTTTTTTTTTTTTTTTTTTCTAGACGTTGTTGTTTGCCTTGTTTTTATATCTCATTTATGTTTTGTATCACCATCCTGACAGAAATTAAACTTATTGGTTTTAAGAAATAAAGACTTTTTCATTTAACCAGTCAATTGTTACCTTGTGTTTATTATTTAAATCTATAAAACTATATAGCGAAACGTATTTGAAAGTTATCACCGTCGGTCTAACTGAAAATAAGCATCGCCTAGATTATATTCGATGAGTATGGCTAGCGCAGCAGCGGAATGGAGATATATAGAACTTTTTTCATGTCATCGAGTATCACGTGAAAGTGGCTGGACGGAATTTAATGACACTTTGTTGAAGTTTAGGTCTGTACCCAACGACCCAGGTCTGTACTCAATTATATCCATTGAACATTTCGAAACTTTAATTACGTTTACAGATATGAGCAAAAGACGTTTCTGTAACCAATTAAAAATTATATCTAGATATTTAGATACTTAAATGACTATATTTGACATAAAACTCGACTTTGTTGATGTTGTTGTTGTTGTTGTTTTATGTAAACTCTGCGTGCTCTTACGCAGACGATATCTTTCCTTATTTTTAAAATTTCTTTTTAAAATTTATATTTTCCTTAAAAAGTTAGATTGTTTTGAATATAAAGTATATTTTATCGCAAGCAATGATGTTCTGTAAGAAGTTATAAAGAAAGTACTATAACTTTAGTCTATTTTGCCTGAAACAAGCCATACGAATTAATAAAAGTAAAAAACGAAATCGTAAATACAGATTAACAATTTTAATGCATATTTATTTTAGTATTAGCTTTTGTACACGTTTTTCGGAACGTAAATGGCAAAAGAAATAACGTTTTTGGACTTTGAGAAAATTTGTGTTCAAATCAGTGCACAAACAACTATGCAAAGTAAAAGCTATATATATATACATATATATATATATATGAGTGAAATTTTACAAATTGCATCATAAAACATTCTTTATCTTCATCAGCATAGTACGCTTCAACTAAGATAAAAAAAAAATTATAATGTACTGTGAATAATAATTAAATTTGCGTACGAAGAATGGGCACAACAGCTACTTTAATATATAATGAAATACACTTATATATATTCTTCATTATTCAGATGAGTTTGAGACAGTCATTATTTCATAAATTGTAGGAGTAATTAAATTTTGAATAAACCTCTCCCATCCTCATTTTTTAAGGCAAAGGAATTTTATAGCTTTGTTGATTATGTCACAATAAGTGCAGAAGCCAGTGATCAAGGTCAAATAAGAATACAAAACAAAGATCTCTCAAAGTTTTTAAATAAAGTTCAATCTACAATATTATAGGAATAAAGGGGGATTTTTTTTAAGACCCTGAACGCATTTTACAAGCTAAGAAACTTTTTAATTTGCTATATTCTTATCAGAAACTGGATCTTCAAATTAATTACGCAGCATGGGAAAAACTCCTTATGAAATTTCACCTCTGGAAAAATGCCCAAAAAATAATTCGTTCCTTTGCCGATAATTTGCTTAACTTTTACTCTATTCCATTGAACTTTTGATAAAAGTTGCTCAATATATCTAGCTTTCATTTTTTTTTTTTTTTTTGGTTAAGTTTTAAAATAAATGCTCATATCTTCATTATTTAACATGTTAACGCCACACAAATTCATCCACAAAATGTACTTGGTCTATAATAACATATTCTAAAGTTACAGATCAATTCGTTCATTTAATGATACAGGGTAATCACAAACATTATTGATTTTGCTCAATTTACTACCGGCCCCCTAAATATTTCTTAAACCAATCTTCACTGAAAAACATAAGGAAGACACAGTTATTTAACTACCCATTGTTTGAAAATATTTCATTGAGAGATAAGTTTTTAAATTCAAAAAAAAAAAAAAAACTAATCGTTTGCAAATCTTGCTAAACTTTTGAGCAGGAGTGTAAAATAATTTTATAGGTTTCAGAGAAAAATTGTACAATTTAAAGATGTATCTTTTTTTTTTTTTTTAACTTGTATTAATATGGTCTAGGACACCTTAGTAAGGTATCGCACCTACGCCTAGTACCCCCTGCAGAGAACTGACATTAGCCAACAACACGGTATAGTATGGTACTAGGATTAAGGACAATTGACAACTTTAGGGCCCCAGGCCTGAGGAGAAGTGTCCTCCATGAGGGTCTTTCTAAGGGGTCCTATCCCGTATTTACTCAAGTTTCGGAGAAGACCATGGAAAACTCCGAATGGCTAGGCCGACGAGCGCAACTTGGGACAAAATCCGGCACCTCGTGTCTACCAACTTCGAGATCAGAACTTCTCGGCCGCTGACCAATAACACGAACACCATCTAAAAAAGACAAAATTTAAAAATTTTGTCATTTGATTTTTAATACGATTTGTGAATTTTATGGTACATGCCATTATTATCGATTATTTTCAAAATAAAATAATCTATTATCGATTATTTTCAAAATAAAATAATCTATCAGAAAAGGCCAATGCTTTTTTAATATAAAATTCTTTTTAACATAGGAAAAGGTGGAAACTACCTAGCAACAAAGTGTTCAAAGGGCTTTTTTCATTATGTATGCAAAATCCACCAGTACTCTATCATTTTTGTGGCACACTTTTTCCTTTTTAACTATCATAAACCTATTTCTTCCATTCTGCACTAAATGAAGAATGTGACATCCAAATGACTTGTAATGAAGTTCGATGCCGTCTAAATTGAGTTTAGGCCTGATTGTTTGCCTGGTTATAGGAGAATTTTGGAAAAACTTCCATCTGAGAACTGGCAAATAATCCAATTGCTATTACCATGAAAATAATTGGACCAATTAAATATTTTGCTGCTAAGTTTATTATTCTACCTTTCGCTTTCTCCCTTTCCCTTTTTTTTTTTTTTTTTTTTTTTTTTTTTTTTTTCCCTGTTCATTTTTTTTTTTTTTTTTTTTTTTTTTCTTTTTACATCCTTTTACTCTTTGGTAATTTTCTCTTTTCTCATTGGCTTCTTATCCCCTCTGTGGAAGATCAAAATTGTGATGACATGTCTCCGAACCGTCGCCAATTACACATTGCGCAGTACTAGTGCGATGTTAAACCCAAACAACCTCTTTGCCTTCTTTCCGTTTAATATTTTTCACTTTAACTCTGGAATTTTCACCCTGGCGTATTTGATATCATATATTTGCTGATTTATTATTATTTTATTATTATTATTATTATTATTATTATTATTGTTGTTGTATTCTCATAATCCCCAGAAGAAGAAGTTCATAAATTTTGCTGAAACGCACAGTTTCTGGAAACGATAAGTGTTTTGTCTTTTGTGGATATGTCCTGTATATTTTTGTGTAATTTGTATAGTGGCGTCATCTATGAACTTAAAAGTCAACTAAAACAACTTTTTAAACAAAACATGTAACAAGTTGGTGGAGATGAGATATTAGATGACACTACTTATATGCTGAGAGAAGGACAAAAATCAAAGCGAAAAACTCATCGTATCTTTCTAGAGATCCTAGCCCATATTCCCGGGATAAAAGGAAATTACAGAAAACTCCTAACGACTAGGCCAACGACATAATTACCAAATTTTAGTTTTTTTTTCTTTTTTTTTTTTTTTTTAGTAGAAATGTAGAGGACAAAGTAATGTGAGTGCCACAACAGATTATTATTTTTTATAACGTTGATTAGTTAAACAATAGTTTATTTTGGTGATTCCAAGTATTTCATATTTATTTTTATTTTTATTTATTTATTTATTTATTTTTCTGTAAAGCAAAACTCATAAAATACTGATTAAAGTTGATAGATATAAGTTATAACATTGCATTTTCTTCTTCTTATTATTATTATTATTTAAGTAGTACATAATTTTTTGCTTACTTTTTTATAATTTGTGTGACGATATGGGTGCGCAAATTGATATTTCCTAAGAAAATATTCAATAAATAAATCAATGATTGACAAAACCAGCGTCATTACAATTTTCATCAAGTCTAACTTAGAAAGACCCTCACAGAGTGTTAGGTTGTTGGGTTGTGGGGATTAAGGCCGATTGACTACTGTCCTATGACTGAGAGGGGAGGAGTGCCCTCTGTGGGGGTCTTTCTAACCCTCACGGAGGGTATTCCATCTATAGGGCAGTGTCTACCTAGTGTAATCATTTCCACACAACCAACCATCATCAAGTCTAACGCAGAAATTATATATGGTGACATAAAGAATGTTTGAAATACATTATATGCACTGCAAACTAATATAGAAATAAAATGAAATGTGAATAAATAAATAAAAATTATAATTATAAATGTGTACGTGTAGTATTATATTTTTGGCTAATTTCTGTGGTGGCGTCATCTATGAACATAAACGTTAACTAAAAGAACTTCTTGAATGAAGCATGTAAAAGAGACCAGTTATGTACTTGAAAAAGGTTGGTTGGTTGTAGGGTTTAAGTCTGATAGACTACGTTGAGGGTCCTAGGTCTATAGGTGGAATGCCCTCCTCGGGGGATCTTTCTAAGGGGTCCTAGCCCGTATTTACGCAAGTTTCTGAGAAATCTCCGTCGACGGTTCGGAGAATCATCCGTCTTTCCGTGGTTTTGAGGAGAAAGTAATGTGAGTGCCATTATTACCTCTTATTTTGTCGATTTATCTTATAGATAATTTATTTTAGTGGTTTCAAATGTTTAACATTTGCTTTTTTTTCTGTAAAACAAAACTCAGAAAAGATTGAATGAAGCCAACAGACCTAGCATCACATTTTCTCATTATGCAATTATTATTTGCAATTTAGAGTATTTGATTAAAAAATTCTTATTCTATGTAGTCGGTATTGTTTTTCTGCATTAATGCATAAAAACAATTCCTTTTCTTTAAGTAGACAGCTCATTTTGGTAAAAATAATATAAAGTATTTCTTATTTTTGACAAAATAAAATTCTATGTATTGAAAAAGTAGAAATAAAAATTTATGATAGAAAATTCTAAAAATTTCGTTATTTTGTGCATATGTGAAATTAAGCTTTTTTAACTTTTGAATATATTTTTTTCTTAAGGTTTCAAAAGCCTGAAAATGAATCAGCCATCTTAAGACATATCATTTTTTGCGACACTAAATCATACACTTGAATAGTCAAAGCTAAAAATATTTGGGATCTCAGTATTTCTTAAAAAAGAGATGAAGAGAGAATTTCGCTTCGGGATATATTAAGTTTTAGAAACAGTTTAATACTTTACGTGATTTGACACCGTGAAACTATCTCTCAAGACATACTTTTAAGGTTGAGGTTGTGTGGGTTAAGGCCAACTGAGTTCACTAGCTTACTAAGACTGGCTGCAATGTCTTTCTTAGGGGGGCCTTTCTAAAAGGTCACATCTCGTATTACGCGAGTTTCAAAGAAAACCACGGAAAACTTCGAATGGTTAGGCCGATGAGCGTGACCTGGGATCGAACCTGGCCAGTCTTCCAGTGCAGAGATGAATATCTGATATACTTTCGTGTGAAAACATTGAGATATAATGCACGATACGTAAGATATATATCGCCTTTCTTAATTAATGTAGTACTAAAACATCATAAGCTGAGGCGAACTTAAGAGAAAAAGTTATTACTGATAAATGTGTTTCAAACTTTGGTATTTTATTTAAATTTAAGTCGAAGATAAATGCAGTTTATAACTTAAGATCATATTAAAAAAAAAAGAAAGGAAGGAAGAAAGAGTTGACGGTGGGGGGTAGAGTTTTCATAGGCCGATTGTCTGTTCGAGGGACCTAACCCAGAACAGGATACCTGGAGTGTCCTAACCCGTATTCACACGCATTTTGGAGAAAACCACGAAAACAGTGGCCTCTGGTGGGTCGAAAAGAACAAAAATAACCTAGTGTAGTACTTACACTGCTTTCTGTTACCCAACATTACTATACACATAACATTTTTAAGGTATAAGATATGATCAACGAAATCATTCATACGGCATTCCTATATTATAGAATTAGGTTGGTTAATTGTCTTTTAATGGCGCAAGGTCCACAATGGGACATACTGTGCCAAACAAATGTGTAAAATTAAAGTGTAGTTTTTGGGTGGGTTTACCCATCCAGATGATCACTAAAAAACAAATCTAAAGTTAAAACAAGAATGGGTAAAAAATTTCAAAAAAAAAAAAAAAAAAAAAAAAAAAAAAAAAAAAATGAAGTCAAATAATCAAAAATAATAGAAAACAGGGCAAACAGTGTATAAGATTAAATGATGTAAAAGTAATGAGCAGTGTATACAATAAAACCAGAAGTAAAAAATGAATAACAGAGTATATAATAAAACAGACGTAAAAAATGGTGAACTGTGTAAAAAATAAAAACAGATATCGTAATGAAAATCAGTCTCTTTTAAAAAGTTTGTCAGTAAAAGATGAGGATTAATACCTTTTAGCAGGGCCGGATTATCCAAAAGGCTCAGGAAGCACAAGCTTCTCCTCTAAAATTTAAGAGGGGTCCCATAAGGATTAAAAACATGGTCTTGAATTTTTTGTTTCATATTTTCGCACTGAGATTGAATTTTTTCTGAGAAAGGTTATCTAAAACAAGAGAAATCACTCACTATTTCGGGAAAAATCTATTATTTAAACTCAAAATTCTGAATGTTCTTAGTTAAAAAGTTGTATGGTTTAAATGTTCTGTGTAGAAACCACCCAGATGTAGGAAAAAATAAATAAAAATAATGAACACATACTATTTTTTGGTCTATAGCATTTTTATATTACAATATGTAACAGAAAAACAAGATTTTTCGAAATGAAAGGGGCCCCGAAATGATGCTGAGCTTCCCCTAGCTTCAAAGCTTAATCGGGCCCTGCCTATAAGACTTGTCAGATTTGGCGATGATGATTTAAAATAATGTCTGTACAAATGACGAAGGCATGGTCTACAGAGTTTGGACTTTCTGCTCATATTTGGTCTGGAGTTATGCTGATTTACAAACACGCACATATAATAGGGTAAGCCCATATAATTTCATGGACGTGTGTTGCTCGACTATTTTTTTTTCTTTTATACAGGTCAGCAAAAGTCGTTCTCAAGGTTAGAAAGGAGATTTTTATATTTTGTCACAAATCTGGTTTTCCACCATCGTCTTGATGATTTGTAATTTTTGTTTTAATTTTAATACATTTTACTTGAAAGCCTTACTGTATTGAACGTTGATGTTATTCATAAAGTTCTAAGTACTATGAGTTCAAACAGTGTTATTTTCTCACCAAATTTTTATGTATTTTTAAGTTCAAGTTCAATATGATGCTTTTCTTATCAAAAAATCAGCCCAATTTTCAAAATCTGCATTCCGCGAAGTATTCCTCCGAATCTTTTTTGTAGTGGCACCATCTATGAACATGAAAGCAAACTAAAATACCTTCTTAAACAAAACATAAGTGGTAGGTGCAATGTAAGTGTTAAGGTCGATTAACTGCACGTGAGTCTTAGACGCAATGTTCTCCGTGGACGGTTTTTTCAAGGGGCACAAGCTCATATTTCGACAAAACCACGGAAAGTCTCTGAATGTCTAGACTGAATAGCGCAGCCTGGGATCAAATTCGGGTCTTCCCGTCGGTCAGCAGCTTAGAGAGTAGAACCTCTCAGCCACTGGTGTGGCAAACAAAACCTGAAACTAATAATAATAATAATAATAATAATAATAATGCAACCTTTGTGTGTTTTCTCAGTTTATAAATGTTTAGATTCTGATTCTAGTTCATTATAATTATTATTATTGCTTATAAAATATTTCTTTAATTTGGCATAGATATTGTTTCCTTAAAATTTATTCTTAAAGTAATAATAATAAATATATATCCAATTATTTCTATTAGAAATTATTCTAAAGTATAACTCATATTCACATCCGTATTCGCTATTTCCCCTTATCTTGAATTATATAACAAAAAAAAAAAAAAAAAAAAAAAAAATGGTAAAGCCTTGTTATTTTTTGAAAAATAAAAAAGGTACGATAAAGAAACTTTAGATCTTAAAAAGAAATCTTCAAATACTAGAGTTAGTATCGAAAAAAATTTTGTTTGTGTTTTGAACTACAATATATTAAATACTTTATTATTTCCATTATTTTACAGTTTCAACACAATAAAAACTCCATCAACTAAGTTTTTTTTTTTTTTTTTTTTTGCAAAACCAAATTATCAATCTTAAAACAAAACAACAACAACAACAACAAAAAAAAAAAAAAAAAAAAAAAAAAAAAAACTGCGTAAAATTATGCCCTGTAAAACTTTATGATATTCAATAGAAAATCATTATACATAATTAAGTAATTTAAGTAATGAGTTTTAAATGCAAAATTGATCGAATAATAAGATAAATTTTCAGGTATATTTCAATTTAATAATTATAAGATAGCTTCATAAAACATTTTTAAATACGTTAAATACATATGAAACTGAATTTAAATATAGTTTTATTTATTTATTTATTTGTTTGTTTGTTTGTTCCATTTGAATGTAATCCAATCAAATACAAAATTAAAGGCATTTTTTTTTCTATTTCATTTTATTTATTTATTTATGTATTTATTTATTTATTTTTATTTATTTTATTTTTATTTATTATTTATTTATTATTATTTTTTTATTTATTATTTATTTATTATTATTTTTTATTTTTATTATTTTTTATTATTTTTTTCATTTTGAATTAAAATTATACCAATCTCATCATTATTATTATTACTTATTTTTATTTTTATTTTTGTGCTTATTGCTTGTCATTCAGATTAATAATAGTTTATGATATTGATTTCAAATATATAGTATAGTAGTCACGTCAATTATGGACGATCGTTTTTCAGTAAAATAAAACTTTGCAAGATCAATGGTTAAAGTCGATCATCTTAGAATAAGTTTCTCTTATTATTCATATTTCTATTTATTTATTTGTAATTTGTATATAATTTTCTTCCTTTACATTTCTTTTTTTCCCTTAAGTGAAAAAGCAGCTACTTAAATTTTGTATTTGTTATGGACGTGTATGTAGTTTTTTCATTTTTTTTTTTTTTTTTTTTTTTTTAGTTCGATTGTCTATTCTTGATTGATTGTATGTTCTTGATTGTCTATTTCTTGATTCTTTTATTTCCAGATTCAGGTCCACCAACGACTGGGCGGTCCTGCGCTCGAAGCTGGTAGACGTGAGTTACCCGGTTTGATCCCAAATCACTCTCGTCAGCCTAGCCGTTCGAGTTTTCCGTGGTTTTCTCCGAAACTTGCGTAAATACGGAATAGGACCCCTTAGAAAGACCCTCGCGGAAGGCACTCTCCCTCACGCTTAGGACCCTAGAGCAGTCAATCTGCATTAATCTCTACTATCAACCAAACAATCTACTCTCGAAACTGGTAGTTGGAAGATTCCGGGTTCGATGCCAAGTCACATTCGTTAGCCTAACCAATCGGAGTTACCCATGGTTTCCTCTGAAACTCACGTAAATACGATCTAGTAACCCTTAGAAAGACTCCCACATAGGCCTACGACCCTAGCAAATACAATCGATATGGTAATCGATTTCCAGCGTTATATCGAATATGTATATGATAATCGATATAGCAATTGACAATCGATAATTATGATACTCCCTCTCATATATACCTTTTTCCTCAATTTGAGTTAACTTTCATTAATCCCATGCAGTAGCGAAAAAGAAAAGGTTATTTTGCTTATTGATGTTATTTTAAAAACAATAAAATTACTATTAGATGTTTATTGTTTTATTAAGTTTTTTTAATTTCTGTCAGATAGTACAAAATGATAAAATAAATTTCATCAACTTATCCATAAAAATGTTTTGTACTCAAATTAAAATAACAAAACGCAGGTTGCTTTTTATAATATATAAGCAAGCATTTATTATTATTATTATTATTATTATTATTATTATTATTTAATAAAAAAAATTCGCGAAAAGAGTAGAATATTTTAATTTCAACAATAGTAGGGAAAAAAGCAATTAGTAAGTAAAAAAGTACAGTAAAAGATATATCACAAATTACAGAAATCAAAACTGTCTACTGAAAATTGAACATTTTTACTTCGCATAAAAAAAGTAATGAAATTTATTCGTGCTTATGGGTAAATAATTTACTCATAATTGTGTTTTCTACAGACAGACTTGAGAAAAATTTTAAATCCAAATCAATTAATGCCAATTATTTCGGTGATTTATTTCATTTCTCTTGACACCGCATATTTGCTCATGCAATTTTTCAATCCCTTAAGTGGTATTAATGAGACTAACTCCACTACTCAAAATGCCTTACTTATTTCAAAAATCAGAGTCACAACTGCTGACTAATTTTTTTTCTCCACTAATTTTGAATAGAATTTTCTCATAATGTTCTGTAACGATTTTCTGTCATTAAATAAGGTGAAATTTTTTACTCATAAAAGGTATTAATTAACTTCTTAGTAGTTAGGAGTTACGTCCAATCAATTTAAAAACAGCTTATGAAAATTAAGTCAACATTTAAAGGTTAAAATCTGTTAAAAAACACCCTTTGTCACTTAAAGATGTTTACCACGCCTTCTAAATCTATTCTCGTTCAATAACTCAAAACATTCTGATGTGGTGTAATGTAGGGTTTAGAGCTGATCTATTACACATTTGTCCTAGGCCTAGATATAATGCCATCCGTGAATCTCAAAAATTGTGAGACATATATATCAATTGCTCATATATGGCAATTTTTCTTTGAACATTACATTTCGAAATTTTGCTCGCAAGTTTTAATTTTATATAATTTTATAATTTTTATAAAAGCGTTTTCCTTTTCCTTTTTCTTTCAATACCTGAAAAAAAATGGCTGCATTTTTTATACCAGAAAATAGTCATTTGATATGAAAATCGGCTAAATTTTTAAACTGGAATCAATTCATTAACTTTCAGAGAAAAGGGAGTTACACCATTCCATTTTTTTTAATACCAGTGAAACTAAAGTAATAATAAAGTGAACTTTCTGATTTTAAGGAAGCAAAATGCATTAAAGGTAGATCAGAAAACATGTAGGTTGATTTTTTAAAAAGAGAGAGAGAATATTTAAAGAAGAACCATTACAATAAATATAACATCATACAGATAAGTTTTTCATTTATTGTTTAATAATAATAATAATAATAATAATAATATCAAAATATTTTTAGTTTTATAGCATTTTTACCATCATGAAAATTTGGTATCGAACAAAGAAGCTCTCGAATAGGAAAAACTTTTTTAATTCATACGTATATTAATATGCAAAAATTGCTTCATTTAAGAGATATATCCCCTGTCCATATATCCCCCCCCCCCTACACACATACACACGATCCTCTATCTTTTTCCTAAAAAAAAAAAAAAAAAAAAAAAAATCCAATTCTATCTAATTTGATAATTATAGTCGGGTGCATAGTTGCAGATTATTTCCTTAAAAGTGTCTGAGAAAATCCATGTTATTAAGTAACGTGACTAATTCTTAGGATATGATTTACATTTACGTATATCATAAAGATATTACACTCCTGTTACTTATTTCAATAATGTTTCAAGATACATTAGAGGAAAACAAATTAGTAAATAAGTTACATACGCTAAGCTAAGAGAACCTATTTCTGATAATAATAAATTCGATTACCTTATTTTCCTGAATATTTCTTTTTTGAAAAAGTGCCTCTTAATGTCGTCTATCTTTATTGAAACAACGAAACCTTGACTCAGCTGGATATCCATTATTGCATTCTCTAAGCAATAGATATTTCTTTTAATACCCAAGATAAAAATCTCTCGGGTGCCTTTGAAAAATCAAATTATTTTTCCTAGATAAATAAAGCTGCACTCATTGCTTCCCCGCAAAATAATAGCATCAGATGCACTCGTTGGATTCCAGAATGGTAAGTTATCGTCTATAAAAATTTATCCTGAGAAAAATGTAATATTTTTTTTTTTATGCAAAGAAAATAATTATTAAAATAAAATTGGTATTCATCATTCTAAAAAAAAACTTTTAATTAAGCTAAGTATACTAAGCTTGGAATGTGTACTAGTAGTGTACACTTAAATTTAAATTTAAACTTAAAAAAAAAAAAAAAAAAAAAAAAAAGGGTTTTAAGTCGTGCATAGCTTCGCTCCGCATTCAGGGTTGGTGTTACAACTCTCTACTATAAATGTCTTAAACTAAAAACGTTTCAAGCCATCAGTTCTAGAATAATATCAATTCAACTAAAACAATGCAATTTTTTTGTCATCTTATTGTTATTTCCTGTAGTTTTGAATAAGGTAAGCCAAATTTTGTTTGGTTTAATGTGCTTATTTTAATCTGCTTTCTTGTACCCTCTACTTTTATATGACTAAAGTAAGTAATCAGATTTCATTTATCGTGTTATGTATTTAATTTTGTAATAGCATATAACATTTTTATGGCTTCCATTACTTGTACTAGAATGTGTTATTACTAGTACCGGACAGCCCTGTCTAGTACTGGGTCATTTTATCTTGAAGGGGAGAATCCGTAGTGGAAATAAAGTTCCATTCTCTGAAATTCGGAATGCGCAACGGAATGTGAATTCATTTTACTTGAAATCAGAATGCAATATCTCGATATATTCAAATGATTATTATTATTTTATTTATTTATTTTTATTTATTTATTTATTTATTATAATAAGATTTTCACTTTATTCGAAATCAAGATACAGAATCCTTAAAAATATCTGAAAGAGAAATTGCCCAGCCTACTTTTGAGATTATCAGAGATGATTAAAACGTTATTCAAATTAAGATTTAAAGAAAGAAAGAAAGATAGAAAAGGAAAGGAAAGAAAGAAATATGACGGAGGTGTGACCGCTTCAGGTTTCTCCTTTCCTGCAGTGTTTTCAAGTAATGGAGTTTAGAAACTAAATTAAACTTAGCAAATCAATTCTCTTTTTAAATGGTGGGGGGATAGGACTTCTCGCCTCTCTCTCTCTCTGTGTAGGGATAATGAGTGATCTAAATATTCACCTCGATGTAAAATGGTTTTATATTACCTCTTAACTTGCTGGCGACGTAACTGGTGTCAAACTCAGATGCACTTCTCAGTACTGCACTCGCTATAAGCTGAATTAAAACTGATCTCGAACTGAACCTTTAACATGCTTTTTATACACTGAAGAATTAATTTGCATTCCGATTTAATTAACTGCTAAATTTCGCAAAAACATAAAGTTTTCCTTTCAATGTCGCAACTGTTGGGTATTCTTCTCAAAGTACTGTAACATATGTAAGACCAGGATAAGATCAGAACTTCTCTGTTGGCACAACCTGTTTATTTATATACATGGAACAACACAAAACACTGAATTCACACAGAGATAAAATTTATAGGAAAATTTATAATCATTTCGACGAGTTCTCGAAGCATTACGAAAAATACAAAAAATGTTCTCATTTCTTTCCAGCTCAGCCGCTACAAACCACAGCTCACTTCCACATCTCGCGGCCGATTCCTCTCCTTTCATTTCACCCCACTGGGTATTGGGTTCTCTGCTCATGTGCAGATCGGTTTGTCACAGTACCTTTCTAAATTGAAGTTAAGACTTCAAACAACTTCCATTTCTTCGTAACTTCTAACTTACAAATTTCCTACGAAAATTCTGTGACGCCTCACAACTGCAGTTAGAAAGTGTTATTAAAGCTGTTAATTTTTTAACTATTAATTTATTAATTTGTTTTCAGTTTATGATACAAGTTTTCCCTTTTTCATTCTATTAACGCCTTAATACAACAGAAAATGCCTTCTGTTAATTAAATATATTTTTTCAATTAGTTCAAAATTTATTTCACTTTTCCTGTACAAATTCAGAGGTGTTCACTACTGAAACAGAAAAGTGCTTACTACTGGGATTTTACTCGTCTACTGCTAACATATTTTAAGGTCTCAGGAAAAATAACTTTTTAAATATAAATCGCTTCAATTAGCATCTTTTGCAGTATAATCACATACAAAAAGAGTTAACTGAGGTATCGAACTTTGATTATAGAAGAAGTCACTAAAATTAAAAATTGTACTCAAAAAATAGCCAGTAAATGTTCTTAAGTGTTCACTACTCATACAGTTACCTTAATTTTGTTTAGGTCTCTTAAAAAATAATTATTCTTATTTTATAAATTCTATCACAGTAAATTGCCTACCTCTCAATTAACTTTATAATGCAAATTTATTAATTTTATGTCATAATTTTGAGCGTAAAAGTTTGATCTGACTTTTGAAATTTTAATGATTTTGCGCGTAAGATGTAAGTGTGTATATATATATATACGAAATCTATGCAGCTTTCACAGCTTTATGAAGTACATGCCCCCTGAATTGTTTATACTTCAAATTTTAAGCATTTTTATTATTATTACTATTATTTATGTCGGCATAAGTAATTTAAATTGCTTTTGTCTCTTATTGGATCTTAATCTGTATCGCTACATTTTTGTGTCAGTCTTACCTATATGTTACAATCAGTTCTATTTTTGTTGTGTTGGTATTGTTTTGTATCTATTAATTGCTAAATTTTAAGGTTAAACTTTATTACGATAACTATCATTTATATATATATATGTATATATATATTACATAATTCATCAATACAATGAACAAATACCAGGAAGGAAGACGTGAATTAATGAACAAATAACCATATGTTTAAAAAGCTGCTATGAATTAGAGGGTAATTATAAAAAAAAGGGGGGGTTCATGAAAAAACATGTAAAGAGCAACCCCCCAAACACATTACAATAGAATAAAATATAATGGTACCAAAGAAAAAAAAAACTGTTAACCTTTTGCACTCAAGAGGTGACTTTCGGTCACATCATTTCGACGCGTCCCCAGTCAATGCCCAAGTAGCAAACATACATATACACACTGAGAAAAAATTATGTGACTGACATCTAGAATCTAAATTGTGGCTCTAGTAAAAATAGTTCCATGTTATCCTTGTAAATTCTAGCTCTTTTTGCTAGCGAGTTCTAAAAACCCCTATTAGAATTCTAGACCGTTTTCCTATATTATGGTGGGGTCAATCTCATTTAAAAATCTCTGTAAATCAATGCAAACACAAGAGGTACAGTCGGCTGCAAAATTATTCGAGCACTAGCCAATAATTCCTATATTTAAAAAGTACACTTAAGACTGTTTTGCTAAGTAAATCCTTGTCGAATCATGTTCTTAGACTGATTAAGAACATGAATCGACAAGGATTTATTTAACAAAGCTGTATTAAGTGTACTTTTATTTGGCAAGGATTATTGCTAGTGCTCGAATAATTTTGCAGCCGACTGTAAGCTTTAGTAACTATAATTTTGTTTTATAACCCAATTCTAGTAAATCAACGAGAATTTCTCGCAATAGAAAGGATTTATAATATTCATAATATTGTTTCACAATCTAAAAATGTATAGACTAGAAATTCACGATCCTTTCGTCTATCCAGGTTATTTGTTTACTTTATACGCAAAACTCTGAAATCTATATTTCTAGTTTAGGGATTTAGAAAATGGCTACTTATTCGTTCTAGATAAAAGCAGTACTTTTTTTTTTCTCTCTCAGTGAAGGATTTAAAAAAATTTGGGCGCCTAGAAAACTTGTTTAACCACTCCACCCGTCTTAAGCCGTGATGGCATCTGCTCCATCTTTTTCTTCTAGTTACTGTTTATTTATTTATTCTGTTATTCTTTAAGCGTATTTGCTATATATGAACACATTCACCAATGTTTCAGAGACAATTCATGTTATTTTTTTAAATATCTTTGCCATATAAGACTTCATTTTCATACGTGTATCTTTGTTCATTAATTCACAGATTCCTTCCTGGTGTTTATCATTGTTATGATGAATTATTGTTATAATCTGTATATGTAAAATAGCATTGAATATAGCCATATAGCCATCTGGAAATACTGCTGTATGTATAAGATTATGTAAAATTAATCTTACACTGAATTTTACGGTGTCTTCATCACGAAATTTTCATCCATCATGAGCACTTGTTCGAACAAGAGGTGCAACCATCGTTCACAGAATGTTTTCGATTAGAAAATTATTTTATTGAAAAGGTTTTAGTTTATTTAAACATCTATTTAAAGCTTTCGCAGGATTTCCCCCCCCCCCCTTCTTTTTTTTTTTTTTTTTTTTTTTTTTTTTTTTGTTTCATTCCATGCTTTTTCTATGGATTTTTAGCTTTTTTTTTTCCTCGTTTCTTGCATTCTAAAGTGCGGCGGCTACATTCTAAAGCCACCGCACTTTAGAATGTAGAAAACGAGGAAAAACGGCCAAAAATTCACAGAAAAACGGGAAAAAGGAGTGAAAAATCCATGAAAAAAGCATGGGATGAAAACGAAAAAAAAAGGTAACTCCGGAAGGAATAAAAAAAATTGAATAGAAAAAGGCATCGAAGAGCGGGAAGGGATTCGGTTGGGGCCCTAAAGCTATCGTCGAGAGTTTAATACGTCTCGCTTATTACTATTATTGCTTTTTTTTTTTTTTTGTGTGTGTGTGTGTGTGTGTATGTGTAATTTGTAAAAGTCAATGTGTCAAATCAATTTGCTGGTAAATATTCTTAAATAATTACACTGATAATTCTTTTTTGTCGTACAAAATAATTCCTGTATTTTTTTTTTTTTTTTTTTTTTTTTTTATTCTCTACAATTATTATTTTAAAATAACAGGTTTTGTGTGTGTAAAGTTTAATTTTCAACTCACCTGTAGTCATGAGTAAATATTGAATAAATTTATAAATTTTAAATTACTTATAATTTTATGTTTATTTAAATAAGTGCTACAATACTTATTACATCTTTTCTGGAAAATTTCGGTTTTATTAGATATTTAAAAAAATCTTTGAAATAAGGATAGAATTTAAAAAAAAACATAAATGCGTATATAACTTTCACGAAAAGAAATTTTCTGTCATTATGAATATTTATAAACTAATAGCATTTACCATTTAAAATTAATAGGCTATTTTTTACCTCTATTTATGCCAATAATGAAATTTATATTAAAAACTTTAATATATATATATATATAATACTCTTTCCATTTATACTTTTAAAATAATATAACTTATTTATACTTTTATGATTATTTATGTATTTTGCACTGCTTCACTTATCTCATCAATTTTGCAAAATTTTAATTGTATTAGATATTTTGAAAAAATCTTTGAAAAAGAAAAAGATGATGATGATGATGATGATGATAATAAATGTATAAACAAAAAATACTTGAACTGAAAGAAATATTTTGTCCGTGTAAATCCTTTTCAACAAAAATGATCCTTGTTTTAAAATTGTATGAATAGTCTTAACTCAAAGTTTTATCATATTCGTAATACATGCATAGAATCAACCAACTACCACCTTTAATAATTCCAGATATAAAACTTTTATTGAATGCTTTTTCAAGATTTTTCAATTTTAAATCACGAATGTGGAACTATTTATCTTCAAAAGCTTAAATTAAAAAAGTTGTACGCGATAAAATGAACTGGATTTCAATTACTCTCAAAAATAAGGAAAGTGATAAGATGGTTTTATCAATATTTAATTAAAGTCAAAGAACACTATATTACCATTGACTGAATCAAAACAAATAATTACAAGATAAAAAAAAAAAAAAAAAAAAACTTTTTATATACCATGTTTTTAAATTTTCTGTTGAATCATATAAACGCTACCGAAAGCAGCAGGAACACGGAACAATTGGCTAAAAGTATTAAAACAAATTCATTGATGTCATGTTTTGAGCTATTACAAAAGTTTAAAATGGCCAGCTAGCTAGACGGGAAGTTAGTTAAAAATCGATTGCAAGCTTTGTACTGGTAACGCTGCCGAAAGCAGCAGGGGCCCGAAACAGTTGGTTAAAAGTATTTTAAAAAATGTATTTTCACCGTGTTCTGAACTATTCTGAAAGTTTCAAATGTCTAGCTAGTCGGGAAGTTTGTTAAATAAATTTTCTGTCGAATCATATAAACGCTGCCGAAGGCAGTAGGAACCTGAAACAGTTGACTAAAAGTGTTAAAAAAAATGTATTGTCACCGTGTTCTGAGCTATCCTGAAAGTTTCAAATGTCTAGCTAGTCTGGAAGTTAGTTAAAAATCGATTAAAAGATTTGTACTGGACAAACAAACAAACAAGAATCGAAGTTAATAAAAACATGGTAAAATGTGAGCAAACCCCCTTATAGTTAAGCTTTTTTTTTTTTTTTTTTTTTTTTTTTTTTGAGAGGAACTGAATGTCAGTTCATTCTATCGAGTATAACTTTTTGAATTTACACGATGTTTGTGTATGGGTTTTCATATAAGTAGCTCAATATATATATATATATATATATACTTTTGGCTATTAAATTATCCAAATGAAGTTTTGTTAAAGCTTGCAAACACGTAGTTAAAAATTATTTAGTAAAAATGCTCATATTTCATTAAATATTTAATATTTATGTATTCTAATTGCAGTATGCTGTGTCTAATATAGTATATCAAGTTTCTTAAAAATGGTTTTGTACTAGCTTTTATAATAAGAAAGCACCACAGAACTGGTGTTTTAAAGTAATACGTGCAAAACATTCGATAAACACCATAAAATGAATAAACTAGAAACAATTGCTTCGGGTCGAAAGAACATGCAACTCTTCGTCAGGCGAACATGTTCACCTGACAAAAGGGTCGTGCGGTTTTTTTTTTAAGTAAAAGCATAGAAATTCTGTCATAAAAAAGGGGGAAATTGTTAAAAATAGTTATCTTAGTGTGTCCGGGCTTAACCAGTAAGTGATTAGGACAGCAAATTGATATATTACTAAATCTCAAAACATATGAAGTGCTAATATGTTATATATTCTTTTGTTTAATGAAACATAATTTTAAAAATCTTGTTTCATTTCAGTTTTCCCTTCTTTTCATTGCTATCCTTTTCACCACAATTCCGGATATAACGTTTGGACGACGAGTGTCACTCTGTATCCAAAACTGTGCTCAATGCAAACGCACTTTCGGTCCATTTTTCGAAGGTCAACGATGCGCAGAATGGTGTATACAAGTTAAAGGGTCTTCTGTACCTGACTGTACTGAACTGGACTCTATAGCTGAATTTCTTACAAAACTAGAGTAGTCAAAGTTACATAATACATTTGTAACATGTATGTATTAGCAGAAATTCTTTACTGTATCATAGTGTAAAGATAATTAAACACATTAAATGATTAAGGAATTGTGTTTGTTTATTTATTTTTACAGCATTTTACCTTTTCAACTATTTTTCTAAGAGACTAAGTTACTGGGTACCAGAGGTAAAATAAAAGTTGTATACATATATATACACAGGGTGTTTCATAAGTCTGGATACACCAAAATATCCCGAAAGGAAAGCAAATTCACTGAACAAATTGGTTTCAAAAGTTTCCTGGATTTAAATGATCTATCGCATGAGGTATCATAAGTGGGCACCTGGGGGCCCCACGCAACACAAACTCAATTTTTTAAAAAGGAAACCATACTTTTTCTTCGTAGAATCGTGTTAAGCGTAAAAATCTGTTTTAAATCATTCATTACTTTTCTTTATTTTTTAGAGTAAGGGGCCCTGGGGCTCCGATTCTTCCGCATATCTCAATAAAAAAAGCACTTCCACTGAACACATTGATTTAAACAGTTACGTGCATTCATATATGATCGATCAGATGAAGTGTCATAAATGCCCAGGAAGCACATAACGTTGTTACAGCGTTGAAAATAAGTCTGAACAGTGAAAAATTAGTTATAATAACGTTAAAACAACGTTATGTGCTACTGGGGTGGCGCCCCAGGAGCCCCACGTGACACAAACTCAATTTTTTCAAATGGAAACCATAACTTTTCTTCACAGAATCACATGCTAAGCGAAAAATATGTTTTAAATCATATTATGCTTTTTTTATATTTTGCAGCGATGGGGACCCTGGGGCCCCGATTCTTATGTTATAAAAAATCCGGATACCCCGAAATATTTCAATAAAAAAGCAATTACACTGAACACTTTAATTTTAAAAGTTTCGTGCATTCAAATAATCTATCAGATGAAGTATCGAAAATGGGCTCCAGGAGTCCAAGAGGCCATACGTGATACAAGCTCAAATTTTTCAAATGGAAATCAAACATTTTCTTCAAATAATCGTGTTAAGCGGAACAAATCTGCTTAAAATCATATATTGCCTTTTTTTTTGTAGAGTAAGGGGCCCGGGGCCCGATTCTTCTGTTGTAATAAAAGTACCAGATATCCCCCCAAATTTAAAAAAAAAAAAAAAAAAAAAAAAAAAGCAATTCCGCTGAACATATAGATTTCAAAAATTGGGACCTCGGGACCCCGATAGGGGTTCTACGTGACAAATCAATCTTTTCAAATGAAAATCATATATATATACACTCATATATATATATATATTTTTTTTTTTTCTTTTCTTTTCTCATGGAATCCTATTAAGCGGAAAATATATGTTTTGAAACATGTAATGCTTTTTACATTTTGACATGTGGGAGACCCTGGGTTCTTGATTCTTTTGTTCCAACTAAAAAAAATAAATAAATACAAAAAATGTCTCAAAAGAAAAAAAATTTCGCTGAACACACCTGTTTGGATTGTTTCGTTCTTTCAAAAACTACATTTCATGAGATATCACGAGTGGGACCCCAGAACCCTGTAACATAGTTTTATTTATTTCGAACCAGAACGTCTTTTTATCATTGTTCTCTGCTACGAAAAATAAAAATAAAATTTTATTTATTTTGATTCTATTTTGGATTTTTTATTACAGCATAAAAATTAGAGCTCAGCTCGAGAGTCCCCTAGTATGCAAAAAAAAAAAAAAAAAAAAAAAAAAGAAAAGAAAAGAAAACAGAAGAGAAAGAAAGAAAAGAAAGGATACATGATTTAAAAGATTTTTCCGCTTAACACGATTGCGTGAAGAAGAAGTATGCTCTGAAAGAAATGAATTTTTACGCGTGGAGCAACTGGGGATTCAGGGACCCATTTACGATATTTCGTTTGATAGATCATTATAATGCACGAAACTTTTGAAATCAATGTGTTTAGCGAAATTACTTTCTTGTAGAGATACTTTTGGATGTCCAGATTTTTTATTACCACAAAAGAATCGGGAGCCCCTAATCTGCAACTTAAAAAAGGCAATGTATGATTTAAAAGAGTTTTTCTTTTTCCTTTTTTTTTTTTTTTTTTTCGCTTAGCACGATTTTGTGAAGAAAAAGTATTATTGGAAAGTTTATTGGAAAAAAATTGAGTTTGTGTCACGGGGGACCCACTTATGATACTTCATATGATAGATTATTTAAATGCACGAAACTTTTGACATCAATGCTTCCAGCTGAATTGCATTTTTATTGAGATATTTTTTAGATATTCGTTTTTTTTTTTTTTTTTTTTTTTTTTACTACATAAGAATCGGGGGGCCCTTAATCTGCAACATAAAAAAAAGCAATACATGGTTTAAAACAGATTTGTTTTTTTTTTTTTTTTTTTTTTTTCGCTTAACACGTTTTTGTGTAGAAAAAGTATAGTTTTCATTGAAACTTCATAGGATGCACGAAACTTTTGAAATCAGTGCTTCCAGCGGAATTGCATTCTTATTGAGATATTTTTGGATATCCGGATTTTTTGTTGCAACATGAGAATAGAGGCCCTGTGTACTCCTACTCTGCAATATGTATGTACATTAAAAAAAAAAAAAAGCAATTGATGATTTAAAACAGATTTTTTCGTTTAACACGATTCAATGAAGGAAAGGAGTATGGTTTCCATTTGAAAATATTGAGTTTGTGTCACGTGGGAGGGCCCTCGGTATTTGTATTAGCTATATTTTAGAGCAAAAAATTTCACGTATATCTGTATTTATTTTATTATTTATTTATTTATTTATTTTAGATATAGGATTATGTGAAATCATGTTTTGCGCAAGTGAAATCCCGTTTTTCCCCCTCCCCTCCCCTGGGGACCGAATTTCTAAAATTCCAAAAATTGATTTTTAGATATTTTAAAGCAAACATTTTACGGATATCTGTTTTTTTTTTTTTTTTTTTTTTTTTTTTTGAGATATGAAGAATTTTGTGAAATCACTGTTGATACTGACCCATCTCAGAGAGCCTATGAATTATTGTTGAAGTTTGGTGTTAGCAAAAAAGCAATATTAATTCATTTAAGTAAAACCAGTAAAGTGAAAAAATTGCATGAGTGTATTTCACATGAACTGGATGAAAAACAGGAAAAAAAGCATTTGGAAGCTTGCTCATTTTTGCCTTCTTGCCACAAATCTGATTCATTTTTTAATTGAATTGTCACTTGCAAGGAGAAATAGATCCAATATGCCAATTGTACAGTGATTGGACAAAGATAAATCACCAAAACGCACTCCAAAGCAGGGTGTGAAAAAATCATGATTTTTTTAAATAAATAAAAAAAATCAGATTTTTTTTGATTAAAATCGGATTTTTTTTATTTAAATCAGATTTTTTTTTTTTTTTTTTTTTTTTTTTTTTTATCTGACTAAAAATAAATTTTAAGACATTAAGCATGAAAATTTTTTTAACTTAAATGTGAATAAATATAAGAAGCAACAAATATAAATAAACTAAATTAAAAAAAATATGAGGATATTAAAAAAATAATAAAAGTAGATTTAAAAAAATTGTAGTATTAGCCAACATAGATACATTGTACCCGCCTCCCCCCCCAAAAAAGAAAAATAAATAAATAAATAGTTTAAGTGAAAATATTTTAAAAGCATATAAGATTTATTATTATTTTTTTTTTAATGTTATTATTGTTGTTATTAAAATGTGCATATAATATAATAAGCCGTAATCTTGAATATCACATTACGAAATTTTTTGAAGCGAAACTCTTTGGAGAATCAATTAAAGGAAATCCGACATGTGTATATATATATATCACATTAGTTTGTGCAATCTATTATCAATAATTATAAGATTAAAAAAAAAAAAAAAAACTTTTTATATACCATGTTTTTAAATTTTCTGTTGAATCATATAAACTTGATAGTTGTATGTATTAATAAATTCTTATTTATTTATTCATTTTATTTTATTTTTAATATTAATATTATTATTATTATTATTATTATTGATTAATTATTCCATCAACTTGAAAGAAAATGATCAAATGTATAATAAACAGAACAATTATAAGAAATTTTCAAACATTTATTAATTGAATAGAAGTATTAAAGAATGCATTGTCATCGTGTTCCGAGTTATTCTAAAAATTTCAAATGTCTAGCTAGTCGGGAAATTATAGCTATAGAACTATATTAGCACCTTTATCAATGTGTATTAAATTTTTAAAGTGATAATGATGTCAATTCTTATGAGATGCATAATTTATTTTCTTTTTTACAATTTTTTATTGTTCATGTTGTTTTGACGACAAATAAATTATAAATAAAACTTAAATGGCTAATTTTAAAGCTATTACGAGGTTATTATTTTAACATTTTATAATTAATTAAATTGAAACAGTTATTAATTGAATAAAGTATTAAAAACAAAGTAACTAAAGTATGCATTGTCATCATGTTCTGAGCTATTCTAAAAGTTTCAAATGTCTAGCTAGTCGGGAAGTTAGTTAAAAATTGATTGCAAGATTTGTACTGAACAAACAATCAAACAAGAAAGCATATAAATTCAAGATTTTTTTCAAAAGGTTAAAGTTTAAAAAATTTAAGAAAACTGAAATAATTGGACAGGCCATTACCATTTCATTTCAAATTTTATAAAAACCTAATTAAAAAATTATAGGAAAAATTGCTTACGAATGCATTGGTCAGTTCAAATATATAGGGATTACAATTAGTAATATCAAAGTTAAAAATGAAAAATAATATTTTATTAATTATTATCATTTTAACACTTAAGGCAGAAAACTTATGGCTTTGTATAAAAAAAATTGAATCCAAAGTAAGAATAGAAGATAGAGTTGGAAAATTAAAAAAATCATTTTTAAAATTAATACACACTTTTTTTTTTTTTTTTTTTTTTTTTTTTGCATGGGGGAAGGGGGGCTATTTGATGTAAATAACAAGTAAGTTCAAGTTTTCTTATGTTTTGAGACATATAAAACTACATATTCCTCCAAAATTATAAAATTTTATTTTTGATTTAAATCAATGATTCTTTTAAAAAAATCAAGTGATTTTAATCACGATTTTAATCATGATTATAATCAAGCTGATTTAAATCGGCGTACCCTGCTCCAAAGCGTAATATTCATCAAAAGACGTTGATGGTGAGTGTTTGGTGGCCTAGCGCAGTTGTGATCCATTATGATTTCATGAAATCTGTCTCATCAGTCATAGCAGAAATATACTGCAACCAGCTGGACAAAATAATACAAAAACTAAGAAAAACAACATAAATTGGTCAGCAGATCGACTCCTATTTTATTGCATGAGGACGCTAGACCACACCACTACACAAATGATTGTGTCAAAACTATAGGAATTGGAATTAAAACTTCTTCATCACCCTTCATACTCTACAGACCTAGCCCTCACTGACTACCACTTATTTTGCAATTTGGATATTGTTTTATTAGGAAAACAATTCAATTCCAAATAAGCTCTAAAACTGGCCTCCCAGGAAATCACTGACTCTCGTCATCCAGAGTTTATATTACTGTCCTGAACAACCTGCCGCTTAAATGACAAAAGTGTATAGACAATATGGGTGCATACTTTGATGAATAAAATAATTCCTTATATTTGTAAATTAACAACCAACTTTGCTTTTTTTTTTTTTTCAACAAATTTCACCCTTGACAACTTAATATTTTGAAGTCATGTTGTTTCAAGCTTTAGCTAATGGCAAAACTATAGATTTAAGGAAAAAAAGCTAAAACAATACTGATATTAGAAGAGGACATAGAACTAGAAGAATATGAAGGATAAGGGAAGTTGTAATTCAACAATGGGATTTAAAAATTTGATTTCAGAGATTCAGGATCAGAACAAATGTTAAGGGCATAATTAACAAAAATACAACCACTTTTTAGGTACATAAATGACATACTCAAGCATGGAGAAGTGATGAAACAGCAAAATCTTTGAGATAAACAGTAGTGGAGAAACCTTTTTCAGTGCAAGAGACAAGGGTATCAAGAAAAGGGAGTTAACTGTTGTTTCTAATCTTGTATGTAAGTTGGATGTTACACTCCTCAAAATTGCAACACCAAGAAATAATGCACGTAGTGTGATGCAAATTTCAGGAGCGATAGCGGTGAGATGGATATGCAAATGATTAAAAAAACAGACAAATAAAATTATAAAGCAATTTATTCAGTATCTAATTTGCCCACCTCGGGCAGCTATACGGGCCTCAGTCCGGCGTGGCATTCTATCAATGAGTTCATTGATGGTTACCTGAGATAACCTTTGCCAAGCCACATTCACTGCTGTGCGCAGATCATCCATGGTTTGCGCCAGTGGTCCTTGGTTCATGTCACTTCCAATGAAATCCCACAGGTGTTCGATGGGATCCAGATCTGGAGAGGCTGCTGGCCAGGGAAGGATGCCAAATCCGGTCAAGCAGTTAAGAGTTTGCCGTGCGATATGCAGCCCGGCACTGTCTTGCTGGAATACTATGTTGGGTGCGCATAATTCAAAACAGATTACCGTACAATGTTATAAATTTATACGTGTGACTGTCATGATGTCTAGTTGTATCCCTGCAACTTTGGTTTTAATTCAAGCTGCCGTTTCAGAGATATCAACGATTTTACACGAATTTTCGTGACGTCTGTATGTAAGTATGTGTGTATCTCGTATAACTCAAAAACGGATCGAACGATGTAAGACGTTGCAGATTGATATATAGGTTTGCTATAACATCTAGTTGTGCACCTCCCTTTTTTGGACTTTCTGTGATTTTTCATTTCGAAGATATTTAGAAAAATGATATTTAACATGATTCTAAGAACATGATTCGACAAGGATTTATTTACCAAAACAGTATTAACTCTACTTTTTTACATAGGAATTTCTGCTAGTGTTCGGATACTTTTGTTACCGACTGTAGATAGAGCCCGTAATGGTATTGTTATGGAAGTTGATATTTTTCCGTGTAGAAAACAATTCTTAAGGACATGAGTAGGTTCTAGTCGAAGAATGGATTTTACTTAATGAATATACAGTTCGTAGATAGAGCCTGTAATGATATTGTTAAGAAAGTTGTCGACATTTTTGAGCGTAGAAAATAATTCTTAAAGACATAAGCGAGTTCTAGTCAATGAACGGACATTAATTAATGAATATTCAGCCCATAGATTAAGCCCGCAATGATATTGTCATGAAAGTTATCTACATTTTTGCATGTAGAAAGTAATTCTTAAAGACATAAGCAGATTCTAGTCGATGAAGGCATTTTTATTTAATGAATATTCAGGAAAAAGTTGAATAAAACACTTGTTTTGTGATATAAAAGTCAATAATCAGTGAATATTCTTGAAAACCGTCCAAAGAAACAGTCATTCTTACTACAGAAATAAAATAAACACTTTTAATTGCACTACCGAGTAGAAATTTGGCTAATTTAGAAACAACCGAAAATTTAGAAGTCTGGATGAAATTTGAAGTCATCGAAAGTATTGTCACAGTGGTTTAAAGAATTTTCGAGGTAACGAATCATTAGTTTCTTTATTTGAGGTAATGATTCATTAGTTTCTGAGCTAGAAACTAATGAATTATTTTTTAAAGTTCTGCGTTATAAATTAATGAAAGTTTCCGGAAAATTCCAGAACTCTGTTCTTATTGAAATCAGAACTTTCAAACACTGGCAACCTTAAACTACAAACTTTTTGCCAAATTTTTCGCTAAGTCGTCAAATTCTATGTCAAACCGCCAAAATCGATGCCAAGACCAAAATCTACGTTGGCTACAAACTTGGCGGGGCGGCTTGGCGAGTTTAGCGATAAAATGTGGCGGCAAATATTGTTTCAGGATAGCCAGAATTAGCAAACCTTTTCTCAATTTTAACATAATTAATTGTTTTGATAAAATGTATCGTTTCTCGTCACTAATTTACGCCAAAGAGAACAAAAGTAGTTCATCTATACTCGAATGATTCTTATTGAATTCAAGCTGCCCTTTTGGCAATAGAGATTCTAAAATAAGCCGTGGAGCACTGTTCCTGAAAAAACTACCATATTTGTCTCCGCATATATGTAATACAATTATTATGACTTTTGTGGCTGGAGTAGCGTTTTTTTTCCCCCCCTTACTTATTTTTAGGAATTTTCGTAGACTGGGACCTGCCTGTTTATTTTGTAATCAGTTACCTCACAAAAATGTGAATGTATTCATAACAATGTATATATTCCAATTAGTGTATAAGAAAGTCATGTGATGCCACATCAGTTTTTTTTTTTTTTAATTGTTGAAAAAATATTGCAACTTTTTCTTCTAAAGTAATTTTTTTTTAAGTTTCTTCATTCAAACAAGCCCAAAAATCAGACCAGTTTCAAGAATGGCTAAAAGACTTGCAATGCAAGCAGAACCATCGAAGAACGAAAAGTTTTGTATCTTGTAAAACTTCCTCAAAACAAGCAAATTGGTTGTCGCTGGGTGTATACAATAAAATGAGATGAAGGACGAACTGCTAAATTCAAGGCAAGTCTTGTAGCTCAAGATTACGCTAAGCAAAAGGCGAGAGTCACGAAGAGACTTTTAGTCTTGTTATAAATTTTTATCTAATTATTTTTTTCTTTTCACTGTTGGTAGTACAGCACAACTGGGATTACATATTTTGCGATATCACTGGCACATACCTATACGCTCTGCTAGGAGATGAAGTATACATGGAGTACACCTGGTTTTATTAAACAAGAAGAGAATTTGGTTTGCAGGCTCGACAAAGCTCTTTATGGCCTTCATCAAAGTGGACGAGCATGGTTTCATGAGATTGACAGAGTTTTATCAGATATTGGTTTTATTAAACTTACTTCTTGCTGTTTATACATTTAAATTTCAAGTCATCCTACTATTATATTTATGTGTAGACGATATGGTCTTATTCAGTAAAAGTAAAAAGTTTTTAGAGGAAGTCATTAATATTCTAAAACAAAATTTCAAATTAAAAATTTTAGGGAGGACAAAGAAACTACTTGGAGTGGAATTTGTTGAAATTGACTCAGAGCTATTCCTTCATCAAGAAAGCTATGTTCAAGAAATATGCATTTGTATTAACACTCCAATTTCATCCTTACCAATCAGCAAAGGTTGTATTTACTCAAAATCAAGCTGCCCTCAAACCGAAGAAGAAACTAAAGAAATGGCCAAGTATCTGTATCACAATATTTTAGGATGCCTATCATATTTAGCTAACAAAACAAGACCCGACATAGCATACGCCGTCAATATCTATAGCCAATTTCGATTGAATCCAAGAATTCATCACAGGAATGGATTGTTCAAATAACTAGGATATGAGAAGAATACAAGCAAGTTAAAATTAAAATTTTCATATGCTAATTCGTAGATCATAACACACAATGATGCCGACTTCGCTTCAAATCGAGGCGACCGGATATCTTTGGGTGGACAAATGATATTTCTAGAGGATTATTTCAGTTGGGTGGGGGACCTTTAAAAAGAAAGCTGTTAGTTTGTCCACGATGGAAGCAAAGTTCATCGCCACTGCAAAAACAGCAAAAGAAATTGTCTGGCTAGCTCGAATACTAGAAGAATGCCAAAACATGAAGATTATAAAAAATAAGAAAATCTCAAAATTACTAATTGACAGCATGGCTGATATAAATTTTATTAAATCTTCCATAGAAAATAACAGAAACAATAGCCGTAAAATTACATTTTAATAGGGATCTTGTTATCAAAAATATTTTTGAATTGGCCTTCATTCGTAGTAAATTAAATCTGGCTGATATTTTTAAAAAGTAACAAAGACAAACTAAATTCAAACAACAAAAATTTGTGAAAAATCTTTTCTTTAACAATTTTTCAGAAAAGAATCTTAAATTCTTAGTTTTAAATTTTTCCATGAATTTATAAAGTTTTTCTTAAAATGTTTTTTTTTTTTTTTTTTTTTTTTTTTTTTTTGTGAATTCAAACTTTTATTGAATTCAAAATTAAATTTCTTTGTGAATTCAAAAATTTAAACTTTATTATGAATTCAAATGTTTTCTTGGATTAAAAAATTTCAAATGTTGCAAGTTAAGCAAAATCTTTCCACGTTTAGGCTGGAAATATATTTTTTGAGAACCTCAGTTCTCTTACTTCTTGACAGAGAGTCAAATTTTCTTTAACTTAAATACTCACAGCAATAATGGTAAATCTTTCTTCTCTCCATTCCTGAAATAATCCATTTTATATTTATTTTGTTGTATATTTGCATGTAATTTATATTTAGTATTATTGGAAAGAATTGTACTTATACACATATATATATTTATAGCATTGAATGTGGTTATGCTCTTGTTATACTTTGTTGTTAAACCAATTATACAATTAATCCATTTTATGCATGTTTTTCTAGTTATATTTAAAAGTCAAAATTTTCAAAACCTGAATGTAGATTGAGGAAGTAAGTTTATTATATATATATATATATATATATATGATTATATAATTTGTGTAAAGCTTTGTTGGATGTTTTTTTTTTTTAAATACTAACTTACTAAGCGTAAAGGTGCAAACAATAAGAGTTGTTGGCCTTATTAAAACAAAACCTAAAGTTTCCCATTATTCTTATCATTATGCTAATTAAACATTAATTTCAATCTTAATATAATATTCAAAAGAAAAAAATTGTTAGTTAAAAATTAACACTTTTATAAAATTCCTAATTTTTTATATTAAAATATATGTTATAAATACCAGAAATAAATATATCGTTTAATAAAAATTTGTATTAAGAGTCCCCAGTAGTCAGGTACCTTCCTTTCTCCTTCCCCATGTAATCCAATGGGATTTTTGCTGCTTTGTATTTTTCGGATATCTCTTTCAAAAATAAAGTTTTTCGAATTCTGTTTTTTTAATTCCACTCTAAAAATATGTCCCTTTTTTTCTTGCTAAGCAATTTTTAAAAAAATACAATTTAAATATTTCTTTTTAAGATTGAAAATTACATCCTTAAGTTTGCTTAATGAAATAAAATATTGAAATTTATTAAAAAAAAAAAAAAAAATGCATAGTAAGAAAAAAAGTGGCATGTTCAAAGAATGGAATTAAAAAAACATAATTCGAAAAACTTTATTTTTGAGCGAGATATCCGGAAAATACAAAGCAACAAAAATCCCATTGGATTACATGGGGAAGAGAAAGGAAGGTATCTGACTTCTGGGGACTCTTTAACAACTTTTAATTAAAACCATCCCTCTTAATTTTCAAACGCGAATGTAAACTATCAAACTTACTGGCAACTTGATTGAGCTGTGATTCA